>OX411746.1:15483111-17983111 GCA_948252205.1 Orthosia incerta | reverse complement strand
TCTGCTCTAGACGGTGATGATAGTATACGTAGTCAAAATTCCATGAAAACAATATTTCCGTTACTTTTTATTAACCATGGCTCATTATATTTTGTTAAATTTTCATCAACCTATGTTAATCGGAATAACGCAACGCTTCTAAAGATAATATATTGATATCTTTTAAGCCGTTTAGAACTTATGGTGGAATAAAGAAACTCTCAAACATACATGAACCCTGAAAACATAACAATCCTTTTTTTGGGCAGCGGCAGTCGTGTAAAACATATATAATTGATAGAGATTTGGAGTGCATAGCTTTAAAAATATTTTCCCTAAATAACGACGTTGTATTCATGTCATAACAATAAACATTATCTCAGCCCATAATAATGCAGCACTATAAAGAAATAATAGCTCCGTGGTGCGTCTAGTAATGTAAAAGGGTAGCCTTTAGTGGGCCGAGCACAGTATTATACCGAGGAGGTTAACAATAGGTTAGCATAGAACCTTAATGTTTCATACATGGATTAATGAATGGGAAGCCTGAAGGCACAAAGAAGCGTAATGAGTCGGTCCTCGCACGGCTCACGAGGGTAAGGAGACATTGAATTGAAACTATACCTACTGGATGAATTACCCCCACGTAACACCTCCCCACTTTGCCCCCTCTCGCCCCTCTCGTCTCGTGCTATGCAATGACTTGCGATCTTGTTGTTTCGACTTGCTAATGAGTTCTCGATTTAGCTCGAGACCGGCATTTGCAAATACCTACCAAGTATTTTCCTTCTCATTACATACGATGTCTTTTGACGTTTACTGTCAAAACTTCGACGTGTTTCAGTTGAGACCTTCATAAAACTTGATGCGTAGGTTATTGATTTGCCTTACTTGAAATTCGATTAGTTGAAGTATGTATGATATCGCTGTGAGGTTTTAATAAATTATTTAGTGACGTCGATTTGAAATGCGGGTGCTGTAATTAAACGTTCTTGTTTAAAAAAAACCATTTACAAAAACTTAATTTGCTTTAATCATGAATTGTATCTGATTAAAACATAAATTAAGACCATGTCCATGTCAATCGACCGTGTGCAAACCCAGGATTTCTTGGCAGCTCATCTAATTCCAGAGACAATACCACTGCGACAAACAAAACACTGTCAACTCAATTATCGGCAAGATTTACTTCCCTGAGTTCAGTCCTTCTATCAAAGGACACGATATGATTGCATACCCGCAAACGCTATTCCTCCGATAATCTTGTGATTATGGACAATACAGTTTTATTGTGTCGGGATATAAGGCTTCCATATCGTCACCCAGGGACGAAATCGAAGAATTCTGCCACAAAGCGTTAGGGTTGGCAATAGCATCCTCTTAGAATAATATTAGCAATAAAGTACATTTTCGTTCACAGAAGCCGCGAGGCTTACACCCTGAAACATATTGACTTTGTTTTTGTGTGTGTGTGCAAAGTTTTTGTTAATATCTTGCCGCATAATGAGGCCGCATAATTATTAAGTTTCAGTCGTGCCTGTCGATCATTTAGTGTTATTCTAATGGCAGTTCATGTTTTGTTGGTTTAAGCCAGAATGTAAAATAGCTAACTGAATATTAATGGCCTCTAAGTAGGTACCTAAAATAATTATGTTTTGTAAAGTTAAATATGATAATGAGATTTAAAATACAAGACGCCTACACGGAGGCAATGTTCCAGAGCTTTTTTAACATCCCATGGGACAGTTCGTGTTGAAAGATGTAGGACAATGTACCGCTATCGCCATTTTACATTAACGCCAACTCAATTGAAAAAGCTCTATTGCGTAACAGCCTTCTACTGAAAGAAACATCTCTGAACCGAAAGATAGCCAGAGTCATTGGAAAGATAAGTTGATCAAACATTGGAATAACTTAGGAATGTATATGTTGCCGCTCGCGAGGTATCCACTGCCACACGTACACCAACATTGAATCAAAGTTGGCCACAGTTCGCCAGCACGCTCCGCCAGGAAATACGTTCATTGTATTTTATGTTACGATAGTTTGCCAAACTTACAAGTGTATAGGGAGATTATGAGGCTCATTTATTGTTTAATAGCTTTTTCCGAGCTCGTTTGCAATGACAAAAAGTTAAAAGGAAACACAATACTCTTGGGTAACTTGGAAATACTTTTCCATTTCCGTTTTTGCGTGCGTTGTGAACGTTTGTCGATGCACGTGTTTAGCGAGGTATGTTTTGCAAATGACAAGATGGCATTTTGATATACACGGTATCATGTCACGATGTGTGCTTTTTACCTTTATTATGATTCGGAATGGTGATTTTTAAAGTAATCTTATTATTGTTTATATGCCTAGCGTTCAATCACTATTAAATCTGATTGTGATTACAAAAGTCTTACGGGCTTCATGCTTTCAGCCGATTAAGAAGTTGCCTTACAGCCGACTATTTGGAAACATAGTAATTTTCTCAGCATTACTGAAAACCACGAACTAAGTACTAATGTGTAGTATTATTACCTAGCATTATACGCTCAACTACATTTATGTATTGTGGTGACCTGAACAACATTGCAGTCTGAGAGAAATTAGTTTCTAATTTGTTTGTTCTCATATATTGTCATTTTCAGGCAAAATTATAATATTCAGCCATTTGCTTTGAACTGGTATTTAGTGCAGGTGTTCTCAATGTTATGCTGGTTATTAATTAAAAAACCAGCCAAGAGAGTGTCGGACTTCACACATTGAGGGTTCCGTACCAAATGCAGAATGGATGCTACGCGCACAGAATGGATGGGGGCGGGCGGCACGAACCGCAAAAACAAGTTGGTTGAATATGAAAAATGAGGGAAATTCAATGAAAAAATCTGATTTATAAATAAATTGGTACTTATTTGTTAGTAAAACATACGTAATAATAAACAGTATCAAGGTCATAGGGTCAATGGGAACTTAAAAAAATCTTCGGATCAAAATTTTGTAAGAAAAGCTGACTTTGGTGGCTTCTCATTCCTTTGTTTTCCAATATATTTTTAAACAAAAACAGTCCAACACACACAACACAGTATTTATCTACTTAACAAGTTTTAAATAACGATACCACTTTTTTCTCGGCCCCCTTTAGCTTTATCCACAAGATACTTATACTGTGAAAATTTGAAGACTGTAGCTCCAACCGTTTGGCTGTCAAACCCGTGTGACAGTCGACGGACAGACGGACAGACAGACGGACACACGAGTGACAGCAATAGGACTCCGTTTGGTCTCTAAAAATGAAAGTCTTTCAGATTTACTGCTGCCAGCCATTAGAGACTGAGAATTATTTTACATTACTGTACCCGAGACTATAACTGAAAGTAAAAACTGTGGCATGTTGAAAATATACGAACACGTAGTCCATCAGCAGCTTAGTGATTTTTAACAGTAGCGAAAATTCAGACGTCCATTTATTACTATCAGTTTCCTGGTTCTGGGCACAGAAGGCGCTGCGTTACGGCACTTCTGTGGTTTACTAACTACCTCCTCTAAGAATCACGTGATTTACGCCCCTGGAACTTTTCCTGCCCACCACTAAAACGGTTATATGAAGATTTGTTGAACTCGCATTCAACTTCAACTTCACGTGTTTGTGAGTGAAGTGGGAAGACTTCGGTGCGTATTCGTTAATTAATAAAAAACTTCCGGGTACTGTTTACATGGCGAAAAGTTACAAAGTTAGATACCTTCTCTGTTTTTCAGAAATAATAAATGAGAACTCCGTAAGCTTTGGATTCTTTGTTAATTAAATTATTTAAATGACTTAACTCTCTCAAAGTGCACGCTACTAAATTATTTGGTAGAATTAAGTCCGCTGAAGCCTTTCTGACCTTCAGTGACGCCTTCAAGAGACGTTTAGTAGTCGGAGTAATTAGGACGATAAGGT
Organism: Orthosia incerta; assembly: GCA_948252205.1. Lineage (NCBI taxonomy): Eukaryota > Metazoa > Arthropoda > Insecta > Lepidoptera > Noctuidae > Orthosia > Orthosia incerta. Next base: position 17,979,207 of record OX411746.1, on the reverse strand, counting down.
TTTCTTCTGTTGGACCTGAATAGGGCGGCGAGCTCAAAGTAAACGATAGTTGGACAGTTTTTGTCGGAAATATTTAAAAGAGAACTAAAAATAATTTATAGAAAAACCGGCCAAGTGCGAATCGGACTCACGCACCGTGGATTCCGTACAAAAAGCTACATTCACCTTCATAAAAATACAAGTTCATAAACTTTTTGGCTCTTGTGATACAGGACTTCCTAGTACAAGAGCCAGGGCTGCACTGAGATCTGTGTCATAAAGTGTGTGATAATAAATAAATAAAAAATAAATAAATAAACAATGAATGCACCGAACATTGCTCTACCGAAAATATTTTTTTTTACTTTTCCAAGTAGGTATATTTTATAAGTTGTTCGAATTACTCGTAAAGCCTAATTAGCTGTTATAGTTTTCTTTTTAATTTCGTTATATATGCTACTGTCGCAAATTTTTTCACACATCCTAAGAAACCATTTAGCTGACACTTTACTCTGTTGGAGGCTGTGGTAGAGAAAATTAGCAATTTAACGCTTAATTTTAAGCAAATGGAACCCTGAATCAAAAAATGGTTTTCACAGACCCGTAATTTTTTTGAATGGCTTATTCTACGATACACCAACGAATACACAAGAAAATAAAATCATCCCCAATTTACGTGTTCAAGAAGTACCCCAAAAATATTTATCATGTTTTTATTTTCCCACTTTGTCGGCGTGATTAATATGTATACCCATGCTAAATTATAGCTTTCGAGTACTAAAAGTCTCTGAGCTAAGCGGCGGACAGACGGACAGACGGTCAGACGGACATGGCGAAACTATAGGGGTTCCTTGTTGACTACGAAACCCTAAAAACGGTAGATAAAAGGTAGACATAGATAAAACCTTTTAAAATCAAAGAAATATTTTTTGTTCAAAGTTGTTCGAATAAGAATTTCGGAGAAACAGTCCGGGCGTTGTGTTTGTTATTAGCTTCAGAGAATATGCCCCAGTTTTGGGCAAGAAAATGTTTTAAAAGAGCGAGTTATTAAAAATGTTAAATTATGTTTTCTTGTTGACCGGGTGTAAAAGAAAAATATTGCCGTATCAAAACGGGCAAGCAATTATGAAGCTGGTAAAAAGGTAACACGATGACACCAGTGCTTGTTATAAATATTAAATGGTGATGGCCGAACGATTTCATTATCGTCACTTGCCTGACGTTTTAACTACAACCATTTTTTTTTCTCTTTTTACGAAACATGATTTTCAATTGGTAATTACGTTCTAAATAAATGAAAATATAAACTCTTTTATTCCTTGCAACATTAATATGACGTTACTTTGTTTAGAAAAATATGCAACTATTAAATTTACATACTACGTTCAAAATAGTAATAATTAATATTAAACAATTTATGCACTTAAATGTACATAAAGACGAACTCGGTTGTAGCGGTATCCAAACCGACACATACGAACTACAAAAATACCTGACGTCAACAAATCCTACATCGCGCTATTAAAGTTCTCCGCTCGATTTGAACCTATACAACTGTATTAGAAACAGAAGGCACCTGTCAGTGTGACAGATATCAATGTCATCATAACCTCAATTTAGATATCTTGGTTGACACCACTGACTTATAAGACACTGATCAATAGAAGTCTTACTAAATAGCACGTACTAAATATTAATGAATAAGAGTAAATTTTGATCACATCACACTTCACACGAATATTATAAAGGCGACATTTTGTGAGTGTGTGTGTGTGTTTGTATGTTTGTTACTTCGTCACGCTCAAACGGCTGGGCGGATCTGGATGAAATTTGGCACTGAGATACATTATAGTCTGGAATAGCACATAGATACTTTTTATCCCGGGAATATGTTCCCTCGAGATAATTTTCGACTTCCACGCAGGTAAAGCTAAATGATCAGGGGGGTGACCATAAGCTCTTAGAGTAAGATTATTTTGAGTGTGTGTAAGGGACAGATGTATATGACTTGTATACATCTGTCACTTTTTTTTTTATTTGTGATGGGTTTGCTCTTGTCTAGGTCAGAGGTGACAGAGTCAAAGTCGACGATGGAGTGAGCTTACCCAGAAGAAGCCTGTTCACTCTAACTTTGAAGAGATTCGGGTTGTATGCGTTCGGAAACACAGACGAAGGCAGTGAGTTCCACTCTTTTGCTGTGCGCATTATGAAGGATGTTTGGAAGCTTGGTGCGAATTGGTGGAATAGCAACTAGGTGAGGATGGTAACTTGCAGTGCGTCTAGATGTCCGATGGTAGAAGGGGGCCGGTGGGATGAGGTCGTGGAGTTCATGAGCACACTCGCCAAAATACAGTCTGTAAAACTCTTGTCACTTACGCGATCTCAAAATAACCTTACTCTAAGAGCTTATGGTCACCCCCCTGGGTGTTTCACCCAGTTCCGTATACCTCTATGTATAATGTACCTTAGTAAATGTGCTTTTTTGCTGTGATCTTTAATTCCTATTTTGTCTTATTTCAATAGATGTCTAATTTACGTAAAAACACGTGCCCATGACTATGACAAACTTTGAAAACCGCATTCTAAAGTTTACGTTTCTGCAAGAGTAAGCAATTTCCCGTTTCCTTTGTGTAAGATTCCACAACGTGATTGTTAAAAGAGCAAAAGTCAAACCATTTATTTTAATTAGACCATTCACAGATAATTTTGAAATGTCAAGAAGCAGTTTTCGACAGCTAGTCGGAAACTTAGTTTTTTGTTTAACAATGTTGATTCTTTTGAGGAGGAATCGGCAAAACTTCAAAGGTCACTTTTTTCTTCGTATCATTACAATGTCTTTGTTTACGTAACTTTTGTGTCTATGAAGATAATAGGAATTCCTATTATCGTCGTAGATACCTTATAATGAATACCTAACACTGAACATAACAAAATCTACGTCTGTCTTTCACAAATGGGTACTATGGTACCCTTGAGGTTACCACAATAAATAATACGCTATATTTATATCGCATAAGCGTTTATTCAAATACCAACTCCTTCCAGTACCTACACCTTTGCCCAGTTTTAAAAAGTTTAGCGAATGGTTTTTGTACCTTCACTGCAATATGGAAACACTGTAAAAAAATTATAGAATGGCCCAGAAAAATATGGAGTGATGAGTTAGACTCCTTTCTAATGAATTGTTTAGATGTAGCAAAAGATATACAATAAAGAAAGTAGGGAAAGAAGGAAAGGAGGCTTTTGCTCTGCAGTGGGACACAACAGGTTCATAAACCATGGAGTTTCGTTCTGACTTCTGTTTATATATTTTTTTATAAGTATCACTATGTAACTACTGTAGAAGTTTGTCCAAACGCATACCACCAGTTATTTTTAAGTCCCATACCACTAAAAGGAAACAAGTAATACGAGCAAAGTTAGTACCTAATATTTGGCACAGAAAGCTAGTTTCCTTTAACTTTACATTCGAGTAAAGTAAATTGCCTGTGACACGTGAAGCGATCATCAATATTTCTATCTATCTTTGAAGAACTACCCTTAAAGTAGTTAAAGAAGTGAGTGGCAGTCTTGCCTTTAAATAGTCTTACAAAGTAAACATACTTTCAGTTTCGAAAAATAAATGCCGAGCTTTTTCGTAACTAATTTATGTTCCAAGCAGCTTCTAGTATAATGGAAGCAGCAGGATACCCTTATTTTACACGGAGCGATTTTCTGACCTCTGCAACCCAATACCTGTGTTACAGGACACCCTAAGACCGCTGTCAGACAGTCTAGCTTCTGACTACCCATACTGACCAGTGACTGTAAAACTTCCGTTGTGTATACTTGCATTTCATTGGATTGCAAATTTGATTTCAAAAGGATAAACTATATATGAAAGTAGAGAGTGACAATATTATTTAGAAATAGCTAACATATTCCGCTTTCCTTAAGTGGTTACTAGCCCGAGTCTCCTTGAAATATTTAAATGGCACTGAGTCCTCTGCGAGCTTTTACGAGATTATTTAAATCTATTTCTCTCCGATTAATAAACAACATTTAATGTTAAAGTTCTGGATTGAAGTCGATGTATAGTAGATTATGCTTATAAGAGTCTAAAAAAACTTTTTATTACCCGGCTGCAAGGAAAGGGTTATGTTTTTCGCGCGTATCTTGTATGTTTGTATGTATGTGATGTTCTTAGATAAATGCCGTTAAAAAAAAAGAAATATGGCGGATTTTGGGAGCCATATTGTAGGGGTTGCAATTTTTTTTTACTTCGAAACCCATCGAGTGAGGTATCAAAATAAAGGGTTTTTAGAGGTGATTACAAAAATATATCAATCAATCAATCAATCAAATCATTTATTTGCAATGAATGTAGGTTACAAAAAATACAGGTGGAGTAAATAGGAGTGAGCCATGTACATTCTGCCTAGAAATAGGCACGCAAAAATTCACAAAATTGTTAAATAAAAATCAAAAAATAAAATTACAAATTAAAATGTCACAAAATGATTACAATACATGACATACATTAATTAATATTGAAAAATGGCAAAATAAAATTACAAATTAAAAAGTCACAGAGTTATTACAATTATAGATACATTTATTAATACTGAAAAATGTCACAATAATATTACAAATTAAAAAGTCACAGATTTATCACAAATACTTAAAAAAAAATTAAAATAAGATGTTAATTCAGGATAAAATATATACATTACTGATTAAAAAGTTTTGTCCATTAAAAAATCATTAATCGAGTAATAACATTTTTCTGTTAGGAAGGCCACTAATTTATTTTTAAAGTTTCTAATTGTATCATTTTTTATTACTTCTGGCAATTTATTGTAGATGGTAGGACCCATACAAATAACGCTTTTTCTTAATAACGCTGTGTTGCAGGACTCGATTTGTAATAAATTCTTGTATTGATTTCTAACGGGTCGTTTACTAGTTTCTGATATCATGGGAAATTGGTTTTTATTGGTCTTTACAAACATGGCCACTTCCAGAATATATAATGACGGAAATGTAAGCACTTTTAGGGACTTAAACCTTGGTTCGCAACTGTCTGTGGTCTTCAAACCACACATCGCTCTAATGCAACGTTTTTGCGCTTTGAATATATATTCCCTTGAGCTGCAATTGCCCCAGAAAACAATACCAAATCTTAGAACTGTTGCAACCAAACCATGATAAGCTACCAAAGTAGTTTGAATGTCAACTTTTTTGGACAACCTTGAAAGGACATATGCCGCTGAATTCATCCTTTTGCAAATTTCCTCTGCTTGTGGTTGCCAATTCAGTTGCCTGTCAATATATATCCCCAAAAATTTTGCCACTTCAACTTGGTTAGTTTGTTGTTTATTGTAGCCTACAGATACTTGTTTTAAAATTGTGCGTTGATGGAAGTGCATTATATTAGTTTTTTGTAGGTTTATAACTAAGTTGTTTCTTTCTAGCCAATGTACGATATCTTCCAGGGTCTTATTTATGTCCTGTTCATAGCTTTCCGGATGTTCACATTTTACCAACGCGGTGCTGTCATCGGCAAATAACACCATTGGATTATCAACGTGACGTGGCAAATCGTTGATATAAATTAAGAAAAGGGGTGGCCCAAGAACGCTGGCCTGTGGTACCCCATATTTTACAGTTCGCCCTTCGGATCGGTATTTTCTTTCTCTCTTCGTCTTAGGGCAAATTCTGGTTATTTCCGTGTACTGTTTACGATCGCTTAGGTATGATTTAATAAGTTTGAGTACATTTCCCCTTATTCCATAAACACTCAACTTGTTCAGTAGAATGTCGTGATCTACACAGTCAAAAGCTTTCGTCATATCTGTGAAGATTGCGCAAATAGGTACTTTTCTATCTACATTTTTGATGATAGTATTGTATAGCTCGAAAATAGCCGTATTAATGCTTTTGTTTTTCCTAAAACCTTTTTGTTCATTACACAAAATGTCATATTTAAATAAAAAACTGTTAAGTAATTCGTAGATCAGCTTCTCTACTACTTTGGACAATACCGGAATTAAGACTACCGGTCTGTAATTAGCTATTTCTTCCCTTTTATTCTTCTTGTAAAGCGGTTTAACTATAACAGTTTTTAAGCTATCAGGGAACACACCAGAGTTAATGCTGAGATTGATAATATGGCTAAGAGGTACAGCTATATTGTTCGCCACAAATTTAACAACTTTCGTTGCTATATCGTCATACCCAACGCTATTTTTATTTTTTAAAGATTTTATTGCTCTAATTACATCTTGGGGTAGAACTGGTGCCATAAACATTGAGTTCAAGTTTTTTGAAATATCATTAGTTTTAAATGACACTTGAGGTGACTGTTGGATCTGATCAATAAAGTAGTTATTAAAGATATTAGCAATTTTTTGAGGATCTGTAATTGTTGTATCATGTAGTCTAATTTGGGGAATTGGGTCGTGAGTGTGTGTTTTGTTGTTTATGACTTGCCAAGATGCTTTCGATTTATTACTTGAAGTTCGTATGAAGTAGTTATTCTGTGATTTCTGAGTTAATTTGATAATTTTTCGAAATTTTTTGGAGTAGTCTTTAAATTTATTTTTATTTTCATTATTTGGCCTACAAAAAAATAAAACAAAAAAATAAAACCAAATATCCAAAGAATATCACCTTCCGGGTGCCAATTCCCTATGTTCGTTCGAAGTCCTCAAAAAGTAATAGTTTTCTACCAAATTCTAAAATGTTTTTGGCACTGGTATCCCCGATGGTTAGTTTTGCGCTGCTGGTGGCAAGTAGCAGTACTATCGTGGTTAGTCTATTCACCGCTTGGTGACGAGCTGGCGCTAGTTGTCGAACATTGACTATAGTCCAAAGGTCAAATTTAATTTTTTTTCTTAACGGTGTTTATGTTTATGTTTTTTTTTATATTTCGCAATTATTTCACTATTTTTTCTTATATAAACTGCACTTACGTTCACTATTTGATATTAATAAGAGTAAGGTTGGGGTGAAATGTTATTATTATCACTGATTTACTGTTTGTGAAGCGTTTTGAACTGCAACAATACTATGGATTTAAGTTGGTTATACACTTGTAGTTGATAGTCACAAATAATACCACTTGTAAGTTACAGTTATTGCACTGAGTTCCACTATTTTTTGGTGAATTTAGAAGGTTTTTCATAGATTATCACTTTTTAAATACGCGGGCTATGTATGTAAACTTTAGCCGGTGTTGCCAGATGTCTATTATATATATGCCACTTATATGTTTACAGTCATTCGAAAAAAAAAGGTAAAACTAAAAAGTTGTAAATGATAAAAGGTAATATAATCACAAAACCCGACTGCTTAAAAAGCGATCTAAAAAGATGTAAACAAGAAGAAAATCTTGCTGTGCAGCTCGGATGATACATCTGGTTTGGCCAGCCAGCTCGCGAATATGTATCTTCCGACTGCACAGCAAGATTTTCTTCTTGTTTACATCTTTTTAGTTCGCTTTTTAAGCAGTCGAGTTTTTTTTAAAGTGATATTGCTAGTGTAGAGATCTTAAAATTTTATTTTTTCAGCGATTAATGAAGTTTCAATGTTCGTGATTGACCATGTGACACTTTGGTAGCGCATGCTAATCCTATCCAATCCAATCTTTCAATGATTTTAGAGTCTTTTGTTATCGTGCAAGGCAACATCTTAATCAGACACAGAGCGGTCATGCGGTCAAGCGTTCAAGAGGTCAGTTTTTCGTTCGTTAATACAACGGACGTTAGTGTTACGTTACATAGATATACCCACACATAAGGCATTCTGACTGTGTCGGTCAACCAGAACGCACGCGTTCGCGCGTTCACTGCTGTTTTAATGACCAAATTGGATGGAAGATGGAGACTTAAAATCTAATTATGTTAGTACTAGAAAGGCGTTTTTTATACGATGCGAAGGATAACGATTATTAAAACCGAGGAAAAGCAGCACCAATCTTTCTTTTGCTGAAATAAATTTCTTCCAGTTAAAAATTAAACATGACTTAGTTAAACAAGATACTTGTTTAAATAAGTCATGTTTAATTTTGTCATACAGTTTTTTGAAGGAATCAATTGCCATCCAAAAATAATTACATAAAAATTCATCTTTAACCCATTTAGAAAAAAGTTTATGAAACTATCTCTATCCTTATTTACTGGGCGCACTCAGTATTTCCTTTTCCGTCTTTATGCTGATAATGACCACAAAATCAATAATTCGTGTTCCGATAAAGAACTATCGTAAAAAAATCATGGTGACAATAGTGGTACCGCGTAGACCGTCCAACAGAGGGGTTCATGAGCAACTGCACGCTCGACCGCAAAACTGACCTCTTGAACGAGTGACCGCGTGACCGCTCTTCTGTATGATATAACCCTTATGTTTTAGTTCAGAATAACACAACTATCTTTTCTTTATTAGTCGATACTTTGCGAGTTACATTCTCATTTCATGCGGGTTAACATAGATCTATCTTTAATTACGTTATTCTATATCTGATCCATATTGTGTGTTGATTTTGGTGACAGTCAAACCAAGATTTGGGATTAGATTACCAACCGCACTCTGACTGTACATGTAATGGTGAACTTAACTGATGTCTACAAGTAACTTCATTGTGAGCAATGCTGATTTGATAAATCTTTGGTACTTGGAAATCAAGTTATTAATTATATATTACTCGTAATCGTTTGAAATTGACCTGGTGAAAGTTGGGGGGATCTGCTAGATGCGGGACCGGTCAATGTGGCGACGCGAGGCCCATGTCCAGCAGTGGACGTCTTTCGGCTGATATGATGACTCGTAATCTATTCAGGAAAGATCAAAATCGTGACAACACCAGATTTGGCAATTGGTACCTATCTTATTTTCATTTATTTTGTAGATTTTTTATTTATTTAGAATATAGGCTCGCGCTTAACCTCTATCGACTACTATCTCACCTGATGGTAAGCGATGATGTGGTCGACGGTGAAGCACGCTTGCCTAGAAGTATCCTATTCACTCTTGACTTAAAGACCCCTACCCCCCGCTATCGACCCCGTAGCTATCGGGAAATACAGACTCCGGCAGGGAATGCCACTCCTTAGCTGTACGCATATTCTTCAGTATTCTCAAAACGTTTAGTGCGTATGGGTGGGATGTCCACCATGTACCGAAAGCGCCTCGCCGTCTGGTAGTCCGATGATGAAACGGGCTAGGCGGAATTAGATCATGCAATTCCATCGCACACTCCCCGAAATGTAACCGATAAAAAACCGACAAGCTGGCAACTCGGCAACGATATTCATGCTTTGATTTAACCAGTGCCTCACTGCCGATGATCCTCTTGGCCCGCTTTTCGATCGACTCTAGTGCATCAAGCTGGTATTTGGCAGAACCGTCCCAGAGATGAGAACAGTACTCCATGCATGATCGAACTTGCGCTTGATACAAGCTGAGCAGCTGTTCTGTCGTGCAGTACGTTCTAACCTTTGCAAGGATCTCCAGCTTTTTGGCAGCCAGCTGAGCCTTTGCCTCAATGTATGGGCCAAAATTGAGAGTCGATGTCAAAGTTACGCCAAGAAGCTCATGATGGTCAGTTATTTACTTATTTGTTTTATAAATTATACACAAACATACTGTAACTCACCTTCTGTGTTTGCACTATTTTGTTATTTGTTTTATTCTATTTTATTCCTAATATATATATTGTATGTTTCGTTCCGTGAGTGTGTCCGTGGCATCAACAGTGGGCCTTATCAGAATATCAGCGCAGTGATATTTTCTTTTTAATATCGTTGCACATGCTGAGATAGGAGCCTTTTTGGTCTCGCACGGGGTTTTTTATATTTTATTGTTGTTTGTGTTTTGCTTATCTCGTGTCTCCTGTGCGGGTCACAAATAAATATATTTTCTTTCTTTCTTTCTTTCTTTATAAAATTGGCACGGTCACATCTCGGTAAGTTGGAGCCGAGTAAAATTCGCTCTCTTTCTTTCTTTAATTGGCGTATATGTCTTAATTTGCTTTTGTTTAATTGCTTAGTTAAGGTTTATATTCAGCGATGGTATCTTTAAAAGTTACTTTAATATCTAATTAAAAAAATATGGCAATTATTACAATTCTTTCCATGTGGAGATCAAGTAGTATTTGTGTACTTGCTACGGCGTAGCATAGATCGTAGAACCTGTGCTACGGCGTAGCAAGGGTCTCGGGTGGTAAACAATGGGATGTACGGGCGACGAAGCGGTGAGAGATTGGGTTGCAGATGCATCTCGTAGGAGGTGGTGTGTTGATGATGATGATTTTTACGAGTCTAGTTTTGTTTTTAAGTTTTTATCAACTTGAAATATCCCACTCTTAGGCAAAGGTCTCCACCTATTCCTTCCATTTCTCTCGATGTTGTGTCAATCAAGGTGAAGTCCCGGTCTAGCTGTGAAGAAGATATTCTAAACTAAACTTTTATGATTTTCCTCTCACATATGAATGATCTAAATCTGTTACTATTTCTTCATAAGTCACTCTTTAGTTAGCAATCGGTTAGCAACAGTTGACATTATTATTGTAACTAATGAAAACGATGTTGCAGATGAAACATTAGTAAGGGTTCTTATACCTTACTTCGTTAATACATTAGTAAAATAATAAACATAATTCATGTAAGTAAACCTCGACCCCAATATAGTTGTGAAAAAGGCAAGGCAAGATGAGATGAGATGATGTAAGTAAACTTTGAGCTTATTAATTAGTAACAACATATGTGTATCAGATGTTCTGAATTTTCGTTTCTTTATTTCTTATGTCTAAACATTGGAATCGTAATAAATTGCCCCGAGATACGAATTGTTCGTACGCGTACATTGCAATCCAATTATTCCAACAGCCTTAAGCGAAGTATTTAAATGTAACATTCTCGTTTACGAATATCCAACAAACGTTATGATAGCAAAAACGGTTAACAAAACGCTTACATGGTTACGGACCTGGGTAAGTAAGTTTCGGTCTAGGTTTTAATTTTCTCAGAGTAAATACATCCATTCTTTTTTATGAAAAGAACCGCTGACTCAGTTGTGATAATGGCGAGCGCTGATTGTACAGACGGGATGAGTTTATGAAATTTAAACAAAATCTGTAATCGATATTTTGTACAGACCATAGTGCCATTATGTGGCACATTGTATTTTAGTATTCATAAACGACCAGAGCTGAGAGAAGAGGTAAACAAATCTGTATTTATTTTGTAACAACGTAACGCTTTTAAACCTTATAAGATTTGCATTGTGGTAATATCATGATATTTAAGTGAAATTTATCATTATCTTTATTTTGCTGCGATAGTTACGTTGTTATTAAAATACATTAAATGTAATTAGTTGGCAATGTGAAACACATAACCCTCATTTAGGCTGCGCTTCCGTTGCGTATCCAACAGAAATACTGCAGTTTTCAGGGATAAGAAGTAACTCGAATCTTTCAGCAATAGTATTGTTTTCTTTCAGTGAATACATTTTTGTAAACGTATCATCGGATCTGTTCTTACAGAGAATATCCCTTTACAAACATATCGCAAAACGCGATAAGAGGCCATAGAAAAGTGGGATTCTACCATCGAAAGCGTGGCGATAGCGTAAAAAGGCAAAATTGTATGGGATTGACAAGCGGTATCGAAAAATCATGACTTTACAAGTTCCATAGTCAATTTAATAAATCGTCAATGTTGAAATCATAATCTCTTTAGATATCCAAATAATTGCAACATTTCTGATAGCGGCCGCGGGTAATGGTGTCATAAAAATAAAAAATCGTTTAAAACAGTAAGTATCGTGTTGAAACGAGGGCCATCAAATGTCAATCTTCGATTACGAGTAATTGCAGAATGCGGCTCAGCTGACCGTTTAGTGATCTGCTGTCGCATGGCGAGTGCGATCGGTCAACAACCTCGATTGCGGTGCACTTTATTTAGTACCTAGGTAGGTAACTAGAGTGGAAACACCGTGAGGGGGACCGGGACGCTTTAGAAGGACATACGTACACAGATCTTATTGATGACATTTTTCAGAAATGCCAGGAGCGTATACATAACTAGCGTGCGTTTTCATACACGCCGGCAGTCTAATTGCGTAAGTGAGTTCGGCTGGGCAACGGAGACAATTCCATGAAAGAGAATGACAAATTTCTTTTAAATGTTTTCGGTATTGCATAAATAATTTAGAAATTGTACGTCCTCCACTCTATAAGTTGAATTCACATATCCTTTCCATGACCTATTATCCCTTTTCGAGTGTATTACGCAATACGAAAGTCGTTCATTTAAAGGTGTCGTCACCCTTACCTATACGTTTTCTTTGCCGAATTCACTGCAATTATGCTTAGGCAGATGTATAAACGTAAACGAAGCACAAGAAGATAGTAAGGATCGTAGCAAGTGGCGTTCAGTAGTTACTGCCTACTCTCATGTGAAAAAGGCGTGAGTTTATGTATGTCTGTATGTAAGTAACTATCTCCGTTTTGTGGTGACTTTTTTTCATAATAAGTATTTGTTGTGGCCTAGATTCGTGGTCCCGGATGCGTGTGTCGGGGACTCGGGCCGCAAACGTTCGACGTTCCGTAGACGAAGTAGACTGACTCTGACGTCACAATTCCGCTATAGAGAGCGCCACAGCCTTCCGCTACAACCGCAACTATACTTGTTTTCGTGAGTTACTACGTGTTACCCATCCATTTCTATTATAACTGGAAAGTTTGGACAGCGCTGAACTATGCATAGCGAAACACGATCGCTGTTATCATCATCGGCCTATTAATGTTTCCACTGCTGGGGCACAGGCCTCCTCTCTGTGAAAGGGGATAGGCCGTAATCCACCACGTGGGCCGAGTGCGGGTTGGTGGATGTCACATGTCTTCGAATTTTTGGTTCTAGAACATATCGGTTTCCTCACTATGTTTTCCTTCACCCTTATGAGAGCAGTGGTGATATAATAATTTACACAAAGTAAGATCGCTGTTAGAAATAACTTCATAGTTATATCAATGGAGGTAAGTGAGCTGTAATAATGTACATTGTAGGTACATAATTCACACAATATATACACACTATTAACAAGTTATTAATAGCACACCACTTAGGTTTTGTTTTTCTATGGCCGCTATTTGTAACAGACTTCAAAAAGATTTAAAAGAATAAATTAATGTTGACTATTACGTGTACTAAATGCAGTTTTTAAAGTTGATGCTTTCAATTCGATTTGCTTTCAATACTACGGTATAATTTATCGCTCTTTGAAATCAATTTTAACTTTATTTATTACAGATTTGGACTATTTACAAGACTTCGGCATTTGTGGTCGATCTTTTGTTATCGATTCGTTGACGAGTTTCATTCTTGATTATTAACGAAAACAAACTTTATTTTTACCCGACTGTCGAAGCAGGGTAATGTGTTTGTCTTTGTATGTATGTATGTTTGTTCAAATGTGGCGTTCTAGAGACCAAACGCGTTGGCCGATTTTGATGATTCATACGTATACGATACGATTTGTCTTAACCTTGCGAGTGTCACTGACTGCATTAAAATTGGAAAATAGAAAAATGGCGCATTTTGGTTGCCATATTGTAGGGGGCCAATTTTCTTTTTTCTTCCAAACCCATCGTAAGGGGTATAAAAATAAAGGTTTTCAAGAGGTGATTTCATCTGGATTTGGTCAGCCAGCTCGCGAATATGTATCCTACAACTGCACAGCATGATTTTCTTCTTGTTTGCTACTTTTAGTTCGCTTTTTAAGCAGTCGGGTTTTTTGATTTTTTGAATTAATTATTGAATCACCTTCAGAATCTGAAAAACCGGAGACAGGTTACTTACCTGCACAAAAAACAATTAAATACCTTTTTAAAAAAAGCCTCGTAGCCATCAAATCTTTAATCTTAGCCTCATTAAAAATCTGGAGCTGTAAATCTTAGGCTAAAAGACTAATTAAAAACGTTCAATAGTAAGTAAACAGTTTTTTACTTTCAACACAATAGCATTCCTTTGATTGTCTGCGAGAGTTTTGTACAAGTGAAAAATAATAAAAAATAATTGAAAGTGCATGCATGCAGGGCGAAAGATTTGTTATCAAGGGCAACGGTTGTGGGTTTAAAGTGGTTATTTGGTCCATGACCATAGGCTACAGACCACGGAGACGCCCCAGAAGCTGTTGCTAGGGACGATATAGTCAACAGTTTCGATAAAAACCAATCATGTCACCGTTTACTCGCGTAATGCGAAAGAGGCCGACACAAATACATAATGTATAACTCACGGCTTTGATTGTTGAAGATAACAGAAGTAGTGCGCTCAACACACACGTCTCTAAAGCAGTACTGATAGAATTCTTCACGCGGAAATGTTACTAGAGAGTAAGATTTCATTGTAACCATGAAGCTCGGCACTAGATATCGGTACTGATATTGTCCTCGAGGCTCCTGCTAAAGGCGGCACTGTTAAAACTTCGAATAGGAACCCTACTCGCGGAATGACACAAAAATTACATATTGAATGGAGAAAAGTGCATTCAACTCACTTTCTCTACTACTGCCTCGTCTAGTCGCTGATTTCGGCCCGGCAATTCCTGGATGTGGGCATTACAGTAACTGTTACCTAGTTAATCTCCTGCCCACTTTACCCCCGTTGTCATACCGGTTAACAATGCAAACAACACAAATCTGTCAACGTAAAGTCTTTTATTCATAATCCTTATTGAAGGTGATCCAGTACACATTCAGAGTATGGTCACGTTTTAGCCGTGTCATTATACCCCACCCCTAAAATTAATTTAAATCACATGTTTACGTACGGAGGTGGCAATGAAAACAACGTTAGGGTTTTTGAAATAAGCTGATAGTTAGATGATTTGCTGTAGGTTTTCGAACGATTATCCGATAATGTCAAATGATAGTTGTAAATTACACTTTGTTAAGTCTTTCAGATGTATGGTCTCATCATGCGGTCTTGTAAAGACTTCAAAAAGCCTTCTACTTTTCTCTTCTTATAGAAAACATGAGTCTGTTCACAATTGGAATACGCGGTACCCATCTGGTACTATGATAAAATAATGTAATAATATAATAATGTTGCCCGTATTATGATAAAAAGCCACGCACTTCAAATGCTTCCGTTTTAGGATTCCCTATGCAGATTTGCTAAAGAATTACGAAGTATTGAGCTTGGATTCCAGACGTTCATTGATCATGGTTGTGATGCTATACGGTATACCTATGCAATAACAAATACAATTGTACTGGGCTGTCGAATGGATTAATTTACGTAGTACCAAGAACTGTTATTCGGCGGGAGGTTCGCGCACCTCGACTATTCTACACTGCGCGATGTAGAACGAATGCTGGGGTTCGGGCCCCTCTCCGCCGACTTGTAGAAACATATAACTCTAAATTAACGATTTTGACATTTTTGCGCTGTCGCTATCTAAATTTAAAAGAATGGTTTCTCAATTTATTGCAAGTCGTCCATCATATGTAGGCTCTTGTCATCCGCTTCCTTCGATTCGTGTATACAATGTTTTTCTGCTAAATATTATAAGTTTTTTTTTCTCATTTAACGTGCGTTCGTTATCATACTCCGATGTCATTTCATGGACAACAGTGTGGGTTATACGTTTTCTCAACTTTAATATTGCACTGTATTATAAATATAACTACTTTTTGTATAGGCTCTACTGTATAACTGATTTTTGTCCCAAATATACAAAATAAAATGTCGGCGATAAATCCAGAAATATCTTTTGATTTTGTTATACCCCACCGATAGATGATTATAATCATAGGGAAAAACATAAGCCTACTTATTATTCCATGGGAGTTGCGAGACTCACTTAGAAAAACAAGTTATTATGGTACTCCTGGATCGGCTAGCAACTAATATCGGCACCTTCATAAACCCAATGCATTATTTATTTATATTATGTAACGCCCTTCGTGCTGTAATGGGCACACAAATACCCACATACTGCGTACATACCTGCACATACTAATGTGTAGGGTTGTATGTACGGAGGAAGCTCGTGGCCTCGTGGGTAAATAATAACAGTCGCACGGGTCAATCTTCTAGATTTAGCAACGCTTGCCGAGGTTGGTCCGTGGATGGGTGACCGTCCATACCGGAACTCGTCCGTGCCTCAGAAGGTGCATTATGTCGTTGATCCCATCGATTAGTCGACTGTCATTTGTATATCTTTTACAGTCTCTACGAATATCCAGGCCATCTGACACCAGTCTTACCAAGGGGTATTATCTTACCCAGTTACTGGGTTGTGAAGATGAGATAGGCAGTCGCTTCATATAAAATATGGGTATGTAGCGTTCGGTAAAGGGGTTCAAACATAGGTGTGAAAAAGCTAATGTGGTTTTTTTATTGTTTGTACGTAAAAGCAACGTGCAGAATATTCTCAAATAAAATATAGAAAGCGTGCTATGGCTCCAACGAGCCGTACTATCAAAAACACTGTAATATCTTATGTTCTGGAAATGCTGGATCGGATCTTTGAATATTTACGACTATGTCCTTTACTTTCTAGATAGGGTTCAACAATATGCAATAGAATCGTGAAAATAGCGTTACATTAAAGGAATATAAAATGATACACAGAAATCTCAGGTATACGAGTGAGAAGCTCGTATAGAAGAGTTATGGCGCTTTTCCATACTGAATAGGAATATTTAGTCTCTAGCTTTTGCCCATGACTTCGGCTGTGTAGCATTAATACTAGAGAAATAAAACTTTTTAACAAAAAAACACTACCGACTTCCAAATAAGAAAACTACGAAGTGAAAAATAACTTTATTTTTGGAAGTCGGTGTCTTTGGTAGGTAAATTTTTTTGCGTTATGGACAGCGACATCTAAAAATAAAGTTATTTTTCACTTTGTAGTTTTCTTATTTGGAAGTCGGTAGTATTTTTTTGCAAAAAGTTTTTTTATTTTTCACATTTTAGTTGTGCCTACCTAAAAGGCAAGTAGTTAAGTAAGGTACCTACCTATAATGCCAGAATAGATTACCCGAATATCATGAAACTGAACATAACCGGTGAAATGAGAGTGTACCAAGGTGAACTGTACACATCTGCGTACCCCTTTAGTGTGTACAGGCGTGTTGTTATGTTATAAAATGGTATAAACAATATACAGACATGCGATTGCAGCAATCGAGAGATTTACCGTTATTTATTGAAGAGTTCTGTTGTTTATCTCCGAATAAATTACCCTGTAAATCCTAAAAGGATTACAATTTACAAGACACTTCATAATCTCCAAAACTATAAGAAAGCAGCAGCCTTATTGCGTAATGGATTAAGCAAGGCAAAGGGCAAAGAGTATAAACAATCGACCAATCACATAGACGGAAATCCACATCGCGTCTTTCATCTCGCCATGTGATTGTTCATACTCTTTGCTCTTTGCCTTGCCGAATTAATTACAGAATGAGACTGCAGGTATCAAATAAACCAGGTTCATTATATTCTTACTAACTTTGATTACCCGAGGACCGCAAGAGGAATTTTAAACACGTTTTAGTTTATTCCAAAGTACTCCCCCGGTATCCTGAAATGTGAGTGGAATACCTGAATACTGGCTTTGTAGGTTAGAAGTAACTTGTTATGTGGGGACATGGATAATGTTGATCTTACCTGTAAGTTGGTACCTAGTTATGTAAATGTAAAATTATATATCTTTTTTGACGTGGGTCATACATACCATACCATTATACCTTAAAATAGAAACATACAATTGACGGCCTTATCGATATTCTGCGATATGTTTGAAAAGGGATATTCACTGGTAGAACTCATCCGATGATACGATTACGAAAATGTATTCACTGAAAGAAAACTATACTACTGCTGAGAGATTTGAGTTACTTCTTATCCCTGAAAACTGCAGTATTTTTGTTGGATACGCAACGTGAGCGAAGCAGGTAGAGCCTATTTCTAGCTGACAACGAATCCTAAATGAGCATTATGTATTTCACATTGCCAACTAATTACATTTAATGTATTCTAATAACAACATAACTATCGCAGCAAAATAAAGATAATGATAAATTTCACTTAAATATCATGATATTACCACAATGCAAATCTTATAAGGTTTTAAAGCGTTACGTTGTTACAAAATAAATACAGATTTGTTTACCTCTTCTCTCAGCTCTGGTCGTTTATGAATACTAAAATACAATGTGCCGCATAATGGCACTATGGTCTGTACAAAATATCGATTACAGATTTTGTTTAAATTGCATAAACTCATCCCGTCTGTACAATCAGTCCTCGCCATTATCACAACTGAGTCAGCAATTCTTTTCATAAAAATAATGGATGTATTACTCTGAGAAAATTAAAACCTAGACCGACTTACCAAGGTCCGTAACCCAGTAAGCATTTTGTTAACCGTTTTTGCTATCATAACGTTTGTTGAATATTCGTATACGAGACTGTTACATTTAAATACTTTGCTTAAGGCTGTTGTAATAATTGTCATTGTTGTTGCAATGTCCGCAAACGAACAATTCGTATCTCGGGCTAATTTATTATGATTCCAATTTTTAGACATAAGAATTAAAGAAAAAAATTCAGAACATCTTACGAGTATACAAAATACGGTTTACTAATGACAAGCATAAAACATATTGCCATAATGAAATTAAGCATAACGATAATTACGCTTAATATTTTTAGGCATAAATGTTTTGCCATAATGTATATTGCCTTAAACACTGTTGGCCTAATAATAACGAAGCATAATTTTATAAACGTGTAATGTTATTTACACATAATGATCATTGGAATAAAACAAACATGTTCGCGGTTCAAGGGTGGCCCAAGGGCAACCCTTTAACCGCGAACATGTTTGCATTTCCCCACTTTTTGCGTGGGGAAATGCTCATGCAAACTGCGCTACCACTGGGAGATAGTGCAGTTATGTGGGACTCCAACCCACTAAAACTCCACAGTGTCCTCCTGTGCCACTTATGGCGGGAACAACACGTAAGCAGTCGTCGGCTGTCCGTCACTGCACTGGGCTTTCCTCTGGGGAGTATCCCCCATCACCGGCGCACCAGAACACATTGCACGCCGTGACCTCCCCAGGGACCAAACCAGCACATGGGCGCCAGATGACCCCGTGTATGGCACCCTTGGTCCCCCTGTGATGGTTCTGTTCACTTTTCGGCCGCAAGAGATAGGGAGAGCGGCCAACGCTATACCGACACTCCTCCTCCCCTGCGACCACACCACGTCCACCATCAGACAGTGGCGACCCCGTCTAGGCCGCGGAAGGTAGGAAGAACGGTGCACCGCAATACCGGCACTCCTCTCCCGTCGCGGCCTCTAACTCTCAGTCGCGATGCCTCCATACTACATCACGGCCCGCCTCAGTTCCGATGTCACCGAAGTTGGCTTATCGGCAAAAGCCCCGTCAAGGCGGGCTCCTCGGGTTTCTCTTCGCTTCACCAAGCCACGGCAACTGAGCCTCTCCACCTCAACAATGTGGGAACCCACCAAGGGGGAAAATCCTTATGGAATGCTCTCGAAGGGGACAACCCCGGTGTTCCGTCTCACACTTACGCTGGGGGTCGCGGGAACATACGATACTTCTACAACCCCCAGTTAGTACCGGGCTGCATCTGCGGGCCTCGACCTCGGATTGGGAGGAGTCAAACGTGCGTAGTGTTCCACACGGGCGTGCGTGGAACACTACGCACCGCCACCTCGGGTCCTGATGATGCTGATGGGGTGTGATGGACGTCCCCGAGTCTATCGCCCCTGGACCCATTTAGGGGGGCTGGAAGAAGGCGTTGTCCGCCCTCCGCTGACGACCGGCACATTCCAGAACTCCTCCATAGACTCGACTACGGCCTACTTCAGAGATGAGGGCACGACGCGGCGCTTCCCAACCGGCACACTCTGCCAGCGTATGTCACGTCGTGTCCTTCCGGCAGTCGACGCAGTGGTGACACTGCGCATCCGGTACCCTGTTTATGCGACACAGGTACTTCCCGAAGCAACCATGCCCCGAGAACACCTGCGTCACTCAAAACGACAGGGTGCCGTGCCTCCTCCCGAGCCAGCGCTCGAGCACTGGCCGTACTGCCTCGATGCCCGCCATTTCACCACAAGGACCTCGCGGAGCTGAGACCGACGCAACTTAATATGTCGCTGTATCGGCCCTTCAAACCGCACCCGCGCTTCCTCGCGCCACCGATACATTGACGCGAGTACCTTCACCTCCAGGTCCCAGGGCGGGGATCCGGACAGTACGTAAGCCACCCGTAGGAGATCGTGCGATACCCCCTGATGACTCTGACGGTCATCGCTCTCTGCGGCTTTCGCAGAACAGCGATGCTACCGGCCATCAGGTCAGTCTCCCAGATCGGGATCGCCCATACAGGGCGATCGATCACTCGATCCCCACGTATCCACTCACCGTACTGACTTCATTCACTGTTCTTTCTTCGTTCAGTCTATTTCTCTGTGGAATTCGCTCCCCCAGGAAATCAGGATGGCAACCAACCGGTTAACCTTCAAAGTTAAAGTTCGCGAGCACATTCGCAAGAAGTTGGCAGCAGTATCGTCACAACGCTAATGTTTTTCAATTATTAATCTAATATTACTAATGTTTAAGTATGTCTATATATTTAGTTTATTATTTTGTGTATACATATATGTTATAATTATATAGTATTTATAGTTTATATATATTTTTGCATAACCCTTATTCGTCAATATTGCACCTACCACTAGTTGTCTCTGCATCACCCAAAGGTCGACTGATAGAAAATGCCTAAGGCATTAAGTCCGCCTCTGTACATTTGTGTGCTTGAAGTATTAAATAAATAAATATCAGAATCAGAATCAGAATTTTATTTGCTCTAAATGTAGGTACAGTATAAAATTAATAACATAAAAAAAATGAGATTTTACTTATATTTTACCTTACGACCAACGGACGTGTAATAATACAATAATAAAATACAAATAAAAAAATCAAAAAATGTCAACAATACAAATAGAATTATTAATTAGAAAAAGCAAGATATAAGAAACATTAACAATTTATTTGATGTCAAATAGCTAATAAATGCTCAATAACAATTTGTACTAGGTAATTATATTTAGTAATTCTCTATAAAGTCACATCATTTAAAAAGTCCTTTACTGAGTAATAACATTTTCTAAAAAGTTGTGCAGTAGTAGTGCCGCCGTCAGGCGGTGCTCGGACCCCCAGATTGGTAAGCAGCTTCGACAGCGCCCCAGCCGAGCCCAACAACTTGGACGCCAGCCGCCGGAAGTGTGCATTATTATGACGAATTATGCCTTAAAAATTAATGCAATTCTAAATTATGCCAAAAGAAATTAGATCAAAATACAGTTATGTTAACCTTTGCATTATGCTAATGTATTATAATAAAAAAGTTACGCGAAAACGTTAAACCAAACAATATTAAGCCTAAAATTTTATGCCTAGTGAGGGATTCCCACAAATAACTGCAACATGTTGTAACTAATAACCCCAAATCTAGACACGCGGCAACGTGTCAAGCTAAGTTCAAGCAAAAAAAGAATTGGCGACGCAGCAGCTGTGTGTAATATTACACGGACCATTTGGAGCCACTTTTGTCATCTTAATAACTCAAAATCTATTTAACATAAAGACATAAAATTTGGTTTATGTATTAAAATCCCTAAGATGAACTTTAAAGGAGGAGGTGAGGAAGGCCTTATCAAAAATTAAATACCATAAGGCCACCGGCCCCGACCAGATTCCGGCAGATATCTGGAAGAATCTGAATGATGCCGCACTACCATGGCTCACCAAGTTATACAATCGCATTATTAAGGACGTAAGATCCCAGAATCCTGGCGAAATAGTACCCTATGCCCTATATATAAACAAAAAGGGGACATCGCTGAATGCGGCAATTACAGGGGGGTAAAGCTCACATCACACACACTAAAGGTCTTTGAAAGAATTATCGCCTCACGCATAAACGACTTTTCCCATATTACTGAAAACCAATACGGATTTACACCAGGGAAGTCGACAATTGATGCCATTCAGACAATTAGAGTGGTGATGGAAAAACACCGTGCGAATAAAGAAAATTTGTACCTCCTATTCATCGACTTAGAAAAGGCTTTCGATAGAGTACCCAGAAACCTTGTTTGGCAGGCAATGAGAGCCCAAAATATCCCGGAGTACTACGTGGCGCTAGTCCGGGATATGTACACAGGCACTAAAACGCGCGTCAAGAGTCCAGCGGGCCTCAGTGAGCCATTTGGCGTGGAGGTAGGAGTCCACCAAGGATCAGTCCTGAGTCCACTAATATTTAACTTGTGCATGGACTATACAAAAGCCGGCACCGGAGTGTATGCTTTATGCAGACGATATAGTCCTGGTATCTAAAAAGGCATCAGATCTGCAGGAAAAACTTACTCACTGGGTGACACAGTTAGAAAAACATGGGCTACGCATAAACCGAAATAAAACTGAGTATTTGGAGTGTGACTACGGAGGGACAGCAGAAACGGGGTACGATATTTTTATAGACAACCGGGCACCACCCAAAGTGGACCACTTGAAGTACTTAGGTTCGGTGCTTACCTCTGACTCAAATGTGGATAAGGATGTAGACCATCGCATCAAAACCGCCTGGCTCAAGTGGAGATCGTTATCAGGTGTTCTTTGTGACCGCAAAATGCCCATCCGTGTTAAGGGCAAAGTATACAAAACGGTAGTGCGACCAGCCATGACTTATGGAGCGGATTGCTGGACCTTCAAGTAAGCACACGAACAACAACTGCATACGAGTGAAATGAAAATGCTACGATGGGTAGGTGGAGTAACCCGCCTAGACAAAGTGCGAAACGAGTATGTCAGGGGTTCGTTCAAAGTAACACCGATTAGCGAGAAGGTCAAAGAAAGCAGGTTGCGTTGGTACGGCCACATCCTGAGACGTGGAGATGACAACCCTATCAAAAAGGCCCTAAAAATCCCCGATCGACCGCGAGGAAGGGGATGACCGCCCGCCACCTGGTGGTCAAACATGCAGAAAGAGGTCCTGAAGGAGAACCTGAGCACTCAGACAACCCAGAACAGAGCTCTCTGGCGCAGGTGTACAAGGAGACCCGACCCCAGCTGAACTGGTAAGAGGGTTGGACAAAGAAGAAAAGAACCAAAACCAAAATTTCATAAATATATGTCAAACGGTTATTTACCTTGCCAACCAAGTCAAATCTTGAGCTAAATTACACACTTTTCAACAAGAATGTACAACAAGGTATAACAAGCTAGGGGTCTTGTCACAATTCTTAGAAAAAACTTTAATAAAAAGCTCACAGGTAGTAGTAAAAATAAGGGTTCTTTTGCCCTATTGTCCTTCCATGGGGCTGTGATGCGTGCGAGCAGGACAAATTGTGCAAGTGCGAGTGAGATAAATTATTCCCGGCCATTTTGTTGTTATGGTATTTATTTTTAGTCTGCTTCCGTGATTCGTCTGTAGTAGATGCGATATTTAGTGCTCTTGATTTCTTACTCGACTTGGCTTGTATTTCTTCTACGATTTGTGACTGTGCTTGTTAACTGGACTTTGATTTGTGCTTGTGATTGGAACTGTTGAAGATGGCAACCTTCACGAACGAGGAATATGCAGATATTCTGCTTTGTTACGGGTACTGCAATGGCGTATCCGCACGAGCTCGTGACGAATACATTGCACGTTATCCCGGCCGCCGAGTACCGGATGTCAGTGTCTTTGACGGAGTTTACCGGCGACTTAGAGAGACTGGCTCTGTTTCAAGGCGACGAGCAGACTTAGGCCGACCACGTGTCATTGATGATGATGAAGAGCAAGACAGTGAAATAGTTCAGCGGTTTAGAGCGGATCCGACTACTTCTACTAATGCTGTTGCCCGATAACTTGGGCTCTCACAGTGGAAAGTGTGGTTTACAGTGAATACTGCAGGCCTCTACCCCTATCACTACACGCCTGTTCAAGTTATCGAAGAAGGAGATCCAGTGAGGAGGTTAGACTTCTGCAGATTTATGCTTAATGCAGATTTGGAAGACCCAGCATTTTTAAGACAAATCTTGTGGACAGATGAGTCAAAATTTGATAAAGACGGTATAACAAATTACCACAATGCTCATTATTGGGCCCCGAAAGTGCAACGAAATCCTAATCAAAAGAGGACAAAAGGATCATAAAGAAGATTTTGTTTGAATGTCTGGATGGGCATTATTTCAAATCATTTAATTGGGCCTTTCTTTCTGCATGACAATTTAAATGGAGAATTCTATGAACACTTTTTAAGAGAAGAACTACCTGATTTGTTAGACGATTTACCCCTAAATCTTATTAGACACATGAGGTTCCAACACGACGGTTGCCCTGCACACTACAGGAGAGGGGTCAGGGAATGGCTAGACCAACAGTATCCAAATAGGTGGATCGGAAGAGGTGGACCCATACCGTGGCCAGCGAGAAGTCCTGATCTGACCCCCATGGATTTTTATGTGTGGGGCCACATGAAGACTTTAGTCTACGAAGACAATCATCCGATTGCATCTGTTGGGTAGTTGAGACGGAAAATAACTGCGGCAGCAAACGAAATAACAAGAGATTTAACTACTGCTGTAGTAAAAAGTGGACTGAGACACAGAATGAGAGTGTGTGTGCGAAACAGAGGCGGTCATGTGGAACAGGACTAGTAAAAATAACAATAAATGTTGTTTTATAACTATTTGGATTGTTTTATTTCATTTTCTGACCCAGGTGATAAGTTTGATCTTAAGTCCCATTTTTTCATTTTATCATTTTTTGTCTCTACCTGTGAGCTTTTTATTAAAGTTTTTTTCTAAGGATTGTGATAAGACCCCTAGCTTGTTATACCTTGTTGGATAGCTAATAGAACAAAGATATTATTTAGCATATCTGCAGCACAACTGCATACATTTTTTTTTAAATTTTGCTTAAAGAAAGAAAAAAAAAACTTTTTTACACTTTCAGTCCTCTACTATGACGCCTATGGTTCAGATATTTGGACTTTTTGCATTTAGAATAATAAACAAACTTCTATAGTACTCAAAAATCGGAATTAGAAAAAAAATAAGACCATAGAAGACAAAAAAATGCCAATTCTTAAGAAATTGGCATATTTTTTTAAAAAACCTTCTAAGTCCAATATCTCAAAAACGGTTAGATTTAGGCTGGGGTGTTTCATAGTCAAATTAGTCAGAAATGATGGGAACTATAACCTCTTAATGGATTTAGGTCGACTTAACCAGTAACCCTGTATACTACTCTGCCAAGAAAGTACCGGGCAAAGATCAATAATACACAAAATGATAGTTATTCATCCAAATTTATTTAATCACTTTCAAAGTATGCTCCTTCAGAAACGATATAATTACGCCAACGAATAATCCAACCATAAAAACATTTTTAAACGCTTTTTCTGGAATCGAGATCAGTTCTCGCCGCGAATTCTTCTTTTTGTCTTCTACCAAATGAAAATGGGTGCCACTAAGTGGTAATTTGAGTTTAGGAAAAAGACAGAAGTCGGCTGGAGCCATTTCTGGTGAATAAGGTGGTTGTTCGATGGTATTTGTTGAGTTTTTGGTCAAATATTTCGTTCACAATGATGGCCTTGTGCGAAGGCGCATTTTCGTGGTGCAAATCCAATTTTCTTTCCACAAATCTGGCGTTTTTCGCCTAATTTGGTCTCTTAAACGCCGCGTTACGCTCAAATAATATTATTTATTTACCGTTTAAACTTCCGGCAAGAATTCCGAATGCACAACACCACGATAGTCAAAGAAAACAGTCAACTTGACTTTGACTTTTGATCGTCTTTGGCGTAGTTTTTTCGGTTTCGGTTCATTTAGAATGCATGCAATGCATTAGTATATTTTTTCACAATTTAACGTACTGTCTAATCTATTTAATAACTACCGTTGTAGTTTTGAGCGTGCATACTTTTTTGAAACAGTCAATCTTAATTTCTGCTCATTTATGTAATAAACCCTTCATTATAACTCTCAAAATTAATACGGGTATTTTTATAGAATTTTACAATGTTAGATAATAATTTATCAATTTATTATCAGAATTGTCGAGGGATCAGGACCAAACTGAACACATTATTCATGAATATATTATCGCATGCTTACGACATCATCATCTTCACGGAAACCTGGTTGACTCCAGAGATCTCCGATAATGAATTTATTGATTCCCGGTATATAGTTTTCAGACACGATCGTGATCGAGCAGTTTCTAATAAAAAAGACGGCGGAGGCGTGCTGATAGCGGTCTCCAAAGAACTAAAACCAACTAGTCTCACTCTGTCACCCCCATTAATTTTACCAGAACATAAAATAATAAAAATTCCCTCTTATAGTTGTAAATACCTACTTGTTTGTGCTACTTACATAACCCCTAATGCCACGGAAGATATATATGTAAACTTTATCAATTCGTTGTCGAATTTGGTGGATGATCCCTGTATAGAAAACATAATTTTTACCGGTGATTTTAACCTACCTCAGCTGAACTGGGTTAGTACAAATTCGTACATGACATGTGACTCTGATAGAAAATATTCAAATACAAGTCGACATCTATTAAACTTTTGCGCACAATTAGACTTAAAACAATTTAACATACTCCCTAACTGTAATGGGCGGATTTTAGATCTTTTCTTCTGTAATATACATGCTGTTGCTCATAATCCAAACATCTCACTCTTACCAACAGATACTCACCATCCTTCCTTTTACGTACAAATACCATTTAGAATACCAACACATTTACCTAAACATAAAAATCTTAACAAACTAAATTATTACAAATCTAATTATTCTAAGATCAATACTGACATAGGAACTGTTGATTGGGGCAACTTATTCGAAGATTTGCCCCCCGATCAGGCAGTTGCAACCTTTTATAAAAAAATCTATGAAATCATTAAATTACATACCCCCACTCACAATATTTCTTATCAATTACTTCTACAAAAATATGACCTTATTTCTCTAAAATCCCGACGCACCCTACTTGAGATGATGACCCTATATAATAATATATGTCGTAATAAATTCGACTGTACTGATCTAGTGAACAGTTTGTGCTACCTGATCCCTCGTACCGTACATGGTCGAGAAGTTCGCTCAAGACACTTGTTTGCAACTCCTTTTTGTAGAACCAACTCAGGCGCACGCTCACCGCTGTATCGATTAGTTGACACCTACAATGGGCAGTTTGGCTCAGCTGATATTATGTTTCTTAGCAAGGTTATATTTAGAAAAGAAGTTGTTACTATTTTAAGTGATCGGAACCCTAACAATTAAGTAATTAAAAAATTAAGTAATGTTTACGTTTACTCTGTTTATTTTTATATCGTTCTCTTTAACAACTAGTAGATCTGTTAATCAGTATGTGGATAACGTTGTGAGTAGTGTATTTGTTACCTTTATTATTAGGTTCTAACCTATGTTTAGTTATTGTTACACTGCTGTTTGTTGTCCCTAAATAAATAAATGCTCCATTCCGAAACTTGTTGACTAGTTTGCATGTCAAACTCGTAAACCCACGTTTCATCAATAGTAACAATGCGTTTCATAAATGTTGGGTCGGAATTGACTCGTTCTAGCACATGCTGAGGACATCCTCAGCGACTCTTATGCCATGGAGTTTTTGGAGAAAATTCAGGTCTTTTGGGGCTAGCCGAGCGGCAACATGTTTCATACCCAAGAGATTATTTAAAATGGTACAGACCGACTTGTGAGACACGGAAAGTTCGGAGGCTATCTCTCTCAAACTTGAATGAGGATTTTTAGTTACTATTTCCTGCACTTTTGCGATGTTAACTTCATATGCAGACGTTGATGGCCTACCATAGCGAGTCAAATCTTCCATCACAACTAGACCGCTTTTGAACGCTTTGAACCACTCATTAGCACGTGTTTTTGATAAAGTTGATTCACTGTAAGCCTTCTGTAACATTTTCAGTGACTCACACGACGAATACGAAATTCCATTGGCGATGAAATAGTACATTACTGCAGAATCCAGAGCCATCCTGGCCTCGTATATAACCGGTTAACTCATACTTGGCCAGGAAGGCTTTCTTACTGGTTGAGGCTTGTATAATGCTTTTCTCAAAAATGAAAGAAAGTTTAACAACAAATTCGTTTAATTAATGTTGAAGGTTACATTCATATTATGGCAATTACTGATAGATATTGTGATCGATTTACCGGGGGCATTTATATTTGTTTGTTGTACGTCTTGATTAACGGAATCAAAAATATATCTGTCTCATAAAATGTTATACCAAAAAGAGAGATAGATATTTATTTGGAGCCTCCCTCCTATAACCATGTTATAATGGCTAAATTCTAATTTGTGTCTGGCTGGTACTGTTTTTTTTTTCTAAGCAGATCTAAAAAGAATGACCTACTGACAAGAGATGGGTGTTTTCGATTTTTTGCACAAACGGTTATGTAACCGATATACAGTTTACATATCGATATCGAAAACGGTATTCAGATATCGATATCATTTAGTACAGTTTGCATAAGTAAAAATGTTATTTAGATGAGCAAACTAACAACGAACGCAAAATAATATTTAAACAGAGAGTTTTTTTTTGTAATATCGGTTATTTTGATATAGATTTCGATATGATATGATATCTAACACATATCCGATATAAGTTACGTTTTGATATATCGGACCAATCCCTACTACTGTCCAGTAAGTAAATTACATACTTACTTACTGGACAGTAGGAGATTCCAAATTTAAAATCTCGCTTCTTACTGGACAGTTGTGAATAGAGTCTCCGGTAGAGTTTACTTTCTGGATACATTTTAGAGATGTTATGACAACATTACATACCATTTTTGAGAAAAAATTAATACAAACTCGTATTCGATGTTATTGTCCATTATGGAATTCGCAATACGCACTAGATATGATATAACTAAAAACAGCACTGTATTTAATCTAAATAACAGATGTAACTCAAACTCCGCGCCACAATGGAAAACAGTTGTGCCAATCTAACAACAAACAATAAATAAAAAAACTGCATTTGGAACCATAAACAAATTATCTATGCCCGATATTTTTTTAGTGAATGTACATACATACCTATATTGTAAGTTAAATAAAAAGCTTGTATTTATAGAGGTTGGGATTGGTTTGGACTGGATTTTTTTTTGGTTGGGCGGGCTTTTGTTTTTTGTGAGAGAAAAATCATAAAGGTTTATTTTAGTGTGTCAGCTAGACGGGGACTTCTAGGTAGGACTTCCAAATAAAAACACTACTAAGTGAAAAATAACTTCAATTTCGGCAGTCGGTGTTCCTGATTTTGATTCTTCGTTTTTTGAGACATCCTTCTCTTGAGTTAAAAGGACGTCAGTAGGGTGCTGCGCTACCTCGACGTGAACAAAGCTAGCAGCCCTGACGGAATACCAGCAATAGTTCTTAGAACCTGTGTGCCTGAACTGTCTCCTATCTTGACACGCCTATTCAGCCTTTCATATGACACTGGAAAAGTGCCGAATGCTTGGCAGCAAGCTAACGTACAGCCCGTGTCCAAGAAGAGCAGTTGAGCTGACCTGCCTGAGCCTTATTGGTAAGCTTCCTTCATTCGGTCTGCCGGGTGGTCTGTGTGATTGGATAGCAGACTTACTGAGAGATCGGTTCATTCGAGTAGTTATCTATGGCTACTTGGTGGATTAATTGGATATCAATGCCGGGATCCCTCCGTGGTCGGTACTCTCAGCAACATTATTCCAGCTGCACATTAACGATCTGCTTAACCTTTTGGTATGCAGACGACAGCACTATTGCTGAAAAATACTTGTCCAACGCACGGGCTTCCGGGCCGCAGTTCCAGTCTCTCCGTGAGGCCATAGTGGAGCGTTTGAACCTGTCGTTGCAGGCAGTCTCCGAAAGGGGCGATGCCAATCTGGTCAGGTTTAATGCTGCTAAAACCCAGGCGTATCTTATTTCCGCTAAAAAGAGCCAATTTCACCCGGTTCTTGCTTGCCGAGATGTGACCGTGCCATCTTGAGCTTCTTGGCGTTACGTTGACATCGACTCTCAATTTTGGTCCATACATTGAGGCAAAGGCTGAGCTGCCCGCCAAAAATTTTGGGATCCTTGCAAAGGTGAGAAAGTACTTCTCGCCGGAACAGCTGCTCAACTTGTATCAAGCGCCAGTTCAATCATGCATGGAGTACTGTTTTCATATCTGGGACGGATCTGAGAAATACCAACTTGATGCACTAGAGTCGATCGAAAAGCAGGAGGCTCATCGGCAATGAAGCACTGGTCAAGACACAGTTTTAGAGCCTAGAACATCGTCGCTGCAGACTTGACAGCTTGTTGATTTTTTATTTGTTACATTTCGGCGAGTATGCGATGGAGTCAAAAGTCAAGAGTGAATAGGTTTTATCTAGGCAAGCGTGATTCACCATCGACCACATCATCACTCACTGTTAGGTGAGATAGTGGTCAAGCGCGAGCAGATTAAAAGATAAAAGTTGGTTAGAAAGGGTAAAATGGAACAGTTCCTAATTGTCGCAGCCACATACGGAGATCACATCGTTCACGAACAGTGCAGTCACTGCCGTGACTACAAACAAACTACAATAAATGTACACAATAAAACTATTTTCTATCATTTTCAGCTCAAACCTACCCTGTTCTATAGACATGAAGCCAGTCCATTTTTCCTGAGCCATTTCCAGCAGATTTTGTGAGGATCCATATTTTGCTAGAAGCAATAAGGTACAGGTAACCGCAAATTATTGATATCTATTACTTGGATACTTCTACGACATGTGAAGGCGCTGTTCATGTCAAATTGTTACCACTGATGTGATTTACTTTAACCTAGTTGAATATAATTCTGACATATTCCGTTTATGATAATCTGAATGACAAATTAAAGTAATGTTATGTCAAGAAAAACTTGACACGAATGTATACGATGTCAGTAACTGAAACAAATTAAGTCTCATTTATTGTGTTCATTTTTGGACAGGTTCGTTTTCGTCTGTATCATTTGTCTTGTTACATCAACCGGAGAAATACTGCAAGTCAACACAGGAGGTCTCAGATCTCTACCAATTTCAGAAGATTATGATGAAAACTGAAGTGAAACGCAACAAAAAAGAAAACATTGAAATGAAGCCTGTTCAGTTAAATCTGTGAAACTAGCCGATTACGAAAACATTGCTTTTTCGCATTGTTGCCGTAATTTAAAAAGGTGTGTAACTTTTCAACCGACTTTCGAAAAAGAAGGAGGTTCTATGTTCGACTTCTTGTATGTTTTTTTTTATGTATGTTGTATGGTGAACGTTATACACGTTCACCATACGGCATTTTAATGATAAATGATGAATGATTTTATTTCTGTAAGTTGGTTTGTACAAACACTTTTACATGTCGATCATATTTTTAAAACTAGATGAGGACGGCGTTTCCTATCTGACTACTCTGAGAAGAAAGGCCGAAACAAACTCAGAGGTCACAGTTTCTTTTAAAGTCCATACAAAAATCTTGGTTAGATCATGTGAAGACCATGTAGATTGATGTCTGAAATGGTGTTTTGAGGAAAGAACCAGCCAGATTGAGTGGACCTGTCCAGTCAGTGCACGCATTTGTCAATAACCGAGCAGCTCAACACAGAATTTAAGGAGCTTAACGATTCGACGAACAATACCAAAGAAAGGACATTCGGGTAGGCCGCATAAACTACTCAAACTGCCAGACCACGATTAAAAACTAAGATTAATTAAAAATAAAAACAAAAAAATAAAGAATGGTCCACGTAGTCTTCACATTCACAATAATTAAAATAAAATAATATAATAATTTAAAAAGTAAATATTCTTGTCATTGCAAGAAAACCAAAAGAATAAAACAAAATTCTCAGTGGAAAATATAAAAAATCAAAATTATCTTTTAATTGGAGCAGCTCAATCCCAAGCCTTTTTGTCCTCAACGTAATCTTTAATGGTATAAAACGCTTTCTGCCACAATTTACGCTTAAGGGTACACTAGTCGACGGAACCAACTATTTTGTGCGCGGGGTTAAAATGCATTTTATATCAACCGACACGTGCGGAAGAGATAGATGCTGTGATGAGCAGTAGGAACCTAAGTTCGCGTACGAATACACACCTTTGCAAATTTGTAGCGAAACGGATAATGATTTAGGACGAAACCGAGCGCGCGAAATTTTATAAATAGACCTTTGGCAGTCTAGATGTCATGAAAAAATGACTGAATATATCTGTTCAAAATAAAATTATATTCATTGTTGAACTAATAATCTATCCCTGTATGGAGGCCGTTTTGCAATTTTCCGTCTTCTTATTGTATTTGTTTGCGCCCAAAAATGCGTGAAAATTAGTGACGAAATGTGGAACTTTCGACGCTCATAACTTTCAAATATTTTCTTTTTTTACTTTTTCGCTTCCATACAGGGCTAGATAATGATGAGACAAATTTATATCACTTTTTATTTTGAATGCACATCGTCAAACAGTGGAATAATCCCTAGAAAACGTTTGTATGGAAAAAAAAAACGACTAGTGTAACCTTAATTAATGATATGAATTTATTAATAGAACTTGTACGTGGCTTGGAAGCTTATTATAAAAGCGCACACATTGACATCTAAACGAGCCATCTATTTTAACCGACTTTCGAAAAAGGAGGAGGTTCTATGTTCGACTTCAATATTTTTTTTCTTTTTTTTTATATAAGTTCACCGATATCTCCATTTGTGGACCGATTTAAAAAAAAATCAACATAAATATTTTTTTTGTTTGAAAGAGTATGTTCCGAGATTGGTCCCATTTTAATTTGGTGAAGATCTGATGAAGAACTTCGAAGATATACAACAGAACTCTTCAATAAATAACGGCAAATCTCTCGGGACTGCTGCAATCGCATGCCTGTTTATTGTTTATATCATTTCATATTATAACATCACGCCAGTACGCTCTTAAGGGGTAAGCAGATCTCTCATTTGATCGGTTTTGTTCAAGTTTCATGATATTCAGGTAATCTATTCTGGCGTTATAGGAAACTTACTTAACAACTTGCCTATTAGGTAGGTACAACTAAAAAGTGAAAAATAAAAATACTTTTTTACAAAAAAATACTACCGACTTCCAAATAAGAAAACTACAAAGTGAAAAATAACTTTATTTTTTAAGTCGGTGTCCATAACGCAAAAAAATGGTACCTACGAAAGAAACCGACTTCCAATAGATATCCACCACGCCCAGTGCGGGTTGGTGGATGTCACATGTCTTCCAATTTTTTGGTTCTAGGACAGTGGTGATGTAATAATTTACACAAAGTAAAGCGCCTGCCTGGGCTCGAACCCACGACCTACAACATGTAAGTCGCGGCCGATACCACTGGGCTACCACTGCTCCCAATTTGTATTAATAATTATTAATTACACTTAGTATTTTTTACTGAATTTGATGTATATTTATTTTGTTAAATTTTGATGAGAATATAATGTCAAGTTTACACACTTAACCAACCGTAAAGTTTTTAAATTGGTTAGTATATTGTATCAATAGGAACAAAAAAATTATATAAGATTTTTAAAGCAATTTGGCTATGGGGGGCTATGGGTGAGTAATTTGGTTTTTTTGGGATAATGGTACGGCACCCTTCGTGCGCGAGTCCGACTCGCGCTTGGCCGGTTTTTATATAATGCCTTTATTCTACAAATACTGTAGGCAGAAATCCCCGCATGACACTTGACAGGTCTGTCAAGTGGCATGCGGGGATTTCTTCTTTCGGAGGCAAAAATGCCGCATGAACAAAATTTTGTTGCTTTTTCAGTCACTCCTCGTGGTTTACCTTAAACACACTAACTACAGGTGAAGATTAACACAATTTTAAATCATACAGAAGATATCGCTATTATTATTATTAGGATTACCGTAAAGCTAAAAGTAGAACAAAGATTAACAGATACATATCAAAATTTTATAACGCAATCACTGTATAGTTAAAAATAATGAGTTAAACATATATAAACGCTTACTACTGATCATATCATGTATTAGTGGACAAAGTTCAGCTAGCTAGATCTATTCTACGTTACAGTAGAAATACTTGTTTTGTGAATTAATTGTGTTAAAAGTCGTTGTTTTAAAAATGGCCGATATTCATACGAAGACCAGAATGACGGACCGTGTGAACCGTTTTAGAAGGAGTGCTGCTGAGCGGTATAGCATCAATGAGAAAGATGTGCACATCGGCTTCATTGCCTTGGAGGCCATGAGATGTGAACCAGAAATGATCTGCCAGGTACGTGTCTATATTTTTTTCAACAATGTGTCTTGAATTTATTACGAACTTTTTTTTTTAAGATCTTAATATATAGGGTCTCTAAACTTGAGATATGAATCTAAGTTTTACGCAATCTAAGGAATATTAGTTTTCTTGCTAGGTTTAAATTATGTATTTAATATTGAATTCATTTGTTAACATTTTAATTAATTACAAACAGATCCAAAGTTTGTCTGAATAAAGAGTTTAAAATAATTGTAAATAATTTAATTAATCATATCAGTTTCAAGTTCAGCGAAATGTCTGATTGAAATACAGTTTATTTAATGATCAGCCTAATTACTAGGAATATTAAGTTTAATTGTATACCTACGAATTCTCAATTATTTATATTTCAAAGGCCTGAAAATCCGAAAATGTATTTCACCAGGTATTTTCCACCTAGCATATTGAGCAGCTAATATTGAATCGCTTCACTAATATTTGTCTAAAAACCCATGGTATCATAAGGCGTTTTTTCTTTTCTGTGGGTATCATAATATGCGAGATTTTTGTATCCATGTTTTATTATGTAGTAAGTACTAATAAAGTATGAAGATAAAAATCTAGAGATGTAGGGTAGTAGATGTAGATGTAAAATTAGGGTAATTTTTAGATAATCCTATTATTCAGAACAGAAATAAAATCATTTATCATTATCATTATCAATATGCACGATAAATAGTAAAACTGTTACAGAATTGAAACGGTGAATAAATTTTCCTTCATACTTTAACTGTCTTAGGACTGTCAACATTGATTATGTTGGCGTATATGGTAAACGTAAATTACCTATGTACAATTAATCATTATAGAATATATGCATTTTTAGGGTTCCGTACCCAAAGGGTAAAAACGGGACCCTATTACTAAGACTCCGCGATCCGTCTGTCTGTCTGTCTGTCTGTCCGTCTGTCACCAGGCTGTAATCTCGTGAACCGTCATAGCTAGAAAGTTGAAATTTTCAGAGATGGTGTATTTCTGTTGCCGCTATAACAAAAAATACTAAAAACAGAAGAAAATACATATTTAAGGGGGGCTCCCATACAACAAACGTGATTTTTTTGCCGTTTTTTGCTCGATATTAATAACGGCAACAGGTAGACGCTTGAAATATTCGCGGTATATTTAGTTGTATATTTACTTTAAAAAATAATAATTATTAAAATAAAATAAATTGAGGGGGGCTCCCATACAACAAACGTGTTTTTTTTTGCTGTTTTTTGCTCGATATTAATAACGGAAACAGGTAGACGCTTGAAATATTCACAGAATATTTATTTGTAAATTCACTTCAAAAAATAGTAATGATTAAATTAAAATTAAATGAATTAAGGGGGGCCCCCATACAACAAACGTGATTTTTTTGCCGTGTTTTGCGATAATTGTACGGAACACTTCGTGCGCGACTCCGACTCGCACTTGGCCGGTTTTTTCTTAACTATTTGTTACTATTTTACCTATTACTATTTTTTTAAACTGTTTTATTTTGTTTTTCATAAGGTTTACTATGTCATATAATAAACAAATATTACATAATTAAATTTAAAAACAACAATTGTTTGCCCTTTTCCGATGTCAGTCTTGTTCGATATTCTGAAATAAATATCCGGACGTCGAAAATATGCGCTCGCAAGACTATTATTTTACTAACAACCTATTACTATGAGTAATAGCTTCACTTATCCTAATACGAAATACGTGGTTTGTATTATAATACCTGTACTTATTACGAATATATATATATTAGCCTCTACAAAAATCACGAAAAAACATAGCTATAATTTTTTTTAAGAAAACCAATAAGGCGAAAGCAAACTGCGGTAAAACTGAAATAATTTAGTGAAGAATACGTGTTCACGTTCAGAGTTTATACCGCGGTGACTCTCATGTACTACTTGTTCATTTGACCTAGCACTACAAGAGATAAACTAGCAACCAGTTTCGATCATTTAAGTAGATTTTAGTACAAAAATAAGAAGCAAATGAAGTTCCTCCAAGATTACTTTTAGCTACCTATGTACAGTACAACTATTTTCTTAATTTCCCTCGGCAATCATCGCATTTCCGAATACAAACAAATGCTTATTTCCATGCCCATCAATGATTAGATTTATCGTGTATAATATGATTTGTATTCAGAACTAAGTACTTAATTGTTATTTTGTTTTGATTTCCGTGTGAACTATATAGAGCTCTATAACTATATTCCTTTAGCAGGTTTCCTCCCACTTTTTAAAATAAATTACGTTAAGTTAAAATAGTATTAATAACTCTATATACTTCAAAGTTGATTGAGAGCGTCTGGTCTGCGCCAAGTGCAAAGGGCAACTGATAGAATACTAACGGCTGACGAAACACGAAGTTTGCCCAGGGACATCAAGAAAATAGTTGTACTGTAGACTACTGTCTATTAAAAATATCACTGTTTTTGCTCAAAACTATAGGCATTATAAAAACCTAAACCATGTGTTATATTTAAATAATGAAAGAAACGTACAGCGAAATTAGTACATACAAATTATTTTACTTAACAAACGATAAAAAAGTCTAATCAACTCTTAATTAGGTATTCTTCGCGAGAAAAGATCTAACAAACTTATTTATAGCCTAATTTATTCTGAAGCAATATAATTGCAAATCAATGAATTCCGTTATCACAGACATGTTTTCTGAAAAAAAAATTTTCTGCTAGATTTTTAACCCAAGAATACCATTCCGTCGCTAGTAAAAGATAATTTACTAATGATAATGTCAAAATAAGTAATAGTCCAAGCAATAAGGAAACTTGCTGCTGATAAAAATCTAGTTAAGTACTTTCACCGGAATTATGTTCATTATGGTAGCAGTAACGTTGCCTGAAAAGTCCATAAAAATCACAAAGGAGCAAAAAAAATATGGGTTATCAAAGCGTCCAAAAATCAGTTTTCTGCTTAATTCTCGTAAAGTTTTGATTTTATTGCAATATGTGCTCACAGCAAGTTTATTCCTTATTGAATTGTGCACAAAAAAGTCCCTTTCTCAGTCCAAAAGATTCACAAATTGTCATTAATTTTTGAGATATAAGGCAATTTTTATTTCTGTTTAATTTTTGTACTAAATATGTGCGTATGGAAATTTAGGCTTGTCAAATTACGTTTTTATGCTCAAGAAAGAAGTTTAACATTCAAAATGACGTTTTCTGCAGTATATTTTCATGTTTTGACAGCAATATTATCTATTTTGGTGCTTAAAATAAGGAATTAGAGAAAGTGAACTGTACTGAAATATACCTCATTGCAGTGTTTTCCATCGACATTACTAAGGGAATGAAACAGTTTCGAACATAATGAAATGTCGAAATAATAGTAGGAAAATATCTGAGGCCATTTAATTGGAGGCCAATCTGCGAATTTTTATTACTATTTAAGTATTTTACCGGAATTATATCTATTTTACTAGGAGTAAATTTGAATGAAACGTCTATGAAAATCACATGAGAGTAAAAAATATACTGACTGTCAAAAGTTTTAAAAACCAGTTTTTTGCTTTATGAAACTATATAAGATAGTTTTTGTATTACTATATTTTATGCTAGGGCAAGTTTACTCTAAGTCTTAAGTTACTAAAAAAGTCCTACCTGAGATTCGCTAATGGTTGGTGGTAATTTCATTGGTTTCCAAGAAATAAACCAAAATACAATTTTATCTACACTCACAACGTAATGTTCCAAATTTTAATTAAAAAAATATCATATAAACAAGTACTTTATATTCATGGAACTAAAATTAAAAAAAAAAAAGATTACAGTGCAACATTTTCCTTCGATTTTCAAACAACTGCATCATAAAATAACATTTTAATTTTTATAGCACACCTTTACTTTTTAATGTATTGGCGCTTATGGGCTCATTGACTTAATGTAGAAAAGTAGTGTTATTGTCTATGGAGGCGCGCGAGTT
The DNA here is from genome assembly GCA_948252205.1 of Orthosia incerta. Taxonomy (NCBI): domain Eukaryota; kingdom Metazoa; phylum Arthropoda; class Insecta; order Lepidoptera; family Noctuidae; genus Orthosia; species Orthosia incerta. The sequence continues at coordinate 17,940,876 of OX411746.1, read as the reverse complement.
AAGGAACCCCAACCTACCAATATTAGCTTTGTCAGACAATAAGTATTTACTAGATTATTATTTCTCAATTTCCCCACTGCGCGATCAGCATTTATAATTATCTAGAACATGCGTCAATCTGATCACGCTGTGGATGTACTACGTTAGCAATTAAGTTAGTATATAAGATCAATATCTTGTTAGATGAATTAATTACCGTCTTGCTGTAACTGGGATCAAATAAAGTTTATTTTTAAACTCTTCCGTTGTCGCTTACTTAATTGGCGCAGCCGGTAGGATCTCTGTAGTCAGTCTGTCACGTATCCACATCTACGGGAAGCAGCCGACGTCCGTTTCAACGGTTCAGCAGAGATCACCGAACAAACAAATACATTAAGAAGCCACATCAAGCCAGGAGAGGACCAGGAGCCAAGCAGTAATTCAGGGAGCATGGAGCTAGCTGCGGAATTGTGAGTAAATCTTTTTCACCTTCCTCTCAGCTCTTCCATCTATATCCCAACCTTGTAATAGTCTATGTGTTTGTGTATTATTAGGGATTGGACAACGCCGTAATAATATTTGCATAGATTTTAAACGTACTAATATTTTAGAATAGTGATAGTTTAGTAGCACATTAGTGTGATTTTTTTTCTCTCCGCGTTTGCTCCTTTCATAACATTTCACAATGGAAAACGTAACCCGTGTCCCACAGGAATTGGTTAACATCATACCAATATTCAGCGGCGACACTAGAATGTTGCCTTTATTTATAAAAAAATGTGAATACATTTTGTCTACGTTCTTAGGAACCGCAGCCCAAAATGAATATTTATTTCATGTAGTAACTAGTAGGTTATCAGGCGAAGCAGCCAGTTTGGTAGGCGAAAGAGAAGCTATAGGTACGTGGGACGAGCTGAAGAAGTTGTTAAACCAACACTTCGGTGATCCACGCACAGAGGATTGTTTAGCAATGGAATTAGAATCGTGTAGAATAAATAAGGGTGAAAGTTATTTAGAATTTTGCCATAGAATACAGCGGATGAGAAGTGTTTTATTTGCTAAAATATCAGAAACTATCATTGATGAATCTCTACGTAAGGCAAAGCAAATCATTTATAGTAACAGAGCGATGAATGCTTTCTTGTTTAATTTACCGCCATTTTTAGTTAGATTAGTTCGTTTGCGCGACGTCACAACGTTAGAGGATGCATTAAAAATAGTTTTAGAAGAACAAAACTTCCAGGCAGTCTATGAGTCGAAAACAAACGACAGACGTAATTTTAGCAGAAATAACAGACCCAATTTGCCTAATAACCAAAATGCAATTGAATCTAATAATCAAAAGAAAGATTCACATAGCATATCAAGTACACATGTACCGAATAGTGCTACAAACAGCACATCTACACCGAACAATCCGCATCAGCCCAGACATTATAAACAACATAATAATATTCAAAGAAATCAAGACAATTTTAATCGTACAAACAACAATAATGCGTCACCGCAGTCAAGTAGGTCATTTGTTCCGATTGCACAACCGAACCAACAGTTCGCGGCACATGCACCGAGCACGCCGTCTTTTGCAGCGCAAGCATCTACGTCGGGTGCGAATACTGATGTCACCATGCGTACTGCAAGGTCGCGACGTGTTAATTACATAAATAATTCTAATAATAATGAACAGAGTTCAAGTTATTCGTACAATGAGTGCCAAGAATTTTCTCCTGAAGAACCCGGGGCGGGAAATTTTTGCATAACGGCCTCTACCCTAGAGAACGAATAAAAATAAATTGTAATAAACGCTTAAATTTACCACATATAGTTATACCAGAATTAAAGGCAGTTTTTATGATAGATACGGGGAGTGTTAGATCGTTTATAAGCCCGTATATAGCGAATAAATATTTTAAAAATTATCTACAGTATGAACCCTTCGAAGTTGTTAGCACTCACGCATCGAGTGTTCATAGTGAAACGGCTATTATTCCATTACCGGTTACCTTTGGAAGTCAAGAGTTCCATAAGTTTTATGTCTATAGTGTCGACGATAGGTATGATGGGTTAATAGGTAGCAATTTGCTGAAGCAATTACAGGCAAAGATTAATATGGAAAATCAGATATTACATTTAAAAAATACTGATATTCCTATCATATATTCACCGCCTATGAGAGAGGTATATAATCTACCATCTCGTAGTGAACTTAGAGTAAGACTCCCAGTCAACTTACTGAACGGGGAAGCGGTGTTAGATTTTAAGCAATTTACGGAAGGGATTCGAATGCCCGCCGCATTAGTTACGTGTATTAAAGGTTACGCATCAACCGTTATTCAGAATTATACGGATGAAACCAGAACCTTAGTGATAACAGGACCTTTTACGGTCGAACCTTACAGGCAGAACCCATCTGTTCACATTAATTTTACAGAAAATAACATAGAAATAGATAGGATGCTAACAGATAATTTAAAAAAATTACAGTTAGACCACATGAATTCTGAGGAACGTAAAACCATCGAAGGGCTATGTAATGATTATAAGGACATATTTTATTGTGAGAATATTCCATTAACGTTTACAAATCAAGTAAAACATAGAATTAGAACAAGGAATGAAGATCCTATAAATATTAAAGCACATAGGTTACCTCCCATTCAATCGAAAGAAATTAGGAATCAGGTAGATAAAATGTTAAGGGACAATATCATCCAGGAATCACACTCCCCCTGGAGTGCTCCCGTACATTTAGTGCCAAAAAAATTAGATTCATCAGGACAGCAAAAATGGAGGATGGTAGTTGATTATAGACGTCTCAATGAAATTACTACCGATGACAAATACCCCTTGCCCAACATAAATGATTTATTTGATATGCTAGGCAATAGTACCTATTTTACTACCTTAGATTTAGCTAGTGGGTACCATCAAATCGAGGTCCAGGAAGAAGATAGGGCGAAAACAGCTTTCAGTACACCTTCAGGACATTATGAATTTAACAGGATGCCGTTCGGGTTAAAAACAGCACCTGCAACATTCCAGAGGGCTATGGATAACGTTCTAAGAGGTCTCCAGGGCTTACATTGCCTGGTATACCTTGATGACGTCATAATTTTTTCTAAATCGCTGACTCAGCATGTAGAAAAACTTAGAGCAGTTTTTGATCGGTTTCGGGCGACAAATTTAAAAATACAACTCGACAAATCACATTTTCTTAGAAAGGAAGTTCTTTACTTAGGGCACACTATTACAAGTGAAGGATTGAAGCCAAATAATGATAAAATTGATGCAATCTTAAGATATCCCATTCCAGAAACAGTTACACAAATAAAAAGCTTTTTAGGACTTATTGGTTATTATAGGAAATTCATCAAAGATTTTGCAAAAATAACTAGACCTTTAACAGCTTGTTTAAAGAAAGGTCGTAAAATAATTATTAATGATGAGTATAGGGAATGTTTTGAAACATGTAAAAAACTTTTAACAAACGCACCTTTATTACAGTATCCCGATTTTAGTAAAAGTTTTATTTTAACTACCGACGCATCGAATTTTGCAATTGGGGCTGTATTGTCACAAGGATCAATAGGCTCAGACAAGCCAGTAGCATATGCTAGCAGGACTCTGAGTGACACAGAAGTAAAATATAGCACTATCGAGAAGGAACTTTTAGCCATAATATGGGCAGTTAAGCACTTTCGACCGTATTTGTATGGTAATAAGTTTACCATATTTACAGACCATAGACCATTAGCTTGGCTGTATTCATTGAAAGAGCCCAATAGTAAACTCACGCGATGGCGGTTAAGGTTAGAAGAGTACGATTTCGAAATAAAATATAAGAAAGGCCCTCAAAACACGAATGCAGATGCTTTATCTAGGATTAAGATTAATGCAATTGACGACGATTTAGATTCAATATTCGTAAATATAGGAGATAGGCAGGAACGTATACAAAAAATTATAGAAAGCGAATTACAAGACCCCGAAACTCCAATAGAAACGATAGAACTTTCGGATTCTGATGATGGGGTCACTGCCAACTCAGTTTCAAATAGAGAACACGAAGGCATTCCTAGTTTAAACGAAGCTGTCGATACTAAACCAAAACAGATTTTAATTCATTCATGGTTTAAAAATAAATTAGACGTAAAAGATATTTCAAATAATAAACAAAAAATTCTCGAAGTTCACTTACCGACAAATAACGATATATTAGTTAAAGACTTTTTGAAAGAGTATATTGATCCAAAACATAAGTACTTTATATACTTCGAACACCCATCTTTTAGAAAAACTTTTTCAAACATGGTAATTAAGTTATTTAAAAAGGATTCAGTTAAGTTAACCGAGTGTACAGAAAGAGTTATAAATTTGACAGGATCTGAAGAAGATCAAAAAGAAGTTATTTTAAAATACCACGACGGGAAAACATGTCATAGAGGTATTAAAGAAACTTTAACCAAACTTAAAAGACATTATTGGTGGGCAAACATGAAAGAGACAGTCACGGCAATCATAAATGCTTGCGAAACATGTAAACGCATGAAATATGATAGAAAGCCGATTAAACCCCACATTCAGTTAACACAAACCCAGGATGCCCCTTTTCAGGAAGCTTTTATGGATTTATTATATATTGAAGGGAAATATTATTTAACTATAGTGGATGCATTTAGTAAGATAGCACAAGCCATAGAGGTACCGAATAGGAGTACACCAGAGATAGTTAGAGCATTGATTAAATATTTCAGCAGGTATGGTCTGCCTAGAAAAATTAGTTGCGATTCCGGTACAGAATTCAACAATACTTTGATTAAAGAAATGTTAAGCTTTTACAAAATTGAACTTCATATTGGGACGCCAAATAATCCCAGTTCAATGGCAATAGTAGAAAGGTTTCATTCTACCATTATTGAGATTTATCGTATAGCAAAATACGATAAAAGCGATTTAGATGCAGCATCAGTTATGACTTATGCCATCATGGCTTATAACAACACCATACATTCAGCAACAGATTTTACGCCTTTTGAACTAGTATTTGGTCACACTTATTCCGAAAATGTATTTAACGTGGATAGAGAGAAGAACTTAACTCAGAAATTATTGTTAGATCATAGAAAACGCCTTAAAATACTCTATGAATTCATAACAGAAAAATTAGAATCCGATAAAATTAAAATAATTAAAAAAAAAGGTGGCGAAACGACACCGATACTCGAACCAGACGATAATATTTACATGAAAGACACTAGGATTAGAAAAGCCAAAGAAAAACCTCGATATGAAAAAGCGAAAGTAATAGGTGAAGTTGAAAGAAATATAGTCCCAGTAGAAGTAAAGAAAAGGAAAACTAGAGTAGCCTTAAAAAATGTAAAACGTCCTCCACAGATCGTGCCTGGTACTTCTGGTACTAGTGGTGCCAACACTCACGCTGGACCTCCAAAACCTCGGTCAGAATCCGGGGATAGCAGCGATAAAGCGGGGAGTAGCAGTGAAGAGGAATAGTTATTGGACAATATACAAAATTGTAGATTTAGAATCATTACACTTACAAATAGATAATAATATTCGGGATTTTATTAACTTGAAAATTAAAATTAAGGAAAATAGTCTTAGTAACGAAACTATAGGAATAGAAAGCCAAATAGAATATCTTATTAAACTAACTAAGGATAGATTTTTTCAAATCTTACCTTTCCATTATAGAAACAAAAGAGCTTTGTTTAATCCATTAGGCTCACTTGTAAAAGCTATCACAGGAAATTTGGATGAAGACGATGCAATTAAATATGATAGAGAAATCCAAATGATACAGAACAAAGAGCATGTGGTCGAACGTAAAGTATCATCAATGCAAAAAGCTTTTGATAAATTAGTAAATGACTCTGAAATAATAAATTCAAATATTAAAAACTTGGGTTTACATACCAATGAAATGGAAAAATTAGTTGAACATGAGTTCAGGTTTAACAAACTTTTCCAAATATTAAATACTATGTATCAAATTTTAAATAACTTTCGAACCTGTTACGAAAACATACAAGAGATTGAAACGGCAATAGCCTTTAGCAAACTGAATACATTGCACCAATCCATTATAAATAGTACAGAATTATATAATACGTTAGAAGTCATTGCTAAACATGCTAGAACAATATACCCAGTAAACAAACATAATTTAATAAAATTAGAACGTAATATCATACTTAAATCATATATAAATAACAACAAGTTAGTTTTTGTTTTAGAAGTTCCCCTAATAAATAACGAAACATATAATTATTACAAGGTTATACCCATCCCTATATTCCATTCTCCAAATACCTTTACAATAATACCCAAATATCCTTACCTGATGGTGAATAGATTGAAATACATGCCCGTGGTAAGCCCATGTACTGAGATTGAAAATGGAAAATTCCTTTGCGCTGAAACTAATTTAGCCCAGTTTCCAACCGAGACCTGCATTGAACAAATAATGCTGATGAAGAACAACTACAAAAACTGCATACAGAACCATATTGAAATAGAAAAAACTAAGATACAGAAAATAACCGACAACCAATGGTTGGTTTACTCAGAGGAAAATCTCATCATCACCGAGAATTGCAATACAGAAATCCTGAAGTACACTATCCTTGGGACCTACATCGTGACACCTGGCCAACAATGCGAGACACAAATAGGCGAAGTCATCATTGCCGCCACCACAAACACTACAGTTTCCAGTCTCCAGCTGCCATTGATCCAGATGCCAGACCTACAACAGGACATCCAGAGAAGATCAAAGAAAGTGGATCTAAGAAATGTGGACTTCAGTGATGTGAAAGAAGTGTTACAAAGTGCAAAATTTGGTGAAATAGACGATACGACACAAACAGTGACAATAGAAATTAGTATATGGACCATCTTAGAGTATGTGGTTATTGTAATAGCAATAGTTATCTTTATAATGTATAAATTTCAGTTCATAAACTTTTGCCGAAATTCTCCGAAACCGTCTGCGACACCTTCGGATAATTTCTCTCTTAGGGAGGGAGGAGTTAAGGAACCCCAACCTACCAATATTAGCTTTGTCAGACAATAAGTATTTACTAGATTATTATTTCTCAATTTCCCCACTGCGCGATCAGCATTTATAATTATCTAGAACATGCGTCAATCTGATCACGCTGTGGATGTACTACGTTAGCAATTAAGTTAGTATATAAGATCAATATCTTGTTAGATGAATTAATTACCGTCTTGCTGTAACTGGGATCAAATAAAGTTTATTTTTAAACTCTTCCGTTGTCGCTTACTTAATTCGCGCTGCTCAGTCATGCGCAATGAGAATCTGAATTGCCCGCCATACCACTTGTTTTTCCGTTTCCACTTTTGTTTTATTTCAAATGTATGAGTGAAGATAAAATAGTGTATGCAACGGCATATGATTAGGTATTAAAACACTCACGTGTTATTATTATCATATTCGGTTTCGCCTCATGTGATAAACCCACGCTCGTGTTTTAATAACCCCTATTATATAACCATTGCATAAACTACTATTAATTTTATTTTAGTACTAAATTAGTCCGTACGTGAGTTTATGCTAATCAAATTATGGTTTATATGCTTAAGAAAGGATTAGGATTTTTTCCGCAGATTGGCCTCTAATTGCAGTTATTTTCCTGGATTCAACGTTATCATCATCATCTGCTTAACCTTTTTTCCAACTATGTTGGGGTCAGCTTCCAGTCTAACCGGATTCAGCTGAGTTGAGTTGAGCTGAGTTTTGTTTATAAACAATAAAAGGTCAAAGTTACTCATGTGCTAAATAATTGAGTCCTTAACTTCAAAAACCAGAAACACAAGTGTCTACCAAACAGGTTTTAGAAAGAAACTATTTGCAGATTGATTTCGCAACAGAACAAAAAGAAACAAACCAATCCGTGGCAAGACGCACCGCTCGCCTAGCCAGTGCTATGGTTCACGCTGGACTGAAGCCTGGGGACCCAGCCATCATCATAGGCAACAACCATATAGACCTGTGCATCCCTTACTTCGCCTGTCACTTTGGAGGACACCCAATGTGCGCCATTGATCCTAGCTGTGGACAAAGTAAGTATATACAAAAATAATATGATTCTTTTAGCCCGGATTTTTTAATGGAAAATTGTAGTTGAGATTTTGTCAAATTTTACTACAGCATAAAAACCAGTCAAACTTAGGCATTGAGTGCCCGAAACGTGGATCCACGCGAGTACAACCGTTTTTTCTTTGTTTCGTTAATTACGGCATTCAACCGGTTAAAGTAGGGTTTGATCTTAATTTATTACGAAAGAAAACCTAGACATCTAGACTTAGAAAATATATCATGGATTCTCTTCAATTCAGCGGTCAATGAAACTGTAATGTAATTCTTAATTAACTTTCCTTACAGATGATTTAACAAGGTTATTTCCGTACATCTTCCCAAAGATAGTGTTCTGTCAGAAAGCTTGTGAAGAAAGGGTCAAAGAAGCATTCAAGGCGAACCACCAGGAGGGAATAATCGTCATATTCGAGGACAAAGAATCAAATCTAGAAGCATTTGTCAAGAAATACAATGGCACAGAAGTTAAATACATGTAAGGAAAATATACACAGAGTATAAAATACTTAATTAACGATCTTCATACATATGCATTTAAATCAAAAACTTCAAACTAACTAAGTCTAAAAATAAACTACCCAATTTAAAATATGGCGTTAAAAATCTCCTGCACATCCTCGTTGTCCACTGGTATTCTGCCCAAAAGACTGGCAGCATTGCAACGGTATATGGCAATGCTTATCCTCTGACCTCATATATAAAGCTATCTAGAAAATTTAGTATGTGGCCCGCCTAATCAATATATGGAACAAAACGAAGATATCTATGTATATTTTTTTATCTAATTACGGTTACATCCAAAACTAAAACCATTCATAAGTAGAATTATATGAATTTCTTATTATTTGATAGGGATGCCCTATCCGTAAGACTTTCTCCTTTTGTCTTTTCATGTAAAATTAGGTTATAATTAACTTTCCTGTTAGTACAATGTGTATGTTATGTTCAGGCCAGCTCTATTCGACCAGTCAAAAACCACAGCATGGCTGATGTTGACCAGTGGAACTACAGGCTTGCCAAAGGTGGCTGTTATTCCTTTCGACACATTACTTAATGGAGTACAAAAGTGGTGGTGAGTACAAAAATACAGAATTTTCACGAGGTTCGAAGCTGCTTACAATCTCCCCTATTAGGAGTTGCACAGAGGGGTTGGAGTGGTCACGGTGTTTGGTTTTAGTGAAGTAAGAACCCCACACTCCCTAGTCTTTTCTGCAAAGGTCAGACGTCTTTTGAATGTGTCCTCCGGATAAAAAAAAAACAGTGTCGATACTGCATGTGAGTTGATTGCACCCTCTCACTTATGATTACTTAAGAGGATGCCTCAGAACTTTTCTACACCGAACATGACCCCGAAACTTAGTAAGTTAATTAGCAACATCACATATCGGTAAATAATAAATTAACGGTATTAGTTGATGTTACTTCCAGAATTAAATAGTTGGAACTCACCGCAGAGTTCAAGTAAATCGAACATTTATCATCGGTGCTTAAAGTTTAGAGCTCTTAAGCATGGTGTTTAAATTTAGGTATCGCTATCGTTTCACGCTGCAATTATTTGTAAAATGACCTAAAAAACGTGGAAACAACATTGACAAAAGACGCAGCGATGACTTTGAAAATAATGTTTTCAACACACTTGCTCATAAAGTGGCTCTAATTTCACCGCAATTAGGAACATAATTACACCTGTAATCAAACTGTGACTTTTTCATTGCTATTATTCACAAGTGAGTTATAGAGATTTTTTTTATTGGTTGAGTTGCTTTGTTATTAAAAAAGTTTCGAAACAAAAAAGATCGTGCTCATTACTTATGCTACAAGTGCGGAAGGTAGGTGATTGCCGATTATTGGTATTTTTAATCACGAGCGAGCGTAGCGAGTAAGTGGATAAATCGACACGAATCGGAAATCATCTGACGTACGTATATCATAACATTTTACTATGCATTGTGCGAGGAAATAAAAAATATATCTGAACAAAGCAAGAAATTAATAAAATGGCGGACTTATTCAAGCGCGCTCAGCATATCCACAGATTAACTAATAGTTCCTCGGGCATATCTACTGCGCATGTGCAAATAGCTGTCACGTCGTAACGCAAAAAGGCACGAGCAAAATATCCGTTCTGCCAATCATATTAATGAATATTTAAAATTAATTTATTGATCAAAATCTAAATCTAGAGTAATTAAAAACGCCTTTAATGAAGTATTAGTTTTATTTGAGCTTTCATATGAATGATAATCTGTACCTAACTAATTTTTAAAACTTTTGTCAAATGATAAAAACTCTATGCGGCGGGCTGACGTTGGAGTTCAAAATTAAAAAAATACAGGAAAGTAAACAGCAGTAGTAAAAAAAGTGACACTTTCCGCACTGTTTGGCTGCTTGGAAAACGCTCTGTTCGAGGACATGCATTGTAATAAATTAATGTACCTATAGCTTGCTCATTTCATGCAATTAATACAGAAAACACAGAAATATCAAGGATATGTCAGAAAACTAAACGAGAACATAAATATCTATCCGGCTACAGAGAAGTCAAGTATGGCGTACTTGGACCGTTATTATTTCTTTTATACATTAACGACTTGCCTCGCCATATTCAACAACCTTTGGTTTTATTTGCAGAAGACAGTACGGCAATAAAAATAATTATGAAACTGACATTAATAGTGCATTAAAAACATAATTAAATGGCTTAATAGAAATAATCTAATATTAAATATACAAAAAACAAAAGTCATGCATTTTCATCAGCGTCTAGGACCTGAAAATTATAACATTGAATTTAATGGACAAAAAGTAGACTCGACAAATGTCACAAAATTCCTTGGTATTCTAATTGATAATAAAATGACATGGAAACCGCATTCGGAGGATGTATGTAAGAGGTTAAGCAGGGCAGCGTACGTACTTTATAACCTGGCAAAAAAAGTAAGCATTCGCACCGTGCTGCAAGCTTATCATGGTCTAGTTGCGTCAATTTTGAGATTCGGGGTTATATTCTGGGGTAATTGTACTGAGAGGGAGAGGATATTAAAAGCCCAAAAACGTTGCATTAGATCAATGACTAGTCTTAAAAATACCGACAGTTGTGCACCTGTGTTCAAGTCTCTAAAATTACTCACCTTTCCGTCGTTGTATATACTTGAAGTTGCAATGTTTGTTAGAACAACTTACATCTTTTTACCCTAATGGACGATATTAGAACACGTCCGGGACCTGTTAGATCGCAGTACAGAAATCTAATGTTTACAGGTAGATACAAAACGGCATTATTAAGAAAAAGCTTACTATCAATGGGACCCGTTATCTATAATAAAATACCTCATGCCTACAAAGAAGAATCATTAAGCATATTTAAAAAGAAGCTAACATCCTTACTAATAGATAAATGTTATTATTCTATACAAGATTACTTAAATGATAATAACGTAAAATAACATAAAGATAAAATTATTCATATAATGATAGAAAAGTGATAATGATACTATATTATGTGATGTAATGTTATATTAATTTATTATATTGTTTCAAATATTATTATGTGCCTTATTAATGTATGCAAAATAATAGATTTAATTTATTTGTAAAATATAGAATTAAGATTGTTGTTTTTGATGTTTAGTTTATGTAGGAAGGTTGTAGATCCACATAACTGTACTATTTTTGTTATTTTTTATTATTTATTTAGTTGTATAATTGAGTAGATATAAATATGTTTTACGTTTGCATGCCGTAAGGTAGAGTGTGTTGGAACTGTTTTTATTATTCTTACATCTTATTTTTGTACCCACATTCATTGCAAAATAAATGATTTCTGATTTCTAATAATTTCAACTTGTACGTGTATAATAAATAAAACTTTCACTCAAATATAATTTTTGTTTTCTCTGTAATAAAGAAACCTTGAAATGCCCCATTTTGTACGTGGCTAAATCGCTATCCGCGAAAAGCCAAAAAAAGAACCCTCATTCTTTTAGTCTATGGCCGATCGCCATTTGGAAATCTAGCGCGCGTATAGGAAAACTAGTTAAATTTTCCCGCCATTGTAAAAAAAATTTCACAACTCGTTTTCACTGTTGAAATTACAGTTATTTTAGTATTATTTTCTTCACAAGTGTGTTGAAAAACGTCGTATGATACACGTGTGTATTGATGATTACCGTGCTCGGCTCTCTTAAGACCCTCACCTAACGGCCCTGGTCTCCATGGCACCTCAGCGGTAATCACCAACATTACACACTTGTACCATAATGTACTATTCTGACTCTACGATAGCAAGTAAAAGGTGTTTTTTGTTGTGCAGGAAACCGTTCGCGGATAGGTATGACGTCATTCTGGCCATGGCTACACTCCAATGGGTCTCATGTCTCATACTGTTCATCTCTGGCCCTTTGAAAGGCTCAACAAGGGTCCAGTCATCGGCACCACTCAATCCCGTGAAAATCGTCGAAATTATCAACAAATACAAAGTAATTATAATATATTGATAATAGCAATAACCGATAACTCACGCAGGTGTGTTATCTACTCCCAAAGAGTCACGGCCATCCGACTATATAGCTAGCCAGATTGTTGCCATGGGATCTGGAGGCAAAAGTCCTCGCACACATATGGGAGTCGGGTGAGGAGGCGAAACGCCGGGGCGAAACTCCGTGGCCGCGACAACACGACAACTTGTGGTTCGGCGGACAGAGCTCCAGCAGGATCTCATGGCGATATGGGGAGAGCAACTGTCGCAACCCAGCGCCGGGCACGCCACAATTGTGGCGAGTGGCTTGAGAGATGCCACGGCATCCTCACCTTTCCCCTGACGCAGGTCCTCCCCGGACACGGCTGTTTCGGGAGGTTCCTGTTCAGGCTAAGGAAACGCCCGGGTTTCGCCATTATTTGGATCGCCCGGAGGACACGGTGGAGCATATGGTGGAGGTCTGTCCCGCTTGGGTGGAGCACCGCCGTGTCCTCGTGGAGGCTATCGGAGGTAGCGACCTCTCGCGCCCTGCGCCGGTCCCTGGTCTCAACAATAGTCAACAGCGCGTAATTTTCCACGCGTGCCTCAAAGAGATGTCAGCAGAAACTGACGGGGTCCGCTAGGGCCGATGCCTATTTGGGTCGCGGATAATTTTTAAATAGAGTTACCGCACCCCTGGTACAAGCAACTGAAGGAAGAGGGGTGGGTTTTAGTCAGTATAAGTATGACACACCCTCCCGCCTCCTCCTCCCATTGGATGATATGCCAAACTAAGAAAAATAATATTTTGTTGTCTATAATCTGATAATTGCCACTGTGATTGTTACCAACTTGATCTAACAATTTCTGATAATATTTCAGCCCAATTATACAGCATTTACGCCATATTTATTGGGAAATTTTCTGAATGTGGCTGAAAAAACTTGTGACTTATCGTGTTTCAAGCACATTCTTATTGGCGGGGGCGCTATAGAGAAGCCGATACTGGATAGACTTAGAGTAAGTATTTGTAACTTCACATGAAAAAAAAAGGATAGAATTGAATTGGAAAAAGAACAGCTCTTTTTTGACCTAATTTCATAAACTCAACGGGTGGAAGCCTTTAAAATATAATTGCCTTTATTGCCCGAGGAGTTCTCGGTAGATATTTCTCCTCGGAAACTATGCCAAGGAGAAATATATGGGAAACAAATGTTATCACTTTAAAAGTAAATGTTAAATTACTTGAATACTAAATAATTGTACAAAAACTTAGCTTGTGGTGCTTAACTGTTAAAAATTCAAGTATATAAATTGTAATATTTTAGAATTTATAATTGTTGGTGGGCCTAATAAATAAATAAAAACCGTCCAAGTACGAGTCGCAAAAAACGGCAAAAGAATCACGTTTGTTGTATGGGAGCCCCACTTAAATATTTATTTTATTCTGTTTTTAGTATTTGTTGTTATAGCGGCAACAGAAATACATCATCTCTGAAATTTTCAACTGTCTAGCTATCACGGTTCATGAGATACAGTCTGGTGACAGACGGACAGACAGACATACAGACAGACAGACTGATCGCGGAGTCTTAGTAATAGGGTCCCGTTTTTACCCTTTTGGTACGGACCCCTAAAAAGGGATTTATATTAGTACTTTACAGATCAATTATAATTCCTCTTAAGAGTTAAAACACCATCGATATTAAGATGCAAAATATTATCATATCTAATAAAAGCATTTTTGTTTGCAGAGTATGTGTGGAGCTTTCTTATACCTGGCTTACGGAATGACTGAACTATTGACTCCCATCTTTGATTTTGACGGCGACACTCCATTCGGATCAACTGGGAAGCCAAAACTTCAATACGAGTTCAAGGTATATAATCGTTTATTTAATTACACACATGTGTGAATATGCTGCTAAAGAATTCAGAATATATTAGTAATATTTTTTTTAAACAGAATAAATTATAACAATATCAGATACGTTCGTTGGGAGCAATGATTGATTATATTTAGGGTTCCGAGCCCAAAGGGTAAAAACGGGACCCTATAACTAAGACTCCGCGATCCGTCTGTCTGTCCGTCTGACACCAGGCTGTATCTCATGAACGGCGATAGCTAGACAGTTGAAATTTTCACAGATTATGTATTGCTGTTGCCGCTATAACAAAAAATAATAAAAACAGAATAAAATGAATATTTAAGTGAGGCTCCTATTCAACAAACGTGTTTTTTTTTGCCGTTTTTGTGATAATGGTACGGAACCCGTCGTGCGCGAGTCCGACTCGCACTTGGCCGGTTTTTTAGAAGTTTTTAGTGATACAAATTTAACAAAACAAATTTAAATACTCTTTCTTACAAAACAATCACAAATAAAAACAGATATAGAACTAGACAAGCAAATGACATAGCATTGCGGGGTATTCTGTATACGTCGCGTCGCCTAATATATTCTAATTAGAAACCAGATTTTTCTCATATAAGTGAATGTAATTCTTTTTGAGAAATAAAGTTTTTAAACCATAAACTACCTACTTATATTAAAATGTGGTATCTTACTTTTTTTTTTTTTTTAATTTACCGAGTTTCCTCCGTGCCTCGGAAGCACGTTAAGCCGTTGGTCCCGGCTGTCATTTGAAGATCTTTGACAATCGTTACGGGTAGTCAGAAGATTGAGATCTGACACCAGTCTTGCCAAGGAGTACTGTGTTACCCAGTTACTGGGTTGTGGAGGTCAGATAGGCAGTCGCTCCATGTAAAACACTGGTACTTAGCTAATTCCGGTAAGACTGGAAGCCGACCCCAATATAGTTGGGAAAAGGCTAGGCAGATGATGATGATCTTACTTTAAATTTTGAATAAACTGACCTATTTTAATAATAAGTTTATTAACAGCTTATTGGTGATGATGGCAAATCTTTGGAAGGAACTTACAAAACTGGTGAATTGTGGGTTAAAGGAGAAGCTTTCTTCAAGGTAAAAACTAACTTCATAGACATTATTTTTTATATTTAAGTCACTATAACTATCTTAAGGTGAACGTGCGCTGAGGGCTTACCTACCTAAATGTATATCTGCATCGTACCTAGCTACCTATAATATTCGATAATTTAGTCCTAAAATACTAGTCCAGTTCATCATCGTCATCATCATATCAGCCGAAAGACGTCCACTGCTGGACATAGGCCTTCCCCAAGCGTCGCCACATTGACCGGTCCCGTGCGTCCCGCAACCAGCGGATTCCTGCAACCTTCACCAGGTCATCGGTCCACCTGGTGGGAGGCCTTCCAACGCAACGTCTTCCGGTTTGCGGTCGCCACTCCAGAACCTTTCTGCCCCATCGGCCATCCGTTCTGCGAGCAATGTGCCCTGCCCACTGCCACTTAAGTTTGGCAATTCTTCGGGCTATGTCGGTAACCCTGGTTCTCTTACGGATCTCAACATTTCTGATTCGATCACGCAAGGAAACGCCGAGCTTAGCTCTCTCCATTGCCCTTTGAGTGAAGCTGGACTAGGGCTTAGTTTAGTAAAATGTTTGTGAACGGTTCTCAGAACTCAATCCCTAAAAAGGTAAACCGTTAGTAAATCCGTAGGCCGCGGATGATAATGCCGTAAGGATGAACACACATTCATAATTCACCTGCCCGCTAATACTGCTTCGGCCCCGACTTACATGGTAACTCAATAAAGTATTCTGAATATTATAGCTGTACTATCTGTCCCGGTTTGCGAGTTAAAAGCAGCTCTGGAAAATACACAGCGTAGTATTGATCTTTTATAACAGTAAAACCAAATAGAATAGCTAGTTTATTGACTCTATTTCGATCTATCTACCCTATTTCTTATCAATAATAACAACTTTTGCAAAATGTCTCAAAATAATTATTCAATTTTCACTTACGCAGATGATACGGCTCTATTAATTCGTGGTAGCAGTACAATTTAAATCTTACATCGGGTGCCAGAGTTCATCGTAAACACTGTTTTTCTTAGTAATGCTACATTTAAGATAAGTGTTTTTTGTACACATCACACATTCCATCATCAGCCTATTAATGTTCCCACTGCTGGGACACAGGCATCCTCTCTGTGAGAGGGGATGGGCCGTAATCCACCACGCGGGCCCAGTGCGGGTTGGTGAATGTCACATGTCTTCGAATTTTTGGTTCTAGGACATGGTTTCCTCACGATGTTTCCCTTCACCGTTTTTTGTACAATTGAAGTTAATAAAATACCTACTTTTTTCTTTTTTGATGCATAACGATTTCAAATTTTGTATACAGAAATGAACGCTTTATAATAATTGATTTCAGTTTGGTTACCAAGAAACCTTCACGTTATTGACGTTTTTGGGACATTTTCACCCAATATTGATTCAATTTCTAGGGTTACCTAAACAATCCCGAAGAGACGAAGACCATGCTCACAGATGACGGCTGGCTCAAGACTGGAGATATGTTCTATAAGGACGAACAAGATTACTACTACTTTATGGAGCGCAAGAGACTTTTAATTAGGCACTACGGTTTTATGGTGAGAGAAGAATCTTTTTACATTTTTATTAGCATTTATAAATTCCAATCAAGGTTGAAATAGAATGAAAATAACGCCAATGAATTAAATGCACGAAAAGAGCAACAGATACTAAAAATCTCAATGATGCGTGACAAGGCAATGCAATCAAATAAAGTGTATCAATTCGGGCTAAAACATTCGTTAGAAATAATGTTATTGTACAATAAAAACCTCTAAAATAAAGTCAGGCGAAAACTCAGTCAGCGTAAACTTAGCTAGACTTATTTCTCTCACGCTCTGATTCTTCCAGTGGCGCACTGTCTCGAGTCAGTTGATATGCGACAAGAGAAAACTAAGATTATTTTGCAACAAAAATATCTACCAAATCCTGGCTGCCTGAGTTCGATGTTTCCATTTCAAGTACATATGTTAAAGCATCACGTTATTCAAATATTATTACAATTGTCTTCCATTCATTGATGTTTAAAAATGATACGATTCATTTTAAAAGAGGTCTTTTCTTTCACATGAGCAGTTTCATTCATTTTTGGAACCCTGGAAACGCAGCCACTCAAAAGTGGTTACGAACTTGCGATATTATACATTCATTCTTGCAGATAAATTCATTTAGTGTAGCCAAGTAGGCTTGAGAATGTTGTTATTACTTAGAGTCCTTTTATGAACGCATCAAATGTTACTTATTGCATGAAGAGGCACTAAATGCATATTATAAAGTATGTATTTATATCTAGTGTGATAAATTACGTAAACGACTATGGTCGACTGCTTTAATGCCAAAATTCTACAGGTTTTCAGGCTGAAGTCACGAAGTTACTCGCTTACATACTAAGCGAGTAACAAATATTCTACTTCAATTGCTTAATTCATAAACCGAGCGGCATTGTAGGTATTCCAGATATATACCTTTGTATTAGTGTTTTTTTTTATTTGTCTCGGGACCTTAGGGTCCCGTCTTTTAAAAGGCGTGCGAGGAACCGAAGCCAACTCGTAGATGCCTTGTTAGGCATGTATCAGGAAATGTGACACAAAAGTGTCAGTGAGTTTTTAGTGCTTTTATTTTTAAGTATTAATAAATGATTTTGTTAACAGATGTCGCCTTTGCAAATAGAAGGATTCGTCAAAAGTCATCCATCTGTGGCGGATGCCTGCGTGGTCAGTTTGCCTGATCCCGAATGTATGGAAATGCCTATCGTAGCCGTACAGAGGAGGAACGGAGACAATATTGACACGAGTGAGATCTTTGACTTAGTTAGAAGTGAGTATTTAGTTCTTAAACTTTTTTTATTACAAAACTATCATGTGCCCGCGGCTTCGCTCGCGTATAAAGTGTTTTATTACTATCCCGTGATCTTGTGAATCCCGCAATCGCGATGTAGTGATCACGTTTATCAAGATAAAAAGTGTTATATGTCTTAATCCAAATTATAAACTACATGTGTGTAAAATTTAATCCAAATACGTGCAACCGTTTTAGCGTGATTAAACACAAACATACAAACATTCATATTTTTTATATTATGATACTTTAGTTCAGAATAAAGCCATACGGCGATCATTATTAATTTGACTGATATATCCTTGTACCTACATGAAGCATTTTGACTGCTCTTAGATCAGAACGTTACGTGAAACTATGGTCCCGTCAACAATATAACATTGTCTAAAAATCATATGCCTTAATCTAATTATGACAGACTAAAACAAATCCTTTGATCACGTCAAAGGTAAGAATAACATAAAAGAAATCTTACAAAATAACTCACATACCTAAAGTACCTAAATGTGTATCTATTCCTTGAACTATATTATTATATTACTTAATTTAAATTGCCATTGAATATAATCCTAAGATATGATAACCATTGGAAATATTTGATTTATTGTGTCATAATCGGCCGTTGTAATAATATTAATCAGTTATAATACGTAGTAAATAATCCCCCCCAATCACTATCTTTAGTATATCGATAAATAGGGCTTAGTAGGCGTTTCGGCCGATGATTTTCGCCCGATCCGGTCGAAACAGGCATTTCATTATTGTTCATATTTTGAGTGGTGTTTCGGACTATATTATAAGTAAAAGTCAGGCCATTTTTGGAAAAAGATAAAGTTTAATATTTATACAAGCAAAAGATAAAATTATATTTGAATCATGTTATTAAAATCTCTACCGATTTTATGTTTCTGACGTTACTTTGCCTCTAAAAAACGATTCGTCCGAAACACCACTCAAAAATAATAATGAAATTCCTGTTTCGACTGGATCGGGCGAAACTCATCGGCCGAAACGTCTACTAAGCCATAAATAGATAGGTGTGTCAGTGTTCAATAAAACTAATTGGTAATGTCCCCATTTGTGTAAGGTTGACATTCATTCGGTCAATAAACATGTCTCTAGTAGAGGTCACATAATTAAAAACCTACCTGTTTGTGACGTCGGAAAATATTTCAGACCGACCTATTTTATGGCTAAACTTAATGTACACTAACTGTTGTCCGCGACCTCGTTCGCGTGGAAAAAAAAAGTATTTTAAGTTTATGTGTTATTTCAGACTATAGTTTATATGTGTGCCAAATTTCATCCAGACCTGTGCACCCGTTCTGGTGTGCTTGAGTAACAAACATCCACCTATCCAAACTTTCGAACTAGTAGACGAAGATAAACTACTTGTTTAGTTTCGATTACGCCTAAGCTTAACACAGGACAGCTAGCTTGTCTGTTTCAAGAGGTCTAGGTATTATAGTTTTCCAAAAGAGTTAAACTCATCGGCGAAATATAGGATTTTATACTAAATATTTACTTAGATATTGCTTAGCAAGAGAACACAATAAAATTCGAGTTTATATCAAACAAAATATATAGGTACAATAGACATGTGACGAAAATACCAAATTGAGAAACAGCAATCATAAATCCGTGTTTTCATCTGATGATTCAAGAAAACTCATATCGCATGTCATAATTACTTGTGTAACAGTTGGCCCGTATTTTGCGCAGTAATAATATTCATTTGTAAAATAACGCGCAACTGTGGCTACCGAATACATTTCATTTTCAGCAGCGAAATCAACGCAGAAATATGAAATCTGTTTGCTTTACCATCACGTCATGTCCTTTGATTCACTGTTTGTAATATTGCTATTGCAGAAACTGTGAAATACATGTATTAATTGAGATAAGAGGCTGCTCGGGCTATGTGGCACTCAGAACCGTGCATTATATTTTTACCCGTAAAGCATTTCGATCATTTGCAAATTGCAAAAAACAGAATAATCAGCAAATCAAATAAGCATGTTTTATTGCATTACGTACTTGCTCTTTTTATCTATCTAATCTAATACCTTAAAACGAGCAATTCTTGTATATATATAATCTGAATCTCGGAAACGGCTCAACCGATTTTCCTGAAATTTAGTATGCAGGGGGTTTCGGGGGCGATAAATCGATCTAGCTAGGTTACATTTTTAGATAACGTCGATTTCTCTATTTTCACCCGAGCAGAGCTCGGTCGCCCAGGTACTTTTAATTAAACTGAGCTGATTAATCATTCAATATTAATTATTGTTTTCCATGATAATTTCTCTAATAAGCTAAAAACAAGTTACACCAATTGATTTTGTGTTAATCACAAACAGATCATAAATAAATGTTAAACAAAACGGAAATTAATAAATTTGGCCAAACAGTTTTCAAGCGCCTGATAGTGAATTTCTTTTGACATCATGGCTTAGAAGAAATTCTTAAAGAAAACAAATACAATGGACACGTAATGTTTAAATTGGTTTAGTCTGTCCCCGAAGTAACTAACTATGCTTCTTAAACACTGACTATAGAGGGTTATTAAGTTGCATATTTCAAATGGAGATAGGTTATATAGTATGTTCGAATAGAATATATAACTCGGGAAAAATCGGGGCGGGCTGCTAGTCGATCTAATAAATTCAGAGCTGAGATAACGCCGCCAAAGATAATGTCCAAATAAAAATAATCTGTATTAAATTAATTGCATTCTAATAAGCTGATGATGGAAGTGAAGCCAAGCGAACGGAATTTACCCCCCTGAGGCTTTGAGATAATATTTATAATTCCTTTTACTGGTATTAATTTACATAATATTATCAAGAAATATCATAATCACAAATCTTAAAGATTAAATCAATTGGGATGGCAACAATTATGTAATTATTTTATTAAAATCTGTAATTAAGTCGGAAAGTAATACTGAAGTATTATATGATCTGTGTCGTAATGTACTTTATTATGAAGACACGTTAAACCGAATTTGAATGTCAATCATAGCAGAGAATGCTTGGCTAGCTCAATGTATCCCGTCGACCGTAGTTCGTATTCAGCGTAGCAGGTGGCACGATCTATTGCCGCTCACGACACCTCACACGTTTCAGATTTATCACTAACGGCCAGCCACACGACTAAACAATTTCATTCTTCATTCTGACTCAATTGTTTTTTTTTTTCAGAGAACATGGAAGGCAAGCGAGTGAACGGCGGTCTTTTCTTCGTAGATTCATTACCCGTTACGCCCTCCGGCAAAGTACATCGGATAAAAGTAAAGGAGATGGCACTCGCAGCGCAAAAAGCGGAAAAAATCCTCATCTCTTCTTATATGAACTAGATAAAGTATAAAGTGTTCGATTTCATCAATAATAGTGGCCAGTTATCAATGAGGATCTAAGTAATGACAGTTCTATTCTGAGTGTGTTGTGAATTCTCAATCTAGAAAACAGTAGATATCGGTTGTGAAAATACTAGGAGGTATCAAAAAGTAGTGAGAACGACTTACTCCTCGTTAAGAAAAAAAAATACTGGCAGGCATAGCTCAGATACTTATTTGTAAAATTAATAAAGAAAAAATCTTTGATTCTCTTTTGTTTTTTTCTGAATGTAGTCATTTGTTTGCTTCGTGTCGGAACGTGTTCTCGAAAATGGAGAAAAACGAAGTGCGAGCCGTTATTAAATACCTCTGTTTAAAAAAGTTAACGACGCAACAGATTCATTGCGATTTGGAGGCAACATTAATTAGGAGAGTCTGCTCCGCCGTATTCCACTGTCGCAAGGTGGGCTTCTCAATTTTGAGTAGGGAGAACGAGCACGGAAGACGAACATCGTTGCGGCCGTCCATCGACGTCAGTCACCCAAGAAAATGTTGCGAAAGTCGAGAAAATTGTATTGATCGATCGAAGAGTTACCATCCGATACTTAATTCAAGAAACGGGCATTTCATATGGAAGTAGTTATTCAATCCATATAGAAACAATCTTATGAGAAAAGTCTCCGCAAGATGGGTGCCGAGAATGTTAACCGACAGTCAGAAACAAAATCGACTTGATATTTCGAAGATATTGTTGGACAAGTTTCAAGAAGATTCTGAAAACTTTTTGCCTCGTTTCGTAACAATGGACGAAACATTGGTCCATAATTTTGATCCCGAGACAAAACAGCAATCTTCGCAATGGAAACGGCCATCATCACCGACCCCGAAGAAGTTTCGTGTCGTGGCATGGACTGGCAAGGTTATGGCCTCAATATTTTGGGACTCAGAAGGGATATTGTTTACTGATTACCTGGAGCGTGGAACCACTATTACAGGCGAATATTATGCAGCTTTAATTCCCAAGAATGCCATCAAAGAGAAAAGGAGAGAGAAACTTCGAAGGGGCGTGCTGTTTCATCGCGACAACGCACCCGCGCACAGGTCGGTAGTTGCGATGGCTGCCATTCAGCAAGCTGGCTTCGAATTGGTTGACCACCCCCCTTATTCACCAGATCTGGCGGCTAGCGATTTTTATCTGTTTCCTAAATTGACAAAATACTTAAGGAGAAACACGTACGAAGACGATAACGAGGTGATGGATGCCGTGGAGAGCGTTTTGTAGGACCAAGACAAAACTTTTTTTGTGAAAGGGATTGAAGCCTTGGAAAAGCGCTGGACTGGTGTGCAGAGAGACTCGAAAACTATGTAGAAAAATAAATGATTAAGTTATCAATAGTCATTATATTCTATCTCATTCTCACTACTTTTTGATCCCTCCTCGTAAAACTGGAATAAGTACGAACTTATCTAAAATTAATTTAGGAGAACGCTCGTCCGTAAGTGTGTGTTAGTATTTAATGGTTGTGTTTACTTACTTTATTGTTTCCAGTTTAATTAGAAGATCTTTGTAAAAGGTAATCGCAATCTTTATTTTTTATATTTATTTTTAGAATATATAAAACAATAAACATACAATTTTCCTTCTTCATTATATAACTTAAGAAGATAAGATGCAACATTGTCCTAATCCAAGATTACATAATGGTTTGGGTATGACACACGTCAAAAATGATAAATAATTTTACATTTACATTACTGGGTACTTACAAGTAAGATCAACATTGTCCACTATCCCCACTTAGGAAGTTACTTCTAACCTACAAAGCCAGTATTCAGGTATTCCACTCAGATTTCAGGATACCTGTGGAGCACTTTGGCATAAACTAAAACGCGTTTAAAATTTCTCTTGCGGTCCTCGAGTAATCAAAGTTGGTACGAATATAATGAACCTGATATATTTGATACCTGCTTTCTTATAGTTTTGGAGTTTATGAAGTGTCTTGTAAATTGTAATCCTGTTAGGATTTACAAGGTAACTTATAGAGAAAGGTAATGAAGTTCGACTCCATGAAAGGGTTGTAAGAACACGTTATTTAAACTTCATACTATATATGTAAGAGCGGGAGTACTCAGGGTTCTCAAATGATAACGATCAGACATCTTGTCATCTTGAATGTACAAGGATTCTTGATATTATTGTAACCACCTTATTGTAAATACCTACATTCTGAGCAAATAAATAATATTCTATTCTATTCTATTCACTTTTTATTACTCACACCAACAGTAAATCAACTTAATTTTATAAGAAGATGTGCACAGTTCAAAATACAATTCAATATTGAGTTCTTTCGACTAGAACCAGCCTATTTATACATTTAGACAAATGAAAGGGCGTCACATAGCAACAACTACCGGTGACATTCGTTTATCAATTAATTTTAGATTTAAGTTTGTAAAAATACAGTAATTGTGTTCAATATTTGATTAGTAATTAATAACACTTTTTACAAATATGTTGAATGGATCTAGCTACCAATTATTTTATTTGAATGAACTAACAGTCAGTGATCTACCTTCCATATTTGATTTTTAAAATATTACTCAAACAAAAAGAAATCTTTACATTAACAATACTTAATTCGTGTTTCCATTAAGTCATCTGCCTTTTTGAAGTTTGATTTCGTCGGTGGTACTATTTTCATTTAGCAGCGCTATCACGGCCATATTAACGAGCGGACCTTGCTAGGCCCAGCGAATATCTGAAAATCATAGAAAAATATTAAAACATTGCTTGTTCTGGTGAAACTGTCAAACTCAGAGATCGCAGATCGTGGCTTGACCATGAAGATTCAGAGGCCCGTCTTTGACTTGTTTTGACAATTTTTTTTTGAATCAACCAACTCAATCCATAGCCATATCCAAGGCCTTTTTAAACATCCATTTTGCTAACTCAAATCAAACTCAGAGGTCGCAGATCGTTGCTTGATCATATAGATTCAGAGGCCCGTCTTTGACTTGTTTTGACCAAATTTTATCTAACCAAACAACTCCAACAAATCATTCATTATTTTATCCATAAGCTTATCTTTTCAATTCTAAATAATTTTGTAAATAGTTTTAACCCTTTACCATTATTATTTATTCTTGCTATCACGGTCTATGCGTTCAGTTAAAATTAGGATTAGACACCTATCTTGTAATATTTACTTCTTACGTATAGTTTATTATTTGATAGGTTTCCAGATATTTTGGTCCTACTTTGAAACCACATCATTAAGTGAACAATCTTTTTCTAAAAAAAAAAAGTTATTTTTTGTTTCGGCCATTCTGTGCTCAAAATGAATTTGGTATTTTCGATTGCCGGGGAGAGTATTTTACCTAGTAAGAGTTCTAAAGGGCCATACAGTAGAAATAAAAACGAAATTTAAGTCGTTTTTATTTCAATTCTCAATTTTCAAATCTAAACTGCGTTCCAGTAAAGCGCGTTGCAGTTGTTAGGGAAATAATAACATTAGTCACAGTTATGGACCCTGTCGGGCACAGGATAGATTAAGTTGGAGAGAGGAGGAACAACACCGAGTGTTTAATGTGATAAATTTAATAATTGGTTAAGTATTAGTAAGTTATGCTGTTCTATTAATACAGAATTGAATTTAAGAATTATAATTATTGTTTCAAAATTATATACTGCGTATTTATTAGCTATTTAGTAACATAGTACAAATAATTATTTTTTTAAATTATTCATATTTATTTTATTTACTAATTAATATTTTTATTTATTACGTATTTAATATTTATTATTCTTAAGGTAAGTTAATTATTGGACACTTCATATTTATTTAAAATAAATGTTTTGTTTATGGGTCGGGTATGTATATTTTGAATAGTGAGTATTTGTAGATACAAATAAATAGTTATGAAGTTGCTTATAATTTATCATTTAGGTATTCGTGTATGCTATAGTAGCATTTGCTAACAAGGAAGAGCTACAATTTATTGATAAAGATGTTATATTTATTTGAATTCTTTATTATTTCAGGTAACTTATTATAATTTTTATGGACATGACAATTAAAGGTACTATTGGAGTACATGTTTAGTCGCGATTGTGGTAAGTTTAGTCTATTTTTATGTCTTAAATGAATTTTCTTTTGTATGTCCTCTCTTTTTGTAAAGAATTCTGGGTATATACGCACAAATTTACAAACTTTGAATATACAAAGACAGGGTAAGGATAAAATCTTTAGTTCCTGAAAGTGGGGCTTACAGCAATCGGTGACTTCAATATTTACTAAGATTCTTATTAGTTTTTTTTTGTAGGGTAAATAGCGTGGGTGCATCAGTGCTGTTACCCTATAATATGACACGGTATTTGAGCCATGCGTAGGCGGTACGCGTAGTACGTTACTAGTGCAGTTTTTAAAGTCTGTAGTTTTTTTGATCTCGCGGAGGGCGTATGAGAATTTAGATATTTTTGCTCTTACCTTCTGAATTTATGACTTCAAATTTTTGTGTTTAACAATGTTTAGGCCTAGTAAGGTGAAATCATCAGCTAATTCTATTTTCATTTTAAAGCTCATGTTTATATTTGGTGGTGCTTTTTGGCGAGGGTGGAATGAAATAATTTTCGTTTTATTGAAATTAATTTCTAGATATAGTAATATTTCTGGATTCTACAAAATTGGATGACTGAACAGTCATCCAATTTTGTAGAATCCAGAAATATTTTATTAAAGATCCTTTAAGTGGTTACTGTGGTATGCCAAGTCCTTTGAAGCACCGATTCAATCAGTCTACTGAGGCCTTTGAATCTATGCTGAAAATATTTTCTTAAAGATCCTTTAAGTGGTTACTGTGGTATGCCAAGTCCTTTGAAGCACCGATTCAATCAGTCTACTGAGGCCTTTCCATCTATGCTGAAAATATTTTCTTAAAGATCCTTTAAGTGGTTACTGTGGTATGCCAAGTCCTTTGAAGCACCGATTCAATCAGTCTACTGAGGCCTTTCCATCTATGCTGAAAATATTTTCTTAAAGATCCTCCCTTTCGGGCCCTGTACTCACTTTTGTGAGTATGATTTTACGATTTTTTATAAGCTTACTCGGGAACGGTAAGCGAACGGGGACGAGCTCGCACGAAAGTGAGGGCAGTCGTTTATGCCTACGATTTTTTTCGCGGCGGAGGGTGGCGTGTCTGTGGGTCAGTGTGCGATCGAGTTCGAGCGACGCGAACGTGTCGTGACCTGTCACCGGGCTGATTCATTCTTTTGTTCTGGTAAGTATTATTCAGGTATGTTCTTGTTTTATTGTGTTTAGAATGAGTGGAAAATAGCCCGTAAGATTAAAAATAGTGGATTACTGATTACTTTCAACGGATTCTGGTGCCGCAAAAATAACCCTCATGAATGTGAGGGCTCGGTTTGAACTTTAATATTTGTAGGTATTTTCATACAAATTAAAAACTGTTTTGTGCTTTGTTTTAGTTATTGTTTCGATGTTAAACAATCACTATGAGTAGAAGAAATTTATTACAAGACGACGATGGTATTTTGGACGCATTAAATGACTCGGACTTCGGTGGCGAGTCCGATGAAGACGAAAATTGGATGCCCCCAGGGGATGGGCCCGACAGCTCATCTGATGAAGACCAGGAGGAAGACGATAGGGCTCCTGTTGTGGCAGCGCCAGCTGCTAGAAATACCTGGACCAGACGGATGTTTCGCGGGCAACCTATGCCTTCAGTTACTACAACTGTGGAAGAAGTATGCATTTTGTTTAGTAATCTGGTTTTACGTAACTCTATGAACTATCTTACTTATTTCAACACATGGTTTCATTTTTTTAGGTACTATCGCCTGCTGAATACTTTGAGAAGTATTTCACAGAAGAAGTGTTCGAAAAACTCGCACTGTGCACAAATATATACTACCAGACAACTAAGAATGAGGTGCTGAAACATCCTATCACTGCAGCTGATGTAAAGAAGTTCTTTGGTGTTAATGGTATCCTTGGCTGTGTGAAATATCCTAGGATCAAGATGGCGTGGCTGCAGCGATTTAGGTTGCCGTATATTACAGATGCACTGACGAGAGACAGGTTCTTTCTGATTAGGACCAATTTACACATTGTTGACAAGACAGCTGTTCCAGCTCAAGAGAAAACTCAAAATCGGCTATGGCTAGTTCAACCAATGATTGACACGGTTCGTAACAGATGCTTGGAGTTGCCCAGGAATCATGGCACGTATTCAATTGACGAACAAATGATACCTTTTCTCGGAAAATGTCCAGTCAAACAATATGTTCCTGGTAAACCTAGACCAGTGGGCCTGAAAAACTTTGTGATTACCTCATCAAGTGGCTTGATTATAGATTTTGAAATATACCAAGGTAATACTACGCCTTTCCTTGACACTACACTTGGTCTAGGTCCATCTGTTGTACTCAGATTGATATCTACATTACCTAAAGGTAGTTTTATATTTTTTGATCGGTATTTCACGACCATTCCCCTGATGGAAAAATTGATTGCTGAGCAAATTGATGGCACCGGGACTCTGATGACTAACAGATTTAAAGGATATACATTTAAGAAGGATTCACAAATGAGGCGAGGTGATTATGAAGAAATAGTGAACGCGGAAAGAAATATTTGCGTAGTTAAATGGAAGGACAACAAATCTGTGTTGATGTCTTCCACGTGCTTCGGTGCTCAGCCTGTGGAGAATGTACAGCGATGGGATAAATGTAGTAAAAGCTATGTCACTGTCCCATGCCCTAATATCGTCAAAAAGTATAACGAGAACATGGGCGGAGTAGACGTCAGTGATCAGATGTTGGAAGCATACAGGTCTTGGCACAAAACACGGAAGTGGCCTCTAAAAGTATTCATGCATCTTTTCGATATGTCGCTCGTTAACGCATGGTATGAATATCGTAAGGCGGCACAGTCAAACAGACAGAAACCCATGGATTTTTTAGATTTCAAGCTGACTGTGTCAGATTTTTTGCTTGGTGGAACGACTAGAAAGAGACAACGTGATCCTACAGACGATTTGGCTGAGATGCCTGAAACGTCTCATTACAAACCAGCTACGATTCCAACAATGGATAAAAGACTCGATGGATACAATCACTGGCCAATATGTGACACAATAAAAGCACCAAGATGTTGTAGACTGAAGAGCTGCAGCAGTCGATCAAAAGTTAGATGCACAAAGTGCAACGTTTATCTTTGTTTATCTAAAGATAACCACTGTTTTTACGTATTTCATAATGAAAAATAAGGAGGGGGTTATAATGTTAAAAAAATGTGATTAAAGTTGCGTCCAAAAAGAGAATCATGATTAAGACTGAAAAAATGTTCCTAATAAGTAATAAATGTTAGTTTTGTTGATTTTATTCTAAGCCATAAATGTTAAATGATTAATACTGTTCATTTTATAAAGATTTTTACTGTTATAATGATAATTACAGTTTAATTTCCTATATTAAATGGTCTTATTTCTCAACCCTCACAATTGTGAGTGTACGAAAACTTGGCCCAATCCCTCACAATCGTGAGTATCGTGAAAAACCGATTTTCAGTTTTCCTAGATTTTTTTCAGTAGCATATTTTTCTTTACCTACCCCAAATTAACTACACTGAAAAAAATGTTAGGTTGGATTTAACAGATTTTGCGTAAATGTAACCAAAGTTTGCGGTTGATTTCGGTCCTATCACGAATTTTGGTTGATTTTACCAAACACATTAAGTTGATGTTGTACCAAATTTATTTGGTAGATTACACCTATATTTTGTACGTTCATTACCAAAGTAATTTAGTAACATTTCTCACCAAAGTACTTTAGTATAATGTTTTACCAAAATACTTTAGTAACATTTTTCACCAAAGTACTTTAGTAACATTTTTTACCAAAGTACTTTAGTAACATTTTATACCAAAGTACTTTAGTAACATTTTTTACCAAAGTAATTTAGTAACATTTCTCACCAAAGTACTTTAGTATTATTTTTACCAAAGTACTTTAGTAACATTTTCACCAAAGTACTTTAGTAACATATTTTACCAAAGTACTTTTGTAACGTTTTCATCAAAGTATTTTAGTAAAAAGTACGATGTAGTTTGCTGCAATCTACCAAAGAGATATTGTATATTTTACCCAAAATACTTGTTATTTTTACCAAATACATTTTGTATGTTCTACTGTTACTTTTTTGGTACAAATGACCGAAGGTAGTTTAATAGAAAATGCAAAGGTATTTGGTAAAATCTACAACAAAAATTTGGTAGATAGCACTAATTATATGGTAGAATGAATTAAATCAGTTTGATAGAGAAAACTAAACTTAACTCGTAAGTATAATCTATTTTATCTGGTAAACTCTAACAAACAAAATTTTGCAGCAATTACTAATGACGTTCGGTGTATTTTATCAGCGTTAGTTTGGTAATAAGTACCAGATTTAATTTTAGTTACTACCAAAGGTTGTTTGGTAATATCTACCAGATGTGTAATGTAGTTCTTATCAAGGTTAGCTTATTATCATCTATCAGATGTGTATCGTGCTTTTAATCAGAGATAATATTGTATTATCTACCAGAAGTGTATCGTAGATTTTATCAGATACAATTAAGTATTGTCTATCATGTTTGTTTCGTATTTTTTCCTAACATTTGTTTGGTAATATCTAACAGATTTATGCTGTAGTTATTACCAAACTTTAAATGGTAATATCTACCAATATTTTATCAGTGCTTGTCTGATTGTACGTACCGGTCTTAGTTTAGTAAAACATACCAAATAAATAGTGTAAATTTTACTGGTGTTAGTTTGGTTAATTTATCAAACTAACACTAGTAAAATGTACACGACTTTTTGGTTTATATTACTAAACATTGATTTCCAGAATATTAATAGGGTGTGGTATCATTGAAAATTAGTAGCTAATCTGCAATATTGCTGACATGGTATGAGAGCAAAATCATATTGCAGTTAAGATTTTCAAACAACGTACTACTTTCGTGGCCAGCAGTGGCCACGAAAGTACGTGTGTACCATATCAGCAATATTGGAGATTAGCTAAGTATCTAATTTTCAATGATACCACACACCCTAAAAATATAGTAGAAGAAAAAACCTTGCAAGAAATGCAGGGTCTGAAAAAAAAAGGTTTTAAGACCGTTTGACAAACACTTCAAAAATATACAGGATTATTGGTTATTCAACATATTCCTTTTCAGCAAGTAAATCAGCAGTTTCTAGAATACGTCGAATTACCAGTAACCTTATTTAATATGGGCTTAATAATAACGGTGTATTAAAGAAAAATAAACAGATTTTTGGTACATATCATAAAATTTATTTTAGCAATCATAAATACAATTAAATAATCACTAGATCACTCATCTTAAAATTATATCCGTATATGATACAAAACCTTTCTTATTATAAAGGACACAAGGCTGCTAGGTTTTGGCTAGAAATCCTTTCTAAGGCATCGATGGTTGGTCCGACAGCAATAATGATGGGTTGGCACCATAGACCCTTAGCAGTTTGGGCTTTTCGCCGATAGTCCAGCTGGGTGGGGACTTCGCTTTGGTTCTGGAAATTAGAATGAATTGTTTACTTTTAACCATATTTTTTATAATTCCTAGTCTTTTATTTTTTATTGCTTAGGTATTGC
The DNA here is from genome assembly GCA_948252205.1 of Orthosia incerta. NCBI lineage: Eukaryota > Metazoa > Arthropoda > Insecta > Lepidoptera > Noctuidae > Orthosia > Orthosia incerta. Next base: position 17,909,453 of record OX411746.1, on the reverse strand, counting down.
ATTTTTATTTATTTAAAGGGGTTCGGAACGTAATGTCACCCTTATGATTAGTCTGTGCGAAGCTCTCAAGCAAGAAGTGTACTTATACAGGCTGTTCCAAGGCTATGCCACATGGAGGGAAAGTATCTTATGTATTTTAAATAGACAGTTTTACTGAAAGAAGACATTGTTTTGATTATAAAGACAATTTGAACAGCATTCAAACATTTTTGAATAATCTCCTATCTAAACCGGGAATCGAACCCGCCAAATTGTAAAAACAAACCGTAATTCTGCAAAACCGATCAAAAGGCTCAATCGGAAGCTTTATTTTTTTCCACGTAACATAGCATCTTAAATAAAAGGAAGGTCATGAAATTCGTTGTTCCGCTTTTTTTCAATATCATCATAAGATTTAACTATATTCCTGTTTTAGTGTTTTATTGTTTATTGATATTTAATAAATATCTAATACTAGATAATGTATATAACATAGATTGTGGTCCGACTGATGGTATATCAAAAATGTGTCAAAATCGGTTAACGCTTAGAGGGTTGTAGTTGTTAGTATGGAAAGTCATCATCTCACAATAGTCTTAAAAGTGAAATTATACATACCTTTGCATGAAGAATGAAACTGTTATAGCTTCTTGAGTTTATGGTTTTTAACTGCTTGGCTTTATGGTTTTTTTTTGCCAGCTGTATCTTGACACTGTATTCTCACAGTTGGAACTATTTTATATCCAATTGCCGCGCAATAACAGAAGTCTCTAACATCTGAAAAATAAAAATGGAATAAGTTATGATGCATATTCGTTGACTTAATTAGTTTAAGTTTTACTAAGAAGATAGCTGTTTATCAGAGATTTTTTTGCTAAACCTCCGAAACTATTTTTGCTATTATAAAAACACACTTTAAATATACATAACAAATATAAATGGTTTTATTATCAAAACTCACTAATTTCACAAACCGAAACTTCCGAGTTCAGTTTTAGTGTGAAATTCGTGAAAGTTTTGATCGATACAAGTATATAATAACCAACCTTCACTTGGGTTTTCTTCAATCAATTTAATGTAGATAGAAGCAACTTTAATTGTTTTCAAAAGACTAAGCGCTTTCTCTAAAAATATGGGCCATTTTTTTAACAGTCGGAGCTCTGATCCTTTAAACTTTGACTCGAAATCCAGTTCAATCTGAAAAAAAAAACGATTATATATATATATATGTCACAGTCAAAACTGTTAACCAGTCAAAATTACTTTTGACCAGTCAAAACTATTATAACAAATTATTAGGTGGTTTCTGTTTTATTTCTCTACTAAATTATAATAACCTAAAGGTCGTTAGGAAACTTATTACGTTGTTAGGTTTTTTTTTTGACCCTTTATATAACCTTGTACGATAGCTAACATTTATTTCATTAGAATAAACGCGTTTTAACGCAATAAGGGTTTTGACTGAAACCAGTCAAAAGTAGTTTTGACCAATTAAGAGTTTTGACTGTAACATATACATATATATATTTTTAAATATTTCTCACAAGATTGAAACAAATATATGGGGTCAAGCTAATAAAAAGCATGTAAAAAGGGTCACAACTTACCAACTTATATCCGAAACTCAATTTATAAGAGGGCCAATCGTTTACTATGTCATGTAAGTTTGCATATTTTTCGGATTGTAGTTCCTTCAGGCGCAATGTGGTTGTTTTCCTCCAATTTTCGATTACTTCAGGCACTGGCTCCTTGTTGTATTTCAGCCAAACTTTTAACTCTTCAAATTCTTCATTAGATACTGGTAAACAATAGATCAAGTTTAGTCGAGCTTCAGCCTAATTAGATATAACTATTGAAAATTAAATGTATACCACTTTGATTTTCAACTGCTGCAGCTGTGTCAGCCGTAACATCGTTGGTGCTTGTGTGGACTCTCCTTTCATTTATTATTACCCCACTCTTCCGCAGCAAACGTTTGTGATTGTTATATTTATCAGGCAGTTTTCCCCTTGCTGGAATATATTTATTTTTTCCAAACTTTTGGCTCGGAATGTAGTACGTCTCCTATGGAAATCAAAACAAATTATAAAGAACTAAGCATGAAAATCAAGGAAATCAAAATAACCATTAAGTGTATTTGTCATAAATATCAACTTAACAACATGGATTTGAAAGTTTTTAGGGTTCCGTACCCAAAGGATAAAACGGGATCCTATTACTAAGACTGCAGTCCGTCCGTCCGTCTGTTACCATCCTGTATCTCATGAACCGTGATAGTTAGACAGTTTTTTTACCACCGCCCCCCCTCTATCTCCGAAACTACTGTGCATAAAATTTGAAAAAAAGCACTACACTACATGCCTTACACTACAGGGAGTAAATAAGTGATCATAATTAACTAACTACCGTAACTACATAGGTATCTCATTTCATTACAATTTAAAAACTGAATTTGCATTTCAATACCTTCACTTCAGTTGGGACTAACGAAACAATTTGGGCGGAAATATCTTGAAATTGTTGTTTATTCATTTCGCCATATTTTTTCACATGGTATTCTACTACTGATTTAACCAAGTAGTTGCGTGCCGCAGTGTCTAATTTACCATTTTTTTTTAAAGAAGCAAGACACATTTCTCCAGTATTATTGCTTTTTAAAATAATCGTTAAATCATCATTCTAAACAAAGAGAAAATACCATACATTAACACCAACCCTTATAGCTTCTTCCCAGTTAACAAATGAGAGCCCAAATTCACAGGTAGTGGTCGGGAAATGAAATGCACTAAATTTCATTAATCTAGCTTTCATACTTTGATTGATTCCTGAAATACCCGATTTTGTCACTGGCTCACTCAAAATATAAAGGCAAAACTTACAGAAGATTTCTCTCTCCTCGTGGTCGGCAACTCTCCACTGCTTGTGCTGGCCGTGGAACTGGGCACAGAAAAATCGCTAGCAATGCTTAGAGTTTCATCAGATTCTGTCGCCTGTAACAAGCAATTATCGACGATATTAACGACTTAGAGCCATAGGTAAAGTAAAAATAAGGTTTGAATTTGCTGGTACGAGTTGTTCCGAAAACGGTACGCGCGGGCCAGTGAGGGAGCCGTGACACCAAAAAGTTTTGAAAAAAATAATATGAACACTTACCTGAATAATGTTTTGGAGATTTTTCAGTCCTCGCTTGAATAATATTCTTTCCTTTAAACTCGGAATTAATTCTTTCAGTTCCGTTTCTTGTATATCGTCAAGCAATTTGAATGAAATCTGATTTACTAAAAAAACAAGAGATAAACTTAATTGAATAATCTGTAAAATTTACTAAAGTTCGTTTTGTAAATCTATCAAAGTAAAATATTAATTAGATAGGTACCTAACCACTATTTCTAGCTCAATATCTAGGGCCTATGGTATAGGCCTAATAATTCCTATACTCTGACCCATTAGCGGCAAAACCGGAACACAAATAAATGTAGAATTAATTAGTCACATTATAGTACTCGATAACTTTTTTTCTTTGTAGTGATTAGCTATTTACAAAAAAGCACGTGGATTATCGGGCCTTGACAATGAGGGGCTATTTATTATTATCCGTTTCAAGTTGAATTCTGCATTAGCCATCCACTCAATCGTTAGTTCACTGCACAATAAGCTATCAATATTACACATTGAACAACCAAAATTAGTTTAATGAACAATACAATATATTATTAACAATATAGGTATATAATATCGATCAAAATAGGCACTCACCTTCAAAGTTTGTTATAGTGTCTTCAGATAGTCCCCATTCTGTTAAATATTCGGCGACCCCCAAGTTTAAGTCTTCTTCTTCCATTGCGAGGGAAGCGACTTTAGCGACTACTCACTAGCCCGGCGGCCTAAAATTAATAAATGAACGCAACGCAGACGCTGAGACGCTCGCCAAGTCGCCACGCGCACGCGCGCTCTAGTCTGAGCAAGTGCGCAGCCGCGGTGGCGGCGACGCGAGGGCTAGGGTTGCCAACCGTACTTTATTATAAAGTGAAAATAATTTCATTAGAGATGACGTTTTTGACGATAATGCTAGCACTAGCAGTAGTAGCAGTGGTAATAGGAAAAGAAAACGAATGCAAAACTATAAGCCGCTGTGGGAAGCGGAATACCCCTGGATCAAAAGTGCTGGATAGCTTAAACAATGAAATAATCTTTATAAATGAAATTAGGGAGAAAATCTATAGTATGTAGTACTATTAAAGATTCTTGTGCAGTGAAGGAATGGTAATCCATTTTTAGGGTTCCGTACCTCAATCGGAAAAAACGGCACCCTTTATCTCGAGAACGCTAGTATCGAGTTCAAATTATACTCAAGTCTACGGTCCCTTGAAGCTGTGAAAAAAATCATACTTCTACGTTAATGTAAAAAAGCCGTTTATGTCGCAAAACACATACATTTCGACATTCTCGAGGGAATCAAAATGATAGACCCGTTGACCTAGAAATATGAAATTTGGCAAGTAATATCGTCACATACTACAAGTACTTAGAACTTAGTACTTAGAAAAATCTGAAAACTATACATTAGTAATTACATCATAATAAATTTAGTCCATTTTAAACATCATATTTGGAGAACTCAGTTGCGTTAAGCACCTCGTTTTTATGCGGCGTCATACATTTAAGATGGAATAAGTGAAAGTTTGTACGGGGAACCCTAGGTGCGCGAGTCAGACTCGCACTTGGCCGGTTTTTTTTTCCGAGGAAATACTTTTCCAAACATACTTAAAGTGGTGTCACGATTACTGTGCGTTCCCGCCACTTCAGAATTTACAGAAAAGGTGTTTTCTGTATTTAATGCGGAGTGGCGTGACGACAGAACTAAAGCTTCTATTAAGCTTATACGCAATTATTTAAATTTTTGCGTTCCGCGTACCATGTTTAGATGCCATAAATATATTTAAAGCAGATACGAAATTGTTATTAGCTGAAAAATAAAACATAAATTTGTATAAAACAAATATAGTACATTGTTTAACGAATTTTTCATCATATTTGCGAGGAAATAAATAACTACAAAAACTACAACCGCACCAATCAAGAATTTTCGAAATTAACAACTTCACTTCCAGATCAGAATATTTTATCCGTCAAAGAAAAAGGTGGCAACCCTACGGCAGAGGTCGCAAACAAAGGTGACAGAAGTACAGGACGAGTAGGTAGGATGGAAATGGAACTACCTATATTGCGTATGGTTTTGTAAATTCTACGATACTGTTTAGTAATTTTAACATTTTTTAACCATAGCGACAAGTACCTAGGAGGCTTATAGATACTGTTTAATGTTTCGTATTAATATGGTTGTTGGAGAAAATAATATGACTTTGTGCGGCGTGAAAGGTGAAGTAATAACCAAAGCAAGATATAATGTTATTAGGTACAAGCATTTTATTAATTTAATTTGCAATGTACCTATATATGTACCTATGTATGTTTCTTCGGGTGGAATCTTGCAACGCAATTTTGAAGTAGGTAGATATCCTCAACCGATTGAGCTGAAATTTGGCAATACAATAATATGGTTGGTACCATGGGGCTGGTCTGATGATGGAGCCGGAAGTTGGCCTTAGGAACTCTGTAATAAATAAAACAATCGTACCGAATTTGGGCTCTTCAGAATCTCTTGGTGAGCAATTGCTGGATGTTTAAAGAAAAGTACCTACAGTTGGCTATAAAAGCTTGTCACAAAAATATATTTTTTGACAGAAACTTAATCACCGACAAGTAAAGACAAAACGATTCATTAATCACTACATAGTTCATTAAAACAAAATCGCTGCCCGCTGTCTATGTAGGTAATTAGATAGGTACCTGCTTAGATCTTTAAAAAAACGCAACGGATTTTGATGTGGTTTTTAGGGTTCCGTACCCAATGGGTAAAAACGGGACCCTATTACTAAGATCCGCGATCCGTCTGTCTGTCTGTCTGTCTTTCCATCTGTCACCAGGCTACAGCCTGTCTAGAACTGTCTAGCTATCACCGTTCATGAGGTGTACCTCATGAACGGTTATAGCTAGACAGTTGAAATTTTCACAGATGATGTATTTCTGTTGCCGCTATAACAACAAATACTAAAAACAGAATAAAATAAATATTTAAGTGGGGCTCCCATACAACAAACGTGATTTTTTTGCCGTTTTTTGCTATAATGGTACGGAACCCTTCGTGCGCGAGTCCGGCTCGCACTTGGCCGGTTTTTTTTTATAATAGATAAGTGATTCAAGAGTAAGGTTTATATTTATCATAAATAGGTAGGTAGGTATGTAGTGTCAATTTGGACTTACAAATTACACTTCGAAAGTATAAAAAACCAGCTGATAGAAAGTGATCTCTTCCAGACAGCCTTTACCACAGAATAGATAATTTATAGCGCCTTTACTTTACTACTTCTAATACCTACTACTAACTTTATTATTGTTAGGTACAGTTGAAATTCTTCGCTCGGTCGCATGTTTATAAACTTCTAATGGATTTTGAATCTTATAAAGTTTACAATAAACGTGCTATTCGAACGGTCTGTTTTGGTACAACTTAAGTACCCACCTACAGTACCTACATAACTACTTCGTATATTAATGAACAAATGAAATGAGAGTGTGGTGGCCCATAGAAATATAAAATACAGGTAAAGACGTCTTACAGGCTTGCAAAATTGCAAGGATAAAGGTCAAATAGATCTTAAGTTATTGGGGGGTCAAAAGTGGACCGAAATGATTCACAAAACACAGTAACAATGATAAAATCAACCAAACTACCTATATTGATGTGATTTGTTTTAGTTAAATGTACAATACTAGTCAGTCGTTTAAACCATAAGTCTGATGATAGCGATTGCAGCGCCACTTTGCATCAGCAGTAGATTTTTAGGGTTCCGTCCTTGAAGGGTGTTGTCGGCGACGAGACACCATTTGTAAGCTAAAGTAGGTAAAATGACGAAATTTAGGTATTACCTACTTGTGCAAAAAACCTTAAGTACATAAGTAAAGTATATAAGAACTGTATATAAAGTGTTAGTTAAGTAGATCTAATAAGATTTCAATCAACAAGCAAGAATATCGAAACAAGTTGTAAGCAAATGACAAGTACTCAGTAATGAATGATTAATTCTTGTTAGATACTAATTAGAGAGTATTAATTGTTTTGTTTTATGTCTAATTAGCATGTGCAAGAGCACGTACTCCTAATCTGAACGTTAAAAGTTGTAAAACATAGTTTTTTGACGAAGTGATAAGAGATATCATACACGCGGATAATTACGCGAGGAATTTGAAAACATGATTTTTTGTTTATGAAGATATTTGTGTAAGGTGGGTGTCAAATGAAAGGTCTTGCTCTAAAACTAATTAATCTGCTTGTTTCATGAGAATCGGTCTATGCGTTTGCAAGATATTCGCATTTCTTTGAAATCAAAATGTAAACAAACCAAATATTTTTATGTTTTTGTTCTAGAAACTTTTTTATATTGTAAAATGTGTTAATATTATTGTTTTAAAAGTAGTACGTGGTCAAAACCTATCTTTTAAGCCTAAATATGTAGTAGTTTTGTTGAACTTTGAATAAATTACACAGCTCCAAAGATTTCGGCTAAGTGAAAATTAAAGTAAAAATGGTCTCAAAACGCGCCATTTATAAGACGGGCTACCGGCCCAGTGAAGTCAGTCACGGTTCCCAACTTAGGGATTTTGTCCCTAAATTTAGGGACTTGAAGTGTTAAAAGGGACATTTTTAGGGACTGGAAATTTTTGGGGATTTTTTTAGGGATTTCAAACAAAACTTGCAAAATCGAAAACAAAGCGTGTGTTTTTAGTTTTGTGCTTAGAAATGCACGCACGATATGTCTTTATATCACTTTACCTAAGTTTTATCCCTAATGGTACAGAGTATCATGGTGGTACGATTTTCTTTAAATCGGGATTATGGATCGTGAGTAAAACTTGATCATACTGTGGACATGATCAAGAACTGCAACGTACGTATGTATGACTTCAAAAATGAGACGTCAAACGAAAACGAGGTACAGGATGATGATGCGGTTCTGAAAATAATTAACAACTTTGTCTGATTCTATGTATTCAATAAAATGTGGTAACGTTTTATTTTATGAGCTACATATAAATTTTATTTAGGGATTTTTAGGGAAATTCAGGAAAAAATTGGGGATTTTTTTTGGTAAAGGTTGGTAACACTGAAGTCAGTCGCAGCTCATCCACCGAAGAGGCAACAACTAGAAGAACAGCCGAAATCTGCGGAACGATTTTCAAGAAAATCCGCCTTTTATTTCTTTATCTGTCATAAACGTGGGTCCTTGGGTAGTCCTAGTACAACCCTACGCATTCAGGGGTGCGTGGTGACGTGTGCCACCAGCGGAGTCGCAAGGCTCAGGAAACGCACGTCAAACATAGGTGGGATACTTTCCCAGGGGGCGTGGGTACTTACAACACCCAGACACCAAACCGCCACCGCAACAGGTGTCAATCGGAACCATAATCATAAACAATTAATTATTTTCAAGTATACAATTTTACAGTGAGACCATTCTTAGCTAGTTGAAATTTTCACATAAGTACTAAGAACCGTTATGGCGGACAAATCGTTAAATAATAAAAAACCGGACAAGTGCGATTTAAACTCGCATGGAGAGGGTTCCGTCCGTATGACCCTATAATTAGAATTCATTCATTTACGTAACACGTCCGTCTTTGGGTCCCCGACTTACATAATTATGTGTACTTACCAAATTTCATCCCAATTGGTTCAGTGGTTTCGGAGGAAATTGGCTGTGACAGATGGATGGACAGGCAGACACACGAGTGATCCTATAAGGGTTCCGTTCTTTCCTTTTGAGGTACGGAACTCTAAAAATATAAATAATTAAAAAAATAAGGGGGGGTCTTCCTCTAGAGTAGATTATAGGGCATAATTCAACAAATAATAAAAACTAGTCAAGCGTAATACTTACTTATTTTTAAATAAACATGTAAAAATTATAAATTGTTGGTACGGAACCCTCGGTGCGCGAGTTTGACTCGCACTTAACCGAATATTTTTTATCAAATGAGTCTGCTACTCATTCATTACCAACTGTCCCGGTAAATATAGGTGTGCAGGACGTAGCGTGTTCATTGGCCCCGAGAAAAGAAGGGCGTAAACCTTCTGGCCATTGCCGCTGAACGCCCCATCCACATCAACGAAAACAAAGGTTCTTGGATGCCTAGCTGCAGCAGTGACGTAGGGTTGCAAATCGACTCTAACGATTCAACGATGTGTTGGCTGTACTTGAGTTATTTCCAGACTCCGGGTTGCCTACTTCTGGATCAGCACTCCTGGTGTCCAGGTTCCGAGGTTCAGCTCGACAGGATCGAAAAGGGATGTCTTCATAAGGGTTGAAGTCGATGAATTAAATGAAACACTAAGTTATTCAGTACACGGCACGATTCTAGGGCTCTCAACAATTTCTGAGACTTGATTCTATATAAGAATTACTTCTTATTTACTAAGACAAGTACAAGCGACTAGCTTTGGATGACTACAAATTCTATTTTGGGCCCGGGGGTTCTTTATACCCTCGCATCGTGCCATTATTGAGAGCCCCGCAAATTCTCGCCGAAAATAATTTTTATTTATGTAAAAAACCCTTATACATATTTGGTAAATAGGGTTACCGCACCCCTTCCATGGTGCTATCAATAGCTGGATTCCTTCGTACTGTAACACAGTAACGCCCCCTATCTATGTATCTAATCAATATACCTAATTTCCAGGTATTGATAGCTTCCCTAGACTATTTCCATGAAATAAAAGGACAATTCCCTTTATTTCCCAGTTAAAACCTTAATAGCTTTTAACCTAGCCTAAGGATATCTATAGGTCGGGTTGACCTGCTGGTGCCAATAGCAGGCTGTCTGTTGACGTCTAGAAAAAGCTTATTTTCGGGAATCTTCTATGGGATATCATCCCTTATGTAATGAATCTATAAATTCCTAAGTCATTTCACCGACTTTAGGATTTCCTACTTAGGCTAACCAGACAATCACCGCCTATTATGGGGATTCTGGTAGCCAATAGACCACACTTTACATTTCTAGTGTTTATGTAAGTCTATCTAGGTCATATGCACATAAGGTGCCTTGATATGTACAAATTTGATAGCCGGTCACTTTCTTTGCGCCCAGCTATCAGAGAAATTAGATATAAAAACACTAATAAGATTGGGACGACACGATGGTGCGTTCAACGGGCCATCGGGAGGTCCCCAAAAATTCCTTATTTTCGGAATTCCCAGGGGTGTATAGTCCCGGGAAATGCCAAAAACTGACTAAAAATTACGTTTCCAGAAACCTATTTTCTGGAATTGTACTTAAACTACTTGAGCGATTTTCGCTCCAAAGTGATGGCTTGGTAGCTAGTCCAGCAAGCCATCCGAAAGTACTTACACCATGAGTACATCTATTCCCTTCATGGAGTTATTCCACCTGAAGGGTCTACAAATTTCAACGTTTTACGTTGTTTACATTTTTCACGACTGCTTATCTCGTTGACTATCCAAGCGATTCTTCCCATCTAGAAACCGCCTGGAAGCCCCTTTTAGCAAGCTTTCCAATGGTAGTACTTTTACCAGTACACCTATATGTTTCTAGGTACTTAGGGCACCTAAAACCGTAAGCGATTGCCAAAACCAGTCAAACAGCAGTTTTTCTATTATATACTGACTTGATATCTCAAGTAAATGGGCTTTATATAAAAGACTACGCTAACTATGAGGTGTATATAGGCTTCCTGTCTCGGTCTAGGTCCCCCATATACCCTAAAATGACCTAAAACCATATATTTGGTGTTTGAGATATCAAGTCAATATTCCTATTTACATAGCAGAAACTATGTGGTCTTCACATAGTTTCATCATTATGTACTGATTTCATGTCCAGTACATAGGATAAGCCCTTAAAAACATGATTTTAATTACTATAATATTTTCGAAAACCACCAAAACTATATATATATCGTGTACCGTCTCTCACGGTTCATTCGGAACTAATCCGTCGTCGAGCACAGACGTATCGTATGACAGAAATTTATGTTTTTTACTATGATAACTCTTATCAGTATGCTTTCTAATGATTTTACTCTGTTAAGGGTGAACTATTGAACCCTATAACATACTGACAAACACTAAAAACATTATACTACTATCTCAAAAAATGTAGGTAAAATTTTAGTATAAATATAAACGTGCCTCTAAAATTCATTTTAGTATCAGGTGGCGCGCCGTGGTAAGCAGACATGTCTACACATACAAACTTCAATTTCTATGAACCATTTAGTATGGTTGATGACGCTTCGTCGCGAACAATAGGTAACTATAAATTGCTTTGAAACTAACATAGTAACAATGATACAATCAACCGAATGGTTGTGACTTGTTCTACATTATGTACAATGTTCTTTGTTAATTTACACCATGAACTCTTGTAGGGACTATATTTTGACCTCAACCTTTTTAGTTTTGTAGGTTCAACTGCGAGGTCTTGTTACATTTATCATATTATGTTTATGATAAAATCAGCCAAACCAAATTGTTGAGATTTGTTTGGTAAAATGTACAATATTCTTTGTTAATTTACACCATGAACTCTGGTAGGGACTATATTATCACCTCAACCTTTTTTGTTTTGTAATTGCAACGAAGTTTGCGAGTTCTTGTTATATTTATCATATTTTTATGATATACTCGTAATCAACCAAACCAAATTTTTGAAAGGACGATTACCATTTTTGCCCTGATATATCACTATCAGTACATAGTATAAAACAAAGTCGCTTCCCTCTGTCCGTCCCTATTTATGCTGATATCTTTAAAACTCCGCAACTGATTATGATGTGGTTTTTTTTAATAGATAGGGTGATTCAAGAGGAAGGTTTATACGTATAATAAAGGAGGGCGGGCGAAGCCGCTGGCAAAAGTTAGTATATAATATATGTCAGGGCAAAAATTAACGATTACAGTAAATTAAAAATGTAGGCATCCTTAATTATTGCCATTTTGATTTTTGGGATACATGTAAAACTAATTAAAGCTGGGGTTTATTATTCACTGATAAAACATAATTAACACGTTTCCGGTTTGCAATTAATAGTGAAAATTATTCAAACATATTTTTGGGGGACTAATAAGTTAGGTAAATCTCTTTACATGAAAATATGAAAGAACTAGGTTTGTATTTTGTTGACTATGTAAACGTCTATTCTGTGAACAAAAACGGCTAACCGCAGTCTACCTACAACATTAAAGTCTATGGGTTATTCAGGTGGCTCTCAACCCTTTGTCTAGAAATAATTCGCAAATTGTTTGGGCACATTATCGATCCAACCAGTACTGCCTCGAAAGAAAAATCTACTACTGCTATGTCTGAGGCATCCTTCCTTCTACTATTTGCATTTCACTGCTTAGAGGCATCAAATCGCCTTTCGTTTATCGAAAATGTTTTCTAAGAAAACTATTCTAATGGAACCAATTATTCATAAAGACGCCTACAAAAAAAGTAGCGGCAAAAACACTGTAACGTGTGAGATCTTATTAATGTAAATGGGGTCTTTTTTAATTAAACACATTAGACACTATAAAGACATACAGCTTTCAATGAAATAAAAGAAAATAAAGCTCAATCTATAAATTAACTTTGTAGTCGGCAATTTTTGACAGGGCACGCGTTCATACTTCATACTAATTTGGTCATCGTCCTTTGTTTAATAAAACGTACAATATTCTTTGTTAATTTACACCGTAAACTCTGGTAGGGACTATATTTTGATCGCAACCTATGTAGTTTTGTAAGTTCACCCGCGAAGTCTTGTTATATTTATCATATTATAATGATAAAATCAACCAGACTAAATTGTTGACATTTGTTTGGTAAAATGTACAATACTCTTTGGTAATTTACACCGTAAACTCTGGTAGGGACTATATTTTGATCGCAACCTATGTAGTTTTGTAAGTTCAACCGCGAAGTCTTGTTATATTTATCATATTTTTATGATAAAATCAACCAGACTAAATTGTTGACATTTGTTTGGTAAAATGTACAATACTCTTTGTTAATATACACCGTAAACTCTGGTAGGGACTATATTTTGATCGCAACCTATGTAGTTTTGTAAGTTCAACCGCGAAGTCTTGTTATATTTATCATATTTTTATGATAAAATCAACCAGACTAAATTGTTGACATTTGTTTGGTAAAATGTACAATACTCTTTGTTAATATACACCGTAAAATCTGGTAGGGACTATATTTTGATCGCAACCTATGTAGTTTTGTAAGTTCCACCGCGAGGTCTTGTTATATTTATCATATTTTTATGATAAAATCAATTAGACTAATTTGTTGAGATTTGTTTGGTAAAATGTACAATATTCTTTGTTAATATACACCGTAAACTCTGGTAGGGACTATATTTTGATAGCAACCTATGTAGTTTTGTAAGTTCCACCGCGAGGTCTTGTTATATTTATCATATTTTTATGATAAAATCAACCAGACTAAATTGTTGACATTTATTTGGTAAAATGTACAATACTCTTTGGTAATTTACACCGTAAACTCTGGTAGGGACTATATTTTGATCGCAACCTATGTAGTTTTGTAAGTTCAACCGCGAGGTCTTGTTATATTTATCATATTTTTATGATAAAATCAACCAGACTAAATTGTTGACATTTGTTTGGTAAAATGTACAATACTCTTTGTTAATATACACCGTAAACTCTGGTAGGGACTATATTTTGATCGCAACCTATGTAGTTTTGTAAGTGCCACCGCGAGGTCTTGTTATATTTATCATATTTTTTAAATAAAATCAACCAGACTAAATTGTTGAGATTTGTTTGGTAAAATGTACAATATTCTTTGTTGATTTACATCATAACTCTGGTACCAACTTCAACCTTTTTAGTTTTGTAAATTCAATAGCGAGGTTTTGTTATATTTATCGTAGTTTCCTTGTAATTCAGCCAACCTTTGCTAATTTGGTAAATCCAACAAACCTTTTTTTTCAGTGTAGAAACAGTAACTTTCATTTTAAAATATCTTTCCGTTTAGCATCAGGTCTGAAAGGGTTGGTTACTGTGGTATGCCAAGTCCTTTGAAGCACCGATTCAATCAGTCTACTGAGGCCTTTCCATCTATGCTAAGATTTGCTCCTGGGAGCAGCCGTATTCAACTTTAACCCTGTATTTAGCACCAACTCTTATGGCATATATATTCCCCAATGGTAACGCAGTACTGGCCTTGCGCCCGCTCAGTACCAGAATATCAATATTGAACAACCTTTTGGACAGTTTTGTTTGCAGAATATTTTTATATTTACACTAGCTTTCCGCCCGCAGCTTCCGTAGGTAGTCCCTGAATCATTTGTTTGATCATTAATGAGTAGATAGATTAGAATCTTTTGCGTTTCAAACGTCACCCCATTGATGATCATTGAATAAGTATAACTTTCCGATAAACGTAAGCCTTACGGATAATCTTACTGGAGGAAGACTACCTAAACTTACTTCTGTATCCACTGATAGATAAAGTACTAAAAAGCTACTGCGAAATTAATCCTTTGGTACTCATGCAGAATTATTTCAAATGAGGAATCCGCTACTATGGGAAAAGATTTCAGCCTTTTTGTTTCTTTTTTTTTTTTCAAACTTGCTTTTACTCGCGGTACACGGTCAAACTGAAAAGGTTTGGGTTAATAAAATAGTTGCAATGTAATTGTAAATATTGTATTCCATACTGGATTCTACAAAATTGGATTACTGAACAGTCTAGAAATTAACTTCAATTAAACTAAAATAATTTCATTCCACCCACGCCAAAAAGCACCACTAAATATAAACATGAGCTTTAAAACAAAAATAGAATTAGTTGATGATTTCACCTTACTAGGCCTAAACATTGATAAACACAAAAATTTGAAGTCATAAATTCAGAAGGTAAGAGCAAAAATATCTAAATTCTCATACGCCCTCCGCGAGATCAAAAAAACTACAGACTTTAAAAACTGCACTAGTAACGTACTACGCGTACCGCCTACGCATGGCTCAAATACCGTGTCATATTATAGGGTAACAGCACTGATGCATCCACGCTATTTACCCTACAAAAAAAAAAAACTAATAAGAATCTTAGAAAATATTGATGTCACCGATAGCTGTAAACCCCACTTTCAGGAACTAAAGATTATATCCTTACCCTGTCTTTGTATATATTCAAAGTTTGTAAATTTGAGCGTAAGTACCCAGAATTCTTTACAAAAAGAGAGGACATACAAAAGAAAATTCATTTAAGACATAAAAATAGACTAAACTTACCACAATCGCGACTAAACATGTACTCCAATAGTACCTTTAATTGTCATGTCCATAAAAAATTATAATAAGTTACCTGAAATAATAAAGAATTCAAATAAATATAGTTAGTTAGTTTAGTTTAGTTTAGACGGGCTGTCTCCGCAACTCCACGACCAAGCGCGTATTTTGCGTAAATAAATATAACATCGTTATCAATAAATCAAAGCTCTTCCTTGTTAGCAAATGCTACTATAGCATACTGACACCTACTCGTAAATATTCAAAGATCTGATCCAGCATTTCCAGAGCATTAGGTATTAACTGTATACCTTATGCTCTGGAAATGCTTGTTGACAGTACGGCTCGTTGGAGCCATAGCAAGCTTTCTATATTTTAATTGAAAATATTTTGCACGTTGCTTTTACCTACAAACAATATAAAAAAACCACGTTAGCTATTTCACAACCATGTTGGGTTTGGTTTCTACTTTACCGAATGCAGCTCAATACCCGTTTTTTTACACATTTTTTTACTGTATTTTCTTTTCATGTATGTTACCTCAGAACTTACTAGGTGATTCGATTTTTATGATTATATTTTTAAATTCATATTAAATTTATTGCATCCATAATGTACATACAAGTGTTAAATATTAGTAACAGAAATAATTATGGACCCTGTCGGGCACAGTAACATTCTAGATACAGTCAGTGTCTAGGAGAGAGGAATAGCGCTTAATATTTTTCCCTAATAACATTTCAGTTGTATTTCCAATGTTTTTTTTTGTTATGGGTTTGCTCTTGACTCTAGTGGTCAGAGGTGACAGAGACAGAGTCGACGATGGAGTGAGCTTACCCAGAAGAAGCCTGTTCACTCTAACTTTGAAGAGATTCGGGAACACAGACGCAGGTAGTGAGTTCCATTCATTCGCTATGCGCGTTATGAAGGATGTTTGGAAACGAATATGTCTATGTTTTTCTATTTTTATGTCATGTCATGTTATATTATTGTCTATTATTACCTACTTATTAATTTATTCACCTAATTTGAATTAAAATTAGTATATTTGAAATGCATAGTTTATATTTAATTAAATTATTATTAATGCTTATTATGTCCTTATCATATTTTGAGTCAATTGATTAATGTCATTTTACATAACGAGTTATCTTTACTTTTTATTGAATTGATCCGTCATATGTGTTTTATAATTTGTTTTATTTGGTTTAATCATCATCTGCCTAGCCTTTTCCCAACTATATTGGGGTCGGCTTCCAGTCTTACCGGATTCAGCTAAGCACCAGTGTTTTACATGGAGCGACTGCCTATCTGACCTCCACAACCATAGATATAATAAACACAACCGAGTAACTGGGTAACACGGTAGCCCTCTAGCAAGACTGGTGTCAGATCTCAAGCTTCTGACTACCCGTAACGACTGTCAAAGATCTTCAAATAACAGCCGGGAACAACGGTTTAACGTGCTTTCCGAGGCACGGAGGAAACTCGGTATGTTGAAATGGTCACCCATCCACGGACCGACCTCGTCAAGCGTTGCTTAACCTTGATGATCGACCCGACCGGCTGTTATTATTTAGCCACGAGGTTTAATGTACTACTAAATGCTGGTGCTTGTCATGTGGTCCCATTTGATCCAGATCGGACGAGTAGTTTTTAGGGTTCCTTAATAAGGCGTATTTAATTGACACCGACTACATTGATGATGTTCACCATTATGTACTACAACTAAAAAGCGTATAATAAAATAAAAATTTTTTTTTCAAAAAAATACAACCGACTTCCAATTAAAAACACTACAAAGTAAAAAATAACCATAATTTCGGAAGTCGGTGTCAAAAAACGATGAAACAAAATCAGGTACATGCCGAATGCCGAAATTGAAGTTATTTTTCATTTTGTTGTTTTTATTTGGAAGTCGATTGTATTTTTTTGTCAAATGTTGTTTATGGAGCGACTGACTATCTCACCTTCACAATTGAGTAACTGGGTAAGAGTTGTGTCAGATTTTCTGGCATCTGACTTTTCGCAGTAATTGTACAAGATATACAAATGACAGTCGACTAATCGACGACTTGCCGAGGCACGGACGAGGCCCGGTATGGACGGTCACCCATCCACGGACCGACCTCAGCAAGCGTTGCTTAAAGATCGACCCGTGCGACTGTTATTATTTAGCCACGAACTCCTCCATAAGTACATCCCTACACGTTAGTATGTGCAGGTATGTACACAGTATGTGGGTATTTGTGTGCCCATTACAGCACGAAGGGCGTTACATAATATAAATAAATAATGCATTGGGTTTATGGGGGTGCCGATATTAGTTGCTAGCCGATCCAGGAGTACCATAATAACTTGTTTTTCTTAGTGAGTCTCACAATTTCCATGGAATAATAAGTAGGCTTATGTTTTCCCTATGATTATAATAATCTGTAGGTGGGTATAATAAAATCAATAAAAGATATTGCCGGCTTTATCGTCGACTTTATCGAATAAACGTTCGAAAGCCTACAACAATAGATCTGTTTATTTCAAAAACCCTAACGTTGTTTTAATTGCCACCTCTGTACGTAAACATGTGATTTAAATTAATTTCAGGGGTGAGGTATAATGACACGGCCAAAAAGTGTCATACTTAGAATGTGTACTGGATCAATTTAAATATGGATTATGAATAAAAGGGTTTACGTTGGTAGATGTGTGTTGTTTGCATTGTTAACCCGCATGGCAACGGGGGGTAAAGTGGAAAGGAGATTAACTAGGTAACAGTTACTGTAATGCCCACATCCAGGAATTGCCGGGCCGTAGTCAGCGACTAGACGAGGCAGTAGTAGAGAAAGTGAGTTGAACGCAGAACTTCTATTTTTTTCCATTCCATATGTCATTCCGCGAGTAGGGTTGGTTTCTATTGGCAGTGTTAACAGTTCCGCCTCTAGCAAGAGCCTCCGAAGACAATATCGATATCTAGTTACTTAGCCGAGATTCATGGTTACAATGAAATCTTACTCTCTAGTAAGATTTCCACGTGAAGAATTCTATTAGTACTGCCTTAGAGACGTGTGTGTTGAGCGCACTACTTCTGTTATTTTCGACAATCAAAGTCGTCGTCGGTTTATAGGTACATTATGTATTTGTGTCGGCCTCTCTCGCTTTACGCGAGTAAACGGTGACATGCTTGGTTTTTATCGAAACTGTAGACTATGTCGTCCCTAGCAACAGCTTCTGGGGCGTCTCCGTGGTCTGTAGCTTATGGTCATGGACCAAATGACCACTTTAAACCCACGACCGTCGCCGGTTATAACAAATCTTTCGCCCTGCCTGCATCCACTCTCAATAACTTTTTATTATACCGTAGTATTGAAAGCAAATCGAATTGAAAGCATTAACTTTAAAAACTGCATTAAGTACACGTAATAGTCAACATAAATTTATTCTATTAAATCTTTTTGAAGTCCATTACGAATAACAGCCATAGAAAAAAACAGTACGCTAAGTGATGTGCTATTAATAACTTGTTAATAGTATATATGAATTTGTTCTGTAACTACACCGTAAATTATTACAGCGCACTCGCCTCCATTGACATAACTATTAAGTTATTTCTAACAGCAATCGTGTTTCGCTATGCATAGTTCAGCGCTGTCCAAACTTTCCAGTTATAATAGAAATGGATGGGTAACACGTAGAGTGAACTCACGAGAACAAGTATAGTTGCGGTTGTAGCGGAAGGCTGTGGCGCTCTCTATAGCGGAATTGTGACGTCAGAGTCAGTCTACTTCGTCTACGGAACGACGAATGTTTGCGGCCCGAGTCCCCGACACACGCATCCGGGATCACGAATCTAGGCCACAAGTTACAACAAATATTATGAAAAAAAGTCACCACAAAACGGAGTTACTTACATACAAAAACTAACTCACACCTTTTTTCTGTGTGAGTAGGCAGGACTTACAGAACGCCTACACCCTGCTACGATCCTTACACACTCCTTTTGCTTCGTTTACGTTCATACATCTGGTCATACACGCTCGCTAGTTATGAGTGTATGCTCCTGGCATTTCTGGAGAACATCATCAATAAGATTTGTGTACGTATGTCCTTCTAAAGCGTCGTAGTTACCTACCTAGGTACTAAATAAAGTGCACCGCAACAGAGGTTATTGACCGATCGCAATCGCCATGCGACAGCAGATCACTAAACAGTCAGCTCGGCCGCATTCTGCAAATACTCGTAATCGAAGATTGACATTTGATGGCCCTCGTTTCAACACGATACTTACTGTTTTTTAATGATTTTATTTTTATGACACCATTGCCCTCAGCCGCTGTAAGAAATGATGCAATTATTTGGATATCTAAAGAGATTATGACTTCGACATTGACGATTTATTAAATTGTTTTTACTAGTATAAAGCATCTTTTGTATTTGTACAAAGGACTGTTTTTTTTTAGAATATTTATTTGTGTGTATGTTAATATAGTACTATTTTACATGACGTTTTTATTTATATATTCAGCAAAGACTTTACAATAATTTCATAGAAAAATGCTTGAGGTGTTTTGATTTTGTGCATGTTTGTGAAAAGACAGATTATATTAAGGTCCGATTTGATTTTTTGGGGTGTCGAACTCCATCCTTTTATTTGAAGTTATATTTCGGTTTTTGTGAAGGCCTTCTCGTCATATCAGCCTTCACAAAAACCATAATACAATGTTTTTTGGTACCAAAGCCTCAAGAGATCGAAGGAAATGGAAAATGTGTCAGTGAATTCCTCGTCAGGCCAGCGCAAGCGAGTTGCCAGCAACCCGTCGCCGCCACCGCTACTTATTTCACGATTTTGGAACACGTTTTTGCGACACATGCCTCCAACGCTTCAGTTGTAGGTCGTAGATATTAGGGTCACAGATTCTTTGTA
Source organism: Orthosia incerta (assembly GCA_948252205.1). Classification (NCBI taxonomy): domain Eukaryota; kingdom Metazoa; phylum Arthropoda; class Insecta; order Lepidoptera; family Noctuidae; genus Orthosia; species Orthosia incerta. The sequence continues at coordinate 17,889,158 of OX411746.1, read as the reverse complement.
CCAACTATAAGTTTCATGTGTTATTTCGGTCCTGAAATAATAAATTTGGAACATGCTCTGAATCTGACAAAAACTGCAATATTGCATGGCTTTTAGGTGAATTTAAAAGCCACATGGATAAATAATTTTGATATAATAATTGCTCAACAAATAATGAATAAGTTTCCTCGCGCTGCAGTGTCGGCCACAACTGTTGGCGCGTCATTATTTAGTCGTCGTGTAACGCGTCACGTACATCTGGGACTGTTACTAAAGTAGCGCTCACAAGAACTGATCGCTTTTGTTACGTTACGTTCATAAAATTTTATCACTATTTTATCCCTTTCAAAGTATGAAGCCCAAGTGGTGCTAATGTACTTTGTGTAGCCACGTGTGACAGGAATATCTTTAGTGGTGGCTTATGACAGCCTGCATATTGCCCGAAGGACATACGAAGAAACCTTTTGCATAAGGCCAATGTCCTTTTTATTTCTACAACAGATTAGTTTTTGAACGTTACATTTTATTACAAATCGCATAAACGATCTAATGAATAAATTATGAAAAAAGTTACACAGACTTGCTGCTACAAGATTGTACTTTAGTCATTAAATATTAATCCATTGAAGACCTCTTCTAATCGATATCTAGAACTTTAAAACTTTTAAAAATGCATAAAATATAGCTAGGGAATTTAAAATAACAAGCTTAAAATAAAATGTTTAATGTAAGTTGGCAATTTGGTTATCTCAGCAATACATCTGCAATTAATTGCAGATGTATTACGACATTCATCCCGGCAGCCGGATTCCACAACAATTCATCATTTTATTCGAGCAGCAAGCGAATTAACATATACTTCGAATACAGATCGTCTGATAGCAGAAATCGGAATACTCTTTGAGTTGGTTCGGTAAATAAAGTAAAATTGGGAGTGGGTAAAGTTTGAATAGCTGAAGAGCCTGATGATTTGATCGGGAGAGTAAAAACAGGATACAGATTAATTGGTCTAGTGAGACAGAAGCAGGTTCATCCTTGTATCCGGAGGATTGATTAGACGGCGTCGGCATGGTAATTAATTGACGTATCCGGTTCTATGCCGCTTTTTGTCTCGCAGGGTTTGATTGAATTTTTCATTTCGTAAGTTGGGTGAAGCAATCAATTTACTGACACTTCATTAGCCGCGAAAATTACAAGGAAGAGTACAAAGAGGTTTTGTGGTATACGGTACTTAACTACTTATGTACATTTCTTACACGGTGTCGCCTTTATACTTTCAGGAAGGAAAGCATACCTCGGTAACCAAAAAAGGTATGTGTAGGTAACCTAAACTACGCAAGCGTATCGTTGCAATAGAATTCGTAAATCCATCGGTACAGAAGTCTTTTTTTTGGGGTACCGATTCCCGCATAGGTGGATAGTGCCATTCCAACAATTCTACAAGCATACACAATTTACATTTGTCCCCGTGGTGGTCTCCTGGTCTCGTTCAATCCCGTGTCCGGTCTGGGGTTATAGCGAGAAAATATATATAATAATAAGGGACAACCGACGTGGTCCAGACCGGGGTTCCCGGCAGACAGCCAGACACGTTCCCGGCAAAAACACCTCACCGCGCGCGAAATACTTACACAAACAAATGCACGGGCGACTCACAGCACCACTCGCGGATCGCGAACGTATTTTCTAATATGGATTGATCTGTTATAAACCAATCTCAACAAATTAAATCAAGACCAATGTTTTACGCCTCGCGATATCAATGACAATTTTATCATTGTTGCCTACTTCAAACCAACCAAAAACTGTCAATATCGATGACAACGAGTTGACACAGTGTTGCATCAAAATAACAAAAAAAGGACGAAACCTTTATTGGCCTTACCTTTAACAGCTATTTTGGTTTTCAGTTCCTTTTGTTTTTTTTTTTATCTTATATAGGCCCGCGCCTGACCACCATCTCACCTGATGGTAAGCGATGTTGTGGTCGATGATGGAGCACGCTTGCCTAGAAGTAACCTATTCACTCTTGACTTAAAGACCCCTAGCTATTTAGCCCGTCAGGCTGTATGGTTAATCTTCAACGAATATCTTTTATTTTAATCTTTCATCTCACTGTGCAGTGTCTCCTATTAACCAGAAATGATCGTAATGGTGTAGGTTTTCAGTTCCTCTAGATAGTGCTGTCTGTTCCTTAGGCCGTCTGACTTATCCATGAAGAATCTCTGTCCACTTCCTCCGAAGTGATGTTTTAAGTACTGTTTTACGGTACACTTTATTTTTATATAATTATGGACATTGCCTGTATTGTAATTTAGAGGTCACTTAAATTATAACTGAATAATCTAAAACATTGAACTTCTGGGCATTGAAAAGGCCTCGTTATCGTTACGTAATGATGAAATATTAAATCAGTTTTTAAATAATAATTGGTCGTTACCAAAAAAAATATTGTTATAGGTCGCCGATGTCGCTATTTTTGTTGAGCTCTTTATTACTTTTAATTTCAAAAGATTTCCTTTTGTCTCCTTTTAGTTGCTGATGTCTTATCGGAAACCTTTTAATATTTCATGTTAAAATTTTACTTTGTTGTAGAAGGAAGTGGAAGAAAGAAAGAAACTTTTCGTACTTCTCGTTCGTAATTAGGCCATAATTACGAACGAGAAGTACGAAAAGTTTCATTCAAAATTGGGCCGAGAATTCCTTTTTACAGTGTGTGTGTGTGTTGGTATATAATTAAGCTTTTTTAAAAGCAAAAAATACTAATAATATGGGAATGAGAAGAAATGAAATGGTTTCTGAATTATGATTCCACTTTAGTGTCCGATTTTTCAGGAGGTAATCGGAACACTGTGTCTCAAGACGAAAGTCTATGACCAGTGTGTGTTGCCAGTGATGACATATGGCTCTGAGACGTGGTCGCTTACAATGGGCCTAATCAGAAAGCTAGCAGTCACTCAAAGGGCAATGGAGAGGGCTATGCTATGGAGTCTCCTTGCTTGATCGAATCAGAAATGTAGAGATCCGCAAGAGAACCAGGGTTACCGACATAGCCCGAAGAATTGCCAAACTTAAGTGGCTGTGGGCAGGGCACATTGCTCGCAGAACGGATGGCCGATGGGATAGAAAGGTTCTGGAGTGGCGACCGCGAACCGGAAGACGTTGCGTTGGAAGGCCTCCCACCAGGTGGGCCGATGACCTGGTGAAGGTTGCGGGGATCCGCTGGATACGAGACGCACGGGACCGGTCAATGTGGCGACGCTTGGGGAAGGCCTATGTCCAGCAGTGGACGTCTTTCGACTGATACGATGATGATGATGATTGGAACTGAGAGTCCGGAAGTAACCTTGGTATGGTTCCAACTGTACTGTTCCAAAAACTATTAGTTTCAAGACAAAATACTCTGAAACCGCAATAAGCATGAATGGCCAGTTCCAAGAACAAAAGGTCTATTTGCTTTAATTTTTCACATGTGATACGAAAAGAAAAATTGGATTGTGAGTGTGTCTCCAATAGTGAAGTGGCACGAAAGTGGGATAGGTCACGTCACTAGAGGCGTTCGTTCAATCAATGCGATTCAAAACTTTGATGGAACTGGTCGTTCCGGCGCCGATCCAACTTTGGTTTATGGAGATACCGTTGCCGCTGCCGAACGTGAAGTGTCTTCCGTGGGGGGAATCACTAATCTTACGTATGTTGTGCCCACTCACACGTGGCAAGGTATTTTAATGTGGTTTTTTATTGGGCTTTCAGAATTTCTAGTGAGTAATACCGTTTAAATTATTGTAATCTACGAGCCGCGTGTAGTCTCAATATTTGCGTGTTTAAGAAGCAGTTTAGTTTAGCCAATTCCACGAAAACTGTAGCCGAATTTCGAATCGTTTCTGTTTAATTTCTGCGCTCGTAAATATCTAAAGTTCTCAGGTGTATTTTCGATAACTCAGAAACTGCTGAATACGATTCGAAACAATGAGTTGAAACTATGATGTTTTTACGTTGAATTGAAGTAATTTATCTAAGTCATCATTACTTTGTGCAGGTAAAATTCCTTTGCTTTTTTTCTCTTACAAATGAAACACAGTCTTAAAGGTAACAAATAATTTATTTGACATAGTCATTATATAATAATAAATATACACAATATATAATAATAAAATTATGGTATAAGTTAATTTAATTACACAATCTAAGCTTATCATCAATATCAATCATCAATATCATCATCATCAATCAATATCAATATATACATATAATAAATCTGTTGAAAAGTAATTTTTGTACATCGAAAATATACCCAAAAAAAAAATAGCCAGGGTGTTAAAGGATAACCAACAGAACCTATTTCTGGCATTTTTGGAATTTTTGTCTGTTTATCTGTTTGTCTGTTTATTTGTGCACGCATCACGTGAAATGTACGAAACCAATGTAGATAACTTTTGTACATGAAAATTGTGCGTATCATGAATAATTACTTAGTTTTTGTTTCATAGCAATCGGTTCACCCTATCAAAAGTTAGATGAATTTAAAGTGTTCAAGAAGTAAAATTATCACAACACACGCAATTCAGATACTCGGGGAGTTGAACTCGATATTCGATAGATGGCGTTGTGAATTTGAAGTCATTTTCTGAATGGCGATGTTAAAATTCTCCGCGAAAGAATGATGACTATGGAAAAACATTGGTAGGTAGGTATGTAGGGTAGGCAGGAAGGTAAGTAGGGTAGGGTTGGCAGACAGATAACGGGAGCGAAGCCGCGGGCACAGCTAGTGTCTAAATAATGGTTTGTCATGACGCAATTTGTATTTTATTTGAATTAATTGTTATTGCCTTTAAAAAGATCTTCTAATTAAACTGGATACAATAAAGTAAACACAACTATTCAATACTAACACATAAATACGGTGGAGCATCCTCTGAAAGTGGCTTTAGAAAAGTTCGTAGTTATTCCAGTTTTATTTTCGCAACCGATATCTAATATTTCTGGAGTGAGAATTCACAACACACTTAAACCAGAACTATCATTACTTAGATCCTCACTGGTAAGTGGCCACTATTATTGATAATAGAGGCGAAATCTAACACTGGCACTTTATACTCTAGTTCATGGAAGACATGAAGATTTTTTCCGCTTTTTTCGCTGCGAGTGCCATCTCCTTTACTTTTATCCGATGTACTTTGCCGGAGGGCGTAACGGGTAATGAATCTACGAAGAAAAGACCGCTGTTCACTCGTTTCCCTTCCATGTTCTCTGAAAACAATAAGTTAGCAATTGAGTAACAATGAAGAATTAAATTGTTTAGTCCTGTGGCGCTCGATGTATAGGTGTCGTGAGCGGCTATGGATCGTGTCACCTGCTTCGCTGAATACGGACTACGGCCGATAGGATACATTGAGCTAGACATACATTATCTGCGATGATTGACATTCAAAGTTCTGTTTAGCGTGCCTTCATAATACAACTCCTAATTTAAGAGGTAAAATTTGATTGTAGATTTTATTTAAGTTCATAATTATTTCCTTGTCAATTGATTTCATCTTTAAGATTCATTATTATCTTGGAATTATTATTTAAATTAATACCACCAAAGGGAATTTTAAATATTATCTCAAATGCCAAATTCCATTCGCTTGGCTTCACATCCATCATCAGTTGTTTATTTTATACAGATTATTTTTATTTCGACCATATCTTTGGCGGTGTTATCTAACCACTGAATTTATTAAACGACTAGCGGCCCACCCCGACTATGCCCGAGTATACTTGCATCTATTATGTAGGTATATCAATGTACCTCTGCCATCTGGAATATGCAACTTAGTTACCCTCTATGGTCAGTATTTATGAAGCTTAGTTAGTTATAGTGCTCGCCAAACTTTAGGATTGTATTCAATGGCAATTTAAATTAAGTAATAGAATAATATTAGTTTTAAAGCTGACATGGTCACAATCATTAAAGTTAATATTTGTTTCGGGATATTTACCAAAAAACAAAATATACATGGTAAATATCCCGAAACAAATATTAATTCTAATAATAGAATTATGTAGTACAAGGGATCTCCTTTGTGTCTCTACACATTTAGGTACTTTAGGTTTCTTAATTATAATGTAAGCATTATTTTTTTATGTTATTCTTAACTTTGATGTGATCAAAGGATTTGTTTTAGTCTGATTTAATTAGAATAATGCATATTAAGATTTTAAGAAAATGTTAAATTGTTGACGGGACCATAATTTCACGCAACGTGCTCATTTAAGAGCAGTCAGAATGCCTCATATGGGTATAAAGATATATATATATCAGTCAAATTAATATTGCTCGCCGTATGGCTTTATTGTGAACTGAAGTATCTTTCTAATATTATGTGTCTTCAAAGTTAGAGTGAACAGGCTTCTTCTGGGTAAGCTCACTCCATCGTCGACTCTGTCTCTGTCACCTATGACCTAGACAAGAGTCAAGAGCAAATCCGTTACAAAAAAATATGTGTGAGTGTTTTGTATATTTGTGTTTAATCACGCTAAAACGCAAATCACAAGATCACGGGATAGTATTAAACGCTTTATAAGCGGGCGAGGCCGCGGGCAGATGTTTGTTTTGTAATAAAAAAAGATTAAGAACTAAATACTCACTTCTAACTAAGTCAAAGATCTCCTTCGTGTCAATATTGTCTCCGTTCCTCCTCTGTACGGCTACGATAGGCATTTCCATACATTCGGGTTCAGGCAAACTGACCACGCAGGCATCCGCCACAGATGGATGACTTTTGACGAATCCTTCTATTTGCAAAGGCAACATCTGTAAATAAAATCATTAAAACAACAATAAAAACACTAATATAGTTTCGGAATACCTACTCTGCCCCCCGATTTTTGAATTAAGCATTTGGAGTGGAATATTTGTTAAACACCACTTAAGCACAAAATATAAAGCGACTTACATACTTTATGACTTCAACCTGAAAATTTTGGCATTAAAGCAGGGTTTGACATGGCGTTTTACTCCAAATATTCAATTCAGAAACCTGGCCATAGTCGTTTACGTAATTTATCACACTAGATATAAATACATTTAGTTAATAATATGCATTTAGTTCCTCTTCATGCAATAAGTAACATTTGATGCGTTCATAAAAGGACTCTAAGTAATAACAACATTCTCAAGCCTACTTGGCTACACTAAATGAATTTATCTGCTAGAATGAATGTATAATATCGCAAGATCTTCAGAAGGATTTCAATGGAATTAAATTAAAAAAAAACCACAAGGCGAAAGGACCGGCGAAAGCTGGGACTGCGCTCCAAAAGGCGGGACCGGCGAAAGCTGGGACTGCACACTAGACGGCGGGACCGGCGCAAGCCGGGACTGCATGTTCCCTAGCAGGAACGTCCAGAGGTGATATTGCAGTGGGATCGTCTCGAGGTGGGGCTGCAGCGGGACTGTCAAATGACGGGACTGTTGCGGCACTGTCGAGGGTCGTCACTGCTGTGGGACCACCGAAGGGCGGAACTGTAAACCAGTCCACCGGGCATAAGGGTACTGCCAAAGCTGGCGCGACACGAGGCCCTTGCGTTAGAGATCGAATGACCTCGGACCTTGCGGCCCCGGACGAGACCGGCATACACAGCACCTCATCGTCTCCCGGCGGCCAGCACGAATCAGGCTGGCTTCCGGTTGGACGATCTCGAAAAAGGCGCCAAAAGCTGAGACAGCAGGCGGCTCTGGAGGGGACTCCTACGGAGGGCCCATCAAAGAGACCGCGTGCTGCTCTCAGCGGGGACAGCGAGGACAAGGCGGCCAAGAGGATGAAGACGCAAGGGCAATCATCCTCAACCGGATCCTTTAGAGATGCGGTGGCGGCTGTGAAACTTGCTGTCGTCACAGTCAAGTACCCGGATGAGTACTTGAAGGCGGAGGACTTGGTGCCGATCCAGGAGCTCATAATTGAGAAACTGGAGGTGGCGCCGGATCCTCTGCCTGTTCTCACGGTTGCTCCCGGAGTTGTCGCGAGTGCAATCCATGTATCCTGCGACAACTCTGTTGCAGCTAGCTGGTTTCAGGGTGCCATCCACAACGTGGAACTAGGCTCCCTGAAACTCAAGGTCGTCGACGCCAAGGACCTTCCAAAGCCAGTCAAAATGGCTTGGAAGAGTCGCAACTTGGCGTTGCAAGACTCTGCCCGGCCATTCGACTGCTCCAGCGACTTAACCCTGCCTTGAGGACGAACGGCTGGAAGGTCGTGAATACTCTCACTGAGCAGACCGGCATCCGTCGTATCGTCCTCATGGACGGGGTGTCCGCTGGGGTCATCAAGGCCGCGGGCTACTCTCTTCCAGGAGGAATTGAGCGATACTCGTTCAAGCTCCTGGACTAAGAAGACAAGGGAGAGGCACCCACTGCGGAAGCAAAAGCGGAACCCTCCGAGGATGGGCCACCACAACACGAGGAGGCCGTCGAAGAAATCTCTGCTCACGACGCAGCGCAGGAAACAGAGATTGAGACCAGGGCGTCAGAGACAGACCACGAGGATGACATCCTCGGGGACTTCGACACCCTGGGGATTGAGTCGCCGACTGCTCTCGAGGAGAGCCAGGCGATGGAGGAGGGGCCTCAAAAGGCCCATCAAAGATGGAGGGACTAAGGTGCGTACAAATTAATTTGCATCATTGCAGAGCCGCTACTGCCCTTCTGGCTCGGCAACTGAAGCTCAACACGTATGACGTTGCCTTGATACAGGAACCTTATCTGTATAAGGGGACTATAAAAGGCTTAGGTGGGACAGGAGGCATGGTGCTCTATGACTGTCCAACTAATGACGCGAGGACCTATCCATCTATATCAGGGGCGGTATAGAGGCAATGCCCTTACGTACTTTCTGTTACAGGGATCTCACAACAACCTTGATCCAAGTGGGGACGGGAACAGAGAAATGTTGTATTATCCTTATAAAACGAAAGGAAAGTACGTAAGGGCAAGAGGCAAGGGCCTCTGCCTATCTCCCATATGAACAAAAGGAACCAGTAACACCACTAATCAGAAGACTGGTTGATTACGGCAACCAAGAGAACCTCGACCTGATACTTGGCTGCGATGCGAATGCACACCACGTCGTTTGGGGCAGCTCAGATGTCAACAAACGAGGGGAGGATTTGTTGGACTTTTTGGTAAGCTCTTCTTTACAAATCCTTAACGTAGGCAATAAACCTACTTTCAGGACTTCTGCGAGGACTGAAGACGCTGGCTTCAAACAGAGCCAGCACTCATATTGAAAATTGGCATGTATCGGACGAAATCTCTCTGTCTGACCATAACTATATATGCTTTAGGTTTAGGACGGCGACAGAAGCCGAAACTAGACGAAGGAGAAACCCAAGGCATACAAATTGGGACTCATACAGGAGGGACCTCAAAGTAAATTTGGGGAGCCCAAAAGGTAAGCTTAATTCCATACTGGATATATATATAGAAGATACATAGAATTTGAAGCGAACAGAAGCAAGGCGGGCACCATCGGTGCATGGGAAGATAACTGCCCAGAGAAGAATGCCTTTTGCAAAAAGGTACCATGGTGGACTCCAGAACTAGCCAAAATAGGTCAGGAAACACGACAGGCCTTTAATGATGCAAAAGCCAGGAAGGATTTCTCTGGCTATAATAGCATGCTAACGAGGTATACGCAAGGCCAGAAGAACGAACTGGCGGCAGCATTGCAAAACCATCAAAACTCTGCTAAATGGAATGAGGTTGTGCAAAGCAATGTCCATGACTAAGACAAACCCACTATCATCTGTAAAGGATGAGAATGGGTATCTCACGGAAACTGGACAGGATACTCTGGGTGTAATGTTTAGGACCCACTTCCCAGAATGTATACTGCGCGATAGTGATGAAGAGGAACCAGTCACAAGGGACGAGATCACAAGGCACACGTCCAAAAATAACTGGCTCACGGCAAAGAAAGTGGTAGATGAAAACAAACTGAAACTGGCCATAGCAGGCTTCCAGCCTCTTAAATCCCCTGGTCCGGATGGAATCTACCCAATACTATTGCAAGAAGGGGCATCTGTTTTGATACCCCATTTGAGTAAGCTCTACAGAGCCTGCATAGCCTTTGGGTATGTACCCAAGGCATGTAGGGAGGTCAAAGTCACCTTTATACCGAAAGTAAGTAGACCGACTTATGAAGAAGCTAAAGCTTATAGTCTATCATCCTTTCTCTTAAAAGCTCTGGAGAAACTGGTAGACAGGTACTTAAGAGAGGGACCACTAAAATTATTCCCTCTACATAAACTACAATGCGCCTACAGCCCTGGCAAATCTACGGAAACGGCATTGCACTATGTTGCAAGTCGAGCCGAGGCTGCGCTAGAGGGACAAGAAATCTATGTTGGGGCTTGCCTCGATATAGAGGGAGCCTTCGACAAGACAACATTTGAGTCCATACGTACTGCTGCAAAGGAACATGGCATCGATGATACCACGTGCAACTGGATTGACTATATGCTGAGAAGCAGAATAGTCAGATCGGAACTAATGGGAGACAGACCTAGTGCAAAAACAACAAGAGGTTGTCCGCAAGGCGGTGTCCTGTCACCACTATTATGGTGCTTGGTAGTAGACTCGCTACTTACCAAACTCAATACCGGACCATTCTACACAGTAGGTTATGCAGATGACATAGCTATAATGGTCAATGGTAAATTCCCTAACATAGTGTCTGGATTATTACAACGGGCATTGAGGATGACAGAGGAATGGTGTACACAGAACCACCTCTCTATCAACCCAAGCAAAGCAGTCATTATTACATTCACGAGGAAGAGACAACTAGGAAACCTAGGAGAGCTCTCCCTCAATGGAATAAAACTGCCCTGGTCCACGGAAGTTAAATATCTGGGTGTAACGCTTGATAAAGAACTGAGGTGGAAAACTCATGTGGTAAATATTACGACAAAAGCCTTACGAGTGTTCGGCATGTGTTGTTCCACCTACGGTAAAACTTGGGGGCTAAAGCCCAAAGTGATACGATGGCTGTACCGGACAGTGATAATACCTATTATCACATACGGCAGCATAGTGTGGTGGCCAAGAACAAAGCTTGCCTCGTGCAAAGCGCCACTCACCAGGTTACAAAGAACAGTGTGTCTAGGCATCACGGGTGCTTTCAGGACAACACCTACGGCAGCGATTGAGAGATACCTCAATATCCCTCCTCTGCATATGATGGTTGAATTCGAGGCAAGGAAGACATTACATCGTCTCGCTGTTGCTGGTCTATGGGATGCCTCTAAGCCAAAGACTAACCACACAAAGTTCGATGAGAATGAAGACCTGGATCGGGTAACAAGCATGTTATCCGATAAAATGCAAACGAAGATTGGACGAAGGGACTCGATCCACCCGAACAAGATAGTCTGGTGTGGTACACTGATGGATCCAAAATTGAATCAGGTACAGGAGCGGGCATATACGCAAAAGGCTACAAATGTAGCAAAAGCTTAGGGAAGATGGCAACTGTATTCCAAGCAGAAACATATGCCATAATAACTTGTGCTCAAGAGAATATAGATAGAGGAACCAGAGGTAAATCCATATATATTCTTAGTGACAGTCAGGCTGCAATCAAAGCCATGGCATCCTACAAAGTGGACTCCGGCCTTATTTTGGATGGTATCCAAACCCTAAGCAGGCTTGGGAAGCACAACAGGGTAAGACTAATGTGGGTCCCTGGACACAAAGGATTCCATGGTAACGAAGTGGCTGATGAACTGGAAAGAGAGGGCTCAGCAAATGACTTTGTGGGTCCAGAACCATGTGTAGGCATCTTGATAAAAGCCGCATTCAGGGAGTTTGCAGATCACAGGCAACAAACTTGTTGGCTGTCTAATACCGGTCTACAGCACTCCAAGAAATTCCTAGGCTCTACGTTCAAAGCCCGGGAATGTAATTGGAACATGTGCAGGCGGCAAATCCGCTACCTGCTTGGGGCCTTTACTGGGCACTTTGGAACCAACGATATGCTCATGAAGATGGGTCTACCCGCGACACCCATGTGCAGGTTGTGTGGGGAACATACGGAACGCATGGAGCACCTTCTGTGCACATGCGACGCACTGGCTGGTAAGCGAATGAGTCTCCTAAGGGTTGGATATCCAAAACCAGAAGACTACAGGCTCATATCTCCTAGTCTCGTTGTAAAACTCATGAAAACAGTTTTCAACGAGATTGAGGACGAGTAAGTTATCTAGGGGACCACAATAGATCCCAATGGGTCGAAGTGTCCGAGTTATTTCTCGGCCCCTCCATAAGATAAGATAAGATCTATTGCTCCTTTCGTGCATTTAATTCATTGGCGTTATTTTCTTTATATTTTATCATTGATTGGCATTTATAAATGGCAAAGAAAAAACTAATAAAAACGTAAAAATATTCTTCTCTCACCATAAAACCGTAGTGCCTAATTATAAGTCTCTTGCGCTCCACAAAGTAGTAGTAATCTTGTTCGTCCTTGTAGAACATGTCTCCGGTCTTGAGCCAGCCGTCATCTGTGAGCATGGTTTTCGTCTCCTCGGGATTGTTTAGGTAGCCCTAGAAAATGAATCAATATTGTGTGAAATAGCGTCAATAACGTGAACGAACGTAAAGGTTTTTTGGTAATCAAACTGAACTCAATTATAATGTAGCGTTCATTTCTGTACTCAAACGTTGAAATAGTTAGGTATGAAAAAAAGATTTTTATTAACTTCAATTGTACAAGAAAACACTTATCTACATATTATGTAGCGTTACGAGTACTACTAGGGAAAAGAGTGTTAACGATGAACTCTGGCACCCAGTTTATGAACTTGTGTCTAGGGTGCCAGCCAGCGTCCTCGCCTATAGTATAAACATGTAACAGTAGTTGTAAGACGAACACAGTACAATCATCATCATTAAATTATAATATATTTACTAGCTCATGCAGCTATGATGTTGCCTAATTATATATTTATTATTTATTTATTTATTATAAACTTTATTGTACACCACAAAAACACACACATTATATACCAATGTATGGATGTGTGTAGATATGAATGTGAGGGAGAGGTAAGTATGATGAAAACTTGTATTTATGTAAGTCTGTATAAATGTAATTATAAACATATTCAAATGCATTTAATTCGGACAACTTAGGATGGGAACCGATCAAAATCTGCTCCATTGCTCCCAATTGTCTAAATGGTTGCAAAGCCAGGGTCAGGAAGTGGCTCTTGACATTGAGTTACAATGAGACTGAAGTTTTACTACAGATATCGGTAGCTCTCGTCGCGCGCCATTTAGAAGACACAATAGAAATTTTATTGTGCGCTGTGCAATCGGGGAACCGATCACTTTGCCGAATCTTTTTTCCTATCGATGGCCTCACTCCAGATGTGAATAGCATACGCTAGAAGATCCCCAGTTGATGGCGAAAGCCGTATTGTCGGTCACTGAGGATGTCATTAGCTTCTAGGTATGCCAGGAGCTTAGAGTTGAGTACCCGTTCCATATTCTTGCAGAGGATGGACGTTATCGAAATGGGTCTGTAGTTAGCCGGGTCAGCACGACTGCCCTTCTTGGGAACAGGCTGAACGTTAGCCTTCTTCCAAGCATTCGGCACTTTTCCAATCTCATACAAAAGGCGTAACAGGCGTGTCAGGATCGGAGACAGTTCAGGCGCACAGGTTATCAAAACGATTGCTGGAATCCTGTCGAAGCCACTAGCTTTGTTCACGTCGAGGTCGCACAGCATCCTACGAACGTCCTTTTGATGGACGCGAATGTCCAACAAACTCGTTTCGCATCCATCAGGGGAAGGAAGGAATCCAGTCGTGAAGATTCTGTAAAGCCCAGCCCAGCGGATTGGGCCAGTGACCCGTCGGGTTTACCATGAATTAATAGAGCCGTATTTATTTATTTATTTAAACTTCATGTACAATAGTGGTACATAGGCGGACTTAATGCCACAAGGCATTCTCTAGCAGTCAACCTTTCGTCGTATCATCTGCGTAAGTGAAAATTGAATAATTCCTTAGAGATATTTTGCATAAGTTGTTAATAAAGATAAGAAATAGGGTAGATAGACTGAAATAGAATCAATAAACTAGCTATTCTATTTGGTTTGACTGTTTTAAAAGTTCAATACTGCGCTGTGTATTTTCTAAAACAGTGTTGCTTTTATCTCGCAAACCGTGACAGATACTATAGTACAGCTATAATATGCCGAATACTTTATTGAGTTACTGTGTAAGTCGGGGCCGAAGCAGTATTAGCGGGCAGGTGAATTATGAATGTGTGTTCATCCTTAGAGCATTATCATCCGCGGCCTATGGATTTACCAACGGTTTACGTTTTAAAGGATCAAGTTGTGAGAACCGTTCTCAAACGTTTTACTTTAATAATTGGACTAGTATTTTTGGACTTAATCGAATATTATATGTTTTTAACAGCTTGGTACGACTAAGATATACATTTAGGTAGAAAAGCCCTCAGAGCAAGTTCACCTTAAAATAGTTATAGTGACTCAAATATAAAAAATGAAGATAGTTTCTACCTTGAAAAAATCATCTCCTTTAAGCCACAATTCACCAGTTTTGTAAGTTCCTTCCAAAGATTTGCCATCATCACTAATAAGCTGCAAATAAAATCATTATTAAAATAGGTCAGTTTATTCAAACTTTAAATGTAAGTTACCACATTTTATTATAAGTAGGAAGCTTATATCAGTTATTTAAATTTTTATCACCACAGATAATATAATACTAGCATACCATAGATGCCTCATCCCATTCAAAGAAACCGTGCCGACGTAACTAGCGTTTTTCATCTGATTAATCTTGTTATTTGTGTAAGTACATCAATCGCGTTCGATCCCGTTTCACGGCAATAGATGATGTTAGCAGCGACTTGCAATCAAAAGGGTTTACTAGGTTCTTGAATATTTTTTTCTTTATATACAGTGAATGTCATGACAGTTATACTTGATGGCACAATCGAATTTCGATTCTTTTGGCTTGATCATGGCGATTGATAAATGTGAACCGTGTTTATGGAAAGTGAAAATCAAAGTACTTCACAGCAGGTACGTATGTATTCATTAACCACTGTTTGCACCACTCTGTTTGATCTTTTCTTTTGTTTGTATTATTTTCACGACTACAATGCCCAAAACGGCTAAAGCATCGTCGTATGACACCCGTGACGCCATGACTTCAACTGAACGTTGCTGCCGATTGTAAAATTTTAACTGATCGTGTGTGGTGAATATATAGACGAACTGCGGATTGGATCAAGCCTGCAGCGTCATGCTGATTGGACGATAGGAAGGATGGTGTATGGCCACCAAGGTACAACAAAAAAAATAAAAATATAAAATCGTATTTACAAAAAAATACTACCGACTGCCAAAAAGAAAATTATTTTTCACTTTGTAGCGTTTTTATTTGAAAGTCGGTAGTATTTTTTTGTAAATAATATTTTTATTACGTTTTCGTTTCGGTGTGGTGTTCTGAAGTGCTACTGGATAGCGCGCAGCAAAACCGTCTTTACCTTTTTTGTATGACGTGTGTAATTAAGTAAAAGATTATATACCTTGAACTCGTATTGAGATTTTGGCTTGCCAGTTGAGTTGAATGGAGTGTCGCCGTCAAAATCAAAGATGGGACTCAATAGTTCAGTCATTCCGTAAGCCAGGTATATGAAAGCTCCACACATACTCTGCAAACAAACATGCTTTTATTAGATAAATACTAGGAATTAATAATTGGCCTGTAAAACTACTAATATAAACCCCTTTTAGAGTGATAACATTTGTTGCCCATATTAAAATACATGCAGAGTTCATAGATATGTTCTCGCTGGATATTTCTCCTCGGCATATTTTGCGAGAAGAAATATCTAGCGAAAAATCTAAGGCAATTTATATTATATTTTATATTTTAACCCGTCGAGTTTATGAAATTAGGTCAAAAAAGAACAGCGATTCTTTCCTTATTTTTTTCTTGTGAAATAACAATACTTACTCTAAGTCTGTCCAGTAACGGCTTCTCTATAGCGCCCCCGCCAATAACTATGTGCTTGAAACACGATAAGTCACAAGTTTTTTCAGCCACATTCAGAAAATAACCCAATAAATATGGCGTAAATGCTGTATAATTGGGCTGAAATATTATCAAAAATTGTTAGTATCAAGTTGGTAACAATCACAGTAGCAACTATTATCAGATTATAGACCACAAAACATTATTTTTCTTAGTTTGGCATATCATCCAATGACTTCTCCCAACCTGGGTGGAGCGGGAGGGCGTGTCAGACTTTTACTGACTAAAACCCACCCATAGGGTGGCTATTCCTTCAGTTGCTCACCACGCTTAATAGCTCTTAACTTCAAGCCCCGATGATAAATGTTCGATTTACTTGAACAATGTGGTGAGTTCCAACCATTTAGTTTTGTACGTAACTTCAACTAACTAGGCTTGCGATGTCCGGCGCCCAAGGCGTCTCCTTCGGTGGCTAGGAGCGAGAGGGCGTCTCCATTGCGTCTCCCTCACGCATTCCGCCACCTCCTTCGCGAGCATTACTGCTTCACAGAAGGAAGTGACAGCTTGCCATGCTCTCTTGCTCCACACCATGGCCTGGACCAGGGCTGGGTGCGAGAGGTCGCTGCCTCCGATAGCCTTCACGAGGACACGGCGGTGCTTCGCCCAAGTGCGGTAGATCTCCACCTTATGCTCTACCGTGTCTGTCACGTGATACAAACAATGGTGACACCCGAGCGTTTCCTCCCGCCATATACTAAACAGGAACCGCCCGAAACAGCCGTGTCCGGGGAGGACCTGCGTCAGGCAAAAAGTGAAGATGCCGTGACGCCTCACAAGCCACTCCTCAAAGAGGGGCCTTATCGTCACAATTGTGGCGTGCCCAGCGCTGGCTTGCGACAGTCGCTGTTTTCATATTGCCATGAGATCCTGCTGGAGCTCTGTCCGCCGAGCCACTAGTTATTGTCTCGGCCACTGAGTTTCACCCCGGCGTATCGCCTCCTCATGCCACTCCCATATGTGCGCGAGGAATTTTGTCTCTAGATCCCATAGCAGTAATCCGGCAAGGAGGCTCGTGACCTCACCGGAGACCATGTGGTATCCACGGACCAGCCGGATGGCCATAACACTTTGGGAATAGACGATAAACCTGTGTGTGTTATCGGTTATTGCTATTATAAATATAATTACTTTGTATTTGTTGATAATTTCGACGATTTTCATGGTAGTGAGTGGTGCCGATGACTGGACCCTTGTAGAGCCTTTCAAAGGGCCAGAGATGATGAGTAGGAGACATGAGATCCATTGGATTGTAGCCATGCCCAGAGTGACTTCACAACTATCCGGGAGCGGTTTCCTGCACAGCAAAAAACACCTTTTTAGGGTTTCGAAGTCAACAAGGAACCGTTATAGTTTCGCTATTTCCATCTGTTCGTCCGCAGCTTAGCTCAGAGACTCTGAGTACTAGAAAGCTATAATTTGGTATGGTTATACTTATTAATAATTCAAACAAATTCGTAACATAAAATCGTGAAATTTTTTATTTTTCCGGGTTCCTCCTATAGACGTAAAGTGGGGATGTTTTTTACTCTCGTCTCTGCCATGGCGTGGCCGTGTGGGGTATCGTTGGATAGGCCATTCAAAAATATTACGGGTCTGTTGAAAGCATTTTTCGACACAGAGATCCGTTTGCGCAAAATTAAGCTTAAAATTTCAAAATTTTGCTTTAGACACGAGGGCCTCCCCCTTCCCCCTGTCAGCGAAATGGTTGCCAAGAGGCTATGTGAAAAAAATCACGGCACGAGTTATATTTGAGTAACTTATAAAATGTTCTTGGAACAGTAAAAATTTTGTACAAATGCCATAGAAAAATTACTTAAATTACGAAATAACGTTGTTAGCTGTGTAAAACAGATAGTAAATTTTATGCTTATGAACCATGTACAAATAAAATCATAACATCCTTAATAATAATGATTTCTTAGTTAATAATGTTTAAGCTCAAATAACGCATTGGAGTGGGCGGAGTCGTTGGCAGTACCGGTCCGTACGGCGCATGCGCGCGTGTGTGTCTATTTTGTGTTAGTGCAGAAGTATTTTCGACGTTATGTAATCTAAAGTCAAATAAAATTCGATAGCCAAGCAAATTCCGCTACCCGACTATAAATGGCGTTATTCTCAGTGGTCGCAATTATAAACTTAATTGCGTTTGCCGTAAGGTTGACATTTGTGTCATATGTCGATATTTTTAATAACATTATCGATATCGATAGATACTCGATTTCTTAATTCAAATAAATAAGACATGTTTTTTTTTTATTTGACGGCTTATACTCGTATGTATTTTTATAAATAAAATAGATTTGAAATTATGTACTAATTTAATTATGCTCAATGAGCCGGGCGGGCCTCCGTATAATATTATCTTATAGAAATATTAAATTTCTTGTTTTCTTTTGTCGATATCCATCTATAAAGTCAATATCCGACCCGACTACATCACTAATTGAGTAGGTAGCGAAGAACTTTCGAGAACGAAATAGTGACTTCATTCAAATTTGTTCAAATTCCGAAAGCAAAAGGAACAAGGAGCGTGCGTGCGAGGATCCAGACACGAACCATACCATTCCCCGTGGCTGTAACGTGCGCTCATAACAGCCCCTTTTGCAATTGAAGTCCTTCATATAGATGATTTATTGCAGCTTATTTACGTTGGTTGTTTGTTCCTTTCATTGAATAATTTTATTTTACTTTTTGGTAGTTGAGTAGGTTGTTTGAAAATACTCATACTAAAATATTTATTTTCGTTTTGTATATATGTGGAGATTTTATCGAAGACTATCTCCGTAACGGCAATACTGCAGTATTCAAATTATTAAGTGACGTTGGTTATAAATCTTTATTACAAACGCTTGCCTCAACCCGCGGTGGTACTCAAATAGATTATTTTATAACTCCTTCTTTAGTTACCATCGTCCTATGTGGGCCCGTTTTTAGACATTGTGAACCGCTGAAACCGTTTTAATGTACATGTAACAACAAAAAATCCTCTTCTTAGTCCGCATTATTATGCAACTATGGAACCCTATCACTGCGCGTGGCCCGACAGGAACTTGACTGGTTTTATAACACATCTTTTCAAAAAGAGCTAGTTTATTCTTCGTAAACAGTGACTAATCCCTAGGGACTAAAAGTGATTTGAATGTGGAATGTGGATAAAGTTAGTAAATGTTCCAATTAGCAAAGATATGGTTCACAATTTCACAAACCATGAGGTCCTAAATACGATTACATCGCTAAAATTGATTACGACGAATGTATATTGACAAATTATCACTACCCAAACAAATTTTAGCAACTTTTTTTCATACCAATAAAATATTTGGAATGTACGCACATTTTCATTTGGTCAAAGTTTTACTCGGCAGAATATTACCAAGGATAATTTCATTATGGCATTTGGTAGCAAACAATCTTTACACAAATAACGGTCAAATGATTTGTTATGACAAAAAATATAAAGGGAAAATAAGATTTTACTTTAATATAATCATTTATTTAATACAAAATATTTGTAACTTACAATTATGTTTTTTTGCAATGGACAGTAGAAATTAAGCCGCAGCAGCGGCCGCCGAGCGCCAGGTTTCCTCTTTTGCAAAGCATGCATGCATGGTAGATTAGTGGTGTGACTACATGTCATTTAGTACTAATTAATTATTAAATATAATATTTATATCTAAACTTGCGTATGGCCAGGCACATGTGCAGATCACATTGAGACGCTGCCATTGAGGCACTTTACAATCACAATTTCAGATCGGTGATTGTTACAGGCACTTTTGAATTGTCAAAAGACAAAATAAAATATTACAAAATTATGGTGCTACAGTCCCAGTCACAAGACATAATAACTGTGAAAGTACCGTAGATGCCCATTCCAAGGCGTAGATCTCTATGGAGAAGAACGGGCAAGAAACTCCATGGACACTCTTTTTCAATTAGGTAATTATTACAAATCATTTGTTACATCATTCATGTTGAGATTACACATTATGTGAGAACGATGTATCAAGTTAAAAGTGTCCATAGTAAATATAAAAAGACAATTCAGAGATAAAATTAGAATCAATTAAAATAAACCATGGCAGCTAAGAGATGAGAAACGTTTAAGAAACTATGAAACACATTTTAAAAGGATAAAACAATATTCGACCTCTAAAAAAAATTAAGTCATGGGAAATGCTTCGATAGTAGACGTTCTATACGATTTTTAAGAAATTGCCATGTGGCAATAATACGCCTTGCCCAAAACAATTAAGAAATTGCACAAAAAACGGTAATCAAAATGACCCTTCGTTAAGTTGCCTAACTGTGGGAAGAGAACGTGGGGGTTGCTTAAAGAACGTGGAGTTGGAGAAGGCATCGATAGAAGACGGACTTGTCGAGGAACGACGGTGTTAGGCGGACATAGGGAAAAGCTTTGGTACCAGTAGGCGGGAGTCGTGAAAGTGTAGGTCTCGGTCAACCAGCGAGTTGAATCAGGACACGTGTTAATATCAAATGGCTATGGCCTGAAGTGCGTTGAAATTATCGTGGTAACGAGTGTTAATTATTAAATTAATTATAATTTAGTGGAATTTCGTATTTATATTGTGTGTGTGTGTCTGTGAGAGCCAGAGTGACTGGGTAAGTCTTTAATAATTGTATATCATAGGTAGGGTCAATTCACTAATGTACCTACCCTTTGATCCACACCTTGGCAGATATTTATCACTAGCATTTGGTTTAGGCACACGGTAAAGCCTTTTGTCACACATCCATCATTTATACACTATACAATTACTCATTTGCTTATTGACCATTATTGAGCATTAACTGACATTACATACCTGGAAGGAAGAGGAGCTCGTGGCTAAATAATAACAGCTGCACGGGTCGATCTTTAAGGTAAAGCTACGCTTGACGAGGTCAGCCCGTAGATGGGTGACCATTTTCAACATACCGAGATCCTCCGTGCCTCGGAAAGCACGTTAAACCGTTGGTCCCGGCTATCATTTGAAGATCTTTGACAGTCGTTACGGGTAGTCAGAAGCCTGAGATCTGACACCAGTCTTGCCAAGGGGTATCGTGTTACCCAGTAAACTGGGTTGTGGAGGTAAGATAGGTAGTCGATCCATGTAAAACACTGGTACTCAGCTGAATTCGGTGAGACTGGAAGCTGACCCCAATGTAGTTGGGAAAAGGCTAGGCAGATAGGATACATACCTGGAAGGCGGCACCGTTAAATAGACTAGATGGCTACCCTTAATTGGGGACGTTGGTCGATTAAATATTACTGATGAATACTGTTTCCTATAGAAGGTCTGACTGCGGGACTCCTTGCATTGCGCTTGATGTATATACACTTGCAAACTTAAGGGGGTCATTGCTGAACATCAAAAACTGCTGGGTGGCAATCTGGCAGCACGGGAAGTGGGTAGTTAGAAGTAGTTCGCTAGTTTCTGCGTCGTTTGTTGTATAGGTGTTATCTGTTTTTTTTTGCAGGCATCCAATAGAAAGGTCTGTCACTTAAGAAAGACATGTTTTGACCCTTATTGCCTGGTTGATATTTTCAATGTTAGTACGAAAACACCTCCAATTTGTTTTTCCTCGGAGGCGTATGAGTTTTTTTATTGGTTTTGCGGTTTGTTATGTAACGGTCCCAGTCTTCTGGCGACCGTGTGTGTTCCTAGCTCTGTTGAATAGCCTTCTCAGTTTGTGTCGGTGTCTCTCCAGTTCAGGACTCCGCCAGAACTGCACCAGGATTGCCTGACTCCTTGTCTAGGTATGGTTAGGAGACACGACTGTTCATAGCTATATAAGAAGATGGATGTGATGTTGTTTACGTGTTCGTCTATATTGGTTACTAGTATTTCAGCGATAAGTCTAACGAACTTGCATTGGTTTATTTTGCGAGGAACCCTTCTTGGCTGTGGTTTAGTTAAGTTGAAGTTAATTGTAAAACGGATCCATCTTTGGTCTGAGCATGATATCTCGTTGGACACATGCCAGTCTTGGATGGAGTTGGATATACCTAAAGTTTCTAAAGTTAGTTCTATTATTGTTTGCGATTTTGGGGAACCGTACAGGGAAAGGGCTACGAGTAGCTTGGATTGGGAGGTGGCGTTAGAAGTTATCAACAAAGATTAAATAACGTGGGCAATCAACAACTTCCTACCGTTCAAGGCAGCGCGGATAGATGGTATCTTTCCAGCTTTCCTCAGATGGAGCGGTGGTCTGCTGGCTGATTACCTCGTCAAGGTCTTTCGAGCCTGTCTGGCCCACCGCTATATCCCCTTGAAATGGCTCGAAGTAAAAATAATATTTATTCCGAAACCAGGTAGGGGTGACTACACCCAGCCCAAATCTTTAAGACCTATAAGCCTCTCCTCGTTCTTTTTGAAGACACTGGAGAGGCTGGGGACAGGAAGATAAGAAACCAGATTTCGATACAAAAACCTATGCATCCCAACCAACACGCCTACTGTGCAGGCAAATCAACAGAATCAGCGCTCCACAGCGTGGTCTCACGCGTAGGAAATACTCTCAAAAACAAAAATATAACCCTAGGCGCCTTCATTGATATTTATTTATTTATTTAGACTTCATGCACAAAAGGTACAAAGGCGGACTTAATGCCTTAGGCATTCTCTACCAGTCAACCAAGGGTGGTGAAGAGATAACATGGCAGGTGCATTGTTTAATAATAAAAATGAAACCAGTTATTTTATAACATACTAAAATAGGCAAAATACACGTACATATATATTGAAAATAATATATACTTATATAATATATCTACTTATATATATAAATAAAGTAACAGAAAAGAAGAAAGTGAGATGACTCAGCTTAGTTGTTTCGAAAGTAAATCCGCAATTTCCGCTTGAATGCATACCGACTGGTGGCCGTCCTGATCTCGGGAGGAAGCGCATTCCAAAGAAGAATGGACTGTATATGAAAGGAGGAGTGAACAAAATCAGTCGAATGAGACGGACAGAGTAAGAGGAGATTATTAGAAGAACGCAGATTACGGGCATGTGAAGAACATAGATATTGAAAGTTAGACATAAGATAGGAAGGAGGGGTGGGAGAATTGAGTAGGGAGAAAAGTGTGGTCAAAGCTCGTAAACATCTCCTCTGGCGAACGGGCAGCCATTTTAACTCAGACCTGTAGATCGACACATGGTCATATTTTCTGAGGTTAAATATAAATCTGATACAGTTGTTCAAGACCCTATCTAGTTTATCCAGCAAGACCGCGCTCAAGTCAAAGTAGCACACGTCACCATAGTCGACAACTGGGAAAATTAAAGTCTGCACAAGCATTGTCTTTGTCTTTACGGGTAAAAACCTCCTCAAACGATACAAGGATCGCAAACTGCCGTTGGCTCTCTGACTGACACTGGCCACCTGACTTTGCCAACTAAGTGTCGAGTCAAGATGCAAACCGAGATCTTTCACACTAGGGCTAATGGGAATGACGGAACCATTAAAAATTATCAAAGGAAGAGAGCTAACCGCCACTCTACCCATCATGCGCGAGCTTCCAATCACAATGGCCTGACATTTTGAGGGGTTTACGGACACCCCAAATCTGTCAGACCAATCTTTCAGATCAGAATTTGTTAATTTCTTTACCAACATCCCAATTAAAACTACTGAAACTTTAAATTCTTCGCCCTCGCTTGCTTTTGGATTATTAAACGCGAACGTTTCATCCTGCCCGATTGTATTTAATTTTTCACATATAAACCCCATGACAGTAATAAAAGCTTTTAAGCAAATCAAGATCAAACCGACTGAAGATCTGTGGGGAATGTCCATCAAAGCTTGTACCTCCATTATTCAGACTATAGCGCCGTACTTAGCGTTGATTTTCAATTTGTGTGTGGATCAAGGAGTTTTTCCGGATCTAATGAAATATAGTAAGGTTATACCACTTTTTAAATCCGGGGACAGTAAAGACACAAATAATTATAGACCAGTATCCGTGTTGCCGGTTTTCAGCAAGGTATTTGAGAGGATAATGCTAAATCAAATGCTCATTCATTTTAATACGAATAATATCTTGCATGATAGACAGTATGGTTTCACCAGAGGACGTTGTACAACTGACGCTGGTGTCGCTCTATTAAAACACATCTTTGATGCGTGGGAAGATTCGCAGGATGCCATAGGTATCTTCTGCGACCTGTCGAAGGCGTTTGATTGCGTTAATCATGAAACATTACTTCTGAAACTTGAGCATTACGGGCTAGGTCAATCAGCGTTAAGTTTAGTTAAATCTTATTTGAATGATAGACAGCAATTAGTTCAAATAAACGGTGTGAATTCGTCCGGGTTAAACGTTAAAATGGGGGTATCCCAGGGCTCAATTTTAGGTCCTTTCTTATTTTTAGTATACATAAACGATTTACCCCGTTCATTGGAAAACAAACTTAACATGGTGTTATTTGCTGATGACACATCTTTAATTTTTAAAATAAATAGACGTACTTGTCAGGTTGACGACGTAAATAACGCGCTACGGCAGGTTCAGGATTGGTTCACTGCCAATAATTTAGTTTTAAATGGTAAAAAAACCAAGTGCGTAAAATTTTCCTTGCCGAATGTCAAAAGTACTGATTGTGACATTATATTAAACAAGGAGAAGCTAGAATTCGTCGATAAAACGGTTTTCCTGGGGATCACGCTGGACTCAAGGTTGCAATGGGGTCCTCATTTGGTATCCCTTGCGGGGCGGCTGAGTTCGGCGGCTTATGCTGTTGGAAAGATTCGTCGGTTGACGGATGTGGATACCGCCAGACTAGTCTATTTTAGTTATTTTCATAGTATAATGTCTTACGGTATCTTACTATGGGGAAGGGCTGCAGACATTGAGTCAATTTTTATTCTGCAAAAACGAGCCATCAGAGCGATATACAATCTTCGCCGGCGCGATTCTCTAAGGGAACTGTTTAAGGACATTAACATCATGACGGTTCCTTGTCAATATATTTATGAAAACATCATGTACGTAAGAAAGAATTTACATCTTTTTAGTAAAAACGGCGACAGACATAATTATGTTACTAGAAATAGGGACCAATTAGTTCAACCAGGTTTCAGACTGGCTAAAGTAGCCTCATCTTTCATGGGGTACTGTACAAAATGTTACAATAAAATTCCTCCCCACATTCTTGAACTGAATGAGACGAAATTTAAAACTTGTATAAAACGCACACTATGCAGGCTGGCATATTATAAGTTGGGGGATTACATCAATGATAAAAATGCTTGGCTAAATGCTAGTCCTGCTCCACAGCCACTAGGGCGCAAAAACAAGTGATATGCAGAACATTATTGTTTTGAATTATTGTTGGACCTTCTGAAGACTGTCTATATATATTTGTATTGTATAAACTCAATTTCATTCATCAAGGTATGTACTTATGTACCTAAATATTGTAAAAAGTTTTTTTTTTTAAAAGAGTAAGTATGGAGTTTCTTGTGCATTCTTCTCCATTACAAGCTACTTTCCGAATGCACGGTAGAATCAACTATTATTATTTATAAACTTTAATGTAACGTTCAAAAGTGCCGCTTGGTGGCCTACTTGAAATAAAATATCTTTGTCTTTGTCTTTGTCTTTGATAGCATTCAAGTCCCGGTTTACATCTTCTATGGCGTCAGATAATTCTTCGATCCGCGCCGCTGTATATAGTTGGAGATCATCGGCATAAAGATGATACGAACACCGAAGACAGTGAGTTATAAAATTAATGAAGATTGAGAATAATAATGGAGATAGAATACCGCCCTGCGGAACACCAGCCTCCAGATCACGCCAATTCGATGAACTCTCATCAACGCAAACCGACTGCTGACGTCCCCGAAGATAAGAGGAGAACCATTCCAGCGCGTCGGAAGAAACCATAAGATGGGAGAGGATAGATAGGAGTATATCATGACTGACGGCGTTAAAGGCGTTGGAGAAATCAATTAATACTAATACTGTCACCTTAGTGTCCTCCATAGCTTCTCTAATGTCGCCAGTCACTTTAAGGAGTGCGGAGGCTGTACTGTGGCCGGGTCTGAATCCAGACTGGAAGGAGCTTATAAGGCTGTTTCGGTGAACAAACCCCGAAAGTTGCTTGTGTACGCAGGCCTCAAGCACTTTGGATAGGAAAGGAAGGATGGAAATTGGCCGAAAATGGTTAGGTAGGGAGGGATTTGAAATTTTAGGAAGCGGACGTACATAGGCCATACGCCACAGGGATGGGAATTTACCGGAATCGAGGGAAAAGTTGATGATGTGGGTAATCGGTGGGAGAAGAAAGTCGAGGATCAAGGTGACCATGTAACGACTAATGTCATCATGGCCCACAGCCTTGGATTTTATCGTTAGGATCATCTTTTTTATTTCATCTTCGGTAGCTGGAAAAAAGCGAAATGGTTCTATGATAGGACCGGGTAGGCTAGTAATGTAATCAACCGTCTGAGACATCATTTGGGAATCCAAATGGCTAGTTGTTGTGAAGTGACGGTTGATTTCATCCAGGCCAATCGTCCTGGGAAATTCCACATGACGATTCCTACCTATACCAAGAGTTCCTAGGAATTTCCAGATATCGGCAGGAGAAGAAGATGTAATATTTTCGAGAATATGGCGGCGCTTGGCGTTACGTATCATCTGATTACACCTATTTCTTGCAGCTCTGAAGAGGTTCTTATTATCTTCGCTGCGATTCCTCTTAAATTTCCGAAAGGCGCGATCCCTGCATCTCATCGCCATACGTACTCCCGCCGTCAACCAAGGAGCAGGTGGACGCCTAAGTTTTACTTTCTTTACAGGAGCATGTCTGTCGTAGAGGGCAAGGATCACCTGATTAAAAATACGCAGTTTATCGACAACCCCTTTAGCTGCAGCAAGATGTCCCCAATCAAGTTCTGACGCATCCCGACGCAGCTTCTCAACATCCATGCGCGCAAAACAACGCATGTGCAGAACTTTAGGGAGAGGTTTAGGTGGTTTTAGGACATACGAGAGGAAAATGAGGTCATGGTGGGAAAAGCCAGGTGCAGGACACTGACCATGAGAGGAAACAAGGGAAGGGGTGGACGTAAGGATTAAGTCGAGCCATGTGTCATCGCCTGAGACATTTAAATGAGTGGGCTGCAGTGGAAGAACATGGAGACTAACGGAGTCAATGATGTGAAGGAGTTTACGGGTACGAGGGGATGGACGACTAAGGTCTGTGTTGAAATCGCCCATGATGACGCAATGTGCATACTCCGACCCTATCGATTCCAGCGCCAATTCAAGGTCGGAAAAGTAGTCGACGGCGGGTGGACAGTAGACTACACCAAGTAGGGTCTTGACACCTTTGACATAAATTTCCAGAAAGAGGAACTCAGCAGAAGAACTGTAGGGTGAAGGAGAAGACGCAATGATTTTGAAAGGGAAATCACTACGAAGATAGATAGCAACACCACCTCCTCCCTTTCCAATTCTATCGTTGCGGATAAGAATGAAACGACTTAACAGATTCAATGGCTGAGTGAAAAGAATCATCATCGGAAGACATATAATAAGAATAATATAAATACCTAACAAATATACAATTAAACTTTAACTAAAGACTATTTTGACGGTGCAACACCATTATCTGTGCACCACCCACCAGCCTCACCAGTATAATATACATACACCAACACAACATAAATAAAAATATGAAAGAGAAAACAATAAAACGTGAAACAAATATCAAACTAATACCACAATACAAGCTAGGAACGAAACGATAGATACATGACACGGTTAAATATAGAAAGAACGTAATTGACAATACACAAAACAGACATGGAACAAGCAAAGAACGAAACGACATTTGACAAAGTAACATTTAGCAAGAACGAAACGCAATTGACAGAACACAAACAAATTTAGAACTACATTATTGTTTGGCATTGCGCAAATAGCGACTTGCCAAAATTAAAAAAAAAAAAAAACTACATTATTGACGTTATAAATGACACTGACATTTTATAAATTCAAAAAAAGAATCATTTCATGTTTCTACACAAATACCCCCAGAAACATTTGAAAACATAAAATATGAAACATTAAGTGGGTAGACTATACGGGTACAAAAAAAGAAAAAACAACCAATACATGATTCTATACAAATACCCTCAGATCAATATAAAAATATATATATAATAAGTGGGTAGACGTGTACGAACATAATAGAAAATACACAATAACAATGTGAATCGTGTCACCCCAAACAGATACCGTGTTAATATTATAAGTAGGTTAATTGTTTCTGAAGTAACAACTAATTCTTATTCTTACGCACTCCGGAACCCGGCCTACTCCCCGCTGCAGCAGATGATTCATCTGTCCTCTTTGGGTACTTCACCAACAAGGGATTGAGTTCCTCCAAGGAGGAAACCTTGTGCCGTGTGCCATCGGGCGGTCTGACCAGAATGACCCCGTCCTGAGTCCAACACGCCTGCATCCCGAAGTGCGATCGCGCCCTACCAAAAACAGTCTGTCTAGTCCTGGTCAAGAACTCCTTGACTGTGACTGTGGAGCCCTTCAATGCAGATTTCACCTTCCAGATAGCCGATTTATGGTCAGCATTCGAGAGCCAAACAAGTATTGGTCTACTGCGTGTGGGACCCCTGCCTGATGCCCCCAGCCTGTGACAAGATTTGATGGAGGAGCCAGTAATGCCCAGCAGAGCCAGTTTACTGTGCAGAACGTCCAGCACTAGAGCCTTGCAGTCCTCCTTGTCAGACTCAGCAAACCCAGTGAAAATAAGGGCCTTGCGTCGTGTCCGTGTCTCCAACCCATCCACTACTCTGGCGCACTCTGTGATCTGGCTTCGAAGTAGTCCCAGCATACCGAACATCAGCTCCCTGAATGTCCGGAACTCTTCAGCAATCTTGGCGACGGTGTCCTTCGCGGGTCCAGCAGACTGAATTTGCGCCTCTAGCTCACCCATCTTCTTGAGAAAACATTCCTCTAAGTTCCTTTGAGCCGATTGGATGTCGTCTAGTTGAGACATTGTGAAGTTAAGTGATATTGGTATCTTCTAAGTTTAGTGTATGAAAGCACTAGTGAATAGCTGGCAGGTGATGCAGTTTTGAGTTATATTACATGGACTGAAATTCCAACGTAAGTACTGCTTATTAAATACTTTTTCTTTCTATTAATGGTTTATGCACCCAATATAAGTAATATTTTTTTAATCAAAACTACTTAATTATAATTAAAATTAAAATTCCGCAACGAAAACACGTCTTAACTTTATTAACACCTACCGCCGAAAAACTGATATCGATGGTGCTTTCGACAAAATTAACTTTACCAGCATCGGGCAGGCACTCGCCACGCACGGTGTTGCGCCGACGCTCGTAGAATGGATTAACAACAAGCTAAAAAACCGTGCTTTTCTTTTTACTGTGAACACTACCACACGCGGAATGAGTAGGGGCTGCCCACAAGGTGGGGTGCTGTCACCACTTCTGTGAAGTTTAGTCGTGAATGAGCTAATTGCAGAGTTCAACGCCAGCAGTCTATACTCGGTAAGATAGCAGATGACATAGCAATTCCAATCTCGGGGAAATTTGAGGGCATCTTATGTGATCTCATGAGAAAGGCCTTCAAAATAATTGAGAGCTGGTGCATAAAAGCACGAACTATCGGTTAACCCCTTAAAAAGGGAACTAATAATGTCCAATAACAAACGAAGTTTTGGACCGCGTAGGCATCCAAAACTTTTCAATACAGAATTGACACTTAAAGAAGAGGTCAAGTACTTGGGGGTGATCCTAGATAGCAAATTGCTCTGGAACAAGCATCTTGACTACAAACACAACAAATGTGCAATCGCACTCTACCAGTAAAAAAAATGTTAGGAAAAACATAGGGGCTCTCTCCAAATACTACTCTGAGGCTATAAACAGCGGTGATCAGGCCAATGTTGGTTTACGGCGCTCTGGTTTGGACCAACCGACTCCAACGGTTCCAGTGACATGCCTGTTGAGCTATCACCGGCTGCATGATAACCATCCCAACAGCAGCAATGGATATAGCTCTACAAATAACTCCCCTGGACCTACACATACAGCAAGAGACGGCGCTAGCTGCCATCAGGCTAATGCATCTAGGCATATGTGGGAAAAACGTCACCAGTACACACGCTAAAATCCTGGACCGGGCGATTGAGTATCAACCTCTCATCGCTGCCCCGTTTGACAGAATTCAACAACAACTTATGTTCAACAAAAACTATAACATACAAACAATAGAGGAAGAAAGGGATCAGTCAGGAGCCAATGAAGTACGAATCTACACAGATAGCTCGAAAACAAATAACGGTTCAGGTGCTGACGTACACTCCCTTGACCTCAACATTAACTTTCACATACCGCTAGGCACACACAGTTCGATATTTCAATGTGAATGTGTCGCCTTAACACAAGCTGCAAGAACCGTAAAGCGTTTAGGCATCCAGAACTACGGTATCAAGGAATCTGATACCGTAGTTCTGGATGACTAAAGGAGTCTGGCTGTGCTCAAAGCTTTAGAAAACAAACTACTAACAACAAACTTATCTTTGAGTGCCACCTCGCCCTGGAGAGTATATCGAAATCGAATCGAATCACCCTCCAGTGGATCAGAGGGCATAGTGGATCTCTAGGCAATGATGCCGCAGATGAACTTGCGAAAAGAGGCTACAAGATGTTAGTGCTAGGCCCATTATCCCCATATTATCCCCTTACCTTTCTCACAATTTCATGCGTGGATTCGTCAAAGATATCAGAACTATACAATAACAGATAGTCACGGTCTCACGGGTAACAGACTGTAGACAGTCAAAAATGGCTTTGCCAAACGTACTCCCGCGTCTTACTAAAAAACGCCTCAGCCTGAGAAGAAATAGCCTCAAAATAATTATAGGGACAATATAACGGTGGCCCGTTATTGTCCCTATAATTATTTTGAGGCTATTTATTTATACCCTTCTTATCAAACATCTATTCAACATAGGCGCCACGGACTACCCACTTTGCGGAGGCTGTTTTAATGCCGAAGAATCAGCAGCCCACGTAATCCTGGAATGCGAGGGCGTGGCAACTCAACGCGAAAAAATCCTCGGAACAGTGCGGTCGCTCCGTGAAGCCTGTTGTCATTGACTAAGCAATTGACTAGATAGAAATGGTTAATTACTAAATATTTGGCTTATTTTATTTTGCGTAAAATGTGTTATTCCAGCAAAAATATTTGACTAAATAAAAATTGGTAAAAGTACTAGTTGGTAAACAAGTTATTGTTTAAACCTTCACTTGCTAAACATTAAGTTTGCGTTACTCGTACAATTATTATTGAAGAGATTTTTTGCTAAGTTAATAATTTGGCAAATGAAAATATGCGGAAAATTGTTTGGAAAGTGATAATTTGTCAATTTTTTTCGAAGAAACAAGCTAATGAGCGATTGTAAATTCTATTTCGGAGCGCACGGGCACATTGAATTGAACAAGTGACTGGCTGAAAAACCGCGCGTCAGCCAAATAAAAAAAAAGCTACAACTGTAACGGATGGTACTAATACAATTGTTACGATGCACTTCCATAATTGTTCAACTAAAAACATTAGCCTCCAATCATTTATATTTTATGGCTTATGGTTCCTAATTGTATGTAAATAAATAAACGTAACGTTCTTGTTCATGTTGCACTTACTTATTTTCTCATAGAGGGTGATAAACAGTAAAGTGTCCACATTGGGGGCAACACTATTTTAAGTTCGAGTGATGTACTTTGAATCCCTCGCTGCGCTCAGGATTTAAAAAAAACACTCTCGCCTATTTACTGGCTATCTTAGAGTCAGAAATATTATTTTTAATGCTGCGTCTTTCGTCAATTTTGTTTCCAGGTTTTAGGTCATTTTACTATAACTGCAGCAGGAAAATTTATACCTAAGTCATAACACCACGGTTAAGACCTTAACTTAAAGCACCGATAATAAATGTTCGATTTACTTGAACTGTGCGGTGAGTTCCAACTATTTAGTTTTAGACGTAACTTCAACTAATCTCGTTAATTTATTATTTACGGATTTACGATGTTGCTAACTGACTTGCAATAAGTGTCGGGGTCATGTTCAGTGATGCAAAGTTCTGAGGCATCCTCTTTAGTGATGCATAGATACCTGATAAGAGAGGATGTAATCCACTTACATGCAGAATCGAAACTTTTTTTTTATTATCCCGAGGATACATTCAAAAGATGACTGAGCTTTGAGGAAAAGATTAGGGAGTGTGTGGTTTTTACTTCACTAAAACCACCTTGGTGATCAACGTCAGCACATAGAAGGGACCCCGTGACCATTCATACCCCCCTGTGCAACTCCACAACTCCAATTAGAGTAGATTGTCAGCAGCTTCGAACCTCGTGAAAAAATCTGTATTTGTGTACTTACCCCCAGTTTAGAACTCCGTTAAGTAATGTGTCGAAAGGAACAATAGCCACCTTTGGCAAGCCTGTAGTTCCACTGGTCAACATCAGCCATGCTGTGGTTTTTGACTGATCGAATAGAGCTGGCCTGAAAACAACATACACATTGTACTAACAGGAAAATTAATTCTAACCTAACCTGACATGAAAAGACAAATATCCAAAAACGTATAATCTTACCGACCGGACGTCCTTATAACATAATAATAAATTCCATATGATTCTACTTATGAATAGTTTTAATTTTGGTCTTGATGTAACATAGATATTGATTAGGCGGACCACATACTTAAGGCCGTACCCTGACCAAAAAATCCGCATGAGATATGAGCAATCCTATTGGCCTAGCGGCACTGTTGGCGCATGAATTACGGTAGTGAATACGCCCAGATTTTAGAATAAAATCTTTATAAAATCGAATATTGGTCTTTTGAAAATAATATAACTTACAAAATTATCGTTATCAAATTGTCTATCCATTAGAGTTAGTATAAAAAATAATTAAAGAACACTTTACGAGGAGATGCATGCTATCAATAATTATTTCTCATTTTTATGGTTTTGTTGGAAGGTGATTAGAGAAACATATACCTCTTTAAAAAAAAAAGTTTTTTTTTTTTTTTTTATTTGTAATGGGTTTGCTCTTGACTCTAGTCTAGGTCATAGGTGACAGAGACAGAGTCTACGATGGAGTGAGCTTACCCAGAAGTAGCCTGTTCACTCTAACTTTGAAGAGATTCGGGTTGAATGCGTTCGGAAACACAGACGCAGGCAGTGAGTTCCACTCATTCGCTGTGCGCATTATAAAGGATGTTTGGAAGCGCTTGGTTCGAATTGGTGGAATGGCAACAAGGTAAGGATGATAACTTGCAGTGCGTCTAGATGTCCGATGGTAGAAGGGGGCTGGTGGGATGAGGTCGTGGAGTTCCTGAGCACACTCACCGAAGTACAGTCTGTAGAAGACCGACAAGCAGGCAACTTTGCGGCGATGAGCCAAGCTGTGAAGCTTGGCGTCCACCAGTTCCACGTTGCCAATGAGCCTCTTGGCTCTGCGTTCCACTGAGTCAAGCGCGGCAAGCTGATACTTAGTTGAACCATCCCAAAGGTGGCTGCAATACTCCATGCAGGATCGGACTTGTGCTTTGTATAGGGTTAAAAGCTGTCCAGGCGTAAAGTATCGCTTCACTTTATTTAGGATGCCCAGTTTTTTGGCCGCGATTTGGGCTTTGTTCTCAATGGAGGAGCCGAAGTTGAGACTGGATGTCAACTCCATGCCTAGGAGCTCGAGCCGATCAGTCACAGGAACAGACGCACCCCGAAAAGTAGGCGTTTGATCGAACAGACTCCTTTTGGCGGTAAAAAGACACGCCTGTGTTTTGGTGGCGTTAAAAGAGACCAGATTGTCATCACCCCACTGGGAGACAAGGCTTAAGGTCAAATCTGTCCGCTCAACCATAGCCTCCCTCAAGGAACGAACTTCATCCATGCTGGTTTTTGCGCTGGACAAGTATCTCTCTGAAACAGTACTGTCATCTGCGTACCCAACAATACCAGGCTGAAGTAGTTCATTGATGTGCAGCAGGAAAAGAGTTGCAGAGAGAACAGACCCCTGAGGAACTCCGGCATCAATAGCCATAAGGTCTGAGGAGCAGCCGTCAATGACTACTCGGATCGACCGTTCGCTAAGGAAGTCTGATATCCAGCTACAAAAACCAGCGGGGATGCCATAAGCAGGAAGCTTACTGAGCAGACTCGCGTGCCAGACCCTGTCGAAGGCCTTCGAGATATCAAGCGATATAGCAAGTGCTTCGCCGTGTCTCTCGATGGCTTCGCCCCAGCAGTGCGTGACATACACAAGAAGATCGCCAGTTGACCGTCCCCGGCGAAAGCCATATTGACGGTCACTGAGGAGATTGTTGTCTTCAAGGTAGGTCAGCAACTTTCTGTTCAGTACCCTTTCCATAACTTTGCACAGAATAGAGGTAATGGCGATCGGACGGTAATTGGCAGGGTCTGCACGGTTGCCTTTTTTGGGCACTGGTTGCACATTTGCAAGCTTCCAGGATTTCGGCACCGTCCCTTTTACAAGAGAGAGGCGGAACAAGCGAGTCAACACAGGAGACAATTCTGGCGCACACTGCCTCAGCACTCTCGCTGGAATGCCGTCAGGTCCGCCGGCCTTGTTCACGTCTAGACTGCACAATACTCTCCGGACCTCTTTAGTGTGCACAGCGATCTCCGGCATCGAAGAGTCACAATGAGGTACAGTAGGTGGTTGCTTGGAGCCAGCGTCCAGACGTGAATTGCTAGCAAAAAGAGATGCAAATAAATTTGCTTTGTCACTTGCAGAGTGAGCCAGCGACCCATCAGGTTTCAGCATCGGAGGTAAAGTGGGCCGACAGAAATTCGTTTCAACCGCTTTAGACAGGGACCAAAACTGTTTACTACCCGGAGGGTGCGATGCCAGCTTGGCCTCAATACGTCCAATATGGTCAAAACGTGCCCGACGCAGAACCCGCTTGCAGAACTTGGCGGCAGAATTAAAGGCTCTTTTCCTCGCGCGAACCCTACGCGCTCTAACTTTGCGGTCGCGGGCCCCGACCCAGGCTTGGTAAGCAGACTCTTTTCGGGCCTCAGCATGGGCGCATTCTGCATTATACCAAGGTCGGGTTTTGTGACCGAGCGGAATGTCGGAGAATGGAATGAAATATTCCATTCCCTGCCGAATCACATCCGCAACCGCGTCTGCACAGCTCGAGGGGCTACCCGAGGAGAAGCACACATGCCGCCAAGGATAAGACGCAAAAAAGTGCCGCATCTCGTCCCAGTCTGCTGACTCGTATCGCCATACTCGCCTCGTGCCTCTAGGGCTCTCATCTGGAGGGGAGCAAGTCGAAACGGATTTCACCAGACAGTGGTCAGACGATCCCAGCGGGGCTGAGACCGACACCGAATGACTGTCCGGATCAGTTGTCAGTAGAAGATCCAAGCAGTTGGGTGTATGGCCGTCAACATCCGGTACCCGCGTTGCCACATTCACCAGCTGGGTTAGATCTAGGGATAGAGAAAACTTGCGCGCCTCTAACCCGGCATGGTCAGTTTTCCGGTATGGGTACAACCATTCTTTATGATGGGCGTTAAAGTCCCCCAGAAAATTAAGCTTCGCTGTTGGGTACCGTTGCTGGGCTATGTCAGCCGACTCCACGAGGCAATTAAAAAGCGCTGTCGTCTCCTGGTCACCTGAGTGCGATCGGTAGACGCCGATGTAAAGAGACTTCTCCACGCCAGTGTCCACAAGTAGCCATATGGCAGAAAAGCCCGATTTCTCAAAGCAACGGAGACGACGACAACAAATGTCATCGCGGACGCTCGCTTGCTTTACCCCAGCTTGCTTCTTGAATTTGTGTTCAAGAGAGTAACCCGGGTAGTTGAGGTACGCCACGTCCGACGGGGTTGTTATCTTCGTCTCCGTTAGAAAAAACAGGTGCGGCTTCTCGGTCTCGAGGTGGTGGTGGACCGGATCGAGATTAGAGTGCAACCCCCTGATGTTAGTGAGGTGCACTTTTAGTGGGAGGAAGTGCAGCCGTTGTTTCACCTTATTCTTATTTTTTCTGGTCATTGTGTTAGAGTATGGTGGGGAAGAAGTCGAACTGTCGAGGCGCTGCTCAGTGAACCAAGTGGAAAACTGGAGCTAACCCAACCTATGGGGAACTCACTTGGAGACTGCGGGGACGCCCGAACCCCCCCGGATATGGCCACCGGGTCCTCCCATCCAGTCGCCAGCTGGCACGGTGGAGCATACCGGGATTTTTCGCGAGTTGGCGGGGCAGCCTTTGGCACGTGGCTGGCGTGCTACTTGGGCCCCCTACTGACTGCGGTCGGCCAACGGCTGGCACCGTGCTTCGGATCCCGCTACCCTCCAAAATGAGTTACCCGGCCAGTTTTGCCCAGAGACCAAGACCGGTTCTGAACAGCGCAACTGACATCCTCCTTCTCCCCCAAAGGCACTGGCAGTCCCACACACCGGCGGAACACAGTAAGCTGCTTGGCGCCGGACTCCGGTGGGATGGTGGTCGCGAGCCAGGCGGCCCCTTGCGGAGCCTACCACCGCTTAAGTGGGATCGTTCAGCCGTACCACAGGCAAGCCTGTGGTGCCGTTGCCCGGGATGGACCGCTAGGAGGTAGATCCCATACCCACCCCAAAATACATTTCCTACAATCATTTTCTACAATTTTAGAATCAACATTATGGAGAAATTAAATGTATTTTTATTTATTGATATTTCTTTTTAAATAAAGAGTAGATAGCTCTTAAAAACTGCACAAAAACGACTAGTGCGGCGTTTTGCTCGGGGAGGCGCCTACAATAGATTTTGCTAGATAGTTTCTTACATGAGTTCAGAGAATAAGCATTGCCATACAACGTGGCAATGCTGCCAGTCTTTTGGGTACAATAGCAGTGGACAACGATGTGGAGGGAGATTTTTCAACGCCATATTTTAGATTGGGTAGTTTATTTTTAGGCTTAATTAGTTTATAGTTTTTGATTTAAGTGTCTAATTATGTTGATCGTTAATTAAGTATTTTATACTTAATATTTTCTCACATGTATTTAACTTCTGTGCCATTGTATTTCTTGACAAACGCCCCTAGATCTGATTCTTTGTCGTCGAATACGACAATTATTCCCTCCTGGTGGTTTGCCTTGAATGCTTCTTTGATCCTTTCCTCACAAGCTTTCTGACAGAACACTATTTTCGGGCAGATATATGGGAATAATCTAGTTAAATCATCTGGAAGGAAAGTTAATTGAGAATTAGATTACTGTTTCATTGACCGCTGAATTGAAGAGAAGTCATGATAATTTTTCTAAGATAGACAGATAAATTATCTTAACTTCTCATACTAGTTTTTCTTTCTTAAAATATTAAGATACTTAAGGTACTTAATTAAGGTATTTCGTAAAACATTACCCTACTTTAACCGGTTGAATGCCGTAATTACCGAAACAATTAAAAAACCTGTGTACTCGCGTGGATCCATGTTTCAGACACTCAAGGGCTTAATGCCTAAATTTAACTGGTTTTCATGCTGTTGTAAAATAAGACAAATTCTCAACATACAATTTTCTATTTAAAAATTCCTGGCTAAAAGAATTGTTATTTTTTTTATAAACTTACTTTGTCCACAGCTAGGATCAATAGCGCACATTGGGTGTCCTCCAAAGTGACAGGCGAAAAAAGGGATGCACAGGTCTATATGGTTGTTGCCCATGATGATGGCCGGGTCCCCAGGCTTCAGTCCAGCCGCCCAGCGTGAACCATAGCACTGGCTAGGCGAGCGGTGCGTCTTGCAACGGATTTGTTTGTTTCTTTTTGTTTTGTTGCGAAATCGATCTGAAGATGCAAATAGTTTAATCCTAACACCTGTCTGTTCTCTTATTTTTGAAGTTTAGTAGTAGTGATTTATTGGGCATTCTATTCCACCTGTCGCTTCCTACGGCTCACTTCGTTCGCCTTCGTCGCTTTCGGTGGAATAGAATGCCCAATGAAATCTTACATAGTGCAGTAATGCAGCAAAATACTGGTTCGACGCCTGTTCCACAACGTTTGTGGTTTGGGCGCTACTCCACTTTGTAAAACTCGTTTGGTTCCGAATGGAACGATAAGTTTATCGATGGCTTACCTCAAATTCAATGCTCGGATTATTTGATTATACTCACCAGCTTAAAACAACTATAAAACTTTATACGTTAACATAATCAGGTCTATATCGGAATGAACCAGTAACATAAAATTCAGGACAGATTGTCTCATTTCTCTCCACATACTTAGGGATGGTGCAATTCCGCTTAGGATAACACACATACCCGTTTCGTGACCAGATTGGCTCAAGGAAATCTGAACTTTAGGATACCGCATACATTAAACTAAAATTTAGGACAGATTGTCTCATGTCTCTCCACAAAAGTTAAATAGCGCACACCCTTAGGTCCACACACATTTTTTTCTGTGACCAGTTTGGTTCGAGGACATCTAAATTTTAATTTAACACATTACAGACGATACAACCTTTTACATCAACACGTAACAATCAAGTGGTAAGCGTGGTCATACGGATAGTCGATCCTTGCCATGCATGCATAAAGCTATGGCGCGGATACACTTGTCAACGGCAGCCGGATTAGAAACGTATCTCACATTATTCATTCTAGCATACAAACTGTGTGTAAATCCGTTGCTATAGAATCCGTTGACGGTAACCGTACCCGGTGCGCGGTGGTTGCTACGTAGATGTAAATTAGCTTTATATAAAAGTGTGCTTTGTTAGTTCGAATCAGCAAAGTTCAATGGCAATGTAATGCACGCTTTCCACGTGTACGCAAATTGCATTCCATGCATTTATATTGAATAGTAACATGACTATCATGTTGTAAACACTAAATTTGTCTTTTGAAGAACATCCTAAATATTATTTTCGTATTTAATTCTAAAAGTTTGTAATCGATTCTAGTTTTAACGTGTTTCATTCATCTAGGTACTAAGATTATACATTTTTTCATATGATATATTTTGTATCAAATACGCTATCTGTCACTTGATATCGAGTGCGAATTAAACTGTTATAAGTGAGATGAACTTGTAAAAAGAGAACACTGTGTACAATAAGATTATTTGGGATGATAGGAGGATTCCAGTTATTATTGACAAATTGGACAACTATGTAACCATAAATCAGACACGTGCGATTGATTCCCACACGTTACAGTGCATTGGATTCTTTCATTGCGGGTTTAGGTGATTATTTAATAGTACGAATGAAAATGTTATTAGTTTGTCGAATGTCGAAATGTCAAGTTTAACTGCAACTTAACGTTATCGAACACATGGATTGGTTTGTATGTATTACAAAATAGTATGTTTTTTCAAAATAGTTATGATTAATTATTAACTACTTCTGCTTAACTGATTTAAGTGAGATAACTATGCTCACAAGTTTATTTTCAACGCCGAGAGAATTTAAAAATCTATAATATGCACAGAAGACCTATACGAATATATGCCTACAAGAATTAATTTGACTGTTGTTAGTTTCACCTCTCACATAAACGTAATTGTGAAGTAAAAAAATTCTCAACAAACATACATCAATTATTAAATTAATTATACATAGTAATGAATCGGGTTCACTTTGTCGGCTTTATTTTTCAGTTCTCATGAACAAATTGCAATTTAGCAGAAATGGTATATAAACAATACGGTTCAATATGACGTAAACGTCATATTTGTTTTTAACAACTGTAAGACAAGTACTTAGAGTTTAAAATTGAAATAACCTATTTTCATGCTGAATTAGTATTTTTTTGTGTATATAAACGAACTAATTTCAATAAATAAATTACATTCGCTCCAGAATCTTCAAAGTGACAAGTAGTACTAGCGGTGCTTTAAAATCGACTTTCTAACATGTAAGTAAGTAATTCATAATTTTAAATATGTACCTAGTCATAATGCTCAGCTACGGACCTGGTTTTTGCCTGCCGGCTGATATCACTGTTATCATGCCCTACCTACCCATAGTGACTGCTACCCAGCTACGGACCTGGTTTCTGCGTGCCAGCTGTTGTATCGATAGCCTTAATTAAGTCGCAGTTGTTACTTACAAAATTAATTTTTATGTGTTCCATTTCAGGTCTGACTCCGATTCAGAATTCCATACACCAACCGCAGCTGTAGCCGAGGTTGCGAAGGTGCAGCCAAAGAAAAAGGTGGCGAAGCGCAAAGCTTCCGAGAGCACCACGCCATCAGAATCGAAATCAAGGTAATTTTGTGTTAGTGCTTGTACCTTTAGGTGCTAGTTGGTGATGTTATATCAATTAAATGTTATACACAGATATACGTTAAATTATAGCTGCAGAAAGCGTTGAAATCAATTGCCGATTATATTCCTTGCAGGAATGTTTACAGTTAGTTCATGAGGTATTGTTATTGAAATTATTATAACATGACATAATGCTGTCTGTCCTCGTAGATTCTATCCCCATAGACAGATGATTATAATACACCCTCAATTCTCCATTAACAAATAAATTTACTGTAATGTGTGAATTGTGTTGTGAATGTAATAAAATGTTAAATTGTTTACAGTAAACGACGCAGCTCGGGCTCGGACCTCTTTGGCATCGAGGACTACATTCCCTCGTTGACCTCAGTTGGAGACTTCGGTTCAACCCTCATCAGCCGTGTAGCCGACGGGAAAGTGCGGCGAACGGTGGACTTAACTGGAGACTTCTATGTGGAGGTAAAGGTCTACAACAAAGCCGATGTGGCCTCCACCCCTAAAGAGGATCGGTGGAAGAAAGCCTCGGTGACCCTGACCCTAAAAGTGCAGCTAAACCGCAACACGCCGCAGTGGGATGGTCTACAAGTTTTTATGAGACGGACTCATGAATTATTTAACAATTCTGAGCCCGTCTTTTATAGTGATAGTATAAATAGAAAATAAATATTTAAGTTGGTGGGGCACCAGGTCTATATTCTATTTAGCGAACGTCTATCATAATCGCAATAATAATAATATATAGCAACAACTAATAGTAAGTCTAAAACTGTTATAATCTAAAATGCCTTTCTGTACTGTTTGTAATGCATCTGTTGAGCGCAGTCACTGGACAGGTCACCTACGTAGTACTAATCATAAAAACAAAAGTATTTCGCCTTTTTGCGAAGGTGTTGAAATAATACATTCTGCATTTCGTAATCGTATAGCTTCTTATAGAATAAAATTGTCGATCCGTCTGAGAATTGTTCGCTAGAAACATTTCTCAATAATATTTGCGACAAAATTAAAACGGTTATTGACATGTCTCTTAAAGAACACACTTGTCTAAAAGTTAATTTCGAATATTTTGCTTTGTTTTTAATGTTTAAAAATGATTCTCAGGAGATTAAATCATTTGCCACAAAAAACGTTACTCTGCATCAGAATTATGAATTTAATTCATTAATGTCCCAAGTCAAAAACACTTTAACAAAAAAGATAGAAGAAATTCAGGACCGAGATAGTGGATGGACGTTCTTGAGCAGTTCTCATTTGGAAGTCAATGTTAACAAATATCAACCTTTGCGCGGTTCAGGCTTTATCGAATTGCCTTCTTCAATAAAATCGAAAAAAGCATGTATTAATATCCGCAATAATGATGAATATTGTTTTTTTTGGTCTGTTGTTGCTGCTTTATATCCAGCTAAAACTCATCCCGATAGAGTATCGTCTTATCCTGATTTTCGTAACGTGTTAAATGTTAAGAACATATCATTTCCAATGAATTTCTCAGATATTGCGCGGTTCGAAGTAAATTACCCCGAAATTAGCATTTACATTTATGGTTTAAAAAATAATACCGTCATAGGACCGCTTTACAAACCAAAAGCCTTGAACGGAAAGGTGATTCATTTACTTTATTTAGAAAGAGATGATTTCTCACATTACTGTCTCATTAAAGACTTGCCGCGACTTGTTAAGAATCAATTAACAAAACACCACAGTAAACTGTACTTTTGTGACGTTTGTTTAATGTTTTTTAATTCATGCGATAATCTTAGTTTGCATAGTTGTGGAGGTGTTGCCACTGAACTACCTCCAAAGGGTTCGTTCATACAGTTTGAAAATTATACTAGAAAGCAATTTGTACCATTTGTCATATACGCAGATTTTGAAACAATGCTAGAGCGGTATCAATCTTGTGCCCTTGACCCGTCTAAGGCAGGTACTGTAACGCGACAGCGACACGTGCCTGTAGCTTTCGCTTATCATATTACGTGTACGCTAGACGAAAGCCACAATCGTTTTGTTTCTTATCGCGGTTCGGATTGTGTATCAAATTTTGTAAAGTCTATTTATAAAGATGCACAAAAAATTTACGATATGTTAAAAAATAATGTTCCTATGATTTACTCAAATGATAATGCTCGCGACTTTGAAAACGCGCAAACATGTCATATTTGTGAGCACTTCTTGTTCGGCGATAGGGTTCGCGATCATTGTCACTTGACTGGTAAATATCGTGGCGCAGCTCATAGTTATTGTAACATACAATACAAACAACCAACATTTTTGCCAGTATTTTTTCATAATTTGTCCGGATATGATTGTCACCTTTTCATAAAAGAATTAGGCGAAGCTCCTGGATCTATTAAAGTGATACCTAAAACAAAAGAAAACTATATTTCATTCACGAAGTATATTCCGATTTCCGATAGTGAAAACATACAGGTACGGTTTGTAGATTCTTTCAAGTTTTTAGGGACAAGCTTAGAAAAGTTGGTTAGTTCAATGAAAAAACAAGATTTTAAACAATTACAATCTTATTTTTCTAATAAAAAACAATTTAACCTACTCACCCGTAAAGGAGTGTATCCATATGACTATATGTCTCAATGGGAACGTTATGAAGATACGTGTTTACCCGCTAAAAAATATTTTTTTAACTCCTTATCCAATGAGACAATTACCGATGAAGATTATGAACACGCTCGGTCTGTTTGGTCAGTATTTAATATTCAAAACATGGGTATGTACACAGACTTATATCTCAAAACAGATGTTCTGTTGCTAACAGATGTTTTTGAAAATTTTCGAAAAACTTGTAAATTACATTACAATCTCGATCCCGCGTTCTATCTTACAGCACCAAGCCTATCTTTTGATGCAATGCTTTTAAAAACAGGAGTTAAATTAGAATTAATTAGTGATGTTGAAATTTTTAGAATGATACAAAAAGGTATTCGAGGTGGTGTATGTATGTGTTCCAAAAGACATGTCAAAGCCAATCATAAATATTTAGATACTTACGATCCAACCCGTCCAAATTCATTTATCATTTATTTAGATTGTAACAATTTATATGGTTATAGCATGTGTCAATCCCTACCCTATTCCGATTTTAGATTTATGAATAGACATGAAATAGATTTTTTACAATTGAACTTAGCAGACATCAGTGATACCGCGGAAAACGGATATATTCTTGAAGTTGATTTAATATATCCGGTGAATTTGCACATGGAACACAATGAATTTCCATTTTGTCCAGAAAAATGCTTACCACCGGGTGGTAAGAACAAAAAGTTAATACCA
This sequence comes from Orthosia incerta, assembly GCA_948252205.1. Classification (NCBI taxonomy): domain Eukaryota; kingdom Metazoa; phylum Arthropoda; class Insecta; order Lepidoptera; family Noctuidae; genus Orthosia; species Orthosia incerta. Next base: position 17,845,430 of record OX411746.1, on the reverse strand, counting down.
AACTTGTACGATAAATATCACTATGTTATTCATTACGTACATTTAAAAAAATGTTTACAGCACGGTTTAATATTGAGAAGGATCCATCGCGCTATTATATTTAAGCAAAGTTGTTATTTAAAGCAATATATTGATATTAACACTCAGTTACGTCAAAAAGCAGAATCAACGTTTGAACAAGACTTTTTCAAATTATTGAACAATAGTATTTTCGGAAAAACCTTGGAAAATAATGAAAATCGAATAGAAGTAAAATTAGTTAACAAATGGTGTGATTCAAACAATAAAACGAAAAAGACCACTTGTGCTGAGAAATTGATAGCTAGTCCATATTTTCATAGCGCATCTGTTTTTTCAGATGATCTAGTGGCAATCCAAATGAAACCTGTGCGTATAATACTTAATAAACCAATATACATAGGTTTCGCAGTATTAGAATTATCTAAGACTCATATGTACGACTTCCACTACTCTATCATAAAACCTTTTTATGGTAACCGAATTGAATTGTGCTATACTGACACAGATAGTCTTGTTTATGATGTACAATGTGATGACGTTTATAAAGACCTCAAGCACCATTTTCTAAAATATTTTGATACCAGCAATTATGCCTGTAACAATGACTATAACTTACCAATTATTAATAAGAAGGTTCCAGGACTTTTTAAAGATGAAATGGGTGGTAACATTATCAAAGAATTCGTAGGACTGCGCTCAAAGCTTTATTGTATTAAAATGTTAAACAAAACAATTAAAAAGGCAAAAGGTACAAAAAAATGTATCACTAAAAATTTAAACATGTTTGATTATAAAAATGTTTTGTACAATTGCAATGTTATTCGCAAAAAAAATGTATTGTTTAGATCAATAAAACATGAAATATTCACTCAGAACGTAAATAAAATAGCGCTTTCAAGCAATGATGATAAACGATTGCTATCGTTTGATAAAGTTTCTACTTTAGCCTGGGGTAACGCAACTATATTTATGTAATGCATTACCATAATTTAAACGTAATAACAGTAGATACATTTTTACATGTATCTTATTAATTGTAAATGGTAAATAAAACTTGTGAAGTTTAAATGCAGAGTTAGGTAATGTTATGCAAGTACTAGGCACCCATTAATTTTACAGTACACTCACATTACATGTGTCTGGACCCTGCTTAATAAGCATGTAAAATATGTATTTCCTTAGTGTCTCAAATATATTTTGTTGTAAACTTACATTTAATTAGTAAATAGTTTAAGTAATATCAATATTATAAATTAAAATAATTATCGGAGGTCGGAATAGGCAGAGAATGTTTATGATCTGTAATTTCAGAAAGAGACACCATACATCTAGAAGTTTAGGAAAATATTCTCTGCCAATTCAGACCTGATAATTATTTACAGGTTACTATGGTTACTATAGTTTTCTTTTATTTGTATTAATTAAATAAATACTTAAATAAATCTTATTTTACTATCATAATTAGATCTGTTTTAATTTCCATTCCTGATGACAATGCGCGTCGCGCTGCCTGGTATGAAATATAACACCAATCAGGTGCTCGCTCACGGCGCTTCATGATGCAAACGACATACCAGTTCGGACTTGTTGAAACACGAAATTGATTAAATACCATAGGTACATGCTTGTATTATTTAAAACATTAGTTTCATGTCCATTCCTGATTGATGAAAAAGAAACAGGTTCCAACTTGATAAAACATGTAATGTTCATTTTTGATGACAAAGCACTCATGGCTCGAAGTTCGCACGCGCGGTGTAGAATTTGACGCCGACCAGGTGCGCCTGCACGAGCTTGAACATGTTGAAACATGAAATTGAATCACAGCGCGGCGTAAAGCTTTATGGAATCTAATTACATATTAGCCGCGTTCCACAGTAATATTATTGTCATTATTGTGTAGAACTTCCATCAGTAAACAGTCAGCCGGAACGGTCATATCACGTCAAATAAAAACGAAACGAATTGTAAGTATTGTACAAGTACCTATCTACTTATAACTTTATTTCATCATGTTGTTTTATGAAATTATAATTAATTATTATTTCGTTTGTTTCAGATCATTGATAATGTGTGATTCACCAGATGTTATCGACTTCTCACAATACGCTCAAGGTTTTCCGACTCCGAGTTTAAGCTGGCATATCCCAGATTTCCCAGAACAACAAATACCTGTCAACAAGGAGCCTAGAGCAAGACAAGACTGCGGACCTGTCAACAAGAAGCCTAGATCAAGACGGGAGTGTCTAAAGCAGAAATCATCTCTGTCTACGTGCCAATCCTTCGTCATAAACAATGAGAAGAAAAAAGGTTTACGACTAATCCAGGTACAAGTGTTGGATATCAGTGAACAACCAGAACCTGCAAGTGACAATCAGGACGTGGTAGTGTTAAGTGCGCAGTATGTAGTGACTGAATCGGTGGACCATGTTATGGAGGAGACGCAATCGTTAATTAATAAAATATCAAAAAAACTTGGTGGGGACAGTTGTTATTATTAACTGGTATCATTATTCTGAAGGAAGGAAGGACTTTATAAGTTATTGTATAAGATTTTTAGTAATTATCAATAATAAATTAAGTTGTATACTTTTTACATTTTATCTTGTGCATAGTCTATAAATATTATAATGTAGTTAATATTAATTTCTTTGTTTAATCTAGTTGCGATAATGTTCATGCATCACAAGTTTGTACTTAAACTATGTAGGATGGTTATCATTAGTTTGTAATAATTGGAAATAATGTAAATAAATCTATATTCTTAATAATTTAAATTGTGTTTTATTTTGTATTCTCGAACTCTAAATTAGCTCTAGTGTAATGATACAATAATAGGTTATTTGCTGTCAGTTTTTTAATAGATTAATTAATTTTTCATCATGGTAAGTATATGTATTTGAAATTTTTATATTTTGCTACAGCTAATTTATAGGTCGTTATGTAGGTTACCTTGAGTATTAAATAAAACACTCTAAGGTAGATAAACATTTTTTATTAACTATTCAACACAATAATATTTAAAATAAATTAAATACAGACATATTATTATCAACATACCATTTTTTAATACACACTGCATTATTTAATGCACAATTAGCTTTATGGTTCACACAATTAAAATCAGTTTTATTTTCACAAAACTTTTTTTTTAATGTAGCAAAATTAGGACACCCTTTCTCGCCTATGTCAATCACTTCACAGTTTACGCATAAATCTTTAATCCAATTAATCTTTTCAGAACCCTTTGTTATAATTCTTTTATTTTTTAAATATGGTAAGATAACGTGTTGAAACTCTCTGTAGTCTATGAAGCCCTCACGCCAGAAAATTCCTCGATTTTTTTCTAACCATCGCACTTGCTTCTTTTCTTCTTTTGTTAAGTAATAAAAGGAATACGGTGGTTTAACCAAGAAAGTTTGAGTATGATTCTGACTTACGATGGCCACTTCTTTCACAATGAAATTATTAAATAAATCTTTAAATCCTTGGAGTTCGACAATGATGATGTCCGCGTTCATGATATCTTCTTCACAATGTTGCTTAATGGTTTGTATTCAACAATACAATCGTTGAGAATGAGACAGTATGCTGAAGTTTGATCTGGTATTTCCGAATCACTCTCAATTTCTACCCGCACATCCACAACAGGTCCAGTCTTTAGATTATCAGCTTGTCTAGAGCAATCGATTACAAACAGCGGTGCTAAATCTCTAAATTGTTTCTCGCTTAGTATGGGCTCCGAGCGACGTCCGTAATACGACTGTTGAAATCTGGTGTATTGCTCGTATAATAAAGCGATTCTGTTATTAGCAAAATTCACATTTAGGTTTTCATATGGAAAATAGGTTGAATTGAGATACACTCTAACGTCTCGAATATGGCAGTGATCGAATTGAGACATGTCAGAATGTGCATTGTTTTTTCTCTTTGTCTGTAGACCAATAATAATGTATCTTGGTTTTTCTATTTGAGATGAAGTTTTGATAGACCAGGTATGTTTTGTAGTTTTAGGCAAAGCTGGATATTCGTACAGATCCCAATTTCTGTATATCATTTGAAGTGGGCGATCTTTTTCTAATACTTTTAACAAACCAATTTTTTCTTTGTCCGATACTTTAACATGCGGTACGCGCCATATGATTTTGTTGATCTGAACATCATCTACTACTTCGCCAGTATTAAGCTTTACAGCGTTCAAATTAGTGTTACTTCGTAACAATATCAGTTCATGTCTACTATTTATTACGACTTTTTTAAAATCTTCTGCGAAACCGAGGATATTCCGAAGTGGTATAGACGCAGAAAATCTTCCTCCATCGATATTTTTTATACCATCAATATTCCAGCCCCAGGCATTAGACATTTTTGATTCACTTTCGTTCATCGAAATGAGTGATTTCATAGTTGTTGTTATACCTGCATTTTTTATTTTATCAATCTCCACTCCATTTAGCTCATACCTAATGTCTTGGAACAAATAGAGTAGAGCATTGTTCGTGAAATTGACACTAGTAGCTTTGTCCTTCGTATCTTTTTTGCTAACGATAATAGTTCCTTCCAAATATAGGGTGCTAGCTGATGGTAATATGTATAAGTCCTGTTGGTTGATAGGTATGCGAATTTCATCGTTCCTGTTGAAACTTGTTATATAGGGCTTGTAGGAATGAAATTCGATTCCTTCTATAGTGTTATCGTAAGTCGGAGCGGATATAACGTCTAAGATGTTCATTTTAGCAATCCGATCGCTCTAAGGAATGCTTTATTGTCTTTAGTTAATTTTATTTTCTTCTTAGAGATAGGTCTTATTTGATAGGTAGCTCGAGCAGAACTGATATTTTTTAGTTGTTGAGACACATTTTTATTGTAGTCAATCATTTTTTTCTTCTAAGATGCAGGTATACCTGCACTTCTTCACCGCGTAAATTGATTAATCGTTTGTTTATATCTAACAGTCTAATATGTATGCAGCTTATGTTGTTTTGATTGATTGGAAAGTATATTGCGTTCTTCGGGATTTCTATGATCCTGTATCCAGGTGGCACATTAAGTGCAAATTCGTGAATAATATGACTTGGTTCACCATTTACATATGAACCGCTTACAATATCACATTCAATCCTGACAACGGTCGTAGGTAGAATGTTGACTGGAGACTGTGACACATGCCATTTATTTGCTTTCAAGATTTGTTTGTTAAATCCTAATAGTTTGCCAAAAGAGTCTTCTTTGATAAAATTAATGTCTTTTGTACAGAATATTGTAGTTTTTAAAGTATTATTATTGCACCGTAGTTTGATTGCTGCATCTTTTATTTCAGATTTTAAATAATCGCCGATATCTTGCAATTCATAAGTACCTTCCGGTATTTCAATAAGTTCATGAAAACCATAATAGAACTTATTATTACTTTTATCAATGTTTGGAATAGAATTAAATGTTGAAAAGTGTAATAAAGCACACTCATACTCTCCATCAAGTTGCAATGTATTAGGATAGTTCGTAGTTAACACCGACGAGTCTCCAGTTATCGACAAAGTGAGTGACATCTTGCAAATGATTGAAATGAAAGAAAAGCATATATTTTATAATACATTTTTATTCCAAAAAGTCCACAAATAATTTAGACACAAATGACCACAATTGACTGCATTAAATTTTTGATATCTTGTATAATTATAAAACACATTACATTTTTTTAAATATTGCATCAATTCCATTGGAGGTTTTAAATTTCCATAGCTATCAAAGTATTCGCAGTGATTGTATACTTTAGAATAAGCTACCCAATGCGTTCCTTCGTTCTTAGAATCATCTAAATTAACGATACCACATTCAATGCGTTTTGGTTTCCGAGGTAGTCGATCCTTCATGTAGACCCCACGAAAATATGGGATGTCTCTTGAATACTTTCGAATGTCTACATTAGTTAGAGGGCGATTGGGTAGCATATTTTTCAGTTTTTTGAAGATGTTATAAACAATCCTTTACCGCTTTTATACGGCTTAATGTATAAACCCTTACCCAACACTAAAGCCTCCATAGCTTTATTATGTCGTTCTGTTTCTTGCAAATTTTTTTTGCTCGCTTTGTAATCATTGACGGTTTTTGCAATGCCAGCTGCACCACCAGCTAAAGTTCCTAAAGCCGATAAACCAGCGAAAATTGGAATTAAAGGTAGAACTCCTCCAGTCTTTGGTATGGGTATTACTCGGGGTACTCGAATTCGATGATGAATGTTTGGAAATAACTTTTTTGCTGTTAAGTAAGCTGCTTTTATTAAAGTCTTATTATCCTTGCGTTTGAATTTCTTAATTTTTTATTTTATTTTTGAAACTAAGCTTTTAAATGTTTTAATGCCAGATCCAGACTTTAGTTTCGTTTTCATAACTATGCTCACTACCCAAGAGCTTAACTTTTCACCTTTCCCTGCATCTTTGGATTTAAGTCTTTGTTTAGCCATGTTAAGTAGTTGTAAATCGGCTTTGTGACGATTTAATAAGTCTGTATGATTTGTATACGCAATGTCGTGTTGCATGCAAGCTTCGTCTAGCTTATTTACACCTCGGTCACCTCGCGCTAAACGTTTGCGAAGTTTGGTTCCTGGTCCGCAATAATTGTATCCTGGCAAATGAACTTCGAATGGTAGATTATTAATTATCCTGTTAACTAGTCCACCTCCTTGCATTACTCAAATTATAATGATAGGATTTAAAGTGCAAAATGGTTATATAATATATTAGTTCATTATTGCAGTTTTTTCAATCCAACTATTTTCAGCACTGTTTAGACCTAACCATTTGACATACAATTTATTTCCTTTCTTTTTCAACACCTTTTCTATCAAATAAACATCAGGATAATTCGATCTTTGCAGTTCTTGTTCGTAAAACGCTCCTAATATCTTTTGCTTTCGTTGATCTTCTATGTGATATGTGACTGGTAAGGTTTTATTTACCTTTGTTATAATAAATAATTCAGTTGACCAATTAGGAGTGTAACCTTTCTCAAAATTATGTTTGTATTTACTTATACGAACATAATCACCAACTTTGAATTTAGGCTTCCACTGAACTAAATCATGTTTGTAATTTTTTTTAATATTTTCTTTGATTACTTGTTCATTACCTTTATTAACATCTACCGGTTTAAATTGAATAGTGCGATGTTTTGTGCCGTTATATCTCTTCAATGTATCTTCCAATGGTAGTCCTATCCACTTATAGTTTCCATTGAGACTAAAATATTTATATAAATTATTTTTTACAGTTCTAATCAGTCTCTCCACAATTGATGCTTTTTTAGTAGAAAACGATGAGTAATGGTTAATGTTGTGCTTTTTCATAAGCGTTTGAAAGGTGATGTTATAAAATTCTGTTCCCATATCAGTTTGTAAATTAACTGGTTTACGATGACTGTTAATCAATATTCGTTTAAATGCATGAGTAACATCAAGTTTATTTTTTGATTTTAACGGCTCTGTCCAAGCATACTTTGAGAAGCAGTCAATTACAACTAAAATGTAATTATAACCTTTATTATATTTCCTCAGGTTCTGCATGTCCATTAGATCAGCTTGCCACAAGTCATCGATCCCCTTTAGAATGACAGTAAGTCTAAGGAAATTTCTTCGTGCAGCTTTGTGTATTTCATTTACTATTTGTTGTTTTGTCATTACTGAGATTTTCAAGTAATTTATCTACCTCTGCTTTAGTATAAAACTTATCTTGCAAATGAGTTGAAACCTCAAGTACCCTTGCTTTTAAAGTAGCTTGAACTATACCCTTTGCATCTTTTATCATTTGAGAACGCAATGTATCAATCAGATTATTAAATTCTTTATGCATATTAGCATTCAATAAATCTATATAATCCTTGTTCACAGACAGATTATTTAATTCTTTTAACGTGTTAGCATTCAATCGATCTACATAATCCTTGTTCACAGCATCGTCTGCTTCTACTGGAGATCTAATTCCTCTCAGTTTTGATGTTTTTAAATCAAAGTCTCCGTTTTCTGATTTTAATAATGCATTTTCATTAAACTCAAATAACTCTGATAAACGCATTCTTTTGTGAATGTAGTGTCCGAATTTGTCTACGTTCATGTTTAAGGTGTATTGTATCGAGAGGTTGATAGTAAAATAAACACATTTTAAAATATTTATTTATTTATAACTTTACATTCACGCAATTCTTCAATGATAGAAATAATTTCATTATCTAATCCTGTGTTGCCAGCATCTCTAGATGCAATTAACAATTTCAACCTTTCCACTAATTCATTAGGATCATCCCAGTACACTAAATCGACGTTTTTTCGCCACTTTTTTATTAACGGTAGACCCTTTCCCTGAACTGTATTCTTCAGTTGAAAAAGAGGTTTAATAACTTGCAAATATTTTTGTCCTTTATTGCTTTTTATTGGCTTACTTGGCTCATAGTCTCGACGATGTGCATTTGTGTCAAGTAACATCAACTTATAATTTTGCATATCACTATCTGTAACCAAGCTTAAGTCTACATCTTTCTTAAGCAACAACTGTTTTAAACCAGGTGTATTTCGATATTTACGTTCAGCCACGGTGATGTATTGATCGTTGATCGTTATGCAAGCAGAGCCTAACATCAGTTGCCCGCGGTCTTTTCTTACTCCAAATGGAATATCTACCAACGCTTCCGAAGATACTGACCAGGATGACGTATCACAAGCTTGATTACTTTCAACTACTGATTCATAAGAAGAGTCACTGTTTGTATCGGATTTATATTTGTCTTCATCATCATTATTATCATTTCTTCCTGCGCTACCAGTTCTTTCTTTCTGCAAAGTTTCGTTAGTAAACGGAACATCAGCAAAATCATCACTAACACGCAGGAGAGGAGTTTGCTTAGCAGCATTAGCAATTAAGTTAAGTGGTTCTGTTACAGGTTTAAAAACAGATTCCAATGCTTGTTTATTGTCGATCTCGGCATCTCTCATTTTTCGTACTTTTATCTTTACAGCTTCTGCCGCATCAACAATTTGTCGTTTCATTGATTTTTCCATATTGGTTAATAGGTCGTAATTGATTTAGCGTCGTAAGGTGAATAATATTATTAGACAGGTAATAGCCTTATATACTATATGTATTCGTGTTCTTAGTCAAAGACTACAAACGTGTCAAATTTACTTCTATAACATCCTTTGTTTTTTGAACAATATTAATTACAACATAATTGAAAGGTATACTCCATATTTTTGAACACATTTCACGAAATTCAATCCATGTCATGTCAGTGTTGACGTGTTCTTCATAAACATGTTTCATATTTCTTTCATCTTGTTTAAAAAGTACGATTAGGTTTGCGTTATCTCTTACTAACTGTTTAGGGATTTTACTATACGTCTGATTTAGATAAAAACAATCGATGAACTTGTGTCTCCCCATAGCAAAATAATCACGTATATTACTTTGGTTTTCACAAGCAACATCATCAAATACAATTACAGAATTCGGTTTTGCGGTCTGAACACTTAGTACTTGCTCATTTTCATGATATTTCTGAAATGAAATGCCAGGTACTCGTTGCAAGACTTTTTCTAAAGAAAGATACTTAGGTTGTTGCAAGGTTTTCGAATAAACATAAACGTTTTGAAATCTTAAACCATTCTCGTGTATAAGAAGACCAATTATTAAATTAGTTTTTCCACAATTTGACGGTCCGCAAATGATGCATCGTACCGATTTAGGTAATAATTCTCCATGGCGAAAACCAGTCTCCTGAGAATGAACACAAAGTTGGTTTACTTGTAACGATTGTGGTTGTTTTACAAATTTCATGGCAACTGCTTAAACGGTTATATTAATAATGAGTCAATTATTTTATTACACTGACATTTATAACTCATTGTCGCTAACTATTATGATACTGCTAACAATTATTTATAAGTTATACCTTCCCCACAAACTTTGTGGATAAATTTATGTTATTGGAAATTCTAAAAAACTTTTCGTTCCATTCGTAACCAAACGAGTTTTAAAAAGTGGAGTAGCGCCCAAACCACAAACGTTGTGCAATAGGCGTCGAACCAGTATTTTACTGCATTACTGCACTATGTAAGATTTTCCACCTGTCGGTTCCTACGGCTCACTTCGTTCGCCTTCGTCGCTTTCGGTGGAATAGAATGCCCAATAAATCACTACTTTTAGTACTCAATTGTTTTAGCATATGAGTTACTTTGTCCTGTTATTGTTTATAAACAAAACTCAACTCAGCTGAATCCGGTTAGACTGGAAGCCGACCCCAATTTATGTAGTTGGGAAAAAGGCTAAGCAGATGATGACGATGAGTCCAGGGAAATAACTGTAATAAGGCCAATCTGCGGCAAAAATCCATGAAGCATATAAACCTCAATTTGATTAGCCTAAACTCACATACGCAGTGATTTAGTACGAAAAAAAAAAAATTACTATATCTTGGCAACCAATAAAATTACCATCAACCACTAACCATTAACGAATCTTATGTAGGACTTATTAGTGCACAATTTAATAAGGAGGAAACTTGCCCTAGCATAAAATGTAGTAATACAAAAACTTTATGAGAATTAAACAGATTTTTAGAACTTTTTACAGTCAACATTTTTTTACTCTCAAGCGATTTTAATGGACTTTTCAGACAAATTACTACTAGAAAAATGACCGACATTATTATAGATATTTGCCTAATATTATTTTGTCATTTTATTATGTTCCAAACTGTGTCATTCTTTACTTTCGATGAAAAACACTGCAATATTTCAGTACTGTTAACTTTTTCTAATTCAGTATTTTAAGGTTACACTAGTCGATCATTCTTCCATACAAACGTAGTCTGGCGATTAATCCACTGTTTGACAATGTACGTTCAAAATAAAAAATGATGTCAATTTGTCTCATCTCATCGTTATCTAGCCCTGTATGGAAACAAAAAAGTAAAAAATAGTAATATTTGAAAGTTATGAGCGTCGAAAGTTCCATATTTAAACTCTAATTTTAACGCATCTTTGGACGGAAATAAATACCATAAGCAAAACAGCCACCATACAGGGATAGATTAGTAGGTCAACAATGCAAATAATTTTATTATGAAAATATACATTTAATCGTTTTTTCATGATATCTAGACTTCCAAAGGTCTGTTTATAAAATATCGCGCGCTCGTTTTCGTCCTAATTCATCATCCATTTCGCAAACACACACAACAAACACAAACTTACAAAAGTGCTAATTCGTACGCGAACTAGCTTCCTACTGCTCATCACAGCATCTATCTCTTTCGCACGTGTTGTCGGATGAGATAGCATGCATTTTAACCCCGCGCACAAAATAGTTTGTGCTGTCGACTAATAGGCAACCGGCAACCGTAAGCACTAGAAATGGATAATATTGCTGTCAAAACATGAAAATATACCAGAAAACGTCACTTTGAATGTTAAACGGATCTCTGGAGCATATAAACATAATTTGACTAGCCTAAATTAGCATACGGACATATTTAGTACAAAAATTAAACAGAACAAAAATTGTCCCATTTCTCAAAAAATAATGACAATTAGTGAACCTTTTGGAATGGGAAAGGGACTTTTTTGTGCACAATTAAACAAGGAATAAACTTGCTCTGGGTACAAATTGCAGTAAAATCAAAACTTTACGACAAACTGATTTTTGGGCCCTTTGACAGCCCATATTTTTTTTACTAGTTGTGATTTTTATCGACTTTTCAGGCAACGTTATTACTGCTACCATAATTAACGTAATTTGGCCTTCCTGGCCAAGTATGAGTTAACCGGACCGAACCGCAGGTGAGGTCCGGTTATATACGAGGCCAGGATGGCTTTCTTACTGGTTGAGGCTTGTATAATGCTTTTCTCAAAAATGAAAGAAAGTTTAACAACAAATTCGTTAACAACCAAAGTTTAACAACCTTCAATATTAATTAAACGAATTTGTTGTACATCGTGATTAACGGACTCAAAAATATATCTATCTCATAAAATGTCATACCAAAAAGAGAGATAGATATATATTTGAAGCCTCTCTCCTATAACCATGTTAAAATGGCTAAACTCTAATCTGTGTCTGGCTGGTACTATGTTTTTTTTTCTAAGCCGTTCTAGATGATCTACTGTCTAGAGATAGGCGTTTTTGGTTTTTTGCACAAACGGTTATGTAACCGATATACAGTTTTCATATCGATATTGAAAACGGTTGTCAGATATCGTATCGATATCATTTAGTACAGTTTGCAAAAGTTAAAATGTTATTTAGATGAGCAAACTAAGAACGAACGCGAAATAAAAGAAAGAGAGGAAGCGCATATGGTTCCTATCGTTTGTGAAGTTTGCGTTTTGTTCGTAGTTCCTACGTTTTCGCATTGTTACGGTTTTAAGTTTTGACTTATTGGTTCTCGCACGCTAGTAAGGTTTTAATTAGATACATGTTTTGTAATATCGGGTATTTTGATATAGATATCGATATGATATGATATCTAACACATATCCGATATAAATTACGTTTTGATATATCAACCCTACTACTGTCCAGTAAGTAAATTACATACTTACTTACTGGACAGTAGGAGATTCCAAATTTAAAATCTCGCTTCTTACTGGACAGTTGTGAATAAGTCTCCGGTAGAGTTCACTTTCTGGATACTTTTTAGAGATGTTATGACAACATTACATACCATTTTTGAGAAAATTATCTTTTACTAACGACGGAATGGTATTCTAAGTTAAAAATCTAGCTGGAAGAATACATTTTGGTATGTAAATATTTTTTTTGAGTAAATATGTTTGTGATAACGGAATTCATTTATTTGCAATTATATTGTTTTAGAATAAATTTGGCTATAATTAAGTTTGTTAGATACTTTCTCTCGAAGAATACTTAATTAAGATTTGAATAGACTTTATTATTGTTTGATTAGCAAAATAATTTGTAGGTACTCATTTCGCTGTACGAATTTCATCATTTATTCATAGAACACATGGTTTAGGTTTTTATAATGTCTATAGTTGTGGGCAAAGACATTGATATTTTTAATAGACAGTAGACTACAGTACAACTATTTTCTTAATGTCCCTCGGCAAACTTCGTGTTTCGTCAGTCGTCGGATTTCTCTCAGTTGCCCTTTGCACTTGGTGCAGACCGGACGCTCTCAATCAACTTGGAAGTATATAGAGTTTTTAATACTCTTTTAACATAATGTTATTTATTAAAAAAATGGGACGAAAGCTGTTAAAGGAAAATAGTTTTACAGCTCTAGTTAGCTATAGTTCACACGGAAATCATTAAAGTACAACAAAACAACATTAAAGTACTTAGTTCTGAATACAAATTATTATACACGATACATCTAATAATTAATGGACATGGAAAATAGCATTAGTTTATATTCGGAATGCGATGATTGCCGAGGGGCATTAAGAAAATAGTTGTACTGTACATAGGTAGCTAAAAGTAATCTTGGAAGAACTGCTTTTGCTTCTTATTTTTGTACTAAAATCTACTTAAACGATCGATACTGGCTGCTAGTTTATCTCTAGTAGTGCTCGGTCAAATGAACACGTGAGAGTCGCCGCGGTGTAAACTATGAACGTAAACACGTATTCTTTATTGAGTTATTTCAGTTTTACCGCACTTTGCTTTCGCCTTCTTTGTTCTAGATGTATGGTAAACCTGATAAAAATGTGTATGCATGTATGTATTTATGTTCATTTGTTCCCTCATTAATCTTTCAAATTTCGAATCATAAACCTATATGTATGTTTTGTTAGCTAACATAACTACACACACATAGCACATACCTGTCCTTTAGTGAATATTACATTTTATAAATCGACTATGTTATCAAATTACAGCAGCGAAATTAACGTCATGTCCTTTGTAATATTCACTGTTTATAATATTTCTATTGCAGAAACTGATACAAACATAAACAAACTAAACAACAAAATACATGTATGCGATTCCACGGCATAAAATATGAACATATTAGTTGAGAAAAGGGGCTGCTCGAGCTTATGTGACACTCAGAATCGTGCATTTTATTTTTACCCAAAAAGCATTTCGTTAATTTTCAAATTGCAACAAACATAATAATCAACAACTCAGAGAAGGTCGTTTTATTGTACTTGCTCGTTACATTGTAATAAACTGAGCTACGATCATTAAATATTAATTAAAGTTTTCCATGATAATTTCGCCGATAAGCTGAATACAAGTTACACTGATTGATTTAGTGTGAACACAGATCTTAAATAAGAAAGCGAAAAAATCAACTGAAATTAATAAATTTGGCCGAACAGTTTTCAAGCGCCTGATAGTGGATTTCTTTTGACATCATGGCTTAGAAAAAAAACTTAAAGAAAACAAATACAATGGACACTTTTAAATTGGTTTAGTCTGTGTCCGAAGTCATTAACTAAGCTTCTTAAATACGGACCATAGAGGGTTATTAAGTTACATATTCCAGGTGGACATAGGCTATATAGTATTATGTACGATAAGAACATATTTATTTATTTAAAAAAAACTCGGGAAAAGTCGGGGCGGGTTGCTAGTCGATCTAATAAATTCAGAGCTTAGATAACGCCGCCAAAGATAATGTCGAAATATAAATAATCTGTATTAAATTCATTATAAACAACTGATGATGGATGTGAAGCCAAGCGAATGGAAATTACCCCCCTGAGGCTCAGCATTTGAGATAATATTTAATTCTCTTTGGTTAATATTCATATTATCAAGAAAATAATCACGAATCTTAAAGATTAAATCAGTTGGGAAGGCCTCAATTATAATGACTTGATTAAAATCTGTTATTAAATCGTTATGTACTTTATTATGAGGGCACGATAAACAATCATAGCAGAGAATGCTTGGCTAGCTTAATGTATCCTGTCGACGTAGTTTATATTCAGCGTAGCAGGTGGCACCATCTAGTGCCGCTCACGACACCTCACAATTTCATTCTTTATTCTTACTCAATTGGTTAGCAATTGAGAAAGAATGAAATTGATGTGTGGCTGGCCGTTAGTGATAAATCTGAGGTATTAATTTAAATAAAAATTCCAAGATAATAACGAATCTTAAAGATGAAATCAATTGACAAGGAAATAATTATGTACTTAAATAAAATCTACAATAAAATGATAATTTAAATGAGGAGTTGTATTATGAAGGCACGCTAAACAGAACTTTGAATTTCAATCATTGCAGATAATGTTTGGCTTGCTCAATGTAACCTGTCGGCCGTAGTCCGTATACAGCGTAGCAGTGTGCTTAGTGCGAGTTTCTTAACGTACTCACTCGTGATAACGTTAACGATCTCTTATGTCAAAATGTATACAAAAAAAGAGGTTTCTCCTTACCGTCCCCAGGTGGCGCTTATCCAATTTCAATACAAATTAACGTTTACTTTAACGCGATTGAGCGTGAGTAAAATCTCGCACTAAGGCCTCAGGTTACACGATCTATAGCCGCTCACGACACCTATAAGATCGAACGCCACACGTTTAAACAATTTCATTCTTCATTGTTACTCAATTGCTAACTTATTGTTTTCAGAGAACATGGAAGAGAAGCGAGTGAACGGCGGTCTTTTCTTCGTGGATTCATTACCCGTTACGTCCTCCGGCAAAGTACATCGGATAAAAGTTAAGGAGATGGCACACGCAGCGCAAAAAGAGGCAAAAATCCTCATCTCTACTTCTATGAACTAGATAAATTATAAAGTACCAGTGTTCGATTTCATCAATAATAGTGAACACTTATCAATGAGGATCTAAGTAATGATCGTTCTAGTTTAAGTGTGTTGTGAATTCTCACTCTAGATAATATTTGATATCGGTTGCGAAAATAAAACTGGTATAAGTACGAACTTATCTTAAGCTAATTTAGGAGGATGTTCCTCCGTAAGTGTGTGTTAGTATTTAATTGTTGTGTTCACTTTATTGTTTCCAAGTTAATTAGAAGATAAGGATAAGATAAGGTTTGACCCACGTCAAAAATGACATATAATTTTACATTTACATTAATGGGTACCAACTTACAAGGGGTCCGTGCCCACTCGTCCCGTTTATACTCGACCCTAAGAATAATACCTGCATATTTCTGTTTTGATAGGCGTAAAACGTCGATGTATAGTCAGCCAGAAAAGTTTTAATTTAACGCTTGCAGCACAGAGAATGTAAAATTAAAATAATGGTTGGATAAATAAGTAACACTTAAGTACTTATCCTTTTTTAATATAGTACACGCTTTGTACTTTGTAGTAAATTACGAGCTCCCTTTCATCGACTTCATAAGGTGCATAGTTCATTCGTTGGGGTTGGTATAACTTTTTACAACAAGTTACCGTCTTCTTTTCTAGATTTGCCATTTAACGCATTTAAAGCAAAGGTAAAAGCTAATCTCTGTTCTAAGGCATACTATTCTATTAATGATTATTTAGATGATAAGCATAGTTGTTCGCTGTGTTGAACTCAAGACAATGTTCGTGTTCTTTTACCAAAATTAGCTTGCTGTCAGGTTAAATATTATTATTTTTTAATTTCGTTTTTATGTGTATTTTTTAAATTTTATTTTTTGGTAAGACTGTCGTAGGTATCGTTTACTGTTATTGTCAGAGCTGATGAGGATTGCTACTATCTTTGCATTATATAGAGTTAATCTTTCTAGTATTATATAGCAGCATAGCCAGCATTGTGTGAGTACCATGTACTTCAGAGCTATCATTGTCTAGATACCTACGTCTTCTATTGACTTGAATGACTCCGGTGGTTGAGAGTATGTCATGCCCACTCAAATGTCTCGCCGATGGTGGCGCGTGTGTCGGATCATTTAGCTCCCTTCAAAATGGTTGAGCTGAATGGTGCTGATGCATGTGTCATGTTCGTGAACGGGCGCTGTCGGTTGGGACTGGTCATCTCTTAGCTGCCATGGTTTATTTTAATTGATTCTAATTATATTTCTGAATTGTCTTTTTATATTTACTATGGACACTTTTAACTTGCTACATCGTTCTCACATAATGTGTAATCTCAACATGAATGATGTAACAAATGATTTGTAATAATTACCTAATTGAAAAAGAGTGTCCATGGAGTTTCTTGCCCGTTCTTCTCCATAGAGATCTACGCCTTGGAATGGGCATCTACGGTACTTTCACAGTTATTATGTCTTGTGACTGGGACTGTAGCACCATAATTTTGTAATATTTTATTTTGTCTTTTGACAATTCAAAAGTGCCTGTAACTGGCCTACTTGAAATAAAGTGCTTTGACTTTTTACTTTGACGTTGACTTTAAAAATCACAGATTATTATTAATTATCATTACAATTTTATAGCTGGTGACACGGTGGTATTTATTGGATCAGTCTTTATACGTGATTATAATTATTAGGTTAACAAGTAGGCACTAACGGGTAAAATAATAAAACTAAGATTAACTAAATTATCTTTAAAAAATAAACATTGATATCTTAAAGAATACAGCACTAGGTAGGAAAAACCCAATTAAAAGATACAAGTTTTTAGCAATACAAAACCGACAATTAAATATAAAAAATAAACTATAACAAAGACGCAGGTTATAGTAGTGGGCAGTTCGAGAATGATTTCTAGGATCGACTGGACGTCTCTTCCCCAAGTTCGTTTTGACAATTCAGTTATTTCCTTCAGTGAAAAAGTTAAGAACTTGGGGATATTCATCGACAAGAACTTCTCTTGGACTGCCCAACTGTAAGAAGTAAGCCGCAAGTTATTTGCATCTGCTGCAAATTTGAGGAGACTGCGTAATTTTCTTCCGACTGCCACCAAGATTGCGCTTGCACAATCTCTTCTACTTCCCATCCTTGATTATGCTGATGCCAGCTATCTTGACCTTACTCAAGAACAACTCTATAAACTTTGAGCGCCCTCAAAATTTTTGTATAAGGTTCATATTCGGTTTGCGCAAATATGACCATGTTTCCGACTTCCGTGTAAAGCTCAAGTGGTTGCCAATTCGCCTTCGCCGGAATGCTCATATTCTTTCTCTTCTGTATAATGTGCTCTTTACTCCTTCCACTCCTCTTTACCTCAAGGATCGTTTTCAGTTTATCTGCGATTCCCACACGAAATCACTTAGGTCATCGGATAACTTGCGACTTGAAATGCCAATACATTCCACTACTTTCTTGGATAAAGCTTTTACTGTCCAAGCTGCTCGTCTGTGGAATGCATTTCCCGACCCAATAAAACGCGCCCAGTCTTTGCTTTTATTTAAAAGACTCGTAAAGGAACATTACCTGACACTGTGATTGTCGTTAGTCAACATTTACTTTCATTGCCTATATATTTATTGAGTATGTATGTATTTATGTATCTATTATAGAACATATGTATATATTTGTGTATCTATAATAATATTATTGTGTTTAAATTAAATATTCGTATTGTTATATGTTACACCAATGTCAACCCCATTTCATGTCCAGGCTATCACTGTCCATTCCAGGTTGCCTGGAAGAGATCGCGGTATGCGATAAGGCCACCCGTTGTATGTGTTTTAGTTTTAAGTTTCCTTTTCTTTGTTTTAACTTGGTGTACCTACAATAAAGCATATATAAATAAATAAATATAAATATTCAACATTAAAGTAAGAATAGGTTTTAGTACAAAATCAACAATGTTTTTCTATAAATAATCGACATGAAAAAAATACAAATAATTATACAATAATGTATTTTTTTCATTGATCCCTAACTCTCACACACCTCATTTTTAATTTTATCTACAATTGCCACTTATCATTTTAGGAAGTGTCTGGTTCGCACTGTGGCGAATGTGCTCTGTGTATTTATACACTGTCAGAATTTAAAACTAATTTCACTTGACCACTGCACTTCAGTCCCGTTCTTTTATTAACACAGGCCCACACTGTGGTATCTTATATTATATTATTCAGTGCAGCCGGTATACATGACCGACTTTGGCCACGTCGATTTGAAATTAATTCATAATTTTTACGCACTCTGCCCTGAGAAGGCCCTTCACCTGACATTGTGAATTACAATCTAACCATACCTACTTTACTTTCTTATCATATCGGCACCTTACAAACTTGCATTTATGATGAGCTAAATAGAGTTCGAACGATATATATAAGCCACTTTTACAGAAAAACGGTTTAAGCGAGGTAGAGGCTATCTTTATAAAGCTAAATTTATCAAACGAAATCACTGACTACCTGGATAAATTATGAATCATAACAAAATATTAAATATTCTATGTATAATAAATGAATAAGTTCATCATCATCAGCCTTTGTAATGTTCCCACTACTGGGACACTTTGACCGACTGTACAAATGACACTGAATTGGTAGTAAAACATCTGGTATTATTCTTCGGGTCGATTCCAATCGGGTCGAGTGGGCACGAACCCCTTACAAGTAAGATCAACATTATCCATGTCCCCACATAACAAGTTACTTCTAACCTACAAAGCCAGTATTCAGGTATTCAACTCAGATTTCAGGATACCTGTGGAGCACTTTGGAATAAACTAAAACGCGTTTAAAATTCCTCTTGCGGTTCTCGAGTAATCAAAGTTAGTAAGAATATAATGAACCTGGTTTATTTGATACCTTCTTATAGTTTTGAAGTTTATGAAGTGTCTTGTAAATTGTTATCCTTTTAGGATTTACAAGGTAATTTATAGAGAAAGATAATGGAGTTAGACTCCATGAAAAGGATGTCAGAACACGTTATTTAAACTTCGTACTATATATTATTATTAGTAAGATAAACGTGAAAGTGGTGAGGATGGATGGATGATTGGGTGTTTGTTACTCTTTGAGGCAAAAACTACTGACGGATTCTGATGAAACTTTACAGAAATGTAGCTCATACATCAGAATAACACATGTAGGCTATAATTTATGAAGATATTGAGAGCAGGACTAATACCACGTGGGCGGAGCCACTGGCGGCAGCTAGTATATTCTAAAGCGGAAAAATTGTTTGTTTGATCTTAATAACTAAAATTGTTGATCCGATAATATAAATTCTGTTACTGATAGCAAGCTACTCTACGAGCTGAGTGATATGTGTGAAGATAGACCATAAGAACGAAGCCGCGGGACAAAACTAGTACCCTGTAATCATGTAACACTGTCACATGCATCCCTAATAATATTATGAATGTGAAAGTAACTCTTTCTTTCTGCCTGTCTGTTATCTTTCACTCTTAAACCGCTTAACCTTTACTTGAAATTTGGTAAAAAGATAGTTTGTGAAATTACCCTGAGTACGAGTAGTTTTATCGCAGAAATCAATCTCAAGGGTGTGGAAAGGGCAGTGGCAGTTAGTATGGTGAACCTATATTTTCTCAAGTACTAATTTTACACAGACGAAGTCATGGGCAAAAGCTAGGGACTAATTAATCCTATACAGTATGGAAAAGGGTAATAACTCTTTAGTATAAGAGCTTCTCACTTGTTTCCCTTACAAATCTGTGTACCGTTTTATATTCCTTTATCGTAAAGCTCTTTTCACGATTCTATTGCATATTGTTGAACCCCTATCTAGAAAATAAAGGATCTACTCGTAAATATTCAAAGATCCGATCCAGCATTTCCAGAGCATAAGGTGTTACAGTGTCTTTGACAGTACGGCTCGTTGGAGCCATAGCATGCTTTCTATATTTTATTTGAAAATATTTTGCAACTTGCTTTTACGTGCAAACAATATAAAAAAATCACGTTAGCTGTGAAAAAAACTCTTTTGCAATAAAACGGGCACTTTATATTTTTCTCTACTTCAATGAAGAATAACAAGAAAGAGGTTTTATTCATTTGACGATATATTGGCATGTTATTTAAAGCATCATGGCATGATTCTTTACGTTCCAAATTTAAATTTTGAAATTAACATAAGAAAAATATTGATTATTGTAAAATTCCTTTACTAATGGCGCGACTTGCTGAAACGATTTTTTTACTGATAAGTTACTAAAATTATAAAACATTTTGGATATTTTCTGGCAATTAAACAATTTAATCTTTCTTTTTACATTAAATACTACTTTATGATCTGAGTGATAAAGTGATAAGGGCCGGTAAAATTATAGCTCTACTTGAACAAAATTACGTGTCTCAGCGGCTAAATGTGAGTCGTTCAACTGTCCAGGGGACTTAGCAACGGTATCAAGAGACCGGTTCGGTCAAAAGTAGACCCGGTTCGGGAAGAAAACGATGCACAGCACCAACAGATGACCGCTTTTTGGTGAGTCAGGCGTTGCGGAATCGTAAGGCGTCAAGTGTGCACCTGAAGAAGAGCCTTAAAGAAGTAAGAGGAGTAGAAGTTAGCTTGTGGACGATCAGGAGGAGGCTTTTGGTTGCCAATATCAGGAGTTACCGCCCGGCTCGGGGCCCTAAATTACTCCGTGAGCACCATGTTGCTCGAGTTCAATTTTCTCGAAACTGTACTTCATGAACTCTGGAGGACTGGAATAAAGTATTGTTTTCTGATGAAGCTAGAATCTATTTGTGTGGAGAGGACCGACGCCGGCGAGTGCTGTGAAAACCTTTCTATAAAATGGGTCCTCGCGAGTCCCTCAGAGAAAAGTTTAAAGAGATCGATATACTGACTCTTCGCTTTATATTTTGGAATGTATTTTGTATGCCCGAAAAAATTAAGGGCTTTTCAAAACTAAAAGTGACTTCCATAATTTAAATAAACGCAGTACGCACAAAATTGTAATACCCAAAATAGACAGAATACGCTTTTATAACAAGTTGCCAAAGTCAGTTATAGAACTGACCGATGGAAAGTCCAAAAACAACATCAAACGTGTCCTTATTAAAAAAGCATATTATAAAATCAAGGACTTCGTTGAAGATAAAAATTTTGGCTTTAGCTCCTTCTGTGCATGCAGCTTCCCCGGTAACTCATAAACGGCACACATATGTGGATGTCTCTAACTATTCTCAAATTCATTTTTCTTTTTTTTTCTTTCTTTTAATTAGACTTTTTACAATGGTTTTCAATCATCTTTATAGCCCTTTGCTAAGAATAGTTACAGCACTGATAACAACATTTGTGCCACATGTTAAATTTACCTTTGTTTATATTCTTTTACCGTTTTTTTTTGAATGTGTGAACATTGTAGGCCTTCTAGATTCCTAGATGCTTGTTAACATTTGTTAACTTTTTATCTCGTTCATATAATCTTTTTTTTTTAGTTTTTAGTTGCTTACGACTTTTTGTCGGGCCTACGTTGTCCCCCCATTTCTAAGCACTAACGCTGTAACATGGAAATATTGTAAAAGCAAACCATTTTTTTTAAAAGAGTAACCGTGGAGATTATTGCCGGTTCTTTTCAATAGGAAACGACCAACCTGAACCGTGCACCTTTTGTCGACGTTTTATAAGTGCCCATGTAGGCCTATGTGAAATAAAACATTTTGTATTTGATTTTGATTGAAAACCACGGGAACGCTATGAGGTAGTGTGTTTCGAAGAAATCACTTCTTATGGCGGAAGTTCCGTTATGTTTTGGGCAGCAATTAATTCGACGGAGCGTACGGAGTTAGTTTTCATAGACAGAGGAACATTAAATGCACACCGGTACATAATGGAAGTCCTTATTCCATATGCAAAACCCGCATTGACTGCACTTGGGGAAGATTCCATTTTTATGGACGACAATGCTCGCCCGCACCGTTCTTGCGACGTGGAAGCGTACATGCTAGAAGTTGGGATCCGTCGTTGATTGGCCAGCTCGAAGTCCTGACCTCAATCCATTTGAGCATGTCTGGGATGTTCTAAAGAGACGGGTAAGATCAGTGCAACCTGCTCCACAAAACATCAGGGAGCCGAAAAGAGTCATTGCAGAAGAGTGGGAACGTATTCCTCAAAACGTTATTAAAACATCGTGGAAAGTATGCCCAGAAGGATTCAAGCTGTGATTTTGGCAAGAGGAGGTCACACTCGTTATTAGGTTTTCACATTTGTAACTTAATTTAATTAAAACTAAAAAACAAAAAATCTTCTTGTCTTTATAGGGAACTATCCGCAAAGCTGCGCTCAGATGGCGTCACAGGTTTCTGCGTAAACAAACTAGAGAAGGGCGTTTTCGGTTTTTTACGCAAACGGTTATGTATGTGTTTTCATATCGATATCGAAAACGGTTTTCAAATATCGATATCAGAAGTACAGTTTGCAAAAGTTAAAATGTTATTTAGATGAGCAAACTAACAACGAACACGAAATAATACTTAGAAAGATAGGTAGCGCATATGGTTCCTAACGTTTGTGAAGTTTGCGTTTTGTTCGTAGTTCGTACGTTTTCGCATTGTTACGGTTTTAAGTTTTGAATTATTCGTTCTCACACGCTAGTAAGGTTTTTATTAGATACAGCTTTTGTAATATCGGTTATTTTGATATCGATATCGATATGATATGATATCTAACACATGTCCGATATAACTTCCGTTTAGATATATCGGACACATCCCTAAAAAAAAACAAACTGTCAAAGTCCAGCGACAAAATTTCGCAGTTTATGTATACAAAATATAAAACAAAAAGTTAAAGAAAAATGAAGCTAACTAACTTCCCCAATATTATTATTTGGTTTTTGAATACAAGTTATCTTAAAAACAGTAAAAAAGAGTTCGGTAACCACAAACAGTAGTAGACGCCAAGTTGTTATGTTTTTGTTTACCCAAAGCCGTCAAGCGCCATCTGGCGGGAGCAATTGGCAGTAATGTTCCCTATTGCCGACCACTTCTTATTGTTTGGCCGTGTACATTGGTTTTAAAGAATTCATCGTTTTTTTTTGAATTGCCAGAATTCACTTCACACGTATTAAATTTACACGATTATAAGTATACAGACTACGTCAAACAATTAAATTTCATTTTATTAACTCAAATCGACCTTAGAATGTAAATTTCCTAAGTGCCCATTTTGTATGTTGGGTTTGGTTTCTACTTTACCGAATGCAGCTCAATATCCGTATTTTTAACCGATTTCAAAAAGGAGAAGGTTCTCAATTCGATTTTATTTTCTTTTTACCTCAGAACTTTATAGTACGTGATCCAATTTTTATGATTATTTTTTTATTTAAATGCTGGTGCTTCTCATATATTGTGGGACCACTTTTGATCCAGATCGGTCGAGTAGTTTTTGGGGTTCTTTAATAATACGTATTTAATTGACTTCGACTACATTGATGATATTCGCCATTATAAGAAAAGCGTAAAATAAAAAACTTTTTTACAAAAAAATACAACTGACTTCCAAATAAAAACACTACAAAGTAAAAAATAACTATAATATCGGAAGTCTGTGTCAAAAATCGAAAAAACGAAAACAGGAACATCCCGAAATTGTGTTTTTTGTGTTTTTTTTTTTTTAAATCCTTGCCCCACACTAGGAATTTATTCCTGTATCGTGGGTGCGTTTACAAACATATAAACTCACATACACAACACCCAGAGCCGGAACAACTATCTGTAGGTCATACAAATATTTGTTCCGTGCGGGAATCGAATCCGCGACACGCAGCGCAGCAGTCAATCGCTCAACCACTGCGCCAACCGTGCGCCCCTTTTATTCGGAAGTCGATTGTATTTTTTTGTTAAAGTGGTTTATGGAGCGCCTGCCTGTCTCACCTTCACAACTCAGTAACTAGGTAAGATAATACCCCTTGGTAAGACTGTTGTCAGGTTTTCTTCTGACTATTCCCAGCGATTGTATTACACAAGATATACAAATGACAGTCGACTTATCGATGGGATCAACGACTTAACGCACCTTCTGAGGCACGGACGAGTTCCGGTATGGACGGTCACACATCCACGGACCGACCTCGGCAAGCGTTGCTTAGTCTTGAAGATCGAGTTGCTACTGTTATTATTTACCCACGAGCTCCTCCATAGGTACATTCCTACAAATTAGTATGTGCAGGTATGTACGCAGAATGTGGGTATTTGTGTGCTCAATACAGAACGAAGGGCGCTACTACGCTAGAAATTGCCGATTTGTACTGAACAATTTAAATTTCACATATTTATTTAATCAAAATAATTACCATTATTATCTTTACATTGCTGCCATCTAATAGAAAGGTCATTTATGCCTTTGCGATAGAACTTTGGTGATCTAGATTCGACAAACTGTGTGAAAGCATTTTGTACTGCCTCCTGAGAAGAAAACTTTTTATCACGTAGAAAATTGTCCAAATAACGTTAAAAATGGTAGTCCGTTAGAGCACGGTCTGGCGAATACGGAGGGTGACGAATGGTTTCTAATTGCAGTTCATGTAGAGTTAAAACGGTTCCTCGTGCTGTATGAGGTCTCGCGTTATCATGGAGCGATAATGGTGAAGATCGATTCATGAGTCGGGGCTGTTTCACTGCTAGTTTTGCTATCATTGTTCGGAGTTCGGCACAGTAGACGTCTGCCGTTATTGCTTGACCAGATCGGTGAAAGCTATAGTGAATAACACCATGCTGAGACCACCAAACAGTTACCATTAACTTTTTATTGGTAAGATTTGCTTTAGTACCCTGTTGTGGCGTTTGACCTGGGGTCAGCCATTACATTTTTCGCTTACGGTTATCGTAAAAAATCCACTTTTCATCACATTTCACTATTCGATCCAATATTCCTTCATTTCTGTATCGATTCAACAAGGCAACACAAGTTTCAACACGCGTTTCTTTCTGCAGATCAGTCAAATCATGAGGCACCCATTTTTAATTTTTATTGATTTGACGCAAATGAGTCATTATTGTTGGTAAGGTAACGTTAAACAATGCCGCTAATTCCTGGGTAGTTTGGCTTGGATCGGCTTCCACCATCTCTTTTAATTCATTGTTATTCACCTGTGTGGGCGGTCTTTCACATGGTTTGTTCTTTAAATCAAAGTTTCCATCACGAAAGCGTTTAAACCAAAATCGCACGGCGCGTTCATTAGCAGTCCCCTCTCCTAACGCAACATTGATATTGCGAGCTGTTTCTGACGCGTTAGTTCCGTGTCGGAACTCGTATTGAAAAATCAATCAAATTTTCGAAGTATCCATCTTTCTTGTCTAAGCTGAATAAAAAAAAAACAACTGAAAATCGATAATCGAATGTCACACATTTTTTAAAAGAAGAACTTCATAGGTACCATGTGAAAAAAGTTTCACTCAAAAATCTCATACCATGAAGGTTCTTTGTCAATTCGAAGTACCTATTACAATAAAACGGCAATTTCATACTTTAACCCTCATTGTAAATAAATAATGCATTGCGTTTATGAAGGTGCCAATATTATTGCCAGCCGATCCAGGAGTACCATAATAACTTGTTTTTCTTAGTGAGTCTCACAATTCCCATGGAATAATAAGTATGCTTATGTTTTTCCCTATGATTTTAATCATTAAAATCAATAAAAGATTTTCCGGCTTTATCGTCGACATTATCGAATAAACCTTCGAAAGCCATCGACAATAGATCTGCTTATTTCAGAAACCCTAACGTTGTTTTAATTGCCACCTCTGTACGTAAACATGTGATTAAAATTAATTTCAGGGGTGGGGTATAATGACCCAGCCAAAACGTGACCATACTTAGAATGTGTACTGGATCAACTTCAATAAGGATTATGAATAAAAGGCTTTACGTTGACAGATGTGTGTTGTTTGCATTGTTAACCCGCATAACAACGGCGGTTAAAGTGGGCAGGAGATTAACTAGTTAACAGTTACTGTAATGCCCACATTCAGGAATTGCCGGGCCGTAGTCAGCGACTAGACGCGGCAGTAGTAGAGAAAGTGAGTTGAACGCACAACTTCTGTTTTTCTCACTTCAATATGTCATTCCGCGAGTAGGGTTGGTTTCTATTCGAAGTGTTAACAGTGCCGCCTCTAGAAAGAGCCTCCGAGGACAATATCAGTACCGAAATCTAGTGCCGAGATTCATGGTTACAATGAAATCTTACTCTCTAGTAAGATTTCCGCGTGAAGAATTCTCAGTACTGCCTTAGAGACGTGTGTGTTGAGCGCACTACTTCTGTTATCTTCGACAATCAAAGCCGTGAGTTTATACATTATGTATTTGTGTCGGCCTCTTACGCATTACGCGAGTAAACGGTGACAGGCTTGGTTTTTATCGAAACTGTTGACTATGTCGTCCTTAGCAACAGCTTCGGGGCGGGGCGTCTTCGTGGTCTGTAGCCTATGGTCATGGACCAAATGACCACTTTAAACCCACGACCGTCGCCCTTGATAACAAATCTTTCGCCCTGCCTGCATCCACTCTCAATAACTTTTTATTATTTTTCTCTATCACAATACGCTCGCAGAGAGTCAAAGGAATGCTATTGTGTTGAAAGTATAAAAACTGTTTACTTACAATTGAACTTTTTTAATTAGTCTTTTAGCCGAAGATTTACAGCGTTAGATGTTTTTGAATGAAGCTGAGATTAAAGATTTGATAGCTACGAGGCTTTGTTTTAAAAGGTATTTAATTTTTGTTTTTTGTGCAGGTAAGTAACCTGTCTCCGGCTTTTTAGATTTTGAAGGTGGTACAATTAAAATAAAGTTTTATTTTCATTGCTAATCAAGAATGAAACTCGTCAACGAATTTACAAAATCAACCACAAGGGCCGAAGTCGTGTAAATTGTCCAAGTCTGTAAAAAATAAATAAAGTTAAAATTGATTTCAAAGAGCGTTAAATTATACCGTAGTATTGAAAGCAAATCGAATTGAAAGCATCAACTTTAAAAACTGCATTAAGTACACGTAATAGTCAACATTAATTTATTCTTTTAAATCTTTTTTGAAGTCTATTACGAATAGCAGCCAAAGAAAAAAACAGTACGCTAAGTGCAGCTGTGCTATTAATAACTTGTTAATAGTATATATGACTTTATTCTGTACCTACACTGTAAATTATTACAGCGCACTCGCCTCCATTGACATAACTATTAAGTTATTTACAGCAATCGTGTTTCGCTATGCATAGTTCAGCGCTGTCCAAACTTTCCAGTTATAATAGAAATGAATGGGTAACACGTAGAGTGAACTCACGAAAACAAGTATAGTTGCCGTTGTAGCGGAAGGCTGTGGCGCTCTCTATAGCGGAATTGTGACGTCAGAGTCAGTCTACTTCGTCTACGGAACGACGAACGTTTGCGGCCCGAGTCCCCGACACACGCATCCGGGACCACGAATCTAGGCTACAAGTTACAACAAATATTATGAAAAAAAGTCACCACAAAACGGAGTTACTTACATACATAAACTAACTCACACTTTTTTTCTCTGTGAGTAGGCAGGACCTACAGAACGCCTACACCCTGCTACGATCCTTACACACTCCTTTTGCTTCGTTTACGTTCATACATCTGGTCATACATGCTCGCTAGTTATGAGTGTTTGCTCCTGGCATTTCTGAAGGACATCATCAATAAGATTTGTGTACGTATGTCCTTCTAAAGCGTCCCTCCCGGTGTTTCCGCTCTAGTTACCTACCTAGGTACTAAATAAAGTTCACCGCAACCGAGGTTATTGACCGATCGCAATCGCCATACGACAGCAGATCACTAAACGGTCAGCTGAGCCACATTACTCGTAATCGAAGATTGACATTTGATGGCTACTGTTTTTAAACGATTTCATTTTTATGACATCATTGCCCGCAGCCGCTATCAGAAACGATGTAATTATTTGGATATCTAAAGATTGGATGACTTCGATATTAAGGATTTATTCAATTGTCTTTACAAGTCGTTTTTATTTATATTGTCATCAAAGACTTTTTAATTTTTTTCCTAAAATTGCTTGAGGTGTTTTGATTTTGTGCATGTTTGTGAAAAGACAAATTATACTAAGTTTCGATTCGAATTTTGGGGTTTGACGAACTATTTCCTTTTCTTTGGAGTTATCTTTAGTTTTTTGTGAAGGCCTTCTCGTCATATCAGCCTTCACAAAAACCAAAATACAATGTGGTTCCTCCCAAAAAAGATACCAAAACCTCAAGAGATCGAAGAAAATGGAAAATGTGTCAGTGAATTCCTCGTCAGGCCAACGCGAGTGACTTGCCAGCAACCGTTGCCACCACCGCTACTTATTTCACGATTTTGGAACACGTTTTTGCGACACATGCCTCCAACGCTTCAGTTGTAGGTCGTAGATATTAGGGTCACAGATTCCTTGTACCAAATATAAGTTTTATCTACACTATTTTGGTCCTGAAATAATAAATTTGGAACATGCACCACCATCTGACAAAAACAGCAATAGTGCACGCGTCGCGGCTTTAAGGTGAATTTATAACTGAGTTACCTTGCATGGATACAAAATTGAAGATCAAAGTTCGTCGGATTAAAAACCTATTAACTCGGTTAGAAAAGATGGTACCAAAAACCACATGGATAAATAATATTGATATAATAATTGCTCAACAAACAATGGATAAGTTTACACGCGCTACAGTGTCGGCCACAACTGTTGGCGCGTCATTATTTAGTCGCCGTGTAACGCGTCACGTACATCTGCGACTGTTACTAAACTAGTGCTCACAAGAACTGATCGCTTCTGTTACGTTACGTTCGTAAAATTTTATAACTCTTTTATCCCTTTCAAAGTACGAAGCCCAAGTGGTGCTAATGCACTTTGTGTAACCACGTGTGACAGGAATGTCTTAGTGGTGGCTTATGACAGCCTGCATATTGCCCGAAGGACATGACAAGAAACCTCTTGCATGAGGCCAATGCCCTTTTTATTTCTACAGCAGATTAGTTTTTAAACGTTACATTTTTATTACAAATCGCATTACGATCTAATGAATAAATTATGAAAAAAAAGTTTCGCAGATTTGCTGCTACAAGATTGTAATTTAGTCATTAAATAGTAATCTATTGAAGACCTCTTCTAATCGATATCTAGAACTTTAAAAATTTAATAATGCATAAAATATAGCTTGGCAATTTAAAATAACAAGTTTTAAATAAAAAGTTTAATGTAAGTTGGCAATTTAGTTATCTCAGCAATACAGCTGCAATTAATTTCAGATATATTACAACATTCATCCCGGCAGCCGGATTCCACAACAATTAATCATTTTATTCGAGCAGCAAGCGAATTAACATATACTTCGAATACAGATCGTCTGATAGCAGAAATCAGAATACTCTTTGAGTTGGTTCGGTAAATAAAGTTAAATTGGGAGTGGGTAAAGTTTGAATAGCTGAAGAGCCTGATGATTTGATCGGGAGAGTAAAAAGGAGAGTAAAAACAGGATACAGATTAATTGGTCTAGTGAGACAGAAGCAGGTTCATCCTTGTAGCCGGAGGATTGATTAGACGGCGTCGGCACGGTAATTAATTGACGCATCCGGTTCTATGCCGCTTTTTGTCTCGCAGGGTTTGATTGAATTTTTCATTTCGTAAGTTGGGTGAAGCAATCAATTTACTGACACTTCATTAGCCGCGAAAATTACGAGGAAGAGTACAAAGAGGTTTTGTGGTATACGGTACTTATGTACATTTCTTACACGTTGTCGCCTTTATACTTTCAGAAAGGAAAGCATACCTTGGAACCCAAAATAGGTATGTGTAGGTACCTAATCATGTAGGTTAGCGTTGCAACGCTGCGCTGCGTGTCGCGGGTTCGATTCCCGCACGTAACAAATATTTGTATGACCTGCAGATAGTTGTTCCGGCTCTGGGTGTTGTGTATGAGTTTATATGTTTGTAAACGCACCCACGATACAGGAAGAAATTCCTAGTGTGGGGCAACGTTTAAAAAAAATACTTGCACCGAAGATGTTTTAAGTACTCTTAAAACTTCTTCCAAAACATCAAACAAACAAACAACAAACATTCAAACATCTTTCTTCTTTTATATAATTATAGACAACGTGTTTCCCATGCCTAAAACCACTGAAATTATAACTGAATAATCTGAAACACTGAACTTCTGGGCATTGGAAAGGCCTCGATATCGTTACATAATGATGAAATATTAAATCAGTTTTAAAATAATAATTGGTCGTTACCAAAAATTTTATTGTTATAGGTCGCCGATGTCGCCGCTATTTTTGTTGAGCTCTTTATAACTTTTACATTCAAAAAAGATCCCCTTTTGTCTCGTTTTAGTTGTTCATGTCTTATCGGAAACCTTTTAATATTACAAGTTAAAATTTTACTTTGTTGTTGGAAGGAAGTGGTGGCCTAATTATGAACGAAAAGTACGAAAAGTTTCATTCAAAATTGGGCCGAGAATCCCTTTTTTCAGTACCGCTGTGTAGGTAGGTATAGAATACTTTTTTAAAAGCAAAAATACTAATAAAATGAGAATGAGAGGCAACGAATTATGATTCCACTTTAGTGCCAGATTTTCAGGAGTTAATCGGAACTGAGAGTCCAGAAGTAACCTTGGTATGGTTCCAACTGTACTGTTCCAAGAACTATTAGTTTCAAAACGAAATACTCTGAAACCGCAATAAGCATGAATGGCCAGTTTCAAGAACAAAAGGTCGATTTGCTTTAGTTTTCCACTTGTGATACGAAAACTAAAAATTGGATTGTGAGTGTGTCTCCAATAGTGAAGTGGCACGAAACTAGGATAGGTCACGTCACTAGAGGCGTTCGTTCAATCAATGCGATTCAAAACTTTGATGGCACTAGTCGTTCCGGCGCCGATCCAACTTTGGTTTATGGAGATACCGCTGCCGCTGCCGAACGTGAAGTGTCTACCGTGGGGGAAATCACTAAACTAACGTAAGCTGTGCCCACTCACACGGGGCCAGGTGTTTTATTGTGGTTTTTATTGGGCTATCTGAATTTCTACTGAGTAACACCGTTCAAGTTATCGTAATCTACGAGCCGCGTGTAGTCCCAATATTTGCGTGTTTAAGAAGCAGTTTAGTTTAGCCAATTCCACGAAAACTGTAGCCGAATTTCGAATCGTTTCTGTTTAATTTCTGCGCTCGCAAACATCTAAAGTTCTCAGGTGTATTTTCGATAACTCAGAAGCTGCTGAATACGATTTGAAACAATGAGTTGAAACTTATTTGCGAGTTTGGCAATTTGTAATTTTGTAAAATTCGTATTTCAATAATTACACAGGTTTTTGCAAGGACTGTGATGTTTTAATATTGAATTGAAGTAATTTACCTAAGCCATCATTATATTGTGTATGTAATAGTACATTGTTATCCTAGGGGTGAAAGTAACTTATTTAGTCCCGAGACGGGGTTTGGCGCCCGGAACGAAGTGAGGGCGCCAATAGTTCGAGGGACTAAATAAGTCTTTAACCCGAGGTAAACACTGTGCTTTTCATTACAAATACAAGGAAATAAAAATAAAAACATGAATTAGCTAAAGAAAAAATGATATATTTTGTTTGTTTTTTTTTCTGTGGCCGGCCTTCTATTCAGCCATTATTTTTTATTTTCATCATTGAAAAAATGGTAAATATTTTGCCCAAATCAAAGTTATTTTAAAGATATTGTTGAAACTAAATTATAATAAAGTTATTTAAAAAATATATATTCTTTAATCAATACTTAACTTTAAGTTATTTCAATTTTACTTCGTGGTTGTATAGAAAGTTGGAACATGGTTCAATAGATATGTGAAAAGGAACTAGTTTTTTTTAAATAATTTGACAGCTGTCAGTTGAAAGCGATTCTCCCTAGGGCTGAAAAGTATTACTTTCAACCCGCTCCTCAAGCAACTTCAGACCTACTTTCAGAGTATGAGTAATGAAATAGTACATTGTTATCCTAGGGGTGAAAGTAACTTATTTAGTCCCGAGACGGGGTTTGGCGCCCGGAACGAAGTGAGGGCGCCAATAGTTCGAGGGACTAAATAAGACTTTAACCCGAGGTAAACACTGTGCTTTTCATTACAAATACAAGGAAATAAAAATAAAAACATGAATTAGCTAAAGAAAAAATGATTGCCGCTTTCCCGCCTATTTTGTTTGTTTTTTTTTCTGTGGCCGGCCTGCTATTCAGCCATTATTTTTTATTTTCATCATTGAAAAAATGGTAAATATTTTGCCCAAATCTAAGTTATTTTAAAGAAATTGTTGAAACTAAATTATAATAAAGTTATTTAAAAAATATATATTCTTCAATCAATACTTAACTTTAAGTTATTTCAATTTTACTTCGTGGTTGTATAGAATGTTGGAACATGGTTCAATAGATATGTGAAAAGGAACTAGTTTTTTTTTTAAATAATTTGACAGCTGGCAGTTGAAAGCGATTCTCCCTAGGGCTGAAAAGTATTACTTTCAACCCGCTCCTCAAGCAACTTCAGACTTACTTTCCGAGTATGAGTAACGAAAAGTTCCTTTACTTTTTTAACCGACTTCAAGAAAGGAGGAGGTTCTCAATTCATCGAAACCTTTTTTTTTCCTTTTTACACAAAGACGCCTGGACCGATTTTAAAAATTCTTCTTTTGTTTAAAACAAAAATAAAAAACAATACTCTCCAATACTTCCTGGAGAAAGCGAGGGAACTCCTCAAATATTATAGGGATACATATAGCGTTTTTTGTATTTTCATGAACAATGCAATCATTTGCACTCAGATAGTCTCATTTGGTAATGTGGAACTCATGAAGAAGAGCACAGATGGCCACTGGAAATCCTTAATGCTAAGTATGTCACGGGTATAAGACATATCGAATAGTTAGCTGACTATGATCAAGCAAATACTTAGAAATAAATGGTACTGGTGAAAATGGTACCATCGAACTGATCTGATGATGAAGCCGGAAGGTAGGCACTGGAACTCCGAAATAAAAAAATGTATCCTGGTCGTGTTTGGGCTCATTAGAAACTTCATGAGATGTACTTTGGCAATTGGCTTTTTCATGGTAATTGGAGGTACCTACCAAAACTAAAAATAGTAAAAAAAAAACTTAAAAAAAAACAAACCGTCTTCCAAAACAAAACAAACAAAATAACTGTCTTTTTGGAAGTCGGTGTCGAAAAACGCAAAACAATATGTACCAAAGACACCGACTTCGGAAAAGAAAGTTATTTTTACTTTTGTAGTGTTATGTTTTGGAAGTCGGTTTGATATTTTGTTAAAATGTTTTTTTTTGTCTTACAAATGAAACACAGTATTAAGGTTAACAAATAATTTATTTGACATAGTCATTATATTTAGGCATATTCAAATCTAATTTCCCTACTTCATCACAATATAATAATAAAACTAAGTTATAAGTTAATTTAATTACACATTCTAAGCTTATGTCTAAATAATGGTTTGTCATGACGCAAATATTACATTTAATGTAATGTAATGAAATTTTATAAAAATATAGATTATGATTGCCTTTTACAAAGATCTTATAATTAAACTGGATACAATAAAGTAAGCACAATAATTAAATATTACCACACACATACGAAGGAGCATCCTTCTAGATTGGCTTTAGAAAAGTTCGTACTTATTGCAGTTTTATTTTTGCAACCGATATCTAATACTTCCGGGAGTGAGAATTCACAACACACTTAAACTAGAACTACCATTACTTAGATCCTTATTGGTAAATGGCCACTATTATTGACGAAATCGAACACTGGCACTTTATACATTATCTAGTTCATAGAAGAAGAGATGAGGATTTTTTCCGCTTTTTGCGCTGCGACTGCCATCTCCTTTACTTTTATCCGATGTACTTTGCCGGAGGGCGTAACGGGTAATGAATCTACGAAGAAAAGACCGCCGTTCACTCGCTTCCCTTCCATGTTCTCTGAAAACAATAAGTTAGCAATTGAGTAACAATGAAGAATTAAATTGTTTAGTCGTGTGGCTAGTCGTTAGTGATAATTTTAAAATGTGTGAGGTGTCGTGAACGGCAATAGATCGTGCCACTTGCTAGGCTGAATACGAACTACAGCCGACGGATACATTGAACTTGCCAAACATTCTCTGCGATGATTGACATTCAAAGTTCTGTTTTGCGTTCCTACCTTCATAATACAAGTTCTCATTTAAGTTAGGTATAATTTGATTGTATATTTTATTTAAGTACATAAGTATTTCCTTCTCAATTAATTTCTTCTTTAAGATTCGTTATTATCTTGGAATTATTATTTCAATTAATACCACCAAAGAGAATTATAAATATTATCTCAAATGCCGAGCCTCAGGGGGGTAAATTCCGTTCGCTTGGCTTCACATCCATCATCAGTTGTTTATTATGAATTTAATACAGATTATTTTGATTTCGACATTATCTTTGGCGGTGTTATCTAATTTATTAAACGACTAGTACGTACTCTACATAATATATAGCCTATGATGTAGGTATATCAATGTACCTCTGCCATCTGGAATATGCAACTTAGTAACCCTCTATGGTCAGTCAAAATCAAATATTTTTATTTTACATAGGCCTACATGGGCACTTATAAAACGTCGGCCAAAGGTGCACGGTTCGGGTTAGTCGTTTCCTATGGAGAAGAACCGGCAAAAAACTCCCCGGTTACTCTTTTAAAAAAAATTGTGTTTACAATATTTCCATGTTACAGCATTAGTACTTGGATATGGGGGGACAACGTAGGCCCGATAATAAGTCGTACGAAATTAAAAAAATCAACAAAAAAAATTATGTAAAACAAAATAAAAAGTTAACAAATGTTAACAATCATCTAGAAAGCCTACAATGTTCACACATTCTCAATCGGTGAAAGAATCTACACAAAGGTAAAAAAAAAAACACCAAATAAAAAAAAAATTATAACCAACTCTAAATTTTACATGTGGCACAAATACTGTTATCAGTGCTGTAACTATTCTTAGCAAAGGGCTATAATGATGATTGAAAAATATTGTAAAAAGTCTAATTAAAAGAGAAAAAAAATGAGATTGAGAATAGTTAGAGATATCCATATATTTGTGCCGTTTATGAGTTACCAGGGTAGCCGCATGCGCAGAGGGTGCCAAAGCCAAAAATTTTATCTTCAACGTAGTCCTTGATTTTATAATATGCTTTTTTAATTAGGACAGGTTTGATGTAGTTTTTGAACTTTCCATCGGTCAGTTCTATAACTGACTTAGGCAACTTGTTATAAAAGCGTATACTGTTTATAAGAAAAGACTTGCTAGTTTTCGTTAATCTGAATTTGGGTATTACAATTTCGTGCTTACTGCGTCTATTTAAATTATGGAAGTCACTTCTAGTTTTGAAAAGCCCTCGATTTTTGCGGACATACAAAATACATTCCAAAATATAAAGTGAAAGGTAGAGTCAGTATATCGATCTCTCTCAGTATTTAAGAAGCTTAGTTAGTTACTTCGGCGACAGACTAAACCAATTTAAAAAAATGTATTTGTTTTCTTTCAGAATGCGTTCTAAGTCATGATGCCACAAGATATCCAATATAGGGCGCATGAAAACTGATTGAGCAAATTTATTTTATTAATTTCTGTTGTTTTTTTCGGATCCGGATTTAAGATTGGTATTAACACAAAATCAATCAGAGTAAATTGTTTTCAGCTTATCGCATACATGTTTTTCACAGTTTCTGCAATAGCAATATAAACAGTGACTCAAAGGACATGACGTGATGGTAAAGCAAACAGATTCATATTTCTGCGTTGATTTCGCTGCTGAAAACGAAATGTATTCGGTAGCCACAGTTGCGCGTATTTTACAAATGAATATTATTACTGCGCAAAATACGGGCCAACTGTTACACTAGTAATTATGACATGCGATATGAGTTTTCTTGAATCATCAGATGAAAACACGGATTTATGATTGCAGTTTCCCAAGTTTGCGTTTTCGTAACATATACATACATACCTATATATTTTGTTTGGTATAAACTCGAATTATATTGTGTTCTCTTGCTAAGCAATATGATAGTAAATATTCAGTATATAATCCTATATTTCGCCGATGAGTTTAACTCTTTTGGGAAATTATAATGCCTAGACCTCTTGAAACAGACAAGCTAGCTATCCTTTGTTAAGCTTAGGCGTAATCAAAACTGAACAAGTAGTTTATCTTAACTTACTACTGTAAGGTATAAGTGCGAAAGTTTGGATAGGTGGATGTTTGTTACTCAAACACGCCAGAACGGCTGCATGGATCTGGATGAAATTTGGCACAGAGATAGATTATAGTCTGGAATAGTTCATAAGCAACTTCTTTTTTAATTACCACAGCAGCTGGTGTATATTAAGTTAGACAAAAAAGAGGTCTTTCTGTAATATTTTCTGACGTCACAAACAGGTAAGTTCTTAATTATGTGACCTCTACTAGAGACATGTTTATTGACCGAATGAATGTCAACCTCACACAAATGGGGACATTACCAATTAGTTTTATTGAACACTGAAACACCTATCTATTTATCGATGTACTAAAGATACGTATGTGATTGGGGAGATTTTTACTACGTATTATAACAGATTAATATTATAACAGTGGCCGATTATGACACAATAAATCAAATATTTCCAATGGTTATCATATCTTAGGATTATATCCAATGGCAATTTAAATTAAGTAATATAATAATATAGTTCAAGGGATAGATACACATTTAGGTATTTTAAGTTTCTGAGATTTATTGTAAGTAATTGGTTATGTTATTATTCTTACCTTTGATGTGATCAAAGGTTTTGTTTTAGTCTGTTTTAATGGGAATAATGAATTTCTACTTTTAGAAAATGTTTTATAATTGACGAGATCACAATTCCACGCAACACGCTGTTTAAGAGCAGTTAGAATGTTTCGTGTGGTTACAAAGATATCAGTCCAATATTATAATATTGTTCGCCGTATTGCTTTATTGTGAACTGAAGTATCTTTCTAATATAAAAAATGTGAAATTTTTCATATATTTTATGTTTCAATCACGCAAAAACGGTTGCACGCTTTTTCCACTTTACATCAATGACTTTCCAAGGACAATCAAACATCCGATGACACTGTTTGCGGATGACAGAACAATTACAATACCATGTAATCAAAAAGATTTTTATAAAGAAGACATAAACAAAACATTAAAAGAATAATAGGGTGCTTAGACAATAACAATTTGAAAATCAGTTTAAATAAGACTATGTTAAAGCATTTTAGCAAACGCTCACTAACTATTCCCAACCTAGACATAACGTATAATGGACTAATTATAGATCGTAATTTAAATTGGAAGCCGCATATAGAGGTAATGAATGACTAATAGAATAAGCAGTAGTGCTCACGCCTTGTACAATCTGTCTCGAACGGTTAATATAAATTCGATATTAACCGCTTAATACGCGCTAACTGAATCTGTTCTCAGATATGGGGTTATCTTCTGGGGTAACTCAAATAATAAAGAATTTGCATTGAAGCACAAAAGAGATACCTTAGAGCAATGTTTAAATTAAAAACTACCGATAGTTGTAAGCCCTTTTTCATACGTAATAAAATATTGACATTGGCATCCCTTTACATTCTCGAAATAGTAATGTTTGTGAGAAATAACAATCACTTATTTCCACTAATGGCGGATGAACTTCCTAGAAACCGGCGTGATTAAAGTCAGCTCTGTCTGCATAGGAGTAGGATGGCACTTATGCGCAAAAGTGTTTTAGTAGCTCCAAGTTACCCAAAAGTTGGAGGGAGCTTAACAACGTTCAGTTGAAAAAACAGTGAAAAACCTTTCTAATTAAAATGCCTACTATAGCGAATTTCTGGCAGAATAATTTATTATGACATAGATTATTATTGTTATTTTGACATTTGATGAATGTCACTTAGATTTGACATTTTATTATCTTTTTTATTTCTATTTGGCATTATTTTTAAAAAATTGCATAAATTTAATATACATTTTTATTTGACATTTGTTTTAATAATTTACATAGATTTGACATACATATTTTTTTACTTGACATTTGTTTGATATTTTTACATAGTTTTGACATAATATTACTGTTTATTGACATCTGAAGGATATTTTTTGGATTAATACTAATTATTTTCAGTTTCTTTTTTTTATTGTTGACATTCTGTAATGATTGTGTTTAAATTAATTTTGATCGTAATTGTTCATGATTTTATTTTCAAAATATTTTTGCACGCCATAGAATGTGGCAAACATATCCGAACCTTTTGTTATTTTAAATGTTATCCTGCATGCACGTATTATTTATTCTTGCATGTATACACGTGTTTGAGCAAATTAATATCTTTATCTTTATCTCTTTATCCACACACACCTCACACTAACGCTCATCCCTCCACTACACAACATCTCAAACACACACTTTGCGCACGCGCTTACCCAAATATTATTGCTAATGTTGTACGTTTTTGCTTACAAAGTTTCTAATATAACACAGGATTTTCCTAGCATCGGGGCCAATATTCATAAGATTAAGCAGAAATAATATGCAATAATATTCTAGTAATGTAACATTAAACTATGTATTTCTTAATTTTTTGCGAAATAAATTATTCTTATTCTTATTTATCTTTACGGATTTGGATGGAATTTTACACAGAGATAGTTCATAACTTGTATAAACATAATTATAATATGACACTTTATCCCGGTAAACTTGGTATAAAGATCGCATGAGCAAAATAAACACTTATTACGCGTGCGTAGACGCGTACCGTAGCTAGTTTTGCAATAAAAAAAAGTTTAAGAATCAAATACTCACTTCTAACTAAGTCAAAGATCTCCTTCGTGTCAATATTGTCTCCGTTCCTCCTCTGTACGGCTACGATAGGCATTTCCATACATTCGGGATCAGGCAAACAGACCACGCAGGCATCCGCCACAGATGGATGACTTTTGATGATTCCTTCTATTTTCAAAGGCGAAATCTGTAAACAAAACCATTCATTAACATTGTTAATACTTAAAAATAAAAACAGCCCAATTGCACAAACGTGCAAATCGGGTTAAATAAATAAATGTAGAGTTTGCAAACTCGGAGTTAAGTCGTTATTATTTTAACTCTAAATTTTACGCGTTGCACCATTAAAAATTAATGCCGGGTTCACTAACCCGGTATTTAACCTTACATTTGTCTATGTCTGTGACCTG
Organism: Orthosia incerta; assembly: GCA_948252205.1. Taxonomy (NCBI): domain Eukaryota; kingdom Metazoa; phylum Arthropoda; class Insecta; order Lepidoptera; family Noctuidae; genus Orthosia; species Orthosia incerta. The sequence continues at coordinate 17,805,310 of OX411746.1, read as the reverse complement.
AAATGTAATTCGACCAAAAATAAATGAATGAACTATGAACGGAACTTGAATGCGTGTCCCTTATACACTACATTACGGTACGTAGTACGTTCTTGTCTTTGAATTTTTATACAAGACATTTCATTTTAATCATATTTTATTTGCATAATTCGTTCACCGCCGCGGTTACACTAGTCGATAATTCTTCCATACAAACGTAGTAATTATCGTAATTATCTAGCCATGTATGGAAATACAAAAGTAAAAAAAAATATTAAAGTTATGAGCGTCGAAAGTTCAAAATTTCAACACTAATTTTGACGCATCTTTAGGCGAAAATAAATACCATAAGAAAAAGGAAAATTGCAAAACAGCCACCATACAGGGATAGATTAGTGATCAGTTCAAGAATGCAAATAATTTTATTTTGAAAATATACATTTAGTCGTTTTCTCATGATATCTAGACTCCCAAAGGTCTGTTTATAAAATTTCGCGCGCTCGTTTTCGTCCTAAGTCTTCATCCATTTTGCTACAAACTTGCAAAAGTGCTAATTCGTACACGAACTAGCTTCTTACTGCTCATCACTGCATCTATCTCTTTCGCACGTGTTGTCGGATGAGATAGCATTTTAACCCCGCGCACAAAATAGTTCGTGCCGTCGACTAGGGGAAATTTAAGAGACCGCACTGCGATTTTTATTCGTGCGAATTTTCCGCAACTGCGTGCAATACAATTCCATATGTCGCAGAACAGGCGACTAATCATTTTGTTTTGCAAAACGTTTAAGTTTTTTTTGTTCAAAATAGGAAATAAATCGCGTTTTATGCCCCTAATTTAACATCTGGTGATATTTGTTTGGTTTTATTTACTTCTATGTGATAAAGTCACAAAATATAGACAGGTCTTAGAAAATTTTATATTAAGGCACCTCCCCGAGCAAAACGCCGCGCTAGTCGTTTTAGTGCAGTTTTTAAGAGCTATCTACTCTTTATTTAAAAAGAAATATCAATTAATAAAAATACATTAAATTTCTACATAATGTTGATTCTAAAATTGTAGTACACTGTTTTTTTTAAAGAGGTATATGTTTCACTAGTCTCCTTCCACCAAAACCATAAAAATGTGAAATAATTATTGATAGCATGCATTTCCTCGTAAAGTGTTCATTAATTATTTTTTATACTAACACTAATGGATAGACAATTTGATAACGAACATTTTGTAAGTTTTATTTCGTTTAGTTTTAGTTCGTTTTTATAAAGATTTTATTCTAAAATCAGGGCGTATTCACTACCGTAATTCATGCGCCAACAGTGCCGCTAGGCCAATATGAATGCTCATATCTCACGCTGATTTTTTGTTCAGAGTACGGCCTTAATATTTGAATGCAGAAGTAGAATATTTGTCAAACACCACTTATGCCTGGTGTACACGGGTAGAGTTAACGGTATAGTATCACGGTAGATACGGTGGTGATACTGTACCGTTAATTCTTCTACCCGTGTACACCAGGCTTTAAGCCTAACCTGTCAAATTTTGGCATTAAAACAGGATTTGACATACCGCTTAACTCCAAATATTCAATTCAGAATCCTGGCCATAGTCATCTACGTAATTTCTGACACTAGATATAAACACACACTTTATAATATGCATTTAATGCCTCTTCATGCAACAAGTAACATTTCAAGTATTCATAAAATACCTCTAAGTAATAACAACATTCTCAAGCCTACTTGGCTACACGAAATTAATTTATCTGCATGAATGTATGAGGCTTGAACCGTTTGATAATATCGCAACCACTTTTGAGTGGATGCGTTTACAGAGACCCAAAAATAAATGAAACTGCTCATGTGAAAGAGCTCTTTTAAAATGAATCGTATCATTTTTAAACATCAATTAATGGAAGACAATTGTAATAATAATTGAATAACGTGATGCTTTAAAATGTTTTCTTGAAATGGAAACATCGAACTGTAAACAGGCAGCCAGGATTTAGTAGATATTTTTCTTGCGAAATAAGTCTTAGTTTTCTCTTGTCGCATATCAACCGACTCGAGACAGTGCGCCACTGGAAGAATCAGAGCGTGAGAGAAATAAGTCTAGCTAAGTTTACGCTGACTGAGTTTTCGCCTTACGTTATTTTAGAGGTTTTGATTGTCCAATAATATTATTCCAAACGAAACTTTTAGCCCGAATTGGTACATTTATTTTGATTGGATTACCATGTTACGCATCATTGAGATTTTTAATATCCGTGGACTCTATTCGTGCATTTAAGCAATTGGCGTTATTTTCTTTCTATTTTGACCTTGATTAAAATTTTTAATTAGAAAGGAAAATGCTGGTAAAAATGTATAAAGATTCTTCTCTCACCAGAAAACCGTAGTGCTTAATTAAAAGTCTCTTGCGTTCTACAAAGTAGTAGTAATTTTCCTCGTCCTTGTAGAACATGTCTCCGGTCTTGAACCATCCGTCATCTGTGAGCATTGTCTTCGTTTCCTCGGGATTGTTTAGGTAGCCCTGAAAATTCAATCAACATTGAGTGAAAATGCCCCAAAAACGTCAATAACGTGAACGAACGTGAAGGTTTCTCAGTAACCAAACTGATAACCTTGGAAAACTCAACAGCTGAAATCATTTTACATCAATAAGCTACTTACCTAGCAAGCTAGTTAAGATTCTATTTGGTTTTACTGTTATAAAAGATCAATACTGCGCTGTGTATATTTCAAAACAGAGCTGCTTTTAACTCGCAAACCGGGACAGATAGTATAGCTCTAATATTCAGAATACTTTATTGAGTTACCGTGTAAGTCGGGGCCGAAGCAGTATTAGCGGGCAGGTAAATTATGAATGTGTGTTCATCCTTAGGGCATTATCATCCACGGCCCACGGATTTACTAACGGTTTACCTTTTTGGGGATTAAGTTCTGAGAACCGTTCTCAAACATTTTACTTTACTAACTGGACTATTATTTTTGTACTAAATTATCGAATATAATATTTTCATGGCAAGGTACATATATAATTATGTTGAAAATACCTCTACGTGTTCACGTACAGATAATTATAGTGAGTGACATATATTATCTTGAATAAATAGTATTTATTAAATTTTTACCTTGAAGAATGCGTCACCTTTAAGCCACAATTCGCCAGTTTTGTAAGTTCCTTCCAAAGGTCTGCCATCGTCAGCAATGAGCTGCAAATAAATACAATTTTAGATCCACATACCCGAAATCACATGTTAATGTAAGTAGGAGCTTACCAGTCATTTAGATTTGTATCATTTTTAAAAACAATCAATCATTGCTATCAACGAACGTATCTGATATTGTTATTATTTGTTCTGTTTTAAATATAATGATTAGGGTTTTTGCCGAAATAATTATCTTGATTTTAACCATCATTATTGCGTCATAATGATGTCATATTTTTAAACATTGCTGCTGTTATGAATTTTTCAGCAGCATGTTTAAAAAGACGTGTATTAAGTCAAAGAGTAGGTACATATAGGTACCTTGAACTCGTATTGAGATTGTGGCTTGCCAGTTGAGCCGAATGGAGTGTCGTCGTCGAAATCAAAGATGGGTGCCAATAACTCAGTCATTCCGTAAGCCAGGTACATGAACGCGCCGCACATACTCTGTAAACAATCATGGTTTTATTAGATACGAGAATATTTTACATCTTGATAGTTTTTTTAATTTTTTTTGTCAAATTTGCACACTAAGCCTCTGTTGACAGCACAATTTTGAGCATTTTTTGAGGGCTCTAGTGCTTCTAAAGATAATGTATCATCAAAAACGAAAACATAGGGACATAGTATATATCTTAAATTTTTAGTTTACGGAATATCTTTTAAATTGGTCGAATATTGGAGGAGAAAAGAGACGAGAGCCAAACCTCGAATTATGACTACTAAGGAAATTCAGTCGGCGCTCTCTGCCCCCGTTTCCTCTTAATACAAATCTGAGCAATTCACAATGGTAATTTAACACTACTTATTTATTTTATTTATTTATATATACTTTATTGTACACCAAGATAAAACGATACATAATAAACCTTAAAACAAAACAAACATACAACAGGCGGCCTTATCGCGTGCCGCGATCTCGTCCAGGCAACCAATAATGGAAAGAGAGCCTGGACATGACATGGGGTTGCACTTGGTACAAATTTTTAACAGACAATTAGTTGAATAGAGAAGGTACTAAGTACAAATTACTAAAATAGATACATACATGCATACACCTAAATATACAGGCAAGAAAACAATGCAGCTTATGTAAGAATAAGAACACAGTGACAAGTAGTGCCCCTTTACAAGTTTCCTAAAAACAGGCAGTGATTGCGCGCGTTTGACAGGCGATGCATTCCATAGATGAGTGGCCTGGATAGTAAAAAATTCGTCTAGGAAAGTAGTGGAAATCATTACCATTTTAAGTTTCATGTTATCCGCTACTTACTGATACAATCAACTTTTACACTTATAATATTTGTTTACCCCATTCTAATACATGCAGAGTTATGCTCTAAGTACAACTCTGCATGTATTTGAAGTTGTTGCTAGATATTTTCTCTCGAAAAATAGAAAGACGTCCACCCGACTAGTTTATGAAATGAAGTAAAAAAATAACATTCATTTATAGTCTACAATGGACTTATAATATCGGCTAATACATATAATGTCAGTTGCAATACTTACTTTAAATCTTTCCAGTAATGGCTTCTCCATAGCGCTGCCTCCAATAAGAATGTACTTAAAACACGATAAGTCACAAGTTTTTTCAGCCACATTCAGAAAATGACCCAATAAATATGGCGTAAATGCTGTAGTGTTGGGCTGAAATATTATCAAAAATTATTAATATCAAGTAGGTAAAAATCACAGTAGCATCTTTTATCTATAGGCGATAATAAATAACACACCTGCGTGTGTTATCGGTTATTGCTATTATCATTATAATTACTTTGTATTTGTTGATAATTTCGACGATTTTCATAGGAGTGAGCGGTGCTGATGACTGGACTCTTGTTGAGCCTTTCAGGGGACCAGAGATGAAGTATAGAAGAGATGAGACCCACTGAAGTGTTGCCATGGCCAGGGTGACGTCACAACTGTCTGGAAAGGGTTTCCTGCAGGATGAAAACTCATTTTAGTTATGATCGAATCGACCTCCATTTTGAAAATTGGTCAAATTGAAAGCCAGTTTTTATAAGTATCTGCCCGAACATTGAGTTTCCTAGCCCTGCATTATCTCACTGCATGTGGCAACCATATTGCCTATTGTCGTTTTGTAATACCTTGTTTTATTTAGTTTAATTTCTTTGTTAAGTTTAATTTAGTCCAACTTGGATAGTGTAATCTTTTATTTCTATTTTCTGTTTTCTTGTATGTTACGACAATGTTTTGTGTGCATGCAGAGTTTACCTATAAGTGATTGTTACACTCTATTCTGATTTTTTGCTTATGTTTAATTTGCTTATACCAGTGTATACAATTGTTGGTGAACCAAATAAAAAAAAGGTTCTATTGGACCTCTACTTAACCATTCGGGGAACACAGGCGTGAAGTTATGTTGTGTTACAATTTTTATTGTCCGTCCTAGAGTAATAAAAATCCTTGGCTGTTTCCAGGTTTATAAAGCTGGTTTACAAATTGCAGCGTGAAAAGCAATACCTAAGTTTTAATACCACGCTTAAGAGCTCTAAACTTTAAGCACCGATGATAAATGTTCGATTTACTTGAACTGTGCGGTGAGTTCCAACTATTTAGTTTTGGACGTAACTTCAACTAATACCATTAATTTATTATTTACCGATATGCGATGTTGCTAACAACTAACTTGCAATAAGTTTCGGGGCATGTTCGGTGTAGCAAAGTTCTGAGGCATCCTCTTGTAATTAATTGATTGGTTATTGATTTCTGATACCGATGCAAGACCGTGGTGTATGTTAAAATAGATCAGCTTTGGATATACAAGATTGAAACAAAATTATGCATTCTGTATGGAATGTGACTTTAATAGTAACTCTTGTACATATTTTAAGTTTGGAATTGATTGTGATTCTTCTTCGTCGATTCGATGATTCCTAATTGATATATGTTTTGATTAGAGTTCAGCCAGGTCGGCAGCGTTAGCATTAACATCAGCGTTAGCGGTAGGTAGCATTTGATAGTGATTAAAATCTTTACTGTATTTAATGTAGAACCCTACATAAGGGTCATGTCTCTGTAATTCCATTTACAGTGTAACGATATTTTGAATTACGATTGTTTGGCAAATTAATGTTTCAATTGCTAATACCGGCGACCGTTATAATCCGCCACACCCTAACTAATCAGCCAGTTGGGTGACTAAGCCGAGGGTTGTGATTTTAAATTATTATTTATCGCTTTACTGCTTTTACCATATTACTTTTTTTTTGGTTTAATCCCACCGCACTATTCCCAAACCACTGCATCTCCCAAAAGCCAGAGTCAACAGTGGCAACCACCAGAAAAGCGCCGAGGCAATGAAGCTCGATGAAGTCCCGGTGAATGAATATAACTGTCTTGGATCCCGCAACGAAATTAATCAGAAAATAATAACGGAGGAGTAGGAAAAATAATACAAATCACGATCACGATTGTAAAAATTAGATATTATGCAATAAGGTTTTATAAAATTGGATATTATGCAATGATAAGCAAGCGATACATCCCGAAGAGAAATGATGTAATCAATGCACGTGCAAACCGATTAAAACATGTAATTTTAAACCTTAGTAGTAAAAAAATTGTGTACTTATGTACTCACCACCAGTTTTGTACTCCATTAAGCAATGTGTCGAAAGGAATAACAGCCACCTTTGGCAAGCCTGTAGTACCACTGGTCAACATCAGCCATGCTGTGGTTTTTGACTGGTCGAATAGAGCTGGCCTGAAAACAACAAACACATCGTACTAACAGAAAAATTCATTCGAACCTAATCTGACATGAAAAGATAGATATACAAAAAGAGATAGTCTTACGGACCGGACGTCCTTATCAAATAATAATAAATTCATATCAAACTACTTATGAATGGTTTCAATTTTGGTTTGATGTAATCGTAATTAAGTAGACAAACATGTAGGTTCTTATAGATATTTACCTATTGTTTCACACATTATCTTTCATACAGATTTTTAAACGGATATTCATTAGGAGGACCACATACTTAATAACATAGATAGATCTTTCTAGGTACCATATAACGTGGCAATGCTGGCAGTCTTTCGGACAAAATACTTGTGGACAACGATGTGGAGGAGTTTTTGACGCCATATTTTGGATTAGTTGGTTTTAGGCTTAGTTGTTTTGTAGATTTTGGTTTAAGTGTATATTGATGTATGAAGATAGTTAATTAAGTGTTTTATACTCTGTGTATATTTTCCTTACATGTATTTAACTTCTGTGCCATTGTATTTCATGACAAACGCCTCTAGATCTGATTTTTTGTCGTCGAATACGACGATAATTCCCTCCTGGTGGTTCGCCTTGAATGCTTCTTTGACCCTTTCTTCACAGGCTTTCTGACAGAACACTATCTTTGGGAAGATGTACGGGAATAACCTTGTTAAATCATCTGTAAGGAAAGTTAATTGGAAATTAGATAAATTTAACAGATGTTATATTTACTCGATAGATTTTTTTCGTTCAAGGGTTATTTTTTGAATTGAGTGTTTATAATTATAGAACGTGTGAAATCCTACTTCAAGCCTAAGGCGACAGGTTTTCAGGCTAAGGGAGAGTTGTACAAATACTCAACTTTAAATTCTTAATTCAGAGATCTCTGGGGTTATAGAATTATTAATCTAGTTTTAAATAAACTTACTTTGTCCACAGCTAGGATCAATAGCGCACATGGGGTGTCCCCCGAAGTGACAGGCGAAGTAAGGGATGCATATGTCCATATGGTTGTTGCCCATGATAATGGCTGGGTCCCCAGGCTTCAGTCCAGCGTGAACCATGGCACTGGCTAGGCGTGCGGTGCGTCTTGCTACGGATTTGTTTGTTTCTTTTTGTTCTGTTGCGAAATCGATCTGGAAGACGCATAAATATTTTTTTATATCCGTTGTTTACGAGATTGTGTAAGTATTTTGAACACTAAGTATTTTGTCAACAGTAAATTGTCTCCACGTAGTACAATTCTTAGCTGAAAATAAAAATCTAGCTGGAAGAATAAATTGTTGCGAATGTAAAGCCATTTTTTTTCAGAAAACATTTCTGTGATAACGGAATTTACTGATTTGCAATTATATTGCTTCAGAATAAATTAGGCTATAATTTAGTTTGCTGGATCTTTTTTCGCGAAGAATACTTAATTAAGATTTGATTAGACTTTTTTATTGTTTGATTAGCAAAATAATTTGTAGGTACTAATTTCGCTGTAGGAAATTCATAATTTATTCATAGAACTTGGTTTACCAAGAGTTTCTGGAAACAAAATTATCGCAAAATTAATGTGACAAATTGTTAAGCGTTGTCTGCTGTGATAGGTTGATTTAATTTTCAACTGCCAATCACAGCAGATAACGCGTGCTTGAAAATTATTTGTCACATTAATTTTGCTGCAGAACTCGGCGTTAAGTTATTTTAGTTTAAGAGATCGTTAGACTACATTATTTGGTAACAAGATAAAATTACAAATTCAAAAAACCCCGATTCTAATTTTAATTTCATGATTTTTAAACTACATATAATATAGTAGCAGACACGCTTCAATCGACAATCTATCGGAACACGTAATAATGACACAATATCTTGCGAAAAATTCCAGATTCAAAGAGTAAAATGCGAAGAACTTTTGAACGGCTAAACCGATTTTATTCAAACATAGCTAAGAACACTCTCGACGAGGTCACCTTTCAAACATTCCAAACAAAAAAAAAACTAAATCAAAATCGATCCATCCGTTTAGGAGCTATGACGCCACAGACAGACACACAGATACACAGCAACACACGTCAAACTTATATCTCCCCTCTTTTTTCGTCGGGGGCTAAAAATAATCTTGGAAGAATTGCTCTTGCTTCTTATTTCGGTACTAAAGCCTTCTTAAACGGTCGATACTGCATGCTAGTTTATCTCCAGTAGACTACTAGGTCAAATGAACAAATTCTTCACGAAGTACGTGAGAGTCGCCGCCGTGTAAACTATGAACGTGAACACGTATTCTTTACAGAGTTATTTCAGTTTTACCGCACTTTGCCTTCGCCTTATCAGTTTTTAAATTTTTGACCTGGCACTTGCAGCTATGAGTTTTCGTGATTTCTTTATGTAATACCTTTAAACGAGCAATTCTTGTATATATCTATACTAATACTAATATATAATACTAATATTATAAAGAGGAAAGATTTTTTTGTTTGTTTGTTTGTTTGTACCGAATAGACTCCGAAACTACTGGACCGATTTGAAAAATTCTTTCACCTATAGAAGCTACATTATTCCTGAGTAACATAGGCTAAAATTGAGTCCTGTGGGGTGGTCCACGGGAGCGAAGCCGCTGGCAACAGCTAGTGTATATATATAATCTGAATCTCGGAAACGGCTCCAACGATTTTCATAAAATTTTGTATGCAGGGGGTTTCGGGGGCATTAAATCGATCTAATCTAGCTAGGTTTTATTTTTAGAAAACGTCGTTTTCTCTATTTTTACCCGAGCAGAGCTCGGTCACCCTGGTGCTTCATACTTTATATGTAGTACCTACTTGGTTGAAAACACCTGGCGAAAGTCATTTTGGGCTTTTCACTCCTTTGCAATATAAATAAGTAAGAATTCGTTGGTGTATGCCCAGATAACGATGTAAATAATACAAATTGTATACCATAAAATTTCATATTCCTAGTAATTAGGCTGATTATTAAATAAACTGTATTTCAATCAGACATTTCGCTGAAGTTGACTGATATGGTAAACTAAATTGGTTTAAGTTTAATTATTTACAATGATTTACTATACTTATAATTTTAAATACTTTACTTGGACAGGGTTTGGATCTGTTAGTGATTATTAAAAATATTATATAACAAACGAATTTAAGATGAAATCCAGCATTTAAATCTAGTAAAACGAAGAATTTTCTATAGATACATCTAGAGACTTTTTCTGTCTGTCTTTCAATTTGTATCTATGCTATTAAGTTTAGAGAACCTATATTTTAAGTCCTCCCAAAATATTCATATTCACCATCGATTCAAGAAACACAAAAAAATACATAGGTACGTACCTGGCAGATCATTTCTGGCTCAGTTCTCATGGCCTCCAAGGCGATGAAGCCGATGTGAACATTTTCCTCGTCGAGACTATACCGCTCAGCAGCACTTTTTCTAAAACGGTTCACGCGGTCCGTCATTCTGGTCTTCGTATGAATGTCGGCCATTTTTAAAATAACACCTTTTATCACAATAAATTCACAAAACAAATATTTCTACTATAACGTAGAATAGATATAACTAGCAGAACTTTTCCCACTAATACATGATATTATCAGTGGAAAGCGTTTATATATGTTTCACTCATTATTTTTATCTGTACATTGATTGCGTTATAAAAATTTGATAGATATCTGCTAATCTTTGTTCTAGCTTTACGGTAAACCTCATAAAAATGATAGCAATATCTTCTGAATGATTTAAAATTGTATTTCATTGTTGGTGTGTTAAATGTAAACAAAGCGGAGAGATTGAAAAAGCAACAAAATTTGGTTTATGCGGTATTTTTACCTCGCGTCCGTCAAGTGTCATGCGTGGATTTCGGCCTAGGGGATTTGGAATATGAAGGCATTATAAAAAACGCCAAAATTGCTCCCACTTTTAATAAAGTTAACGTTTTTGTTTAAATACAATATGAAGCAACAGCTTAATGATAAATGATTTTATTTCTGTAATTCGTTTGTACAAACACTTTTACATGTCGATCATATTTTTCAAAACTAGATGAGGTCGGCGTTTCCTATCTGACTGCTATGAGAAGAAAGGCCGAAACAAACTCAGAAGTCAAAGTCTTTTTTAAAGTCCAGACAAAATCTTTTATTAATAATATAATTAATTAGTGGAAATGGCCCGTTTTAAATTACGGCAATAATGCGATAAAGCAATGTTTGCGTAATCAGCTAGTTAAATAATACTTGAAATGAACAGGCTTCATTTCAGTGTTTACTTTTTTGTTGCGTTTTACTTCAGTTTTCATCATAATATTCTTTAATTCGTAAAGATCTGAGACCTCCTGTGTAGACTTTCAGTATTTCTCCGGTTTATGTAGCAAGACAAATGATACAGCGAGAAATAAATCTTAATGAAACTGTCCAAATATGAAGACAATAAATGAGACTTCATTTGTTTCAGTAACTGATATTCGTGTCAACTATTTCTTGGCATATCATTACTTTATGTCATAATTGGAATATCATAAACTCATTATGTTATAATACTATTCCATCACATCAGTGGTAAATGTTTGACATGGACAGTTTTTTTTATGACGTAGCAGTACTGGTCCGGTCAAATTAGACATATCAAAGTGTATTAATTCTCATAGAGCTCAAAATTGGTATGAATGTTCGGAATACCATTATAAATGCAATGTAAAAAGTCCCCATCGATCCCACACTTGCAAATTTTTTTATTTAATGTCAAAGTTTGCTAATATGGATTTTTTGCGTTTTTTAGCCGAACGGTAAGTTTTAGTTAATTGTAGATTATGCAATTATTTATTAAAAAAATCTCTACAATTTTTCTTCTAAACGTCACCGTTTCTGAGATATAATGGTTTAAAAAGTTGTATATTTCATAATATGCACACGTTTCCACGCCACCTGGGAGGTAGTGTACTTGGCGCGTTTTTTTAACGTGGTTTCCCTATAGGTTTATTTCACAATCTATTGTGAACCTGTTTAATTCAATACTATAAAAATATACAGTTAAGTCTAAGGTGTCGGAATGGCTGCTGAAACAGGACTATTCGCAAACCGAGTCTTTGCTTACATACATTGCTTGATTTGATAATATCTTCCATACTCTGTATACTCATATTTTCACACACACCTCCCCTCATACACCTTACACACATAAACACACTCAACAACACATACGCTCACTTATCCTAATCTGTGATATACATGTAGAATTTATATCTGTTTATAATTAATATATTACCCAATCCATGGTAGATCGACTCACTTCACAAGTTTTGTTTAAATATAGAAAATGAATAACAGACCACTGTCTCTTAAGATACAGGTAACCCTAGTTTAAGAGGCAGGGTTCACTAATTGTGTACAGATCTTGTTCATCCAGCACCGGCCTAAGTCTCTTCTACCAACAAGTTGTAATTTGTTATTTGTAAATTATAATACTAATTATTATTTTTACTTATAGACCATACAATTGTAATCTGTAAATCTGTAAATTTTTGGTACAAATAAATTTTATTATTATTTATTATTTACTATTCAAAATTAGGTAAAAACTGGTACTATTGGAAATGATGAAAGCCATGTGAATTCAAAAAAGTTAGGTAAAATTATCCGTCTCATTTATAATCATTTGATAATTCTGCTTTCCCTTGTTCTTGTTCTGTAGGTTAGGTAGGTTAGGTAGGTTCGAGTTCTGGATCATCATAAAATAGTTAGGAAATTTTGAGAAATAAACTTTTCATGACTGCACAATTTGTTTTGAGGAGCTCGTGGCTAAATAATAACAGCCGCACGAGTCGATCATCAAGGTTAAGCAACGCTTGACGAGGTCGGTCCGTGGATGGGTGACCATTTAAACATACCGAGTTCCTCCGTGCCTCGGAAAGCACGTTAAGCCGTTGGTCCCGGCTGTCATTTGAAGATCTTTGATAGTCGTTACGGGTAGTCAGAAGCTTGAGATCTGACACCAGTCTTACCAAGGGGCACCGTGTTACCCAGTTACTGGGTTGTGGAGGTCAGATAGGCAGTCGCTCCATGTAAAACATCTGGTACTTAGCTAAATCCGGTAAGACTGGAAGCCGACGCCAATATAGTTGGGCAAAAGGCTAGGCAGATGATGATGATGACTGCACAATTTGTGAGCGATGTGGTAGATAGAACTAGTATCATGTCGTTTGTTATTATATAACTTTGTTATTGTAAAATCAAAGATTCATAGATTCTCTCTATCAAAACAAAACAGAGATCTTTATCATTATAATTTACGTCTTAGATAAATTATTCTTATCTAAAAGACATCGTGATTGTTTCTGTGAAGGGCAGCAAATACGGTAATTTTATTGAAAACTAGCTGCCCGCCCTGGCTTCATACAGGTTTACTAATGAAGATAATGATTTTATTTTTTCTTTGATAGAAACCTCGTCACGACAATTACTAACACAACAAAACTAATTAGCCAAATAAGGTGATGCGGTTCTGGAGTGATGCGCATACATTCTTTAAGCATTTTTTTAATAAAATTCTCATCAAAAAAACGAAACACCTCTTTATTTTAGTTTTGTATTTGTTTTAACATAAACGTAAAAAAGTCAGTTCAGTGCGGCTATTATAAGGTATCCTTTAACGAACATTAATGTTTCAAATTAAAATTAAATTTCTTTAGCTAACGTGTAAGAATTTCTAAAATGTTAGAAACAAAGAGAGGTAAAAAAAAAAAGAAAAGTTTATTCAGTATCTCGTATACCTTCCCCGGACTCTAATGACAGCTTCCATGCGAGTCATCATGGAACGGATGAGAGTCACAATCTTGTGTTGTGGGATGCTATCCCAATCTTCTTGTATAACTGTTCTAAGCTGGTCAAGCGTTTCCAGACCAGGATCTCTCGCTCTGACTCGTCTTCTCAACTCATCTCATAGATGTATAAGATGTATAGAACATCTATGAGATGAGTTGAGAAGACGAGGGATTCATATCCGGGGTTCTTACTGGCCAGCCCGTAACCATAATACTGACTTTGCTCAGGTATTCATTTAAAATCCCTGCGAATTTTTATGCAGGACAATGCCAGGGCTCATAAGCCCTGGCATTGTCCTGCATTGCGTCCTTGGATCATGACAATCTCGCTTTTTGTATGATATATAAGATCCTGGTCAACGGTTATTCCGATAGGTTGCCAGATTGCTGTCAGTCGGTTCAGTAATAAATTTAAGCCTGATCAAAATTCAAATTATCGATGTGTGTGATGACTGTAACAATGTTAACTCCCTATAAATTTTACTTTCAGCGAGGAGAGGGATCTTCTCGATAACTTCTTTTCATTTCTATACTTTTAAATAGGTATGTATTATATGTATAAAATATTATTTTATTATTATTTATTGTTGTGTTGTTTGCATTCCACGGTTTAAACTATGCACCTGCCATGTTATCTCATCACCACCCTTGGTTGACTGGGAAAGAATACCTAAGGCATTAAGTCCGCCATTGTACCTTTGTGAATGAAGTTTCGATAAATAAATAATAACTGATAGCTAAAAATCAAACTATGTCTGAATTGGGAATCAGTTGGCTGAAAACTACATAAGGTTGGTAGAAACTGATCAAAGATGCACCAAACGATCAGACAGGTAATTTACTGCGCAGTTACAGTTTAAACGTCGCTAGAATTTCTGCTCCTAACCGATTCTAGCTCTTCAAATAGCAGGTTTTAAGAGCAATTCATCAAACTGGCTTTATAGCGTCAATAATGTTTGCCGGTAACGAACATGTGATTAAAAATATCGATTTCATTCCTCATGGGTGTCGAACCGACCTCCAGCTTTGCAAGCATGTAGGTACTTATAATTTGAAAATTTATCAGCGGCACGATACCTTCCAAAAATTATAAATGAAAGGGTTACAAATGTTTATTGTTTGTAGAAAAATATGTTTTCATCAACGTGCTCAAATGCTATCAATAAGAGCCTGCTTGCTACTTATATATACTTTTTAATACAGTGATATCCATAACATAAATTCTAGGAACAAACACAAAGATGTAGTACCTACAACAAGGCTCAAGAAAATAGGTGGCTCGTTATATGTCAATGTATACGCTTTTAAAATAAGCTTCCAAGCCACGTACAAGATCTAAGCCTAGGCTTGGGATTGAGCTGCTCCAATTTTTTTTATTTTTGCTTCCTGATTTTTTTTTGTTTTTCATGCAATGACAAGTATATTTACTTTTTAAAGTATATTATATTACTTTATTTTAATTATAGTCAATTTGAACACTATGTGGATCATTCATTTTGTTTTTATTTTGTTTTTAATTTTCCTCAGTTAGTTTTTAATCATGGTCTGGCAGTTTGAGTAATTTATACGGCCTACCCGAATGTCCTTTGGTATTGTTCGTCGAATCGTTGAGCTCCTTAAATTTTGAGTTGATCTGCACAGTTATTGACAAATTCGTGCACTTCTGGACAGCTCCACTCAATCTGGCTGGTTCTTTTCTCAAAAGACCATTTCAGACATCAATCTACATGGTCTTCACATGATCTAACCAAGATTTTGTCTGGACATTAAAAGAGACTGTGACCTCTGAGTTTGTTTTGGTCTTTCTTCTCAGAGTAGTCAAATAGGATACGCCGACCTCATCTAGTTTTAATAAGTATGATCGACATGTAAAAGTGTTTGTACAAACCAACTTACAGAAATAAAATCATGTATCATTTATAATTATCTTCGACGTCAGACCTTACGATTATCTTATGCTTGATCATGCTTTTTAGGATAATTGATATTTAGAATATACTGCAGTAGGTTTAAAATAGCAGTCTGTTGATGTATCTGTAGACGCAGGATACGTTACGCACTGGAAAGATTTTAAGTAAATTCAGACCTGTCTGCATCAAAGACGACCCGGATAGTGTAATGGCTGAGCAATTGGGAGCTGCGCTGCGTGTCGCGGGTTCAATTCCCGCACGAAAAAAAAAATTGTATGGTAGATAGTTGTACTGGGTCTGGCTGTTTGTTAGTACGTGAAACGCACCTACGATACAAAAGTCGTTCTTAGTGTAGGGTAAAGGTTTTTTTTATAAAGAAACTACAGAAAATAATATATAACTGTCCGTCGCAGATTTAATAATTCAGGTAGGTAAGCTTTTTGTGTATTATTAGAAATTTAGTATTGGCCTATTAGTAATAATTAGCTCCTACAGTGGCTGGGAAAGATCAACAGCGGCGGATGCGCGGCGCAAGGATCGAACATAAAACTTTAATGAGTTTCGCCTCTTCTTGTTATCTTAAGGCAGGTTCAACAAAGTTTTACGTTGTTCTGTTTATTGAACATAGCACAGTTTGCCCACAACTCAATATTAAATTATGTTTAAGTTTTAATTAACGGCCAGTACAAACTTAATTCAATTTGAAGTTTGGACAGAGCAAACTGTTTTAATGTGCGCAATTATAGGTGCTGTAGTTTTGTTAAACATCCTTGTCTGAAGCATAACAGACTAACTTGCTAACGGAATCTTGGTAATATTAAACCACTTACATAAATTGAGTTCACCTTTACCCATTTATTAGAGATATTAGACGGAGTTAAAAGATACAGCGGCCATGTTTTCTGTGAGGTCGATGACCGTTGAAGCTGTTGCTCTGTCTTTCCTATGTTCAGAACTTTTTGGACCTGGTGAATTATTTTTTACAATGAATATAAGTTTTTTTTTTAAGTTTTCCTTCCATGTTGTTGCCTGATCTCCATAGAGATCTCATCATCATCATCATTTCAGCTGAAAGACGTCCCCTGCTGGACATAGGCCTCCCCCAAGCGTCGCCACACTGATCAGTCCTGTGCGTTTCGCATCCACTGGACTGCCGCAGCTCTGATCAGAATCGTCTTATCTCAGTCCACCTAGAGAGAGGCCTTTCAACGCTGCGTCTTCCAGTACGCGGTAGCCACTCTAGAACTTTTTATCTGTTCTGCGAGCAATGTAGCCCGCCCACTGCCACTTAAGTTTGGCAATTCTTCGGGCTATGTCGGTAACCTTGGTTCTCTTGCATAGAGATCTACGCTTTGGAAACTGCAACTAAAAGTGACGGTACACTTGCATAAAAGGGTGAAAGGAGCTTGCATGCCATTGTGACGAGCACCAATTAGAAGTTATTATGGTGCCATTACATGCAAGCTACGTGCACAAGATTTGCAAGTTTCAAGCATGTTTAATATCAAATTTGTCGCCGTGAAATTCTGATTTATCAACTATTTGAACATTCAAAGTGGCTTTTTTATTGAAATAAATGCTTTGAGATTGAGGTGTTAATAAAGATATTCAATTTAATTTTGTGTGACGTATGGAAAGGATCAATAATCCAATGCGATTTGAGATTGAGGTGTTAATAAAGATATTTAATTTAATTTTTTGTGACGTATGGATAGGATCAATAATCCAATGCGCATCAGATTGATTGTTGGGAGGAGGTGTGCATGCACTTCTAATTTACATTGGATAAGATTTTAGTTCTGGGTGCATAAACGCAGAAACGGCAGTGATTTATGATAAAAATTATCGTTAGTACTGCATTAAAGTAAATAGATACCTATCGCTTGCATTGAATTATTATTATCAGTTTGTATATGCGTAGTAATTAATTTAATATACTATATTAAGTTAGGTATATGTCTACTGTGATTTTCGGATTGAGCAGATATCGAAAATATTCATTCGAACTTTGCGATATCTTTAGTCTATAAATGATTTTTATGGTAATGTAAGATAACGAAACTAAAAAGAAAGAAAGAATGTTATTTTTCGCTTATTAACGTTTTGTTTTGGAAGTCGGTTTTAATTATAAATACAGGATGCAGCCGAATCCAGGTAACCAGCACCTAATAGTTTCTGAATGGCTTGAATTATATTTATTATTATATACTTTATTGTACACCACTTAAATAATTACAGGACAAAACATTTATAAAGATAAGTGTACAATGGGCGGTCTTATCGCACAGGGCAATCACTTACAGACAACCTTTGGATGGACTGAACGAGAGGAGATAGACATAGGCACGAAACATGAATTATACATGTATAATAATGCTTTATCAATCTTTTACATTCCCACAGCTGGGACACAGACATCCTCTCCTTGAGAGTGGTGGGCAAAAATTAACCACGCGGATTGCAGCGCGGGCTGGTGATTCTTGTCATGTCTTGTTTAGTTTTTGGTTCTAGGACATGTCGGTTTCTTCACGATGTTTAACGTCATTGTTTTGAGGGCGATATTAATTATAATAAATTGTAAGTATCTACATCGTAGGTACATATTAAACACCCATTTCTGATTTAAGTATTAGAAGTTGAGTTTTTGTCAAATTGTACTTCAATCTGAAAACCTGTCAAGCTTTGACATAAAAGTAGCGCTTGGCACGTTCTTTACTTCAAATACTCAAAAACCCTATGTAAAATGGGCACTTTATATAGATTTTCCCCCCTGTCCTGCCCCTGCCTCTGTCCGAAAACAAGACCAAAGTACGACAAATAAGTTACCACTGGGCCACTACTGCTCCCACCGCAACGTTCAAGGTAAACATAAATATTTTAATTAAGTTTTATTTACCTTACTGCTAAGTTAGTTGTACCGTTTAAAATCAAGTGAATGCACCTGGCGGCCGCGGCGAGGTGGCAAGGCGGCGGCGTTAAGTAGTGTACTTGAACTTAAGCCCACTAAACAGGCGGTGGTGTGAAGCGGATAGGGTTGTTGAGAATTGTTTAGCTGTCATCTACGCTATTACAAAAATTAGGGCTGCAATGAGTATCGTTTTCGCCTGAGTTTTGGTTTAAAATAAAGTATAGGTATTATTTACTATTTCTACCATCATATTATTGTATAGTCTTAACCCGATTTTGAGTGGGCTTCGAGTTTAACTATTAAAAAAAAACATTTTACAAATAATACACAACCGATTTAAAAAAAAAACACAATAAGTGAAAAATAACTTCAATTTCGGTAGTCTGTGTTAAAGTTTCAGTTTTTTTGACACTTTTTGTGTTTTTTTTTGGAAGTCGGTTGTATTTTTTTGTTAAAATGTATTTTTTTTACTTTTTAGTTGTGTAACCTAATGCACAAAGTTATGCCAGAATAGATCACCCTAACAACATAAAACTTGAACATAACCGGTAAAATGAGAGTGTACCAGGGTGTACTGTACACATCTGCGTACCCCTTAGAGCGTACCGGCGTGATGTTATGTTATGAAATGGCGTAAACAATAAACAGACATGTCATTGCAGCAATCCCGAGAGATTTTCCGTTGTTTACTGAAGAGTTCTGTTGTATATCTGTTTTTCATCAGATCTTCACCAACTGGGACTGCATGAGAAGCACAAGCTTTCAAATAAAACCGGCCAAGTGAGAGTCGGACTCGCACACGAAGGGTTTCGTACCATTATCGCAAGAAACGGCAAAAAAACCCTGTTTGTTGTATGGGAGCACCACTCAAGTATTTATTTTATTCTGTTTTTATTGTTATAGCGACAACAGAAATACATCATCTGTGAAAATTTCAACTGCCTAGCTATCACGGTTCATGAGATACAGCCTGGTGACAGACAGACAGACAGACGGACAGACGGACCGCGGAGTTTTAGTAATAGGGTCCCGTTTTTACCCTTTGGGTACGAAACCCTAAAAAAAAGAATCACGAAAATCGGTTCACCTAGTAAAAAGACTAGAAGTGACATATATTTAAAAAAAATACAGTCGAATTGATCCTCTTTTTTGAATCAGTTAAAAATAGCAAAAATATAATGAAGATTACTGGGCTCTATCATTATTGTACTTACATACATAACTTACGCCTTTTTTCCATAGGGTTGGTAGAAACTGCAGAATTAATAAACTATCAGCATTATTTCAAACATTATGCTGGGTATAGGCGTCCCCATACCTATTTTCTTCTCGCTGGCTTATCACGTATCTTTTGCAAGAGCAAAACGATAGTAGGCGGTTTTTTTTAAATAAGTGCATTTGACAAACAGCGAGCGATTAGCAAACGATTGTGTAGGACCTACCATACCTACACTGCAGGTAATGCTGACTTTTATGACATAAAGCGTTTGATCGCTATCGTTTTGCTCTTGCAAAAGATACGTAATAAGCCTGCGGGTCCCATTTTCCCTTTAAGGATTCAACTATATCGATCATATTCGCTGCATATTTTAATTATTATGATAGTGACAGGTGACTTTCGATAATGATCTTCACGTGTGAAAAACACATCAACTAAACGTTGATGCGTTTTTCGATAGGATATTGATGTGCAAAATCATCAGATATTGTGTAGGTATAGAAAATACCAAACAATAATTAAATTACGATCAATTACGGTCGATAATATTTTAATCATTAATGCTGCATTTTTATCATTACCAAGATTTTAGAGAGATTATGTAGATCGTGATTTTAGGGGTCCTTCAGTGTTCAGAAGTAGTAGGACTCTTGAAATTCTGGTGTTCAAAATAATTCTGAGCTTTATTCAAAAGTTTTGGCCGTATCTCGTCTATCTAGCATCAGAGATCGTTGCTATTGCTGAACAGGCAACATCATAGTTAAAAGAAACAGCCAAAGAAGCCTAATTTAATATCAGAACAAGGCCAAACATAAATCATCCTTCATTTGGAAACTTTTCACCCAGTTCATTATAATCCATCGCTAATGTTTCGCAGCTCATTCCATGGCCCCAACTGAACTCACATGAATACTATCGCGGTCTGCTCTGGGAATATTAACGAGCCACTTACAGTAACTGTTATTAACCCCCACCACAAATTTTTATGTTCACAATCTAGAAATGAAATGAAAACAAAAACCAGTGCTAATAGCTTTCTATTCATCTCTTTCTCTGTTGTAAGAGTTTGTCTGACATTCTTTCATGGATGGTCGTATTACAATTAGCAATTCGCTTTGTGGAGCAAATTTAATTTTTCTAATATTTACCAAAGAAGAAAATGTGGTATCATCATCATCATACCAGCCGAAAGATGTCAACTGCTGGACATAGGCCTCCCCCAAGCGTCACCACGTTGACCGGTCCCGGTCCCAAATGTGGTATATTCAGGTGGCAATTAATTTCAAAGTACTTTTGCTTTTTCCATTGTAATCATCATATGAGGAGCTCGTGGCTAAATAATAACAGCCGCACGGGTCGATCATCAAGGTTAAGCAACGCTTGACGAGATCGGTCAGTGGATGGGTGACCATTTCAACATACCGAGTTTCCTCCGTGCCTCGGAAAGCACGTGAAGCCGTTGGTCCCGGCTATCATTTGAAGATCTTTGACAGTCGTTACAGGTAGTCAGAAACTTGAGATCTGACACCAGTCTTGCCAAGGGGTACCGTGTTACCCAGTTACTGGGTTGTGGAGGTCAGATAGGCAGTCGCTCCATGTAAAACACTGGTACTTAGCTGAATCCGGTAAGACTGGAAGCCGACCCCAATATAGTTGGGAAAAAGGCTAGGCAGATGATGATTGTAATCATCATATCAGCTGGAATACGACCATTACTGAACATAAGTAGTACAAAAGTATCGCTACAACCTTGTTAATTTGTCATTAGTGAGTCTTTCTTCTCATAGTGCCAGCAAAAGCGCAAACGGTTGATAACCACGAGGATTTAAACCGTTCAATTACATCCCTCATGTCCGTTATTAACCCCGCACAGACGATAGTGGTTGTTCCAAATGGCTCGCTGTCACTGAGCGCAAAGCATCTCATTTAGCTGAGTCGTTCACTGCAATACTAAAGAACATTTTAAACTACCAAACTATATTGAACCAAAAACAGACCAAAAGCCAGAGATTCTACCGGTATAATAGAAACACAAGCAACAGTGTTGCTAGAGCTCATGAAGTAGCGTAAACATGCTATTTTATTATTGCATCCCTTTTCCATTCTCTAGAAGCTTATCTTATTATGGAGGTGTTTGTTAGCGCTAGTCAATGTGAAGCTTATTGCCTGCCCGAGAGCGAAAACATCAGGGCTCGACTAAACAAATATACACAAAACTCAATTCATGTACCCACGTCATAAGGGTATTTTCTGTGTGTACACATAAAAGTTAATGCTAAGATTGCTGAGTAGTGAACAAAACGGTCCAACTAACCGTGCGTTTATGCCGTGATGCGAATATTGGCCGGCGTCCTACTTCCACGAGCTCGGAGCACGTAGTGAAAACAATGTCTCACAGACGTAGTTATCTACATAAGTAAACAAGAATGCTTGCCATCGCTAATACTCCTTTTTCATGCCACAACGCTGGTTTTTACGTTGCAATAATCGGAATTCGGATCACACGTTGCAACTGGCCCAATTTTCCGAATAAATTCGCTTTTGCAGCTTCAGCTGGCTGAAAAATAAAAAGAGTTTGGATGACGCGGTTTCAGAAGTTTGTACATGATGGTACGTAGCATACTTCGTCATGAATGGCTCGTCGACATATTTGCTATAAGCGAGCTCAATATTAGTAACTTTAGCTTGAAGTGGACTGTCGCAGCTGGGGTTGTTTAAAGTGCTGAACTAGGTATTGCGGTGAAACTTGTACATTTATAAAAGTTTGTAATGAATTTGGCAACTGCTTCAGCAACAAAGCCGAAGGTCAGCGGCGACGTAGTAAATTATGAAAGTTTCACCTGCCTCCGTGGCTACATTAGAACAAAGCGGAGTCGCCGCTCCTAAATAAACGGCTCGGGACCGTTGCAGCTCCGACTGCTATTTTCAATTTCAAATTAGCATCTCCAATGATAATAGAATTGCAGCATTTTATGTGAAAAGTTTTTACGATCTGCCTTTTATTCAGGTCATTGGAATTGTAAAAACGTTGATTTTTTTGGGACGATGTATCAGTGAGAGTTACTTTTATTCCAAATTTAGTTGTGTGAAAATTGATGTGAGCGTGTCTTTTTGTAGGGCTGTGGAAGCGTTGTCTTGTTTGAGATAAATTGTTTGCACAGCGAGGCATTCAAGTAATTTGAAGTGTCGCAGTTGTCTGGAGGTGCGTGCGGCTGGCGTCTCGCGCCATTCCGCGACGTGTGCTCTAATCACCCTCTTTACACGAACGCTCACGTACCGACCGGGAGGAAACGTTTATTTTAATTCCCCACAAATGTGTGTCTAATTTCAGCGGATGTGTTTTGTTTAATTTCGAAGGATTATAATTACCACGACACAAGGATTAGGTATGAGGTCTTTAGATGTGCGCTTCAAGGCGTTTTGTTGTAGCGGCTTTAGTCCCTCGGGAACTGTCTCGTTCTAGAATATTTAGAGGCTTGTTACATTGTTTATAAAGTTTCAAATACCGAATACATCAACTTAAAAAAAATCGTGCGGTTATACCTACTCCTTCAATGTAATAAATTACTCTGAAACATATTGTAAAAGTGATAGTTGGGATAAATGTGAGATGTTTGATTTAAAAATTAAACATCTCACATATTTTTTCTATTAATGTTGCTGTGCCCGAGTGTCCATAATTGTCTCTGTTATTTTATTTCCCACATGTGTGTACATTATGGACGCAACAAATTAAATTTCAATAGATACCATTTAGAATTTCTACCGCAGAAAATGGATCAAAGTAAATAAAACTCCATTTTGGATGATCATTTTGATTGTCAAAGTTGTTTTCCGATCGAAATTGATCCCCCGAGAGATGTAAATGTCGTGGGATGAAAGGAAGCTGTTGGCCCACAATTACGTAACTGAGATTTACTTACGATTATCTTAATTAGTTTTCTTACGGCGGGTACACAGCTAATTGTGTTTGAAATTATAATTAGGTATAATAAAATTGAATACCTAGATTTTAATCAATATAGGAAGAAACGATGTGTACTAATTTGATTGAAAGTAATTTTGAATCTATATTATTATTATTTCGAAACATTAGCAATTAAAGTGGTATATATTGTGATCATTTTCTCATTCAACTTCTGATGGATAAACCTTGATTTTATGTAAAAAGGTGGATCACCGTGTACGAGATAGCTTCTAGCTAGCTGTCGGTAGTCTGAGTAGTCTATACTTATATATAATACTAGCTGTGCCCGCGGCTTCGCTCCCGTCATCTGCCCACCCTACCCTACTTACCTTCCTGCCTACCCTACGTACCTACATACTACATACCAATTATTTTTTCTAGTGTCATTCTTTCGCGTAGAATTTTAACACCGCGATTCAGAAAATGACTTTAAATGCACAACGCCATCTATCGAATAGCGAGTTCAACTGTCCGAGTAACTGGATTGCGTGTGCTGTGATAATTTTACTTTTTTAACACTTTAAATTCATCTAACTTTTGATAGAGTGAACCGATTGCGATGAAACAAAAACTAAGTAATTCTTCAAGTTACGCACAATTTTTATGTATAAAGGTTATCTACATTGGTTTCGTACAATTCACGTGATGCGTGCACAAATAAACAGACAAAAATTTCAAAAATGCTGGAAATGGGTTCTGTTGGTTATCCTATAACACCCTGGCTATTTTTTTTTGAATTTTTTTCGATGTACAAAAATTATTTTTCTACAGATTTATTATAAGTATTGATGATTATAAAGAGGAAATATTTTTTTGTTTGTTTGTTTGTACCGAATAGGCTCCGAAACTACTGGACCGATTTGAAAAATTCTTTCACCAATAGAAAGCTACATTGTTCCTGAGTGACATAGGCTATTTTTAAATCCCGAAAATGGGTCCTGTGAGAGCGAAGCCGCGGGAAACAGCTAGTCGTTTATATAACGTAATGACTCACGTCCCTTAGATGGGGCAGACGACATTCACAGAAATCCTCTATCGTAGTACCCCTAAAATATTTCGCAAATGTCGTAGCAAACCATAATACCCCTGCGTAGCTGGCAAACGTAGGTGCACTGCTACGCTCGTAGCTCCGTAGCAGCGGCGTAGCTGTGCGACTCTCACTATATTCCGAATGAACACTTGCAGACTCGAACGTGAACAAAACACTTCGCACGACCTGTGATTCAACATTCAATGCACGCCACTACACTAATGAGGTAATTACGGGAGATTATATAAATGAAATGGGTTGCCGCACCTGTGTTGATAAAATCATTTGTAGGATCTGTTTCCGCAACGTTAACCTTATGCTACAGGTAAATTGCTCAAGGTTTCAATAATGAAAGAAATTATGGTGGAATATCCTTCAAATATATATTAGTCGTTTAGGAAAAACGAGAATATATAATAATGTCGTAACGTATCGTATACTTACGATACGTTAGTTTAGTGTTTTAAATTTATAAGAAACAATCGGAAACTAAATACGATTCTTGATATTAATAATGTCGTAGATAGCTACCACAGACATGTATGTTCAAAGGGAACGAATGAGTGTAATTGTACACCCATATATCGACGAAACCACAAATTAATTGGATTAGATTGTGCACAACAATCGCAGTAAGTCAGAACGCGCCCAATCGACGAACAGCAATTACGAACGCCGCACAAACACCAGACGAAATTTACGATGACATTCGAAATGAGAAAATTGACGAAAATATTCGGAGAGCCGACACAAGAATGATACTCGTCGAGGTTGGGTTATTTGTATTCGAAGTGCGCTCATTGAACGTGCGGCGCTTGTTAATACTGTTACTAAGTAAACTCCATTTTCAATTACTGTATTTGGTTATGCTCGATGGCATGATTCGCGTAATACGTCAAATTTGAATCGGCACACACCGAAGAGCGAACAGCGAAGAAATTATGAACATTAATTTACATAGACGTAGCTTAACTCGTAATGGAATGCATTAATGTCGAGTGGGAGGTACAGTGGCTCGCTCAAGAGCACTCTGTAGCAACTCGTTGCGAGCAAAAAGCGGAGCGGAGACACGGATGTACCCTCAGGCTCGCACTAAGTGCCGCTCCATGCTACCATGTCGGCTACTTACATGCTATTTATTTTTTAAACTGTCAATTATTTGTTACGTAGGTATTTAATAAAAACACCAAAATAATGTGCCGTGAAATAATAATGTGGAACGTGATCTTTTTCACAAGAATGTCACGTATATTTATGAAACATTTTCATGAATTTCATGATGAGTAATAATACGAAACAAACAGCATCGAAACTGGGTCCGTAAAGCGACTTGTTAATACCCATTCAGCTGAAAATCGGCACTCATAAAGTTATTGATGTAAAGAAACTAAAGAAAAAGTATTGAACGGAGAACATTAGCTGCGAACAATTATTTTCCAGCTGAAATGCAATGAATTGCACGTTCCGAACGTTTCCATTCGTTCCTCCACTCAATTGTTTTTTATGAATAGCTACATATTGTCGGTAAATCTCTAGGTACTGTGTACAACGGCGGTTTTGTAAAATAAATCAAAGTTAATGTTGTTCTCTGTATACGTTTTTCACTAAATATACCTTTTTATTTTCTCTGGTTCGTGGAAATTAACGTAAAATGAGAAAGACCTACCGGTTTAAAGTGCTTGCCGTTTTAAATATTAACCGAAATAAGAGCGTTTTTGAAGTTATTCATCTTCTAAAGCTCGTGGAACAAAGCAATTTTTAACTACAAAAGCAATTTGCCAAAAATATTTATTAATAAATCGCGGTGTCGTTGTCACTACAAGGTATCTGAGTAATGTAAATTTTCAATAATCTGAGTAGACAGAGATTGAGCGGATACATCTATCACCCTCGGTCCATTGCTACAAGATTCTGCGAGCTATGTAGCTCCAAAAATAAATACCTACTTCACAATTTGCTGGTAGTAGTTTTTCCATATAAAATGTCCAATCTATATTTACTCGTAGAATCTACATCTTTTATTGATATAGTTACCCAATAAATGGTCCAGGCTATGTATGTGTACATTCTGTACAGTTATTGGGAATCGGTACCTATCGTAATAGCAAATGTGTTCCAAATGTTAGTTACTTATACTTTTTTGTTTTATTTGGCTTTACCGAAAATTTTAATAAAACATGAAATATTGAATAAAATCCTTTACTACAAAGCATCTATGTATAGGACTAGGTTTTGCCCACGACTTTGCCCGCGTAAAAAGTGTTTTATCATCCCAAGGGAATACAATCCTATGGCCTTCCCAGAGTCTCAAACTATCTCCATGTCAAATTTCATCTAAATCGGTTCAGTAGATCCAGAGATTACCCCTACAACCTCACAAATTTTACCTCTATATAATATTATATATATTATACTCGTAGTATATGTTTAAATATAAGGAGAAAACCGTAATCTTATTGCGTAAGTGCCGTATCATTCGATAGAAACAGAATAATATCAACACACTTTTCTTCATAATAATACAGCAGTCATTGTGCTGATAGTCGTGACGGCCAATAGTATAATAGCCAAGAGCCTCGACGAACATCTGAGGAGGCTCTCGTTGGGCAGCTGGATCAAGGGCTTGATCAAGAAAGCGGTACTCCTGGACACGGCTCGTATCGTTAGGAGGTTCCTCTCTCAGGAGCCCTGACCACCGGTAGCTTGGACCCTGTTCCCGATACCGGTGGGCTACTATGTTTGTTTTTTTTATTTTAATATTTACAGAATGATATTTAAAAATGTAAAAATATGTAAATGTAATAAATAAATGAAATAATAATAATTAATAATAAACATAAACAAACACAAAAACAAACAAACATTAAACATTTTAAAGCGAGAAGTTAGTTTGTGAAGCTTCGGACAGTATCCGATTTAAAGTTAGTATCTGTGCATAAATAGAGGCAACTGCCCCATTGTCTCACGGCATTCTAGAATCCCATTTCTACAATTGGCATCTATAAGTTCACGGAAAGACAAACTGTTTCTAGGTGAGCTATATTTTCGTTTCGTGATCAACGAAGCGTTGTTTGCTTCAGTATTTATTCTTGCATAAATCTTCGTTATTTTATCGATGTAAATAATACTGGCAGAATCTTGGACTGACAGTACACAATGTGAATCGCCGACGAGAAGTAAAATTTTGAATTTAGAAAACATTTTCTTTGTAGGTGTAAAAATGCATGGAAAGGATTTTCTAAACAAAACCCCTACGAAGGTCTCCAAAAGGATTGAAGCTTGTATACACACGATCGTTTACGTACACTATCTTGTCAAAACACTGACACACAAAGCCTTAAAACGATTCATGAATATTTCTGTATGAAAATCAAATAGTGCCATTGTTACATCGCCTGTATGAATAAAATAATATGTCAGACGTAGGTACAATGTAGACAGCCGGGATGTAAAAACACGCTAAATTAATTTCAATCATGCGATGTAAATATTTGCTCAGTCAGTTTTATACATTTGAATTCGTATCACAACATTTACCAGCTGCAGGTATTGCCTTGATAAATGGAACCATGCAACTAATAAAAGAGTGTTGTTTTATACTAAAAGCGACAAAGTTTTGTTAATTAATTTGTTTAAAAAAAAAGAAAATAATGGCATAATTATGTTTGTGGAGCGAAATGAAGTGAAACAAGCTGCTAACCTTAAGTAACAAAGTAAAATTCAAGTGTCCGCCGCGAAGCCGGGATTTTCCTAACTCTTTAAAAGACTCAGCGTCTCGGCGATTTTGCAGGCAAACAATGTCATTTATTTTCTTTATGTACTACTGCTTTACGTATTATAACGACCTCAGTCCGTCGCTCCACTTTTTGTACTAAGATATTGATGTACAAACTTTTGTTCACCTAGATATTGAACCCAGACTTGTTATCATTACTTGGAAGTTTTCATCTTGAAGCGTCTTTGGGATTACATTTTCACCTGCAACATTTATAATAGTAAAAGTTTTTGGAATGATTGCTGTATATTAAAGGTCCCGAGGTCGTCGACGAGTGACGGAGGCGCGGGTACTCTCCACACTCGGCGTGACGTGATTAACCTCCCCGCGCCCCCGCGCTGTCACAGGCTACCGCCGTCGCCCGT
The DNA here is from genome assembly GCA_948252205.1 of Orthosia incerta. Taxonomy (NCBI): domain Eukaryota; kingdom Metazoa; phylum Arthropoda; class Insecta; order Lepidoptera; family Noctuidae; genus Orthosia; species Orthosia incerta. Next base: position 17,776,402 of record OX411746.1, on the reverse strand, counting down.
CCCCGGGGCGCGAATCCAATTTACCAACTTGTACCCCGTTATTGTGCCCACTACTGTTTGCGTTCCCATAAGGAAACTTTTCTTTATAATAAATATACTGCGGTGGACATGTGCTCTTGATAGATTCAAATGTTAAACTATCGTGCAGATAGATACTGTGTTTGTTTGTTATTATCATAAATCTGATCAAGAACACAATGTTATTGTAATTACTTCATCATTTATCAATGTGCTATCGGATATTAAGATTGTCATAATCGATAGTAGATTTTCTGGTATTTTCCATAGACAATTAACGCACATGTACATCCTGTGATTAGTGTTACCTAACTATGTATTTTCATAAATTGTTCTTACGCACAATAAATAAGTTATTATGAATTAATACATGTCACTATTACATGTCACATTATGTGCTACATCATTATTACATATCACTTGGCATAGGTAACAAAGATTATTTAGTATCCAAGCAAAAGCATTGTTAGGTTATTTAATAGGTAGTACCTTTGAGTACTTAGGTATCTGAACTTGAATAAGAATACCTTCATCTTCTTTCTGCCCTTGTTCCATGTTACGTAGGTTTGGTACAACACATTTTCTTATTTAATTATATCTTCTCAGTCGTCAAGCCATTATGCCTTCCATTTTAGGGTACCCGAAGAGTCCAAAGAGAGCCCTATTGTCACTCACGTGTCGGTCTGTCTGTCCTTAGTCTGTCACACAGGTTTTACAGCTAGAGCATGGTCTTAAAATGTTTACAGCAAAGCATCTTGTTGACCCACAGCCATATATTGACAAAAATTAATATTACATTTTTTAAGCGGGGCTCCCACACAGCTAAAGAGGAGAGCGAAAAAAATATTTTGACCCGCACCATCGAGATCGTTGTTTTGTATCGTTGTTTAGAACTCATTGAGTAGATAAATACTTTATTTTGTTTTAAAAAAATATTGTAAGCCACCAAAGTCCGTTTTTTTTACAATTCTTTGTTCTGAAGAATTTTTAAATTCCCATTGGCAAATGAACTTCAAATTTAGTGATATTTTTTATTATTACGTATAGTTTACTAGCATATACCAATATATTGACAAATCAGATTTTTTATTTGCAATTTCCTTATTTTTCCTATAACAAACTACTTGTTTTTGTGGTTTGGTACGGAACCCTAAATGTGTGAAGTCTGATACGCGCTTGGCTGGTTTTTCTTTCATATCTTCTCTTTGATCTTCCTCCCTTCTCCATTGATCAACATTTAAATTCACTACTTATTTATCTTATCTTGTGACCAAGAAATAACTCGGACACTTTGACCCATTGGGATCTTTAGTAGACCCATTTTTTTTTATTCACTACTCATTTAATCAAAAATATTATATTTGTGTTTAGACGAGTAGTAAATATTATTATATATATATTAAGCTTACTGTCTAACCAAATGCAAACAAAATAGTAAGTAACATAAAGATAAGTAGTGTACAAATAGTAATAAGTAACCAAAATAGTAAATAACTTAAAGATAAGCAGTGAATAGACTATATAAATAGTAATAAATAAATATATATATAGTATGTAGTGAGGGATGAACTCACGTAGTCTTAAGTTAGTTAAGTAAGCCTTAAAATAGTGTCCGACGTAGGAGTCCAATAATTGTAATTTTTATAAATGAATAACAAACAAATAAATACGACGAAAAAGAGCGCGGACTGCCACATGTCTGCGGTAGAGTAATCAAATAAAAAACCAAATGCAGCTGATTTCAAGTATTTGACATAGAGCGACAGCCTATCGGCACAACCCAGTTAGGAACTGGGTAACATTTCACAAGTATCTCAGAAAAACGATTTTTTGTAGATGCATATAAAATTAACAATGTATATATACACGTTCAATTACAAAATCGGCAACTGAAGACATGGGAAAATTACTTTTTGCAAATAACATTATTCATTCAAATGTCGTCCTTCGCGGCTCTGTGCACTCTTAAAAGCGATCTCTAACATTCATGAAAACGCGCCTCAGAAGTTGAGTATTGGTATACTCAACTTCTGAGGCGCGTGTGACCTCACACTGGCTATTTGTCATTTATTAGACCAATTTAGATCTAACATTCACTATTGATTGATCAGTAAAGCTATCTCTTAACCAACAAGGCGGTCATTACCAGCTTGCCCTCGATTCACGAAACATTCATAAGAATTATTTTCAATTGAAAATTAAAAAAAAATGATTTTTTTATACATGTTTTATCTATCTATATATTCAACCTTCAAGCATCCTTTCCTCCCCTTTTTCTTTGTTATCATTCCTCACACAATCCACCCATCAACCATTTCCCTACCATCACTATTCTTTTAGTCGCAAGTATTACCTGTTTCTCATTTATTCGATTAATTTCAACCTGCCATTCTCCTGTAACAGATTAGAATGATCTATTTTTATTATAAATGTGAAAGTAACTCCGTCTGTTTGTTACTTTATTACGTCTGAAAGTATTTGGATTAACACGGGTAGACGATGTCCTCGATTTAGTCATGTCGGCATTAGGTTCTCTTGGGCTAATTTCTGACTATCTCGCGGGTGACTATTCTGTTAATGAATCAATAAAGCCTTCTAATATTGTGCTTCATAAAGAATTAAAATTAATTTTCCTTTCTTTCTATAAAGGAAAAGGTAAAGCTGCCTCTTTTTATTTTTTTGTGGTGGGAAATCATCCAATGACTTCTCCCGCTCTGTGTGAAGCGGAAAGGCGTGTCAGACTTTTACTGACTAAAACCCACCCGTGTTACTTCAGTTGCTTGTGCCAGGCAAGCTTGCCCTTAATTCACCAAACATTCATAACAATCCTTTGCGAAGTCCGCTAAGCACATTAATCCAATTAATTCGTGTCTATCGGAACTGTAACAAAAATCATAAGCAGGAAAACGTCTTGTCTGAAGGCTTAAATCATACTGCCTTTGATACATAAATTGTGTATTGTCTCATAAATTATGTGGTTACCTCGGTGACGTTCAATTAGCCAGACGTGTTAACTTGTTTAGTTTTAGATGTACCTACACTTTTGCTTTGTTTGTGACGATTATTGTAATTCCACATTTGCGGCATGCTGATGTGGAATTCTCATTAGAAGACGATTTATTTATGTTAAAATTTAAATCTCAAACTGGACCATGTTCTTGTGAGAAATGAAGATTCTTTAAAACTCGGGATTTTTAAGTCAAGAGTGAATAGGTTTCTTCTAGGCAAGCGTGTTACTCTGTCGACCACATCTTTGCTTACCAACAAGTTAGACAGTGATCAAGCGCGAGCCTATCAATAAAAAAATAAAAAGTACCTTATGTATCATAATTGGGCACTTTTTGATCAAAAATTGTTTCTAAACCAGACAGTTACCATGTAAATACCTACGGTGTTCTTTCTTTCTTACTTTGTTCGGTCAATGAAATAAGAGCTATTTTCAAACCCATAATTAAGTAGTAATTACTATATAACTTTTACAAAATATCATAGTATTGTTGTATTTATAATTGGACACTTAGATATTGGCTTATACTGATTCAAAATTGAAACTTTTCATGAAGCTTCGTAAATTTTATTGGTTTGCTTTATCTACGATCTTTTGGGGAAAAGACCAGGGACTGTGGGCTTTTTACCTCACTAAAACCACCCCGGTGATCACCATCGGCACGGAGAACGTGACCTTTTATAAATCCACCCAGGAACCCCATCAGTACAATGCCTGTTAGGGCTCGTGTTTTGGTAACGACCGCAAGTATTAGGAGGTCAATGTTTCTTATGTAATCAGTAGTAATATATATTCTATGAATCAACATCATCATCATTTCCACTGCTGAACACAGGCCTGCCCTAAGCGTCGCCACGCTGACTGGTCCCGTGCGTCTCGCATCCAGCGGATCCCTGCAACCTTCACCAGGTCATCGGTTTCTATGAATGTTTATCCTAAATTCCAATTAGTTTCCCACTGCAGGAGAACATACACTAATATATATATTAGTATCCTTCGTTATATGAGTATTCTTCTCATACAGAGAAAGCACGAGCATTAATCACCACGCTTGCTCGATGCTAAGCAATTTCAACGTTATATTTACTATTCAGCAGCCTATAATTCATAAAAGATAGCTTGATCTCTGTGACAGCTGTCAGTATCAATACAGTAACAATAGCGCTTGACAGGCTTACAATAACGTAACAATAGCGTATACGTCAGTTTCACATAAGTCGCAGAGATCAAGCTATCTTCAAGCTATCTTTTATGAAGTAATTATTGCTTAAGTGAGTTTGGCAGGGCAAAGGGATCAACTCCATGAATGAATATGACACATTTCTTTTAACTGTTTTCGGTTTTGCGTTAGTAATTTAGAAAGGATACGTCCTCCCCCTATGAGTTAAATTCACATATCCTTTTCATGACCTATCCCTTTTCGAGTGTATTACGCAATACGAAAGTCGTTATTTTAAAGGTGTCGTCACCCTTACTTATACGTGTTCTTTGCCGAATTCACTGCAATTAGGCGCAGGTTTCCTCAAGATGTTTTCCTTCACCATTGTCAGCGATGCCCAAGATGAACTTACAAAGTACAAATGAATGTAAAACAGTCACATTAGCACTATCTAACTATATTTATTTAATATGTAAGGTTTACACGTTACATATTTATATACCAGTGATATATAAGTTCATATAAGACCGTTCCAGTAGCCAACAAAATATGAAACGGCAAGCTGAAAGCGAATAAACGACGATCTGCTCAACAGGACTTCCGGACTCACACAACATTAGAAGACCGGAAGTCTGTAGGTAAGGAAGCTTTTGCGGACTTCAAATATGAAAGTCGGCCTACGGCCATCTTATGTAACTGCTCGTTTCTATATCTTAGTTGTAATCTTGGTAGGTATTCAAGTATTTTGCTATAGACAGCTTGGATATTTGTGTTTTCGTTAGCAAAAGCATCTAAGCGTCCTTTATTGTGACAAATATTATATTCAGTGTATACGGTTATAATATATAGTTGCCGACCCCAATATAGTTGGGAAAAGGCTAGGCAGATGATGATACGGTTATAATTAGAATAACTAGCGAAACTTTTCACTCGTGATGGGTAATGTAAACACGATTAAATAAAACTAAATTGGTAACCTTCTCATGTTTTGGTAATGACCGCAGGTAGTAGATCAGTATTTATAAGTAATCTTTATTGTCTGTCAAGTTTTCATCACAATCCGGTTTAATATCTTATCTTTCATCACACACCTGCGAAGATTCGCTAGCTTATTTGATTTGACAATGTGGAAACGTGTGCAATAATAATTTTATTCATGTACTTACTTACAGTAACTTCTTTTTCGGCAAAAAATAATTAAGATTGTGGTGCATACAGACAATGTTAAGAGGAAATGCGGTCGCAGATATCCGACTGAATTTCCTAAGTAAAAAGTCACAATTCGAGGTTTGGCTCTCGCCTATTTCCTCCTCCAATATACCAATTTAACTCTAAAAAGTTTAGTTTCTGTTTTTTACAAAAAAATAAATGTAAATAAATATCTGTAGTATTTTTTATTTGTACTTATCTGTATATAAATATGTAATATATTTATAGCATATAGCTAGATAAAACACATGCGTCAATTTTACGCAAGGTCATCTTTTACGTACATCACAATATGATTATCTTTCTAGGATTAAAAGATATTCCATAAACTGAAAAATAAAGATATATAGGTTCGTGCTCCTATGTTTTCCTTTGATAAATAGGAACTTGATTCAATTATTTGATAAATAGGAACTTGGTTCTCACATACTTACAAATATTGCAAACATAGGTAAATTACCTAATTCAACAACAATGGAACTGTGTGTGAGTTTTATAAGAAAAGTTCAAGTTCAAATCGGTCGAATTGTATTGATTGCGTCCATGTGAAAGCCCTTGCGAAGCCATCAGGAAGGTCGCTAACTCATGACGCACGTAAGAAAGAAAAATAATGAATTCCATACAAACAAAAAGCACGTGACAAAACCGCACGTGCATTTAAGAAACGGAAAAATTCATTCAAACATTCAGTAAATTAATAAGCAGCATATGTTGTCAGGTCAACTCCAGCTTAATCGGTGGGGTGATCCATTCTTATCAGAGAAATCACGAAAAATACGCATTATTATCGCTTATGACGTCAAAATAATTATATATTTCTTACGTAGCCGTGTAAATAATATAAGAATACATTCATATCGAGATTGGCTACCAACGATACAGCTGTCAGGTGGCCGACTGATAAGGTTTTAAGCATCTTAAAAATTATCTTGTAGATCTTACATGATAATGCATAAAATACTTAAAAATATACGTTATTGTAAAATTCCGTTTAGCGGTAAATCTAAAAGAAACTATAATTCCATGAATTCATCAAAGTCTATATATTTCGGGAAGAAAGTAGCACAGCGATAGTACAAGCTTTGTAAATATTTTTTTAAATTGAATCAGTACTGCCACCTTACCTCTTTATAATATTAGTTTAAATTAAAGACAAAGATATTTTATTTCAAGTAGGCCACCAAGCGGCACTTTTGAACGTTACATTAAAATTTACAAATAATAATAGTTGATTCTACCGTGCTACCTACTGACCTACTACTAACCTACTGACATCAAATAATGCAAATCATTGCGCTCCTAACACTTAGAGGAACCTATTTAGAGCAGATTCTGTTCTGTTGGAATACGAATGTCTATGACAGTTATTGCGAACCAGAAACCCTAAAGTCTGACTAGGTAGTCTAACTTGGAATAGTACCTAAATTACCTAGTTAGAAGTTTGGTTGTCAGAAGACAATTTAGCGTGAAAATCTTGAAGTGCAGCTGTATCTGGTAAAACAGAGAACCAATTCTATCCCTAAAGGTCTTAAAAGTAGGTAAGGGTACAATGCATGACAACAAGGAAGTAATAATAATCCCCTCGACCGAATTTCGGTCACGGTGGCCAATATCAACCATAATCTCCGTCGAGATTGTTCAATGCGCAGGAGATATTATAGGGTACAAGTTTGAGCGCAAACACAGGTTCACTCTCTGCTCTTTTTAAATTCATAGCCCGATGGGACAGGAATTGGACGCGACCGGGAAGAAATCAACTCATTTACGTGCTTTTCGAGGCACAACACGGTGATCACACCACCAATTTCCGAACTCCCGGGCGACTACTGGGAAAATGCTAATGAAAAAGGCAATATAACTTTGCTTGACAGCCATTTGCGACCATGAGACTAGCGGTGCAAAGCAATACAGTTGCAGCGGCATCCATGAAGGCACAAAAAAAACTTTTTATTCCTTGCATTTGTATGTATAGAAGTCACAGCGGATATTTGTGTCTCTGAAGTTGGCTGCAAGATCCTGCGTAGTTGCTATTTTTGTATCAATGTTGAAGGTGAAGATAGCATTGTATAACTGCATCTTTCACTCGCTTACGTTTGTCGCATCGTAAGCAAGTCTCGCTTACTCTATGCAGTATACTCGATGAAAAAGTGTTTCTTGCTCAATGGTTCGCTGAGACTAACTTCAGAGACACAAATATCCGTTGTGACTACTGTAAAATATTAACTTCAATTCTAGCAGATATATTAGTGGGCTAGTTTCTTATATTCAATGTACTGGTTAGTTTTGTTAGTTTTCTTATTTTGCAAGAACCCCAGGACGAACAGGTCAGAACGGCCTCCTCCAAAGTTGCTAATTTCTGTGTCTTTTGCTATTTGGCTCCAATTTGAGCCGGCTGTTCTTATGACCTCATCCTCCCATCATGTTAGTAGTCTACCTCAGTTTCTTTTCCATTATGGACTCTTCCATAAGGCTGCTCTTAGGGTCCATCGTCGGTTTGTAAGTCTCGTAACGTGGCCCACCCATTTCCATTTTAGCTTTTGTGCATATGTCATGGCGTTTTAAGATTTTGTAATAGATCTGATTTTTGAGTCTCATTTTATCTATTATCTTTATTTGAGCGTGCTTCGCTCAATTCCCCGTTGGCAGGTGGTGATTTTTGCTTAGCTTTAGCAGTGGAACAACACGGCAAACACGGTATGAGGCTCTAGTTCATGATCCTAGTTTTCATGCTTATTCAGGCAAGTTAAAAATATCCTTAAGACTCCAGTATTTGTTCCATGCTTGTGGCACTCTCCTGTCTTTTTCTATTTCGTTGATAGTTCAGTCAAAAAATAAATATGCCGCCACATATGAAATACAAAAAAGAACTGACGTCACAAAAATCTCACGTCACGCAATCAAAGTTCAACAGCCCGACAAAAACAGTCGGGCAGTTGTCCATCAGACACTAACACTCGTCTGGTTGGATTTAAATTCGTATTGTTTGTAATTGATTACATATACAGATTCAGCATTCATTCCTTCCTGTTTCATTCGCTAACAAACTTTCAGTTCTGTAACAGTAGTGGTTGCTGGCCCCTACTATCCCACGCTTGTTTGGTTCCATTGGTTTGTTCGCTCGCCTTCCGCATGCTCGCAAACAAAATTTCAACCAACGAAATGTAGCCCTCAGGCTTTATTACAGTACGTAGTCATGTTTCTCAACTTTTGGGCTGTTGTGATACTAGTTTTAAAAATCATACTTGGAACTGACCATGAGAGAACTAGAAATTGTTAGGGCGAAAATACATATGCGTCTATCTTGCATAAATGTGAAAAGGAAGTCTAAAAGTGGTATCGATGACCGAAAAGATGTGTAAAAATGAGTTGTGCTGGTATTGGCATAATGGCATGTGATGCGGAGGAAGATGTTGTAAAGAAAGTTCATAGTTTGTAAGTAGATGGTAATAAGAGTAGAGCAATACTAAAGAAATTATGAGTGACAGATATTATGGTAACTGTTGCGATGCGATGATGACAAATATAAATGTATGGAAGGTGAAACGTTTTTCGTACACCCAAAAAAAGGGGATAAGGGTATGAGGATAATGATGATGACCAGGAACTGAGAATGGTATTATTCTTTTATCCTTTTTAGGGTTCCGTACCCAAAGGGTAAAAACGGGACCCTATTACTGAGACTCCGCGATCCGTCTGTCTGTCTGTCTGTCTGTATGTCTGTCACCAGGCTACAGATACATCTCATGAACCGTGATAGCTAGACAATTGAAATTTTCACAGATGATGTATTTATGTTGCCGCTATAACAACAAATGCTAAAAACAGAATAAAATTAATATTTAAGTAGGGCTCCCATACAACAAACGTGATTTTTTTGCAGTTTTTTGCGATAATGGTACGGATCCCTTAGTGCGAGAGTACGACTCGCACTTGCCGGTTTTTTTATCCATAGTATCTATACAATTAGTATTGGTAAAAAAAAAATACATGTTTAAACAAGCAAGTTTTTGTTTTTTACATGTGTAAGCATAATTGCACGTATAAATTGGCTCTAGCCAGGATGAAAGAGAGTAAAAATGCTGTTGTGAGTCCGAATTTATTCACAGTTGACGAATTAATTAAGATCGATACAACTGCAGGGAGATCTTATTCAGATGTGGTCAAAAATAATGTTTTGTTGAATGACAGTTCGAATAGCGAAGAAGATAAGTATGAAGATAGAATGTCACCAATTTTGAATTCAAGTAAAGTTGCAGTACATTTGAGAAAACCAAAAAGAACTATAAAGAGTAAACGTAAGAAGGTTTGTCATGAAATTCAGAAGGAGGTTACATCTGATTTTTTACCGGAAAATAAGGATGAGTTTTTGAATAAATCGGCTAGAAATGCATCTTCCAAAATGGAAAGTTTTAGTTTCAGGAAATTATTGACCAAACTGAAAGAAGTTATCTTTTCAAATGATGACATTGGGGACAAAATTACATGTATTTTGAAATATGTGTTGACGGAAGTAAAGAATTTTATTTTGAGTTTATTAAACATGGATGTTTTGATGGAGATATTAGGATGCATTAAGAATGGCTCGTAATTTTAAGCAACAAACGAAAGTAATTAATATTTTACAGTGGAATGCAAATAGTTTATGTCCTAAGATTAATGATTTTCAATTATTATTATTTCAAGAAAAAATACATATTGCAATTATAAGTGAGACGTGGCTGTCACCAGATAAGAACTTAAATATTAGCAACTATAATGTACTTAGAAAAGATAGATTGGATTCTTATGGGGGTTTGTGTGTTATTACTCATAAATCAATTAAAGCCTTACAAAGAGAGTTTGTGCATCCAAACTCTAGCATTGAGATTGTGGTAGTAGAAATATTTAATGTGCCCGGAATAATGAACATTATTTCAATTTATTGCCCTCCAACGTCAGTTACTGACCAGTCAGATTGGAATAAGATTTTTGATAGATTTGTTAAAAAAACGTTAATTGTAGGCGATTTTAATGCGCACCACATCGCCTGGTCGAATAAGACTGATCGTCGTGGATAGATGGTATACAACTCTTACTTTGATAAAGATTATATGTGCTTGAATAATGGAGATGCTACGAGAATTAAGTTTGTTAGTGGAGTTCTACAGCAGTCATCACCTGATATATCGTTCGTTTCTACCGATCTGGCGACAAAATTTTCTTGGCAAACTACTAGTGAATCTTTAGGCAGTGACCATGTTTTTATTAAAATGAAGTATGGTTATGAGTCTTCTAAAAATTTCATTAAGCGACGTAACTTCAGAGAAGCTAGTTGGAGTGAATACCGCGAAAAATCGGAGGATATGTTTGCTAATTTAGATAAGTCGTCGAATATTCAAGAATGTTATAATTTATTTGTATCCAAAATTGACCGGTTGGCAGAAGAAACAATTCCATGGATCAAAGTTTGCCAGGATCCTACAGCTAAATTTGTACCTAAACCATACTGGAATGCAGAGTTATCTATGGCTGTGGCTAAAAGACGATTGGCACTGGCAAAATTGAGGCGCAATCCTACTCCTGCCAATTATAATATTTATATGATTGAAGTAAATACGGCCCGCAAAATAATTGAGAAAGCCCGTTCCAAAGGATGGAAGGAATTCTGTACGAGTATTGATTCGGAAACTTCAGCTTCAGAGATGTGGAGAAAAATGAAATGGGTTAAAGGTGGAAAGTATTGTAATCGTTGTGTTGATTCCCAAAAATGTAAGGAGTTATTACAATCTTTAACTCCGGATTTGGTTGGTGAAGAACCTCCTTTATTTATGGAGGAATCAAGTGCTATCGAAGGGGAGATAACTTTGTTTGAATTAGAAAACTGTTTAAAACGCAAGGATACGTCACCAGGTGTAGATAATATTTCTTATTCCATGCTATATAATTTATCTGTTTCAGGTAAAAAGTTTTTGCTATATTTGTATAATTTGGTATTAGATACTGGTGTTATACCAAAACAATGGAGAAGCATTAGGGTAGTTCCGATTCCTAAACCTGGAAGGGATCCCAATAGCGCCTCTTCTTTGCGTCCTATATCTTTAATGTCCTGCCCATGCAAAATTTTCCATGGAATTATGCTAAAACGTCTTGAGTGGTTTGTTGAGAAATCAAATCTTTTGTCTCCATCTACTATTGGTTTTCGCAGATCACATTCTTGTTTGGATAATCTGACACGTTTAATAACATCTATTCAGATAGGGTACTCAAAGAATATGGCCACTATTGCATGTTTTGTTGATATTGATATTGCATACAATAATGTAAATATCAATCGAATGATTGATTTGTTAAAAAAGATCGGGGTTGGGGGTAAAGTTTGTAAATATATCTTCAATTATTTAAGCCGAAGGTATTTACAGATTGACAGTGGTGTGGATGGTGTAGTGGTAAGACAATCTAGTGTGGGTTTAGCTCAAGGAGACCCATTATCCCCTCTACTTTTTAATATTGCTACTATGAATATTTGTAAATTAATTACCAGTTGTAAAGTTTCACAATATGCAGATGATTTTGTTCTTTATGTGTCTTCAAACAAACATAATTTAGATTCAGCAATTACTAACTTGAATATAGCTTTAGAAATACGTATTAAAAATTTAGGTAGTGTGGGATTATTTTTGTCCGAATCCAAAAGTAATGTTTGTCTATTTAGTAGATCTAGATGTTTAGCAAATATTCGAATTTGTATTAATAGCAGTGAGCTTAAGGTTGTTGATAAAATTAAATATCTCGGTTTGTGGCTTGATTCATCTCTACGATGGGGAGCTCACATTAACGAGACTTGTGAGAAAGTTTATAAATATTTGAATATTCTTAAAATTTTAGCTGGAAAATCTTGGGGCGTACATCCTAAACATTTAAGAAGACTGTTTATTTCTCTTGTTAGAAGTCGAATTGACTATGCTAGTTTTTTATATGGCAATAGTGCTAAGACTCACTTAAATAAACTGGATGTTTTTCAGAATCGAGCAATGCGAATTTGTAGTGGTTTTATTCGTACCACACCAATTTGTGTTATGGAAAGCGAACTTTGCTTACCACCGTTACATGTAAGAAGACATTGGTTGGCTGGTAGATATTGGTTAAGGGTAAACTCTTTTTGTAATAATGTAACTGTAGGTTTATTAGAAGAATTATCCGAATTATGTATGAATATCTATTGGCAAAAGAAGAAAAAACCGATTTTGATTGATATTTTCAATAAGTTTAAAAACAATGTTGTTCATAAATCTCCTATATTGGATATGTATAGTATGGGTACTTGGGTCTCAAATATTAACGTTAGAGATTGTATAAATTGTAATATTGATCATTTTAATGTACCAAAACGTACAACAAGTGCGATTAATTTGAGGGTGTTAATTTCGAATATGTTAGATATTAAGTACAATAATTATTATTATGTTTTTACCGATGGGTCTAAAGATGCTCATGGTGTTGGAGCAGCATTTTTTGATGTTCAGACTAATACTGGCATTAAATTTAAGTTATGTAATGATGCTTGTATAATGAGAGCTGAGTTGATGGCTATTGTTGAGGCTTTATCATACATTCAATCTCTGTCTTACAAAAACGTGGTGATATTGTCAGACTCGAAAAGTGCTCTTCAACACCTGATTCGCTGTGTGTCAGGAACTCGAGGCATGCCGATAGCTTATGAAGCGCTTAGGATTATACATATTTTGCAGATGAATTTAGTTAATATAAAAATTCAGTGGATAACTTCCCATGTAGCGATTTCTGGAAATGAAATAGCTGACAAGCTTGCTGCAGAAGCTATTACGGACGGCATAATTATACCCAGTAATCCCTATATTACGGAGCTTATCCCTAGTGTGAAAAAGTTTTGTTTTAGTTTGTGGGAGAACCACTTTAATATTATAACTGCGGGAAAGGGTTTGTGGTATAGAACTATCCAACAGGAACTGCCTCGGATTCCTTGGTTTGATGTTGGTAATCTTTCAAGAGAACTTTTAATTTTAGCGTTTAGAGTAAGGTCTGGTCATATACCTACCAATAGCTTTTTAAATTTGATGGGTGTAAAACCATCCCCCTTTTGTAACATTTGCTTACAGAAATTGGATGATTTGTACCACATTTTGCTGGAATGTAGTGCTTTCGATGATTTAAGGTCTTTGTTGTTTGAGGCGGTTGGCGGTGATGTGTACGGTGGTGGAGTTAATGTATTGCTTGGGAGGCCTCTTTCGGAACAAAGTATTAAAATTTATAAATTTGTTAGGGAAGTGTTTTTGAGACGAAGTAATTGATTTTTCCCTTTTTTTTTTTTTTTTTTTTCGGTGGCTTTTGATTGTTGGGAGCGCTGCATTTCATCGAAATGTTAGGTAGGTTTATTTTATAGGTTTTTTTTTAATTTAATTATTTGTTGTACAATACACATAATGTAAAACCTTACGAGGCTGGCTTGGCGCATCAGCGCAAAAAGCCTCATTAAATAAATGATTTAAAAAAAAAAAACAATAAAAAAGAGAACATCAATATAAATATGACTTTTTGTGTCCCACGGCTGCGCCGTATATGACCAGTTCAGCAAAATGTCGCGCAACTAGTGCCCGACGCTGGTTTTCGACTGGACCTGTGACTGTGACATGACGAACGTAATAGTAGATTATTAAATAAGGGGATAAAGCAGTGTCTTCTGTCGCGGGTGACGATTTAAATCGCGAGCGTAACGAAGGACTCGAGGTTTAAGACGAGTCCTGAGTGTAGCGAGGGATTTAAGTTCACCCAAGACTAAGACAGCTTTATCACCGAGGAAAATACTCTACTTCTCGTACCATTTGCGAAAAAATTAACACAATAATAATATGAGATAAGCATTTACTAAAAATAAAAACAGTTAAAAAGTAAAAATAAACTTAACGTTTATGTATTTGAAGAAAACAAAAACGCGGCAAATTCCTAGACTAATATTTTTTTGTCGGAAAAGCAAGCCAGCTCATACGGCCTCGTCGGTTTTCGTAATTTTATTTAATAATCATAACTGCATAATAAATGAGTATTCCTTTTTCAAAAAGATGAATAATGCTTTTTATATAAACTCAATGGTGTAAACACAGATGTAGTTCAGTATAAATTTCGGTAAGTATTCCAAATTTAAATCACATTCTCCCCCTAGAGGATGAATGAAATTCAGTACAATTTTCTTTCCCAGTTTTTAATAGATTAAAAATGACTATTGTTATGTTCGCTATTTGTGGCATAGAATGTCACTTTTTTGAGCAAGTGGTACGAAAACAGTTTTATAGTGACATAATGTGTATGTAAAACAAATACTTACTTATATAAAAGATAAAAAAGATGTGTAAATTACAATATAAAATAACAGATACACCACATATGAATAAATAAGGTGAGTGTGACAAGAAATGAGGTGAGTGAGAGTAGGTAGGCTAATGCGTCATATTATTGAGGCATTCAGTGCGGCCATATCTAGTTTACGTTGCGCTTCCACCAGATACTGCCGTAAACGTTTTCAAAATGTGTCTATTGTGTTGGTTGTTCTGATCGGCAAGCACAAGCCTATAGACAATAAATATATATATGTATATATAAAAGGTATACCTTATACCTAGGCGTCGATATCCACCCGGGAACGTGCCTAGAAGACTGGCAGCATTACCACGTTGAATAGCAATATATTGGTAGTAGATATCAGGGGGGTGACCATAAGCTCTTAGAGTAAGATTATTTTGAGTTTGTGTAAGGGACAGATTTATATGACTTGTATACATCTGTCACCTACGCGATCTCAAAATAACCTTACTCTAAGAGCTTATGGACACCCCCCGTTCATCTTAAGTTTGACATTTACTTCCCTTTTACCGTAGCATGTGCACTTAATATCATGAAAGTATTAAAATTCCTACTCTGTGATATCGTATGCGTGTCTTAGATTTACACGAAATAGATATTCATCGCTAATTAGCTTAGCTGTGGGAACTGCGCAAGAACTGCACCTTTTAACAGCTTTTTCTAACTACTTGGGTCCCGTAGCTTATAAATTCGTAAAACAAATGATTTGTCCGAAAATTCATATTACAACATTCTTTGTCAGTCATATGAAATAGATAAAATACAACAAATTGATAAATAATTGAAAAACATCGACATTTCACAAACTAAACGCAAGTCAAGTTATGTGATTTGCTGTTGAAAAATAATTCAACCAAACATAGCAGATAATGCGCGTATGACATTTTAGCACATTTGTGATAATTTTTATAACCGGAACTAGGCCGTATATCTATTTGCTAATCAGCTAATTTCACTTGTTGTACATTAAACCATAATTGATTACACACTGCTTAGGCGAAGTAACGGATAGTATATTGAAATAATTTAGTTAGGAGCATTAAGTGCACGCCACTACATACTATCAGCGTCGCAATGTACGTCATCGCACGTCAGCTATATCCAAAATCTAATATGACAACAGAACATTATCTTTGATAAATTAGGTACCTAATTGGATTTCAATCACTGTACATGCAAATGTACAAGATATCAATATCTAAGGGATCATTGTAGGAACTACCTTTTTCCCGTGGTTTCACTCTACACTCATCGTTTATTTCTGAAACTGAAAAAAAAATACGTAGAAGACAGTCTATTCTGTTAAAATATTACCATTATATATCTTTAGGTGAGATGTTAACAGATTATTGAGATTTTGATTTTGAGAGACTTTATAAACAAATAAACAACCATATTATTTTATCTACCTCTTTATTATATTAGTTAAAATAAAATAAACATCATCATCAGCCTTGTTAATGTTTCCATGGCTGGGACACAGGCCACATCTATGAGAGAAGGAGTGGGCCTTAATGGATTAAGGGCCACTCACCATCCCTCACTGGGCCCGCGTGGTGGACCACGCGGGCCCAGTGCGGGATGGTGAATGTCACATGTCTTCGACTTGTTGGTTCTAGGACATCTCTTCACGATGTTTTCCTTCAACATTTTTAGAGCAGTGGTGATGAAATAATTTACACATAGTAATGCGCCTGCTTTGGTACGAAATCACGACACGTAAGTCGGGGCCGATACCGTACATGTTGTGCACATGTATGTTTTTTTGTAGCAATGGTGGCCATTGCTACAAAAAAACATACATGTTATTTTCATTTCTTCAGAAACCGCAGGCCACGGTAAACTACGAAGGATATGGCGGGATGACTTGGATGCCTTATGAATTCAAAAGTAGTGATGCAAAGTGCAGAACCAAGAGCAATGAAAACAATGGAGTAAGATCTTTGCCCAGCCGTGGAACAGTTGAAGCTAGCTGTAATAAATATAATTCATGGCACAATTATTTTATATTTATACCCGACTGCATGGAAAGAGTTATATACGAGCAAACCCGTACATATCAATTGTTACATTTTTATACTGACATCGACGCGCAGCGAATGAACATAAATCACATATTTGAGTAAGCGTTTAGTAGTTGCATAGCATTGTTGTTGGGTAGACTCATTCGCCGCGAGTTGATCATTTATCAGTTTCGGGTGTTTAACTCAATACACAAATTGCACTTAAAACAGTTTATCATTTTAAATGTACCTTGACCGTACAGTTTATTAAATGGATTTTTACTCAAAGTGAATCATCACATCTCTTAAGAACCCCCTCTCCCCTATTAACTTTAAAACTTTCGCGTTTCATAATAGAAAAAACAATATATCACGGGAATTTAACGCGATGAATTCGATTATTTATTTACCTATTTCACCAGGCGTTTCGGCCGTGTTGCAACGACCGTGGTCCCGTGTAGACTGGTTTCTCGGTATACTGGCTCCGTTGGGGCAGAAAATTCATTCTTCCTCTATACCCTCACATTTCTACACACAAAACTGACCGTGTCCTTATTCTGTAAGTTCGCCAACTGCACAAAACGAGGTGATGTTTTTTGAAACACTGGATTCCACGCCGCGGCAAATTTTGTAACCGTCATCCCGATTTAACGTTTTGTGTTTTCTTAATTTCAATCGCTTCACGCACAATTCTTGAATAGAAGTGGCGTTCACAATCCCCCGTCCCCTCACCCCTCTCTCTCTAATTTTCATTGTGATTTTAATTGAATTTATTGTTTAAATTTCTCATTTATGTATTGCTAATGTAAACCGGAAGAACGGAAAAACCTAACACAAGCAATTTTTTGCTTAAATGGTACTATATATCACTATATTGTTATTAAGTATAATAAGTTGTAGAAATAAAAGTACAATATTTTTCTATACATACTTCGTGTATAAAGGTAATTGGGACAAATATTTTCAGTAAATTCCATTAAACATTAAAATGAAATGCCAAGGGTCGGGATGGTATGTACTGCTTTAAGTAGACACCCGTATCAAAAGTCACGTAAATAAGGCAAGCAATAAACATGGACCTTTTACCGGTCCCTCCGGACGGGAATACGCAAACACATTAACTTACAAGATGTGATTTGTTCATAACATATTAGCTTTCATTATTAGTTTAGTTAGTTTTAATGACAGTCACACGGGTCGAAGGTTAAACCACGCTTGACGAGGTCGGTTGGTGATGGGTGATCTTCCGTACCTCGGGCAGCAAGTTAAGCAGTTGATCTCGGCTGGCATTCGTAGGTCTTTGATTGTCGTTATCGAGTAGTAAGAAGCCTGAAAGTCTCTTAACGGGTCTTATCAAAGGGTGTTACGAGCAGTGGTGGTCCAGTGGTAGCAGCCGCTACTTAAAAGTTGCAGGTCGTGAGTTCGAACCCAGGCAGGTGCTTTACTTAGTGTAAATTATTTCATCACCACTGCTCTAAACACGGTGAAGGAAAACATCGTGAGGAAACCGGCATGTCCTAAAACCAAAAATTTTAAGACATGTGACATCCACCAACCCGCACTGGGGCCGCGTGGTGGACTACGGTCCATTCCCTCTAACAGAGAGGAGGCCTGTGTTCCAGCAGTGGAAACATTAAAAGGCAATAGCCTTGTTTTTATTTTTCGATGGTTTAAACAAATTAATTAAAATGTCTGAGAAGTGTATTAGAGTTAATGGCGAATATATAGAAAAGGAAAAATTAGATTATGTTTAATTTCACCCACTTCCTTTTCATTCCGCGAACTTTTTGACCTCCCCTCGTATACTACACAGTAACTGTATTGTGGAAAGCGGTCGCCCCATGTACCAATATTCTGGTATTCAGCTGCCTCTGATTAGACTGGTAGCCGACCTCAATGTACAAACTTGGGCAAAGGCTTGGCACATGTTGATTTTAGTTCAGATTGAAATGAAAATTCAAAAAATAAGAATAAGAATTTTCTATGTTCGAAAAATCTTGGAACATTTTTCGTAACAAATGAATCACCATTATTAATAGACGTCAAACAGGTTCCTAACTATAAATTATTATAACTAATTTTTATTTTGTCACAAAATACAATGATTAATATGTTGTGTATAGTGCTGTCTAATCGCTAAAAGCAATCTCTACAAACAGTTTTTGATGAAAAAATATGCTTACGTTATGCTACATCCGTTTTTAAACGACTTTCCAAAAAGGAGGAGGTTCTCAATTCGGTGTTTCCATTTTTTTTTAATGTATGATCGGGCAGAACTCCGTCATAACATAGACGGATTTATATTTCTCGAGACGGTCCAATTGTTACCAAGTCAGAACCTGATGATGGGTGGGAGGAAACCGAGGGAAATCCTGAAAAATTATAGGCACACATATAGTGATTTTAGTATTTTCATTAACTGGCAAGGAGGCACTTAGAAAGTATCATTTGGTGAAGTAGAACTAGTGAAAAATACCACAGATGGCCGCGACTATGATGAAGCAAATACAATAAAATAAATGGTACTGATGAAAATGAACTGATCTGATGATGAAGCCGGAAGGTAGGCACTGGAACTCCGTTATACAACAATGTATCCTAGCCGTGTTTGGGCTTATTGCGATCGAAATGATATTGTACTCTGCCTATAAATGATTTTCATGGTAATATGAGGTACCAAAACAAAAAAGAGAGAAAGTTAAAACTTTGTAAGAAAAAAATTTACCGACTTTTAAAGCAAAACCCTACAATTTTCTTACAGTTCCGTATGGTGCCAGACGGTTCCGTATGGTGCCGGACGTAAAAAAATTCACCATCCCATGTCTTCCCGTGGGTGTCGTAAGAGGCGACTAAGGGACAAACCAGAGAATGGGCAGCAGCGTTCTGTAACAACCATACTGCGATCGCCAACCCGCCTGCCAAGCGTGGCGATTATGCCAAAACTCCCCCCATGAACAGCATAAATAAAAAATTGCCCCTAGTGCCCGGCAGCCTGCCTACCCTTGACTACGGTAGCGGTCGAGGTTACGGCATGGCAAAGGGTTTCAAGAATATCCGGACGAGATCCGGCTACCCAAACAATCACCGACGACTGGACCTGGCAACGTACAATACGCGCACACTTCGGACCGACGAGTAGATCACCGAACTCGAGGAGGAATTGAGCAGGTTGCGATGGAGTATTATAGGGTTATCTGAAGTCCGAAGAGAGGGGGAGGACTCGATAATCCTCAAATCCGGTAACCTGCTCTATTTCCGAGAGGGTGACCGGCAGTCCCAGGGTGGTGTCGGGTTTATCGTCCACAAGTCCCTTGTGAACAACGTGGTGAAGATTGAGTGTGTGTCGACCAGGGTGGCGTACCATATACTAAGAATATCCTCAAGATATTCGCTGAAGGTCATACAGGTCTACGCCCCAACCTCAGCGCACCCCTACGGCGAGGTAGAGACCATGTATGAGGATATCTGCAGAGCCATGCATGGTTTTCAAAACTCACTTTACCGTTGTAATGGGGGACTTCAACGCGAAACTGGGCAAACGAGACGAGGATGAAATGCAAGTGGGGCAATTTGGAGTTGGACGACGGAACCACCGGGGTCATCTACTGGCCAGTTTTATGGAGAAGGAGGGCCTCTTTATGATGAACTCAAAAAAATGAGATCGACTTCATCATGTCAACCAAGAAGTAAATGTTCAATGATGTCTCTGTGATCAATTCGGTAAAAACCGGGACCGATAACCGCATGATAAGAGGCACATTGAACATTAATATTAAGCTTAAAAGGTCTCGACTGATGAAGTCCGCGCTCCGTCCAGCACAGATCCAGCTCCAAAACCCCGAGAGCTTTCAGCTCGAACTCCAGAATCGTTTCGAGTGCCTAGGGAGCTCTGTGGACGAATACAGCGACGGGTTCGTGGAAGCTGTCCATACGGTCGGGTCTAAGTTTTTCAAGACCCGTCGTACGGATAGAAACAAAAAGCTCTCTGATCCTACCCTCAAGCTTATGAAGGAGAGGCGTGAGATGATCCTGCAGTCTTCAGATGAGACGTGCAAATATCGGCAGCTCAATAGACAGATCTCTAAATCCTTGAAATGAGACCTCCGCCGCTTTAATACCGAGCGTATTAAAGACGCGATTGAGCAAAATAAAGGCTCCAAGGTTTTTTCAAGGGATCTGGCTATTGGGCGGAGCCAGCTCACGAAACTGAAGACCGACGATGGCAGGATCGTATCCGCCAAACCGGAGCTTCTGAGGGAGATCGAGACATTCTATGGGCAGTTGTACACATCAATCAGCAAACCCGTTGCGAGTCTAGCAAACGACCCAAAAGCTAGATTGACGCGACACTATACCGAAGATATTCCGGACGTCAGCCTGTACGAGATTAGGATGGCTCTGAAACAGCTTAAAAACAACAAGGCGCCGGGTGATGACGGAATCACGGCTGAACTCCTGAAGGCGGGTGGATAACTGGTCCTTAAGGCCCTTCAGAAGCTGTTTGATTCCGTCATACTCGAGCGCAAAACGCCACAGGCATGGTGCAGGGGTGTGGTGGTACTCTTCTTCAAGAAGGGCGACAATACCCGGCTGAAGAACTATAGGCCCATCTCACTTCTTAGCATTGTCTACAAGTTGTTTTTAAGAGTCATCACGAATCGTCTCGCGCGCAGGTTTGACGATTTTCAGCCTCCCGAACAAGCCGGATTCCGAAAAGGCTTTAGCACCGTAGACCACATACATACGCTGCGGCAGGTTATACAGAAGACCGAAGAGTATAACCTGTCTCTCTGTTTTGCGTTTGCGGACTACGAGAAAGCCTTCGATTCGATCGAGACTTGGGCTGTACTGCAGTCTCTCCAACGGTGCCAAATCGACTACCGGTACATTGAGGTGTTGAAGTGTTTGTACAAAAACGCTACCATGTCAGTCCGTCTTCAGGATCAGACCTCGAAACCAATCCTTCTCCAGCGCGGCGTGAGACAGGGAGACGTCATTTCTCCGAAACTGTTCACTGCTGCGCTGAAGGATATCTTCAAGGTGCTGGATTGGAGAGGGCTTGGCATCAACGTTAATGGCGAGTACATCACTCACCTTTGGTTTGCCGACGACATAGTGGTCATGGCTGAGACCATGGAGAGCCTCAGTAAAATGCTCGATGACCTCAGTAGAGCTTCCGAAAGAGAGGGTCTTAAAATGAACATGGACAAAACCAAGGTCATGGTGAATGCCCATGTAACACCCAGTCCTATCAAGGTCGGAGACTCTACACTCGAAGTTGTGTGCGACTATGTCTACCTGGGACAAACGATCCAATTGGGTAGGGCCAACTTCGAGATAGAGGTCAACCGTCGAATCCGACTCGGCTGGGCAGCGTTCGGGAAGTTTAGCGGTATCTTCTCGTCCAACTTACCACAGTGTCTCAAGACGAAAGTCTATGACGAGTGTGTGTTGCCAGTGATGACATATGGCTCTGAGACGTGGTCGCTTACAATGGGCCTTATCAGAAAGCTTACAGTCACTCAAAGGGCAATGTAGAGGGCTATGCTCGGAGTTTCCTTGCGTGATCAAATCAGAAATGTGGAGATTCGCAAGAGAACCAGGTTTACCGACGTAGCCCGAAGAATGGCCAAACTTAAGTGGCAGTGGGCAGGGCACATTGCTCGCAGAACGGATGGCCGATGGGGCCGAAAAGTTCTGGAATGGCGACCGGAAGTCGATACGTTGGAAGGCCTCCCACTAGGTGGACCGATGACCTAGTTAAGGTTGCGGGAAGGCGCTGGATGCGAGACGCACGGGATCGGTCAATGTGGCGACGCGACGCCTGGGGGAGGCCTATGTCCAGCAGTGGACGTCTTTCGGCTGAAATGACTACAAAGCGAAAAATAACTTTTTTTTTCGAAGTCAGTTTCGAAAAACAATAGGTACCAAAGACAATTTTTTCTGTTAATGCAAACAAACAAACGAAACTTTTTTATTTCAATTAGGCCATTAAGCGGCACTTTTGAAAGTCAAAAATTAAAATTTAGAGTAATAATAATTGATTCTACCGTCCATTAGTAAAAGTAGCCTGTTATGAAGAAGAACGGACAAGAAACTCCAGTTACTCTTTTAAAAAAAGTGTTTTATACATTTACATACTTACATTAATTCATATAAGTGAGGACGATGCACCCAAACTAATACTACTATAGTACGTATAGATAAAGTATTATAAGCACTAATAGGTAAATTCATTCATTAGATAAATAGGAACATGCTTCTCACATACTTACAAATATTGCAAACATAGGCAAATCACTTAATTCAACAACAACGGATCAGCGAGTGAGTCAATTTCTTGAACAAAAAAGAAAAATAAAATAAAGCATTATAATCATTAAGAAAATAATATAAATTAGCCAGTTTGATTTTGTCTACACTGAAGATAGCCCTATGGAGCAGGCGCAGCAAAAGTTTAACTAGAGTAGGTTTCTACCTATTTATTTAGAATGATATAGTTGGTACATTCTGTGAAAACTACTGACTCTTTCATACGTGAAAAATATATGAATTACTTACAAAGCAGCCTAGAGAACAAAAGTTACTGAAGACGCTTATGAAATTGTCAAGTAGCTTTTTTTCGCAGTTCACTCCCGTTGCCTGTCCAATAGGCTCCGTGCAATTTGTTGAGATAAAAGTTTGTCATTTAAAATAAATTACTAAATTAAAAGGCACTTAGCAACAGTGTAGCTTTCTACCAGTAAAATAAATTTCGTAATCGGTACAGCACTTTCATCTCTTACAAAAAAAAGACAATTTCACCTCTTCTTAATAGTTTATTGGATAGATTGACATAAAATTGTGTTGTTGGTCTAATATAAATTATAAAATCACCATATCCTGATATCATTTTAAAAATAGAAAGAAATAAAGGAAGAACCCACCATTACGCATATAGCTAAACTGGCAACTAGTGGCTGGCTCAAATAAAATTGCCATGCATTTTCTATGACCTCGGCGAAAACTCACTGGTTGTGTCGTCGCGCCCGAGCCAAAGGCTGGACAGTGATCGAGTGGTACCATCAGTCCCTAGTGAGACAACCATTACATTACCATGGTAACCAGATAGTTTTATTTTAGAGTGATAACGTGATAAAGTATTTCGTAAAAACTTTCATGCTCATAGTTTTAGAAATGAATAAACCGATTTCAAGGAAGCTTGATGTGCTTACGCAAGGTCTAATAGGTTAGTTGACAACTTTTTCGGATAAGAGTTTGATTGAGTAGTTTCTCTCTTAAATCTTTGTCGATAAAGTTCTTTATAGACCTTGGTTTTTTGTGTAGGTACCTAAATAAATTTGTTAGGTAAAAACATAAGGAAATAGTTATAAAGCAATAATGTAAGTCATAAAATCATGCTCGACAGCAATTATTTTTATATTACAACCGTTGTAGTAAGAATAATATCATTAAAGTCAAAGTGGTATAATTTTATCTAGCAATATGCTGATAGCACAACAGATTACATTATGCATTAATCAATATCAATTTTCAATAGCAACTCAAAATCAACGCGATAGGCGTTCATTCTGGATCTGGAGAAAACGTGATTTAATTGTGATAATAATATGTTCTAAATTACGTTCTTATTAAAAAAGTAATAATTTATATGTCTTAATATAAAAAACCGGCCAAGTGCGAGTTTGACTCGCGCACCGAGGGTTCCGTACAAACCTCAGCTTATAGGTATTATAGACCTCAGTATTTGATATGAATTTCAATTTAATACCTCTACGCGTTCAGGAAAGGGGTAGTAAGTTTAAAATTATTAAAAATATTTTTATTACATGATGTAACTAAAAATTTACGGTTTTCGCAATTTTCCTTTATCTGTGCTATAAGACGTTGCTTCGTACCAAATTTCAAGATTGAGTTCACGGGAAGTACCCTGTAGGTTTTGATTCCCTTGCGAGTGTCGCAAATTTGCGGCATAAACAGCTGTATCTTTTGATTGCGTTGGCTTAGATGTTTGATTTTTTTATAGCTTTAAGGGACAGTAGACTTGAGTATTTGATATAAATTTCAGCTTGATACCGCCACGCGTTCCTGATAAAAAACGTCAAGACATACCGACGGACGGACAACAAAGTGATCCTAAAAGGGTTCCGTTTTTTCCCATCGAGGTACGGAACCCTAAAAATAAACCTAACCTTTTAATTTTCCTAGCCTGGCTTTGAGCAACTCTGGTGGAAAAGGGGTAACCGAGCTAAATATTCTATTCTATTTCTTTACTTGTAACTAGACAGATAAAGTAACGAGGTTGTAATGTGTACGCTTGAAACAGTTTTCACTCGCGACATCCACCGAGCGCCCTCTCCGAGCGTACCCATCCAGCGAGCAGTAACTGTAATCAAACAGATATAGTTCAAGCTTGCGGTTCGCAAACCACTTACACACTATGATTTTTGGTAACATAGCATGTAATAGCTCGCTAATTAGTACCCGGCTTTTCATAGCTGCGATACACTTCCATGCACAGCTTTGGTGTAAACAATCGCACATGTTTGCTACACTGCTACTAGTCTGGTGAAAAAGCACCCACATTATTATAATTTCAAAGCGGTTGATTATTTATAGAAAAGATTACGTAATTATGGCATTTATTACCGGTTCTTATAGAAAACGGCCAATTAAAACTGTGCACCTAGCTTTTGATATTTACTTTGTGCACTTGTCTCTATTTATCTATCTAATACCTTTAAACGAGCTATTTTTGTATATATGTATGTATATATAGTATAATCAGAATCTCGGAAAAGGCTCCAACGATTTTCATGAAATTTAGTATGCAGGGGGTTTTGGGGGCGATAAATCGATCTAGCTAGGTTTCATTTTTAGGGTTCAGTACCAAAAGGGTAAAAACGGGACCCTGTTACTGAGACGCCGCGATTCGTCTGTCTGTTTGTCTGTCCGTCTGTCACCAGGCTGTATATCATGAACCGTTATAGCTAGACAGTTGACATTTTCACAGATGATGTATTTCTGTTGCCGCTATAATAACAAATACTAAAAATAGAATAAAATAAATATTTAAGTAGGGCTCAACTGTAACAACAATCGTGATGATTTGGCCGTTTTTTGCGAGAATGGTACGGAACCCTTCGTGCGCGAGTTCGACTCGCACTTATCTGCTTTTTAAGAAAACGTCGTTTTTTTTTATTTTCACCCGAGCAGAACTCGCTCTGCTTATAATATGTGTAATAAAATGCTTGAATATTATATTGAAGTATTTTATTTCACATATTATAATTTAATAAACGTAGAAACACATGAGCTTAAAGCTAAACCGTGGCGCTTCTGCTTGTGGCTCACTTGAGTGACGGCTTGACATTTTTTGGACATTTTACCTCATCCAAAACAACGAAACAATACGAATAATAAATTTCATTATATTATTATTTTGGTTTACTCAATGGAGTTCCAGAGCTCCTCAAGTTTAATAATAAACTCTTGTTATTTCTCAAAGATCAAGCGGCACTTGTTTATGATATCCTTTTTAAGACTCAGCCAGCTGGCGGAGACGTTCTGTGCCCGTATTTATGAGCCAAACTTAGTTAGTAGCCCAAACTAAGTTCGTCATTTTAATGTGATTATCTCTCCTTCCGTCGCCGTGTCATTTTCTCAAAGAAAGGATACCCACTGATCTAATTTACGTGGACTGTCGCTGAATTTTATATTACTACTGAAAACATTGAAAATAGCTTTGTCGCATGAAAGCCCATTGGCTACTGGTTCGCAGCATTTGTCGTATCGAGGCTTCGGTATTACTTGATTTTATAAGAAAACAACGTGAGCAGCTGGAATACTGATAGCACCTGCATCGTGGGTTTCATACCTTATGCAGGTATGAAACCCACGATGGGTGTTACCCACGAGTAAATTCTACTTCATCGTCATCATTTTAGCCGAAAGAAGTACACTGCAGGACATAGGCCTCCCCCAGGCGACGCCACATTGACCGATCCCGTGCGTCCCGCACCCAGCGGATTCCCGAATTTATGTAAATTATTAATTTATTTAAGTTCTATTTATGTACCAACAATACGCAGATTTGACGCAAATATCATTCTATTCAGAATTATGAATTTTGAGGTGGGAAATCATCCAATGACTTCTCCCGCTCTGGGTGAAGCGGAAGTGCGTGTTAGACTTATACTAACTAAAACCCACCCGCGTACCTTCAGTTGCTTGTGCCAGGGCCGCGGTAACACTCTTTCAAATCTATTCACGACTCAGACACGCATCGGCCCTAGCGGACCCCGTTAGTTTTTGCTGACATTTCTGTGAGGAGCGCGTGGAACACTACGCGCCGTCGACTGTGGCCTGGTCCTTATAGGACGGCGAGCTACCCATTACTCGCCGTCCGCAAGCTCGCGCCTACGGTGGCCGGGACCTATGACTACCTGCGCTTCAACCCGAGATCACCTTGTGATGATTCGATTATTCATAATTATGAATGAAAATAGTATAATTCGATAATAAGCTTACAAGAATGAATGTATTATCGAATTATCTTTTATCATGAATGAAATCCTAGACGGATTTTAAATTAGCTTAGGTTAATACCATAATATAGGTACACATGTATTACTAATTCACCTGAGTCATCGATCAATTTTAACACTTCTTAACTTACGAAGATATCAATTAATGAAGGTGTTAGATAAGATGACACATGGCTCAATTTGGTAATTCTCTAGAATCGTATATAATTGTAAAGTGAATGAATCACAAGCTTTTTTTATCCTTAACCTATTGGATTATGGATAACAGCAATGATAGTATCTGTATCTTGTATTTATAATATTTGGGGCGGAAAGGATTAAAGTGTTATGAAAAGTCGAATGATTAATTCATTTAAAAATACACTATCTTTCAAACAATCTATTTTAAGAAGGTAGATATTCTTGATATGTTATATTTTCGCTTCGGCCGTCAAGGAAACCGGGGTTTCGCAACTTGTTTCCATGAAGGATTTTTTATACGTCTACGTAACTGGTTTCCATGAAGGTACAAAAAAACACTTCGTAAATGGAACTTGCTAAATTAACAAAATACCTTATTATACCAAAACAAAAGAAGGGACGATAGTTTCAGATATTTTTTTTACATTATCTATTACTAGCGTCCTCGCCAGCGTGAAAATTATCCCACGAGATAAAAAGTATTCTATGTCATAAGAAGAATTTGGTCGCAGAAATCCGACTGAATTTCCTAAGTAAACGGTCATAATTCGTGGTTTGGCCTATTGCCTCCTCCAATATTGGACAAATTTAAAAGATATTCCATAAGTTGAATACAAACGATATACGTTGTGCTTCTATGTTTTTCTTTTTTCATTAATAGTTGTCAAATTTGTACACTAACTTTAGCACTAACTTTGACAGCACAATTTTGAGCATCTTTTTAGGGTCCTAGTGCTTCTAAAGATAATGTACCATTAAAAAGGAAAACATAGGGGCATAGTATATATCTTTATTTTTCAGTTTATGGAATATCTTTTTAATTGGTGGAAATAGGCGAGAGCCAAACCTCGAATTATGACTTTTTACTTAGGAAATTCAGTCGGATGTCTGCGACCGCATTTCTTCTTAAGGCCGCTGCATACGTAACGTGTTTTAATCCCGGGCTCCCGTCCGTGCAACCGTGACCTATGTTCTTAATACATTTTGTATGAAACAATATTTTCAATACTTGTCGTCCCGTTCCGTCCAGAATTACAACACGTTACTTATGCAGCGGCCTTTAATTCTTGACATGGTGTACCCGTGTGCAAGTTTCATCCAAATCTGTAAAGACGTGAAAAGATAACGAAATGACAGAGTTGCAGTTACTTTTACATATAGATTATCATTAAATACTTGCTTCATCATCACCAGCCTATTAATGTTCCCACTGCTGGGACACAGGTCTCCTCTCTGTGAGAGGGAATGAGCCGTAATCCACCACGCGGGACCAGTGCGGGTTGGTGGATGTCACATGTCTTCGAATTAAAACTGCTTAAATACTTGCTTATAACTAAATAAATAAAAGTAGGCTGTTTTTGACAACGCCTGTCATACTTACACTGACAATTTAACAGCATTGTTGATCTCCACAATATTGCAGAGAAACAAAAGCTCAGCTGAGGGTACTCAATCAAAAAGTTGGTTATGTACCTACAGTCTCTCAAGGAGAGTTGCCGAGTTCCTGGTAACAATCGAGTGCTTGTTTCCGAGAATATTGGAAACGAAAATAAACAGACGCCACTAGAAGTTACAGCAATTAACATCAACAACGATTCGGCGAATATTATAATAAGGAAATTGTGTCACTCCCTAGAAAAACCTATTCCCGTTTGTTGTAGCTAAGCAGTGTTGCCGTGATTCGTTTTGAAGGGTTGTGATTAATTACATAAAAATATTATTAATAAAAAGAACTCAGAGTTATTTTTAAAAGATAGGTAATTCTCTGGAAGTACCTACTGACCCAATTCCGAAAATAATTCACTGATACCGGGACTACACTATCGCTGAATTTAAAGGCTAGTTTCTATCCCGGGAAATTATACAGTTGTCGAAAAGACATTATATTATATAGATTATAGTACGTGAAACGTCTCATGTGTCTTTGGAATAGTCACTCTCCTGCTCTGCCTCTTATATTGAAGGATACTGAAAATGGTTCGTAGGGGGCGGTAACCTACTTACTATCAGATAAACAGCTTGCTGGGCCAGCTCAATATAAAAACGAGTATATATATATGTGTGTGTCTCAATTATAATTGAAACTAGCTGTGCCCGCGGCTTCGCTCCCGGTAACTGTCTTTCCTACCCTACTTACCTAGATCTACCTACCTTACTTACCGTTCTACCTACCTAGATCGAGCTTGCGCTGCACATAATACTATTTACTACAGGGAGAAGAATATTGCCTTCGTACAAAAAAGTAAGAGCAGATTTGCTGCAGCACCATTTATTAGCACTCCAGAACACCACACCGAAACGAAAACCAAAAAAAAATCTACCGACTTCCAAATACAAACACTACAAAGTGAAAAATAACTTTCTTTTTGGAAGTCGGTGTCTTTGGTAGGTACCATTTTTTTTTCGTTTGGACTGACTTCCAAAAAATTGAAATTTTTCACTTTTTATTGTTTTTATTTGGAAGTCGGTAGTATTTTAGAATACAGGGAAGGTTTTAAAATAAAAATGTTTGACGTGGAATGGTAGGTATATAGAATAGGTAGGTAGGTAGGTAGGGTAGATAGAGGTAGGCAGGTAAGGCAGGTTAGGCAGGCAAGGCAGGCTAGGCAGGTTAGGTAGGATAGACAGGTTAGGCAGGTTAGGTAGGTAGGCAGGGCTGACGGGAGCAAATCCGCGGGCACAACTAGTAGTAGTAGTACAATATTTCTTTCAAAATATGAATGAGTGTAAATAATAGAAGGTTAAGAATGGATAGGCAGGTCAGGTAGGTTAGGCAGGTTAGGTAGGTAAGGTAGGTTAGGCATGTTAGGCAGGTTAGGTAGGTAGGCAGGGCTGACGGGAGCAAATCCGCGGGCACAACTAGTAGTAGTAGTACAATATTTCTTTCAAAATATGAATGAGTGTAAATAATAGAAGGGTAAGAATGGATAGGCAGGTCAGGTAGGTTAGGCAGGTTAGGTAGGTAAGGTAGGTAAGGTAGGTTAGGCATGTTAGGCAGGTTAGGTAGATAGGCAGGGCTGACGGGAGCAAATCCGCGGGCACAACTAGTAGTAGTAGTACAATATTTCTTTCAAAATATGAATGAGTGTAAATAATAGAAGGTTAAGAATGGATAGGCAGGTCAGGTAGGTTAGGCAGGTTAGGTAGGTAAGGTAGGTTAGGCATGTTAGGCAGGTTAGGTAGGTAGGCAGGGCTGACGGGAGCAAATCCGCGGGCACAACTAGTAGTAGTAGTATAATTTTTCTTTCAATATAATATGAATGAGTGTAAATAAAATAGCTGGAGCTAAGACCCAAAGCAGCCGTTTATTATGTCCGCATGATAAACTGCAGACAGCGTAGAATCAGGCTTACGTTTCTGTTGGCACTAGTGTTGAAATAGGCTACTGTACAGTAATATAACTCTTTTGTTGCCGCATTAAAAATTGCCTGGAATTGCCGCTTGGGACGTCAGTGACATAGTAAAGCACGTTGAGTCCATTGAGCTGGTTTATGTTGTAGGAGGAAATCAATATACGAGTAATGTGAAATAAACGATCGGTGTGGTATTAATGGATATATTTTTAATGAGTTCTAGTTTTGTGGTAATGTGGGATGAGGATTAAATTTTATAAACTCGCTTTGTTTATAAAAACAAACTAAACATTTGATTTTTTTAAACACTGATTAGAAGATTCTAAATTAAAATACTACACATAAAATTTTAATTAAATATATACATAACTTCACGCCCGTATTTTCTGAAGGGTTAGGCAGGTACACCCACATTGCGCCTCTCAATTTGAATTAAGAATCTTGAAATCAGTGATTTTTTTATAAATAAGGCATGTTTATTTAATTAAATTATAAATGAGTAGATTTAATTTATCAAATTGTTTTGTCAAGCATCAAAACTAATCGCCCGTGTACGAAAATTGCAAAATATTCCAAGACAAAAATAAGTATTGTTATTGTAATTTACAATAAAAAACGAGACATCGCATGTTCCCTTGTGGATATTGATACAAAGATGATGAGTTTTTAAAGAATATTAAGAATAAAATATGATAAGTACCTACTTAGTACAGGTACCGCATGCCACATAGCATATCATAGATTCTGGTAGACCTATCAATCATCGGCCAAAATATTTCACATCAAAAGACGCACAACATCAAAATTTTTATTTAGCAGATTCCCTTCTAAAACACAAAATTGCATTCAATTCATCATGGCAATTGGTAAATCTGTCCAAAATCTCTGCGGGAGACTCCGTATTTTCCCTGGTGGGTATTGATACAAATATGTATTTACTTACCTACTAAGGGTACCTCACGTAATATAACATACCATAACTTCTGGTAGACCTATCAATGATCGCCCAAAATATTTCACCTCAAAAAAATTTTAGTTTATGCAACGGTTATCTATAAGGGGTTATTAAAACACGAGAGTAATAATAGTATCACACGAGTGTTTTAATACCTAATTATATGCCGTTGCATACACTATTTTATCTTCACTTTTACAGTTGAAATAAAATAAAAGTGGAAACGAAAAAAATATGTCATATGGCGGGCAATTTAGATTCTCATTGCACCATGACAGCGCAGCGCCCGCATCCATAGACAGTGACACTACCTTTTACATTAAGTCAATATGAGCCCATAAGCGCCAATAGATTAAAAAGTAAAAGTGTGCTATAAAAATTAAAAAGTTATTTTATGATGCAGTTGTTTGAAAATCGAAGGAAAATGTTGTACTGTAATGGTTTTGTTTTTATTTTACCTATCCACGAATATAAAGTACGTGTTTATGCAATATTTTTTGAATTCATATTTGGAACATTATGTTGTAAGTGTATATAAAAGATTTTTTATTTTTATTTTATCTATTTTACCACGAAAAAAAGTACGTTTTCATACAATATTTTTAAATTCATATTTAGAAAGAGTGAAGTGAAGTGTTATGAATGTAGATAAGACCTTTACAGATCACCCAACTTTGTAAAGCAGGTTTCGTTCTAAAACACAAAATTGAATTGCTGCACGAGTCATCGCATATTCCCTGGTGTATTGATACAAACATGATGAGTATTTAGCCACACATCCATGGACGTCAGTCCGTCAGGCGCACAAACACGGGGTCAGTCAGTGCAAACACGGCCGTGTTCGTGTTGACAGAAGGTCGCGTGCGGCGCTTGACATGTCGATACCGGCCGCATCACTCATACTTTACAATGCATACTGACGGAAAACTGACGATATTTCATGTCAACCTCTCTCGCAAACCTTGTTTTCACAGATATTATCTTTGCGTTTCTGAATCAATGGTTCTTTCTATTGAAAACGCAGTCGATTGTGTTTTAACTCTGTTGGGCTTGCTTCGTGCTGCTACATCCTGCTCACAATTGGTGTTTTAAATTGTTTGTGAGAAATTGATTTCTCTGACTGGAGAATTTAAATGGCTGAAAGCCGGCTGTTGTATGAAATTTGAGTCTAGATTAAAAAGCTAAGCAACAATTACCCTGGCAACAATTCTAGTTTCTCTCTAATATTGTATATTAGGTAAGTATCTATCTACAGATGAGTTCTTTGAACTAAAAAGTAATTTTCTTATTCTGTTTCAGAAAATAGATCCTTTAGTAAGACGCACAAACTTAGGTATTATCTAATACAAAATATTTAAGTATTTCTTAATGCTAACAAATATTTCTAGCTCAGTGAAGCTACAAAGGCTCGAAAAGGATAAAAATGTGAACCGATTTAAGTAAAGAACAAATTCTCAGCGAAACATGGATTAATTCATTCCTCAGAGGGATTTCCTTTCAGTTTAAAGAGCACTCGCCCTTGAATAGGCATCGAGTGGGCTCTGAGGTCGGCTTAAGTGGTAAAGACTTAATTTAGGAGCTAAATAAACAATATTCATTAATAATTTCGTCCTATAATTTTCGTGCTACAATTACGGTTAATTCCATTCCGAAATTTTACTTTATTAGAACTGTTCATTAAAATCAAAGATTGATCATTTCTTAGTAGCAGGTAATTATGTGTTTTCAATAAAAATTTAAGCTTCAGAAAATAAATAGAAATACCTACTTGTATTCAAATATTTGTAATCAAGGTGCAGGTAATTAAAATTTACGTAAGTACAAAGAAGTGGTCTCGATGCTCTGAAGCAAGAAGTCTATTTTTGAATTATTATATCAAGGTGAAATTAATCACATTAAAATTTCTGCTACTCTCACACTTTCCCCAAAACGCTTAAATAAGTACACTTCTATTATTTTGAAACACACTCTTATATACTGAACACGCCATTCACGAGTGCTTCTCAGCGGCTGTCCAGAACACGCCCGTGGCTATCACAAACAAACTCCAACTTTGCTTTTAAGACCGACGACTGTAAATTTATTTTAACTTTAACTAAATGAGCATCCCTTTATTTTTAAAGGCCATAATTTCCACACAAACCTACGTCTACCGTATTCTATTTAATTTTAAACTAAACTCGCATTGTTTATACTTCAACATTATAATTTATGAATTTTTCATTCGATTCTCTGTAAAACCGTTTCTATTGAGTTCAAAGTTAGTCGGGGGGGTCACGAGTCCCGTCGTCACTTCATAAAGTTTCATTTTCTCGAAACTGGGGGAATAATCAATGGGCAGGCAGAAAGGGAGTCTGTGGGCCGTGATGGATTTGGTCCAATCAATGCAACTGGGTAAATGAAAAGAGCGCCTAACGAAGAGTCCAGACAATAGTGTCGGCTGGCGAAAGCCTTAGAACAGGGTAACTGATTGTTATTGGTTTTGCAATAGCGCTACACAGTCACCGATATTGGTATATACTGGAAAATAAATAATTGGTTATGTTGTGGGTAAACGCGCCCTACCCCGGGGCGGCATGTAATGAGTACCTATATGCCTGTATCAGAATAACCCAAACGTTCATAAATGGATATCCCGGCGGTTACGTAGCCACAATAACAAAAAATAGAGGTACATTTCGAGCTCTAAATACAGCGATAATACGGGCTCGTGTTACAAACAAATTATAATTTAATCCATCATTGTGTCGATAGCACACGTGCTGAGAAAAGTTTTGTTATTATCTTGAGTAAAATCTCACGCACTCACTTGCCTTCGCAAATGAAAGTAGGCACAAGTAATACATCATGCTTGATTCGCAGCTGAATAATCCATTTTCTCCGGCAATAACTGTTCAATAAATGATTTTCTCCATAAGGATAATGGCTGGATTTTCTAATGTTTATTGTGGACTCAATCTCCTACTATGATTGATTGAGGCTTAGGTGGAACTCTTCCAAGGGGAAATTACTTCGTTATTCTTCCTAAGTACGGAGCTATGAGCGAAAATGTCGGCTATCAATATCGCCTAAGTGTTGTATTATTTGTTTGATGGTCGTCCGCCGATGTGGGACCAAGTGTGTGCTTATGAAAATGTTTTCTGAGTACCTACGAAACTTACGTACTTCTCATAAATGGTGAATAGTTTTTATAGTAGGTAAGTTGGGAACAATGTACACACAGTTATAGTGACGTCATTGAATATTCGATGAAACTTGCCCTGTCACAGATAAGATAATACTAGCATACAGATGCCTCATCCCATACAAAGAAACCGTGCCGACGTAACTAGCGTTTATTGTTTAAGGTTTTTTTTTTAAGTACTTCGATCGCATTCGGTTCTGTTCCACGGCTATAGATGGTGTTAGCAGCGATTTGCAAGTAAAAGGGTTTTCTTGATTCGTGACAATTTTTCCAATAAATACGGTGACGATTTGTTTTATAGTATTTTTTTTGCACGTTTTAGAGTTTAATTGTACCAAAATGAGTTTAAAAAATCAAGTGGCATGCCTAAGAAGTTTAAAACCTTGCCCAGCTATTGGAATCAACTTTAAATGATCCGTTCAAATAATCATTGAAATGAGAATTAAGAGCCCAATATTCCATAATTTTGTGCTTAGGAGAGTTGATTAAAAAAGAACATATTTTTTTTATGATCAATTCTAGAAAATGTTAATTTTACACACATATCGCGCCATCTAGTGACATTTATTTGAACCAAATTTTATTTGTTAGCGCCTGGACGCCCTGCCCTGGTATAAGCATTGTAAATATGTATAAAATGAATGAAAAATGGGAATGGGGTCTCTTCTTGCCTGACTTGACAAGTACACGTGGGCAAAAAAAAAACAATGTGTTAGACAAATCCAACATATTTCTTTATTCTATTCATCCATATTCATTTACATAGTGTTAGACTTTATAACTATTTATTTACAAATCTTTAAAAACAAGAAGCTAACCTTGTTGACACGTCCGAAATTCAAATTCTTCTTAAAAGTGTTAAAAATCGTCGGTTATTCCAAAATGACGAAGGTTTTTGATAAAATTATTATTTTTTAACGATAAAACAGTATAGATTCAGTATATAAATCAATTTTATGTACAGAGAACAGAACCGCATGACATGTATCTCCCTCGTTTAATCTTTATTCATCAGTCTTTGTCAAGGGTTAAAATATGCCCCAACTTATAATGAAAATAAACTTTACAAATATCATACCGTTGGTACTTTGTAACTCTGGAAGATAAGTTCACGTAGGTTTTCTATTAGGTACTTCCCAAACAAACATTATATTATTTAATAATCATTTTAATTATTAGCTATCACATTATTATTTACAAATAGTTTTAGTCCGTGACATCAGAAACGTTTTACGCCTTGAAGATATTTTTTATTTAAATCTCATCAGATTCTATCCAAGGGATGATATTATTTACAGATATATATATTCCAGATAAATAATTATAATTATTTATCTGGAATTCTGATAAGAATAATACAATATTTTTATTACTCATTTAAATAATAGTTTTTTTCTAAACAAACCATGACTTGAACATAAAAATATGGTTGAAAGAACAGTTGGGTTTTTATCTTATTATTATTTATCAGACAACTTCTAAAAATGTATAATATAATTCATCTAATCCCTTATCTTCTGATTATTTCATTTTATTAAACCTATATTTGGCCAGTTAGACCTATTACTAAATAATTATCAACTGATTTTTTAAAACAACATTATAATAATTTATGCGATTGTCGCAACACTATCTACATTCGAAAGGAAGTCGATACAACAAAATATAAATTCATGAAATTGGATATGTTCAATGAATTTGTACACAATGAGAGTCATTTTAACGCGAACAGCGAGTACTTAAAAATAATTTTGTACTTAATTAATGTTAAATATTAAAATAATAAACTACCGCACGCTGTATAGTAACGGGATGAGCGTTGTTGGTATTCGCCAAAGACTAAGAGATGTTGAATCTGAAACAATATTAAACAAAGTTATTGAAACAGCTTTAAATAACACGGTTATAATATATCATAACGCCTGAAGGAATTCCACGAAGGGTTGGGCAGAGTTCATCTAGAGATACTAACACCCACAGTTCGCAAATTATGTTTAAATTAATTGAAATTATTAGTTGTGTTAGTGTATTTTTAAGAGCTGTGATTTTGTGATTAATAAATAAATAATTAATAAATCCTATTATAGGGTGCGAGCCTATAACCATCAACCGGGCACAAATCCCCGCATGCTTATTACGTAAGAAACGCAATCAGCAATCATCGCGCGATCAAACGCAAAGTCGGAATTACCCTCAGAGTAGGTATGGTAGGTCCAACACAATCATTTGCTAATTGTTCGCTGTTTGTCAAATGCGCTTATTAAAAAAAAACCGTCAAAAACGCCTAAATAGCTGTCCACATATTATCGGGTGCCCGTCCCTGACGAAACACAGCACATACGCATCTCCGTATCAGGAGGATCCGGATCGTTCATAAAGCGTTTGTAACCGATATGCCGTGTTCCGCAAGGAACGTGCACCTGGAAATATGTGGACAGTGCTTAAAACTTCTGTATTGAATAGCAATTATTGCGCAAAAATCGCTATCGTTTTGCTCTTGCATGATACGTAATAAGCCTGCCTGACTCCAGGCTGCTACCGAGAAATTCCAGATGGAAAGACATAACACTTTGCCCGACTCGGGAATCGAACCCTAATCTACTACTATTGATCGTTGAGATCGTTGTATATTTTATTAATTTAGCTACTAACTACTGATTGATTGATTACCTATCTTAAGAACCTGCAATCGAGTTTCCAAATAAGACTCGAGCATTTGAAAAAATGTTCCTGTTATGCCCATGGAAGTGTTTTTCGTAAAAGTACAGTATGACTCACGGTATCAAAAGCCTTTTTTAAGTCTATAAATACACCCAGTGCGATTTGCTTTTTATCAATTTTATTTTAGTTCTAAGTTTCGTGACCAAATTAGTAGCGGCAGCCAGTGTTAGACTTAGGTCTAAATCCATATTGCCGTTCGAATAGAAAACCGGAAAAATCTAAATAGTCCATAAGTCTAGAATGTATTAATTTCTCCAGTATTTTCGATAACACTGGCAACACAGATATAGGTCTATAATCGCCCGGGTCTGATCTGGATCCTGACTTAAATACACGCAATATATACTGACTTATGACACTCCCGGTGACTTTTGCAATTTTAAGGGTATATGGAAAATTGCCCTCGAGTAAGCATTTATTCATACATTTAACTAAACTTGGCAGTATTATTATTTTTATATATTTAATGGCCCTGACACTGATGCCGTCCATGCTGATGCGGCGCTGGTGTTTGTTTTTAAATTATCAATAATTTTCCGTTTTCCTGTGATTTGTTGGTGACATTTCTGAGATTCCTGGAGCGTTGGTATGTAATGGAGTAGTGTTTACGTAATTATTGTGGTGTTTTACAGGTATTTTGTTGGGCAAGAGTATAACTATACTAGCGAAGTAAATATTAAAGTGTTCACAGATTTCAACCTCGTCTGTAAATAAATACAGTGCCCTATTTATAGTCTTGGTAGGAGCAAAATGGCTTAAACCGAGCTCTAAACCGCATTACCGGACTATGCACTTTTATCCTTAGCCGTTCCGCGGCTATTTATATGCCCTTTTATTCTGTTACCAGATGCTGCGTTGAGATTAACATTTTCTGTTATTATCTCAGCAGGTTACAAAATTATTTCAATAAAAACCTCGATTGAAATAATTTTGACTGAGTCTTATTATATGTTCACTTATTTTTTAAGTACGTTATAAACATATGGGGCTAATATTTCTTCACATGTTTTTCATATATAGGTAGGTAACAAGTTTCAAAAGATTATAGCAGACACTACCTACATTTGTGCATATATATAAATTGCACCGTATTGCGACAAAGTCAAGGCTAACAAATATTAAACAATGTCCAGAATACGGGCGCACTGTTTTACCCGGGCGCTATTTCGCGACCCGAAGTCGCTATATACAAGTATCGATTGCACTTACCTATTGCTCTATTACGGACGCCTAGCACGGAGGCAACCTCTGGTTGCTCCATATCAAAAATTAGTTCTGCGCGTGCCGCGTGCAGGTTGTATATGCTCGCTATGCAGGTCAGCCGGAGACTGCCTCGCTCGAACGCCTCATTCCTAACCACAAACGACACCTCCCCCACTGACGGCAGCCTGTTATCTGGACCCGTTCTCTCAAACGCCGGCTTCAAACTCTCCTTCGAAGGCCTTCTTATCTCCTCTTTATGCAAATTTATATACGACTCATCCAAATACTGTATATTTCCTTCATCGTGGAATATATTAAAATTCACATCATCTTCTGGCTGTTCCGTAGTTGTTGTTTCCGGCTTTGGAGGCGGGTCCCATTTGAACCACGAAGGCAACTCGTGGATAAGGGAATCCATGTCGATCTGGGAAAAATACAATATAATATAATTCTGGGACGCACAGCGGTTGAGCGGGAAATATTACGGATATTACAAAGCTCTATGTTAGATAAAGGAGGCTTATATAGCTCTGAGCTGTTTTGTGATTAATGAACTGGCCTACGCAGCGGGCAGTGACAGCGGCAAAAACAACAACGGTCGCGTCAAAGTGAAGCAAGTAGGAGCTGTGCCATTGTTCGTGGACATGTTGACCCCTGTCTGCTACTGTCCGTTGATCAAACGCATTTTTCAAATGTCAATTTCAATATAGTTTGTCAGCAAAATACTTCCGTCGAGCTCCAGAAAATTTTTAGTCATTTTTCTGAGGGGAATTTGCTTTGTGTAACTTGAGTATGTAGCGCTCGATTGGGTCAGATAAAATGTATAGTGTTTATTTACACAGATTTCACAAATCATCGGTTACACGTTTAACCTAACTAAAAATCAAAAGCATTTTGGCAGGAACATTAAATGGTTTTTAAAGGTAAGTAGGTACTGTTCTAACATTAAGGTCATTACAAAAATCCTTTCACAGATAAGGTAAAACTATTCCGGTTAAAAAGCGAGTACGAAGTGTAAAATCCCCGGTGTAACATGTGCTTCGGGTTAACTGTTTCTAATGTCCTCTCAACCCCGTGGCCTTAATTTCAGTTAAACATCTACATTAACGACCAGACATTTCCTCTTTTCAACTGTATTTAACCTATATTAGTGATGATGATACAAATGTTACTGATGTCACAATGAAAAACAAATAAAAAAACAATGATAAAGAATATGATTATAATTTGGAATTTAAATTATAACAGTTGATCTGTATAAAATTAGTAATTAATCCATGAATTTGATTACTAAATTGACACTAAATAAATAAAATTACATTTTGAATTTCAATTATAACAATTGATTTGTAAGTCTAAAATAAACAATCAATATTTATGAATTTGATTATTAAATTGACATTAAATAAATGCCTTTGTATTTTATTTATAATTAATTAATTACCTATGTAAAATCTTTCACAAATAAAAAAAATTGGAGATCCTTAAGAAAATTGCAATAATGTAAACCAAAATAGCAAATTTTTGCTTATAAAATTCATTACATGGCGTGCGCTGAGAAAACTATCGATGATACATAAAAATTCTGTACTACATGATTAAAGTATTTATTATAACCTACAAAAAGTCTGCAAAGGTATATATCTAACTATCATAGTTAAGTCACAGATAATATAATACTACAGTGTTAAGTCACAATAGTAGCTTTTGTGTTTTAAAATTTAATAAGATCGCCGCGCCGGTAGAAACAAAAGTTGGTTACATTCGTATCGTAGTATTAATTCTTATTAAAATAAATATTTTAACAAATTGGGAGGTTGTTAGATATGTTGGGTAGGGTAGGTAGGTAGATATTTAGGGCAGGTGGGTGGGTAGGTAGGTAGGTAGGGTAGGATAGGGTAAGGTAGGTAGGTAGGTAGGGTAGGTAGGTATGTAGGTACGATAGGGTAGGGTAGGTAGAAGCCGCGTGGGGCAGCTAGTCAGAAATAAAGGCTATTTGAATTTTAGTTTGAACCTATTTTCGTTGCCAATATGCGAATAAATGATTCAGAAGAAGAAGATGACTTAGACTTTTCTATGTTTTTTTTTGTTTATCAAATTCTACTTGAGCCCGAAAACCTGCCAAGCTTTGGCATTAAAGTAGAATATGACTAGTTCTTATTTCCAAATATTGAATTCAGAGACCTGCCCTCTTTTTACCCGACTGCCGAAAAAGAGTAATGTTTGTTCCTATGTGGCGTTCAAGAGATCAAACGCGTTGGCCGATGTTTAAATGTACGTAATTCGAAAAAAAAGGTAACTAAAAAGATGTAAATTTTAATTTATTATATAAATTTTAACTTCATTCAGAAAATCAAAATACCGGACTGCTTAAGAAGCAAACTAAAAAGACATAAACAAGAAGAAAATCATGCTGTGCAGTCGGAGGATACATCTGGTTTTGGTCAGCGAGCTCACGAATATGTATCCTCCGACTGCATAGCATGATTTTCTTCTTGTTTTTGTCTTTTTAGTTCGCTTCTTAAGCAGTCGGGTATTTTTTATTATTTGATTTATTCTGTTTTTGATACGATTTGCATTCACTTCTATATAACTAGAAAATTAGATACAGTCTTGATAAGCTAAAATTTGCATTTACGATGTGTTTCTCTATGTCATCAAATTGAAACACTGTTTTGATCAGGAACCAAAAAATAAGGTGTGTCGGAAAGGAAATCTATTTTAACAAACTCACGTTTTTTCCATATCAATTTCAATTCTCCTGCACCAGGTACAATATAAATTGATGTCTTTGATGTTAATCAAATTATTGGACGAAAAAGAATCGTCGTCGCCGAGCATTGCCTTCCATATTAATACAACATCGATCTACTGACCCGAGTTATTATTATAGCGCGATACTTATGTTATCTTTGACTTCTGCTTCTAGCGGCCAGAACTAATATTGATTTTAACATCAAACTTTACTTAAAATACAATACAGATAGGTACATATTGGTTTTATATTGTACTCTGCTCCCTGTAATGTTATTGTTTTCATTTAATTTTAGTAATCGAAATTACTCGGCAATCGCCAATGGCGTTTCCCATGGCATGTTTTGTGGGGAACTTCAAAGAACTTTTACCAACTTTATAAAATTCCGAAACATTTTCAAGTGTGAGTGGGCTAAATAAATTTTTTACAAGTCTTTCCGCAACTCTTCGTATCTTAGGAAAAATTACATTTTTGCGATTAAGATTCCCAGAAATTCAAAATATATGGGATTGACATGCGCTATCGAAGACAAGTATCACGTGGTCAGTCCCTTACATTTTCACTATTCGGCAACATTTTATCGCTGATCGAGGGGGAGCTGAGCCTAAGGGAATCTGTGCCTGAATGTCTAGAGCCTCTTGTAAAGTTTTTGACCTCTTAGGCTCTAGACAAGTGTCATTCGAAGTAAGCGATGGCAATCTTATCTTATCTTGTGGAGGGGCCGAGAAATAACTCGGGCACTTCGACCCATTGGGATCTATTGTGGTGCCCTAGATAACCTACTCCTCCCCAATCTCAAACTCTCTTCATGAGTTTTACAACGAGACTAGGAGATATGAGCCTATAGTATTCTGGTTTTGGATTTCAACCCCTAGGAGACTCATCCGCTTACGAGCCAGTGCATCGGATGTGTACAGAAGGTGCTCCATGCGTTCCGTATGTTCCCCACATAACCTGCACATGGGTGTCGTGGTTAGACCCATCTTCATGAGCGATGGAGAAAGTCGAAATACCAAAATGTAAGGAATTGACCACATGACATTTCGATAGCGTTTGACAATTCCATACATTTCTGTCATTTTTCCAATCTCTATCCCCATAATTTCGATGATTGAATGTCACCTATCTAGGGCCACTTGCAGTTGCAGAGTCCTGTCGCTTGTATAAAGGGTTAAAATACACGTGCTCACCTCACGTCCATTGAGTGCAAAGGTCAGGTTAGCTGGTGGATGCGCAGGCGGCGAGGCGCAAGTCGCTCGCAGGGTAGACCCCACGCCGTACCACGACCGGTCTGACACCAGCTTTGGACCCCATTCAGGAGCCTCTGTTTAACGAAGAAATAATGTTGTTAGAACAATTGTCCACTAATGGTTTTTCTGTATCGTTTGGAGACATACATACAAATACATTTATAAATCTGAACATTTCAAATACATATTATAAATATTTTGATCTGTTTGGTATCCTCTCTTATAGCCATAAATTGCTTAGCAATGGCTTTCGGAGAGAATGTTTTAATATCAGTTGATATGGAATTTATTTTAAGTCTATTTATGATACGCACGGGATCGGTCAATGTGGCGACGCTTGAATATACGATTTTATTATTTACTAGCTGTGCCCGCGGCTTCGCTCCCGTCATCTGCCTGCCAACCCCACCATACTTACCAACCAGCCTGCCTACTCCACATGCTCAAAAATATACATACTACATACCAATTTTTTTTTCTAGTGTCATTCTTTCGCGTAAAATCTTAACACCGCGATTCAGAAAATGACTTTAAATGCACAACGCCATCTATCGAATAGCGAGTTCAACTGTCCGAGTAACTGAATTGCGTGAGTTGTGATAATTTTACTTCTTGAACACTTTAAATTCATCTAACTTTTGATAGAGTGAACCGATTGCGATGAAACAAAAACTAAGTAATTCTTCAAGATACGCAAAATTTTTATGTATAAAAGTTATCTACATTGGTTTCGTACATTTCACGTGATGCGTGCACAAATAAACAGACAAACAGACAAAAATTCCAAAAATGCTAGAAATGGGTTCTGTTGGTTATCCTTTAACACCCTGGCTATTTTTTTTGGATTTTTTGTCGATGTACAAAAAATATTTTTCTACAGATTTACTATATGTATTGATTTATTTATTGAACTGAAGTTTAGTTCTTCCAATCAGTCAGATCACCAATAGGGTGTTATAAAAAGTGTACTAGTCATTACATACACCAGCTAACCAGCTGCTAGTGTATCTTACCAAATAATAATAATAATCGTAATCTTAAAAACCGGCCAAGTTCGTGTCGGGCCTCGCGCAGTAATAAGGTTCCGAAGTTGCATAATAATGCGGACTAAGAAGAGGGTTTTGTTGTTACATGAACATTAAAACGGTTTCAGCGGCACACAACGTCTAAAAACGGGCCCACATAGGATGGTGTTTTTTTTAATCTATATACTCGCGTTTGACCACTATCTCGCCTAAGCGTAAGCGATGATGTGGTCTACGGTGAAGCACGCTTGCCTAGAAGTAATTTATTCACTCTTGACTTAAATTAAACAAGGACTAACTGGGAACTGAAGAAGGAGTTAAAAAATCCAACTTCGCAACTGAAGTTAGAAAAATATTATCTATATGAGTACCACCGCGGGTGAGAATTGCGAAAGGAGCCGATATGAGCGCGCGTTAGAGCCACGGGGATTGGTATAGTTCGTTCCTGGATCCTTGCGCTCCTGCATTCCTCTCCTTGTTTATTTCTCTTTCGGAATTTGAAAAAATCGTATGTATGCATTCAATCTGCGAAGTTTTACGCTACTCAATTAGTGATGTAGTCGGGTCGAATATTGACTTTTAAGATGGATATCGACAAGAGAAAATAAGTGATTTTCTCGGCAATCGAATCTAATTTGACTTTAGATTGCAAAACGTCGAAAATACTTCATCACTAACACAAAATTGACTCCCTCGCGCGCATGCGCTATGTGGCCTACGGACCGGTACTGCCAACGACTCCGGCCACTCCAATGCATTATGCGAGCTTAAAAATTATTAATTTAGAAATCATTATTATTAAGGCTTTTATTTTTGTATGTTTTTGTATACATGGTTTATAAGCATATATTTACTATCTGGTTTTACACAGCTAACAACGTTGATTAAGTAATTAAGTTTCAA
Source organism: Orthosia incerta (assembly GCA_948252205.1). Taxonomy (NCBI): domain Eukaryota; kingdom Metazoa; phylum Arthropoda; class Insecta; order Lepidoptera; family Noctuidae; genus Orthosia; species Orthosia incerta. Next base: position 17,731,558 of record OX411746.1, on the reverse strand, counting down.
TGGCATTTGTACAAAAATTTCACTGTGGCAAGTACATTTTATAATTTGGTTGACTATTACTCGTAAACTTGTAAAGCTTGTAATGATTTTATTTTTGTATATTTTACATGCTTCATAAGCATATATTTACTCTGTTTTACAGAGCTAACAACGTTATTTAAGTAGTTTTTCAATGGCATTTCTACAAAATCTTTACTGTTCCAAGTACATTTTATAAGGTGGTCGATTATTACTCGTAAACTTGTAAAGCCTACTTATCTGTGACAGTTTTCCTTTTAATTTCGTTATATTTACTACTGCCGTGAATTTTTTCACATAGCTAAGAGTAACCATTTCGCTGGTATGGGGGAGGGACACTTGACTCTAACATAAATTTGCAATTTAAAGCTTAATTTTACGCAAACGGATCTCTGAATAGAAAAATGGTTCTAACAAACCCATAATTGTTTTTGAATGACCTATCCAACGATACCCCACACAATGGGATAGACGAGAAGAAAAAAAAACATACCCACACAATTTTTTTTTTCATATTTTATGTTACCACTTTGTCGGAATTATTAATATATATTTATATATCCATGCCAAATTATAGCTTTCTAGTACTTCGATTCTCTGAGCTAAGCTGCGGACGGACAGACGGACAGAGCGAAACTATAAGGGTTCCTTGTTGACTTCGGAACCCTAAAAAATACGCTATTGGCTTTATTACCGGCAGGCCGCTGGAAAGTTTTACCCAGATGAGTATGAGAATGCGAAAGAAAGTTTATCTTCTAATATTAAGATTCCACCAAGTTTGACCCTTATTATATTAACACGAGATTATCCGGGTATTGTGTATTCAGGGTGCTGATTTAGCGAATTACTTTCGTTTGATTTCTAAGACCTCTCTTGGAGATTCTTGCACGTTCTTCTCCATTAGAGATTTTGTTTTTAAACGTGCAAATAGCTTCGATTTTCTCACTAACTGACCGACTTTCTTACTATTTAAAGTGCCTGTAAATCGTTTGTGTTTGAAACATACCTAGCGGCGGCGGCATTGCTATATCGATCCACTAGCTGTAAATGACTCAAAAATTGCATAAAATAATTTTAATAGTAGTTGCCTACTATCTAAGCCATTCAATACATACAGTATGCCGCTTATAAACGACCAAATTAGCAATCTCTAGCAGAGCCCGAGCAAACCCTGCGAGGATGCTTGTGTCCATTATGTAACCCGAATAGCTTTCTGTCGAATACAGCTCTCTCCCATAGCGTCATAACAAAAGCTCCCAGGCAGCCAGTATCTAGTCTGACAAGCCAGCCGCTATGTGCCACTATTAAGCTTTATTGACTAAGAAAATGTGTCGCAGCTGGAAAGATTCCAACGCCAGCTTATCTTGTACAACATGCTATCATAATATTAGCATACTGCCGCAAAATAAAATGGTCATTCAAAAGATAGTTTTACAAATTCAGATTTTTGAACAAGCTTATCATGAGTGAGAAGCTTATTTACGGCCGAAAGACTCTTTTGGCAAGTACTCGGCATCAATTTTCGTTGGAAATTTGACAAGGGTCATAAAAATTTCGTGAAATAATATATTGGTGCTGTAGTTTTTGCGAGCGCACTCGCCACAAAGTCACGTAGTTACATTAATTAGTACGTACGTGGCTTAATTTTTTTAATGAACGCGGTTACTTTACATGTCAAGAGGTATGAAGGGGTTGACATTCAAATGTAGGTAACTAACCACTCCGCTGGCATTTTGATAGCTGTACCATTTTGCTAATTATCACTTCAACGCAGTTAACATTATACAGTTTTAGGTTTCGCCGGAACATCGCGTAAATGTTACGTACGCTGTAAGAGCCAAGATGAATATGAGCATGTTAGTCGGTTCTTGACAAAAACATGAAATTCCCTTTATGGCCAACGTTAGGCGAACACTCAAAAGCTTTCATGCCGTAGTTTGTGTAATGTCTGCAAAGGTCTGGCTGGCAGGTCAGTGGGGCGTTTCTGAAGATTGGGCTATGAAGCTACGCAATTTTTACGCTGGTGTTTTTTGTTTAGCTGTGATTGATTACATGACGTAGGTTAGTAGTTAGTTACATTTTTTTTACGTTTTTCATTGTTTTATATTTTAAACAAGTTAATTTTAAGACCGCGCTATCGCATTAGGTAGACCTGTGATGATAGTTGTAACGAAGATTTGAATTGTAATTAAATGATGATTTTACTTATAAGTTTTATTTTTATGAAACATTGAGTATATATTTGGTGTATATTCATATATCATTTATATGTATTATTATGTTTTTCTATGAAAATGTTTGTAGAACACAAATAAATTCTGTATTTGAACATCCAGTCTAGCCAGTATTGGGCAAACAACTATAAAATTACCAGCATGAGGTTTCCAAAAAGTATTTACTTAGCCACGGTCACGATAAATAAAGGTTATGATTAAATGGAATGAAGGTGTATTTTGTTCCGAGCTATCACATTAATACAGGCAGCTGTGTTTATGGCACGTTTGTTTACTTCCCTTTGTGGGTCACGCCGTGCGTTCCAGATAGGAAAAAAATCAAGGCGCTTACAATCAAATCTCTTTATATTAAGGGATTTGTTTTACTTTATGAACCCTCCCACAGCGTATAAATAAATACCGACGAACGTTCCAGGAATACTTGATGTATTTAATCTCGCCGTAATTATAAGGAAGGGCGTGGGATACGTATACCTACTAGTAACTATCGCGTCTATTCCGTTAACTTTGTTACTCGTATTATACTCGTACCTACGGGAAACATTGAAAATGCGGCTCTCAGATCTCAAGAATCCTTTGAAGCCAATTAATCTGTATAGCGGTATCACGTCGCACAAATGAGCTCGTCAGTCGTGATTCATGGCGGTGAATCACGTCATGATGGAACAGGTAAAGCCCTATAATTTAGAGAGGTGCGCGACTGAAGTAAGTCACAACGTTATGGAGCCCTGGGGTTCTATTACACGATGAGGAAATACAAAGTTTCGTGTTTCGTTTCAGAGTCAATGTCTATCGCGTCGTTCCAACGGCCATTAACAAAATATTATGGGGACGATCTTTGGAATGGTCGTAAATACAAAATGAAGACCCCAAGTTTACGTCGGTTCACAAGGTAATGCTATTTCTACCAATCTGCAGAGTAAAATCTTGTGAGAGAACTTAATGCGATTCCTTCGATCTAAACTGCCGTACCAAGCTGTGCGGCAAGATGGATTTAGTGCGACAAAAACTACGAGCACTGGATTTTTCAACGGAATTTAAATGGCGAGTTGTTTTAAATCTTGGTAAATGTTCTATTTATATCTAGGTACCTAGGTATAATTGTGTTCCTATTCGTACTGGCTGTTTTAAATGTAAACATTGATTTAAAAAAAATGTCTTATCTATAGCTACTGTTCGCCATGCTTTGCATTCAACTTTGTCTCCTGCATTTTTCGGCCCATCACTCACAATTATGGTAATAAGAAGCTATTTTCTAATGCTATTCTTATTTTTTCGAAATTGCTTGTTTGTGGTGTGGCTGAAAACCCGCTGTCACACGTCTCGCACGTGCTTCGTACTGAATGCAAAATAGCATCCTTAAAGCATGTGTTTTGGTTTCGTGATTCTCGTTCCGGTCAACAAAATTAGAACAAAACAGAGATTTTATAGGTGAATGATACTCGTATCTGGTAAAGTTTAAAGGTAATTTTGTTTTTTCGTGATGAGCCATCTCTTGTCTTCGATTTCACCTGATGGAAAGCTATGGATAAAGTCTCAGTAGATCGAACGAGAAGATCCGCAGATTTATAGGCCCAGCAGTCTAATTACGTAGGTGAATTCGGCCAATAATTTTAGGCAATACCAAATTATTTATTTATTTTTTTACTCTTTCATGACGTCATACCTTTAGCCCTGCCGAATTCACTTACGCAGTTAAGCTGCAGCTCACTCTTACTTTGGATATTCTGATAGCTTTCACTCATTCAATTTATTATTATGCAATACCTACGCGTATTTGGTTGACGCGCGTTTTATGCGTGCGTGTCACGTGGCCGTGACACTCTCAGTCGTGACTACTCATGACTATACGCACGCGTAGCTCCACGCATGTAACGTGCCATTTGCAATCTCCTACATCTTATTATTTATCGAAGCCCTACATACATCTCATACAAACCCGATAAGTTTTAATAAAAGGGCTTTTAGATACAAAAAAAAACCAGTCCCCCTAGCCCAGTTACAAACGTTTCGTATCGAATCTCTTTCTACAATCGTTAACGCCTTCTATTTGTATGGTCTGACCACGTGACTTAACGTTCAAATGTGTCAATCCCATACATTGATTCGTTTTCTACTAGCGTTATCGATTGTAGATTGTCAACGTGTCTACAGGTGCAGGTGAGTAAGAAAGAAAAATAATGAGGTGAGCTAGATGACTCAGAAATTAATCTAGCTGGAATTTCACTTTTGAAAAGGACATCTCACGCAAAAATTCGCTACGAGAACAAAGCTTTGTCGAGTTATATACTGCTCTAAGAGCCGCTCTATCTACAGCCACGTGACATTAGTCGCGTGGAAAAATCGTTTAATTAGCTATCGTTGTATCGTTTGGTTTCTCACTTTAATCAGAAATGTGAAAGTTTCTCTGACTGTTTAATTATTGTGATATCATGTTCAAAAGGTACGACCAATTTTTTTGGAATTTCGTATTTGGCATGATTGGACTATTCAGTGATCGTTGCTCCAGTATTTCGGCTGGAATGCTAAGCAATGATTACTATACATGTGTAGTATTGTGATATTAACACAGTTATACTCTTAACTACTCTATTAAGGCCGGTCGTGTTGGTGACGCCTATCATCAGCAGCAGTGGTCGCCTTTCGGCTGAAATGATGATGATTATAATTACTTACTGCCACACTCAGAGACGTTAACGGTTACTTAAAGCTCTCCTTAGTATAGATTTTCAGTACAAAATCAATACTAAGGAGCGCGTTAAGTAACCGTTAAATGTCTCTGAGTGCGGCAGTTAGAGAGATAGCTTAAGGGTACACTAGTCGACGGCACGAATTATTTTGTGCGCGGGATTAAAATGCATTTTATATCAACCGACAACACGTGCGGAAGAGATAGATGCTGTTATGAGCAGTAGGAAGCTAGATCGCGTACGAATACACACTTTTGCAAATTTTACCGAAATGGATAACGATTTAGGACGAAACCGAGCGCGCAATTTTATAAACAGACCTTTGGCAGTCTAGATATCATGAAAAAACGAAAATCTATCTGTTCAAAATAAAATTATTTGCATTGTTGAACTACTAATCTATCCCTGTATGAAGGCCGTTTTGCAATTTTCCGTCTTCTTATGGTATTTATTTGCGCTCAAAAACGCGTTAAAATTAGTGTCGAAATGTGGAACTTTCGACACTCATAACTATCCAATTTTTTTTTTTTTAATTTTTCGCTTCCATACAGGGCTAGATAATGATGAGACAAATTGATATCGCTTTTTATTTTGAACGTACATCGTCAAACAGTGGAATAATCCCTAGACTACGTTTGTATGGAAAATTTTTCCATACAAACGTAGTCTAGAACGTATCCTTAAACCATAGGCAGATATTTTTAATAAACAATCTTTATGGAAATTGTAACTAAGTATGGGGTGTAGAATGCACATGTTACTGTTAAAGCCCAAACTACGGTAGAACCTAGAATTTACCGGTAAAACCTAAGATTTACCAAGTCTTACTGGTAAAAGTCCGAAATGATCTATGATAATCGCTTATTTCGGGCTTTTACCAGGAATCAGAAGGTAAATATTAGGATTTCCCTTAGAAAATAAAATGAAATGTGAATGTTGAAAAATTGTATTGTCTGCCATTTGCTTAAGTAATTAAAAAATATCAACATGATTTTAAAACATTTCCTCTCAATTTTTTTAAAATCGTTTTAGTATTTTACTGGTAATGAATGAATATGTGAAGCTAATCAATCAGTCCTTAATTGTTCTTATCATTTCATATCATTTACCGCGTGATTCTAGTCATTCAGGTGAGACTAGTAAACGCTTGATATTAGCGATTATTATAGATCATTTCGGAATTTTACTAGCAAGACTTGGTAAATATTAGGTTTTACCGGTAAATCCTAGGTTTTGCCGTAGTTCGGGCATTTACAGTAATATACATAGAGTCTGGCAAACGAAAGTAGACACTCGAATTTATTTAAAAATGAATTGAATTGAAAATTATTTGCAAACTTTTTATATAGCAATGCTATACTAATGTCAACCCCAATTTTCCGTATGACGCTACTAAGTTGATACTTTGTTTTAATTCGTAATCACTATTCATATTTTAGTAAAAATATTTTGTCTATTTAATAATTTAAAAAGTTTTATTATTAATGTAGAAAACAATGATTCCTGTGACTCTTATGAATCTTTTCACATGGAAGTCTTAGATTCAGATTTTGATTGATAGTGTATAAACCAAAATTATTATAGAATACTGTTGCTTTTTTTATTCAGATTGATATATCTAAGGTATTACCTACCTAAATGTACCTATAGTGTTTTTTATCAGACGAAGTAATATAAATAATTCAAAAGTATCAAATTAGGTTATTCCAGGTATCGCATACTAGTTTTTGGGGTTGCTATGCTGATTTCAGTCTCTACTTTCGTTTGCCAGACTCTACTCAGAAAAATTTCGAGATCCACACGGACAATCCTACTTGGAATACGGTAGTTTAGTAATTATGAGAAAATATCTAAAATAATTTCAGGTTACCACTAAATACATGGTTCAAAATATTGGTGTCAGTGTCTGGTGGTGTCACCACAGGGATAATTGTCGCGTGACCATGGGCAGTAGCAGCCTTGAAGGTCCCAAACGAAATCGGTAAACAACATGGAACGGTGCCGACTGCCGACATTTTATGTAGTATCGATGCAAATGCCGATAACGAACGTTTACCGAACGAATTGTTTGTTTTTAAATTGACTTGTTTAGTAATTAGGTTAATGAACCTTGTACGAAATTGATTATCGTATAAATACGGTCTGACCTAGTCGTAGTAATAAAAATAAGATAACTCTTGTTGGATTGGCCGTAAGTACTACAGGTATGTGTCTGACCCAGTTCTCGAGGGGTCGCTCCATCATCAATTCATCATTGACAAGACTATTGTGGCCAATAAGCCTGCTGTACTGGCATACTGGGCCAGGAAAGGTTAACACAGGGTATAACTAAGAAGAGACTGTTTGTCATCGACATGCTTTGACGAAGAAGTGAAAGGAATGCAGTGATTGTTGACAAAACCTTCCTGCATGACGAGAACCTCGTGAAAGCCGAGAAACTGGCGATCTTCTTGTGTTTGTCACGCACTGCTGGGGCGAAGCCATCGAGAAACACGGCGAAGCACTTGCCGTATCGCTCGATATCTCGAAGGCATTTGACAGGGTCTGGCACGCTAGTCTACTCAGCAAGCTTCCTGCTTATGGCATGCTAGCCGGTTTTTGCAGCTGGATATCAGACTTCCTCAGTGAACGGTCGATCCGAGTAGTTGTTGACGGCTGCTCCTCTGACCTTATGGCTATTAATGCCGGTGTTCCTCAGGGGTCTGTTCTCTCTGCAACTCTTTTCCTGCTGCACATCAATGACCTACTTCTGCCTGGTATTGTTGGGTACGCAGATGACAGTACTGTTTCAGAGAGATACTTGTCCAGCGCAAAAACCGGCGGGGATGAAGTTCGTTCCTTGAGAGAGGCTATGGTGGAGCGTACTGATTTGACCTTAAGTCTTATCTCCCGTTGGGGTGACGACAATCTGGTCTCTTTTAACGCCACCAAAACGCAGGCATGTCTTTTTACCGCAAAAAAGACTAATTTCATTCAAACGCCTACTTTTCGGGGTGCATCTGTTCGTGTAACTGATTGGCTCGAGCTCCTTAGCATGGAGTTGACATCCGGTCTCAACTTCGGCGCCTCCATCGAGTATAAAGCCCAAATTGCGGCAAAGAAACTCGGCGTCCTAAACAGAGTGAAGCGATACTTTATGCCTGGACAGCTATTAACTCTTTACAAAGCGCAAGTCCAATCCTGCATGGAGTATTGCAGCCACCTCTGGGATGGCTCAGCTAAATATCAGCTTGCCGCGCTTGACTCGGTGGAACGCAGAGCTAAGAGACTAATTGGCGACGTCAAACTGGTGTGGCATCCACCAGTTTGACGTCGCCAGCTTTACACCAGCTTTACAGCTTAGCTCATCGCCGTAACGTTGCCTGCTTGTCGGTATTCTACAGACTGTATTTTGGCGAGTGTGCTCATGAACTCCACGACCTCATCCCACCGGCCCCCTTCTACCATCGGACATCTAGACGCACTGCAAGTTACCATCCTCACCTAGTTGCTATTCCACCAATTCGCACCAAGCGCTTCCAAACATCCTTTATAATGCGCACAGCGAATGAATGGAACTCACTACCTGCGTCTGTGTTTCCGAACGCATTCAACCCGAATCTCTTCAAAGTTAGAGTGAACAGGCTTCTTCTGGGTAAGCTCACTCCATCGTCGACTTTGTCTCTGTCACCTTTGACCTAGACTAGAGTCAAGAGCAAACCCATCTAAAATAAAAAACAATAAAAAATAAGCAAGTCATGTACCTTGACTTGGCTCGCGACGTTGTTGGTATGTGAGATGTGAATACAGCAGTCATTGTGCCAATAGTCGTGATGGTCATTGGCATTATGGCCAAAAGGATGTAAGGTAGCTGGATAGGGATGTAAGGTACACTATTTTTAGGAGGTTCCTCTCTCTGGAGCCGTAACCGACGGTAGCTAGGACGCTGTTATGGATACTGGTGGGCTAGTATTATTATAATTATTAAAAGTTTTTACAAATAAATATTATTATTAACAATTCAAATTCAATTTATTACAAATTTTTCATTTACTTTTAGTCTGTAATCAAATCATGCAATTGAAATTGGACACACTTCTCAGTGTCCGATTGAGCTGAATTGTGACAATGCAATTTTATAATATACAAAATTGAATTAAAAAAATAATAATAACGTAGAAGCTTGTTTTAAGAAATATTTAACAATGTAATATAATAAGTCTACGTATATGTGAAATGAATAAACGAATTGGAAATAAGATTACCTACATCCAATTTCGTGTCCGCAAATAAAATACATACACGTTTTATGAAAATAGAATTCATTAGCTAGAAATTTTGTAACACATAAATTCATAAAAGTATCCTATTTTCGTTCCATTCGCCTTTCTACTAAATTAGTTCATCCTGTGAAACAGAACATTCTGGCATTTCATTTCATTGAAACCTTTACTTGTTACGTTTTACCTAGTAATGACAGTTACTTTGGTAAAACTATTTTCTATCTTCATTGTTAGAATTGTTACTCATCATCATCATTTCAGCCGAAAGACGTCCACTGCTGGACATAGGCCTCCCCCAGGCGTCGCCACATTGACCGATCCCGTGCGTCTCGCATCCAGCGCCTTCCCGCAACCTTAACCAGGTCATCGGTCCACCTAGTGGGAGGCCTTCCAACGTATCGTCTTCCGGTTCGCGGTCGCCATTCCAGAACTTTTCGGCCCCATCGGCCATCCGTTCTGCAAGCAATGTGCCCTGCCCACTGCCACTTAAGTTTGGCAATTCTTCGGGCTATGTCGGTAACCCTGGTTCTCTTGCGGATCTCCACATTTCTGATTCGATCACGCAAGGAAACTCCGAGCATAGCCCTCTCCATTGCCCTTTGAGTGACTGTAAGCTTCCTGATAAGGCCCATTGTAAGCGACCACGTCTCAGAGCCATATGTCATCACTGGCAACACACACTGGTCATAGACTTTCGTCTTGAGACACTGTGGTAAGTTGGACGAGAAGATACCGCGCAACTTCCCGAACGCTGCCCAGCCGATTCGGATTCGACGGTTGACCTCTTTCTCGAAGTTGGCCCTACCCAATTGGATCGTTTGTCCCAGGTAGACATAGTCGCCCACAACTTCGAGTGTAGAGTCTCCGACCTTGATAGGAGTGGGTGTAACATGGGCATTCACCATGACCTTGGTTTTGTCCATGTTCATTTTAAGATCCACTCTTTCGGAAGCTCTACTGAGGTCATCGAGCATTTTACTGAGGCTCTTCATGGTCTCAGCCATGACCACTATGTCGTCGGCAAACCGAAGGTGAGTGATGTACTCGCCATTAATGTTGATGCCAAGCCCTTTCCAATCCAGAACCTTGAAGAAATCCTCCAGCGCAGCAGTGAACAGTTTCGGAGAAATAACGTCTCCCTGTCTCACGCCGCGCCGGAGAAGAATTGGTTTCGAGGTCTGATCCTGAAGACGGACTTACATAGTGGCGTTCTTGTACAAACACTTCAACACTTCAATGTACCGGTAGTCGATCTGGCACCGTTGGAGAGACTGCAGTACAGCCCAAGTCTCGATCGAATCGAAGGCTTTCTCGTAGTCCACAAACGCTAAACAGAGAGGCAGGTTATACTCTTCGGTCTTCTGTATAACCTGCCGCAGCGTATGTATGTGGTCTACCGTGCTAAAGCCTTTTCGGAATCCGGCTTGTTCGGGAGGCTGGAAATCGTCAAACCTGCGCGCGAGACGATTCGTGATGACTCTTGAAAACAACTTGTAGACATGGCTAAGAAGTGAGATGGGCCAATAGTTCTTCAGCCGGGCATTGTCGCCCTTCTTGAAGAAGAGTACCACCACACCCCTGCACCATGCCTGTGGCGTTTTGCCCTCGAGTATGACGGAATCAAACAGCTTCTGAAGGGCCTTAAGGACCGGTTTTCCACCCGCCTTCAGGAGTTCAGCCGTGATTCCGTCATCACCCGGTACCTTGTTGTTTTTAAGCTGTTTCAGAGCCATCCTAATCTCGTACAGGCTGACGTCCGGAATATCTTCGGTATAGTGTCGGGTCAATCTAGCTCTTGGGTCGTTTGCTAGACTCGCAACGGGCTTGCTGATTGATGTGTACAACTGCCCATAGAATGTCTCGATCTCCCGCAGAATCTCCGGTTTGGCGGATACGATCCTGCCATCGTCGGTCTTCAGTTTCGTGAGCTGGCTCTGCCCAATAGCCAGATCCCTTGAGAAAACCTTGGAGCCTTTATTTTGCTCAATCGCGTCTTTAATACGATCGGTATTAAAGCGGCGGAGGTCTCTTTTCAAGGATTTAGAGATCTGTCTATTGAGCTGCCGGTATTTGCACGCCTCATCTGAAGACTGCAGGATCATCTCACGCCTCTCCTTCATAAGCTTGAGGGTATGATCAGAGATCTTTTTCTTTTTATCTGTACGACGGGTCTTGAAAAACTTAGACCCGACCGTATGGACAGCTTCCACGAACCCGTCGGCGTAGTCGTCCACAGAGCTCCCTAGGCACTCGAAACGATTCTGGAGTTCGAGCTGAAAGCTTTCGGGGTTTTGGACCTGGATCTGTGCTGGACGGAGCGTGGACTTCATCAGTCGAGACCTTTCAAGCTTAATATTAATGTTCAATGTGCCTCTTACCATGCGGTGATCGCTCCCGGTTTTTACCGAATTGATCACAGAGACATCATTGAACATTTGCCTCTTGGTTGACATGATGAAGTCGATCTCATTTTTTGTTGCACCATCGGGGCTCTGCCAGGTCCACTTCCTGTGTTCACGCTTTTTGAAGAAGGAGTTCATCATAAAGAGGCCCTCCTTCTCCATAAAACTTGCCAGTAGGTGACCCCGGTGGTTCCGTCGTCCAACTCCAAATTGCCCCACTTGCAGCTCATCCTCGTCTCGTTTGCCCAGTTTCGCGTTGAAGTCCCCCATGACAACGGTGAAGTGAGTTTTGAAACCATGCATGGCTCTGGAGATATCCTCATACATGGTCTCTACCTCGTCGTCGGGGTGTGCCGAGGTTGGGGCGTAGACCTGTATGGCCTTCAGCGAATATCTTGAGGATATTCTGAGTATAAGGCACGCCACCCTGGTCGACATACTCTCGATCTTCACCACGTTGTTCACAAGGGACTTGTGGACGATAAACCCGACACCACCCTGGGACTGCCGGTCACCCTCTCGGAAATAGAGCAGGTTACCGGATTTAAGGATTATCGAGTCCTCCCCCTCTCTTCGGACTTCCGATAACCCTATAATACTCCATCGCAACCTGCTCAATTCCTCTTCGAGTTCGGTGATCTTCTCGTCGGTCCGAAGTGTGCGCGTGTTGTACGTTGCCAGGTACAGTCGTCGGTAATTCTTTGGGTAGCCGGATCTCGTCCGGAGATTCTTGGCACCCCTTGCCATGCCGTAACCTCGACCGCTACCGTAGTCGAGGGTAGGCAGGCTGCCGGGCACTAGGGGCCATTTTTTATTTGTGCTTTTCATGGGGGGGTTTTTGCCATAATCGCCACGCTTGGCAGGCGGGTTGGCGATCGCAGTATGGTTGTTGTAGAAGCACAGAGAACGCTGCTGCCCATTCTCTGGTTTGTCCCTTAGTCGCCTCTTACGACACCCACGGGAAGACATGGGATGGTGAAATTCTTTACGTCCGGCACCATACGGAACTCCGGTACCATACGGAACTGTTACTAAAAGTGAATTGTTACTAAAAGGATTAAATCAATTGCCTTGAGGCAGAACATACCATTTCTAAAAAAATGTTATAAGACTGTTTAAATTAAAACTTTGGTTCATAATTCTTAAACATTCCTATTTCAAGTTACGAGAAGGTTATATCGAACAAAATCCTAACTCCTGCAGCTATATAGTATCACAACCACGCTTCCGAGCTGTCTCATATGGAACCTGCATTCGCCAGATAATGTCTGCATGAAATCCAAGCGACTTCGGACTTCCACCGCATAAAAATAGGAGCTCACTTTATCAATGATAAAGGCCAAGGCTTTAGCAAATCGGATTGGACTTCAAAGTCTGCATTAAGATCTTAATCAAACCTTAACTGTATACAGAAAAGATCAGCGCTTGAGATGAAAACTGTTTTTAAGGAGCAACAGATTTTAATTCGCTTTCAAATAAAAAAATACCAGCACCAATATGTAAATCCTAACTAATATTGTAAATACGAATGTGAGTTTGTTTGTTGTGAACAGATTTGGATGAAATTTTGCACTCAGATAGGCTATAACCTGGATACATAGAGTACTTTTGATCCCGATAAACTCGGTGTATTAAACCCTTGGGATAGTAAAATACTTACTACTTATTATGCTGTAACATGGAAATATTGAAAAGCTCGTGGCTAAATAATAACAGCCGCACGGGTTGATCATCAAGGTTAAGCAACGCTTGGAGAGTTCGGTCCGTGGATGGGTGACCATTTTCAACATACCGAGTTTCCTCCGTGCCTCGGAAAGCACGTTAAGCCGTTGGTCCCGGCTGTCATTTGAAGATCTTGGACAGTCGTTACGGGTAGTCAGAAGCTTGAGATCTGACACCAGTCTTGCCAAGAGGTTCCGTGTTACCCAGTTACTGGGTTGTGGAGGTCAGATAGGCAGTCGCTCCATGTAAAACACTGGTACTCAGCTGAATCCGGTAAGACTGGAAGCCGACCCCAATATAGTAGGGAAAAGACTAGGCAGATTGATTGATTCATGGAAATATTGAAAAACCAAACTATTTTTTAAAAGAGTAACCGTGGAGTTTCTTGCCGGTTCGTCTCCATAGGAAACGACCAACCCGAACCGTGCAACTTTTGTTGACGTTTTATAAGTGCCCATGTAGGCATAAGTGAAATAAAAAAAGGGTTTTTTTTATTTTGATTTTGACTTTTCACGCGGGTGAAGCTGCGGGTAGAATCTAGTATATATTATATCGTTTATTGCAAATAGTTCAATAATTGATCAAAGGAACTGATTGTGATTAGAAATTAGCCAATTAAATAATAATGGGAATGGAAAATGGAAGTCTGATTAAATACGAGATTGCAGTCTTCAAACCGGAACTGAAGCCATTTAGTTGGAGACAAACTAAACGATTTAAGGAGAAATAATCGGATTACGATTCAACTATCTTACAATTAATCTGCAACATGTCGTAGGTTTTAATTGTTATTATAATGTGGAGTAGGTAATAATAATAATGTTAAAATATGTTATTGAAAACATTTGTTTGTGTAAATCCATTTGATTTGGGAATCGCCGAAAGGTGATCGAAGAATATTATACTGTCGCGTCATCAAGTTTAAATTTGGAATCAGGTACCTACCCAACTGATTCTTGATATTACGATTTATGAAAATATATGTATAATCTATTAGATACCTAGTTAGCTATGTGAGTATTTGACAATAACTACTGGGGTACAGTGACATCGTTGGAACAAAGCTGTCAACAATATTGGTGAATATGTTATATTTATGTATCCGTGTCCGCTTGGGATAGGGATGTTAACTGAAAATTTGTTTTTTCCGTCAGGTAGTTTTTTCAACTCAAGTTTTATTTATTTACATATGTACATTATTATTTACAAACTAATGTTAGAACTAAAATAAGAATGAAAGTATGTACAATTACGGGGCGTTAAAAAATTCGTCCACATCGCTGTCAACAGGAAAAGTGCCTAGAAGGCTGGCAGCATTGCCACGTTGGATGGCAATGCTGATTCTTTGGCCAAAAAAAAGGCCAGCCCTCTGGTCTCGTGAAGAGTTGACCAACCGCTTGGCGATATCCCGAAATAATAGGTGTGCACTCGGACCCCATGGCCCTAGTGTTTCAACCCCAAACGGCTCAAACACATAATAACCAATTAAGTTGTTGTATTTGCGCCGTTTGAGGTTTTCAGCACCTGCAGCAGCTGCCCCAGCGCAGCCCACCGTGCTAGGAAGATGGGATGGTGAAAGGGTGTCGCCGCAAGTAGCATCCCACACCAAAGACCTACCCAACTTCCATGGCATTATGGTCATAAAAATTAATAAAAAATATTCGACGCGTATTTTTCTTCTGACACGTAAACATAAAGTGACGACGATATAATGCGTCGACAAAATATAGTGTGACGTCACGCCGCGCGTTAGTACACTTTATACTGACATAGTGACGTCACAACTCCTGACCTGAACTTTGAAGCGCTTTATCTTTTAATTTTCATTTTTCTACCCAGTAACATCCTTATTCCTTAGTAAACTCACTACTACAGATTTCATGGAATCAAAGGCGATTAGCTAAGTTAATAAATTAAAGTAAACTAACTCAAATAGACTCTCAAAATTGACTTGCTTCAGCTCAAAACTTTATAAGTAGGTACCTAGGTACTTAATCACAGATTACGAGTAAGTTATTATCTGAGCAACGAACTATACAAAGATGATTAACTTGAACATTATGACTAATCTGAAAACTTTTGATGTAGTATTATCTCGTAACTTGTAAGCTTATTTAAAGTCAGTGAGTATATTTTAAATCATTACTACATTTTGCCGCACGTTCACTCGCAAACCAAAAAAATAATTGCCATATTTTGAAACTATACTAAATTGCACGGGTATTTACTATTCCATATATTAAGTCAAGCTGTATATAGTCAATCTATACGCCAAACTGTATCTAAAGCAATTTATAGCAACAAACATACAAACTCTGAGAGACATCCAAAACTTTCACATTTTTTTTTTTTTTTTTTTTTTTTTTAATACGTGGCGTCTCGCAGTTCAGTCAAAGGGACCGACTACTGCTTAAGCGGGCTTCCCTGTGGAGACTAATCTAGTTAGCCTCCAGCCAGGCTTCAAAAAGCTAAACCTAAAGCGACACGCTGAGGGCTACCCCAGTTGGGGTCGACACCTCGGCTCAGGGCGTCACTTGGGGGGACAGCTAAGGCTGGATCTAATAAAGTGATTCTACCATCCGTTCGGAAAAGCCTACGTGGAGAAGAGCGGACAAGAAACTCCAATTGTAAACTAGCTACTTAAGTACCTACAATATTAGTAGGATTTCTGTGCGAGTGTCGTGTCGGTAATGTTGTTCAATGTACTGGAATAACGTTTACGTCGGGTGAAGAGCTTCTTCAGTGAGGTTCGTCTGTTACGCTCTCGACCCGATTTACTGTCACCGTACAGGTTTTCCTCAAATTACCCCAGTACCTAACCTACCTAATATGTTCCGTACGCTGTTTTATTTTTTATCAAGATATGTTTGTTGTTTTATCAAAGCTGTTAGTCTCCTCTGTCATCTGTATATCTTTGATTGTCATAACGTTTATTTAGAAACCTACAGACATAAAATCTAACTAGATAACGCAAGTCCCTCCATCTGTATGAAAACGAAGCGTGTCACTTTTTCATACACAATTTAAAAGAAATTTACTTAACAATGAAAGAAAACATTTCCTATGCCTCGGCTAACTTTTTCTATATAGTTTTACAGCTCAATATGGCATAACCAGGCATTTTTTTAGATTTCGGTGGATTTCCGGTGCCGATAATGCTAAATAAGAAGCTTAAGAGTACACTAGTCGACGGCACGAACTATTTTGTGCGCGGGGTTAAAATGCATTTTATATCAACCGACAATACGTGCGGAAGAGGTAGATGCTGTGTTGAGCAGTAGGAAGCTAGTTCGCGTACGAATACACACTATTGCAAATTTGTAGCGAAATGGATAATGATTTAGAACGAAACCGAGCGCGCGAAATTTTATAAACAGACCTTTGGCAGTCTAGATATCATGAAAAAACTACTAAATCTATCTGTTCAAAATATAATTATTTGCATTGTTGAACTACTAATCTATCCCTATAAGGAAGCCGTTTTGCAATTTTCCGTCTTCTTATGGTATTCATTCGCGCCCAAAAATGCGTTAAAATTAGTGTCGAAATGTGGAACTTTCGACGCTCATAACTTTCAATTTTTTTTTTTTTTACTTTTTTGCTTCCGTAGAGGGCTAGATAATGATGAGACAAATTGATATCACTTTTTATTTTGAACGTACATCGTCAAACAGTGGAATAATCCCTAGGCTACGTTTGTATGGAAGAATTTTCGACTAGTGTAACCTTAAAGTAAGATCATTGATCTTAATTTTACTCCGATTTTTAACACGCGAAGTACATACAATCGTGTCATCTAGTTAGATTTATATCTGTGAGAAAACCCGCAGGTCTAAAGGCGGATACAGACATTGCGATTTGCGAGGCATGCGCCGCGCACGTCGCGCAACGCACGCCTTTTGCTTTCATTTGAGTTGTCGAAATATCGGAAACTCGCAACAAACAGTAAGCATGGTAAATATCACGTTTCGAATGTTAATGTTAAAATTAAAATATGTGAAAAGGCCCTAGACAAGTGACATTCTATCATCGAAAGCGTGGCGATAGCGATTGGCAAAAAGGGTAAAAATTATGAGATTGACAAGCGATACCGAAAAATCACGTGATCATTCACGTGATCAATCCCTTACATTTTGACCTTTCGACTATCGCCTTCGCTGACATCGAATGCCACTTGTCTATGAGTCTCTGGTATTCAGCTACATGCTGCATCCGATCAGACTAGAATTTTACTCCAAAAAAACCTGTGAAAAGTATAGGTAGATAGACTTATTTTGATGTTTTATCAACAGGTATAGAATTTTCCTCCAATGCTTACACTGTCATTCAAAATTGATGTGTCAACAAAATGTCCTCTTCGACTAAAATCGTGCCGATAATTTTATTACTTTTGTATAACGTTTTCCTCTTTCCGTTTCACACATTTCGTGATTGTGCTATTTCCGGCTTCGTATTACCAGAGTGAAATTTAATTTCAGATTCCAATGTCATTATATATTGCCTTCAATAATTCCCCAAGTTATGGTAATCCTAATCCCACGCCAATTGCTGGCCGGCCACTGCATTAATATTCCTAAAATATGATAATTTTTGATATTTCCACAGAAATTATAACCTACAGATTGAAGTGAAAATAACCTGGAATATTTTGGGTTGAATAAAAAAGTAATTTAACACCACAGTTCAGTTGTTTTTGATGATTTAATAATAGATTTTCAGAGAGACGAAAAAAGCGGTTTGTGTTAGCGGTAATATTGTAAAAATAAACATTACAATAAAATCTACATAGCTTTTGTTTTTATTATGCAGATAATTGTTCTGATTAGTGATTTAATAAACATCGGTCTTACTTATCCGATATAAGTAAGACAGTCAGTCAAATCAGTTGGATTTGGGTTATGCTATGTTTGTGTACCTACCTGATATGTTATCAAATATTATACTTTCTACGATACTGCGGGTAAACATTAGACTGTCGTAGCCATTAGACTGTCGGGATTTGGTTGAAATATAAGCCATATCCGTAAGTCCGGTGTTGATGATGAGAAACGATGTGATTTTTCCAAAACTGGCCCCAACTTAGAACTGTTCAATAATTCATTCATTGGACGTATGATTGGTGATATGTTGTACAAGGTACATTTCCTATGAGTTGATAGCATTCTTTAGAGAATGTAACAAACCGAATCTTTTCTTCAATTCGTCATCAAAAAGTTCTGAACCAAGGCTTACCATACTAACTTAATATAACATGATGTTAATTACCAACGACTTCGAGGGGTGCTGATCGTATCTCCGTGTGGAAGGTGGGCGCGTCAGCCGACACCTCGCATCGGAACCGGCCCGCCATCGCCGGCGTCGCTTGCTGAAGCACCACGCGCCGAGCTCCCGAACGAGATATCTATGAAAGAAAAAAGAACATTTATCATCATTATCGTCATCATTTCAGCCGAATTAAGTCAACTGCTGGACATAGGCTTCCCCCAATCGTCGCCATACTTATCGGTTATGTGCGAAAAGAACAATCAATCTGCCTAGGCTTTTCCCAATTATGTTGGAGTCGGCTTCCAGTTTAACTGGATTCAGCCGAGTACCAGTATTTTACATGGAGCGACTGCCTAATTGACTTCCACAACCCAGTAACTGGGTAACACGGTACCCTTTGGCAAGACTGGTGTCAGGCCTCAAGCTTCTGACTACCCGTAAAGACTGTTCCTCAAAATGACAGCCGGGACCAACGGCTTAGCGTCTAGAACCATCTGTAGGCATTTCGATGTGTGTCATAGAAGGTCTCGCTGTCTAATCATCATCATCATCATCATATCAGCCGAAAGACGTCCACTGCTGGACATAGGCCTCCCCCAAGCGTCGCCACATTGACCGGTCCCGTGCGTCCCGCAACCAGCGGATTCCTGCAACCTTCACCAGGTCATCGGTCCACCTGGTGGGAGGCCTTCCAACGCAACGTCTTCCGGTTCGCGGTCGCCACTCCAGAACCTGTCTGCCCCATCGGCCATCCGTTCTGCGAGCAATGTGCCCTGACCACTGCCACTTAAGTTTAGCAATTCTTCGGGCTATGTCGGTAACCCTGGTTCTCTTACGGATCTCAACATTTCTGATTCGATCACGCAAGGAAACGCCGAGCATAGCCCTCTCCATTGCCCTTTGAGTGACTGTAAGCTTTCTGATAAGGCCCATTGTTAGCGAGCACGTCTCAGATCCATATGTCATCACTGGCAACACACACTGGTCATAGACTTTTGTCTTGAGACACTGTGGTAAGTTGGACGAGAAGACACCGCGCAACTTCCCGAACGCTGCCCAGCCGAGTTGGATTCGACGGTTGACCTCTTTCTCGAAATTGGCCCTACCCAACTGGATCGTTTGTCCCAGGTAGACATAGTTGTCCACAACTTCGAGTGTAGAGTCTCCAACCTTGATAGGAATGGGTGTAACATGGGCATTCAACATCACCTTGGTTTTGTCCATGTTAATTTTCAGACCCACTCTTTCGGAAGCTCTACTGAGGTCATCGAGCATTGTACTGAGGCTCTCCATGGTCTCAGCCATGAACACTATGTCGTCGGCAAACCGAAGGTGAGTGATGTACTCGCCATTAACGTTGATGCCTAGGCCGCTCCAGTCCAGAACCTTGAATACATCCTCCAGCGCAGCAGTGAACAGTTTCGGAGAAATGACGTCTCCCTGTCTCACGCCACGCTGGAGAAGGACTGGTTCCGAGGTCTGATCCTGAAGACGGACTGACATGGTGGCGTTTCTGTACAGACACTTCAACACCTCAATGTACCGGTAGTCGATCTGGCACCGTTGGAGAGACTGCAGTACAGCCCAAGTCTCGATCGAATCGAAGGCTTTCTCGTAGTCCACAAACGCTAAACAGAGAGGCAGGTTGTACTCTTCGGTCTTCTGTATAACCTGCCGCAGTGTATGTATGTGATCTACGGTGCTAAAGCGGATTTCGGAATCCGGCTTGTTCGGGAGGCTGGAAGTCGTCAAACCTGCGCGCGAGACGATTCCTGATGACTCTTGAAAACAACTTGTAGACATGGCTAATAAGTGAGATGGGCCTATAGTTCTTCAGCCGGGCATTGTCGCCCTTCTTGAAGAAGAGTACCACCACACCCCTGCACCATGCCTGTGGCGTTTTGCCCTCGAGTATGATGGAATCAAACAGCCTCTGAAGGGCCTTAAGGACCGGTTTTCCACCCGCCTTCAGGCGTTCAGCAGTGATTCCGTCATCACCCGGCACCTTGTTGTTTTTAAGCTGTTTCAGAGCCATCCTAATCTCGTACAGGCTGACATCCGGGATATCTTCGGTATAGTGTCGGGTCAATCTAGCTCTTGGGTCGTTTGCTAGATTCGCAATGGGTTTACTGGTTGACGTGTACAACTGCCCATAGAATCTCTCGATCTCCCTCAGAAGCTCCGGTTTGGTGGAAACGATCCTGCCATCATCGGTCTTCAGTTTTGTGAGCTGGCTCTGCCCAATAGACAGATCCCTTGCAAAGACCTTGGAGCCCTTATTCCGCTCAATCGCATCTTTAATACTTTCAGTATTAAAGCGGTGGAGGTCGCTTTTCAAGGACTTTGAGATCCGTCTATTTAGCTGCCGGTATTTCACCGCATCGTCTGAAGACTGCAGGATCATCTCACGCCTCTCCTTCATTAGCTTTAGAGTTGGATCAGAGAGCTTTTTGTTTCTATCTGTACGGCGGGTCTTGAAAAACCCATCGCTGTAATCGTCCACGGAGCTCCCTAGGCACTCGAAACAATTCTGGAGTTCGAGCTGAAAGGTTTCGGGGTTTTGGATCTGGGTCTGTGCTGGACGGAGCGTGGACTTCATCAGTCGAGACCTTTCAAGCTTGATATTAATGTTCAATGTGCCTCTTACCATGCGGTGATCGCTCCCGGTTTTCACCGAATTGATCACAGAGACATCATTGAACACTTGCTTCTTGGTCGACATGATGAAGTCGATCTCATTTTTAGTTGCTTATCATTTTTAGCTCGCTGTCTAATACCGGTTTGGAACACACCAAGAAATACCTGGGCTCTACGTTCAAAGCACGGGAATGAATTTTGGAATATGAGCAGGGGGCAAATCCGCTACCTGTTTGGGGCCTTTTACTAGCCTCATCTTCATGAGCATGTCGTGAAAGTCGTGAAAGTGGAACCAACGACATGCTCATGAAGATGGTTCTAACCGCGACACCCATGTGAAGGTTGTGGAACGCATGGAGCACCTTCTGTGCACATGCGAGGCACTGGCTGGTAAGCGAATGAGTCTCCTAGGGGTTGGATATCCTACCAAAAATGGTAGGTGGCGGGGCCATTGACCTTGATCCGTCACAGGGGGACCAAGGGCGCCATACACGGGGTCGTCTGGGGCCTATGTGCTGATTTGGTCCCTGGGGTGGTCACGGCGTAAAGTGTGTTCTGGTGCACCGGTGATGGGGGGTACTCCCCCGAGGAGGGTCCGGTGACAGACAGCCGCAGCGGGTTTGCGGTGAGTGCTAACGCGTGGCCGTGTTCCCGCCATAATCGGCACAGGAGGACACTGTGGAGTTTTAGTGGGTTAGAGTCCCACATAAATGCACTATCTCCCCGTGGTAGTGCAGTATGCACGAGCATTTCAATTTCAAGGGGGTTGGGTATCCAAGACCAGAAGACTATAAGCTCATATCTTCTAGTCTCGTTGTAAAACTCATGAAGAGAGTCTTCAACGAGATTCTGGAGGAATAGGCAATCTAGGGTACCACAATAGATCCCAATGGGTCGAAGTGCCCGAGTTATTTCTCGGCCCCTCCACAAGATAAGATAATATAAGATCGCCGAAGAGGTCAAAAACTTTACAAGAGGCTCTAGACACTCAGGCACAGATTCCCTTAGGCTCAGCTCCATCAGCCACAAGATTAGCTTCCGAGGCACGGAGGTATCTCAGTATGTTGAAATGGTCACCCTTCCACGGAACTGTGCGAAAAGAAAATTAAACATAACGCCTATATTCCTTGAAAGGTAGGAGTAGTAAGAAGGGGGGAATACATTTAATTTGTACAATTCGTCAGTTATGTTTCATTCCCAGGTTATGTGAGGGCGAGCCTATTGCCATCAACTGGGTACAAGTCCACTGGGCTTCTACTGAGAAATTCCAGATGGAAAAACCCAATAAGGCCCGTATCCGCCAAAGTGGAGAGGAGAGGAGACGAGATTTGCTGTGAAGCTGGCAGGTTATTGCCACCAATGCGGAAAGGATATGAGTAGCGGAGAGGAGATGTGAGCTGTGTCAGTCAAGTGCAGTCTACGAAAGGAAGACGCCATGCGGGGAAAGGGGCGCGCGAGCGCGGACGCCTCCCGGCCGCCCGACTACACACATCTCCGTTCTGCCGCGCCGCTTGCTCGCTCGCGGCACAAAACTCTATAGAAAAATGAAACAAGCTTGATCCATTTCCACCGAAGCTAAGAGGAGAGGAGATGTGGCAACAACGAAATCTGATTGGTTATTCAAAACAAATCTCCTCTCGTCTCCTCTTCTCTCCGCTTTGGTGGATACCGGGCCTAACACTTTGCCCGACCATAATCGAAGTCAGTATCTCATAAGTGTTTGCTACTGCTGAGCATAACATTAAATTAAAATCAAAAGTCATTTGTTTTTTGGCTGAGAACCAGCAGTTTTTGATGGTCCTAAATACGTTCTACATAAAGACAGTCCCTACCGCAGTCCGTCACCACTTCATACTTTTTGCTGAGAAGAAGAAGCGACACAACAAATTTCCCAGCAACACATCTGTGTATTAAGTTGAAAGAACTTGGTTAAATTAATTTTGGTGATTGTTCATCGGCCTGCATCCCATTAATTGGTAAAGGACGCCTTCCAGCTCTTTCGATCCAGAATAAAAATAAATAAAACTGAATTAAAAGCAAATAAAACCAAAAATAAACTTACACGAGTTAAAGATTATGTTATGACGTCATAATTTAAGCCTTTCTGGTTTCCATTTTCCTTATCAAATGCACACGAGGAAAGTAACTGGACTAAAAATAGAACTGACTTCAATAAAAAGAAGGCCACGAAACATAATTTTATCAAATAAATTCCAAAGAAATAGTTAATACCTACTGCGTAAGGATTAAAGATAAAGGCTAAGCTTATTTTAGCACAGATTAATAATTGTTTATTTTTGTTTACAGTTTTAGGTTATGTATGCCACGGGTTTTCCCCTGATTTTTCAGACCAGTTTAGAAAGAAAGAAAGGAAAAATATTGATTTGCACAGGAGTCACGAGCGATAAAACAAAAAAAAAACATCATCACCAATTCATAAAATAAATCTGTAGAATAGTTGTTTTTGTACATCGAAATTTCCAAAAAAAAATAGGCATTAAAACACAGAACCCGTTTCCAGCATTTTTTTGTCCGTTTAGTTATGCATCATCACGTGAAATGTACGAAACCAATGTAGCTAACTGTTTCATAGCAATATTCACACTATTAAAAGTTATATGAATTTAAATTCTTCAAGAAGTAAAATATCATAACAAACGCAATTCAGATATGCGGACGGTTGAACTTGAACTACATGTTCAATAGATGGCGTTGTGCATTTGACATAATTTTTTGAATGGCGGTGTCAAGATTCTCTGCGGAAAAACAAAATTGGTAAGTAGGTAGGGTAGGTAGCAAGGTAAGGAAGGTCGGTAGGTAGGTAGGGTGGGTAGGTCTACTGGTCTAGGTTAGTAACTAAGTAGGGTAGGCAGTTGACGGGACCGAAGCCGCGGGCACAGCGTGCCGCTGTTATTCTGATTGGCCTATTCATGCCACCAGGTGCCATACCAGTTTCAGACTAGACTACCAAAACATGCTCACAAAACCGTAAAGATTTTATAGGAAATAAAAAGACATTTATTTGTTTGCTACGTCCCAATGATTATGCTCCTAATATGCTGTTAAACATTACAGCTCATTAATATAATTGCTATAAACGCATATTCGCCCATTTTTTATTCAGTTTTACACCTCTAACTATGTCACAGATTTACGATGCCTCATCACGAAATAAAACACTATATCGTGTGACGTGTCACATCACTCATTAGGAACTATGGTTATGGGCCACGCCTAATTACAGTTCCCATAACTTCAATGTCGATCTAAAACCGTTTCATTTAAAAAGTACCCTTCCAAGGCTAAGTACCCTGAATACTACAATTTGTAAGTAATTTATAGTGCCACAAATTAAGATTAATGTTACATGATATTGGAAGGCATCCGAAATAAATGTTTTAGTGCGTAATAAAAATACGAATTAGTTACATCGCCTTGTTTACGACTGACACGGATCGATTCGTGAGGTATCATTTTGTATTACTTTACAGCAGGTTTCGAGGAGTCGTCGAGTTACCAGCTTGTCGGTCTTTTATCGGTTACATTTCGGGGAATGTATGTGTGAATGGAATTGCATGATCTAATTCCGCCAAACCCGTTTCATCATCGGACTACAAGACGTACGGCGATGCGCCATCGGTTCATGGTGGACATCCCAAACATACGCTCTAAACGTTTTTGGAAATACTTTCATAATGCGTAGTGTACAGCTAAGGAGTGGAATTCCTTGCCAGAGTCTGTTTTTCCCGATAGCTACAATCTAGGGGTCTAGTCAAGAGTGAATAGGGTACTTCTAGGCAAGCGTGCTACACCTTCGACCACATCATCGCTTACCATCAGGTGAGATAGTGGTCAAGCGTAAGCCTATCTACGTTAAAAAAAAATACTGAATTTCATTTGATTTTAAAAGGAACAAATGCTAAATAAGCACAATTTATATTATGTCTTTTAACTTTCACATGAAAGATTTTTGCTGTTTAAATAATGAAATACTTCACTATCACTACATAAATAAAACAAAGTACCCCGCCGCGTCTGTACGCGATAAACTCAAAAACTACTGAACGGATTTTCATGCGGTTTTCACCAATAAAAAGAGTGAGAAACGAGGAGAGTTTTTGTGTACAAATTGTCACGAGCGAAGCCTGGGCGGGTCGCTAGTTACCAATAATACAAGTCATATTAAGCGTTCGATGATACCATTAGTAATAGTGGTAATAGTAAATCATCAGTAAATCATCAGTAAATCATCTATTTTTTTCTTCCGTTATTTTTTTCCGTTTTTGTATCTTTTTCTTGTCTATGTTTTTTGGTATCGTGTTTTTTTTTTATAAATTAGTTTTTTATTAGTTTATATTTAATTTTTCCTAATTCTTTTATGTTTCGTTTGTGTGTATTTTTTTTTCTCGCATTGTATAACTGTAAAGTTATACATGTATACTTAAATAAATAAATAAATCTTTATTTTTATTTGTTAAAGGCTCGCGTTTGACCACTATCTCGCCTGATGTTAAGTGATGATGTGGTCAAAGGTGAAGCACGCTTGCCTAGAAGCAACCTATTCACTCTTGACTTGAAGACCCCTAGGTTGTAGCTATCAGGAAACAAAGACGCCGGTAGGGAATTCCACTCCTTAGCTGTACGCACAATGAAAGTATTTTCAAAACGCTTTGTGCGTATGGGTGGGACATCCACCATGTACTGATGGCGCATTGCCGTACGTCTTGTAGTCCGATGATGGAAAGGGCTAGACGGAATCAAATTGTGCAGTTCCATCGCACACTCTCCGAAATGTAACCGATAGAAAACCGACAGGCTGGCAACTCGTCGTCGGTGTTCAAGGCTCTGGAGCTTTGAGTTGACCAGCGCATCGTTGCCGATAAGTCTCTTGGCCCGTCTGTCAATCGACTAAAAGTGCATCTAGTTGGTACCTGGCAGATCCGTCCCAGAGGTGAGAGCAGTACTCCACGCATGACTGAACTTGCGCTTTATACAAGTTGAGCAGCTGTTCAGGCGTGAAGTACCGTCTCACCTTCGCAAGGATCCACCTTCTTTGCAGAAGGCAAAGGCTCAATTGGCTGCAACTTTTTTGCAGCCAATTGAGCCTTTGCCTCAATGAAAGGACCAAAATTGAGGGTCGATGTCAACGTAACACCAAGAAGGTCGAGGTGGTCCGTTATCGGCACGGTTACACCACGGAAGGATGGAGCCGGGTGCAATTGGCTCTTTTTTGCGGAAAAAAGACACGCCTGGGTCTTAGCAGCATTGAAACTGACTAGATTAGCATTGCCCCATTCGGAGACTGCCTCCAAAGACAGGTTCAAGCGCCCAACCATGGCCTCCCGAAGAGACCGAATTTGAGGCCCGGTAGCCCGTGCGCTAGACATATATCTCTCAGCAACAGTGCTGTCGTCTGCATACCCAAAGGTTCTGGGTTTTAGCAGGTCATTAATATGCAGCAAGAAAAATGTTGCCGAGAGCACTGACCCCTGAGGGACTCCGGCGTTAATACCTAACTGACCGGACGAGCAGCCATCAATTACCACTCGGATGGACCGATCCCTCAGGAAGTCTGCAATCCAGTCACACAGACCGAAGGAAGGAAGTTTACCAATAAGGCTCTCGTGCCAGACCATATCAAAGGCCTTCGATATGTCAAGGGAGACAGCAAGCGCCTCCCCGTGTTTCTCGATAGCCTCACTCCAGATGTGGATGGCATACGCTAGAAGATCCCCAGTTGACCGGTTTCGGCGGAAGCCGTATTGGCGGTCACTAAGGGGGTCGTTGTCTTCTAGGTATGCCAGGAGCTTATTATTCAATACACGTTCCATACTCTTACAGAGGATGGACGTTACTGATATGGGTCTGTAGTTGGCCGGGTCAGCTCGACTACCCTTCTTGGGCACGGGCTGAACGTTAGCTTGCTTCCAAGCCTTCGGCACTTTTCCAGTCACCATCGAAAGGCGATACAGGCGTGTCATGATAGGAGACAATTCAGGCGCACAAGTTTTAAGTACAATAAAATCAAAATTACAATAATCTTTGCCTTGCATATTACAACAGAACGTAATTTCAATAGATTGTTACTTCAGAATTAAATAGTGTTCGAATTGAAAACCTCTTTTCCTCGGAACTGTGGATACAATTTCTCAGAAAGAAAATTTGGGCAACTAAATCGTGCATGTCGAAACACTGGCAGGTTGTAACAACTGAATCAAAAGGTACAAGAACTTTATACAAGAACTTTATTAGCAAGATATCCTAGAACCATAGAAATATAAAATACAAACAGCGCTGTGCAAGATTCTTGAGCAAGTGAATAGTTGATTGCTACAACATTCCTGGCTTTCTCAGAAACGCCGTCGTCGGTTAAAGAACTGTTTTATTCAGTTACCTTTTGAATTTTTACTTCATTTGTATGTAACTTAATTCTTAAAAAGCTTTTTGATCGTGTCACGCCGGTGGCATATCTACTCAAAGCATACAATCATCCAATTAAAGCTTGCTTTTCTTTTTCTTTTGGGCAATGCAACAATGAGGGTAATTTATACTTTAGAGGTAAAATAGTATATTTCTTTTTCAGTAAGTGTACATTTATAGCAGGTATCTTGAACATGCGGGTCACAAGCATGTCCCAAGGGATATGTAGTTGAAGAAGTAAAAAAACCGGCCAAGTGCGAGTCGGACTCGCGCACGGAGGGTTCCGTACCATTATCGCAAAAAAACACGTTTGTTGTATGGGAGCCCTACTTAAACATTTAATTTATTCTGTTTTTAGTATTTGTTGTTATAGCGGCAACAGAAATACATCATCTGTGAAAATTTCAACTGCCTAGCTATCACAGTTCATGAGATACAGCCTGGTGACAGACGGACAGACAGCCAGACAGCCAGACTGATCGCGGAGTCTCAGTAATAGGGTTCCGTTTTTACCCTTTGGGTACGGAACCCTAAAAATTAAAAAAGGTTCTGAACTACGTACATAATATAGACTCTTAGCACACCGGATGACCCGTAGCTTCTGCGATAACCCTCTAATTCGTCCTTTTCAATTTCAAAGCCATTGCGGTCGGATCGATTCAGAGATAAGACCTACATAGTTTGTTATAATCCAAATTCAACTCTTATTTAGTTGAATACCTATTCATTATATAAACCTTTAACTTTCTGTGGCTCTACGGTTTCGAATTATCATTCGCATATTCATTTTGTAACTTCACTTCGGCCTTCAGGTGAGCAACATTCCAACTTTAGCTCGGAAGAGTACTTAGCTGGCGTCTCAAATTTCTTTAGCTTCTTGCTTTTGTGAATTTTCAGGTCATTATTTTCATGTCTATTATCTTTGTCTAGATGTTTGTGGAATGCTTACGATGAACATAAACAATTATTGGATGAAGTACTGAAATTGTTAAATAATTTCCAATTTTATGAAAAAAATACTTCGCTTTGCGTTTAGCCCCAGAAGTCTTATGAAATCAGACGTCAGATTTCATCTCTAAATTGCTTATTTCAGCTTCCGAAGCCATAAGAAATCTTTGCCCATCAAAGTTAGGCGGAACGACACGACTCAATAAGATTTCCCCACAATATCGTTTGTTGTTCTGTTTTATGTGCCCTTTGTCGGGCAGCAGTCATTATGCCAATAATCTTACATTTTTAATAGAACAATTACCATAATCTTTTGTCTTTCCGTAGATAAAACCTCTATTATTGGATTGTTTATGATAACTTGTTGGCAGTCAAGTGCGAATGGCTTGCTCTTCAAGGGCCCGTACCTTTTAGTAGCCCGCATTAATTACGCTCTCAGCAGTCTTTTGGTAGTGAAAATCAAGATAAGCTGTCGGAATGTTAACTATAGTGAGTGTTTATCTAAAAACAAATCGATGAGAGAAATGTGTTTGCATTGTAGATTACTATCACAGATAAACACTCATCATCGATTTCGGTCCATTTATTTTTAAGACGCCAGTGCTGCTCCCAAACAATAAAATTACACTTTAATCCTCCACCTTTTATAGTGTAAGTAGTTAGTTTAATTTTAAGATTGTAAAGTTCACTTTAATCTATACTTATATATTATATATTATCTATACTAATATTATAAAGCTGAAGAGTTTGTTGGTTTGAACGCGCTAATCTCAGGAACTACTGGTTGTAATTGAAAATATTTTTGTGTTGGATAGTCCATTTATCGAAAAAGGTTATAGGCTATATAACATCACGCAATAGGAGCGGAGCATAAATAAAAATGTTGCAAAAACGGGAATAAATTATTCCTTTTTGAGAGCTTCCGTTGCGTGCGCTGCGTTATGTATGTAGAGTAGGTAGGGTAGATAAGTAGCCAGTTGACGGGAGCGAAGCCGCGTGGGGAAGCTAGTGTAAAATACATTAAAGTGTAATTTTATAATTTATCCCACAAACTTATTCAGGCATGAGCATAACCACAGATATAAATCTTACTAGATGACGCGATTGTATGTACTTTGCGTGCCATAAAATGTAGTAAAGTTACGATCAACGATCGTAATCTGAGCTTTTCATTTAGCATTATTGGCACCGGAAATCTAGAAAAATGCCTTTTTATGCCATATTGAGCTGTAAAGAATGTATAGAAAAAGTTGGCCGAGGCATTGGAAATGTTTTCTTTCATTGGTAAGTGAATTCGTTTTTTAGGGTTCCGTACCCAAAGGGTAAAAACGGGACCCTATTGCTGGGACTTCACGATCCGTCTGTCTGTCTGTCCGTCTGTCACCAGGCTGTATCTCGTGAACCGTGATAGCTAGACAGTTGAAATTTTCACAGATGATGTATTGTTATTGCCGCTATAACAACAAATACAAAAACAGAATAAAATTAATATTTAAGGGGGGCTCCCATACAACAAACGTGTTTTTTTTGGCGTTTTTTGCTCGACATTAATAACGGCAACAGGTAGACGCTTGAAATATTCACAGAATATTTAGTTGTATATTCACTTCAAAAAATAATAATGATTAAATTAAAATAAAATAAATTATGGGGGCTCCCATACAACAAACGTGATTTTTTTGCGTTTTATGCAATAATGGTGCGGAACCCTTCGTGCGCGAGTCCGACTCGCACTTGGCCAGTTTTTAATTTGTTTGTGAAAAAGTGGCACGCTTGGTTTTCTTACAGATGGAGGGACTTGCGTTATCTAGTTAGATTTGTGCCTGTAGGCATGACCTAATCGGAACCCTAATAACGAATTCTAGAATAGTTCTTCATAAAGGTATGTGATTTGTTGTTATCAAATTAATACATCCGGGTAGTTACCAAGTGCTTATCTCCTATTGTGATTGATCAATCGCAACATTTTTTGGGGTGGGTATGGGATCTACCTCCTAGTGGTCCATCCCGGGCAACGGCACCACAGGCTTGCCTGTGGTACGGCTGAACGATCCCACTTAAGCGGTGGTAGGCCCCGCAAGGGGCCGCCTGGCTCGCGACCACCATCCCACCGGAGTCCGGCGCCAAGCAGCTTGCTGTGTTCCGCCGGTGTGTGGGACTGCCAGTGCCTTTGGGGGAGAAGGAGGATGTCAGTTGCGCTGTTCAGAACCGGTCTTGGTCTCTGGGCAAAACTGGCCGGGTAACTCATTTTGGAGGGTAGCGGGATCCGAAGCACGGTGCCAGCCGTTGGCCGACCGCAGTCAGTAGGGGGCCCAAGTAGCACGCCAGCCACGTGCCAAAGGCTGCCCCGCCAACTCGCGAAAAATCCCGGTATGCTCCACCGTGCCAGCTGGCGACTGGATGGGAGGACCCGGTGGCCATATCCGGGGGGGTTCGGGCGTCCCCGCAGTCTCCAAATGAGTTCCCCATAGGTTGGGTTAGCTCCAGTTTTCCACTTGGTTCACTGAGCAGCGCCTTGACAGTTCGACTTCTTCCCCACCATACTCTAACACAATGACCAGAAAAAATAAGAATAAGGTAAAACAACGGCTGCACTTCCTCCCACTAAAAGTGCACCTCACTAACATCAGGGGGTTGCACTCTAATCTCGATCCGGTCCACCACCACCTCGAGACCGAGAAGCCGCACCTGTTTTTTCTAACGGAGACGAAGATAACAACCCCGTCGGACGTGGCGTACCTCAACTACCCGGGTTACTCTCTTGAACACAAATTCAAGAAGCAAGCTGGGGTCTGTGTGTACGTCCGCGATGACATTTGTTGTCGTCGTCTCCGTTGCTTTGAGAAATCGGGCTTTTCTGCCATATGGCTACTTGTGGACACTGGCGTGGAGAAGTCTCTTTACATCGGCGTCTACCGATCGCACTCAGGTGATCAGGAGACGACAGCGCTTTTTAATT
The DNA here is from genome assembly GCA_948252205.1 of Orthosia incerta. Lineage (NCBI taxonomy): Eukaryota > Metazoa > Arthropoda > Insecta > Lepidoptera > Noctuidae > Orthosia > Orthosia incerta. The sequence goes on along the minus strand of OX411746.1, from coordinate 17,700,001 downwards.
GCCTCGTGGAGTCGGCTGACATAGCCCAGCAACGGTACCCAACAGCGAAGCTTAATTTTCTGGGGGACTTTAACGCCCATCATAAAGAATGGTTGTACCCATACCGGAAAACTGACCATGCCGGGTTAGAGGCGCGCAAGTTTTCTCTATCCCTAGATCTAACCCAGCTGGTGAATGTGGCAACGCGGATACCGGATGTTGACGGCCATACACCCAACTGCTTAGATCTTCTACTGACAACTGATCCGGACAGTCATTCGGTGTCGGTCTCAGCCCCGCTGGGATCGTCTGACCACTGTCTGGTGAAATCCGTTTCGACTTGCTCCCCTCCAGATGAGAGCCCTAGAGGCACGAGGCGAGTATGGCGATACGAGTCAGCAGACTGGGACGAGATGCGGCACTTTTTTGCGTCTTATCCTTGGCGGCATGTGTGTTTCTCCTCGGGTAGCCCCTCGAGCTGTGCAGACGCGGTTGCGGATGTGATTCGGCAGGGAATGGAATATTTCATTCCATTCTCCGACATTCCGCTCGGTCACGAATCCCGACCTTGGTATAATGCAGAATGCGCCCATGCTGAGGCCCGAAAAGAGTCTGCTTACCAAGCCTGGGTCGGGGCCCGCGACCGCAAAGTTAGAGCGCGTAGGGTTCGCGCGAGGAAGAGAGCCTTTAATTCTGCCGCCAAGTTCTGCAAGCGGGTTCTGCGTCGGGCACGTTTTGACCATATTGGACGTATTGGGGCCAAGCTGGCATCGCACCCTCCGGGTAGTAAACAGTTTTGGTCCCTGTCTAAAGCGGTTGAAACGAATTTCTGTCGGCCCACTTTACCTCCGATGCTGAAACCTGATGGGTCGCTGGCTCACTCTGCAAGTGACAAAGCAAATTTATTTGCATCTCTTTTTGCTAGCAATTCACGTCTGGACGCTGGCTCCAAGCAACCACCTACTGTACCTCATTGTGACTCTTCGATGCCGGAGATCGCTGTGCACACTAAAGAGGTCCGGAGAGTATTGTGCAGTCTAGACGTGAACAAGGCCAGCGGACCTGACGGCATTCCAGCGAGAGTGCTGAGGCAGTGTGCGCCAGAACTGTCTCCTGTGTTGACTCGCTTGTTCCGCCTCTCTCTTGTAAAAGGGACGGTGCCGAAATCCTGGAAGCTTGCAAATGTGCAACCAGTGCCCAAAAAAGGCAACCGTGCAGACCCTGCCAATTACCGTCCGATCGCCATTACCTCTATTCTGTGCAAAGTTATGGAAAGGGTACTGAACAGAAAGTTGCTGACCTACCTTGAAGACAACAATCTCCTCAGTGACCGTCAATATGGCTTTCGCCGGGGACGGTCAACTGGCGATCTTCTTGTGTATGTCACGCACTGCTGGGGCGAAGCCATCGAGAGACACGGCGAAGCACTTGCTGTATCGCTTGATATCTCGAAGGCCTTCGACAGGGTCTGGCACGCGAGTCTGCTCAGTAAGCTTCCTGCTTATGGCATCCCCGCTGGTTTTTGTAGCTGGATATCAGACTTCCTTAGCGAACGGTCGATCCGAGTAGTCATTGACGGCTGCTCCTCAGACCTTATGGCTATTGATGCCGGAGTTCCTCAGGGGTCTGTTCTCTCTGCAACTCTTTTCCTGCTGCACATCAATGACCTACTTCAGCCTGGTATTGTTGGGTACGCAGATGACAGTACTGTTTCAGAGAGATACTTGTCCAGCGCAAAAACCAGCATGGATGAAGTTCGTTCCTTGAGGGAGGCTATGGTTGAGCGGACAGATTTGACCTTAAGCCTTGTCTCCCAGTGGGGTGATGACAATCTGGTCTCTTTTAACGCCACCAAAACACAGGCGTGTCTTTTTACCGCCAAAAGGAGTCTGTTCGATCAAACGCCTACTTTTCGGGGTGCGTCTGTTCCTGTGACTGATCGGCTCGAGCTCCTAGGCATGGAGTTGACATCCAGTCTCAACTTCGGCTCCTCCATTGAGAACAAAGCCCAAATCGCGGCCAAAAAACTGGGCATCCTAAATAAAGTGAAGCGATACTTTACGCCTGGACAGCTTTTAACCCTATACAAAGCACAAGTCCGATCCTGCATGGAGTATTGCAGCCACCTTTGGGATGGTTCAGCTAAGTATCAGCTTGCCGCGCTTGACTCAGTGGAACGCAGAGCCAAGAGGCTCATTGGCAACGTGGAACTGGTGGACGCCAAGCTTCACAGCTTGGCTCATCGCCGAAAAGTTGCCTGCTTGTCGGTCTTCTACAGACTGTACTTCGGTGAGTGTGCTCAGGAACTCCACGACCTCATCCCACCAGCCCCCTTCTACCATCGGACATCTAGACGCACTGCAAGTTATCATCCTTACCTTGTTGCCATTCCACCAATTCGAACCAAGCGCTTCCAAACATCCTTTATAATGCGCACAGCGAATGAGTGGAACTCACTGCCTGCGTCTGTGTTTCCGAACGCATTCAACCCGAATCTCTTCAAAGTTAGAGTGAACAGGCTACTTCTGGGTAAGCTCACTCCATCGTAGACTCTGTCTCTGTCACCTATGACCTAGACTAGAGTCAAGAGCAAACCCATTACAAATAAAAAAAAAAAAAAAAAAATAATATTGGACACGTACTTTTTGCTTTACCAAATCAATAAAAGTTTACAAAGTTAAAGCGCATCAAAGTTAAGGAGTGAGGGCTTGTGACGTCACTGAGGCAGTATAAAGTGTACTAGCGGCGTGACGTTTTACGATATTCCAACGAATTATATCGTCGTCACTTTATGTTTACGTGTCAAAAGAAAAATACGTCTCCAATAAAAATAAAAAAAATATTTTCAGTAAACTACCCTTTTAGGGAACTCACTGATAGCGCGACGCCATTTTAGATTGCGTCAATATAGGCGATAAAGTGTAAATCTGTTGAATGCAACGCATTGTGTCCATGTGAACGTACATGCAATTTCCTTTGGTAAAAATCGCTTATTAGTGGGTTATAAATCGAATCGCGTCAGTCCATCAGGAAAGACGCTTAAAATAACGTTCATCTTTAGGTGTGGAAAAGTCCCGGACCAGCTCTGAAGTCTGACCTTTGCCTCATTCTAGGGTTTTTTACATTTACGTAACATTTATATGCTGTTGCAGCCACCTACCCACCTACTTAGACCTAGAGATACAACACCAATTAAGTAAAAGTTGCGAGGTGCGAAAGTTAGGATGGATGTTTGTTTGTTAATCACGACAGAACGGCTGAACGGATCTGGATGAAATCTGGCACAGAGATAGATTATAGTCTGGAATAGAATACTTTTCACCCCGGTAATTGGTTTCCGTGGTATCCGAATATCACGCGGGCGAAGCCGCTGGCAGAAGCTAGTACTTAATACATAAAGTTTAGGTACTTACTTTAAACATAGTGCATTAAAATAAATACTTTTAATGATGCTATAAAAATAATTGTAAGTCTTAAGTCTTATACATCATTTAGTTAAACGTAGTCTGTAACTTTATTTCGTTTTTTAGGGTTCCGTACCCAAAGGGTAAAAACGGCACCCTATTACTAAGAATCCACGGTCCGTCTGTCTGTCTATCTGTCCATCTGTCACCAGGCTGTATCTCATGAACCAGAATAAAATAAAAACAGAATAAAATAAATATTTAAGTGAGGCTCCCATACAACAAACGTAATTTTTTTTGCCGTTTTTTTGCGATAATGGTACTGAACCCTTCGTGCGCGATTCCGACTCGCACTTGGTCTGTTTTTTTTATTTACTTTAGTAAAAAATATATTAATATATATACAATTGAATAATCTATGTTCCCTATCAAACCTTGACAGAGCTGCGGGAAACCGCTTTGCCAACTCTGAGTTTTACCGTACATAAAGGCTAGGCAGATTGATTGAATAGTCACAGCGGATCTTTGTGTCTCTGAAGTTGGCGCTGCCAACCATTGCGCGAGAAACAGTTTGTCATCGAGTATACTGCATAGAGTAAGCGAGATAGGACGATGCGACAAACGTAAGCGCGTGAAAGAGACAGTCCAAAGTATTGTAAAGAGATTGTGGTTAGGCTATCGCCACGTTTTCCAGCAACTAAATCCATGCTTATTATGAATGTGACTCCGTTTGTTTGTTGCCTTTTTACGACTAAACCACTGAACCGATTTAGATGAAATTTAGTATGAAGATAGTTTGAGACCAGGGGAAGGACATAATTATCATCCCTGAAATCATCTTTAAGGGGGTGGAAAGGGGGGCAGAAGGTTGTGTAGTAAAACCGTTCCACAATTAAGATGAACTAAATAGGCTATTCGAAGTACCTACAGACGAAATCGCGGGCAAAACCTAGTATACTATAAAAAGTAATAAACTAGAAGCTCTTGATCCTCGCGTGTTGATTTAAAAAACCGGCCAAGTGCGTGTCAGACTTCGCACATTTCCGTAGAAAAGAAAAAATCTGATTTATCAATATATTGGTATTTGTTAGTAAAGTATCATCGTCATTTCAGCCGAAAGACGTCCACTGCTGGACATAAGCCTCGCGTTGCCACATTGACCGATCCCGTGCGTCTCGCATCCAGCGCCTTCCTGCAACCTTAACCAGGTCATCGGTCCATCTAGTGGGAGGACTTTCGGTTCGCGGTCGCCTTTTCAAAACTTTTCGGCCCCATCGGCCATCCATTTTGCGAGCAATGTACCCACTGCCATTTAAGTTTCACAAATCTTCGGGCTATGTCGGTAACTTTGGTTCTCCTGCGGATATCCTCATTCCTGATGCGATCACGAAAGGAAACTCTGAGCACAGCCCTCTCCATTGCCCTTTGGGTGACTGTAAGCTTTCTGATAAGGCCCATTGTGAGCGACCACGTCTCGGTCCCATAGGTAATCACTGGCAACACATACTGGTCATAGACTTTTGTCTTGAGACACTGCGGTAAATTGGACGAGAAGATACCGCCCAGCCGAGTCGGATTCGACGGTTGACCTCTTTCTCGAAGTTAGACCTATCCAACTGGACCGTTTGTCCCAGGTAGACATAATCTTCTACAACTTCGAGTGTAGACTCTCCGATCTTGATAGGAGAGGGTATTACATGGGCATTCACCATGACCTTGGTTTTGTCCATGTTCATTTTAAGACCCACTCTTTCAGAAGCTCTACTGAGGTCATCGAACATTGTACGGAGGCTCTACATGGTCTCAGCCATGATCACTATGTCGTTGGCAAACCGAAGGTGAGTGATGAACTCGCCATGAACGTTGATGCCTAGCCCCCTCCAGACCAGAACCTTGAAGACATCCTCCAGTGCAGCAGTAATCAGTTTCAGAGAAATTACGTCTACCTGTCTCACGCCGCGCTGGAGAAGGATTGGTTTTGAGGTCTAATCCTGAAGACGGACTGACATGGTGGCGTTTTTGTACAAAAACTTCAACAACCTCAATGTACCGGTAGTCGATTTGGCACCGATGGAGAGACTGCAGTACAGCCCAAGTCCCGATCGAATCGAAGGCTTTCTCGTAGTCCACAAACGCTTCACAGAGAGGCAGGTTACATTCTTCGGTCTTCTGAATAACCTGCCGCAGTGTATGTATATGGTCTACGGTGCTAAAGCCTTTTTGGAATCCGGCTTGTTCAGGAGGCTGAAAATCGTCAAATATGCGCGTGAGACGATTCGTGAATATTCTTGAAAACAACTTGTAGACATGGCTAAGAAGTGAGATGGGCCTATAGTTCTTCAGCCAAGCATTGTCGCCCTCTTGAAGATTAGTACTGCTACACCCCTCCGCCATGCCTGTGGCGTTTTGTCCTCGATTATGAAAGAATCAAGCAGCTTCTGAAGGGCCTTAAGGACCGGTTTTCCACCCGCCTTCAGGAGTTCGGCCGTGATTCCGTCATCACCATCTCTCTCTCTTCTTCTTCTTCTCGTCTTGTTGTTTTTACGCTGTTTCAGAGCCATCCTAATCTCGTACAGGTAGTACTAGTAAAGTATACGTAATAATAAACGATCCGTAAGAGAACCAGGGTTACCGACATAGCCCGAAGAATTGCCAAACGCAAATGGCAGTGGGCAGGGCACATAGCTCGCAGAACGGATGGTCGATGGGACAGAAAGGTTCTGGAGTGGTGACCGCGAACCGGAAGACGTTGCGTTGGAAGGCCTCCCACCATCAGGTGGACCGAAATCGGTTCAGCAGGTTGCGAGGATCCACTGGTTGTGAGACGCACGGGACCGGTCAATGTGGCGACGCTTGGGGGAGGCCTATGTCCAGCAGTGGACGTCTTTCGGCTGATATGATGATGATGATGATGAATAATAAACATTACCACCAAATTTTACGTTCGTAGATCAATAGGAAGTAAAAAAATCTTCGGAACTAAATTGTGTGACAGATGATAGACAGACAGACACGTGAGTGACAGCAATAGGGTTTCGTTTGACCCTTCGGGTACAGAGGCCTTAGTGCCAGTTTTTACTCACGCTCAATCGCGTAAACGTAAACATCAATTTGTGTTGAAACTGGATAAGCGCCGTCTGGGGACGGTTAGGAGAAACCTCTTTTTTGTATACATTTTGACATAAGAGATCGTTTACGTTATCACGGGTGAGTACGTTAAAAAACTCGCACTAAGGCCTCAGAACCCTAAAAGTTAGCTAAAAGTTATTTAGTTATTGTTTTCAAGGCTTTTTCTTCCTTCATAATTTGACTAAGTAAGTGCTTGGCAAATTCGTACGTGACACCATGGTCCACGCGGTTGGCGGGGGGCGTTACTAACCAATGACGCAACGACGCTCCTGACAGGTGCCCGTCCCGCGCGCCTTACGTCACCCGCACCCGCGGACCATGGGAGTTACTACGAAATTGGCAAGCAATAGTAATAGGCCGAGCAATTGCAAGCAACTTATCTCCTTGGAAAGTCGAAGAAGACTTATAAATATTGAGCTAAGTAATTACTTTTACAACTTTACTTTTATAACAATTTAGTATTCTCACTGAGCTTATATTGCCTTTCTATTTAATATGTACAGTCTGATCTTGCCTCTTTCGGTCGGATACTCGAAAAGTATAGTTGTCAAAGAAAATGAAGATTAATAATACGTACTAGCAAATAAACATTTAATATTTAAACAAAAGAAAGTCTTGGACCTTGACTATTTCAAAGTCTCCAAAATATCTGAAGGCGTATTACATTTACGTAAGGCTAATGAAATTATCTTCAAATAATCTGTAAATTCGTAATCTTTACCGTTTGAAGAAAAGTTGAAAGAAAAAATAATTTGATACGATCTTTTGGTCTTTGTGTTTTGTACATTCATTTTTAACAGAGCCTTCTTTTATATTAAAATATGTATGAGTTTCAGATGATACCCACTACTTTTCTGTATATATTGTTTATACAAGTTTTTTTTATCTGCCTAAGCTTGATTTGGACTTTAAGCTTAATACAAAACGGATTTTATTGTCACAATCGTGCGATTCTCAAAACTATTTATGACAGAAGCATTGCTAATTTCGAACTATCTACTCAGAGAGATATAACTACCTTAAATTCTCTACATTCAAACGCCTTCAATAACACGTAATTAAAAAAAGGCCGATTCATTGTCGGAAACCGCACTGCAAACAGTGCACACTGCTCGAGTTTATTTTGACGATCCAAAAATAGTGCTTGCAACGTAAACATCCCATAAAAGAGCTTTAATAAATAAACTTCGAAAGAGAGTATGTTCACGCCTATCCTAACAACTACCAACGTACTAATAGTGACTTTCAATATAACATAAGTGCTATGCTCCCAGGTTTAAAGCTATAAAATTACACGGTGTATCTCCAGCTTTATCAGCTTGGAACGTAAAATTTGTTTGGAAACTTTTAAAGTATGGATTTGCTTGAATTTTCAGAATGCGATCATTGGACTTAGGGACGATATATGGTCCCGGGAGAAGAATAAAGTGGATGCGAGTTAAGTTATGATCGTGGTAGTGAGCTATTGTAATGATAATGTTGATTCTCTTTGCGATTTCTAGGAATTTATTGACCGCATGCTGTTGTGATCTGCTTGCGCAAAAAGTTTTTATTGACTACGTATTACGTATTGTTGAATGCTTTCTGGTAGCTCAGATGCTAGTGCTTAGAAGAGTACCTAACTATATCCTGAACGTAATTTAGAACCACTTTCTAGATTACTCTTAGCCCGCATGCGGGGAGTTTTTGCGTCATGTATTCACTAGTAAAAATACGCTTTAAGTTGCATCACTTATAAAGTATCTACTTACGTAAAAGCTCTTTACCTCGTTCTAATTTAACTTGGCTTCGCGTTATTTTTTTCTTTTACTATTGGTAAAGCAAACGGTATTTACTCTGCTTGCATTACCAACGGTATAACGAGATTTTTTGCGCCTTTTTTGTTTAGTAGACCCGTAAGAACCCTTCAAGAAATATGAAAGGAAAATATCATTAATAAGGGCATTATTTTCCTGTTTACCTGGATTGAAATGTATTTTCGTCTTCACCTTAACTTTTCTTGAACGAAAATATGAACCTAATAGATTATCAGATGGTTACTTACATCTACTTCAATTCCTGGCAGGGGGAAGACCCTGGTGTGAGGTAGTTCCTTGGGGATGTACCGGTAGAACTCTTCCCGTCCTCGGTACCATTTGACACTGTATAGAGCCTCTTCATCTTCTAGTTGCCAGCTACACTCCAGCGTCACAGTCTCTCCTACTAACACTGCGTTTGGAACATTGATTTCCAAGTTGTGAAGACCTCTAACACCTGTGAACAAAGAGACACGAATGGTTACTTTTGTTCGACCACAGAACAGATCCGGGGAGTGGCCAAATTAAACCAACCCTGTCTTTTTGTGATTGTCCTCAATAGAAACTAAGGGCTGACCCGTGTCTAAAGGATATTCAGCGGCATTAATCATTCCACTAATTGTTATTTGATTACAATAAATGAATTTGACGATTTTGCCGTAATGGGTTCTTTTTCAATTTGGAATCTAATATTTTAGTACTCTTCAAGATACAGTTGAATGTCATAATCTCGTATTTTAGAAAGATGCAGTCAATCAATTTTAATTACATAATCAGTACTCAAATCTCTGCGTGAATCTATTATTAGTTTAAATAATTCTTATTATGATGGAGTGTTGTTCTAAAAATAGCTTCATGATTTTTATCAATAACTACTAATTATTATGTACTTCGGTATATTACCTATGTGAAAATATCAATTCATTTTCTGAATGACAGTGAAACAGACTTACTAGCATTTTCAGACGTTAAATAATTTCATAGATTCGTAATGTAGTTTCATCGTTATTTGTCGACATAATTACAAATTGGATTGGTTATTTATATTTAAAATATATTTTATTGAATTTGTTTCCAAGGTAGGTGAATCTAAGAAAAGTTTAATTACTAGAAGCTGGCATAATATAAGTTTTTTAGATAAGATTCTGGCTGGTCATAATAAAATAACTAATAACCCATAAACTCAAAAAGAATAAGAATAGGATTACATATAGTGCTGGTCCAAAACTAGGTATGAACTGTCAAAAATACCTTAATTTTTTTTCAAGATAATTGATTGCTTAGTAAGTTTTATAAAAATAAACAAATCACTTTACATAATTTCCATCTAAATCAGTTCAAAATACGCTGACATAATGTGTTACGAACCAAAACGTTCAGTTCCTTCTTTTGTTATTTTGTTGCAACACTGTGTCAGCTCGCTGTCATCGAATTGACAGCTTTTGATTGAGCTTGATGTTGACAGATGACTCGCAAAAATGTGCAACGTGGCGAAACGGAATAAATGTCGGTCTTGGTCTGCTATTTTGAAATTGTTTTGTAACCAGCCGATCATTATCCGAAATTGTGTCCGCCCCCCGCGAGTGGTACTTTAAATCGCCCGAGCATTTGGCTGTGTATACATTTCGCGCACAGCGAAGTATTTTGTGTCGAAAACGTGTTTGGTAGTGCCGGAGCTTCGGTCCAGAAAACGTCGGTTGTCCCTTATCATCCTTATCTTATATATATATCTTCCCCTATAACCCCCGACCACACACGGATTGAGCGACCCCAGGGGTCCCTCGCGGCAATCAAGGTGAGTAATAGTGATAATTTTTGCACTAACGTACCACTCTCCACCTGTCTGACAGGAATCAGTATCTCTAAAGAACAAATCCCTTGCTAACCGCTGATGCGTATCGCAGTTTCGCGGGTATAAACCTGGTAGGATCCAAGAGTCGCAGCATTGCTATGGGCCCCAGTGTTTGCCTCTTGGCTTTGTGATCCGAAGGCCTGTATTCAACATAATTTACAGTAATTTGTCGGCCATTTAAATAATATAAGCTAATAACGATGACTAGCGAACTATTATGCTAAGTAGATTTACCAATGAAACATGTAGCCTTTGTTACAATCACAATTAGGGGTTCCATTATCAACCGCAATGAAAGCTACTTCTAAGCCCCAAATAAACAATGCAATACCCCGATTCCAAAATGGCATAGAAATGGACTTTATCTTAGACTAGCTGCAAGCCCCGGCTTTGCCTGAGTTATTTTATTGCTTTTGGTGGCTTGTGACGTACAAAACATAAAAGAAGATTAAATCACGACGAGCCACTGACAAGCCTCCACCACGGCTAGGGATAAAATATAGATATATTCATATAATAATATAGGTATAAAATTATATAGCGTCCATCGGGAATAAAATATATTTCAAATGGGGTAAGATTTTTTTAAATAATGCTGTGTATCCGTTGACTACCCTTCACCTATACACTAACTCATACAATTCTCTCTTTATACATAACTAGGTTTTGCTAGCGATGTCAACCACCAACAAGGGAACATATTCCCAGGCAAGAAAGCCTGCCCTATGTCCTAATCCAAAGGGTCCTAAGTTTCATCCAAACCCGTACAGCCATTTATGTGAAAAGAACTGAAGGAAAAAATAGTACCACCACCATCAGCTAGCTTACCATCAGGTGAGATAGTGTTCAAGCACAAGCCTATTATTACTAAAAAAAAAAACATACAGAGAGAGTTACATTCGTATATTCATAATATTGGTATCGATTAAATTATATGTACATTTAAGTAGTGTACGAAAATGACCTTTATATGTATGTATACCTAAGTAGATAGTTCGTAGATCGTTTCATTCGAGATGAGTTAATGCTTTAATGGTATCCATACGTAGATAAAAGTTATTTATTCTAGACTGTTTCCTAAACTACCTGTTTGGACTTAGGGTATCTAAAACGTTGTGAGTAATGTCCTTAGGTTCGAAAGGATTTTCCAGTTTACTTTCGATATTTTTTTTTTTGGAGTTCTTGTTCAAAGTAGGTCTTACTCGGTTTACAGCAATAATTTACTGTAGCAGAATTTTGGCTATAGTACTAATATATTAGACCTTGGAGAAGGACTTAGGATACCTTTTATTCCGTGAGTAAGCTTGCTTGGGATAATTTCTGACTTTCGGTTTAAAGATATTTATTTTCTCAAAGAACAAATTACAGTTCACTTAAAGAGAAACTTAACTAAATTAAAAGTAGGTAGTAGTTAATATTACTACATTCATATATCGAAGGAACTTGACGTCATAGTAAAATGATTAAAACAAGGATAGATTAACAATAACAAACAAAGTAGCCTTAACAAAATATACATATCCCTTCATCTGTTGTTATTAGGAAAACAATAGTAAAATAAAACAATTATTCTTACTCTAATATTATAAAGAGGAAATATCCGATTGTAAGTTTGTTTGTTTGTAAATTTGTTCGTAAATTTGTTTGTTATGGATAAACTCAAAAAGCATTTATCTGGTTTTGGAAATTCTTTTACCAGTAGAAAGCTATATTTTATATGACGGAAACGAGTCCTGTGGGAAGGACCAGGGGAGCAAAGCCGCGGGGAAAAGTTCCGTAGACCTTTTTTAAAGGTCGGTATACTAGTGCACTCTCTGACAATTTTAGGTAATCTATTGTATAACCTAACACCTGAGGGTGTTAGGTTATACAATAGATTACCTATTATTATACATTGGATAGTTTTCATGCCGTATAAGTTTCTCACTGTTGCAGCTTCTAAGTCGTCTTGGTTTTGAGTATTGTATCTATGGATCTTCTGTTTGAATGATATATTTGTGTTTATGCAGACAAAACCCCCGGCTAGCAGAAGCTAGTTTTTATTACTACTTTAATACTCGTATTAACAGTTATTATTGATTGTAAATCAACACAAGTATCCACCCAGAATTATGGTACAGTCTACTTCTCATATATAAATACACCACACTCACTTAACTGCATGCTTGCAAAGCATTGCAGAAAACAATTCTTTTACTTCTGACTTCTCACTAGAATAACTATTTACCTACATATCTACGTTCTCATTAGAACTGGTCTTTAGAACACATCACAAACCTATTTATACTATGAATCCTATAGTCCCCGTCACGAGAAGCTATAAATTTTGTAAATAAAGAATTTCTACTAAGTTACGTAGCGACAATTCGATATGTAAGGTAAAAATTAACCCATGACGATTGCAAAACCATTTCGAGATTTTAGGTTTGTAAGCCTGATTTTTTCTATTTTTAGGTCTCAAGATTTTAAGATCGTATTTTTTTTTACAAAAATACATAAAATCCCTTGACTTTTACATGACCTTTATATGACATCATAAAGTAGCCTATAAGGCGGCTGCGATCGTTCGCGATGCACGGAATTTTCAATGGCTCTTGTAATGAAATAATGAAGGCCCACTAAATATTAATAAATGTTGTCAGTTTAACCCCACGCTTGTAACAATCTCCAAGTTAAGTCATTCGTGCAAGTGCACCGTTCTTTTTTACGTGTCAAGCGTCAATGTCAACGTCAAGTCCTATGCCGTTCAGACTACTTTATGACGTCAGCACGAACAAAATATAAAAAATAACTACAGCTTGGGAAAACTAAATATTGAATTAGATACCTAAAATAACTAAATCTATTAATTAATAAAGTAAAAAAAACTACCTGAAAAATACTTTACATAGGTACCTACTGAATTTAATCAACAACAAATAATCCAAAATTCAATCAGCTCAAAGTAACATACTTGTAATACGATACTAACGAGCAATTTCACTTGGTCGGGTTATATTTTATTTAGCGATATAAAGCGCTGTCGTCTAATATTGCGTGGTACTGGAATGTTCGATGACTCAGACGCGTTCCAGTACCACAAAACATTAGGCGACAGCACTATAACTCACGTATGTTACTTTGAGTTGATTGAATTGTCGCTACGTTACTTAGTAGAAGATCTTTATTTACAAAATTTATAGCTTCTCATGACCGGGACTTTAGTAGTATAAGACAATCTACTTAGCCTTTTCCTAAATACATCGTCGGCTTCCAGTCTAGCAGTTGAATACCAGTGTTGGACATGGAGCGACTGCCTATCTGACTAATTGGGTATAGATAGTTCAACTCATAAGTGCGCGTGCGCTTGCAACTATACAGCTTGCTCGGACGACGAATGCCGCGTTACTGCCACACAAGTTAAAGCTGTATAATTACACGCACGCACACATGACGCCGCACGCGACGATGTGTTGAACTATCTATAACACGATGTCACTTTTTTCAGACTCCCTCTCTTTCAGACTCTAGTTGTCTTTTTCAGACTCTCTTTCGACTTCAAAACATTTACTGATAACAGCCAAGTGCTCGGGAGGAGTGCCATAAGGAGTGCGATTATTATTCGCGCGAACTTTTTTCCGCGTACTTAATTTGACTAACACGCACTGCGGATAAAATTTCGCGTTCATAGAGTTCAAAATATTCGCGCGAATTTTATTCGCGCCGCGGTGCGGTGGATTCTGTGGCAAAACACGGATTTCTTGCGATATTATTTCCGCGCGATTTTTTTTTCCGCAATGCGTGCTGCTTCATACAATTCCATAGGTCGCAGAATGTGCGAAAAAAATTCGCGCGAATAAAAATCGCAGTGCGTGTTAAGCCTAACGCTTATGTCGAGGTACAGGGTCGTCGCGGTATCGAGGTATGGTTACCCCAAACTCGAACCGACCTCTGCAAGTGATGCTAACCTTGAAGATCGACCTGTGTGTTTGTCATTATTTATCCACGAGCCTCTGTATGTACATACAGCTGCACTAATTGGGTAGCACGCCTCACATATTCAAATTCGCAGGTACGTTGTAGAAAGGTCTTACCAAGCGATCTTACTCGTACATTACATACCTATCTATACTATAAAGGTACAAATTCTGTGAAAAGTAATTAATTATTGAGGTAGGTAAGTACCCACTGGGAAAATCAATATGCTTGGAAAATTTAGAGGTTAAACATACTCTTAGTGCCATTTATTGTCTATGGCGACATTTAGAGACTGACTATATAGGTGGGTCCCGGTGAACATCTATAAGAAACAGTTAATTTACATTTGTGATGCTTACTTTTTTCTATACACAAAGAGTTATTTTTTTTACAGTGTGAGAGCTTGCCTATGTAGTTCTAGGCAAGCTTAACTCATAATTGGGTTCTCTAAAAAAACTCAGTGCTATAGAGAAATTTGTAAATGAGGTCAGTAATTTTATAAGTGCACGTTAAAACTTTTTTTTTTTGTTGGTAGTTTGATACGCCGTAGAAACGAAACTTATTAATAGACCAACAAGCGAGGTAACAGCTTCCTTTCATAAACACTGCGTATCTAAAACAATGCGTGAACAGCTACAATATACGGATGCGAACGATTTAGCAATTCATAGTTCCAAATTGATCTGATAACGTTAGAAGGATGCTGCTTATCCTGTGCGAATACATGAGACAAATGAGGGCAAGATATCTATCTACTGGTCGTTGGTACAGTCAGCTAAGACAGTTGGTTAACGGTTAGTGTTTTTAATCCTAAACGTAAACAGTACCGAAGCCATTGATAAGAGACATTCTATCATCGAAAGAAAATAAAAATGTATGGGAGGGTGTGAGTGATCAATCACTTACATTTCGGCATTTTGACATTCGCCATCGTTGACGTCGAATGACACTTGTCTAGTGCCTCAGGTATGTATGGTTGATGGGGCCGAAAGGTGGAGAGTGGGTGGGCTGGAGAGTTACCACGTATCAGGAGGAGTAACGTGGCGTCCCACAATGTTCCAAATACACCTTGAGCAATAACCTGGTAAAAACCGCTGGGATCGGTTGAATATGACAAGCACCAGACCAGTCGATGTGGCGATGATTGAGCGAGGCCTTTGTCCAGCAGTAGACATCCTTTGGTTAACATTATGAATCCTAATTAGCACTAGTACACACATGTTGTGTAAAGCATTGTATCGATTTTCATTTTGACAAATTCAGATGGTACTTGCTTTCGTTGCTGACTGTACGACTCACGTCATCGTTCTAGCATCTAGGTAAGTTCCACTGCAAGGATGTGTAATGCAATTGTTCATAATCATAAGTACATAAGCAACTGAAAAATGACACCATACGAGTACTACAAATTATTAACTCTCGCAAATACCTACTCAGTAAACTTCATGTTTTCATTTTAGAAGTGGAAAAGCAAGAAAATTGGTCAAGAATTTATTGAAGACAAGATTGTGTTCGCCGAGTTGTAGAAAACAGAAGATAAAATGCTAGGATAGAACCAATCCCTGTTGAAATACATAACAGTCAGAATTTACTATCCACGTAAATAAAGTAACAGATAATGTTCTAAAAATAGTGTTTTGAATCACCTGTTATCTCATCAATAACATATTACAACGTAAATAATGTCATTACTCATTCCACAATGAGTATTGAATACTTATTATCTACCTAGTGACCTAAATGTACCTCACCATTTATCTACGCAGAAATAAAAAGGTTTAAAGTAAGACAAAGTGTACAAAAAGTAAGCGTTGCAGACATCATCAATGTTGATGTATCTAGAAGAGAATTAAACAAATATTTATTAACTACCTCTGCTTACCCCTACGAGGAATATAGGCGTAATATTATGTTTTTTATTTGCAACATAAATATGAATGTTATAAAATTATTGAAGTATACTTGCAAATTCTCCCTTTCTTCCCAAATTTTGCGCTGCTACACGACCAATTGAGTTATATGAAAGACGAAAATCCTATTTAAAAGTATCAACTCCTTCATAAAGAGGTAAAATCTCATAAGCTTCGGGAGACGAATTATTATTATTTTATATTTTCCGTCTAACATTTAAGAAAACAAATACTTTCTCCTTCATTTTACAATGGTACAGATCTTTAAAAGACTTCATACGAGAAGAAAACTACCGTCACATTGATCAAAATATCTTCTTATTGTAGCAGGAAACAATAGATGAGGTCAGAGCAAACAACATTTTAGACTGGCCTACATTCCCCCTGGGCATCGGCCAGCTCTCCAAAACGTTGTTCGGAAACGTGCAAATACACTGAATAAATAAATAGAAAACGTTCTCGGCAAACGAGAAATAAAACAGACATTGAACCCTCCTTTATAAGAGGAATTAAAGAAACTCGCTAAGATTAGCAAACATGTAATAATGTTAGCCTTGTAATATAAAACGAACCCGGGGATGAAACTCAAAGAAGCTTCCGAGATAAAAATGTGGCAGTAGCATGTAAAAGAGCTCAAACAAACACACTCGTTTCCCTCGCAAAACTTCATTTTCCTTGACTCGTTTAATCCATATCAAATATGTCTTGTACCTTACTCATGCCTCCATAAGTAGGGGGCTTTTTACTTATCGTACCATCCCACCATTCTTACACAAATACTAGAAATGTAGTTCGTATAATAATATTTAATGTGAGCTCAGACTTTCTAATACCCATTATCTGAGTAGACATCCAGCACGGAGCAGGATTGTGCGGGTGCTACGTGACGTCATCGCAATTTCCAATTTTATTTACATACGAAACTCCTAACTTAATTCCGTTCAGACTGAAAATCGAGTGCGAATGCTAGCGATCTTTACAAGCTTCTCTCGGAATTTCAGTTTGTTGGAACCCTCCTAATCTTATAACGGTAAGTAAAGCTCCAAGTGTTTTTGATGTTCCAGAGACGAAAACTGTATGAAAATAGAAAAGGAAATTATATTTGGTAAAATAAAGAGAGAAGCGGAGAAAATAAACGATGTTTGCGGACAGACTGGGCTGCCCAAATAAATATAAGACATTTTAAATCATTTCCTATCAAGCTACCTAAATGTTAAATTAAATTTGTTGTAAACCTACGTAATATCTGCCGCCAAACATAATCCAATCCAATAATCCATAATCTAATGTTCGGTTTAAAGAAATAGCTCTAAAATATATCTTGTTTGTCACACAAATTGGTGTTGTTGTTTTTTATTTGTCGAAACTGCTGCCCAAAAAATTCACCAGGGCACAACACGAAGCCTGAGGCGAACACAGGTTCAGAAGGTATTTTACCACCATATTTTTATGGAAACACTTGAAATGATCATTAAGAACAACGTTTACACACAGTTCAAAATTGAGAAGTTGAGTACTAAGGGTCTAGACAAACGTGGCATTCGATGTTAGCGAAGGCGATATCGATCGAAACGTAAAAATGTAAGGGATTGGTCACGTGATTTTTCGATGTCACTTGTCAATTCCATAGAATTTTGCCTTTTTGACAATCGCTTTCGCCACGCTTTCGATAATAGAATGTCACTTGTCTAGGACTCTAGTCCATAGATTTAGAAATTTTTGCTCTAGTCGAACTCTACTTTAGAATGAAATCTCATTAAGGTAGAGTTTCCAATTTTTATTTCACGAATTTCAAATAGGGTGTTAGTTGTTTGAAATTACTTAGACTACAACAGAGATATAAGTTTTTAAATTGTCATGGTCACTAACACTAACAATAGCATTAGAAGCGCACAGTGAGTTTCGTGTGTCGGGAAAAGAATCGAGGTGTGTGTGACAGTGGTAGCGGTACTGAGTGCAAAAAATTAACATGAAAGAGGGTAGACCGATTTTTCTCCTCATAAACACCCACCCGCAATAACTTCAGTTTATCCGTGATCATGGTGCTTGCAACAGCACCGAAATATCGAAAACTCGCAACAAACAGTAAACATGGTAAATATCCCGCTTCTAATGTTAATACAACAGAGATGTTGTAGGTTTAGTAAAAAGGTAAGTCATTAACATTAACATTAAAAGCGGGATATTTACCAGATTTACTGTTTGTTGCGAGTTCCCGATATTTCGGTGCTGTTGCAAGCACCATGATCACGGATAAACTGAAAGAAACAGTAAACATGGTAAATATCCCGCTTTTAATGTTAATGTTAGTGTTAGTGACCATGAGTTTAAAAACTTATAAGGTAAGTCATTGATAAAATCAACTCAACATCGATAACTGTAACAAGTAATGAGTCAAACTCATTAATGTGACCAGAGTACGATGTTGAATCATCGACTTCTTAAGAATAATCACAATCTGTTGACATAGATTAGCCAAGTTTAATTTTGACAAACAGGAAATTAATTGTTTTATGTTTTTTATTGAATGAATCACGTTTTATTAATATATTGATTGGAAATAATTTTCAATGGATGTTAACTAATATTTCAATAATTTTATTTAGCACTAGTCTTCCAGCAGCTTTGCCTGCGTGGCAGACGGAAATTGTCCCAAGGTACACTAGGGTGTGGGGTTTCCTTTCAGGATAAAATATCCTATGTCTTTGGTAATACGCTCCAAAGTTTAATTTATCTCTATAAAAAAATATTAATTAAAGTACACTATAAAATTGATTCAGAGGTTTTTCCGTGAAAACAAAACAAACAAAGAGACACACAGAGGTACTCTCGCATTTTTATTATTATGCCTACATACTTCATTTATGAATGGAATGATGATGATAACCAAATCGCCGTAGGTACATTTAGCTAGGTCATTAAACTTGTTGTCAAATTTTATGATAGCTATCTCACATTATAGTACATTTATGTGCATTGCGGATCTAATTAGTTGTTTTGCATAAAATCTTGATAATTAGGAAATAACGTATGAAAGCCGTGGGCAGTGTTTTAACGGGTAATGCTCGACCGAAGGTCGATTTCTCGGCGGGACAGAAGCCGAAGCCGAAAGTTGAAAAACGCTTAAGAATCAGATCGGTAGATAGGAAATAGATGTTGATGTCCATAAATTTAATTTGAATCTGAATTATAATTTAAAGAAATTCAGTTTAAGATTGGGCATTTTTTTATTTTGTCTTTGATGAGGCTAGTTTCTGGCGAAAGCGACTGGCTGATGCAACGGAGTCGGTATGCCTCTTCCATCGCACTCTCTCCGCATTTGTAACAGTTCGTTCAATTTCGGCACTTGCTAGAAACCTTCGGCTTCGGCCAAAACTTCGGCACATTTTTCCAACGCCGAACGTTTGTGCAAAGGTGGTATTTTTTGCCGAAGACGAAGCCGAATGTTCGGTCGGATAGGTACTACACTCGGGGGCACTACGCAATTATCGAAAATCCATTGTTAGTGGCTCAATCAATGGGTTCGCAAATAGCTCAGCATTCATACATTTTATTGAAGTCCCAGGTACACAAGGTAATACCAAGTTGTTCGCTCTCGCTATGCATGCATATCGACTTTACTGGAGCAAATATATGACCTACCGCAATGTGAGTTTCGGTAAAGCTTATCATAAAATGTAGTCAAAAGAGGCTATAAAAACACAACATACCGACACGAATGTATTCCACAACTACGTACTTATACGTAGTTCTACAACCACATTTCGACAGTTATGTATAAATATAGTACCCGGTACGTAAGATGGCAAGGTTTTGGCGAGGTGGGAGTAAGTACGCGCATATTCCGCGAACTGACCAATCACCTTAAAGTGCAAACGGAACCTGGACGCGACATAATTGGTCAGTCGATCCTTGTGTCAACTGACCTGAATCGTGCGTTGTGAACGGTCCGAAACGTTCCCCGGGCCCCGCTTCACTACCAAAGATACCTAAAAAACGACTTCTGCGCATCTAACGACACTTGCTACTTGCCGGGGATTATATCTTGTAAGATATAGAGGGCGCCCCCACTAACAGAAACTGGGCACAAATTTAGACTTGGGACTGCTACTGAGAAATGCCTGAGAGAAACCTACATTAAAACTAACCGCATATTTTTTTCCTTTTCTTTCAATGACTTCTCCCGCTCCGGGTAAAGCCTCAGACTTTTACTTACTAAAACCCAACCGTGAACCTTCAATTGCTTGAGCCAGGGCCGCGGTAATTCTCTTTCAAATTTATCCGCGACCCAGAAAGGCATCGGCCCAGCGGACCCCGTCAGTTTTGCTGAAATCTCTTTGAGGCGCGCGTGGAACACTACGCGCCGCCGACTCAGGCCTGGGGGGTGACCATAAGCTCTTAGAGCGGTATAAATTTGAGATCAAATAAGGGACAGATGTATATGACTTGTATACGTCTGTCACTTACTCGATCTCAAATTGATACCGCTCTAAGAGCTTATGGTCACGCCCTTGGTCCTTAACAGACTTTCCACCCTGGGGATCGATTCCAAGAGCTTTGAGCCCAGTAGTAGCGTTTACAACAGCTAGAGGTAGATTCCAACGAGATAAAAACGACACTTCTTAACAAAAAAACGCTCACTCATCACGAAATATCGAAAACCGCTTGACGTACAAAGATGAAATTTGGCAGGGAGGATCCTCAAGTGACGTAAGTGCGCATTAAGAAAGGATTTTTGGAAATTCCACCCCTAAGGGGGTAAAAGGGGGTTTGACAGTTTGTATGAAATTTCTACAGTTTGTAAATTGGACACGTAAAATTTTAGATTTACGCTGTTGGCTGATAACAAAATCATGTATTTATTGGTTTTTGGAAATTCTACCCCTAAGGGGATAAAATAGGGGTTGAAACTTTATGTGAAATTTCTTCGGTTTGGAAAGTAATACATCTGAAATTATTGGTTTACTCTCTTGGTTAATAAAAAGACAATGAGTTTTTTATTTAATTTCGGCAATTCTACCCTTAATGGTGTAAAAAGGGGTTAAAAGTTTGTAAAAAAAATCTAGTTTGTAAGTTGGACACCTGAACTTTTAAATTTATACTCTTAGTTGATAAAAAGAATTAACGTAATATTGGTTTTTGGAAATTCCACCCCTAAGGAGGTAAAAAGGGGGAGAGATTTTTGAAGAATTTTACTGTACAGGGCTTCTTTTTATGATGTAGGGGAGCACTAAGAAGGGATTATAGGAAATTCAATCTTTAAGGGGGTGAAACTAAAAAGTCATTTGTAGGATAAAATACGGATCACACGAACGAAGTCGCGGGCGAAGTGCTAGTAATAAATAATAGAGCGACATCTTTTTAAAAATCTGATTTTCAGTGATGACTCACTTACATCATCATCAACAAGATAAACACCTACACGTGCCTTAAAAAGGTCTTATTGATGCCTATCTTAAAAGCAACTAAGTTCTCTCCTATCTAAATCAATAAGTTTATCTGATCGCCATCAAAGGTTTAATACAACCATGCCGTCTACATGGCTGAATCATCTGTGAATAAGTTTGTTGAACAGTCTTATGTAGAACCAACAAATAATTAATTTACTTAAAGCTAACCATGGTCATCTAGAATTTTGGACTAATATTTACAACCTTGTTTATAAAACCTTTTTTATCGTATTAGTTTAAACCCTGACAGATTCTTAATTAAAATTTTCTAAGGACATTTTGAATTAAGAATTTTCTCAGTATTGTTATTTTTAACCGACTTCGCAAAAAAGGAGGAGGTTATTTTATAAATAATATACTGAGATCCTACTGCAAAAATCTGCAGGTATTTAGTTTTGGATGAAACTTGATTTTTATAAATGTTTCTTGACAGTAGAATAGCAAAGCAACTGCAGGGTTGCCTGGCCGCATCTTGCCTTATTTCGTTCTTTTGTTATGTTTTTTTATGTCACATCAACTAGCTCTCAGTTAGCTGCCCTTTAAGGTTAGCCAGGTTTTGCAGGTAAACTGGCAACACACCACTTGCGGCTAACTGAGAGGTCGCAACCTTATTTTTTTCTTATGTTCTACACCAGTTTCTTTCAAAAGACTGTTGGATTCACTTGTTTTTTTTATATTTAGGGTTAATTATCAAACATATTTGTTTTTTAGTAATGTAATATTATTATTTAAGGAGATTGCAACAAAAATAAATAATTAACTAAAACATACCATACTTATATACAAACGCGTATAAAAAAGTGAGCTGTGTATGCGATGTCAACGGAAAATGTGCCTAGAACGCTGGCAGCATTGCCACGTTGGATAGCAATGCTGATTATCTGGCCGAAGAAAAGCCCTGCCCTCTGGTCACGTTCTTCACGTGACCAGAGGGCCGGGCTTTTCTTCGGCTCTACTAACCGTTTACTTATATCTCGAAACACTGGATGAGCACTCGGATCCAATGGACCTAATGGCTCAAACATTCCAGTAAGGTTTTTGTATTTGCGCCGTTTGAGGTTTTCTGCACCTGCAGCAACCGCCCCAGTACAGCCCGCCGTGCTAAAAAGATGGGATCGCGCAAGGGTGTCGACATATGTTGCATCACACACCAAAGGCCTACCCAACTTTCAAGGCATTATGGTCATCCCGTCTGGCCTCTTCTTATCGTCGCGTGCCAAGCCATTGGGTTCTATAACAGCTGGCACCCCGGTGGTGACAAGAGCCCGACGTATGATGTCATTAATGCTGGCATGCCATGCAATCCGACCAGCGCTCCGACTGCAGGCTAGGCCCATGGCCATGGTGTCCGAGGCAGTCGACTGCTTCACGACATTGACAACGATAAGTGGAGCTCCGCTAGGGGCTTCCAATTTATTTAATTAAGGTTATTGCGGCTAGACATTTCCAGGTAACCCCTGCAGCAATATATTCTACTATCAAGTATCATTCATGGAAATTCAGTTTAATCAAAAACCCTGATTCCGTCTGATCTTAAGCTATAAGGAAGTGTCGGATCTTTGAGAAGTATAACTGTTTGTGATTTTCTTTATTTTATTTGTAAGAGGTAATCTCTGGGTAAACTGATCCGATTACGATATTATTATTTTTCCTGGAAACCCACAGTTCCTGTGAGATAAGCCACGGCAGCGAAACCGCGGACCAAAGCTTAACTACAGCTACTTATTTTTCTTCTTATTCACTTTTATATTCTATCAAAACATAGATACAATTACTTGCAATTTTAAGCAGAATGTCAAAAGAAAACCTATCCTACAGAATTTTTGCAGTCAAAACCACAGAGGAAATTATAAACTCAAGTAACTAACTGACCCTCTTTATCAAGCTTGGTAGGTCGTAATGAGGACGTCATCAATCCTTGAAAAGGTTCAAGGCGAAGCCTGTTAGCAACTTGAAGTATGTGTGTCAATAGCAGATATATTCGGGCCCATACGGACAGAAAACATCGTAAATTTTATTTTAGCTTCTCGGAAAACACTGTACACGATTTATCGTACTGTCGGACGGGCCAAATTTGTTGACAGCAAGCTTCAGAATCATATATTACAGTAGTTAGTTACAAGCAGTAATTTCATAACAACAGCAGACGAAACACAGGCCATTTAACTTATCTCACGACGGTTTAGCTTTGCTCGCTTTGCCGAGAACAGTTTGATACGTTCCTAAATAGATATAGATAGACTCTCTACGTACACAAGTCTCCGGGAACGTTCACAAGTTGTGCAATTATCTACTTTACAAGTGGCGCCAACTTGCAACACACATGAACGTGCAGATAACGCAAGCCGATGTCTAGGTTCCTTCTAATTCCAATAACCAATTTAATTCAACTAAAGGAAGATAAAGAAATTTCTGTACTTCATTATGCTAGTCTTGATAACGAATTCATCTCAAACAATCCTCAGGAAATTAACCATCAGACAGAAAAAACTGCAGTAAAATATATTCATGACATCCATAATATATTCGCTCATAGAGGATAGAACAATCGTAAAACCGAGATGAATATGAGGGCGAACACTTAATTTTATTGTGCGGGACAAGAATTCACGATGACATTTGAAGTAGAACGAGCTGTCCCGCAGCTCAATGAACGCCAATCACGAAAGCTGACATAAAACCACACGAAATAACATCATCATATTTATATTATGTATTTATTTGCCATATAATATAGCATGTCTCCAAGAAAATAACAAACAAATCACTTGAAAGCTAAATAAGGGATGAAATATCAATGTGCGCTTGAAAGGAAAGCTGCGAAGTCGATCAATCATGCGGACACTTTAGCACGAGATATCAATGACTTGGGTTCGGCCTGTGTGTATACTGTATAGGCAGCTACACAGGGCCGCAGCTACTGTTTGCTTCATTGAATTACATTGCGGACCCTGCTACTAACCCAATATTGCGTAGCTGCCAAGATCACTCTACTAAGTAATTTGTTTCGTTAAGATTTTGGTACGTTTAGTAATATTGATGATAAAAGGGATATAATAATTAGTTTAGTTACGTTTACTGAGTAAACCACGGCGGTTGAGCGATGTTTGCTTCAGCCACCGTCTAATTGGATGAGTAACCAATTACAATCTCCAATCTTTACACTTAGGAAAACGACTGTATTGACCGAAGGGTAAGATAGAGGTGCACCTAAACACCCGCTCTATGCCAGTCATATTCAAGTCCCATGTTCATAAGCCATGTTTATGTCCATCTTCAATCATCATCATCATCAGCCTATTAATGTCCCTACTGATGTGCACCGGCCTCCCCTCTGTGAGCGGGAATGGGCAGTAATCCACCACGCGGGCCCAATCCTTGTTGGTGGATGTCACATGTCTTCGAATATTTCGTTCTAGGACATGCCAGTTTACTCACAATGTTTTCCTTCACCGTTTTTAGATCAGTGGTGTCAAGATAATTTACACAAAGTAAAGCGCCTGCCTGACACGTAAGTCGGGGCCGTTACCACCAGCTCCCACTGCTCTTCCATCGCCATCTACAATCATCTTAAGATAATAACTTAGCTTATAGTCAGCAGCCAACACGTATTGAGGTTTCAATCAATAGAATTGTTTAATCTATCATCAAGATATACATTTTAATAACTGATTACATATTACATCTCTTTTATCGAATGGAAACTTTATTTAGTTCATACCTTTTCGGTCTTAGAGATTAGGTACCTAGATGAGAGTTATTTCTAATAATTGTTATTTCATTTGATAAAAAATAATCAGTTTGATACTTAATCATTTCATGTTCGGCGCTAAAATGGTTGCTAAAATGACTAGTCGGTACGTCCAATTTACGTGTTCAGACATAGGCAAATGTCATGTTTGCGTGTTTTCTGTATTTTCGTAATCTTGAGTGTGTCATAGTATATTTTTTGTTTGTTAATTATGAAATAGAACTGTATAAATCGTGTTTATTAAGTAATATTTTTAAAACTGTTTAGACCATATAGTTTTTTTATTTCAATTTATAACCTAATTCCATGTTGAAACTTCACAGAAAATTATCTTCAGTAAACATTATAATTTGTAAGTAGCGAGGAGAGGTCAAGTTTTCAGTAAACTTACACCGTCCGCAGTTGCGGTATCGCCATACATTGAAAATTGTTAACGAAGCCCACTAATACTTTAGCAACAACACTGAGAACTTTGCCCACAACTATTATCGGTTTATTCGTTGAAAATTACTTCTTAATTTCCTCGATCCCAACCCTTTTAGAGAGAAACTCAAATAAATTTCATTCCAGCCAGTATTTTTTTTCTATTTCCATTAATCAACAGAGTAAACCTTTTGTTAAGGTCGGGTGCACACGAATGAAAGATTGATGAATGAACTTAATGTGGAGAGTTTGAAAGTCTGAGTCGACCGCGCTGCCTTTGTTTTAGGCTAAGTCAGTCCCGACATTAAGATAGACTAAAACTTGTGAGGCCTCCGTTACTAAGCCGAGCTAAGTAACGACCTACGAGTATGTACTACGTACAATGTACATGCGTCTCAGGCTTTGTAGCTGAAAGTTATATTACTAGCTACAAAATACATGAGTTAGCTAAAACAGAAAGATACAGAGCCAAGATTAGAACTACCTACAAAAAAGTAAGCCTAAGTATACGGCACTACCTGCTTATATTGTACATAATAGAAACAGAAAGGGTAACGTCATGTAATCCAATTGTCTCAGTCGAGCCAAAATATCATCCAAGATATGTTTAGTATATTTGGCTGTATGTACT
The DNA here is from genome assembly GCA_948252205.1 of Orthosia incerta. Classification (NCBI taxonomy): domain Eukaryota; kingdom Metazoa; phylum Arthropoda; class Insecta; order Lepidoptera; family Noctuidae; genus Orthosia; species Orthosia incerta. Next base: position 17,673,719 of record OX411746.1, on the reverse strand, counting down.
CTATTTAGCTTTTCCCTGCTCAGATATTTATAAATGAAAATGGAATTAAACCTGGAATTAAAACTGGTTATTAATAATAATAATCATTATGGGTGAATCCATCAGACATATTATCCCTGGTTGTTCTCGTCTGGCTAACGGCGAGTACTTACACAGGCATAACCAAGTGGCCAGGATTATTCACCAGCAACTTGCTTTGAAGTACAATCTAGTGGAATCGGAGGTACCGTATTACAAGTATGTGCCCGACCCAGTTCTCAAAAATGATCATGTCACGTTGTACTGGGATCGGTCTATCATTACTGATAGGACTATTGTTGCCAATAAGCCGGATATAGTGGTGATAGACCGATTAACGCGCCGCACAATGATAATCGATATCACCATCCCACATGACGAGAACCTCGTGAAAGCTGAGAAACAAATCAAGTATCTTGACTTAGCACATGAGGTTGTCGACATGTGGAATGTGGACTCGGCGATCATTGTGCCGATTGTCGTTACGGCCAACGGCCTGATGGCCAAGAGCCTCGACGACCATCTGTCGAGGCTGTCATTAGGCGGTTGGATCAAGGGTCTGATACAGAAGGCAGTACTCCTCGATACGGCTCGCATTGTGAGGAGGTTCCTGTCTCTGAAGCCCTAACCACCGGTAGCTTGGACCCTGTTCCTGATACCGGTTGGCTTCTATTTTTATATTTTTAAATGTTTTTTAAGTTTTCTTTTTTTAAATATTTAAAAATGTAATAAAGTAAGAAAAAAGATAAATAAACGACATAATAATCATTAAAGCAAAACTACGCTAGGTTGAACGGCGCTTAATCATCTAATACGTGATAAAGTTATCTGACGCGGCGTTATTTGCAATATTCTGCTGAATTAAGCCAATGCTGAAATGAGGAAATTATAGGTAATCTATTATTATAACGTGGGTAGCACCTCTTGGGTCACTGAGCGTCCTGACACGAACAAATTGTGTCGCGGTGGAATCACCGGGCGGCGTCGGCAGCGGCCGGCATTCGGTATTTAATTGCATTGATCTATTGATCGGCCGACACTAAAATGTGTCGCTCTAAATAGCCCCAAAAACTGGTTCACGGTTATTAAAATACTGGGTGTTTTGAACAATTTAATGATAGTATAGTACACGGTCCATAAAATCCTTATAAATGTAATATTATAAATGTGAAAGTTTGTGAGTATGGATGGATGTTCGTTACTCTTTCACACAAATACTCCTTAACGTATTTGGATGAAATTTGAGACACAGATAGTTTATAATCTGTATAAATTTATATTATTCTATTAATTTATTCAATTTATTTTATCCTGCATTTTTGTCGAGGTAGTAGGTTCCTTTGGGCTGATTTCGACTCTAATGCGGGTGGAGCCGCGGACGGAAGTTAGTCAAAGAATGAGTAAACTCAAACCGGAACCGGAAGTCAATCCGTTGTAGAAGCTATATTAAAAAACCGGCCAAGTGCGAGTCGGACTCGCGCATGAAGGGTTACGTACCATTATCGCAAAAAACGAAAAAAGTCACGTTTGTTGTATGGGAGCCCCACTTTTTATTTTATTCTGTTTTTAGTATTTGTTGTTATAGCGGCAACAGAAATACATCATCTGTGAAAATTTCAACTGTCTAGCTATCACGGTTCATGAGATACAGCCTGGTAACAGACAGACAGACAGACGGACGGCGAAGTCTTATTAATAGGGTCTCGTTTTTACCCTTTGGGTACGGAACCCTAAAAAGGTAGAAAACTAAACTTAAGCGTTAACTTCGAGTAAAAGCAAAAGCTTACCTTTCTACAACAATAATGTCCGATATTTACTAACTTGAATGATATTATATTTAGTTACAATGAATTTCACAACATTTGGAACACTTCGTAGCGCTTACGTTCACAAAGAACTTAGTGCCCGTTGGGAAACGTAAAAAGTTTACCAAACCATAAAATAATCCAACCAGTTGTATTTCCGTTAAAACTTTTTCGTGCATTAGAATTTATTCTTATTGTTTTCAAAATAAATTGTAAACTAAACGAGCTACGGCGTAGCGCCGTGCTACGAGTTGCTACGGCTACGAAAACAAAAGAATTTCGTAATATTGAATCTAGTTTTTCTATTTCTAGAAAATAGCATTGAAGGTATTAGGAATAAAGTAATTTACTTGCTAATAACATCATACTACAATCACAGTGTTTGTAGAACAGCAGGTTGGAGAGATGCCAAGCGTGATCGCTTAAGGAAAATTGTTAGCGCTCTTTGTTGATTACAGCAACTAAGTCGCCAATTCTAATAGGATAATCCTCAACAATATTACGCCAACGCGAAAGCGAAAAAGAACAGACTTTTATAGAAGCAGTAAAATTGTAATCATAACAAAAGTACCTAGCCAGACTATTGTGGGGAGCTAAATTTCGAACTTTATCGAATAAAACCGTTTCCAATAACTGCGCAAATTACAATAGGCTACCTTGTTTTTCTCTCAGAGTTCCCAAACTTATTACATAGCATAATTTTACGATTGATTGTAAACAGATACCTTTTATCAATGAAAACTTACCATGTTACTTAGAAAACTAAAAATTGGTCAGCAAAACGTGGTGTTTGTCTATCCTGCAGATTTGGTTTTGACCGAAATGAGAAGTGTTTGCACCAATTGGCACTGACTGAGATAGATTGGTAGTTTCCTGCCAGCGAGTGATACAAATGTCGTTTTAATGGCTCCTAGAGACAAGGGTTAATTTATTTGAAGACGACAACTTGCTAGTGTGACTTCCTTTGCACAGTAATGCTGATTCCTCTCAGGAATTAACTCTGTACAATTCTAATTCTCTACGTACGACAATTAACATTAATTGCTTATTTACATCAAGTGAGCTACACGAGTAAATATATTACAAATGTAGATTTTAATTAGTTATTCATCAATGTGCCAAAATAAGTTTGATTAGATTTTGTTATTTAATTACCAAGTTTACAACCCTAACAAAATCATTTTAATGACTAATTTGTAATTTGCCGGCAGGCAACTGTAATTTTAAAATGTTAACTAATAGTTAATTAGAACGATTTAGTACCGCATGAAATCATTATGACTTTAATACTGTAATTAGTGGTCTGCCCAATTTACATATCATTATGAAATTTTCGTTTGTGAAAATAGGCAAGTTGGAAAAATCATTAAATTCGTTAATTATTACGTGGGTAGTTAATGCTGGCGAGCTTTTTCGGTATACGAGTTGATTATAAAACTAGATTCAATGTCATGTAGATAAAAAGTAAATTATTTCATTGCGAAAATACATAATCGCAAACACTGGCAGCAAAAGACTTTATTCAATCTTAGTAATTCTCATTATTTTATTTGTATGTCTAGAAATACTAAATTGAGTTTTGGCCTTTGTTTATCAAGCTACAATATTATATTTTGTGAAATATAAACAAAATGAATAGAGGATCATTCATAATTCTTTTGTTCCAACATGTTCAATGTTAACATGGGACAAGCGAGGACTATTTCCATCATTTTTACTGAATTACGTTTGTGTTCCATTTTCCTTTAGATCTCGTCCAGATGTAGTTGTTTTTGTTACCGCAAAAACTTTCGTACATTATATGGCATTCAAGGAGGGAAAGCTTTTATTGGCCCCAACGATCCTTATTACGTTATAAATCAAAGTTAGATACGTACTCATGACGTATGGCCTTCGCAGTGGAATAATTCGTATGTTATTGATAGATATACGAGTATTTCCTGGTCGCAAATTGCTTTTACTATTTTCTTAAATGCCTACTCCTACCATACCTGTATCATGTTGCTGAAGTAATATGTATTGGTATTAATAGAGGAATATTGATCTGACCCGATCTGACGGATGGAGAGGGAGTTTCGTCTCCATTTTTTAAACTGGCGCCAGTGACAGAAAAGTTGAAAGGCAATCATTTGTCCTGGTATGGTCATGTGACGAAGAGCAATGAAATGCTTGTTATGAAAAGAGTTATGAATGTAAATGAGGATGGATGGAGAGGGAGAGGGAGGCCAAAAGAAAAGATGGATGATCTGTGTGAGGGATGATTGATAGGACGGTATGGAAGAAGAAAACGTATTGCCGACCCCATGTATCATGGGCGACTAGAAGATGATGAGATGATAATGTTCATACCTATATCATTGCAAAATTACCTGAGCGATATTTTGTAAGGGACACGTGTACATTTAGAAATAGGCTAGCTTAAATCTAATTTGTAAGTTGTCTTTTCGGCGGCGTGTGGGTAACAAGTAAGTAGGGACACGGTATCGCATAGAAAGTATCGATACCGTACTCATGAGTAGTATAGAAAAAAAATATCGTACTCATAAAAATATCGAAACAAAAGTATCGATACTTCAAGTTATCGATTACTTTTCTTAGGGCCCCTAATGCGCATACAGCATAGGGCAATATCAGTCAGTAAATAACGTCAGTATAACTTCAGTAGGGCAGGACATGAAGAAACAAATGGTATTGGTACACCAATAAATAAGAATATGGTTAATTCAGTTATGGTAATTTAATACAATAATAGAAAAAGACAACTGTAACTGCAAAAATTAAAAAAAAATTGAAACAAAATTAAATGATGTATTACTTTAGGCGCAACGAATACGATAAAATTAAATAACAACGGTGAACGAGTGATTGATTATACACCATAGACTATAGTAATAGATTTTATACACTAATCTAATAAATCACTCATTCAATCACTCGTAAATGAATGAAGGAAAGGTTAGGAATATAACTGTGAACGGAAGGAACGATTTAGAGCAAAGATCGATGTAATGTTCTAGAAGGTTCAGAACGAGTGAACTAGATGGCGTTGCCATAACCGCAAACATAAGCCGTAAGGTCGCAATTTTTAAATGGGTAATTTCTAAGATTACCCATTTAAAACTTAATTAAGAAAAAGTATCGAATTCAAAGTATCGAGTACAAAAGTATCGGTATCGAATGGAAATGTACTCGATACCACAAAGTATCGATACTTTTTTCGTGTCCCTAAAAAAAAGCCAGTTAACCTAAAGGTAAAAGGGTGAGCAATTGGAAATGTGTCCTAATGCCGACACGCTATCTCTCGGTAGCTTTTACGAAACTAACACAATCACTCGCTACGACATGTAACCCTTCTACGATTAGGCATACGCCGAATGACGGGAATATTACAAGAGGCACATAATAATATATTGATTACGATAGGAGCGAGAATATTATCTGTGTATGTAATAAAAAAACTTTTTTAACAAAAAATATGCTACCGACTTCCAAATAAAAAGAAAAAACTACAAAGTGAAAAATAACTTTAATTTTGGAAGTCGGTGTCTTTCGTAGGTACAATGTTTTTGCGTTATGGTAATAAAAATACTACCGACTTCCAAATAAAGCACAACAAATTTAACAGTAATTTTCTTTTTGGAAGTCGGTGTCCATAACGAAAAAAAATGGTACCTACCAAAGACACCGAATTCCAAAAAAAAAGTTATTTTTCACTTTGTAGTTATTTGGAAGTCGGTAGTATTTTTTTGTAAAAAAGTTTTTTTATTTTTCTTTTTAGTTAAACCTACCTAATATACAATTTGTTAAGGTACCTATAACGCCAGTAGATTACCAGAATATCATTAAACTTGAACATAACCATAATGAGATGAGAGATCTGCTTACCCCTTAAGAGCGTACTGGCGATGTTATGTTATGAAATGGTATAAACAATAAATAGACATGCGATTGCAGCAATCCCGAGAGATTTAACGTTTTTTATTTATTTAGTTATTTGGTATATCATCGAAGTTCTTCATCAGATCTTCACCAAATACAAATGAGACCAATTTCGGAACATACTTTTTCAAACAAGAAAATAATTTTCAAAATCGGTCCATAATTGACGGAGATATCGGTGGAATACACAAAAAAAAACGAACATAGAACCTCCTCCTTTTTGGAAAGTCGGTTAAAAATTAACCCCTATTTCTCGTGGTCACGCTATAAAATGAAAACGGCTTTACCGATTTCAACCTACACCTACCCTACGTAGGTTGGTAGGGTAGGGTAGGTAGGAAAGGGTAGGTAAGGTAGAGTATGTTAGGTAGGTAGGGTAGGGTAGGTAGCGTAGGGTAGGTAAGGTAGGGTAGGTAACGTAGGGTAGATAAGGTAGGGTAGAGTAGGAAGCGAAGCTGCTAGTAATGTAACATAGTGTGCTATATAAAACATGAATAGAGTAGAAAATTGCGTATACAACTAGATTTTGTAAAGAAATAAGAATTTCTATATACACATGTATAAATTCTTTCAATCAACCTTCTTCTATAGGTGCTAATATTATAAAGAGAGCGCGCAAATTTTATGAGTTTGTGTACATATACAGGTGGAATTTTCAAGTTGGTGTGGATGACCATTTCCGAAAATTTGAGGAATAGCGAACAACGAGGAGTCACGAGGCCGAGACAGTGTTGGGTGGTGTAGTAATACAGCGTGTATTAATTTTTCCAAAATCAACAGCTTCTAATCCCGGCTAGGAATATAAATATTTCATCAAACTAATTATGCAGTATTAATCTGCATTAAAATCGGGCGCATGACTCTTTTGAGTGTTTTTGCTATTCCTCATAGTTTCGGATTTGGCCATCTACACCCACTTGATAAATACATTCTGTATGTGAAGGGTAATATCCGGCATCACAATATCTATTTGAAAAAATCTTTCACTATACCAAATGGACATAGAAATTATTACCCGGGCAAAGCTAGGGCACACCGCTAGTCTATTATAAAATGATCATAGACACGTTACTTTTCTTAACTGTCAGTCAAAAATTAACTAATTATTTGTCTAAAACATTCAGCTGCCAAATTATAGAAAAGGAGTACTTTAAATGCTTATAAATAGAGTCAGATGAAAGCTTTGTGGTCTATAAAATTAATCTTCGTAATAACTCAGCTAGTGTTCAAAGACTTTAAAATAGTGTCGATTTAAAATAGAGCTAAGTGAAAATCAATTTGAAGACAAGAATTCAGGTTTCTATTTGTTAGGTAGAAATTTCAATCTCGAAAGTAGGCGAAAATTTACAATATTAGGCACAAGGCTAAAGTGTTAGTTAAAATATACTGAAAGCCGTTTTTGAGCCTTGCAATGAAATTAAAAGATAGGGAAGTATTATATTATTTGTATGGTAAATTTAGTACATAAATTTTATTCTTACAATGTTTTAATACTAAATTAACTAAGACTAGAAACATATACATTTATAACAAAATATACTAACTAACTAAACCTAAAAATATATATAAACCTAAACACTATTCTAAAATATGGCGTCGAAAAACTCCTCCACATCGTTGTCAACTGGTATTGTGCCCAAAAGACTAGCAGCATTGCCACGTTGTATGGCAAAGCTTATCCTCTAAGCAAAGTAACCCTTGGATCACGCGAAGTGTCAATTATGCATTTGGAAAAATCTTTAAATAAAGCCTGAGCATTCGGAGCTAACGACCAAGAGTTTCAACCCCAAACGGCTCGAAAATATAACTACCTATGAGGTTATTATATTTCGGCCGCTTGAGATTCTCTGCAGCCGCAGCGGCAGCGCCAGCACAGCACGATGAGCTAGGAAGATGGGAAAGCGCAAGAGTATCAACACAAGTAGCTGCGTAGGCGTGGTGAGTTCTATAGTAAGGTATCTATAATGCCAGAATAGATTACCCGAATAACATGAAACTTGTACAAACTCGGTGGAATGAGAGTGTACCAGGGTGAACTGTAAACATCTGCGTACCACTTTAAAGCATACCGACGTGATCTTATGCTATGAAATAATGTAAACAATACACTGTACATGCGATTGATTTGCTCGAGAGATTCTCGAGAGATTTGCTGTCATTTATTGCAGAGTTATGTTGTATATCGCCGAAGTTCTTCGTCAGACCTTAACTAAACTAACTAACTTATTAAATGAGACCAGCTTTCAAATAAAAAAATAATCAAAATAATAATAATAATAATCATCATCAAAATCGGTTCACCTAGTAAAAAGTTCTGGTAATAAACATACAAAAATTACAATCGACTTGAGAACCCCCTCCTTTTGGAAATCGGTTAAAAATTACAGTGATGACTTAGGTGAAGCGAGCTGAATACCGACCGATGCCGATGCTATCAAGCACAAATCGGCGGCGACTATTTTTAACCGACTTACCAAAAAGGAGGAGGTTCTATGTTCGACTTCATGTCTGTTTTTTTTTGTATGTTTACCGATAACTCCGTCAATTGTCTCTGTCACCTCTGACCTAGACTAGAGTCAAGAGCAAACCCATCTTGAATAAAAAAAAAAAAATTTTTTTTTTTGAATGAATATTTTCCGATATTGGTCCCATTTTAATTTGGTGAAGATCTGATAAAGAACTTCGGAGATATACAACAGAACTCTTCAATAAATAACAGTTAATGTCTCGGGCTTGCTGCAATCGCATGTCTGTATATTATTTATACCATTTCATAACATAACATCACGCCAGTACGCTCTAAAGGGGTACGCAGATGTGTACAGTTCACCTTGGTACACTCTCATTTCACCGGTATATGTTTAGTTTCATGACATTCTGGTAATCTATTCTGGCATTATAGGTACCTTACTTAACTACTTGCCTATTAGGTAGGTACAACTAAAAAGTGAAAAATAAAAAAAACTTTTTTGCAAATAAATACTACCGACTTCCAAATAAGAAAACTACAAAGTGAAAAATAACTTTATGTTTGGAAGTCAGTGTCCATAACGCAAAAAAATGGTACCTACCAAAGACACCGACTTACAAAAATAAAGTTATTTCTCCGTTGTCACGTTGACATTTTACAGAATAGACCAGTAATTGTTATTATTTAGTAACTATCATGTAATCAAAAGTATTCTACTAAGTTATATAAGTATTATGGTAACTAGAAAGGATCTCACAAACTTCTACAAGCTTTGATTGATTCAAAGCTTTTAGAAGTTCTATAAAATAGAGTTCTTATTTATCCATTAATTGTTTGTTATCGGTTTGTTTTCCAAATTATTTGAAGAACGCATCATTTTATAAGCTTTGTAGCGGATCTATGAAGAGAAAGCAGTTTATACATCTGAACATAATTTAAGCTAAACATATAAATTTACTGAATCTAGAGAAATAATTAAGTACTTAAATCTCAACAATACTTAATTTTTTTTTGTAAAACCATTTTGGGCCAAGTATGATTTGAGAACTAATTGGATAGGCAGGCCTTTCAATTTGCGCAAACCCCCACCACGACCACTAAATTGTTTTTATTTTATTCTAAATGTTAACAAAATAATGTAAAGCCGTCCTACAATATTTTGTTAATAGTCTCTAGTGCCTGTACCTAAATAGGTATTAAATAAACATAGTCGCCTCGTACATGCCAATAAAACCTGCTTACACAAGTACTTAGCTCATTTTCAATCTATTCTAACATTATTAAGAGGAAATATTTTTTTGTTTGTTGGTTTGTTTGTACCGAATAGGCTCCGAAACTACTGGACCGATTTAAAAAATTCTTTCTAGATATAATATATAGAAAGCTACATTATTCCTGAGTGACATAGGCTATTTTTTATATCCCGAAAACGGGTCCTGTGGGGTGACCAACGGGAGCGAAGCCGCGGGCAACAGCTAGTTTATAATAAAAAGAACTTCAGTAGAAAATAATATCATTGTCACAAATTATCATAATAGCAATCAAACGTAAGTGCACGGCACGATATGATAATCCAAAAAAAAAACGAAAATTGGTAATGTTTTTCTGCGTTAGCAAAAGGAAATATTTTCTTCAGCCGTTTTTCCCTACTGCATGATATTACAAAAAAATAGAATAATGAAAAAACAGAAATAGAGTAATTGATATTTAGAGGTGCCCTCGTTTCATTTCAGAACCTCGTAAATTGAAAGCTGCTATCATAATAAAGTCTTTTTATTATGAAGTAATATCAATCTACCTTTGATCCAGCTTCTTTATTTTTCACGTGCTTAAATATTGCAATCTTTTTTATAGTCTTTTAGGCGTTGGCTACTTTTTATGCCAGGCCATAGCTCCTAAATATAATAAAACATTATTTTTAGGATTTTTCCGTCTTAAGCAAGCATGCTGATCAGTGCGTGCCTTTTCTGTTTGAGCAGAGGCATTTGCCCTGCTTTGGTAGAGTTACAGGCAATTTATTTATTTATCGACCTATCTACAATTGTTACACTAATAATAACTTTACAATACAAGCAATAATACAATCTAAGTTTACAATATGATGCGATAGACACAGCATGCAAAACAAAATTTAGTTTAACAAAAAGTTACAATAATAGTGCAAAAATAACACTCGTGAACAGTGAAGTCTTTAAAAATTAATACAGTCGAATATATTTTATGAAGGTAGATACAAAAAAAAATAGGGGCCTGTAGCCAAATTGATAATCTACAATCGATAACGCTATTAGAAAACGAATAAATGTATGGGAATGACGAATGACTCAACTGAACGTTAAGTCACGTGGTCAGACCAAACGAATAGAAAGCGTTAACGATTGTAGCAAGAGATTCGATACAAAAAGTTTGTAAGTTGGCTAGAGGGCCAGTATGGTGATTATTTATTATATCACCCGAGTTTTTGAAGTGACGTGCAACAAATATCAATTCCTTCATCGCAATTATTAAGACGCCTGCAAAGTCTGGAGATGGGGTCGTTGGATCCTGATACAGTTTTGCGGAATGGGGGATATAATAGTAAATACCTACCCTACAACTATCCGCGTCACCCTATCATGACGCGGATAGTTGTAGGGTAGGTATTTACTCTACAGGCATCGACTGGGTATCAGTCGCTGGGTTGTGAAGGTCAGATAGCTGCCTATTTTAAGAGGCTTGACTGCTCACACCTCGTAAAGCTCCAGCTGCATTCAGTTCGATTGGTAGTCGACGCCAACAACCTTGAGAAAATGCTACGACTAATTCACAGACATATACTTGCTTTTAATTTCAATACAGGCACTTCCTATATATGTGTTTAATTAGGATGTGTTCAACGTAATTCAGCTCCGTGTCGACGAAGCGCCGTAATTGATATCTTATTCAAAAGCACTTTCAGATAATTGAATTGAACTGACACCGTAGCGAGATTAACACCTAATCAACAACTTTGCATGATTAGAAGTTCAATACAACGTACAATATATTACTTGATATACCTACTTGTTTATATGACAACTAGCTGACGCCTCGCGGTTTCACCCGCGTAGTACCCGTTCCTGTGGGAATACAGGGATAAAAAGTAGCCTATGTCACCCGGGGATAGTGTAGCTTCCCAACGGTGAAATAATTTTTGAAATCGATCTATCCGTTTCGGAGTCTATAAGGAACATACATACATACTTTATTTCTTATATATATATATATATAATAGCTGACGCCTCGTGGTTTCACCCGCGTAGTTCCTGTTCCCGTGGGAATACAGGGATAAAAAGTAGTCTATGTCATCCGGGGATAGTGTAGCTTCCCATCGGTGAAATAATTTTTGAAATCGGTCTAGTCGTTTCGGAGTCCATAAGGAACATACATACATACTTTCTCTTTTATATATATAGATAGATAGAAAATATAGATATTTATATGTCACCAAGCCTCTTTAAATCCTATATTCTAACGCCCGATTTCTGAATTAAGAATTTGAAACTATGAGACTATGTGTTTTTTTTTTTAGTTTTAATTTAGTTTAGTTTTTAATCGTGGTCTGGCAGTTTGAGTAGTTTATGCGGCCTACCCGAATGTCTTTTCTTTGGTATTGATCGTCGAATCGTTAAGCTCCTTAGATTCTGAGTTGAGCTGCTCGGTTATTGACAAATGCGTGCACTGACTGGACAGCTCCACTTAATCTGGCTGGTTCTTTCCACAAAAGACCATTTCAGACATCAGTCTACATGGTCTTCCCATGATCAAACCAAGTTTTTGTCTGGACTTTAAAAGAGACTGTGACCTCTGAGTTTGTTTCGGCCTTTCTTCTCAGAGTAGTCAGATAGGAAACGCCGACCTCATCTAGTTTTAAAAAATATGATCGACATGTATAAGTGTTTGTACAAACCAACTTACACAAAATAAATCATTTATCATTTGAAATTGAGTATTTGGAGGAGCTCGTGGTTAATCTTCAAGGTTAAGCATCGCTTGCCGAGGTCGGACCATCTTTACATAGCGAGTTTCCTTCGGGCCACGGCAAACACGTTAAGCCGTTGGTCCCGGCTGTCATTTGAAGATCTTTGACAGTCGTCACGGGTAGTCAGAAGCTTGATATCTGACACCAGTCTTGCCAAGGGGTATCGTGTTACCCAGTTACTGGGTTGTGGGGTTCAGATAGGCAGTCACTTCTAGTAAAACCCTGGTACTCAGCTGAATCCGGTTAGACTCGAAGCTGACCCCAACTTATCAGTTTCCAGTCTCGATTAATGTATCTTTCTATTGATCACAATATTACTTACTCTAGTAAAATCAAACCTTTACTTTACTGTTTTATTTGACTAGACGAAGTCTTAGATATGTAGGCCTTTTTTAAGTTTTTAATTAAAATGCTATGTTGGTCAGATACCTACATAAAAAATTTCCTTTACGTATGTACAGTACAACTATTTTCTTAATGTCCCTCGGCAATCATCGACTTTTTTCGACAGTTTTCCTCCCATTTCGAAAATAAATTACATTAAGTTTAAAGAGTATTAACAACTCTATATATTTCAAAGTTGATTGAGAACGTCCGGTCTGCACCAAGTGCAAAGGGCAACTGATAAAAAGCCGACAACTGACGAAACATGAAGTTTGTCGAGAGACATTAAGAAAATAGTCTTACTGTACTGAAGATTGTTTTGGTTCTATTGACCTTTCAGCTAGTACCTGTATCGTGTATAAGTTTAGTATGTGAAGGATACTGTTTCGGTACACCCACTTCACAACCTATCTACTTGACATTTACCAGTGTGTACACAGGAGTAAATAGACAATACATCGATATTCTGAGGCTGTAGATAGTGTGTAGATAGTGGAGGAGCTCGTGGCTAAATAATAACAGCCACACGGGTCGATCATCAAGGATAAGCAATGCTTGACGAGGTCGGTCCGTGGATGGGTGACCATTTCAACATACCGAGTTTCCTCCGTGCCTCGGCAAGCAAGTTAAGCCGTTGGTCCCGGCTGTCATTTGAAGATCTTTGACAGTCGTTACGGGTAGTCAGAAGCTTGAGATCTGACACCAGTCTTGCCAAGAGGTATCGTGTTACCCAGTTACTGGGTTGTGGAGCTCAGATAGGCAGTCGCTCCATGTAAAACACTCGTACTCAGCTGAATCCGTATAGACTGGAAGCCAACCCCAATATATTTGGGAGAAGGCTAGGCAGATTGATTGATTCTGAGGCTGTAGATAGAAAGTCTCCTGTATGCTCCATTAGACGTGAATATTTACTTGCATGAACTTCATAGTAGGACGATAACAATCTTTAAAAGTACTTCACTCTAGTACTTTCTCATATAAGGGAATATTAAACTCGGTGATGATACAGATTCTTGTTGTGTTAACTCAAAATATACCTTACAAATAACCCCCGTTTTATGAATTAAGGTTGCACTAGTCGATCATTCTTTCATACAAACGTAGTCTGGCGATTACTCCATTGTTTGACGGTGTAAGTTCAAAATAAAATTATATCAATTTGTCTCATCATCTAGCCCTGTATGGAAACCAAAAAGTATTAAAAAAAATGGTTATGAGCGTCGAAAGTCAACACTTATTTCAACGCATCTTTGGGCGGAAATAAATACCATAAAAAGAAGGCAAATTGTAAAACGGCTTCTATACAGGGATAGATTAGTAATTCAAGAATGCAAAAAGAATTATTTTGAAATTATACATTTTGTCGTTTTTTCATGATATCTAGACTCGCAAAGGTCTGTTTATAATCGCGCGCTCGTTTTCGTCCTAAATCATCATCCATTTCAATACAATTTTTTAAAAGTGCTAATTCGTACGCGAACTAGCTTCTTACTGCTCATCACAGCATCTATCACTTTCGCACGTGTTGTCGGATGAGATGGAATGCATTTTAACCTCGCGCACAAAATAGTTCGTGCCGTCGACTACGGGAACCATAAAGGCCGCTTTCTAAATTGACTATAAGTATAGATTCGGTTAAGAACGTGTCAAACCCTACTTTACTGTCAAAGATTGACAGGTTTTCAGGCCAAAGTAGAATTTTTCAAATACTCTACCTCAAATTCTTATTTCAAAAATCGGGGTAAGGAATTGAATTTGAGAACTTGTCAAACTGTATTTTAACATAAAAACCTGTCAAAATGTCGAAATAAAGTAGAGTTCGATACATTCTTAAATCCTAATTCAAGAACCGAGGGTTTATTTTCGATCTGTTGGCATAGTAACTCAAAACAAAGTTAATATTTAGATTATATTAAGATACTCACCCATTCCCCAAAAGACAGTAGCAAAGAACGCCACAAGGATGCGGCTGCCGCTCGAAGGTACGACCTCCATACCACTTGATATCCTGTTCCACACCCACACCATAACACTACACCTCCTTATTTCACAGCTCAACACAGTACTTACGATGGAGTCACTTAACGCGCAACACAGTACGATGTAGTTCACTCAACGCTCAACACAGTAAGATGGAGTCACTCAACAGCTCACAATATTACGGGTGTTAGTTCGCCACGCAATCACACACATTTTATGTCAATCCCACTTGCCACTGAACCTGAAAAAAGGAGCTTATTTTCGTAACACGCTCAAAATGCGCCCACAGTAAGCGTATCATAAGGATTTCAAATGTAATATTAGAAGCCTGATTTGCGTACAAATAAAACAGAGATCCCCAGACAGATTATCGTTTTGGTGAACTTTTACGAATTATTTTCCGATGATTGGTTTTAATTCAAAATCTTGAATTGTATTATTAATTGGGAACGAAAATTCTATGAATGGTAAATGAATTATGTAGGCAGCTCTTCTATAGTTATAGCCTATAGAACGAATAAAATACCCTTATTCGTATTATTCTGATAAATTACGACTTTAATTTGATTAAATCTGCAAACTCAAAGCCTTAATTTACGCACCATTCCAAAAAGCTTATTAGATTTTATCAAATACATTCCCATCAGAGCGAAGGCGTGTTTTATGTACGACTCAAATATTGCGACGGAACAACTTGTGTTCGCAATTCAAGTTTTTCTCCTGAAACTTGTTACAAGTTCTGGGAGTGTTTTGATTATTTTTTTGTTACGTAAAAAATATATTGTTCTGGCAATAACAAAGGCAATTTAGTTAAGCAAATATTGTTGTTTTAATACACAAATTAGTTCAATGTGTTAATTTTTGTGTTGTTTTGCGAAAATCGTATCGGAGGGTACCTGTTAACACATTGTCGGGCGTTTGTTTGATGAAATGTTAATAAGATACATTTCGTAGTTCCAAGTTTGTGGTAGTGAAAAGTCTGAAGGGTGCTACGCCAGCTGGGGCATAAAGGATAAGTGAGGCGACATGAAACACAGCTGTCACTGATCGCCTCTGACCAATCTCGTGGCAGGTTCTTTGTCCTCTGTTTCTACTTTACATTTATTCGGGGAGAGCCGAGCCTTTCACAGCTCTTATCATATTGACGCAGACGGAACATTTAATCCTTCAATTTGGGCTGTCCTTTTCAATATCAAGCTCTAAAGACGAATTTCGAAAGTGAGTAACCGCGTTTAGTAATGTAATAAATAATAATAATAATAATCTAACAGCAGGAAAGAAATAGGACATCGTTGGACTTTAAGCTTCGGTATTTTTTAATATTATTCAGATTTGTAGGTACCAAATGAATCCAGCTTTATTGAATTGAAAACTTATTTGCAAAAGGCATTTGGGAATATAAAAAAATGTTGAATCAAGCGTTTGGTATTTTGCGAAGCCGGTTCTCGGAATTTTTTATTGATAAATAACCGTTATACAGGAAATAAATAAAAGTAAAACGATATTCATTTTCATTCAACAAATCGTTTACTTTGAATTCCGAACTTTTTAAATTAGGTTTTTTTTTATCAACGTCCACAATAAAAAATTCTAAGTATTAGGTATCAATCAAAGACAAGATTTATGCAAAAAAATAACGGTTCGAAAACAGTCAGGAATTCCCTACGTTTTGTCGAGTTTTTTTCATTTTGGATGATGTTAAAAAAACATTATTAGGTCTAGATAAGTCTACTTATAGTTTTGGTTACGATTTATTGTACAATATATCGGCTCTACATGATTCAATACGAATCTAATGATGGCCTAAACTTAATAAAGGAGATTTCATACCTACTTCAGAGGCTCTAATAGTACAAGTGACATTATAACATCGAAAGCGTCGCCGGTCGCGATAGCGATTGAAAAATGTATGAGAATGACAAACGCTATCGAAATGTCATGTGATCAATCCTTTTCGAACATCGCCAACGCTGATAGAATAACGTTCACATTCCCATACATTTATTAACCGACTTCAAAAATGAGGAGGTTATCAATTTGAATGTTTTTGTATGTGTGTCACCTCAATACTTTTTAGTAAAGTCGTCACAATCTAAGAAGTCCGTTGACGTTTCTCATTTTGCATGCCGCGATAACTTTCTACGTAAGAAATTGAAAAATCAAATTCATAATCCTAATTAAATACCTACTATGTTATCGATACACTAGGACAACGAGTATCATTCGCAAGCATCAAGTTTAATTATTATTAAGTATTTTTATAGCTGTCAAAACGGGCCTTTTATTTTTTGTCAACTTTAGGTGAACCGATTTTGATGAGTCATTTTTTATTTGACAGCTGGTGCTTATCGTGCTGCTCATGTTACATTTAAATCTGATCTGATGAAGAACAGTACTCTTCAATAACAACAGCAAATCTCTCGAGATTGCTGCAAGCGCATGTCTGTTTATTGTTTACGCTATTTGATAACATAAAATCACGCCGGTACGCTCAAAAGGGGTCCTAAGACGTGTACAGTTCACCCTGGTACACTCTCATTTCACCGGTTATGTTCGAGTTTTATATTATTCGGGTAATCTGTTCTGGCATTATCTTGTGCATTAATACCTGAACTTGCTCATTAAGTACCACTATTAAAAATAAAAAAAACAAAAGCTGTTGGATTTTTTTGTAAAAACGTTTTTAATTTATTCCATAAGCTTTGACGACGGTTTTATTGATACAATGTCACTTGTCTGGAGCCTCGGGACATTCAAGGCTAATTTTAATTCAAGCTCGCGTACATTAGTAGGTACCTATACATCTCACTCTCGACTTTGCTCTCGTGAAACTTTATTCCCTCTCTCTTTACTTCTTATCTAAGTATACTATACTAAATATAACTAAGTCCGTTAATTGTTAAAAACTTTCAAGTGAAGAGTTCGCCGATTCCGTTATGTAAACTGTGTTTCATCGTAAAGTTTTCAACCTTACATAAAAAGCTATTTATTTTATTCTTTAGTAGGTACTGAAAGTTTCATTAATTGGTGCCCAATTAATGAAACCTTTACTTTGACGCTAAAATGCTGGCAGTTTATGCAAATGACCATAGAAGGCCATGTTTTTTTTTTGGATTTTAACTGTTTTTAGTCTACTTGTTTGATTCTCAAAATAATCATTTGTGGTCTAAGTCCTTTTTAGGGTCCCGTACCCAAAGGGTAAAAACGGGACCCTATTACTAAGACTCCGCGATTCGTCTGTCTGTCTGTCTGTCACCAGGCTGTATCTCATGAACCGTGATAACTAGGCAGTTGAAATTTCACATATGATGTTGCCGCTATAACAACAAATACTAAAAACAGAATCAAATAAATATTTAAGTGGGGCTCCCATACAACAAACGTGATTTGTTTGCTGTTTTTGGCGATAATGTTACGGAACCCTTCGTGCGCGAGTCCGACTCCGGCTGCTATTTGCTACTGGCCGGTTTCTATTTGATTAATTAAAATAATCACAGCCGCTAAAATGCAGGCAGTTCATGCAAATGACCATAGAAGACCATGACTTTTTGATTTTTATTTTTGGTCTACTTGTTTGACTTGTAAAAATAATTAAATCGACTTGGAAAACAAGAAAATCTGTCACACACACCCTTATTTGTTGGTTAAAAAACATAAAGGTATGCTTTGTATTCAAACACATACAAATAACTGTAATAACCTCACCATTACGCCAAGTGTGTTCAATGCATCAGTAGATGTCTAGGAGTGGAGCCTCATTAATCGACAGAAATAGCGAGAACAGAGAATCCTTCGCTAATTGAAGGCTTTGTAACTGCGCATACCCTGTAGATTTCCAACCCTCGATTTCCTACACCTACAGGGTGTGTGTAATACGTGTATCCTGCGTTATAATTGAATAACTTAATTATGCTTTACATACTTAATTGACTCAACAACAGTTGTGGTTTGCAAACTAATGTTATAATAACATTAGAAGGTTTAGCTGGATTCAGTTAATTACATTAGCCAATTATATTGCACTATTGTTGACCAAGCATTATATTATTGCAGTTGATTAAATCACTACATATTATAAAATAAAAGCCCTCGCCGCGTTTGTACGCGATAATCTCAGAAAGTACTGAACGGATTTTCATGCGGTTTCTTCAATAGGAAGAGTGAGAATTGAGATGTTTTTGTGTATAATTTGTCCGAAGCCGGGGCGGGTCCCTAGTATAATATAAATCATTAGTCGTAAATAAGCTCAAAAAAGCTGATTATGTAAAAATAAGCTTTTTAAGGATGGAATCAATGGGACGGATGGCCGATGGGGCAGAAATGTTCTGGAGTGGCGACCGCGAACCGGAAGACGTTGCGTTGGAAGGCCTCCCACCAGGTGGCCCGATGACCTGGTGAAAGTTGAAGCACGGGACCGGTTAATGTGGCGACGCTCGGGGGCGGCCTATGTCCAGCAGTGGACGTATTTCGGCTGATATGATGATGATGATGATGAAGCTTTTTAAACTTATATTATTATAAGATAATAAAGAAAAAAATAAAGTTATTATAAGCGCTGGCCGCGTTGAAAACAATAAAGAATTTAGTTTAACACGAAGATTCCGCGTATTGACGCGGAATCACACTAATATTATAAAGGTGAAAGTTTGTGAGTGTGTTTGTTACTTCTTCACGCCAGAACGGCTAAAGGGATCTGGATGAAATTTTTCACAGGGATAGATTATAGCCAGGAATAGCATAGGATACTTTTTATCAACGGAATATGTTCTCTCGGGATAATTTCCGATATTCAAGCGGGCGAAGCCGCTGGTAGAAGGTAGTGTAGACATAATTTTCAGTTATTTTTTACAGGTGCAATTGACAATGGTATATTAGCCCCTAGCTTCGACCTGAATCTAAAAAAACCGGCCAACTGCGAGTAGGACTCGCGCGCGAAGGATTCCGTACCATTATCACAAAAAAACGGCAAGAAAATCACGTTTGCTGTATGGGAGCCACACTTAAATATTTATTTTATTCTGTCTTCAGTATTTGTTGTTATATCGGCAACAGAAATACATCATCTGTGAATTTTTTACTGTCTAGCTATCACGGTTCATGAGATACAGCCTGGTGACCGACAGACAGAAAAGAGTAACCATGGAGTTTCTTGCCAGTTCTTCTCCATAGGAAACGACTAACCCGAACCGTGCACCTTTTGTCGACGTTTTATAAGTGCCCATGTAGGCCTATGTAAAATAAAAATAAATGATTTTTGATTTTGATTTTGAGACAGACGGACAGTGGAGTCTTAGTAATAGGGTCCCGTTTCTACCCTTTAGGTACGGAAACCTAAAAAGGCCCTGCCTAGTCCTAGGAGCTTTTTACCATCAGGATTTTTCAGATAGTATCATTTTTATCTACGTAAGTTCAAAGGGTCCTTGGCTATAATATGGCCTTCTAAACATAACAACGTGTAACTTATTTCTAGTTCCATATGTATAACGATTAATAAACGCCAACAATCCTGTAAGCACTTCATAAGTGTCAGTGAGAAATTAGCGCTGTCACATTAAATTAGTCACGTAACAAACAATTATAAATAATGGACGTGTAGTCACGCCCGCACTATGTATGTCACGCTTCCCTAAAAAACGGGTCACATCCCGTTTTACAACACTCTGAGAGCCATAGAGCATACTAGTCTGAAACTAGCCTACTCATAGTGCCAGTGGGCTGTTATAACGACGCTTAATTAGCAGCTGAATACAACGAGTTATTGAAAAACAACACAACACGTTGCTGGGCATGTGGGTATCACTGAACAAAAGAAGACGACACAAAGAGCAATGGAACACATTTTGCAGAGCGCGTCGCACCGTGTCCCATATTTCCTAACGAGATGATATGCCAACGTTTATTCTTCATGCTTTACATGAATTGCGCCACCAATGCATTTTGTTCGTGTAAATACATGATATTTTCTCTCTTACTCGGGTATTTTATGCTTTTTAGGGTTCCGTACCCAAATGGTAAAAAGGGGACCCTATTACTAAGACTCCGCGGTCCGTTTGTCTGTCTGTCACCAGTATCTTATGAACCGTGTACAACTCCAGATTCTGACTTACACGGTGTTTCAATCAATAAGTTTAGAAGAGCTGTCTCGGAGGTACGGGAGTGCGCAAATCCTTCAACTTAGGCTAAATACGAACATATCCACCCTACTTCTATTTTTTATTCTGTTTGTTTTTTATTTTGTATGTTTTATTTTTACTATGTTTTTAACTTTAGATTAATATTTAACATTTAAATTTTGAAAGTTTGAATAATTTTGTGTTTCTGACCATATGGTGTAAGCTGCGTATACCTGTAATAGGCATACATACCAGCACCTTTATTTTTTATTTGTTTACTACAAACTGTTTTGTATGTAATGCTGTTGGTGTACCTTATAATAACTAAATAAATAACCGTGATAGCTAGACACTTGAAATTTTCACAGATGATGTATTTCTATTGCCGCTATAACAAAAAATACTACAGACGGAATAAAATAAACTTTTAAGTAGGGCTCCCATATAACAAACGTGATTTTTTTGACGTTTTTGTTTTGGCGATAATGGTACAGAACCCTTCGTACACGAGTCCGACTCGCACTTGGCCGGTTTTTAATTTTCCTGTCGTCGTCGGCTGAAACGGACCGTTTTTAATGAAGCAACTCAAAATGATTGAAGGGGTTGAAACCTTGTACGAATATTCTTTAAATTAAATATTTTACTTTTCCCGTCTTCATTATAATAAATGGTTATAATAATTAACCTTGTTTACTTAATGATGGAAAAGGTAGCTTGTAAACTTGCAGGATGAAATTATGACGAGTAAATTAATTAAATAATCAGGAATTATTTTTGGAAAGCTACAGATTCATATAAGGGCCGCTGTGAATAGAACAAATAGAGGTGCTATTTACCCTCACGTAATATTATATAAAGCTTGGCTACATAGGTTGTGTGTATTCCAGGCTTTAGGGCTGAGAGCCCGATTCTATGTGCGGCCAGTATTTTAGGATTTTATTTCTTCGTGCTATCTTCGTTCCACTTTCGAACTTTTCGGCAAACCCTAACTTGTTCCTTTTGAAGGCAGCCTTTATCTTTGAAGTATGTCTTAGAAATATACGCATACGTGAAAGTAGTTGGAACTGTGGAACTGTTATAACCAAATAAATCTTCGTAATGGCCAACCCGACGAATAATAAAAAGAGGAATATTAAAGAATTTTTAAAAGTATTTTTGCTGGCCAGTTTCTTAAATAAAAGGAATACTTTAATAATAAAAATTTCAGCGAATCGTTGTATTATCAAACCCTCGGCTGTCGAGCTTCACTTCACTGGCTTTATTTTACCTGCTTCAAGAGGTTTTTGACAAAAATCAACAAGATTTCCTTCAACAATATAACAATGCCTTTTTTAAAGATTTTTATTTATCGTTCAAGTTGTTATAAATATCCTCTGACTTTTAGAAGACTTAAACTTAAATTTAAAGGAGAGATTTGCCCAATTTATAAATAATCTGGGTCTGAACAAATTCTTTCAAAAGCTTAGATCAGGGGTCAAACTTTTGTTGCTGACTGTCTACAATAACTGTAATTAATAACCATCATCATCATTTCAGTCGAAAGACGTGCTGGACATAGGCCTCCCGCAAGCGTTGCCACTCTTGTCGGTCCTGTGCGTTTCGCATCCACCAGACGCCCGCAGCCTTGACCAGGTCATCGCTCCACCTAGAGGGAGGCCTTCCAACGCTGCACTCAAGAACTTTGCAGCCACAACGGCCATCCGTTCTGCATGCAATATGCCCTGCATATATGTATATATTCACCGACATTATATTATATTTTTGTTGAAAATATTGGACCACCACTATCCACGAACTGAGCATTGCAAAAGTGGCATAACCTCACTGATCTATCACTGAGATGACGACGTCACAAATAAACAGCCTAGAACTTTACCCTCAAACACATTGGAAAAAGGGCACAAAAGATGATAGTGATGACACTTGCAGGCATCAAAAGATGAAAGTTAATAATATCAGCACTTAAGGTCTCCCTAGTCAGTCATTCTTCCATACAAACGTATTATGGCGATTACTCCACTGTTTGACGGTGTACGCTCAAAATAAAAAATTATATCAATTTGTCTCATCAATATCTAGCCCTATAAGGAAACAAAAAAGTAAAAAAAAACTTGTGTTTGTAAGTTATGAGCGTCGAATGTTCCATATTTCAACACTAATTTCAACGCATCTTTGGGCGGAAATAAATACCATAAAAAGAAGAAAAATTGCAAAACAGTCACGACACAGATTAGCAGTTAAAAAAAGTAAATAATTTTATTAGGGTTATTACTAAGACACCGCGATCCGTCTGTCTGTCTGTCTGTCTATCTGTCCGTCTGTCACCAGGCTGTATCTCATGAACCGTGATAGCTAGACAGGTGAAATTTTCACAGATGATGTATTTCTGTTGCCGCTATAACAACAAATACTAAAAACAGAATACAATAAATATTTAAGTGGGAGCAGTATAAAGCAGTATATTTAAGTACAACAAATGTGTATTTTTGCCGTTTTTTTGCGGTAATGGTACGGAACCCTTCGTGCGCGAGTCTGACTCGCATTTGGCTGTTTTTTTTAAACAAATACATTCAGTAGTTTTTTCAAGATACTCATTCCTCCCAAAAGCCTGTTTATAAAATTTCGCGCGCTCCTTTTCGTTCTAAATCATCATCTATATTTATACTATGAGTGTGTATTCGTATGCGCACTAGCTTCTTACTGTTCATCACTGCGTCTATTCCTTAAGTACGGGTTGTAGGATGAGATAGCATGCATTTTAACCCCGGCCACAAAATAGTTCATGCTGCCGACTTGGGCAACCTTAACTGGCTAATTTTGACCAAACCAGGTTCCGATTAAGTCCATACTGAATAAACTACGAAACCAATTATCATGGATTTTGATATAGAGATAGATCTGGAGCTTGGAGAATTATTTTAAATACTTAATCCCGTTACTACGTTCTCTTGATATAATTCACGACTTTCATGCGGGTAAAGCCGTCGGCACAAGCTAGTGTAATGTAAAATCCATAGTAAATCAGATTTTAAAAAAGTTTAAAAACTGTAACCCGTAACATACCCGACTACGGTATTTTCTTATTATCTTATGTTACCCGGGCCATAACAACGAATCGATTGACACTTTATTCATCAAAATCGGTAGAATAGTTTAGGTGCTACGGAGGAATATATGTAAACATACAAACACATACATACATAGACTGCTAAAATCATAACCTCTCATTTTTGTTTCGCCGTAAAAAGGCCTTCTTTTTATTAAATGTGCTGCAGCTCGCGGTTCCGCCCGTCTTTTATTAGTACTTCTCCCAGTATCTTTATAAATTATAGGCTATGTGTTATTTCTGTAAAGTTTCATCAAAATCCGTTTAGCAAGTATTGCGTGAAAGAGTAACAAACATCCATCCATCTTCACAAACTTTTACGTTAGGACTCGTTTCCACATTAGCTGCTTATTTTATAAACACCAATTAAATAGTTTGCCCAACAACGGTATGTGATTTAAATATCGAAGCCTAATATATAGTCTCATTAATAAAGGTTCAAAAAATATTATTTTAAACATTCGTCTCCCTCTTTTTATCCGAAAGGGGCGAATTTATTCGGTTAACCGCGAAATTTTAATTAAACCTATTATTGTAAACAGATCGGGAGCTCGTGGCTAAATAATAACAGCTGCACGGGTCGATCATCAAGGTTAACCAACGCTTGACGCGGTCGGTCCGTGGATGGGTGACCATTTCAACATACCGAGTTTCCTCCGTGCCTCGGAAAGCACGTTAAGCCGTTGGTCCCGGCTGTTATTTGAAGATCTTTGACAGTCGTTACGGGCAGAGGCGGCTGTACTTTAAGTTCGCTCGTGCACTGAACTGCCAGATTTAAAAAGGTTTAGAAATAAAATAAAAATGTTTAATAATATCTGATTAACGATCTATTCAATATTTACGAAATTATGACGAACAAATTTAAGCTCTTTGCTAAAGTAATAAGACGTATATTGCTGTAAAAAATACTCCTACTAAAGCGCACGGCGAGAGTTCATACAATTCTATGAGAAACAAGCGAAAACGCCTGGCGCGTGAGACAGAGATAGTTTGTTTAAGGCCGTGACCTGACCAAAAAATCAGCATGAGTTAAGAGCATTCCTATTGGCCTAGCGGCACTGGCGGCGCATGAATTACGGTAGTGAATACGCCCAGATTTTAGAATAAAATCTTTATAAAATCGAATATAGATCTTTTGAAAAAAATAAAACTTACAAAATGTTCGTTGTAAAATTGTCTATCCATTAGTGTTAGTATAAAAAATAATTAATGAATACTTTACGAGGAGATGCATGCTATCAATAATTATTTCACATTTTTATGGTTTTGTTGGAAGGAGATTAGTGACACATATACATCTTTATAAAAAAAAGTGTACTACAATTTTAGAATCAACATTATGTAGAAATTTAATGCATTTTTATCAATTGATATTTCTTTTTAAATAAAGAGTAGATAGCTCTTAAAAACTGCACAAAATTCGACTAGCGCGGCGTTTTGCTCGGGGACGCGCCTTAATAGAAAATGTACGGCGAAATACACAGAACAGAGAAGACAGTAGGCGTTTTTTTTGTTCTGTGGCGAAATATGACCATTCTCGTGCGCCGCACCAGCGAACCGAAGATTACCGAGAGCGGGCGAGGTTTGACGAACGAAATTTATCTTAGGGTCGAGTACCAACATTAAAAGTTGTACAACGACGTAACTAGATGGCGTTGGCGTCGAATTAGAAGTCGCTAGCGAGATGGTTTGCCGATTTACATAGGCTCCTGTGAATTTTAGCAAATCTAATTACCCAGAGAGACGGCAAAGTGCACTACCACACTACCACTACTATGATCCACCAGCCGCCACTGGTTACGGGTAGTCAGAAGCTTGAGATCTGACAGCAGTCTTGCCAAGGGGTGCCGTGTTACCCAGTTATTGGGTTGTGGAGGTCAGATAGGCAGTTGCTCCATGTAAAACACTTGTACTTAGCTGAATCCGGTAAGACTGGAAGCCGACCCCAATATAGTTGGGAAAAGGCTAGGCAGATGATGATGATTGTAAACAGATCAATGCTGAAAATGGTCGGGTTTTTACTTATTCACTTCTGTTATCAGCTTTGCCCGCGTGTAAGTCGGAATTTATCCGAAGGGATTACACGTCCGAGATGAAAAAAAGTATTCCTTTTTCAAGGTCAAACCTATCTCTATACCAAATTACATCAAAATTGATTCTGCGGTTTAGGCGTGAAATCGTATCAAACGGATAGATTTACTTTTGAATTTAAAATGTTGTAAGTATGGATTATAAAAATTCTTTAAATGCCGCTAAAGAGAGATTTTCTAATCAAGACAGCCAATTTAAATGTCTTTCCTATTCATAATATTTCGGAACATCGAATTTTCTAAAAATATCTCCTTTGTAAAAGTTATCTGACGATTCAATCGACATTAAAAGGCCCTTTGTATTAACTTGTGCGGTAATGTGCACCACCGGAAAGTTCGAGAAAGAAATAAAACCTCACTATAAAGTTACACACTCGTACTGCAGTCTACGACTCGTGTTTTTAAACTATCTATTTGGTCTGCTTTTGCAAGTCTTCTTTCAAGTATTTTTCTGCAAGTCCGTGATTAGACCTGTCGTACTGTATGGATCAGAATGTTGGGCTGTGAAAAAGATGGATGAAATGAGATTGCATGTAGCAGAGATGAGAATGTTGAGATGGATATGCGGAGTGACGAGAATGGATAAAGTGAGAAATGAGTATATTAGAGGAAGTTTGAAAGTGGCGCCAGTGACAGAAAAGTTGAACGGAAACCGTTTGGTATGGTCATCTGATGAGGAGGGATGAAACGCATGTTACTAAAAGAGTTATGAATATGAATGTGGATGGATGGAGAGGGAGGGGACGGCCAAAGAAAAGATGGATGGACTGTGTGAGGAGGGATATGAATGAAAAGGGAGTCAGTGATAGCGTGACGGGGGACAGTACGGTATGGAAGAAGAAAACGTGCTGCGCCGACCCAAAGTAACATGGGACAAGGACAGGAAGATGATGATGATGACTTGGTCTGCTTTTGTGAGGTACCTAATACTTTTTTTTTATGTGGCTATCTGTATTTTGTCTAAACATAGATATGCAAGCATTTATGTACACCTAGAATCACTATATCATCTTATTTCTTAGCTGTTCATTAATCGGCAAAAAGGTTGGCTTACACCAGGGTGTTGCTAGCCCACCTAGTGTAGCTGGGATGGATCGAATAACAAAATGTATCCCACCCGTACGCAAAATACGCAGTCCAAGCGCGTACGCTTTAGACATGAAGTTTGAGACACTAGCTCTATATAGGTACAATATACTACGACAAAAAAGATTTTTATATAATTAGCAACTTACACTAAAGTCAATTATTAATTAGCAGTTTTCAATTATCATGGTCAAATATTATTAAGAACAGGGTGACCTACAGTTTGACCAAAACTTTTAACACCCTTCTCTATTCGCATCGGTGGTTTGTAAAAAAACCGGCCAAGTGCGAGTCGGACTCACGCACGAAGGGTTCCGTACCATTATCGCAAAAAACGTTACCTATTTAATTATAATTTTTAAATATTTATTTTATTCTGTTTTTAGTATTTCTTGTTATAGCGGTAACAGTAATACATCATCTGTGAAAATTTCAACTGTCTAGCTATCACGGTTCTTGAGAGCCTGGTCCAGCCGGACAGACAGACAGACAGACAGACAGGCAGACAGACAGACAGGCAGACAGACAGACGGATCGCGGAGTCTTAGTAATAGTGTCCCGTTTTTACCCTTTGGGTACAGAACCCGAAAGACACGGCAAAGCGCTACTATTGTTTATATTCCAACACCAGCAACTCGAAAAGCACGACGACGAAGATAAATTTTCCGTGAAAATCGACGTTAATTAACTAAAATTCAGCTCTAGGAGAATATTGCGTATTCTTGCAGTTAAAATACTGAGCAACTGATTGCTCCATGTTCCAACTAGATTATTTTGCTAAATTGCCATAAAGTAGCTAAAGAACATAACCATTAATGACTTATGAACTTATAACCTATCTACAACATCCATACGGAAACAAAAGATTACAGAAAACTTTGCCTAGCACCCTCCTACCGCCTGATATGTAAGAAAGTCACGGAATAGATCCATTTCGTGAAGACCGACCCGATTGAAGTGACACGTGTAGCAAACGATCCGAACATTCGCGCCGAAGACGATAACCGCGATCTGAACGCAAACGCAAACCCAAAACGCAATTAGTAAGTACCTACTTTACAGTGATATGTACCTCGTAAGCTATTTAAACGTGAGGTTAACAGTTCCGTGTTAGATATTGTCTTGAAAGTTTTATACATTTAGTTCAAAGAGCACACGGAGAGATAAAAGTTTTAGATTAGGTCTCCTCGTGTTTCTCTGAACGTGGCAAGTATTACTTAAATCGTCTATCTTCTCTGTATATAAATAAAACGAAATACTGATAACTGAAGAATGGATGGAGCAATTTGAACAATTTTTATTTTTTTTTAAATGTTATAATCCGGAAACGGTTGTAGGGAAAAACGAATTGGAAAAGATTCCTGGGAAAAACATGAAAATCTGTAATGTTTTCTCTATATGATTTTTCTTTGACTCAGAATTTAGACAGGACAACGTCTGTTGTGTTAGCTATTGTATTAGGTGGTCGGGAAAAACTAATTGGAAAATATTCCTGGAAAAGCCGGGAAAAACCGTAAGTGATTTTTATGCCATTTTTACATGAACTTTAGAAAGGAATTATGTCGGGTCAGTTAGATAGTACCTATTATACTTGCGCCTAGGTAGTCTTGACCATATATCTACTAATGACGTACCCTTGTTTAGGGTGCGGACTTCAAGTTGGGATTGCATCTTAGTGAAATACAGTTAGAAACATTTGGTTAGATTAACAAATTAAGAACAACCTAGTTTAACACTAAAACTTAATAATTAGGTTAGGTTTACTAGCAAATACTAGTTGTTGTTAAGTTAGTTGAAACATAGAATCTTGTCAGCAACAACTAGAACAAACAACTTAACAACGTTACCTCTATTATTAGAATTTTTCGGTTACATTTCGGGGAGTGTGCGTTGGAATTGCATGAACTAATTCCTCCTAGCCCTTTCCATCATCGGACTACTAGACGTACGGCGATGTGTCATCGGTACATGGTGGACATCCCACCTATACGCACCAAACGTTTTGGGAATACTTTCATTATGCGTACAGCTAAGGAGTGGAATTCCCTGCCGGAGTCTGTATTTCCTGAGAGCTACATCCTGGGAGTCTTTAAGTCAAGAGTGAATAGGTTTCTTCTAGGTAGGTCGTCGACCACATCATCACTTACCATCAGGTGAGATAGTGGTCAAGCGCGAGGCTATCAATAATAATAAAAAAAATAAAAAAATGTTTATCAAAATTATTTAATTTTGCAAAATTAACCTGTTGTTTATCTATTCGAAACATAAGCGCCCGTATTAACTTTTGTAGGTGAACAAATAGCAACCACGAAAATAATAATAAAAAAGCTTTGTTACCAACCAATTCTAAGTTTATTTCTTATTAAGTAACAGAGCTGTTTAACATTTCTCCGTCGACTCCGCCTATTCTTTGACGTTCAGAATCCTTCGAGATAAAGCCGACGGGCGTTGGCGGAGCGAGCCAGATAACTTTGAAAATAGTCTAGCATAGACAAGAAAGACTTGAAACATAGAACATTTTGATGTCCTATCTAGTCTATGGTCTAACAAAGTCCACTCTATGAAATTGATGACTCGGGCTGGAGGCGCTTGTTGCTAACACAATCTTGATTTCTGATTTAATTTACATTGTTCTTGATTTTGTAATATTAAATCAAACTTCATTTAATTAAAATCTATTTTGAATCGTGTTCAATCAATAGGTGCCAACCTAATTAGTTATTAAGGCTCTAGCAGCTTAGTAGTGTACGGTACAGAATTTTGAAATTAAGAAGATTGAGATGAGATTACCTATTAGCAGATAATAACAAGAATAAATTAATCGAATTAACTACATGAGATTTAATTTCGTTGATGCGTTGAATCGAATAATCAAACGATTGCACGGGTGTTATTCAAAAGCTCAAAATTAAGCAAACTGATGATCACAATTTCGAATAAGCAACTTATGGTAAAAGCCACCACGGTGCGATGCATGCATTGTTAATTATAAACTCAGCAAAATCAATTTATGTACAGTCGAAGGTCAAAAGTGCAGTCGCAAATTTCCAAATCTAAAGTGTTCAACGAATGTTTGACCTAATTTGGTCAAACATTCGTTGAACACTTTCGGCAAAAAACAAAATTGGCACCTCAGTTTTAGTAGCGTGCACTTTTGGCCCTTGATAATACACTAACAATATCACACTAATACATCTTTATCTATACTATAATATAATATAATATTAATTATTAATATTATAAAGAGGAAAGATTTTTTTGTTTGTTCGTATTTGTTTTTTTGTACCGCATAGGCTCCGAAACTACTGGACCGATTTGAAAAATTCTTTCACCAATAGAAAGCTACATTATTCCTGAGTGACATTGACAGATTTTTAATCCCGAAAATGGGTCCTGTGGGGTAGTCCACGGGAGCGAAGCCGCGGGCAACAGCTAGTGTGTTATAAAGGCGAAAGTCTGTGAGTGTGTTTGTATGTTTGTTACTTCTTCACGCTCAAACGGCTACACGGATCTGGATGAAATTTGGTACATAGATAGATTGTAGCCTGGAATAGCACATAGGATACTTTTGATCCCAGGAATATGTTCCCTTGGGACCGCTGGCAGAATCTAGTAATCTATCAATTGTTCCTATTTCACCAAGTCACATTTCGTCACATTACTCAACTCTTTTCCAAAGAGTTGGGTAATGTGACTAAGGATTTACAGGAGAGTCAGCTCTTCTATAATCTTGGTGAAATTACTCCTTGCAAAAGGGAGTAAGCTTAACCAGACCCTACTCGCTTGAGAAATTTACAAACTTCCATCCTTAGGAACACATCTCATAGAAAATTCAATTCAATTAAGGTTTGAAGATCAGGCTGTCGAAACTTGAGTGAAAATGTCAACATACATATTTATGCACACATTCCCCGGAGAAGTGGGTATGTAAACTGATAACTAATATCCCTATGTATACGAAAATAACCATCCCCTGCGACATAAGACCCTCAGAAGAAGCAGAGCAAAAGATGACTTGAGGGAAGGGACATAATTCTGTTATATTTTATCTGTCAGATTGCTATCTGAAACATGCTGTAGTAGAAGTGATTGCAAAAACAGACCCTTAGTTTGAGAAACGAATGAAAAGAAAATGTAAGACGGACGGACGGACGAGGGATTCAACATTGAGTTAAGCTCGCCTTTGTACATGTACTTTATTATCACACTGTATGTAGTCTTGTTTTTGGTGTACAATAAAGAATTAAGAATTAGGACGGTTGCCGTTGCGATGGAAAATCGCGGCGGCGGGAAGCGGCGGTGAAAGTGGTGACGTCTATCGTAGTAAAACTTATTTACATACTGCCAAGAAGGCTATTAACCATAGCCATTCATTTAAACACAACTATCTATATATCTAATACCTTTAAACGAGCAATTCTTGTATATATTATAATCTGAATCTCGGCAACGGCTCCAACGATTTTCATAAAATTTAGTATGCAGGGTGTTTCGGGGGCCATAAATCGATCTAGCTAGGTTTAATTTATAGAAAACGTCATTTTCTCTATTTTCACCCGAGCAGCTCGGTCGCCCAGGTACTGTAAATAATGTCAGCTATTTGGGCAGCAAAATTATGAAAATATAATTACTTTTTAATTAGTCCAGATATTTCAGACCAGCCGGCCCTTTCGAAATGCTATAGGGCATTCCGATCATATTGAATGCTCTGAAACGAATTTACTTGTGAGAGGGAAGCGCCGATAAAATTTATTTGGGTGTAAAGCAATTAAACAAAATGTGTTTAACCGATTCATTAAACATTGGCACAATGGATTGGAATGTCTACGGTATTTTATGCGTTGCTTTATGTAGATAGGCAGTGATTTACTAATGAAAAGGGAAAGAGCCGCCGGCCAAAGGTCGATGTATCGGCAATTCGGCAGAAGGGGCCCGCCACCGCCGAATTCCGTAATGAAATCGACCACGTAATGGTGAACCTTTTGTTCTGCATTTTAATCACGCCACAATTGTTTCACTGAACATTTCATTTAACTTAAATCTGTCCCTATCTTTGGTGACGTAATAAAATTGACCGTCAACTTGTGTTCTTCCAATTACTTTTTTTTTGGTTCCTTCTGGTTTTGATAATTCGATTTTGTTACATATAGATTGTTTAGTTATGTCGGGTTATTTAAAATTTAAATTATTATTTATGTTTAAAGTTTTTAATATCGTTCAAGTCACGCATAACCAATGAAAACAATTATTTAGAACCCATTAAACATGATTAATGTCGCCACTGTTATTACAAACGCTAAGGATATATTTCCTCAATAAAACTGTCAACAGGCATGTTAATGCGCCTGTTTTATTTACAAGAAAAATAATGACAACACATCGATACCTACAAACATCCATCGAAACTGTACCGAGAAGTCCTTCAAAAAGTTTTCCAGTTGTTGAAACTCGCACAAAAAAGCGGTAAACTTTATCACTTCATAGTCCGCAGTGTTTATGAATTAATTTTGTTAAAACTTCCATCTGGGGACGCGTCTAATTAACTAGAGCCTTCGGCTTATTTGTTGGCCTGACTTTTGACAGACGACTGACGTAAATTTTAATAATGGGGCAGTGGATCGACGGGAACTCGCGGCGCGTTCCGTGCGGGCGCTCGCCGCCATGGCACTGGCGCGCGGCGCTCGGGCGCGCTCGGGCTCGCTCGGGTCCTACGCGCGCCGCTCGGCTCGTGCGGCGCGCGCTGGCTCCCGGCGGCGCCCGCCCAGCCCGCCGCCGCTGCAAACTCCGATTTCCGTAGCGGGCTAAGCCGAAGCTTTCCTAGATTGTGTGGCCTTAGTGAACATTAATTACACCCAACTTAGTCTGATTAAACCTTGAGGAATTATCCGGATTGACAAAATTAACTTTTAACTTAGATTTATGTCGTTTTGTTCAACAATGTTAGGTCGCGGGGGGCGCCGCTCAAACTTTCGTAATCCTTATAGGCAATATTGTTATAATTCATGGATTTGTACGCTCCCACACATTTTCTTACAAGACCAAAACTTTGCCAATATAATTTAAACATAATTTAGCATGAGAATTTAGTTTCGCTATATTAACGATGTTGTCTTAATTAATTACGTTTTGGTGTAAGATTGCTTTCTAACTATTGACTCGTGTTGAAGATAGATCGATATCATACGTCACTCAATAGAAACTAATGGGTTTGTTTAATTAAACTTTGAACAGAATTACATTTTAAAATACACACTTAGACCCGCAATTAAACTGAAAAAGCGAATTGAAAAGGTGATAACGTTAATTACAAATCCATTAGTTCAGCAAGATCGAGCGGGTGAGTCGTGAAGATTAATTACAAAACAACTTTACTGGCGAATATCCTCTAAGAATGTTGATCAAAACAAAATTTGTAAACGCTGCGAGCACGTCGGCGCGGCAACTATTAAATTAACAATGCCCAGAGGAATAATTATGAGAGCCAAATAGGGTACTTACTGTGAACGTTGTAAAAGTATTTGCGAACCGAATAGAAGAGGCCAAAGTAGCTAATAATAAATTCTGAAGCAGTAATTGTCATCAATTTCCAAGCAGCTGAGTGTTCCACATTTTGATTCACGTCGCACATGGCGCGAGTTGTGATTGTGACGCACTTCGCAAAGCTTTCGGCACAATTATTAAGAGCAGCTGCACACTACACACACCTGACGGATCGCGAACTTGACCAATTAAAACTTCCACAATAATACTACGTATTATTTTGTGTCGATAAATACGTTCCATTTCAGTATTGCTCAATTTCGTTCGTTAGGTACAATAAATTAAATAAACGAGACCATAATATTTGGGCTTGGATAGTAATTAATTTATTAGATCCTCCCCTTGACTATAATTTAAGGGCAATATTAATAGTTATTAAACGTATTTACCAATTTTGGGCGAGACGTAGAATAGCGCAAATACAATGACAATAATTATATTATCAACGGAATATTATGAAAGGAAATCGTGTAACATTTATTCGGCTATTAATATGAAGTAAATAAAATAATATTTCCTCGAAGACAGCCGTAATAATAAGTTTTGGCAGAAGATGTGACTGAAGCCGTATTCTTTGAGAAATAAACGAAAAACTACGAGTATTGTGTAGAAATGTGCCGATTGTAAGATTTCATTTTAATTAATGTTGTAAAGGTTTAATCCGTTGTATTATTCGGTTTGAATGATATTAAAAATATAACATTCGAAATTACAAAGCAGAATATGGGTTATCCCTGTGGACCATTGTTAGCACATGTTGCAGAATGAGTTATTATTTTCCGACACGCATTATTTATCGTCGACCCAATCCCAATACAATTTTTTCGCTGTCCAACACAACATGAACAGCTCTTCTTCGTATACGGAAACACTTGAGTTATATATGGAGGCATAGACAATTGTTGCCAGGTATATTTTTTATTAACCATTGATCAAATATGTCTTTTGAAACGTAGGTAAGTAATATCTACTAATAACAATGAACACGAACTAATTAACGTCAGTTTAAACTTGGAACGTTGACTAAGGTCCACAAGTACTTACCTACTACGGGCGTGAAAACCAAGTTTACTTTTAAATCATATTTAATACCATAAACCACTGATATTCATTGACCCTTATCTCATATTTGCTGTAACTAATTTGAGGTATCTCAAAATATTCACAACAATAATATATTTAAGGAAAAACCCGCCCGCGGCTCACAACACAAACAGTGGAGTTTGACATATTGGAGACCTTACGCAACACCAGCGCCTCTAGCGGCGAATTCATACGCGGTATGGATATTTACGAAAAATATAAAAAAAATGTGTTTAATAATATATCGTTGGTCTAGTCACAGATAATATAATACTAGCATGCAGATGTCTCATCCCATACAAAGAAACCGTGCCGACGTACTATACTGATTATACTGATTATTTTTTGTACATCGATCGCGTTCGGTTCCGTTCCACGGATATAGATGGTGATCTATCTATCGCCGTGTTACGGAACCGAACGCGATCGATTTAAAAAAAAATATCGGTATAATCAGATGAAAAATGCTAGTTACGTCGGCACGGTTTCTTTGTATGGATTATCTGTGGTATATTGGTCTCAAGCACAATTACTACTGAGCATGGGGTCCTGGGTTCAATTTCTGGGTCGGGCACAGTATTATTGTTTTTTTTTCATCTAGAATTTCTCAGTAGCAGCCATGAAGTCTAGATTTGTACCCGTTTGATGTTCGATGGCTCCCCCCATTTACATGCGACGTAAATATAACTGGTGAAATGTGAGTGTGCTATAGGGTAAAAGCCGGGTAGATTTACTTTTTGAAATCACTCTACATCTCATATTATAGTTCTCGCCAAACTTCGTGGCCGCCCTGGAGTTGGCTACAATGGCTGCGCAGTAGTAAATCTCATACAAAAACAGCACCGTTTCGTGCCTCGCGCATCCGGTAAACCAATTTCAGGGCGGCCCAGAAGTTTGGCGAGGGCCAAAAAGCAAAATACTTTTTTTTAATACTGGCCGGTACCTACTTTAGTTTCTATCTACAAATGTATGAAATGTAAAAAACATTATCTTTAATATTTCCAGTGTGCTTAGTGCGAGTTTTTTAACGTACTCACTCGTGATATCGTAAACTATCTCTTATGTCAAAATTTATACAAAAAAAGATGTTTTGCCTTGCCGTCACCAGATGGCACTTATCCAGTTTCAATACAAATTGTTGTTTAAGTTAACGCGATTGTGCGTGAATAAAAACTCGCACTAATACTTGCCTCAGAGCATTAGCGACTTTTGCAAACCTCTATATTTTCGGACATACATACTACATAGGGGATAGCTGCCTAATCCATGTAAATTGCGTTTAGGATAGACGCTCCGCCGAGAAACAGGAAATCTAGCCCGCAAAAACTTTGATCACATTTTGCCTTCCCATGCAAGACATGAGACACGGTCAAATTTGTGGTAGTTGAGTTTTTTTTCGATAGATTAATATCTAAAATAGCATGCTATTCATCCGCGAAACGAGTAATTACAATCCAGGTAGCTATACCCCTGGGGCAACTATACCCCTGGGGCAACTATACCCCTGGGGCTACTAAATCCCTGGGCCAACTATCCTGGTTTTACCCTAGGTGCACATCTGCCCAATCCTACGGGAAATGCAGGCTAGACGTTATTTTGTAAGATTTCAAATTTATTAAAGTGCCAAAAAACTCATGAAAAATAAGTAGGTATGTAGGTAGGTAGGTAGGTACTACAGTCCTCATATCGATTGTGAAGCGAACCAAACAGTTCAATGAACACTTTATTTAAAGCATTCGAATGAAAGGGCTCACCAAGTAGGTTCACATTAAACATGTTTATGATTTAGTCGGCTTCTGTGTTTATAATAAAGCTGAGATTAATGGCGCGAGCCCGGCTGACGCACCCGGCCGCGCCTGTCCTACATCCTCGTTAGATTTTTTTATATACACACTTGTCCTTTTTATTTGGAAGCCGACCGCATACGCCTCACGCGTTTTATTGCTTCTCTTTCCGATCTAACAGGGCGAGCATATTTGTACATTATTTTCTGTATAAATAATTTATATTGCTCGGTAACCCTATATAAATAAAAAATGATATAAACGACGCACGCCCATCACGCGTATGGCTGAACGATCGGTTGCTGCCAAATTGTCTGTTTGTTAGTTTCACGCCAAAAAAACTGAACCAATTTTGATTAATTTTAGTATAGAGATAATAATTATGGAATTAATATTTGTTTCGGGCTATTTACCATGTATATTTAGATTTAAAAAAAGGAAGAAAAAAAAGAACGATTTAAATATTTTTTCTAATAATTGTGACCATCATGTCAGCTTAAAAACTTATATTAATAATTATGGAAATTACACTTGAGATAATTTACAACAATCACGCGGACGAAGCTGCTGGCAGAAGTTTGTATCATGTGCGTAGGTATCTCGGTATCTGTGATACAAAAGGGTAAAACAAAAAAAAACGTTATATATAAACAATGCACGCCCATCCCGCGTATGACTGACCGATCGGTTGCAAAATAAATAAAAGTTGCGTAGAGAAAAGTTAGGGCGGCGAACGGCGACATCCGTAGCAGCCGCGCAACGCCTGCCGCGAAACATACAAACTTTGCTACACTAATACCCACTAGACAAATAGGGATTCTTTGTTACCCCATCACGCAACAACAAAGTTAGTCGAGTTATTATGGAAACAAAAGGTATCAGCTAACCTGATCCCTTTCTTTAACCCGTGTCATGCACTGCCCCGCGGTATATTTGCGTAAGTTATGACATGTTTTGTTAGGGAACGTTTTGCTGTCTACACGTAAGTATTTCAGCAGAAAACGTCAGAATCTTTCATGTTCTTTCAGCTGAATTTCAAAAGTAAAAGTCACGAAGAACCTTATTGAAATATTCCGCATTGGTTTAAACTTATTTCAATAAAAAAAACTGTTCGTACATGAGTAGGCAAAGGTATTTTTCAATATTAGACTCTTGAATCGTAGTTCGAAGCGTAAATATTTTCATACACGATTCCGCCACACAATTTTCCCAAGCGAGCAATTCCATAAAGCGCAGGTACATTTTATAAGTTTGACGGCATTGCACACTTGGTTTTTTAAATATTTCAACTCGTACGAGTATTTCGATTACAATAAAGAGATATTTTATGGGTCAACTGTCAATGAGGACTGAAATAATAATAAGTATTTTCAGTCAACACTTATATAAACCATATATTTTAAAAAGCAGAAACAGCGGGCCTCTGCAGCGATTTTATACTTATAATAAAAACCGGCCAAGTGCGTGCTTTTCGGTGTAAGTTTACATGGTAATGTAGATCATATATTTTTTTTTGTTTTATCATTGTCTTATTTTAGAAGTTACAGGGGGGGGACACATTTTACCTCTTTGGA
The DNA here is from genome assembly GCA_948252205.1 of Orthosia incerta. Classification (NCBI taxonomy): domain Eukaryota; kingdom Metazoa; phylum Arthropoda; class Insecta; order Lepidoptera; family Noctuidae; genus Orthosia; species Orthosia incerta. Next base: position 17,635,747 of record OX411746.1, on the reverse strand, counting down.
AGTGTCTCTCGCGCAAACTATTTAGTTTAAAAAAAAATTATAGTAGAAATCTCAATATCATTTTTAAAGACCTATACACCACACGTTTGGGTTTGATGAAAAATAAAATTGTGTTTTAGTTCTAAGTATGGGGATCCTCCAAAATTTATTGTTTTTTTTTTTCTATTTTTGTGTGAAAATCTGAATCAGAATACATCTACTTACCAAGTTTCAACAGCATAGTTCTTATAGTTTCGGCAAAAAGTGGCTATGGCATACGGACGGATAGACAGACATGACGAATCCATAAGGGTTCCGTTTTTTGCCATTTGGCTACGGAACCCTAAAAATATCACAGTAAAATCGAATGGAACTCGTCATCAGTGAACAATATTTTTTTTAAATCAGTAAAATATTAATAATTATTATATATCTACACTCATATATAATATTGTAGTGATTATAGCAATTAAGACCTATAATTATGGAAGACTAGTTATTATCTTCCACGTGATTAATGATCAAAGAGTGACAAGTGAACTCTGCTACTCATACACCATTTATCAAGTTTTTTTTTAAGTGTCCGAGTTATTTCTCGGCCCCTCCATAAGATAAGATAATAAAGTAAACATATTTAAAAAAAAATCGTATTTATAAAATGTGTTTTGTGAAACAACGAGATTATGATAGTGACCCCATTTGTAACACAACTATCTTCAACATTGGTTCACATCATCACATCATCAGCCTATTAATGTTCCCACTGCTGGGACACAGGCCTCCTCTCCGTGAGAGGGAAGGGGCCGTAATCCACCACGCGGGCCCAGTGCGGGTTGGTGGATATCACATGTCTTCGAATTTTTGGTTCTAGGACATGCCGGTTTCCTCACGATGTTTTCCTTCACCGTTTTGAGAGCAGTGGTGATGAAATAATTTACACAAAGTAAAGCGCCTGCCTGGGCTCGAACCCACGACGTACAATTTGTAAGTCGTGGCCGATACCACTGGGCCACCACTGCTCAACATTGGTTAAACAGAGTTATTCGCGAAAGTTTCATTTCAACATGTCATCCAAGCCAACTGTGAAAACATTTTCGTACAAAGCGGGCAAAGGCGCACACTTCCTCCTTAATCATGCAATCCCGACGTGTGTCGGAAACACAACCGCGTGGATTATGTCTGCGGCTCTCCACAACTACATTCTAATATTTTCTGAGTCTTTTCCATCAAATACGAGTAATCTTTTAGATATATATCGGTATAATCTCTGATTTTAACACGCTTTTTTAATACTGACATTTGAAGAGTTGCCTTGCCACTTTATCGTTACATAAAAATAGTTTCGTATCTTGAGTGACCGATGACCGAAAATCGAAATAGATTGTAAATGAAACAATTTAACGACAAAAAATACGTTTGTAAAGAAACGAGCGGCCCTTATCTATACTAATATTATAAATAGGAAAGATTTTTTTGTTTGTTTGTTTGTACCGAATAGGCTCCGAAACTACTGGACTGATATGAAAAATTCTTTCACCAATAGAAAGCTACATTATTCCTGAATGACATAGGCTATTTTTTAATCCTGAAATTGGGTCCTGTGGGGTGGTCCACGAGAGCGAAGCCGCGGGCAACAGCTAGTTTAATTTATACTCACTTATGACAGACTTCATTTCTATCGATCGCATTTACTTTATTGTTGATTTCTTAATTTATTACAGTAAAAGTTTATGTAGTATGTGTATTAATACCGTTATATTTAAATATGTTACGTTTATATTCATAAAACAAATATTTACATCATTTAGTAAAATTAAATTGATTCGATGAATTACTTATGATTGAGCCTTCATCATATCAGCTGAAAGATATGTACTGCTGGACATAGGCGTCCCCCAAGCGTCGCCACATTGTCCGGTCCCGTGCGTCTCCTAACCAGCGGCTCCGCGCAACCTACACCAGATCGGTCCATCTAGTGGGAGGCCTTCCAACGCAACGTCTTCCGGTTTACGGTCACCACTCCAGAACTTTTGCCCATCGGCCATCCGTTCTGCGAGCAATGTGATTGAGCCTTACCTACAAGAATATGCTCCGCACATGCAACATTTAAAAAAAATAACGTCATTGACAGCTGTCAGTTTAGTCTACGAAATTTAAAATCGCATTCCAGTCGTGTCCCATCCATGTTAGGGTCGGCTTTCATCTAACCGCATGCAGCTGAGTACCAGTATTGAACTGATACTCAGCTGCATGCAGTTAGATGTAGCTCACAAGGAGTGACTGCTTTCTGACCTCCACAACCCAGTAGGTAACTGGTTAACACAATACCCCTTGGTATGACCGTTGCCATACTTCATGGCTTCTGTCTATCATTAACAACTGTCAAAGATCTTGAGGCATGGAGAAATCTCGGTATGTAAATATGGTCACCCATCAACGCATCTTCGACCTCGGCAAGCGTTGCTTAACCTTGAATACCGTACCTTGCAGCTGTTCTAATATTATAAATGTGAAAGTTGAAAGGATGGATGTATATAATCACGCTAAAACGGCTGAACGGATCTGGATTTGGCACAGACATAGATTACAGTCTTGAAAAGCACGTAGGCTACTTTTCATCCTGGTATAATGTTACCTTGGGATAAGAAAACAATATGTCAAATAATCTATCTCTGTACAAGTTTTCATCCAGATCCGTTCAGCTGTTTTGGCGTGATTGAGTAACAAACATACTTTCATCCAAACTTTCACATTTATAATATTATAAAAGACTAGCTGTTGCCCGCGACTTCGCTCCCGTGAACCACCCCACTGGACTCATTTTCGGGATTTAAAAATAGCCTATGTCACTCAGGAATAATGTAGCTTTCTATTGGTGAAAGAATTTTTCAAATCGGTCCAGTAGTTTCAGAGCCTATTATAATATTAGTATAGATAACAGCCGCACGGTTTGACGTTCTGTTAGAGCTTTCAAATATACGAGCCACTTTTATAGCGGTTTGTAAGGTAAAACCCCGCTCCTACAAAGTGAATTCATAAAGCAACGCATTGCGAACGTCTAGTTTTCTATTCCATGTACTTTATCGCCCTTACATGGTACAGCTCGCTAAAAGCCTTATTATATCGCAGAAATAGTGATTTAATCTAAAGAATCGTGACCGCTAAAGGAACAATATTTCATGACTGCAATATAGAGCCTTTTCGTAATAAAAGTATTTCTTTAACTTTGTACTTATAATGTAAGAAGGTCATTACTCCAATCAGTGTCGTAATATGACCGTAAAAATACCATAAAACGTGTAAGACACTATAAGTTTTATTAATTACTTAGTCTTTAATTAGGTGCATGTTTGTAACAGCAGTGTCGTTTACAGCGCATGTTTGCAGCGATCTTTCACGGCTTAATTACTTGTGAAGTATGATGCATGTTCGGAGTGGCACCTGCGAGGAGAGGACGGGCCCGGGGGGCGGGCTAGTTTATTTCGAGAGCATCCGGCGGCTCCCAGCTGTCCACAACGTTAATATGACGACAGCGACACTGTCACTTCTATCCAATCTTCCAAAATATAAATTAAATGTCAATATCGAGAAAATGACTTTTGATATTTTTATGTTTAGAGTTTATGTTGGACGTTTTAAAGCGCCGATGAAATATATTTTTGGTAAGCTTTGAAAACGAGGACCTAATTAAAATTTCATAACCGTATCGGATGACGAAATCAAATAAATTGTATTTTAAATATTGTTAATAAAAAAGATAAAACAAATATAATCAAATATGGATTCTAAAAACAGGAGTTTATTAACATAGAACTGACTGTGATGGTGTGTAAATTATTGAAATGATTCATAAGCCAGGATGTGTATGTGTATGAAAAGGGTACTAAAACGGTCAAATGATGTTCATTTCTATGCTCTGAGTAATATCCGGTTGGTCCTCGGTACTCCCAATGGCTATATTTAACTACGGGACAATCTCCGCTGAATGAAGCAAATTAGCATTTTATGATATTATTAAAATGTAACGCGACCAGTGCTCGGCCGAATCTAATTATATACGTTCATCATAATTATAAGGTCGTAAAAGGTCTGTTGATGAACAGGCTGGCCTCGTCACAGATTGCTATGAAGCTCATTGGCTTAATAACCTCTATGGGCATTAGGATTGCCGATTCCAGTATTGCAGAAATAGGAATTTTCAAGGAAACATTTCTCATGTTGCAGTTCAAAGCGGTACCCACAATGGCACGATACACGGTGGTATTTTATGGTAAATTACCTCGGGTTCCATTGTTGACTAAGAAAAGGGAGCATTTTCCAAAAAAAAATGGGTCAGGTTTTTGCCGAAATCAAGGTTTATTAGACCACTTTGCTTTACACAAAGTAGAGCTCATAGTTTTGGCTTTTGCTCTGAAAGCCTTTCTCGAAATTCTAAATTTAATTTTGTACTAAACTCCTCCAAATCCTGCCTTCAATATAGATCATTGGCTACACATTTACCTACATCTATCACCACTGCGGATACACTAAATAAGATGTTCGGTGTTCGATTTCAGAAATAAACCCGGTGCTCTTTGTGTACTAGAATTGCATACTAAGATATGTAGACGAGGTCCCCACAAGACTGCAAAGCTTGTGAGATTCACATGCATGTTTCCAAACAATAGCTTAAATATTACTGGGAACAGTACCTATTCCGAAAAACTATCACGTCTATAATCCTTGGAAGAGATCCCTAAAGCTGTAGTTTGGCTGTGCTATTATGCAGCACGTTTATGGCGGTCTTAGAAGCCTATCCTTATTGGGCATAGTTCCAATCTCGGGTAAACCTACCTAGAGGGAAACGGGTTTAGGGAGCATTAGGTCTCAAACGCTTTACCCTACATGAGGTAATAGAGGGAAACCCTGCGACATATTTCGTATACCAACCTATACATGCCCTTTTCAAAAACCATTTTCTTGTGCATGTATGAAAATTAAAAACACCATATACGTGGGACACTCAGAAAGTTTTGCGAAACTAAAAAAAATTGTTCTATACGTACATATATTTTTATTAAATCTTTTCAAAGTACTTTCCACCAGCCTCTACACAAAGATTCATGCGCCTAAACCAGTTTTCAAAACACTTTTTCCAGTCCGCCGCAGACACCTCGTTTACAGCCTGCTCGAACGCAGCCAGCGCATCTTCCGGCGACGAAAATTGTATCCCTTTGAGCTGATTTTTTATTTTTGGGAATAAAAAGAAGTCACACGGTGCTAGATCAGGGCTGTAAGGAGGGTGACCCAGGAGTTTGACTGGCGTGCTGTCCAGGAAGTCCCTCGTTTTGAGTGCGGTGTGCGCAGGTGCATTGTCGTGGTGGAGCAGTAGCCCGCGGAGCCCTGTGTTTGGTCGCTTGTTGCTTATAACAGAGAAAACTTCTGGCAAACATTTGGTAGTATACCATTCGGCATTAATGCTTCTTTGATCCCGTAAGGGAATTGATACCAAGTGGCCAGTCAAATTAAAAAAGCTAGCGATCAAAATCTTACCCCCGCTTCTAGATCGCTTCACTTTGGTAGGCGTTGGCTCATTTTGAAACACCCAAACAGTCGACTGGCGCTTGGTTTCTGGGTCGTATTGATAAATCCAGGACTCATCACCTGTAACGATGTCGTAAACACGCCGAGACGAGCCTGCTTCAAATTTGTTAAGCATATCACGGCACCATTCCACCCGGGCCTGCTTCTGAGCATCGGTGAGGTTGTGCGGCACCCAGCGTGATACTATCCTCCTCACGCGAAGATGGCTGTGTAGAATCTCGTGAACGCTTCCCGATCCAATCTTCAATATGTGTTGAATCTCCTGATATGTAATTCGCCTATTGTCTTGGATTAAATTTTTCACTGCTAGCACGTTTTCATCGGTAACAGCCGTCAAAGGGCGACCGCTTCTTTCGTCATCCCCCAAAGTTGGTCGACCGCGCTTGAATTCGTTATACCAACGATACACGGTTGCCTTGGAAGGGCCTTCATCCATGAATGCCATTTGAAGTCTATCGTACGATTCATCCGGTTTCAGGCGACACTTGAAATCGTATAAAATCATAGCTCTAAAATGTTCCCGGCGCAGATCCATATTTCAGTGAGACACAATACTTTGAATTAACTCGCAAAAAATGTGGAGGGAAATTTTGAAATTGGAACTTACTTATTTTTACTTATAAATAATCATATTTTCGAAAAACATTATAACTGGCCAGTCTCCCATATATAAAAACTTTTTTTCGCAATACTTTCTGAGGGGCCTGGTATTTCGTAAACAACATTTGGTATAACTAACAATAAAACGTAAAACAAATTCCAATTGTCAATAAATACATGTATTTTAGGTATGATTTTAAACAGAGGTTTCTTCTCGATTTCAAATAATATTTAAATCGTAAAGATTGATATCAAAACATTAAAGTTTTACCGTGGAAAACTATCATTAAATACGATAATTTATTCAAGACTAATTTCATAGCACAGTGAGTAGGTACCTGATTAGCTAACAAGTGCGTTCCCTGCAAAGTTCTACGAACGAACTCAATCAAGCGACCTTGTACCCACATCTCTTGTGCGTAATTTGCGTTAATAATCTTTCAGCAGGAATGCAACATAATGGTGAAATTGTATGACCCTTTTTATATTGTTGAAAAAGCCATTGTGCACCATGAGCGGTATAACAAGAAAACTTTTATGTTTTGAAGTTTTTAAACGAATTATCGGCTGAATGGGTCATGAATCAAATCGATTGACTGTACCTAAACATAGCGATTTTACCAGTAGAAATGCAAAGATTATATGCCGTAATTTATTCAAAACTAATTTCATAGCCCAGTAACTACCTACCTGATTAGCTAACCAGTGCAAAATTCTAAGAACGAACAGAATCAAGTGTACTTACCTTGTACCCACATGTCTTTTGCTTAATCTGTATTCATTTAATTCAGTGCTGGGTACTAATTAAGATTAATGTTTAGTATATCTGTATTTTTTTGTGCTGGACGACACTTAGTTCCCAATTCAAATGATAATTTCTGCTTTATCAAAAATCTATTTTTTATTACACTTAGGTACCTAATAATCTATTGCAATAAACAGAATAGTTAAAATAGCACGACCCTAAGCCCGTTTTGGCATAGTTTTTACCCGACTGCCGAAGGAGGGTAATGTGTTTATCAATCTATGTATGTATGTTTGTTCCTATGTAGCGTTCTAGAGACCAAACGCGTTGGCCGATTTTGATGATTCTTACGTAATCGTAAACCCTTTATTTTGACATCCCACACGATGGGTTTGCCATCATGCGTATGGGATATCAAAATAAATGGTTTTAAGAAGTGATTTCAAAAATATATAATTCTCATATGTTTAAATTTACCTAATTAGGAAATCAAAATGTTAACTATAAAGTTATATATAAAAAACTTAATTTAAAAAATATAGATAAAAAGCCAGCACGCGAATATGTATCCTCCATCCATGATATTCTTCTTGTTTACGTCTTTTTAGTTCGCCTCATATGTAGTCGGGTTTTTTTTTATTTTTTGTATTAAGTTTTTTTATATTATTGAGAACGTCATAAATGGTATAAAAAGAAAATTTTTATGTATTGTAGTTTTCAAAGGAATTATCGACTGAATGGGTCATGAATCAAACCGCTTGACTATACCTAAACATGCAGTTTTACCAGTGGAAATGCAATGATTAAATGCAATAATTTATTCAAAACTAATTTCATAGCACAGTGGCTACCTGAATGAGTCACTGTGAACGAACGAACAGAATGAAGCGTACCTTGTACCCACATCTCTTTTGCTTAGTCTACATTCATTTAATTCAGTGCTCGGTATTAATTAAGATTAATGTTTAGTTTTACCTGTATTAACATACACTACTAACCAAATTTAACTTTTTCTAGTTCTGTTTTACTGACAACATTGAGTTACAATCTAAATAAACCGAATAGCTGACCCTTGAAACTCGATTTGTGTTGGTTAGGTTTGTTTGTATGTTTAGAAAATGTTTTAATTGTATTTGTGTTTTTTTTTGCCGCGATATATTTTCTGTTGAAACGAGACCTTTGCCTTGAAGTTGAAGTAGACTCATAAATATTGCATATCATAAATGAATAGGTAACTTAGAAACTAAATAATTTATCCTCATATTATTTTCTTTCACAATTCGATGCTCCTTGGAATAAAATTAATTAAACCTTCGTGTAATTTGCTAATTAGTATCGTTTGTATGTAAAGTCTTCGCGTGGCTGGTTAAGTGTACACAACACGCCAGATATCTGCATTTAGATAGACATCTTGTTCCGTTCCCAATGTTCTTGATCGCGATTGGCAAAGCACCACGAATGAAGAGTCGTTTACGTACCCTCCAGTCCCCCACATTACAATATTACATCCCTACATCTACACTATATAGGTATCTATGTAATATCAGAAATCGAAGTTTTGACGAATAAAATACAGAAGCTCGTGAAAGTTTATATCAAAAATGTTCACATCCAATTTGTAACAATTGTTACAGCACCACCGTTCAACGTCCAGCCCGATCGTAGAAATAAGAATATGAGCCTTTTCGCCAACGTCCAATACTACGTGAAGAGAGAAGATAGCTCGACTTAATGTAATATACCTATCGGCGAAGGCAAATTCATATAAAATAATACTTTGTAGGCAAAACGATCGAGAGTCCCTCGGGTGTCGTATAACTGCTAAGCCTTCGCCCAAATTGAGAAACTTGTTGAAAAATCTCACATGTGGGATACGACCGTGCGAGTTATTTTTCAAATTTTAATTGGACCGGCGCCATTGCTTCGTTATGGGCTGCTTAATTAAATGTGTAATTTACAGTTTATACTAGTTTTATTTCCTTTTGTTGTAGTGCAGAACACGAAACAAGAACACGTATTTTGCGGAAAAACTACGAAATAATGTGAAGAGCAAAATAAAATATACAAAGAACAGCAGCCAAGTCGGTACAAACAAGAACAACAAACTATTGACACATTTTAATTCACGAATGTAATACTCAAGAAAAGCTTTCCGTACGTCATTGATGAATAGTACATTACGGAGAGTAGGTATATCCACACAAATCTGAGATATTTTTGTAGAGAAACACATTTCAGTCGTGGAGTTAGTTACGCCCCTGTATCCGGCAAAACCCCAAGAAAAGCCTCTCAACGGCAAATCTCCTGTCTGTTCTCTAAAATACGTATCAGAAGGAAACTGCAACCTTTGTTGTCGTGACGATACAAAACGTTGAGACAGTCTTGATATATTCGGTTTATTTATAGAACAAAGCCTATTTTCAGAGTTGAATATGTTATAAAATAATGTAGAGAACGTTACTACTAACGCTTGATGCAAATTATTCGAGAAATCTTAGCTAGTTTGAAATAACAAAGATAAGTAACGCTGTAGAAATACATTGAGTCTGTCTGGAGATGACTGGCTGCTTCCATTCCGCTAAAATAACTGCACATTAAAGTTTTATCATTACAGATTGAACGAGGGAGCTGAGGTAGGATTTATAGAAATCCCCCAGAGCTCATGAGTGGAGCACGTCCCACCGATTCTACTAGATTCCTTCGTCCTGTAATTCCGCAATAAGACAATCATAAATGTCCAACTTAAATTGAAACAAAGAAAGGATAATGTAAAATGCTAACGGGTTCTACAAGAAGCGGCAAGCCTCGTGCTGGACCCGGGAAAGGTCAGCCACCTTCCGGCCTACTTTTTTAAGAAAAGGTTAAATAAAATATTTAGACAAACTAATGGAGCCCAAAAATTTAAGCAAAATGAGAAATGAATATTTAATTAGGAGGTTGATCTAAAAATGCGTACCTAATTAATTTAGAAAGGAACGCTTTATTTTAATACTGAAATACAGTATGGAACTAATTTAAACAGCAGCGTCTATCCCTTTCATGAACGAGTGACGTAATAAGCAGTAACAACAGGAAATGTTAATTGAAACGACCCCACGTTCATTTGCTGCATTTCAGAGCTGCGACTGCAATCTGCAAGCGTCGAGCGAGCGAAGCGTGTACTTATTAATTACATCGCCGGACTAGCCACAATGCACGCTCAACTAAACCAACAATAACTTCTCAATTACGACACAATCGATAAACAACGCCAAACCCTCGAGTCATAAACCAACTTATAATAAATGATACATTCAAACTCCATTCTAAACGCTCAGTTTTACATTCATAAACAATTTGTAATACTTAATGTTGACATTTGTATCAAGAGATTCACTTTGAGAAACCGTAGCGAGATAATACGAAGGACGCGCTGTACATTATCTCAGTTTAGCAGGCACATTTATCAGGCTGTGGTCACATTCCACTAACGAAAAAATATACGGATTATGTACCTTAACGAAAATATTGCAGGATTTACGATGTGGCCACCGGCGTCGTGACAGAAATAGAAAATATCTGATAGGACCGCCTTGCACATAACATACATCATACGATGACAGCGACACGGCTAACCGTTAACAAACATTGTACAGAAAACATTGCACGGAATATACGATAACTTTTCCCTGTCCGTCCATCTATCAAATCAAAAAGATTGACAGCACGAATAAAAAATAGAAAAAGAAATTAAAATTTACTCACTTGTTCGCAGACAGAAAAATCATCTAAAACTGAGACGATTCCTTTACAACATAAATCTTTGTTACAACTAGGGTGCGCAGTCTTCAACTATAAATGTTTAATTTTCTTTGAAATCGAAGAGATTATTCTTAATTGTGAATCTGAATCGTATTCTAATTATCACATTTTTTGTCTAAAGGAGCTTGTGGCTAAATAATAACAGCCGCACGGGTCGATCATCAAGGTTAAGCAATGCTTGACGAGGTTGGTCCGTAGATGGGTGACCATTTCAACATACCGAGTTTCCTCCGTGCCTCGGAAAGCACGTTAAGCCGTTGGTCCCGGCTGTCATTTGAAGATCTTTGACAGTCGTTACGGGTAGTCAGAAGCTTAAGATCTGACACCAGTCTTGCCAAGGGGTACCGTGTTACCCAGTTACTGGGTTGTGGAGATCAGATAGGCAGTCGCTCCATGTAAAACACTGGTACTTAGCTGAATCTAAGACTGGAAGCCGACCCCAATATATTTTTTGGAAAAGGCTAGGCAGATGATGATGACATTTTTTGTCGCCATTTCTTATGTTAGCGAGCTCCATGAAGCCCACAGAACAAAAAAAACGCCTACATGAAGCCCATTGTGGAACTTGAAATCGAGTTTTTATCCAAACGCTGAATCGATTCGATATTTAAATGTACAAGTCTTGTCAAGACATTACGTCATACATAGAAACAAATATTTGAACTGGAAAACTTCCTACGGTATGTTTTGACGCGCTGTCATACTTATGTCGAGCTTAAAAAGTTTCAAGGAAATGTTTTGGCATGTTTAATCATACATATTAATAGAATAAATTTGGGCCAAGGCAGAAATACGAAGTCAGAATTGAATTATAAAATTCGTGTAAAAAAATCGAAGTATACCATTACGTTTGTTCCCTAAAAACCTTGATCTTACTTGTTCTTTGAAAAAAAATTTCGTCTATGTGTATTTTTTTTAGTATGTAAAGTGTATTTCCAGAATCAGAAACATGAAAGACACGTGAAATCAGTGAACATTCACTGATTTCACCGTCAATTCTGGTTTTTTTTTTTTTTTTGATAGAGTATATTGCGAAATTAGTGCCATTTTAATTTAGAGAAGATCTGATGAAGCACTTCAGAGATATACAAATAATGACGGAAAATCATTCGGGATTGCTGCAATCGCATGTCCTGTTATTGATTATACCATTTCATAACATAACATCACGCAAGTACGCTCTAAAGGCGTAAGCAGATGTGTAGTGTGTGTGCAGTGCACCTTGGTACACTCTCATTTCACCGGCTATGTTCAAGATTCATAGTATACGGGTAATCTATTCTAGCATTATAGGTACCTTACTAAAGGCAAGTTGTCTAACTAAAATATGAAAAATAAAAAACTTTTTTCGTCGGTAAGTCGGTAGTATTTTTTTATTGAAAAGATTTTTGTTTTTCACGTTGTAGTGCTTTATTTGGAAGTCGATAGTATTTTTTTGTAAAATAGTTTTTCTATAAGTCACCGTTTCTTCAGACTTCTTTTACCTTTATATCCACATTCATACTCAAAACATTAATCGAGACATGGTCCTCAATTCTTTATTTACATGCACGATATTGAGGGTTCCGTATAGTCAACAAGGAACCCTTATAGTTTCACAATGTCCGTCCGTCCGTCCGTAGGCAGCTTAGCTCAGAGACTCTTAGTACTAGAAAGCTATAATTTGGCATAGATATACAATCACGCCGACAAAGTGGGAAAATAAAAGCAAGGTAAAAAAAATTACTGTACCTACCTGTACACGTAAAGTGTGTTACACCTTACCCTACTAGGCAAGCGTGTTACACCGTCGACCACATCATCGCTTACCATCAGGTGAGATAGAGGTCAAGCGCGAGCCTATCTATAATAATAAAAAATAAAAAAAAATAAAAAAAATACTCGTCTATCCCATGCTGTAAGGTATCGTTATATAGTACGTTTCTTTGAAAACCATTTTTCGATTCAGGGATCCGTTTGCGTAAAATTAAGCTTTAAATTGCATACTTGAATTTTTGTTAGTCAAGTGTCTAACCCTTATTTTTTTTTTTCTAAATGTTTACTTTCGGTTATGTGAAAAAAATCACGGCAGTAGTATAATTAACGATATTAAAAGAATAACTATCACAGCTAAGTAGGCTTTACAAGTTTACGAGTAATAGTCGACCAATTTATAAAATGGAAATGGCAAAAAAAAAAAAAAAATGTAATATGCTTGTAAAATTTGTGTATATTGATGTATGTGTACTACAGTTTTCGAACGGCAAAATATTTTTTTTCCCTACGTTACAGCGATGTTCGGTGCTTTCATTGTTTATGAACGTTAGTACCTAATGTTACCTATTTATTTTGGGTAATGTAGCTGATTATACGGAACCCTCGTGCGCGAGTCAGACTCGCACTTCGCCGGTTTTTACTCCACTTTTCGGTCACCGTTACCACTTTCAGACCGTTTCTGTTCTCTCCTAACTACAGTATTGTACAGAAAGATATTGTCAAAGTATAATATTACAAGAAACCTTGGCTTAATTATCCATTGCTAAGCATATTAATCCAACATATTTGCAGCTAAGCTTCGCAGGTATCTCAAATGTTAATTAATTTATGAAACAATATAAGTTCTTCCATAAATAAGAGCTTTGATACTTGTCTGAAATATAACTTCACTCGTTTAGAGTAATGAGTATTAAAGTTATTAATTATCGTTTCTTCGTAAAAAAAACTAGAAAATAACTACACTAATAGGTTCATATAATTTCTTATATTTATTATGCTTAGCTTTTGCCCTCGACTTCGCTCGCTAATAGCAGTTATTTTTCTGTATGAAACACTGACGTAGTCAGGGTTACAGAGGACCCTTTTCTGTACCCCTGGCAACGTCTATGCGAAATTTCATGATGATCGGTCGAGTAGTCTTGAAAAGTCGGCGTGAAAGCGTAACAAACAAACATACTCACATTCGCATTTATGTAGTATCGGGATGTTAAGATACAGGTAAGAAATCAACAATGATGAACAGAGGTCAGTCTTACATCAATTCTCGTTTAGGTCTACTCTTCAAACATCATACAACGGGACATCTCGTTTTTACCTGCGTCCCTCACCCCAGCTTAATTACTAACTTAACTACTAGCAATAAAGAACGGCAATTTTATAACTACAATGCCAAATATTGATAAATATCTGTTTGCAAGATGTTTATAAATTATTCGCAACTGAAGTTTTCACAATTCCATAGACCCTGCCATAAATTACACTCTAATACAAAAAGTACATAAATGAGCCTATAAACTATTTTTCCAATTCCACATTTATAATATGAAAAAGTCACGATTTCTTGGTCTTACGTCAATGCGTTTATGACATGGGATGTGTGTCTGCCAAAAGCATACCTTACAAAAGAAATCTCAGAATGTTTTTTTCTAATAGCAAGGACAAAAAGATTATAAGTTTTCTTGTTTTTCATTTTGTTAAAGAAAATCTGAATAACTTCAAGGGCAATATCATTCCACCAGATATGCTTTGATCCCCATGAATATTGGCCTTGGTCACTCTAAATATTATCTACTGTTTTGTGACAATGTTTTTTTTGTGATTGCAGCGCAACCATGCTCGTCTCGAATAATTTACGAGTAGCATCTGGTAGAGAGAATTCTGCAGCTAGGTTCCATTTTCTAGTATTTTCTTCTTTTTGCGGTTTCTTCTAGTGGAGTTACATAAAATAAATCTTTTCTTGTCTTTACCAACTTTTCTTTTTCATAAAGTTTACTCCGAATTCCTTGCATTGTTACGAGATTCACAGAGCGAATGCTTTGAGGAACTAACGAGGTAAAATAATTTGTTATTTCCGCAAAGCAAAGGATTGTGTTCCTGTCTCATTAATAAATACTGAATAATTAATCGCCCGGATGTTAGGGCAAATGATGGGATGTTTTAGAAGGGTATATGAACCCTTTTGGTTATGTGTGACCCTTCGAATGTCCTTCAAGAGGATCAGTTCCGTAGTAGGTACATACTGGTGCTCGGATGTATGAAATTTAGGAACATACTTACATGAAAGTAGGTATATAGGGTGCAATCTACGAGCGCCCTTAAAAAGTGCCTCTAAGTTCTTACCGCAGTCGTTCATGGATTTGACGTTGCTTTAAATGGAGCAGACACAGGCTGAAAAAACAATGAAATAACAGTTTAAGAAAAATATTACTAGAAATCCCACATACATCTTAAAAACTTTCATGACTTCGTACTTTGTAGAGTTATATATTTTTGTTCTGAGACAACTTTGTCATACAATGCTATTCCCCTAGGTTTTACTACTGGTATGGTACATCTGATACATTTTGCCGACGGCAAAAAACAATACTCTAATAACAAGAAAGACAAAATATTATAAACTAAGTTTTCACCACGGCTTCGCTACCGTAGGGCACCCCAAAGGACCTGTTTTAGGGATAAAAATAGCCTATGTTAGGTTATGTTATTCAGAAATGTAGTTTTCTACTGGTGACAGAATTTTCTAATTCGGATTAGTAGTTTTTAAGTTTATCCGTTACAAACAAACTTCCAAACAATCAAATCTTTCCTCTTGATAATATTAGTGTAGATGTAGATAAAAAAATAGATATGAAATTCTGTATTTATAGATGTTTATTAATTAAAAATGCCTCAAAGACTTAACGAATTTGGATATAATTTTGAACACAAATGGAACATGGCCAAGTTATCAAAATAGGATGTGTTAATCCCAGTAGTTTATTTAGTTCTCGTGGCATATTTTTCGACTTTCAAACGGGCGAAGCCGCTGGTATAGGCTAGTAACTAATATAATTATCTTCTATATCTACTAGTAAGTAAATGTAGGTACCCAGACACGCTTCAATTAATGACAACGCACCTGCCCAGAACCCTAGTCTCAAGTAGTCCGCCCCCTAAGACCCCATGGGGTTAGCAAAGGTATAAAAGCAGAGAATAGGAAGGAACTGACTAATTACGTCATACTTGTATGTTACATCACGTCGTAGTAGTACTTTCCTAAGTAGTATTTATCATCGTACATCCTTAAAACCAAAGAAACACGATTTATTTCAGTAGTTTTTTGTTAATGCAAAACTCAGATTACAGAACAGAGTAACTGCGTTTTACAGGTCTCGATAAGAATATCTGTGACAGACGAACAAAATCTTATTTTATAATGTTTTATTTTCAGTTTCAAAGGACGGAAACCTAAAAAGGCAAGTTCTACCAGTATTTGTTACTTCTGCAAACGCAGCACATTTGTCAATAATACTGGAACCAATGAAAACTAAATAAAGAATCTAATCTAGGTTCTAAGAACGGTCACAACACCTACCTGCTTTTTATAATCTTGCGGACTTTAACTACTATACTTATGTACCCATCTTTTAGGTAAATTTAAACACGACACAAATTAATTCATTTTGTCGTACTGAAGCCCGAAGCTCTTGTCGGAACACGCTTAAATATGTGACAAAACAATAATGTCGAATTAACACGAATCATTTTCAATTAACCTTTCGGTTTAAGTACACGCTGGCTTTTGTCGTTCGCTTCCTAGAATCGAAGCGAACGGAGATTTTAATTTGAACCCGCTATTGTTACTGAAAGTCTATAAATGATTTATTATTGAATTTAATTACTGTTATCAAATAAAAGGGATGTTTCAATAAAATTGGGTTAAAAGTCATTCACGGCTTATTCCCGAGACTTCAGTGCTGTGGCCTGTCCCAAAGATTTTCGGGATAAAAATGGGTAGTAAGTTATGGTATGTAGTATGTATGACACTCAGTAAAAGAGTTTTTACAATCGGAGCAGTCAGTACTTTCAGACATTGTCGCCCACAATGATATAATAGTACATAATGGTACAAGTGTGCAATACCGTTGAGGCGCCATTGAGACCCGAGCCGTAGGTGAGGGTCTTAAGGGAGCCGAAGACGGTAATCATCAATACACACGTGTTTCATAGGACGTTTTTCAACACACTTGTGAAGAAAATAATACTAAAAATCATTTTCAACAGTAAAAACGAGTTGTGAAAATGTTTTCGCAATGGCGGGCAAAATTAATCAGTTTTCCTATGCGCGCGCATTTAACAATAGCGATCGGCCATAGACTAAAAGAATGAGGTTTCTTTTTTTTTTGGCTTTTCGTGGATAGTGTTTTAGCCACGTACAAAATAGGGAATTTTATTTTTTTCTTAATTACAGAGCAAATAAAAAAATAAAATTTATATTTGAGTGAAATTTTTATTTATCAAGCACGTACACGTTGAAATTATCTATTTAAATACGAAGTTGCATGAAATGAGCAAGCAATAGTTTCATTAATTTACTTGTACTATATTTAGCTACAAAACTACCGTTTAATAATACCATCACGAATTTAAAGAAGCAATAAAAATGTTGCTAAAATGAAGTAAACTAAACGATTATACGTATACACGGTTACATAACTGAGTAAAATAAATAAATGAAGCCTAACAAAAACTAGGAGTCCCGGTGTATTCTGACTGTTTGTGAGGCACAAAATGTTACACAATGAATTTACTATCTTGTTAAAAACTCGGGTTCTCTACTTCACAATAGACTTTATTTTTATCACACAGTTAGCAAACATTACCCGGGTTGTTTATTGTGAAATATGAAATAACTTTTCCAAAGGGTCTGTGAAATATTATTCTAGCGCAACCATAGATGTTTATCTTTAAACGCAACCGCAACGCACTTTCCTTCTATTCTCATTCCTCTATGCCTCTATGTATTACAAGTAGCAAAATAACTAGGTCATCATTCAATTTAAGGTTGGCACAACATGCAGGACCTGATTTACCCGCAGGCTAATCAGGCATAGCCTGGGGCGCGATGATCGAAGGGGCGCCAAGCTTGCACAGAATAAAATTTAGTTTACAAATTCATGCGTAATAGACAAAAGTTGTCATTCTGTCAGTGTCAACACAAAAAGTTATTGTCAAGTGGCTTGTAGAGCAGTGGTGGCCCAGTAGTATCGGCCGCGACTTACAAGTTGTAGGTCGTGGGTTCGAGCCCAGGCAGGCGCTTTACTTTGTGTAAATTATTTCATCACCACTGCTCTCAAAACGGTGAAGGAAAACATCGTGAGGAAACCGGCATGTCCTAGAACCAAAAATTCGAAGACATGTGACATCCAGTGACATCCACCAACCCGCACTGGGCCCGCGTGGTGGATTACGGCCCATTTGCCTCTCAGAGAGGAGGCCTGTGTCCCAGCAGTGGGAACATTAATAGGCTGATGATGTGATGTGATATGAAGTGGCTTTTCGAAGTATTTTGCGTGTATTTTAATGTAAACAATGGCTTATTCTTTCTAATTGTGTATCAAATTTATCATGATATTAATATGAAAAAATGTGATGTGGCAAAAAACCCCAAAAATCTTTAAATAAAAAGTAAGTTCAAAAAACCGTCTAGTGAAAAATCACGCTCTAAAAAACAAGAAACAAGAAAATAATCTCATCTGAAATGATTATGTACAACCTATTCGATATGTATCGGATATTAAATAATCAACTTATATGTAATAAATATTTTTCAACACACTTGCTCATAAAGTGGCTCTAATTTCACCGCAATTAAGCACATAATGATACCTGTTATCAAACTGTGACTTTATTATTGCTATTATTCACAAGTGAGTTATAGAGTATTTTTTTTAAATTATTGATTCAGTTTCTTTGTTCTTAAAAAAATTTCGATACAAAAAAGATCGTGCTCAATAGTACAAATAAATTAATGTACCTATTGCTTGCTCATTTCATGCAACTTTATATTAATTTCAACTTGTACGTGCTTGATAAGTAAAACTTTCACTCAAATATAAATTTTATTTGCTCTGCAATTAAGAAAAATTGAAATTCCCTATTTTGTACGTGGCTAAAACAATATCCACGAAAAGCCAAAAAAAAGAAACCTCAATCTTTTAGTCTGTGGCCGATCGCCATTGCATAGGAAAACTGATTAATATTGCCCGCCATTGTGTATTTTTTTGTATTATTTTCTTCACAAGTGTGTTGAAAAACGTCGTATGATACACGTGTGTATTGATGATTACCGTCCTCGGCTCTCTTAAGACCCTCACCTGCGGCTCGGGTTTCAATGGCGCCTCAGCGGTAATCACCAGCATTGCACACTTGTACCATAATGTACTATTATTGAATAACATACATATCCTTTTTAGAGCGTGGTTTTTCAGTAGACGGGTTTTAGTTTTTGAACTTATTTTTTTCAATTCATATATGTGCTTTCTAAATTTATATTGGACATCGCTGACAACGGTGTAGAAAACTATCATGAGGACCAAAGATAATATTATACTAGCATACAGATCCCTCATCCCATACTAAGGAACCGTGCCGACGTAACTAGCGTTTTTCGACAGATTATTTGTTGTACATCGATCGCGTTCGGTTCCGTTCCACAGCGATAGACAGATGGTGTTAGCAGCGACTTGCAAGAAACAGGGTTTACTCGGTTCGTAAATATTTTTATCCATAGGTAAATACATTGACGATTTGTTTTATAGTATTTTTTTGCACATTATTACAGTTGCATTGCACCAAATAGTGTTACAATACAAATTTAAGCAATCGAGTGGCATTCCTCGGCAATTTAAAACCTATATATTAGCATCAATTTTAAATGATCCGTTCAAATAATCTGTGAAATATGAATTAAGAGCCCAATATTCCATAATTTTGTGCTAAGGAGAAATGATTTAACAAGAAAATAATTTTTTATGTTCAATTCCAGAAAATGTTAATTTTACACAAAATCAACTAGAAATCGGTGCATATCGCGCCATCTAGTGATATTTATTTGAACCAAATGTTCTTTCTTAGCGTTTATAGTTAATATAAGTGCGAAATCACCAACCCACATTATTGCTCGTTCCTTCTCACTATGAGAAACCCTTACCCTGCAGTGGGTAGTTTTATTCATATATATTGCGAAAAGCAGTCTGCTCTTTCCACTATACGCATGCCAGCTTGATTGTCGTAGTGTCTGATTGGCTGACTTATCTGCACTACGTTTCCTAAGTTTGATTCCAGTAGTTCAGAACTCCAAATAGTTGATTCATGTCATGTTGGCAGACCGTTTGAGATACATGAAATACGAGTGTTTACTACAATCCCACGAATTTAATTATTTCCTTTCATGTTGATTAACTGAAAAATAGTCCCAAGTCCCAACCATTTTTTTTTTACCAGTAGATTGCTACTTGGATAGCTCTGTCAAACTCCACGGTCAGATCTTGAAGATCACGAATGTGATAAAATTTATAATTTGAAGTTTGATTAGGAACAAAACATACCGCTCCCCACCACCTGCTTCAATTGCTTGAATCCTTTGTTATTTTGTAAGCAAGCTTTAATTATTCGAATTTTCATCGCATATCAAGTGTCAGTAGCTGTCTTTATCATTATAGTTATCAACGCCTACACACCCTTTGTTCAGTTATAACAGGCATGTTATTAAATAAGGTATTCTTGAAACGTAATAATGTGTACAATATTCGGGTAAAAACGTATATAATTATTTAGGTACGTTTCGAGCTTGATTGTAATAAAGGCACAAACAAGTGCACACTAGGGTAATGTTTCGGTAAACAAAGGAAATATATACAATATTTAACACATTTTGTTAGTGTTCGAGTGGTCATGTTTTTGACATCGAAAATAATTAATATTGCCTGCATAGTGTAACGAATAACGATGTTTAACTGCATATCTACCTAATAAAACATGTTACTGTGGGTACATAGCTACCTATGTTGCCTGATAATTTCACTCAGAATGCGAAAACACATTTTAAATTCAGCTGCAGCTCTCGCTGAAAAGTGCAACGAAAAAAGTTCTTACTTAACTTTATTTCTCTTCTGGCATCACCTTTTCGTCGCCGTGGTGGCCCGCAAGTTTTATTTTAATGCTCACTATCCACACCTCAGCAAGTTTTATTGCGCAGGTTTATTTTCCAGAATGCCACAAGTCGTCTGTTTGACACTTTTTCAGAGAATCTCAAGAAATTGTTTACTCAAATTCGGCCAACCTTTTGACAAAGCCAACTTGAGAAATAATGTCAGTGAAAATCATATGAGCAACCTTGGTTTAATATTCTGAAGTGGCCGCAATTTTCTTTTTTTACCGAGGCCCTTTTCTGTGTCAAATGAAGGCCTCCATACTGGAGTTTCCAAGTCATGTTGGTGACTTGGAAACTCCAGTATGGCGGCCTAAGTTCTTAGCCGAACCCACAGTGAAAGCGCTTTACCAAAACATTGTCATCATTGTTTTGCTCTACTCCCAATTTATTTGCAGTTTAGGCAACATATCTTCTTATCATACTTCTCTATTAGTTATCATCTGAAAGAATAGAAATAAAGAAAGTCTCCTTTTTAGCACGGCCCATCCATCGTTCCTTTGGTCTTCCCCTGCTCTTAAGCGTTTCCAAAACATTTCATGCGTATGTATGAAAAATACACCAAAAGAAATAAAACAAAAATATGTAATTGTAAAGCAATAAACAGACGCTGGGAACAATGCAGCACCTATGCAAAATATTTGATTGACAGTCCAATATTGTTTGCATGCATATTTTTATTACCGCTTCCATTTTATGAAACACACGAAGCGTTGATACCGCTCGAGACCATTGACATGTGCTAGCCCTAGGTTTAGAGGATGACAATAGTGGGAAAGTATTTTTTATCTATTATAGGCTCGCGCTTGACCACTATCTCACCTGATGGTAACCGATGATGTGGTCGACGATGGAGCACGCTTGCCTAGAAATAACCTATTCACTCTTGACTTATACTCGTAGACCCGTACCCTCTTACTAATAAACGCGGTATAAAGTTATAGCAAGTATAAACCTATGAAAATGTATGGTTATTCCTTTGTTATACCTGGTATAACTTTATACTGCGTTTATTAGTAAGAGGGCTAGATTGTAGCTATCGGGAAACATAGACTCCGGCAGGGAATTCCACATTTATTTGTTCTAGATATCAATTTTCAGGAGGTAATGTGCCGTTTTTTACAGAAAATTTACATAATTTTAATAAACCATCGCGCCTATATTCCCCCAAGGGTTAGCAGTAAGCAGAGCTGAACCTGTAGTGCACACACATTTCACCTATTTCCATCAACCGGGCACAAAAACAGACTCCATTTATTTATTTATTTATTTTAAATAGTACAGCCACATCACATGCATTAAACATCGACAGAAAAATATAGACAACTTTAGGATCAATGTAAATGACAAGTACGCGGCGTACATAGCACTTGTGATAACATTGCCGCCCAGTAATAACACAACTCTAGTATTAATTAAAGATACATTACATAAGATGATTATTTGGTAAATTATACAATTAAATTCGTAAGTACCAAATTTTTTTTTACTGCATTATGGCAATCTGTTCGAAAACAATAAGCCACCTGTTTAGCTGGAACCACATCCTGATTATATTTATTGTTATCATCGAGAGCCAATCAATTGCTGAACTTTCCAGAAAACCCGCTTCTTGAC
Organism: Orthosia incerta; assembly: GCA_948252205.1. Lineage (NCBI taxonomy): Eukaryota > Metazoa > Arthropoda > Insecta > Lepidoptera > Noctuidae > Orthosia > Orthosia incerta. Next base: position 17,613,476 of record OX411746.1, on the reverse strand, counting down.
TCAGTCTACAAATCTTTGGGCGAGACTGGGAATGCCTTGTCTCTTCAGTCGATTGTACTGTAGTCCACCCTTTCCACTTAAGGCCTGTGCGAGTTCGTTTGCATGAGTTGAAAGTTTCTCCTGGTATTTCAGGCTTGCCTGGACTATTACCTCACGAACAGTGATAAGTACCTAATAAAATTTAAAAAGTATAAGTTAGCTTCTCAAACATAGTTTAAAATCATTAAAATAATTAAGCCAGGCTCCAGGCTGCTACTGGAAATTCCAGATGGAAAACCCAATAACACTTTGCCCGACCTAGGAATCGAACTCAGGACGTCATACTTAACAGTAGCACCTGCGACCAATACACCAATGAGGCATTCCTAAAAATTACTCACTATTATTTATGACAGAAAACACATTATCATTTATTTTTCAATCTCTAACAATCGGTTTCATGCAAGGTATTATTGAGGAGTTACAAATAACACGCAAATTAAGTAATGGGATTGGTGCTTGATAATTTATGCAAACCAATCACAACTAACGCGCGTTTTACATTCTGACACATTAATTTATTGATAATTATCGTTCATGGAACTGGGTCGTAGAAATAGAACAGACTACGCATATCAACTTCAATGGCGAGTACATCACTCACCTTCGGTTTGCCGACGATATAGTGGTCATGGCTGAGACCATGGAGGACCTCAGTACAATGTTTGATGAACACAGTAGAGCTTCCGAAAGAGTGGGTTTTAAAATGAACATGGACAAAACCAAGCTTATTTTGAACTTGAATGCCCATGTTACACTCACTCCTATAAAGGTCGGAGGCTATATACTCGAAGTTGTGGATGACTATGTCTACCTGGGACAAACGATCCAGTTGGGTAGGGCAGCGTTCGGGAAGTTGCGCGGCGTCTTCTCGTCCAACTTAGTACAGCGTCTCAAGACGAATTTCTATCACCAGTGTATGTTGCCAATGATGAATGGGCCTCATCAGAAAGCTTACAGACTATTTATATAGAGAAGAGGACTATTCTCGAAGTTTTCTTGCGTGATCAAATCAGAAATGTTATGAAATAGAGATCCGCAAGAGAACCAGGGTTGCCGACATAACCCGAGGAATTGCCCAACTTAAGGGGCAGTCCCGTTCTGTCAATCCGTTCTGTGAGCAATGTGCTGCCCGCACATTGCTCACAGAACGGATGGCCGATAGGGCAGAAACGTTCTGGAGAGGTGTCCGTGAACCGGAAAACGTTGCGTTGTAGGGCCTCCCACTAGGTGGACCGATGACATGCTGAAGGTTGCGGGGAGCCGCTGGATACGAGACGCACCGGACCATTAATTGTGGCGACGCTTGGGTGAGGCCTATGTCCAGCAGTGGACATCTTTCGGCTGATATGATGATGATGACGTATACAAAACATGTAGTTAATTTCGAAACCCCCGATAATGAACCTGATGGGAGGTAACTCTTCATATACATATATTGACTATTTGCACTTATACATCTTTACTCCATTAATCTATCTCAAATATAACTCAAACTCTGGCAGTGTTGGCTAGAACCACTGCTAAAGATGCATTGGCGTCAGAATTATTAATGGGCCTGAGTACAGATATTAATTTAGAGCACTCTAACCGAGAAATCTTCAGGTCCTGACGCCTCTCACGTTAAATTAATTAACAGCTGCTTAAAAAAACGAATGTAATCTTTTAAGGAAGACCGAAATTAATATTAGAAACCGGGCGTGACGAAGTATCGTATCTAGCGCGTGTGAAGTGATCAATGACGGGAAAGAGGAGTGACGTCACCGCGTGACACGTGACTCGCACATGACACTACACCACCGCAATTTCCGAACCAAATATAACTTGCTTTCCGGTGATAAATTGGATGTAGGTGGGTATTTCTGCATATTATTATCTACGTACTTCGCAGTCATAGATTCGCTGATACATTTCTTCCTACAGTTATTTTTTCAGTGTTTATTTTGTACCACGTTTACATAACCTATGAAAATACCGCTTTGAGTACACACAAAAGTACTATTTTATCAGGTGGCCCACTGGCTAAGACTTTGTCTGTGGTACTTGAAATCATAGGTTAAAATCCGGGCAATTACGAATGTGACTTTTCAATTTTATTTTATAAATTTGTCTTAGACAACGCTGACATAGCTGAAGCAAAACATCGTGAGAAACTTATATCTATACTATTATATATAATATTATAAAGAGGAAAGATTTTTTGTTTGTTTGTTTGTACTGAATAGGCTCCGAAACTACTGGACCGATTTAAAAAATTCATTCACCAATAGAAAGCTACATTATTCCTGAGTGACATAGGCTATTTTTTATCCCGAAAACGGATCCTGTGTGGTGGTCCACGGGAGCGAAGCCGCGGGGAACAGCTAGTAGTTAATATAAGTTTGAAATCGCCTACCCGCCTTGAGCAAGCGTGGTGATTAAAGCTTGTCCCTTCTGTGTATGAGAAGAGGCTTTTGCCCTGCAGTGGGACAGTAGCAGGCTGGTATTATTATTTCATCATATTTACCTAAACATATTACTTACTGATACCCAATGTTCACTAACCGACACAACTTTCCAAACTCCGTTTTCCATGTACCAAAGTTGAAACATTAACCGGAGATCAAAACTCAGGCAGCAACTACGCTCGCGACCGGGGCAGAGCGTCAACTTTAATATATGTAACAGGTCACCCAACTAAAAGCAGGATTATCTGTCGTTAAGGCCGCGCTTACCGAAGAGCCCCGTGTTTAAAACTAAGCCACGCAATCTGAAATCACTTAGACACATGTTGCTTGCCCCATAGAAATAAGGATCTACATTGAAAGGTATATTAAAATGTCGGTTCGACGCTATACAAATCTAGGGTGACATTTAAGTGCCTTAATTACTCTACTTACCTTTGGTCACGGATTAGTGAGGCAATGGAATGCTAGTTTTGAATCCTAATGATCGAATTTGCATGTGGGATTTGGGGTTGTATCAGTTGACTCATTGATTTAGGCTAGTTGTTAAGCATCGGGTTAGACTGGAAGCTGAACGCGAGTTCAACACAGTAGGAAAAATTTTAGAGCCCCGTGTTTAAAACTAAGCCACGCAATTTGAAATGACTTAGACACTTGTTGCTTGCTCCATAGAAATAAGGATCTACATTGAATAGGTATATTAAAATTTCGGTTCGACGCTATACAAATCTAGGCCGACATTGACGTGCCTTAATTACTTGCCTTTGATCACGGATTAGTGAGGAAATGGAATGCTAGTTTTGAATCGTAATGGTCGAATTAGCATGTGGGATTTGGGGTTGTATCAGTTAATCGGTTGAGTCACTGATTCGTTGAATATCGGGTTAAACTGACCCCAACACACGACTGGCAGATGATGAATCAACATCGGATCAGAATCATCGCAGGAGGATTGGCTTTGTTTGATGAATTATATTCAGATATTTCATATCGACATAGTCACAGCCACTGCCTGCATTCTTTTATTCCATTTGCTTCCTACTCTGTAAAACGCTATAATTACCCTACTTTTCCGTTATATAGTAAGTACTGTATATCATTACGTCAATAGTACGTAAGCATTAGGCCGGTAATCGGTCTAACAGCTTGTATCCTCAGTATTAATAGCCTCGCCTTGGGTTGACTGTTGACATAAGCTAAATTATCTCAATACGGGATACTAAATCACGCTTGGATTACGTAATGGTATAAAGTAATCAATTTACTTACTTGAAGGGAAATGTGTCTGTGTTCTTTACAAAAAAAAGAATCTCTCGTACAAATTAATTAATTAAACAAAGGATCTGTCATTCTTTTTGTTCGTAGGTGTCGCAGAAAGAGGCGTTAATGTCAAGAATATGGGTCAAGGCTATACGTACCAGGAATCACTAATCACTTTAGCAAGAGTGGTGATCACGGATACATTCCATAATAGAACGCTTGTCACATGTCGAACCCAAGGAACATGTTTGACAATGCAGTCTGATATGACGAAGGATAGTGTCGTCTTTGTGTCTGGTTTTCGAAGTTTATGCAGACGGTTGACTAAGAATATTCAATCGCCTTTGTCTATGGCAACAAAATCGACGTTTCAGTAGCCATTGTTGCATCGTATATGTAAATCTCAGCCATTGTTCTGGCACCTTTCAAACGCCCGTTCTCTAAACATCGCTCCGTCAAACCTGGAAAAAGTGTAGCCGTATACACAGTTTTACATACTGTACGGAAAAGATCGGTTTTAAGTTACGTCAGAATGTAAAAACTGATCATGTTTTTTTTTGAAAATTATTAATGTGTCCGCTACGAGTCTAAAAGTCTAATCAATAATTCCTTAGTTCTAAAAATCATATGGTAAAACAGTCGCGTCGGTTACGAAATTATACATTCTGACGTTGTAATTTAGTCTCAACGGACGGGATTTATGATTGCTCTTCTCGGGCCACTCTCATCGTATTAATATTAGTGGGGCGAGGCGGGAGACAGGAACATCGCTCCTAGGAAACCGATCTCGAAACAAACCCAATTAAACGCGCCCGCGCCGCGCCCGCACCCGTACCAAACAAAGTAGAAAGTACAGAAGGCTGACTTCGTACAACTACTGAACACAGACACTCACACATTGATGCGTACTTACGGCCATCTCAAAATATGTCAAGCGAATGAAAGTCGAGCAGTGGTGGCCCAGTGGTATCGGCCGTGACTTACAAGTTGTAGGTCGTGGGTTCGAGCCCAGGCAGGCGCTTTACTTTGTGTAAATTATTTAATCACCACTGCTCTCAAAACGGTGAAGGAAAACATCGTGAGGAAACCGGCATGTCCTAGAACCAATAATTCGAAGACATGTGACATCCACCAACCCGCACTGGGCCCGCGTGGTAGATAACGGCCCATTCCCTCTCACAGAGAGGAGGCCTGTGTCCCAGCAGTGGGAACATTAATAGGCTGATGATGTGAATGAAAGTCGCGCGTGTGCTTGCAGTCACTCTGTAGTCAAGTCAAGTCAATAGACGCGTGACCACGTGTGCGTGCAATGTTGCTTGTTTTATAGAGTAGACCTTCTGCATTATATTTATTATGTGCCAGTACCGCTCCCGCACCGCCCCTAATCATCCACCCCATGCCTTCTGTTTCACTAACCTAAATAAATTATCTGCCTTTTAAATGAATCATCGCTTTTAAATACTCTTCTAGGGTTACAAACTTAAATATTGTGTTAAAATAATATCTAAACTAAAATTAATATAAATATCGGCGGGAACGGTTCAGCATTTTCTGTGTTTGTTTGACCCGTAATCTGGGGCATAGAATGATGGGAAAACAAATATAAACAGACATATCTACCTACTGGAAGTAATTCTCAGAAAAACTGCTCGCTTCATATTTTTTGATTTCTGTTTTTACTAAGACCTACTTTATTGCGATCAGTCTAGTTTTTATATAAAAATGTATTTATGAAAAGGGAGACAGCAATATGAATTATGAAGCCATATTATAATGTAAGGCATATTAGGGATATGCCTTACCAGAAGGTACCCAGTAGCTACTAAATGTTGCTATAAATCAAATTGTAGGCACGATATTTGACATTTTGTCACCATTATTTTTTACGACTAAGCTGAAATATACGAGCAAATACCGAACATACTCCAAGATATTTGCAATTTGTATATCCATAGAATGAAATGAGTCGAGAAGAGATATGTATGGAATTTAGCTATTTATGTAATTTTATGTAAACAGTTTTGTTTGTGTTTGTGGAAGTATGGACCATTTCATTTCAGTAAAAGTATTGTCGTGTCTGAAAACAATGTTAATAGCCTTTTATTTCATGAATATGACGGACTAGAAGGTGATGCGGAGAATTTTAAGGGGCTTAAAAGGCTTTCTATTGACTTTAACAATTTGACGCAACACAACGACCAAACGTATAAAGCCTGGTACATATTGCACTGGAGCTGGTGCGTGGTGCGTGTGTACAGGTTGTGTCATGTTGCATGAACCACGCTTACATTCACCCTCCCACGTGAATGCACTTAGCAATATTCTCTGCCAGGATAGGCAGATTTACAGATTAAGCGATTAAATATTTTAAATAGCTACCTCTGTTTTAGACGCTTACTTAATGTCGTATTTAGGGTTCCGTACCAAAATGGTAAAAAGGAACCCTTATGGTGTGATTTAGTCTGTCTGTCCGTCGGCCACAGCTGGATATCTCAAGAATGTTAAAAAAAAAATAGTAGTTTTAGATGACGTTAGCCCAACTATTTTGCAAATAAGAAAGATATTTTTTTGTGATAGTGCCTGAAAATTTGTCTTAAAAATTCGAAGTGTGGCTAATAGGGTATGTAGGGTATCATATAAAAGAGCGCACATTCTCAAAAAAAAAAATATTTAGTCCTCGTAGTTTCCTCTTCCTCGGCAACTACCACTGTGTTCGGACGTGTCTGTATCGGTGTCCTGTGACGACCAGTAACTAAGACCCCTTGCTTACGGAACTTTGCGCAGCCGTCGGTGTCTCGCACGACTGGACATCGGGCCTGCCTTTCACTTTTGCATCGACCAACGAGTAAGACCCTTCGATATATGAAACTTTGTACCGCCGCCAGTGTCTCGCACGCTTGGTTCCATTGTGGAATCGGTCCCTACCCTGCTTTACAAAAGTTGCGTGTGCGCTAGCGCTCATTATTAAAAACATTATTTACATCGCATATTTCACGACTGCAGTAAATTAACATCGTGATGAACAACTCAATGTCGGACCCCGATCTAAGCACGACCCATACAAATAAAACACCACCGAGCTATGTTTTCGCTCGTAATAAGAGGTCGCTTACAGATTTATATACACCGGATTATGATAATTTCAAGGAAGAAATGAAACAAATGATGATTACTATTCTCGACAAACACCAAGAAAAACTCCAAGATATTAAGGTTACACTAAGCGAAATTAGAGAAGTTAATCAGAATATTGAAAAATCTGTTGCTTTCCTCACAGCACAGAATGAAGATTTCAAGAAGAAAATTAACACTTTAGAAAATCAAGCTAAAGAAGACAAAAAATGCATTATATTATTAGAAGATAAAATTGAGGAGCTGCAGAAAAGTCAACGGAAAAGCAACTTTGAAATTAAAAACGTACCTAAAATTAAAAACGAAACTAAAGAAAACCTACTGGAAATGATGACCTGCCTTGCAAAAACCCTGGAATGTAATATGAGCGCAGCAGATATAAAGGACATCTACAGAATCCGAGGAAAAAAGACGGATACTCTCAACAGTTCCATCATTGTTGAAACCAACTCCACCTTGCGGAAAACAGAAATATTAAAATTAAGTAAAGAATTTAACATCAAGCATAAGAGCAAATTATGTGCGAAGCATCTCGGTCTCCGAACCTCTGGGGACACTCCAATATTTGTGTCTGAACACTTGACGCTTCGGGGAGCAAGACTCCACTTCCTCGCTCGGGACTTAGCAAAGTCTAAGGAATATAAATTTTGCTGGACTGCTTACGGGAAAGTATTTATCCGAAAAACTGAAACGTCGCCTATTATAAACATCATAAATGAAGCCCAAATACAGCAACTAATAATGGCGGAAAATTGACTAGACCCTGATTATGATTCTTTAACTATATCACAAAATAATAACTTTTTGAACTCCTTAGTCATAGCTTGCATAATGTCTTTTTATACTATAATACTAAATTGTCCATATTATTGTATAATAATGTCTTCTTTGAGGTTGTTGGTAAGTAAAATTAATCTTAACTTAACTATAACACTAAAACCATGGTACACCTCATACTCGTTCCAAAACAACCACAAATTACAAACAATCTACATACACACACATATATATATCACACAATATACCAATCAACACAAAATTCAAACAATCTACATACACACACATATCTATATCACACAAAATACCAATCAACACAAAATTAAACATTCACATTCCATATATTATTATTATCCACATAATAGTACTATAATTAATGTAAAAAAAATTAGAATATGCAACAAATTAAAATTAACAGCAATTCATAAATTAACAGCAATTCACAAATTAATAAAATTAACAGCAATTCATAAATTAATAAAATTAACAGCAATTCATAAATTAATAAAATTAAATACTACTCAGCCTAAACAAAATAAGCACCGTTATTTAATAAAATTAGTTCGTATAATTTTGATAAATGGGTGACCTCATTCAAAATATACAAGAAATAGACAACTTAAATATAGCAAAAACAATAGCATGTGACAGTACGGAATTTACTAAGCGTTATAAGGCAAATAAAAATGACTTTACTGTTATAGCTCAGAATATAAGAAGTATATACCACAATTTTGATGATTTCGTAGTAAACTTAACTAGCTTTAATTTTGAAACTGATGTAATAGTATTAACTGAATGTCGGCTTAGCGCCCATAAACCTATACCTAATCTAAATAAATATTGCTCATTTTCAACTAAACGTCAACTTAACCAAAATGATGGAGTGGTCGTTTATATAAAAAATAACCTAAAATCGAATGTCAAAGACATAAAACTAGTTCAGGCCTCCTGTCTTCAAGTTGAAGTGTTAAATAACATAATTATATGCATCTATCGCTCACCATCATTTAAAAATACAGAAAATTTCATTAATTCTCTAGACACTTACTTATCCACCCTGAATTTGCAAAATAAAAATATCATTATTACGGGCGACATAAATATAAATATAATACCTAAACCTACAGAAAACTCCTATGAGTATAAAAATAGGGCGGATTATCTAAATATGCTCACCGCCTACAGCATCTTTTCTGGACATTCATTACCCACCAGAGGCCAGAACTGCCTCGACCATTATATGCTCAAAATAAAAAGAAGTAAAACCACAGCATTTATCGCAATTTTACATACTTCCATAACTGACCATTTCACCACATTTCTTTCATTAAGTAAAATAAAAGTTCCACAAAATGCACCTAAAATCAATACTACCACAGATTTTGAAAAGGCTCTAATATATTTACAAGAAAAAAAGCTAACAGATCTACTTTTATGTAGTGACCCTAACATACTAACTGACTGTCTTACTCATAGAATAATTGATTCTATAAAAAACAATACTATAACTACAAAAATTCCAAGTAACAAACGTATAATAAAACCCTGGATCACCGCTGGCATTCTCAAATGTATTAGAAATCGAAATATGCTACAAAAAGAGACTCGTAATGAACCCTTTAACGAAACTAAAAAAATTACTTACACACGATATAGAAATCATTGTAATAATCTAATAAAAAAAATAAAAAGAAAATATGAAAGAGAAATACTTACTAAATCAATTAAAAATAACAAACTGCTATGGAAAAATATCAAAGCAATAACTTATACTACTAAATCTAAGAAATTAAACACGGAATTGACCTATTTAAAACCGTCTCCGGTGGAGTCTGCTAATTTTGTAAATAACTTTTTCGCTAATATAGGTAAAGAGCTAGCTGAGGATATTCAATTGAATATGAGTGTGGATGATCAAAATCATTACATTAATGAGCTTCCAACACAACCACAGTCTTTTGCCCTGTACGATGCCGACATTGCTGAGGTTAATAACATTATAATAAATTTGAAATCTGACAGCGCCCCTGGGTGGGACAAGATCTCAACTAGGTTCATTAAATTTGTTAGACACGAAATTACTCCAGTTATTACTTATCTAGCTAATCTTTGTTTTAGAACGGGCACCTTCCCTTCTTTATTAAAGCAATCAATTATTACTCCTGTTTTCAAGGGGGGGGATAGAGACGACGTTAACAATTATAGACCTATATCAGTTCTTCCAGTAATATCTAAAATCATAGAAAAACTACTAAATAATAGACTACTAAATTACTTAACTTCTTTCAACATATTATCTCCATCTCAATTTGGGTTTAGGCAGGGTATATCAACAGAGGATGCCGTAACATCTCTTAGTACTCTTGTTGTAGAACAGCTTGATGTTGGCAAGAAATGTCTATCAGTCTTCATAGATTTAAAAAAAGCTTTTGACACCGTCTCTCTCCCCATCCTTGCGAAAAAACTTGAAAAAATTGGAATCAGAGGCACACAGCTCTCTATATTTAAAGACTATCTGTCTGATAGAAAACAAAAGGTTAAACTGGAACAGTACATCAGCGATGAAATTGGCATAACATATGGTGTACCACAAGGCAGCGTCTTGGGGCCTACTCTCTTCTTAATTTACATTAACGACCTCTGTAATATGAAGATCAAAAACGCCAAAATTTTCTCATATGCAGACGATACTGCCATTGTTTTCTCTGGGTACTCTTGGGATTCTATTAAAACTGACGCTGAATATGGTATGTCTAGGGTTGCTCAATGGCTAAAGTATAACCTCCTTACGTTAAACACATCAAAAACAAATTACATTTGCTTTACCATCAATAATCGTACACAACCCAGTCAAGATTTCAGATTAAAAATACATGTATGTAATGAAAATGATAGTGCAGCAAGAAATCAATGTAATTGCTCAATAATAGAAAAAGTGTCTTCTTTTAAATACCTAGGAGTTATACTAGATCAGAGACTATCATGGTACCCACAAGTTGAGCAGATTACTTCTAGGATAAGGAAGTTTATATGGATGTTTAAATCGCTGCGCCATGTAGTCCCAAAAACTACGTCCAATAACCCCAATTCCGAAAAATACCTTCTTAATGAAATTTATATTGCTTTAGTACAATCCATAATTTTATATTGTATTCCCATATGGGGAGGGGCTCTCAAAACCCGATTTTTAGATGTAGAAAGGGCTCAAAGAGCTCTTATAAAAGTTATGTACTTCAAAAAACAACGTTTCCCTACTGTGAGTCTATATCAAGTGTCCAACCTACTGTCAGTTCGAAAATTATATATTGTATACACCATATTAAAAAAACATAAAACACTAACCTATGATCCTCGCATAGAAACTAAACGTAGAAAAAACATAGTCACAAATGTTCCTATAACAAAGACTACTTTTGCTAGTATCCAATTCAATAAGCGATCAGCTTATCTTTATAATAAAGTTAACAAAATATTACGGATTTTTTCGAAGACCTCGCATGAGTGCAAATCAGTACTCATAAAGTGGATAAAAACCCTAAATTATGCAGAAACAGAAAAAATATTGTTATATGTGGAATAAACTTGCATTGATTACAGAAACACACACGCACACACACACACATACACACGCACGCGCACACACACACACACATACACACACACACACACCTAATGGTGCTGTAACCGACCCCAACTTCTAGGAGCTGGGGAATCTTATAGCACACCTTGGGCGCCTTAATAAATAAATACTTACCCACAAAATAATTAAAATACAAAACTTATGTTTACATAAATTAACTCTTGCTAAGCTGTTAATACGTTAAGGAAGAGCGGAGCCTCCTGACACAGGCATATTTACATGCTTAAAAGGAGACTCCAACAACTAATAATTATAAGGAAAAAAATCTTGTTAAAGAAATAAAGATTTTTGTATTTTGTATTTTTTGTATTTGTAGTTTTAGACTTTTGACCAAAAATGTAAAAAAAATACCATCCTTCTCCACCTTATCTCCGAAGTTTGTATAGAGAAAAATCTGAAATTATTCTATGTGATAGAAGTTTATGTAAAGATTACAGGAAAAATAAAACGATGTCTCTGAATAGCACACTTTTTCAGAAATCACCAACTTAAATTACATTGGGTAAGCAGTTGTGTCTAAGATTTGTAAAGAACCCTAATTAACAATAAAGATATACCTAATAGTAAAATACTGTACGCCTGTCCGCCCATCCACCTGTCCACCTGTCCATCTATCCTACTTTTGAAGGACTGTACGAAAGTAACACTTCCAAAATATTTATACATGATGGTACGGAATCCTCGGTGCGCGAGTCCGACTCGCTCTTGACCAGTTTTTATTTGTAATTGAGCCAGGGCTTTTATAACGTATTTTTTTATACTTCTTATAATTAATGAGTGCATTATCCTGCTAATTTGAGAGATGAGGCTATTTTACAGTAAATCCCTTGAAACCATATTGGTATCGAGGGATTTACTGCTCTCTGGTTAACAACATACTCAGACAGCGGTGAACATAATGCGCTGACGAACTGTAGGTAAATTTAGATATGTCGGTAGGTACTGTAACTTTATACTCCAGGTGTTCATTCATAACATCAGAAGCACTTAAAGCTAGGAAATAGATCCGCAATATTCAGCGGATATGAAGCCGACCGGCGCGTGCGGTTACAGCCCCGCACTAAACAAGCAGACACGTATTGCCTTGTCGGTATTAAAGGTTTTACAACAAAAGTTATGTATGGGTTGAACGGGGTTTTCCCTTCGCTATGATCTAATTTTGTCTCAGTAGGAAGGCGGTAAAACGGTGTAATGGGCCTGAACAAAACGCCTCTGATTTATAGAGGGCACACCACCCAACTCGTACTCACATAAATAGAAAGTGGCAGGCACCCTGAAAAGGGTTACGCGGATATATTCCGTGTTTGCACTACGCTTGAACAAATAAAATGACAATAAATACCTAAGCACTTATTTCGGTCTATCGGTAATAAAATACTTTCCACGTAGTACACGTTAGGGACCGTCCACACTCCACGCGTTTTCGTTGTTTTCTGTCAACAAATTGGCATGAGGGCTGTTCAACTGTATTTCGTTTTAATATTCAAATTTTGTTGGATACATTTACTCTGTCAGTTCGCAGCAAAATATTTGGTTTCGTATATTTTATTAAAATCTAAAAAAGTCTCACTGTTATTATAGTAAACATTAATAACGTTGTGAAAACGTTTGTGGGGCATCCTTAGTGTGTGTAAACGTGATAATAAGCCAGCAGACACTTATTCATTCGCCGCTGAACAAGTTATTCAAATGAGATTGTGCACAACATTTCATTTCACTAAAACAGAAAATAAATTGAAATGTTAATATGCGTTAAGGGGTGGTTCTTGGCATTAGAATCAATTTAATCTAGCTGCGTAAACATTGGGCGGTTAATGTAAGTATTGGTACGCCGCGGGGGTTTAACGTAGGTACCCTGAGCTATCCTTCGCGCGGATAGAGGTCAACACCAGAGCTTACTTTGCAAAAGTTTTATAGCCGCCTGTTAACCAGATTGTCTTTGCATTGGCAGAACAAAACCACTACTTTGCTCCACAATTTTCCCTCAAGGTTACAGACAACGAAAACAAACACAAAGCCTCATTTATTCAGCATAATATGAATTGAGTTAATTATGACGTGTGTAAATTACATGGTAATTTGTTAGCGCGCCCCAAACGAACTCTCCGCAGACAATCTCATCCGCACACAACACGATTCATCACAGAAACCCAAACTTAACTAATTTATGTCAAAACAACTCATATAGGTAAACATAAAAGGCCCCGCTAATGAGGTTAACTATTCGGAAATTATTCTTCCTCTCAGCGATAATATGATAACAACATGACACAGATATAAGGAAAATATTTCACACATAATTCTATACGAAAAAGGTTTTATGGCTCGTAAAGCCAATGATCCCAAAATTGCCCTCAGCTTTCTTCTAATCCCAAAGGTTTATATGTAAAACACCAATAAAATAAAATTCTAACGTCTGTAAAAATACATAAAATTATACAATTGAAACGGAGGCGAAAAGAAAATGGACTGTCGTATGTATGTTAATACTTTTTATACTTATGAATTTATACTTTGCGTTTTATTAACGACTAGCTCTGCCCGCGGCTTCGCTCCCGTCATCTGTCTGCCAACCCTACCCACTTACCTTCTTGGCCTACCCTTTTTGTGTGGCGTCTCGCATTTTCAATCAGAGTGATTGGTTACTGCTTAACCGGACTATCCTGTGGAGACTAAACTAAGCCTCCAGCCAGGGCGACCTACCTACCATTTTTTTTCTACAGTCATCATTCTTTCGCAGAAAATTTTAACATCGCCATTCAGAAAATGACATCAATAGCAAAACGCCATCTATCGAATATCGAGTTCAACTCTCCGAGAAGTAAAATTATCACAACACACGCAACTCAGATATTTCGTGTGCCGAACCGATTGCGATGTCCCGATGAACAAAAACTAATTAATTCTTCAAGTTACGCACAATTTTTATTTATAAAAGTTATTTACATTGGTTTCGTACATTTTACGTGATGCGTGCACAAATAAACAGATACACAGACAAAAATTTCAAAAATGCTTGAAATAGGTTCTGTTGGTTAGCCTTTAACACCCTGGATTTTTATTTGGAAATATTTTCGATGTACAAAAATTACTTTTCTACAGATTTATTATACGTATTGATTAACCTTTTTAATGAAACATCAAGATAACGAGATTAGTTTTCAAAAAAATATGCTTCCATATAGGGCTATTTATTATTAACCACTCTTAAAAGTAAGGTGGTTTATACACGGTCCCTTATATGAATCTGAGGACACAGGTGGACGCGGCGTACTCTCTTGTAAATATTTGATGTATACCCTTAACAGCTCTTTGCTATTATAATTTACGGTATTGTACAAGTACCTTAGCAGTATAACCCTACACTTTCGCCCACTCACATCTCATATTTATGCGTTAAGTTACATTGGCCTTAACATCACTTGAAATCCTTCGTGAAATTTTGTAAGGTTTTATCTCTTGATGGATGTTTCGCTCTTTCACGCAAAAACTACTGAACGGATTTCAATGAAATTCTTGTAATTGGCAAACAGATAGTTTATAACTTGGATTAATACATATAATATTTTTATCAGGATAGTAAGTTGTTACATTGGCCTTTACACCACTTTAAATCCTACTACTATAACAAATATTTGGTGATGTATCTATGGATGGAATCAATTTGTTACTCTTTCACGCAAAAACTACTTAACGGATTTGGATGTAATTTGGAACACACATAGTTTATAACCATCACCAGCGGCACAAGATGCTGCTGAGAGGAAGAGGGTGAAGTACGCACCGTTGGTAATCCGTTACCATTTTGTGCCCATTGCCGTGGAGACCATGGGCGGTTGGGGCACTGAGGCAAAGAAGCTCATTAGCGAGATAGGGCACAAGCTCCGTGACAACACGGGTGACCCCCGCTCCGGCTCGTTCGAGGTTCAAAGGTTGCCATCCATCCATGCTATCCATTGCCATCCAACGCGGCAATGCAGCAAGCGTTATGGGCATATTTGCGCCGGGGACAGTTAGGGGCGCGTTATTTGAATAATCATAAGACGTGTCGTGGTAGTTATAGATTGTTGTATTAAGGCGCCTCCCCGAGCAAAACGACGCGCTAGTCGTTTTTGTGCAGGTTTTAAGAGCTATCTACTCTTTATTTAAAATGAAATATCAATTAATAAAAATACATTAAATTTCTACATAATGTTGATTCTAAAATGGTAGTACACTTTTTTTTTAAAGAGGTTTAAGTACACTAATCTCCTTCCAACAAAACCATAAATAGAGAAATAATTATTGATAACATGCATCTCCTCGTAAAGTATTCATTAAATATTTTTTGTACTAACACTAATGGATTTGATAACGAACATTTTGTAAGTTTTATTTTTTTCAAAAGACCAATATTCGATTTAATAAAGATTAATTCTAAAATTTGGGCGTATTCACTACTGTAATTCATGCGCCACCAGTGCCGCTAGGCCAATAGGAATGCTCATATCTCATGCTGATTTTTGGTCAGGGTACGGCCTTAATAAGGTTATTGAAATGTTTGACATATTTGTGAATGTCTGTATTTGGATGTTGTATGAAATAAATATCATTAAATATTATGGGTAATAATATTAAAAAATTATAACATAGAATATTTTTGTGTTCAGTTCCTTCGGGATATATTTTCGACATGCACGGGGCGAAGCCGTTGGTGAAAGTCAAAAATCTAATATCACCATTAACTCACAAAACTGAAACGCTTTTTTTAATGCGTCTGCATTTTCGTAAAAACCGGCCAAGTGCGAGTCGGACTCGCACTTGGCCGGTTGGACGCAAAAACGAGCCCCACTTAAATATTTATTTTATTCTGTTTTTAGTATTTGTTGTTATAGCGGCAAGAGAAATACATCGTCTGTGAAAATTTCAACTGTCTAGCTATCACGGTTCATAAGATACAGCCTGGTGACAGACGGACAGACGGACAGACGGACAGACAGACAGACAGACAGACGGACCGCGGAGTCTTAGTAATAGGATCCCGTTTTTACCCTTTGGGTACGGAACCCTAAAAATCAAAATTAAAACAGTAATAACAGTCCACGGTACTTTGCATGAAATTCAAAAAGAGAATCTCGCAAATATTTTGATGAAAAAATAAGGAAAATCTTTTTCCATTTCACATAATTCTGTTACAACACAAAGTCAGAAGCTTTGTTGTGAATAAAAACCTATTTCGTCTGAACAATGCGTGTAAATACTGACAATAAAAGATGAGGCTTGAGGGCAAATCAGTTAATAGCAATGGATGCTTGATGAGAATGTTATTCGGTGCCTATTTCTGAAATGCTTATGTCAGGGACCAAGTGATTAATCAGGGCACTATGTATAATGCCCAGGCATTAAGAATCAACTCAAGTCAAATCGGGCAATGTAATGAATACTGATTTAAACTTCTATATTTATCACATTGTCTGGTCTTTGTGAATAATGCTACGTAATAGTTAGGCAATTCGATATATCAATGAATTAGTCCAAGAGCGAGTGAAGTGAGGTTAGGTTCGAAGGAGATGACGGGAGCTGAAGTTAACGAGCAAAGCAAGCGAACTCAGCGCCCGTTATCTCCTTCATGTTAGGTTACAGACGCTGCAGACAGAAATAGGAACCCAGCTCCGTAGAATTTGTTGTCTAAATAGTAATCGTAATTCCCTATTCTATATTATAATTAATGTTAATAATAAAATATTTAAAAAATACATCTGTATATTACCCGGCCCAATAAGTGATGGGCATTATTCAGAAAGTCTGGTCAATTTAATTATTTCAATAGTTTTTATCATATTGTCTACTCATATTGGGCATTTTTTTAATTGCCCGGGCATTATGAATAATGCCGTATAAATCACTTGTTCCATAACATATATAGTAGTAGGCACTAATAGGTACATTAGTTACTTACCTCAGGCACGCCTTTTATGTACCTTTTCACGGCTGAACGGATTTAGATGAAACTTGGCCCACAGGTAGATTATGTTCAGAGACAAGTGACATTCCATCAACGAAAACGTCGTCATAGCGATCAAAAAATCGAATTTTCCCTACTCCGCCGCTATTATTTTCTGATTAATTTCGTTGCGGGACCCAAGACAGTTAAATTAATTCTCCGGGACTTCGTCGAGCTTCATTGCCTCGGCGCTGCTTTTCTGGTGGTCACCACTGTTGATTCTGGCTTTCAGGAGATGCATTGGCTTGGGTATATTTATTTATTTATTTATTATATTCTTTATTGTACACCACAAAAAAAAAAATATACAGGACAAACAAGTATAAAAGCAAGTGTACAATGGGCGGCCTTATCGCACAGGGCAATCTCTTACAGACAACCTTTGGATGGACTAAACGAGAGGAACGGAATTTAGGGTTGTAAGTGTACAATAATAATACTTAGACATAATAACATAAAATACATACATACAATAATACATAATATACTAATAAATAACAAAAATATCACAGAGAAAGGAGAAGACTAATCATAGTGAAAGGAAATGCTCCTTCACCATTTTTTTGAAAGTTGGTAAGGATTGAGCACGTCTCACTTCAATAGGTAATGCATTCCACAAACGAGCTGCTTGAACTGTAAAGGATTTGTCGAAGAAGGATGTGGAATGCATATGTATACTTAATTTTAGATTCTCCGATGATCTCAAAGAATAGTGCGATGCCACCGCACTATACCCAAGCCAAAGTCACAAAAAAGCGCTATCTAAATGTCATGTGAACAATCCCTTACGTTTTGTCACTTCGACCAAAGGCCTTGCTGATACAATGACATTTTGTCTATACCCTCTGGATTAGAACATGGGTTGATTTTGACCCTCTAATATGTTACCTTGAGATGGTTGCCAACTTTCACGTGGGCGAAACCGTTGGCAGAAGCTTTTATTTAATCATTTTTTTTTTTAACAATAATTTTGTTTAACAAAGAGAAATAATTAAAAGTAATAAAGCAGATTTAATTTCATTAATAACTAGCTGACCCCCGTGGCTTCGTTCCTGTGTTTTTTGAGCATCACCCGTGTGTCGTTCAACTACTTAAAAGTTGCCTAAAAGTTGCTTATAATAAATTATAAGTTCAGAATATTCCAAAAATTATAAGTTTTTTTTCTGCTGGCAGTCCCCATGACTACCTATTTTTCCAAGCTTTTATTTATTTCTTTTTAACACCTGTCCCGGTGTCTGTAATCAAACTTCCAAGTTAAATTTGACCCACTTTCCAATGTCCATTTGAGTTGAAAATTTGCAAAACGTTTGTTCCTCGTGACAATGCAATTTTTTATTTTAAGTGCTTGTTTGTTTTTCATTGAGAGCTATTATTGAACCGAATAAAGAGTTAACGCGAAGAAATGTTCCTCCATGTTGTGAGCGTTTATTGATTCTCAAATAACATTAAAATCCAATTATGAACAAATGTTCGACCGACCACGAAACTGCTTTATGCTGTTTGAATTTGTCAAATTGTGAAACTACCAAATTAGTGACGTCAAATATTGGTTTGAGCGTTATAAATTACAGAGCTTTTGACTAAATCTATATATAAAAATCAATTGCCGAATGTATATGTCACCGGATTGTTGCAGCCCATTGTTGTAAATTTGTAGATATTAATATATAATAATTTAAACTCTTTCTGCGCAATCATATACAGGTATATTTTAAACTATCTAATTTGAATGGGTTTTTATTTTTTGGGACAATCCCACCGCAATATTCCCAAACCACTGCAACTCCTGAAAGCCAGAATCAACAGTGGCGACCACCAGAAAAGTGCCGAGTCAATGAAGCTCGACGAAATCGAAGTTGAATGGGATTTGTTGTACTTGAAACGATTTATTCACAATATATCGAGAATTCCTAATCTCGCAAGAATGATTAAACTTACGGTGTGTTCAGTTTCTCCTAAACCCGGTGACATAACGCATCACTTCAGAACGACTGCACCCTACTAGGCAATTTTTTTTTTTTGATTTTGTAATTGGCAGGACAAGGTTGAAGGTTTGTACGAAATAAAACTTTTGGAAATCCACAGAAAATTCAATTGCACCTGGGGTGGGTTGTTAGTTAAATTATAATAATAAATTTAATATTTATGTGGCATTAGAAATATAGTTTGTAGGCTCATTTATGTACTTTTTGTATTAGAGTTTAATTTATGGCAGGGTTTAAGAAATTGTAAAAACTTCAGTTTCGAACACTTTCTAAACATCTAGCAAACAGATGTTTATCAATTTTTGTAAGTTTAACTATTTTTTCTGAAGTAGTTAATAGTTTAAGAATGACCATGTGTGTGGTAATTGTAGTTGTGATGCCGAACTTTGCAAGATTGTGTGCCTACGAGTGCCTAATTAAGCTGGCTCGAGGGACGCAGGTAAAGACGAGATGTCGGCAGGCTTATTACGTATATTTAGCAAGCATGGGCGACGTTGAACTGGTGGACGCCAAGCTTCACAGCTTGGCTCATCGCCACAAAGTTGCCTGCTTGTCGGTCTTCTACAGACTGTACTTCGGTGAGTGTGCTCAGGAACTCCACGACCTCATCCCACCAGCCCCCTTCTACCATCGGACATCTAGACGCACTGCAAGTTATCATCCTTACCTTGTTGACATTCCACCAATTCGAACCAAGTGCTTCCAAACATCCTTTACAATGCGCACAGCGAATGAATGGAACTCACTACCTGCGTCTGTGTTTCCGAACGCATTCAACCCGAATCTCTTCAAAGTTAGAGTAAACAGGCTTCTTCTGGGTAAGCTCACTCCATCGTCGACTCTGTCTCTGTCACCTATGACCTAGACTAGAGTCAAGAGCAAACCCATTACAAATTAAAAAAAGAAAAAAAAAAGAAAAACTATAGCGAGTTTTGCGCAATAATTGCTCTTCAATACAAAAGTTATAGAATTGATGGCGGTTTTTTTTAAATAAGTGCATTTGACAAACAGCGAGCGATTAGCAAACGATTGTGTAGGACCTACCATACCTACACTGCAGGTAATGCCGACTTTTATGACATTTGCCTATTTATGTTTACTCATTTATTTTATTTTTTATTCATAAATAAAACTGTTCGCTCCGTCACTTGCTACTAAGGTTTTATTGGTTCAGAGTCACCTAGTCGACACCGGCTATCGCTGAAAACCAGCGCTGTGGCTCTGTCTCGCACACGAGTCCCAGCATTATGCTGAGCGATGACCGTTTTGCGTAGTTGTGACGCATACTTTGTAATGATTGTATTTATGTTATTTTTTTTTGTTTTTTTATGGTATGCGTCGTGCCTGGCGCAAATAAACAATTTTTCTTTCTTTCTTTTCTTTCTATAAAGCGTTTGATCGCTATCTTTTTGCTCTTGCAAAAGATACGTAATAAGCCTACCGGTTGTACGATGTTTGAAGATTAGCCCTAAACCAGAATTGATGTAAGACGGACCTCTGTTCACCAATAAAGATCTAATACATTAATATTAATTCCTTGCCCTTTGATTTCTTTTACTGTATCTTATCATCCCGATACTACAGTTCAAGTAATTTTGATGAACCATCACTGAATCCTGTCGCTATGACAAAGTTTTTTTTTTTTTTTAATAACTTTGCCCCACACTAGGAATTTCTTTCTGTATCATGGGTGCGTTTACAAACATTTAAACTCACATACACAACACCCAGATCCAATTATCTGTAGGCCATACAAATATTTGTTCCGTGCGAGAATCGAACCCGCGACACGCAGCGCAGCAGCCGATCGCTCAACCACTACGCCAACCGTGTCGTCAAAGGAATAAACCCTCGATTAGTTGGTTACATTTGATGATTTGAGGTGAAGTCGAGGTGGAGGAGAAGTGACTTACAATAAAGTTAGGTGTAGGTATGTTGTTTTGGCATACTTACTTTATTATTTGGCTAGTATCTCCGCTAATACAATAAATCTTAGTACACTCGCAAACTTGTTTACAGATACAAATCAAATATATCAAGATAGGCCATTGCAATTTGTAATTAACTTAGCAAGTCTCTGTAAGTTACTAAGATTAATTAAGTTATTTAATCGATGGATCTAGAAATTATCTTAGAATCACTAAAATAATTAGTCGAGATAATAAATGTAGGTCCTAAGGGACAAAATATACCTACATTATTAATTATGTTCATGCGGGTGCAGTTTAATTAAAATTATAATGTTATGACGGCAGTAAGGTATTTATTTTTAATGTTAGGTATAAAACTTGGAGGGGCTTGTGGCTAAACAATAACAGCCACACTGGTCGATCATCAAGGTTAAGCAACGCTTGACGAGTTCGGTCCGTGGATGGGTGACCATTTCAACATACACTTGAGATCTGACGCCAGTCTTGCCAAGGGGTACCGCGTTACCCAGTTACAGGGGTGTGGAGGTCAAATAGGCAGTCGCTCCATGTAAAACACTAGTACTCAGCTAAATCCGGTGAGACTGGAAACCGACCCCAATATAGTTGGGAAAAGGCTAGGCAGTTAGGTATAAAACTCAGTTACAGGTTATGCAAACAGAATTCGTTCTTTTCTGCAACGAATGCTTTGATAGGCGAATTGCAAAAACACGAAAAAAGCCGCATCTGCATGAGGATGCGAGTTCGACGAATCACACCGACTAGATGTTTATAGATTTAGAGTTGCAGTCCGATTAATAAAAATACGCTAATTGCTTAAACTGCCACAGCTGTTCC
The DNA here is from genome assembly GCA_948252205.1 of Orthosia incerta. NCBI lineage: Eukaryota > Metazoa > Arthropoda > Insecta > Lepidoptera > Noctuidae > Orthosia > Orthosia incerta. Next base: position 17,591,448 of record OX411746.1, on the reverse strand, counting down.
AATATCTAAAAGCTCAATAGGCCATTAAACGGACCTTTTGAATGTCAAAATTATAAGCTTAAAGTAATAATAATTGATTCTAATAAGTTAGTAATAAAAATATTTATAAATCTATGTATAAAAAACTATACACCTACTTAAAACAATTTCAGTTTTCCAACAAGTTGGCGGTCGGCGGTGGCGGCACATGCATTCTATTTCCATACCGGAGCGACATGGGTGGCGGTGGCCCGTCATAAATCAACACAATTTGTTCCCCACGTTTTGATCGCCCGTTAATTTCCCTGATAATTGTTAAAATAATACACATGACACAAAACCGTTCACCGTTCACCCAGATGCTGACCGTTTGTTATTTTTACATCATTCATTTAATAATATCCATTTGAATAAAGAATTTAGGCGAAATCAAACAATGTTTTACTCCGGAAAGCTTTTTATTCAATCTAATAATTGCGAGTTATGTACACAAATTGCCAATTTATGAACGTTTCGATATTATTAGCGAAATCTTGTTTACAATCAAAATTAAATTGAGTTATTGTATATAATCTTAAACGAAATTTTAATAATTATAATTTGCGAATGTGCTTATTTAACTTGATAATGGTACATAATGAAAACAATAATAAAATTTACTGTGTTCTGAACTATTAATATTAATTGCATGTTATACATTTTAATGAACGTAGATATACCCACCTACTAACTTAATGAACCACTATTTACTTACGACGTAAAACTGAAACAAAACGAGCTTAACTTAAATATTTTTCTGAAAACAGTCTTAAAATCTAAAATAAGCGTCTAAGCGAAGAAACACTAAAGCTGAGACATAAGGACAGCTTAAAGAAATTATAGTGACACGAAAAAAAGGAACGAAAATTGTTTTCACAACGTCATGCTCTTACCTTTTGAAGTAAAGAGGAAGACAGTTAATAGTGCTTCGTGGCACTTCATAGAAAGCGATCCTTTTATCGTCGAGAAGGGACTTAGTTTCCAGAATCACTCCGGATGTTGTGGGCAGGGCACTGAATGTTTTTAAATTGGTTTGTTTATTATTATGATACTACACAAGCATCGTTTGTTAACCAGCTACGGATACTTAGTCAGAAATAAGATCGGTTCTTAAGAATTTATAGTTCTGAGAATATTGTAAAACAAACCGGCCAAGTGCGAGTCGGACTCGCGCACGAAGGGCGTACCACTATCGCAAAAAAACGGGGGAAAAAACACGTTTGTTGTATGGGAGCCCCACGTAAATATTTATGTTATGCTGTTTTTTGTATTTGTTGTTATAGCGGCAACAGAAATACATCATCTGTGAAAATTTCAACTGTCTAGCTATCACGGTTCATGAGATACAGCCTGGTGACAGACGGACAGACAGACAGACGGATTGCGGAGTCTTAGTAATAGGGTCCCGTTTTTACCCTTTGGGTACGGAACCCTAAAAAGATTTATAAAAAGTCAAAGAGGTTTAATACGCCAAAACTACTTATACCTTAGTTTATAACATGTTAACCAAAACAAAATGCAGAAAAGTGTCAGTTAATTTACCTTTATGTAAGGTTATTCCTTCCGGAACTATTTGCACGGTCGTTAACAAAATGGACCGCGCAGCCAAAGATAAATGGTTCGTGGAAAGCGAAATCAACCAGCCAAGAAGTAGGAAAACTACTGTCGTAAGTGCTGTGACGTAATGGGCATTCTCTAATCAGACCATTTCCGAAGACTTATTGTTGATTTGTTGTCTACAGATTATGCTAATGGCTCATGTAAATAGCGAATACGCGAATCTTTTCTGAACACAATACACACTATCTTTACGCAAAAATATCTAAAATTGATACTACCCTCCGTAAATGATAATAGAATAAACGTATCTTGTATTTTTATTTTCTCTCAGTTATGTGAGCGTAAGATACGTATTTTATGAGAGCCGCTCGTACTGCTGAAATGTCTGTCATGGTCTGCGGTATTGAAGATATATTCATGTTTAGATCCCTCGGAGGCCGGAATATCGCTGGCGAGGATAATTCAATTATCCTCAGAGGTTCCCGTGTCATCACTCAAGCGCAGGTGAGCGAGAAATTTCTCGCAATCCCGAACTTCATATATGGAATAAATAAGTTACAATAAACTGGTCGAGACAGAACCAAACAACGACGTGACTCGAATACTTACTCTCTCACCTTTTTTGCAGAAAACGGTCTAAAAATAGTTGCTATATGAAACTTTCAAGGTAAAATTACTAGAAAAGTGCAAATTACATGAATCTGAAATTCTTTTCACTTAGCTTTCTAGAATTAAAATTCGCTTCATAAAGAACCGAACCCTTCAGATCAAAATAAAATATTTATTCGCTTTGTGCTTCGAAAACCCTCATCAGAATCTACCGTGCATTTTTATAAGCTAGGAAACATTTTAGGGTTGTACAATACTTAGTTATATTTCATTGTAACTTTTAATTTTGATTCTAATTCTGATTTTAATTTTGATTCTAATGCTGATTTTAATTTTGATTTTGTAACGGCCCTGACATACGTGTCATAGGTCGTGAGTTCGAACCCAGGTAGGCGCTTTACTATTTGTAAATTATGTGGCATGTCTAAAAACCAAAAATTCGAAGACATGTGACATCCACCAACCCGCACTAGGTCCGCGTGGTGGATTAAGGCCTCCTTGGTCTCGTGAGAGACCTCTCTCACAAATAGGATGCCTGTGTCCCAGCAGTGGGAACTTTATAAGGCTGATGATGATGATGATTTTGATTGTGATTTTAATTTTGTCTTAATTTTTAATGTGATTTTGATTATGCTTTTGATTTTCACTTTAATATGAATTATATTTCTTGATTTAACTTTGACTTTAATTTTTATTATTGTGATTTTGAGTGTGATTTTAATTTTATTTATTGTTTATTGAATAATTTAAATTGTAATTCGTATATTTATTGGTTTGGTCTATTGTTGATTATGTATTTGAAACGTAACGGAAGAGTATAGTGGTCCCTGAAACACAGGTACTGTTACCTAGCTCAGGGGGCAGGGTTTCGCTTGATTTAAAAAAAAAACCTGATAAACAATGTATTTCATACACAACCAGACTATGATGCTTTCTACAAAGAAAATACCTAGGTACAAACAGTATCTAAAAATCTAAAACAGCAAACTAGAAATTTCGAATATGAAGATACAGACCAAGAAACTAAGTTTCAAATAGTTTTAATCATTTCTTGATATTGTTCCCTTTGCTATCTCAAAGTCGAATCTGCGAAGTTTGTGTAAAGTTCCGTTTATTGGTTGCGGGGTTGTGTTCAATCCGTTTTATAATGCAACCGACAAGTAGTACTTATGCCGTATAATCCGTCGCGGTTTCAGTACCGGCAAGCGGCTGTAAGTTATTAGATTTGAAGAGTTTTGGCGGAGACGCTCTCGGCCGCTTCAATTTGTGCTTCGTTAAACGATTTTCAAGAATGTCTTAAGGCTGTTTTTGTATTACCTTCGTATATAGATAAGCTATGCATGTTTTTGAAGCTGTGGATTTGGTGTCAGATACGATAGTAGATACCTATTTAAACACTCGGCAGAAACTACTCAATTTTATAGTGAAAATATTTAAAAGTCTAACAAGGTCATTTTAGTAAAGTTTTACTTTTTTTAAACGTAAATTATTAACACGCTTTTTAACACGGTTTTAATATTAGCGTGGTATGTATGTATCTATGTATCAATGTAACGGAATCTTTGAAAGTGTTTTTCACACCCTTCAAAACGTCGGATTGATTTGAAACTGCACACTTATCAAGGATCGATGACAATCTTCAGGATTAGCGACTTTTTAGTTATTATTTTTCTACATAGCAATTACTTCTAATGGGTCTTTACCGTACTGGCCATTTCAAATCAAAATATTTTTTGTTTGGCTAAGGATTCTAATTTCAAATCACCCGAGTATAAAAACAACTTTTTAATATTAAACGCTACTTGCAATCCGTCTATTTCGCTCAGCTGCTCATGACATAATGGTTCACACTAAATTATTATACATGTATATAACTCACTAACATATATCTATTTACCTGTATATTTAACACCATAAAAACTGATTCACATCCGTACACTTCAACGTAAGGTTCAGTTGAAAGTCAGTCTACTGCGCAAGTCAAACTACGTGGTGTGTGTCTCATCTTTAGTGGCACGGACTATAAAGTCCTAATATTTTCATAGGCCCAATGTAGGTAGGTTTTTGCCTTTGGGAAAAGCTAACTCAATTAACAAAATATTGGCACGCCTGTCTAGTGTTTATTTGCCCTCCTGCCTGTACGTGTACACCCGAATGACTAGTCTTTTAACTCAAAGACTATATTTACTCGTGATAAACTAAAGGTTAATTAGTTAAATAAAGTACCAATAGATATTTCAACAGAAGCTGTACATTTTTGTCGGAAAATATGGTTGACATGACCCTGTTTCTATGATCTGAGAATGACATGTGTCATTCTCAGCCAAGAATAAAAGGAGCTGACAGTAAAATTATTTTTGTTAATATTTTGAACGGCGGACAAATATGTAAGGTTATTTTCTACCGTCCGCTGAAAACGGTCCCACTCTCACACGATTTATCCTTTATGACGAAAACGAAACATGAAAGGGTAATGTCCGGCTCTCGTGACTTGACATCAAATTATTACTTCACCACGTACGCACCTAATCCCGTGTTTTGAATAAACATAATTACAGAAAACACGTACTTATTGTGATAATATTTCGTTAACTTCCTCCCTAATTACTTTCTTAGTTGTTTTCATACTGTTGTCGCTATTAAAATTCCTAAAGTTAAACATTAACAACAGACGGAGCGGAAGCCTTGTCTTTGTATTCCATTATTACGAAACTGTTATATTTCGGTAAACACAAAAGTACTGCGGAATATGAAATTTGATTCCGGTTCGGCTTTAGTTAATTCAGCAAATTAGGGGCGGTAACTAATTACCTATCATTGTGTTTTAGAGTGAGCTGATGTGGCAGAAACTTGAGTTGACACTATACATCACTCGGCGTGCACACATGACGAAGCCACTATTAAGTCATTAATTAAGCAAAGACGACGTAGACAAAGACAGCCCAGAGACACTCTCCGTAGTCCTTAGCATCTAAGTGATAAAGTTGAAAGTGCTGTAATTTACAGTGGGCATGAAGTTAATGGGTAGCATTAGAACGTCGACCGACAGCCACGCAAACAAATAAAGCCACTCGTTAAATAAATCGCCACAGTCAAACATAGTCGAGACCTTTCCGCACCTTTGCACCCGTGAATAAATAAACATAATAATGTGTTTAGCGAACGACCCAGGTTCTTATATAATAATAACTTAAATTTGATTAAAAACAACATTGGTTTCTGAGTAAATATGTACTATTTATCATAATAATAATATTCCTTACAATTTCAAGATCTGCCTCAAACTTTGTGAAAATAATCCATCTCTTTGAGTAGACCGTGCTCCAAAAGGAGCGACCGAAATAACTATCTGAGAGAAAAGATAAATTTTTATTTTCTACGAAATCTGTTTATCTTTGCGGGAAGTTCATTCATTTAAACACAAATATCTATGAAGACATTTCCCAGGAAGCGTTATGATTGTTTAATGTTTTAATTATTTGCACATTTATCCGATTTATGATGAGACATTTCCATTTCATCTTCTTTGTGCCTTCCGTAAATAACGGAGCAGAAACGGTTTCTAGGTAAACATCCTTTTGACTTGGCTTGTAATAATAAAAATCAATGTCTTCCGAAAGCTTAACTGACCGTGGATACCGCGGCTGTCCTCTTTCCTTTCATCAATTTTTCCTTTGTATTATTATTTAGTCGAGCCGCAAACAGGATCACCCACGCGAATTCTTAAATCAATAAAGACTTTATCAGATATGTTGTTCACGAACGGAATGAAAACATATCGCGTTCACTGCTTACCTGGCAAGGTAGGGAGGTGATTTACCTGAATGTCTTTTAGTCATTCGACGAAATGAAAATGTCAGGCTGTTGAAAATGTTATTATACGCGTGTGGAATAGGCTCATATCATCGCTAACAATATTTCAGACTATTTGTATGCAATTTAGACTGTCAGATTATCGATCACGCTAACGATGGGATGTGATGTATTTGCCTTGAGGCTCGTGTTTGATAGTGCTTTATAGTGAAGCACAAATATGTTTTCGTTTTATTCAATAAATAGCATTTAAAAAACTATGTCACGGGAGCAGACCCGTGCCATATATTGCGGAAACGGATAGACTAATTTTTCGGACTAAAATGTAGCCTATGACACGACATCGGTGATAGTGTAGCGCCTTATCACTGAAATTATTATCGTAATCAGATGAGTACCTCCAGAGATAACCCATTACAAACAAACATACACACACATATCATCATCATCATTATCATATCAGCCGAAAGACGTCCACTGCTGGACATAGGCCTCCCCCAAGCGTCGCAACTTTGACCGGTCCCGTGCGTCTCGCATCTAGCGGATCCCCGCAACCTTCACCAGGTCATCGGTCCACCTGGAGGGAGGCCTTCCAACGTAACATTTTCCGGTTTGCGGTAGCCACTCCAGTACCATTCTGCCCCATCGGCCATCCGTTCTGCGAGCAATGTGCCCTGCCCATTGCCACTTAAGTTTGGCAATTTTTCGGGCTATGTCTGTAACCCTGGTTCTCTTGCGGATCTCTACATTTCTACATATACATATGGTGAACAATAAACCCATAACATATGGTATACGATTCTATTCTATGAAATGTAACTTCTTTATAATATTATTAAAGATTAAGATTACTTTTAAAAAGATAATATTAAAACTTTTCTAACGTGATTGATGTGTTTACGTGACACTGTAAAAATATTTAAAACTGCTGAACAAGACTTAATCAATTGTGAAATAACTTTGCTGACTCGGTGCTGGCCAAACTGAATTTCTAAAAGAGAAATATTGAATCACAATCTTGCATGCATGAACTGAGCATTCACTAAGTTTTTCAATATTGAAAGAAGTTTGTAAATTCAATTACAGTTTTTCATCGATTTTGGGACACAATGAAGCGTCTAATCGACATCAATTCTTGTGGGGGAAAATAAGGGCCATATTCCAAGTCCGATTGAAGGACCTTCACTTAATTCAATCTCCATGACAACGTAAAAATGGCCAAATAACGAAATATACATACCTGACAATTTGATAAGTCGAGATGGAAGATGATGACTTGGAATACGAACCTTAGAATATTCATGGTTATGACGCAGTTATTTTGAAGTGGAGTAAAACATTGTAGAGGTCAGTAGAATGTAGCGGTCAATGCGCAATTATAATAAACGCCGTCCCGCTAGAGATTAACATAACGAGACAACGAGTTAGGAAAAGTTACCGTATTCCTGAATCCTCTGGGAGGTCTGAGCCGAGAATAATGAGTGAACATACCAACTTTCTGAATTTGCCGGGATCGAAGCTATGGGGAGTTGGCTCTGTCGCGGCTTAATTATTGCGACTAGGGGCTTTTGGTAAATATTCTACAAAAATAATAGATAACTACTCCATTTCTGTCTAAAACCAGACAGTTTGCTGTTTGGTCGTGTTTAATCTACTGCTAAACGTAGTCTTTGAATTCAAAGCGACTAGTAAGTTAATGAGCAAAGCTATTACTGAGTTGCCTGCTTGAGATGCTACGTAGTAAAGATATTCAAGTTTCAAATTTATCAATATCAGTACTAAATAATATGTAGTTTGAGACCATGAGTCACGACCGCTAATCGATGCCAGACAGGCATAAATGAATGTTACGATGATCTTAAACCACGAGAGTGTCACCAAATCCACTTAACTTAGAATTTGCTATTGTAATGCAGCTTTACGATCCATCAAACTGCTTACGACCTTAAAATTAAATAAAAATCGCTGGATACAGCAATAATGTGCTTTCCAAATATCCATCAGAGCTGAAAATTATTATGGGCGTACATAACAAAAAGAGTATTGACCTCGGGACCTCTAAGTAACATAATACCGTACATTCTAGCTAATCCGTTGTGATTCAACCAACCCTATTGGACCCTCGACCCAAAAGAATCAAATATCCAAAAGTTACCCGAAAAGAAGTTATGAGAAACCCTGATTACATACCTTATAATACGTGTATTACGGAATATAATATAATTTTATTCATACGAAATCCATCGCGGTTGTATTCACGACTGTATGGCTTCGTGCGATGCATATGAATCCATCGTGCATAGCGGTGAGTTATTGTCAACAAAAACACAAATTTTGTGGAAATATAGGCCTCGGTGCCTCCATGCGACAATAGTCAGCCGGATAGTGGACAGTCGTGTCAAGCTTAGTGTTTTTGCATTTATTTTGTGAAAACTTTTTACGGCTTTTGTTGTGTAGAGTTTACTACGTGTATATTAGTTGCTTCTTTCGTAGGTACCTACACTTCCAAAGTAGGAACTTAACATGTGAAGCCTAACAGATATTTTTTACTGTTCGTAGTCTCACTAAAAACTTCATTTTTTGTTCAAGGAAAATCGTGCCACTCCGCAACAGCAACAAAAGGGATTTTCCGACGCGACCGGTTTTGTACTCGGATTTTTGTTATGAAACCTTTCATAAGTATGTAAATTGAAAATTTCAGTGCGCAGAAAGAAAGAAAAATGGCGAATTCCTTGATAACTCTGTGTGAGATGGTGGCGGAATAAATTGTAAACTTTTAATGAGATCTTTTGTCTGTACACACAATTTTATGTATTAGCTTGAGTCGCAGGTGACTGTCTTGTACGTCGCCTTTATTTCATGGCCGCCATTCGAAATCTCATCGCACGCTGTAATATAGACGCAGTCGTTTTTACTTTACGATCTTGTAATGTCGCCGAGGCGTATCAAACGGTAGGACACATCGCGCTCTCGCTGCCAGATAATATTTTATAACACAAATCACTAGCAACATATTTCGAGCACAATAATGTGGAAAAGGGTCTTGATAACATTGTGAGGTAAATTCTACCGCATAGAAAGGTTACAGGAAAAGTCTTTTACTATTTTTGTCTACAGGTAGTTTTGTGTATAGAACAGGCACTTTTCGTAGAATCGAGTTCAGAAAAAGTATAGTGAAACCACTTGCAATACAAAAAGAGGCTTACAGCACATCGTTGCCGAAAGGCAGATGTCGGTTCAACGCCGCAAACAGCCAACACTTTATGAAAGGAAATATTTTCACCAAGGTATTGTGTTACGAAGCACGAAAGCAGTTCTGTATAATTTAGTTCTTTATAAAAGTTTGCGTTTTCATTGTTATAACTGCCATAACTGCTTATTATTGTAACATATCAATCGCTATTTGCTGCCTGCCTTCTTAAACTTTTACGCTTAAGTACGAACTCGTACTTCAGCGTAAAAGTTTTGATTGTATATTACTGTACTTGTATTTGTTTATTACATTCTGTTTTTATAAAATAACCCACATTTCAGAGATTGTGTGAGCAAAGAGGGAAGGGTTACGTTTTATTAAACATTAGACTTTGAACTGGGGACGTCTGGCGATGCGATAAACTAAAGATTTAATCAAAAGATTGATTTTATGTGGGACAGGGGCCGTGTGTCCTTTATAATCTGATTTCAAATCAAAAGAAGTTGCAACTGATTGATTGACCGAGCCATCATTGGTCATAGGCCTATAGGTATTTATGTAATATGGCAAAAATCTGTTTAGAAATTAATTAAATATCTTTTGAAGGGAAATACTGCGGAGGGAATTTCGATAGACGGCTTAAAAGGGGTTGAGATGGGGATGAAACCGCTAACCACGAAGACAATGCGTTATTGTCCAAGTTTGGTGGCTCAATGATCTTGGATTACTGGGCTACGAGACGCAGATTCAATTACCGCAAGGAACAGTTTTGGATGGGCAAAATGTTTTTTTCGGGGTCAGTTTGGCAAATCCTTACTTATGTATATCACGCCTTATTTATATGTCCATCTTAATAAAATTTAACATATATATGTCCTAGAACCTGGCGAAGGACATATTTAGGTTTTTATCAACATACCACGAGGGTCGAGCCACGGGCAAAAGCTAGTCATAAATATCCTTATATATACGCTGTTTTTTTAACAAAATTAAAGTACCAGGATGTAATTTAATTTACATTCATCATACGTAAAACGAAGTAAAAACCTGCAAGCGAGCCTAAAGAGAGGTCATCTCATATGGGATCTAATGAGTTCTATAATTAGGATAAGCATTCGCATTTCCGCATGAATAACGTTTAGAATTATTTTTTTGTTATAAATGATTGTAATTTTAATAACTTCAGTTTTTAGAAGATAATATATCGTGATGCATAAACCTGTGCTACTTTATAAGTTAAATCATAAAATACGTTGAGAACCGAGACGCAAAACCGGTTTTTGGCTTCCTTTCCTTATAGCAGTAATCAACGGAAATTCTTACAGCCAACGATATCCTCACATCACTCATATACTCTGCCTGAAAATATGAGCGGTATGGCTCAGCAAATAATTTTAAATCCTTACTTAAGGTGAGTTCGATAAAAGGATAGCAAATGACCGGACGCATAACGAACTCATATAAATACAATATTGTCCGCGGCCGACGGAGGTATAGAGGCGGACGGGACTCACCTTGCGACCTCTGCCTCCTGATTTATTCAAAGTCTAAGCTCGGCCGGAACACATCTACTTTGGATTTAACCCAAGCCACTTTCGCTCTTGATAGCCCTGCCGAAGATTTTCGTAGCAGGAAGTGCGACGCTACAATCCCGCAAATGGGCCCGACTTACTACCGTCACTTCATGCAATGCTTATGTAGCTTCTATTTTTCTTGACGCTCTCTCTTTATGTTCACCCTAATGCAATTAGTGAACTTCTTCTGTATTTTCGATGTTCCACTTCATTCAACTTCGTAGTAATTTTATAATATTCTTTTATATCCTCCAACCACAGACAAAAGTTCGCACGTTTACGAACTGTTCAAACCAGAGAGATTTAGAGTTGGAACTGTTATAATTTTCTCAGCAAAATATACTCTGCTTTGCTTTGTCTTTGAAAATAAAAAAGCACAGTCCAGTTTTTTCTACAAGTCTTGTGGACCCTTTTAATTGTTCAATATCTTTGTCATAATATTTTGTAACATTTATTTCAATTTACAAACAAGACAATAAAGTCTCTGTTGGTCTAAAGACAAGTCCTTGCCTCTGGCTAACTGCAAAATTACCTTGTTCAGAATCTTCATAGGTACATGTTTTGCTTACATTACAACAAAAAACTGAATAACTTATGCTGTAGCGTAAAAAAATGTACAAAAGTGGTCCGGTGTTATTGGAATAACAAATTTAGGTTACTTTACTTAAAAGAAAACATTATTCCCCAAATTAATCAAAGCTCCTTTTTTTTTGAGTAACATGGTTTAGCATTTTTAAATAGAAAGGTTATTTTGTAGGTACCAAGAGATTCTAGGAATAATTGGACGTACTTATACAAACCGGAACCAACCCACAAACTCGTCAAAATTAAATTAAGTATACAGAAGGCCTTTAAAATACACCTCCTACAATCCCAGTAAGTTTTAAAATGGTTTGACAACATTTTCTTAACAAAACATTAGTTTTATAATGTTACCAAGTCTGAAAACTGCAGTTTTCAAATTAAATGTTAAGGCGGATCTACTCTTCGGAAGCTTCTGTTTGTCTCATCATCATCATCATATCAGCCGAAAGATGTCCACTGCTGGAGATAGGCCGCCCCCAAGCGTCACCACATTGACCGGTCCCGTGCGTCTCGCAACCAGCGGATCCCCGCAACCTTCACCAGGTCATCGGTCCACCTGGTGGGAGGCCTTCCTTCTGTTTGTCTATGAAGAGAAATCTTTATCACACTCTTCTACAAAAGACTTTTCGTTCATGCATATGAATGGAATGAAGCATGGTATGCAATCAGCACCCTCAGAGCATGTCCGAACTTCATCAAACGTGGTCCCAATATAGTAAGAGCAAACATAGAACTATGGCGCAATCGAACACAGCGCACGAATGCCTCGCGAAATTGATATGCAGAGCTTTTACCCAGTAGCACATGTAAACAGGAACACGAACGAAAAAATGTTTACAGGTACATCCCAGGTAGATAGCGCAGGAGATATCGAGCGGCGCTCCAGATTTATGAGCTCATTATACATCGAAATTTACGATCATTTCACAGGCAGCCAATCTCCTCCTCTGCAAATGTATTTCATACATAGGTAATATTTTTGTCACGCTTGACAAGGGAGCTACGACCTTTAAAAGGCAATACAAAATGCGAGGGTTATTTTATATACTGCACTTAGGACTTTTCTCGAAAATTATGCACATACTCGCACGTAACTGCCTTTAACTATAGCTTTTTTTATTTGGTGTGGTTTAAAAGACTTTCTGGAGAATATGTGTATCTTTTTACTGCGGAGTAGGCAATAGTTCATGCTCTGCCAACACACCTGGTGTGTGCTGTCACAGCGTTAGGAGTTACCGCTGTTGAACCACGCACACTGATATATGCGGGATGCTATACCATCGCTTACTAAGCACAACTGTGACCCATTTTCCCCAGATAACCTTTTAGAACATTCGGAAAAAATAAGAATTAATGTATTCTACTCCTGAAACGTGGATTGAAAACAAGAAAGATTGTTTCAGTAAAAAACTGAAAAAGGCTTTTACCTTTTAAGGCAAAAAGCAGTCATTATTTTTCTTGTGAACGAGCTGTGAGTACGTAAAATAAAGTGTATTAAAACATAAACCGTTCAAAAATTAACATGAAACATAAAGCAAAATTATATCATAATAAACTTAGTACTATAGTGAGGGACTTAAAAGGGCCGTTTACGATTACGCCGACAGCATGTTGTTCAACCACAAAGATGTAATATTTCAGGGTCTGCTGGTCATGACACAACCCTAATTAGACAAGGTCTCTAGTCACGAATAACAGACCAAGAGATACTTCATTATTATTTCATTTCGCGAGGGCGCTTTGGTTGTTTGTTAGTATGAAACTATCTGGGTTCTTTTGTCCGCATGACAAAAAGCGACGCGTACTGAAGGCACTACATTACTCGTAATAACTTCCTGAGGCTGCACGATGGAATAATGGGGCATAACGTGGCGTAACCGACTCGTCTTACAGACTACGCTGCTGTCCTCTCGTTACCTGCGATTCCTTTTATGTCTCTCTCGCTTTCGTGTTTCGTGCTTCACTCACCGTACGACTCGGGTTACATTACATGTAAAACGTGAACGGTGATACTATTCTTCTCAATTTGACAATTTTGGCGATTCTCAGCCATCCACTTGATTAGAAAGTAAACATACGTTTTGGAATTAGAGGTATTTATTTCTGTTTGAAATATGTATTGATATCGAGTAGATTTTGAATTAAACAACTAGTAACAGAACGAAAAATGACAAGAATTTATATTGACAAAATAACGCAAATAAAAAATCTAATATAAATTTACAATCATACATGATGGAATGCTCGATGAATGACATTCAAAGTATTTTCAAATCAAGCTTACGGAGTTTTTAATAATTTCAGAGAAAAATGTTCTACAGCATTGCAAAGTTCGCGTCTTTTTCATTTGGACCCTTTAAGTGCTTAGACTGAAGGTGCTCCTGATACATTATTCATAAGCCGGGTTGTGTTACCTTAACTCTGCGATATTATTTTTTTCGTAAATGAATTTACAGGAGCAAATACCTACTAATCACTTTTATTAAATAAATATTGGGTTAAAACAATGTCTTTTGCCTGGAGTATTTAAATAGGTTTAGATTATAATACTTTATTAAATACTTTAATACATTGCTGTTTAGGTATCTGTTCTGGCAATGTTTTGACTCATTTTAAAGCCTGTAATAATATTGAATACCCGAAAAAATAAAATCTAGATTATTCCGCGCCATTCTTTATTTTTGTCTACTTGCAAAAATACTGGTAGTCTAACCCAAAGACAAATAGAGTTGACATAAGTTTTCGTCAATATCTAACCCTGAACAAATATAATCTTGTGTACTCAGTAATAGAAATAGTTTATTTTGCCACCCTCTACGAGGTCTACGGCGTAGCCCGTAGCGCTACGCAGTTGTCGTTTCAAGTTCTACGACAAAAAAAGACTTTCAATGCCTTTGTCCTATTTTTCTAGATGTAAATGTCCTAAAGTTCTAAAGTAATATCAGTCTATTTGCAACTTTCAACAGTGTGGTCTTGAATTCTTCTTTCAGAAGTTTGAATTGTCTAGATTTTTGGTGAGGAAAACTTAATATTTTTTTATGTAAATATTAGTACTGCTTAAGTTTCAACAAGATTATACCTAAAATAACACTGTAACTATTCTCTAGCTCTAAAAGCAAACACACTAATGCCACGTAGTCACTAATCTGTCTGCTTTTGTAGATAATACGTGTATGATTATGTCCCGATTATGTCGAATTGCTATCGCCCAAAGGTCATCAAACGTCCTAATTCCACACTAAATCTTACCACCCTACCTAATTGGGCAAATGATTGGACCCATTACTACTTAACTACATGACGTCCTGTCGATAAAGGTGCTATCTACTAGATAAGGACAAGGAATCATTACGATAATATGATATTTTATTGATTTAATTATTATCTTAACGGGTTAGACGTTAATCCCTGCAGATTATCTTTAAAATTTGAAGTCTATAGATATTGATTTGGGTTCTCGCGCCCCAGTTTAGTTGTTGACGCCAATCAATTTGATTTGGTCTAGCCGTTCTAATTATAAATTATCAATCATTTTGACATTAGTGTGCCAATTGAATCGAGAAGGGCGTAATAGAAATAAAATCAGGTTTTTTTTGCCTTTCTGCGACAATAAGTACTAAAGTAGTACATTAGCACCCATTTACAGCTACTTGAGTTTTATAAAAGTCTAGCTGCAAAAGATACCTACCGCCTGGGATTATACTGTAAAAAACTGTAATTCTTGGACAGTAATATTTCGGTCTCACAGTCCATACGATATTTCCCCCTCCAGTCTCTAGGGAGCCAGCCAAACTGAGCAGCTCTTTGAATGGTTTTATAGTACAAGTCTGCAGTCTGTAGTCAACCGCTTTCGTCTTACTGTTAGTGTAATCGCTTTTATACAGTACACTGGCGGACGCAGACACAGACACTAATTGTGGTAAACGTTGCTTCGTACCAGGCCACTTACTTCCTACAATCCTACCGCAGTTCTCAGGACGCACAGTGTAACGTTACGATACGTGTTGGCTAATGCAGACAATGGGAGATGCAAATGTGTTGCTTTTCTTCATTCTTTTATCTGTTTTTACGCTAAAACTTTTGATTTTGGCTCAGTGTTAGTGCGAGTTTTTAAATGTGGACGATCGCGTTAATTTAAAGGTCACTTTGTATTGAAACTTGATAAGCGCCGTCTGGTGACATTCATGGGAAACCCCTTTTTGTATACACATTGACTTAAGAGAACGTTTACGTAAACAAGATCGAGTACATTAAAAGACTGCCACCAAGGCCTCAGTTTGGCTGTGAAAAAGATGGATGAAAAGAGATTGCATGTAGCAGAGATGAGAATGTTGAGATGGATGTGCGGTGTGACAAGAATGGATAAAGTGAGAAATGAGTATATTAGAGGAAGTTTAAAAGTGGCGCCAGTGACAGAAAAGTTGAAAGGAAACCGTTTGTCCTGGTATGGTCATCTGATGAGGAGGGATGAAACGCATGTTACTAAAAGAGTTATGAATATAAATGTGGATGGATGGAGAGGGAGGGGACGGCCAAAGAAAAGATGGGTGGACTGTGTGAAGAATGATATGAAAGAAAAGGGAGTCAGTGATAGCATGACGGGGGACACGGAAGAAGAAAACGTGTTGCGCCGACCCCAAGTAACATGGGACAAGGGCAGAAAGGTGATGATGACCAAGGCCTCAGTTTCTTTTTTGTTTGTACAGAATAAATAGATTGCCATAGAGTTCACAAATAAACGCAGCACTATCTAAACTCAAACATCAACCTATAATAACATAGGTATGTTATGAACAGTGACATCCCTATACCTAGTCCCGTCCCAATACCAATATCTAAAAGTATCATCTGTTCCGATAAACCCACTCTAAGCTTTAAAAGGCACGTGTGGCTGCAACGATATGAACTGTCAATAATGAAATTGGCTGAGATATATTTTATTTACTATTACCTCGTTTATCCAGTTTCCAATTTGTTATCGACCTCGCAGGAGACGGGCGGCCCCGTCCGCTGGTCGGTGATATTTCTACGTCATGTTCTATTGTTGTGTTCCAACTGGATAATTTACTTATAATTCTGTATAGCACTGCCGCGTTTGATGGATGCCTCGACGTCACAGGTAAAACGTAATCTGATTAATTATGGAAGATAAAGAAAGTTTTAATAAATAACAATACAAATTAACGCAATAATTTGTTGTTATATATGTTTGTTTATCAAACAAATCTTCAAGATAAACAGTTATATCTCAATTAATAAATACTTAGTAAGGATAACTGTGACAGGAATTATACCACCAAAGTGGTATTAATTTGGATTGAGAGAGATATGATTTTACAATCAGAACTAAATATACCGCACAAGCAAGCTATCTGTATTTATCTTGCCACCACAATCCAATCGCAATCGACCGATGCATCCAATTTGGTAAATCTGAATTTGTGTCTTTGATATTTATATTGAAATGAAGGTATTTTCATTATTCAGTACCGCGAAGCTGCTTTGAAAGGGAAATGCTGTTGTGTAGAATTAAAGCGTTGGTAACACTTTTAAAATGTTCTACTCGTAGTTCTTTTCTTCCGCGTAACGCAAGCCTGCTTGGAATGAGCTAGACAAATGCCTCTTCATCCTCAATAGGCCGTTTATTTGTTGTTTATTAAAGAATAATTTAGCCCGTCAGCGCACTACTACGTATATTTTTAAATAAAATGTATTCAACCAAATGAACGACTGAATAAAATATGAATAGCGTAAAAAAATTGCTAGCTTTTTGTTTGGATTTCTACTTCGGCTCTAACGGATGTATTTGATGTGGTAGTAAATTAATCACGACTGGCACTGTGATCGATCCGGTAGGCTGGACTGCCGATATGTCAATTAGATATACCTGCTATTGGAGCAATAATTATAGAGAACAATAACTCACAGAACGCAGGCGGCCATTGTACGAGTTCGCAAGGACAGCCGCTATTAACCGCACCCGAGGTGATCATCGTAACTCTACTTGATATAACTACAGCATCATACAAGACGACACACAGCCGTTTTAGTGCCATAAATTGAGTTATCTGGTTTATTACAAGCGCAGAGCAAGTGGTTATAAATCGTAGCGCCCCACCATAAACAAGCGGCTCTCTAGGCGACTGTCAATCGAGCATACTAGCAAAACGCCCCATAAATATTGTTGCAGGTATTTCGCACGTATTTCCATACCAAATTGCGGAACGATAGTCATCTATCATTCGCTTTGACGTTTTTCACATCACGAAAAATCTGACAAAGTTACAAATGTTCACAAATTGACGACATAAATATCTACGTGGAGTTACACGTTCGGGACGCATGTTTCCGACCTTTAGGTGGGAAGAGTATACATTATTGTTCCAGTATATAATGCCGGAGTAACTTCATCGTATATTGTCTACCTGTCTATACATGTTATTTAGTTCCCACTTACTATGAACTACAGCATAAATCGCAAATTTCAGTCAGAACCGTACGTACGCGTTATACGAATCACTACGAAGCAAAACTCTATACTGTCAACACGTTTCAGGGCAAATCAAATTATAAATGTTTATTACCTGTCTACCTGTAACTATTCAGACATGGTAATGAAATATGTCGTATTGCTTGAATGAATAATAAGCTCTGTGGTTTCAGTTCCAAAGTAACAGTCTTTTAATACGAATGCTGCGAATATTGCTTACTTGATTTGAATTTATAAATGAAAACTCAAATTTAAATCGCGACGCCGGAGATGATAAAAAGCATGCAAATAAAGCAATAAATATTTACAGAAATAGGGAGTTTATAATACAGATTAGTTCTGCTAATAAAATCCCGGCATCTGAAGGTTGTCCCAAGGGGTTGTTCTTGGTTTAATATTCACTACACACCACCTACGAACTCTCTAAGTGGTTTTATTAAAGGCAGGCACGCATTATGAATGTTTTCCGTAATGCGATATTTGCTAATATGTTCGGCGTAAAGTATTTAAGCGGGTCCCGGGGGGTGCCCATCGACCCCATCCACGCTTCGACCGCTCATTAGTCACTGCCGACCCCCGCTGGGAACACCTGCTCTCTCCAATTTTATTTTACTCAATAGCTTTGAATTTTCCACCGGAAAATCATATAAAAGTCCATTTGACATCTTTGATGAAACAGTTTTTACCCGGAACCGTTCTCACCCTCAATGGACGTGTTCCAGGAATCTGTACAACCATTTTCAAGAAATTGGGTTTCATTATATTTACAAAATCACTCGATATTGTAACTACATTTATGTACATTTATTTTATATGAGTGTTTCATTTTGGGGAAACACGTTTACTTGCATTTAACAGAGTAATTTGCATAATGAAGTAAATTCCGCAATGTTAAAATGTTGTTATTTTATTTATTTTTAAACATAACATGATAACATAAAGGCTAGGCAGAGGTACACCCACATCTCGCAAGTTATATTTAATTCTCTTATAATAGGGAGCCATCAACAGGGCAGAAATCAAGGCTCCAGGCTGCTACTGAGCGCGGGCCTGCGGACGGCGAGTAATGGTAGCTCGCCGGCCGATAAGGACCAAGCCCGAATCGACGGCGCGTAGTGTTCCACGCGCGCCTCAAAGAGTTCGTCAGCAGAAACTGACACGGTCCGCTAGGGCCGATGCCTGTCTGGGTCGCGGATAAATTTGAAAGAGAGTTACCGCGACCCTGGCTCAAGCAACTGAAGGAATACGGATGGGTTTTAGTCAGTAAAAGTCTGACACTTCATTCAGAGCGGCAGAGGACATTGGATGATATCCAACCCTTGAAAAAAAAATGGCAGCTATTGAGAAATTCCAGATGGATAAACCCAATAACAGTTTGCCCGACCCAGGAATTGAACCCAGGACCGCATGCTCAGCAGTACCCCTTGCAACCACTACAACAAAGAGGCACTTATTGTAAAACCTACCTACTTAACCTCACTTGAACAGGAAAAGTTTTACACACAAATCTAGTGTCAAACTAATTTGTTCAAAACTTCACGAATCCGGTATAAAATAACCTGAAAAGAAACAAACTGAAATCAAAAGCAGTCGTGGTGCATTGTGCAGCTATGCAGTCCATGCACTTCTTACTAAAATGTAGGTAAAACGTGGGATTTGGCAAGTATTCTAAACTAATATTATAAAGAGACAGTGAAATTGTTAAGGTATAGGTACAGATATGAAATGGACCGTAAATTGTCTGCATGTTTAAATAAATTATGACTTGAACAATCTCGGGACCCTGGGGTTGCGGTCATTTGAAAGGTGTGCGAGGGGCCGAAGCCAACTCGCAGAGGTCTTAGGCATGTATCAGAAAATGTGACACCAACCGACGATTATCCCTGTATGCACTGCGCAAGTGCACCCAAGGGCAATCCCCGGTTGGTGCAGGACTATTGAAAAATATGGAGAAAAAATATATTGAGCTATGGGTCTGGTAGGTTTAGTGCATCGGTTGCCTAAGACTATAGGAGGATTACTGGCCCCTGCCTGACCCACTGTTGAATATTATTATTAAGGTACGTGTATATTTATTTACAAACATTGATAAAAATGTATACATTGTAAAATAAATATACTTACACTACATAAATCAAAAACTTCTCCACATCACTGTCCACTGGTATTGTACCCAAAAGCCAGGCAGCATTGCCGTATCGTATGGCAATACTTATACTCTGACCAAGGTAAAATACATGTTTGTTACGCAGGCTATACACTCTCACGCGAGTGCTCGCGAGGTTAATGTACATTGTTCTCAATACTGAGTTCAATGAAGTATTTTGTTTAAAACTCAATTTACAGCGTTTGCCTTGGGCTCTCGCACGAGAGGGTACAGCCGGCATACAAGGTAGTATATCTCTGGAAGGTCCTGATCCGATTACGAATTACATTCACTTATAGAAAGCAAATCTATCGCTGAGTACCATAGGTTATTTTTATACCGAGAAAGTGCACGGTGGCAACAGGAGAGAACCCGCATTAAAAATATAGTCCCTCTTAGCGCTCTGGGTTTATTTTATTCACTCGTTATTCTTTGTCCAGGCGGTCTGCCTTTGGAATGCGCTCCCTCAGAACATCAGGATGGCAACCAGTCGGTTCTCTTTTTCATTGAAGGCACGTGAGCACATTCGCAAGAAGTTTGCAGAATTATCACAAAATTGGTTTGTTGGTTTCGGTTTCTCTGTAAGTTTGTTTATGTATGTCTAATCTAAGTATATACCTAATTAATCTTTTTTTTTTTGTATATTTATTTTTCTCTATTCATCCTATAATTTGTACGCAAACTTTCTCTCAAGATACAGTTTGCCCTAGTTTGAGAGGCAGTGTTTAGTAACCGATGGTTACAATGTAGTTCCTACAATATAGCTATATACTTATATGAATAAATAAAAATAAAATAGGTAGGTACTAATAAATGCACCAATTTCATAAATACAAAATTAAACGCTGTCCACATGATTACCTATTTATTTATTGAATGCCTCATTACATTTGGCATTAAGCTATTTAAAGCAAGTTAATTGCCGTTCATTTATATTAATTTTATAACAAACACACATTAAATCTATTGATAAATCTAACTATTATCACTACACAAATGACTAGCGTTTTGCCGCGGCTTTGCTCCCATGGCCTAACCTTTCAAGATAAAAAGTAACTTATGAGACTCAGCGATTTTATCATTGAAAGAATGTACATATTTTAATTGAATAACCTTTTCCTCCTCCTTGCGTCGTATGCCTCAACATTATGGGTCGTAACCTCCCTTCTGCATCACTGCCTCGCGTACGATCTTCCTCTATCTGTTTCTGTCTCTGGCGGTGTGGAGGGCGTTGTGAACTGTAGAGTCAAGAACGGTGCGGATCTGGTTAGACCAACGTATTGGACTGCGTCCACGAGGCCTTTTCCCATCTACTTTGCCGGTCACGATGAGCTTCTCGAGGTTGCTACCGACTTTCTTTGCAATGTGATCGAAGTATTCTAGAACTCTGCGCAGACACTCAGATGACCGCCACGAGGAGATTTTGAGCTCTCGCAATACAGAGACGTTAGTCCGACATGCTGTCCAGGGGACACGGAGCATCTTTCTCCAGCACCACATCTCAAAAGCGTCGATGCGTTTGCAGTCTGCATCTTTGAGTGGCCAAGTCCTAAGAGAACCTTACAAACATATAAATAAACAATCATTACTTTAGATGAGACTCCAATCATATCAGATTATTTTCAAAATCTTTACTATCCTATAAGGTTAGTTTACTGCAGTGCTAATCAATCTTCCAAATCAAACAATCAAATCACAACATTCATTTATACCTATCCATCCATTTCCTTTGTACGGAAAGCAAAATACGAAGAACAAAAACAAACATCTCCCACGGTTATATCGTATATCGTAAGCGTAGCGTAGTACAACGCGTTTCGCTGACCAGCACCCGCAACAAATTGTGGGTTATCGAGAAACTTTTTCTTGTACCCCAGGGCGACTATATTCCCTCTCAACATCCGGAGGGACCCATCGGAAAACTCTAGTGATTTGCAACTTCCGTATCTAAGGGTCCGGGAATTTTTATTAAAGTTTTATTTTAATTTCATTTCGGTGAAACGTTTTTAGTTTTCGAATGCTTTTAAGTTGTTCTAGATTTCGTTATTGAAAATGGAATAATTTTAAGATACTCTAGCTACACTTCTGTTAAATTAAATAAGAAGGAAATATAATAAATCAGTGTTAATGGAAAAGCAAAAATCATCATCAAGAAATTAATACAGGCCTTATTATAAATTATCCGCTCCAACCTCCATAAAACTTTTAATTCGCTCATTAAATCTCATAAACAATCCCTCCATTCACAATTTGGAGAATTTTCAACCTCATCCCAAACTTTCGGGGAACAAGGTAAGTTGTTCGCATTATGATATATCAGGGACACATGACCTCATTAATGCCTTAAGTCTAGTACGACATCCATGGAAGATTATAGGGGATTAGAGAGAGTTACACTGGTATTCCGAGCTTTGGCGACGCTGAATACGTAGCGAGAGCGACCGCCGCCGCGCCGCGCCGTTGGGTCGTGTTCCGCAGGGTTAAGGATCACATGTTTTACGAGTAACACAGCAACCCCATTTCCATTTACTTAAGTGTTACAACCTGCTTTAAATGCGGAGTAGCTGGAATTCTAGTACTCAGCATGTACACGAATATACTTACTTGCTGTGTTTGACGATGAACTCACAAAAGCTGGGCTAGGTTTACGTAGTAACATTACATAACTTAAATGTGTGCCTGTTTTCCAAGTAGGGTTAGAACTGGTGTACCTAGAGAATACAGAGCTTCACCAGTTATAATTAAGTTCCGTATAAAGGGAGCCAGGCTATTGACTTCAACTGGGCACAAATAAAACTCCGGCTTCGGAGAAATTCCAGTTGGAAAACCCAATAACAGTTTGGCTGACCCTAAAATAGAACCCTGATCAACAGAACATGATCAGCAATAGCGCTAGCACTTCCATCCACTTTGCTGTTAATGCCAATCAACCACTGCTCAGCTTTTTAGTGTTCGTTCCGTAACCAAAGGTTAAAAACGGGACCCTATTACTAAGACCTCGAGGTCCGTCTGTCTGTCTGTATATCACCAGGCTGTATCTCATGAACAGTGATAGCTAGACAGTTGAAATTTTTACAGATGATGTATTTCTGTTGCCGCTATAATAACAAATACTAAATACAGAATAAAATAAATATTTAAGTGGGGCTCGTTTTTGCGATAATGGAACGGAACCCTTCGTGCGCGAGTCCAACTCGCACTTGCCCGGTTTTTTTTAACCTTTGCTGCCCATCCTTCAACAGTAGAGTCACAATACATCACACCCTCGGAAGAGAATGATGAGCCCTATTCTTTGACACTGTACGTTAAATTATTACATTTGCCTTGCATTACCTTACATTGTGTGAAAAAAAACTCATACTCAAGTCAAACAGGGTCACCTCTATTTAGGTCGGTTCCAAAAAAAACACGCTGTTTTGACTTGTAGATTCTTTTAATTCCCAACCATTCATAGCCAACGTTAATAAAATCAGCCAACATAAGCACAAAATTTACGGCTCCTAAAATAATTAAACCACTGAAATACGAACGCGGTTATGAATTTCTTTTTCTCTTGTTTTATCGTTGTCTCGGTCTTGATATTAATATTAAGAAGGGAATTACGACGCCGCAGCTGCAGAAGGGTTATTATAAACTATCTTTTGGTGCGGAGCGGCTGTTTATCTCCACTTCGTAGAACCGTAATGGCTTTTATATGGACTTGGTGATATTTACTTCTTAAAAACTGCAGCTGCTTTAAAATCAGGTATTTTGATAGTTCATTTTCGACCTGTTTTTTAGGGTTCCGTACCCAAAGGATGACCCAAGAAGGAAGGAGCCTATTACTAAGACTCCGCGGTCCGTCTTTCTTTTCATGAGATACACCAGCCTGTATCTCATGAACCGTGATAGCTAGACAGTTGAAATTTTCACAGATGATGTATTTCTGTTGCCACTATAACAACAAATACTAAAAACAGAATAAAATAAATATTTAAGTGGAGCTCCCATACAACAAACGTGATTTTTTTGCCGTTTTTTGCGATAATGGTACGGAACCCTTCGTACGCGAGTCCGACTCGCACTTGGCAGTTTTTTTCTGGTTACACCTCAGAAATGTCAACTTATTTACTCGATTTACCAATAGGCTTTTCAAGAGATATGTTTACTTATTTGTCTTTTTTTTTTTTTCTTTTTTTTATTTGTTATAGGCTCGCGTTTGACCACTATCTCGCCTGATGTTAGGTGATGATGTGGTCGAAGGTGAAGCACGCTTGCCTAGAAGTAACCTATTCACTCTTGACTTGAAGACCCCTAGGTTGTAGCTATCAGGAAACAAAGACGCCGGTAGGGAATTCCACTCCTTAGCTGTACGCACAATGAAAGTATTTTCAAAACGCTTTGTGCGTATGGGTGGGATATCCACCATGTACTGATGGCGCATTGCCGTACGTCTTGTAGTCCGATGATGGAAAGGGCTAGACGGAATCAAATTGTGCAGTTCCATCGCACACTCTCCGAAATGTAACCGATAGAATACCGACAGGCTGGCAACTCGTCGTCGGTGTTCAAGGCTCTGGAGCTTTGAGTTGACCAGCGCATCGTTGCCGATAAGTCTTTTGGCCCGTCTGTCAATCGACTCAAGTGCATCTAGTTGGTACCTGGCAGATCCGTCCCAGAGGTGAGAGCAGTACTCCATGCATGTCTTTTAAGATCCGCCTGTCTCACGATATTAAAACCGTATTTCTCGTTATTAATGAACCATCAGTGTTCGGCAATACCTACTCTGCTTAACCCTCATAAGATCCCCAGCATGATGGTTGTGTTATGTAAAAATACTTTCCCACACGAATACAAATGAACCAGTCAATTGCAATTGACGCCTGCCACGGCGGCAAGCTAATATACCCAACCCTTTTCCATTAGTAAAATAACATGAAAGAGAACAAAAGCACCTTTAAGGTGACTTTCCGCTTATGATCATTACTATGACACTAAAAATAGTGCAGTAGGTTGTAAAACAAAAGTACTACATTATATTCCGTAGGGGAAACTCTTTAACGCATAGGACGTTGTAGCAGAGAATAGACACGTTTATTATTGTAGTTTGGACTCTTTTATATACCCCTTTGTCTAAGCCACAATGGATCCGAATACGACATTCGTACAGAGATACAAGTAGGGTGGCGGATCTTTTCATAAACCGCCTTTGAGTGGATGGGACACGGCCGTTAGCGTGTGAGAAGAGCTCTAAATTTCAACAGGGTGACATCCGATGTCGGTGAATTTCTTTTGTGCCCTGACAGTTTATTACGAGAACAAAAGGATGACGTTGTTTGAACAGACCCGCTTTAGATTTTACTACGCTGATTACACATTACTCAAGATCTACTCTATTGTGACGAAGATCTGTATTCCCTTTCAATTCTAAAAGGAATTACATTTGGCTGTAATTCACCCCAAGATGAATCGAATTCATCACTCACTTGATAAAATCTTACTTTCTCGCTGATAAGAAATAAATTGACGAATTATTTCAAATTCGGGGTCGGTTTGACTCAATGAGTTATCTCATTATGGAAATTGTTTAGTATTTTTGTATTTTGGATGTGTATTTGCTTCATTAGCTTTTATTTAGTTTGGATATATTTGTTTAACATTATTCAACGAAGTTGGATAAAATTACTCGGCCTGCTAGGCATTTATTACGGCCTCATTTAAGCACCTTTTCATAAATTAGGTACTTCGCTCTCTCAACACACGTTGTAGGTACACGAGCGGTAAAATGGTATATCACGTTAAAGAAGCCGCTTTCACACATTCAAAAACTTTATGAACCTTTTAATTTAAGGCCGCGTACTGTAGTTGGACTTGAACATTTTTCTTGCCCGTTCAAGTCTGTTTCCATAAGTTTTCGTCTTTTGTGTTGTATTTATTTTGCACGTTGTCGAGGCGGATGCTTAAGGCATTTGTACCGAATCCTTCAATAAATCTAACACGTGGAGCCTTGACTCCGATGTGATTGATTTATAGTTGACGTAAGATGTGGCCTTGTCTTTACATAAACTGTGGTACTTCCTAAATGAACTACAAAAGTAAGGCTCCAGAAAAACGGACTGCAGTTATCGTTGGAACTGCACACCAACTGCACACCGACAGCAATTGGACTGCACGGTTGGTTTGCAGTTTTATTGCAGTCGTGCATTCAAACTGCAAATTTGCAGTCGGAGTGCAGTGGAAATGTAGTCCGTCTGTCTAGAGCCTTACACGTGTAGCGAGCGGTCAAGAGTCTTCGGTCTAAATGCTTTATAAAGGTTTAATTTTAACTTTAGATTAAAACTACTATTTAACTTAACTATTTGGCATTTGGCTACCAGCAAAGCAACAAGAAAAGGTAGTAAGTAAAACACGTGGACAAATAACCCAAGGCAGCAGCTGGAAAAGATTACATGCTGTACTGTGAAACTTTAAAGTGGCCCATTTTCAGAATATGACTCTTAAATAGAGTGAATTTCGAAAAAAATATAAAGAGTTAGGTAGCCTATGTTCAGAATAAGAATGAAATACAGACAGTTGAGAAAATTTTAATATTGTAGATGCTATTTAATGTATTAAAAAAAAAATATATATATAAGGCTACATTTATCAAGAAAACCATTAAATTTCCACTAACAAGCCGCGGTTAGCGTCAGCCTTATTATTGCAAGTTTAAAATTCATGCACTAAAGAGACATTTCCCGTGGGAAGAGATAACATTCCTGGGAAGGTTCAGAGTGTCCTCAAGGCGGATCGCCAATTTCCTTTATAAGCGCCTCAAAGTTATTAGGGAAATTGCTCTCAAAATAAATATACAGAGTGGAAAGTAGGTACTCTTGTTTACCAGTTAAGTGTTACCTACTTAGGTATGGTATGAATAGTTGATGACGCAATTGTTTCCGCCCCTAGCAGGCATGTGTGAGTGCTTGGTAGTACGTAATATTAAGGTTACACTAGTCCAAAATTCTTCCATACAAAAGTAGTCTAGGGATTATTCCACTGTTTGACTAAGTAAGTTCAAAATAAAAAGTCATATCAATTTGTCTCATCATCATCTAGCCCTGTATGGAAGCAAAAAAGTAAAAAAATAAAATATTTGAAAGTTATGAGTGTCGAAAGTTCCACATTTCGACACTAATTTTAACGCATTTTTGGGCGCGAATAAATACCATAAGAAGACGGAAAATTGCAATACGGCCTCCATACAGGGCTAGATTAGTAGTTCAAAAATGCAAATAATTTTATTTTGAACAGATAGATTTAGTAGTTTTGTCATGATATCTAGACTGCCAAAGGTTTGTTTATAAAATTTAGCGCGCTCGGTTTCGTCCTAAATCATTATTCATTTCGCTACAAATTTGCAAAAGTGTGTATTCGTACGCGAACTAGCTTCCTACTGCTCATCACAGCATCTATATCTTCCGCACGTGTTGTCGGTTGATATAAAATGCATTTTAACCCCGCGCACAAAATAGTTCGTGCCGTCGACTAGTGTACCCTTAAGCCTGAAGGTCCATATTTGTCACTATAATCATTAAAATGGGTCCATGTGAACAGGCGGGCTTTCGTCCTAACTCAGGGTGCTCGTTAATTATTTACTTAGATACATCTCGGACAGCCTTCGAGCCACCCAGGGCGAAACCTTTGTAATTGCTGTACACTTTGAAATCCTAAGGACACTATTGTAATAACAAGCATGACTAAACCTAATGTAATTATTGTTGGTTTAATCAAATTATTTTGTTTAAGCTTTGTAATACTTACTCGGATAGAGAGAGGTTTTCTTTTGTAGTGTTTCTGTTGCCGCGTAATTTTTAAGGCACTTCAAAAAAAGGAGGAGGATCTCTATTCGTCCTAATCGTATTTTATGTATGTTCCCAGATTACTCAAAGACGCCTGGACCGATTTGGAAAATTATACTTTTGTTTGAACGAGTATACTTCCCAAATTGCTCCATGGTCATCAAGTCAGGATCTGATGATGGCATCCTGGAGAAATCGAGGAAACGCCTCAAATGTTATTGGCATAGGTATAGCGATTTTGGTATCTTCATCAACAATGCAATAATTTGCGCTCAGAAAATATTATTTGGTGAAGTGGAACTGATGAAGAAGACCACAGATGGCTACTGGAATTCCTTAGTGCTAAGTATGCTACGGTACAAGAACTAATGAAAATGGTACCATCGAACTGATCTAATGATGAAGGCGGAAGCTAGGCACTGGAACTACGAAATTAGTATCCTAGTCAACTTTGGGCTTATTGGAATAGTCATCAAATGTACTTTGTCTATAAATGATTTTCATGGTAATTGGAGGTACCTACCATAACTTAAAAGAGAAACGTTTGAAAGAGAAGGTGAAAACAATAGGTACTTCGGAAAAGAAAGTTATTTTGCGCTTTGTAGTGTTTTGTTTTGGAAGTCGGTTAAGTTTTTTGTAAAAAGTAGTTTTTTTCTATTGCCTATCTCATCAGCTGAATACTAATCTTAAGATTTCACCAAAAATCTAATACGCTCAGTATAAACGTAATTATTATATCATCTGTTGTCTAAGTGTAATTTCAAAACATAAATTCAATTAGCAAGCAACGCGCTAAGAAACTGTTATTTCGTAAGGACTATGACGATACGCCCGCTACATATTATTATGTTTTCGAATTTGCGTGCAAATCTATTTATGTTACATTTCAAATATTTACACAACTGAGCAAACCGGAACTGAAAGGGAAAATACGTGCGTAGTTGCCCGCGTGTATTCCTTTAACACGGTTTTATTTTCATGTTACAGGATACGCAAAACAGCGACACAGTCATGGAATTAGTAATTACCTACTGTATAGGTTGCAATATTTTAATTTAAAATTGAATAAGCACCTATGTATTAAGTTGATTAGATCTTGTTTTTTGCTTGCTACAAGTTGAATGAATTGCACAGTGTTGGGACGCTTTACATAGTTATAAGTTAGGCCAATTTGCACTAATACCTTAACTCAGAGGTAGTTGCTAAGACGAGGTTAAATTGGCAATAATTTATGACAAACTGTCAATTTAATATCGTGTTAGCAAATAACTCTGAGTTAAGTTTTCGTGCAAGTGAGCCTAATTCGCGTGTGCGACACGCGGTACGAGCTGATGCCGAGTTGTCTCAGTGTGAGAGTAACTCTCTAGTCAGGCTCTGCAGTGCACTCTACGTCTCCCCGTAGACGGTTCAAATAACACTTCCAGCTGATAGCGTCGTTAAGCTTTAACGTGTTCGTGAACACCCAGTTTGTACTTAGTTTATGTTTAGTTTTATTACGCCCTGCAGCATTTGTTACGAGCAAGCCGTGGCGGACTAACCTTGTTATAATCCTAACAGAACAAACTACCTAAAACCATAACTCGTAAATTACACTATCAACAGTTAATAGATAGTGTCGGAGTCATAACAACATAACAAACGGGGGGATAACTAACGAGTGCTGTCATTCTCATACAGCGCGGGCCGAATTGTGTGTTGGCCGAGAGAGAATTAATGAGGGCGGGCCGGCCGCCAGTCGCACGCGCCGCCCGGCCCCGGCCGTGCCACCCCGCTCGGCACCAATGAGCACCGACATTACTAATAGTAATCCTCAACTCGAAAAGAATGGACCGAAAACTAAACGTTGCTCATAAATCTAAGCTGTTAACATACGAACAAATAACGCTCAAGTTCTCTCTACAACAATACCGAGCAACAAAATTCGATTATCTCTTAACAACTACACAAGTGTCGAACATCGTCGATTAGAAGTAACGCTATTGTACTGTAACGCCCCTACCATGTTATTTGTACAAAGCCTCGAAATTCGTGAGATAGTTGGACTCGGAACTCAAAAATTACGGACGGTAATGGTGACTTAAACAAAATTAAAAATAAAATGAGGTCAACAAAAAATAAAGTGGTTTTCTGGAAAGTTGAAATGAACGCAGCAATCACATAAATATACAAGGCGCTTTACCCTCTGCTACAGTTGATGATTTCGGGCGAATGGTGTGCTCACTTGTTTTTTTAGGACGGACAAGAAAAAATAAATGTCTTGAATGAAAAGTTAAAGGTAGCACAAACCTTTTGTAATAGGTTCACCCACTCGAAAGTTTTACAAGCGGGTATGCTTGACTGTTACATAATACAGTATTTAAATGGATTGCCAGTTTTAATCGAAAAGTTATTGAGTTCTTCAAACATTATTGAGTATGAAGATCAAATAAGTAATAGCTATTCATATTTCTCGCAAAAGACGTCCTCTTTCGAATAGGTCCGCGGGGGCTAGATATCGCTCAAATTGTTTCCAATATCTTTTACGAGCATTTGACACTCGGGTGAAAAATTACCAAGAGTTCCAAGCGATATTGTTATTTTCCCGCTGTGTTATTTATACGGATGTAATCCCTCAAGTTTTTTGTTACAGCGATGGAAATGTTTATTTTATGATACGTACTCGACATATTGCACTTGGCATTTTTATTTTGTAAATGCAAATATAATATGTGAGCAGTGGTGGTCCAGTGGTATCGGCCGCGACTTACAAGTTGCAGGTCGTGGGTTCGAGCCGCAACTTGTAAGCAGGCGCTTTACTTTGTGTAAATTATTTCATCACCACTGCTCTCAAAACGATGAAGGAAAACATCGTGAGGAAACCGGCATGTCCTAGAACCAAAACATCGAAGACCTGTGAAATTCACCAACCCGCATTGGGCCCGCGTGGTGGATTACGGCCCATTCCCTCTCACAGAGAGGAGGCCTGTGTCCCAGCAGTGTGAAAATTAATAGGCTGATGATGATGATGATGTGAAATATAATATAGTTCAGAGCAATCTGGGGCAAAAGTAAAATTTGACAGGGGTTTACTAGAAAATGTGGGAAATGTAGCAGTAGAATAAATAACTCATAAAATAAATCACCAGTATTTTTAGTTAGTGCCCGGCGAATAATTTTGTGCCTGTCACTCCACCGCAATTTTCCATTTAGAACTCATATATATATATAGGTATATAAACAAAACCACTAACCGAACTGAAAACACGATCACACAAACATTTCTTTGCTGACAAACACAAACAAAACTGATGGAGGTAAACGTATACTGCCCTGCAGATATAAATAGTCCAAATAAACT
Organism: Orthosia incerta; assembly: GCA_948252205.1. Lineage (NCBI taxonomy): Eukaryota > Metazoa > Arthropoda > Insecta > Lepidoptera > Noctuidae > Orthosia > Orthosia incerta. The sequence goes on along the minus strand of OX411746.1, from coordinate 17,560,306 downwards.
GCCTGAAAGATGTGCCCGCATAGCATACAGGTATGGAGAATGTAGAGGATACCGTCCGACAGTCCGCAAATATTTGACTAGTTCTAGAATATACCAAGGAATACTGACAAAGCGATGCCTAATCACGCTTTTGAACAAAGATGGGGTAAGTAGGTTACTCATTAACATTTCAAGTCTCGAACCTTTCGGCCCGCTTAAACCACGGGGTGACCAGCCTTGCCGAACAATGGGAGGTACTCAAAACTAATTTTTCGTTGATACTAAGTTCGACCTAGTGACTGTAATAAAATGAAATGTTTCTTTTGTCTTTCGTTGGCACCGTTACAGACAGAGGATTAAGTAAAAAGTTGAGTAAAAACCAACGATTGTCGTATAATTTAAAGACAAAAACTCAGGTTGGAAAGGCATCTGATATCAGAGAGACTTCTTGAATCACCAACTGGGTACGCTCTATCACTATTAATAAATTGTAGTTCTAAAAACTAAAAAACACGCTTTAATGGTAAATTGAACTAAAAAGTTGCTAAACCTGAAGATCTTGGTAAGGCTAATGGGACAAACTATTTAAACGCGCACGGTAGAATCAACTTTTACTACTTGTAATTTTTTATTTTTGTTTGACTTTAAAACTGCCGCTTATTGGCCTAGTTGAATAAATATATTTGAGTTTGACTTTGACTTTCACTAAATTATTGCATTGTCATTGTCAAGGAGCGTTTGATAAGTGTGCAAAGTTTCAAATCAATCTCACGTTATGAAGGGAGTGAATATCACGTTCAAAGATTCCGTTACATTGATACATATGTACATACCAAGCTAATAAAAGCGTGTTAAAAACATAACAACAATATGTAAGTTTGACAATGCTAGACGTTGATTGGGCTAATAATAACCGTATATTTTAAAATTCTCAACTTTATTTAAGCGAAACAGCTTTAAGACAATGGGATATGTCTTAAAGCTGTTACATATCGTCGTACAAACAGAAACAACAAGTATTACGTACCGCATAAGAATTTCAGGAGCCAGTGCGGAGAATTGCCGCGTTACAGAGCCAAAATCGATTCGAACGACTTGTATTGGCGAGCGGATCTTCTAAAATGCATGGTATGCGTTCCAATGATCTGGAAAGAATCTCCGCCTGGTCAGATGAGAACTGTTTGGCATTGAACCCATTGAAAACCAAATATATGCTGTTTGGTACGAGGCAGCAGTTGCGGCAGCTACCTGCAAACCTTGGTTTATTTTTAATGGGGAAGCTTATTGAACGAGTTGATGAGGCGCGAAACCTTGGGTTGTGTATGGACAGCAGCCTTAGATTTGAGCAGCACGTTGCTTACTCAGTGAAAAATTGTTTTTATCGCTTAAAACTGCTTTATAAAATGAGGCCCTTCCTGTCTGAAAAGCTTCGCGAGCAGCTAGTCGAAACCCTTGTTCTTTCTAAATTGAATTACGCTGATACGGTTTACGGCCCACGCTTGCTGGCTCGAACTGATAGAATTATACAGAGAGTCCAAAACTCATGTGCTCGTTTCTGTTACTCAGTGCCCCCTAGAAGTCATGTCACACCCTTTCTAAACAAACACTTCATTCTTAAAATGAAGTCGAGGCGTAAGTTGCACTTGGCTTGTCTTCTTTTTGGTGTGATTAAGACTAAGAAACCGCGGTACTTATACGACAAGCTCAGTTGGATGGCTAGTAAACGGGAATGTGCGCCCAGACTTTGTGCGCAGCAGCTCTCAACACAGTCTCATAGGACAGCGGCTTTCACGGGCAGTTTCCGATACGCTGCATCCAAGGTGTGGAATAATATTCCACCACCATTGAGAGTGCTTGGTACCATCCATACGTTCAGATCACGTTTACGGCAGTATCTGATAGATGCTCAACGGAAACAAGACATGGTAACAATTAATAGATCAATTTTATAAAATGGCCACAGTACCTATTTATCCTTTCCATCTGTGTCACACAAAATATTTATTATTGTTGCCATTCGTGTCCCCGGTCCGGAGGTGCTGTTATGTGATAATATTTTTCTTATTAACCTACCTTAAACTTCTTTATATTCATACCTTTCCTTTGCTTGAATATACTATTCACTATACTCACTACTATACTACCTACACTAAACAAAAAGTATAACCCTTTGCTCTATATCTGAACTTTTAAACGCTCATTTGCCTATTTATGTTTACTCATTTATTTTATTTTTTATTCATAAATAAAACTGTTCGCTCCGTCACTTGCTACTAAGGTTTTATTGGTTCAGAGTCACCCAGTCGACACCGGCTATCGCTGAAAACCAGCGCTGTGGCTCTGTCTCGCACACGAGTCCCAGCATTATGCTGAGCGATGACCGTTTTGCGTAGTTGTGACGCATACTTTGTAATGATTGTATTTATGTATTTTTTTTGGTTTTTTATGGTATGCGTCGTGCCTGGCGCAAATAAACAATTTTTCTTTCTTTCTTTCTTTTCTTTCAATGAACATTTGTAATACGAGTTCGGCACTTTCATTGTATTGGTTAAAACTATGTGCTTCCGTTCCAACTATAGTTAATTCTAGTCCGATAGCGTAACGGTAAGACGTACTGAAACTATTTTAGCAAAGAGCTCTTCTTGGAAATAGAGACGAAGGGGCTTATTTAATCTTCATGTTCGTGCTGGCATAAGATACTCGGAAATAGCTAATGCTGTGGTGAGATGATTAGCTCGTCAGCCAGGTCTTATCGAGGACTGCCGGAGGCATTTAAATACGAGTACCATCAATCATCATATTCTTTATTGTACACAAAATAAACATTACAAATACAAAAGGAAAACTTATGTACAAAGGCGAGCTTAACCCATAATTGGGTTCTCTGACAGCAAACCTCAGTGCTAAAGAGCGAGTTACAAAATAAGGAAAGTTAACAAAAGCGCACAACAAATACTAAAAAACATTTGAATTCTTACTAACTAAATACACTACACAAATACGTGTAAAGCACGCAATGCATAAAAATAATACATACAAATATCTAAAATACATACATATTTATGCGTCATGTCATGACGTCATCGAGACTTTTCGTAGAAACATGATTTATACTCTAGATTCAATGTTGAAATAATTCCAATCCAGTTTACTGTGGTAAACTGAATTGATTGATATACTTGAAGGGTTTAATAATCGGTTCCTGAAAGGGTATTTAATTTCATCTGTCATTTCTTGCGATTGTTATTTCGGAGAACCAATCACAATTGTAAATAGCCGATTTACTAATCAGACTCAATCAGGCGTTTGGTATCCGAATGTCAGCGCCAAAATTGTTTCGATAATAAATATCTCACAGTATTCTATATACCAACCATTTTAGACATTGGTTAAAACAGACAATGAGAGGAATAAATAAACACAGTAAAATACAGAGTCTTTTGTTAATCGGATAGCCCCTACCTTAAACACATCTTTAAATCTTCTTAAGAAGGTTAAGACAATTTAATGAAGACACCTGAATTGAATTAATGTATTTAAAATCTCGGCTCTTCCAAAAGTATATATAATCGGAGCTGATTTAAGGTGACTTTGAAGAAGTATATTTCATTTTGACAAGGTTATTCCTTTAAGGGCGTATCACCGTGTCTATAAAAAGGTTGTAAAAAGCGTCAGTTTTCAGCAGAGAGCCGTGTGCCTCTTCCTGTCTTGGGTTTTGCACAGAAATATGAACCTGTTAAATTTTGTCACAATACGCACTCAGACTGATGACTCGTAACTAGAGATGGGCCGACTTTGACTAGTCGACTAGTTAACCCTAAAATGGCCGACTTCGTGACGCTGAAAGGTCCGACTAGTCGCTGACTATTAATGTGGTTGTAGAGTCGGCTTCCTAGACTAGACGATGTGGGTGATATACAGGTATAATAATGGTATAATTCTATTATTTATTTTACTATTAAAACGTTAATAATGTTGACTAAGTTACAAATTATAGTTTGTAAGACGAATTTAATTCTTAAAAATAAAAATCCTGCAGTATTGCTAATTTTGCCGACATCAAAAAAAAGGTTACTTACCTATTTTCCTATAGCTCATTAGTGTCAACTAATCAGCATGGCATCTGGCATTGGCTAGCCAACTAGTCGCTTACTAAAATTGTGGCCAGATAGTCGGCTTTTCAATTACTCACAGACTAATCAGTCCATCCCTCCTCGTAACTTGTAAGGTGAGAGCCTCATCTACATATTAACAGTAGGTAGGTACCCGTGTAGTCCTTAATCCGGGGTCGCAGGTGACGAGCACCCGCCAAATTGATATTTTATACTTGCAATTACACGCCGATCCATTTACATGGCACCGCCAACCTCAAGCTGGCAACACAGAAAATGGCGGCCACTTACGTGATTTAATTAGTTAGGTTTTGATTAAATATTACTCTAATGAAAAATCTGTTTTGTTAGAGCTCCTTGTGACAAAGGCTTATCCTGGGATATGCTACCATACGTACACTGGTTTTATTCATTACTAACTTTTCCCAGCGGCTTCGCCCGCGTGAATGTTGTATATTATCCCAAGGGAACATATTCCCGGGATAAAAAGTATACTATGTGCTATTCCAGACTATAATCTATCTCTGTGCCAAATATCATCCAGATCCGTACAGCCGTTTGAGCGTGAAGAAGTAACAAACACAAACACACACACACACTTATAAACTTGCACCATTATACAGTGTGATTGCTGTAATTTATTTATTATTTACACTTTATACACAAAAGGTACAAAGGCGGAATTAATGCCTTAGGCATTCTCTACCAGTCAACCAAGGTTAGTGAAGAAACAACATTGCAGGTGTATTGAAAAAAATGCCCTGTTAATATACAGGTTTTCAAAAACAAATAAAAAGATTAAATTAATTCACGTATGATGCGGTTATTTGCTTATAAACATTGACTTTGTTTGTAAGAGGAAAACGCTTAAAGAGACAATCACACATCAAAAATATATGCAAAATGTTGTTTGTTAAATAATAGGGTATCAAAAAAACATTAAGGCTTTTAGAAAATCGTTACACTGCAAACATAAAGCCACGAATAATAGTTAACAAAGCAAAGCTTCTGCTTGGTTTAATTATAATGGTGGATAATACAAGTTCCTGGCCTAAAAATGAGCAATATAAGCATGCTGTTACAATTAACGCTACCTAACAAATCCCGCTCATCCTCCATAGGCCATTAATCAAACTGTGCTGAAAATGTGGTGCGTGCACTACCAAAGATATAAATCCTATTTACAACGATCTCCGAGGCGAATACACTTCGGTGGAAAAGTTCCAACAGTCAAATCCGATTTATAGAACCATAGAACCGAGTAGGGTTTCATTTACATTAGCAGATTATTCTGCCAATATATTGGCTACTGCATCACAATCGTGTTGTGAAAAAACCTTTCGTTTGTTAACTTTTTACGACTAATTTACTGGCAGTATCTGGCATGTGAGTGGAATTTTTCGGTTCGCTCCGAATTAAACACTTAATTGGTTTTTCATGTAATTTACTGTCAATACTTATTTGTTTAAAATAAATGGAGCTGACGTCACGATTCGTAGCACTGCTACGCGCTTGCTACGAATATAAGGCACAGGACACACAGAAATTTGATTTCAATGGAATAGGAAGCCGCCCGTGCCATGCCCGCGCCCGACGCCATTTCTGTGTGGCCCGCGCCTAAGGCCTACACAATACACGTACCTCTTCTTTCTTCTTATTGCCTAGTACCTACTCTGAGCATTTCATACTAATTTCCTTTGTAAACATCCATTGTAAACAGCCTTTAATTTTGAAAACATAGAACAAACCACCAACATTTTATATTTTTATTCAACTGCTTAAATAAATCTGGACAAGCTGTTATCCTGTGCAGCTTACTGCGGTACATTCGGGGACACACAGCATTTAAGTTTTAAATACATCCGCCTTTTTACAGTTAACTAAGTGTAAACTGGGTCTACTTAAGTATGGCTTGCTGTTTTACTGTTTAGTATTATGTAAAGCCGATTTCATAGGAATTTGAACCACGAACACATTACTAGCATTACTTATAGGGCAATAATAGTTGGTTACACATTACAATAGTAGTTTATGATACTGTTGCATAATAAGGGGTATTAAAACATGAGTGTGAGTTTAAAAACCGAGCCGTAGGCGAGGTTTTTAATAGTATTCACACGAATGTTTTAATACCTAGTTATGTGCAGTTTCATACACTACTTTATCTACACTCATACATTTTAGGATTGAACCTACTAAATACCTTTTTTTGCATTTTCCATGCCATATGTCGTGATAAATGCATCATATAATAATCTCGACTTTGCTGGTAAGAGATTATGAGTAATTTTCTTCACATTCACTAATATCAGACATTTTAAGCAAGAATTTTAAAAACTCATGAAATTCAGTACAACGACACCTGCAAAACGTATGAATGGCGCCAAAACCCAGCACATCACCGCATTTTTTGCGCATGCACTAATGCTTAGCACACGCACTGCGATATTTATTCGTGCGATTTTTTTCCGCCTATTCTGCGACCTATGGAATTGTATGAAATAGGTAAAAAAATCGTGCGGCAATAAAACCGCATGAAATCCGTGTTTTGCAACAGAATCCACCACACCCCGGCGCGAATTTAATTCGCGCGAATTTTTTGAGCTCTATGAACAGGTAGAAAGTGACAAAATTCGCGCGAATAAAAATATCAGTGCGCGCTAAGCCTAAAGCAGGCATTGTCACAGACAATTTAAAATTGGAATCAAATATTTTTATAACAGGTACTAAAATGGCATTACAAAAAAAAATTGATGGAAACTCCTTAGTGATTAACTACTTGGATTTGTCCTGTATCGTAATAGAAAAAAAATTGTTTTATAGCATTATTTTGTTAGAGAAATAGTGTTATAATGAGATTCTATTTTTAAATTTCGGTATTGTGTTTATAAAGTATGTCAATATAAACTTGTTTTGAAGTTCATAATTCGAATATTACGATATGAGAGTAGATAAAAGTATTATCATCCTCCTGTCCTTATCCTAAATTATATAGGATGAGCTCAACATATCTTATTCTTCCATACATGCTTATTCGCCGTCATCCGAACAATCCTTACTTACTAGCCATATATTTTGACGTGACGTCTAATAAATCGATGAACGCCGACTGCACGCAAGAAAAAGGATGACTCAGTGTAACGTTACGCTCAATGTAACGTTACAATGACGTTAATTGTATCGTTAAGTATGCACATTTCATCAATGTTTTGTTATGACGTTGTCACGTTAAACTATCGTCCGTAAACCGACTTTACAGACAACCAATTTTTTTATCTTTTATTTGGTCTTCATCTACTTCTACATACAAACATCTACATTCATATTCAGAACAGTATTGAGAATAGGTACGTATTACAATAAGAATTCCCTAACTTACCGTTCAAACAATTCAAACCTTATTTACCCATTAACATCACAATAAATAGAGAAACAAATGTAATTCCAAACATCTTTTATGTCTCCCAACTATTATAATACTTTGGTACTTTACCAAAGACTTCTTCCCTTATATGTATCTAATATGAGAAAGTTAAAGGCTATTATTTATCATGGTGGGTGGTGAAATCTGTTGCCTCCGAGCCAACTTGGGCCCATATTTTCATTCCGAAGCGACATGAATTCACAGCGGCCGTAACACAATGTAGTCAATTTACTTCAGTTCCCGACTGAAAGTTTTCTCAGTTCTGTCAAAGTTGTGATTGCCTTGTTTTCCATTTCGCTTGTAGAAAGATGACAAATAAAACTTGAGTCCGCCTAGTGCATCCGGCTCCATGTAACTTAGGTACAACTCGGACGAAACACTGTTTTTCAGTTGAATTAACTTTTACAAGAGTAAATACTTCGTTTGAGAATTTCACAAGAGAAGCGAAACGTTTCCCTTGTATCATACACGCCGTAGGTACATAATAATGTGTTGTCTCCGAGGTGAATATTCTCATCCCGAGTACAAACATATACATCCGGAGACAACATGTATTTGAAGGCATTTTCGCTTTCCTTTTGTTGAAATTGTATCGTAGGTAATTTTCATATAAGCGCAGTAATGCGCCGGTAATGGTCCATAACAGAAAGCTCGCAATATATAGAGGCCGTTCCTCACCCCGCTCACCCCCACATCTCCCCCTCCCGGCTAGCTCCCACATGTTGTACAACACCACCACACCACACACTAACAGAAACAAAATGTTCAAACTATTCAGGATTTATTACTAGATATTCAACAAACCATTCAGACTGGAATGTAGCAAAATATCGAGCAAACAAGCGCTGAGTTGACAGTAGCCGTTCCAAATAAAACAAAGCCCAACATATCGTAAAACAATATTTCATGTACTTTTTGCTACTTATTTTGTTACATAACATACATTTATATTTTAACAACAATTTAATAATTTAACGGCAGGCCAGAAGTTATCGCGGCCAAATTAAATCTTTGACGTTACGAAATAATAAAATACAAGCGTAAAAAAGATAAATCTGTAGGTAATATAATAAAATAGCGGCGTGGAAAAATTAAATTAAATCTTGTTACGAGACGCGTCCAAAATATGCTCGGGAACGCGCCGAGCGAGTGCTTTCTTTTAAATATCTCCAATGGCGAATTTTTTACATTAGCCGTTATTTTTGCAGCATTTTCAGTGACGTCGAAAAGTCTTTTCAGTTTTTTCAATGGTATTTTTTTATAGCTAGGTAATTACACACTTCGCACGGCTACCTGTAAACATTTGCTCATTCGATCATTATCCACAGAAGAACCTCAACTCAATTAATCATTCATCTATTAATGCCTCAGTACCGATTTCTAGACCTTGTCATCGCATGAGAATCTACATTATAAAGGTGATCGGCATCTGCATTTGAAGTGTTCCGTCTATTTGCATTCCAACCAGAAAACGAAGTTTAAACCAACAGAAGAGTTCAAACCCAACAGTACCATAGGTAATAGGTGCACAATGCACGTACTCCGTAAGTAGGTACAGATTGCTGGGCGAGACTTAAGCCGTGGACGATGTAGCAGAACAATGAAAGCCGGGCGTGGACATACCGTAATCCTATTTGGTGTGCAGAGCAGAGCTTGGCTCGGCTTCCGCGCTGAGCGTCCTAGCCGCGCGGGCGATGGACAAACAATAACTCTAGCTCACACCTCTTGCAAACCACCAGAATTAACTGGAATCACAAGGGAATTACAAAGACGGAATTCTCTTGTACCGTCTGGAATTTCCTTTAAGAATTGTTAATAGTGCAGACAGTTAGCTTGATATAACAATGTATTTATGTGTATTAATACTAAGTACTGTTGTACTTCTGTTCATTAGGAGCGTCTTGAGTTCTTGGCTTAAGGTTACACTAGTCGAAAATTCTTCCACACAAACGTAGTCTAGGGATTATTCCACTGTTTGACGATGCACGTTTAAAATAAAAATTGATATCAATTTGTCTCATCATTATCTAGCCCTTTATTGAAGCAAAAAAGTAAGAAAAGAAAATATTTGAAAGTTATGAGCGTCGAAAGTTCCACATTTCGACACAAATTTTAACGCATTTTTGGGCGCAAATAAATACCATAAGAAGACGGAAAATTGCAAAACGGCCTCCATACAAAGATAGATTAGTAGTTCAACAATGCAAATAATTTTATTTTGTACAGATAGATTTAGTAGTTTTTTCATGATATCTAGACTGCCAAAGGTCTGTTTATAAAATTTCGCGCGCTCGGTTTCGTCCTAAATCATTATCCATTTCGCTACAAATTTGCAAAAGTGTGTATTCGTACGCGAAATAGCTTCCTAATGCTCATCACAGCATCTATCTCTTCCGCACGCGTTGTCGGTTGATATAAAATGCATTTTAACCCCGCGCACAAAATAGTTCGTGCCGTCGACTAGTGTACCCTTAACTTATTATTGTGCTGTTAGCAATATAGACGTTTGTTTGGATATAAATGGTAGATTTTCAACTAAAGTAAATTAATACTATTTATTAAGTTTGTCTTCAATTTATCATATCATTTCGAGCACAATCAATCAAATCTTAATTCAGAGTAAGTCACTTCAATCAAATTTCCGATTCCAAGAGACCTAAACACTGTTTCAAAGCTCACTACTATGAAGTAATTAACTTCCAATCAAACGAAAATTAAATTCATGAAACGCTTTATCGCCCACTTATAATTCAATACCGAACAGATTGGACAATTTAAAACATAATAGAATATTTAAAATTCGACGCAGTCAGAATATTTTAAAAACGTTGAAGTTTTCCAACATGGTATCGCGGTGTTACATGGAAAACGCTGTTAAATAAAACGGTACATATGTCCGTCCTCGTTCTTAATCACCGGCTTCTGAAAAGATCTTAAAACTGCATAAAGATGCTCAAAACTTCAGTACCGTACTAAACACACGTAGTCGTAAAACCAAATCTGTAAGCATCTGTTGTACATCAAAGAGAAGCTCAAAGATCGATCAGGCTCACAGTCTGAACAAACACCACTCAAATATTAAAGAAGGCAGAACTAAACCACGTACTGATTAATTTCCAACTAGCCTGGTACACGCTGAGAATCGTTACGGCGGCGCTAAGGTACTTGTTGAGTGAAATATTCAAGGTGAGGGTTAGGGTTGCCGACCGTACTCGTATAAAGAGTATTGTACTCAATTTTACGTTCTTTACAATCTACAAACGCTATATAGTACGATAAATACTCTTTTATTTGACTTCGATTTTTCAATGTAATGGGAAGCGAAAAACATGGCTTTATTGAATGCCCCTTGGCAAGAACAAATTTTAATGACCTTTGACTACATACCGTAACGACTGTCAAATATCTTAAACTTACTGCCGGGCTTAACGTGGTCGGAGGAGTCTTGGTATGTAATGGCTTACCCATCCACGGACACACCTCCGCAAGCGTTGCTTAACTTTGATCTTTCATTAAGCTCGACCCGTGCGGCTCTTATTAGCTAGTCTATGCTAGTAGTATTATATTATCTGTGGCTAGTCACAACCTCCTCGGCAGATTGATGTCTAGCAATTCTACAATGTTTTCATAACAATGAAAGGTGCTTATTTTACGCAAAAAGTTAATTTAAAAATAAAAATAAGATTTACTGTTTTCTATTTTTTTTTCTTTCATGTATATATATATGTCTTGTTGTGAAACTTATACACTTTTTCTTTCTTTCTTTCAATTAAATCAGATATACTCTATTTCTTGTTGTTTAGAAAAAAATTAAAAGTTGATAACCCTACTGAGGGTGTCCCGTCCGTAAGGAAACTCGGGACAAACAGAGGGATGTGTTGCTCCGACGAGATAACTACTGACCGTCTGCGGCGACCCTTAATTAATTATTCGACAGCATGGACACACTTGTCCTTTAGACATTATAGCGGAATTACCTTGAGCGCGCCTAAAGTTGCCATTAAGAAAGACAAGACAGACTTAATTGATTTTTACTTGTGGGCCAAGTATTTTGTAACAACGTTAGAGATTATTAATAGAATCATTCTAATAGCTATCTATAATTATTAAGCCACTTTTTAAATATTAATAAGGATATTTTGGGCTTTTGCTCAATTAATACTTAAGGCGCGTCCCCGAGCAAAACGCCGCGCTAGTCGAATTTGTGCAGTTTTTAAGAGCTATCTACTCTTTATTTAAAAAGAAATATCAATTAATAAAAATACATTAAATTTCTACATAATGTTGATTCTAAAATTGTAGTACACTTTTTTTTTTAAAGAGGTATTTGTGTCACTAATCTCCTTCCAACAAAACCATAAAAATGTGAAATAATTATTGATAGCATGCATCTCCTCGTAAAGTGTTAATTAATTATTTTTTATACTAACACTAATGGATAGACAATTTGATAACGAACATTTTGTAAGTTTTATTTTTTTCAAAAGACTAATATTCGATTTTATAAAGATTTTATTCTAAAATCTGGGCGTATTCACTACTGTAATTCATACATAATAGGAATGCTCATATCTCATGCTGATTTTTTGGTCAGGGTACGGCCTTAAGTACCTGGCCGACCGAGCTCCGCTCGGGTGAAAATAGAGAAAACGACGTTTTCTAAAAAGGAAACCTAGCTAGATCGATTTATCGCCCCCAAAACCCGCTGCATGCTAAATTTCATGAAAATCGTTGAAGCCGTTTCCGAGATTCAGATTATATATATATACATATAAACAAGAATTGCTCGTTTAAAGATATTATATTATATTTGGAAGGTTTATTGGCAGCAACGTCAAACTTCAGCTTTCCACCCAGCCGCGTGACAAAGCTTTTTCAAGTCACAACGTTTTCATAAAACATATAGTAATGATAGGTCGTTAACCCTTCGCTTAAAAGCACCACAATTGCTCCATTTGTCTCACCTCTTACATTTTATGAACAATACGGAGAGGGTACCTAATGATAATGACTCCATTTTGTTTTTCTTTTTAAAGTTAGGTATATGTTTTGTCTGTAAGCCATTTCAGGTGGTTCCCTGGAAGAAATACGGTTGCCATTATATTTGAAACTAGCGACCGACCGCCTTGGGTTTGCACGGTACAAATATATTCAAAAATCTGCCTCGATTATCGCTCCTTCTATTAAAAACCCTATTAAAATCCGTTCGGTGGTCTAGAAGAAGTCATCGGAGAAAAAGAAATGACATATTTGTTTGTGTGCGTTCCAATGGCGCGGCCACGGCGTTTTTTTAAAAAAAAACTATGCCAAGATTATGTAAAAATTTGTAAAAGTTGATTCCCAAAACCATAAATTTGTCAAAGTCATGGTTCAAAAGTTTTAAGGGTTTGAACGTGGCCGCGCCATTGAAACGCGGCGAACCGCGCGGCCACGGAGATCTTTAAAACTAAGCATTGCAGAGACCTGAAATTTGGGTACATAACAGAATTAATTTGTAAAAAATTTGTAAAAATACACGAAAAAATCCTAGGTTTATATTGCAGGAGCTGTAAGACCAAAACCTTATGGCCGTGCCATTGAAACGGTGATAGATACGTAATCACCGATATCTCGCTGAAAAATCATCGCAGAGGTCTGAAGTTTTTTGTAAAACCTAGATTAGAATTTGTCAAAACATGTAAAAATACACAAAAAAATCCTAGGTTTATATTTCAGGAACTGTAACACCAAAACCCTATGGCAGCGCCATTGAAACGGTGATAAATACGTAATCACCGATATCTCGCTGAAAAATTATCGCAGAGGTCTGAAGTTTTTTGTAAAACCTAGATTTGAATTTGTCAAAACATGTAAAAATACACAAAAAAAATCTAGGTTTATATTTCAGGAGCTGTACTACGGTTTCGCGTAGAAATAAGTTGTGGTAATCTATCGAAGAAAGAAAGAATTAGCGAGATCTTGTTTTGTAAACAACATATTAATATGTAGAATTACCGATAATAGGCAAAAAAGTTTTTTTTTTCACATTATAAAACCTTCAATACGTTTTGAATGTTCCGATAGGGTGACCATGACTTATTGTTTACAGAAAACTTTCTACCTGCAAGTATTAGAAATTATATCTCAATGATTCTAAATTAAATTAAAATGAAACTGACATTATATAAATAAGAAGCAGAATCGTATTTTCAAATAAAAAAACGTAGAACTTCCAAGTAATTATTTTTTCTTGACTTAGTTATAGTAATAGTAGTGAAATAAGAAAATATAACCTAACCCTTATCTAAGCCGCGCGACTATCATAGGTTCGGAATAACTAAATAATCTGTGATTCATGAGATTTTTAAAGAAATAAACATATGTTTTTGTATGTTATCGTTTCATTTTAATTTAATTTAGAATCCTTGAGATATAATTTCTAATACTTGCAGATGGAAAGTTTTCTGTAAACAATAAGTCATGGTCACCCTATCGGAATATTCAAAACGTATTGAAGGTTTTATATTATGAAAAAAAAAATACTTTTTGCCTATTATCGGTAATTCTACATATTAATAGGTGTTGTTTATAAAACAAGATTTTGCTGATTCTTTCATTCTTCTATAGATAACCACAACTTATTTCTACGCGATGCCGTACTATAGCTCCTGAAACATAAGCCTACGGTTTTTTTGTGTATTTTTACATGTTTTGACAAATTCAAATCTAGGTTTTACAAAAAACTTCAGACCTCTGCGATGCTTTTTCAGGGAGATATTGGCGCTAACGTGTTTTTCACCGTTTCAATGGCGCGGCCATAGGGTTTTGGTCTTACAGCTCCTGAAATATAAACCTAGAATTTTTTGTGTATTTTTCCATGTTTTGACAAATTCAAATCTAGGTTTTACAAAAAACTTCAGACCTCTGCGATGCTTTTTCACCAAGATATCGGCGATAACGTATTTATCACCGTTTCAATGGCGCGGCCATAGGGTTTTGGTCTTACAGCTCCTGAAATATGAACCTAGGATTTTTTTGTGTATTTTTCCATGTTTTGACAAATTCAAATCTAGGTTTTACAAAAAACTTCAGACCTCTGCGATGCTTTTTCACCAAGATATCGGCGATAACGTATTTATCACCGTTTCAATGGCGCGGCCATAGGGTTTTGTTCTTACAGCTCCTGAAATATGAACCTAGGATTTTTTTGTGTATTTTTACATATTTTGACAAATTCAAATCTAGGTTTTACAAAAAACTTCAGACCTCTGCGATGATTTTTCAGCGCGATATCGGCGATTACGTATTTATCACCGTTTCAATGGCGCGGCCATAGGGTTTTGGTCTTACAGCTCCTGAAATATATACCTAGGATTTTTTTGTGTATTTTTACATGTTTTGACAAATTCTAATCTAGGTTTTACAAAAAAATTCAGACCTCTGCGATGCTTTTTCAGGGTGATATCGGCGATAACTTATTATTCACCGTTTCAATGGCGCGGCCATGGGGTTTTAGTGTAACAGATCCTAAAATATAAACCTAGGATTTTTTTCTATATTTTTACAAATTTTTTACAAATTAATTCTGTTATGTACCCAAATTTCAGGTCTCTGCAATGCTTAGTTTTAAAGATCTCCGTGGCCGCGAGGTTCGCCGCGTTTCAATGGCGCGGCCACGTTCAAACCCTTAAAACTTTTGAACCATGACTTTGACAAATTTATGTTTTTGGGAATCAACTTTTACAAATTTTTACATAATCTTGGCATAGCTTTTTTAAAAAAAAAACGCCGTGGCCGCGCCATTGAAACGCACACATTTGTTTAAAGCGACTTTGTTTTATAATATTTAGAGACACAACTGAGATTTCTTATAGAGGGGAGGAGAGTCCTTCTACTGGGTGTATTCTGTAACTGATCTGTCAATCTCAACACTTTGATCTTTTATTGTTATAACGATACTGTAGGATTTGTAGGTCCAGTTCCACAGCAGTCAGAACGGTTACGGTTATAGCCTATGTGATGCAAATATACTGGAAGCCAATTCCGTATACTGCCTGCATCTGCATACGCATCAAATTCTCGCACACATATTCCTCCGAACACATTCTGTTGACAGCGGTAGTAGTACTAAAATGCCAATACCAGCTATTTACTAAAAATACTGTCTACATTATCCAGCTTATTTAGGTCAACTTTCATCGATATAAAAAGTACGTAGGTACTAATTAATTGCCGGCTCATACCACTTGATAGAGTACAATAAAAGTAACCTTTTTACATGAGAAGTACCTGTCGTACAGTAATTTATGGAAATGTCTTATTGAATGTACCAGCACTTTAAGAAATGGATGTTCTTCATTTGTCAATGTCATGATCATTATTTTTCACAGTAATAGATTCTACCACAACTATAATATGCCTTAGCCGTCATAAGCCGTTGTATGACAAGTTCCATATAAGTAATCTCATAATATTAAATTTAATACTGCTGGAATTCTCATTGAAGTAATATGATGTGTCTTATTTTCTTCAAAGTTTATGTTCAATGCTTTCTTTGAGATATTAAAATTTTATTTAGACTGATTATTATTTGATGTGCTATAAGAAAATACATTTGAATGAGTAATTGAATTATTTTAACATATTATTTTTTGCTTTAAAAGATTTCACTTAGTTTAAAATAAGTACTAACTTTTTAATCTATACTAATATTATAAAGAGGAAAGATTTTTTTGTTTGTTTGTACAGAATAGGCTCCGAAACTACTGGACCGATTTGATAAATTCTTTCACCAATAGAAAGCTACATTATTCCTGAGTGACATAGGCTATTTCTTAATCCCGAAAATGGGTCCTGTGGGGAGCGAAGCCGCGGGCAACAGCTAGTTATCAATAAAGTAATAGGTAGAGATTTATGTTGTCTTTTATTTTTATGAGGATGTCTGTCTCTCAAAAAGAAGACTGAAAACTCGCATCGAACGATCTTCTTTTATTAGAATTTAGATTATGTTTTGTTTACAAAATTAGCTCACTTTGAATATTGACAAATGTGACGTCTACAAAGAAAGAAATCACCGTTATTATTCACGACTGAGGTAACAGCAAAACGCTCGAGTAACAGGTAAAACATTATTTATTTAAGTATCAACCTACCTAGGGAAGAACATATTTACTCGTTGGTATTTACATTGGTACAAAATGTTTCCTTAAACATCAATCGGAAAAACAAGATTGTAGGTAGGTATTAATACCCACCTCGTTTTCTTGAATATAAATAGATTATAAAAATATTTTTTGGAAAATGAACGAATGATTTGACCGAATTTCGGTCTTTATAAAGTTTCTACTAAATTTTTCAAATCGGTCCAGTAGTTTCGGAGCCTATTCGGTACAAACAAACAAACAAAAAATATTTCCTCTTTATAATATTAGTAAAGATATAGATTATATTTGAATAAGAATTAATACTACAATATGAATATAACCAACTTTTGTTTCTACCGGCGATCTAATTAAAACGTAGAACATAAAAGTAAACTATTGTGTAACTATGATATTTAGATATATTCTCTAGCAGTATTTTAGGCGCACGCCAAAGATTTTTATAGGCAAAATTTTGCTACTTTGGGTTATATTATTGCAATTTTCATAATGATCTCAATTTTTTTTGAAATAAATTATAGCCTATGACACTCAAAAATAATGTAGCTTTCTACTGGTGAAAGAATTTTCAAAATCGGTTCAGAAGATCCAGAGATTATCCCCTACAACCTCACAAACTTTACCTCTTTATAATATTAGTATAGATAGATTTAGACCTAACACACTTGACAGCTATTGATGGAGATGCTATTGATTTTAAGGTGGGACTTATAAATTTTCGATTCGTCAGTAAGGCCTTGACCGACAAACTAAAACTATCCCAATAGAATTTCAAGCTATCGAAACAAGAAAAGCTGCCACATGAACATAACATTTCCCATTTTAAAGTCAAAATGGGAGTCTTACCCGTGTATTAGTTTACGCAAACAATGCATTCACAAACGGAATGCACAGGAAAATGGTCGCGTTGAGAAATACTGAATAATGTCAATGATCTTACCATTGTTACCGCCTGTTTCGTTGCTATTTTGAGTACCTTTTTGCTTGCTATACGTGTTTTATGTAACAAAACTAGCTTCTGCCAGCGGCTTCGCCTGCGTCAATGTCGAAAATTATTCCAAGGGAACATATTCCCGGGATAAAATAATAATATCCTATGTGCTATTCCAGACTATAATCTATCTCTGTGCCAAATTTCAGCCAGATCCGTCGAGCTGTTTGAGTGTGAAGAAGAAACAAACATACAAACACTCACACACACATACACTCACAAACTTTCGTTTTTATGATATTAGTGTGATAATGCAAAGTACAGGGGGGTGACCATAAGCTCTTGGAGCGGTATCAATTTGATATCGAGTAAGTGACAGATGTATACAAGTCAGATACATCTGTCCCTTGTTCGATCTCAAAATCTACATACACAAAATGTACGAAAATGTTACATATGTAACTATACAAAATGTACGAAAATATGGGGCAGTATCACGAGCTTTTAACTCTAATTCTACTGAATGAGTGATATTTAGTTTCCATCTGGAATTTTTCAGTAACAACCCGCAGCCTTATTGCGTAATGAATTCGGCAAGGCAAAGGGCAAAGATTATGAAAAATCGACCAATCACATGCGAAATGAAAGACGCGATGTGGATTTCCGTATATGTGATTGGTGGATTTTTGTCATTCCGGATCTGTACCATTGATGACAAGAAGCTCGCCCCCTATTATATAACTGTCGAAATGAGTGTGTAATGTAGATGCACTGCTGCCCACCCCTTTGGGGTATACAGGCGTGATTTTATATTAGTGTTCTACAGGAAAACGATGGATGTATTGTGTGAAACATATATAAAAAAGGCTATAAAAAAGGTGACTGTATTGAGATGGATGCCACTAAATAGAGATGTATGAAAGAAGGAAACACGCAACGCTGACCTTAAATAAATTGGGATAAGGCCAGGAGGATATGATGATCTACAGTTTACAGGGACTACCTAACTTAAGTACCTACAAGTATGATAAGAAGCGTTTTCTCTGCTTTAAAACTCGCCAAATTTCTGGGCCGCTCTGAAGTTTGCTTTCCGATGCGCAAGGCACGAACGGTGCTGTTTTTGTATGAAATTTACTACTGCACAGCCATTGTAGCCAAATTCAGGGCGGCCAAGAAGTTTGGCGAGAACTATATTTAGGTATAGAAGTAAGTATGAATCCTAATTCCTACTATATACTAATAGATATTATAAATGCGAAAATTTCGAGGATGGATTAATGAATGGATATTTGTAACCCAACACGCCAGAACGGCTGAACAGATCTGGATGAAATTTACAGAGATAGATAATAGTTTGGAATAGGCTTTTTAACCCGATATAGTGTTCCCTCGGGATTATAAAACACTTTTCAACACACTTGCTCATAAAGTAGCTCTAATTTCACCGCAATTAGGCATATAATGATACCTGTAATCAAACTGTGACTTTTTCATTACTATTATTCACAAGTGAGTTATATTTTTTTTTATGGTCTTCATTTTAAATACTTTTAAATTAAACTAATTTTAAAAGTGTCACAAATCAATCCAATGAAAATTAATAAAATAAGTCATTAATTCTAATCCAGTTAAAATTGAAGTATTTTCAATATAATAAAAATGTAACACTGTTGATCAATTAAAAGTGTCCCATTCGACATTAATCCCTTTCTATTCCTGTCATGGAAGTAGTACTTACTATATCCATAACATGATATGGGTAGTAATTACTATTTCCATGATATCCATTAAATACATAAAATGTGGCATAGCTTCTAGTCAAACAATTCAGCAAAATGCTAGAACCTAACATATTGCTTGCTCATTTCATGCAACTTCGTATTCAACTAGATAATTTCAATTTGTAGGTACGTGTTTAATAAATAAAACTTGCCCTCAAATATAACTTTTGTTTCTCTGCAATAAAGTAACTTAAAATGCCCCATTTTGTACGTGGCTAAAACACTATCCGCGAAAAGCTAAAAAAAAAGTAACCTCATTGTTTTAGTCTATGACCGATCGCCATTGTTAGATGCGCGCGCATAGGATAACTGATTAATTTACCCCGCCATTGCGAAAAATTTTTCACTACTCGTTTTCACTGTTGAAAATGATTTTTTAGTATTATTTTCTTCACAAGTGTGTTGAAAAACGTCGTATGATACACGTGTGTATTGATGATTACCGTCCTCGGCTCTCTTAAGACCCTCACCTAAAGGCTCGGGTCTCAATAGCGCCTCAGCGGTAATCACCAACATTACGCACTTGTACCATAATGTACTATTATCTACACTCACAACGTAATGTTCCAAATATGAATTCAAAAAATATTGTATAAACATGTGCTTAATATTCGTGGATAGGTAAAATTACCCATTACAGTGCAACATTTTCCTTCGATTTTCAAACAACTGTATCATAATAGTACATTGTGATACAAGGGTGGAAAGTAAACATTGTGATGCGAGGGTTTTTAATGACACGAGTTTGCAATAACCTACACACCCGTGTATCACACGACGTTTTTCAATACAGTTGTAAGAACCAGTAAAAACAAATCAAAGAATTAGATTTGTTTATTCACAATAAATAAAATTTTCAATATGGCGCGTTTTTGCAACTGGACATATTTTTTACAAAGAAAACAGCCTATACAGCCTATTTGATTTTTGACAAACATTGATGTGAAAATAATTAACTTAAAACTGGTAAATAAATATATTAAACAACTATTTAAAAAAAATGAGAATTCAATGCTAAAACGTACGGACTCATTAATTTTTCCTCGTATAAAATCGTATCCCATTTTATTCTATGTATGAAAACTCCTTGCTACTAAACTTTTTTAAATTGACTTATGGCGCGTTTTTGCAACTGGACATTTTTTTTTTTCAACGAAAACAGCCTATACAATATTCGATTTTTGACAAATGTTGATGTGAAAATAATTAAATTAAAAGTGGTAATTAAATATATTAAACAACCATTTAAAAGACTTTTGAGAATTCAATGATAAAACGTACGGAATCATTCATTTTTCCTCGTAGAAAATCTATCCCATTTTATTCTATGTTTGAAAACTCCTTGCTACTAAACTTTTTTAAATTGACTTATAAATTTAAAACTAAACTGCAAACAAAATGATCGAGTTCGTAAACAAAAGTCACGACCGCGTAACAGAAAGATGCCTATGCGTAAGATTTAACTTTCGAATCATAATTATAGCCTCTGAAAGTACGCCATGTTTACCAACGGTATTGAAAAATAAGTTTTTAATTTTTATAGCACACTTTTACTTTTAAATTTATTGGCGTTTATAGACTCCTTGACTTACGAGTATTGTCGAAAAGTAGTGTCATATCTATGGAGGCTTGCGGTGAGCTGTCATGCGCAATGAGAATCTAAATTGCCCGCCATACCACATATTTTTCTGTTTCAACTTTTGTTTTATTTCAAATTTAAGAGTGAAGATAAAGTAGTGTATAACAGTATAGTGTGTAACACTCGCGTGTTAATATTATCACATTGGGCTTCGTCTCAAATGATAAACCCACGCTCGTGTTTTAATAACCCCTATTATATGATCATTGCATAAACTACTATTTTACGCGGGCGAAGCGGTGGGCAGAACCTAGTCCATTATAATTATACACCTCAACTGTATTGGTATACACAAGGTTAAATAAAAAAAAGCCACTCTTTTCCAACATCAGATGAATGAAGCAAATAAAATATTAGGTCCGTACTAAATATTTGGCAATAAGATATTTCCTAAGAATTTGATATCAAATAAAAGTGTCAGAAATAGGGCATTCAAGCTCGAGGAATTTTATTTAACATTTTTACCCGAAAATTGCTGCCCGTCCTCACGATCTCGTAAATAAGCGTCCAAAAAATATGAAAAAAGAGTACCTAAAGATGAAAGAAACGACGCAAGTGCGTTATGTTCTTCCCATACTCACTGTACCTACCTAGGTACTACATGTATGTCTGTACCCAGCTCTAAGGTGGATGATTTAAGGCCTGTATGAGACAGGGCACAGATGAGCGTAACTAACCAGGCTTTATTTACGCCACTCAAAGTTACTTGCTGAAATTACTTTCCATACAAAAATATACAAAAAATATACCAGAAATGAATCCTCGTGAATTCAACAAATTAAGTTCTGTACTGTAAGAACTGGTATCTAAGCAGCTAGGCCTTACAAAAATAATATTTAGAGATAATTAGAACCCTGAAACCTTACTCACACACTTTTCTTTTGATGTCACTCCCAGAAACGACAAATTATATTCGTTAGTTCCATCCAATTTTATCAGGCTTCACACTATATAATTGAGATATTGTTAAGGTTTCTGATTGAAGTCTGTATAAAAACTAATAGACTGTTTTTAAGACTCGGGTACAGTCTCTACGCGGCTTCGGCGCAGAATGTCCTCTAGTCGCAAAACGTCCCCTTCGCAAAATGACCCTTTCGCAAAAGGTTCCCTAGTCGCTTATTGTTGCTTTTTACCTTATTTTTTTTGTGATTATTCTTGCGAACATTTAATTTTAATTTTTAATATTTGGGATGGATTTATCCATTAATACAAACAACCTTTGCTCTGGTGAGCCCCCTGAACTGTATATAGTATATATAATGAGTGGAAAAGTATTATTTTCACGATTTTTAGAGTGGTCACCATAAATAAAAGTTGTCTGTATTGTTATATATGTTGAGCTTAAAATTAACAATATGCGTATTTACTAAGAAAACCTGTTTTGTTTATTTGATTAATAACTACTTAAAAAAGTATGAAAAAATTCCCGAATCACAATAATCACTAGTCTCATCAGTCAAACAAGTCAAATCAGAAAAAGAATAATCACAAAAAAAAAATATGTTAAAAGCAACATTAAGCGAAAGGGTAATTTAGCGACTTGGGGACATTTTGCGAAAGAGACATTTTGCGAAGGGGACGTTTTGCAAAAGGGACGTTTTGCGAAAGGAACATTTTGCATCTAGGGGACATTTTGCGAAAGAGACATTTTGCGAAGGGGACATTTTGCGAAAGGAACATTCTGCGACGAAGCCCTCTCTCTACGCGACCTTGACCGTTTTTGCATAGAAATTGTTGTACGGAAAAACGGTTTGCATGTCGATGTCACACTGTCGCGTCGCGCCTATCTAGTAGACACTCAAGAACAGTCATTTGCGAAGTGCAAAATATAATTCTAATAGAAAATAATGTATCCCATCTTTCCCAACTTAAAAATGATGGTACCTACGACGATAGTAGAGAACAAAAAGCAAGCATTTTGTTGCAGATTACACCGACCACTAGGTACCTACGTCGTGCATGAGTGCACATAAATAGCTACCACTATGTCGGATATATTACCCATAGACTAATTCCTATGAAAAATGGTTCTCACATCGATGTCGCACTGTCGGGTTATGCCATGAAAAGTATCACAAAAAGCAACACCATAATTTATCCCATTTTCCGCAAGTTAAAAATTTATCACAGATTACAAAACACAAGCCGTTTGTTGCAGGTAACACTGACCAGTAGGTACTTTCGTTGTGCATGAGTGCACACAAATACGATCTTGTTCATGTCCGATGGTCCTCCATGTACCTATTCAAGCGTGACGTGTTCTCCTTGCGCTTGCTGTGGCATCTTGGATACGCAATATTGCAATACGAGATACGGCAAGTAGAATGTACAAAACGTTGCCGTTCCCGTTGGTTTGAAATTCTCAGTATTTCAATCTGAAGTATAAGTCGGTAAGTATTTCTTTAATGAGTAAAATGTCGCGACGAGTGACGACGTATGACGAGAAGTTTTTGAAGTGAAAGCTTTTAGGTATGGGCAAACTTATGCGCGTCACCGACATGCTAATGTGACCGCGTCGCCGACATGAAAATGTTACACTAGACACTGACTGTATCTAGAATGTTGCTGTGCCCGACAGGGTCCATAATTGTTTCTGTAACTTATATTTACCACCTGTATGTACATTATGGATGCAATAAACTTAATTTGAATTTGAATTTGTTAGTGTTGCGCCAGTAAAAAGCTATTCACTTCTGTCGGCACTCCCCATGACCGCCAATTTTTTTTACTACTGGTTTAAAATCAAAATCAAAATCAAATATTTTTATTTTACATTGGCCTACATGGGCACTTATAAAACGTCGACAAAAGGTGCACGGTTCGGGTTAGTCGTTTCCTATGGAGAAGAACCGGCAAGAAACTCCATGGTTGCTCTTTTAATTTTTTTTTGTGTTTACAATATTTCCATGTTACAGAATTAGTACTTGGATATGGGGGGACAACGTAGGCCCGACAATAAGTCGTACGAAATTGAATAAAAACAAACAAAAAAATAATGTACGTTAACAAATGTTAACAATCAACTAGAAATCTAGAAAGCCTTTAATCTCTTGAGTGCCCGAAACGTGGGTCCTCGCGGGGCACAACGGCTCTTTAATTGTTCCGGTAATTACGGCATTCGACCAGTTAAGCATCTATCTGAATACCTGTAAAAATACAAACCCACCTAATTTACCTTGTATTTGTATGCCTAAGTACTTCTACGCATCTCACAACCACAAATACGCATCTCCAAAGCAAATATAAATTATAATATACAGCGGTCCAATCCCGCAACCCATCATATCCCTCCTACACACATTAATTTTACCGCTGGAAAATACAAATTGGTCAGCATTTTTAAAACAAAACACCCCTTCACTCGGATGACACAAAATTGACGTTTTTTGAGACCGTTTTCATTTGTTTTTTATCACCATCCTTTGCCTGTTTCTTTTTATTCTTATTGGATTTCATTTTTATGATCAATATATCCTTCTGTAATGGGGCGTTTGAATTTTATTAAATGCCAATTAGATTACTGAACGGAAATTAAACGAACGCGCTTGAGCCAATAATGAAAATATTGGCCTTCTAAGGACTATTGCTTCTACAATAAATTCAAGAATACTTTATCGATGACAGATATCTTATTCTTGTTTTATCTACTGTCTATATCTACTATGTCTCATGTCAAGCAGACGGTGCTATAACGACCTGTCACCTGTCTATTCGTCCCCACATTGCACTTCGCTGCAAACACTAAACACATTCTAGGTACATGTGTGGTTGAAAGTTGTTCGCAGCTCTCCAAACCACAGACAGTACTTAGGTACGAGTACTGATACGTAGGAAAACTACCAGATATTTAGGAAAAGTAAATACCACTAGAAGGTACGTGAGAAGATTTATCTCAATGTGGCTAACAGCAGTACCTACCTACTCCGTGCGTGATAAATATTTGATCAAATCTACCTGAGCTTTTTAGGGTTTTTCTTCGTAAGTCCAGGCCTTTCATCTTAATTTTAAGACAGTTTCTTTAATCCTACCCACCAACATAGAGTATTTTAATTATTATCAAATTAATTACAATAATTAAATTAATTATTAGGTCCATGGGGTCCGAGTGCTCTTCGAGTGTTTCGAGAAGTAAGTAAACGGTTAGTCGACTCTTCACGTGACCAGAGGGCTGGGCTTTTCCTTGGCCAGAGAATCAGCATTGCCATTCAACGTGGCAATGCTGCCAGCGTTCTGGGCACTTTTCACGTTGACAGCGATGTGGACGAATTTTTTGACGCCCTATGACCCCTGCCCTTTTATACGCGTTCGTAGTTTAATTTTATTTTTATTTAAGTGTATTTATAGGTAGTTATTGTTAATTAAGTATATTATATTATGTAAATTTTAGATTATTAATAAATAATTGTTAGTCCAATTAATTACAGCAATGACGCCTCTTCGTACAAGTTCGTCGGTTATTTTCTTGGCATATTGCCAGAATGTGTCTTCTAATGAACTAGTTAATCATATTAGTCTCATTTACTCAAGATTCTTCATAATCATATATAGGCAGTTACGCAGTTCTTAGAAACACCAGGTTTGATTGTGCCACTACTCCGAATATTCTATTTCGTCTAAATTACGATGACTCTCACAAAATCCGAACGAGACCTACCTACTCTTTCGTAAATTTCCCCATACCTGGGAAAGCTGTGAAATCAATTTTAATAATACATGTTCCTATTTTGATCTATATAATACCTACGGTATGGTTGTGACAGCCAGAGATACGACAAATATAGTTTTAAGAGTATTCTCTATAACAGACTTAGGAGTCGAGATCTGTCGATAAAATTCCATTCCAAATTGTTTTCAATATGTTTTATTGGAATGTGATAGTGAGCTACGACTCGGTGGAGAAAATTTTCCTTGAAAATGTGTTGATATGATTAATTTCATACCATTGTAACAAATAAAATAACGTAGCTATATGTACTTTTTTCAGTTAGTAGATAGCCGGGGACAGATTCTGTTGGGTTTGCGTAAAAATGGCTGATTCGGCCCGCTAGTTATGAATAAATGATTGAGTTTAGAGTATTGATCTTCCTAATGGAAAACCGTGGTGTACACTGTCCAATATTTTGCGTCCGGCTTGATACATACAATTTTCAATCAATTACATCTAACAAAATTATTTTTCTCGTTTTAGTGTCCTCTGGATGAGTGGGAAAAGCTGAACATCGCGAAATTCAATATCACACCAGCATATACCCTCCAACTGGCTATAGTAGATATCGATTCGTGGTCTGAGCTTAAAAGACGTTACATTGGTGTCCGGCTTGTTTTAACTAATAATTTATTCGGACTGGCTTCTGCCAGAAACTTTATCGTCGGCAATTATCCCATGGCCACGGGAACTTTCGCGGGATAAAAAGTATCCACGTCCTTTAACAGGTCATGGTATACCCGTGTGGCAAATTTAGCAAAAATCCGTTTAACCCATTTATAATACGGCAGAAAGCTCCGACTGAATTTCCTTAGTAGAAAGTCATAATTCGAGGTTTGGCTCTCCTCTCTTTTCTCCTCCAATATTGGACCAATTTAGTCCCAGTCCTACTTGATTTTTACCAGTGAGTCAAGTAGAATTACCTATATTTTAGTTTCATATTTTCATGATGTATTAGAACTCCATTCTTTCTGAAAGATACCACAGGTGAGTTAAGTTTGCGTGTTCTCCAAATTAAGATGGATTGGATAGTGTACGCAAGAACGATACATCTTCTAAAGTGTAGGTATCTAGTATTTGGTAGGTACCTATGGTTTAGGTAAGTATCTAAGTACCTACTATTTCAAGGCCTTTAAAAATAGTCAGACGTAACTAGTAGGTAGGTAAAACGTTAACTAGTTACCATTAGAAATGTATTAGGTACATAGTTACATACCTATACCTACTCAATTCTTTGAAAATCTAACTGCGAATTAAAATTGATTTATCAATCCAATTGTTCGTTGCAACGAAAAAGACAAAATAAGTGTTTTTCTAAAATAGACACCCATTTAGCTTCGGAGTTTAAAAGTAGTTAAAATTTTAAACAAAGTCCATTAAGTTGATAAAATGTTATCGACGTACGTCACTAGTTAGGTAGGTAAGTGGCTACATACACGTGGGCTTCGTACAGTTATTAATATTCAACGAAACAATCGAACTTCATTATAGGTACGTTGGAAGGTAAGATAGAGATGATTTATTGAAGCAGAAACAGCCGGGGGCGTTCTCTCCGGCTCGCTCGCAGCAGCGTCCGCAACACCTAGACGACTCGAGCAAATCCCATGTGACATGTTTTACATCTTTATAGTTCACTGAACACCACTGGCTGTTTAACGTTGTTCAACCAATTCGACCTTAGATTATACCCATTATAACTTGTGGAGAATCACAAGTTAGAAATTTTCCGCTTGAAATGTCGTAATTGACCTCTGAGGCCTTAGTGCGAGTTTTTTAACGTACTCATTGGTGATAACGTAAACGATCTCTGTGTGCTTAGTGCGAGTTTTTTAACGTACTCGCTCGTGTTAGCGTAAAAGATCTCTTATGTCAAAATGTACACAAAAAAGAGGTTTCTCCTTACCGTCCCCAGACGGTGCTTATCCAATTTCAATACAAATTGACATTTACGTCAACGCGATTGAGCGTGAGTAAAAACTCGCACTAAGGCCTCTGGTTACTCAAGATCAACCGTTAAAATATTAACGCCAAGTATCACGGTAAGTGGTGATAAATAACAGCGCTACCTCTTACACATTAAGGGTAACATAGATCCAAGTCACAAAGTATCCCAGTGTCTACTTACGAACTCATCTTTATAATGGCTCCCTTTATACTCTGAAAAAGCTGCTTTTTACGTTAAGAACCAACGATTTAGCGTTAGCCTAATGACTGTTAAGGTGATGACGTGTAAAGAAAATTGTGCCAATTTGTTTGGTGAAGTCAATTTGTCACAAACTCGACGTGTGTCGGATCGCTCCACCCTTCCCCGGTTCTTTCAGGTCGTGTTCCCCTCACGAGACCGATGCAATTTACATTGAAAGCGAATGCAAAAAATCCGCTTTACGGAGAGTGGAGTGAAGATAATTCCTTGTAGGATTGATCCTAACCAAGTTTATTATGTTAACAAAGTGGGTTCCGCTGATAGTGATCTTTTCATGTTTTTGGCTGCAATAACCCGCGGAGCAACACTTACTGTAGGATTGTTTTAGCATAATTCGGTCAAATAATAGTACATTATGGTACAAGTGTGCAATGTTGGTGATTACCGCTGAGGCGCCATTGAGACCCGAGCCGTAGGTGACGGTATTAAGAGAGCCGAGGACGGTAATCATCAATAAACACGTGTATCATACGACGTTTTTCAACACACTTGTGATGAAAATAATACAAAAAAATCATTTTCAACAGTAAAAATGAGTTGTGAAATTTTTTCACAATGGCGGGCAAAATTAATCAGTTTTCCTATGCGCACGCATTTAACAATGGCGATCGGACATAGACTAAAATAATGATTTTTAGAATGTGTTTTAGAATGAGTTAGCAGGCATTTTAACCCCGCGCACAAAATAGTTCGTGACGTCGACTAGTGTAACCTTAAGTGGGGCTTCCATACAACAAGCGTGACTTTTTTGGCGTTTTTTGCGATAATGGTACGGAACCCTTCGTGCGCGAGTCCGACTCGCACTTGCCCGGCTTTTTGTACTTACTTCACCAAAGTTTTTTTATAATACACACATGACATGTCATCGACGTGAATTTTTCGTAGCACCGTCGTATCTTGTTCGTAGCGTCGTAGCAATTTTGTAGCGTCGTCGTAGCCTCATCGTAATTTCGTCAAAGCAAGAGGTAGATATTATTAGATGCAAACATTTATATTTTATGCTATATAATATTAGGTACGAAGGAATAGGTAGGGCTGAAATAGAATTTTATATAAATTCGGTTAATATAATAATAGCGATCCACCCCGGCTTCGCGCGGGTGGTCTTTTGACTTTTCCGTTGGATTTTCCAAAAAACAAACCTTGTCCTAACAGTTAAGTACCTACACAACAAAAAAAACCAGCCAAGTGCGAGTCGGACTCGCGTACGAAGGGTTCCGTACCATGTACCATTATCGCAAAAAACGGCAAAAAAATCACGTTTGTGGTATGGGAGCCCCACTTAAATATTTATTTTATTCTTTTTTTATTATTTATTTTTTGTTATAGCGGCAACAGAAATTTATCATCTGTGAAAATTTCAACTGACTAGCTGTCACGGTTCATGAGATACAGCCTGGTGACAGACAAACAGACAGACGGACAGTGGAGTCTTAGTAATAGGGTCCCGTGTTTACCATTTGGGTACGGAACCCTAAAAAACACCCAAATTGGTCAAGCCGTTTTCAGACGACGATCTATCATACATGCGGCAATTAATTTTACTAAAACACAAAGACCCATATTCTTTCATCAAATACCTAAGTATATACTTAGAATAAATATACGTTTGACAAAAAAACAAGAGACATGATAGATAACTGCTATCTCGCCGGCAAAAAGGGCAAAATGAAGAAATTTCTCGTCATAATAATATTATAGCCATGCCATGTGTCACGCTTGGGAGGCCACGCTCGTTCTCTTCATGACGCCACTTCGTCAAGCTCCTTGTCCTAAATCGGGTCGCATTAACCCATGCTTGTCTATGAGCACTGCTATAATAAAGAAAGAAATATAAATCTACAGATGTGCACTGTGCACTGAAATTATTCTATGTTATATAGAAAACTACGCTTAGTTTCATAATTAATTGCGCCATTAATTGTAATGAAATTGTAAATAAGTAGGTACCTATGTTTAAGCTCATAAGCGCACGCAATAATTCAAAAATTTCTTCAAATCCAATGTATAGGCTCTCCAGACTCAATTAAGCACGAATCAGCGAATTAACTCCATAGCTACCCAATAACCGCAACGTAGATATGGACCTCCAGAATTATTATTACGCTCTGTGATGGATAAGTACCGCAAATATGCCACAATATTCACAGACTGTCTCTCATCGCTCATCCCGATATAACACCCAGTGTCTGCTGAAATTCTATCTGAAGATTAAATATTTAGTAGAAAATAAACACCAAATCGATTAAATTGTATTCAAAGCTAATAAATTCCTGTCTTCGCAGCGTTACAGAACTGTCGGTCCCTCATCAACTCTTTTTATTGGACACTCAACGCTGGGCGTCATTACCCCATCAGTTTTTCCTGCTCCCTTCGTAATGACGTCACTTTACCTCATCAGCCGTTCCCCAATCAGCATTCCTGCATCCTTAGAAAGTATAAATTACTTTGATGACCGATTCGACTTAGTTTTCTATGTAGCTATGTATATCACGACGGTTCGGCTAAATGAAAATTAGGTAGGTACTTATAGTAGGGGAGACGTGGAAGATCGATCTTCACCCATCAGATAACTGGATGAACAGAAATAAGTAGGCAAGCCTACCTAGGCATATTCTGTGTGCTAAAAACTATCAGTCGAGATGAAATTCATTCGGTTATCAAATGAGTGAAGGTGATGAAAAAAAAATTGATTTCTATTAATTCAATTAAAAATAGCTATGAAAAATTTTCGATAGGCAAGTTATTATAAGCATGTTTGTTAATAAATTATATTTGATAAAAAATATGTCTCATCCAGTTATCTGATGGGTGAAGGTCGATCTTCCACGTCTCTTAGGCTATTAAGTATGTATGTAGGATATCTATAAGGTGTTACATGGCATGTATTTTTTTTTTGCAAAATTTTAAATTTATCATCATCAATCAATACCTACATATAATAAATCTGTAGAAACATATTTTTTGTACATCGAAAAAAAATCCAAAAAAATAGCCAGGGTGTTAAAGGATAGCCAACAGAACCCATTTCTAGCATTTTTGGAATTTTTGTCTGTTTGTCTGTTTGTTTGTTTGTCTGTTTGTCTGTTTGTCTGTTTGTCTGTTGGTCTGTTTGTCTGTTTGCACAAATGTGCACGCATCACGTGAAATGTACGAAACCAATGTAGATAACTTTTATACATAAAAATTGTGCGTATCTTGAAGAATTACTTAGTTTTTGTTTCATCGCAATCGGTTCACTCTATCAAAAGTTAGATGAATTTAAAGTGTTCAAGAAGTAAAATTATCACAGCTCACGCAATTCAGTTACTCGGACAGTTGAACTCGCTATTCGATAGATGGCGTTGTGCATTTAAAGTCATTTTCTGAATCGCGGTGTTAAGATTTTACGCGAAAAAATTACACTAGAAAAAAAATTGGTGAGTATATTTTTAAGTATGTGGAGTAGGCAGGCAGGCTGGTAAGTATGGTAGGGTTGGCAGGCAGATGACGGGAGCGAAGCCGCGGGCACAGCTAGTAGTAAATAAATTTGAGCGCACGGTTGGCGCAGTGGTTGAGCGATTGACTGCTGCGCTGCGTGTCGCGGGTTCGATTCCCGCACGGAACAAATATTTGTATGACCTGCAGATAGTTGTTCCGGCTCTGGGTGTTGTGTATGTGAGTTTATATGTTTGTAAACGCACCCACGATACAGGAAGAAATTCCTAGTGTGGGGCAACGATTTTTATAAAAAAAAAAAAAAAAATGAAATACTTTTTTAAACGAGGCATTTCGTCAAGTAGGAATATTGATTTTCAAAAATCCAGTAGTTTTAGTAGTCAGTAGTTTTTATCAAAATCGGGCCCGTGACTCCTTAGAGTGTTTTTCGCTATTCCCCATAGTTTCGTATTTGGCCATCCACACCCACTAGGAAAACTCAAAAAGTTATACAATGCTTAACAGTTTATATAATACAAAATCAAATTAAATCATAGTCCTTTATACGTTAGGGTTAACACAATGAGTGATTAACACCTTTTTCCAGAAAAGAGCGCGGAGAATGTGGACATGGGTAGGTAAGTAGTGTTTACTAAGAATGCGATAGTTTGTATTACCTCACAAATACGCTGTCACCGATGTCTCGGTTCTCTCGCGTTTTAATGAGGGAGTGACCACAGACTAGTGAGAGCTGCATTTAGGTTTGAATTAACTATCTGTAAATTTGCATGAACTATCCGAAAAAGGCATCCGTCGACGTATTATGCGTAACGGAACATTTTATGATCCAGGGATATGAAAATCAATTTAGCATAGATAATTTTTGTTTGGCAGCGTGTTGCAGTAGAAAAGAAAGTAAGAGAGGTGGCTCATGTAGGTATTTACTCTTCAAGAACGGACATCAATGGAGAGAATTGCCGGAAATTGCTAAAATTTCTTCTATCGGTGTATTCGAAAGCTGCGTCATTGAGCTTATTAACCACAACACCGTTTCTGTATGTATACCGTTTTTTTTTTAATGGCAAGAATTGCACGGCGATATTTTAAAAAAAAACTATGCTAAGATTTTGTAAATAATTGTAAAAGTTGATTCCCAAAACCATAAATTTGTCAAAGTTATGGTTAAAAAGTTATAAGGGTTTTGAATGTGGCCGCGCCATTGAAACGCACATAATTATCGCATGATTAAAAATCGTGGTCCGCGCTAGGGCTTCAAGTAAGTTATCATTTATTTGCTCAATCACGAGTACAGTGCACGCAACAAATAATTGTCAATGTTATTATGTTTAAAAACATTAAAAAAATACAGCGCCTCATTATTTGCCTTAGATAACGGCATACAAATCTTGATAATAGAATACAAATAAAAATATTTAAATATAAATGTACTCAAATTATTTACAAATGTCGTGTCAATGATAAAATTATCATTCTAAAATGTCAAAATAGAAATATTAAAAATGTCAAAAAATTAAATAAAATTCTCACTAATCAGTTTAAACGTGAGCTTGATGAAGCACAGCCCATCGAACAGGGGGGTGACCATAAGCTCTTAGAGCGGTATCAATTTGAGATCGAGTAAGTGACAGATGTATACACGTCAGATACATCTGTCACTTACTCGATCTCAAATTGATACCGCTCTAAGAGCTTATGGTTGCCCCCCAGGCCGGTTTCCGCAGTGGTTATTCAACCATCGACCATATCCATGAATGAATTGTCAAGAATATAATTGGCCCCTGTGCATGGCTTTCGTCGATTATGAGAAAGCTTCCGACAGTGTCGAGGACTGGGTTGTGTTCCACGCTCTCCATCGCTGCCACACCGATTCCCATTA
The DNA here is from genome assembly GCA_948252205.1 of Orthosia incerta. NCBI lineage: Eukaryota > Metazoa > Arthropoda > Insecta > Lepidoptera > Noctuidae > Orthosia > Orthosia incerta. The sequence goes on along the minus strand of OX411746.1, from coordinate 17,527,078 downwards.
CGTGGATGTGCTGCGGAAACTTTACACCTCGGTCACTTTACAGGTCCGCATGGATACCCTTTTTTGACCTGTACCGATAAAGCGGGGAGTGAGACAGGGTGACACCAATTCGCCGAAGCTTTTTACAGCAGTCCTGGAGACTTAGTAAAAAGTTTAGATTGGGACTATTGCGGTGTAAACATCAATAGTGCCACCTGTCTCGCCTAAGATTTGCAGATGACCTTGTGTTTTCGCTGAAAACTTCGATGACCTCCAAAAAATGCTTCAAGACCTGTACGATCCTTCTTTTATGGTAAGACTTAGGATGAATATGGCCAAGACGAAGATTATGGCAAACAACTTCAGCGATTCAAATCCTCCTGTTAAAGTTTATTTATTTATTAATTTACACATAGTTATATTTATTTTTACAGGTAATAAAAAAGTAGTCATACAATGCGACTGTTACATACAATGACGACAAGTTACTTAGAGGACAATACACTCACTGTCACCCTCTGGAGTTGCAAAATAAGCGTTGGAGATGGTTGACCGGAATGTATACCTTGGCCATATTCTCTTCTATGGAAAAGAGCACCAACAAACGGAGATATCGAGAAGAATTCAGCTCGGGTGGGCCGCAAATAGCAAATTAGACGACATTTTAAAATCAGCCAAAATTCCACAATGTCTGAAGACCAGCCATAACCAGTGTGTTTTGCTTACCATGACTTACGATGCCGAGACTTGGACTCTCACGCAAGAGGTAGTGAACAAGATAAGAGTTGCACAGAGAGCCATGAAGCGTTACATGGTTGGCATTAGATTATTAGACCGAATTCCGTAATTTTTGTACATCGAAAATATTTCCAAAAAAATAGCCATGGTGTTAAAGGATAAGCAACAGAACCCATTTCCAGCATTTTTGGCATTTTTGTCTGTTGATTTGTGCGTAACGTGAAGAATTACTAAGTTTTTGTTTCATCGCAATCGGTTTACTCTATCAAAAGTTAGATGAATTTGTTCAAGAAGTAAAATTATCACAACACACGCAATTCAGATCTCAGAGCAATGACTAAAGCATTCAGATACTCGGACAGTTGGACTCGAAATTCAATAGATGGCGTTGTGTATTTGATATCATTTTCTGTGTGTAAGATTCTCCGCGAAAGAATGATGACCCTAGAAAACAAATTGTAAGTAGGGTAGGCAGGAAGTTAAGAGTTGACCCTACCCGGTTGGCAGATAGATGACGGGAGCGATACCTATAATATAATATTTATAGCCAAATCATCACTATACGGGTTTACACCAAGTGACCCAAATAATAATTATTAATTAACTTCAGATAGAGCAACACGGACCAGAGTCCGGTCCGCCGGTGGTCCGTGTTGCTCTATGACTTCACTTCAGTACGTGATCGGTTAACAATGTTAGCATTAAGTGTTGTCGCGTGTGCTCCCTCGCTCTATAATAAATGGATGGACAGATTCTTTTATGTTTACAAAATTACAATAGCTCATAATCAAATCAAAACCAAATATTTTTATTGTCAAATAAATATTTACACCAAAATAATTGAGACTCCGATTTTTGATCAAGGTAAAAAAAATATGTTACAGACAATGTTACAGAAGTCAAAAAGCGCCATCTACAAACTTATGAGGCTAACTAAATCATTTTAAGGGTCCTGTACTATAATATAATTTGCTATTATTATTTAAAGTGAATAATCAAAAATGATTAGATACAGTGTTTTGTCCAGCTTGTAAGATATGGATTTTCTACTGAAAGTAAAAACCTAGCCAAATCCAAAACTTCTAAAATCATCATAGACACGTAACCCGAAACATGCCCGAAACCATAGATACAGAATTTTTTTTGGAAACAAACAATATGCGTTGGCTGTCACTGTCATTGTATTTTGACATGTGTCAATGTCAAATTAAATGATGCTTCTCACTTCACTGCTCAAGTGCTCCTGTGGGCTGTGTTTGTGTGTTTCTGTACTCTTAGTTTATAGTTATCTGTGAGTGTACTTCCGTACTTCCATTTATTTAACGTGGTGATTATTTTGTACCTAAGAACGAAATAATATATATTTGATTAATAAAGAACACGACCTGCGTAAAGAAGCGATAGCACTGTTGTTGTGCCTCTAAGGAAAAACATTAGTCCGCCATCATGACTATGAGACCAGATGATCACCGTAGAAAATGGGACAAAGACGAATTCGAAAGAATCGCAGCAGATCGGTTGAAAGCAGAAATAGAGGAAGAGGAACGAGCTAAAAAGAAAGGTAAGCCTCCAATCCAATACTAGTAGCATCCAGATTGGTAAACTCCTTGGCCCTGATAAGTTTGTTTTGTTGTGGAAGTAATGTTGTATGTGAACTTGTCATATTTTTATTCTACCATGCTTAGGTCTGCCAATAGGTTTGATGATTCCAATAAGTGGTTTAGCATAGGCATAAATTTACACGTGTTATCTTAATTACATTATCACAAAAATAAGTAAAATCAAATACTGGTATAATCTCTTGAGTGCTAATTAGCAGACACAATAGAAAAACAATTGTTTCTGGGAACCAAAGATCCCAGTTGCACTCAATGGGCTAATTAACATTAGTGAAACAAATCTAAGACATACCTATTTCTTTTCAGCCACACCAGTCAAAAGAGAACTCCTCAAACAGCGAGACTACAAGGTTGACTTAGATTCCAAGCTTGGTAAAAGTGTTGTGATAACGAAGAACACCCCTACCTCACAATCAGGTGGATACTACTGCAATGTCTGCGATTGTGTTGTCAAAGACTCCATTAACTTCCTGGACCACATTAATGGAAAGAAACATCAAAGGAATCTTGGCATGTCCATGAAAATTGAAAGAAGCTCATTGGATCAGGTTTGTGTATTATAATGATTTATGATGCCTACATTTTATTGATAATATTGATGAAAACATTTAATTTCATTAGTAAACTACTTACATCCTTAGTACTTTACTAATTACTTAGGTCTGGCAAAGGTCTCCTCTAGCATCTTTCAATGGGTATTGAGTGCCTCTACTCCAGTGATCTTCTGCTATTCTATAAACAGTCTTTATGGAACCAGTCTGTCATTATCTTCACCATTTGTCTATGCTTGTCCCTATCGTATGGTGTGTCTATCTACATCTTTTACTATGTTCCTGCAGTTTTGCTCCCATGGCCCAACCTTCTTCCTAATCACTCTCTCACTGCTGACTGTCAACGGCTTATCTCCAACTGTTTCGATTAGTTGCGTGGTGGAGTGCAGAGATGATTGATATCTCCATTTAGTCCTGTAATTGATCCAACCACCGTTTGGGACTTCGGCCTATAGGTCTTTTACCCCCTATTTTGACAGTTACCATTTTGTTGGTTCCTCTGCAAGCAATGTGGCCGCGGTATCTCACGACGTGTTGCAGGCAGGTTGAAGACAGCTGTGTTGCGCTTTATCTATTTGTAGTTTTTTGAGGATCGAGTCATTTGTGTTGTGGGGTGTCCATGGTATTCTTAATAGACAGCGTCAGCACCACATTTCGAAAAAACGTCAATTCTTTCCCTGTCAGTAGATTTGATCGTCCAAGTATCTGCCCCGTAGAGAAAGATGGAGAAGACAAGTGTGCAGACCAGGTATTTCTTTGTCTGATTTGTGATATTTATGTCTCTCCAAATTTTGCTGAGTTGAGGCATCGCTGTTTTAGCTATGCCAATAATTTGTCTTCGAATTTCAAATTCACAGCTACCCTTAAATGTAATTACCAAACCAAGATACTGAATCTGTTGGGCAGTTTCATATTCCGTTAGAAAGTCGGTTCACTGGATGTTTTCGAAACAATCAATAAGTAGGAGCTTGGTCTTGCTTTTATGACTATGGCCCACCATACTGGAACATATTTTTTTTTGAGAAAGTACCTCTTAGCCCAAGTACTTATAGCTTTGTATCAGTGAAATAGTTTTTGAGTTTTTATCAGTCCTTCCACGCAAACATAGAATTTCCCCACTTTATGATAATATTTATATTATAAAAATTTGTTATAATTGTTTTGCCAATACTTTCATTGAGCGTACATCTAAGGAGTGGAATTCCTTACGGAGTCGTTTCCTGATTGCTACAACCTAGTGGTCCTTAAGTCAAGAGTGAATAGGTTACTTCAAGACAAGCATGCTTCACCATCGACCACATCATTACCATCAGGCGAGATAGTGGCCAAATGCAGGCCTATCACAATTAAAATACATTGAGAGGCAGATTCTTCGCTGGAAGATTGGACCTCACCAGACAATATCTGCACAAAAAATCTGCTACTTTCTTAAAACAAGCAGTCTGTATCTGTCTAAATTTTTAATTGTCTGTGGGCTTTTCATGTTTAGCCATAGGATAGGATAGATGGTCCCCTTTGACGCACTTGGGCCACCATTTGGCCATTTGTGCGTGCAGGCTTCCTCTCTGTGAGAGAGATTGGGCCGTAATCCACCATGCGGGCCTAGTGCAGGTAGGTGGATGTCACATGTCTTCGAATTTTTCCTCACGATGTTTTCCTTCACCGTTTTAAGAGCAGTCGTGATGCAATAATTTACAAAAAATAAAGCGCCTGCCTGGTTTCGATCCCACGACACTACAACTACACAACATACTACAATACAACTTGTAATCGCGGTCGTTACCACTGGGCCACCACTGCTCCGCATGTTGAGCCATTGTAGTTAAACAGTATGTACTTCCTACTTACCATACCAATAATGACTTCATTGTGGTCGATAATGATTTCGAAGGCTTTGAATTTATGTAGTTTCAGAGAAAAGACCATTTCAACTGAAAACATCTACTTCTAGACTTAGGTTTCCCCTGGTTCTCGCCACGTAATAGTTATAACTATAGCTCCGGTAACCCATACAATGCTGTTCAAGTTTGCACCAGTGCGTGGAGCAGTTAGGATACTAAATAACGTTTCTATGCGAACTGAAGTTGGCTTGCCGATGCGCAAGGCAAGGATCTGTGCTGCTTTTTTATGAGATCAAGAAGTTTGGCGAGAACTATATACAGAGAGTGACGATTAGGTTATTGTCCTCTGTGAAATTTGTGCTAATACCCAGAGCTGTGAATGTACAACTAAGATTACGAAAATGTATGTGATCAGTTTTTGAGAGGCGTCTCAGAGTGTGGCAATTTGTGACTTAGGCTTAGATGACCTGTAAACATATTTGCATGTTTCAATGAGTAAAAAGTTATTTACTCATTGTACAAATAGTGACCTAAGTATATAAAAATAATTAACTTCCATTTCTTTCATATTTACAGGTAAAAGCCCGATTTGCAAACAATAAACGAAAACTAGAAGAAAAGAAGCGTGAGTACGAGCTCGATACTAGACTGAGGGAAGCAGCGGAAGAAGAAGCCAGGGTCAAAGAACAGCGTCGTGAAAGACGCCGGGACAAGAAGCGCAAGCTCATGGAGTCCGAAGAGCCCGAAGATTCACCAGCTCAGTCAGAACTAGCTCAGATCATGGGATTCTCTGGCTTTGGAGGAACTAAGAAATAGGATTATTATTATTAAAGTATAGTTATAAATAAAATGTGTTCGATCTTTAATTAAGTGTTTTATTTTTACCACTGGCTAGGAAACATAAGGGGACCTTATGGCCGCTTAGGGAGACCCTGGCGGGGTAAGTACTATAGTTTCATTTGACTACATTTGTGTGATAGCTTACTTAGATAGATACTTACTCCATCTGTTCTCCAATGAGGTTGAAATAGATTAAAGGCTATACTTCAGCTATTTCGAAGAAACAACGTTTACTAACAAAGTATAACAGCCTTTTTAGGGTTCCGTACCCAAAGGGTAAAACGGGACCCTATTACTAAGACTTCGCGATCCGTCTGTCACCAGACTGTATCTCATGAACGTGATGGCTAAACAGCTGAAAATTTCACAGATGATGATTTTTGTTGCCGCTATAACAAAAAATACTAAAAACAGAATAAAATAGATATTTAAGTGGGGCTCCCATACAACAAACGTGATTTTTTTGCCGGGACCATTCATGCGCGAGTCCTACTCGCACTTGGCCAGTTTTTTTAGGTAGCCCTTAAAAACAGGCTGTCTCTCCTCTACTCAGCAACAAAAACAATACGAATTTAATATGGAATTTTAAATCTGTTGTACATCGTTAAGAGTTAGTACAGAAGAAAGATAGTTTGAGTTCATAAAATATCCAAGGTCATAAGAAGATTAGATTAAGGGCGAACCTAAAATTTTCACCCCAGCTAATTCTTTTTTTGTTGTGTTTTTTATAGTTAGGCGAAGGTTCTTATGAAAAAAAAATGGTACCTTACCTACATAGGTAGGGTAGGGTTATAGGGTAGATAAATGTTTGGTGTTTTCATGGCAAAAAAAAGTTTCTCGGGTCACCTAGTATGCTTATCAATATTGTACCTTCATGTTGGCCAGATGAAAATTTATAAAAATATTGGTGTTTCTGTATATTTCAATTACACATGAAAAAAGGGATTCTACAAAAAGAATTTAGCAAATAAACGATTTCATTTCAGAGTATAGGTGGATATGAATGTATTATTAAAACAAATGTATGTGTTAATGAATAAATAAATTATCATAAAATAATACAATATCCCAATCAGTAGGAATACGTGGATATTTTTTCAACTCTACCTAACACATTAAAACCACAAACTGATAACGCATTTTACTTAGTGTCAATAGGTACATACGTAACTACTTACTTCATTTCAATATTTTCAATGAGGTCTATAAATATATCTGTTGAACGTTTTTATAATGCACACAGAAGCAAAGTAAGAATTAAATCATTTCTAATGCCGTAGAAGTGCAATTAAATATAAAAAAATCAGTTCTGCGCAGCACCTTTTTTTCGATAAAATGAAAATTACCTTTTTAGAAACATAAAACTTAAATAAGCAGTGGTTTAGTGGTTTTTGGTCTCGCACGGGGTAATTTATTTTTATTTTTTATTATTGTTTGTGTTTTTCTTATCTCGTGTCTCCTGTGCGGGTCACAAATAAATATTTTTCTTTCTTTCTTTTCTTTTTTTTGGTTAGTAAATCCCGTATCTATCTTAATCTGCCATATTTAGAAAATATTCAAACAATAAAAAAGGGTAAATAAACTCGCGCTAAAAGCCAAATAGCATTATTATATTAATAGGGGACATTTGGGAAAGTATTGGAAACAATACTTTCCTAAATGTCCCCAGCCAATTTAATTATTCGAAGGAGTCCAATATATTTTGCACCTAATTATTTAATAAAAAAACGTGCCAAGTGCGAGTTGAACTCGCGCACGAAGGGTTCCGTACCATTATCGCAAAAAACGGCAAAAAATCACGTTTGTTGTATGGGAGCCCCCACTTAAATATTTATTTTATTCTGTTTTTTGTATTCAGCTCGCTTGTGATTGGTCGGTTTTTCTACCCTTGGCTTTTGGGCATGGCTGCAGATCACAATATCCATAGAAAACATTAACTACTTACTGCTACGACTGGAAGCCGAGGTCAACATTGGGAAAAGGCTAGGCAGATTTATTGACTGATAAGCAAGAAAAATAAGAGATGAATATTGAATTGGCAATTAGGTGCCGCAACTCCACGGTTTTTGCATGAATAATAAGGGATGTAATGGGCACACTCGTAAACTTTGCTCACCAAGCCAATCTCACCTGCTCGTGGTGCATCCTTCTGATCAACAAACGAGGCTCTCTGGCAACAACCGAGAAATAACGGTAGATAGAGGTAGTTCTTGCCAAACTTCTGGGCCGCCCTGAAGTTGGCTTTCCGATGCGCAAGGCACGGCGCGGTGCTGTTTTTGTTTGAAATTTAGGTACCTACTACTGCGCAGCCATTGCATCCAACTTCAGACCAGCCAAGAAGTTTGGCTGGTCTGGATAGTTCCCTATATATATACCTATAACCATTTCTTCAATAAAACTTCGCGGCACGCCTCGTCACTTCTCGTCGCCTAAAGACCAAAGTCTTCAACCGGTGCGTGCTACCTGTTATGACCTACGCAGCCGAGACGTAGACACTCACGATACGGCAGGTCCATCAGTTCAAGGTCCGGTAGAGAATCAAAGTTGTCGACAAGGCTCAAGGCAGAATAAACAAGCTGATGTGGCAATAATGGGCCGGTCATATCTATAAGCCGTAGAACCAATGATCGTCGGGGTAGACGTGTTCTTGACTGGAGACCAAGAACTGGTAAACTTATGGTAAGATGCCCTCAGGCTAGGTAGAGCGACGATCTTCGCAGGGTGGCAGTAGCGGCTACCGAAAATCGAAGCAAATGGCGTGCAATTGGGGAGGCCTATGTCCAGCAGAGAACTGCTGTAGCCATGTAGGTACGCTGATGATGATTGATTAATATTATGCCATGAGCTAAACTTAATTTCGTAACTAAATCGCAGTAACAACTCAACGGTTAATCTAGAACTGTCAAGCGATAGGTAGTGAGTTCGACTCCTATTCAAGTAAGTAGGTATATGGCTCCGTAGCAGAATGTACATAGGTATCACCCAAGTCAGGACTTAACTACCTAGTCATAGGTTCATAGCCAAAAGGGGGCGTCCATAAATTACGTGAGGTGTTTATAGGGTGGAGGGGGTCGAGTCAAATCTTATCTAATCTTACGTTGGAGAGAGGGGGGGTCTCGGCAAATATCACGCAATTTTTTTCTGATTGAAACAAAAAAAAATATACCATTTTGGTCCATTTAATCCAGATTGTCCTACATTAATCTTAAGCGTAATCGTAAATACGATTAAGATCATTCACTAATTCGTCCGAAAGAAAATAATTTCATTCATACTTCGACGTTATACATCTACTGATTGTCAAACCACCACATTTGTTTTATACCAAATAGCTCAATTTAATCTGAATTTACGGTACAGTGTAGCCCGTCCTTTGTTTTCGCGCCACTGTCAGCCGAACGCGCGACTCGTTGAACGAGAGCGTACGAGCTGAGTGAGCTGAGCTTACACAATTAAACTCTCAGCAATATTGATTACTAATCTTAACTAGTCTTAAATAAAAGCACGAAGCAATTTTTTTTCTTTTTACAATTACAATCCAACGCGTTTACGTAAGAAACCCACATTTTGAAAAATCTCACGTGAGATTGGGGGATGGGAGAGGGGGTTGAATAAAATCTCACCAGGGGGGGAGGGAGGGATAGGAAATTTAAAAAAACACCTCACGTTATTTATGGACGCCCCCAAAGTATTATACTAATATGGACCCTACAACAACAAAGTGAATCTTAATGTGGAGTCCAGGGAATTTGTAAACACCCTGGCACTTAAGGGCCTCTATGAATGTATTACCTATTGGTTAACTATTGTAGGTAGTGACCGACCGAAGATTCGTAACACGGCCCGCTTCCTGTATGCAGACGACCAATAACCTGCTAAGCCACTGATTTTGAGGAGATTAAGGTCAGTTTTCTACCGCTCTCAAACTTAATCCTTTAAAATAGTCCGCAGTCGTACCCGTTTTACCTTCGTAATAACAGACAAGCGGGCCGAACACTTAACATCAGGGTGTGCCAATCATCCACAGCCTCTATCCAAAATATCTGGGTACTACATTTGATAGGTCACAAAACGATAGGATGAACTGCGAGAATGTTTAAATGAAGGTGCACACTAGGAGCAACCTACTGCGCCGCCTTATATCCACCAGATGGGAGGCGTCTTCCCAAGTCATGCGAACAACTGCAAAGGCGCTTTCCTTCTCCGCTGGTGATTATGCATGTCCAATTAAGAGTCGCTCCGTCCACTCCAAACTAGTGGATACACTCTTAATGAGACCCATTTCCACTGGCTGTCTGAAATCGACCCCAGTTTAACCCGGTACGAATGTTGTATCCACTAATCGGCATCCCCAGAAATTCGCAAGACTATGGCGAGCCGCATAGAAAGGTCGAAAGCTGAAACCTGCCTCGGAGACTTAAAAGCCGAAAAAGTTTCCTAGCATGCGTGGGCCCATCCCATGGTGACACCACCTCGGATAGATGCGACCTTTGGCATGAGCAGCTCATGCCTCCTGAACATTTCATCGGGCCACCGGAGAAACTTCCGCCTGGGCAGTCATGGCTGACCTGAAAATTCTAAACAGACTCCGCACTCAGGTCGGCCGCAGCAAATATAACCTGCATAGGTGGGGGTTATCGGATGGTACCGATGTCCAGTGTTTGTACGGCGTCTCTCCACAGACCATAGCTTACAGTTCGTCATGTACTGCATGCCCTTTACTTTATACATGTGAAGTTTGAAAGTATTTTTTTTTTATACCAGCTAATTTGCTATTTTTTGTTGATGCTCAATTGATAAAATGTAAACAGATAAATAATTAGGTTCTAATGACCATTCCCATATGTAATCAAAACATTACCTGGCGATGACTGGTCATTTCCGTTTGCGTTCCACGCCTATGATAGTGTCCAGTGTTCTATTGTATGCATGCTTTCATGCGGAACATGCAACTGAATCGACAAGGTCACTTCAGGTAATGAAAACATACACGAAGTACCACAATCTTATGTGTGGGTACAGACGACATCAAAAGTCTGTAAACCGAATTTTAATTTTGGAACCTGACCTTCCTCTTATCTTTGTTTTATTTCATGTTGTGCCAATAAACGCAAAATTTAACTATGTCCTTCTTTTTGACTAAGTATTACAATCGTTCGTTTACTTTGTACCTAAGTAATTATGAAATAAGATTAGTTACCTACTTACAAAGCCTCGCAAGCGTACCTAACCGCTGAGCAGAGCAGAAGGTCCGACGGCAGAGTACCTACGAGTTCGACGTCTAGGTCCGACGTAATGATATTTGTTTTCTCAGTTGAAATTTTTAACTGATATATGGCAAAAAGATCACTTCTATTACATCAACAAGAGATCTACAAATCAGGTAGGTAATGGCGAGAAAGGAAATGAGTGTCAACCTATGTAGTAAGTACACAGGCAAGATATAAGCTCTCAAAGCAAGTGTACCTACATACACCTACCATTTTAGATTTCAGGAACTTGCTACTGAAAAATGCTGAGCTATAAACTTTCTCTTAAGGAATGTACAGATACATGTAATGCTACCTATATCAATGAAGTAGTTACCTGTCGGAACATACAAAAAATAACGGCCAGGAGCAAGTCGTTCTCGCACAAGCAAGGTTTCAGGCAAAAATGGGTTTTTGGCCGATTTTATAATTGATAAAAACATTTTCGTTCAGAATGACATAATATTACTATATGTATATAAATACTAGGTACGCATGTATATTTATGTTTTTTTAATTTTATTTTATTCTAAAATTATATACTGGACTACTTCTTTCTATTGTAAAGAGTTTACTCTCTATCACTCTAAGATTTGTTGGTAGAAAATTCTATTTTGAGTTAAGCTAGCCTTTGTACATCAACTTTATTAATAACTATGTAGTATGTAATTTTGTGTACAATATAAAAAATATTTTTTTAATAACCAAGGGTCAGCTCTAATGCTGGAATTTTTTAAATACTCGTGTTTTCAATACTGATCCCGCACTTAGTTATAAAATGTTATTGTTAAGCAAGTTAAATGTAAGCTTTATTAGCTATACCTATTTTGGCTGCTACTGCAAAATTCCAGATGGAAAAACCCAATCAAACTTCGCCCGACCCGCAAAGCGACCAATAGATCAAAGGGATGTTTCTTGCCTCAAAAACGGCGTCGCCTTCAGTTAGGGCGTCTATTAAGCCTCAACTGCAATGGTAGGTATACATTTTCCCCACTTGCATCAAAATACAACATATTTTCGGCTATTCTAAAATCAATCACTGAAGTTTCCTAATACTTTTGATACGGAACCCTAAAAAGGGCTTTGAACACTTGCCATAGTAGCGATGACACTGCAAGCCATGATTTTCCGCCACAATCAGGCGAAACCACGCCCTCGTATAAAAGGCAAGTTCACAGTCATGGCGAATCAATGTGGTGATTGAAACCGGAGACATGAGGACGATACTGTTAACCGTTGCTCTTTTAACGTTATTTTATTCGTGTATATTGGCTTATCAAGTGAGTGATTAGTTTAATTTACTTTTTATAGCTTTTTTTCTTCTTCTGGGGTCGATTCCCAGTTCGGAGAAAGTGATATTGGTTATTTTTCAGCAGGATTTATTATGTAGCAGCCCGGTGTCTGATAGGCAAATAAGATTATTTAAGTATCAGTTTATGTTAGAAACCTTTCAAACTGAGGCGGACCCGTTTGGAAAGGAGTTTGCGAGTACGCGTATCGTTTGTTTTTTTTTTTAAATGATAAAATCATATTTTATTTATTGGTCACCTTTGAGCACCAAGCGTAGGTGCTCAAACGGGAATATTGAACATCCTCATCAAGTTAGTTGCCACAATTGGCGCGAGCGAATTCCATGCCGCACCTCACGCGGTAGTTTTAATAGAGCTTTAATAAATTAATAAATCAACAGGTACCTAATTAAATTATCATTTATATTGTTTCAGATTTCATTTGATTCTCCTGGCTTTTCATGTAAGTATGTTTTAATCAACCTTTTCTTCGGTCAAATAGAAGGCAGGTTAGGTCAAAATGTAGATAATTAAATTGTCTTTGAGATGGTGAAAATTTTGATTTTCGTAATTTTGTCCGTGTCAGACATAATTTAACTAATTAATTACACTATGTTATACGTATAAAATTAAAATTTTCGCAGATCAAATTATTAAGAAAATTATCTAATGTAACATATATTTTTATTTTTTTTATTACGACTAGCCGTTTAGATTTCATTCTCATTTTAAAATAAGCTACTGAGGGGTATCTGCGTAGTGTGAGCCCGGAGCCGGGAAGGATCAAATGTATAATAGAAAAAATGCAAAACGTACTATAGCCTGATGAAGTATGTAATAATGTTGAAATCATTAGTTTCCTGCATAAAAACCCGTTATAAAGTGTGAAGCTAAGGTACTGAATAATTACTTACACGAGCCGTAATTATCCACCAGCGCATTTTTTTCTCAGCAAACCTTGACAGCATCGAAGACACCCATCGAGAAAAGCGGCAGTTGGAGAACTTCGATGATGAATACCCGACAGCAAGCCAGCGCGAGGAAGAAGAACCAGGTTTCTGGGACAGGATCGTTAAAGTAGCTCTTAAGTTATTCAGTAGATTCGTAGAATGGTTAAACTCATCATAATAAATCCTAAGGGCATTCTAAGGGAGCCTGATTCCGACCTCCATTAGCTAATGCGTGATAATTTAATTGTACTTACCTATGTAAATTATTATTTATAATTTTATTGATTGTTTAATTTTCCCTTTCCATAAAAAAATCTGTCAAGTGAATCTAGAGCAGGGATTTCCAAAGTGGTCAATATCGACGCCTTGTGGTCGAAATCGGTTTCCCACAGGGGTCGACATAAAGGACACGGTGGAGCATACGGTGGAGGTCTGCCCCGCTTGGGCGGAGCACCGCCGCGCCGCGCCGTGTCCTCGTGGAGGCGATCAGCGGTGGCGACCTCTCGCGTCCGGCCCTGGTTTAGGCCATGGTACGGAGCGAGGGCATGGGAAGCTGTCACCTCCTTCTGCCAAGCAGTAATGCTCGCGAAGGAGGTGGCAAGTTAATATGCGGATTTTTAAAGTAATTTGGCTATGGGAGTCTGAGGTATCAGTTCATTTTGGAAAAGGGGTCTCTTGCCCAAAATAGTTTGAGAATCCCTGCTCTAATGGGTGAAGATCTATCAGCATTAACGTGAGTTTGAGTGGTTTGGTTTCAAAACTGGCCAAATCCATCTGACACTTTTTTTCAATACCGGACGAAAACTAGATTTTGTATATTTTCAATAAATTGTCGTTTAAAAAACTAAAAACACGCTTTAATGGTAAATTGAACTAAAAATCAATTTTTCACTTCTTAGTGCAATCGCATATCCTGAAAATCCTGGTAAGGATAATGGAACAAACTATTTAAATTATTGTTTTGTCATCGGTCCTTGATAAGTGTGCAGTTTCAAATTAATCCGAGGTTTTGAAGGGGGTAAAAATCACGTTCAAAGATTCCGTTACATAGATTCATAGATACGTACATACCAAGCTAATAAACGCGTGTTAAAAAGTCAAAATGATACGGAAATGACCACGAAATTTTCCGGTAACGCTTGTCAATCCCATACATACATTTTCACTTTTCGACAATCTCTATCTCCTGTAGATGGTAACTTTGTCAAGCCTCAGCTATGTAGGGAGAAACACTGGTAACTAGGAAAAATAAGACGCAATGGTACATTATTATAAAATAATATATTTATTGTAATGAAGTGGCATAATAGAAGGTCGGTACTTAAGAGTAATGTAACATTTTAATATAATCGCAAGGAACCAGCACGATGGCACTTTTTCGTGTTTTTTATTCATTACAAAAGAACAGATTATAATTAGATATGCAATTATGAATTTCGACTAATGAAATGAGTACCTAGTATTTTAATATTTCGGTATCAGAATCAACTCTTAGAACTAGTATTTAACAGGAGAGTAGCAGTACATAAGAGGTTATTATCTGATATTCATATTAAATTACAGTCTCATAAATGCAGGATATCGAGGACGCATAAATTATTAAACTAGATAGCATACAAGAACATTCCTCTATAAATACTGCTGCGTTTGACAGTTTTTATTTCAAAGTTCAATAACAATTCACAAGTGGTATGAAAAACTTACTTCAACTACAGATTACACACTATTATTGAACATTAACAAACGATTATATAACAAGTAGTAATAATATGTGACATCAGCGTGCTCTGTATTAATACTTATAATATCATTTAAAGTAAAACTAAATTGCTATTCTGATCGAGTTTCCATAAATAACAACAATGAAAAAAGAGAACAAATACCATTAAATGCAAACATAAGACTTTAGTAAAATAATGAACACAAGGTTGTTATAGATGTATTTAAAACTATAATAATATGCTTGAAACTAGGGAACATTTCGTATCGTTGTTTAAGGTGGGATCGGTGAATAGGTACGCTATAATTAACTATTGGAGTCAGTGGGAATGGTGGAATATTCAGTCAGTTGGCTCAGTAACTATTGTCATTATGTGAGACTAGTAAATTAATATTTTCGTTATTTTCCTAAAAGAATAACTTATTAAGGCAATCGCAACGTTTTAGGTGCTCATACTAAATAAATAAAAAGCTTTGTTCAGCAAATTAGAATTCTGCAATTTGATAAACACCTTCAATAGGGATGTAGACTGAAAATTATTTTTTGTCCGTCTGTTACTCAGACCAAATAAAAAGTCAAGATGGAACGTTGCAAACAACAAAGTGACGCCGGTCCAAACTATGCCTTGCCGTACAAATACAGAATTGCACGCAATCACATACAACGAAATTACGCCTTAGCTTGTCATTCGAGCTCACAGATCAAATAATAAAGCTCAACTGACAAGCTAAGGGGTAGTTTCGTTGTACATGTGCGCGTGTAAGGCATAGTTTGAACCGGCTTCAATTTGTTGTTTGCAACGTTCCATCTTGACTTTTTATTTGATCTGAGGTCTGTTAGAATAATAAAAAATATTGAAAACGTATTTTTTCATTTGACATGTCAAAAGTGATATTTCAACGCACTGTGCGTTGAAATATCGTGTGACGTCACGCTTTGCTAAACTTTATACTGACATAGTGACGTCACAAGCCCCACTCCTGAACTTTGGTGCCCTTTATCTTTGCATTTTTTTTATCGATTTGATAAAACAAAACATACGGGTCCAATATTATTTGTTAATCTGTCATCATTGACGGACTAAATAATTATCATTGTTCTACCCAGGAAACATCCCTATTATTTAAATGTAGGTACATAAGATCTTGGCAATTAGCGGGATTTATCTCACATACATAAATTGGTTTTTCGGCATTCTCACATTTTATCATAAAGCTATACGGTTTGTTTTTTAAAGGATGATATTTAATGCTGGTATGTAAGGTATTGCTGTATTTGTAAACGATTTTCCATGAACGTGGGGTAACATATTCATTTTATTAAAACTTTATGCACAAATAAAAACAATGTACAAAGGCGGACTTAATGCCTTAGGCATTTACTACCAGTCGATCTTAGGTTGTAACATATATTTAAGCACCAGGCGCTGCAACAAGTAACAAAAGGATTGACGAAAGGCTCCTTAACTTCTCTTTTTAGAAAACTTTGCCACACACTAGGAAAATTTATAAACACCATCGACCATTATGGCGACTAGTGTCAATAATGTAGTCCACGTTCATCTAAAACCTTGTCACACTAATAAACCTTTGTAGAGAATTAATTGGGTGTCAATTAAAACTCTATTTTAGATTTATAAGACGCACACTTACCAAAAGGTCATAAATTTATATTCATCCGATAAAATCGGAAGACCTACGTTATAAAATAATATAAATTAGCATTATTTTACATGTTCAACTGCAACAATAACTTCTAATACTAATTGAAGACTGTTGTGTAACGTTATATCGTAAATAACTAGATTGTTGTTTTTACATTTATATTTAAAGGTAACCTATCTATATTAAAGTGCTATAATATAAATTCAAATCCATACAAGTGCTTGAAAATAGAATAACAGTAAGTTACATCATCGGAAATAATTAAATTAGTATCTTATAAATTACCAAAACCTGAATAAAAGTAAAACTTCAGTAGTAATCGTTAATAATTATGATCAAAGATGTAAGGTCGCGAACTGGCATTTGGACAGATTGAGTGCATATTTACATTGTACAGAAAATACATTTTTATAAAATCTATCTTTTATTTTTATTATAAAAATTGATCGTTTTATTTGGTCTACTTTGTCTATATTTATACCTATATAAAAAAAATCAAATTTAGCATCTGTGACTGTGTGACCAAAATTCTTCATCCAGGAAGAAAATTTGAAGTAATCTGATCCAAATATATAATTTTTATAAACCAAAAGTCCGCGACCATACAAGCCCGTAAAAATCAAAATACTATTGGCGTACGACCGGCGCAACGCTAGCCGACGGCGAGGCAACACCATGACGCGTGAGAACCGCGGCCGGCTCCGTAGCAAAACAATCGAAACACGTATCAAGGAACAGTTCTTGCACGAACCGCCGCGCGCACAACATGTATGTGTCTCTTGCCAGTAAGGCACTAACGTCAGAATAAACACAAGGACTACGAAATACCTCGGGGTGGCGTTGCTTTATTGACAGCAGTACAGATCGTGCCTGGAAAAAAGAATACATTCCTTAGTAGTGACAGCGAATGATAGGGAAAGGAATGCAGAGGATTTGCTGATGACATAGAAATATACACACTATTTCCAATGCTATTAAGTGCAAAGTAGACTACTTTTGCACTTGATCAAGTGCTCGCAACTGATAAAGTTTTTTTTTTTTTTTTTATCTATTGGCTCGCGTTTGATCACTATCTCACCTGATGGTAAGCGATGATGTGGTCGACCGTGAAGCACGCTCGCTAGAAGTAACATATTTACCTCTTTACTTAAAGACCTGTTGGTTGTGTATCAGGAAACACAGACTGCGGCAGCGAATTGCACTCCTTTAAGCCTACCGCTTCGAGCATCGCCGGCGATGCTAAATCAGGGGGGCATCACCATAAGCTCTTAGAGTAAGGTTATTTTGAGTGTGTGTGAGGGACAGATGTATATGAGTTGTATACATCTGTCACTTACGCGATCTCAAAATAACCTTACTCTAAGAGCTTATGGTCACTCCCCACTGGGTTGTCCGTTGTCGCATGCCATGGCTCACACAGGTAGACTACGCCGTAATGTTTCTTTCTACATAAATTTCGTGTAAAATATTATTCATTTATTAATCTTAGTTCTGTGTATTTACTAACAATATTTATTACGACTATCAGATTTAATAACCGCGAATACAGGGAGAGGGGAAAAAATCGCCATTTCATCAAAGTAAAACCATGTATGTATAAGCCCTATATTATGTATATATACGTACCTGATAATTACTTCAAAACATATTAAAGGAATGTTATTAACGTGACTTTAATTACTTCTGTTCGTAAGCAACACTAATGCGTCCGCGGCCGGCAAAGAAATTCAAACTCTCGCTGCGAGCATTTTAGACATATTTTCATTCGTAGTGGATGCGGCGACGACGCGATTATCACGTACCTCTGTAGGTTTTTTGCGATTTCTTCGAGAGTGAAGTATCGTGACGGTATCTGGTACGTAATTAAAGTATTCCCAAGACATTTAGTGCGTTTGAGTGAGATGTCCACTATGTACCGACCTACTGATGACACATCCATCCATGTAACCCGATGATGGAACGGGTTATTGGCATTAATCAATGTCATCATAAAAATCCTCTCATTCCTTGCTATATATGGAAGTAAACCAAAGTAAAAAAATACGATACCTGTTTCAAATGTATAGGATTGGACATGAAGTGCACTTGATGCAATAGTTCTGCTTGCGGGGCTGTTTTGTTATCAGGAACTGGTTTGTCGGTGGTCGGACTTCGGGGTTCTAAGACGCTCGTGCCTGACACATCCATACCTAGGAACATTATATTTATTAGTAAAATAAAATTGCTGGGCGTTAAGGTTACACTAGTCAACGGCACGAACTATTTTGTGCGCGGGGTTAAAATGCATTTTATATCAACCGACAACACTTGCGGAAGAGATTGATGCTGTAATGAGCAATAGGAAGCTTGTTAATGTACTAATACACACTTTTGCAAATTTGTAGCGAAATGGATAATGTGTTAGGACGAAACCGAGCGCGCGAAATTTTATAAACAGACCTTTGGGTGTCTGGATATCATGAAAAAACGACTAAACGTATCTGTTCAAAATAAAATTATTTGCATTGTTGAACTACTAATCTATCCCTGTATGGAGGCCGTTTTGCAATTTTCCGTCTTTTTATGGTATTTATTCGCGCCCAAAAATGCGTTAAAATTTGTGTCGAAATGTTGAACTTTCGATGCTCATAACTTTCAAGTTTTTACTTTTTTCACTTTTTTGTTTCCATACAGGGCTAGATAATGATGAGACAAATTGAAATCACTTTTTATTTTGAACGTACATTGTCAAACAGTGGAATAATCCCCAAACTACGTTTGTATGGAAGAATTTTCGACTAGTGTAACCTTAAGTGATACATCGAGCTTTGGGTAAAGTGATTATCACAAAGAGAAAACACTAAACCGCCAAGTTACTTAGGTAACTTACAAAACTCGATAAAATATATTTCTGCAAATATAATGGCATTAGATACAACAATTTAGAAAGAGCGTTTAAAGTTAAAGATATTCATCTAATCTGCAAATAACATTAGTAAAAAAACTGTAACTGTTTATTTTAAAATCTTCACGTAATCATTTTATTTATCTGAGGAATAAAATGGCGGTCTAAAAGCTTCTTTATGAAAAATCTTTCAACCAACAAACAACAATTTAACGGACACCTCGTAAATAGTCCTTACCGGCAAAGAAAGCTTCTCGCAGCTCATGGGACGAAGGAGGTCTTGTCCTCACGCAGGCCAGACAATCCGCAGTAATGTGCCGCCATTTTCTGCTCGAAGACGAGTTAGCATTCGCAGTAGCTTCAGTAACCACTGCACCTACACTTTGAACGTTATTGTCGCCTCCGTCAGTAATAGACCGAAGTGACACTTCTTGATTTGCGACTTGCGCCTCTATTCCAGCAGCTATAAGAGCTGCACTATCTTCTTTGTTTTCGTTATTAGCCGTTTTTTCATCATCTGCTACTTTGCTTGGTGTATTAGCAGTTTCTTCTACACTGATTGTAGTGACAATCCTTTTGGTTTTGTCTTTGGTTGCGCGTGAGTTGTCACTAGTTTCTACGCTAGCGATAGATGTGTCTGCATTGGAGTTGGTTGCGTCAGCTTTGTCTAAATTCAGTTTGTGAATTTGAACTGCTATGGTACTTAAACTAGCTGTAAAAGAAGAATTAACGTTTGTAATGGGTCCCAAATAAAGGTAAAAGTTATACAATGTGTCCCATTTAGGACTGTTCAAACTTTTATAAAACACACTTCTAACCACTACAGTTGTGGTCAGACACAATAAGCGTATGAAAAACGTCTAGAATGGTCTTTTGTACCACAGAGTTGTGCGTTTAGATTAAGAGACCAAAGCTCTAGCATTATAAAAAACCGGCCAAGTGCGAGTCGGACTCGCGCACGAAGGGTTCCGTACCATTATCACAAAAACAGCAACAAAATCACGTTTGTTGTATAGGAGCTCCACTTAAATATTTTTTTTATTCTGTTTTTAGTATTTGTTGTTATAGCGGCAACAGACATACATTATCTGTGAAAATTTCAACTATCTAGCTATCACGGTTCATGAGATACAGACAGACGGACCGCGGAGTCTTAGTAATAGGGTCCCGTTTTTACCCTTTGGGTACGGAACCCTAAAACTCACTCTGGGAACAACACTAAAATATTAATACATTATACAAAAAATGATGGTGTTCCATACATTCGAACGTGTTACTATCGCAATTTTGTTTGAAACAGCCGATTTATATTATTTCGTCCACCACATCATCGCTTACCATCAGGTGAGATAGTTGTCAAGTGCGAGTCTAAAATGCGCGGCATAAAAATACAAAAAAAAAACTGTTTTTCCTATAATGTTGTTCATTTTCGTGCTCAGTCCTTAACGGGACAAAGAGTATAAAGACTTTACAATTACAGACAATTTGCGACTGCGTACCTTTATGAGAAGCTGCTTTTTGACTATCAGGCGTAGCTCGTGACTTGTTTTCCGTGCTAGCACTACTCGTGTCTACAAGGAACGATGGTAGTCGATCACGCTTCGTATGGTCACTTTTGTCAGTGTCTTCGTCGGTCATATCTTCGTCCCTGTAAATACAAACATTACATTGACATCTAAAACATACCACAGATAATATAATACTAGCATACAGATGCCTCATCCCATACAAAGAAACCGTGCCGAAGTAACTAGCGTTTTTCATCTGATTAATCTTGTTATTTTTGTAAGTACATCGCGTTCGATCCCGTTTCACGGCAATAGATGGTGTTAGCAGCGACTTGCAAGTAAAAGGGTTTACTAGGTTCGTGAATATTTTTTTCATTAAATACAGTCAAGGTTCGTTTTATAGTATTTTTTTACACGTTTGTACAGTTTTTTTACACGTTTGTACGGTTTTTTTGCACCAAAATGTGGTTCTATGCAAATTTTAATAATCGAGTGGAATGCATCAGAAATTAAAAAATGCGGCATCTATTGGCATCAATTTTAAATGATCCGTTCAAATAATCTTTGAAATGTGAATTGAGAACCCAATATTCCATAATTTTGTACTTAGGAGAGTTGATTAAACAAGAACATACAATTTTTATGTTCAATTCCAGAAAGTGTTAATTTTACACACAATTCTATTGAATTGTGTGTACATTTCGCGCCATCAAGTGAGATTTATTTGAACCAAATTTTCTTTCTTAGCAATGAGACCCCGTGCCCATACATACTAAATACCAACAATTTTGAATCTACCAAGCCTCGACTAATGATTTTATTCATAGCTCGTAATTCAGTGGGTACCACTGTTAAAAATACAAAGCATTTATTTCCACAAATCCTGCAAAGGTACAGTACAACTATTTTCTTAATGTCCCTGGGCAAACTTCGTGTTTCGTCAGTCGTCGGATTACTATCAGTTGCCATTTGCACTTGGTGCAGACCGGACGCTCCCAATAAACTCAAAATTATATGAGTTGTTAATACTCTTTTAACATAATGCAATTTATTTTTAAAATGGGAGGAAAGCTGTTAAAGCTGCATTTTTTTCAGCTCTATATATTTCACACGGAAATCAAAACAAAACAACAATAAAGAACTACAGTAATAATTGATGGACATAGAAATTAGCATTCGTTTGTATTCGGTAATGCGATGATTGCCGAGGGGCTTTAAGAAAATAGTTGTACTGTACTTTAATTATGCTGAACCCAGCATAGTTTAGAAATGCTATACAAATAATGATCTTTAAGGTCCAATCTTTCTCTCTATAAAATAAAAATTGGTTTAGGCATAAAAACGTAACAAACAGAAAGACAGTCAGTCAGGGTTGCTTTCGCATTTATAATATTACTGTGTCTATCCTTTCTCAATTCAATACCAAGAACCGATTGTCTACAGCGTATCTTGACCTATAAAGGCCACATAATGCTTGCTCCTTAGCAGTCTTGAACAGCTGGTCATTGTTGGCAACCGAAAGTTAGAGAGCAAGAGGCCGGTCGCCAACACGATGGTCTGACCAAGTGAAAGAAGCTACGTCCTCAGGTAAATTTCAGCAGGTGGTGACTGCAACTATGGACCGGAGTCGATGAAGGCAGATTTGCCGCTTAAGGTTACACTAGTCGAAAATTCTTCCATACAAACGTAGTCTAGGGATTATTCCACTGTTTGACAATGTAAGTTCCAAATAAAAAGTGATATCAATTTATCTCATCATCATCTAGCCCTGTATGGAAACAAAAAAGTGAAAAAAGTAAATATTCCAAAGTTATGAGCGTCGAAAGTTCCACATTTCGACACTAATTTTAACGCATTTTTGGGCGCGAATAAATACCATAAGAAGACGGAAAATTGCAAAACGGCCACCATACAGGGATAGATTAGTAGGTCAACAATGCAAATAATTATATTTTGAACATATACGTTTTGTCGTTTTTTTCATGATATCCAGACTCCCAAAGGTCTGTTTATAAAATTTCGCGCGCTCGGTTTCGTCCTAATTCATTATCCATTTCGCTACAAATTTGCGAAAGTGTATATTCGTAAGCGAACTAGCTTCCTACTGCTCATCACAGCATCAATCTCTTCCGCACGTGTTGCCGGTTGATATAAAATGCATTTTAAGACCGCGCACAAAATAGTTCGTGCCGTTGACTAGTGTAACCTTAAAGTGACCACGATCCTCAGTAATGAGGAACCGATTGAAGAAGAAGAATATAACTATGCATTCTATTATTAAATGGTATTAATTCAGAAGTCTTTATGATTAGTACATACCGAGGAAACAGTTCCATCAAGTCCCTAGGAAGACATATCCCAATATAAGCGGGCGAGTGTCCATGCGATAGACGCACGGGGGTCGGGGCGGCGGGGCAGGTAGCACGACGCGTCTGCAAGGCCCCGCCCACCCCGCTAGCCCCGCCCACACCGCTAGCCCCGCCCACACCGCCTGCAACGCTCGGGGGAGATGCGCGAGCGTTGTCGCCCAATGGTAGTGGCTTCCAGTCGTACTCCAACAGACTGCAATAAAGAAGTAATGTTGAGATGTTTCATAGGGCTGAGTAATACCAGTCGCACGGATCGATCTTCAAGGTTAAGCAACGCTTGCCGAGGTTGGTCCTTGGATGGGTGACCATCTATTACATTTCAACACTCTTCCATTCCTCGGAAAACTCGTCGTTGGTCACAGCTGTCATTTGAAGTTCTTTGAGTCGTTACGGTAGTTAGAAGCCATGAATAATCTAATTCCAGTCTTGTCAAGGAGTATCGTGTTACCCAGTAACTGGGTTGTAGAGGTCAGATAGGCAGTCGCTCCATGTAAAACACTGGTACTCAGCTGTATCCGGTTAGACTGGAAGCCGACCTTAACATAGTTGGGAAAATGTTGCAAATTGAGATTGCGTGTCAGTTATAATGTAATTGACCCTTATGTCAATAGACACAAAAGTATTGTAAAGTAAAGTATTGTATTGTATATCGGGCTGGTATTCGCAACTTGAAAGTCCAAATTATACAATGTATAAAGTCACCGCCAGATAACGAAAAAATAAAAGTCGTTGACACCTGCCTACCAAAGTATTCCAATATTTCAGAGATACGAAAAAAATGTAAAGGCAGTGTTGCTAACACGATCAAAACAAACTTATCGCGGTAAGGGGCGTCCTTGCCCTGACTCTTTTACTTGGTTTCAGTAATGAGTTAATATCTCATACGCGTGAACCGATTTACATGATTTAAACGGCTAAAATGGTTCTACGCCTATACCTTTCATTTGAGATCATTATCATTATCAAAATATCTCCATATACAAAAAATCATGTTTTCAAGTTACGTAATTATTTATACTTTTTGTTAAAAGTCGAATGAATAACTTTCATTTTGTTATTAATTGGCGGAGACTTTAGTCATATAATTACCTCATTTTCGCCATTCTTTCTTTAGTAGACTTAGCTCTGTCCCTCAGTGAAGAGAATGGTTTTGAACGTCTGTTTGTGTCCGATAGTAACCAGCTCAAATCATCAATTTCACTTGAACCTGCAGCGCTTTCTGACAAGTATGGCCTAGAAGAAGTATTCCAAAGATAAGTTACACATACGACAATTGATCTGATAAAAGCTCTGGCTCTGAACGTGTCAACAAGATTTATCAAGTCATCAAACCAATGGAATTCAATGAGGATTGCAGCTGAAATCGAAAGAAGAGTACACGCTAGACCTAAAGTTTGGACACAAAAAGCCAATAATGCAGTAGTAACAACATCTATTAAAAAACTGGCCAAGTGCGAGTCGGACTCGCGCACGAAGGGTTCCGCACCATTATCGTAAAAAACGGCAAAAAAATCACGTTTGCTGTATGGGAGCCCCCCTTAATTTATTTTATTTTTATTTTTGAAGTGAATATACAACTAAATATTCTGTGAATATTTCAAGCGTCTACCTGTTGCCGTTATTAATATCGAGCAAAAAACGGTTAAAAAATCACGTTTGTTGTATGGGAGCCCCCCTTAAATGTTAATTTTATTCTGTTTTTAGTATTTGTTGTTATAGCGGCAATAGAAATACATCATCTGATAAAATTTCAACTGTCTAGCTATTACGGTTCATGAGATACAGCCTGGTGACAGACGGACAGACAGACAGACGGATCGTGAAGTCTCAGTAATAGGGTCCCGTTTTTACCCTTTGGGTACGGAACCCTAAAAAGTACTACGATTCGCATCGAAATAGAGGCAATACTTGCAGACATTGTACCTACCGTCTATTAAGAGACTTCAAAGTCGCATATCCTGTCATGTCCATCTGAGTTGGAGGCGAACTGGCTACTTCGGTACCCGTGAAACCTGCAACAAAATATTATATTTTGAAAAAAGAACCAATAGAAATAAAAACAAATTAATCTGGTACTTGTTTTTCTCTTTTCAGTTAATTAATTTTTAGCATTCGAGTTTTTTGTTTTTATAATAATTTGTTTATTTCAGACTTTTAGTTTTAGTAATGAACGAGTTCTCCAAATAAGTTATGTGGTTATTTTGATATCAAAGTTACGCTTATCTTGAATTTGTGCCAAAATAGGAACATAAAAGT
This sequence comes from Orthosia incerta, assembly GCA_948252205.1. NCBI lineage: Eukaryota > Metazoa > Arthropoda > Insecta > Lepidoptera > Noctuidae > Orthosia > Orthosia incerta. The sequence continues at coordinate 17,501,621 of OX411746.1, read as the reverse complement.
GTTACAATATATTTATTTGGAATGCCTATTTAGTAGCTTTCATTTGACACCCATATTGTTCATATATTTGAAAAAAAATCGTATTACCACCTATTTTTTAGGGAGGGCGCTACTTTAATAGTACATTGTGATACAAGGGTGGGAAGTTGGTTATTGCAAACGAGCTGTCATTAACAAGCCCGAGCCGAAGGCGAGGGTTTTTAATGACACGAGTTTGCAATAACCTACACACCCGTGTAGCACACGACGTTTTTCAATACAGTTGTGAGAAACAGTAAAAACAAATCATAGAATTAGATTTGTTTATTCACAAAAAATAAAATTTTCAATATGGCGCGTTTTTGCAACTGGACATATTTTTTTACAAAGAAAACAGCCTATACAGCCTATTCGATTTTTGACAAACGTTGATGTGAAAATAATTAACTTAAAACTGGTAATTAAATATATTAAACAACTATTTAAAAAAAAATTGAGAATTCAATGCTAAAACGTACGGAATCATTAATTTTTCCTCGTATAAAATCGTATCCCATTTTATTCTATGTATGAAAACTCCTTGCTACTAAACTTTTTTAAATTGACTTTTGCAACTGGACATATTTTTTTTTTCAACGAAAACAGCCTATACAGCCTATTCGATTTTTGACAAATGTTGATGTGAAAATAATTAAATTTAAACTAGTAATTAAATATATTAAACAACCATTTAATAGACTTTTGAGAATTCAATGCTAAAACGTACGGAATCATTCATTTTTCCTCGTAGAAAATCTATCCCATTTTATTCTATGTTTGAAAACTCCTTGCTACTAAACTTTTTTAAATTGACTTATAAATTTAAAACTAAACTGCAAACATAATGATCGAGCTCGTAAACAAAAGTCACGACCGCGTAATAGAAAGATGCTTATGCGTAAGATTTAACTTTCGAATCATAATTATAGCCTCTGGAAGTACGCCATGTTTAACAACTGTATTGAAAAAAAATATATAACCTATGTCACTCCCACAATTGAGACGAATCCAACACCTCCGACACAATCCTCAATGTCATAATCCTTCAAGCCGTTTGGGCTGTAGAGCGTGCTATAGAAATAGACATACAATACATACGCCCGAAAAACATTACCCTCCCACAGTCGGGTAAAAAGAGAATAGAGCGAAGTTCCAACTCACTGGATGTAGATGTACGACGTTGTAGTTCCGATATCTTCGGCCGGTGCGTGCTGTTACTGCTCTTCATTCCGTACAGACTCGACGAACTCGGGATAGGACTCAAAGTCAATACCCGGTCTCTGTAAACAATTAGCAAAGTCAGAATAAAAGAAAATAGTCAAAGTACTAAGAGGATAGAGTGCTCCTGGTACTGAGCAAGTGACCCTGGGTTCCATTCCCGGGCCGAACAACATATTATCGGGCTTTTTAAAAGCCCGAAATTAACTTTTGTGCCCAGCTGATAACAGTAGGTCCTGTGTTACTAAGCTTAAAGGTCAAACGTTTAGTGCGTATGGTTGACATGCTACACATACGCACTAAACGTTTTGAAAATACTTTCATTATGCGTACAGCTAAGGAGTGGAATTCCCTGCCGGAATCTGTGTTTCCCGATAGCTACAACCAGAGGCGGCTGTACTTTAAGTTCACTCGTGCACTGAACTGCCAGATTTGAATAGGTTTAGAAATAAAATAAAAATGTTTAATAATATCTGATTAACGATCTATTCAATATTTACGAAATTATGACGAACAAATTTAAGCTCTTTGCTAAAGTAATAAGACGAATATTGCTGTAAAAAATACTCCCCGTGCGCACGGCGAGAGTTCATACTATTCTACGAGAAACAAGCGAAAACGCCTGGCGCGTGAGACAGAGATAGTTCAATAGAAAATGTACGGCAAAATATGACCATTCTCGTGCGCCGTCCCAGCGAACCGAAGATTACCGAGAGCGGGCGAGGTTTGACGAACGAAATTTATCTTCGGGTCGAATACCAACATTACAAGTTGTACAAAGACGTAACTAGATGGCGTTGGCGTCGAATTAGAAGTCGCTAGCGAGATGGTTTGCCGATTTACATAGGGTCCTGTGAATTTTAGTAAATCTAACACAATTACCCAGTGAGACGGCAAAGTGCACTACTACTACTATGATCCACCAGCCGCCACTGGCTACTAGAGATGGGTCGTACTAGGTGAATTTTGGACTAGGTGCACCTAGTCCAAGTCCGTACAAATACTCGATCCAAATACCTGTTCCACCTAGTCCACCTAGTCTATGAAATACGCATACTTTATAGATGCTTAGTCTTGGCGTACCGCCGATACGTGTAGATACGTACGTACGCAGTAATGAATTGTAATCTTTCCTTCATACTTTATACAGGCTTAGGACTGTCAACGAAAAGATTTATCTACATTGAAGATTGTTGGCGTAATTAAAAGATTTCTATTAATTTTTCAAAGTACTTAATTAGTTCTTGGCGTACCGCCGATACGTGTAGATACGTACGTACGCAGTAATGAATTGTAATCTTTCCTTCATACTTTATACAGGCTTAGGACTGTCAACGAAAAGATTTATCTACATTGAAGATTGTTGGCGTAATTAAAAGATTTCTATTAATTTTTCAAAGTACTTAATTAGTTTTGTTATTGTTTTTTTTTTTAAATACTACTTCCTTTGGGAAACATTTTTTTAAACAATAAACACATGAATTAATGTCGTAATAAAAAATAGATATATGTTCTTTAACAATTTATCAAAATTTCGTTACGAAAACCGATCACACTAAATAAGTCCGACAGTACGTGTTTGCGACGTCTAGTAGGTATCATTTCATTCATTCATTTATTTATTCATAAACAATATTCATTGTGTTTGAACATATTATCATTGTATTATTATTTATACACATTAAATTGTACAACCCAAAATTACAATAAAATGAACAACATAGTTCACTACTTAATATTTAATAAATTCAATGTCAAAAAAAGGTATTCAAAATCAATATAATAAAGAAAGTCAAATAGTTATAAATAATAAAAGTCAACCTAACATTTATCTAATACAACAAACAAAAAGAAAACAACGAAAATGACTGTCATAAAAGTTAATAAATTCAATGTCACATTCTGCAAAATCAAGAGGTATCAATACGTGAAGCGAGATCACATTCGCACGAGTCCGTACTTGATACTAGACTGCATCATATAGTCTTAATTCGCATCGAGTATTGTCAAAGTACCTATTCTATAAAGTCTGCCTAGTCCCGACTAGTCTCGAGTATTGTCAAAGTACCTATTCTATAAAGTCTGCATAGTCCCGACTAGTCTCGAGTATTGTCAAAGTACCTATTCTATAAAGTCTGCCTAGTCTCGAGTCTCGAGTATTGACAGACAAGGATGGAAGGATTGCGGAATAGTGTAGTTAAAAAAGGACAGAATATATTCTAGCAAAACATAGTGCGCGTCGCGTTACTTTTATGCACTTTGAATTAGGGTTCAAATTCAAGTGACTGACACACGTATGATTTTGGCATACATAAATGAGCTATGACTATGATGCTATCTCACTTCGCCGCGTCGTCGGTACTATGAATCGCGCGGGCCGCGGGTGCCGTGCACTGCGTAGGCACAGTGAGAGTGTGAGACTAGGTGGATCGAGTATTATAAAAGTTAGAATAGGTGCAGCCTAGTCTCGTTAAATACCTAGTCCCTGGATCTGTTCTAGTATATACGCTTCATCTCTACTGGCTACAACCTCGGGCTTTTTTAAGTCAAGAGGGAATAGGTTTCTTCTAGGCAAGCGTGTTACACCGTCGACCACATCATCGCTTACCATCAGGTGAGATAGTGGTCAAGCGGCGAGCCTAACAATAATAACAAAAAAATAAGAAAATGTACACGTCTGCCTAACCACCCGGGGAATTCAGGAATGATTTTAATTACTAAGAGTATATACTTACGGCATAGCATATTTCCCAAGAAATGAATCGCAACTACTAACTCCACTGGTACTAGATTCACTGGTATTCCTCACTCTGCCTTCATGATGTTCTAAAGAGTTCATTCTGCCTATTAAAAGTCTATTATTTTCCCGATGAGGTCCGGGACGTTCGTAGCTAGAGCAATCTCGGAGTATATCGACTGTTCTTGACTCTGATAACGTAGGTCGGTCGTGTGAACTCGAGCAGCTTTGCGAAGGTAACGTATGGGACTTTCGCTTGTCTGGCCTTCCATCAGTATTACCTTTACAGTCAGTGACATCTTGATCTTTCATCTCCGAGGTATCAGCGGATATTGACCCAGCTTTTCCATAGAGTTTCGTAGTGTCTGAGTGTAAGCTTTCTGCTACACTCTGGTCGGTATGGTCTGAATGCTCGCTCATTTCTGTGTCGTAGGTATTGTAGCGACATTCTGGTGACGTCACATAGTAATGCAAGTTTGTTCCCTGTTCAAAATTGGCGTAGGATTCTTCGGGTATCACTGGGAATTGATCGTGTCTTGTATGTCTAACACATAGCCATCCTAAAAAATACAACAAAACATATTTTTAAAGATAAAAAGACAAAGTAATTAATACACAAAACCATTTAGTTTATTGTCCTCACCAAGATCGGAGAGCAGATTAGCGCCATCATAAGTACTTCCAATAAGTCCAAGCACATAAAAGGCAGTCGCTCGCACAGAATACACCGGGTTGTACTTGGCCAACCTTACGATATGAACCAATACCGAGTCTTCCAAGTAGCCGTTACTCAAGCTCATAAGTTGGTGGAGACCCTGTGACGTCACAGCAGTGTTGCCAACCGCCCACAACGAAGCCTTTATGTCAGCGATCTCTTGTTCGTTGGCGCATTTCTTGCGTTGCAGAATCTGAAACGAATAGTGTAGAAATCTATTACCATCGTCTATAAGCATAGTAATATTTTTTTATTATGTATTGCAGCCATGGAGAGAGGATTGATATTGTATAGATTTGCTGTAAGCATTTGCCTAGCTTTAGTCACTTACAAACATTAGGTAGTAAACTTGTACTTTCTAAAGAAATCATACCGTGACAGTCGTTTTGTTGGGGCTCAATCATTGGACAAAATTTTGTATATGTTAACGAAAGAGAAATTATATTTGTGTGTGAGTAAACGAAACAAATATAATTTGTCTATTATTACTTGTCATTCACTCGGTAATACTATAATGTTGCCTTGAACTCATAATTTCATACTACTCAGATCCATTACCACTAATTCAACTATCGACTTGTTCGCTAAAATAACCTATAAAAGTATAAGTTGCAATGAAATTTCAACATTGTCTTGTATAACATAGAGTTTGCTGCCGGAAAATTTTATTATTAGGTGTCTCAAAATCTGAATTAAAATTAGTGATTCAAATGTAGTCTACTGTATAGTCTGTCCACGGTCTCACGCCACTTACCTTATAGTGATCGGGTAGTACAGCGGCCAGCAACGCTCTCGCGCGGTGGGTAGGATGCGCGGGGTGCGCGGTGCGGTTGCGGGGGGCCAGCGCGGCGTGCAGGTGCGGCGGGGGGCGCGCCGCGCGCCTGGCCCGGGGCGCGCCGCGCATGCCGTCCGCCTCGCTCACCGCTAGCGCCTCGTGCACGCCCGCCTCTACTAGCCGCACATAGCTAGGGTAACAGAACTTCAGTAAGAGGAGGGCTAGATAGTTATAGCATCCTAGCGATGTGTCTTGACAGGCCTTGCACAGAAGGGGTTCCGGGGTTGCCTTTCAAGAGGTCACGGGGCCTTTCAATGAGCTGATGGTAATCACTGGGGTGGTTTTAGTGAGGTAAAATCACACACTCTCCGGTCTTTTCCTCCAGAATCTTTTTAAAGGTTTCACCCAAATAACAATAAAAACCAGGTAAGTGCGTGTCGGACTTCGCACCATTATCGCAAAAAAAAACGGCAGAAAAATCACGTTTGTTGTATGGAAGGAATTTTATATTATTCTGTTTTTAGTATTTGCTGTTATAGCGCCAAGAGAAATACATCATCTGTGAAAATTTCAACTGCCTAGCTGTCACGGTTCATGAGATATAGCCTGGTGACAGACGGACCGCGGAGTCTTAGTTATAGGGGGTACGGAACCCTAAAAACCACCCACTCGGCGCCTTTCTGAATCTACCTTATCCTATAAAACTACCAATCACCAAGGGAGGCGGGGGGAATATATGGAACCTGTGCCCAACACGCAATCAATCCCAGAAAGTGAAAATGCTTACCGATAGTTGTACGACTTTGTCCAGAAATCCAGATGTTTCTTGAGAAATGCGATCGACTTCGCATCAACCGATTGTACGGCGACAGCAACTTCGAGGCTCAACCACAGTAAGTATCCTCTGTCACTGATGACAGCGAAATCCAAGGCGGACGGCTCCGTGTGCTTATCCAAGTTACAATTCTGACAGAGCGTCTCCTTCATCGTTATCAACTTTTCGACGTACGACTGCAGGAAATACAATTTTTTTTATTTAATGTACATACATTTCCAAAAAAAAAAAACACGATAATTTAAATAGAGAATGAAAGAGATAGAGTTATAATAATTTTTTATGTCATTTGCCAGGAGTATTTGTCATTGGAATATAACCTGCAAGCAGTACCTTTGTGCTCTTGTATCTGTATTCTTTCTTTTCTCTGTTGAGTGTTTTGTGTGTGCAAAAATAAATAAATTGCTTTGGTTTTATTTTTTACTAGCTGTTGCCCGCGGCTTCGCTCCCGTGGGCCACCCCACAGGACCCAGGACAAAAACCACAGGATAAAAAAATAGCCTATGTCACTCAGGAATAATGTAGCTGTCTATTGGTGAAAGAATTTTTTAAATGGGTTTAGTAGTTTCGGAGCCTATTCGGTACAAACAAACAAAAAAATCTTTCCTCTTTATAATATTAGTATAGATTTTAAAACAACTCTCAATAGCACTGCTCTAATTGCTCAGGAACCTGTCGTCGACATATTTAGGTACAATGCCAAATCCAGGTTTAATGTTTGTGTAATGTTCTGTAGTTTATATGAGTTTTTTAACCGACTTCAAAAAAAGGAGGAGGTTCTCAATTCGTCGGAACCTTTTTTTTATGTATGTTCCCCGATTACTCAAAGACGCCTGGACCATCCTTTTTTAATATATGTTGTTGGCTTGCTGTACGCTTTGGTGCAAACTTTTAGTACAGCAAGCAATTTAGTATGCTAAGATGGTTCTGCCATTATGAGAAGATGAATGAAAGGCGACTAACGAAAGGTATTTACAAGGCAGACGTGAATGGAAACGTCGGGACGGGACGCACTAGAAATACATACATAGACCTTATTGGTGATGTTCTTCAGAAAGGCCAGGTGCGCAGTACTCGTAACCGACGTGCGTGTATGACTAGATGTATGAAAGTGAGTGAAGCAAAAAAAGTATGTAAGGATCGTAGCAGGTGGCGTTCTGTAGTTTCTGCCAACCCCCATAGGAAAAAGGCGTGAGTTTATGTATGTACGTAAAGAGTCGAGGTAGTGTTGTGTGTGTGTGTGTGTGTGTGTAGCGGACAGGGTAAAGAGAGAGAGAAAGCTTTGCCGTGCATGCTTTCTCACTCTGAGAAGGTGGAGGTGGCGATAATTAAGCCCCAAACAATCTCCAAGATTAAAAATAACACTTACAGGAACATGATAAGCTTCTTCCAAAATCGTGAGCGCAGTCTTAACAACTACTTTGGATTCGTCTTTTATTTGGCTAACCAACATTTGTAATATCCAAGTATCCATGTCCACACCACTATTAGGTTCACTATTATCTCTTTGAGCTGCTTTAAGATGATCATTAACAGCATTCTTCTTCAGCTTAGCCTTTCTTCGAATCAACTCACGAGATTTTCTGGACGCTCTCAATAACACATTCAAAAACTGTGTTGCATACAATCTGGAGGCTTGAATGTTACATGTCAGTGTCTTCGCTAATATGTCCCTTGGAAACGAGTCCAAGGTGTAATCCAGACTGGATATTACTAATTTCACATAACAGCTATGATGAGTTCTTGTTGAGAGTTCTAAAAGGCTGGAAATGGTATTCAAACATTAAATTTAACATACAAAAATTACATTACATTTTTTCAGTGTGTAAAAAAAGTCGGAGCCATACAGCTCAACAGTTTCTAAAACACAAAAATATTATTTTTCCAGTGCTATTAAGAAATGGAGAAAAACGAGACGTATAGTGCCATCACTTTTCTACTAAACGCCTTCTGTGGGCTTTGTGCGATTTTTTACTCGCATTGACGTAAAGGTCAAGGTTTGTATTAAAATTTTATAAGCGCCGTCTAGTGACAATAAGGGGAAACCCCCATTTTTACACAAACTGACATAAAAGAAAAATCATACTCACGATCGAGTACGTTAACAAAAACACGCACTAAGGCCCAGTTTTTTGATCCGTAGTTACCTCAACCAATGGTTAAATATGTTTACCCTTAGTTTAAAATTTCGGTAAAATGCGTTTTTACATTCATCACATTATTAGCCTCACAAATATTCAAATAAGTTGAACAGTTAATTATTTAACCATTTGTTAGACTAACAATTGATAAATAAACATGTTTTATCGAAATTGTAATCTATTGGTTAGCATATTTAACCATTGGTTGAGTTAATTACGGATCAAAAAACTGGGCCTAAGGCCTCTGAACATTAAAGGAGCTGTTAACTTACTTCTCATACAATCCAGTCTGTTTGAATAGCTTCAAGCCATTCTGCGAGTGACACAGTTGGCCAATGAAGAGGAAGTACATCTGGCACATAGTGTTGCACATATGTTGAGGGCTGAAGAGGCACTCGTGAGCTTTCAGACCTGTCTCTATAGCCTCGATCTGACGGCTCACGTCCAGGAATAAGTCTTCTAACAACCTTTGGCACTCAAGCTGAAACATAATTTTCTTGTCAAAAAATATCCGTATTATGTTTCAATTTAAATTACTTAATTTTGTAAAACTCCCACTGCTGGGACACAGGCCTCATCCTTCAGAGGGGATGGGCCTTAATCCACCACGCGTGCCCAGTGTGGGTTTGTGGATATCACATGTCTTCGAATTATTGTTTCTAGGACATGCTGGTTTCCTCACGATGTTTTCCTTCGCCGTTTTTAGAGCAGTGGTGATGAAATAATTTACACAATGTAAAGCGCCTGCCTGGGTTCGAACCCACGACTACATAATTCGGGCCTTTTACCACTGGGTCACCTCAGCTCTTAACTACAAATTTGTGTCAAAATTGTCCTAAAGAATGTGTGCGATATGGAACGACATATTGAACCCTGGAGGAGCGGCAGCCTGATCTTGCGTAAGCGAGTGTTCGAGAGCCACCGCCGCCACCTTCCATTTGATGTTCACCAATCGACTGCACACAGGATTTTGGAAAGCAGCAGATTCTCAAGTTATGTCTTCTCCAATGGTGTAATTGCTGCAAGGCGTTCCAATGCGAGGATAAACGAATATACAAATAAATAGATATTAAATATTTTAACACTTGTGTCACTCTACACATTAGAAATAGCTGTATTAGTAAAAAGTAATCCTCTTTTGTAAAATAAGCCCGATAGAAATAGACGTAAGCAATATAGATTTTGGGTCAGTCACACTCTGCTAAAACAGCACCTCTAACAAAAAGCGTTGTATTCATGGCCCCATTAATATACAATATTATTCCGAATGACAATAAGCAATTGAATTTTAATTTATAAAATAAAAGCTGCTTACTGATAAGTGCTACTATAACATTGAAAATTATTTAAATGATAAATTTTATTTTGATTTAATTTTATTGTATATTGACGTATTTTGTCTGTAATTAATATTGACTACATTATGTACTGACTCGCATTGTACGTTGAATTATTGACTATATTTTGCACTGATTCTAATTTTATTGTATAATATGAAACTGACATTAATTTATTTATAATTTCCAATTTAATTTTAATTAATAACATTTTATTTTCATTTTGTACGACGAGTGAGGCAATACATGTTAGTCCGGTAATAGTACATTACTGCAGAATCCAGTAAGTAAGCCTTCCTGGCCAAGTATGAGTTAACCGGACCGAACCGCAGGTGAGTGCGGTTCGGTCCGGTTATATACGAGGCCAGGATGGCATTCATACTGGTTGAGGCTTGTATAATGCTTTTCTCAAAAATTAAAGAAAGTTTAACAACAAATTCGTTTAATTAATATTGATGGTTACATTCATATTAGGGCAATTACTGATAGATATTGTGATCGATTTACCGGGGTAATTTATATTTGTTTGTTGTACGTCTTGATTAACGGACTCAAAAATATATCTATCTCAAAAAAAGTCATACCAAAAAGGGAAATCCTCTAACCATGTTATAATGGCTAAACTCTAATCTGTGTCTGGCTGGTACCATGGTATAATAACACATGGTATTCTCTTTACGTGACAGCTGGGTCACGTGATTGGCCCAAGACTACGTCATCAATTGCGTTGCGGCTCTCAAACTTTTTTAGTGGGGAAATAGATAAAAATAGTACAATAGGTAGGTACTCAATTTTTATAATTTTTATTAAATCTACATATTTGATACTTTTTGTATATTTTTACTTTGCTTCTTTTTTAATTGATTGCATATTATGGTTTTACTTAGTTTCCTCGCGCGTAGATAGAATGAGATGAGAATGTTAAGATGAATTTGAAAAGTGACGAGACTGGCGAAGTGAGAAGAAATGAGTATATAGAGGAAGTTTGAAAGTGGCGCCAGTGACAGAAAAGTGGAAAGGAAACCGTTTGTCCTGGTATGGTCATGTGATGAGGTTTGAAACGCATGTTACTAAAAGAGTTATGAATATAAACGTGGATGGATGGAGAAGAGGGGACGGACAAAGAAAAGCTGGATGGACTGTGTGAGGAGTGATATGAAAGAAAAGGGAGTCAGTGATGGCGTGACGAAGGACAGGACGGTATGGAAGAAGAAAACGTGTTGTACCGACCCCAAGTGACATGGGGCGAGGGCAGGAACATGATGATAACTTGTAGATAGGTTCTCGTTTTAACTAAACAGAGTACTACCTCATAATGAATTTGAGGATACAAGTTCTTTGTGGCATCATGAACAATCCGTGTCAAATTTGTGAAAATGAATGTTTCACTGTGAAACGTTTGACCGTGGTAATGATTAAATTATTTCTCCATTATATCAGCAACCCTGATCAATTCTTTGCAAGGGTAAATCAGTTTACCCCTCGACACAAAAAAAAAACAATCACAGGCACCGCTACTAATTTTATTTTTTTTAGTCTGGGGAAATGCTCATGCATGCTATGCTGAAAGGAAGGCAGGGAGAGCGGCGCACCGTAATAACGGCACTCCTCTCCCGCCATGGTCTCCATCCCTCAGCCACGATATCGTATGGGCCGCTCCGTATAACATCGCGGCTCGCCTCAGATGCAATTTCACCTGTTGCCAAGCGGCATCGCAACCTACTTGTTGGCCGCTACGTGTCGTCGGCTTAATCGGTCAAAGCCCTGACGAGCGGCCCGTCCTCGGGTTTCTCTTCGCTTCACCGTGGGTGACCAAGCCACGGCTACTGAGACACGAAACGAAACTACACCTTAGCTTGTCTGTCTTTTTATTTGATCTGAGAGCTTAACTGACAAGCTAAGGCGTAGTTTCGTTGTACGTGTAATTGTGTAAGTATACGGCAAGGCGAAGTTTTAACCGGCGTCACTTTGTTGTTTGTAACATTCCATCTTGACTTTTTATTTGATCTGAGGTCTAGTTATATGCCTTAAATTATGGAATTTACAACGCGTAGATAAATGAAATAATATGTAAAAAGGCACATACCAGTTCTTTTAGTTGAAGTTAGTAACAATATTGAAGCCACGCATATGATAGCGTCTCGTCGTTGGGAAAAGAAAAAAAATCTTATTACGCCGTCTTTTATACTTCTGTGTTTACAGTTTAGTACGGAACAATTTTCCTTGTGTTTCTTTCATAGTTCACGGGTTCACCACAAATGTTTGAGAGCCACAGTATTTTGCTTACCGAGCGAAACAACACTATAGGTGTAAGCGACACGACAATATCGATGAAATGGCGAGTTGTCAATGTCACACTTGTCAATTCGATGTGTTGCCACTGTGTGTGATTGAATTACCCGAGCAAAATACATGTTTTAACTTAACAAAGAAATTATGAACTAATAATTCAATTTAACACTAAATAGATGAATCAAACGAGTTACTAAATAGTTAAGCTAGTTAGTAATTTATTTTATTTTCATTGACTAAATGAGAAAGTACCAAAATTTTCTGAAAAGGATAATCACTTATCGTGATGTCTTGGGCCATCCTGTAAAGAGCCTACCAGGCGAAGTATACGGAGTATATTATTATACCATGGCTGGTACTATGTTTTTTTTTCTAAGCAGATCTAAAGAGGATGACCTACTGTCTAGAGCCATCTCAGTGTATTCGGTTTTTTGCACAAACGGTTATGTAACCGATATACAGTTTTCATATCGATATCGAAAACGGTTTTCAGATATAGATATCATTTAGTACAGTTTGCATAAGTTAAAATGTTATTTAGATGAGCAAACTAACTACGAACGCGAAATAATACTTAGAAAGAAAGGTAGCAATTATGGTTCCTATCGTTTGTGAAGTTTTCGTTTTGTTCGTACGTTTCCGCGTTGTTACGGTTTTAAGTTTTGACTTATTCGTTCTCGCACGCTAGTGAGGTTTTTATTGGATACAGTTTTTGTAATATCGGTTATTTTGATATAGATATCGATATGATATCTAACACATATCCGATATAAGTTACGTTTTGATATATCGGACCAATCCCTACTACTGTCCAGTAAGTAAATTACATACTTACTTACTGGACAGTAGGAGATTCCAAATTTAAAATCTCGCTTCTTACTGGACAGTTGTGAATAAGTCTCCGGTAGAGTTCACTTTCTGGATACTTTTTAGAGATGTTATGACAACATTACATACCATTTTTGAGAAAAATTATATTTCCATCTATATGTACATATTCATGTATTGTTCTCACACATGTATGCACAAATAAATTTATCTTTATCTTTAATAAATGTATTAAATAATTGAATACATTATATACCTTTAGAATATGCCAACGAGAAGACACGTGATACTGTCTAGGTTTTTACAAAGTCTTGCGAGTAGAAAGGCCAATAGTATGATTTTCCGCCCTACTCGTAAGTATTATTACTGACTCGAATCTTGGCGTTTAGTATCCTACTACTATCACAACCGCAAATGTTTGTGAGGATGGATGTTTCAAAGTCAATGTCATAGTTCTTTATTTCAATTAGGCTATTAAGCGGCACTTTGGAACGTCCAAAATTGTTTGTTAATACCAAAATTACTGAATGGATTTTGATGAAACTTCACAGTTATACCATCAGAATAACACGTAGGGTATACTTTATAAAGATACTGGGGAAGTACTAATTCCACAATTTTATATTACCTTAAGTAGGGGGAAAAAAACATAGAAAACTATGGTTTACTTACATCATTATGTCTCAATAGATGTCTAATTAGTTGGCAGCCCGCGCGAGTAGCGGAGTGACCTTGGCAAGTACTAGACAAGTCTGTGTGAGAATATTTATTGGAAGACGGCTTCAGGTAGCTTATTATACGCGCAACCCACGCTTTGTGACCGCTGTCGTTGAGGTTTAACAAGAGATTGTCGTTTTCCTGAAACAATACTATATTATTAACAAATCATGTACAGTGTAAAGTAATAATTAAAAATCAGCAAAGTGCGAGTCTGACTCGCACATGAAGGGTTTCGTACCATTATAGCAAAAAACGACAAAAAAAGCAGGTTTGTTGTATGGGAGCCCCACTTAAATATTTATTTTATTCTGTTTTTAGTTGTTATAGCGGCAACAGAAATACATCAAATATTCAAATTTCAGCTGTCTAGCTATCACGGTTCATGAGATACTCCCGTCTTTCTTATTTTGTCGTCTTCATATTTCTCCGTCGTCGATCCGTCTGTCTGTCTGTCCGTCTGTTACCAGGGTAACAGACGGACAGACAGACAGACGGATCGCGGAGTCTTAGTAATAAGAGTCCCGTTTTTACCCTTTGGGTACGGAACCCTAAAAAGTACGGAAAATTAGTGAATATCATACCTTCAATATTGTTCTTATTATATCCCAATTCCAGGTGTTGCCGTCCTTGTTCTGCATGACCAACGTACATCGAATCAAACTGTCGCTGTCTCGTTCGAACAGATTGAAAAACTTCGCAGACTTAGTAACTCTACTGACTGCAGCACTAGTGCGTGAAGTAACACTTTTACTCTTAACTAAAGCACTCACATTTCTGTTAGGAACATCAGCCCGGGAGCCAACACTGTGCCTCTGTTTTGGCTCGTTTTCGTTATCCGAATCGTTCAAGAATTCAATACTATTTTCTTTATGGAGGGCAACGTCATGTTTTGGCTTAACCATACTAGCATTGTCTTTTTCCTTTCGACTTTTAGTATTATCTTCTACTTTTTCTCTAAATGCACCACTACAATACTGTATTATGTGGTCTAGGAACAAGCTACTACTAGCCGGCCTGGCTTCGAGCATGGAGTGCAGCCTCCTTAGGGCGGCCACTGCGGCTAAGGCCTGTGGCTTCCCGGCAGAAGCCTGGGACATAAGCGTCGGAAGCGCCGGCGTTATACTACATATTTGTGGAGGTAGATACAGGTGTATTAAATGCAATAGTTGACCCAATAAAACAGTAGCTCGGACTGATATAAAAGTATCACTTGTAACAATCACTTCAGCTAAACCGTCTAACAACCCAGCCTGAAATACACAAATTGCATTAAATTTTGAAACTTATAACTATACTTATTAATAGGGAAGTTTACTGAAATTTGTTTTTTTTTCCGTCAGGTAGATTAATTAAAATATTGGACACGTATTTTTTTCTTTATACCATTCCTCCTCTAAAAAGCTTATTTTATACCATTCCCCCTCTAAAAAGCATATTTTATTCACTGAAAACAGTGAATAAAATAGTAGATTATTGCATCGAGCACAAAGTAATTTATTATTGCACCGAGTGCCTGATTTAGAGCCCGAGCGCTAGCGAGGGCTCTAATCTAACAGGCACGAGGGCAATATAAATTACTTAAGGCGAGGTGCATAATCTGTTTTTCTTTCAACTATTACCTATAGGAATAGTAGATAAATCACTTTTTTAAATTTCTTTCATTTTGAAATCAGAGTTAGCAGCAATCATTTTTTAAATTTGGAACAAGTAGGATACAAATGAATAATACGTACGTAAAAAAAAAGTATTGATATCGGCTGGCTGAATAGAGCTAATCCATTGAAATTGGCAACTTTTGGTGCGATTAAAAAAAACAGTGCAATAATGAATTTCATACATTTTTATTGCTCTAGAGCATTAAAGACTCGCTTTGTACTGAGTTTTTAGTGTGATTGTGATGCAATTAAAGCATAGTTGGAAGAAAAGCACTTTTACTCACTGTTTTGGTGTTTGAATTTAGAACACACCAATATATATTCGACGTCCATCTCAATGCTATACAACCTCCTTGCGCATAAAATACTCGATACAAACTCCTTGTGCAAAGAATATTCAACTTTCAAACTGCATCGATTTAATTCTCAGTTTGCTAATTTTTAGGTTATCAGTAAAGATTTTCATAATTTTGATTTTAGTCTAGGATGTTTAGTGAATACTTATTTGGATTGTAATTCTAATATTAATTGCATTGGTGTTTAATTAATTATAATTATTTAACGTAACGGAGGTAGTCACTGGCCCCTGAAACACAGATGCGTTACCTAGCTCAACTTCAATTTACAAAAAATGTGAAACACTGAGTTTTCAAATTTTTTGTAAACTTTGTAGGTAATAAATCATTTAATTATTATTATTCCTTGTGCTTTCCGCTTAAATCTTTCTTTT
The DNA here is from genome assembly GCA_948252205.1 of Orthosia incerta. Lineage (NCBI taxonomy): Eukaryota > Metazoa > Arthropoda > Insecta > Lepidoptera > Noctuidae > Orthosia > Orthosia incerta. Next base: position 17,485,620 of record OX411746.1, on the reverse strand, counting down.
TCTCGTAGTCATGGTATAAAATATAGTATGCAACTCTTGAATAAAACGAATTTATATCGAGGGCAATGAATCACTCGCGTCGCTCAGGATTCTAACACTTGAATCACTTGCTATGCTCGTGATTCAATCACTATGAATCACTCCCTACGGTCGTGATTCAGTTGTTAGAATCCTTCACTAGCTCGTGGTTCATCTATGGCCCTCGCTTTAAAACCGTCCTTTATTCTTCACTTTTACTCACTGTTTTGGTGTTTGAATTTAGAACACACCAATATATATTCGACGTTCATTTCAATGCTATACAACCTCCTTGCGCATAAAATACTCGATACAAAGTCCTTGTGCAAAGAATATTCGACTTTCAAACTTCTTCATCGATTTAATTATCATATTGTTAATATTTAGGATTTTAATAATGATTTTCATGATTTTGATTTTAGTCTGGGATGTTAGTGAATACTTATTTGGATTGTAATTCTAATATTAATTGCATTGGTGTTTAATTAATTATATACTAATATTATCTATACTAATATTATAAAGCTGAAGAGTTTGTTTGTTTGTTTGTTTGTTTGAACGCGCTAATCTCAGGAACTACTGGTTGGAATTGAAAAATTCTTTTTGTGTTGGATAGTCCATTTATCGAGGAAGGTTATAGGCTATATAACATCACGCTACAACCAATAGGAGCCGAGCATAAATGAAAAATGTTGCAAAAACGGGCAAAAATATAACTTTTTGAGAGCTTTTGTTGCATGCGCTGGGGTAGGTGTAGGGTAGGTGTAGGGTAGGTGTAGGGTAGGTGTAGGGTAGGTGTATGGTAGGTGTAGGGTAGGTGTAGGGTAGGTGTAGGGTAGGTGTAGGGTAGGTGTAGGGTAGGTGTAGGGTAGGTGTAGGGTAGGTGTAGGGTAGGTGTAGGGTAGGTGTAGGGTAGGTGTAGGGTAGGTGTAGGGTAGGTGTAGGGTAGGTGTAGGGTAGGTGTAGGGTAGGTGTAGGGTAGGTGTAGGGTAGGTGTAGGGTAGGTGTAGGGTAGGTGTAGGGTAGGTGTAGGGTAGGTGTAGGGTAGGTGTAGGGTAGGTACGTAGCCAGTTGACGGGAGCGAAGCCGCGTGGGACAGCTAGTAATATTATAAAGCTGAAGAGTTTGTTTGTTTGTTTGTTTGTTTGAACGCGCTAATCTCAGGAACTACTGGTTGGAATTGAAAAATTATTTTTGTGTTGGATAGTCCATTTATCGAGGAAGGTTATAGGCTATATAACATCACGCTACAACCAATAGGAGCCGAGCATAAATGAAAAGTGTTGCAAAAACGGGCAAAAATATTCCTTTTTGAGAGCTTTTGTTGCGTGCGCTGCGAAAACGGTTGAAGTTACGCAAATATAATGTACGATGGAATTGTTTTTCTTTAAAAGTTCTAAAAAAAAGTCCGCGACAGCATATGTCTATCTTTTAAGATTGACTCACAATAGCAGCTTTTATGTTCTAAATTTTAATTAGATCGCCGCCGCCGGTAGAAACAAAAGTTTACAGGTTACATTCGTATAGTACTAACGGTAGGTAGGGTAGGGTAGGTGTAGGGTAGGTGTAGGGTAGGTGTAGAGTAGGGTAGGTGTAGGGTAGGTGTAGAGTAGGGTAGGTAGGATAGAGTAGGGTAGAGTAGGGTAGGTGTAGGGTAGGTGTAGGGTAGGTATAGGGTAGGTGTAGGGTAGGTGTAGAGTAGGGTAGGTAGGATAGGGTAGGTACGTAGCCAGTTGACGGGAGCGAAACCGCGTGGGACAGCTAGTAATATTATAAAGCTGAAGAGTTTGTTTGTTTGTTTGAACGCGCTAATCTCAGGAACTACTGGTTGGAATTGAAAAATTCTTTTTGTGTTGGATAGTCCATTTATCGAGGAAGGTTATAGGCTATATAACATCACGCTACAACCAATAGGAGCCGAGCATAAATGAAAAATGTTGAAAAACGGGCAAAAATATTCCTTTTTGGGAGCTTTTGTTGCGTGCGCTGCGTAAACGGTTTAAATTACGCAAATATAATGTATGATGGAATTGTTCTTCTTTAAAAGTTCTAAAAAAAAGTCCGCGACAGCATATGTCTATCTTTTAAGATTGACTCACAATAGCAGCTTTTATGTTCTAAATTTTAATTAGATCGCCGCCGCCGGTAGAAACAAAAGTTTACAGGTTGCATTCGTATAGTACTAAAGGTAGGTAGAGTAGGTAGGTAGGGTAGGGTAGGGTAGGTGTAGGGTAGGTGTAGGGTAGGTGTAGGGTAGGTGTAGGGTAGATGTAGGGTAGGTGTAGGGTAGGTATAGGGTAGGTGTAGGGTAGGGTAGGGTAGGGTAGGTGTAAAGTAGGGTAGGTAGGATAGGGTAGGTACGTAGCCAGTTGACGGGAGCGAAGCCGCGTGGGACAGCTAGTTAATTATAATTATGTAACGTAACGGAGGTGGTCACTGGCTCCTGAAACATAGATGCTGTAACCTAGCTCAGCTTCAATTTACAAAAAATGTGAAACCCAGAGTTTTCAATTTTTTTGTTAAATTTTGGAGGTAAGTAAACATTTATTTATTATTATTCCTTGTGCTTTTCGCTTAAATCTTTCTTTTTCTCGTAGTCATGGTATAAAATATAGTATGCAACTCTTGAATAAAACGGATTTATATCGAGGGCCATGAATCACTCGCGTCGCTCAGGATTCTAACACTTGAATCACTCGCTATGCTCGTGATTCATCTATGGCCCTCGCTTTAAAACCGTCCTTTATTCACTAGTAGCATAATATACTATTTGACACGTAAACATAAAGTGATGATGATATAATGCGTTAAAATATAGTGAATCGTCACTTCGCTAGTACACTTTATACTGCCTTAGTGACGTCACAAGCCCCCATTCTTGAACTTTGATGTGTCTTAAATTTGTATTTTTTTATTGATTTGGTAAAGCAAAAAATACAGGTCCAATATTTTTTATTATACTACCTGACGGTAAAAATTGATTTGGTAAAGCAAAAAATACGTGTTCGATATTATTTGTTAATCTCACTGACGGACTAAATAGAATTATCATTTTCCTACCCAGGAAACATCCCTATTCATAAATAAGGATAGCATACCTCTAAGAAACACTGAAGTAAGAGTGCAAGATGAATTTCTATTATATCAGGGCCCGTAGCACCAAGATGAGGTAATATGGCTGTGCCTTCAGCGGCAACAAAACCTTCGTTCAGTCGCCAGGAATCCTAAAACATTCAACATAGGTTGCAATAAACGACCACACTAGAGATATGATGTGTGTTGAATGAAGACGGAAGAATACTTACTTGAAAGTCAGATGGATCAACTGCATCTAAAGCTACAGAAATCTCATCTGTCCATTCCGGTTGTGGTAATCCGACTAGTTCATACAAGAGATCTAATATCGCTTTCTGAAAAATCATACAAAAAATCATTAAAGAGCGAAAAAAATATGTATGTATGCTCCTTGGCTAAATCCACAGACTTAAATCTAACTAGATAACGCAAGTCCCTCGCTCTGTATTCAAACCAAGCGTGCCACTTTTTCACAAACAATTTAAAAACAATTTTACTTACCAATAAAAGAAAACATTTCCAATGCCTCGGCCAACTTTTTCTATACATTCTTTACAGTTCAATATGGCATAATTAGGCATTTTTCTAGATTTCGGTGGATTTCCGGTGCCGATAATGCTAAATGAAAAGCTCAGATTACGATCATTGATCGTAACTTTACTCCGTTTTTTGGCACGCGATGTTGATACATTCGCGTCATCTAGTTAGATTTATGTCTGTGGCTAAATCCATGATTTAAAAAAAATGTTAAGCAATATCGTTGCAACATAATATGTGTATTTTTTGTTGCTGGATACAAATTATTTTGTTGGCAACAAAGGAGATTGCCCATACACAGGCCCCTTATGAGGTATCGTGTCTGCGATTTCAATATTATCCAAAAATAGGATTTATATTTTGTGTTTTTTTCCATCCGTGTCCTTTACTTTTTATGTACAGACAGCAACAGATCAGGTTTCTTCACTTGGACATATGTATGCACCTTATTGCATTGTAATAAGGGTTCATTTCAAGAACAGAAACATCGTTATTTCTCGTGAACCCCACAAAATAAATAAAAAATGTTTTCTAATTTTGAATATAACGTGTTTTTTCTACAATATACAACCAAATTCATCAAGATACAACCATTTTTTCAAAGGGGCCCAAGTTCCCTTACAAAATGGGCATTCCCCTTTTTATAGTGTTGCTGGCAGTTTTATATAAAAAAAAATCACTGGTTGGTTGGACATGACCTTTTTTTCAGCCAGTTCGAAAATTCTATCAACAATTTTAACCAGCACCTATCTTTCATAAATATAGCTTTAAACAATATAAGACGTGGTCTACTCACTCGAACCTCTAATCGCGGTAGGTAGAGGGCGGCGACTAGGGCGTGCAATCCGCCAGTGCTACATGGATGACAGAAGTGGAGCAAGCCTGGCCAACTGCGAAGCACGCACAACAGGGCGAGGCGACTACACGTAAACCGCATCTCGCGTTCATCTCTGAGAAAAGTGACTTTTAAAATTAGTTTTTATTTTTTAGAAAAAGTAAATAAAACATTGCTTTTCTACACCACGTTATTTTAGATAGTAGTTGAATGTAGTGAGTGAAATTGCTCAATATTGTCTTCTTAAGGGTACACTAGTCGACGGCACGAACTATTTTGTGCGCGGGGTTGAAATGCATTTTATATCAACCGACAACACGTGTGGAAGATATAGATGCTGTGATGAGCAGTAGGAAGCTAGTTCGCGTACGAATACACACTTTTGCAAATTTGTAGCGAAATGGATAATGATTTAGGACGAAATCGAGCGCGCGAAATTTTATAAACAGACCTTTGGCTGTCTAGATATCATGAAAAAACTACTAAATCTATATGTTCAAAATAAAATTATTTGCATTGTTGAACTACTAATCTATCCCTGTATGGAGGCCGTTTTGCAATTTTCCGTCTTCTTATGGTATTTATTTGCGCCCAAAAATGCGTTAAAATTAGTGTCGAAATGTGGAACTTTCGACGCTCATAACTTTGAAATATTTACTTTTTTCACTTTTTTGTTTCCATACAGGGCTAGATAATGATAAGACAAATTGATATCACATTTTATTTTGAACGTACATCGTCAAACAGTGGAATAATCCCCAAACTACGTTTGTATGGAAGAATTTTTGACTAGTGTAACCTTAATAGGGCAATATAATGTACATTACAAATATTTTCTTAATATCCCTCGGCAAACTTCGTGTTTCGTCAATCGTCGAATTTCTATCAGTTGCCCTTTGCACTTATTGCAGACCGAACGCTCTCAATCAACTTGGAAGTATATAGAGTTGTTAATACTCTTTTATGTTAATGTCATTTATTTTAAAAATGTGCGGAAGGCTGCTAAAGTCGCAGGCATAAATAGTTTTACAGCTCTATATAGTTCACACTGAAATCAAAATAAAACAACAATAAAGAACTTAGCTCTGAATTCAAATTATTATACACGATAAATCTAATAATTGATGGATATGGAAATTAGCATTCATTTGTATTCGGAAATGCAATGATTGCCGAGGGACATTTAGAAAATAGTTGTAGTGTAATTTATTAACACTATAGAAAGACTAGCTGCCGTCTGCGGTTCCGCCCCCGTGTTATTATAAATTATAACCTATGTGTTATACTGTTATACGGGTAACAAATATCCATCCATCCTCACATTCACGTTTATAATAATAGTAGTAATATTTTTTTTTATACCTTGATCAGAGACGAAGTTATAAAGCGTCAAAGTTGAGAATTAAAAAGAGAAGTCCGACGTACCACGCGACGTCATAATTGTGCACGACGCGCATACAGCTGCCACAGAAAACGGCGTTTTCGAAGAGAGAGACAGATATATATATTTTTTTGCATTGTTTTATTTCAATCGTTTTTGATTATTAGTATTCAATTTAATTTTTTGTCGATAAACTGGTCAAATCTTACTAATATTATAAATGCGTAAGTTTGGATGGATGGATGTATCTTTGTTACTCAATGACGCCAGAACGGCTAAACGGATCTGGATGAAATTTGGCACAGAGATAGACTATAATTACAAATATTTTATTCATGCGTGTTAACTCAACTTTATCTTTGCATTGTCACCGTGGTAAATGCTGTAGATCTACAGGTTATTTTGGGTAGTTACCGCGGCTAATCACAAGCGCAAATGGACATTGAAATAAGGTTTTAATTGAAATGGTTTAACTCACATTTCTGAAATGGGAAATTACGAGCTATGGAAAGCCACCAACAGTAGTACTTTATGTCGTTCCGAAATCATCTATTGTACTATAGATTTATGATTCAAAATACAAAGCAACTAAAACCATAACATACCTGCTCATCTCAGTACCAGCTGGACGGAAGTGAAAATCACAGTAAGGTGAACTGAGACACATGAGGTTGATTCGCGCGGCCCTCCGCGAGCTGGGGTCGTTGAGGGCGTGTAGCAGGACTCCGCATAGCGCCTCGGCCATGCGGGGTGTCGCGCATTCGGCTAGTTGGCGCGTCACTGCGTTCACACCGCCACATGATATGAACATGTCAGGGTTGAGAACACCTGCAAATTTATTGGTAGTTATTATTTTTTTCCATTTGGGGCAAACCGTAAGAGCCTGGCCTACTAGGCTCTTATGAATGGCCCCCAGCTTAGGTAGATTAGACATATATTATTTTTTTACTTCTTTTAGAGTCAAAGAGAGTCGAAGCGAAGCGATGCATCGGTCTAAAAATGTACATAGCACACTATCTCCACAACGCGAGTGAAAAAAGTCAAGCGAGTCGAAGCGATGCGTCAAATTCGTAGGACGTGCGCGAATTTACGTTTTTTCTTTTTTATTGGCATTTGGTAGAGATAGGGGTCAATATGCTATTTACATTTGTACTGTTTGAGTGGGTTTTGCCCTTACTTCCAGTTACTAGCAAGAAATGAATCGACGCGTCAAAAATTAAACATAAGTCAAATGATGTCACAACAGTTTTCGCCGTATTTTGACACAAAAATTTTGCTATGATTTTATTTCTAAAAACTGGGGGTTACTTAAAAACCAGCAACATAATTTCTTAACTTATTTGATAGCTAAAAGCACGCGCGCATGCTTTCATTTTGACAAGATAACAGTATTCATTGTGTGTTTTACATTGGTAGACGCATTTTAAACATATAAAGCAATGAATGAATTTATCGCGCGTGCTTTGAGCTATCATTTCATTGTCTTGAACGTTTCATGGGACACAACAGTTACTTACAGATCTCAGCAAGAGTAGCAATAGCGGGCCTTGACAATCGGTCACACGTGCCGTCCGCACTGGCCGCACGGGCCACTGCGGCGAGGCAGCGTAGTAAACCATGTTCCACGAAGGCGCCGCGCTGCCGTCGAACTCCGCCCGTCGCGCCGACCACGGCAACCACTCGACGCACTACGCGCAAGGCCTGCGCTCGTTCTTCTTCGTTGCGTAGCATTAAATCCATTGACCTAAGGAGTTAGTGATAATCAGTTTATGCTTTACCAAAGAGGCTCATTGGCAATGATGCTCTGGAGCTTTGAATGTAACCGATAAAAAACCGACGCCGAGTTGCCAGTCTGTCAGTTTTTTATTGGCTACATTTCTGGGACTGTGCGATGGCATAGCACAACTGGACAGAACGGTATGGGTGGAAATCCATACGCAATAAACATAATGAAAATACAAAAAAAAAATTGCCTTTCATTTTGACAATTCAACAGTATTCATTGCAAACTTTACATGGTTGAGCAGATGTACTTTTTGCTATATGGAGCAATGTTTATATATTATTTTTATTTTGGGGGATGTTGTTGCTCACGTCCGTAGGATTTACCACATTCTCCTAGGCCCACCCTACACGTGTCCCCCGGGCTGGTGCTAAACGAGCAACAACGCCGAGCAACAGGCAGCGGACAAATAACCTGACACGGCTACTACAAGCCCAGAGAAATTAAATCATCTCTAGAAATGTGGCCATTGTACCTTGAGAAAGTGCAATGTGTACCTTCTTACCCCCATTTTTATGAATATGGAAAATGATGAGAATACGATGTCTGGCGATCCGGTTAACACCCGGCGCTCACAGGTACCCGGGCCTGTGGGTGTGAAATCTGTTACCGAAGACTTCACAGGGGTAGGCGAACAGGCCCCTGTGATAGTAAATGCGTCTGGCAGCAATAGCAGCAGCAAAAAATTTGTACAACAATATTTTCACCCAAGCCTGTTTATCTCGCGACCTAGGAACTCCTCATTGGGAAACACTAATCAAAGACCCGAGCAACCTCTAGCCAGCGCTAGCCAAGGAAAAGAAAGTTCATACTTATCTGAATACCAAAAGGAACACAGCACTTGTCCCCTCGATTGGCAAAGAGTCCCAACTACCAGAAACACCAAGAAAATGAAACTCAACAGTCCGTCACGCGAAGGTGTCAAGGTATCTAACCGATATGCCGGATTACCAAAGTCCCGATGAAAGCACACAGACCAAGGAAAGGAAAGTAAGTAAATCACCACCTATAATTATGGGGTCGACGATGTCTGCTGAGAATGCTAAGGTCGCCTATAGAATAATTAATAAAAAATCAGCTAAGAATTACAAGCGAAGACATAAACATCTATAAGCAATTAATGTGAGTGATCAGAGAACACAACCTGATAGGTCATACCTTTAATCGAAAAGATGGAAGAAATCTCAGACATGTTATCAAAAACTTACACCAAACAACCCCACATCAAGCTATCTAGGAGGCATTCGAAGATACCGGGAACATATTACTGGGCGCAATCATAAACTCCAGATATGGACCCGAGAAACTACCCACATCCACCTTCTTCATTAATCTGCAATCGGGACCAAATGACAAAGCAGCAAAACAGTTGAAAGTTATTTATCATCAGGCAATTGTGATAGAGGACCCTAAGAAAAGGACAGCCGCGGTACAGTGTCAAAGGTGTCAACAGTATGGTCACTCAAAAAACTACTACATGAGACCTTACCATTGTAACACCAAGGAATGCCCAAATACTGAGCACACTCCCCCCCACAAAACACACAGATCACCAACATAAATGAAGATCACAACTCACAGGACAAAAACAAAGAAGCTACGAACAAACGCAAACAATAAGCAGATGTAGTAAAAGCAATACCGCATGAAAGAACCTCAACTCAAACATCATATGAACAAACCACACAACATACCACCAGCAAGCTGGAAGAGATGTTCCTAAAACAAAGTGAAAACATTGACATTATATTAAATGAGATGTGCACCCTTTTAGGACTCTTGTTTCACAGTTGGAAAAGCAATCCAGCAGTATAAAATTCCAAGTTCCTTAAGAAAAGAACTACGCTCGTCAATAAAATAACAAAATGATCAATATGATCATGATACAATCAAAATAGCCACCTGGAACATCAACGGACTATCGCCCAAAAAAAGTGAAGTCGAGACCCTCATAAACTTCCATAGACTGGATGTCCTACTTGTAACTGAAACACACTTTACATCCACCAGTCAAATCATAATAGTAAACTACAACATATACTCTACAAATCACCCTGATGGCACTGCGCACGGTGGACCAGCTGTTATAATAAGAGATTCCATCTAACATCACGAACTACCCCAATTCAGCACGGAGCACATACAGGGAACTTCAATAGCCATCCATGATAATAATGGAGATATCACCGTGTCTTCTGTGTATTGTCCTCCAAAACACAAACTTAAAGAAGAGCAACTTACTATCTATTCGCCAAATGATCCATGAAAAGCGAAGATTGCGTCGTATGTGGCACATTAGCCGCCTTCCAGACGATAAACGGGCCTTGAATAAGGCTATAGTGGATCTCAAACATGCAGAGGATACTACTTTAGAAGCACAATTGCAATCCCTGTCTGCAACCAGCGCGACTGCTTATTCACTTTGGAACGAATGCAGAAGCAAAAATCTGCCAAAACACCCAAAACCACTAGAAGGAAAGGAAGACTTTGGGCTAGAACAAACCAAGAAAAAGCAAATGAACACCTCGCGAACGTTTTCGTCCCAAACAAGCCGGCACCTGGTACAGATGATGGCGATATAGACGATACACTGAAGCATGATTTCCAGATGGGTTTGCCAATTAAACCGGTATCGGCTCAAGAGATTAAGCGAATAATCCGAGCGTTGAATGAGAAAAAAGCCCCAGGGTTCGATCTCATAGACAAAAAGGTCCTCGTGGAACTACCTAACAAAGCGATCGTTTTCCTAACAACTATCTCCATTCAATAGAATGCTAAGAGTGGGTTATTTTTCTATGCTGTGGAAAGTATCACATATCATTATGATTCACAAGCCGGGAATACCACCCCATGAAATGAAGTCCTATATGCCCCTTAGTTTGCTGCCTGTACCAGGGACTCAAACTGTAACCGTAATAAGTGTTTTTATTACTGTTTTTTAAAACAGTTTTAACAGAAAAACACTTTTAAATGTAACAGATACAATAATGTTACCGAATGAAACTGTAACCTTTTATATGTGTTAATAAGTGTAACTGAAATAAACAGTTTTAGCATAGCTTTAGGCATAATTGCACAGTACGGCAACAACGCGCGGCGTGAAGACGCGTGATGTCAACGCCGATGACGATCTTCCGTACACACACACACTAACGCATTAAAAATAAAATATTTGTTTTGTTTAGTTCCGCTTCCGACTTCCGACCGCGCGCACACGCCGTTTTTAGCGTTCCGAAGTCAACAAGGAACCCTTATAGTTTCGCTCTGTCCGTCTGTCCGTCCGCAGCTTAGCTCAGAGAATCTAAGTACTAGAAAGCTATAATTTGGCATGGATATACATACTGATAATTCCGACGAAGTGGTAAAACAAAATCACAAAAAAAAAATTTTTCGTGGCCCATAGACGTGAAGTGGGGATGAATCTTTTTTTCTCATCTGTCCCATGGTGTGGGGCATCTTTCGATAGGCCATTTAAAAATAATATGGGTTTATTAAAACCATTTTTCGATTCAGAGATCCGTTTGCGATAAATTAAGCTTTGAATTGCAAATTTATATTAGAGTCCCAGTGTGTCCCCCTGCCAGCGAAATGGTTGCTCTTGGCTTTGTGAAAAAAATCACGGCTGTAGTAAATATAATTAAATTAAAAGGATAACTATCACGGATAAGTAGGTTTTACAAGTTTACGAGTAATAGTCGACCAACTTATAAATTGTACTTGGAATAGTAAAAATGTTGTATAAATGCCATTGAAAAATTACTAAAATAACGTTGTTAGCTGAGTAAAACAGATACTAAATATAATATGCTTATGAACCATGTAAAAATATACAAAAATAAAATCATAACTACCTTAATAATAATGATTTCTAAATTAATAATGTTTAAGCTCGAATAACGCATTGGAGTGGCCGGACTGGTTGGCAGTACCGATCCGTAGTCCATACGGCGCAGGGGAGTCTATTTTGTGTTAGTGCAGATGTATTTTCGACGTTTTGTAATCTAAAGTCAAATTAGATTCGATTTCCAAGCAAATTACTTATTTTCTTTTGTCGATATCCATCTATAAAGTCAATATTCGACCCTTGAGTAGGGTAAAACTTTCCTGAACGAAATAGTGGCTACCACAGATTAGAGGTGAATACATAGGATTTTTTTTAAATTCCGAAAGAGAAATAAACGAGGAGCGTGCGCAATTCTATTCGCTAAAGGAGCCGCAAATAGATAACATTTTTCTAACTTCAGTTGCGAAGTTGGATTTTATAACTCCTTTTTCAGTTACCAGTTAGTCCTTATTTAATTAAAAGTCTATACTGAATAGGTAACATCTAGACAAGCGTGCTTCACCGTAGACCACATCATCGTTAAGCATCAGGCGAGATAGTGGTAAACGCGAGCAAATAGATTAAAAAATAACATCATCCTATGTGGGCCCGTTTTAAGACGTTGTGTGCCGCTGAAACCGTTTTAATGTTCATGTAACAACAACAGAACCCCCTTCTTAGTCCGCATTATTATGCAAGTTCGGAACACTATTACTGCGCGTGGCCCGACACGCACTTGGCCGGTTTTTTATATCTCAAGTTGCCACCTTGCTTAAAATACACTAAAAGAACGGAAAGTATGCCTCGTAATAAAACAAATCCCGTTCACAGATATTTTACATTTAACCAAAACGAAGGCAAAGCGAGTGCTAAATATGTGGCATCAAACTTAAGGTAATTTTTATTTAGATGTTGGTTTTTTGGTACATTAAAAACTACTGATAACGGATTTTATCGCTTCCACGTATCTCTGCAGTCAAACTTTTCCTTTCCGAATGCGAATCATTTAGTTTTTTTCAATTTCTTCTGTATCATCTTCAAATAATGTGGGACTGTCAAGACGCACAGCTTCTTGTTGAAGTGGTAAACATCTAGATTTAGGATAGTCTTCGTCCACATCCAGACGGGTTTTTTTCTTATAAGAAAGGATTGATTGCAAATAATCCTCCGAGTATACTTCCGGCTCTATCAAGATATCGGGACTATCGGGACTCACAACTTTTTTTTAAAGAAATGTTTGATTGATCCATTGCAGTCAAATAAACACAAAACTGATCAAATAAACTTGAATTTTAAATCACGAATATTTTCAATAATTCGGAGCACGGATACAAACAGACGGCGACTGGATTGCGGCTGTCTGATGCTTATTAACCATAAATAAGTACATTGTAAATTTGGCAACGCCGCGTTTACCTGTTACACGTATTAACACTGTTAACACTTTTATATCTGTTACAGATATGTTACGGTTACACTTTTGTAAGTGTTTTGGGTTAACACATTGAAAACACATTTATAAGTGTTACATATTTGATTCTGTTACCAATTCAACATGTAACACATATAATTCTGTAACCTTTATGAAGCTGTTTTTAAGTCCCTGGCCTGTACTGTCCAAGCTTAAAAGAAAAGTTCCAGCTCCTTAATTCAATGTCAATCATCCCTGATCATCAGTTTGGCTTCAAACCAGAACATGCCACTACAGAACAAATTCAAAGAGTGTGTCGCGTCATTAGAAATGCTCTAAAAACTAAACAATACTGTTCCTCAGTCTTCCTCGACGTACAACAGGCCTTCGACAGAGTATTGCATAAAGGACTACTACTATCCAAGATAATATCACACTTGCCACACTTCTGTTACAACATTCTGGAATCGTGCCTATCCGATAGAATATTTCAGGTAAAGGAAGATAATAGTACCTCTGGTTTACATAACATACAAGCGGGAATACCCCAGGGCTCTGTTCTTGGTCCAGTATTGTAAACTATCTTCACGGCAGACCTACCGCAAACCCCTGGAGTGACAATTGCTACTTATGCATTTGACACCGCAGTCCAGGCGTGTAGCAGTTGCGCCATCAAAGCTTTGCAAATACTTCAAGAGAGTCTGGATGTAATTCAACACTGGCTTGCCAAATGGAGTATTCGTGCCAACACCTCGAAATCGGTCCAGGTCGCCTTTTCGCTTAGACGCCATGACCACCCGTGAAACTTGCTCCTAATCAACTCCCGCAAAGCGACTCCGTCAAGTACCTAGGTATGCACTTGGATCTATTGAATCAAAATGAAAAGAACTCGACATTAGATACAAAGGCATGTACTGGCTCCTGGGTAGAAACTCCAAACTGTCCATAGACAATAAAGTCTTGATTTATAAGACCAAACTAAAACCTATCTGGACTTACGGCATTCAACTATGGGGCTCTGCGTGTGATTCAAAGATCAGCATAATTCAGAGAATCTTAAAACAGATTTCAAGTGCTCCAAGATTTATTAAGAACGCTGAAGTACTCCACAAATACCTGAACATGAACACAGTCAAGGAAAAAATAAGGTAGGTACCACAAAAATAAAAGTCCAGACTGGAGAGACACAATCATCAATTGGCCGCTCAGCTCACAATACCAGATTGTGTCTCAAAAGTCGCAACATCCTACAACTAGATGATTTATAGACAGTTGTATTACTAATAAGAGAGTTTCTACTGATGGGGAATAGCTCTTACCCACTAAATCCTCCTTAAACTCATCTGGTCAAAGTTTTAAACAAATTGCGAGATAAGCAATGAACAAAAAAAATATATATATGGAGTAATGGATCAGAAATTGCCTCCAATGGGGAAAGAAGATGTAGGGATAGAGTTTTGAACGCAATGCTAAATCAAAAACCTAGGGAATTAATGCCCACTTGTTTGCATCAGCAGATGGTAATGATTTCGTTTGAAGTTCTGCCTGAGGCTTGCCCAACATCACAGAGCACCGAAATGCTTCGACTACCTTTATTAAAGACCGCTAATTAAAGATGACATCCACAGACCAACCTCTACAAGCATGGCTTAACCTTGAAGATTGATCCATGCGGCTGTTATTATTTAGTCATAAGCTCCTATTACAGAAATTGATAAGTGACAATTATCATTAAAGACACCACAGTTAAAACTTATGCTCAACGCTCTTTGCATGTTTTGAAATGTTATTAGCAATAGTGTTATTTTTCTTATTAAAAAAAAAAAATAGTATTTAAAATACTGAAAAGCAATCAAAGTTTTACCGTACCCTTAGACATTTCCTTTTTGTAAAAACATGAAAAGCATAAATTGAAATTCCACTGCCACCTTTTCATAAAGATGTTTTATATACAGGTATACAACTTGTTTCAATCCCAAATAATTGTGAAAACAGGATGAAAAAATACCTATAGGATAAATTCGTTGGATTTACCATTTAAGTAGCAGATTCATTACATTTATTGTCCTTTCCACAAATTGCTAGATCAATAAATACTCTAACTTTTTTATACAATTTGGGTAAAACAATTTTTAATGCAGGGCAGCATCTAGATTATATTTTAACAGCCTATTGTATCTATTTATGGAACTGATTAATATTAGATATTTGCAAAACATTCAATATAAACAGGTAAAAAAATATAAAAACATGGTTTACCTTATAACTAAGAATGGTAGTTTCAAATTATTGAATGTTGCTACATCAGTTTCTGTCTTGATTAAGTAGCGTAACACTCTCAGAGCCGAAGCTCTTACTACCATAGCATCGTCAACAAGACTCACACGAATACTGTAAACAAAGAAATATAATTAAATAATATATTTGCATTTATTGCTTACTAGCGGATGCCTCGCAGTATTACCCGCATAGTTCCCGTTCCCGTGGTAATACAGGGATGAAAAGTAGCCTATGTCACCCGGGGATAGTGTAGCTACGAATTTTTGAAATCGGTCCAGTAGTTTTTAGGTATATTTGTTACATACAGTAGTTTTTAGGTATATTCAAATCTTTCCTCTTTATAATATTAGTATAGATAAACGTTAAAAAAGATGAATATTATAATCTTTGCAATCATAAAGTCATGAACAATTTAACAACATAACCTCTTTAGAAGTAATCGTTCAATATGTTTAAGAACATGTAAGTTTGGAGGATATATTCTTACCAAGTCATTAGTTCATCAGGTGTGAAGCCCAAATTATTTCTGTCTTCTTTACATAAAAGTGTGACTAGGGCATTTAAGTAGGAAAGTCTACGGCTATCAGATCCACTTTTCTGCATGCCTCTGAGACCTGACTTGAACTCCATAGGGTTATTTTTGTTGGTGGGTGAGGTGTCATTGTGGAATGGCTTCTTCAAATATAAACCTTGAATAATTTCCTTTATATTCTCTTCGGGTGTTTTATTCTTAGTATCCAATTTATATAAATCACTCTGTTTACCTGAAATGTGTAATGCATGAACCAATAATTAAATGATACATTTCCGCACATGTAAATAAAACAGTACTTGGTTTATTAATATTATTGTTTACCATTAGGAAATGGATATAAATTTATGAATTAATGAATACTTAGCAAATAAATTACAAATATTTACCTTTCCTACGACTCAACCAATTTTCGTAGGTGGTGGCCATTATAACATTTTTTACGCAACAGTTTGTAAAAGCAATGAGTGTACTTATGCTACAGCAACGTGTAGGGACATAAATACTTTCAATAAATTCTATAAGAAATAGACATAGATCGTAAAATAAACCGTAATTCAGTCCTGTTTTCCTCACACACCAACACCACACATTTGATTGACTTGACTTGTATTTTGACAGGTATTAATTCTGCAATGTTTTGTAACTGTTGCAAGTTGTCTCTGGTTATAAGTTTTTTGTTTGCAACACTGACTTATAAATCTATGGACTTGCCATACCTACGAAATTATCGTGCATACCTACAAAAATCGGGCACTTAAGATGGCTGGCCATTTTTATTTTTTCTCGCACCACACTGTTTTAAACAACACGAGGACATGATTTTCATATTAATTTCCAAACGCAGATCACCAAAATACCTAGTTTCTAGACGTATTTCTCTTTTAAAACAAAAAACAAATTGGAACAAGCAACTGTTTGACAGCAACTACACAGATAAACGTATATATTCGGCACACAACTACCACAAAAACGCAGAGTACTTTCGGCAATCAACATGGCGACCGGTCACGCATAGACATGATTTTGACGTCACCCAAGTTTAGTCCTTGACAAACATTTAGATGTCTCTCTTTTCATATGCAGCTCTTGATTAGTTAAAAAGAGACAAAACGTGTGTCGATAATAATATCGACACACGTACAAATATCTATAAAGATATTTGTACAGTCTGTCAAGAAAGTCATGAAAAATAAGGAGGGCGCCACCATAATTTAGATGGTATCACTGTAGCTGCCGACTGAAAAGTTTAGATACTTTGTATTTTTTTTTAATAAATAGTTTTTGGTTTAGAATGTGATCTCTTAAATTTGCGTGATATTAAAGAAACCATAATTATAAGACACTAGTTGTTGCCCGCAACTTCGATTGCGCAGTATTAGCACTTCGAACAGCCTCTTTTTTATATTGCGCATTAGTATTGTAAGTGTGTGTGGGCCGACTTACTTGAGAAAATAATTAGTTCACAGACAAACAGACAGAGTTACTTATGCATGTATAATATTAGTATCGATTGATCAGGATGCAAAAATAAAAAGAAAAATGTTATGTTGAGAGTTTATTTATTAATGAGAATCTAAAACATCTGAATCCAAATATTCCACTCCCGAAATGTTACCTAAAACCCGAGTTGCTGCTGAATCTGAAGAGTCATAAATGGCCTCTTCAGATTCACTAGAACTATCATCGCCTACCATAGAGCAACACGGACCACCGGCGGACCGGAGGGGAGTAGCCATAGCGTTTTATCCCGATACAAAACTGTCTGTCATTTTTTGCGGGGGGAAATCTGCTCTACCCACACTTTCTCAAATTCTCACACAAAAATAATCGTCTGTTACTACGAAACTCAAACATAAAAATAAAACAATACACTAACAATTTCACACACATAGATACTTTCTGAGTCAAAACAGTATAATGAGATAACGCAACTACACTGACAAGATGCTTACAGTGGTTGTAACTACTGTCGATACCCATTATCGATAAATTCAAGAACTCGGTTAGGGATATTAGGTTAAAAAATTGATACAAAGGTACTTTATTTATTATGTACTGCAATAATTAACATCTAACAAATAAACTTAATTTTTAGATCATTTTAAAAACCATGATAGTTGTATCTATCACTGGTTTTTAAAATGGATTAGTTTTGTAGAAATATGACGTATACATTTTTGTGGGTCTGCTTTTTTTGTTAATAATAATATAATATAATCCAGGTTAGTCTATTATTACAAAATTTCTTCCATTTATCCCTTAAATTTGGATCTTTAGGAAACCTGCAATAAATAAATTAAAAAACATTATAGTTGAAGTTCACACTAAGTAATTTTAATAATATGTGTTAATACTCGTAAGCATTGTATTATTTTTTACATTTTTGAGATTCAGTTTTCTGATTTGTTTAAAATATTATATTTTAAACAAATCAGAAAACTGAATCTCAAAAATATTTTTTTGTATGGATATAGACTCCTTTGCCATTTTTATCGATAACTATTTACGAACAAACCGGTAACAACAATTTCGCTCGGTGACAGCGACTACTCGGAAACAGACTCGGATCAGTCGCTCGACCGATCCGCATATTGTATGAGGGCGAGCGCCCTGTGTTGGTAAACAAATCCGAAACGTCACTACCGATAATATTGTAATTTTTAAGGTTTTATAGAAGTAAATAGTAATAATGTGATTAAAACTTACTTACATATGAAAGGTAACGCCATCTTTTTGTAAATTTGACGTGGCAGATCTCTTTTTGCAGCAAAAAACAGAACTATTCGGCATTTTTTTAGGACGTCGATTCAGTCGCGTAACTAGATTTAGTCTACTGCGCAGTTCGGCTGCAACTAGTTTTATTGTACGCATAGGACCGCATGGTCTTGTACTTTGACAGAGGGGAACGCCTGCGTATGGCTACTCCCCTCTGGTCCGTGTTGCTCTATGTCGCCTACTGAGATGACAAATTTATCTATATCATTATAGAGAGTTTCTCCACGGGTAAAATATTCATTTTCAATTTTAACTAAAAAGGCCATACAAATATTTTTTCCATGCGGGCATCGAACCCGCGACACGCAGCGCAGCAGCCGATCGCTCAACCAATACGCCAACCGTGTCGTCATCAAATTATTATCCGAATGCCGAAATTATTATTATGCCGATTATTTTCCAGTGTTTTTATTTGGAAAACAGGTTGTATTTTTTGCAAAAAAGTTTCTAACTTTGCTACTTGTTTAAAGCAGTGAAAGGAAATAGACATGGAAGCATTACATCGAAGGAACTTAACGCGCATCCTGACACAAAATCCCAAACAAACTCACACATCGAAACCCCGCCACTAATTCGCGAAACTAGCCAAAGTACACAAACAATATTATTACAACTCATGATGCACAGTAAAAAATAGACCTTATTTACTTAAGTTTTGGGTTTAAATTACCATCTAACGTATAGGCCGCTAACGACATTTCTACGACGCCACTGCGTCCACCAATCGCGTCGCCCGGGATTCTTTATGCAATATGGTGCAACGCAATTATTAATTATGATAGTGATGGTATTAAAGTATTATGAAAGAAAATATAGAAGCATAAATAAACGTGTGTGAACAGGGTACCACCGTCAGGAACAAAGTTCCTTCTCACGTATGATATAAACAAAAACATTTCTTTTATTTTTGCCATCTTGGAATATTTTAGCCTCACAATCGACTTTAGCATCCTCGAAAACTAAACCCATGATGAAAAATATGAAAGATTTCGCAGCTGCCATTTTGGATTTATATTTTGACCAAATTCGAAAGAAGGATATCGCATAGAAGTATGAACGCTTTTTCGCGTGATGATTTCTACCAGTCAAATCCTACGGCAATTCGTGTTAAAGAACCATCTTTTATTGTATTAAAAATATATCTTTTTGGAACGGTCAAAAATATATTAGAAAAGATAAAGATACAGCAACGATATCTATTTTCTCCATGCTGTTAAAGGAACTTTTATGTACCTATAATAACTTGGTATATTTTGCATAGTGCCGTCCCCATAGAAAAAAAATGGCGTGTATTGTTCCTTAGGTTGTAATCAAATTATATTTGCCATTATTTTCAGGTAAAAAAGTTAATTGTTTGGTTGGCATAACATCATCCCTATAGATTTCGTGGCATACTTCATTTTTAATAGAAATATAATGAATAGCGATGTATTTACACGTGAAAACTAATTCCAACATTCTTGTTATGCAAATGTGATTTATTCATGCACCGCTTCACTGCACAAGAAGGCATTTTTAAATAATTAACACGCGAAAAACAGTAAATATTAGTCGACCGCCGCTGTTGCCTACTGCGGACGAACTAAAAGCGTGAGCGGCACGATCGGTAAGCCCCGCCCACCGGGGCACAATTTGCGTTGGGTCATTTTTTAAACCTAGGAATGCTTCCATGTTTATTTCCGTTCACTGGTTTAAAGTAGTTGATGGGTGATATTTCGACGGTAGGTCATTGAAAATATGTAGCTTAGCCAAAACATTTTTAGAAGAGTTTTTTTTTTTTTTGGGATTTTGAAAAAACGTAACGAAAATTGTAATAACCAACTTTACCATGCAATGTTGCGATCTGTTGCAAGCACTGACACGGTCTTTAGTTCACTACTTTAATTTTTTTAAAAACGCGGTTAGGCAGCAGAAAATCAAATCCTCTGCTGTGAAATCTTGCAAACCTATGCGGTAGGAAAACTATGGAGACGGCATATTCTACTATATGAAGAAAAGTTATACAGTCCGTCAAGAAAGTCATGAAAATAATGTTTTGGGAACTAATACTTTTGATTAAATTGGCAACACCGAATTTCTCTCAAACTGAGTACCTCAACTGTCACGTCGTAGCTTGTTTGGTAAACATATCTAGTATTTTTTATGTTATTTCGAGATTTTTATCTTGTGACCATAATGAATCGGAAAGTTTATAAGAGCGGTGCGAGACAAATCGTATTTACAGTTTTTCAAGAGTGTATGGCTGAATTTTAAGCGGGAAAGATGCTTTCCGAATTGGACGATGTTTACGGTCGAACAGCAAAGTTAACTGGTATGTAGATACATTTCTAATGTTTAACACTGTAAAGGAAATGTAATCTCTTGTCAATCTTGTGTTTATAAGTGTCATTTATCGACTAAATAGCTTTGTTTATGTTTCGTTGAGGTTATTAAGTTTACGTACGATTTATACTACACAATGAACTGTTTTGATCCTTAACTGATTAATTTAGCTAATATATTTATTATTAATATGGTATTTTATATGTTATTTAAACATGCCTTTCATGGTTTCAGGCGTTTCCGAAAGCTCAATTCGGCGCATAGTGAACGAGGGTATGAAGGATGGAGGTAAATTTGTAACTACAGGAAAAACAAAGACGGGCCGACCTAAGAAACAGATCGATGATTTTGATCTATGTGCAATTAGACAGAAGGTGCAATTTTTTTACACTGTTCAGAAAGAGGTTCGCGAAAGAGGTGGCGATGGTAAAGAGGCGAATTGCACAAAAGAATGTGTGTGATCATCATCATCATCATATCAGCCGAAAGACGTCCACTGCTGGACATAAGCCTCGGATTAGGCCGGTCTCGTGCGTCCCGCAACCAGCGGATCCCCGCAACCTTCACCACTTGTGTGGCAGGACTAACTCCGCCCACAAATCCGTGGTCAAGCTGACCGAACGTGTGTAAGCTCTATTATAGTGCCAACACACGTACGGATTTGGTCTGGCCGGACTGACTCCGCTCAGAAATCCTTTCTCGCTTACACACGCTTGTGTAGAGCGAGACGGACTCAATTAATAATAATAATGTCCAGTGGACCACTCTACACACGCTCGGATATGGTCCGGGCCGGACTAACCCCGCCAACAAATCTGTGCTCCGGCTGGACCAAATTCGAACGTGTGTTAGCACTATTAGATTTTCACGACTTTAGTAAACGCACCGCATACAGGAAGAAATTTCTAGTGTGGGGTAAAGATTTATAAAAAAAATCGCCTGTTGATGCCGAAATTAAAGTTATTTTCCACTTTGTCTGTCTTTAATTTTTTTTACTTTTTCTTGTGGTGTGTTTAAAACTAAATAGTGGGTCTTGTAAGCTCAGATCTAATAAAAAGTCAAGATGGAACGTTGCAAACAAAAAGGTGACGCGTTAAAACTATGCCATCATAATGACAACCATATTTTTCTAGAGAGAACATTTGACACATCTTGAAGATGACATGGCAACATATATTCCACAAAATGCCCATGTCGAGAAATACAGTTGGGTAATAAATCCATTTGAATGAAAATTATATGGCTGGATTACAATACAAGAAGAATGAATTGCAGGGTAATGGAGTATTAAAAGACAGATTTGCCAGAATGAGTCACACTTCACAATATTTTGGGCAGAATTGTCTGTGAAGCCTATTCTGAGCAATGAAGTTCAAAAGGCTCTGCTACCATTTCTAACTGGTTACCTGTGTGAAACAGGATTTTCGTGCCTAGATGTTTTAAAAATCAAGTACAGAAATAGACTGGATCCTCAGCTCAGCATAACATGCAGTGTGCACTTTCCATAACCATAACTCCACGTAATAAATTTCTTTGTTCAATAATACAATATCAGGGTAGTCACTAATTACAATTAGTGATGATAACCCTTAGGCTATATGTTTTACTTTATTTATTAACAATGAATAATAGTTGTTTTAATATGAATGCTGATATTGCCGATGTACGCTTTTTTTTAATATAGATTTATCAAAGAAAATATTAATAGTTAATGTTGTTTTTTTTAATATTTTTAATGACATCAATTTGAGCAATTCTCGGTCTTTTGGTTTATCTTTCTATTTTAATATCACTGATAGATAAATAAACCGTCAGGGTCACGGGCTTCAAATGTATTTATATTTTGGGTCACCAGCCAAAAACGTTTAGAGCCGCTGGTGTAGACGGTGATTAGCCAACCCTATTGAGTTGACCGTCCAACAACCTTGGTTGGGTGGTATGCGCTGACGACTAAGGGCAATCTAATAGTGTTAACACACGTTCGAATTTGGTACGGCCGGACCACGGATTTGTAGCCGGGGTTAGTCCGGCCCCGACCATATCCGAGCGTGTGTAGAGTGGTCCGCGGACATTATTATTATTAAATTGATTCCGTCTCGGTCCAAACAAGCGTGTGTAAGCGAGAAAGCATTAGTGGGCGGAGTCGGTCCGGCCGTACCAAATCCGGACGTGTGTTAGCACTATAAGGTACAATCAATTCAAATTATCTGGGTGTTTTGTATGTGAGTTATATATGTTTGTAAACGCACCCACGATACAGGAAACAATTCGTAGAGTGCAATGATTAAAAAAATAAACTATATTTTAAATTAAAAGTTTTGACATTCAAAAGCACCACCGTGTGATTACAGACACAATAGAAAAACAATAAAACAGACGCTTTCTAAGGTCTCGCGCCGGCTGAGGGGTGGCCTAATTGAAACAATTTGACTCTTACTTCGACTTTGAAGGACGTTGGATTAGCGTCCTTTTTTTTGCTTGCTGCTTGCGAATAACAAAATAACTACAATTGTGTCAATCACGCGAACGTGTAGAACGAACGAAAAGGGCACCATGGTCGGGCGGTGGTTCCGACTGTGTAGAAGGGGTCTTATTCCGAGTTTTTTTAAAGTACTCGATCGTGATAACGTCCTGACGTAAACGATCGCGTAAATTTTTATACAAAAATGAGGTAGTCACCAGACCGCTTATCCAGTTTCAATACAAATTGATGTTTACGTTAACTCGAATGGGCGCGAGTAAAAACTCACACTTAGCCCACACAGGTGTGAAAAGGGCCGTGTGAGAAGAACTCTATAGATAAGCATTTGAATATCATGTTTTTTTTAAGGCCAAATAATATTTTGATAAAAATTGAGCTGAGTTTGGAAAATATTAGGTTTTAGAATAAGCAGGGTTTCAAAATGTTGGCAACATTGTGCTTCGAAATTTGACGAACTACGACGCACACTATTTCCTTTTTTGTTGTCTATGGCGGCGTAGTGAGGTGGTGAACTGAGAGATTGTCATAAAATCGTACCAAGCAAGCAATCCCTAAAGATTATTTACGAAAAGTGAAGTGCTTCGATATAAAAACGGATTACTATTACTATACTGTCATCACTTTAGTTTTGGTGGAAAATGTTAGATCCAATAGATACTATCGACATGAAATCGTGTCGTATTTGCCTGACAAACAAAAAACCATTATGTCCTCTATTCAGATATAAGTTGTCTGGTAATTATGCTGAAATGCTTACAGCGATTGCCGACGTAAAGGTAAGTTGAAAATTCCACTATTTTGTATACAAACTAGCGGGCCTTCGTGCTTGTCAGTTGATTTCTGACCAAAACAAACTCTATAGTGTCGGGATAAGTGATAACCGATAACCGCGGACGATCGTTGCCGAATTATACGGCATAAATCCAAACTATCATTGAATGCAATGTAAAATTGACATAATTCTGTCAACAAACCGTAGCAAAACAAGTACAATAGAAAAAGATTACATGTACGTTATTATAAGCATTTATGCATGCCACAGAAGTTTAACAATGTTATTAAATCTTTGCAATAAAAAATATTCAGACCATGGATACAAATGTTTCAGGTTTCATCCAATGATGGATTACCTGAAAAGATTTGCCTCAAATGCTGCACTACTTTGGAGAAAGCATACCTACTTAAAACAGTGGCTGAAAGGTAAGCTCAAACTTTGTTTGCCCCAACAATCTAATTAGGATTATGGTATTTTATGGTATATTTTTTATTGACTACAGTCATGATTTATCTAAAAATATTTCCTGAATTCCTGATCATTGCTGTACTGATAAACTTTTTATTGCATATAGCTCTAACAAAATTTTATGAGGCTGTTTTCAAAATTTTATGCACACTTATCTGCCTTTTTCACTATAAGTACAAACAAAAGTATAACACATTTTTTTTTTATATCTAACAAGTACCAGTGCTATTACAATGCGGAGCAAAGACATCCCTTATGTTTTTCTCACACTTTTGTCCTCATTATTTTATATTTAACACATTTGCTGCTGTAATAACTGAAACAATTAAAAAGCCATTGTGTCGGACTTGGGAGCCAAGTCTTTTACAGAAAATGTGCTAAAATTGTATCAAATTTTTACAGGTCTGATAAGAAACTAAAAAAAATATTAGCAAGAGAAAAAGAAAATGTTCCAACTAAGAAAATTGCATTTGATTCTTTCACGGATATAAAAAGTGAAATTGGCCCATTGACAATAAAACCTGAACCACAATGGGAGATGGAAATAGAAGTGCCACAAAAGTCTGTGGAAACGATGGATGGCAAAGATATTGTTATTGCCAACACAGTCATAAGAAAAGTAGACCCTAATGCAGAGGAGGTTAAAATAGATAACTCTGATGATGATGTGCAGTTAACTTGGAGATCTACAAGAACTAATTATGCTACTAAAAATGACCCTGATGTAAGTAAAACATTATTTTATTTTTCATCATTATCATATAACAGTAAGTTTATTACCAATAATATATAAATTTACATAGTATAAAATACTTAATTAACCATAACTACTTATTTAAACACTTAATTTAAAAAAAACAACGAACATGTATATAAAGGATGTCAAAAAATTCCTCCACATCGCTGTGTATGTAGGAAGTGCCCAGAACGCAGCAGCATTGCCAAGTTGTAAGGCAATGCTGATTTTTATTCTTATCATATTGTATTTCCAATTGTCCTGTTTCATACTTTTAACAATACTTGCCAAACTCTTTTTCAGGCCGAGGTAGAATATTTAGACGATGATGTTTTCCAAGATGATGATGATGATGACTATGTTCCTCCAGTTGAAAAGCCTAAGACTAAATTTAAAAAACCAAAACTGTCAGATATCAAAGTATTTAAAGGTAAAACTGTTGTAAGAAAAGTAAAAGTGCTGAAGAAATTCAAAGATGAATTTGATATGGATTCCGGTGGTTCTGGTGAGAATAAATCACGAGCTACTACAATCACTTGCTGTAAGTACCAAGTAATTAGTGTAGTTAACTTGTTTATAATTTTACTGATTATTGGATATCAAATATCTGATAATAGATAAAATCACACACACACAGGTTACCAAAATGGTGGAATTTATCATGCTTTTAATTATTGTTATCATGAAAATGGAAATGAATGACAGAAGACTCATATTCTTCCTGGTTGGGTAGGAAAAGTAGAGTGCAGATTTGGACCTGAAGTGTACAGCCACATTAGGTCCAAATCTGCTGCCTTTTGTAGATAGGCGCACGGTTGGCGCAGTGGTTGAGTGATTGACTGCTGCGTTGCGTGTCGCGGGTTCGATTCCCGCACGGTACAAATATTTGTATGGCCTACAGATAGTTGTTCCGGCTCTGGGTGTTGTGTATGTGAGTTTATATGTTTGTAAACGCACCCACGATACAGGAAGAAATTCCTAGTGTAGGGCAAATTTTTTTTTTTTTTTAAAGAAAAAACGCAAATCATTTATTAAAATGTTTTTATTTTAGTTCCAATTATGAAGAATGGTACAAGAGGCCAACCTATCCTATTAAAGAGACCAAAGGATGCAACAGTGCTAAAAGTTCACACAGGATACAAAACGAAAACATCATCGTCATCTGGTGAAAAAATTGTACGTAGAGAAAAACCTGTGAGAATGGTACGGACTGCTGTAACCAAACAACGGGAGAAACTAGTGTGTCCAGTATGTGGTATACTTACATTCACTCTGGGAAATCACATAGCAACTCATCAAGGTGTGTACTTACAAATATTCCATTAAACTTTTACAATGTTCTGACATTTCCACTGCTAAATCCATTGCAAGTAAACCATTCATAGGAACTAATATCATTATTACATCTTGCAGAGAAAAAAAGATACACTTGTGCTCAATGCCCAAGATCATTCGCACAGAAGAGCAATTTGCTGGTCCATGCAAAACAACATACAGGAATAAAAGATCATATTTGTGAAATATGTGGAGCTGGTTTCTACAGCCAGAAATCTTTGGTTAGGTATGTATTTCATTTATAGTTGTCAAATATTTACCTTATTCATGAAATCAATGTTTAGGGTTCCCTACCCAAAAGGTAAATACGGAACCTTATAATTAAGACTCCACGTTCCGTCTGTCTGTAACCAGGCTGTATCTCATGAACCGTCATAGCACAGTTGAAATTTTCACAGATGATTTATTTCTGTTGCCGCTATAACAACAAATACTAAAAACAGAATAAAATAAATATTTAAGTGGGGCTCCCATACAACAAACGTGATTTTGATGCCGTTTTTGCCATAATGGAACGGAACCCTTCGTGCGCGAGTCCGACTCGCACTTGGCCGATTTTTTTAACCTTTCCTTCTTTCTTGTTTTAGACATAATTTAATTCACAAGGGAGAAAGACCATTTTCCTGCAATTTGTGTACGAAGCGATTCATTGCTGTAAGTATAAAACCTTTTACAACAATTTTTTTTTTTTTGTTATGGCTGTTTTTTAAATCCCCTTTTATGTGCTTGCTAAAAATTAAAGAAAAAATAAGTGCAATTGATGTATTTCAGCGTTGTGATCTGAATCGGCACCTGCGCATACATTCGGGTTACAAACCATTCAAATGTAACACTTGCACAATGTCGTTCAACGCGAAACATCAGTTGCAAAACCACGAGAGAATGCACACCGGGGAGCGGCCGTACACATGTCAGGTGCGTCATAGTCTTTTTACCATGTTGTCACGTTCCAGATGGCTGGTCTGCGCCGCCATATGGCGATACATACCGGCGAAAAACGGTTCAACTGTGGTTTCTGCAATAAAAAATTCACACAAAGCCACCATCTGCAAAACCATTTGATTACCCACACGGGCGATAGGCCCTATAATTGCGAGGTCAGTAGGCTCCACTTGATTCTAACAGTCACAATAGCCACTATAATACCTAATATTTTTTGCATAGTTGACCAAGTACAATAGTGCTGTAAGATCCCGATATGTTTCAGAACTTTTGAGTATTGTACTACGGTGCAATGTTGCCAGTTTCTAATTCCTATATTTTACTCAAAAATTTAAATTAAAATTCTTACCCCCGGTTTCTCAAAACTCGATTATCAGGCTGTTAACGTTGTGATTGGCTGTTAAAAATTCATTCAACCAATCACAGCAGATAACGCGTGCTTGACACTTGTCACATTAATTCTGTGATAATTTAGTGGTGAGAAACCAGGCCTTAATCTTTCAAAAAATGTTTAGGAAGCCTATGTAGAGAGACCAGGGAGGTTTGTCACATTACCTTTTTGGCACACAATTTTCTCCACACCTCAATAGTTATGTTTATCACTACATAGTATAATACAAAGTTGCTTCCCGCAGTCTGTCTGTCCCTATGTATGCTTAAATCTTTAAAACTACGCAACGGATTTTGATGCGGTATTTTTTAATAGATAATGTGATTCTAGAGGAAGGTTGATATGTATAATACACGCGGGCGAAGCCGCTGGCAGAAGCTAGTTATTTTATAAAGTTCTTCTCCCGTAGGCTGCTTCATTGGGTACATGTGCCTGTCACTAGTAAACGTTTACCCTTCAACATTTTTACTCTAGCAGTGCATGTATTAAACAAAAACTATCTTTTGCAGGTCTGCAATGTTGCATTCAGTTACAAAGTGAACTTGAATAACCACGTATACAAAGTGCATGGTATCAACCTGAAGTTCAAGTCTATTCATACTGTGACCGAGGATGTGCTTCGACGGGAGATGAGCATGATAAACGAGACAAGAGTTGCACTGTCGCATATTATGCCGCAGTTGGGCGAAGTACCCACGCCTGCTGCGCATGAAACGGTACTTTCACTATCCTGATGCGACAACAGGGAATATCTTTCATGAAACTATATCATAAACTTAGTGTACAAGCTTTCCAACTTATTTTCATCTTGTTTTATTTTCGAATGTCATTAAGAATTGTGTACATGTAAGATTTATGTTATTATGACATTTAAATATTCTCCAGAAATAGCATGATATAATAAAAAGTTAGAAAATTGAATTTTTCTCTATTGTAAATACATCGTTTTTGTTAATACATATCTAAATATATTAGTTTTAACATAAAAATTTGAGTGGTTTCTTTTTAACAGACTTCAAAAAAGGGGTTATTACTCCGACCCGTATGTATGAAGTGTTGTGCCAAACAATAGTACATTGTGATACAAGGGTGGAAAGTAGGTTATTGCAAACGAGCTGTTATTAACAAGCCCGAGCCGAAGGCGAGGGTTTTTAATGACACGAGTTTGCAATAACCTACACACCCGTGTATCACACGACGTTTTTCAATACAGTTGTGGGAAGTAGTAAAAACAAATCAAAGAATTAGATTTGTTTATTCACCAAAAATAAAATTTTCAGAAAATGGCGCGTCTTTGCAACTGGACATATTTTTTTACAAAGAAAACAAGGTAGCAAAATGTTGCCTATAAAATTCATTCAGTGGCGTGCGCTGAGAAAACTATTGATGATAGATAGAAAATTATTAGGTAGGTAGAGAGAGTTGGTAGAGTAGGTAGAGTAGGTTGAGTGGGCAGAGTAGGCAGAGTAGGCAGAGTAGGTAGAGTAGGTAGTTTAGGTAGAATAGGTAGAGTAGATAGAGTAGGTAGAGTATGTAGAGTTGGTAGATTAGGTTGAGTGGGCAGAGTAAGTAGAGTAGGTAGAGTAGGTAGAGTAGGCAGAGTGGGTAGAGTAGGAAGAGTACGTAGAGTAAGTAGAGTAGGTAGATAAGGTAGAGCAGGTACAGTAGGTAGAGTAGGTAGAGTAGGTAGAGTGGGTAGAGTAGGTAGAGTAGGAAGAGTACGTAGAGTAAGTAGAGTAGGTAGAGTAGGTAGAATAGGTAGAGTAGCTAGAGTTGGTAGAGTAGGTAGAGTAGGTTGAGTGGGCAGAGTAGGTAGAGTAGGTAGAGTAAGTAGAGTAGTTAGAGTAGGTAGAGTAGGTAGAGTATGTAGAGTAGGTAGAGTAGGTAGATTAGGTAGAGTAGGTAGAGTAGGCAGAGTGGGTAGAGTAGGTAGAGTAGGAAGAGTACGTAGAGTAAGTAGAGTAGGTAGAGTAGGTAGATTAGGTAGAGCAGGTAGATTAGGTAGAGTAGGTAGAATAGGTAGAGTAGCTAGAGTAGGTAGAGTAGGTAGAATAGGTAGAGTAGGTTGAGTGGGCAGAGTAGGTAGAGTAAGTAGAGTAGTTAGAGTAGGTAGATTAGGTAGAGTAGGTAGATTAGGTACAGTAGGTAGAGTAGGTGTAGCAGGTAGAGGAGGTAGATTAGGTAAAGTAGGTAGAGTAGGTCGAGTAGGTAGAATAGGTAGAGCAGGTAGAGTAGATAGAGTAGGTCGATTAGGTAGAATAGGTAGAGTAGGTAGAGCAGATAGAGTAGGTCGATTAGGTAGAATAGGTAGAGTAGGTAGAGCAGGTAGAGTAGGTATACCTGGATAGGCTGGGTAGGCAGGGTAGACTGGATAGGTAGGATAGCCAGTTGACGGGAGCGAAGCCCCGCGGGTCAGCTAGTTGACTTATAAATTTAAATCTCAACTGCAAAACTAATGATCGAGCTCGTAAACAAAAGTCACGACCGCGTAATAGAAAGATGCCTGTGCGTAAGATTTAATTTTCGAATCATAATTATAGCCTCTGAAAGTACGCCATGTTTAACAACTGTATTGAAAATGTATTATGTGTTTGACATCTTATTTCTCAGAAAACAACAATTTTATTGCGATCATTCCTTTCGCGCGGCAGGAGTGGGGTGGATCGTCCGTTGTGGACCCGGCTATTAGTCAACCCCTTTCTAAATCATATATTTTCACATAGATGGACTATCATGCATCGTTTTTAGGGTTCCGTAGTCAACAAGGAACCCTTATATATTCGCCATATCCATATTAATGACGCCGACAAAGTGGTAAACTTTAATGTACCTCCTCTACACGGTAACTGGATGTTTTTCTCGTATTCTCATGGTGTGGAGTATCGTTGGATAGGCCATTCAAAAATATTAAGGGTCTATGAAAACCATTTTTCAATACAGTTGTTAAACATGGCGTACTTTCAGAGGCTATAATTATGATTCGAAAGTTAAATCTTACGCATAGGCATCTTTCTGTTACGCGGTCGTGACTTTTGTTTACGAGCTCGATCATTATGTTTGCAGTTTAGTTTTAAATTTATAAGTCAATTTAAAAAAGTTTAGTAGCAAGGAGTTTTCAAACATAAAATAAAATGGGATAGATTTTCTACGAGGAAAAATGAATGATTCTGTACGTTTTAGCATTGAATTCTCAAAAGTCTTTTAAATGGTTGTTTAATATATTTAATTACCAGTTTTAAATTAATTATTTTCACATCAACATTTGTCAAAAATCGAATAGGCTGTATAGGCTGTTTTAGTTGAAAAAAAAAAATGTCCAGTTGCAAAAACGCGCCATAAGCTAATTTAAAAATTTTAGTAGCAATGAGTTTTCATACATAGAATAAAATGGGATACGATTTTATACGAGGAAAAATTAATGATTCCGTACGTTTTAGCATTGAATTCTCTTTTTTTTTTTTTAATAGTTGTATAGTATAATTAATTACCAGTTTTAAGTTAATTATTTTCACATCAACGTTTGTCAAAAATCGAATAGGCTGTATAGGCTGTTTTCTTTGTAAAAAATATGTCCAGTTGCAAAAACGCGCCATGTTGAAAATTTTATTTTTTGTGAATAAACAAATCTAATTCTTTGATTTGTTTTTACTGTTTCTCACAACTGTATTGAAAAACGCCGTGTGATACACGGGTGTGTAGGTTATTGCAAACTCGTGTCATTAAAAACCCTCGCCTTCGGCTCGGGCTTGTTAATGGCAGCTCGTTTGCAATAACCTACTTCCCACCCTTGTATCACAATGTACTATTTAGATTCAGGGATCC
The DNA here is from genome assembly GCA_948252205.1 of Orthosia incerta. Taxonomy (NCBI): domain Eukaryota; kingdom Metazoa; phylum Arthropoda; class Insecta; order Lepidoptera; family Noctuidae; genus Orthosia; species Orthosia incerta. The sequence continues at coordinate 17,453,894 of OX411746.1, read as the reverse complement.
TTTTGCGTTAAATTAAAGTATAAATTGCAAATTTTTGTTAGAGTCAAGTGTCCTCCCCCCTGCCAGTTCAATGGTTGCTTTTGGATATGTGAAAAAATACATGGCAGAAGTATATATGTTACAGTCAAAAGCACTTTTAACTGAAAAAATCTGGCAAAAGTAATTTAGACTGAACATGTTGGTCAAAAGTAGTTTTGTCTGAAAATCTGTAGTTATTAGTGATTTTAACTGACAATACGTGGTTTAAAGTGATTTTGACTGACGCTCAAAGGTGAAGTCAAAACTACTTTTAGTTCTCTAGTTAGTATAAAAATAAAGAAATATTCTATATGTTGTCGTTTATTCGGCAGGTTTAGGTTAAGGTGTAGATAATTAGTAGGCATTTATTTTCTGCAAATTTTGCGTCTACTACTTCCATTGCATTTTTTTCAAATTGTTATGAAATGACTATCTTCTATCGCAATTTTTTTTTCTAAAAAACGTTCTTCCTTTTCCCTTGGTGCGCCAGTACGACTCGCACATAGCCGGTTTTTTGGAACGAATTTCCTTATCGCGCGTTGCGAAAGGGGGCTAGACGGAATAAATTCTAACGAAAAGTTGTAACGACACTTTTTGCTATAGTTGTAAGCCGTGCGGCGTGCGCGTGTTTCGTGCGTGTTCTATACGCAGTTGTATTTACGAAGTCGAGAGAGTATATATATGTATATATATACAAACATATATATACACACATATACATATATATGTATATATATATATATGTATACATATATATATACACATACTAGCTGACCCGGCAAACTTTGTTTTGCCATAAAAACTCCTACCCTACACCTACCCTACACCTACCCTACCATATTATTATTTTTTTTTTTTTTTTTTAGGTATGAAAAATAGATGTTGGCCGATTCTCATAGATACCGGATAAGCACAAAAAATTTCATCAAAATCGGTCAAGCCGTTTCGGAGGAGTATGGCAACGAAAACTGTGACACGAGAATTTTATATATTAGATATATATATACTAAAGGAACTTCGTTCCTTCCGGGTGTCCCTTGACACCTCTCAAGTTTTTTTTTTCTGTTATGGATTTAATGAATTCGTTTTTGAAAGAGACTACAATAGGGGAGCCAATATAATTTTAAATGCATATGTTCAAAAGACAATCTTTCACGGTATGCTTGAAATCTATGAATTTAAATGGCGGTATAGGGATAACAAATAAAAAACCGAATTATCAAGATCCACATTTTATGTTTCAAATTCTCAATGGTTAAAATGTGCCCGTAGCGGCTGATTCACAATTTAACTGATATGGAAAGACATTTTCGAGTTGCTTTCCCGATTGTCGTAAGTTAGTCATTGCACGTTGGTTAGTTCACTCTTCCGTAGTAGTCTCGGGCACAGAAGCATCCCACGCTGATAGGACGATATTCACCAACCCATTTACGATGCAATTCATCTGGCAATATAAACTCGGAAACTTGACTTTGCGTCTCCCTCCTTTTGAATATTGTTAACTAAAACAACATAAAATTAGATTAGGTACGCAGTTATTTAAAAATAAAAAATATAATGTAATGTCATTATTATTACGTTGTATTTAGTTTCGTTGCACTGATACGGCCATGGGCAAGACTGTTTGCCACAGACGAAAATGTCTACGTCACTCGGGAACGTGTCTTCGCCCAAGGGTAATAAAGTTTTCTGAAAAAAAATTGCATACTGGTCAATACAAATATTTTCAGTTGTAGTACCTCAGTATATATTTAAGTGATTTTATGCTTACGTTAGGATTACAAGTGCAGGAAGGATGCGGTATAGCTTGCTGAAATCATAAATTAAATGTAACATTAATATTCAGCATTTCCAGTTCTGCTCACATGGAAACATGCAGTCACATTTCACTATCCTATACTATTAAACGAGCAATGTTTGTATTTGTAATCACGTTCTCGAAAATAGCTCTAACGATGCAATTGCATAGCCATAGGGGCTTTCGGGGGCGAAAAATCGATCTATGTCTTATCTGGGAAAATTAGTTTTCTCGATGTTTTACATATTTTTCACACGAGCAAATATCGGTCGCCCAGGTACTGAATTATAGTTGTTCTATGTCACGATGACATGTTACGTGACTTTAATGACGCCGAAATAAGATTCATTTTGCTACGATTCACACGTCATCGTGAGGTAGAACAACTATACCTAGGTATAACATAACATCACGCGTGTATTCCCCGAAGGGTTGGGGAGAGGTGCACCTATGTAAACACACATTTAGCCAGTTATGGTTAAGTCTTATGTAATAGTACATTACTGCAGAATCCAGTAAGTAAGCCTTCCTGGCCAAGTATGAGTTAACCGGATATATACGAGGCCAGGATGGCTTTTTTACTGGTTGAGGCTTGTATAATGCTTTTCTCAAAAATTTAAGAAAGTTTAACAACAAATTTGTTTAATTAATATTGAAGGTTACATTCATATTAAGGCAATTACTGATATATATTGTGATCGATTTACCGGGGGCATTTATATTTGTTTGTTGTACGTCTTGATTAACGGACTCAAAAATAAATCTATTTTAATTCTTTATTGTACACGAAAAGAAACAACATTACAATAAAGTGCATGTACAAAGGCGAGCTTAACTCAATGCTGAGTTCTATTACAGCAAACACTAGAGTGACAGAAAAATTTGATAATTATAGAGGGCAGGCATCCAGTGTACAATATTAAAATAACCTATGACGAATTATATTAACACATAAATATACTTACTACGTACGTACATAAATAAATAAATATATATACAGGGTGGAATTTTGTAATGCCACCTGGAGGGAAAGTACTCTTAATACTGCAGATAGAAAATTTTACTCAAAGGAAACATTCCTTTATTTTTGAATAGAAAGCAAACTGCATTCAAAGATTTTCGAAAATTCTCCTCTCCCACACCCGGGAATCGAACCGGCTAAAATCTGAAAAAATATACCCTGTACTTTTATTGCATCGATCGTTAGGGTCAATTATAAGGATGAAATCTCTCTAACAAACATGATAAATTAAATAAAAGGAAAACCAGGAAATCTGAAGTTACAAATTCAATGAGTCAAGTTAAAGCTCTTTAACTAACATCCATCTTTTGTAATGCAGACTCCTTTGCGACATACTCGTAGCTGCGTGTATGAGGTAATTTAAATATGGAATGTTGGATTAAAATTTGAAAATTAGATTGTCATGGTTGTTATTCACATTTGATTGTTTTTACAACTCATTTCACATTTTGTCTCACGGTGAAAATGGCTTATCAAGAACAGTTTGATTTAATGGAAGCTTATTTTTTAAATAACAAAAACGTGAATCTAGCTCTGCGGTGGTATGGAGAGAGATATCAAGGCCGACAGGCACCAACTCGGTTCGTATTGAAAAGAATGGTAGAAAATTTAAAGAATACGGGTGGTTTCAAGAAGAGACGGCAAACTATTCAGCAAAACTATTTCGATTTTGAAATAGATGTTTTAACATACTTTGAATCATTTCCGAAGGCTTCAAGTAGAGATGCTGCCGATGAATTAGGAACAACCCACACTCGCGTACTTAAAGTGCTGAAAAAGTATAAGTATAAATGCTATCGTGAAGGTCGGTTGGTGCAAAAATTGCATATTGGGGATCGTGAGAGACGATTACAATTTTGTGAAAACATGCTTGGAGAAATTGACGTGTACGTTACCCCAACAGGAAAGTGGCTCCTGGAGTGATATGAGTGGAACGTATAATTAGAGCGTAATCTGCTGTGAATGTGCGCTACATGTAAAACTTGTGCGTGTCGTCGTTTTTGAAAAAAAACGGAAAAAAACGTTTCCTGCTAGGGTAACGTTGTTCCAGCAGGAAAATTCTAAACGAATGATCGGAGTGAGAAATATTATGCATGGGCAGAGAGCTTATAGTTGTGCAAGAATGTGCGCTGAAAATATAATAAGTGCGTAATCAGGTTTTCGAGATATTTATTTATTATTTATTAAAACTTTATGCACAAGTACAAAGGCGGCTTAATGCCTTAGGCATTTTCTGCCAGTCGACCTTAGGGTGGTGCAGAGATAAAAAAAAGGCAGGTGCAACTAAATTAAAGGATAAATAGAGATAAAATATATATAAAAAGAATATATATAAATATATACTTAGATACATACATAAACAATGTTATAGAGAAACCGAAACCAACAAATCAATTCTGTGATGATTCTGCAAACTTCTTGCGAATGTGCTCACGTGCCTTAAATTTGAAAGTGAACCGACTGGTTGCCATCCTGATATTCTGAGGGAGCGCATTCCAAAGAGAGATAGCCTGGACAAAGAAGGATGAGTGGATAAACCCAGAGCGGTGAGAGGGACATAGAGATATTGCATTTCCTGCTGGGGTAACGTTTTGCAGAATCGTGTATCTCTGAAACTTTTGTATGTGCGCCTGTAGAATAAACATACACGAGTAGCTCTTGATTTGTGCGTATTTGTGCCGGAATTAGATTTAAGAAAATATTTATAGGTATCAAGAAATCGAACTTTTTTGAAAACCCGAAAAAAATTCACAGCGCCTAAATGAGACAACTTATAAGCTCGCTGAAAACTCTATTCAGTCCATCTTGACGCTTGTATTAACGATAAAAAGTTTCAAAAGTATACATGCTTGCGTTATCGAATAATATTGCTAAAAGTCAAAACGACGGTGTCATAACTTTGACGGCAAAATACGAGGATCCGGCTCAACCCAAGTAGGTAGGTGTAAAGCACAAATAAGAGCGTTTAGTCAAAAATATATAGTGAAAATATTCAGCTTGGAATGTTTCGCATTAAGTAGATTTAAACAAAAAACTAAACGTGTAAACAACGGCTGGTTATCCGACCAAATTCGAATGACTACAAAAAAGCGACGGATTCATACATAACGATGACCTTCTTAACTTTACTCACAAATCGGTTGAAACGTATTGTGCCTGAGTACACTGAGGTAGAAAAATAGTAAAATAATTAACTTATTATTGGATTACATTCTACTAGCTGGTTCCGTGACTTGGCACTTGATTACGTAAGAACATTAGGAAAGTAGTGCCAATAGTATAAGCTATCTTCTTTATTCCAACTTTCATTAAAATACATTCAGAATTTTGTGGACACATCCAGACATTTTAATTTGCCTTTATAATATTAGTAAAAAAAAGTACTTTAAAGACCAAAAATTTTATGGTGGTTGTTTTTAATAAAACCGGCCAAGTGCGAGTCGCACTCGCGCACGAAGGGTTCCGTACCATTATCGCAAAAAACGACAAAAAAATCACGTTTGTTGTATCGGAGCACCACTTAAATATTTTTATACCATTCCCCCTCTAAAAAGCTTATTTTATACACTGAAAACAGTGAATAAAAAGCACTTACTCACTGTTTTAGTGTTTGAATTTAGAACACACCAATATATATTCGACGTCCATCTCAATGCAAAAACAACAACAAATCGATACAAACTCCTTGTGCAAAGAATATTCGACATTCAAACTTCTTCATCGATTTAATTTTCAGTTTGTTAATATTTAGGATTTCAATAATGATTTTCATGATTTTGATTTTAGTCTGGGATGTTTAGTGAATACTTATTTGGATTGTAATTTAATAAAACATTTATTTATTATTTCTCATTGTGCTTTTCGCTTAAATCTTTCTTTTTCTCGTAGTCATGGTATAAAATTATGCAACTCTTGAATAACACGGATTTATATCGAGGGCCATGAATCACTCGCGTCGCTTATAATATACTATTTTTATTCTGTTTTTAGTATTTGTTGTTATAGCGGCAACAGAAATACATCATCTGTGAAAATTTCAACTAACACGGTTCATGAGATACAGCCTGGTGACAGACGGAGAGACAGACAGACAGACGGATCGCGGAGTCTTAGTAATAGGGTCCCGTTTTTACCCTTTGGGTACGGAACCGTAATTTTTTTTTGAGATAATTAATTTGAGATCAATAGGTTTGTAATTTGATCTGTGATTTGATGCCATAATTACTTTAAGAAACATAATTTAGAGAAGAAAAATAATAATTTCTACATCAACAAGCTCTTTCATTTGTTATGGTCACAAGGTGCATTTAATGTATTTTTTAATTATCCCCCAAAATTAGGTCAAATCACCAAACGTTTGAACGCGACTGTACGGACAACAGCTTAGGTTTAATACGTCCAATTAAGAAGGTCATCAATATGTATGAATCCGTCGCTTTTTCGTAGTCATTAGAATTTGGTTGTATAACCAGCCTTTGTTTACATGTTTAGTTTTTTTGTTTAAATCTACTTAATGCGAAACATTGCAAGCTGAATATTTTCATTATATATTTTTGATTAAACGTTCTTATTTGTGCTTTACACCTACCTACTTGGGTTGAGCCGGTTTTTTGTATTTTGCCGTCAAAGTTATGACACCGTCGTTTTGACTTTTAGCAATATTATTCGTTAACGAAAGCATGTATACTTTTGAATCTTTTTATAGTTAATACAAGGGTCAAGATGGACTGAATACAGTTTTCAGCGAGCTTATAAGTTTTCTCATTTGGGTTTTCAAAAAAGTGCGATTTCTTGAAAACTATTATTATTTTCTTAAATCTGATTCCGGCAAAAATACGCACAAATCAAGAGCTACTCGTGTATGTTTATTCTACAGGCGCACAAATAGTTTCACGAGATACACGATTCTGCAAAACCGTTACCCCAGCAGGAAATGCAATATCTCGAAAACCTGATTACGCACTTATTATATTTTCAGCGCACATGCTTGCACAACTATAAGCTCTCTGCCCATGCACAATATTTCTCACTCCGATCATTCGTTTAGAATTTTCCTGTTGGAACAACGTTACCCTAGCAGGAATCGTTTTTTCCGTTTTTTTCAAAAACGACGACACGCACAAGTTTTTTATGTAGCGCACATTCACAGCAAATTACGCTCTAATTATACGTTTCACTCATATCACTCCAGGAGCCACTTTCCTGTTGGGGTAACGTACACGAAATTGACCGAAACCCTAATTTTTTGAGTAACATTGTATGGTCTGACGAAACCAACTTCAGCAATAATGGCATGTACAATCGCCGCAATAACCATTATTGGTCTCGAGTGAATCCTGTTCGTGTTCATGAAACTAACAATCAAGTAAGATTTTCTTTCAACGTCTGGTGCGGAATTATGAGAAATAATGTAGTGTTAGTCCACGTGTACGAAGGTCATTTAAACACTGTCAAGTATATTGAAATACTGGATCTCTTAAGAAACGAGTTAAATGGTTTCCCCGAGGAAGAGCGAAACCAAATAATTCTACAGCAAGATGGTGCTCCAGCACATAACAGCAGAATCACTACTGCCTACATTAATAACCATTTTAATACCAATCCGGTACAAACGGCACAATCAGATGGCCTGCGAGATCGCCAGATCTCACCCCATTAGATTTTTTTTTGTGGGGATATGTAATTGAGAGTTGAAGTTCAGAATACGATTTACCACAACACTTTATTAAAGGTTACTAGAAATGAATTCGTTAAAAGAATAAACTTGTGTATCCAAGAGAATGGAGCCCATTTCGAGCAACTAATTAGTTAGTTTACCATTTTTTGTAAATAATTAAATTAATTTAAGATTTCCTTTCATTTAATTTATCATGTTTGTTAGAGAGATTTCATCCTTATAATTGACCCTAACGATCGATGCAATAAAAGTACAGGGTATATTTTTTTCAGATTTTAGCCGGTTCGATTCCCGGGTGTGGGAGAGGAGAATTTTCGAAAATCTTTGAATGCAGTTTGCTTTCTATTCAAAAATAAAGGAATGTTTCCTTTAAGTAAAATTTTCTATCTGCAGTATTAAGAGTACTTTCCCTCCAGGTGGCATTACAAAATTCCACCCTGTATATACATACTAATATTATGTCATTGAGCCAGATAAGGATCTTTGATCCTCCTCTTAAAGACCTCCAGAGAAGGGCTGTCGCGTAGGAAGTGTGGGAGAGCGTTCCAGAGTCGCACTGCTGTAGCAGAGAAAGAGCCATCATAGCGGCTGGAAGTGTGTCGCGGAAGACGAAGGAGAAGAGAAGTGGCAGTGCGACAGGGTTTACCTCTCGGCACAAGGTATTCAAAGCGTTCACGAAGGTATAGAGGGGAATTAGGATTGTGCAGGATACTATAGAGAAGGGATAGGATATGGGTATCTCGACGACGCCGAATCGGCAGCCACCTTAATCTGTTCCGAAACTCCGACACATGGTCGTATTTGCGGAGGCCAAAAATAAAGCGGATGCACAAATTCTGCAGTCGCTCGAGTTTATTAAGGAGTACCACCGTTGCATCTAAAAACAGACATCCGCATAGTCTATGAGCGGTAGAAGAAGGGATTGCGCAAGAGTAACCTTAGTGTGTCATCTACCGTCAACTGTCGCTCAAGAAAGATCGTTTTGTTTTGCTCCTTTGTTCTTTTTTCTAAAAATAGTAAAAAGTGTTAGTTTATAAACTTATTATATACCGTTGAAATGCTGGTGAAGTGAACTGTTGAACAGTGAAAACTGGACATCGATACAACAAGAGTGCAAAGTTATAGGTAAAAATCTTTCAAAACTTTAATTTAACGGCTCGAACCCGGACCTACCTCAACCCGCGGAGCGCTCGATACTCCTCGCGCACTCCGCCACACCGCCCCGTCGGCGCCTGCGCTGCTTGTCATCCTATGACTCAACTTTTGCCAGACAAAGTTTGTAACACCGCACACTTAGTTCGCTTGGACTCGCCGGCGTCGACCATTACGCTAGTGTTGTTTGGCGTTCGGCGCGCAATAAGAAAATAAAATTTGTATTAGAATGCAACGCAATCAGCGTTCTTCTCCTACAGCTGTTGCTAAGCAGACGGTTTCGCAAATGTCTGAGCCTGTGTTAGCCCCGACTACCCCGTGTAGTAGTAGTACCACGGATGCAACTAGTAATGTCTCTGTAAGGTCTAAAAGACCACGACCGAACGACTCACCCAACAACGACGGCTCGTACGAGGAAACCTCAGAAGATGGCTCAACCGGCCGGGATTCGGCTCCTCAACTCCATAAGCTGGACAAAGCGACAATTTCTGAACTTCGCAAGGAAATGGAGTCTGTGTTGACTGAGCATCTACAAGCCTCGCTCAGATCCTACTTCGAGGGTGAATTTCGCGAATTAAAAAAATCTTTGCAAGGGTTAGAGGTATCCGTCGATTTTATGAGCAAGGACTATGATGTTATGAAGACTGAATTAGACCAGAACAAGCACGTCATAAGTCAATTGAAGAGAGAGAATGATGAGTTAAAAATCTGTGTTTCTGACTTATCTGGCAGAGTCAACATTATAGAGCAACATTCTCGCCAGGAAAACCTAGAAATAAACGGAATTCCTGAAAATCAAGCCGAAAACATATTGAGTACGTTAGTTCAACTAGGGAAAACTGTCTCATGCAGTATCGAGGCGGGCGATGTGTCATCAGCAACTCGCGTCAAAAAACTCGACTCACAGAGTAGCCGTCCACGCTCAATTATCGTCAAAATGAAAAGCACGAGGAAACGGGATGACGTTTTAGCATCGGTAACCAAATTTAACCGTGCCAATATTACCAATAAGCTTAATTCGGCCCACTTAGGATACGGTGGCACCAAACAGCCCGTCTTCGTTTCCGAACATCTGTCGCCCCTGAATAAAGCCATACATGCACAGGCTAGGAAGACGGCGCGCGAGAAAGGCTACAAATACGTTTGGGTCCGCGATGGCCGCATATTGGTCCGCAAGGATGACGGAGCACGGCCTATCCAGATAAAGTCCCTTCACGCTGTCTCTCTACTGTAACCTAAACCCAAAACCTAGGACCGCGAACCCGTGAGTAAATCATTAAAATTCACTGTGTACTACCAGAACATCAGAGGAATGCGCACAAAATTGAGTGCAGTTAATATTGCGATTAGTGTCAATAATTATGACATGATTGTGTTATCAGAAACATGGCTCAATGATAGCATCAATGACGGAGAGCTTTTCGACTCCCGCTACAATATTTACAGAAGGGATAGGGCATCCAGCGCACATACAGGAAGAGAGGGAGGTGGCGTTCTTATTGCTGTTTCCAAGACATATGATTCCGCGCGGGTTTGTCAGTGGGAAACCTCTGCGGAAGACCTCTGGGTACGCGTGAAAGTTAATGAGGGCAAGAAAATAAACATCTGCGCAATCTACTTACCACCCCCTGTGGCACAGCAGCATCTGGATATGTTTCTCAATTCGGTCACGAGTGTCAATGAAACTACTGGTGAAGAAATTATACTAGTCGGAGATCTTAATCTCGGCTTCATCAACTGGAACCAGGACCCTAGACAATCTCATGCAACTTCTACTATCCCGTCAAACTATAACAATAACCTAGGGTACTCTCTTGTTGATTTTATGTCTTTAAACAATATGTCACAATATAATGCTATTGAAAACACTAATAATAGATCGTTAGACTTGGTGTTTTCAAATATGCTGGGTGCAGTGGCCAGGAGGTCCACCTCACCTATCTGTAGAGAGGATTGTCACCACCCCCCTTTAGAAATTGATTTTATTCTAAAGACGTATGTTCCACTAAAACATGTAACATTGACTAAATTTAACTTTAAGGCAGCTGACTACAAACACATCAATAAAAAATTAGGAGAAATATGTTGGAAAGAGCAACTGGAATCATGTATAAATGTTAACCTTATGGTAGAAGTTCTATATGAAACCGTTCAAACCATTATAAATGACAATATTCCTAAAATCAAGAATAAAAGTAAAAAATTTCCGCCGTGGTACTCTAAAATCTTAGTAAAAGTACTCAATGAAAAAGAAAAGCTCCGACAACGTTTTAAAAAATACGGTAATCCACGTGATGAACTTGAGTACAGATTGCTCGACAATAGTGCACGGTCGGTTATTAGGAGTTGTTATAGGAAGTACGTCTACTCTGTTGAGAATAACATCCGGTCGAACCCTAAAGCGTTTTGGTCCTTTATCAAGACAAAAAATTCAAAATCTGGCTCCATACCTTCCGAAATGACATTTAACGATAAAATAGCAGCAACAGGTGACGAAATATGCCAACTATTTGCTGATCAGTTCTCATCAACATTTTCTGTCGGAAGCAGTACAAAAGAAGCACCAATAAATACCCAAATCTTTCCTCAATTCATACTTAGTAGAATTGCTTTTACTGAGAGGGAAGTTCTTAAAGCACTAAACCGGATTGATGTTACCAAAGGTTCTGGTCCGGATGGGTTACCTCCACTTTTTATTAAAAAATGTGCCCGTAATTTGGCTTATCCTCCCACTTTAATTTTTAATAAATCCCTCGAAACGTCCACGTTTCCAACAGAATGGGAAAAAGCTAACGTAGTGCCAATTTTCAAGAAGGGTGATTGCGCAAATGTTAAGAACTACAGACCAATATCAATCCTGTCCATTTTTTCAAAACTCTTTGAGTCAATGATTTGCCCAATTTTAACATCCCATGTTAAAACACAACTTTCCCCTCAGCAGCATGGTTTTTGCAGGAACAAATCCACTGTCACCAATTTGGTTTCGTATTTGGACGAGATCTGTATGAGCATCGATTCTGGCCAACAGATCGATGCTCTTTATACTGACTTCAGCAGTGCTTTCGATAAAGTTGACCATGAAATCCTGCTGTTGAAACTGCATGCGTTTGGTGTACATGGACCCATGTTGAAGTGGTTCGAATCATATTTATGCGGGCGAACACAAAGAGTGGTGGTAAACGGCTATCGATCACCGGAGTATATTGCAACCTCCGGTGTGCCCCAGGGATCTCATACCGGGCCTGTCCTCTTCATTGTGTTTATAAATGATATAGTCAACTGCATCAAACATAGCCAATGTTCCTTGTTTGCAGATGACCTAAAAATATATCGTCAAATAAAAACACAAGAAGACATTGAGCTGCTTCAATCTGACCTAAATTCAGTTCAGGACTGGTGTGTGGTAAATGGGATGAGTTTGAATGCCAGCAAATGTAATCACATTACATTTACGCGAAAAAAACACCCCTTACCTTCTTCTTACTTCCTCAATGGAACATCGCTGCAAGAAGTTAAAAACATACGGGATCTGGGGGTAGTGCTTAGTAGTGATCTATCATTTGCCACGCATATTAACAATGTCATTAAAAAGGCTATGAAAATGGTTGGGTTTATTAATAGAGTTGGCAAGGAATTTAATGGAACCGTAGCCTTGAAAGCCTTGTATAATGCCTTTGTGCGCAGTCTAGTAGAATATGCATCTCCCGTCTGGAACCCTACCTATAATATTCACATAGACCGACTTGAGCGAGTTCAAAAAAAATTCACTAGATGCTTGCGGTTTAAATGTCCATACAGAGCCGATTACGTAAAACGGCTAAGTCATTTCAAAATGGACTCATTGAAGCGACGTAGAGCTTTAAATGATTTAATACTACTATATAAAACCGTAAACGGGACCACATCAACGCCAGGTCTGCTTAACAAAATTAGCTTGGACGTGCCTCGTCATTCTCACGTCAGGTCCAAGCGCACCACTAGGACATTTATTACTAAGACGAGTCGCACAAATCTGGGACGCCATGCTCCTCTTAACAGAATGTTCGTTTTATACGACAAAGTCTGCTCCATCGACAACAGTATTGATATTTTTTCTGATAGTCTGCCAAAATTAAAAAATAAGATCATAAAAATCGATTTGTGATCAGCTGCCTCCCCCTAATAATTTTCTTGTCTAATTAATTTATTTTCCATTTGTTATTTTAGTATTCTCTTTTTTTTTATTTGATATAATGATACAATTTAATAATTTATTTATAATTTTAATTTTAATAATTTATTTGTAATTTTAATTTTAATAATATTACTTGACATTTTACTTTTTCTCTTACAGTTATTTAGTTTTTAGGGTAAATAACTGTTGAATTCTAATTTAATCAATGACATACATATAATTATTTTTAATTTTTTAATAACTTTAACATTATTGTAATTTTTTTTTTTTAATTCTCTCTTTATAATTTTATTTTAAAATGTACTTACATGAATGTTATAACCCATTTTAATTTAATTGTTTGATTTTATGTTTGTTTTATATTCATTTTATATTATATAAAACTGCATTACCACTGACTCACTGACTCACTCACTCACTGACATAATTGTTCTCCCAGATGGTGGATGGGGAGGTGGGTATATTTTGACAGATTCGTAAACAAGTAACTCTCGCGAGTATGGGAAAAGTGCCAAAACTCCCCTTTGCCCCCCCCCTCCTCCCCCCCTCTATCGTATCTCGGAAACTAAGGTACCCGTAGAATGTTTTTTTTACGGATTCGTTTAGAGGAGGCTCGCAAAAGTAAAAACCATTTTTCAAAGTTGACCCCCTCGCCCCCCTTCTCCCCCCCTTTAAGCGGATCTCGAAAGTTGGAACATTTGGAACATTTATTTTTTCAGGTTCATATAAAGGGGCAATGCTATAGTCACAAACAAACCATTTTTCATAGTTGACCCCCTTGCCCCCCTTCTCCCCCCACCCCCCCCCCCTTTTGGCGAATCTTTTTTTTTCGTTTTTTTTACGGATTCGTTTAGAGGAGGCTCGGAAAAGTAAAAACCATTTTTCAAAGTTGGCCCCCTCGCCCCCCTTCTCCCCCCCTTTAAGCGGATCTCGGAAGTTGAGAGACTTGGAACATTTCTTTTTTCAGATTCATATAAAGGGGCAATGCTATAGTCACAAACAAACCATTTTTAAAAGTTGACCCCCTTGTACCCCTTCTCCCCCCTCCCCCCCCCGTTTTGGCGAATCTTTTTTTTTTGTTTTTTTTACGGATTCGTTTAGAGGAGGCTCGGAAAAGTAAAAACCATTTTTCAAAGTTGAACCCCTCGCCCCCCTTTCCCCCCCCGTTTTGGCGAATCTTTTTTTTTTGTTTTTTTTACGGATTCGTTTAGAGGAGGCTCGGAAAAGTAAAAACCATTTTTCAAAGTTGGCCCCCTCGCCCCCCTTCTCCCCCCCTTTAAGCGGATCTCGGAAGTTGAGAGACTTGGAACATTTCTTTTTTCAGATTCATATAAAGGGGCAATGCTATAGTCACAAACGAACCAGTTTTCAAAGTTGACCCCCTTGCCCCCCTTCTCCCCCCTCCCCCCCCCCGTTTTGGCGAATCTTTTTTTTTTGTTTTTTTACAGATTCAGCGTAGGGATCCCGAGTGGAGCGAACCTACGAGACCGAGTGCAGCGCAGGGGGGAGGTGGCGAGCGAAGCGAGCCGGCGACCTCCGTAGCGTAACGAAGGTTGAGTGGGTGAAGCGAAACTCAGTGCCTGGCGACGACAAGCAAACATTAGGGTTATGTTTTTTGGAACAAAGTGTAGGGTAGGTGTAGGGTAGGTGTAGGGTAGGTGTAGGGTAGGTGTAGGGTAGGTGTAGGGTAGGTGCAGGGTAGGTGTAGGGTAGGTGTAGGGTAGGTGTAGGGTAGGTGTAGGGTAGGTGTAGGGTAGGTGTAGGGTAGGTGTAGGGTAGGTGTAGGGTAGGTGTAGGGTAGGTGTAGGGTAGGTGTAGGGTAGGTGTAGGGTAGGTGTAGGATAGGTGTAGGGTAGGTGTAGGGTAGGTGTAGGGTAGGTGTAGGGACAACAACACGCGAGCTGCTTGCAGCTCGCGCAGCAAGCAAATACTAGTTAATTATATAAAACTGCATTACCACTGACTGACTCACTCATTGACATAATTGTTCTCCAAGATGGTGGATGGGGAGGTGGGTATATTTTGACAGATTCGTAAACAAGTAACTCCCGTGAGTATGGGAAAAGTCCCAAACCTCCCCTTATCCCCCCCCCTCCTCCCCCCCTCTATCGTATCTCGGAAACTAAGGTACCCGTATTTTTTGTTTTTTACGGATTTGTTTAGAGGAGGCTCGGAAAAGTAAAAACCATTTTTCAAAGTTGACCCCCTCGCCCCCCTTCTCCCCCCCTTTAAGCGGATCTCGAAAGTTGGAACATTTGGAACATTTCTTTTTTCAGATTTGCATAAAGGAGCAATGCTTTAGTCACAAACGAACCAGTTTTCAAAGTTGACCCCCTTGCCCCCCTTCTCCCCCCTCCCCCCCCGTTTTGGCTAATCTTTTTTTTTTGTTTTTTTTACGGAATCGTTTAGAGGAGGCTCGGAAAAGTAAAAACCATTTTTCAAAGTTGACCCCCTTGCCCCCCTTCTCCCCCCCTATAAGCGGATCTCGGAAGTTGAGAGACTTGGAACATTTCTTTTTTCAGATTCATATAAAGGGGCAATGCTATAGTCACAAACAAACCATTTTTCAAAGTTGAACCCCTCGCCCCCCTTTCCCCCCCCGTTTTGGCGAATCTTTTTTTTTTGTTTTTTTTACGGATTCGTTTAGAGGAGGCTCGGAAAAGTAAAAACCATTTTTCAAAGTTGGCCCCCTCGCCCCCCTTCTCCCCCCCTTTAAGCGGATCTCGGAAGTTGAGAGACTTGGAACATTTCTTTTTTCAGATTCATATAAAGGGGCAATGCTATAGTCACAAACGAACCAGTTTTCAAAGTTGACCCCCTTGCCCCCCTTCTCCCCCCTCCCCCCCCCCGTTTTGGCGAATCTTTTTTTTTTGTTTTTTTACAGATTCAGCGTAGGGATCCCGAGTGGAGCGAACCTACGAGACCGAGTGCAGCGCAGGGGGGAGGTGGCGAGCGAAGCGAGCCGGCGACCTCCGTAGCGTAACGAAGGTTGAGTGGGTGAAGCGAAACTCAGTGCCTGGCGACGACAAGCAAACATTAGGGTTATGTTTTTTGGAACAAAGTGTAGGGTAGGTGTAGGGTAGGTGTAGGGTAGGTGTAGGGTAGGTGTAGGGTAGGTGTAGGGTAGGTGCAGGGTAGGTGTAGGGTAGGTGTAGGGTAGGTGTAGGGTAGGTGTAGGGTAGGTGTAGGGTAGGTGTAGGGTAGGTGTAGGGTAGGTGTAGGGTAGGTGTAGGGTAGGTGTAGGGTAGGTGTAGGGTAGGTGTAGGATAGGTGTAGGGTAGGTGTAGGGTAGGTGTAGGGTAGGTGTAGGGACAACAACACGCGAGCTGCTTGCAGCTCGCGCAGCAAGCAAATACTAGTTAATTATATAAAACTGCATTACCACTGACTGACTCACTCATTGACATAATTGTTCTCCAAGATGGTGGATGGGGAGGTGGGTATATTTTGACAGATTCGTAAACAAGTAACTCCCGTGAGTATGGGAAAAGTCCCAAACCTCCCCTTATCCCCCCCCCTCCTCCCCCCCTCTATCGTATCTCGGAAACTAAGGTACCCGTATTTTTTGTTTTTTACGGATTTGTTTAGAGGAGGCTCGGAAAAGTAAAAACCATTTTTCAAAGTTGACCCCCTCGCCCCCCTTCTCCCCCCCTTTAAGCGGATCTCGAAAGTTGGAACATTTGGAACATTTCTTTTTTCAGATTTGCATAAAGGAGCAATGCTTTAGTCACAAACGAACCAGTTTTCAAAGTTGACCCCCTTGCCCCCCTTCTCCCCCCTCCCCCCCCGTTTTGGCTAATCTTTTTTTTTTGTTTTTTTTACGGAATCGTTTAGAGGAGGCTCGGAAAAGTAAAAACCATTTTTCAAAGTTGACCCCCTTGCCCCCCTTCTCCCCCCCTATAAGCGGATCTCGGAAGTTGAGAGACTTGGAACATTTCTTTTTTCAGATTCATATAAAGGGGCAATGCTATAGTCACAAACAAACCATTTTTCAAAGTTGAACCCCTCGCCCCCCTTTCCCCCCCCGTTTTGGCGAATCTTTTTTTTTTTACGGATTCAGCGTAGGGATCCCGAGTGGAGCGAACGTACGAGACCGAGTGCAGCGCAGGGGGGAGGTGGTGAGCGAAGCGAGCCGGCGACCTCCGTAGCGTAACGAAGGTTGAGTGGGTGAAGCGAAACTCAGTGCCTGGCGACGACAAGCAAACATTAGGGTTATGTTTTTTGGAACAAAGTGTAGGGTAGGTGTAAGGTAGGTGTAGGGTAGGTGTAAGGTAGGTGTAGGGTAGGTGTAGGGTAGGTGTAGGGTAGGTGTAGGGTAGGTGTAGGGTAGGTGTAGGGTAGGTGTAGGGTAGGTGTAGGGTAGGTGTAGGGTAGGTGTAGGGTAGGTGTAGGGTAGGTGTAGGGTAGGTGTAGGGTAGGTGTAGGGTAGGTGTAGGGTAGGTGTAGGGTAGGTGTAGGGTAGGTGTAGGGTAGGTGTAGGGTAGGTGTAGGGTAGGTGTAGGGTAGGTGTAGGGTAGGTGTAGGGTAGGTGTAGGGACAACAACACGCGAGCTGCTTGCAGCTCGCGCACCAAGCAAATACTAGTTCATTTTATATAAATACATGCGACTTACGCTGTAAATGATGTGCATGCCTGTAAGTGACTTACTTACACAGGATCGTTTCTGGATGTTTCTTTGTAATGTTGATGTGTAATTGAGTCGTTGGTGTGCCTTGTAAATAAATAAATAAATAAATAGTGTGAAATTGTAAGAATTTTTGGAGACGTTTAAGGGACTGAAAGGAGTAAAATACCCTCTTACTCACATTTGCAATATGGGCCTCCCAAGAGAGGTTAGTGTCCATATGAACGCCTAGATTTTTTGCGGTTTTGGAGTAATCAATGGGCACTGAATCATACACTATCGGCGGGAGAGACTGGTGATCCAATAGGTTGAGCATGTATCTACCACCAACAATGAGCGCTTGCGATTTGTTTGGGTTTAGTAATAGTCCGTAAGATTTAGCCCACTTGTTAATATTTTCAAGGTCACTGTTGATGGCAGCCACAGCCTCAACGAGTTCACTTACTTAAAAATGACGATACAACTGCAAGTCGTCTGCATAGAGATGATAGTTAGAAGAAAGGACCCTAGTGATAGCATTTATAAAAATTGAGAAGAGAAGAGGAGAGAGGACGCCACCCTGAGGAACGCCCGCAGTCAATTTACACCATTTGGAGGAACACTCATCGGATTGAACAGACTGCGAGCGGCCCCGAAGATAAGATTTGAACCACTCAATTACTGGAGCAAAGACATTAAGGGTGGAAAGGATTCCTAAGAGAATGTCAAAGTCAACTGAGTTGAAGGCACTACTGAAGTCCAGTAAAATCAATATAGTTAAAGATTTATTCTCCATAGCCAGTCTTATGTCGTCAGTTATTTTTACAAGAGTTTTTACAGTACTATGGCCAGGTCTGAAACCAGATTGGTAAGGACTCAGCAGGCCATTAGAGGACAAATAACAAGACAGTTGCTTCTGAACAATACTCTCGAGGACTTTGGAGAGGATTGGGAGGATGGAAATTGGACGGAAATTGGACGGAAGTGGGATGGTAAGGAGGGATTAGAAACTTTAGGAAGCGGCAGGACGTGAGCCTTCTTCCAGGCTGTAGGAAAAGTGTTTGTGAAAAGTGAACAATTTACAATGTAAGTTACAACAGGAAACTGACTGAAATAGTCAAAATAGGCAAGAACATTTGGAGTTGAAGGCCATCATCTCCTACCTATGCCTTAGTGGAGATGGATAGGATACATTTCTTAATGTCTAGTTCAGCAATTGGTTGGAAAGAGAAAGAAGTATTTTCTGGCAAAGGAAGATTAGAGAGTTCTTTGAGAGTGGAGGATTTAACATGGTTGTCAAGGGTGATAGGTGACTTACAAAAATGCACATTAAGTGCATTGAGGTCCATCTTTTCGGGAGCTCTCTCGCTAGAGGTTTTGCCAATACCAAGAGTTTATATATATATATTTTCTATCTCATAAAATGTCATACCAAAAAGAGACATAGATATATATTTGGAGCCTCCCTCCTATAACCATGTTATAATGGCTAAACTCTAATCTGTGTCTGGCTGGTACTATGTTTTTTTTCTAAGCAGATTTGAAGAGTATGACCTACTGTCGAGAGATGGGTGTTTTCGGATTTTTGCACAAACGGTTATGTAACCAATATTACAGTTTTCATATTGATATCGAAAACGGTTTTCAGATATCGATATCATTTAGTACAGTTTGCATAAGTTAAAATGTTATTTAGATGAGCAAACTAACAACGAACGCGAAACAATACTTAGAAAGAGAGGTAGCACATATGGTTCCTATCGTTTGTGAAGTTTGCGTTTTGTTCGTAGTTCTTACGTTTCCGCAATGTTACGGTTTTAAGTTTTGACTTTTTCGTTCTCGCACGCTAGTGAGGTTTTTATTAGATACAGTTTTTGTAATATCGGTTATTTTGATATCGATATGATATGATATCTAACACATATCCGATATAAGTTACGTTTTGATATATCGGAACAATCCCTACTACTGTCCAGTAAATTACATACTTACTTACTGGACAGTAGGAGATTCCAAATTTAATATCTCGCTTCTTACTGGACAGTTGTGAATAAGTCTCCGGTAGAGTTCACTTTCTGGATACTTTTGAGAGATGTTATGACAACATTACATACCATTTTTGAGAAAAAGACTTTGCAGGCTTCCGAATAATTGCGATGAAGGAATTGATATTTGTTGCACGTCACTTCAAAAACTCTAGCGTCCACAAAATAAATAATCACCATACTGTTTTCACCATATTTTTCTTTTTTGTATCCGCCTACATAAAAAATAATTTCGACTGTATTGATTTCTAAAGACTTCACTGTTTATGAGTGTTATTTCTGCACTATTATTGTAATTACTATCTGTTATAATTTTGTTTTAGCATACTGTGTCTATCGCATCATATTGTACACTTACGTTTATATTATAAGGTTATTATTAGTGTAACAATTGTAAAAGGCCAATAAACAAATATATAAAAGGGTGCAAGCCAATTGCCATCAACCGGGCACAATACCACTATGAATTAGGTATACAGGTTGACATTAATCTGGTTAAAGAAACTTTGCTGACGTGACTAGAAAATAACCGGCCAAGTGCGAGTCGGACCCGCGCACGAAGGGTTCCGTACCAATATCGCAAAAAAAACACATTTGTTGTACTTAAATATTTATTTTATTCTGTTTTTAGTATTTGTTATAGCGGCAACAGATATACATCATCTGTGAAAATTTCAAGTGTCTAGCTATCACGGTTCATGAGATACAGCCTGGTGACAGACGGACAGACAGATAGACGGATCGCGGAGTCTTAGTAAAAAGGTCCCGTTTTTACCCTTTGGGTACGGAACCCTAAAAATGAAATAAATAACCGGCCAAGTGCGTGTCGGACTTCGCACATCTAGGTTTCCATACCAAACCGCAAAATGAAGTTGGTTGTAATAGGAAAAATGAGAGCATTGCATAGAAATATTCTGATTTATCAATATATTGGTATTTGTTAGTAAAATATACGTAATAATAAACACACCAAATTTCAAGATCATAAGTCAAAGGGAAGTAAAAAAATGCTTCTAATTTAATTTGACCCTACATTCCAATGTTGATTTATTCACTTTTTTCCTCCTGTTGGTAAGCTGTTTGGCACCCACAGAACACGTTTGTGTTTAGTTGAGTGTCATAGAATTAATGAATCATTTTAAAATGACAGAACTGACTCCAACAACTACCTTATAACAATAAAAAACAACGCTACCGTATGTGGTTAACTACCGTCCTATGCAACTATAGAAAGGTAGCAGATAGTTCTCGCCAAACTTCTGGGCTGCCCTGAAGTTGGCTTTCCGATGCGCAAGGCACGGATCGGAGCTGTTTATGTATGCGATTTACTACTGCGCAGCCATTGTAGTAGATATATTCAGGGCGGCCAAGAAGTTTGGCGAGAACTATATACAATGCGTGCCACGAAAGATGAGACTTGACCGCGCCTCCCGCGCTCTCCGCCGCCCCGATGACGCCCGGTTTTTCCCGCACTCAGACCTCATACCGCTAAAGAGACCTATAAATCGTCTACTGCGCAAGTCAAACCACGTGGTGTGTCAAGTCTCATATTTCATTGCACGCACTGTAATGTTCTAGGTTTTTACTTGGATAAATTTCACAAACTATGCATACTCACATTATGATGCTTTCCAACTTTAATGTTACCCCTTTTTCGAGTCCTTGTTTCGACAGACTTGTCCAAGAGAACGACATCGTTCCGAATCATATTGGCATAATCAACAATAAAAGCTGACAACTCTTCAGGGTTTGAAGGATCAGGTTGAATGGAATCCGTGTCGTAATTGGTGCCTAGATTGGCAGAATTGCCTAATATCTCACTGTCTCGAGCCAATCGCAAGACGTAGTTTTTCCTTTTGCGAGTTCTTTGGTCTTCTAGCATGTACTCGTCAACGTTCGAATTCTTCATTGCCATCACTTTCGGGACTAGTGACTGAATAAAAATGAAGAATCCAAAACATAGTATTACGAAGACTAGCGGCCGTGTTATCTGGAAACAAAAATTACGTTGAAATAGTTATAAAACGCACATAACGAAAAATTGGACACGAGGACTGAATTGAACCAGTGACGACAAGTAGCAACCAATTTTAAAATCACTGCGCCAATTGATTAACTTAGCAAGACACCTATTTAAAATATTAATATCTTTCCAAATTCTTATCCTTCATAAAAGTATGGCAGAACAGCTGCAGCAGTGTCCCAAAAAGAAAAAAAAAATACTTGAAAACCAAGGACGTGCGGCGACTGCAGGTACCTTATCGTTATCTGCAAATACCTAAGCATTTGCACAACTTTACCGTTAAGTCGCTCTTGCAGCAAATTAATCATCATGCCTTTTTGACTAGGATTCATGTTCCTTTATACAAGTCATGATTGCATATCTCATTATGTTATGTGAGTATATTAAAGTCTGAGCAGAGTTATGCCTTTACCTACCCCTTGGAGAATTAAAGACGTGATGTCTTAATCAGGCTTGACGTGACTTAGATATTTATTGTACCTGTGTTCCAAAATTGTATCAAAATAAAATAAATTTCAAATAGGTAAGTAGGTACTCACCATGATTGTAGTACAGCTTTCTCAAGTTTTCGCAAAAGACTGATGTTCTTGGGAAAAATTTCCACCCTTATATAGTAGATATTGATTGATAGGTGGATAAAAGGGTCCATTAGTGAGAAAAAAACGACGCGTTGTTATTTATAATTGATCGAAGATGTATCAGATTACAATGCTGAGGTAACAAAAGCCTTTTCTTCGTATCGTAATGGACTTGGTGACAAGGGTTATTTTAGTACCTATTATAAAAAGATGTGATTCCAATTTTATATTGTCTGTGACAATGCCCGCTTTAGGCTTAGCACGCACTGCGATTTTTATTCGCGCGAATTATGTCTCTTTCTACCTGTTCATAGAGCTCAAAATATTCGCTGCGAATTAAATTTGCGCTGCGGTGCGGTGGATTCTGTTGCAAAACACGGCTTTCATGCGGTATTATTGCCGCACGATTTTTTTACCGCAATGCGAGCAGCTTCATACAATTCCATAGGTCGCAGAATGGGCGGAAAAAAATCTCGCGAATAAATATCGCAGTGCGTAGCGCATGCGCGGTTGTTGCGGTGATGTGCTGGGTTTTGGCACCTTTGGCGCCATTCATACGTTTTGTTTTGCAGGTTTCGCTGTACTGAATTTCATGAGTTTTTTTAAATTTTTGCTTTAAATGTCTGATATTAGTGAATGTGAAGAAATTTTGACACCGCCAAATATTCTATATGCGGCAAAGGAAATTACTCATAATCTCTTACCAGCAAAGTCGAGATTATTATATGATGCATTTATCACGACTTTATGGCATGGAAAATGCAAAAAAAAAGGTATTTAGTAGGTGCAATCCCAAAATGTATGAGTGTAGATAAAGTAGTGTATGAAACTGCACATAACTAGGTATTAAAACGGGAAATTATTAACCGAGGGAAAAATATACTGAATGGGCGACTATTATACTAAGTAAGTAACTATTTATCCGATTTGAGTAATACCTTTTAGGAGATTTTTGTGAGCTGCGGTAATAATATTGTTACATACTGTAACGGATGTGACGTCGGCCTACGTGCAATCGACCAATACCCGCCGAGCCCGCCGAAGCTAAGCCGCCATATTGAAGCCTCCCCTCCAGTCAAGCCATGTCTGCAACGAGGACTGTGTTAATATAAGCGATTGCCCATCATTTATTTGTCTCTTTCGATTGTGAATACAAGATCTGAACAAAGCTCTGCCCGGTTTTTATTTATCCGTTTCACTCAGAAGTGGTATGAACAAAAATTTATCTTCGTTTAATAACACATCCACGCCACAACCGCAAGATCACCCGACTCTGAAGAAAAATTGAAGAAGTTTGTGTTATTCACGAACGGAACGACACTACAAGCTTCACGGCGTGAGCTACACTCTGCCATCGACCCAACTGCACGCCGAGCAAGACTGCATCAAACCCTGTGCTGCGTGTGACTGCAAGGAGAGGTCCTAACAAGGGCCGAGAGCTGCCAGGAGCCACAGCCAATTTGCCAGGTACGTTGTCTTTCTCATTTCCATATTCGCAATATCGATAACTCTAATTCTATCCAGGCCATAGCCATTTGTTTTATTCGTCGCCATATTTTCAATAATAAAGATAAAACTAGTTTGCATAACCAGCATCCGTGTATGTGCGTGTATGACTATGTTTTTACGTAAACGAAACAAGAGTTATAAGGATAGTAGCAGATGGCGTTCTGTAGTTTGTCTACCCTCATGGGAAAAAGGCGTGACTTCATGTATGTGCTTATTTACTGTTCCCTGATCTGAGGTGCTTATAATTAACTCTTATTCTAGCCAGGCCATAGCCACTTAGTTTAGCAGTGGGAATAAATAGATTAACCAAATACAAATATTGTTTTGCTTCGGGTACACACAACTGATCAACCCGTGTATAGACATGAGATATCTTTGGATACTGGAATCTGAATCCAGTTAAGTTTATCCGGTGAACTAAGTAAAAAAAAAAACGTCGATATTAAGCTTTGTCACAAAATAGAACGCCGCCGCTTACATACTTTGTGCCTCTGTGTTGATTACCTCGCTAAATGTCCCTGTAAAATGAAAGATTTCCGTTACCTTATATAGATGATCAAGTTTCTCGAGTTATCTGGCGAAGATTACTCTAACTGTTACGTATCAGTATGGTCCAAAGTTAGCAATTAATCCAGATGATACTCATGAACTAGCAAAGGTAGTAGGTAGTATAAGTATACCGGGGTTCCATTTAGTTTAGAAAAGAGGCCTTCAGTGTGAGATTTATTAATATAGTACCTAGCATAATCTGCCAAAGTAGGTATTAAGTAGGTATTGGCATTTTTAGAAGATTTACTTCTACCCTCAACTGATTTAAATTCTGGTGTTATTATTTTATAAAATGTCTAACAAAAAAGGACTTAACACTGAAACTTAAATATGAATACTCGTTAATACACTAGTTTAAAAAAAAAACAATTCGCTTAAATGGTCAGGTCAAATTGCCACTAGTGGCAGACAGCGTAGTTGGCAGTTTCAAGTTTCATTTGCCTAGTAATGTGTGTCATGTGGGTACGTCAATTTATCGGATTGTGCAGTTATTTTAAGAAGTGTATTCCAAATTTCGTGTTGATTGTGTACCCGTTAAAGGATTCGTTTTGAATGATTGCAAAATATTTCGGGTTCTAAGCCTGTTTTCGCATTGTATGATCCTGCGCTTCCTACAGAAGTACATACGGATGCGTGTAAGTTAGGTGTCGCCAGTATATTGATGCAAAAACAAACTGCAAATAAAATTCATTACGACCAGTCTGGTTACAAGTGAGCATAGCATGGACCATTATTATGAGCTTCAAACTCTCGCTGTTGGACTCGTTACGTAGATTTCGCGTGTATGTTATAGGTAAACATGTCATGTAAAGGTTGTTACTGATTGTGCAGCTGTCCATGGTACGATCACGCATCGCAGGATAGTGGTTTTTGATAAAATATTATAACATTAGTGTTGAGTATAGGCCGGCCCATTGTATGAAACATGTAGGTGCACTTGGCAGAAATCCAGTCGATACAATGAATAAAAAAACCCGTCTCTAAGTCACTGATACTGGTTATATACGTTACAATGCCATGACGACAAGCTTTAGTTCACTAATTAACCAGCTAAAAACCAACACCGTCGATCCGGACATAATAAGCAATTACTTGATTGTTGACGAGAAGCTTTATAGAAAAACCCTAAATGGCAGTAGAATGGTAGGAGCTTCGGAGCTTGGGTAGATAGATAAGATAGTGCAAATGCATCATGATGACTTTGGTCACCATGATTTTAATAAATTAGTATATTGGTTACCAAAAATGACTCAATTCATTAGAAAATACATGACCGCACGTCTTCATTGTGCATATGGCAAGGGCAGTTAGTGTATGAAAGAACGAACATTACATCTAAATTCCTAAACCGTCTGAACCAATGCTTATGATTCATGTAAACCATTTAGGTCAGTTTTGTTAAAAAGAAAGGGGTATTTGTACAGTTGTCTCGTGGCTAAATAATAACAGCCGCACGGGTCGATCTTCAAGGTTAAGCAACGCTTGACGAGGTCGGTCCGTGGATGGGTGACCATTTCAGCATACCGAGATTCCTCCGTGCCTCGGAAACCACACTAAGCCGTTGGTCCCGGCTGTCTTTTGAAGATCTTTGACAGTCGTTACGGGTAGTCAGAAGCTTGAGATCTAACACCAGTCTTGTCAAGGGGTATCGTGTTTCCCAGTTACTGGGTTGAGGAGGCAGTTGCTCCATGTAAAACACTGGTACTCGGCTGAATCAAGTAAAGCCAAGTCAAGTAAAGCCAAGTCATGTAAAGCCAAGTCAAGTAAAGTCAAGTCAAAGTAAAGCAAAGTCAAGTAAAGCCAAGTCAAGTAAAGCCAAGTCAAGTAAAGCCTAGCAAAGTAAAGTCTAGCAAAGTAAAGTCTAGTAAAGTAAAGTCGAGTCGAGGCTAGTAAAGTAAAGTAAAGTAAAGTAGAGTCGAGGCTAGTAAAGTAAAGTAAAGTAAAGTCGAGTCGAGGCTAGTAAAGTAAAGTAAAGTCGAGTCGAGGCTAGTAAAGTAAAGTAAAGTCGAGTCGAGGCTAGTAAAGTAAAGTAAAGTAAAGTCGAGTCGAGGCTAGTAAAGTAAAGTAAAGTCGAGTCGAGGCTAGTAAAGTAAAGTAAAGTCGAGTCGAGGCTAGTAAAGTAAA
This sequence comes from Orthosia incerta, assembly GCA_948252205.1. Classification (NCBI taxonomy): domain Eukaryota; kingdom Metazoa; phylum Arthropoda; class Insecta; order Lepidoptera; family Noctuidae; genus Orthosia; species Orthosia incerta. The sequence goes on along the minus strand of OX411746.1, from coordinate 17,427,621 downwards.
GTCGAGTCGAGGCTAGTAAAGTAAAGTAAAGTCGAGTCGAGGCTAGTAAAGTAAAGTCGAGTCAAGCCTAGTATTACGCCTGGTAGGGCCTGGTATTACGCCTGGTAGGGCCTAGTATTACGCCTAGTAGGGCCTATTATTACGCCTAGTAAAGTTAGGCAAGCCAGCCGAACCAGCCTAGCCAGGCAAGCCAGCCAAACCAGCCTAGCCAGGCAAGCCAGCCAAACCAGCCTAGCCAGGCAAGCAGCCAAACCAGCCTAGCCAGGCAAGCCAGCCAAACCAGCCTAGCCAGGCAAGCCAGCCAAGCCAGGCCATTAAGCGGCACTTTTGAATGTCAAATATTGAATGTAAAAATAAAACTTCAGATAACGCAAGAGTGATAATTTGTACAAAAGTGTTGTTTTTATGACTACAATTAGTGCAGCTAGAGTCAATACAAACTGGATGACTATTATTCAGGACATAATATAGTAACTAAAGTCAATGTCAAACCCATAGCCATGACATATTTATTATAGCCAAAGTCCATATTGAAAATGCATTATGTAAAGTAGTGGCATATTATATATAGGTACAGGATTATAGACATAAAAGGTTAACGTGGTTCCAAAAGCTCACGGGTGCTTCGACTGTAAATGCGCTAAGGCCATATAGAAGTAAAGCACCTATATCAGACAGTAACAATAGTAGTGACACTGAATACCTAATTGATTTATATGAAAGCTAATGAATGTGTTTTGCTCCCATTGCGGGAGCAATGATTCCAGGATGGCCGAATGTAACGGATGTGACGTCGGCCTACGTGCAATCGACCAATACCCGCCGAGCCCGCCGAAGCTGTAAGCCACCATATTGAAGCCTCCCCTCCAGTCAAGCCATGTCTGCAACGAGGACTGTGTTAATATAAGCGATTGCCCATCATTTATTTGTCTCTTTCGATTGTGAATACAAGATCTGAACAAAGCTCTGCCCGGTTTTTATTTATCCGTTTCAATACTTTAATTGTATTTGGGTTTCTATTTTAGAATATTATTATTTTGAAAATAGCTGAACAACTATCGAGGCGACATCACTGTGCAGTGCGGGAGTTCGGGTTTATTCGTGTCCAAGAGCGAGCGAAGCGAGCTCGGGAACTTAGGGCACCCCGACACGGATAGGTTAGGTTCGAAGGGGATGACGGAAGCTGAAGTGAGCGAGCAAAGCGAGCGAACTTAGCTCCCGTCATCTCCTTCATGTTAGGTTACTTTAGACCCTGCAGACAGAAAAAGGAGCCCTGTCGACAAACTTATATTTTCAAGTCGCTGTTTTAAACATTTGTATTCGCCCACTGTTTGTCGCCCACTTAGTATTTCAGTAAGCCATATTCAGTATTTTTTACAACTTTAATTTGAATTTTTTTTCGCTCGTTTAAATACTAGCCTATTAAAACACCCTTATTATGCAACAGTATCATAAACTACTATAATAGTACATTATGGTACAAGTGCGTAATGTTGGTGATTACCGCTGAGGCGCAATTGAGACCCGAGCCTTTAGGTGAGGGTCTTAAGAGAGCCGAGGACGGTAATCATCAATACACACGTGTATCATACGACGTTTTTCAACACACTTGTGAATAAAATAATACTAAAAAATCATTTTCAACAGTGAAAACGAGTTGTGAATTTTTTTTCGCAATGGCGGGGTAAATTAATCAGTTTTCCTATGCGCGCGCATCTAACAATGGCGATTGGCTACAGACTAAAACAATGAGGTTACTTTATTTTTTTTAGCTTTTCGCGGATAGCGTACTAGCCACGTACAAAATGGGGAATTTCAAGTTTTCTTTATTGCAGAGAAACAAAAGTTATATTTGAGGGCAAGTTTTATTTATTAAACACGTACAAGTTGAAATTATCTAGTTGAATACGAAGTTGCATGAAAAAAGCAAGCAATATGTTAGGTTCTAGCATTTTGCTGAATTGTTTGACTAGAAGATATCTTCTTTGCCACATTTTATGTATTTAATGGATATCATGGAAATAGTAATTACTACCCATATCATGTTATGGATATAGTAAGTACTACTTCCATGACAGGAATAGAAAGGGATTAATGTCGAATGGAACACTTTTAATTGATTAACAGTGTTACATTTTATTATATTGAAAATACTTGAATTTTAACTGGATTAGAATTAATGACTTATTTTATTAATTTTCCATGGATTGATTTGTGACACTTTTAAAATTAGTTTAATTTAAAAGTATTTAAAATGAAGGCAGGAAACCATTTAAAAAAAAAACTATAACTCACTTGTGAATAATAGCAATGAAAAAGTCACAGTTTGATAACAGGTATCATTATGTGCCTAATTGCGGTGAAATTAGAGCCACTTTATGAGCAAGTGTGTTGAAAAAAACTTAAAATCTATGGCAATAAAACTGACGAACTGACATTTAAACTTCTTCGTGATAGGGTAAAAATACTAGAAAGTCAGTGTCACGCAAATTATTTGAAACTTACCGAAACATCTATTAAAAACTAGCACCTACCTATAAAAAAAAAACAAACAACATAAACCATCTACTTAGATAGTCCGACCAAAGCCTAAACATTTGGTTTGGATAGGTGAGCCCGTTCTTGAGTTATAAAATTACAACGAAAAGTGGCATTGATTTTTATATAATTATATAGAAGATAACCCGAAACAATTTTGGACCTTTGTCAAAAAACGCCATATTTTTTTATTTTTTTTTATCTAGGTTTGCGCTAGACCACTATCTCACCTGATGGTAAGCGACGATGTGGTCGACGGTGAAGCACGCTTGCCTAGAAAAAAGCCCATTCACTCAATATAAATACAATCCCGAGCACGTTCAATTTTAACAACGAAACGTGTTTTTCTTCGTCGAGTGTCGGAGCGTGCGGACGCGTGCGTTAAAGCTTGCTAAAATATTGTTTAAATTTTAAATATATAATCTAAAGTTCTGTGCTGCTACAAATAAAGTGTATTTTAAAGCTAGGAGAATCATACGAGCAGTTGTTTAACTGCGGGCGAGAAAGATAAGAAGCCGTAACCGGTTTTGTGCGCCTAGCCCGGGAGCTAGGTAGGTAGGGTACCTATTGTGATCAACAATTTTTTTATAGGTACCATTTCTCTGACTATTTTATCAATAATGTTATGGAACTTTGTTACGGACTCGTTAATATCATGAACAATATCCAATATACCATGCCAGTCCACCTGAGACAAAGCAATATTAATGTCATCATAATTCGCACCCCGGAAGAAATAGTAGGTTGTATTTCGCGGAGAACGAAGGGTTTCAGGAAATAAGTCATCCAAAGAAATGTCAAAGGCAGGGTCGTGGTCATCCTCTGGCACCAAAGGAAACTTAGAGTTAATTACTATAGTCACAGCTGCTAAACACAAGGTCCAACTGCCTATCATTTTTATTTGAAACTACATTATATTGTCCGAGGTTACTAAAAGATAAAAAGCCCAATAAAGCGTTAACTAGACCATCAGTACAATTAACACCCAGTGTGGCACGTGCACCCAGCCCAGCAGATGGCCACTGAGCATTCCTAATGTTAAAGTCACCAGTTAACAGAAAGTGATCGTTCGGACTTCGGATAACTCGTTATACACTGCGACACTTGATCTAAAAACTCAACCAGATCGTTTTGATGAGAGGTACACTGTAGAAAATAGCAAGTATATAACCTGAGTCGTAATTGCTGAGACTTTTTCTTAAGGCGTATGTTTAGAGAAATAATATCTGCCGATAATCGGTTATTCGAGCAAGATATGTTTATGTCACTTACTGCAATGCCCTTCCTGATTGCAATGAGAACTCCGCCCCCCATTTTGTCCGATCTAGAATCATAGTCGCAGTCACACCCATAAACATTGTACCTAAGGTCAAATAATTCAGAACTGAAAATTCCAGGCAGTAACCAAGTTTCACTCAGGCAGATCACATCATACGTGCAAAGCAACAAGTTATTATAAAACAGATTAGTTTTAGTGCGCAATCCACGCACGTTTTGATAGAAAATATTTAAATTAGTACTGAATGTGCAATGTAAAACTCAGAACACTCAATAAACAACAAGTTAGACAAAAAGTGTCGCTGGAATATAAACTTTTGGATGTACAGCTCATGGCACGTTCCTCAGGGTCATTGAATGAATTATAAATAAGAAGCTCAATAAATCTCTCCCAAAATAAAACCGTTATGACAATTTTTTTTTTTTCACCTTACTCTGATAATACACAAAGTTAAAATTTATTTTAGACACAATAAAAATATGTTTCGTTAGGAAAAATACTACTAGTGAACTAATCAATACGAAATGGCGATTTAAACTGAAACATATTATGAAAAGAAGCGAAAAATGTAAAATAACTCTCACACAATCTTGTTTAAATCACTCTCAGATGAAATATGTATAGCCTGACTGGGTTCTGTTTTCCGCACCATTATTGATTGGTTTTTTACCCAGACAAATTTATATTTTTTCTCACCAGCAATTTTCTTCGTTTTATTTAACAATATATTATTGGAAATGGACAAATGCTCATTACAGAATATGCGAGACTTGCTGTTAGGAAAACCGATGTCACTTGCATTCAAAATCTTAACTGCCCTCAGTCGTGCTAGGAAGTTATCCTTTTTGTGTCTTGCGAGAAAGCGAACGACGGCGACGACAGGTTTAGGTTTTTTATCATCCTTGCTTTTGTGGGCCACTCGAGTAACAAAATCTATGTCAGTTTGCGTATTAATAGGGCAGTCGACGTATTCACCCATTTTAGATATGATATTAAGGCCGTACCCTAACCAAAAAATGAGCATGATATGAGCATCCCTATTGGCCTAGCGGCACTGGTGGCGCATGAATTATGGTACTGAATACGCCCAGATTTTATAATAAAATCTTTATAAAATCGAATATTGGTCATTTGAAAAAAATAAAACTTACAAAATGTTCGTTATCAAATTGTCTATCCATTAGTGTTAGTATAAAAAATAATTAATGAAAACTTTACGAGGAGATGCATGCTATCAATAATTATTTCACATTTTTATGGTTTTGTTGGAAGGAGATTAGTGACACTTAAACCTCTTTAAAAACAAAAGTGTACTACCATTTTAGAATCAACATTATGTAGAAATTAAATGTATTTTTATTAATTGATATTTATTTTTAGATAAAGAGTAGATAGCTCTTAAAAACTGCACAACATTCGACTAGCGCGGCGTTTTGCTCAGGGAGGCGCCTTAAGCAGGTTTTCCCCTGTTTTCTCAGGCAATCCAACAATTAATCTCAACATTCGAACGACGCGCGACGTCCCCATTGCTCCTGTCTCTGAATATCAAACTGTATGGCACCCAATTGAAATTTTAATTCACTCAAATCCGATTCCAACACAGAAATTAATTTACTTTTGTTTTCCAAATCATACGTGATGCTACAGCGTCGTACTTTGCGGAAATAAACTTTACCGATTCTTTCAGGCTAAACACTTCAGTCCTGAGATCCGTCAAGGTTACATTAATAGTCGACATCGCCTCCTTAAATTCCTCTTTTATAATACCTCGTATCTTATCCGCGATCAATACGTCAGGTTCCTCGCTTCTTAGCATTCTTGCGTACAGGTTGGCGCGTTTTGGTAGTTTTAACCGGCGATATTGGCTTGGCTGTGACGATTTATGAAAACATCATGTACGTGAGAAAGAATGTACATCTTTTTAGTAAAAACGGCGACTGACATAATTACGTTACTAGAAATAGGGACCAATTAGTTCAACCAGGTTTCAGACTGGCAAAAGTAGCCTCTTCTTTCATGGGGTACTGTACAAAATGTTACAATAAAATTCCTCCCCACATTCTTAAACTGAATGGGACGAAATTTAAAACTTGTATAAAACGCACACTATGCATGCAGGCTGGCATATTATAAGTTAGGGGATTACATCACTGATAAAAATGCTTGGCTAAATGCTATTCCTGCTCCACATCCACTAGGGCGCAATAACAAGAGATATGCAGAACATTATTGTTTTGAAGTATTGTTGGACCTGCTGAAGACTGAATGAATATATTTGTATTGTATAAACTCAATTTCCTTAGTATTGTTTAACTGCACAGCACGTGTGTGAGTACTATGTACCCAACTGTAAATCTACCATTTACTGTACCCGTGTGTCGTTCGTTGACTTGTGTGTGCCCTGGCAGTTGAGTGTGTCATGCTCTCTCAAATGTCTCTCTGATGGTGGCGCGTGTGTTGGATCATCCGGTTTCCTTCATGATTGTTGAGCTGGGTGGTGCCAATTCATGCGTCATGTTCGTGAACGGACGCCGTCAGTTGGGATTGGTCTTAACTTAACTGCTTCGGATGTTAATGCTTTTCTAGCATCTGATATATAACTGCACAGTACATGTGTGAGTACTTTTATTACTTTATGCCTGTACGTAGTATAGTGTGTAGTGCTATTCTGGGTGCATTGTCCTCACTTAAATGAATTAATTAATGTATGTACTTATGTAACTAAATATTGTAAAAAAACTTTTATTTTAAAAGAGTAAGTATGGAGTTTCTTGTGCATTCTTCTCCATAACAAGCTATTTGCCGAATGCACGGTAGAATCAACTTTTATACTTGTAAATTTTAATGTACCTAACGTTCAAAAGTGCCGCTTGGTGGCCTACTTGAAATAATATATCTTTGTCTTTGTCTTTGAATGCACGGTAAGCAAAAAAGCTTGTTTAAAAAGTTTTTTTATTGAATAATTATTTAGTTAACCGACTTCATTTATTTACAGCAATTATTATGCAGGTCATTTTCAGGTTATAAAGGAAAAGGGTTGTTACTACAACCCTTTTCCTAAACAGTCTACTACTGTTTCAGAAAACAGGTTTTGGCTTATAAACAATAAGTATAGGGTTTGGAAATTAAAAAAAAAGATTACCATTTTCAAAATATTAAATCAACAGGTTTCAAAATATTTTTTTATCAACAGGTTTTTTTTACAAAATAAGGTTTACATCATTTAAAAAAGTAAAAATCAAATTTTAATCGTAAGATACAATTTATTGAAAATAAAATATTTTACATCAATGGAGTTAATTTGAGAGGTGGTAAATCATTTTTTACTGACTACAACCCACCCGTATTCCTTAAGTTGCTTGATCCAGGGCCGCGGTAACTCTCTTTCAAATTTATCCGCGACTAGTTTGAGACCCTGAGAAGGACATTTATTTATTTATTTGGAAACTCAACAGCTTATTTCTAATTTACATGAAAAAAAAATAAAAAAATAAAGTAAAATAAAGCCAGAATGAACAGCCCAGTGTAGTTGCATCAACGTTACTTGCATCTTAGTATACACACACTCACTGCACAGTGACAGCGAGATGATGACAAAGTTTCACGGCACGGAGCACAAAACCAGTGGAGAGAGCATCGGCACGTTTTTGTTCTAAACCAAAGTCACCAAATAACGGCGGGGGCCGAGGTAAGCTTCCTCCGCTGTGATTGGGCGACAGATTGACAACCAAATGACAGCTGATTCTTTAGGGATTCCAAACAAGAAATTAAAAAAATATCGATAGTTGTTTAACTTATTAATAGTGTAAGGATTTCTTTAGGATACAGAGATTACGGGTTCGATTTTGAAATAAAACAGCTGTTAAATAAATTAAAGGTATAATTAAAAATAATTATGAATTTACTGGTTTTTAAAATGAATTAGCTTTGAATATGTTTTTCTTATGTAATCTTTTGGACTTGTATTATTTTTCGTAATGACCCAACAAACTTTGTTTTGTCATAAAAACACCAAATACCCTACCTAGCCCTACCCTATTGTGAATCTAAAACATCCGGGGCGCCACCCAAACGCATACAAAAAACTTCATTCAAATCGTTCCAGTCGTTTAGGAGGAGTGCAGTGACATAACACGTACGGTAGAATTATATACATATATAAAGATACATATACACATGAATTGCTCGATTAAAGGTTAGATTTATGATATGGTAAATACGGGCATGACAATAAAAAACAAAATAACGTACACAGCTGCAGTTCTTATTAATTTCGGCAACAAAGTATTGTGTAATACTTAATAATAAACAATGCATTCTGAGTATTTTTTTCGCTCGACGAGTTTTTTCCGTCTTGGAGCCTAACATATCGATATAATCGTCGTGGTGATGCGTTGCAGCACTATCGAGAAAAAAAGAGACAACGACTAACGCGCGAATCAGTGTACCAGAAAGAGACAGCAGCGGAACCATCCAGAAATAAAAATATTTGATTTTACTTAATGAAATTGATTAAATGGAGTAGAAAAACACTTAGGACCTGTGAAATGTTATCGCATCTTTTGTGTAACTTGAAGTATTAGAACACTTTCTACACCATTTAATTGCACAACTAGGCATTACTTTTCAGTTTATTTGTTTTAAAGACGGAAGCGCGTGACGTTCGTACGTCATACCTACGAATGTTGCGACTGACTAAAATTTCGCCGCATGTGATTGATACTGCATACGCTTGGCGCCCGCGGTAATCCCGGCACGCTCTCTCCACTGGTTTTGTGCTCCGTGTTTCACGGCATGGATAAAGCTAGGTAACCTATATGTTAATTAGCCACACACAAGTGCAGCTATTAGTGATTTTGTGGGATTGAAGACTCATTGATCACATTAAATCAGGGTTAAAAGTATGTAAATATGGCAATATTAATTAGACAAAGAGAAAAACAAAGAAAATATTAACGAAATCTAACATCATGAATATCATGCTTAATCGAAAAATATCTTACATAATCCTTAATCCTAAGAGTTATGAGAGTTAAGAGTTATGGCACCATCAGTTCAGTAAACAATCAATTTACTAAATAATATCTGCTTGACTTATTGTCTCCGGTATGATTGTTTGGATAAATGAAATATATCGACATTTTCAAAACTCTCTGAGTAGATGCGAGGCAGTCGGGTCATAAGTCATAACAGCATTTCTACCTTATTTTGTGCGGTAGCCAGGGATACTGAATAATTTTGAATGTCTGGTAGGTACGTGTTTTTGGGGTACAGAATTCCATACATGATAGCAGATCACTCCTGTCCAAACGACCTCGCAGGATATCAAAGAGCAAAAGCATATCCAAGATCCTACGTCTATCCACAAGGGGAAGCATAACATAGTGTTTGCAGTCTCGGGTGTATCATGACGTTTACGGGATTTGAAGTTTATAAATTTTACGAACTTTTCCTGTAGATTTTCTATTCTCTTAGTATATACCTCGTATTGGGGTGACCAGATTGGGCTACAGCACCCCAAAATACTTCTACTAACAATGAGGGGTAAAGTTAAAAAACATAGATCTAAAATCCTGTTGTTATTATTTGTGATAAGGTTGTATTGAGATAAACCGAGAACGCTAAGTTCACCTGCAAAGGAAGCAGCAGCATTTCTTATTTGCAGCGAACAGTTACATAATATAGAATAGGACTCATCATTCCATGTCAAACAGAGTAAATTGAAATCATCGAAAAGAATAAAATTATGATCGCCATTCACAGCCATTGCGTTCGTTATACGAGTAGCTTGCCCAATCTTATACAGACGCAATAGGATTCTGGATGCATCGGGGCCTCGGGGGCATATATACAAGAATAATATGAAAGTCTTCCCGAGTACCGACGCTACGAGATGAGAGTGTAACATGCAACATCTCTACACCTGCACACTGAAAGTCCTGACGTCGTCTAGTGTCAAATTTACGATTGACGCACATCATAACACCACCACCAGTCTTTTTACCAGTTGAATTAAGATCACGGTCTTGCCGGTATACCTGATATCTGTTATCACATAATTCAGTGTCAAAAATGTCATCCTGCAACCATGTTTCCGTAAAGATTAAAATATCATACCTAGAACTTAAAACACTGTTATACAAATCCAATACCTTAGTTCTCATCCCTCGACCATTTTGGTAGTAAAAACTTAACTCTGTGTTAGCCATAATGAATAATAGGATTGATAAAGTATTTGATAAAATAACACAAGTGGGTAGCCTGACGGCGGAGAAGGACTCGGCCAGAGAGGCTTAAACAAAGTGTGAACGTGGCCCGAGAGAAATAAGTATCTAAAAATAATAAGTCACGGGTACGGGGCGAATTAAATTTGGTTAGTATGGACCGTGGACGGGTACTATCTGGATTCAATGTCGCAATTCTTGCACAATAATGTATATCATTTTCGTTAATCGACACGCTCACCGTTCAGCCAATTTGCTTAACGACATTCATCACATTCTTCGACTTATGTTCCGGGACACACTGTATTTCAATGTTAGAGGCCCGTGACAGTTGATCAACTTGATTGAATTTTCCCTTAATCTCTGACAATTCATAGTGTAATATCTCATTTTCCTTCCTCAATTGGTTACGATGTATAACGTTATCACGCTTTAAGTCATCACTTAGGAAGTTCATAGAATCCTTAAAAGCTGTTACTTGATCATTAATTTCCCATATGTTAGCAGATATTGATACTTTAAACTCGCCTATGGTGTTTTGCAGCGCATTACGCATTTCTTCACGTATGATATCTCTATCTCTGAGCGCAGGGATTCCGTAGATTGACTTGTACACGATTGCAGGGTCTCTGGCCTGGGTCTGCGTGATCTTACGACGCGGCGACGGGTGACGTTAATGGTAATTTCTGACATGGATGTAGGCGTAGATGGACGCACCGTTATATTAGAATTATCGCTCTTTGGCTGTTTACTTAGACATTGGCATACCCAGTTAATCAGAAGTTCATGATCTTGTGTGTCTTTGTATTAACCTCTCGCATGCAGCGAGAGGTTAATACAAAGCATATGGTAGCTTTTATTACAACGAACACATTTAGATTTAAGACAAAGTTATTTGGTTATGCCTGTGTAAGTACCCGCCGTTAGCCAGACGAGAACAACCAGAGATAATATGTCTGATGGACTCACCCGGACGGTGGCATGCCCGACATATGTCAACCGTCCCGTCCTTCATTCTCGTCCCGTCCTTCGTAGGGAATGTTAATTGTACTTGTCAGAGTATTGAGTACGTCGATAAATTTAGGTATCTGGGTTTGTGGGTGGACCGCAACATGAACTGGAAGACACAGGTTGGTACAGTGTGCACAAAGCTTAGGTCAGTCTTGAGCAAGTTTTATGTCCTGAAGGCGCCTTTGAGTAGGAAAACGCTGCGTGTTATTTATTTTGCCCTCGCCGAGTCCTTGCTCAGTTATGGATTAGAAACGTATGGCCGCACCTTTAGAATTATCTAAACAGCATAAGATCGCTGCAAATTCATTTCTTGAAATATCTGGTTAATCGTAAGGTGAAACTTGAGTGTAAAGATAATTATTTAAGGCTGTTTGTTGAATGTAGGGTGCTTCCTGTACATGATGCAACAATTTTCAATGACCTGGATTGGCTGCGTAAAGAAAATGCGAATACGACTAAGAGAACCCTAAAGAATAAATTGAAAAATGTACTGCTGAAGGAAATAGCCGCTAACTGTGATGAATGATGATATATACAATAATGACACTTGAAAGTAAAATCATATCTATTTTTTTTTTTTTTTTTTTTTTAACTTAATCTAAGTATAGTGTATTTATTTATATATGTAAATTATTATTTACAAACTAATATTAGAACTAAAATAAGAATAAACATATGTACAATTACGGAGCGTCAAAAAATTCCTCCACATCGCTGTCAACAGGAAAAGTGCCTAGAAGGCTGGCAGCATTGCCACGTTGGATGGCAATGCTGATTCTTTGGCCAAAGAAAAGGCCAGCCCTCTGGTCTCGTGAAGAGTCGACCAACCGCTTGGCGATATCCCGAAATAATAGGTGTGCACTCGGACCCCACGGCCCTAGTGTTTCAACCCCAAACGGCTCAAACACATAATTACCAATTAAGTTGTTGTATTTGCGCCGTTTGAGGTTTTCAGCACCTGCAGCAGCCGCCCCAGCGCAGCCCACCGTGCTAGGAAGATGGGATGGTGCAAGGGTGTCGACACAAGTTGCATCCCACACCAAAGACCTTCCCAACTTCCAAGGCATTATGGTCATACCATCTGGTCTCTTCCCATCAACGCGTGCCAGGCCATTGGGTTCTAAGACAGCTTGCACTCCGGCGGTGGCAAGAGCACGACGGATGAGATCATTAATGCTAGCGTGCCGCGCAATCCGACCTGCACTCTTACTACAAGAAAGGCCATGGTGTCCGAGGCAGTCGACTGCTTCACCGCATTGACAGCGATGTGGAGCACCACAAGGAGCGCCCAATCGCAGGCATGTAGCGAGTCGGAAGGTTGTGTCACCTAGCATAGTGCCTATGTTAGGCGACGGTAGTGCCTGAAGCCAGAGGCCCGACTCCCACTCACCCACAGCCAGCAAGCGGGCACGCTCAGCAGTATTGGTAGACGTATCAATAAGGTTATTCCGTACCAACCTGCAGAGCGGCTCATCCCACTGTCTCTGGGAAAATGGGTTCTCGGGCCGATCCGTATCCGGGCAAGCCACTTTCCAGGCGTTCTCTGCGTCTGTCAAGCACGGCACTTCCGAGTCAACCAGGGAAAGAGCTAAAATTTTTCTGGTTAGCTTTTCAGTGCTGTGGGCAGAAGACAGGAACGCTGGTAAGCTTACACTAGAAATTTTGCGGACGCCGAGGCCACCAAAACGAATTGGTAGGGTGGCTTGCAACCACGCACGGTCGTCCAAGGCCACATTAAGAATGGATGTTAATGTGTTGCGAATAATTTGGTAAATTTTGTCCAAAAGTTGTGGTTTCTTCCAAAGAGGAGAAGAACGGAGAAAATACATAAAATTTGGACCGAAACAGCAATATCTGGTAGGGGTGAATGCTGAATGTATATTAATTTTGGAGAGTCTATCCGAAATATCATTAAAATGTTTGATTTTATCTTCGATGAAAGATGAAAAACTTTCTTCTAAAATAGGGGAACCTAGGAGGTGCAGAGAACTTTTTTCTAAGATTTTGATTTGCGGAGCTATTGCACTAAATTTATCTAAAGTCGATTGTCTGTCGGTAACGTCAGAGAGGTAAATTTCGCACTTAGAGGGGTTAAGTTCCAGGCCTATAGATTTAAATTTCTGTTTGAGGAGTTGCAGGTCATTCAAAACGGTGTCAACATCACCTCCTAGCGTTCCATCATCTAAATACCACACGTTATTTAGTTTTTGGATTATGGGATGAATAGCTAAACTGAAAATGACAGGCCCGAGAGGGTCACCTTGTTGGCAACCAGCTGCAGATTCCAAAATGTTGTCCTTATACAATAATTTTGATGGATGCCTATAACATTGCCACATAAAACCATAAATTTCGGGGAGTTCTTTTTTGACTTCAGCCAACAAAGTGTCCCTGTTCACGGAGTTGAACGCGTTTTTGACGTCAACCTTGAGAATGACCTCACCTTTTTTAGAGTTAAGAAGTGAGGATAAGGCATGTACGGCAGCCTCACAGCCCCCTCTGGAACCAAAACCAAATTGAAGGGGCTGGAACTTAGTTGCAAGAGATTCACTATACACCTTGCAACATATTTTGGCTGCCAAACGCCTGTAGGTGCAACCGACAGCAATGGGACGAATGCCGCCGTCCTTCTTGCACAGGGCACACGTTAGCCCCATACAAGAAATCGACGACGGCATCGTTCACGCCGCCGGAGAGCATTAAGTTGATCAGAACCGCAAGCTCCTTCATGAGCGACTCACCAGCTTCCCCGGCGCCTGAACTCAACAAATCTTTCAAATGCTGTGGAGTCAGGCCGTCGAGGCCGCCGGCAGAACCACTCCGGAAAGAGCTCACGGCTGCGATCAACTGCGGGGCTGTAATTTGGAAAAAAGATAAATCCTGAACGAGGGGGTCGGGGTGGACGGGCGGGTCGGGGAAGGTAAGACCATCCACAGGCGCTGGGTGTTTACTCTCTAGAGCTGCAAGAGTCTCCGGAGAGTAAGGCGCCACCACATCACTGCTGAACAGTAGTCTGGCCGCCCCCCTTATGCCACCCTCACTTAACTTAGATTCTACATGAGCACAAATTCCTTTCTGAGAAATATTAAAAAACGGTAATTTTGAGCCTAAAATGCGGGCCGAATTGTTGCAGTTTTCTTTAATTTGATTTGTTAATGATTTTTGATTTGCCAATTTTTTTTGGACATGTAGAATCTTATAAGGGAAGGTGAGTAAGTGCTCCCAGGCACGTTCAGAGTTCTCCTGGGTCGCGTGACGAACACAACGCGCTAAACTTAGAGCAACAGAGTGCCTCGCGCCCCGGGGAACTCTTTTTAGCACTGGAGTGGAATTTTTGAATTTATACAATGTTTTCCACAAAGTTTCTTCAAAAGGTGTTGATGTCGGGGATGTGGCTGGGGGCACAAAGGTACACTATGAGGTTTGTGGACCTTGCCATAGTGAATCTTAAGCCCCCGTTCGCCTTTGAAAAAACGAGCCTGGGAGCAATGTGGGCATCTTACCAGCTGAATATCCAGTGATGTGGTAGGTTGACTGGCACTGGTTATTCCGGCGTCGCTACAGCCGGCGCCAAACATAAAATAGAAAAAGAGTAGTTACACTTACACAAGACTTACCAACTATCACAAAAGTATAAACAATATTAACTATTAAATTCACTCAAAAAAAAACCATAATTAATTATAAATAAACAAAACGAAAATGTCTGTGGTTGCCTAGCGACCGAGTGCGGCGCAGTCGCGCTGTCGGCCTTGAGCCGCGAGCGCCGCGCCGGTATCGCCGTCATTTTAGAGCAGCGCAGCCAAAGAAAATTTTTACTCTAGCGAGCGCAGCCCAGGGGGGTGACCATAAGCTCTTAGAGCGGTATCAATTTGATATCGAATAAGGGACAGATGTATCTGACGTGTATACATCTGTCACTTACTTGATATCAAATTGATACCGCTCTAAGAGCTTATGGTGACCCCCCTGGTTACCGATGAAATTAGGCTGTAAGTAGACCTCTTCAGAAATTAGATTAATTAAATTAGTTTTTGAAATGTATTCTAAACATGGATGATAGGAACTTAATTGGTACTGTTTGTTATTATTATTTTAGTGCTTTTATTTTATCTGATTTTAATGATTTTATCTTATCTGATTTTAATGATGAATTTTAACTGATTATTTATTTTATTTTATTGACATTGTATTTGAGTGATTTAATTAAATTTTAATAATAATAATTTATCTTTATTTCAGACGAAAGTCCATAAATTTTTACAGATACAAAGTTAGTAGGGTTGTTAGTAGTACACATAAAAATAAAACATAACAAGGTGTTAGTAATTTGTTAGTAAACAAAACAAGTTAATAATAAATACCGGAGTCTATTTCCTATTTCTGAGCAGGTGTACACTTGCCTAGTACACAGTAAAAGGACTGTTTATTTTGCACGCTAACGTTTTGAGGACAGTGTTGGTGCTACCCCGGACCCTGCTCATCATCGATGCAGTTCTTTTCCTAATGATTGAAAAGAAATCATCGACAGAAGCATCCGCAAATATTGCGGAAGCACTGCAGTACCTGGGTTTTCTTAACACTGCCCTCAGAGCGTCATTGTACTGTACACGCAGGGCGTTTGTAAGCCTGCCGCGTAAAGCTGATCCACAGACTGCACGTGTAAAATGACTGACAGAAGGCTCTGAAAAGTAGCAGTTTTACATCTGTGGTACAGCGTGCAAATCTGCGAGCCAACATATTGCAGCGGACTGCCAACGCCCTCCTTTCCCTCTCTAGGTCTTCATCGTCCCGAGCTTATCTGTCAGCATGTGACCCAAATATTTTACTTTATACACCCTCTCTAGAACCAACCCGCCGATCTTAATTGGTGGAACTTTCGAGGGAGCCTTGTTCCCTGCTTTGTATAGCATGAGAACACTCTTAATAGCATTATATTTGAATCCATGTGACAGGGCATATGATTCACAAATGCCCAGAAGTCTTCTGAGCGCACTCACTGCTGACGGGCTCAGCAGAACCATGTCGTCTGCATAACTAATATTATTGATCATTGTGCCGTCTATTGAACACCCGACCATTGCTCCGCTGAGCCTGCCAATCAGCTGGTTGACAAACAGGTTAAACAAACTCGGGGAGGTCAATCCGCCTTGCCTGACTCCGCATTTCAGATTATATTCCTGACTATGCGAGTTGATCCATCTAACAGCATTCTTTTGATTACTGTACTAATACTTGAGGAGGGATACCAGCTCCCTCGGCACAGTGGTCTCCTCAAGTAGTTTATGCCAAAGAATATCATAAGAAACCAGGTCGAAGGCCCTCGACAGGTCAAGTAAACACGCATATACTGGTGTTTTTCTATCAGTATAGTACCTTACAGTTTGTAAGGTAATATTGAATTTGTTTTGTATTTGATTTAGGTATTAATCGGATTTGTGTGATTTTCAATGCAATGAAATTATCAGAAAATTATTCTTATTATTAGTAACGTTTAGATCAAAATTTTGTAAAATTAAGATTTAATACAAGCGCTTATCCCGCCGACAAACTGTTACGCAGTTTGGTGGGTATACTTAAATGAGTAAAATTTTTTGATCCAAAATAAATGATTTTTTTATTTTTATTATATGTCTACGGTAGTTATTCGTCAGGATAACTTCGTCCATAATTGCACAGACAAAACCTTCAGTTTCCCCGAAACGGCGGAGGGGTACCGTAGCTGAGCCACATCTGCCGCCTCACTCAGGTACTGTGTGAGCCTGGTTGTCTCCAGATCACCGCTATGTGATCGGTAGACACAGGCATAGATGATCTTATCCAGACCCGTGTCCACTAGGGCCCATAGCACTGAGTAATTTGAGTCTTCAAGGTCACGGAGACGCCGATAGCAGATGTCGTCCCGGGCGTACATGCATACACCAGCGCGTGGCTTGAATATGTGCTCCAGGGTAAACCCTGGGTAAGATAGGTACCCCACGTCTGACGGGCATCCGATCTGCGTCTCCGTAAGGAACAAGAGTGCTGGTTTCTCAGTCTCGAGGTGGTGATGGACTGCGACAAGGTTAGAGTGCAGACCTCGGATGTTGCTGAGGTGCACCTTATGTGAGAGTGAGTGCTGCCGCTGTTCAGCTTTTTTTCTCTTGTTCCTAGGCATTATTTTTTTGAGTGAAAATGGAGGGAGAGGAGAAGGAAGTAAGATGAGGTTCCACGCTTGCAACCTACAGACACGCGCCGATAGGACGCCATCAAGGGGGGACTGGTCCGGAGACTGCGGGGACGCCCGAGCCCCACCAGGAATGTCCATTGGGCTGGTCTGGTCTCTGTCCGGGACCGAGTCTGGTCTCCAACCAGCACGATGGCGCATTCTGGATTTTTCGACAGTTGGCGGGGCAGCCTTTCATGTGTGGCTGGCACACTACTTGGGCCCCCAACTACCTGCGGTCGGCCAGCGGCACACCGTGCCTCGGATCCCGCTACGTCCATAACAGCGCGAGTCAGGCCGGCCTGCTTGCAGTGGAACAACTATCTCGACCCAACTCCTCAAGTGGCTGCACCGAACATCATACCGGAACACTCCTAGGCCGCTTGGTGGTACGTCTTTGCCCGGTGGGTGGTCGCAGTTTGGCCTTGTGGGTAGGTAGGTAGGGTCAGTGGTGTCTCATCCCATACAAAGAAACCGTGCTGACGTACTGTACTGATTATACTGATTATTTTTTGTACATCAATCGCGTTCGGTTCCGTTCCATGAATATAGATGGTGATATATCTATCGCCGTGGACCGGCACCGTTCGCCATCGATTTACAAAAAATTATCGGTATAATCAGATGAAAAACGCTAGTTTCCTCGGTACGGCTTCTTAGTATGGGATGAGGCATCTGAAGGCTAGTATTATATTATCTGTGGTAGGGTAGAGAGGAAGGTACCTACCCAGCCAGTTGACGGGAGCGAAGCCGCGGGGGATAGCTAATTACCTATATATGAATGAGCACGTTGATTACTTATGTAAATATATAAACCACTAACTTCCGCTAGCGGCAACACCCGCGTGTAGTGTTTTGTTACTCCAAGGGAAAATTTTACCGGGATGAAATAAATGTGATATTCCAAACTATAATCTATCTCTGTGCCAAATTTCACCCAGATCCGTTCACCCGTTCTGGTGTGATTGAGGAACAAATATCCATCCAGTCATCCATACTTTCGCATTTTTAATTATTAGTAGGATCTTACCACTATTAAAATAATATTTATTATCAGGATGGTACCTTATTATTTCTCACTACATAAAAAAAAAAACAGTCAGTCCCCACCGTCTGAAGCGTATGGTTACGAATCGCGAAACCTGTGCGCGAACGAGTGTTAGTTTTTCGTTCACGGAAGAAATAGATGTCAACAACAAAATGGCCGGTGAGCACCAACCCTAGCCCGCTGCAAATACACGTCAAATCATGTTGATACTAGCTCAAATGCAGGCTCATTTAGACGAGTTACGCAAGTCCCGAGCCAGCAGCCGCTCCAGATCGAGACCAAGTCGCAGCCACTCAAGAAACCAATCAAGGTCAAGACCAGAAGGGTGGATGTGTTGGTACCACCATAAATTCGGCCCTGCAGCAGAGAAGTGTGTGCAACCCTGCGCATATAAATCACCACCGGCGGGAAACGCGAGCGGAGGTCATTAGTGGCGGATGACGCAAACTCCCAGCCACCCACACGCCTTATTATAAAGGACAAAAGCAACAAGGTAGATTTTCTTGTAGATACCGGTGCAGACCTATGCGTTTATCCAAAGTCACTGATTCATACGGCTCGCCAAATGTCTGCCTATGGGTTAGTGGCCGCTAATGGTACACAGATCGCTACATATGGAACGATCCCACTCACGCTTAATCTAGGTCAACGCAGAGAATTCCCGTTTATGTTTGTGGTGGCAGACATATCTAAACCAATTATTGGAATTGATTTTTTAGCGCATTATAATATAATGGTCGATGCGCGCAACCGACGACTTGTAGATGCAACCACCCAGTGTACCGTTAATGGACAGGTAGATGGGTGCAAAACCGAATCAGTCAAAACCATTAACGGTGAAACGCCGTACCACCATCTGTTAGCACAATATGTCGACATTACTCGCCTTGATGGGACTATGCAGAAAACGGTCAAACACAATACTCAACACCACATAATTGTTACACCTGGTCAACCAGTTGCGCAGAAGCCTAGGCGTCTAGCTCCGGACCGCCTGATTGCAGCGAAGAAAGAGTTCGAGTCGATGTTAAAATTAGGCATCGCTCAACCGTCGAAAAGTTCGTGGGCTTCGCCGCTACATATGGTTCCAAAGTGTGAAGACGAGTGGAGGCCGTGCGGTGATTATCGTGGTTTGAATGAAAGAACAGTTCCCGACCAATACCCAGTGCGACATATTGAAGACTTCGCCCAGTGCTTAAGTGAAAAAAAAGTATTTTCAAAACTAGATCTAGTGCGTGCGTTTAACCAAATTCCTATCGCCGAAGAGGACATTCCAAAGACAGCAATAACTACGCCCTTCGGTTTATTCGAGTTTAAGTTTATGACTTTTGGCTTGCGTAACGCAGCACAAACTTTTCAACGATTTATGGACGAAGTGTTATGTGAACTTGATTTTGTGTACTGCTACATAGACGATATTTTAATCGCATCTAGTGACGAAACGGAACATTTAAAACACTTAGAGACTGTATTTGATAGGTTAAGGAAATACGGAGTAATAATAAACCCTGCAAAGTGTGTGTTCGGGAAGTCTGAAGTTGATTTTCTAGGTTACCAAGTGTCATCAGCAGGTACACGTCCGCTCCCCGAAAAGGTTGAAGCAATACGTACCTATCCCTTGCCAACCACCGCGAAGCAGCTACGCCAATTCCTAGGTATGTTGAACTTTTACAGAAGGTGCATACCTAATGCAGCGAGTAGCCAAGCAAGTTTACATGAATTGCTGTGCGGCAACAAAAAAAGGAAAAACACCTATTACTTGGAACGACCAAGCTAAGCGTGACTTTAAGACGTGCAAAGACAGCTTAGCTGAAGCAACGTTGTTAGTGCATCCGAAGCCCGATGCCGAAATTGCTATTTTCTGTGACGCTTCCAACATGTCCATAGGCGCGGCTTTACAACAGAAAATCGGTAATGAATGCCAACCAATTACTTTCTTTTCCAAGAAACTTACGTCCCCTGAACATAAATATTCAGCCTATGACCGCGAATTACTCTCAATATACGCTGCGGTCAAACATTTCAGACATTATATTGAGGCGCGAAGTTTTACAATTTTTACAGACCACAAACCAATAACTTACGCTTTTAGGAAGAAAAATCAGCAATGTTCCCCTAGGCAATTTCGATATCTAGACTTTATTGGACAATTTACTACAGACATACGTCACGTCAAAGGAGAGGACAACATTACGGCCGACCTACTATCTCGCATAGACTCAGTATGTACTGAGATAGACTGGAAAGCTCTTGCATCTCGCAACACAATGACGCGGAGCTTAAAAGCTTAATTGACAATAGAAACTCGTCCCTTAAATTACGCCTTGTTCATTTGTCAGGGTCAGACAAACCAATATTTTGTGACTTCTCTACCCTAACAGCAAGGCCTTTTATTACGGAACCATTCAGAAAGTCCGTTTTCGATATGCTTCATAATACCTCCCATCCAAGTAGCAGGGCAACGACTAAGCTTATCACTAAACGATTTGTTTGGCCATCGATAAATTCTGATTGTAAGTTATGGGCCAGAGCATGTGTTGATTGTCAACGGTTAAAAGTGTCTCGTCACGTCATTACAACACCGGGAACATTTACACTTCCGTCATCTCGATTTGAGCATGTACATATTGACATCGTAGTAATGCCCTATTCTGAGGGATACCGTTATTGTCTTACTTGTGTAGACCGATTTACTAGATGGCCGGCAGCTATTCCCACTGTCAATCAAGAAGCCGACACAGTAGCCCGTGCCTTTTATTCCAATTGGATTGCTCGTTTTGGCATACCACTTATAATCACAACAGATAGAGGAAGACAGTTTGAGTCACACCTATTCAGAGATCTCAAACCCTGACCGGTACGGCTCATTTTCGGACGACGGCTTATCACCCTGCAGCTAACGGCATGGTTGAGCGTTTCCACCGTCAATTAAAGAGTGCACTAAAGTGTCACAATGCAGCAACCAGTAGTTGGACGCGAATTCTCCCTACCATTTTACTAGGAATTAGGTCGTCTTGGAAGGAGGACTTGAAAAGCACATCCGCAGAGTTAGTTTACGGACAGAGCTTACGCCTCCCCGGAGAATTTTTAGGTGACAATCTGACTAACATAACTACGCAGGCAGAATTTGCTAAAGAGCTTCGATCGCATTTTAATAAGCTCAAGCCTGTCGCTAGTACCCAACACGGAAAGAAAAGCACTTTCATTTTCAAGGACCTTAATACCTCTACTCACGTGTTGGTGCGGAACGATGCAGTCAAAGTTCCATTACAGCAACCTTATGACGGCCCTTACAGAGTAATTTCTAGGAAGGATAAAACATTCATATTAGATATACGTGACCGCGAGGTTACGGTATCAATCGATAGACTAAAGCCAGCTTATTTCTTAAGGGATTCTAATTGTCATCCGGACAGCGCTACTAATATTGTCGTAGATCTCGCTCCCGAAATCACTTCACGTTCTCAAACCGCATCTGAATCAGATCCCCAATGTTCACCATCTGTACCTCAGGTTCCTGAACCGCAGGGGCCGCGAAAGTCTGGTAGACGCGTACGATTTCCTGATTACTACCAGGCCAATTTTTCGTGATCTCGATCACTGGGCAGGGGAGTATTGTATGTAGCGCCTCCATTAATTGTTTATTAATAGAATAGGTATTACTTTAGGGAACTTGTATATAAATAGTATTTTAAGTTAACTGTAAATTACCGCTAGCTTAAGGATTCTCACGGCCTGCGCGCAGATGTTATTGCATGTTTTAGGTTATTGTAATGTGCAAGGGACCCTCCTTTGTCTAAGTAGTTTACTGTCTTAGTTTTAAGAATTTAGCGGCATAACCGTAAGGTTTCTGTTGTGATGCCGACGGTTCTTTTGTGAATGTATAACTTTCTATATTTATTGTGCAACCCATTGTAGCTGTAAAAACCTTTGTGTTTTAGTTTGTAACGTGCCGCCTCGATCGTATCCCAGTTTTCAAAAATTGTGTAAAAGTATTCATTCAGTCTCTTTCGGTCTAGGGGAGCGGTCGGTCGGCAGTCTTACTCTTTGTAATTTATCATCATCATCAATACATATAATAAATCTGTAGAAAAGTAATTTTTGTACATCAAAAATATAAAAAAATATAACCTATTTCTAAACACTACACAACAGAACCTATTTCTGGCATTTTTGGAATTTTTCTCTGTTTATCTGTTTGTCTGTTTATTTGTGCACGCATCACGTGAAATGTACGAAACCAATGTAAATAACTTTTATACATAAAAATTGTGCGTAACTTGAAGAATTACTTAGTTTTTGTTTCATCGCAATCGGTTCACTCTATCAAAAGTTAGATGAATTTAAAGTGTTCGGGATGTAAGAGGGTACATTCACGATCTAAGTGCCCCAAGTCAACCTCACCTGCTCGCGGTGCATCCTGCTAAATAACAAACGAGGCTCTGACGACAACCGACAAATGGCGGTATAACTATTTTGATGAATCTTCGCAGCTAAGTGGTACAGACTGGTGATGGGCAGCAGCGTCACCAGTGCGAAAAGCTGCGATCTGCGATCACCAACCCGCATGCCTGCGTGGCGATTATGGGCAAACCCTCCAATTATGACAAGTCGAAATCAACCACGGCCCCCAGTTCCCGGCCGCCCTGCTGTTATACCGGATTATGGCGGCGGTCACGGAGACGGCAGGGCATTCGGGGGTGCGAAGAATCACCGGGTAACGGATGGCCGTCAAACTCAACTGACCTTGGCGACGTATAATGGACGCACATTACGGGTTGATGAGCACCTCGTGCAGCTAGAAGAAGAACTCGAGAGCATAAGGCGGCACGTTCTAGGGTTGAGTGAAGTCCGACGAGAGGGGGAGGATACAATAACCCTCAAATCAGGCCACCTAATGTATTTCCGAGAGGGAGACCAGCTATCCCAAGGCGGCGTCGGTTTCCTGGTAAACAAATCCATCTGTGACAACGTTGTGGAAGTCTCCAGTGTCTCGAACAGGGTAGCGTACCTCATAATTAAGTTAACCGAGAGGTATAGCCTCAAGGTTGTACAGGTTTACGCACCGACCTCGGCACACTCGGACGACGAAGTGGAGGAAATGTTTGAAGACATTTCTAAGGCCTTGCATTCCACCACTAAGACCCACTACAGCGTTCTCATGGGGGGTTTTAACGCCAAAGTGGGAGTACAAAATTGCAGTGATTCGGTAGTAGGATCCTACGGGTTTGGTAGCAGGAATCATAGGGGGCAAATGCTTGTCAACTTTCTAGAAAGAGAGGGTCTCTGAATTCCTTCTTTAAGAAACAGCCCCAAAGGAAGTGGACATGGCGAAGCCCCGATAATCTGACCAAAAATGAGATAGACTTCATCATAACAGATAAAAAGCACATATTCAGGGATGTCTCAGTGATCAACAGGTTTAATACCGGCAGCGATCACAGACTGGTCCGAGGCTCCTTGAATATCAATTATAAGCTTGAGAGAACTCGTTTGATGAAGTCTAGGCTCCGTCCAAATATGCTCCAAACAATGTTGGGATCTCAAGCGTTCCAGTCAGACCTGGAGAACCGTTTCGCTGCCGTGGAAACCGCAAATGGCGTTGACCAGGCGCTCGACCAAATGGTGGAAATCCTCAGGGAAGAAGGTGCGAGATTTTGCAAGATGCGGCGTACGGGCAGGAAGTCTAAACTTTCGGAGGAAACTCTGAAGCTTATGAAGAAACGACGTGAAAATCCACCGGTCACTTCGTCAGAACAGCGGGCACTCAATAAACATATAAGGAAAATGGTACGACGCGACCTCCGACAAGCCAATACGCTCTCTATAGAGAAAGCGATTGAGCAAAACCGGGGGTGGAAAGTGTTTGTCCAGTCACTTGGGAGGAGCCACCTGACGAAGTTGACTACATCTAATGGGAATATCGTCGTTTCAAAGCCGGATATTCTTTCGGAAGTTGAAGACTTCTACGGCCAATCGTATGCAACGCATGCATCTCTGCCTGATCCCGAAAATGAGGATACTAGAGCCACCTTAACCCGCCATTTCACAGAAGACCTGCCTGAGGTAAGCCTAGACGAAATCGAGGCGGCTCTCAAACAGCTTAAAAATGGAAAAGCCCCGGGCGAGGACGGGATTACTACCGAGTTACTGAAAGCGGGAGGACGTGCGGTACTGAAAGAGCTTGGGGAGCTCTTCAATTCTGTCCTGTTCTCTGGGAGAACTCCAGAAGCGTGGCAAAGGAGCGTGGTCATTCTGTTCTTCAAAAAGGGTGACAAAACCCTTTTGAAGAATTACAGACCCATTTCGCTTCTTAGCCATGTATATAAGCTGTTTTCGAGAGTCGTCACAAATCGTCTGGCGCGAAGACTTGACGAGTTTCAACCACCGGAACAGGCCGGGTTCCGAGGAGGATACAGCACCATAGACCACATCCACACATTGCGGCAAATCATACAGAAGTCCGAAGAATATAATCGTCCCCTGTGTTTTGCTTTTGTGGACTATGAGAAGGCTTTTGACTCTATCGAAACCTGGTCT
Organism: Orthosia incerta; assembly: GCA_948252205.1. Lineage (NCBI taxonomy): Eukaryota > Metazoa > Arthropoda > Insecta > Lepidoptera > Noctuidae > Orthosia > Orthosia incerta. Next base: position 17,402,776 of record OX411746.1, on the reverse strand, counting down.
GTTTTGGAATCTATGCAGCGATGCCAAGTGGACTGGCGATACATCCAAGTGCTGAGATGTCTTTATGCAAACGCAACAATGACCGTCCAAAGTCAGGACCGGCAAACTAAGCATATCTCACTGCGTCGAGGGGTTAGACAAGGGGACGTTATTTCCCCGAAATTGTTTAGAAACGCGGTGGAAGATATGTTTAAGACGCTGGACTGGGAAGGACGCGGCATTAATATAAACGGCAAATACATCTCACACTTGCGATTTGCGGATGACATCGTCATAATGGCAGAGTCGCTGCATGACTTGCAGTTGATGCTGGACGGCCTAGCTGGTTCTTCTGCACGCATCGGTCTCCGGATGAACTTGGACAAAACCCAGGTTATGTTCAATACACACATCACTCCGGGATCGATTGTGCAAAAATACATTTACCTCGGGCAAACTCTGCAGTTTGGTAAGAACAACTTTGAGAAGGAGGCTAATAGAAGGATACAGCTGGGCTGGGCGGCGTTTGGAAAACTACGTCAAGTCTTCTCGTCACGTATTCCACAGAGCTTGAAGACCAAAGTCTTCAACCAGTGCGTCCTACCTGTTATGACCTACGGGGCCGAGACGTGGACACTCACGATACGGCTGGTGCATCAATTTAAAGTCGCTCAGCGAGCTATGGAAAGAGCTATGATCGGAGTCTCTCTAAGGGATCGAATCCGAAACGAGGTGATCCGGCAGAAAACCAAAGTTGTCGACATAGCTCACAGAATAAGCAAGCTGAAGTGGCAATGGGCCGGCCATATAAGCCGTAGAACCGATGACCGTTGGAGTAGACGTGTTCTTGAGTGGAGACCGCGAACTGGTAAACGTAAGGTGGGACGCCCTCAGGCTAGGTGGAGTGACGATCTTCGCAGGGTGGTTGGTAGTAGCTGGATGAGAGTTTCCGAAGATCGAAGCAAATGGCGTGCAATTGGAGAGGCCTATGTCCAGCAGTGGACTGCTATAGGCTGATGATGATGATGATGAAAGTGTTCAAGAAGTAAAATTATCACAACACACGCAATTCAGATACTCGGACAGTTGCATGGCGATGTCAAAATTCTCCACGAAAGAATGATGACTATAGAAAAAAATGGTAGGTAGGTAAGTAGGGTAGGCAGGAAGGTAAGTAGGGTAGAGTTGGCAGACAGATGACGGGAGCGAAGCCGCGGGAACAGCTAGTCTATAAAAACTAACTCCAACACGATGTAAAACAAGTACTCATTTCGTGATTCCCGTAAAGCCGACATAGCTAAGTAACCAACCATACGTTCCCGAAAGACCCTTCGGGTACGGAACCATCAAAAAACAGCCTTTGGTCCGCAGCTTACCAAAAAGTAGGTAAAGTTTAGGTTTAGGAAAACATTTATTTTTGTTTTATCGGGTTTAAGTTTCACTTGCCAATTTAATTTGACCCTACATTCCAATGTTGGATTATTCACTTTTTTCTCCTGTTGGTAAGCTGTTTGGCACCCACAGAACAAATTTGTGTTTGGGTACCACTAGTTGGGTGTCATAGAATTAATAAATCATTTTAAAATGACAGAACTGACTCCAACACCTACCTTATAACAATAACAAGCAACGCTACCGTATGTGGTTAACGACCGTCTTATGCAACTATAGAAAGGTGTAGTTCTCGCCAAACTTCTGGGCCCCCCTGAAGTTGGCTTTCCGATGCGCAAGGCACGGATCTGTGCTGTTTATGTATGAGATTTATACCATTGTAGTCATATTCAGGGCGGCCAAGAAGTTTGGCGAGAACTATACAATGCGTGCCACGAAAGATGAGACTCGCTCTGTTCGTCGCCCCAATGACGCCCGGTTTTTCCCGCACTCGTACCGCTGAAAAGACCTATAAATCGTCGACTGCGCAATTCAAACCACGTGCCGTGTCAAGTCTTATCTTTGGTGGCACGCGCTGTAATGTTCTAGTTTTTTACCACAAACTATATGCATACTCACATTATGATGCTTTCCAACTTTAATGTTACCCCTTTTTCGAGTCCTTGTTTCGACAGACTTGTCCAAGAGAACGACATCGTTCCGAATCATATTGGCATAATTAACAATAAAAGCTGACAACTCTTCAGGGTTTGCAGGATCAGGTTGAATGGAATCAGTGTCGTAATTGGTTCCTAGATTGGCAGAATTGCCTAATATCTCACTGTCTCGAGCCAATCGCAAGATGTAGTTTTTCCTTTTGCGAGTTCTCTGGTCTTCTAGCATGTACTCGTCAACGTTCGAATTCTTCATTGCCATCAATTTCGGGACTAGTGACTGAATGAAGAATCCAAAACATAGTATTACGAAGACTAGCGGCCGTGTTATCTGGAAACAAAAATTACGTTGAAATAGTTATAAAACGCACTTAACGAAAAATTGGACACGAGGACTGAATTAAACCAGTGACGACGTGCAGCAACCAATTTTAAAATCACTGCGCCAATTGATTAAGTTAGCAAGACACCTATTTAAAATATTAATATCTTTTCCAAATTCTTGTCCTTCATAAAAGTATAGCAGAACAGCTGCAGCAGTGTCTCAAAAAGAAAAAAAATAAACTTGAAAACCAAGAACGTGCAGCGACTGCAGGTATCGTACCTTATCGTTATCTGCAAATACCTAAGCTTGCACAACATTAACGTTAAGTCGCTCTTGCAGCAAATTAATCATCATGCCTTTTTGACGAGGCTTCAAGTTCCTTTATATCTCATTATGTTATGTGACTAGGTATAGTAAAGTATTACTGAGCAGAGTTATGCCTCTACCTGTATTGGGCAAAATGTAATCTAACTACTGATTACTAACTACGACTACATAAAGTAATTAGTAATCATAACTACAAACTACATAAAAAAATCGAAAATGTAGTTAAAAATTTTGACTACTAACTACTAATTTGCAAAAGCACTAGGAAGTGGTGAAGGGCGGGCGTTTTTGGGGGACTGTCTTATGTAATTTTGACGTTCGGAAAGTGCTGATTCTCAGCCTAGTTTGAATAAATGACTTTTGAATTTGAATTTAATTGTAGTTGCAATCACGATTACTTTTTATAACTACAGATTTAAAATGATTTTGCGTCATTAAAAAAAAAATACTACCGACATCCAAATAAGAAAACTACAAAGTGAAAAATAACTTTATTTTTGGAAGTGGGTGTCTTTCGTAGGTACCATTTTTTTGCCTTATGGACACCGACTTCCAAAAATAAAGTTATTTTTCACTTTGTAGTTTTCATATTTGGAAGTCGGTAGTTTTTTTTTTTAAGTTTTTTTATTTTTCACTGTTTAGTTGTACCTACCTACCTAATAGGCAAGTTGTTTAGTAAGTTTCCTATAACGCCAGAATAGATTACCCGAATATCATGAAACTTGAACAAAACCGATCAAATGAAATGAGAGATCTGCTTACCCCTTAAGAGCGTACTGGCGTGATGTTATGTTATGAAATGGTATAAACAATAAACAGACATGCGATTGCAGCAGTCCCGAGAGATTTGCCGTTATTTATTGAAGAGTTCTGTTGTATATCTTCGAAGTTCTTCACCAGATCTTCACCAAATTAAAATGGGACCAATTTCGAAACATACTCTTTCAAACAAAAAAATATTTTTTTAAATCGGTTCACAATTGACGGAGACATCGGTGAACATACATACAAAAAATAAACACATACAAGAAGTCGAACATAGAACCTCCTCCATTTTCGAAAGTCGGTTAAAAAGCAAACACGCGCGATAGTCGTTCATGTAAGTATAGTCCTCGCCAAACTTCTTGGCCGCCCTGAAGTTGGTTTACCGGATGCGCGAGGCACGAAACGGTGCTGTTTTTGTATGAGATTTACTACTGCGCAGCCATTGTAGCCAACTTCAGGGCGGCCAAGAAGTTTGGCGAGAACTATACATGAACGACTATCGCACGTGTATCGACTTGTCGTTTGGTAGGTAGTTTTTGTATAATATGAGGTGTGGATGAAATAACAACGCACATGTTTTAGATAACGTATTACAATGAAGATGGCGGCGGCACCAAGCGTTCCTCCTAATCAGTGTTGCCATAGACATATCCTAATATACAACAGTTTTTAGAGCATCGCGTTGTAGTCACGTGTGTTAGAGCAAGAGCGCACTATAGCACGCTCTCGCTCGCTTTTAACAAAGATGACTTTTTTCAATTTGATAGCTCTTCTTCAGATAATGAGGAAGATGTATGCAGAGTCCAGAGGTCAAAAGCAGATCTGATTGTTTCTTGTTATTTATCAGATATGGATCGAGAACTAAATTGTCTTCATAGATATCCAGAAGTGAAAAAAGTATTCATAAAATACAATACTCCATTATCCTTCTTCGGCTCCAGTGGAAAGACTGTTTTCATACGCAACTTTGATAAACCATCCCAAATCCCAAAGGCTATCGGATGAAATGTTCGAAAAACGTGTAGTACTAAAAGCTAATTTAAATGATTAACCCAATCAACCTTTTTTGTTGATTTATTTGATTCGAAAATAATTTGAATTGCTGAGTAATTTTTTGATGTATGGTATTTACGTACATGTTTTTTATTTTTTTGATTACATGCCAATAAAAAGTCATTAAGATCTGATAAGTATAGGTACATAATATCTACGACTTTAATCCTTGCATTTGATTATTCATGAAAATAAACATAGGTATGTGCATTAAACGGTTTTTTTATGCAGCCATAATCCAAAACATATATTACTACACATTACATGTTTATTTAATTGCAAAATATAAGTTCATAAAACTGAAATAATCAGTAATTATAACTACTAGATTGCAGCAATCAAATTACCAACTACTTAATGTAGTTTGATTACTGTAGTTAAGTTACATGTAATCATAACTACATGTAGTTATTAACTACTTTTAATCGTAATTAGTAATCGAATTACAAAATTGTAGTTAACTAGGCCCTACACGGCTGGAGAATTAAAGACGTGATGTCTTAATCAGGCGTGACGTGACTTAGATATTTATTGTACCTGTGTTCCAAGATTTTTATCTCCAAAATTGTATCAAAATAAAATAAATTTCAAATAGGTAAGTACTCACCATTGTAGTACAGCTTTCTCAAGTTTTCGCAAAAGACTGATGTTCTTGGGAAAAAATTCCACCCTTATATAGCAGATATTGATTGATAGATGGATAAAATGGTCCATTAGTGAGAAGAAAACGACGCGTTGTTGTTTATAATTGATCGAAGATGAGTGGTATCAGTTAGCACTGCTGAGGTAACAAAAGCCTTTTCTTCGTATCGTAAACTTTGTCGTAAATCGTAATAAATCATATCCGTCGTTGATAAAAACAATAAAAGAGACATATAAATACTTTAAAAAACTAAACCTATGGCAATAAAGCTGACGAACTGAAATTTAAACTTCTTCGTTCTATGTTCGACTTTAGGTTTTTTATAAGAATATATTAAAAAATGTGTAGCTTAAGGAAGGAAATATCGTCGTTGATACTGCAATACTGCGTAACTAACAATGGATAATACCGCGGAAGTACAAAAGTATCAAGTTTTTGATTTCGCGGCAATGAGATAATGATGCCGATTGGCTATGGACCACATTTACAGTTCGGCACATCGTTCATTCAATATGCAACCAATCACAACTAGTTAAGGTTACACTAGTCAAAAATTCTTCCATACAAACGTAGTTTGGGGATTATTCCACTGTTTGACGATGTACGTTCAAAATAAAAAGTGATATCAATTTGTCTCATCATTATCTAGCCCTGTATAGAAGCATAAAAGTAAAAAAATAAAATATTTGAAAGTTATGAGCGTCGAAAGGTCCACATTTAGACACAAATTTTAACGCATTTTTGGGCGCAAATAAATACCATAAGAAGACGGAAAATTGCAAAACGGCCTCGATACAGGGATAGATTTGTAGTTTAACAATGCAAATAATTTTATTTTGAACAGATAGATTAAGTAGTTTTTTTATGATATCTAGACAGCCAAAGATCTGTTTATAAAATTTCGTGCGCTCGATTTCGTCCTAAATCATTATCCATTTCGCTACAAATTTTCAAAAGTGTGTATTCGTACGCGAACTAGCTTCCTACTGCTCATCACAGCATCTATATCTTCCACACGTGTTGTCGGTTGATATAAAATGCATTTTAACCCCGCGCACAAAATAGTTCGTGCCGTCGACTAGTGTACCCTTAAAACCGCGTGAGCGAACCTGTCAAAATAATTTGACCAATACCGCGCATTTTCGCAAACATAACAATTAACAAGAAGACGCATTCTTTTTGGGTGGTGCTCCAGAGAATATTTTTTTTAGAGTAGGTAATACGAAGCTGATCGGTAAGTTTTTTTGTATTTTGTTTTAATTACTTTTAATGCTTGTTTCTCAATCAATTTGATAACTTATTAGAATCAATAAATTCACTTATTTTACAAGGAAAACTTTTTTTTTTTAAACAAAAACTTGCACTTATTGTTGTGATGGTAGTTCCGTAGTTATGATTTTTTATGTTTTACTTTATGTGTTAGCTAGTTACGCGTTTTGTTTATGAAATACTTTAATTTCAAGTATTTTTAATTCAAGAGCAGACCAATAGCGCCTGGCTTAAAAATAATTACAATGGGGATGTGAACGCAAAGCTGAGCGCAAATGTCGCTGGCGGCGTAATGGCTGCTGTCAAATCATTTTTGATTTGTTTGCTTTGTTTTATTTTTTATTATTGTTTGTGTTTTGCTTATCTCGTGTCTCCTATGCGGGTCACAAATAAATATTTTTTCTTTCTTTCTTTCATGACGTTTTTTTGTTATTTTTTGTGTTTAAACCGGTCTACCATAGTTAATGATAATATTTATTGTCCCTGGAAGCTTAAGGAATTGAAATACGAACTATAGAAATGAGGAGCTAAAGGATAACTGGAAATAAAACAGATTTTATTGAGAGGCAGACTTTTATATAATAAAATATTTTTCATCGGTGATATTTTCTAGATTTGGCCATTTTTTTAGTTGTATCTAACGATCTATATCTAACTTGACTCATGGTAGGAAAATTTCCAAAAAATTAGAGAACATTACTTTAATGTGTTGGTAATCTTTACGTTTTAGGTTAGAAATATTATTTTCACTTCTCATGCTCTGAAATTGCTTATTTGTGCAGGATATAGGCTGCGCAAAATCGGTTTTTGTGCACAAGTGCATTAACGTATCTACTTATAAATGTATCTATATTAAGGCAAAGAAAATGAGCCATACAGCCAAACACAATAAAAAGTTCACAGATAGAATTTGTTATTTTATAATATTTACTTTAATTTATTTGCCTTTTATGTGTTTTTAAGACATAAAAGATATTAAAATAACCTATATTTAATTAATTTGAAAAATATATATAGAAAAATAATTTAATAGTAGGCTGTATAGGTCTGCAGCCCAAGCCTAATATCAATGTCGTAGGATTAAAAAAAAGCGGCGGGAAACAGGTATTGATTTTTCGTGCGTTTGTTAATTCAATATTCAGAACTGTACTAATTTTACTTTGAATATTAATTAAAGAAATGTTATACTAGGTACTGTTTTATTTCCTCGCAATCGAAATGAAAAGCAGAGTTTATAACTCGTCCAAAAAACCATTTTATCCTCGACATTACAATCAGCCCTTGCCTTCGGCTCGGGCTGCTAATAGTCTCGGATAAAAATGGATCGTTTTGTGCACACATCACATCACATCATCAGTCTATTAATGTTCCCACTGCTGGGACACAGGCCTCCTCTCTGTGAGAGGGCATGGGCCATTATCCACCACGCGGGCCCAGTGCAGGTTGGTGAATGTCACATGTCTTCGAATTTTTGGTTCTAGGACATGCCGGTTTCCTCACGATGTTTTCCTTCACCGTTTTGAGAGCAGTAGTGATGAAGTAATTTACACAAAGTAAAGCGCCTGCCTGGGCTCGAACCCACGACCTACAACTTGTATGTCGCGGCCGATACCACTGGGCCACCACCGCTCTCGTTTTGTTCACTCATTGTAAAATCTACTATTTGTTTTCGGCAATCAAAGCACTAAAGCACGAAATCTTCTGAAGGCCAAGCAAATGACATTCCTGCTGTAGAACTTTATCAATACGTTAATAGCTCCACTATATCGCCGAAAATTACCAAGCAACATAATAAGAGTTACTTTGACAGGCACATGCTGAGATAGGAGCCTTTTTGGTCTCGCACGGGGTTTTTATTTTTAATTTTGTTTAATTTTAAGCTGATTTCTCGTGTCTCCTGTGCGGGTCACAAATAAATACTTTTTCTTTCTTTCTTTTTTCTTTCACATAACATAACCTATAAATATGTAGGTATAGCCTTTGCCGAGTTTTTTTAGCGTTGTATCTTTGGGCAACAAACACTGACCTCTAACTTGTATATTAGAGGTCAGTGGCAACAAATGAACACCGAGGTTGGTACATCCTGGTGGTACAGCACACATAGACATATTTGGAGAAAATTAGAATTTACTGAATGATAGGTTATAAAATGTATGGATTTGACAGCATTCAATAGCCATAGCGACGATGCGCCACCTATCGTGAAAAAATGGCAGTTCACATCCCCATTCGTGGGTAGCTTTCGAGTATTTCTCAATATCTTTTATTTTTGTTTAAGACGTTCATGGAAGAAGAGTCAGTTGTTGACGAGGCTGTAGTATGGAGAAATGCCGACTTGAGTAGTAATGCTGTCACATTACTTGTGATGATATTGATAAGTGGGTACTTTAATAATGTTGGTGGTGGAAGAGAATCTTACTATTAAATATGGCAGTCATTGCTGGAGCTTGTTGTTTGAATCACCTTCTACTACCTTTACATGGCGCAGCCGGTTATTGTTAAAATATAATTAAATCAAGTTATCAGTGAGTGAAAAAAAAAATATATTATAAAAATATAAATAAATATAATAAAATATAAAAAACATAATAAAATATAAAATAATAATATATTAATAAAAATGGAAACAGTGTTAACACCACCGTCTCCGTTCCAATTTGATGAGAACTCGATTGATGTGGCGTCGGGCAAGCTGAGTGATAGCTGGGAACGATGGAAGAAGGGCTTCATGATATATTTCAACGCATGTGAGCTATCGAAAAAAACATCAGTGATACAATTCAACATTTTCCTGCACATCGTAGGCGAGCAATGCCGAGAAATATTAGAACAAAGCGAAGAATCAACTTTAGACGGTGCGTGTAAAAAGTTAGATGAACACTATATAACAAAGAAAAATTTAACGGTCGAACGGCACAAGTTTTTTACACGAGATCAGCAGCAAAATGAGTCGATAGATCAATATGTGTTTGATTTGCGGTAATTGTCCAAGACATGTGAGTTTGGAGATTTAAATGATGATCTAATAAAAGACCGACTTGTGTGTGGTGTGACAAGCCCAGCAATTAGAGAAAGGTTACTACGAGAAGGGGACCTAACATTAAATAAAGCCTTGGAGATATGTCGAGCAGCGGTAGTTTCAAGAATGTACTCAGAAAACATAAAGAAGGAGAATGAAGCAGTTCACAGTATTGAACAGGACAGTAGCATAAAAGAAGAAAAAAACGACATATGGGCATTACGGCGTCACAATAAAGTAGGATATGGAGTGTCATCACCTACTAAAACATGGGACGGTAATATGAAAGAAGAAATGCGATCACGCGGTGTACACGAGCGAGGAGGCGCAGGCTGGCGCGGCGGGCGCGGGGTCGTCGCAGGCGCCGCTCGACCGATGCAGCAGCCGACGAATAGACCGCGCACGACGCGGACGCCCCAGTGTCGCAGATGTGGTAGTATGCACGGAAGGAATGCTTGTCCGGCATTTGGTAAGAGGTGCCTACGCTGCTCAAAAATGAACCATTTCGCAAAAGTGTGTGGTGTATATTTTGTGGAGGAATCAGACGAAAAGGTAATATTTACATTAAATAAAGACTTGAGTGATTGGACTTTAGATTTGAAAATTAATGAACATTGCATAAATTTCAAGTTAGACACGGGCGCAGATGTTAATGTGCTACCGATGCGTTACTTGTCCAGATTAGGAATATCTATTGATAAGTTATTGCAAACGAATACTAAATTGAGCGGTTATTCGGGTGATTTAATTACAGTCTTAGGAAAAACATATTTAAAAGTATATCATAAGAACAAGTTGTATTTATTAGAGTTCAAAATTGCAGATGTTAATAGCACGCCTATATTGGGACGTCATGCGTGTGTTGAAATGAATTTAATAAAGAGGGTTATGTCTGTGCACAGGTCTGATATTAAATCAAAGATACATAAAGATTTTAAAGACGTTTTTGAGGGTATAGGTTGTCTGCCGGGGGAATATAATATTCAATTGAGGGACGACGCCGTCCCCGTAGTACATGCGCCTCGCAAATTACCATTTGCGATCAGCGAGGACGTAAAGAAAAAGTTATTGGAAATGGAGTCACAAGGTATTATAGCAAAGGTAGAGGGTCCCTCTGACTGGGTTAGCAGTATAACTGTGGTAAAAAAATCGAACGGTGATTTGAGAATTTGCTTGGATCCGAAAGAATTAAATCAAGCTATCAGGAGAGAATATTTTAAGCTACCAACGATAGAGGAAATTATGTCAAAATTAGCCAGGGCTAGGTATTTCAGCACATTAGATGCTTCTTCAGGGTTTTGGAACGTGAAATTAGGAGAAAGTAGTAAACTCTGTACATTTAATACACCATTTGGTAGATTTAAATTTTTACGAATGCCATATGGGATATGCTCGGCCTCAGAGATCTTTCATAAGAAAATATACGAACATTTTGATGATATAGAAGGTGTGTGTATGTATATTGACGATTTATTAATATATGCTTCAGATCAAAACAAACATGACGAGATTTTAAAGAAGGTACTAGAAAGATGTAGAAAAATTAATTTAAAATTAAATATAAATAAATTGCAAATTACTTTATGTGTGCTTGTTTGAGAATGAAATGTAATTAAATGATGTAGGAATATTGTCTACGTAATTGATTTCTTACGATGCAATAGTAATATTATAAAGAAAACATAATGAATATATTATAATATAATAAATAATAATAATAATTTTAATATACATAAATTTATCATGGAAGACAATGATCTAATTAAATTTGTCATAATTAAGAAAACAGTATATTAATGATGTTACGAGTACTGTAGGTTTTGAGATTAATTAGTTAATATTATGAGTACTCACTAGCTGATCATGCTTGTTAAATTGATAAGGTATATACATGCATGATATTAATGAACATACATAATTATATTACATGATTTATGGCAAAAAAAAAAAAAAAAAAAAAAAAAAATATTACTTTTATTTTTTTTGTAATTTTGTTAAGGGAGGAAGATGTGATGATATTGATAAGTGGGTACTTTAATAATGTTGGTGGTGGAAGAGAATCTTACTATTAAATATGGCAGTCATTGCTGGAGCTTGTTGTTTGAATCACCTTCTACTACCTTTACAATCTAGAGCTTCAAAATCGACGCCAGGCACTTGTAATTATAAGGAAGCATATTTTGATCAAAAGCGTGCCGGCAACCCACAGATATTTCAAAAACCTGTCGAAGAAATTTTCACGTCATGCGAGCGTACCGTCCCTCATGGAGTTCCGCAAGGCAGTGTACTCGGACCACCCCTGTTTACACTCTATATTAATGACTTCCCTAAATCCATTAAACATCCCATGACACTGTTTGCGGATGACAGTACGATAACTATACCATGCCATACTAAGAATACATATGAAACGGACATAAAAATACATTAATTGAAGCAGTAACGTGGCTGAATAATAATAATTTGAAAATTAATATAAATAAAACTTTGATTATGCACTTTAGCCAACGATCATCATTATTCTCTAGTCTTGACATCGAATATAATAATAATAAAATACAGACAGCTAATAGTACAAAATTTTTAGGACTAACAATCGACAGAAGCTTAAATTGGAAAGCGCATATTGAGGCTCTAGCCAAAAGAATAAGCAGTGGTGCATATGCGTTATATAAATTATCACGTACTCTAAATATAGAGGCGCTATTAACGGCCTACTATGGTTTAGTTGAATCCGTTATTATAGATATGGTGTTATCTTCTGGGGTAACTCAACCGACAGGGATATCATCTTTAGAAGACAAAAGTACTGCTTGAGATCTATGTTTAATCTCAAAACTACCGATAGCTGTAAAAAATATTTCATTAAATATAAAATATTAACATTACCTTCACTTTATATATTAGAAATGGCAATGTTCGTAAAAACAAATCCACATTTGTTTCCTCGTATGGCAGACAAATTTCCAAGAAATAGGCGTGATGATAGCAAGCTATATTTACATACATCAAAAACTGCACTTATGCGCAAGAGTGTTTTTTGCATGGCACCAATTATCTACAATAAATTGCCCAAAAGTTGGAAAGAGCAAACTATACCTAAATTTAAACAAACAATAAAATTGATTTTGGCACAAAAAGCATATTATAGTATAACAGAATTTTTAAACGACTCATGGTGATTATTATAAATAATTTGACCATAATAACTAACATTGTAGTAATTATGGTCATGTAGTAGTGGCGAACTTAGAAATCCCTATAATATTATAAATTTCATTATAATTGAATGTCTATTAAAGTGATGTAAATCTTCATTGTGATAATTGTTATCTTTAATATTGGACTAGGAAAATAAATTATAAATCATTGGATAATGTAAATAATATATAATATAAGAAATCTGTTTGTGTGAATAATGTTTAATGTATAGTTGTAAAATTTAAAAATCATTAATTCAATAATAATAATAGTACCTAAAATATTTGCACGCCATGAGAAGTGGCAGACATGTCGTGAGCCACTCTTATTTAAGATCTTGCATGCATGTATTATTTTAATTATGTATGTATACACATGTTTGAGCAAATAAAATTTCTTATTCTTAACAAATTCCATGTACAGCTACGAATATCGAAAACTCTATTGCTGACTGTGATACTTTGACCACAGTTTTAGAACCTGTCCCTAGCTCAACAGGTCTTCCGAAAGTTGTTACTGAGTCATTGTTGGATTTTTCTGACGACTCTGTTGTTGACAATGTGCTTTTTCTAACAATCATAATAATAACATAAAAGACACAATTTTTCTATAAACGATTTTCTTTCTGCATTACATAATCTTCTCTCTCAGTTCAATATTTCACCGTCCAACTTGGCTCAAACCTAATCATATTTTTAAAATCAATGTTTATTTAACCATTAGAGAGGATAGATGTGATTGGTATGGTGGAGTAATAATAATAATACTTATCAAGAATTCTATCCCATTCTCTACTATTACATTGCCTCCTCACAGTGAGGAAATTTCAATTGTAGCTATTAAAATGCATCATAATTGTCTTGTTTCTATTTATGTTCCTCATCCTTCTTCTTCAGTTCTGCAAGAGATGAATACGAGTAATCTCTTTTCATTTCTTCCAAAGCCATTCTTAATATTAGGGGACCTTAATTGCCATCACCAATTGTGGGGTTGTTCGACTTCTACTTGTAATGGGGATGAATTACTAGATATAATAGACCTACATAATTTATGTATCTTGAACTCAGGAGCTGCTACACGTCGTTGTGGTCCCAATCAGAACCAAAGTGCAATTGACCTTTCTATCTGTTCACCAAGCTTACCTTCTTAAACTTTGGATATTCTAACCTCCACTTGTGGTAGTGACCATTTCCCAATAGTCATATCTTATCCTCTTTCCAAACCAAAGGCACCATTAAGGAGATCTAATTTAAAACAAACTACCTAATAGAAATACTAATGACTGGGACAAATATAGAAACATTGTTGGCAGAAAACTTTACACCTTGCCTGTTATTGCTGATGGCAATGAAAATAGTTGTGCTGAAGCTTTAGCACACATATTAATTGCAGCGGTGGATGAAGTTTTTCCTGCAAAAAATAACAACATGAGCACAATTGCTTCACCTCCATGGTGGGACTCCGAGTGCACAGAATTGATTAAAAAACATAAAGAAGCCGAATTTAATTATACTCGTAACCACGATAACTATGTCTGATATTAATTTTGTAACCGTTAGTAACCTAATTAATGAAACTTCTAAAATATTTAAGAAGAAAAAATTTGAATCTTGGCGTAACTTTTGCTCATCAATTTCACCGAATACTCGCCCTTCGATTGTCTGGCGCAATATTCGTAGATTTAGGTCTATTTATATCACACCCTTCTCCTATTCCTGATTCTTTAGCCAGTTAATTTTTAGATAAATTAGCTCCTCCTTGGGTTCCTGCGGCTATTAACCCTATCCTGTCCCCCATATCTAATAACCAAGACATTTCAGACTGTTCAGACACACATTCGAATTAAAGGGTGTTATTCATAGAACTAAGGATTCTGCGCCAAGCATTGATGGCATCCCGTATTCTTTTTTTACTAATTTGAATGACAATGTCCTCAATTATTATTTGGATCTTATTAATTATTTTATGAATACAGGAAATATCCCTGTTGAATGGAAACGTCAAATGGTGTTGTCATTCCTTAAACCAAATAAAACTACATCGGATGCTGCCTCGTACCAGCCCATAGTTTTGTCTTCAATTCTGATTAAATTAGCTGAACACTTAATTAAGAATCGCCTAGAATGGTATGTCGAAGGTAAGGGTCTTTTGGCGGAATCACAGTATGGCTTTAGAAAAGGTAAAAGCACTGACTGCTTAAGTATTTTTTCATCCGATATTCGGTTATACTTCTCTGATAATCAATCCACCGTTGCAATTTTCCTAGATATTAATGCAAAATGCAAATTATGATATAATGTATTATCAGTTTTACGAAATAAATTAAAAGCCTAAGAGGTTCCCTCGAATTTGACGAATTTCATTATTAACAACCTGACCGAACGCTCTGTTAACATGATAATAGGAGATCATGATGTCTCCCATCTTGTATGGAGAGGTCTCCCACAGGGTTATGTGCTCAGTCTCCTTCTGTACAATATTTACACTTTTGATTTGGATTCTTCCTTTTCTAGTCATGTTAAGGTTCTTTAATGTACCTACCGACGATTTATTATAATATTCTTCAAGTCAATCTGTTGAACAAGCTAGCTTTGCTATTAATTCTGCTTTATCTACTTTAGAGTCATGGTTATATTTAAATGGTTTGGATTTGTCCACGTCTAAAAGTGCGGCTGTTTGGATATTGAAATGGTGGTATAGGGATAACAAATAAAAAACCGAAATATCAAGATCCACATTTTATGTTTCAAATTCTCAATGGTTAAAATGTGCCCGTAGCGGCTGATTCACAATTTAACTGATATGGAAAGACATTTTCGAGTTGCTTTCCCGATTGTCGTAAGTTAGTCATTGCACGTTGGTTAGATCACTCTTCCGTAGTAGTCTCGGGCACAAAAGCATCCCACGCTGATAGGACGATATTCACCAACCCATTTACGATGTAATTCATCTGGCAATATAAACTCGGAAACTTGACTTTGCGTCTCCCTCCTTTTGATTACTGTTAACTAAAACAACATAAAATTTGATTAGGTTCGCAGTTATTTATAAAATCAAAAATATAATGTAATGTCATTATTATTACGTTGTATTTAGTTTCGTTGCACTGATACGGCCATGGGCATGACTGTTTGCCACAGACGAAAATGTCTACGTCACTCGGGAACGTGTCTTCGCCCAAGGGTAATAAAGTTTTCTGGAATAAAAAATGACATACTGGTCAATGCAAATATTTTCAGTTGTAGTACCTCAGTAGATATTTAAGTGATTTTATGCTTACGTTAGGGTTACAAGCGCAGGAAGGATCCGGTATAGCTTGCTAAAATCATAAATTAAATGTTACAGTAATATTTTTGAGTTCCAGTTCTGCTCACATGAAAACCTAATCCTATACTATTAAACGAGCAATATTTGTAATCACTTTCTCGAAAATAGCTCTAACGATGCAATTGCATTTAGCCAAAGGGGCTTTCGGGGGCGAAAAATCGATCTATGTCTTATCTGGGAAAATTAGTTTTCTCGAAAAAAAAATGTTTTACATATTTTCACACGAGCAGATATCGGTCGCCCAGGTGCTGAATTATAATTGTTCTATCTCACGATGACATGTTACGTGACTTTTATGACGCCGAAATAAGATTCATTTTGCTACGATTCACACGTCATCGTGAGATAGAACAACTATACCTAGGTATAACATAACATCACGCGTGTATTCCCCGAAGGGTTGGGGAGAGGTCATCATCATCATCATCAGCCTATTAAATTTTCCCACTGCTGGGACACAGGCCTCCTCTCTGTGAGAGGGAATGGACCGTAATCCACCACGCGGGCCCAGTGCGGGTTGGTGGATGTCACATGTCTTCGAATTTTTGGTTCTAGGACCATTGAGGTATTAATGTACTACGCACGTACATATTATCTCAATGTATAGGACATGCCGGTTGGTTCGAGGGGAGAGGTGCACCTATGTAAACACACATTTCGCCAGTTATGGGTAAGTCTTATGTAAACGAAGCCTGCAATGAAGGAATTGATATTTGTTGCACGTCACTTCAAAAACTCAAGCGTCCACAAAAAATAAATAATCACCATACTGTTTTTTTTTCTTTTTTGTATAGTCTTCCTACATAAAAAATATTTTCGACTGTATTGATTTCTAAAGACTTCACTGTTTATGAGTGTTATTTCTGCACTATTATTGTAATTACTATATGATATAATTTTGTTTTTGCATGTTGTGCCTATTGCATCATATTGTACACTTACGTTTATTGCTTGTATCTTAAGGTTATTATTAGTGTAACAATTGTAAAAGGCCAATAAACAAATAAATAAAGGGTGCGAGCTAATTGCCATCAACCGGACACAATGCCACTATGAATTAGGTATACAGGTTGACATTAATCTGGTTACAGAAACTATGCAGACGTGACCGGAAAAAAATGAAATAAATAACCGGCCAAGTGCGTGTCGGACTTCGCACATATAGGTTTCCATACCAAACTGCAAAATGAAGTTGGTTGTAATAGGAAAAATGCAGGCATTGCATAGAAATAGTCTGATTTATCAATATATTGGTATTTGTTAGTAAAATATACGTAATAATAAACATTATCACGAAATTTCAAGATCATAAGTCAAAGGGAAGTAAAAAAATGCTTCTTATTTAATTTGACCCTGCATTCCAATGTTGGTTTATTCACTTTTTTCCTCCTGTTGGTAAGCTGTTTGGCACCCACAGAACAAGTTTGTGTTTAGTTGAGTGTCATAGAATTAATAAATCATTTTAAAATGACAGAACTGACTCCAACAACTACCTTATAACAATAACAAGCATCGCTACCGTATGTGGTTAACTACCGTCCTATGCAACTATAGAAAGGTAGCAGATAGTTCTCGCCAAACTTCTGGGCTGCCCTGAAATTGGCTTTCCGATGCGCAAGGCACGGATCGGAGCTGTTTATGTATGCGATTTACTACTGCGCAGCCATTGTAGTAGTCATATTCAGGGTGGCCAAGAAGTTTGGCGAGAACTATATATAAAGCGTGCCACGAAAGATGAGACTTGACCGCGCCTCCCGTGCTCTCCGCCGCCCCGATGACGCCCGGTTTTTCCCGCACTCAGACCTCATACCGCTAAAGAGACCTATAAATCGTCTACTGCGCAAGTCAAACCACGTGGTGTTTCAAGTCTCATATTTCGTTGCACGCACTGTAATGTTCTAGGTTTTTACTGGGATACATTTCACAAACTATGCATACTCACATTATGATGCTTTCCAACTTTAATGTTACCCCTTTTTCGAGTCCTTGTTTCGACAGACTTGTCCAAGAGAACGACGTCGTTCCGAATCATATTGGCATAATCAACAATAAAAGCTGACAACTCTTCAGGGTTTGCAGGATCAGGTTGAATGGAATCCGTGTCGTAATTGTTGCCAAGATTGGCAGAATTGCCTAATATCTCACTGTCTCGAGCCAATCGCAAGACGTAGTTTTTCCTTTTGCGAGTTCTTTGGTCTTCTAGCATGTACTCGTCAACGTTCGAATTCTTCATTGCCATCACTTTCGGGACTAGTGACTGAATAAAAATGAAGAATCCAAAACATAGTATTACGAAGACTAGCGGCCGTGTTAACTGGAAACAAAAATTACGTTGAAATAGTTATAAAACGCACCTACCGAAATATTAGACACCCAGTACTGAATCCAACCAGTGACGCCATGCAAGGTAACCAATTTTAAAATCACTGCGCTAACAGATTAACTTAACAAGACACCTATTTAAAATATTACCATATTTTCCAAATTCTTGTCCTTCATAAAAGTGCATAGCAGAACAACTGCAGCAGTGTCTCAAAAATAAAATTTTAAAACTTGAAAACCAACGACGTGCGGCGGCTGCAGGTTCCTCATCGTTATCTGCTAATACTTAAGCATTTGTACAACTTTACCGTTGAGTCGCTCTCGCAGCAAATTAATGCCTTTTTGACGTGATTTCAAGTTCCTTGATACAAGTCATGATTTACATAATCTCATTATGTTATATGAATATAGTAAACTACATATTACTGAGCAGAGTTATGCCTCTACCTACCCCTTTGAGGAATATAGACGTGATGTCTTAATCAGGTGTGCGTGACTTAGATATTTATTGTACCTATGGGTTCCAAGATGTTTATCTCCAAAATTGTATCAAAATAAAATAAATTTCAAGTAGGGACTCACCATGACTGTAGTACAGCTTTCTCAAGTTTTCGCAAATGACTGATGTTCTTGGGAAAAATTTCCACCCTTATATAGCAGATATTGATTGATAGGTGGATAAAAGGGTCCATTAGTGAGAAGAAAACGACGCGTTGTTATTTATAATTGATCGAAGATGAGTGGTATCTGATTACACTGCTGAGGTAACAAAAGCCTTTTCTTTGTATCGTAATGGACTTGGTGACAAGGGTTATTAGGATTATGACAAGGTGTAATGGTGTCTAAACCTTAGCAGGAAAAGATATAAGACGTCGAGTTAAATTTAGTACCAAACACTGGTTTAACTGTTGCCAAATTAATTCCAAACTCCAAGGTACCTTGGTTTTTTTTTATTCGCTTCTATTGTTCCACTACGCTTTTCCCAAGTCCCTCCAGTAATTATTTTCACGCGCTATCTCGAATCAGCCCTCGCTGTATCGTCTTTCTATTTTCTGGGGTACTTTTTATCGCAGAAAGATACATGTTAGGCTGAGGCCTCATTAGTGCGTTGCGTTGCGTGGTCGAAGCGTCAACGCTGCGTCGCTTTACGTATATTGTTTTATTGACATGTTACATTATGCGTTGCGTCGTCGCATGCGACGTTTCAACGGATCGAGGGACGAGAGACGAAGCGGAGGATGATGCGCTGCGCTGTCGGAGCTCCGCTGCGTCGTCGGTGCGACGACGGCGACGTGCGTTGCCCTCTTGCATTGCGTCGTCCGTATTAACAACTGGCGTAGAATAACAAAAATTATGTGCTCTACTTTTTTTTGTAAGTATTTACTTCAATAAAAATTTATTGTTCCGTGCGGGCATCGAACCCGCGCGACAGTCATCGCATCAGCCACTTCGCCAACCGTGCTATGGAGGCGTAATTGCTATTATTTTCAGTATAGCGGGAGCGGAGCATTGTGGTGGTAGTGTTGTTCAACCACCAGGTAGTGGGGGTTGTAAAGTACCTATAGTAATCGGGTCTGTTTAATTTATTTAGTATTCTTTATTGCACACCAAAATTGTAAAACAGTAAGTAACTCATAGTATATATGAGTTACTATTTTACCTACCTCAGATCAAATAAAAAGTATTTGATCTGAGCCTACTACTAGGTAGATACCTACTCTCAATTTCAGAATTAGGAATTTGAAGTTAAGTACCCACTTATAGAGTATTTAAATACTCACAGCGGATCTTTGTGTCTCTGAAGTTGGCTGCAAGACCCTGCGCAGTAGCTATTTTTGTGTCAATGTTGAAGGTGAAGATAGCATTGTTTAACTGCCTCTTTTACTCGCTTACGTTTGACGCATCGTCCTATCTCACTTACTCTATGCAGTATACGCGATGACAAACTGTTTCTTGCGCAATGGACCGCATCAGAGACACAAAGAGCCGCTGTGACTACTATAGAGGTATGTCAAACTCTACATAAACCTGAAAACCCGCTAAACTTTGGTGTAAAAGTAGGATTTGACACGTTAACTTAACTCTAAATTCTCAATTAGGAAACCGGCTCTGAGTAGGTAACCACTTTTCTGTTCTCGGACTTCGTACGTTGTCAAGCAATTGTTATTGATTCTTATGTCTAGATCATTTTGCCTTATCAGATTAGCGAATTCAGATTTAATTTGACAAAAATAATACATAAATAATTTTTCATCTGGTAAGAGCAAGTCTACATAAAAAAAAAAACTATTCATGCGTGACTTGAAGTCTAACGCCAAACAACCTACTGTGGGCAAATTAGTTGGTACCACCACAGTATAAATATACAAACAGTATGGAAACTACCTACAACGCTCAAAGCGGCACTCACACAAACAATGCGCACCAACGAGACCCCTAAGCAGCGTCCGCGGTGCTGTCAGCAATGCGTGCCGCGTCAAGACGAGTGGTCACGTATAAGTTTATCTACGCTTCAATCGCGCGCCCGCTCCGACGCGACGAGCACACGCAATGACAAATGACGCAATGACGCCGTAATGACAAAGTTAAAGATCTATAGTTCTACAAGTTGTTGTGTGTAAATATTAAACTGTTTGCCGTGTTTTAATATGTCGTCTTTTGCTGAGATTAACCGAACCCATGAGATTACCTATTTAAATTGTATTTGTAAGCTAGTTATTTGAATTCGATTGATGGATCACTACAGAACCAAAATGTAATAATAAAATTAAAAAAAAAAACAATATCAAAAACATGACACCCACGCAAGATTTTAGTTACTACCCTATTGCTTCAATGGAGCGTAAGTAATTATTTATGCTTAGTTTCCATACTGTTTGTATATTTATACTGTGGTACCACTGTCAAGAGTTAAGGGTACACTAGTCGACTGCGCGAACCATTTTGTGCGCGGAGTTAAAATGCATTTTATATCAACCGACAACACGTGCGGGAGAGATAGATGCTGTGATGAGCAGTAGGAAGCTAGTTCCCGTACGAATACACACTTTTCCAAATTTGTAGCGAAATGGATAATGATCTAGGACGAAACCGAGCGCGCGAAATTTCATAAACAGACCTTTGGCAGTCTAGATAACATGAAAAAACGACTAAATCTATCTGTTCAAAATAAAATAATTTGCGTTGTTGAACTATTAATCTATCCCTGTAAGGAGGCCGTTTTGGAATTTGCCGTCTTCTTATGGTATTTATTCGCGCCCAAAAGTCCGTTAAAATTAGTGTATAAACAGACCTTTGGCAGTCTAGATAACATGAAAAAACGACTAAATCTATCTGTTCAAAATAAAATTATTTGCGTTGTTGAACTATTATTCTATCCCTGTATGGAGGCCGTTTTGCAATTTGCCGTCTTCTTATGGTATTTATTCGCACCCAAAAATGCGTTAAAATTAGTGTCGAAATGTGGAACTGTCGACGCTCATAACTTTCAAATATTTTCTTTTTTTACTTTTATGCTTCGTCAAACAGTGGAATAAT
Source organism: Orthosia incerta (assembly GCA_948252205.1). NCBI lineage: Eukaryota > Metazoa > Arthropoda > Insecta > Lepidoptera > Noctuidae > Orthosia > Orthosia incerta. Next base: position 17,380,964 of record OX411746.1, on the reverse strand, counting down.
CCCTAGACTACGTTTGTATGGAAGAATTTTCGACTAGTGTGACCTTAAGACTGGAAGCTAAGGGACGTATCGCACCCTCAGAATGAAAGTGACCCAAATCAAAAATGCTATTTGTGGCAAATAATCAAAAAAGAGGTAGGTACCACACTAGGTGCACTATAGTGTACCATCGCGATCGGTCTTGAGCTTCACGCTTCACCTCGCTCCATGTCATTCCGATGATCGTCGCTTTTGCCAACACGGTGCGACGCCTGGTTTGACGGGTACGGCCACGCTGTCTTTTCCCTTGGGGATTCCAGTCCAAAGCTTGGTTGGGTATGTGATCGGGACCCCTTCGAAGCGTGTGGCCAATCCATCTCCACTCGCGACGCTTGATCTGGCGGTCGATCGGGCTCTCGTGTCATTTCTCCAACAGCTCTACGTTGTAGATGGTCTCGGGCCAGTAAATTCCGAGAATGCGACGGAGACAGCCGTTGACGAAGACTTGAATTTGGCGTCAGATGTCCTTTGTGACCTTCCACGTTTCGCACCCGTAGAGCAGCACGGATTTGACTTTGGACCCGAAGATTTTGAGTTTAATCCTTCGGGTCAGATTCCGCGCTCGGGCTTTGGCGATCCGTGAAGCGATGCCCTCTTCACTACCCCCAGTCTCACACGACACTCCCGAGGTATGTAAATTTGTGGACGCGTTCCACTGCCTCTGTGCCAATCAGCAACGGTAAGTGGTTCTTCACACCAGTTCTCATTGCCTGGGTCTTCCGGATGTTTATTTTGAGCCCCGTTTTTGCCGCCTCCTGACGTAGATCGCTCAGCTTCGCTTGCATATCTGCGTGGCAATGACTCAGCAGGCATAGGTCATCGGCGCAATCCAAGTCTTCCAAGAAGTTGGATTATCCCCAATCTATGCCGCGGCGCCTGTTATCATAGATGCGAAGCATAATTCTGTCAAGAACGACTGGGAAGAGGAGCGGCGACAGGAGGAGCCTTGGTGGACACCCGCGTGTACTGTCACGACATCCGATATGAGGCCGTTATGAGTAACCTTACAGGAGTAATTCTTGTAAATACTCTGCAACAGACTGACTATTTTCGGCACTCCAATGTCCAGTAGGCGGGACCAGATACTAGACCACTTCAGCATATCAGAGGTCTTTTCGAAGTCTACAAAGGTTAGATAAATCTCCCTCTGCCATTCTGATGCCTGTTCCAGTATGATACGGAGAGTGTTGATCTGGTCCGTACAGGAGCGGTTCAGGCGGAAACCAGCCTGCCCCTTGCGTTGAAGAGGATCCAAGGCCTTCGACAATCTATCCAGGATGATCTTGCAAAAAAACGTATAGGAAATCGAGAGCAACGTTATACCTCTGCAGTTATCGCACTGGCTAAGATCAACTTTCTTAGGAACAGTTATAAGAAGACCTTTGTTCCATTCGTCTGGGAGTTTTTGCCTGTCTTCAAAGAGCGGACTGCCTCCGCAACTTCAGAGGCTGACGGTGGTTCTGTGTTAATGTCGAGAATCCGGGATGATGAGGAACTGACATGCAGCGCGTCAGGCGTCGATCTAGCTGACAAACGGAAGACCTTTTCAAAGTGCTAGCGCCAGCGAAGTAGCTGCCCTTCTGACGTCACAATGAGCTGACCATCTTTGGCCTTCAGCGGCTTCTTCTTCGACTTGGTGTTACCTGCCAAGGTTTTGGTAGCTTTGTACAACTCTTTCAAGTTACCGGAGTTTGTAGCTTGTTGAGCACGATCAGCAATACCATCAGCCCACCGTCATCTATCTCTGCGGGTACTGCGATAGTTTTCCTTGCGTTTCTGACGGTATTGCGTGTTAAGGTCTGCTCGTATGGCGTCGTTATGGGTCTCAAGCAGTCTCAGATGAAGATTCCTTCTATCTTCAATCAGGCTCCACGTGCTTTGTGACATCCAGTCCTCCCGAGAATGAGTCAATTTGTGCCTTAGAACGACGGAGCTGGTCTCTGTATAGGCCACTTTGATGCGGTTCCACTCCTCGTCTAATGAGTCCGTTCCGTAGCGGCATCAAGTACAGAAAAGCGATTGCGCAATTAAAGCTGGAAAGTTTTACGCGTGTCTAAGACATGCGCTTTGCTCGCCTCGAACCTTCTGCCAATCTTGCCAGGTCCGCCAGCCGCACGGACTACTGCAATCTTGAGCCGGACTTCAGCAACTACCAGATGGTGGTCGCTATCAATATCGGCGCCCCTGCGTTTGTGGACATCGAGTAGTGAAGACCGCCATTTCGAACTAATGGCGCGGTGGTCAATTTGGTTCTTGGTGACCCCATCAGGTGAGTTCCACGTGTACTTATCGTGGTTCTGGCAAAACTCGATAAAACGCTCCCCATTCTCGTTGTACACTCCTAAGTCCCTGTGTAACCATATGCCGCTCCCGGTTAGTGTTAACACTCCCAACCTTTGCATTCATGACGAAGTCTTGCTTTTATATGCTCCTAAGGGTGGCGTTGAGGGCATTGTAGAAGTCGTTCTTCGTATCCTCTGTTAATGCTTTGGTTGGATCTTCGAAACGGGCACACATGATCCGGTCTGAGATCGGTTTCCAGTACAAGAGGCCCTGCATCACTTAGCTCAGCTGCAAATCGGGGTGGCGGCCTCACGGCGGTGCCTTTGCAGCAGGTCCCAGGGAGAACAACGGGGACGTGAATGACTCGGACTGGCTAGGGCTCCGCTTTATACGGCACTCCGCCACGAGTACCTATATCAGAAGGTATTTTGTAGGTAATGCTGTTCTCACCAACAGCGATTCCCACTAAAACACACACTAGCTTCTCTCCCCAATGCCAATACACGGTAAGCTAAAAAGCTTGTTTAAATTGGAAAAAAATATTTTACCGACTTCATTTATTTACAGCAATTATTATGCAGGCCCTGAAGGCCCTTTCAGGTTATAAACGATTTCAATAAAAGGAGGAGGTGTTCAATTCGGTTGTACCTACTTTCGGTGTCAAAAAACGAAGAAACTTCTTTTTTTTACTTTATATTCGGAAGTCTGTTATTTTTTTGAAATATGCTTTTCACTGATTTTGGTCTTAGCTGTTGGTATACAACACTTTCTTACACTACACTACTGATAGAGAGATCCAATTAATTTACTCTGTGGACTCCTGATGGACTGGACTGGGTTTACTGGATCATTTCCAATCTGTGTTCCTATTGGGTTATTATAATGAGTTGACTACTGAAATAATTCCCCATAAAAGATAAGGGTTGTTACTACAACCCTTTTCCTAAACAGTCTACTATTGTTTCAGACAACAGGTTTTGCCTTATAAACAATAAAAGGATCTGCAGCCGAATTGCGTAAGTATATTATCCAAAGCAAAAGAATCGATTCTTTCCCAAAACCGACTTTACGTAGTGCATATTGATACGAAAAGTCGTTTTTGGGAAGGAATCGATTCTTTTGCTTTGGATAATATACTTACGCAATTCGGCTGCTGGAAATTAAATAAAAAAAAGATAACCATTTTTCAAAACATGTATATATCAACAGTTTTTTTTACAAAATATGTTTTTCATCATTTAAAAAAGTAAAAATCAAATTTTAAACCTAAGATACAATTAAATGAAAATAAAATATTGAGGTCGTCTATGTCCGTGATTATGGCTTTTATAACGATTCAATACCTAATATTGGACAGGCACAGACATACAGTTTAATTACGTATATCTTATACGTAAACAAACTGTAAATGTTACATGCAGATGTTTCTGCATAGATAAAATTTAAAATATTATAGGAATCTTGTTATCTTCTATGGCTTTCATGGCTTGTTCATATGCCATCGCAGCCTGTGGACCATCAAATGGATTTTCTATTTCACCACCTTTTATAATGCCGTGTGCTCGAAGGGATAGCTCCCTCATAATAGCTCTTTCTTGCTGTAAAACTTCTTCGTTCATAACATGCACCGATCTTCGTTTCATGAACACTCCATGCTTTTTTAAACAATGCCGGTTGAAATCGTGTTTGTAGCTGTAAGGTTGCGAGCAAATCTGTAATGAACATTTTCAAATATTAGAAAAACAGGTTGCCCCGCACTAGGAATTTCTTCCCTTATCGTGGGTGCGTTTACAAACATATAAACTCACATACCCAAACACCTAGAGCCGGAACAACTATCTGTTGGTCAAAACAAATATTTATTCCGTGCGGGCATTGAACCCGCGACACGCAGCGCAGCAGTCAAACGCTCAACCACTGCGCCAACCGTGCGCCCAATACCTAACAACTGTGTAACTGTGGTTGTTGTCAATACGCGCACATTTCTCTGCGTTTATTTTTCAGTTTCAAACTAATGTAGCTATTTCGGTATACATTAGGATAGGATGTTTATTTTTCACAACACTTGACTGGATGGCTCACAGACAGCAAACAGTAAGTACCAACTAAAAGATCCCAATGGCTCGAAGTGTCCGAGTTATTTCTCGGCCATTCCACAAGGTAAGTACCTACTACCACCTACTTGACTCAAGACAAACTGACGTTCTATCAGCGAAAGCAATTTTCGTAAACACAAATAGTGAAGGTCTTCCCACTTCCAGTCTGACCGTAGGCCAATACAAACGCATTTTATACCTCGAAGTCCAGACCCAGATCTGAATGTATAGGATTGTATTAGTGACATTTCGATAGCGCATATCAATCCCAATACTTACAGGTCCCGTCACGTAAAAAGAACGCTGAGCAACAGTAGAGGGGATGTGTTTGCGCATGGGTACAGTCGCGTTCTAAAGTACTACGATATTGTTTTATAAGAGAAATTGTTTTTTTGTAGAATCATAATAGGTACTTATTAGCTAGTAGCTACTTAGAACTTTGGATGAGGCTGGATTTAAATTAGTTAATCTTTACTTAAGAATATTTTTTTATTTCGCTTTTATTATTATAAATATATAAATATCTTATCATTATAAATTATAAACTGCTCCTTTCTCAACTTCTTTCTTCATAAAACAATAAATAATATAAATCATTTTTCTTTCCTTCATTTTTAAAACTTTCGTCGTGCAAAGAAAGTTGTGTGTGCGACTGTATTTTGGGAGCGAACGAAGCGTGATTTCAGCGCGGGAAGCATGGGTCAACTGACGAACCAATAGCGTACGCGCACAGAAACACTGGCGGAGCATTCCCCCTTCGCACCCCCTTCATACCACCAGTTTGATCGATAAATCGCTCACTGCGCAGATTCAAGGCCAGCGTTCTTTTTACGTGACGGGAGCTGTAATTATTCACTTTCTGAAAATCGCTAACGCTGACCAAATGTAATTTTATCTAGAGTTGTTTGGTAAATTAAACAGTTGAGTGTTTTTTTTTTCTTTTAAGTAAATTTACCTCGCATTTAAAAGGCCGCTCGCCAGTGTGCACCCGCATATGATGTCGCAAATTGTACTTAGTGATAAAAGTCATAGGGCATAGCTCACACTTGATAGGTTTGATTCCAAAATTATGTATCATCTTATGGCGTGTTAGTAAGTGTTTCTGTAAAAGAAGAAAACATTATGACATAGGTAAGACGTCTTGTACCTTTAGGAAACAAGTTATTAAATTATAAAATATAATTATTGATCTTTTGTACAAAAATATTAGCTCATCCAACACCTAGAAGTGAGTCAAATTTAACTTGCAAGATTTTTTTACAGAAACCGGACAGGTGAGAGGAAATAAAAACTTGTAATTATTAGAACGAAAGACACATGGCCAAAAAACTGCGGCGTCGCGATACGTTACCTGTGGGCTGATCCTTTTTTTTGCTAGTGGCAATGCTCATGGATGTCCTCCGACCTGTGGTCGATAATGGGGTTTGTCAGACTCTTACTGACTAAAACCAACCTGATGTTCCCTCGTCCCTTGCGTCGGGGACTGCGGGTGCGATTGTGCCTTCCGCTTCCCCGTACTAGTGCCGGCCCGCCTTCCCGCAGGCTTCATCCCGTAGTGGAGAGTGAAGTGTTATTGCCACATTATCACAGAAGCAGATCACCGCTTCCCAAGATTCTGCACTGCCGATCATTGAGCGAACCACGGTCGGTTGTGACCGGTCATTTTCCACTTCCGAAACGAGAACACTACGCGGGTTCTTCCATGTGGCACACTCGGCAAACGTATGTACGTAGCTGTAGTGTGAGCTGATCCTAATACATCGCTGCGCACTGAAAATACTAATGATATTTGTTTTTACATACCTTTTTAAAAGCTTTACTGCAAATATCGCAAACGTGTTTTCTTTCATCACCATGCACGCACATTGTGTGACTGAAAGTAAAACAAAATGCACTTAAAAAGTGAAAATTTCTTTCAGGATATAATCGCGTTGTCGCTTAGGTTTAGAAATTTGTGCCTGGCTGGAGGCTTTATAGCTTAGTCTCCACAGGGAAGTCCGGTTAAGCAATAGCTGGTCACTTTGACTGAACTGCGAGAAGACAATTATAAAAAAACTAGCTGTCCCACGCGGCTTCGCTCCCGTCAACTGGCTACGTACCTACCCTAATCTACACCTACCCTACTCCTATCCTACACCTACCCTACACCTACCCTACACCTACCCTACACCTAACCTACCCTACCCTACCCTACCTACCCTACCTTACCTACCCTTAGTACTATACGAATGTAACCTGTAAACTTTTGTTTCTACCGGCGGCGGCGATCTAATTAAAATTTAGAACATAAAAGCTGCTATTGTGAGTCAATCTTAAAAGATAGACATATGCTGTCGCGGACTTTTTTTTAGAACTTTTAAAGAGGATCAATTTCATCTTTCCATCATACATTATATTTGCGTAATTTAAACCGTTTACGCAGCGCACGCAACAAAAACTCTCAAAAAGGAATATTTTTGCCCGTTTTTGCAACATTTTTCATTTATGCTCGGCTCCTATTAGTTATAGCGTGATGTTATATAGCCTATAACCTTCCTCGATAAATGGACTATACAACACAAAAAGAATTTTTCAATTCCAACCAGTAGTTCCTGAGATTAGCGCGTTCAAACAAACAAACAAACAAACTCTTCAGCTTTCTAGTATAGATAAAAACATCGTGGGTCAGTTTCGATTTGAAAGCGATACAGTGCGAACGAAAAGGAAATAGTGCGAAGAAATAAAATTGTTTAAGAAGTGTTTCAGTAATAAAATGTGATTAATTAAAGTCTGCTATTTATATAATTTATATCCCTGAACCCCAGCTCGTAACAAATTGGTGTCAAAAGTGCGGGATAAATTATGCCGGTTCTGCCGAAAGAAGAAATGGAGGGGATGCGCACCAGGAATCAGCGCCAGTTAGATTTAGACCCTCGCCGCTCTTATGGCTTTTATGCAGGAGCAGGCCTGCCGTCAGGACGAACAGGTCCGCCGCTTGGAAGAGAAGCTGCAGCGCGATAAGGTATGTCGGCGTCATTTGTTGAGAAAATGTCGGCGTAGCTATTCAACATCTTCTTAACCTTGTCCTCTTCTTCTGCAGACAAGTTATTGTGGCAGTTCTTCAAAAGCAATGATACGTCGAATCTTGCAATTTGAACTTTGGCGTTGGTACTCCTTCACAAGTGCCTTACATTGTGCCTTTCTTGAGCACCAGGTCCTTGTCACTTGTGTTGAGTGCAGGTACCGATGAAACACTAGTACCCCTCACCAAGGAGGTAAAAGGTAATCTAATCCTTCTATAAGTACACATCGGTTTTCCTGAACAGAATTCCTTAGTAGACAAACTGGTATGATTGTTGAGAATAACCTTCTCTAAGCAGTACACCTTTCCCGATGATGCACCTTCCATGAAGAGTTCCTCTGAGCCACACTTCAACACTCCTTGATAAACGTCGATCTCACAGTGATAATTTCCCATGAAGTCCAAACCCAGAATGCGGTCGTCCACGATAACATTGTGGTGGTAAACTTTGTTCCCTAACTTCATGTCCAACTTCTCACCTCGGACGGTTGTGTGCTGACCGGAAAGAAAATCGGCTATTAAAAACCAGCCTCGTGAAGCACGTGGAAATGGCGCTCTATAAGAATGGTGGCAAGCGAGGAGAATACTTACACAAGGGTTACAATGGTTTGCTGGGCAAGCCAACGCTTTTTGTTATCGGGGCGAAACCTTCAAAAGACGCCTGGAGTTTTGAAAAACGCCTTCACAATGGTGGCAATTTGCCGTGGCCTTTCGCCCAGGCGCGCTAAATGATCTTCGAAGCCCCACCGGCTCTATGCTCCTTGGCAGTTTATGAAACCACAGCATCTCAGTTTCTATTAACACAGCTCGCGGATCGACGCCGATCGATCGACTCTTGAAAAATGCCCAGATCGAAAAATTTGATGGTATCGTCGAAGTAATGGAAGCAATTTAGTGTAGTTTTTGAAAATATGATTTATTTTATACTTAAAAATATATTTTTTTACACTTCCGTAGCTATCCAGACTACTTATTTTACATTTTCAGTTAAGTTAGGTATTATTCTGATTTCTCATTAAATTTGTTTCCCATCAGTTTCGAAACTGAGGAGCCCAATTTCGATATTGAAAATGTAAGAAACCACAGTTATAGCACCGGGATGAAGTCGCAACTTCCATGACCTTATGAGCATTCATCCCGCCATACTGCCTCCACCTCCAAATCGTGAGCTAGGGCGTCCTTAAGCTTCTTGAAATGCCCTAACCTACAGGTCGCGGATACCATCGGTGAACGCCTGTACGAGGTTCCCATCGATCAGCACAGGTGAAGACTGGTAAGCCTTCCTGACCAGCTTTTCCACTTCAAGAGCCCACTGCTGAAGAGTTTCACCAACCCGTTGCGATCGGTCTTTCAGCTGGGCCCAGAACACTTGCTCCATGCGCGCGTCGCCGTATCTAGCTTCTAATGCCTACAGAAGCTTCTCAAAGGTGACGTCGTGTCCAAGCGCCTCTAATAGAGCCAAGACATGGTTGCGGAGGCCCAAGGTTAGAGCAGTCAAGTTAGGCAATTCATCACTGCCTCAAACTGAATCTTGTAGGCGGACCATGACGAAGAGCCATCGAATGGTGGCAATTTAAAACCTCGAGGCAAAGGCGTAACTACACACATATTGTCTTCTCCATCTCAAGTCTCGAAGATGCGTGTCTGATGTTGCTAACTCTGATCCTTACCTCCTTCATCTCCTTACCGATGGCTGCGTTGAGCAGCAAACGACGTTTTTCGTACGCCCTATTAAACATGAAAAAGCAGTCCTAGTGGCGTTTGAAGCGCGTTATAAAAGGCTGTTTGCATAGCATAACCAGTTACTTGCAATTTATAACACCCATAGGTAGATTCAATAGAAACATTATTCATACCACAGATAAGATAATACTAGCATACAGATGCCTTATCCCATACAAAGGAACCGTGCCGACGTAACTACCTTTTTTCGTCTGATTATTTTTCTTAGAACATCGATCGCGTTATCAGTTTTTTTTAAACAAATAAGTAAAAGATGTTTTTTTTTACCTTTTTACGTACCTTTTCAATAATGTGGCGTTGTGGAAAGCGGCAATACATTGATCACATTTAAACTTTTTAATCGCCGAATGCAGATTTATGTGCGTTCTCAAACATCTATCTGTGAAGAATGCTTTCGGACACTGATCACATTTAAATTTCTTTTCAGCTGAAAAATAGTTAAAACATTTTATTAGGTAGTAATGATGTGTATAACAATAGGTACCCATTAGCACATATAGACAGAAGAATTTTCCAAATGGGCTTGGATGGTCAAATCCGAAATTCAATTCAGAATCCGGATTATTTGAGGAATACCAAAAAAACATTCAAAGGAGTCTCAGGCTCGATTATAATGAGAACTAAAACTGCACCAAGAATCTAACCAGCTGATTTTGAAAAAGTACATATTTTTTTTAGTTTATGTGGTTATCCAGAACCACTTGAAAAAGGGTATTGTTATAGCTAGGTTCAATAAAATCCTAATTATTTACTTATATTTTTTACCTGTATGTTGCATTATATGAGAATTCAAGTTAGCAAATAGTTTGCCACAATAAGGACAAATATTTATCTTCTGAGCAGGGTGTTCACGAGGTTTTCTATTCCTTGGTTTTTTCACCAAAGGGTCAGTCCGAGCTAGCCTTAAATCGGCTATATATTTAGGCTTTATAGGTTTGGATAAGAGAGGTTTAAACCATTCACTCTGTTTGTCAGATTTGGTGTTTTTTGATTCTGAAATATGTAAAATAAAATTCAAATATAAATATAAGAATTTTTTAATCATTAATTAATACATTTTAATTACTTTTACATATAATTTTAAAATAATTAAATATGATTATATAATTAATTTTATTATAATAATAAAATTGGTATTAATTAACTTTTAAAAATTCTTCAAAAGGCCTTCTTTCTCTATTTATATACTCTCATTATCAAGAGGGTTTACAGAACCTATTTTTTTATCTATATTTCCTTAGAAAAATGCAGTAGTGTCTTTTTAGCAAACAGGCTTTTCAGTTGTTTAAAAAAACTAGGTAGTGATTTAAATTTGAATTTATTTGGTACTTACCCTTTGCTTTTTTCTTTTTTGTATATTTTTTCTTTGTATCATAATCATAACTATAGTTACTACCTGATTCAGAGTTGTAGTCATCAGCTCCTATTTCATAGCCCTGCTGGAATAAAACAAATCAGATTAGTTTTTCAACCCTAATTTCTTCAAATACCTTCCTTTAGACTGTACCTATTCTTATTACAATATACCTATAAGATTTTTATTATATGGTGAGACTTTATCTTTGTGACCTTAAGGCCAGCCCCTATGTCAAATATAAAACACTATTAACCCAAGATCCCACTGCAAAAATCTGTAAGTATGTAATAAGTGAATGATACTTGATAGTAGAATAGATTACTGCAGAGTTGCCTGACCGCATCTAGCCGCAACTACACACACTGGCAAAATTAGCGGAACAAGAAAAAAATACTTATAACTTTTTTTTTAACGTTGCGGGCTGGTTTTCCTTTTGTATTATAATAAAACCAATTGTGCCTAATTGATAAAACAATTGAACATTACCTTTCATGCGATTGTTTTAACTTTAATCGAACTTACAACATTTTGAGAGAATTTCGCTAATTGCCACTTTAAGGATATTTTTTTAAATTTCGTAAAAAAATCATTAACGTAGGTACTTAATTATTTGTTTTATTTTTAACGTTTAGATCTTTTTCGAAGTTAAGGACCACATTGTGGCCAACTTAATCCAAACTGAGAGGGCCAGGGCAATTGAGATGAGGAGAAATGATTGAACCTACAGATGATGTGCATAATTTATCGGTTACCTGTTTCAACCATTTATTACATTTTTCAATGATTCAGAGTGACTAATGTCTTTGTGCAAAAATCAGGACATAGCAGAAAACCCGTACTTATAACAGGAATAATCGTTTCATTCAGCTTCGCGTTTGTAAAAACCTGCGTGTAAAGGCCGTTCAAGCCAGAAACTTGCTGGAGGAATGTCAAACATAGTATAAAACAAAGTCGCTCCCCGCTGTCTGTCTGTCCCTATGTATGCTTAGATCTTTAAAACAACGCAACGGATTTTGATGCGGTTTTTAGGGTTCCGTAGTCAAATGGCAAAAACGGAACCCTTATGGATTCGTCATGTCTGTGTGTCCATCCATATGTCACAGCCAATTTTTTAAACTTGTTGAAACTTGGTAAGTAGATGTATTCTGTGAACCGCATTAAGATTTTCACACAAAAATAGTTCCCCACAGTTACTTAGAACTGAAACTCATTTTTTTTTCATAAAACCCTTAAGTGTGGGGTATATAGGTCCTCAAAAATGATATTTTTGATATGAGGTTTTTAATATGTTTTTTTTCTAAACTGAATAGTTTGCGCGAGAGACACTTCCAAAGTGGTAAAATGTGTTCCTCCCTCCCTGTAAATTCTAAAATAAGAGAATGATAAAACTAAAAAATATATATGATGTACATTACCATGTAAACTTCCACCAAAAATTGGTTAGAACGAGATCTAGTAAGTAGTTTTTTTTTTAATTCGTCATAAATCGTAAACCGCAATTTCGCCTTCCTTCGTGCCTAAAACCTTCGTGCGCGAGTCCGACTCGCACTTGGCCGGTTTTTTAATAGATAGAGTTATTCAAGAGGAAGGTTTTTATATGTATAATACACGCGTGCTAAGGCGCTGGCAGAAGCTAGTATGTTACAAAGTTGAAAATGTCATGGCAAAGATAAACGCGACTGCTCCTGTCTTCGCCGCGGATGACCTACCGACACAGGCGGCGCGGTGGTTTCGTGCCAGACGCTTCTTCTTCTTCTTCTGCAAACGTTGCATTAATAACCAAGTCCCAGTCAACACGTCTATCCTGTCGATCAACACGCGATGTGAATACCGCGCGCCCCTCTGTGGCATTTGACCGCGCTCGGAATCGCTGAGCTCCCCTCAGGTCGCTTGTCTCAGTATCTTCGCCATGCCTCTCCATGTGCACACCTGGGCCTAACTAGGTAAATATTGCAAAAATAAAAAAGACTAGTTACAATAAAATAATTAAAACATACTTACATAATCACAGTCATCATCTGATTCTGTTTTAATTGAATTCAGAAATTCACCCACAGACAATGCTTTATTTTTTTTACCATCCCCATTTTCACTTGATTGTTCAAGTTTTTTAATAATTGTGTTATTGTATTCTAGGCAAACAAATCTTTCTTTAAATAATTTCTCAGAAAAGGTTTCCATTGAAGGTATTATAGGCTTGCAGTCAGTTTCAATTTCAATTTTTATTTTTATGTCCTGTAAGTTACTGAAATTGATTCTCTTCAAGTTGGATGTTTCTTGTAGTACCATGTCAGCCCTGTAATATGTGAGACAAAATTATATCAGAAGAGTGCGTGCTTTCATCTCATGTAAAATGTTTATAATAAGTATAAAAACCGGCCAAGTGCGAGTCGCACTCGCGCACGTAGGGTTCCGTACCATTATCGCTAAAACTGGAAAAAAAATACATGTTTGTTGTATGGGAGATACACTTACATTTTCATTTTATTCTGTTTTTAGTATTTGTTGTTATAGCGGCAACAGAAATACATCATCTGTGAAAATTTCAACTGTCTAGCTATCACGGTTCATGAGATACAGCTTGGTGACAGACGGATCGCGGCATTTTAGTAATAGGGTCCCGTTTTTTCCCTTTGGGTATGGAACCCTAAAAAGTAATTAGTTTTTTGTTTATGTAGGATTATGGACATAACACAAATACCTTTCAATTTCCATTTTAAAATTGTAGGCGTCTGTGAGTTTCCCGCGACAGGAACGGCAAATTTTGTCACTAAAACCATCTTCATTTCGAATCTAAAACAAATACAAATTTAATTAAAAACTTCGTATAGGTGCAAATGCTACTACGACTCTCAGAACTCTTTTTTTTAATATTATAATTATTATCGAGCTTAAATGGTTTTGCATCAGATATTATTATTTATTTATTAACACACACTTTATGTCGCAAATATTATCAAATATAAATTATTATTATTCAAATTATAAAACCAAGCTATAGCTTGTAACAAAATAATAAATACCTTAACGTTAGCAAAGGAAGTCATCATATCGGCAAATGTAATTCCGTCTGTTTTCGTAAATATTGAGAGCACATTCTTGCGACATCGTAAGCAAATACGACATTTGTCCATTACTATCATAAAATACTTAAAATTAATACTAAATATCAAATTATAGTTTGAAGATAAAATTTAACAATACACAATCACAAATCCGCAACACAACACAACAAGAAAATTTCTTGAAGAAATCAGAACAGAATCTGACTGACAGTGACAAGACCTGGACAAGACCACAGACTACTAAGAGATACTACGGACAAGACAGACAAGACAAATATGACAATGACAAACAACTTTTTTTGGGAATTTAATCAATTGGCTACTGAGGCCTTTAAGTTTCTTCTTTAGTTTTTCGCTTATTGTTAGGTGACGTAATCTTGCTGCGTCGCCCTTTACGTATGTTTTTAGAATTTAGATACTACATTTTTTCTGTAGATGAAATTGTTTTATCTTCGTGAATTATTTTTCTAAATAAATCTTGAAATGTATTACAAGAGTAGTTGTCCCCCGCGAATATAGGAATATTTATTCGTGGAAGTTTGTCTGATGATTTTGACGAAATAGTTTTTACATCCGTGTTTCGAAAAATTATTTCTTCTAACAACTCCGTAGTAATGTCATATTCTTTCTGTGTATTTTCGAAACAATTATCTTTGAAGTAGCTATTTAGCCCAGTCAACGGGGCATATGTAACCCGAAAAATTCTCCTGCCAGTGAGAGTAGGTAGTGTGATAAAGTAAGGTAATACAGATTACAGATAACACAAAACAAATTATCCAAAAGATTTTGATAAGAGAAGTTAGGTATTTTTACCTAAACATGAAAATTGCTTATAACTCTCTGTGAAAAATTCCTCAGTCTGAAATAATTTCTGTATACGTACGAACGTATTAGTTAGAATAGGCAAGTATAGGCATCCAACATTTTTTCGATTTGAGAAACACTCCAAATTTAACTTATTACATTTTGCGCTATAACTTCTACTGAAAAATTGGTCTGGTAATTTTTATTTTTTAATATGGTTTTATTTTCTTAAATAAAAAGCTTTGTTAAGTTATCCAAAAGATTTGCCTTTAAAACATTTCTTTTTTCATTTTTACTTAATTACATCATGTGAGTAATTGCTCAGGATAATTTAATACGTTTATTAGTTATGAGTCGCTGTATTATATTAGGTTTTTTAATAATCCAATGGAAATTCGGCCTAATACCAAAGCTTTTACAAACTCAATAATTGTTAAGTACAAGCATTGCCGTCGGTTAGCAACGACCGGTCGCGGGAGTGAAGAGGGGTGCGGGGCGCTCGCGCAGTGGTGTGGCGACGGGCAGCGTGTCTCGCTCGAAGTATGAAACGGAGCAGCCCGGCGAGCTTGGCCTACTGTGACATGGCTTAAGTCACACTTTTTATCACAGTTTGGGCGATAAAGCCATTTTGTCTTAAATGCTAGCACGGCGGCGTGAGATATTTTCTTGACTTGTGGTATAACTTCTTGACGTTTATTTTTTTTATCTTTTTCGGCAATTTTCCAATTTTATTGCAGTTTCGGTTTAACCTTGGCCATAAAAACCATTTAGATTCTGAGAAGCATAGCCCTACGACGGACTGTTTCCGAATTATGGGCCTCCGAATCTTATTTTATTTTGCATAAAACGCTCTATATTTCTAAAATGGTATCTCGAAAACGGTATGTCCTAGGCAAAAAATAACCAAAATTTAGCCCCCTCTTTGTCACATCCATACTAGCAGCATCCCAACATAAATTTATGAAAGTTTTTTTTTTTGCATGGTTTTCGACTTGAACTACAAATTCTTAAAAGAAAATATTTTCGGTCATGACAAGTTATGATAAAATATGTCATGTCTTACAATTTGTCTTAAATGCTAGCACGAGACAACCATGTGACACAGTTTAAAGGCGCGACATGCCTTTCTTGTCAACTTTAAAATATGTCACATGTTTGACCCGTGCTAGCATTTAAGACAAATTGTAAGACATGACATAATTTATCATGTCTTATCACAAATGTCTTGGGTACGCCCATAGATTTAGAATTTTTTTTGCTAGGTACGCCCATGCTCGCCGGGCAGTTGTGTACCTACCTACTTGTGCATATTTATTATTTTACTCTTTGTACTTGTGCAAGGAACGTTTGAAAGTATTTATTTACATATGTACATTATTATTTACAAACTAATATTAGAACTAAAATAAGAATAAACATATGTACAATTACGGAGCGTCAAAAAATTCGTCCACATCGCTGTCAACAGGAAAAGTGCCTAGAAGGCTGGCAGCATTGCCACGTTGGATGGCAATGCTGATTCTTTGGCCAAAGAAAAGGCCAGCCCTCTGGTCTCGTGAAGAGTCGACCAACCGCTTGGCGATATCCCGAAATAATAGATGTGCACTCAGACCCCACGGCCCTAGTGTTTCAACCCCAAACGGCTCAAACACATAATTACCAATTAAGTTGTTGTATTTGCGCCGTTTGAGGTTTTCAGCACCTGCAGAAGCCGCCCCAGCGCAGCCCACCGTGCTAGGAAGATGGGATGGTGCAAGGGTGTCGACACAAGTTGCATCCCACACCAAAGACCTACCCAACTTCCAAGGCATTATGGTCATACCATCTGGTCTCTTCCCATCAACGCGTGCCAAGCCATTGGGTTCTAAGACAGCTGGCACTCCGGCGGTGGCAAGAGCACGACGGATGAGATCATTAATGCTAGCGTGCCGCGCAATCCGACCTGCACTCTTACTACAAGAAAGGCCATGGTGTCCGAGGCAGTCGACTGCTTCACCGCATTGACAGCGATGTGGAGCCCCACAAGGAGCGCCCAATCGCTGGCATGTAGCGAGTCGGAAGGTTGTGTCACCTAGCATAGTGCCTATGTTAGGCGACGGTAGTGCCTGAAGCCAGAGGCCCGACTCCCACTCACCCACAGCCAGCAAGCGGGCACGCTCAGCAGTATTGGTAGACGTATTAATAAGGTTATTCCGTACCAACCTGCAGAGCGGCTCATCCCACTGTCTCTGGGAAAATGAGTTCTCGGGCCGATCCGTATCCGGGCAAGCCACTTTCCAGGCGTTCTCTGCGTCTGTCAAGCACGGCACTTCCGAGTCAACCAGGGAAAGAGCTAAAATTTTTCTGGTTAGTTAGTTTTCTTTTTTTTTTTTTAGGAACGTTTGTTTAAAAATGTGTGTGCTGTGTAAAAAACCTTTAATAGTGGGGTTTGTTAAAGTGACATAAAAGCGACTTCAAAAGACTCGACAATCAAGCCGAAGAAGAGATGTTGGATTTTGCTCGCAACTTATGGAAGTTTCAAACCTTACAGTACACGTGAAATGTCGAATATGATATATAAATGATGCCATGATCAAGGCGTTTAAAAGGAAAAAGATATTATTCATGAATGCCACAGTGTTAGAACCACCGGCAGCGAACATCCCGCCTATCGAATTCGATTTCCAGTCAAAATGTCTAATAATTATACCCCCACCGCAGTATCTCTACGTTGACGTCGTGGTGGGCCCTACGTGCTACAATGAACCCAAGGTCGGTTCCGGTAGATTCTACTTTGCCGCAACATGCCTTGAGTGAGGGTCAATACAATCCACAGGGCAGCTTTGTGGCGAGTTGGTGGGCAGTGGCGACCCCACGGACCTGATCTCTAGGCAGAAGTCTTATCCGTCGTCTCCGCCTTGCCTTTATTGGCCGGTCGGTGTGAACACCGACGGGGAACAGGGCTTCCACCTCTCTCTTGCCTTAATTGGCTGGCTTGAGTGGAGATTCGCAAGAGCATACGAGCTCGGAGGAAGGAAATTACCCAAGTAAGATGCTGGTACAGATCTTGACCGTACTTTCGGGATTGTCCTGATAGTCGTGGCGTACCCCTCCACTCCTCAAGCACCTCCGTATATGTTGCTCCCTTGGCGCTACGTCACTAAAGTGCTAGAGACTGTTTTGGGGAGGCCCATTAATTGAGTGTGCAAGTCTTTACCTGCCTTATTAAAGCCGTGTAGATCAATAGTGGTCAGGCAGGGGCCAATAGTCCATCTATATTTTTAGGTAATCGATCTACGAAACCTCTCAAACCCATAGCTCAATGTGTTTTGTGTCCATGTTCTGCAATAGTCCTGCACCAGCCGGGGTTTGTCCTTTTGGTTTCCTTGCGTAGTGACTAGTGCATACAGGGATAATCGCCGGTTGGTGTCAAATTTCATCCTACATGTCTAACAAGGCCTCTGCGAATTGGTTTCGGCCTCTGGTACACCTTTCAAAGGGGCTCTAGGGTCCCGAGAATCAAAAATAATAATACCACAAGAAGGCCTATGACTCAGTGATACATGATAGCTCATGAGGGTGCTGGAGTTGTATAAAATTGATGCAACTCTGCGCGCCTTTCTGACGTCATTTATGGGGCAGTGGAGGACGGTCCTTCACTATCCAGGATGTCGACAGATTCAAGAGAACAGCGAACCTATGAGGATCAAGCGTGGATTATTTCAGGGTGATAGTCTGAGTCCGACTACGTTATATACCATCAGTTGCAAGTCAACTTGCAACTGATGGTATATAATATACAGATGGTAACAGAAACCTTCAGTAACGCCATCAGGATGGAATTTGGTGTGGACAAATGTGCAGTCATGCATGTAAAGCGAGGCGAGATTATGGAATCCGTGGGAATACAACTCTCGGATTCCATAAACCTTAGATCCCTTTACTCAACCGAAACTTACAAGTATTTGGGTATGTCGGAAGCACTACCTAGGCATCGATGCTACTGGCGTGAATCAGTCGTTAAATGAATCGTCTTGATGTACACTTTCGGCATACTGAAATGGATATATAATATATAATACAGAACTTGACACCCTGGATAGGAGGGTCTGCACACTGCTTACCGCAAATTACATGCATCACCAGGGTCATCGGTGATGAGACTGTATATCCCGCGGAAGGACGGCGTTCGAGGCCTTTTAAATGCTAAATCTCTGCACAACCGCGAGGTATGCAGTCTTAGGGAATACTTCCAGAAAACCTACGCATCGTGATGTGGTAGCGGCGGACAAGGGCCTTATCCCGCCCTCCTTGGCTATCGATAATATGCGCAAACCTATAGTATTAGATACCACAGGGATGTATGGCAGAGCAAGGCGCTTCACGGACGCTTTTAGATCTCTTAGCGTCCGTGGCCTGCAGCCGAATTGCATAAGTATATTATCCAAAGCAAAAGAATCGATTCTTTCCCAAAACCGACTTTACGTATTGCATATTGATACCTAAAGTCGTTTTTGGGAAGGAATCGATTCTTTTGCTTTGGATAATATACTTACGCAATTCGGCTGCTGCTGGTTGCGATTTGGTGACCTTTTCGGGGAAACCGAAGGTTTTGTCTTTGCGATTATGGACGAGTTATGATGACGAACAACTACCGGAAATACATCATGAAGGGCGGCACGGTTGACATTAGTCGGGCATGTCACCGGCCGGGGGAATCCATCCGTCACATTATCTCCGGTTGTTTTAGTCTAGCTAACGGAGGCTATTTCATAGACACAATTTTGTAGCCAGGATTATCCATCAGCAACTGCTCTTAAATACAATCTTGTGGAATGGGAAGTACCGTACTATAGGTATGTGGCCGACCCAGTTCTCGAAAATGACAATGTCACGTTGCATTGGGATCGGTCTATCATCACTGACAGGACTATTGTTGTTAATAAGCCTGACATAGTGGTGATCGACCGACTAGAGCGTCGCTCAATGATTGTTGACATAGCGGTCCCTCATGACGAGAACCTCGTGAATGCTGAGAAAGATAAAAAACTAAGTATCTTGATCTGGCTCGCCGGGTTGTCGACATGTGGGATGTGAATACAGCAGTCATTGTGCCGATAGTGGTGACGGCCAATGGCATGATATATCTTGTTGGGCAGTTGGATCAAGGGCTTGATCCAGAAAGCGGTACTCCTGACGCGGTGCGTATCGTTAGGAGATTCCTCTCTCAGGAGCCCTGACCACCGGTAGCTTGGACCCTGTTCCCGATACCAGTGGGCTACTCATCATCAACTGCCTAGCCTTTTCCCCAACTATATTGTGGTCGGCTTCCAGTCTTACCGGTGGGCTACTATTTTTTATATTTTAAATATATTTTTATTTTATTATTATAAGCTAATATTTAAAAATGTAAAAAGTATTCACATAAATTAAACAAAGTCCCAATATATTTATCTCCATATTTAACAATAGTGCTCCATATTTAGCAATAGACTTGTACATCATGCTTGGACCCTGTTCCCGATACCGGTGGGCGTCTATTTTTTGTATTTTTAAAAGTTTGTTTTCTAAACGCCGTTGTACAGTCAACAGCACATCAGGTTATACAAAACTGTAAAATTTCTCCAAATGATTTTAAACCATAAAAAGTTGTTGGTGAAGTTCAAAATCGAATGAGAAAATTTGAGATTGTGGTACTTGATGACTTTACATAAATTGTGCATATTAAGATAAAAAAAAAATATTTTAATATGCATTTTTTTTTTTATTTGATAAAATCATATTACTAATAAAGGTATGAAAATGCACGGAGATATTTTTCACGTCACGTAATTAATCAAAAATAAAAATAAAAGTTTTAAAAAGGAAAATCTTTTGGATAACTAAACAAAGCTATCTATTTAAAGATATAAAAACATATTTAAAAATAACAATTTGCAGAGCAATTTTTCAGTAGAAGTTATAGTGCAAAATGTTAAAAGTTGAATTTGGGATCTATCCAAAATCGAAAAAATATTGGATTCCTTTACATACTTATTCTAACTAGTACATACATATGTATAAAGAAAGTATTTCAGTCTGAGGAAATATTCACAAAGCCTTTTAAGCGATTATCATGTTTAGGTAAAAATACCTAACTTATCGTAACAAAATTTGTTGGATTATTCTACATCTGTAATCTGTATTACCTCATTTCATCACATGCCAAATTTCAGAGGCGGGAGAATTTTTTGGAAGTCTCCATACAACAAATATCCTCGTTGACTGGACTAATTGTCCAATGTACTTTCGGCCATCAGCAGTCCGATGTGTGTTTCTTCGATTTCTTGCCATTGTTTTATGTAAGGTTTGTAATAGTGTTTGTAAGTGCCATATTGGCTTGTCTTGAGTAATGGATGCCTTAGCCTGAGATATTTTCTTTGATATCTGTGACATTCGGAATAGCTGTATAAACAGTTTTGGGCTACTGACAACGTCCTTGTTTTCATCTTCATCTAAAAGTCTTGGTTCGTAAACACTTTGCACAAGTTGCGGCCTTTCTTCGCACTTTCTAAGGTAGTCGATTCCTTCGTCGTAATGTTTCTTTATGTTGTCAAAGTAGTCTGTAGTAATATATTTATGAGTTGAGAACATCTCCTGCTCCTGTAGTCTTAAGTCGTTTCCTTGAACTCGCTGAAAAACATGGTCTAATGTTTTCTTTCTTTCGTTGATGTATTTTTCTGTTTTCTTAGTGGGCGAGTCCTTTTTTATGTTTGATAATACCCTTTTAATCTCATTGTAATCCAGTTTTTTTTTCTTTCTTTGTTTGGTTCTTTCATTGGTGAAGATACTCTTTTTGAAAGAGTCCAATGTTTTTTGCCAATTCCTTATTATTTATAGAGTATTTCTTAGTTTATTTATGGAGTCAAACCCTTTGCCTTGCCGAATTCACTTACGCAATTAGGCTGCAGGGCTAACAGAACAGATACGATCGCGGGCCAATACAAATCACTGAATAGATTGGAGGGCCGCACAAACAAATACCTAATAAAAGTTTGCCTTGCCAAATTCACTTAAGCAATTAGGGAGCTATTCCAAACCACGCAACGAATTTGTCGCAAGTGTATAACCTTTTCAAGCTGCTAGGAGCCTCAATTTTTATTTTAATGATATACTCTTCCAGTAAAACACTTTCAAAAAGTTTCATTTTTGAGAAAAAAGACCTTGTTTTTAAATAAGTTCTAACAATTAAGTATTAAAATTGACATAATTTACCACAGGTAATGAACCAGATAATCAAGAACGAAGCACAACACAGGATATCAAAGAAGATTCAAATGAAAGCAAGAATAAGGAAGCAAAAGACGGATAATAATTTACGAGTTTTAGCAGAGCTGAAATGAGAAAAAGAATTAAAATTTATTGATTTTTAGAATGAGCTGTGTTTGATTTGTAACCGTATAGCAAATGTATTGTGTAGGAAACTATGACCACTGACATCATCATTTCCTGTCTTTGTCCCATGTTACTTGCATTAGGCGTTTTCTTCTTCGATACATTGCAAAAAGATGTATATTATTGGTTTTTATCTAAACTATTTTGTATTACCTAATGTAATAAAAAAATATGTCTTGTAAAAAGTATACGTATTATTTATTTACGGAATCGTAGGCAAAATACCACCGAGCTAGTCGCATCTCTGCGTCCGCGCATGTTATTTGATCACAGTCCGCGCGCACTATGTTTGCGTGAGCCGTGCCTATGTGTGAGTTTAGCTTCGCCGAGATGCTCAAGGCCATTGGGGCATACTAGCGCCTTAACTGAAAAGAAAAAAAATAGTAGATCCTAGGTATTTTATATATATGACGGGTTTAGCCAATAGTACGGACGTCAAAACAAATCACAAGCACGTCCTGGTGGCAAATCAAGAACAACTACGCATCAGGCTGTAAGACTGTGATCCCTCTAATTATAGACCTATATTCGTGCTTCCCGTATTGAGTAAAATCAATGAAAAAATCATGACAGACACTCAGAATAGATGTTGTCTCACTTCAATTCAAATGGGATCCTGCATAGTCAACAGTTTGGCTTCACGAAAGGTAGGTCGACAACGGACGCGGGAGTAAAACTCATGCTCTCTCAAAAGCGTTCGACTGCGTCGATCACAACACACTGATCTATAAATTACACCACTACGGAATTCGAGATCTTGTGCCTTCCTATTTATCAAACAGACAGCAAAAAGTTAATGTGGCGACGTGCCCCAAGGTTCAATTCTCAGCCCTTTCCTTTTTCTTGTTTACATTAATGATCTTCCTTTTATGATGGCCAAATTATTTTTTTATTTATTTTTTTATTTTATTTTTTACATTTTAGGAAAGCTTACAGACTAATAACATTATAATAACAATAATATACAACTAAATTGCTAATAACAAGCTTCCACAGATAAATAACAAAAAAAGAAAAAATATTACTTCCCAATAATCTAAGCTACGAGTACTTCATCAAAGTTAGCTCATTCTATTTTTATTAATTCTAATTTAACTATTTGTACAATAAACGGTTCAAGTGCATGCAGGTGCCTCTTGTACAAAAAATGGCTTTGCTAAAAGTCTCCTAACTGTGCATACATTGGTGCAGAATAAATCAATGCCAGGTTCACAAGAAATCTCGTTAAAACTGCGACTGGCTCTCGGAAAGTATGCATTACGCCTATAATTTGTATTTGCATAAGGTACATGCAGTAGTGGTCGCTGTCGAAGCCCCATCTGATAAGTGCGCATCGTTAATTTAGAAAGAAGTCCAGGACAGTCGACGGAACCATTAGCGATATTAAGCAAGTAACATACGTCATTAATATAACGTCTACGGTCAAGTGGTAGAAAATGGTACCTTCTGCATCGGTGAATATAATTTACAGATACTTGCTTTGCCCTCCAATCAAGGTACTTAAGAAATTTTTTCTGGATGCCCTCAATACGAGACTTGTAAATCTCGTATTGAGGGTTCCAGACTTGTGATGCATACTCAAGGTGGCTGCGTACGAACGAACAATAAAGGACTTTGATCGGTTTTAGTGATCGGAAACATGCTGAGGTTCTCATTATGAAACCAAGAGCCCTTGACGCCTTACCTACTATACTATCAATATGCTGATCAAAGAGAAGCTTACTGTCTTGTGTAATCCCAAGATCCCTAATACTGTCAACTTTGCCTATGCCGATATTGTAAAGTTTGTACGTAGAATCGATCATAGCCTTCTGACGAGTAAAAGTCATGTGGAAACACTTTGTGACATTCAATTCTAGCCTGTTACGTCTACAGTATTCTTCAAATCTATTCAAATCGTTTTGTAACAGGTGTGTATCTGATATGTTTCGGATAATTTTATGAATTTTCATATCGTCAGCATAAAGTAAAATATAACAATTCTCAAAACAGTGTTTCTCGTCAGCAATGAAGAGAGTAAATAAAAGGGATCCTAAAATCGAACCCTGAGGAACTCCAGAAGGGACAGAACTCCATCCAGATGTGTACCCCTGCAGTACCACAGCCTGAGTTCTATTATCAATATAGGAGGAGAACCAACGATACAAGTCTCCGTGTATTCCGGCTTTTAATAGCTTCTCTAAGAGCAGCCTATGGTCAATACGATCAAAGCATTTACTGTAATCAGTATAGATTACGTCAACCTGTGCACGCTGTTCCATACCTTCGGATATAAATTCATGGGACAAGATTAAGTTAGATGTAGTGGAACGCTTTCTAAGAAAGTCATGCTGTTCATCACCAAAGTTGCATTTCATAGCAGCGTATACGTCAGTAAATACTATGCGTTCGAGGATTTTTGAGAACAAACATATCTTGGATATTGGTCGGTAATTAGAGATATCCGACTTATTACCCTTCTTGAAGACTGGGGTCACGAATGCAGATTTCCAAATTTTCGGTACTATGCCTTCTGAGAGTGACCGCCTTAATAAAATACACAGTGGTACAACAAGGCTTTCGGCACAATTTACAATAAATACTGGAGGTATAAGATCAGGACCGCCAGATTTGGAAAGGTCCAAGGTCTTTAATAACTTTAGAACTTGAGAATTGCGAATTATCGCATAGTTTGCCTATGAATGAACTTTAAACGGATGGCGAACAATGCAATTTTTTTATTTATTTAAGCCTATTACACTTTTATTAGCACACATCACCTGCCAAACTGCAAAGCAATTTGTCGGCAGTAGGTCCTCGTAGATTTATGACTAATCTTTGTTTGGTTACACAAAAAAACTAAAGTTACACAAAAGAAAAAAACTAAAGCTAAAACTAAGACTAAAACCATGGCTCTGCTGGCAAACACTCCATATGTGTATACAGAGTAGTTACCCCACTTACGAAGTTACGACGATTACATGCACAATATGACGACGCACTGTGACTATAATTCAATTCAATTCAATTCATTTATTGCATCAAATATGGTAGGTACCTAAAGTTCTTATATAAAATATTTAGCAACACACATTTGGCCAATATATAGCATGCAATAGTACAAGTTTTTACACTTAAGATATTAATTAGGTAACTACATTATGTCAATTTATGTGTCTACTTAAAAATTAAATATGTCTGTGCTTTAGTGTATAAAATTTACAGGGACACTTTTGAAAGAACTCATCTATCGAATAAAAACACTCTTGTAACAACCACTTCCGCAACGCAACACAAAACTTATTGAAGGGTAGTTGAGTAATTGACCCAGGCAAAGCATGGTAAATTAGGGGAACCATGTAAACGCAGCTCCGCCGAAAAAGTTCTAGCTTTGGAACGGGCATTTCAAAATCTAAGTGTGTAGGTTTCCTTTTATTTGTGTTATTTTTCCGTTCAAATAGTTCAAGATTGGACCTCACAAACCTGGCAACTTCGTAAATATAAATGCATGGGACTGTCAATAGATTGTGCGACTGCATATTGAATATCGCACGTATACATTTTTTTTGGGCGATGAAGATCTTCGCCATTTCGGAAGAGTTTCCCCACACAACTATGCCGTATCGTATTACTGAGCAGACGTATGCGTGATACACCATTATGGCAGTACGCAAAGATTTAATATTTTTAATTCTTCTTAAAGCCAATACGAATTGATAATTTTTTTTTGAAATTATTTTGATGTGATTCTTCCAGGTAAAATGCTCATCTAGTGTTACACCCAGGAATTTTGCGTTACGTACCTGTTTTATATTATTATTGTTAAGTGCAACATTATGGCGTACAGGTTTACATTTAAATGTTTTGCAAAGAAGCACATTAGTTTTAGAAATATTTATTTTTAATTTATTAATGTCTAACCATTGTATAATGTCATTTAAAGTTTGCTTAATTTCAATGTCAAAATTTTGAAAATTTTTACTTTTAATAATAACGGTGGTGTCATCGGCGGACAATACACACTGATGTTTTATTGACTTAGGCAAATCATTTATGTAAAGAAGAAACAATAATGGTCCCAAGATACTACCTTGTGGTACACCACAGCAATTAGTCCGTGGTTCAGAATCAAAATCTTCTAAATTGTTATTTAATTTGTTAAATTTTGTTAACCTCGTTACCTGTTTTCTGTCAGTAAGATAAGATTGAAACCATTCCTTTGCCGGACCTCTGATACCGTATCTATCAAGTTTTTCTAGAAGCCGCGCATGATCAACACGATCGAATGCCTTACTTAAGTCTAAGAGCAGTGCACAATTAGGTATTTTATCATTAATATTCGTCATCATTGCTTTCACTAACGTAAATATTGCCAAAGTCGTCGATTTATTTTGTCTAAACCCGTATTGCTGATCGACAAGAATGTTGTGTTTAATAAGAAATTTCATCACTCGCCTGTACATAATTTTTTCAAATTTTTTTGATATAATGGGAGTGAGAGCGATAGGTCGGTAATTGTCAACGTCTGATTTTGACCCTTTTTTGTATAGTGGCTTTATCAGAGACAGTTTTAGCCTATCAGGAAAGCGGCCCTGTTCCAAGGATAAATTGACAATGTGAGCCAACGGCGATGCTATATGTTTAGCTATTTTTTTAACGAGCTCGGTTGTGATGTTATCATACCCAGCCGATTTCGTGTTTTTTAAAGACATTATAATACGATATATTTCAGAATCGTTAGTAGGTTCTATAAATATACTTTTGTCATTTGATTCTATTTTATGTATGTCAGTTTTATTATTTGTATACGTAGAGCAATTATCATTATCATTAGAAATGTCAACAAAGTGATTATTAAATTTATTAGCAATGTCAGATCCAGATGTCAACGTAGTACTACCATCAATAATATTACTGATATATTCCCTAAACGGTTCGTTACCCATGTTGCGCTTTACAACATCCCACGTGGCCTTAATTTTATTACGAGATAAAGAAATGTGTCTTTCATTACACAAGGACTGTAGATTATTCATGCATTTCCTTAATAATTTAGAATACGCTTTAAACTTACTTTTATTTAAGTAATACTTGTACCTTAATGACCGCTTAGTATTACAACATTTCCTTATGCCTTTTGTTATCCATTTAGGTTTACCACTATTGTGTTTCATTTTAACTCTAATACAAGGGAAACATAGCTTATAAAATAATGTCAACAAATCATGAAACCTGTCAAAGGCTTCGTTAGTATCTGATAAACCATAGATTTTACTAAAACTTATGGAGCTGATGTAATCCACGAATTTTGTGACGTTCTCTTTATTTAAATCATTTATAGTCATGAAACAGTAGTCCACTGCCACTCTGTCGGAAGTTTCCTGTTCAATTTTGACTAGTTGAGCTGTGTTATGATCAGACAGATACAAATTATATGTCTTACCAGTGACATTATGAAAGTTGCTGATAATATTGTCAATGCATTTATTAAGCCTAGTCGGTTCATTTATGTGATATTTCAGCCCATAATTAAGCATAAATTCTTTGAATATTGTACTAGTTTTATCAGATAATAGCAAGTCTATATTAAAGTCGTCACAAACTACTATATTGCATTTTTTGCGTTGAAGTTTTGTTAAAACGTTCCGAAAATTATCAAAGAAAATATTAATGTCAGAGTTTGGTGTCCTATATATACAGATTATGACTAGCTTTAGCTGTTTTATTTCAACACCACATATTTCGAAATGTTTATCAGTAGCAAATTCCTTTACTGCATCTAGCTCAACGCATTCGAAGCCTCTCCTACACAAAATACACGTGCCACCACGTCGTTCTAGTCTGGAATAGATCGCACCGAGATAAAAATTATTTATATTCAAATATTTTTCTTCACTTCTTTTTACGAAATGTTCACTTAGACATACCACCACCACATTTTCATCTAGATCATGCAGCTCACTTAGTGCTACCTCTAAATCTTGCATTTTATTTACAGCACCAGCAATGTTTTGGTGAAACACAGAAAATTCATATTTAGTGACGAAAAAGATGATTTTTTGTCCCCGCAGCATCATTTGAGCCTATCCGCGAGGTTATTTTATGGGCTTTAAAATAATAAGGTATCGTGCCTTTCCTTGGTTCTATATTAATTACTGTTTGATCATTGAAATTTACCTGCGAGGTTTTATTACTTAATGGAAAATAATAAGGTATTGTTCCTTTCTTTGGTTTTACGTTATCATGATTTTCCCGGCAATTATGAGGCAATGTTTCCCGAGTGTCAATACCCTTTTTGAATTTGTGGTTGTTATAAGAGAGGAAGTTGTCACTGTACTGGATAACATTTATCTGATGAATTATTTGCTGTGGAACATTCTTTATATTGTCTGTTTCAATAAATGTACAGTTTTCATAGTTTCTGATAAGTAGCTTTAACTGATTATTTAGTTTACATTCATTAAGGAAAAGATTATTAAATATATTTACTACAAATACATTGCAATTTTTAAGAAAATGTAACGCTATAGAAATTTCTGACATAAACTCTACTGGATTTATATCATTACTCTCTGTCATTATGATAACATTGAACATTAACAACTATGATTATACAAATATGTACAATAAGGATGACTTCACAGATGAGAAGCCTATTGACAATTTGAATTTACCTGTTAACAACGGTGATTCGGCAGCTTATCAAAATTTTCAAATAAATTCAATACGAATCAACCAGAAATTATGGAACTTAATTTTGACGCCAATCTAAAACATCCATACATATACATACCGGCAATAAACGGCAAATTCATGTTAGATACAACAGGAAGTACACGATTTTTTATAAGTCTCAGAAAGCATATGAATATTTTCCCCATTTAAAATTCTATGAACCATTCACAGTTACAAGCAAACACGCGACTAGTAAACATTACGAAGTACCTAGCTGAAATGCCTCTACTCTCTATTTTTTAATGATAACGGGTATCATAAATTTTATATTTATGATGTGGACAACAGATATGATGGATTGGAATGGACCTTATATCTCACCTGATTTATCGCTTAAGGTTAAGGTTTTAAAGACAAACGGCTGTCAGCATTCCTATAAGTTATTCCACTGACCTAGAAATTAGACTAGAACCGCGGCACAAACATCGAGTAAAATTGCCCGTAAATCAAAAGAACGGCTATGGCATAATAGATTACAAACAGTTTCATGAAGGCGTTCGAATGCCAACTGCAATTGTTCAATGTGAAAATTACTTAGCCTCCACTGTTAAACAGAACGCAACTGATCTTGAAATGATGTTGACTATAACAGCCCCGTTCAAAGTTACCCATTTCTCTAATGAGTGTATAGTAAATAACTTAACCGATTTAGGCGATGTTGAGATTGACCCATTATTGATAGACAATTTAAAGAAATTGCGACTTGACTATCGTAATCAAGAAGAAACTGACTTTATTAGTAAGTTATGTCACTAGTATAAAGATATATTCTATTGTGAAGAGTTGCCCTTGACCTTTACCACAGATAATATAATACTAGCATACCTTTACAAACCAAATACGGACCACTAATGAAGACCCAATTAAACCCAATTACCCAATTTATGTTAAACCATATCGGCAGCCACCAGCACAAGCTGAAGAAATCCAACGACAGATCGAAAAGCTTCTCAAAGACAATGTGATCCGCGAGTCACACTCCCCCTGGAGTGCACCTGTGCATTTGGTGCACAAAAAGGCTGATGCTTCCGGTCAGGTGAAATATAGAATGGTTATGGATTTTCGTAGATTCAATGACATAACAATCGACGATAAGTACCCACTTCCCAACATATGTGACTTATTTGACAAAACCATTTATTTATTTATCTAGATTCAGCATCCGGTTAACATCAAATTGACCATCGAATCTGACGGCGAGAAAACAGCTTTTTCAACACAAAATGGCCACTACGAATTCCTCTGTATGCCCTTCGGTCTTAAAACCGCTCCTGCGACCTGCCAAAGGACAATGGATAACATATATCTTAAGAGGGTTGCAGGGTATACATTGTATGGTATATTTGGATGACATACTTATATATTCACATGGTACATTGGAACATGTTCAGATATTAAGATCTGTCTTTGATAGACTGCGGCAGACTAATCTTAAGGTTCAATTGGATAAGTCTGAATTTTTACGTAGGGAAGTGCAGTACTTAGGACATACATTGACTAAAAACAGACTTTCGACCAAATAATGTCAAAATACAGGTAGTACTTGACTACCCCTTGCCGCACGAACACAGACCGAAATCTAACGATTTATAGGATTTGTGGGCTATAACAGGCGGTTTATTAAAGACTTCTCCAGAATTACACAACCTTTGGCAGCTTGTTTGAAAATGGGTAAGAAAATTGTCACAGATCAAAAGCATATTGAGGCCTTTGAAAAATGCAAGGAACTATTAATTAATGCCCTGACATAAATAAACCATTTGTACTAACCACCGTCGCCTCTGAAGTCGCTATTGGTGCGGTATTATAACAGGGACCTATAACAGCGACAATAGGCCATAGCTTATTCTAGTTGAACGTTGACGGATACTGAAAAAAGGTATAGTACCAGGCACGTATACATTGGGATTTATCCCCCCCCGGAATCTGACTGAAAAAAAAAAGCCACCAAACTGCACGAAGCAACCCTCCCAGCGATACTCCTGGATAATACTTCAAAATAACTATTTTTACACCGTGCTCGGACGATTTAATATCTGGCATGAAAGATAGATTTGCGAATCAAAGAGAGCTGCTTTCTTCTTTAGAAATTATTCTTCCGAAAAATGTGAACGAGAGGAAGATAAGTGAATTAGAAAATATGAAAAATTATTGGGAAGCAAGTGTTGGAGAATCAGTAATAAAAGCAGAGTACAGTATATGGTGTGCCAAGTGGAAAAACACAGATAAGAAACCAGTCGAAATTATGGAAATTTTAGACACGTGTAAAAAAAATTCTTTCCTACCATTAACAGGCTAATACATATTCGGGCTACCCTTCCGGTTTCAACAGCATCTGTTGAGCGGTCATTTTCATGCCTAAAGAGAATAAAAACCTTTTTAAGGAATATAAAGGCGGGCGAGAGGCTTACTGGTCTCGCTCTATTGTCTATTCATTCTGCTTTGACGCCAGATCCTGATATGGTACTAGACGTAATGGCTGCCAGTGGAAACAGAAAAATACTTATATATAAATATTAAATACTTATAAAGTGTGTGACTAAACTACGGACGTCGGACGGTACTTCTTTAAGTTATTAAAATTTATAGTACAGTGATTACAGCGATTTTTACACAGTTCACATGGTTGTTTCAATGTTTGTCCCCCCCCCCCCTAAACCAAAAGTCTGGATACGTGCCTGTATAGTACTACTCGTATTCAACGTGAGTTATTGGCAATCGTTTGGGCGATAAGACACTTCAGGCCCTATTTGTACGGACACAAATTTGACATCTATACTGACCACAGGCCCCTAGTCTGGTTGTATCAACTTAAGAAACCAAATAGCAAGTTAACGCTTTAAATTGGCGTTACCGTTTGCAAGAGTATGACTTTAACGTTTTATATAAAAACGGTAAACAAAACGTGAACACAGACACGCTATCTCGCATTCGCTTAAATGTACTAGGAGGAGCCGACGATTCTGACAATAGCTCAATGATTGTTAATATAGAAGAAGAAGAGGAACAAAAAGACATGACCAGACAAGATACAGACGGCTCTAGAACTGTTTCCATATCCGATTCTGAAAGAACCGCTACAGCTAGTCCAATGAGTAAAACAGAAACTGTCGTCGTACTTGACAAATCACCTAATGAATACCGTCCGAGTCTTCTTCCATACAGACAGTTCATTCAGCCAAAGATCTCGAATCAAGTGGGATACCCATCTTAAAAGAAGCAATAGATGCCAAGCCTGACAATACTTGTTTTTTGCTGGTTTCGTAAAGAGTTTCAAGTAAAAGATTTATCTCGGGTTAAACTTTTTAGAAGTATTTCTGCTCCTTCATAACCATAACATCATCAAAGCATTTAAGAAAGACTATATAAAACCAAAAATAAAGTATTTCTTTTATTTTTTAAATCAAGTACTTAGAAAAGACTTTAGTAATATCATAATTAACCTGTTTAAGAAAGATATGATTAACTTCTATGAATGTACCGAACGCGTTATTTACGTAGAAGATGAGCAGGAACAAAAAGCTATCGTGATTAAATTATACGACGGCAAGACATGTCATCGTGGCATTACCGAAACCATTCAACGAATTCGTCGTAACTGTTACTGGCCATATTTGTTGGAAACCGTTTCCGGCATTATTAACTCATGGGAGCGGTGTAAAACTTCTAAATTTTATATGATAGGAAACCCATTAAACTTTTATTGCAACTTTCACAAACTCACCATGCAACTTTCCAGGAAATATTTACAGATCTGTTTAGCATATAATCGAAATATTATCTAACTTTAATTGATGCTTTTAGTAAATTAGGTCAAGCCATAGAAATTCCAACTCGTTCAACACCCGAAGTGGCTAGAGCATTAATGAAATATCTTTCTTATTACGGTACACCACAGAAAATAAGTTCTGACCCTGGAACTGAATTCAACAACGAATTACTAAGAGAACTGACAGAATTACATAAAATAAAACTGCATATAGGGGCCCCCAATAATCCAAAATCTATGGGTCTCATAGAACGTTTTCATTCTACAATTATAGAAATATACAGAATGGATAAATATGAAATGAAATGTATAGATGCAGCGTCTGTATAATGATCTATGCTGTCATAGCTTATAATAATACTATTCATAGTACCTTAGATTTAACCCCGTTTGAAGTTGCGTTTGGCCATACTGAATTAAACTTATATTTAACTCTGAATTTGATAAAGTATACAAACGACAACTGATTAGCGATCATAACAAGAGAACACATACACTTTATTAGTATATTTCGGAAAATGTTAAAGATCGCAAAGAAAAGATTTTAACGAAGCGAGGAGGTGAATTAGAACCAAATTTAGAAAAAGGAAAATCGATTTTCGCTAAAGCCGCAAATAAAAGACAAGCAAAAGATAAACCTAAGTATCAAAAGGCCGATGTCACAGGTCAGATGGAACGCAATGTTATAACAATTAAACTTAAAAATAGAGATACCAAAGTTCCTCTTAAAAATATAAAACGTCCTCCGCAGGTGGTGTTGATCCTGGTGATATGGACAACGAGCAATTGGGCTCTCCCAACCCAGACCCTCCAAGCAATAAAGATTAATCAAAATCCTGATATTCTTCCGCTCAAGATGGGTCAAGCATTTATTCAATACGATAAGTGGTTTATTGTTAAAACAATCAAAATTCAGGGAATGAGTACCTTACCTTTCTTTCAATACTCAAAAAGGTTCGGAGTTCAGCCAAATATTACAAGCAAATAAATCCTACACAGACGAATTTATGGGACTTAAAACACAAGAGTATATTCGAAATCAGGCTATAGAAAATTACAGCAATTAATTTCATCTAAAAGATTTTTTTTTTTCAAAATCAAAATCAAAATCATTTATTTGTAAAACATAGGTAATAATGACATGCAAGATCTTAAAAATTAGGTATAGTGCGCTATGTTTTGCCAATTGACATACAAATTATAAAAAAGAAATACAATTATATGAATGGGTACTTTTAAATTAAAATATAAATTTACTACAATATAATTATTAACGTATTTGAGTACCTGATTGTATTAACACATGAATATAAGAAAAAAAACATTATTTATAATCAATTTCATTTCATGTCAAAATTTAAAGTCAATTCAATTCGAAAAAATAAGATTAAGATATTAAAGGATAAATTAGAATTTTATGTCAGCATTATACAGTTAAAGAAACTCGTCATTAAGAAACTCGTCTAAAGTATAGTAACATTTTTGAAGCAGTAACCCATTAAGCGTCTTTTTAAACTTCTGCAATGGCATACATTTTATTTCATCGGGAATTTAATTATATATTCGTGGAGCAACACCAAAGAAGCTCTTTTTCATTAGAGAAGTTTTACATTTCACAAGGCATAGTTCATTAATATATTGAGCACGCATCGGAGTTTTCTTTACAGAACATAGCTTTTTTAATAAATGTGGATTTATTTTTACAAACAGTGCAGTTTCTAGGATGTATAAAGCCGGTAGAGGTAATATTTTTAATTTTCTAAAATATGGAATGCAGCTATCTGTTGTTTTTAAACCACACATTGACCGTATACATATTTTCTGCATCCTGAAAACAAGTTCCCTATTTGTTGACTGTCCCCAAAAAATAACACCATATCGCAGAATTGAGGCGACCAGGCCATGATAGGCTGTTAACAGTGTCCCAGTATTTACTTTCTTTGAAAGTTGATATAGCAAATATGCTGATTTACTTAATCGCTTGCAAATTTCCTCCAAATGAGGTTTCCAAGTCAGTTTATCATCTACAGTTATACCTAAGAACTTCGCAGCACTAACTTCCTCTATTTCATAATTATTATAAGCAACATTAACAAGTGGTTTCTCAAGCCGTTGGTGAAAGTGCATTACTTTGGTTTTATTTAAATTAATTATAAGATTATTATCATTAAGCCAATTTATTATTTTATTTAAAGAATTATTAATGTCATTTTGATAATTGTTTAGATTATTACATTCTACAATAGCCGTGCTATCATCCGCAAAGAGTACCATTCTTTGCCCTGTGGATTTCGGGAGGTCGTTTATATATATCAGGAATAGCGGTGGTCCCAGAACGCTACCTTGAGGCACGCCATATTTTATGTACCTTGGTTCAGAGGTATATGTGGTTTCTAATTTGGTTGTAGGACATATTCTAGAGATTTCCGTACATTGTAATCTATCACTTAGGTATGATTCTAAAAGTTTAAGGATGTTCCCTCTAATGCCATAATGTCATAAGTCATCGAAAAATTATATCTATGCCAATAATAATAAAGGCATACCGCTGCTAGCATTCAAAGACCCGAGTCTTAATTTAGCTGCCACAAAAACTTCGTTAATATGAGTCGTTTAGTATGTGTTAGCTGGAGTGACGTCACCCCAGCTTCCTCATTCAATACAGGCAGACCAGTGAGGTTAGGGTTTTGGACTATAGTCAAAAAAATAAGGCATAATAGCTGCACACGGAAGGAAAGAACTGAACGATAATACTTAAAAAGTGATGAAACTATGATAAAAAAACGTGTGTGTAAGCTGGAGTGACGTCACCCCAGCTGCCATGTCATATCTTCCGAACAAAAGAAGATATGATTATGTACCATAGCTCAAAAATTAAGGCAGAATAGCAGTCATTGGCAGAAAAATTTTCATACCTCTGGTCAAAATACTCTATAAGTTATTAAACCGACAAATATGTGTAAGCTGGAGTGACGGCACCCATGCTGCTCATGTCATATCTTCCGAACGAAAGAAGATATGGTTATGTATTATAGCTTAAAACATAAGAAATAATAGCTGCCACAGGCAGAAAAAATCATATCTCTAGTTCTTGTAGTTTCCACGTAGTAAACAAAAATATAGTTTCCGCGCCAAAAAGATCAAATTATTACTTCGGAGGAGGTACGGAGCGGCGTTGCCATTCCGTGCGCTACATTATTGCAACCAAGTTTGCACTTAGTAAGCATACAATTAGAAGTCATTAACACGCTTTTATTAGCTTGGTATGTATGTATCTATGTATCAATGTAACGGAATCTTTGAACGTGATTTTCACCCACTTCAAAACGTTGGATTGATTTGAAACTTTGCACACTTATCAAGGACCGATGACAATGCAATAATTTAAACAGTTTGTCCCATTATCCTTACCAATAAAGCGTGTTTTTTAGTTTTTAGAACTACAATTTATTTTAACTTGCGCTCAAAATATTTTATTGAAGATATAGACTGAGAGTTGACTGAACTTTAATAGAATTATGAATGTAATATTAAAAAGTGGATTCTTATCAACTTAAGACGACGAGAGAACTACTTATATTGTTTTTATTGAGACTTGTTCTCTGTAGTTCGGTTAAGGTGGATGCACAAAGTTAGCCCGCGAAATTAATATTTTGTTACGTTTTTTGCAATTTACAGGTCACTGTTAGGTTGTCTTGTCATTCTCTTGTAGTTTCCACGTAGTAAACAAAAATATAGTTTCCGCGCCAAAATGATCAAATTATTACTTCGGAGGAGGTACGAAGTGGCGTTGCGTTCCGTGCGCTGTATTATCAGTTTGAGGTTGTTTAAACTAGATTATAGACTGGGAGCCGACTACACACTTTAATTGTAGGTACTATGTAAGTATTCAGATTTTTATAGTTATATTTTTTGTTTAAACATAGGATGAAATAAAATTAAAAAATCTAAGTGTAACAATTTCGTATATTTTTGTTATAAATCACATTTTTGTTACAATTTACACTCTATGAAATCAGATAAAATATGATTTGTATAAATCACAATTATTCATTAGAATCATGTGAAATTTTTTGATCTTTTTGGCGCGGAAACTATATTTTTGTTTAGTTACTACGTGGAAACTACAAGAACTAGAGATTTGAAAATTTTTCGGCCTGTGGCAGCTATTATTTCTTATGTTTTAAGCTATAATACATAATCATATCTTCTTTCGTTCGGAAGATATGACATTAGCAGCTGGGGTGCCGTCACTCCAGCTTACACATATTTGTCGGTTTAATAACTTATAGAGTATTTTGACCAGAGGTCTGAAATTTTTTCTGCCAATGGCTGCTATTCTGCCTCAATTTTTGAGCTTTGGTACATAATCATATCTTCTTTTGTTCGGAAGATATGACATGGCAGCTGGGGTGACGTCACTCCAGCTTACACACACGTCTTTTTATCATAGTTTTATCACTTTTTAAGTATTATCGTTCAGTTCTTTCCTTCCATGTGCAGCTATTATGCCTTATTTTTTTGACTATAGTCCAAAACCCTAAGCTCACTGGTTTGCCTGTATTGAATGAGGAAGCTGGGGTGACGTCACTCCAGCTAACACATACTAAACGACTCATATTAACGAAGTTTTTGTGGCAGCAAAATTAAGACTCGGAACTTTGATTGCTGCTATTATGCCTTATTATTATTGGCATAGATAGAATTTTCTATCACCGAGGAAGCTGGAGTTATGCACATGTTGTCTGTGTAGTTCGGTTAAGGTAGATGCACAAAGTTAGCCGATTAAAAGTCTAAGTTCAGTCGGCTATTATGGTTTTTTTTTTGGACTTGTTCTCTGTAGTTCGGTAAAGGTGGATGCACCAATTTTTAAGCTATGGTACATAATCATATCTTCTTTTGTTCGTAAGATATGACATGGCAGCTGGGGTGACAACACCCCAGCTTACACACACGTTTTTGTATCATAGTTTTATTTCCTTACATGTGCAGCTATTATACCTTATTTTTTTGACTATAGTCAAAATCCCTAACCTCACTGGTTTGCCTGTATTGAATGAGGAAGCTGGGGTGACGTCACTCCAGCTAACACATACTAAACGTCTCATATTAACGAAGTTTTTGTGGCAGCTAAATTAAGACTCAGAATTTTGATTGCTGCTTTTATGCAACATGTAAAAGGCAGGATCGTCGTTGGAATGGGTTATTGTACGATTCGCCGAATTTAACTCGCCGAATCTCGGGCGAATCGACCACTATTAAAAATATTATTTTTTCTGTGTCGATTCGCCCTAAGTTAATTTATCGGAGGGCGAATTAACCACTCCAAAATTATTTAGTAGGCGATCCACCTTTATTTTAGAGAACAAAAAATATATAAGTACAGTCATGCTCACCCGTCTCGGAAATAATATGAAGAATTAATCGAAGTTAATAGATATTTTACTAGAAACTAGGAAAGCAATTCATTAAATAAGTAAAGCGGCGCAGATACCCTTGAGTAGCTGATTTTAAATGAGAATCATGTCTAAACGGCTAGTCGTATTTTCTTGGAAAAATATATGTTACCTACATTAGACCATTT
Organism: Orthosia incerta; assembly: GCA_948252205.1. NCBI lineage: Eukaryota > Metazoa > Arthropoda > Insecta > Lepidoptera > Noctuidae > Orthosia > Orthosia incerta. The sequence continues at coordinate 17,343,036 of OX411746.1, read as the reverse complement.
TCTTAATAATTTATCTAAGAAAATTTTGTGTTTTTTTCGTATAACATAGTGTAATTAATTTGTATAGTTATGTCTAAAACGGACAAAAACACGACAATCGCAACAAAACCACTGGGCGTATTTTAATGAAATCGACTGCATTTTAAAGACAATTTAATTATCTACATTTTGATCTGGAGCTTTTATTGTAAAGTCATATAATAATAAGGAAAGTACAAAAAACTACTAAATTTTGGATCGCGCGGGTGTGAAACGAGTGTGCGTTTTGTTCCCTCAAGGTCGTTGGCGTTAGTCGTCGTCCTTAAAGATCACGACTCCGCATACGACAAAAATAAAAATGTGAAAAAAAGTTAATAAAATCAAAAAACCCGACTGCTTAAGAAGCGAACTAAAAAGATGTACTTAAACAAGAAGGAAATTATGCTGTGCAGTCAGTGAACTGGATGACATATACCATACTTATTATGTCAAGTTTCATAGCCTTGCCAATTTCGTCTATGGACTCTACTTTTGTAGGTAAAATCAGCCTGAGCTGCAGTTGTCCCTGTCGCACTTTACTGGGGGAGGTTGCAGGTGTGGGAGGGTAAGGCTTACACGCACACTAATAGGGAAGTGGTAATTGTCGATATTTTTATCGATACTCTAGTGATATACACCGATGTCGATATTTACACAATACAATGATTTTATTTATTAAATCGTGTGATTGTAAGTAAGTGATAAGTGATTGTATTTATTGTATTTATTGTATAATAAGTGATTGTATTATTTTTTATTGTTGAAGGCACTTGTCGAATGATTATGTATGCATGAGAACTGGAAAGTGCAGTTGCGATTGCACTATTACAAGTTTTTAGGAAAATTAAGCCAGGGTCCAGAATAACGCTAGGTACAGACCAACCGAACGAACTAACAAATGTTGTTGAAAAGAAATGGCAGATTTTGTTTATTACAGATTGGCTCGCGCTTGACCTCTATCTCACCTGATGGTAAGCGATGATGTGGTCGACGGTGTAGCACACTTGCCTAGAAGTAACTTCACTCTTGTCTTAAAGACACCGAGGTTGTAGTTATCGGGCAACACAGACTCCGGCAGAGAATTCCATTTCTTAACTGTACGCATAATGAAAATAGATATTTACAAAATGTTTGGTGCGAATGGGCGGGATGTCCACCTTGAATCGATGGCGCATCGCCGTACGTCTTGTAGTCTGGTGATGAAACGGGCTAGACGGAATTAGATCATGCAATTCCATTGCAAATCCCCGAAATGCAACCGATAAAAAACCGACAAGCTGGCAACTCTGCGACGATGGCTTTGACTTTAGCTTTGACTCGACCAGTGCCTCATTGCCGATGAGCCTCTTGGCCCGTTTTTTGATCAATTCTAGGGCATGAAGCTATTTTGCAGATCCGTCCCAGATATGAGAACACAACTTACCTACAACTTAAGCAGCTGTTCTGGCGTGAAGTACCGTATCACCTTAGCAAGGATCCACAACTTTTTAGCAGCATGTTGAGGCTTTACCTCAATATATTGTCAAAAATTTAGTGTCAATTTCAATGTTACGCCAAGAAGCTCAATATGGTCTGTTGAAATTGGCTCTTTTTAGCGGAGAAAACGCCTGACACCACGCCAGATTGGCGCTCTGATGTTACAGAGGTGCACCTTATGTGACAGTGAGTGTTGCCGCTGTACTCTGTACTGACTGTGCTGTGATTTTTTCTTCTGTTCCTTGCCATGGTTGAAAGTGAAGGTAGGACACACGCCGACAGGACGCCATCATTGGGGGACTGGTCTGGAGACTGCGGGGATGCCCGAGCTCCACCGGAAATGTCTATCGGGCACAGTCTTCTAGTCGCCAACAAGCACGATGGCGCATTCCAGGATTTTTCGATAGTAATTGGCGGAGCAGCCTTTCGTGTGTGGCTGGCGCACAACTTGGGCACCCAACTATCTGCGGTCGGCCAGCGCACCGTGCCTCGGATCCCGCTACCCTCCGCGACCAGTCTTCCGATACATCCATAACAGCGCGAGTCTGGCTGGCCTGCCTTCAGTGGAACAGCTATCTCGACCCAACTCCTCTAATGGCTGCACCCGGCATTGTAATCGGAACACAGCTAGGCCGCTTGCGGCGGTATGTCTTTGCTCGGTATGTGGTCACAAGCCTTCGGTCGAAACCTAACACCAGTATGTCACCTGATTAGCACCATCCGGGGACCACGAGTAGGCAATCCAAACGCTTATTTTCCTACTGCTCTCAAAATGATGGCTCTGATGTACTGAATCGTTCACTCACCTTACGTCCTGTCTGCTGATTTGCATTCTTTCGGTTGGTCTTATACCCAGCATCATGCAAACTAATTTTTGATTTCTTATAAAGCAGATACTATTAAAAATGTTTATGAATTTTGCGGAAGTGGGGTTTGTGGGTATTTAAATTAAAACATAGAATTTTAAATTAAAACAATAAAAAAATAATAATAGTTTTTTTTTTTAACGCCTGCCTTGTCAATAGGTGAATTAATAAATTTAACAAAAATATTAAAAACAAGCTAAATGACTTTAGTGCTGAATGGGTTCAACTGAAAAGCAATCTTTTCAGCAAAGTCGGGGGACCTGTAAAAAAGAACCGTCCCCCGACTGCAAGGCAGCCGTGTTTTTAATGATTTATTTTTTATTTTATACGTTTTCGTGATAAAACGATAATTATGGAAACGCACACATTTTTTTATAGTATTCTATGGGATATTGAATAGTGTTATATTTATTTAATTTCTTTTGTTATGTTATTAGTGAACGAATGCTTATTGAATACTACTGTTATATATTTTAACTAGTATTTGCTTGGTGCGCGAGCTGCAAGCAGCTCGCGGCTTTGTCGTGTTTTTGAGAAGTATTCCTTAACCTAACCTACACCTACCCTAAACCTACCCTACACCTACCCTACACCTACCCTACACCTACCCTACACCTAGCCTACACCTACCCTACACCTACCCTACACCTACCCTACACCTACCCTACACCTACCCTACACCTACCCTACACCTACCCTACACCTACCCTACACCTACCCTACACCTACCCTACACCTACCCTACACCTACCCTACACCTACCCTACACCTACCCTACACCTACCCTACACCTACCCTACACCTACCCTACACCTACCCTACACCTACCCTACACCTACCCTACACCTACCCTACACCTACCCTACACCTACCCTACACCTACCCTACACCTACCCTACACCTACCCTACACCTACCCTACACCTACCCTACACCTACCCTACACCTACCCTACACCTACCCTACACCTACCCTACACCTACCCTACACCTACCCTACACCTACCCTACACCTACCCTACACCTACCCTACACCTACCCTACACCTACCCTACACCTACCCTACACCTACCCTACACCTACCCTACACCTACCCTACACCTACCCTACACCTACCCTACACCTACCCTACACCTACCCTACACCTACCCTACACCTACCCTACACCTACCCTACACCTACCCTACACCTACCCTACACCTACCCTACACCTACCCTACACCTACCCTACACCTACCCTACACCTACCCTACACCTACCCTACACCTACCCTACACCTACCCTACACCTACCCTACACCTACCCTACACCTACCCTACACTTTGTTCCAAAAAACATAACCCTAATGTTTGCTTGTCGTCGCCAGGCACTGAGTTTCGCTTCACCCACTCAACCTTCGTTACGCTACGGAGGTCGCCGGCTCGCTTCGCTCGCCACCTCCCCCCTGCGCTGCACTCGGTCTCGTAGGTTCGCTCCTCTCGGGATCCCTACGCGGAATCCGTAAAAAAAAATGAAAAAAAAAGATTCGCCAAAACGGGGGGGGGGGGGGGAGAAGGGGGGCAAGGGGGTCAACTTTGAAAAATGGTTTGTTTGTGACTATAGCATTGCCCCTTTATATGAATCTGAAAAAAGAAATGTACCAAGTCTCTTAACTTCCGAGATCCGCTTAAATGGGGGGAGAAGGGGGGCGAGGGGGTCAACTTTGAAAAATGCTTTTTACTTTTCCGAGCCTCCTCTAAACGAATCCGTAAAAAAAACAAAAAAAAAAGATTAGCCAAAACGGGGGGGGAGGGGGGAGAAAGGGGGTTAATGGGGTCAACTTTGAAAAATGGTTTGTTTGTGACTATAGCATTGCCCTTTTATATGAATCTGAAAAAAGAAATGTTCCAAGTCTCTCAACTTCCGAGATCCGCTTAAAGGGGGGGCCAAGGGGGGGCGAGGGGGTCAACTTTGAAAAATGGTTTTTACTTTTCCGAACCTCCTCTAAACGATTCCGTCAAAAAAACAAAATAAAAAGATTAGCCAAATCGGGGGGGGAGGGGGGAGAAGTGGGGCAAGGGGGTCAACTTTGAAAACTGGTTCGTTTGTGACTATAGCATTGCCCCTTTATATGAATCTGGAAAAAGAAATGTTCCAAGTCTCTCAACTTTCGAGATCCGCTTAAAGGGGGGGAGAAGGGGGGCGAGGGGGTCAACTTTGAAAAATGGTTTTTACTTTTGCGAGCCTCCTCTAAACGAATCCGTAAAAAACAAAAAATACGGGTACCTTAGTTTCCGAGATACGATAGAGGGGGGGAAGAGGGGGGAGGAAAAGGGGAGGTTTGGGACTTTTCCCATACTCACGGAAGTTACTTGTTTACGAATCTGTCAAAATATACCCACCTTCCCCTTCACCATCTGGGAGAACAATTATGTCAATGAGTGAGTCAGTCAGTGAGATAACTAGTATTTGCTTGGTGCGCGAGCTGCAAGCAGCTCGCGGCTTTGTCGTGTTTTTGAGAAGTATTCCTTAACCTACCCTACACCTACCCTACACCTACCCTACACCTACCCTACACCTACCCTGCACCTACCCTACACCTACCCTACACCTACCCTACACCTACCCTACACCTACCCTACACCTACCCTACACCTACCCTACACCTACCCTACACCTACCCTACACCTACCCTACACCTACCCTACACCTACCCTACACCTACCCTACACCTACCCTACACCTACCCTACACCTACCCTACACCTACCCTACACCTACCCTACACCTACCCTACACCTACCCTACACCTACCCTACACCTACCCCACACCTACCCTACACCTACCCTACACCTACCCTACACCTACCCTACACCTACCCTACACCTACCCTACACCTACCCTACACCTACCCTACACCTACCCTACACCCACCTTACACTTTGTTCCAAAAAACATAACCCTAATGTTTGCATTCGTCGCCAGGCACTGAGTTTCGCTTCACCTACTCAACCTTCGTTACGCTACGGAGGTCGCCGGCTCGCTTCGCTCGCCACCTCCCCCCTGCGCTGCACTCGGTCTCGTAGGTTCGCTCCATTCGGGGTCCCTACGCTGAATCCGTAAAAAAAACTGAAAAAAAAAGATTCGCCAAAACGGGGGGGGGGGGGGGAGGAAGGGGGGCAAGGGGGTCAACTTTGAAAAATGGTTCGTTTGTGACTATAGCATTGCCCCTTTATATGAAACTGAAAAAAGAAATGTTCCAAGTCTCTCAACTTTCGAGATCCGCTTAAAGGGGGGGAGAAGGGGGGCGATGGGGTCATTTTTGAAAAATGGTTTTTACTTTTCCCAGCCTCCTCTAAACGATTCCGTAAAAAAAACAGAATACGGGTACCTTAGTTTCCGAGATACGATAGAGGGGGGGAGGAGGGGGGGGGGGGGGAAAGGGGAGGTTTGGCACTTTTCCCATACTCACGGGAGTTACTTGTTTACGAATCTGTCAAAATATACCCACCTCCCCCTCCACCATCTGGGAGAACAATTATGTCAATGAGTCAGTGAGTCAGTCAGTCAGTCAGTCAGTGGTAATGCAGTTTTATATAGTATAATTTATGTACTAAGCAAGCTCTAGACTAACTAGACGATGATATTAAAATGGTCTGCTTTTTTTACATGAACCATGGCTCGCCTATTTATATTTTTTAATTTTCAAAAACTACGTTTCTAAAGATACCAGATAGATTAATATTGGTAAAGCCGTTTAGAAGTTATGGTGGAATAAAGAAACATACATGAGCCCTGATAACATAACACTCCTCTTTTCGGCATTCATGTAAAAATGTGCATTCATTCTGTCTTAATTTCAATCCTTTCACTTACAGGTAAATTTTGTGGTATACAACCATCAATTATTTCTGGTGGAAGGCATTCAAAAAAATACTTATTTTGGTTCAACATTTCTCCAAAATTCATCGTCTCTTTAATTTTTTTCGTAACGAGTAAAGCGAGTCGGTACTGGGGGCGAGGGCGCACGCACCAGAATCGGTCGGCCGCGCTCTTACGCACACAAATAAACTACTTGTTCACACATTAAGGGTACACTAGTCAAAGTCCAGTCAAAGTCCAGTCAAAGTCCAGTCAAAGTCCAGTCAAAGTCCAGTCAAAGTCCAGTCAAAGTCCAGTCAAAGTCCAGTCAAAGTCCAGTCAAAGTCCAGTCAAAGTCCAGTCAAAGTCCAGTCAAAGTCCAGTCAAAGTCCAGTCAAAGTCCAGTCAAAGTCCAGTCAAAGTCCAGTCAAAGTCCAGTCAAAGTCCAGTCAAAGTCCAGTCAAAGTCCAGTCAAAGTCCAGTCAAAGTCCAGTCAAAGTCCAGTCAAAGTCCAGTCAAAGTCCAGTCAAAGTCCAGTCAAAGTCCAGTCAAAGTCCAGTCAAAGTCCAGTCAAAGTCCAGTCAAAGTCCAGTCAAAGTCCAGTCAAAGTCCAGTCAAAGTCCGGTCAAAGTCCAGTCAAAGACCAGTCAAAGTCCGGTCAAAGTCCAGTCAAAGTCCAGTAGAAAGTTCAGTCAAGGTCCAGTCAAAGTCTAGTCAAAGTCCAGTCAAAGTCCAGACCTTCGCATGCTTCTCTATGCCACTCTGCTGGCGAATTCGCGTGTCCAGTGTGGCACCGATCTGCACACGCAAAGCAAGTCGACATCGCCCTCAACGAGACGTGTCGAATTATATCGGGTTGCTTAAACCGACCCCGCCTCAACACGGGCTGACATTGTACCGCCATTAGTACAAAGGGAATAGGGATGTAGCATGCGAGCTCGTGAAAAAAAACATAAATCCGGTGCCCGACATCTGTTTCTCTCAACTGGGGCGCTGCACCCGATGACCTTCGCCTGCTTCTCTATGCCTCGCTGCTGGCGAATTCGCGTGTCTAGTGTGGCTCCGATCTGCATACGCAAAGCAAGTCGACATCTCCCTCAACGAGACGTATCGAATTATATTATTTTTTTCCTTTATTTTTCAATACATTAAATTACACTTACATTTTAATTAATTAAATTACATTATAATTAACTAAATTACATTATAATTTATTAAATTACATTTTACAGCATAACACTTGTCTAAATATCTTAAAAGGTTTATGTGACAAAGTGGAGGAAGCAATTCGCACCGCATAATTACTAAATTATGTAAACATAATACTTATACCCACAAACCTAAGGTGTGATTTCACCAGTAATATAATTTTTTTTTTAAGGTAAATTTACATTTTTTATATGAGCTAGTGTCAATATTTGACTGCACAGTTTTAGGAATTTTATTCAGAGTATCAGGTAATCACGTTTACAGTTGTAGGTAGTTTATATGTTGGCAAGTAATCCAGATCACGTAACTGTTTTGGTCTATTGTTTAAAGTTAAGGAGCTAATATTATTGAATTTGTCCAAGATAACTGCCGACCTGAATTTATCAAAGACTGACATAATTTTACAGTATTTAAATAATCCGTACTCATCATCTTTATATTTAAGTTTAATATTCTTTGGCACAATAGTCTTGAGTATACTTAGTTGTAGTCTATATATTTTATCTAAATAAGGTTTGTAGGAACGTCCGTAACTAGTAAGGCCATAGCTTATGACGGAATCTGCCAGAGCGAGATACAGCATGCGTAGCGTGAGGAAGGGAAGTTTATATTTGAGGATAGCCAACTTGGCGTTAATAGATCTGAGTTTGTTACTTACACTTTCAATGTGTGATCCCCAATTGAAATGCTTGCCAATAATGAGTCCGAGATAGGAGTGCTGGTCGACAGCCTCTAACGTAGAACACGCACACATATTGTGTGCAGTGGGCCCGCGATGCTGGCACTGGTGGTCATGCGCAGTTATCTTAGGAACATGTCTGATCTTCATATAAGGAGAGTGTATATGGATAATCTTGGTTTTAATAGCGTTGATAACCAGGCCTGCATCGTGTGCCCATTTACACAGGTCATCAAATAAACGTTGCATTACTGTTTGAGCCTCAATGATGTTTTTATGATGGGTTACCAGACAAGTGTCATCGGCAAACTGGTATACAGAGTCCTCCGGAATAATATTACACATGTTATTAACGTATAATAAATACTCAGTTGGGCCAATTATTGAACCTTGGGCGGTGCCCATTTTAGTAGGTATTTTTTCACTTTGGCAATTGCCTAAACGAACTACAGTATGTCGATTATTATGGTAATTTTTAAACAATTTCAAAAGAGGACCCCGTATACCACTCTGTTCAAGTCTACTGAATAATGTTTTATACCGCAGAGTATCAAATGCTTTGTTAAAGTCGATGAGGGCAATAAGCACCTGTTCGCGAGCGCCCAAATGCTTATTGACCTCATCAGAAAAAGCCGACAGTAGCTGCGTAGTGTTACGACCCTTCTGAAACCCAAACTGCTTATTGTTTGTGATATTATTGCTAGACAAAAAAGTATTAATTTCATTACCTAAATACTTTTCCACTATTTTGTATATGCTAGGTAGAATAGTAATAGGCCTGTAGTTATTTATGTCATTGTAGGGACCTTTCTTATGTATAGGTCTAATTATGCCAGTCTTTAATTCATCAGGATAGGGTGACGTCGAAATACATAAGTTTATTAAATGAGTAATGACCGGTGTTATTTCAGAATTTATACACTGTAGGTCACTAACTCGAATGCTGTCTATAACCGGACTTTTTTTCTTATTCAAATGACTATTTTTTTTTTAAACTAATTCATCGTTGACTTTTTTTAATCTCATAGACACTCTAGACCACATCTAGACATTTCTTGGGAGGAAGGTCTTGCAGTAGAGGTACCTCATAATTTTGACAAATTTTGTTGATGTTGTCTTCAAAACCACGAGCAAATTTGTTACTTAAAGAACTAAAGTCTTCATTAAAATGCTTTTTAATTACGTCATCCACTGCATTACACATCCTCCCACTTATATTGTTAAATCACTTGTGTCACTTATATTGTTATATCGGGTTGCTTAAACCGACCCGCTCAACAAGCTCTGCCTGATGGCTGGCATTGCACCGCCATTAGTGCAAAAAGGTGTAGCATGCGAACTCGTGAAAAAAAAACAAAAAGCCGGTGCCCAACATCCTTTCTACGACCACACAACAGCCCCGGGTCTTAAGAGCCGGCAGAGCTGTCAACGCTGCACACAGGCCATGCAAGAACAGCCACCTGCAATGAGAAGCAAGCTGTTTGAAGAACTTCAACCACCACCACCCGACTTCTTGAAACCTCACGAACACCTGCCACCGGGACATGAACTGCAGTGGCCTAATATATGGAAAGCACTCAATCGGTCACACACTCAGATAGGTCGCTATAAATACAATTTTACGAAATGGGGTTGTATAGATAGACCCGTCTGATACCCAGTGTGAGTAACTGAGTACCGTGCCCCTTTGCACATACTCTATGGAAGACCTTAAGCTCGTTTCTGACGCCGCAATTGGCGTGGCCATGTACTGGGCCCAAAATATTGAAAGAGTTTTCCATCGATTCGAGATGATTTGTTAGTAAAATATACGTAATAATAAATATTATTGCCGATTTTTTTTTTCATGTTCCTAGGTCAATGGAAAGTTAAAATAATCTTCGGACCAAATTTTTTTATAAAACCGGCCAAATGCGAGTCGCGCACGAAGGGTTCCGTACCATTATCGCAAAAAACGACAAAAAAACACGTTTGTTATATGGGAGCCCAGATTAAATATTTACATAATTCTGTTTACAAACTTACAAAATAACTTCCCTATTCATAGCAGCCTGGAACATCAATGCCATTGCACCCAACACGAATGAGCTAGAAGTTTTCTTAAAAGAAAACAAGATCAATATATGCCTGATATCAGAATCACACACAATCGTAAGAAGTGATATACGTATCCCAGGGTTCTGCGTGTACCTTACCTCTCATCCGGACGGTCGAGCACATGGAGGCAGTGCTATCGTAATAAAAAACACCATCAAACACTGTCTACTGGAACCTTTTGTGACAGAACACCTACAATCCACGGCTATAAGAGTAGAAGATGGTTCAGGTCTTATTGACATCTCGGCGGTATATTGCCCTCCTAGACACAAAATCAATGAAGAAATGTTTACCGAGTTGTTTAAGAGGCAAGGCAACAGATTTATAGCAGGTGGTGACTGGAACGCCAAACATACGGATTGGGGTTCTAGACTCACCGTAACCAGGGGCCGTGAACTCAAAAAATGTGTTGGTGCAAATAACATGTCAACTGTGTCCACAGGTGAACCTACATACTGGCCTACGGATGTTAACAAAAAACCTGATCTTGACTTCTTTGTCACAAAAAACATATGCCACAAATTGATCCAAATAGAATCTAGCCTAGACGGGTCTTCAGACCACACCCCAATCATATTAAGATTGAGTAAAACGACTGCAAAATGTAACCCAAATAACGACATGCTTTACAACTGCAAAACCGATTGGGATAACTTTTAAGAGTACCTTGAAGACAACATTAACCTCAACGTGCCTCTGAAGTCCCCTGAAGACGTAGACGACGCGTGCTTGTACTTCACCAATCTTTTACAAGTGGCAGCGTGGATCAACACCCCTGAGTTAAAATATTCATATGATAAAAATCGCTGAGAAGAGACGATTTCACAGAATATGGCAGTCATCACATAATGAACGGGACAAAACCTGTCTTAACCGTGCCATTAAGGAGCTCAAAGACCTTCTTCAGAAAACTAAGTATGATGCTCTTCAACACAGGCTAGAGAGAATAACCCCTGAAGCTAAAGGAATTCACTCCCTTTGGAAAGCAACTAAGAATCTAGCACAACCTAAGCAACGCTTCCCCCCCATCAGATCAGATAATTCATGGGCTCGTTCAGATCAAGAAAAGTGTGAAGCTTTCGCCACTCACCTTGCCAATGTCTTCAAGCCGAATGAATCTGCAGTTCCTGATGATCCTGAAATAGATGTCATTCTCAACCGGGACTTGCAACTTTGTGCCCCTCTGCGCCCAACATCTCCACGGAAACTATCTAGATTGATATCAACGATGAACTCCAAAAACGCACCCGGATTCGATCTGATTACTCCGAAAATTCTTAAGGAGCTGCCAAGAAAGGGATTAGTCTTTCTTACTAGCCCTCTTAATGCCATATATTTAAGAATATAAAAGACGTGATGATCTCTATACAATCCTCAACAAATAGTAACATCGAAGATACATTGACCTATCCATTAGCTGACCCTAACTATCAAATGACCCAAAATGACCCTATACTGATGACAAATTCTAATGACGCCGATGAAGTTATTGACAATAGTAATATGACATTTCGTTAATAAAATTAATATTCTTTATCAAAATATACAAAGTATTAAAACCAAACGACATTTAATAGAATCATTAAAATATAACAGTCACGATATAGAAGCATTTTGTTTGTCAGAAACATGGATATCAGAAACAAAAAAAGATTTACTACAACTCGAGGGTTATAACCTGGCTACCGCTTTCTGCCGCAACCAATACGTGGGCGGAGGCGTATGTATATTCCTTAAAGACTATCTAAATTTTAATGAAAGACAAGATATTAGGGACTTGACAGTTGAATATGTATTCGAAACTTGTGCAGTGGATATACCTCAATCAAACACATTATTAACAGTAATATATTGGCCACAGTGTAATAGACAAACCGAAACATTCTTTGGTTGTCTAGAAAAACTACTGCAAAAAATTAACTTAAAAGACAGTAAGAAACAAATAATAATTGGTGGAGATTTTAACATAAATGTTTTTGAAAAGACAACAATCTCACATACCTTACTGAATTTAATGAATAGATACAACTTCCGCCAACGAGTAACTGAACCTACACGAGTAACTGCTACCAGTTCAACGTGTATAGATCTTCTATTCACCAACTTTGATAATAATCAGATTAAGATAAATGTCAAAGAACTGGGACTCTCAGATCACAAAGGAGTCTTAACTACTCTATCAAATAACAACATACAAACTGAACGAACAAAACTACGTTATACGAAAAAGAGACTGTATAATTCCCATAATATATCACTATTCAAATCAGAACTCTGTAAAGTAGATTGGAATCAAATCCTTAAAAATGACCAAAATATAAATGAAAATTACTTATCCTTCCATAACACTATACAAAAACTATTGAATTTATGTATACCAAAAAAGCTAATTAAGATTAAAAACAAGAAAACTAAATCATGGCTAACTACTGGCTTAAAAATAGCCTGTAAACATAAGCGTGAACTAAAAATATTAATAAATACTACAAATAACGATATACTACGAAGATATTACAAAAAATACGAGAAAATCCTCAAAAGGACAGTTATCACTTCTAAAAAAGTAAATTATATAAACCTAATGGAAAAATCTAGTAATAAAACAAAATCAATGTGGCACATCATAAAAAGTCGTACTAACAAACTGACTAAAAAAACAAGAGAAAGTATAAAACTTGATATAAACAATACTCTTGTTGAAGACCCGAGGTCGGTCGCAAATGCCTTTAATAACTACTTTGTTTCGGTAGGGAAAACTAACGCCACGAGGTCTAACGAGAACCCACCTGGTCGACATGTTGTTACTCCTAGCGAAAACTCTATATATTTGCAACCAGTTGATCCAAATGAAGTAAAATTTATAATTAAACACTTAAAAAACAAGCAAAGTTTTGGTCACGATGAAATACCACCATCGCTAGTTAAATCATGTATGGACGAATTAATAATGCCTTTAACGTTTCTCATAAATCAGTCATTCATGGAGGGTGTTGTCCCAGATTTACTAAAAATATCTATAGTAAAACCTATATATAAAAAAGGCAAGAAAACTGATGCAGGAAATTATCGCCCTATTGCTTTATTATCTACATTCTCAAAAATATTTGAAACTGCAATGTCTAAGCGGCTAAATAATTTTTGTGAGAAGTACAAGATTTTTAACACCAGTCAAAATGGATTTAGGAAAAATAAGTCAACGACGTTAGCAGTATTTAATTACGTACATGAAGCATTAAAAATATTAAATAATAGGAAATATGCAGTAGGGCTACTGTTAGACATGAGTAAAGCCTACGATCGAGTATCATATAAAGTACTACTAAATAAGTTGTACCAAATAGGTGTGAGAGGTATCGCGTACGAGTGGTTCTGCTCGTATCTCAAAAATCGCATACAGTACGTGGAAGTGGAATATCTTCACCCGGACACTGGCATAATGACTCACGTGCGATCAAAAATGGAGCACGTAACAATGTCTATACCTCAAGGCAGTGTCTTAGGGTGCATTCTATTCCTTATATATATAAATGACTTGCCAAGTGAAATAAAAGTACAGAGTGTCCTCTTTGCTGACGACATTTCGATAGTGATTCCATGTGACGACGGTAGCAAATTAAATTCAATATTGGACGATATACTAACAAAAATAGTGAATTGGCTAAAGGATCACAATTTGGAAATAAATTTCTCAAAGACAAAACTTATGCAATACAGACCTTATCAAAAACGTCCATTAATTATAAATTACTCATACAATAACATACCGCTCCAATGTGTTGATGAATTTAAACTCTTGGGTCTGACTGTTGATACTAATTTAAATTGGAAGGCACATATTAATGTCGTTTCAAACAAACTTGCAAGTTTCGCGTATGCCTTAAATGAGCTGAAAAGATCAACTAATTTCAAAACAGCGATGACAGCATATTATGCCTACGCCTACTCGTGTTTAACATATGGTATTATAGTGTGGGGAAATTGTGTTGAAGTAGAAAAACTCTTCATCTTACAAAAAAGATGCGTGAGAATTCTCGCAAATATAGACCAAATGCAGAGCTGTAAACCATATTTTATTAAATATAAAATGCTAACTGTAACAAGCATTTACATTTTGGAAGTAAGCAAGTTTGTTAGAAAACACGCGTCACTATTCCCTGTAGTTAAGAACCAAAGGCCGCTGCAACGCTCCATAAGAGTCAAAAATGAATTAGCTTTGCCGAGTTCCAAACTAGCTATGTTTCACTCAGGACCTCTAGTAATGTGCATAAAAATTTATAATAAACTGCCCAATGACATAAAAGACATAGAATTTGATAATAAATTTGTAAATGCACTTAAAATGCACCTAATACAGAAATGTTATTATAGCCTAAATGAATTCTTGACAAATTAACACTATACTCGTACCTATTTTGTATATAAATTATCAGATAAGACGCAATGTAATAATGTAGAAATCAAATAAATGACATCCAATATTTAATTAATTAATAATGAAATTTTGACATTATATAATATAAACTGATAATGTAACAATGCATTTTTCTTAATAATTTTATATAATTTGATAATGTAACAATGATATATTTCTAAATAATATTGCATGCAATTAATATTAAGCTATGTATACAAAATGTTGCGGTGCCCTCGCAGGGTTCATGTACGATACTTATATTTTATAACAACACCTTGTTAACGACATGAATGCAATAAATAAATAAATAAATGGCAAATATCACAAATCGTAATGATCCCTAAGCCTGGAAAGCCGGAAAGTAAAGTTTCATCTTACCGCCCTATTTGCCTTACTCCGGTACTATCGAAGCTATGGGAAAGGGTTGTCTTGAACAGGCTGAAACCTCACCTAAAAGAAAACTAAGTAGTACCTGATCACCAATTCGGATTTCGCGAGCAACGAAGAAAGGAAGAAGTATTGCTCGGCAGCCTTCCTGGGCGTTCAACAAGCCTTTGATCGAGTATGGCATAAAGGACTATTGTGCAAGATAAAGTTGCTCTTGCCCCATTCATTTTACTTGCTGATGAAATCATACCTTAGTGATAGGCAATTCCAAGTAAAGCTACGAGACGCTAGATCCTCTCTCACCAGGTGCCTTGCAGGGGTACCCCAGGGCTCCGTCCTGGGTCCAGTTTTATACAATATATTTACTAGCGACCTCCCTCAATGCCCTGACGTATTTGTAGCAACCTACGCTGATGATGCCGCATTCCTGGCCTGTAATCAGGATGCCAACATAGCAAGCAGCATGCTGCAAAATCAACTTGACAGGACCCATGACTGGCTAAACAAATGGCGTATAAAGGCAAGTGCACCAAAATCGCATCACATCACCTTTGCACTAAGGCATGGAAATTGCGCCCCGGTCACATTGAGTCAGGACACTCTACCACAGTCCTCATGCGTGAAGTACCTGGGATTCTACTAGGATCGTAGGTTGACATGGAAGGATCACCTAAAGAAAAAGAGAACAGAAATAAACGTCCGATTCAAGAACTTGCTCTGCTTACTTGGTAGACAATCTTCACTTATCGTAGGTTGACATGGAAGGATCACCTAAAGAAAAAGAGAACAGAAATAAACGTCCGATTCAAGAACTTGCTCTGGTTACTTGGTAGACAATCTTCACTCACCCTGAGTAACAAACTTAGAGTTTATTGTTCCATCATAAAACCAATATGGACATATGTGATTCAAATATGGTATTCCGCAAGCAAATCAAACAGCATGTGCATTCAAAGGAGTCAAAACAGTATCCTGAGGGTCCTAGCTGCAGCGCCCTGGTATGCTCGCAACTCAGAAATACATGAGCACCTGGAAATCCCAACAATCCTAAAAGAAGCGAAACGTTGTCTAGAGAAATACAAAGAGACATTAACCAACCATCCCAATCCACTTTCACGATCACTATTGTTGCCAAATCATACTAAGAGACTCAAAATAGCTGATATTGTGCTGCCTGATTAAGTAGAATTTGGACACTGGTCCTGATTCTGTAAAATATGATGTATCTTTCCACACATCTGATCATAGTCAGAGATGACTGATAGCAGATGAGAAAACGAAAAAAAGTTTAGTATTTGTTGTTGTAGCGGCAACAGAATACATCATCTGTGAAAATTTCAACAGTCTAGCTATTTCAGTTGAAATGACTGCTTGACTGTTGAATGTTGACTGTTGTTGACTGTTGACTGTTGAGCTTGGTGACAGACAGACAGACAGACGGACCGCGGAGTCTTAGTAATAGGGTCCCGTTTTTACCTTTTGGGTACGGAACCCTAAAAAGCCGACTTCGGTTGCTTACAGTATTTATCAACTCGACGAGCTCTAAAAAACGATATCCCACTCGATGGGGTGGGTCTCATTATTTTGTTTCGCGCCCCCTTTTCCTGTATGGGCAACCGTCCTATTTCCTATTTTTACATCTTTTAAGTCCCCCTTAAAACATTTAAAAATATTTTTTGATAATTTCTGTGGCTTTGGTTCAACAAGATCTATATACTGTGAAAATTTGAAGACTGTAGATCAAACTGTTTGGCTGTAAAACCTGTGTGACCGCCGACCGACAGACAGACGGACACGTGAGTGACAGCAATAGGGCTCCGTTTGGACCCTTTGGGTAAGAAATCCTAAAAACGAAGGGAAAATTAAGGTGGAGTTCGCCTCCGGGTCGCTCCGCGGGCCGGTCCGGTTAGCCAGCCGGATTGGCCCGGGGGCCAGTCTGGCTGGCTAACCTGGCCACCGGGAGAAGTCCGACCCTGTTATGAATCAAGTCAAGTCAAATCGGACAATGCAATTAATACGGATTTAAACTTCTATATTTATCACATTTTCGGGTCATTATGAATATTGCTATTGGGCAATTCGATAGTAATGATCAATGAATTAGTCCAAGAGCGAGCGAAGCGAGCTCGGGATCTTTGTTGCTTAAATATTGATGGAACCATAGATATAATAAACAAGAATCGTACTTACCTATTCTGTATTAAAATTCTATTTTATACCCGGCCCAATATGTGATGGGCATTCAGAAAGCCCGGTCAATTTAACTTTTTCAATAGTTTTCACCAAATTGCCTACTCATATTGGGCATTCTTCAAATTGTCTCGGCATTATAAACAATGTCGTATTAATTACTTGGTCCATAATATCAATGTATTTTATACAATTTTTTTTTTTTTCTTCTTTTTAGTTTGGTTTACAATTAAAGCGTGTGCAACTATTATTTTTGTAATGTATGTAATGAATTGATGGTAGACGAATGCTAAACTATTACAATTAGGTAATACTTTAATATGAAAAGGTACGAATAACTGTTTGCAAAGGATAAAATAAAAAGTTTTAATTGAAAACTTTAGAAATGCATTTAACATCGTCAATATACTATTCTTTGATTTAATACGGTTTATCAGTGTCTCTTATCTCTAATGTATTCTTCAAATAATTTATTATTGACCTCACCTACCTACACCTCAACGATAACGCTTTTGCATTTTTTAGTGCACATTGTGTTGTTGGAGTATACTCCAGGCTAGCGTTTTGTCTCCGTTATTTTTCAGAATTAGTAGAAGGTTCTTCAATTGAAACATTTTACCCTTAAGTATACGTAGTTAATTATCATCATTTTCAGCTTTGTATGGAAGCATGACAAAAAGGCTATTAATGTAAGTCTCAGTTGCACTTTTCATAGAAGCTTTTTTTGGGTTTGTATGGCCAAAAGCGCAATGTGCCAACAACAGCGGATATGGAAGGACTGCAACATATCTCGGAAGACGAAGATGAAACTGGTCAGTCTATCCTTAGTCAGCTCAACATCAAAGCCAGACTTGCCAACATCACCCTGCGAAGAGTTCTGGAATTATTTGGCCACATTGTCTGAAAAGAAGGTTATAATTTCGAGCAGTTAATGATGACTGGCAAGGTCGATGGCTGGAGGCCGCGGCGCCGCAGCCCGATCGGGACGCAAGGACTCCTCCTTGCGTCGTATGAACTCGTACCTGGAGAATTCAGGGATTCATTTCACAGTAAAACTCTTTTTTAATCGGCATTTCTCGGAAGACTACAATTATCATTATTGTGAGAATGAGCTCCACTAGATCTTTCGTACGCAAATTGATACTACCCACTTTATGTGAGCGAGTAGGTACTTTATAATGAGTCAGTAATCTGTTGTGTGAGACATTCTACGGGAATTTCTACTACTCGTGAAACGGTTTACAGTGTGTACGGTTTACATGGAAGTTTTCACATGATGAACCTATCGAATCCATCCAAAAATGGGACTTCTGGATTGATCATTGTATTGTATTTAAGTGTTCAACATACTATGAATATATAACGTAATAACGTGCTGCATCTCTATGCAGCACGACGAGTTCTCTATGAAACTCTCTAGTTTGTGTAGATCACGTTTGCTAACCCACATACCTACATACATATACGTGTTATCCTATTCCTCAACAAGATATATAATCCAGACTTTTCTTAAGTCTTAGTTGATGGTTAGGAATTCGCATTTTTTCGTGAGAGCTGTCAAAATATTTATTCTACTCTACACAACGGATTAGTCCATTACTTGTTAAAATAAACTGTTTAAAATTACTACATAAATATTTCTAACAGCAGATATATTTTATTTTACCAAGAATTTATAACATGTAGCTCTGCTCAGTAACTGATTTGTTGCTACCTGTTTAAAATTTATTAGATCAGCGGTATCTTTACATTATCCTATAAATTTAAAATCAACCTTGAATTTAGCAGTTTTCTGAGGATTTTATAGATCGTTATTCCAACCAAAACAGTGGCAACCATGAAAAATATTTCAGTTACATCTATCCCTTTATGACAGTGTAAGTATTATTTTTTGTTTATTTAACTGTAGAAGTGTTTCCTGATACGTGAAGTTTCTTTCAATAACTTTCAGGTTGTTTACGAGTGTCCGCAGGGCGGGTGGCGCGTTGCACGCTGGCAGTGCAACTTCATCATTGGGCGCATTTGCCAAGTTCCCAGCGCAGCCCTGGCGCCGCCAGCGCGTGAGTCAGCAGGCCAGCCCGCGGGCTGGGGGGGCGCGGTGCGGGGCGGCTGCAGCGCCCCGGGCAACGCCGCGTGGCGTGGCGTGCGGCTGTAGTGTCAAATGTGAGTCGTGTGCAGTGTAGCACGCGCCGCCCGCGGCCTCACATCGCTCATCGCGCTACGCCGCCGCCTCCCCGCTCTGCCGCACCACGCGTCCGCTGGGCGCGTCGCGCGGGCCGCGGGCCAGGCCCGCGAGCCTGCTGCTTCTGGCCGCGTGGCTGGCGGCCGTCGCTGCCGAGATCGCCTGTCCGCAGGACCCTCCGGCGGCTCAGATCGCGTGCGCCTCCTGCCGCTCCTACGAGAACGCGCGAGAACACAGCTTACGAGTGATACGCGAGAGCCTGCTGGCGAAACTAGGCTTCACTCAAGCCCCCAACACGACAGGCCGGGAGCTGCCGACCGTGCCGGCACACATGATGGAACGCTTCGAGAGCCGCAAGCCGCCCGCCGGCGTGCAGGCCGATGCACCAGAACCGTCCAGGACCTTCGTCACTCACACGGAACAGGACGACTTCCTCGCGCGGACCGACAATGTCCTCATTTTTGCACGTTAGTACCTTACGAGAAATTAAGTTCGTAACAAGTTATTTAGTAATCAGTTAAATATACTGTTTAATATCGATGTAGAGCTAAGTTCGATGCCCCTAGTCTAGACAGAAGCACCAGCCCATTTGTAGGTTCATATAAGACAGTAAAACACAAAAATCTTTCAATAATATTGTCATTGGCAAGTGGTTTATCTATATATTTTTCGTATATTTCATTAAATCATCTCAAGAAACTGCAAATAAATATATTCCAGTGAATGCAATATATAATCTTTGAAGTTGAGATTTTTTGGTTGACGACGAGTGACGGATAGATCAATCCTGTGCCTAGAAATTTGGCGGCTTAACGCGTGCTCGGGTATTGGCATGGTCTGCGAAGTTCATTGACAGGCACGTGTGCAGCCTATAAGTGAGTAAGGCACTTCGTGGTCGCGTCACGCACAGCAAATTTTAATTAGCCAATGATTGCTTCAACTTCAACGCGTATATTATGTGCCATTGTCTATAGAACACGACAACTTGAGATTGCTATCGGATCGTCTCCGACAACTTTTGAATAATAAAATCTGCAACGGTCAATGTAAACGTCTATTGAGCATTTCGGTACCTACTTAAATATTGTAATGCAAGCAAAGTCAAAGTTATATTCTTCTTGTTATGTAGAGTGTATCGTCGATTGAAATCAAATACCATCCAAATGGTTTTTCAATGAGAGAGGTTTTTGAATAATGGATAATGCGTATCTTGTGATGTACGTTTTGCATTTTTATCGTTATTAGTAAATATAGAAATGACACAGAAGTTGGAGGGTGAAATTGTTGTAATGCGAAAACAGGGCTATCAAAGTTCAGGCTAGTATGTAATCTGGTAACGTGAGCGAGGGGCTTCGACCGCGGACGATAACGTTAACTCCACTGCCACACTGTATAGCTTACGATTAATTGAACATTTTTAGCGCAAAAATTAATTGATAGCCCGCTATTAGGTCTCATCGCCTCTTAGTAGATTAGTTTTCGTGCGAAGCACTTAAGCCAAATCAGATAAGAGTTGGTATGGTAGGCAACAGAAAAGTTTTGACGGCTGAAAGAACATATATTAAATATATTGGCATAAGTATATTGCATTCAGTGGAGTACCAGAATGCTGTTAATGATAAACCATTTGACAAAGCAAATAATACCCAGAAGCTAATCAAACTTGGTGTAGATTAAGATTTTGTATCTGTATGTTGTTAATTTTAGTTTCTAGCTCTTGACTCCAATAATAACGCTCGTATGTTAGTGCACGCATAAATTGTCGGTCTCTCTTGGATAAAATGTATTCATAAACCAGGTTGTCATTTAATTTTAACCCTTTATTATTTATTATACTTTACACTAGTGATAATGTTGTATTTGCTAGGCATTAGTTGTTGTTGATTTTGTCTTTAAAACTTGGTTTTTCTGGACAGCTGTTATTCCCACGATTATGGACCGACCCAGAGCACTAGTTAGGTATCTACGTTATTTATAGCATATTCAAGCTGATAAAGCCATCACAAGCGTTCTTGGAAGCGCATTGACAAGGTGCAAGATATCAATGTAAATGTACTTAGTATTTTTATGTAGAGGAAACACTATTTTGTATTGACTTAAAAGAATTTGTAAAAGTCATTTATGAGAATGGAAAAATCAAATGTGTGAGATGGAAAACCGTTTTTATTTGTTACGGTTACCTGTTGGGTAAAAGTGCGTGGCCGCCACCACAAAACTTAATTATCTGGTTGGTATCTGTAAATGATAAAAACTTGACTGAATGTGAAAATTGCTAAGACAGAAACACAGAACGGATCGTAGAACTTTGTTCTGTAGTTTCTGTCTGTGCCCATAGAAAAGGCGTGAATGCGTGAATTTGTGTTAGGTTAGGTTAGAGACAATAGAATTTAACTAGTTTTAATGTAATGCATTGCTTCTTGCATCTTCTTCTTTTACTAACGTATGTGCCATAAAAATATAGGCAGTCCTTGAAGTTTCGCCCTTGTTCTCCTGGAAATTAAAAATCAAATTAATACTTGTTAAAATTTTGATATTCCCTGTGATTTCTAAATATTTCAAAATTGAAAATTTTGACAAATTCATTGGTGTTAAAACAACCTTGCTTTGTACAACGTATGATTTTAAACTACTTTCTGACCGGGAATGTTATTAAATTTTTTTTCACAAATTCATTGGTGTTAAAACAACCTTGCTTTGTACAACGTATGATTTTAAACTACTTTCTGACCGGGAATGTTATTAAAAAACCCATTTTTCATTGTCCAGATTTATAATTCGGCTGAACTGCCCTAAAAGCTGATCGCAATTGCCAATCGCGGATTTGACGTAGAGTAGGTGAGTACCCGAGTAGGCGGTCGACGTCTCTGTGTCTGCCATTCGCGCTGACCGAGGAACACTGCCCTCGACTCATATAATCGACGTGCAAACGCACCGCCTCCGTTTAACTGAATGACACAATTCCTAACACATTACCTAATCTCGACAACGTACGCTACTTCAGTTTTGGGACCTCGAAGATCACAAGACAATCTGTTAGGCGAAATTACACTACAATTTTTTTCCGGATCATACTTAAGGCCACCGGTTACTCCCTATGAAAGGCATTTCAAAGAGGAATAGGCCTATTGGGGAGACCTCTATAAAAAAAGCGCACCTACGGTTCTTACCTCTTAGGTGGTGTGGAAAAAGGACCCCATTTTGTGATTAAACCGACAAAACAGCAATATTCAGTTTAATTGAATGATTTCTGGAACAGTACCATAACTTTCGCTCCTATTGATTGATTTCCCCTTGACCCACAGGCAACATCCTGCCAAAACGATGTCTACGATCGATAAATCAGTTATCGCATCACTGCATCTCCGAACATTATTAAGATATATTGACGCAAAATTGGGTATATCTATCATTAAATGTAACATTGTCAAATATCCATTAATTATGTGTAGCATGTGTTTGTTACTTTTATAAATATAATCATCTCTTATCATGAGAAGCAAGGACGCGACACTGTTACGAGTTAAATTTAATACGTATCTTAAACGATTACTTATAGTTTCTGCATTTTTAATAACTCTACTGTTATCATGTTACTTATGATATGCACTGTAATGTTTAATTTATTTAATGATTCGGTTACAATATCTACATCAAAGATTTCATGACTTAAGAACTGTTAATTGATATTGCGGTTGGCAACAAGACATCTTCCCACTCTAGCGATCAGCTGAGTGTGAGCGCGCTCACACACGTGATAGATTATCATCTACGAAATAAATTAAAATGTATAAATACTTAGGTACTAATGTACTAAAAATAAAATATATGTCTTCTTAATTGAATATCTTAATGTAGCTTAAGTCCCAGGACCTAAAGTTCATAAGCTGATTCCTTATTTGTTGCTGTGAGGAAAACAATTCTGCGATAAGCAAACCTGATGACAATGGCACCTATTTCTGGCTCTACTAAAGAGTCTAAATTGAAACCCTGGATTTTACTACAGTTGTACTTTAGTGTGTCATGTGTGGGATCATTCAATTTAATCACAACGTGACCTAAAAGTTATATTATCATTTATCATAGCACGTTATCAGCGAAAAAAATTCTTATTTTTCTGCAATACAAAGCTGGTATTGGCGGTCCAGTGAGTACGGACTACGGGGAGAAACAGCCAAGACTGTCTCGCGCGCGTCTGAACAGTGCGTGTCAACGAGACGGCCATTTGCAACGATCGATTGTTTTGGCTGCTGGCAGTCACCTTAATTGCTCGTGAATCAAGATGACACGAGTGCTTTTGTATGGAATGATCAGGATTGGCCTCGGTTAGTAAAGATATGTTTTGGTAAGTTTATACTTTTCGGGTGATTCGATTTCTTTGTATGCCACTACTATTATTACTTATTAGGCCAATCTTTAACTATCTACTTTTCATACTACGTATCGTTTTCTTCAGAATTTTACTCATACATGTTTTATATATAGGAAAAAATCTCTAAAACCTCTTCAGTTATTTACAGAAAAGTTTTAAAAGTAAATGCCTTAAGGTTACACTAGTCGAAAATTCTTCCATACAAACGTAGTCTAGAGATTATTCCACTGTTTGACAATGTACGTTCAAAATAAAAAGTGATATCAATTTGTCTCATCATTATCTAGCCCTGTATGGAAACAAAAAAGTGAAAAAGTATATATTTGAAAGTTATGAGCGGCGAAAGTTCCACATTTCGACACTAATTTTAACCGAATTGTAGGGCGCAAATAAATACTATAAGAAGACGGAAAATTGCATAACGGCCACCATACAGGGTTAGATGAGTAGTTCAACAATGCAAATAATTTTAATTTGAACAGATACGTTTAGTCGTTTTTTCATAATATCCAGTCTCCCAAAGTTCTGTTTATAAAATTTCGCGCGCTCGGTTTCGTCCTAAATCATTATCCATTTCGCTACAAATTTGCAAAAGTGTGTATTCGTACGCGAACTAGCTTCCTACTGCTCATCACAGCATCAATCTCTACCGCACGTGTTGTCGGTTGATATAAAATGCATTTTAACCCCGCGCACAAAATAGTTCGTACCGTTGCCTTGTGTAACCTTAAGAGTTCAGAAAATGTATCAACAAGATCCACTAGCCATGAAAGATATCTCACTCAATGTCTACGCGAGTCAGATACAATAGTAGGCTAGGAGAAGTTTACTTTAGTCCTCATCGAGGAAATAGAAATTAACATTGGCGAAATCCAGGAGCTGAGAGAAATAAACATTATGTATTTTGTTCCATCGTTACGCTTAACTTTAATACTAACATCTGCAAAAAAAAAACATTTTCGGCAAGCACAATAAGAAGTTCTAGAGTGTCCTTAATAACTTCATAACTTTCCATATGTTTAAACCTCAGGCACCAGTATTTGAGAGTGCCACATCCTGAGCGAATGGGAGCTCCCGAAGATTGGTTGGCAAACATTCAGTATAAACATCAGAAAATGCCACAATAAATGTTTGAGAAATTCCAGTTGCCTATCTCCCATGCTCTATTTATGTCTTGTGCTGTGAAGAAAGTTATTAGTTAGTTTATCTTATGTTTTCCTGAACGCCCTAGACCCACCCCGAGTCCTTTGCTTTGTAAGACCTGTCTGTGGGTTCACCCACATTGATTTACCTTACACAATCTTTTAAAGATAAGTGATTTGATCGATCTCTTTTCCGACCTTGTTTAATTTTTCGAGTCAGATTGTTGCATTTTTTCATTATCTACCAACTATTCGGCTCAAAATGTGATATAAATAGAAAAATAGAGATGATTCTTAGTCACTCTCAAAATGCAGAGACTTGTATTTGTACTGTTCAAAAGTTTCCCTTACACACTTATAGAGTCACAAAATTGAAAACCACGTTGCAATATCCGACGTAGACCAAGAGTTCATTCATTCCAACTCTATAGACAAAGATAGCGGATATCTCAAGTATGGAAAGCACATCCGCAGACTTAAATAGAGGTACAAACAGCCTACCTAACAGTGTGTTGTGCAAAATTATGTGCAAAGTTATACGCAGCTGAGCCCGCATGGTTCGACCACCCTCGCGTTTTCGCAACTAATTCGTAATTGGTAGGGTTGGTAGCCGGGATGCGTTTACAACACCGGGCAGGATAAGGTTTAACTTTTTATGTATCATGGCCACAGTGCACGACCACGCACGTGATTGCTTATTTCGCACAATGGATGATCCTACGTATTCTCACACCGCGCGGATTTTGGTCGGACGTATCCGTGTCTTGTACTAGGTCATGTCTATATACAATGCAGATGGCTGAACTATTTATGAAAGAGATGATTGTTTTTTAATTGGGTGAAATCTTTTGTCAGGTCATGGAATAGTATTCTGCTAGCTTTGTATGTGATGCAGAGGTATGAGGAAAATCATACGGAAAGTATTGATTTTGAATTTTTTTGCTAGCCAATCCTTCTGGAACAACGAAATAAGAGAAGATGAACATACGAAATGATTTATGAATAGTGTGAAAAAACTTTCTCACAAAAAATTAACCGACTTCAAAAGGTGTCTTTGGTACCACTAATTCTTTTAGTCGTTTTGCGACACCGACTTCCGAAACGAAAGTTATTATTGCTCTTTTTAGTGTTTTGCTTTGGAAGTCGGTTTACTTTTTGTGAAAAAGTTTTCTTTTTTTCTTTTTAGTTTTGGTACTCCATCACTAAAAAGTGAGCAAGTTCTATAGTAAGGTACCTAAAGAATTAACAAAATAACCATAATAACTAAAACTCATTCGTGCTGTTTGTTGTTAAGGAGTTCAGTTGTATGTTCCTTATCTTGAAAACTGCTGAGCCGATTTTGATGAAACTTATACTGTTCCTTCAGTTGAGAGATACCTAATCCAATAAAAAAGAATGACCACGATCCGATTACTTGTTTCGGAGATATTCGTGGACAAACATATATAAACACAAACAAACAAACATACATATACTTATGAAATTTGGCACACGTGTTCAGAAGCCCACATACACATAGAGTAACATATGTGAATTTTGTGCAATTGCAACAATATTACATACATGTCGAATTGCAAACAACCTTTATTTAGAAGTCGGTAAAAAAATAATAGATAGAAAGGGGGTAATATTTTATATCGTAGGTAATGGGGGTAGTATGGTAAGGGGATAAAATGAAATAGATAGAAAGGGGGTAAATTATCGGAATTGTGTCTAATATGAATCTCAAATAAATAAAATTAGAAGGAGAATATGATATGACAGTTAGGAGAGCCCACGTTGATTGCCTCACAGAGTAATTGTTAAATAGTAGTAAGATAGTTTTGATTTCAAACCAGCTTCGTGTTTAATCATTGGGATTTCATAAGCATCCAAAAATTTCTTATAAATTATCTTCCACTCTTAGATGGAAATTGTAGATCAACAATTGTAGAACAACAATCAGTAAATATCACCTTCAATGATCTTTCCCGTGTTTAGCAGCTGGTACCTACTAGAATCGCAAAAAAAAGATTAGTGATCATTTTCATTGTAGCATTGTTGCTCAAAATATGTTTGCAGCTGTCAATCACATTCAAACCTTTTTTTTAACCGACTTTCGAAAAAGGAGGAGGTTCTATGTTCGACTTCATGTATGTTTTTTTAATTTTTTTTATGTATGTTCACCGATATCTCCGTCAATTGTGGACCGATTTTGAAAATTAGTTTTTTGTTTGAAAGAGTATGTTCCGAAATACGTCCCATTTTAATTTGATGGAGATCTGATGAAGAACTTCGAAGATATACAACAGAACTGTTCAATAAATAACGGCAAATCTCTCGGGCCTGCTGCAATCGCATGTCTGTTTATTGTTTATACCATTTCATAACATATCAGCACGCCAATATGGTCTTAAGGGGTAAGCAGATCTCTTATTTGATCGGTTTTGTTCAAGTTTCATGATATTTGGGTAATCTATTCTGGCGTTATAGGAAACTTACTAAACAACTTGCGTATTAGGTAGGTACAACTAAAAAGTGAAAAATAAAAAAAATATTTTACAAATAAATACCACCGACTTCCAAAACTACAAAGTGAAAAATAACTTTATTTTTGGAAGTCGGTGTCCATAACGCATAAAAATGGTACCTACGAAAGACACCGACTTCCAAAAATAAAGTCATTTTTCACTTTGTAGTTTTCATATTTGGAAGTCGGTGGTATTTTTATGTAAAAAAAAATTTCTTGCATTTCATTCCAACTCATGATTTAATTTGGACAAGATCTATCTTAGTGCTACCTACGTATGAATCGGTATGAATGAAAGACAGTGATCAGTTTGTGAACTGGATCATCGCTCGTAGATGTGATCGTTTCGAGACTTCCTTTCACTATGCAAACAACACCAGGCACCTTGACACTAGAGGTTGTTAACCGGTGCATTAGATGGGGCACAACCGCACAATTGAGGCCAGTGTGTGAGCGAGTTCAAGAGCAATTTAGGTTCCGTAGGTCAGTTCGCCGAAGGTAACCTTGACATTGACTACAATAGTTACACCTGGAATGTTTGTTTATGTTCAACTAGTACGCTAACCGATAATTTTATCTAATTCAGCTGTAAGCAAACAAAAATATTTAATGATAATAGAACTAAGAACCTACCGATTACACAATTCGCTGAGTAGGTACCTAATTGTTATCAGCTGAGTATTTAGTACGCTTAGAATTGGCGCACAATTACGAAGAAAACACAGTGGCATGACGTAAGATGCTCATCACGTTTTAGGCAAATAATGATGCACTTTGGCACTTATCTTATCACTCACTGTAGGTAAAGGTAAATACCGACAGTCGACGTAATACTAACTGCATGATCAAGCGCCTTAATATTCTTCTAGCAGATGTTTGGACACGGTAATCTGTCTACAAATCATTTCGCGAAATATGTAGGTACCTATTCTACAGGATTTAAGCAGCGTATAAGTAACGACAAACTTTACACACAAGTGTTCATAGATACGCATTTGGGCAGCTAAAGTACGTAAGTGTTTGAAAATAACTTGTAGCATTGGCCGCGACGGATTTCCAGGAGACAGGAGACACAGACAGAAAAAAAGGAACACCACGTAAATTAAGCGGCCGGTGACGTTGCGTGTGCGCTGTCGTTTCATTCAGGGCTGTTTTAGTTTTCATTTAGTACCTTAGTTGTTTTCTGCGGTTATTTATAACTTAGAGTACAGTAAAATAAGTAGCATTTGATACTTCAAAGGATACTAAACGGTCTGGGCCACAGGGCGTAGACCCATTAAAGTGGATTTATCTGAGAGAAGGATATATTTAACTACTTCTGTCTAATACTAGGAGGGATCAAAAAGTAGTGAGAACGACATACTCCTTGGTAAGAAAAAAATACTGGCAGGCATAGCTCAGATAGGTACATATTTGTAATATTAATAAAGAAAAAAACCTTCCTTTCTCTTTTGTTTTTTTTCTGAATGTAGTCATTTGTTTGCTTCGTGTCGGAACGTGTTCTCGAAAATGGAGAAAAACGAAGTGCGAGCCGTTTAAAAATATTTACGACGCAAGAGATTAATTGCGATTTGGAGGCAACATTAGGAGAGTCTGCTCCGCCGTATTCCACTGTCGCAAGGTGGGCTTCTCAATTTCGAGTAGGGAGAACGACACGGAAGACTGACATTGTTGCGGCCGTCCATCGACGTCAGTCACAGAGTACATTTTATAATAGACGTCAGTCACCCAAGAAAATGTTGCGAAAGTAGAGAAAATTTTATTGAGCGATCGAAGAGTTACCATCCGATACTTAATACAAGAAACGGGCATTTCATATGGCAGTATTCAATCGATATTGAAACAATATTTGAATATGAGAAAAGTCTTCGCAAGATGGGTGCCGAGAATGTTAACCGACAGTCAGAAACAAAATCGACTTGACATTTCGAAGATATTGTTGGACAAGTTTCAAGAAGATTCTGAAAACTTTTTGTCTCGTTTCGTAACTATGTACGAAACATGAGTCCATCATTTTGATCCCGAGACAAAACAGCAATCTTCGCAATGGAAACGGCCATCATCACCGACCCCGAAGAAGTTTCGTGTCGTGGCATCGGCTGGCAAGGTTATGGCCTCAATATTTTGGACTCAGAAGGGATATTGTTGACTGATTACCTGGAGCGTGAAACCACTATTACAGGCCAATATTATGCAGCTTTAATTCCCAAGTTGAGGAATGCCATCAAAGAGAAAAGGAGAGGGAAACTTCGAAAGGGCGTGCTGTTTCATCACGACAACGCACCCGCGCACAGGTCGGCAGTTGCGATGGCTGCCATTCAGCAAGCTGGCTTCGAATTGGCTAACGATTTTTATCTGTTCCCTAAATTGAAAAAATACTTAAGGGGAAACAGGTACGAAGACGATAACGAGGTGATGGATGCCGTGGAGAGCTTTTTGCAGGACCAAGACAAAACTTTTTTTTGTGAAAGGGATTGAAGCATTGGAAAAGCGCTGGACTCGGTGTGTAGAGAGACTCGGAAACTATGTAGAAAAATAAATTATTAAGTTATCAATAGTCATTATATTCTAACTCATTCTCACTACTTTTTGATCCCTCCTCGTATAATCGGTACAAGATACTAAACCAGATATGAATATTCACTGAAACTAAAAACCGGAACATTTATTTACTTTTGCTAAGATATGAAGGAAACCGATTGTTTCAACAGATGCTTCACAATCTTCAAACTGAAAGGACAGACGGTCTTTGTTTTTTTTTTCTGCCGATGGGGATAAGTAGATTATGTGAAAATAAGTAGGTATCTAGCTAATATTTGGAAGGTAGCTAATATTTAGATACACATCCCGTATTTAATGTATCTATCTGATTTACTTTTTAATCACTAAAGGGCCTGTATGACTCTCACCGTACATGAACTGTAAATTACGCCCATGACTCATACCCAATATTTATTATTGTACATGCAGAAAGAAAGGAGCGCTGGCTTATTGAAGCCAAAACAACAGGGTAATTTTCTTTTTATAAAAGAGATTACCATTCATCATACTCAAGTGACACCCCTGTTTCATCCCGTTCAAGAATAAGAGGATGCCACGATAATGTGTGACTGTTGATTGCAATAAGCACTTACTTTGCATCAATTCAGTCAGGACGTCGATTTCAATTTGACCACATCCTGCTTTCTCATGATATTCTTGTTATATATACGAGACTTTTTTAAATCAGCACTCTGACCTTTTCTTGTGTTTCAACGGTTTGTTTTATACACATGTCGCGAAAATTATTGGGAGCCTTTATTCTTGTATCGTCTATCATAGTTGAAATGGAGATGGACAGGACACATGACGAGAGATAGTAGGTTTAAATGGACAAAAATTATAACAGAGTGACAACCACGCGATGGCAAAAGGAAAAGGGAAAGACAGGCAAAGAGATGGATAGACGACAAGAAAAATTGGAGGCGCAACCTGGTCTAGAAAAGCTAGAGACAGGAATGAGTGGAAATAGCTGGAAGAGGCCTATGTGTCACAGGACACGCTGATCACTAAACCGGAAAATCCGATGTGTTAGATTTAAGTTTTTTAATACTATTAAATTATACTTGTGTTTAGTTCTTCAGCAATAAAGGCTTGATAATAATAAAAATTCTTGTATCGTCGCTATTGTCCTGGAGGTTTATCAAAAAAGGTAACTTATTAATGTTTAATATTTACAACATTGTAATGGTACGAGGAATTATTTTCCTTTATGTACCTATGTTCCTTGTTGAGGCTAAGTGCAACATTGATCCCGATGCTTCTTATCATGCTTGGTGCGTGCGCCCTTTATATGGATCTAACAAAAGCCTTTGAATACGTTTGTCACAGTATATTATTAGATAAGTTATATGCCTATGGAGTTAGGGGAAAAGTTTACAATCTCATAAATAGTTATCTTAGCAATCGAAGACAGTCAACACACATCACAAGATTAGATAATTCAACCTAAATTTACTACCTACTTACGAATCAAATTACAAAAATAATAATTTTGGGGTACTACAGGGTTGTGTATTGGGGCCATTATTATTTATTATCTATATAAATGACCTACCCGGAGTAACGTACAATGATACTGATCGTTTTGCTGATGACAGTACAGTAATATTTACTTTAAGAGACAAAAGATAAATGAAATCAAATAGAGATCCATAAATAATACCTTAGAAAAAATATTAAATGGCTAACCTTAAGAGGAAACGGTGGCAGAGAGCACCGACTGAATTTCCTTAGAAAAAGTCATAATTCGAGGTTTGGCTCTCGTCTCTTTCCTCCTCCAATATTGGACCAATTTTGATATTCCGTAAACTGAAAATTAAAGATATATAGGTACTATGTCCCTATGTTTTCATATTTGATGATACATTATCTTTAGAAGCACTAGAGGCCTCAAAAAATGCTCAAAATTGCGTTGCCAACAGAGGCTTAGTGTACAAATCTATATAAATAAAAATGAATTGTTGTTCGTTAGTCTGATTAAAACTCGAGAATGGTTGGGCCGATTTGGATAATTCTTTTTTTGTTTTGTTCGACACAATACAGGGAAGGTTTAAAAACAAAAAAAATGGGGAAAAAAGTGTAGGGTAGGTGTAGGGTAGGTGTAGGGTAGGTGTAGGGTAGGTGTAGGGTAGGTGTAGGGTAGGTGTAGGGTAGGTGTAGGGTAGGTGTAGGGTAGGTGTAGGGTAGGTGTAGGGTAGGTGTAGGGTAGGTGTAGGGTAGGTGTAGGGTAGGTGTAGGGTAGGTGTAGGGTAGGTGTAGGGTAGGTGTAGGGTAGGTGTAGGGTAGTTGTAGGGTAGGTGTAGGGTAGGTGTAGGGTAGGTGTAGGGTAGGTGTAGGGTAGGTGTAGGGTAGGTGTAGGGTAGGTGTAGGGTAGGTGTAGGGTAGGTGTAGGGTAGGTGTAGGGTAGGTGTAGGGTAGGTGTAGGGTAGGTGTAGGGTAGGTGTAGGGTAGGTGTAGGGTAGGTGTAGGGTAGGTGTAGGGTAGGTGTAGGGTAGGTGTAGGGTAGGTGTAGGGTAGGTGTAGGGTAGGTGTAGGGTAGGTGTAGGGTAGGTGTAGGGTAGGTGTAGGGTAGGTGTAGGGTAGGTGTAGGGTAGGTGTAGGGTAGGTGTAGGGTAGGTGTAGGGTAGGTGTAGGGTAGGTGTAGGGTAGGTGTAGGGTAGGTGTAGGGTAGGTGTAGGGTAGGTGTAGGGTAGGTGTAGGGTAGGTGTAGGGTAGGTGTAGGGTAGGTGTAGGGTAGGTGTAGGGTAGGTGTAGGGTAGGTGTAGGGTAGGTGTAGGGTAGGTGTAGGGTAGGTGTAGGGTAGGTGTAGGGTAGGTGTAGGGTAGGTGTAGGGTAGGTGTAGGGTAGGTGTAGGGTAGGTGTAGGGTAGGTGTAGGGTAGGTGTAGGGTAGGTGTAGGGTAGGTGTAGGGTAGGTGTAGGGTAGGTGTAGGGTAGGTGTAGGGTAGGTGTAGGGTAGGTGTAGGGTAGGTGTAGGGTAGGTGTAGGGTAGGTGTAGGGTAGGTGTAGGGTAGGTGTAGGGTAGGTGTAGGGTAGGTGTAGGGTAGGTGTAGGGTAGGTGTAGGGTAGGTGTAGGGTAGGTGTAGGGTAGGTGTAGGGTAGGTGTAGGGTAGGTGTAGGGTAGGTGTAGGGTAGGTGTAGGGTAGGTGTAGGGTAGGTGTAGGGTAGGTGAATGTTTGGTGTTTTTATGGCAAAACAAAGTTTGCCGGGTCAGCTAGTTTGACAAATATAAATGAAAAAAGGAAAACATAGGGACATAATAAATATCTTACTTTACCAGTTTATGGAATATCTTTTAAATTGGAGGAGGAAAGAGACGAGAGCCAAACCTCGAATTATGACTTTTACTAAGGAAATTCAGTCGGCGCTCTATGCCCATATTTCCTCGTAATAATTTAAAAATAAATTCAAGCAAAAAAAATTATTACGTTTCGAAATAGAGTTGATACATTAAAAGAAATGGAAATACAATATATTAAGACACAAAAATTGAGTTCTTGGGAGTAAACCTTGATTCTCAGTTAAATTGGAAACCAAATGTTGAAATATTGTGTAAAAAACTGAATCAATATTCATATGCTATAGTAATCTACGTTATCGAAAACTGTTAATACGACCACAGTTCTTACAACATTTCATGGCTATGTTACCCCTTTATTAATGTATGGTATCATGTTATGGGGCAACTCTCCAGATAAAGAAATGGTGTTTACCTCGAATTATGACTTTTACTAAGGAAATTCAGTCGGCGCTCTATGCCCATATTTCCTCGTAATAATTTAAAAATAAATTCAAGCAAAAAAAATTATTATGTTTCGAAATAGAGTTGATACATTAAAAGAAATGGATATACAATATATTAAGACACAAAAATTGAGTTCTTGGGAGTAAACCTTGATTCTCAGTTAAATTGGAAACCAAATGTTGAAATATTGTGTAAAAAACTGAATCAATATTCATATGCTATAGTAATCTACGTTATCGAAAACTGTTAATACGACCACAGTTCTTACAACATTTCATGGCTATGTTACCCCTTTATTAATGTATGGTATCATGTTATGGGGCAACTCTCCAGATAAAGAAATGGTGTTTAGAGCGCAAAAGATGCGCTAGAGCGATTTTTAGGATGCAACAGACTAAAAGCTGTAGACCAATATTTCCAAAAAATAAAGTGTTAACTCTACCTGTTGTTTATATATATTGAACATGATTATGTTTGTCAGAAGTAACAGTAGTTCTTTTATTTAATTAAAAAGTCAGAGGCACCGATTTAAAATAAGCTTTATTCCTAATAGAACTGCACTTTTGAACAATAGTGTATCTTATATGATTCCTAGAGTAATAATCACTTACCCAATTACTTACTAGGAATTTCCAACAATAACATTTTTTTAAATAAACTAAAGAAAAACTGTTAGATAAATCATATTACTCATGAGTAAAAGTGGTTCTTGATGTTAAATTTTAAAGCAGAAAAAAAAGTTTGTTAATCTATGTGTAGAGTACATGTATCTATATCGAATTATGTATAATTGTATAACTATTTTTGCACTGTTTGACATGTATTGATCTTTCTATTTCTATTAATTTTAATAATACACTAGCGAGCAATGAAAAAGTTCCAGTGACATAGCACCAAACTACTCCTAAACGGGAAAGGCTAGCTTAATGACGCCGTCTGCATTACTGAAGTACATTTCACAGCGCATCAGAATATTACCAACTAAAAACGTAAGTATTGTGTTCAAATTTTAAATTAAATGTTTTAAAAAATTGGGGCCATTTGGCAAATAAAACCAAATCTCTAAGTAGGGGTTTTATTAGATGTAAACGTAGGTTTTGATAACTCAGTACGCGATTGGACATGCTGAATACCAGATTACTCAGCATATGCTGAGGAATGTTCTCCCATTCTTCGATGAGCGCGTAATTCAAGTCACGAAGAGTAATTGGAGGTGGAACTCGTTTTCTCACACGTCTGTCAAGCTCGTCCCAAGCATGCTCAATAGGATTCAAGTCGGGGCTCCTTGCTGGCCACTCCATTTTGTGGATTCCTACGTCCTGAAGATACTCATTTACAACTGCAGTGTGGGCCCGTGCATTACCGTGCATGAACACTGCATTGTCGCCCATATTGGCCAAAAATGGACCAGCATGTTCATTGAGAATCTCATTGATGTATCTCACAGCAGTTAGGTTCCCGTTCTCGATTGGAACTAACGCTGTTCGACCCTCTGCAGAAATACCAGCCCACACGTGAACGGTACCTCCGCCGTGTGACACTTTTTCTTCAAAACATGCTTGTGCAAAACTTTCTCCTGGTCGTCGGTATACTCTTTTCCTCTCATCATGATGGTACAACATAAATCTTGACTCATCAGAGAACATCACTCTGCCACAATCGTCCTCACCCCATTCTGTATGCTCGCGGGCGTATCGGCAACTTTATGATGCCATTCCAGTTTTGGGCCATTTGCTGGCCTGTAAAGCTTCAATCCCCTTTCGGCAAGACGTCTCCTGACTGTCCACTCTCTTATTGGCTCCCTTCGAACTTGCAGAAGTTGTTGTTAAACCGCAACTCCCGTCTGATGTCGATTTCTTAACATGGCTGCCGCAATGAAACGATCTTCTCGGACTGTTGTGCACCTTGGCTTGCCAGTACCTGGTCTTCTCAGGTTTAATCTAGTCTCCCTAAACCTTTGGATCACTCGTCGGACAGTAGTATGTGTCACGCCGATTATTCTGGCCGTATTTCTTTGGCTGTTCCCCAATTCCACCATAGTGATGATTCTCGTACAATACTCGGGTGATAGAGGCATGATTTATGGGTACGAGAGCCGTAAGCCTTTATTCACAACGGCGAAAACAAGGATGAAATCAAAAGCAAAACAAAAGACGAAACAAATGTATTCCGAAATTTGCAAACTCCAAAATTTTGTTTTTCTACTTTTTTTATCCATGGCTTCAAAAAGACCTGTATTTAAAAGAGTTTAAGTTTGCATGATAAAATAGATTTCATTATACTTTTTAATTTATGAAGCTAGGTTCCATGTCTTACGAGATAATGGACTATGAGGCATGTGTTCGTGATCTACGCCTAGTGAATTGGGAGGATTGTGACCATCTAAGTTGTAATGAGTTTCTTCAAAGATTTTATAATGTTTTATGGGAAAAGATCGATAAATACACTCCGAAAGGAAAACCAAAAAAAACCGGTTACCCTGTTTGGTTTTCACCCTCGTTGATTAAAATACTTAAAGAGAAGCACAAATATAGGACTCGGTATAAAAAATACAAAAACCCTCGAGATTATGATACTTTTGATTGCCTTCGCATGAGGGCCAAAAGAGTCTTGGAAGACTGCTTCAGACATTATATAGCAAAAATTGAAAATGAATTGAAAACTCATGTAAAATCATTTTGGCGATATATCAAATCGAAAAAAACCTATAAAGGTATTCCAGACCGGGTTTTTTATGGTGATCGTGTAGGAAATGGAGGCAGTGATGTGGTAGATCTATTTGCCGATTACTTTGCCTCTGTGTATAGCATCAATCAACCACCTAGTACCCTTTTTTCTAATCTTACCACGTCTAATTACTCTCTCTCTGCTATACGCATTACTGAAGATGACATCAAAAAAAGCATTCAAAAACTGGATTTAAATAAAGGAGCTGGCCCGGTCGGACTGCCCCCTGTTTTTATTCGCCTCTGTATTGATGCTCTTATAAAACCATTACACATAGTATACAATAGATCCCTTACAGAAGGCGTTTTCCCTGATTTGTGGAAAATCGCACATATTGTTCCCATACATAAATCGGGTAGTTTGAATGATGTAACTAACTATAGACCGATATCTATTATATCTCAATTTGCTAAGATGTTCGAGGGTCTCATTTATAGCGCAGTCTACTCCCATTTCCGTCATATAATTAGTCCAAGGCAACATGGTTTTGTTACAACCGTTCTACTTTGTCCAACTTACTTATATACACCACTTATATTACTAACACCTTTGAGGCTAGGGGTCAGGTTGATGCTGTATATACAGACTTTGCAAAGGCTTTTGATCGGGTTAATCATTCGATTCTTTTTATAAAATTGAAACATGCTGGAATTCATGGTTGTCTATTGCGATGGTTTGAGAGTTATCTAAGTAATCGTTCTCAGCTTGTTGCCTTGGTCGGCTACGAATCTGTACCGTTCACTCCAAGTTCAGGTGTCCCACAAGGGTCTAAATTGGGCCCTTTGCTCTTTTTGGTATTTATTAACGACCTGTTAGATATGATAAGCTGCGATTGCCTAGCCTATGCTGATGATTTGAAAATTTATAGTAAAATATCAGATTTAAACGATTGTATGAAACTTCAGACTGATCTTAATGTTCTCCAGCAATGGTGTTATGATAATGGGATGTCGCTTAATGTTAAAAAATGTCAATATATAACATTTACAAATAAAATAAATTATATTAAATTTAAATACCATATTGATGGCAATTATCTTGGTAAAGTTTCTGTCATTCGTGACTTAGGAGTCCGTTTTGATACACCTCTATCTTTTCGAGATCATTTAGATAGTATAGTTAATAAAGCTAAAAAAATGCTTGGCTTTATAATTCGTATGTCCAAACCGTTCCGTAATAACAGCAGTCTTATTCTGCTTTATAATGCATTGGTTAGGAGCTCCCTTGAATATTGTTCCACTATATGGTCCCCCTATTATTCTACTTATGCAGATAGTGTAGAATCCGTTCAGACTCGTTTTGTACGGTATTTATGCGTGAAGAATGGCATCCGAAAAGTTATTCCGGAATACACAGATAGAATGAAACATTTCAAATTGATTAGTTTAAAGGAAAGGCGAAATAATTCTGACCTATTAATTCTTCATAAAATTATTAATGGTTCCATCGATGCACCATTGATAAATTATTTTCACTTTAAGATTAGCCAACGTAGTATGCGTCAGCATCATATATTTGATATCCCATCTTCAACTTTAAATATCTCATTTAATAGTCCCCTTACACGCATGGCAAGGCTGTACAATGAAAGGTCAATCTCTTTGGACAGTCCTATTGATGTCTTTTCAATGAAGTTCATAACGTTCAGACACTCCCTATTGAGTAATGAGCAATAAGAGTTTGACTCAAGCTCTTAATGCTCATTACGCTTAACTGATATATTGTGATAAATGTTAGCCTAGTTTAGTTGTAGTCTTTATTTTGAATTTTTTAAATGTCATGCATGCCTATAATCTGTATGATTGCTATGTAATTTTCATTTAAAATGTATTATTTTTTGGATTGTTTTAAGCAGTTGTACTGTTGGTGTGCTTAACTAAATAAAATAAAAAATAAAATAAATAAAAATATTAAGGTGTTTGTCGGCATTTTGTGGGTGGAACGTTTTTATTGCTCGGCAGTGTATAAAGTGCTTGATATTTTTCGCTGTAATTCATTGTCTTATTTACTTGATAGAATTCTACTATGTATAATTAATTAATTTGTAATTTATTAATATGCTTTTTAAATTTGCATGGCGTGAGTCTGATTATGGCGATATATATTTTTCAATTTTAACACCCATACTGCAAATAAAAGATTTGAATTTAAACCAAAAAGTATAGATTTCCTCACGAACGTTTTTTCGCCGAACTCGTAAGTCGTAAAGCTATGGTCCAAGATTAACTTACCTACAAAATAAACAGTGATAGTTAGGTACTTTGCCGGGTTCGAACACAACATTATGCTTGACCTCTGGGCCATCACAACAATGACGATACAATTTTTTAATTAGTAATCGTATTTAGCTATTAATAGATATAGATTATGTTGATATGACATCAGCTACCTACGCTGAAATAATCTGCATTGTTGCGTTAACTCTATCGATGACGATACTTTAATTAGTAAATTATATTGGAAATATCGCAGGATAACGCCCTTTCCAGGAGAATTGTATGTGCCTAAACTCCTCAGAGAAGCTAAACCCAACATTTTGTTAACTAGAATAACTGCAATATTTTAGTCCCAGTCCTCAGTCGCCAGTATGGACCAGAATGTCGGGCTATGAAAAACACGGATGAAAAGAGATTTCATTTAGCATAGATAAGAATATTGAGAATTCATCTGTGCGGGGTGATAAATCATAAATAAATTTTATTTCAGTAACTTTACAACTTCTACAAAAGTGATGAGAATGGATAATGTATGTGTATATTAGAGGAAGTTTGAAAGTGGCGCCAGTGACAGAAAAATTGAAAGGGAAGCGTTTGTGATCCTGGTATAGTCATGAGATGAGGCGAGATTTAACGCATGTTACTAAAAGAGTTATGTGGATGGATGGAGAAGGCGGGGAATTCCACAAGAAAAGGGGTCAGTGATAGTGTGATGATGGACAGGACGTTATGAAAGACCAGCCTTAAGTATTGTGGAGATGGTTTCTGGTCCTAGAAATAAGGGCTAATAAGTTTAAAGTGTTGTAGGTGATCTGTCTGGCGGTTTTCGTTACTTGTGTGTACCCTCAGAAGTTGGTTTAATATGAACGGGTTATGACTGTATGATGTAGCGTCCAGCGGTATCAGCCCGACGTCATTGATCGTGGGACTAGTGGGTTTGCACCCAGACAGGCGAGTACTTGATCTACTTAGTGCGATTTTTTTCATCACCTCTGCTATAACAACATACCTCTTAACTAAACTTCATCAAAACTTCTTCTTCTTCATCAAAAAGGAATAAATAAATAAAAACTTTTTTTTACAAAAAATACAACCACAACAAAAGAAAAAAGAACTGAAAAAGTGAAAAATAACTTCAATTTCGGCAGTCGTTGTTCTTGTTTTTGTTTCTTCGTTTTTTGACACCGACTTCCGAAATTATAGTTATTTTTCACTTTGTAGTGTTTTTATTTGGAAGCCAGTTGTATTTTTTGTGAAAGGTTTTCATTTTTCACTTTTTAGTTGTGTTAGGTACATATCTATAATGCCCACAGTTATGCCAGAATAGATTACTCGAATAACATGAAACTTGAATACAAGCGGTGAAATTAGAGTATACCAGGGTGAACTGTACACATATCTGTGTACCCCTTTAGAGAGTACCGGCGTGATGTTATGTTAAGAGATGGTGTAAACAATAAACAGACAATACTATTGCAGTAAACCCGAGAGATTCGCCATCATTTATTGAAGAGTTCTGTTGTTCTGTTGTTGAAGCTCTGATGAAGACATCAGAGCTTGATCAAGTTTAATTGGGAAACATCAGCTTTTAAATCTGTAACATAATACCTATACATGAACAAACTAAACTTGCACTGTTAAAAGAACAATTTTTAATGAAAACCTAAAGAAAGCAAAAAGCGTAAATAGTAATGAAATTAGGACTCGTAGCGTCATTAATGCTCAGCTGTTACTACCAAAGTACACAAATTTACACGGCAAGAGATCGTTAAAGTATATAATACCTTACCTTATTAATGAACTACCCATATCATTGAGAGACAAAATAACCCAGAAAAACATAAAATACAAACTAAAGGAATACTTTTGACAAAATATAAATACCTAACATCTATAATTATATATATTCACTAGTAAAATATATTATTTAATTAACTATAAATACATTGTTTAAAGCAATAAAAAATCAAAAATAATACCTAACAATAATATCAAAACAACGTTTGAAAACTAACAAATACTAAAAACAGTAGTTTTTATTTTTGGAACAACCTGTATCAACTTAAAAACTCTCCACCACTTTTGTTTTAAGGATGGAAGGCCGGAGTGGTCACTGATGTGCGCTTGTTAGGCTAAGCACGCACTGCGATTTTTATTCGCGCGAATTTTTTTCCGCGTACTGAATTTGACTAACACGCACTGCGGATAAAATTTCGCGCGATTTTTGTGTCCTTCTACCTGTTCATAGAGTTCAAAATATTCGCGCGAATTTATTCCGCGGCGCGGTGCGGTGGATTCTGTGGCAAAACACGGATTTCTTGCGATATTATTTCCGCGCGATTTTTTTTCCGCAGTGCGTGCAGCTTCATACATTTCCATAGGTCACAGATGTGCGGAAAAAAGCCTTAGTATTAAGGAACTATTTCACAAATACCCGCTGTAATTTTTATTCTTTTTACTGTTAATTTTTACCTAAGTACCTACTTAAGTGGTTATGATTTTTTGTTTATATTATGTAGTCGATGTTTTTGGTGCACGGTAAAACTCTAATGAGTTTATGTTGGCATCAACTTAAATATATTACATGTGTGTTACTACTGATCAAAAAAATAAATAAAAAAAGTACGCATGGGTTTTTGGCTCCCGGCTCAGGTTTTGTCATTTATAGATTTACACTCTATTTACGTAGATAGGTACATCCGGGCATGTACCAAAGTGACTTTTTCAAATTCATATGTAGGTATAATTTCTAAGTTTATCTTGGACAGACAACGGTGAAGGAAAACATCGTGAGGAAACCAGCAGCCTAATTGCGTAAGTGAGTCCGGCAGGGCAAATGGTATGACTCCATGAAACAGTATGACTAATTCCCTTTAAATTTGTTCGGTATTGCTAAAAATTATTGGACTCTTTCGAAAAGAGTTTTCACCAATGAAAGCTGCCGAACTCACATAAGCAATGAGGCTGCTGGACTTATAGTTAATATAAGTCTGAAATCGCCAACCAGTATCGGTCAAGCGTGGTGATCAATGATCGTGCCTTCACTGTATGAGAAGAGGCCTTTGCTCTGCAGTGGGATAGTTACAGGCTGGTATTATTAATATTATTTATCTACTCTCATATCGTAATATTCGAATTATAAACTTAAGAGGCCTTTGCCCTGCAGTGGGATAGTTACAGGCTGGTATTATTAATATTATTTATCTACTCTCATATCGTAATATTCGAATTATAAACTTCAAAACGAGGTTATATTGACATACTTTATAAACACAATACCGAAATTTAAAAATAGAATCTCATTATAACACTATTTCTCTAACAAAATAATGCTATAATAGTAGATTATTGCATCGAGCACAAAGTAATTTATTATTGCACCGAGTGCCTGATTTAGAGCCCGAGCGCTAGCGAGGGCTCTAATCTAACAGGCACGAGGGCAATATAAATTACTTAAGGCGAGGTGCATAATCTGCTTTTCTTTCAACTATTACCTATAGGAATAGTAGATAAATCACTTTTTTAAATTTCTTTCATTTTGAAATCAGAGTTAAGTGTTCCAAATTTAAAAAATGATTGCTGCTAAATCATTTTTTAAATTTGGAACAAGTAGGATAGAAATTTAAATATATAATAATAGTATAATACGTACGTAAAAAAAAAGTATTGATATCGGCTGGCTGAATAGAGCTAATCCATTGAGATTGGCAACTTTTGGTGCGATTAAAAAAAAACAGTGCAATAATGAAATTTCATACATTTTTATTGCTCTAGAGCAATAAAGACTCGCTTTGTACTGAGTTTTTAGTGTGATTGTGATGCAATTAAAGCATAGTTGGAAGAAAAACTATTTTTTTTCTATTACGATACAGGACAAATCCAAGAAGTTAATCACTAAGGAGTTTCCATCAATATTTTTTTTGTAATGCCATTTTAGTTTCTATTATAAAAAGATTTGATTCCAATTTTAAATTGTCTGTGACAATGCCCGCTTTAGGCTTAGCACGCACTGCAATTTTTATTCGCGCGAATTTTGTCTCTTTCTACCTGTTCATAGAGCTCAAAATATTCGCGCGAATTAAATTCGCGCCGCGGTGCGGTGGATTCTGCGGTATTATTGACGCACGATTTTTTTACCGCAATGCGAGCAGCTTCATACAATTCCATAGGTCGCAGGATGGGTGGAAAAAAATCGCGCGAATATATGTCACAGTGCGTGTGCTAAGCCTTAGCGCACGCGCAGATAATGCGGTGATGTGCTGGGTTTTGGCGCCATTCATACGTTTTGCAGGTTTCGCTGTACTGAATTTCATGAGTTTTTTAAATTCTTGCTTAAAATTTCTGATATTAGTGAATGTGAAGAAAATTTGACTCCGCCAAACATTTTATATGCGCCGAAGGAAATTACTCATAATCGTTTACCAGCAAAGTCGAGATTATTTTA
The DNA here is from genome assembly GCA_948252205.1 of Orthosia incerta. Taxonomy (NCBI): domain Eukaryota; kingdom Metazoa; phylum Arthropoda; class Insecta; order Lepidoptera; family Noctuidae; genus Orthosia; species Orthosia incerta. Next base: position 17,299,989 of record OX411746.1, on the reverse strand, counting down.
TGGTGCTATTATCACTACTTTATGGCGTGGAAAATGCAAAAAAAAAAGATATTAAGTAGGTTCAATCCCAAAATGTATGAGTGTAGATAAAGTAGTGTATGAAACTGCACATAACTAGGTATTAAAACATTCGTGTGAATACTATTAAAAACCTCGCCTACGGCTCGGTTTTTAAACACACACTCATGTTTTAATACCCCTTATTATGCAACAGTATCATAAACTACTATATCACTAAAGAAAGAATGATTAAAATGACAAACATCCGATTTTTTTTTTCAAAATAAATATTAGTCGTTTGGCCAGGACTTTTCTTTAAAAAAATTATATATATAAATGGTAACGCTACGCGGCCCTGGCCCAAGTACATAATCTACCACATAACTAGCCAATAGCAGAACTCTTTTATTTAGGTCAGCTATTTAACGATGATTTATCAAAAGAACACTACAATGTTATGCAAGAGCGAGTGGAGCGAGCTCGAAAATCGCAGTATCTCGGAATGGTTAGATAATATTTATTAAAAAAAAAATACAGACATCGAAATTACTTTGTCAACATATGCATGCAAAGGTAAGCGAGAAGAGCTCAAAATTTTGCATGCCTCTTCGGAAATTTATATTACACCTGAAATCTCAACGGAGAAAGCTGTGGCTGATCTTACTAAAACTTTAGTTTACAAATTGGACAAAGGTATGAAATGCTATCTTTCTCGACCTTCTTAAAGACTATCTGTCGAATCGCACTTAGAATCGACGGTGTAACGAGTGACGATCAGGTTATTCTTACCTATACTTTATTGTACACAAAACATAAAATATAACAAATACAAAAGGAAAGTTTATGTACAAAGTTGGGTTCTCTAACAGCAAACCTCAATTGCGTAAAGAAATATGCATATGAGGATAGTACATCCATGTGCACAATAAAAGCTTATTAAAAATATATAAAAAATCGTTTATTCGTTTCAGTGTTCCATTGGGTAGCATCCTAGGGCCCTCATTCTTCTTCCTGCTCTACATCAAAGAACATGGTTACTTGGAACACACTACTGGCACTACGGCCCACTCATTGACTTACTATTGTTTGAATTAAATATACTGTTTTTGTGTAAATTGCCGAACAATAGAGAGCTGGCCAGAGAGACGACCTGTGTAATGTATTCTACCAGAAGTAGAAGTATGTATTGTATGAAGGCCGATTACGCTATTTAGACTAAATAGCTCCCGTACAATAACGATCTTATCACATAATATTGCTCATTTGTTTGGGTATGGTGTGCAATACTTAAAATTCACTTTCGTTCTAAAGCTTTCTAGGGTAACTTGCAACCGTATTCGTTTCCGAACGAATAAAATTTAATATGGTATTGACATTGACAGTAGCCTAACATAAAATTTTAATTAGCGTCAGTTCAGAACTGTCAAAACAGTGAATTTGGGCAGCTGCGTTCCGTATCTCTCCTGATCTCTATTTTATTTTTAAATATTTTAATTCATAATAGGTATTTCCTCATAATTTGATGTCGAATAATTCGATGAACAGAAGTACAGTGTAATTTATAACGAAGACAGTGTTACAAGTGCTCGACAACGACAAACATCGAATGAAATATTACTATTGATACATGTAGTGTGATTCACGTTATAATGGAAAACCCGGAAAACCTGTAAAACTGTTTACAGTATCCAAGCAAGGTTATGAGGTTTGAAAGTTATATAATGAAAATATTTTCCGCATTCGAGTCAGTCAGTTGACAATGAACAAGATGTTTGCACCAAATTCATGTTTCCATGTCTCTTCACTTGTCAAGTACCACTGGAAGAGATGTAATCAATGTATGAAGCTGTTATCTTCGCAAGCGCGGGAAAGCTCTTTATCTAGCGAAGGCCCTTGGTCGGTGTACTCTCAGAGAGTGTCAAGTGGAGTTTTAAGTAAAGATGAGCATCAAGAAAATGTTGTGAAGAACTTGCAGAGAGTGTATGATGAAGTGGTCGCCTTTGAACGTCCAGTCCTTCACACTCAGAATGCAGGCTCTCTATTTAGCTTCTTTAAAAAACCTCAGCCCCAAAAGATAATAGCACCAAATGGACTTTATATATTTGGCAGTGTTGGAGGAGGGAAGACTATGTTGATGGATTTATTTTATGAAACAGTACCGGTAATTAATTGTTTTATATCCCATTACATTTTATACAGTTTTAGTTACACCTGAGTAATGTGAAAATAAATTTTATATTTTTTTTAAATTCTTTCTTTGGTTACATAATTAATAAGTTTGCATACCTATTTTCAGATAAAAGAAAAGTTGAGAGTCCACTTTAACTCATTTATGTTGAATATCCATGCCAGAATTCATGAGCTGAAGATCAAATCAGGCAAAGGAGCAAGTTCCTTCCGTGATGAGGGCTCGAAGCCATTCGATCCAATTCCCCCAGTTGCTGCTGACATCACACAGGAATCTTGGCTCATTTGCTTTGATGAATTCCAAGTAAGTCATTTTATGTTGTCTTAGTCGTGAAATAAATGTATGTGCCAGGTATCAAATATCTATATATATACAGTAGGAAGTAGTATTTGATGGTGCTAAGATAGTTTATAATGAATGACTTGTGTTGCTCATGTATCCCCTTTTTGTTTTTTAACCAACTATGTTGTATAATATTATTTATCTTGTTTTTATGTAGAGAATGTAGAATAAAAATTAGTGTGAAGTATTGCTATCACATTCCTTAATATTTTGAATACCTAAACTAACTGGTTTTTCTGACTTGTAATTTAATGACCTTAATCATATCGTAAGTTTGTGTTTCTTTTATTTGTAGGTAACAGATATTGGTGATGCAATGATATTAAAACGACTATTCACACAGTTATTTGATAACGGCTGTGTTGTGATAGCAACTAGTAATAGAAAACCTGATGATTTGTACAAAAATGGACTTCAGAGGTCAAACTTCTTGCCTTTTATACCTGTGCTAAAATATCATTGTAACATGGTTCAATTAGATTCAGGTGTTGACTATAGATTACGAGGAATGGGCACAAAATATAGTAAATACTTTCTGTAAGTACCTAATTATCATATCATGTTATAATTTTTTTTTGCGGAACTAAATATCTGTTTACACAAAAAATTCAAACCATTTATTTTGAATAGGGCTTTTGTTTTTATTATACTCAATGTATTACTGTTATTAAGACTATTATTAAAAGAGAAAAAAATTAAACCTCACCTTAGAATTCTGTGTTGTGAGTTCTAGTCTCATTCAGTCCAGAGAACAGCATAAATATTATCGCCATGTTCAATGTATATAAGCACTCTATCCTTACTAGAGATAAGCATGAAATATATTGTCATAATTTACAATGGCATAATGAAATTCAGCAATATTTTTTTTTTTTTTTTTTTTAAAACGTTGCCCCTCACTAGGAATTTCTCCTGTATCGTGGGTGCGTTTACAAACATATAATTTCACATACACAAACACCCAGAGCCGGAACAACTATTTGTAGATCATACAAATATTTGTTCCGTGCGGGAATCGAACCCGCGACACGCAGCGCAGCAGTCAATCGCTCAACCACTGCACCAACCGTGCGCCTAATAATATTATGAGGCATAAATATCTTTCCATAATGTATATTAACATAAATACTGTTGGCATAATATTAATGAAGCATAATGTTACGAGAGAAGCATGTTGGGTATGAAATTAAGTGACAAAATAAGGAACACTCAAGTAAGGAAGAAAACCAAAGTCATACACATACTCTCTCGCGTTGACCATCTGAAGTGGAGCTGGACTGGCCACATGCTGCTTTGCCAGGAAAACAAGTGGAGCAAACAGGTCACCCTCTGGTATCTGAGAGATGGCAACAGAAAACCGGGATGCCCGTTAAGATGGTAGGATGACCTAAGACTGACCCTGGGACCACTCTGGACAGGAGTGGCACTGGACAGAGATAAATGTAGAAGGTTGAAGGAGGCCTATACCAAAAGGCATTCTGATTTACGAGTATCTTCCATCTTATTAAAATGGAAGGAACGGAATTCAAACCGAAGGCTATTATTATTTATGTTATAAACGCATAATGATATTTACACATAATGTCTTTTTAATAAAAGAATCATCGCAGCTCAAGGGTGGCCCAAGTGCCATCCCCGCTGCACCTTAATCCAATACAAATGAGTCATGATTAATAGACAAATAAATATTATGCCTTAAAATTTTTACGCAATTCAAATAATGCCAAAAAAAAATAGGACCAAATAACAGTTATGCTAACCTTTGTATTATGCCAAAGTATTATTGTGCTAATAAAATTATTGCGAAAACGTTATGTCAAACAATATTATGGCATAAAAAAAAATCACCAAATTTTTTGTCCCATTTTTTTGTGATTCATAATATTAGGCCAGTTTCAAATAATAATCTTTGTAATGCTGCCCATTATGAACATAATTTTGCAATTAAACTGCATGGCTAAAATCATAAAAATTAAATTTGATTACAGGAACAGTGAGCTCACTCCTGAGAACAATGCTGTTGACAATTTGTTCAAATTCTTAATATCCAAGGAGAATGACACAGTAAGGCCGCGTGTGATCAACATCATGGGTAGAAATGTCAAGTTTGCAAAATCATGTGGAAGAATTCTGGATGCCACTTTTGAAGAATTGTGTGACAGGGTAAGAAAAAAATAGATTTTAATGCAATTAGAATAGAAAACTACAATAGTTATTTATGCTACAAGTGATTACAAAGTAGGTGATTTCCGATGAATGAATAAATCGACACGAGTCGGAAATCATCTTACGCACGTGTATCATACAACATTTTACTATGCATTGTGCGAGGAAATAAAAAAATATATCTGAAACAAGCAAGAAATTAATAAAATGGCGCTTATTCAAGAGCGCTCAGCATATCCACAGATTAACTAATAGTTCATAGTTCCTCGGGCATATCTACCGCGCATGTGCAAATAGCTGTCACGTCGTAACGCAAAAATTTAATAAAATCAAGAAACCCGACTGCCTAAAAAGCGAACTAAAAAGGTGTAAACAAGAAGAAATTCATGCTGTGCAGTCTGAGGATACAGAATATGGTTTTGGTCAGCCAGCTCGTGAATATGAATTTGTATAAGTAGTATGATTTAAACTAAATGACGACACGAGGCTAGTCGCTGCAGTAGCAAATTCATGTGCCAGTAAGGTACTGCGCAGCGAGTAGGGTGCTTTTCAGCCGCTATTAAGTTTGACGCTTACTGTAGCACAATTTTGTTTTATGTTCCAGCCATTGGGAGCCAGTGATTATCTTGTGATATCCAAAACGTTCCATACTGTTTTCATCAGAAACCTGCCTCAATTATCAGTAACAATGCTAAGATCTCAACTAAGGAGGTTTATTACACTTATTGATACACTCTACGACAACAGAGTTAGAGTAAGTATAAATTAACATAACAATAGAGTACTAATTGAAACTGTCAGAAGACTCAATAAAATAATTGCAAACATTCTTACATTACAGGTAGTCATCGCAGCGGATTGTGAGCCTAAAGATTTGTTTAAAACAGATGTAAAAACGGATTTCGCTGATGCCGATAGAGCGCTTATGGATGATTTGAAGATTACAAAAGATTCAGTAAGTTAAGGTTACACTAGTCGAAAATTCTTCCATACAAACGCAGTCTAGGGATTATTCCACTGTTTGACGAAGTACGTTCAAAATGATATCAATTTGTCTTATCATTATCTAGCCCTGTATGGAAGCAAAAAAGTAAAAAAATAAAATATTTGAAAGTTATGAGCTTCAAAAGTTCCACATTTCGACACTAATTTTAACGCATTTTGGGCGCAAATAAATACCATAAGAAGATGGAAAATTGCAAAACGGCCTCCATACAGGGATAGATTAGTAGTTCAACAATGCAAATAATTTTATTTTGAACAGATAGATATAGTAGTTTTTTCATGATATCTATACTGCCAAAGGTCTGTTTATAAAATTTCGCGCGCTCGGTTTCGTCCTAAATCATTATCCATTTCGCTACAAATTGTCAAAAGTGTGTTTTCGTACGCGAACTAGCTTCCTACTGCTCATCATAGCATCTATCTCTTCCGCACGTGTTGTCAGTTGATATAAAATGCATTTTAACCCCGCGCACAAAATAGTTCGCAAATAGTTAGCAAAAGTTGGGTTTATATTTTCGAGTGTTAGTGATGAAGTAGACATTGAGTGAGGCATAGTTTTAAAGGGTTAATCTATGTTGTCAGTATGACAACTTAAAGGCTGGATAGAGGTATCTCCCATATTTTATTAGTTATCATGTTTAGGGTTCCGTATCCGAAGGGTCCAAACGCAGCCCTATTGCTGTCACGTGTCTGTCTGTCTGTTCGTCGTCTGTCACATAGGTTTTACAGCCAAACGGCTGGCACTACAGTCTTCAAATTTTCACAGTATAAGCATCCTGTTGACCCAAAGCCATACATATAGTTTTTTTTTTTTTTTTTTTACTTAGGCTCCCATACAGAAAAAGGGAGGGCGCGAAAATAAAATTCGGCCTACCCCGGAGTATCGTTGTTTAGAGCTTGTTGAGTAGATAAACACTGTATTTTTTGTTTTAAAAATATTGGAAAACAAAAGCCACCAAAGTCAGTGTTTTTTACAAAATGTTGTGCTGGAGATTTCTTTAATCTATGAACTTGAAATTTGGTGATAATGTTTATTATTACGTATATTTTACCAACAAATACCAATATATTGATAAATCAGAATTTTCATGGAAATTCCCTCATTTTTAGGGTTCCGTACCCAAAGGGTGAAAACGGGGCCCTATTACTAAAACCCCGCGGTCCGTCTGTCTATCTGTCTGTCACCAGGCTGTATCTCATGAATCGTGATAGCTAGACAGATGAAATTTTCACAGTGATGTATTTCTGTTGTCGCTATAACAACAAATACTAAAAACAGAATAAAATAAATATTTAAGTGGGGCTCCCATACAACAGACGTGATTTTTTGCGATAATGGTACGGAACCCTACGAGCGCGAGTCCGACTCGTACTTGGCCGATTTTTCTTATTACAACCAACTTGATTTTGCGGTTTGGTACGGAACCCTAAATGTGCGAATACCGACATGCACTTGGCCGGTTTTACCTTCTCTAGCCACTCTGGTAAGAACGAGTCCAGATGGTGACGCCAGCGCGAAACCATTTTAACAACCAGCTTAATAATAACTGAATGGCTTCGGGAATAAAATGACTATGAATTCATTTCTTTACTTCTGTTCTGTGATCCAACCTCGGAATCGACAAGAAACTAAATTTAAGTTATAAAAAGTCACAGATAATGCTTGCATGCGTAACTTTAGCTCACTAAAGCATTTGTATTGCGGCTATAATACAAACTGGTCCATTTAAATAAAGGGGTATAATGATAAATCTTCAGAGCTCTTACTAAAGACACCCTTGTTTTCCACCAGGACGATGTAAATGCAGCGATATTCACAGGCGAAGAAGAAATGTTTGCTTGTGATAGAAGTCTTTCCAGAATTATGGAAATGCAAACAGAAGAGTATTGGGAGAAATGGGGCAAACATCTTAATTAATGTGACGATTTAATTAGTTAAATAGCTAAATTCGAGATTGTTTTAATTATAAGTAGAATTATTGTTTTTATGTGAGATGTTGCAAATGTTAGCAATAATGTGAAGTGCCTATATTAGTTAGTACTTATATTAAAAAACAAACATCAGTATTATAACATTCTCATGTTATTCAGAATTATATTTCATATAGTACGAGATCCCTCTGCAAATATCTGTAGTTATTTCTTTTTGTTTTTTTTTTAAATATATTTGATAGAAGATTAGATTACAGCAAGTTTACCTGGTAATATCTAGCCGCAATTCGTTTTTGTCTTTTTAAGAATTTCTACCATGTCGCGGATACATATATGCAACATCAGGCAGCTCTCAGTTTCCAGGTGTATGCAGATAAACTGGCAACCCATAACTACTAACTAAGAGCTTGCAACCATTTTTTATCCTATTTTCTATATCACTTTCTTCAAAACTTATATAACTGGAGTTAGCTATCAAACATAAATTACAATATATTTAATTAAAGTAATTGCGGCTAGATATTGCCAGGCGACCCTGCAGCAATCTAATCTACTATCAAGTATCATTCATAAAAATTATTTTTTATCATAAACGAAAATAATTGCAGATTTTTTTTTGCAGTGGGATCTTTGGCTAATAGTTCCATGATGTTTCCAACTTGTGTTATATTTTTATTAAATAATATTGTACAGTTACGTTAAAGCATATTTTTATTTTGTTAGTAATTTATTATTTAAAAATAAAGTTGAATTGACATTTTAAATCAAGCTTTTATTATTGAATCCACTTTATAAATCTTACTTTAAAATTGAAATAAAATTAACAATACGAAATGGAACTCGGTTTAGACATATGAACATCGACATTTCGACTTACAAATCAACTTTATTTCGTAGTACAGTAGTTACCACCCTTACGGCCGCGGCGGCGGCGGTTTCGTCTAACCGAGAAAACCGCACGCCAGTACATATATGCGGTTACCGTTCAATGCATGTTCATTACGTCCGAGCTGACAGAGAGAACCTTTGCATTGGTACGAATTCGTGGTTTATTCCCATCGGCCACCTACGAGTTGCCACCCCGGTGGTCGCTGGGAATTATTTAGTGAAATCCGCCACCTTCCTTTAATCCCATCTGCCACCGGGGTGGTGGATAGCACTAACTAGTGGCGTTTGCCGGTTTATTCCCATCTGCCACTTTCATAAGTTTATTCGGGTGTTCGATTCTCATGACCGTTAAACGGGGTGTAGGTATAGAAATTGCGGGGTGAATAGAAACAATATCAAGAAACTTTTCAAGGTTCATATTTGACTGTTTTTCGTTGAAGGATTTTGGTACAATTTTAAATTTACATTTTTCATTTTTCAAATTACACTTACCCGATCTCAAATTGATACCGCTCTAAGAGCATATGGTCACCCCCCAGGACGGCTACATGTCGGTTTGCATCCAAGCGGAAATTATGGCTTTTATTTAAACAACTAAGGTGCTTGTCCCATCGCCGACGAGCAGCGAGTTGAGTTAGAACCTAGATACGAGTTGGCAAGAAGCGAGTGTGTAGTTCCGTTAGTTTTACCGCTCGGCTATGAACTAGTGTTTTTGTGCGACGGGCGATTACCCCCGCACCACTCAGTGGGTGGTCAGTCCTGCACGCGCTTTCATCTTTTCTGTTACTTCATAAATGTATTTTCTATTTTTTAACTATGATGGTAACTATTTTTGATGGTAAGCGATGATGGGGTCGACGGTGAAGCACACTTGCCTAGAAGTAACCCATTCACTCTTGTCTAAGGACCGAGCAACGAACCCTGAGACACTCCGCTGGGCACTTTTACCCAACTAGACATATAATTATTGAGAACTACTGCTTGTGTCAGATGAGAACCAATTCCAGAGTTCCCCACGGATGCCCATGTAGCTTAGCTTCTTTATTAGGGTATTGTGGTCGATCCGATCAAATGCCTTACTACAATCTGTGCCAACCATCGACCTGCTTACCATTATCCATAGCATCCGTAATAAAATCATTAAATAAAATCAAATTAGAAGTGGTAGACCGTCCTTTTAAAAATCCGTGCTGAAAGAGCTAGCAAAGGCGGATATAACTGGTTATAGACAATCCTCTCAAATATTTTAACTATAATGCACAGCTTGGATATAGGTCCATGATTAGTAATCTCTTTTTTAGACCCCTTCTTATGTAAGGGGGAAATAAAAACAGATTTCTATAATTTGGGGACAACACCTTGAGTCAAACTTCCAAAAACAAAATTGAAATAGGAAGGGCAATGTAAGGCGCGCATTTAATTAGAAATTTAGATGATATTATTATGTTATCAGGGCCAGCACCTTTAGTTGGATCCAAGTAACAAAGTAAACCGGTCACAGCATCAACATTCACTTTTATGTAACAAATGTCATAAGAATCGACCACCACCCCGGTGGCAGATGGGAATAAAGGAAGGTGGCAGATTTCACTAAATAAGTATCATCGAACACCGGTGTGGCAAACGCCACTAGTTAGTGCCATCCACCACCCCGGTGGCAGATGGGAATAAAGGAAGGTGTCAGATTTCACTAAATAATTCCCATCGACCACCGGGTGGCAACCATAGAGGGTGGCCGATGGGAATAAACCGAATTCGTGACGGCACTTGCATTAGCTAAGGCCCGATCTATACTAATATTATAAAGAAGAAATATTGTTTTGTTTGTTTGTACCAAATAGGCTCCGAAACTACGGGACCGATTTGAAAAATTCTTTCACTTATAGAAAGCTACGTTATTCCTGAGTGACATAGCCTATTTATTAATCCCTAAAATGGCTCCCGTGGACCACCACGGGAGCGAAGCCGCGGTCAACAGCTAGTCTATACTAATATTATAAAGAGGAAAGATTTTTTTGTTTGTTTGTACCGAATAGGCTCCGAAATTACTGGGCAAATTTAAAAAATTCTTTCACCAATAGAAACCTACATTATTCCTGAGTGACATAGGCTATTTTTTTATCCCGAAAATGAGTCCTGTGGGGTAGGCCACGGGAGCGAAGCCGCGGGCAACAGCTAGTAGCTTATATGTCGACATCTACAACACCATTCTAAAATATCATAGAGCGACACTCCTGGGGGGGGACCATAAGCTCTTAGAGTAAGGTTATTTTGAGTGTGTGTAGGGACAGATGAATATGACTTGTATACATCTGACAACAAGTGCCTTTTCAGACGCTATGGCTGTACATTCGCCGTCGGTTACCTGGCATCGGCTATCTGCCAACCGGGGCGTGTGAAAAGGTACTTAGGGCGGTTACGCACTGTTTCCGATCCGGTCAAATTAGACCAAAAAATATGGGAAGGTTTACAGTAATTCGCATAGAGCTGAAAATTGGTACGAATGTTCGGAACACCATTATAAATGAAATGTAAAAAGTCCCCATCGATCCCACACTTGCAAAAAAAATATTCAAGGTCAAATTTTGCAAATGTGGGTTTTTGCGTTTTTTAGCCGAACGGTAAGTTTTATGATAAAAAAATAGGTCCGACATAAATTGGAGATTATGCAATTATCTATAAAAATGGTCTCTACAATTATTCTCCTAAACGTCACCGTTTCTGAGATATAATGGTTGAAAAAGGTTGTATTTCTTCATAATATAGGTTTCCACGCCACCTGGCAGGTAATGTACTTGGCGTGTCTTATTTATTGTGTTTTCCCCGATAGGCCTATTCCACAATCTATTGTGATCCTGATTAATTCAATACTATTCAAAGTTATGTAAAAACTGGTACTATTGAAAATTATGAAAGCCTCATTACTATGAGGTATCGTGTCTGCAATTTCAATATTATCCAAAAATGGGATTTATATTTTGTGTTTTTTTCCATCCGTGTCCTTTACTTTATATGTACAGACAACAACAGATCAGGTTCCTTCACTTGGACATTTGTATGCACCTTATGACATTGTACTAAAGGTTCATTTCAAGAACAGGAACATCGTTATATCTCGTGAACCCCGAAAAATAAATAAAAAACTTGAGAGATGTCAAGGGACACCCGGATGGAACGAAGTTCCTTTAGTTCCTTTATCTGTTGTCAGATTTAGCCTATCTCTTCCGAGATACAATTTTATTTGTTTTTAATTCCAGCTGATGGCGACAGATGGCGCTAGGTGAATTTGTCTAACAATTTCATCTTCAATTTCTCTTGGTCAAACAATTTGAATAGTTGGTTCGGTCGTTCGTATATTTTCGATCTCACCTAAAAAATGTTTTAAAATTATTTTATGAAAAGGATTTCGAGTAAATGTGAGCGGGTGAGGGGAAGGGGTTTGTTGCACGATTTTATAGACTTTGCATATTGTGCTGGACGTAGCGTGTTCACTGGCCCCGAGAAAAGAAGGGCGTAAACCTTCTGGCCATTGCCGCTGAACGCCCCTATCACACCACGAAACAAGGTTCTTGGATGCCTAGCTGCAGCACTGACGTAGGGTTGCAAATCGACTCTAACGATTCAACGATGTGTTGGCTGTACTCGAGTTATTTCCAGGTTCTGGGTTGCCTACTTCTGGATCAGCACTCCTGGTGTCCAGGTCCCGAGGTTCAGCTCGACAGGATCGAAAAGGGGTGTCTTCATAAGGGTTGAAGTTGATGAATTAAATGAAACACTAAGTTATTCAGTACACGGCACGATTCTAGGGCTCTCAACAATTTCTGAGACTTGATTCTATATAAGAATTACTTCTTATTTACTAAGACAAGTACAAGCGACTAGCTTTGGATGACTACAAATTCTATTTGGGCCCGGGGGGTGTATATAACCTCGGACCGTGCCATTATTGAGAGCCCCGCAAATTCTCGCCGAAAATAATTTTTATTTCTGTAAAAAACCCTTATCAACATTTGGAAAATAGGGTTACCGCACCCCTTCCATGGTGCTATCAATAGCTGGATTTCTTCGTACTGTAACACAGTAACGCCCCCTATCTCTGTATCTAATCCATATACCTAATTTCCAGGTATTGATAGCTTCCCTAGACTAATTCCATGAAATAAAGGAACAATTTCCTTTATTTCTCGGTTAAAACCTTAATAGCTTTTAACCTAGCCTAAGGATATCTATAGGTTGGGTTGACCTGCTGGTGCCAATAGCAGGCTGTCTGTTGACGTCTAGAAAAAGCTTATTTTCGGGAATCTTCTATGGGATATCATCCCTTATGTAACGAATCTATAAATTCCTAAGTCATTTCACCGAATTTAGGACTTCCTACTTAGGCTAACCAGACAATCACCGCCTATTATGGGGATTCTGGTAGCCGATAGACCACACTTTACATTTCTAGTGTTCATATAAGTCTATCTAGGCTATATGCACATAAGGTGCCTCGATATGTACAAATTCGATAGCTGGTCACTTTCTTTGCGCCCAGCTATCAGAGAAACTATTTATAAAACCCTAACAAGATTGGGACGACACGATGGTGCGTTTATCGGGCCATCGGGAGGTCCCCAAAAATTCCTTATTTTCGGAATTCCCAGGGGTGTATAGTCCCGGGGAATTCCAAAAACTGACTAAAAATTACATTTCCAGAAACCTATTTTCTGGAATTGTACTTAAACTACTTGAGCGATTTTCGCTCCAAAGTGATGGCTTGGTAGCTAGTCCAGCAAGCCATCAGAAAGTACTTACACCATGAGTACATCTATTCCCTTCATGGAGTTATTCCACCTGAAGGGTCTACAGATTTCAACGTTTTACGTTGTTTACATTTTTCACGACTGTTTATCTCGCTGACTATCCAAGCGATTCTTCCCATCTAGAAACCGCCTGGAAGCCCTTTTAGCAAGCTTTCCAATGGTAGTACTTTTACCAGTACACCTATATGTTTTCTAGGTACTTAGGGCACCTAAACCCGTAAGCATTTGCCGAAAACCAGATAAACAGCAGTTTTCTATTATATACCGACTTGATATCTCAAGTAAATGGGCTTTATATAAAAGACTACGCTAACTATGAGGTGTATATAGGTTTTCCTGTCTCGGTCTAGGTCTCCCATATACCCTAAAATGACCTAAAACCATATATTCGGTGTTTGAGATATCAAGTCAATATTCATATTTACATAGCAGAAACTATGTGGTTTTCACATAGTTTCATCATTATGTACTGATTTCATGTCCAGTACATAGGATAAGCCCTTAAAAACATGATTTTAATTACTATAATTTTTCCAAAAAACTCCAAAACTATATATATCGGGTGGGGCCACCTCGCGGGCCATTCGGAACTAATCCGTCGTCGAGCAATGACGTATCGTACGACAGAAATTTATGTTTTTTGCTATGATAACTCTTATCAGTATGCTTTCTAATGCTTTTACTCTATTAAGGGTGAACTATTGAACCCTATAACATACTGACAAATACTAAAAACATTATACTACTATCTCAAAAAATGTAGGTAAAATTTTAGTATAAATATGAACGTGCCTCTAAAAATCATTTCAGTATTAGATGGCGCGCCGTGGTGAGCAGACATGTCTACACATACAAACTTTAACTCTTATGAACCATTTAGTATGGTTGATGACGCTTCGTCGCGAACATATCTCCCGCCGTGCAGTGCTGTGTCGACTCGAAGTGTTGTCGGCGCGGCGCTGCATTCCTTCGGTGAGCGACGGACGGCATTTCTCGGCTGCCGGCCAGGCCCACCGAGAGGACGGTCGCCGCTCCGGCATCTCTGGTTACTGGGGCAGTGGGACGAGTTTCTTCACCGGACGCTTCAAGGTACCGCCAAGTGTGCGTACCTCAGCGGTCCGGATTTCTCCGTCGATTCCTGGATACACGGCCACAATGCGGCCTCGCGGCCACGTATTGCGGGGCAGCTGGCCGTCGGCTATCAGGACAGGGTCACCCACTTTAAGTTTGGGCCCACTACTATGTGGCTCCCGCCGGTTTTGGAGCTCCGGCAGGTACTCTCTGACCCAGCGACTCCAGAACATATCAGCGAGGATCTGTGATCGTCGCCATATTTTCCTGCTGTCTATATCTTGCTCGGTGAACGTGCCAGGTGTAGGTAGTCTGGCTGACCCACCGAGCAAAAGGTGATTCGGTGTGATGGATTCATCATCATCACCATCTACCGACACGTGCGTCAATGGTCGGCTATTTACAATGTACTCTGCCTCACAAATCAGTGTGGACAACACCTCTTCGGTGGGGTGTTTCTCTGTAAGTACATTGTATAGTGTGTTTTTTACACAACGAACTAGGCGCTCCCAGGCGCCTCCCATGAATGGCGCTGATGGCGTTATGAAGCGCCACACAATGCCTCTACGACTTGCCTCTGTTTTGAAGGCGTCTCGCAGCTCTCTGTCGGCGCCGTGCATGTTGGTGCCATTGTCCGAGTGTATCTCAGCTGGGCATCCTCTGCGTGCGGCGAATCGGCGCAGCGCCAATATGGCGGAGTCTGCGCTAAGGCTGGCGGCGATTTCAAGGTGCACCGCCCTTGATGTGAGACACGTAAATAGTGCTACGTATCTCTTTTGATGCTGCCGACCGACGGTGACGGATAGCGGGCCGAAATAGTCGAGCCCGGTATATGTAAACGGCCTCTTATGATGAGCGAGGCGCGTTTTCGGGTGGTCGCCGGTCGCAGGTACTGGTGGCTGTGCCTTGCGTATACGGCAATGCAGGCATCTCGCTATCACCTTCTTCGCTGTGGGTCGCATCTTCACGACCCAGTAGTGCTGCCGTACCTCATTAATTGTGAGTTCGGTGCCACTATGTTGTAGACTGCGATGTGTCCAGTCTATGTACAGCTGCGTTTTGTGATGGTCGCCATGTAATATAGGCGGGCGCATCACTTCTTCAGCTACTTCTTGCGTAGCTGCTATGCGACTTCTTAGTCGCAGCACGCTGTCGACGACCTGAATTTGTAAAGGTCGCAGCGAGCTATTCTTATTTATTTCTTCAACATTCGCTAACTCTGAAGCGAACGATTGTTGTTGTGCGACCTGGACAAGTATTTTCTCAGCTTCTTGGAGAAATTCTGCTTCTATAATTTGTCTGTTGACCTGGGTTGGGGCTCTGCATGCCTGCTTCTGCTTCTGTGCAGGTGCAGCGGGCTTCTGGCGCCAGTCTAGGTCCTTTTCAGCGTTTTTTCTTGTCCGTTTATAGGACGTTATCTCTGTTCTATTTTTGCAAAGAGATATAAAACGCAGAACTGTGGCGGTCGCACGAAGCAGTCGCTCCCATCTGGAGAATCTGCTTGGCTCTGGAACGGCTTCTATGAAGCTCTTCTTGTCCCCTTCTGTGACAACGAAAGCCTTTTCTTCTCCCGTGTCGTCTGTAGTCGGAGGTTTCTCTGTGGGCCATAATTCGGGCCCAAGAGACAAAAATCTCGGCCCGCAGTACCACTCGTGGTCCGAGTTGAACCGCAGTGGCACGTCACGGGTTGCTGCATCAGCGATGTTCATCTTGGTGGGTATCCATCGCCAATCTTCGACTTTGCTATTGTCTTCAATAGCAGCTATTCTGTGAGCAACGAAAGGTTTGTATACTCTCGCTCCTCTTCTAATCCAGGTCAGTACGGTCTTGCTATCTGACCAATACGTTACTGACGTGGGCTTGCAGTCGTGTTCACTCATCACTGCTGCGGCTACGCGGGTTCCCAATACCGCGGCCTGAAGGTCGAGTCTCGGTATCGAAAGCATTTTCAGTGGGGCCACCCGCGCTTTCGCCATAACAAGGCTTATTAAATGCTTGCCTTCCACGGTCGTGGCCCGCCAGTATACAGCGGTAGCATATGCCATCTCGCTTGCATCAGTGAACACATGCACCTGCATTTCTATAGCGTCGCTATACCCAGGATAGCATCTTGGTACGCTAACGTTTTTTAGTTGGCGTAAATGTTGTACCCAAATTTTCCATTGTAATGCTAGGTCAACATCTAGCCTCTGATCCCAGTCGACGCCTCGCCTCCATGCTTCTTGCAATATTTGCTTCGCCTTGATGGTTACTGGTGAGGCGAGTCCGAGTGGGTCGTATAGCGACGCGACTATTTTGAGCGCCTCTCGCTTGGTGGGCGCCTCTCGGTCCAAGATACCCTCAGGCAGACGCGCGAGTGTGAGGTTGAAACCCAGCGTGTCTTCGCCTGGCCTCCATATGAGGCCGAGTATCTTTTCCGATGTATCTATATCTCCAATGGATACCATCTCAGTTTGTATATGCGATGGGTCCATTTTTTCTAGGAGCTGCGAGCTATTTGAAACCCATTTCTTGAGTTCAAACCTCGCCTGTAGGTGTATTTTTCGCACCATACTAGCGACTTCTGCCGCCTTCTCGATAGTTCTATAACTATCTAGGTAGTCATCCATATAATGACTACGTAGTATAGCATCCACAGCTTCTGGGTGCTTTTCTATATATTTGTTTGCGTTCCAGTTCTTTGCAAAAATTGCTGTGCAAGGCGAACTGGCTGCGCCGAAAATTATGGACGTCATTCTATATTCTTCTGGCGCTCCTTCTCTGCGGTTTCCCCTCCACAGGTAGCGAAGCGCGTCTCGGTCTTGGCTCCGCACCTTCACTTGCATGAACATCTCCGCTATGTCACCGGTTATTGCAACGCAGTGACGGCGAAACCGCATCATTACGCCTGGCAGCGACTGTAATAGGTCGGGCCCAGTTAGCAGGAAGTCATTCAGTGACATTCCTCTCGATTTGGCGGCAGCGTCATGTACGATGCGAAGTTTGTCTGGCTTCATTGGATTGAAGACATCGAAGTGCGGGAGGTACCAAGTTTTGCCCGGCGTGCTAATTGCGGGTGCCCTTTCAGCGTACCCTTTCGCAATTAGCGAGTCCATCTGGTCTGAGTATCTTCTTAGAAGTTCCTGGTTCTTGTCCAGCTTCTTTTCTGTTGAGACGAGCCTCTTCAGAGCTGTCTCAAAACTATCTGGCATCTCAGCATGCTCATTACGCCAAAGCATGGCGGTTTCGATGTGTAGTGTGTAAGACATATGTATGTGAGCTCATGTATTCTAATGTACCTATCAACACGTATATAAACAATTGTACTCTATGATTAAAGGAGTAATAAAGGAGATTCTAATGAAGAGACTTGTTTAACTCATCTCCCCGGACTCACAACCTTACATGGCGACCCTGCCATCCGAGACGGGTGCCGCGTTCGGCCGCGTTACTTAATTATTTGAAAGACATTAATAGACTATGATATAAGTGATTATCTTTTGTCTTTTAAAACGGGAGTTTTTGTTTTCTCTACAATGTGCCGGTCAGATGTACAAAAAGAAGACGTTTTTATAACACAAAGTGCATCGGGTGGTTTAAATTCTGCTTCTATGCAAGAGTACCACTTATCGAACATTAGTATCGTGATGTTTATCATGTGCACCTTACTTGGAGTAGCTGGACTTTATGCGGTGTATAAACTGTACCGAAATTGTCATTATTCATGGATAAGGAATGAGGTTTTCACACAAAACCTATCACGTTCGTTTCGTCGACCGATCCCGGAGGCTCGTGTTTGTTACGAATGCCGCCAGCAGCGCCAGGAGACTCGCCAGGAGACGGGTATCAGAGCCCAGAAACCGCAGTAAGTGTTTAAAAATATATTCAGTGATAAGTGAAGTGGTGTTCTATCGTTGAGTGAAACATAAAAAGTTACGGAACGATTAATGGACAATATATTTTTGTTTAAGTACATACTGTCAAATAATCTGTAAATCTTTTATGTATCTTATTTGGTTTGGTAATGGCAGATGAGCTTAACTATAATTGAAAATTGAAAATTGAGTCACTTATAATTGAAATGCGTCAACACCTTCTTACAAAGAAGTCTAGTACAGCAATACACAAGGAGTTAACACAAATAAACCAAAACGGTTTTTCTATAGAAAAGTATGGATCCAAGGTCGAACAGCTTTTTGTGGATTTGACGGTCGCGCAAGCGGGTGATGAACAAAATGCACATAAAATATTACGCCCTCAAAATGAGAAGATTGCAATAAAATGTTTCATTGATGGCTTACGAAACCGCGAAATCCGCACTATTTTAGCAGCGCGTAATTATGATAACCTGAAAGATACAATAAGAGCAGCCAAGGATGAGGAATTGTCATGCAGTCGGCAAAATACTGACGCTTCTGTTTATGTCGGATACCAAGGCAGATCATTTAATAATCGCGGATATAGTTGTAATAATAATAGACGCCCTAATCGTTCAAATAACAATCGATTTATACAGAGAGGGAATAGTAGAGGTTCTTTTCATAATCATAGGCAAAACCAAAGAATTCAACAACAGTTTAGCAATAATCGTGGTCACATCCGGGGTTCATCTCGTGGTAGGCCTGGACGGACTTTCACGCGCAATGGTAATGTACATGTCATAGAAAATGCCATGAATAGTATCGATTTAACTGACCAGAATCGAACTCCCCAACCTACAGAAAGACAAATTACTGAACCATTACAGTTTTTTCGATAATCATTTTATATTTGCTTGTAACAATAACAGCTCGGTGGAATTCTTAGTACAGGGTGCCAAATATGGATTACTTATAGACTCAGGAGCATCACTATCAGTATTGAAATATGAAACTGTGGCGCGTTGGAATATTCCAGTCCAAACGGAACGCATTTATATAAATGGCATTGGGGGCAAAGTGCAAACTTCAGGCTACGTTTATGTTACATTGATCGCGAATGGACAGGAATTTGTAAACAAATTTTACATTATGCGCAACTTACCAGGTTTACAACATGGTATAATTGGCAGAGATTTTATGAGCAAATATGGCGCTATTTTGAATTTTGAAAATAATACGATAACTTTAAAGAAACATGACAATAGTATAACCCTGCCCATGATTAATAGTTCGTTAAATAAAACTTGCTTTTTAAGAATAGCACCGAGATGTGAAAAAATAGTTATGTTAGACAGTAGTTTTAACGAGGACTGCGTAATATTACCGTATCAATTATGCGACGGAGTTTTTATAGCCGGAAGTATATGTAAACCAAACAATGGACAAATTTGTATACAAATATTAAATACTCGTGAAACACAAGTAGATGTTAACTATTTCAGACCGGAAATACATTTATTATCAGACTATGACATCAGTCACTTTGGAAAAGACAGTAATATTGATGGAGAGAGAGTACGTACAATGTTTTCTCTTTTAAAATTAAATCATCTAAACAATGAAGAAAGGTCATCAATCGAAAACATATGTGCTAAATTTTCGGATGTATTTCATCTACCAAACGATAAATTAACTACCACTAACCTATACGAACAAAGTATAATGTTAAAACCACATGCTGATCCAGTTTATACTAGACAGTACAGGTTACCCTTTTCACAGCGTAAGGAAATTGAAGCACAAGTTAAGAAAATGCTTTCTGAACATATCATTGAACCAGCAAAAAGTGAGTGGTCAAGCTCAATTTTGTTAGTACCCAAAAAATCAGATGATAATTCTAAGAAATGGAGGCTGGTTATTGATTTTCGTAAATTAAACACTAGGATTTTAGACGATAAATTTCCACTCCCGAATATTAACGATATTTTAGATTCTTTATCCGGTTCAATGTATTTTTCACAATTAGATTTATCACAAGCATATTATCAGGCAAAATTACAACCAGAAAGCAGAAAGTATACAGCATTCACTACGCCATCAGGCCAATATCAAATGACCCGGTTACCTATGGGATTAAAAATTAGCCCAAGTGCATTCTCTCGTCTAATGACAATTGCCATGTCTGGACTTACATACGACAAATTATTTGTATATTTAGATAATTTAATCTGTTTTGGTCGTAATTTACAAGTCCACAATAAAAATCTTATAGATATTTTAACTAGATTACGCAAAGTTAACTTGAAACTTAATCCAATGAAATGTGATTTCCTAAGAAAAGAAATGCAGTTTTTAGGACATGTTGTAACATCTGAAGGAATTAAACCAGATTTAGATAAAATAAACATAGTGAAAAATTATCCCGTACCCAAAAATGCAGACGAAACAAAAAGATTCATAGCATTCGTCAACTTTTATAGAAAATTTATACCAGATTTTGCCGCAATATCCTTACCACTAAACAGATTGTGTCGAAAAAATATTAACTTTGAATGGTCGCATGAGTGTCAGAAATCCTTCGAATCCCTGAAAGAGTCGTTAATATCACCACCAATATTACAATATCCCAACTTCGATGAAAACAATACTTTCGTTTTACAAACAGATGCGTCCGGATATGCAATCGGTTCCGTGCTTTGCAATAGTGATAACAGACCAATTGCTTACGCAAGCCGTAGTCTTAATAAAGCAGAAATTAGGTACCCCACGATAGAAAAAGAGTTACTCGCTATCGTATGGTCTGTTAAGTATTTCCGACCCTATCTTTACGGTAGGAAATTTATTATCAAAACCGACCACAAACCATTAATTTACTTATTTAATCAAATAAATCCATCTAGCCGTTTGACTAGATTCCGTTTAATAATAGAGGAGTACGATTACATAATAGAATATGTTCGAGGTACTGACAATGCAGCTGCAGATGCCATGTCACGTATCCGTATAACAAGCGATGAATTGAAGGAAATAAACCAGCACGTTGTGTCTGTATTAACCAGAGGCCAGAAAAAGCGTATGCGTGAAGGAAATGAACAAGTTCTGAGTGACAACCCTATGGTTGCTAAGCGATCTATGAACGACTGGACTGATCACCCAAGAGTTACGGAATTGCTTAAAAAACCAAAGGATTGCACTGAGTTAAGGTTCGTAAATGAAAAAGAATGGAATAACCAATCAAATACTATATTTAATTATGATGCATCAAATTGTATACTAAGAGTAAACCCATCTTACCGATTACAATGCGCACGAGATGCCTTTGTACGGGAGTTGGCTTCATACTGTAACCTAATGAAACTTGATAGTCTGTACATTGTACAAAGTAATGAAAACATTGAGATAGTAAGAGATTTAATTCATAGCATAAATATTACACCTAATTGGTCCGGACCACGTTTATATGTTATAAAAGGTGTAAAAGTAATAAGTGATCACGATACGAAACGTATAATTTTAAATGACTACCACTTATTACCGAGTAGCGGCCACGCCGGTATACGACGAATGATAAATAATATAAAACGGCGTTATTTTTGGTCGAAATTGGTAAATGACGTCACAGAGTTTGTAAATCGCTGCGATAAATGCCAGCGACAGAAACATTTTAGGCACATAAAACAGCCAATGGTCCTGACTGATACAGGTCATTCGGCGTTTGATAGAGTATTTTTAGATTTAGTTGGGCCCTTAAGTAAGGATAGTGATAATTATATGTATATACTCACACTACAGTGTGATCTTAGCAAGTATGTAGAAGCTTACCCACTTAGAAATAAGGATACAATTTCAGTGACAATGGCTTTCATTAATAATTTTGTATTACGTTATGGCATTCCGAGAAATATAATATCAGATGATCAGATCGCGGTACGGAGTTCGTTTCGAAAGTAATGAATGAAGTATGTAAAATACTAAAAATAACCCAATCAACATCTACTGCATATCATCACCAATCAATTGGAGGCTTAGAAAATACTCATAAAAATCTACTTTCATTCCTTCGCATACAAACAGAGAACCAACCCCAAAATTGGAGTTTATGGCTTCCATATTGGTGCTTTGCTTTTAATACCACTGTACATACGGAAACTAAATACACTCCATATGAACTGGTATTTGGAAAACTGTGCAATTTACCTAGTAATTTAACTTCAGATATTCAACCATTATATAACTTTTATGACTATCCACAACAACTCAAATATAAGCTTCAAAAATCACAGTATGACGCGAGACAAAATTTAATTAATAGTAAACAGATCAGGAAATATAGATATGATTCGTATACCAATCCTGTAACATACAGTAATGGTGACATGATACTACTTAAGAATGAACAAACTGTAAACAAATTTGATCCGCTATATATAGGACCCTACGAGGTAATAGAAGATTGTAACCCAAATTTAAAAATACTGTATAAAGGAAAAGAAGTAATAGTACATAAAAATAGAACCAGACCATATACTACCTAATGATAAGCTGTTAACATGTAACTTTAAGTTGAAAAATAGATTGTACTTTTATTTTTTTAAATGTATTTCTGTGTGTAACCCTATATTTTGTACCAATATTTTATTTTCGTCATTATTTTGTCTGCATATTATAAAAAAAAAAAAATTAAGTGACTATACACGTATTATAACCTAAAAATAAAAATAAGTGTAACCATTATTTTTATTTTATTTAGCCGGTGGGCGTGTAGTGTGTAAGACATATGTATGTGAGCTCATGTATTCTAATGTACCTATCAACACGTATATAAACAATTGTACTCTATGATTAAAGGAGTAATAAAGGAGATTCTAATGAAGAGACTTGTTTAACTCATCTCCCCGGACTCACAACCTTACAGATGTGTCCATTCTCTAATTGGACAGTTGATCGATTCAAAATGTCCTCTGCCCTTCTTGTTGGGTCAGAGGCGGGTCGCTGTGGGTTTATGCACAGCGATTCTATGGCGAAATATTCGCGCAACTGATGATCCAAATTGTCATCAGTTGTTATTCTATTGACATGATGTACTTGTTGTCGTAGTAAACTACTATGCGCGCCATGTAGTGTCCAACCCATCGCTGTAAGTGACGCAATTGGTTGGTGTCTTGGACCTTTGCGAATCTCGCTGGCCAATAACAAATGCCAGTTGTCTTGGCCGACGAGTATTTTTGGCACGCCATTGTTGTACATCAACTCTTTTCTCAAGTCGGTTAAATGCTTGCAGCGTGCGACAACTCTATCGCTCACTGTTTGTTTTGCCAAGCTGAGTTTAGGTATAGTACGTGCTTTGAATTGTACCCTTCTCTCTTGCGGGCTAACCAGTGTCACCTTGACTCTTCTTGAGCATGGGGTGGTGAGCATGGTGTTGCCTATCGCACCGATCTTGAGCGGGTCCACAGGGCCCTCTGCCCCGACTTGCCTCGCGATGTCTTCATCCATCAGCGAAACGGTGGACCCATCGTCTAGGAGAGCGTATGTTGCTACCTCTCCCGCCGGTCCGATGACCCGGACCGGCACTATCTTTAGGTACGCCTGGCTCGATGGTGACCCGAAACTGGCCACCGTTTCCTGAGGATCCTTGCGGGATTCAGGAACATCGGGCTTCTTGTTGGCTTCCCTCTGTTGTTGCTTCTTCTTATGAAGAAGCCGATGGTGCGTATCTCTGCACCCGTCTTGGCCACACTGTTTTCTCCTACAAGTGTGGTTGCCTCGTCGATGTTGAAGGCAGCGATAACATAGATCATGTTTTTTCGCTAGCTCCCATCTTTTCTCGACAGCTACGCCCCTGAATTGTGCACATCCAGTGGCGTAGTGATGTCCCACGTCGCAAACACGGCATTTTCCTACCGGTTGGTCCGTAGCTATATGCGTCCTTTGTGTGACGCGTCTGTTGGTGTTCGCCTCGGCCGAAGCGATGCCTTCGGGTGGGGCGAATGGACTACAGAAGTGTGCCTGTTCAGATATGAAATTACTGAACAATGAAATATCTGGCACCGATTGGTACTTCTCCGAATATGATCGGTACCATTGTGCTCGTAGCGAATTGGGTAACTTCTCTGTTAACAATCGCATAAGCTCCGCGTTCATAAGGTAATGACCCTTTTTTAACGCGCGGAGCGTGACTACAGCACCTCATACGCGACTTGCAAACGCGCAGATGTCTCTTGGTGACTCACTGCAGCGCGGCAGTCCGCGTAATCTATCTGTTTCAGCTTGCGCTATGGAGTCTGGGCGGCCGAACTGCAGCTCGAGTTCCTTCATGATGTCATCGGGCCTGGCATGTCCGATGAGTTCTGAGCTGACGGTTTCCATTGCACGTCCATGTAAGCTTCTCCTCAGCCTCGCTGTATTCTCGATGTCCGTAAAGTACGCTCGAGTTGTCTCATATATGGCCCGAAATTGGAATGGCCCATTCAGTATGAGAACCATTGAAATTCGGCAATGTCATGACGAATTTCGACGCAGAGGGGTTCGGTTGGTCCCGCTGTTCTATTTTTCTGTCGGCTAGCGACGCTATAGCGGACGTCAACTCCGTCAAGAATGGACGGAGACTATCCCTCTGACCTCCTGTACACTCAGCTGACGCTGCAACTGGAGGCTTTTGAACTTCTTTTTGCTTAGGATGCTGACCTTCTATTTGCGATTTGGTGGCGGTCGCAGTCAGGGGTCTATGCATAGAATTTCTGGTTCCCCCTTCAACGACGTTATCCTCCTTCTCAGGCTGAGGTTCTGGTGCCTCTTCTAGCCATGAACGCACGTACTCGTCATTCGAGTTTCTGTCATCCAAGTATTCAGCTTCGGAACCCTCTTCCTCCGCTCTCTGAAGTGCCAATTGTGCAAGCTCCAACTTAATTTTGAGTAAGTCTTCGCGAGCTTTGTCTATGTTTTTTCGTGACCGAGTCACTCTAGTTGACGGCGGACGGCTATGTTCGATACGGGCGTCACCCCGGGTAGTCATCGGCATCGCTGTACGTCTGTCTTCTTCGGAAATCTTCTCTTTCTGAGAAGGTTTCAATGTTGTGTCTGAAGCTCCTTCTAATCTGGTTACTCTGGTAGAAACCGCTTGATCAGTTTCTATTGGTTGATGCGTCGGAGTGCTTTCAGTTTGAGGCGCTAGATGGCGCTGCTCGTCCGACGGCTCGGTCCCTTCGGTTGTGGAAGGTGAACACGGCGGCAGCTCATGTCTGATGCCAACTGGTTGATCCAACTCCACGGTCCATGCCTCCGGCGCCTTGCCTTGGGATCTGGTGACCGGCATTGTCGTTCAAATATTTTCTTTTGAAAACTCGAAGTTTGTTTTCAAAGATAAGTCCCAGTTCCGGGCTTCAGTGTTCGAACCGACGATCTCCAGAAGTTAACCTCCACTTCGATTGACTATAATTCAATCTTCAAATAAAAAATCACTAAAAACTTACGGTCAGTGATAAGTCTTCAGGAAACTTCAGGCATCTGCTATACAAGTTTATTTTTTCCCATAAACGTGTATGTTCTATTTGATTGACTATAATTCAATCAAATTCTAAAATCACCGAAAAGTCAAGCTTACTCTTCGGTGGTGATGCTTCATGAACTGCTTGTCCAAAGCATCAGAGCCGTGCATCAATCTTCAGAGCACGTATCTTGCTTGATTGAAGAAAATTCAATCTTCAAATAAATCACCGAAACGTCAAAGTTATTTTCAGTGATAGTGCTTCAGGAACCGCATAGTCAGTACATCCGAAACGTATCTAAGTCTTCAGAGTACGTTTCTTCCATTCACTGACGAAAATTCAGTCTTCAAAATTTCCTGAAAACATAGGGGTTGTTTTCAGTCATAAGGCTTCAGGAATTATTCTTCAATCGTCAAGGATGCACATCAGCCTTCTAAACGCACGTCTTGTATTTTCTGACGGGCGCTCGTTTTTTAAACAAATCGCTAAAAACATAAGGGTAGTTTTCAGCGATAAGTCTTCAGGAACTATTCTTCCGCGTCAAAGACGCAATCCAGTCTTCTGAACGAGTATTCTTGGTTGAATAAACAAGCGTTCAGTTCTAGAACAAATCACTGATAACATAGGGTAGTTTTCAGCGATAAGTCTTCAGGAACTATTCTTGGGGCTTCAAGGATGCGCATCAGTCTTCATACAGCATTTTGCGGCTCACAGAAAATTTCTTCTATTTTCTTAAAATTATTGAAAAAATAGGGTATTTTCAATAACTGTCTCCAGAATTTTACCTCATAGATCCAGCGGCAAATAGGGCACGTAGGACTTGTTCCCTGCAGTGCACGTCGATTTTTGGTTTATTTGTGAAATTAATTTCCCCAAAATTCGAAAAATTAATTCCACCACTGTTTCTTCCTGACGTCCTGGGGCGCTCCAGACTTCGAATTTCGGCTCGAACGGGTCAACGTTGTGTTGCACGTAGCCGAATTAATATGCAGGCACCCAGTTGTTTTTTCTGGATCTGCTGTTCCCGACGTCCTGGGGCTCTCCAGGCTCCAAAATTCGGCTCGATAGGACCATAAGATGTGCTGGACGTAGCGTGTTCACTGGCCCCGAGAAAAGAAGGGCGTAAACCTTCTGGCCATTGCCGCTGAACGCCCCTATCACACCACGAAACAAGGTTCTTGGATGCCTAGCTGCAGCACTGACGTAGGGTTGCAAATCGACTCTAACGATTCAACGATGTGTTGGCTGTACTCGAGTTATTTCCAGGTTCTGGGTTGCCTACTTCTGGATCAGCACTCCTGGTGTCCAGGTCCCGAGGTTCAGCTCGACAGGATCGAAAAGGGGTGTCTTCATAAGGGTTGAAGTTGATGAATTAAATGAAACACTAAGTTATTCAGTACACGGCACGATTCTAGGGCTCTCAACAATTTCTGAGACTTGATTCTATATAAGAATTACTTCTTATTTACTAAGACAAGTACAAGCGACTAGCTTTGGATGACTACAAATTCTATTTGGGCCCGGGGGGTGTATATACCCTCGGACCGTGCCATTATTGAGAGCCCCGCAAATTCTCGCCGAAAATAATTTTTATTTCTGTAAAAAACCCTTATCAACATTTGGAAAATAGGGTTACCGCACCCCTTCCATGGTGCTATCAATAGCTGGATTTCTTCGTACTGCAACACAGTAACGCCCCCTATCTCTGTATCTAATCCATATACCTAATTTCCAGGTATTGATAGCTTCCCTAGACTAATTCCATGAAATAAAGGAACAATTTCCTAAGGAAAGCTGGTCACTTTCTTTGCGCCCAGCTATCAGAGAAACTATTTATAAAACCCTAACAAGATTGGGACGACACGATGGTGCGTTTATCGGGCCATCGGGAGGTCCCCAAAAATTCCTTATTTTCGGAATTCCCAGGGGTGTATAGTCCCGGGGAATGCCAAAAACTGACTAAAAATTACATTTCCAGAAACCTATTTTCTGGAATTGTACTTAAACTACTTGAGCGATTTTCGCTCCAAAGTGATGGCTTGGTAGCTAGTCCAGCAAGCCATCAGAAAGTACTTACACCATGAGTACATCTATTCCCTTCATGGAGTTATTCCACCTGAAGGGTCTACAGATTTCAACGTTTTACGTTGTTTACATTTTTCACGACTGTTTATCTCGCTGACTATCCAAGCGATTCTTCCCATCTAGAAACCGCCTGGAAGCCCTTTTAGCAAGCTTTCCAATGGTAGTACTTTTACCAGTACACCTATATGTTTTCTAGGTACTTAGGGCACCTAAACCCGTAAGCATTTGCCGAAAACCAGATAAACAGCAGTTTTCTATTATATACCGACTTGATATCTCAAGTAAATGGGCTTTATATAAAAGACTACGCTAACTATGAGGTGTATATAGGTTTTCCTGTCTCGGTCTAGGTCTCCCATATACCCTAAAATGACCTAAAACCATATATTCGGTGTTTGAGATATCAAGTCAATATTCATATTTACATAGCAGAAACTATGTGGTTTTCACATAGTTTCATCATTATGTACTGATTTCATGTCCAGTACATAGGATAAGCCCTTAAAAACATGATTTTAATTACTATAATTTTTCCAAAAAACTCCAAAACTATATATATCGGGTGGGGCCACCTCGCGGGCCATTCGGAACTAATCCGTCGTCGAGCAATGACGTATCGTACGACAGAAATTTATGTTTTTTGCTATGATAACTCTTATCAGTATGCTTTCTAATGCTTTTACTCTATTAAGGGTGAACTATTGAACCCTATAACATACTGACAAATACTAAAAACATTATACTACTATCTCAAAAAATGTAGGTAAAATTTTAGTATAAATATGAACGTGCCTCTAAAAATCATTTCAGTATTAGATGGCGCGCCGTGGTGA
Source organism: Orthosia incerta (assembly GCA_948252205.1). Lineage (NCBI taxonomy): Eukaryota > Metazoa > Arthropoda > Insecta > Lepidoptera > Noctuidae > Orthosia > Orthosia incerta. The sequence goes on along the minus strand of OX411746.1, from coordinate 17,271,348 downwards.
GCAGACATGTCTACACATACAAACTTTAACTCTTATGAACCATTTAGTATGGTTGATGACGCTTCGTCGCGAACATATCTCCCGCCGTGCAGTGCTGTGTCGACTCGAAGTGTTGTCGGCGCGGCGCTGCATTCCTTCGGTGAGCGACGGACGGCATTTCTCGGCTGCCGGCCAGGCCCACCGAGAGGACGGTCGCCGCTCCGGCATCTCTGGTTACTGGGGCAGTGGGACGAGTTTCTTCACCGGACGCTTCAAGGTACCGCCAAGTGTGCGTACCTCAGCGGTCCGGATTTCTCCGTCGATTCCTGGATACACGGCCACAATGCGGCCTCGCGGCCACGTATTGCGGGGCAGCTGGCCGTCGGCTATCAGGACAGGGTCACCCACTTTAAGTTTGGGCCCACTACTATGTGGCTCCCGCCGGTTTTGGAGCTCCGGCAGGTACTCTCTGACCCAGCGACTCCAGAACATATCAGCGAGGATCTGTGATCGTCGCCATATTTTCCTGCTGTCTATATCTTGCTCGGTGAACGTGCCAGGTGTAGGTAGTCTGGCTGACCCACCGAGCAAAAGGTGATTCGGTGTGATGGATTCATCATCATCACCATCTACCGACACGTGCGTCAATGGTCGGCTATTTACAATGTACTCTGCCTCACAAATCAGTGTGGACAACACCTCTTCGGTGGGGTGTTTCTCTGTAAGTACATTGTATAGTGTGTTTTTTACACAACGAACTAGGCGCTCCCAGGCGCCTCCCATGAATGGCGCTGATGGCGTTATGAAGCGCCACACAATGCCTCTACGACTTGCCTCTGTTTTGAAGGCGTCTCGCAGCTCTCTGTCGGCGCCGTGCATGTTGGTGCCATTGTCCGAGTGTATCTCAGCTGGGCATCCTCTGCGTGCGGCGAATCGGCGCAGCGCCAATATGGCGGAGTCTGCGCTAAGGCTGGCGGCGATTTCAAGGTGCACCGCCCTTGATGTGAGACACGTAAATAGTGCTACGTATCTCTTTTGATGCTGCCGACCGACGGTGACGGATAGCGGGCCGAAATAGTCGAGCCCGGTATATGTAAACGGCCTCTTATGATGAGCGAGGCGCGTTTTCGGGTGGTCGCCGGTCGCAGGTACTGGTGGCTGTGCCTTGCGTATACGGCAATGCAGGCATCTCGCTATCAGCTTCTTCGCTGTGGGTCGCATCTTCACGACCCAGTAGTGCTGCCGTACCTCATTAATTGTGAGTTCGGTGCCACTATGTTGTAGACTGCGATGTGTCCAGTCTATGTACAGCTGCGTTTTGTGATGGTCGCCATGTAATATAGGCGGGCGCATCACTTCTTCAGCTACTTCTTGCGTAGCTGCTATGCGACTTCTTAGTCGCAGCACGCTGTCGACGACCTGAATTTGTAAAGGTCGCAGCGAGCTATTCTTATTTATTTCTTCAACATTCGCTAACTCTGAAGCGAACGATTGTTGTTGTGCGACCTGGACAAGTATTTTCTCAGCTTCTTGGAGAAATTCTGCTTCTATAATTTGTCTGTTGACCTGGGTTGGGGCTCTGCATGCCTGCTTCTGCTTCTGTGCAGGTGCAGCGGGCTTCTGGCGCCAGTCTAGGTCCTTTTCAGCGTTTTTTCTTGTCCGTTTATAGGACGTTATCTCTGTTCTATTTTTGCAAAGAGATATAAAACGCAGAACTGTGGCGGTCGCACGAAGCAGTCGCTCCCATCTGGAGAATCTGCTTGGCTCTGGAACGGCTTCTATGAAGCTCTTCTTGTCCCCTTCTGTGACAACGAAAGCCTTTTCTTCTCCCGTGTCGTCTGTAGTCGGAGGTTTCTCTGTGGGCCATAATTCGGGCCCAAGAGACAAAAATCTCGGCCCGCAGTACCACTCGTGGTCCGAGTTGAACCGCAGTGGCACGTCACGGGTTGCTGCATCAGCGATGTTCATCTTGGTGGGTATCCATCGCCAATCTTCGACTTTGCTATTGTCTTCAATAGCAGCTATTCTGTGAGCAACGAAAGGTTTGTATACTCTCGCTCTTCTTCTAATCCAGGTCAGTACGGTCTTGCTATCTGACCAATACGTTACTGACGTGGGCTTGCAGTCGTGTTCACTCATCACTGCTGCGGCTACGCGGGTTCCCAATACCGCGGCCTGAAGGTCGAGTCTCGGTATCGAAAGCATTTTCAGTGGGGCCACCCGCGCTTTCGCCATAACAAGGCTTATTAAATGCTTGCCTTCCACGGTCGTGGCCCGCCAGTATACAGCGGTAGCATATGCCATCTCGCTTGCATCAGTGAACACATGCACCTGCATTTCTATAGCGTCGCTATACCCAGGATAGCATCTTGGTACGCTAACGTTTTTTAGTTGGCGTAAATGTTGTACCCAAATTTTCCATTGTAATGCTAGGTCAACATCTAGCCTCTGATCCCAGTCGACGCCTCGCCTCCATGCTTCTTGCAATATTTGCTTCGCCTTGATGGTTACTGGTGAGGCGAGTCCGAGTGGGTCGTATAGCGACGCGACTATTTTGAGCGCCTCTCGCTTGGTGGGCGCCTCTCGGTCCAAGATACCCTCAGGCAGACGCGCGAGTGTGAGGTTGAAACCCAGCGTGTCTTCGCCTGGCCTCCATATGAGGCCGAGTATCTTTTCCGATGTATCTATATCTCCAATGGATACCATCTCAGTTTGTATATGCGATGGGTCCATTTTTTCTAGGAGCTGCGAGCTATTTGAAACCCATTTCTTGAGTTCAAACCTCGCCTGTAGGTGTATTTTTCGCACCATACTAGCGACTTCTGCCGCCTTCTCGATAGTTCTATAACTATCTAGGTAGTCATCCATATAATGACTACGTAGTATAGCATCCACAGCTTCTGGGTGCTTTTCTATATATTTGTTTGCGTTCCAGTTCTTTGCAAAAATTGCTGTGCAAGGCGAACTGGCTGCGCCGAAAATTATGGACGTCATTCTATATTCTTCTGGCGCTCCTTCTCTGCGGTTTCCCCTCCACAGGTAGCGAAGCGCGTCTCGGTCTTGGCTCCGCACCTTCACTTGCATGAACATCTCCGCTATGTCACCGGTTATTGCAACGCAGTGACGGCGAAACCGCATCATTACGCCTGGCAGCGACTGTAATAGGTCGGGCCCAGTTAGCAGGAAGTCATTCAGTGACATTCCTCTCGATTTGGCGGCAGCTTCATGTACGATGCGAAGTTTGTCTGGCTTCATTGGATTGAAGACATCGAAGTGCGGGAGGTACCAAGTTTTGCCCGGCGTGCTAATTGCGGGTGCCCTTTCAGCGTACCCTTTCGCAATTAGCGAGTCCATCTGGTCTGAGTATCTTCTTAGAAGTTCCTGGTTCTTGTCCAGCTTCTTTTCTGTTGAGACGAGCCTCTTCAGAGCTGTCTCAAAACTATCTGGCATCTCAGCATGCTCATTACGCCAAAGCATGGCGGTTTCGATGTGTCCATTCTCTAATTGGACAGTTGATCGATTCAAAATGTCCTCTGCCCTTCTTGTTGGGTCAGAGGCGGGTCGCTGTGGGTTTATGCACAGCGATTCTATGGCGAAATATTCGCGCAACTGATGATCCAAATTGTCATCAGTTGTTATTCTATTGACATGATGTACTTGTTGTCGTAGTAAACTACTATGCGCGCCATGTAGTGTCCAACCCATCGCTGTAAGTGACGCAATTGGTTGGTGTCTTGGACCTTTGCGAATCTCGCTGGCCAATAACAAATGCCAGTTGTCTTGGCCGACGAGTATTTTTGGCACGCCATTGTTGTACATCAACTCTTTTCTCAAGTCGGTTAAATGCTTGCAGCGTGCGACAACTCTATCGCTCACTGTTTGTTTTGCCAAGCTGAGTTTAGGTATAGTACGTGCTTTGAATTGTACCCTTCTCTCTTGCGGGCTAACCAGTGTCACCTTGACTCTTCTTGAGCATGGGGTGGTGAGCATGGTGTTGCCTATCGCACCGATCTTGAGCGGGTCCACAGGGCCCTCTGCCCCGACTTGCCTCGCGATGTCTTCATCCATCAGCGAAACGGTGGACCCATCGTCTAGGAGAGCGTATGTTGCTACCTCTCCCGCCGGTCCGATGACCCGGACCGGCACTATCTTTAGGTACGCCTGGCTCGATGGTGACCCGAAACTGGCCACCGTTTCCTGAGGATCCTTGCGGGATTCAGGAACATCGGGCTTCTTGTTGGCTTCCCTCTGTTGTTGCTTCTTCTTATGAAGAAGCCGATGGTGCGTATCTCTGCACCCGTCTTGGCCACACTGTTTTCTCCTACAAGTGTGGTTGCCTCGTCGATGTTGAAGGCAGCGATAACATAGATCATGTTTTTTCGCTAGCTCCCATCTTTTCTCGACAGCTACGCCCCTGAATTGTGCACATCCAGTGGCGTAGTGATGTCCCACGTCGCAAACACGGCATTTTCCTACCGGTTGGTCCGTAGCTATATGCGTCCTTTGTGTGACGCGTCTGTTGGTGTTCGCCTCGGCCGAAGCGATGCCTTCGGGTGGGGCGAATGGACTACAGAAGTGTGCCTGTTCAGATATGAAATTACTGAACAATGAAATATCTGGCACCGATTGGTACTTCTCCGAATATGATCGGTACCATTGTGCTCGTAGCGAATTGGGTAACTTCTCTGTTAACAATCGCATAAGCTCCGCGTTCATAAGGTAATGACCCTTTTTTAACGCGCGGAGCGTGACTACAGCACCTCATACGCGACTTGCAAACGCGCAGATGTCTCTTGGTGACTCACTGCAGCGCGGCAGTCCGCGTTATCTATCTGTTTCAGCTTGCGCTATGGAGTCTGGGCGGCCGAACTGCAGCTCGAGTTCCTTCATGATGTCATCGGGCCTGGCATGTCCGATGAGTTCTGAGCTGACGGTTTCCATTGCACGTCCATGTAAGCTTCTCCTCAGCCTCGCTGTATTCTCGATGTCCGTAAAGTACGCTCGAGTTGTCTCATATATGGCCCGAAATTGGAATGGCCCATTCAGTATGAGAACCATTGAAATTCGGCAATGTCATGACGAATTTCGACGCAGAGGGGTTCGGTTGGTCCCGCTGTTCTATTTTTCTGTCGGCTAGCGACGCTATAGCGGACGTCAACTCCGTCAAGAATGGACGGAGACTATCCCTCTGACCTCCTGTACACTCAGCTGACGCTGCAACTGGAGGCTTTTGCACTTCTTTTTGCTTAGGATGCTGACCTTCTATTTGCGATTTGGTGGCGGTCGCAGTCAGGGGTCTATGCATAGAATTTCTGGTTCCCCCTTCAACGACGTTATCCTCCTTCTCAGGCTGAGGTTCTGGTGCCTCTTCTAGCCATGAACGCACGTACTCGTCATTCGAGTTTCTGTCATCCAAGTATTCAGCTTCGGAACCCTCTTCCTCCGCTCTCTGAAGTGCCAATTGTGCAAGCTCCAACTTAATTTTGAGTAAGTCTTCGCGAGCTTTGTCTATGTTTTTTCGTGACCGAGTCACTCTAGTTGACGGCGGACGGCTATGTTCGATACGGGCGTCACCCCGGGTAGTCATCGGCATCGCTGTACGTCTGTCTTCTTCGGAAATCTTCTCTTTCTGAGAAGGTTTCAATGTTGTGTCTGAAGCTCCTTCTAATCTGGTTACTCTGGTAGAAACCGCTTGATCAGTTTCTATTGGTTGATGCGTCGGAGTGCTTTCAGTTTGAGGCGCTAGATGGCGCTGCTCGTCCGACGGCTCGGTCCCTTCGGTTGTGGAAGGTGAACACGGCGGCAGCTCATGTCTGATGCCAACTGGTTGATCCAACTCCACGGTCCATGCCTCCGGCGCCTTGCCTTGGGATCTGGTGACCGGCATTGTCGTTCAAATATTTTCTTTTGAAAACTCGAAGTTTGTTTTCAAAGATAAGTCCCAGTTCCGGGCTTCAGTGTTCGAACCGACGATCTCCAGAAGTTAACCTCCACTTCGATTGACTATAATTCAATCTTCAAATAAAAAATCACTAAAAACTTACGGTCAGTGATAAGTCTTCAGGAAACTTCAGGCATCTGCTATACAAGTTTATTTTTTCCCATAAACGTGTATGTTCTATTTGATTGACTATAATTCAATCAAATTCTAAAATCACCGAAAAGTCAAGCTTACTCTTCGGTGGTGATGCTTCATGAACTGCTTGTCCAAAGCATCAGAGCCGTGCATCAATCTTCAGAGCACGTATCTTGCTTGATTGAAGAAAATTCAATCTTCAAATAAATCACCGAAACGTCAAAGTTATTTTCAGTGATAGTGCTTCAGGAACCGCATAGTCAGTACATCCGAAACGTATCTAAGTCTTCAGAGTACGTTTCTTCCATTCACTGACGAAAATTCAGTCTTCAAAATTTCCTGAAAACATAGGGGTTGTTTTCAGTCATAAGGCTTCAGGAATTATTCTTCAATCGTCAAGGATGCACATCAGCCTTCTAAACGCACGTCTTGTATTTTTCTGACGGGCGCTCGTTTTTTAAACAAATCGCTAAAAACATAAGGGTAGTTTTCAGCGATAAGTCTTCAGGAACTATTCTTCCGCGTCAAAGACGCAATCCAGTCTTCTGAACGAGTATTCTTGGTTGAATAAACAAGCGTTCAGTTCTAGAACAAATCACTGATAACATAGGGTAGTTTTCAGCGATAAGTCTTCAGGAACTATTCTTGGGGCTTCAAGGATGCGCATCAGTCTTCATACAGCATTTTGCGGCTCACAGAAAATTTCTTCTATTTTCTTAAAATTATTGAAAAAATAGGGTATTTTCAATAACTGTCTCCAGAATTTTACCTCATAGATCCAGCGGCAAATAGGGCACGTAGGACTTGTTCCCTGCAGTGCACGTCGATTTTTGGTTTATTTGTGAAATTAATTTCCCCAAAATTCGAAAAATTAATTCCACCACTGTTTCTTCCTGACGTCCTGGGGCGCTCCAGACTTCGAATTTCGGCTCGAACGGGTCAACGTTGTGTTGCACGTAGCCGAATTAATATGCAGGCACCCAGTTGTTTTTTCTGGATCTGCTGTTCCCGACGTCCTGGGGCTCTCCAGGCTCCAAAATTCGGCTCGATAGGACCATAAGATGTGCTGGACGTAGCGTGTTCACTGGCCCCGAGAAAAGAAGGGCGTAAACCTTCTGGCCATTGCCGCTGAACGCCCCTATCACACCACGAAACAAGGTTCTTGGATGCCTAGCTGCAGCACTGACGTAGGGTTGCAAATCGACTCTAACGATTCAACGATGTGTTGGCTGTACTCGAGTTATTTCCAGGTTCTGGGTTGCCTACTTCTGGATCAGCACTCCTGGTGTCCAGGTCCCGAGGTTCAGCTCGACAGGATCGAAAAGGGGTGTCTTCATAAGGGTTGAAGTTGATGAATTAAATGAAACACTAAGTTATTCAGTACACGGCACGATTCTAGGGCTCTCAACAATTTCTGAGACTTGATTCTATATAAGAATTACTTCTTATTTACTAAGACAAGTACAAGCGACTAGCTTTGGATGACTACAAATTCTATTTGGGCCCGGGGGGTGTATATACCCTCGGACCGTGCCATTATTGAGAGCCCCGCAAATTCTCGCCGAAAATAATTTTTATTTCTGTAAAAAACCCTTATCAACATTTGGAAAATAGGGTTACCGCACCCCTTCCATGGTGCTATCAATAGCTGGATTTCTTCGTACTGTAACACAGTAACGCCCCCTATCTCTGTATCTAATCCATATACCTAATTTCCAGGTATTGATAGCTTCCCTAGACTAATTCCATGAAATAAAGGAACAATTTCCTAAGGAAAGCTGGTCACTTTCTTTGCGCCCAGCTATCAGAGAAACTATTTATAAAACCCTAACAAGATTGGGACGACACGATGGTGCGTTTATCGGACCATCGGGAGGTCCCCAAAAATTCCTTATTTTCGGAATTCCCAGGGGTGTATAGTCCCGGGGAATGCCAAAAACTGACTAAAAATTACATTTCCAGAAACCTATTTTCTGGAATTGTACTTAAACTACTTGAGCGATTTTCGCTCCAAAGTGATGGCTTGGTAGCTAGTCCAGCAAGCCATCAGAAAGTACTTACACCATGAGTACATCTATTCCCTTCATGGAGTTATTCCACCTGAAGGGTCTACAGATTTCAACGTTTTACGTTGTTTACATTTTTCACGACTGTTTATCTCGCTGACTATCCAAGCGATTCTTCCCATCTAGAAACCGCCTGGAAGCCCTTTTAGCAAGCTTTCCAATGGTAGTACTTTTACCAGTACACCTATATGTTTTCTAGGTACTTAGGGCACCTAAACCCGTAAGCATTTGCCGAAAACCAGATAAACAGCAGTTTTCTATTATATACCGACTTGATATCTCAAGTAAATGGGCTTTATATAAAAGACTACGCTAACTATGAGGTGTATATAGGTTTTCCTGTCTCGGTCTAGGTCTCCCATATACCCTAAAATGACCTAAAACCATATATTCGGTGTTTGAGATATCAAGTCAATATTCATATTTACATAGCAGAAACTATGTGGTTTTCACATAGTTTCATCATTATGTACTGATTTCATGTCCAGTACATAGGATAAGCCCTTAAAAACATGATTTTAATTACTATAATTTTTCCAAAAAACTCCAAAACTATATATATCGGGTGGGGCCACCTCGCGGGCCATTCGGAACTAATCCGTCGTCGAGCAATGACGTATCGTACGACAGAAATTTATGTTTTTTGCTATGATAACTCTTATCAGTATGCTTTCTAATGCTTTTACTCTATTAAGGGTGAACTATTGAACCCTATAACATACTGACAAATACTAAAAACATTATACTACTATCTCAAAAAATGTAGGTAAAATTTTAGTATAAATATGAACGTGCCTCTAAAAATCATTTCAGTATTAGATGGCGCGCCGTGGTGAGCAGACATGTCTACACATACAAACTTTAACTCTTATGAACCATTTAGTATGGTTGATGACGCTTCGTCGCGAACATATCTCCCGCCGTGCAGTGCTGTGTCGACTCGAAGTGTTGTCGGCGCGGCGCTGCATTCCTTCGGTGAGCGACGGACGGCATTTCTCGGCTGCCGGCCAGGCCCACCGAGAGGACGGTCGCCGCTATCTCTGGTTACTGGGGCAGTGGGACGAGTTTCTTCACCGGACGCTTCAAGGTACCGCCAAGTGTGCGTACCTCAGCGGTCCGGATTTCTCCGTCGATTCCTGGATACACGGCCACAATGCGGCCTCGCGGCCACGTATTGCGGGGCAGCTGGCCGTCGGCTATCAGGACAGGGTCACCCACTTTAAGTTTGGGCCCACTACTATGTGGCTCCCGCCGGTTTTGGAGCTCCGGCAGGTACTCTCTGACCCAGCGACTCCAGAACATATCAGCGAGGATCTGTGATCGTCGCCATATTTTCCTGCTGTCTATATCTTGCTCGGTGAACGTGCCAGGTGTAGGTAGTCTGGCTGACCCACCGAGCAAAAGGTGATTCGGTGTGATGGATTCATCATCATCACCATCTACCGACACGTGCGTCAATGGTCGGCTATTTACAATGTACTCTGCCTCACAAATCAGTGTGGACAACACCTCTTCGGTGGGGTGTTTCTCTGTAAGTACATTGTATAGTGTGTTTTTTACACAACGAACTAGGCGCTCCCAGGCGCCTCCCATGAATGGCGCTGATGGCGTTATGAAGCGCCACACAATGCCTCTACGACTTGCCTCTGTTTTGAAGGCGTCTCGCAGCTCTCTGTCGGCGCCGTGCATGTTGGTGCCATTGTCCGAGTGTATCTCAGCTGGGCATCCTCTGCGTGCGGCGAATCGGCGCAGCGCCAATATGGCGGAGTCTGCGCTAAGGCTGGCGGCGATTTCAAGGTGCACCGCCCTTGATGTGAGACACGTAAATAGTGCTACGTATCTCTTTTGATGCTGCCGACCGACGGTGACGGATAGCGGGCCGAAATAGTCGAGCCCGGTATATGTAAACGGCCTCTTATGATGAGCGAGGCGCGTTTTCGGGTGGTCGCCGGTCGCAGGTACTGGTGGCTGTGCCTTGCGTATACGGCAATGCAGGCATCTCGCTATCAGCTTCTTCGCTGTGGGTCGCATCTTCACGACCCAGTAGTGCTGCCGTACCTCATTAATTGTGAGTTCGGTGCCACTATGTTGTAGACTGCGATGTGTCCAGTCTATGTACAGCTGCGTTTTGTGATGGTCGCCATGTAATATAGGCGGGCGCATCACTTCTTCAGCTACTTCTTGCGTAGCTGCTATGCGACTTCTTAGTCGCAGCACGCTGTCGACGACCTGAATTTGTAAAGGTCGCAGCGAGCTATTCTTATTTATTTCTTCAACATTCGCTAACTCTGAAGCGAACGATTGTTGTTGTGCGACCTGGACAAGTATTTTCTCAGCTTCTTGGAGAAATTCTGCTTCTATAATTTGTCTGTTGACCTGGGTTGGGGCTCTGCATGCCTGCTTCTGCTTCTGTGCAGGTGCAGCGGGCTTCTGGCGCCAGTCTAGGTCCTTTTCAGCGTTTTTTCTTGTCCGTTTATAGGACGTTATCTCTGTTCTATTTTTGCAAAGAGATATAAAACGCAGAACTGTGGCGGTCGCACGAAGCAGTCGCTCCCATCTGGAGAATCTGCTTGGCTCTGGAACGGCTTCTATGAAGCTCTTCTTGTCCCCTTCTGTGACAACGAAAGCCTTTTCTTCTCCCGTGTCGTCTGTAGTCGGAGGTTTCTCTGTGGGCCATAATTCGGGCCCAAGAGACAAAAATCTCGGCCCGCAGTACCACTCGTGGTCCGAGTTGAACCGCAGTGGCACGTCACGGGTTGCTGCATCAGCGATGTTCATCTTGGTGGGTATCCATCGCCAATCTTCGACTTTGCTATTGTCTTCAATAGCAGCTATTCTGTGAGCAACGAAAGGTTTGTATACTCTCGCTCTTCTTCTAATCCAGGTCAGTACGGTCTTGCTATCTGACCAATACGTTACTGACGTGGGCTTGCAGTCGTGTTCACTCATCACTGCTGCGGCTACGCGGGTTCCCAATACCGCGGCCTGAAGGTCGAGTCTCGGTATCGAAAGCATTTTCCAGTTGCGCGCGAGCGGTTGAGTCGATCGCACACGCTTAGCTACATCGTAATCTTATCGCGAAGTTTTTACTTCTACCCACATAATAATTATGTTATTAAATTATCATAAGTTACTATTAAATGGATGATATAAATATTAACGTGGATATATGTGCTTCGAGTGGTAGTGATGACATAGTGCAGGAGCCAGTATCTCAAAGAGAACAACAACTTAAACTAAATTTTACCGAAGAGATGGAGATGAACGAAGAGAGTGAGCAACGACTTGCAAAGAGAGGGCGACAAGAAGATGAAGAAATAGTAGAAGAAGATGAATTTGTGACAGTAACTAGAAGACATAAGCGAGCAAATAGGAAAGATTCTGTAAGTGATAATTTAATGGGCGAAAATAGTGGAAACTCTGAACAAAACTACACTTGTATATGCGTGACAGGAAAAGAAACTTTACCCAAACAATTCGGTATGGCAAAGCTTTTGAGATCGTTAAAAATCGATAAAATAGGAAAGATGGTATATAAAAGTGCATTCAGAGTCTTGATCTTTTTTGAAAATAAAGAAAGTGCTTTGAAACTATTAAATTGTGAAAGTTTTATTAGTTCAGGATTCAGAGTTCAGAGGACTGACGAAATTAGCTTATCTTATGGTATTTTAAGACAGATAGATCTAGGAACAGAGGAGAAAGAAATTCTTGAAAATCTGTCATGTGAGCATGACATAATATCAATAAGAAGGCTAAAGAGAATGTCTGACAGCGGGGAATGGATAGATTCAGAAACAATACGAATTTGTTTTAAGGGCGCCACTTTGCCGCCGTATGTATTTGGATACGGTTGCAGGTTCAAAGTGGAGCCTTATACTTTTCCAGTTTCTCAATGCTCGGGATGCTGGAAATTTGGCCACCTTTCAAGAACATGTCCAATTAAAAAAATCATATGTCCCAAATGCGGTGGTAATCACTCAAACTGTGAAACAAATAACTATGTTTGTGTAAATTGTAAAGGACCACATATGGCCATGTACAAGAAGTGCCCAATCTTCCTAAAAGAAAAAGAAATCAGAGACATCATGACCAAGCAAAACTGCCCCTACAGAAAAGCATTAGAACTATATTTGAAAGAATACAGAAGTCAAGAAACAAGTATTAACAAGGGAGAAATTGAAAAAAATATTAACGACATCAATTCTCAACATGGAAATAAACAGAATATACAGGAAACATATAGAGATATACTTGTAACAGGACGAATGGCTAATAGTAGTAGAAACGATGAGATGATGCTGAATAATGTCACTGAAGAGAAGAACTCAAGAAAAAACATTCGTCGGCAAGAACAAGTATCGAAAAAAAAGACGATGGAGACTAGAGTGTCGGACTGGTGCAGTTTAGTCGAAGAGAATTCGTTATCATCACCCACCTATGAACCTACATATTTAGAGAAAGGAAAAAACCCAGAAGGTACGAAAAACTCACGCTTAGATTTTCTTAGTACCTTCCAAAGAGTCAAAGATATATGTATGTCTGAAACCGACTGGGATACCAAACTTAAACAACTAGGTAAACTTATAATGGAAATATTAGGTCAACTGATTGTTAAATTTTTGAAGAAAGATGACATTTATACTAAATTTATATCTATGTTTAACAATGGCTAACAATACAAAAAATAATAATATTATACGTATTGTACAGTGGAATGCACGAAGCTTACGACCTAAACGCAATGAGTTTGAGTTGTTAATGTCACAAGAAAAAATACATATAGCTTTAATATCGGAAACGTGGCTGGAACCTGAATCTCATTTCAATGTAAGTGGGTATAATATTTTTAGAAAAGATAGGACGGATGGATATGGGGGGATAGCCATTATTATTTGTAAGTCGATAAATGTACAACAATGTTTTATTTCTACTAGAAATTCAGCCATGGAAGTTATGTCAATTCAGCTTTTAAACTGCAATGAAATTAAGAATATAGTGTTGTTATATTGCCCTTCTTCAGTTCGCACAAGCCTTGCTGACTGGGAACAAATTTTCACACTATATTCCAATAAATGCATAATAGCTGGGGATTTTAACGGCCACCATGCAACCTGGTCCTCTAAAGCCGATGGAAGAGGCATTCAGATTTATGATGCGGCTTTAGATGCTGGATTTATTCCTCTTAACGATGGGAGTGCCACTAGAGTGACTTTAGTAGATAATATTGTTCAGAGTACATCTCCCGATGTTACTTTTGTTTCGACCGATTTGTCTGTTGTACTAAGTTGGAGTGTTATGAACGAAAATCTCGGCAGTGACCATCTGTTTGTTAAAATTTCATATAAAAATAACAAAAATTTGGACGCTGTATGTATAAATAAAAAGCGAAATTTCAAGCTAGCAAAGTGGTCAGAGTATAGTAAATCTATAGAAAATTATTTATTACAACCTATACATACACTTAATGTACAATCCTTGTATGATAATCTTATCAAACAAATAAATAAAGCAGCCGATGAACACATACCTTGGATTAGGAGTTGTAATAATCCAAAAAATAACTTTCGACCTAAACCTTACTGGAACACAAAACTCTCATATTTAGTGGCGCAACGTAGGTTGGCTTTAAAACAATTCAGAAGTAATCCTACACCAAGTAATTTAACCATATTGGAACGTAAAACAAAAGCTGCAAAAGATGCTATCTGTCAAGCGAGGACAAAAGATTGGCAAAGTTACTGTAGTAGCATTGATGAACAAACTTCAAGTTCTGATATGTGGAAACGCATGGGCTGGATCAAGGGAATCGGTTCATCCAGATCCCGCGTTTCGAATGATCAGAAGATTGAACTTCTTTCTAATCTCGCTCCAGACTATGTCTATCCAAGGGCCCAACATTTTAATTCAAGTAATACTTTACTCGAGGCTAATTTTACCTTACAAGAAATGTGTAACTGTTTTAAGCGGAAGGATACAGCACCCGGTAACGACGGGATTACATATTCCCTCATATACCATTTACCTCCGGCAGGCAAATTTTACTTATTGGATCTGTACAATCAAATTTTTAATACCGGTAGTATCCCGATACAATGGCGTGACATATTAGTGACACCTATACCAAAACCGTCACCTAACGGTGGTAACAAACTCCGGCCAATCTCCTTAATCTCTTGTATATGCAAAATCTTTCACGCAATGTTGACAAAAAGGCTAGAGTGGTATATTGAGAAAAATAAACTGTTGTCCCCGTTCACTTCTGGATTCAGGAGAGGACAGTCGTGTCAGGACTGCCTGGTCAAATTAGTAAGCCAAATTTACTTAGGATTTTCGCGTAAAATTTCTACTATTGCGTGTTTTTTGGACATCACTAATGCCTATAATAACGTTATGATAGATGTATTGATAAATACCTTAGACGAAATAGGTGTTGGGCAAAAATTCTGTCAGTATTTGTGGAACTTTCTAAGTGAACGGCACCTTATTATGAAAGATGAAATCGATCAAAATAAGTACTTTATAAGATATACAAATCGAGGCTTAGCGCAAGGCGACCCTATTTCGCCTGTCCTATTTAACGTAATAACAATTAAATGTTTTGAGAAAATTAGAAATGTAACGATGTGTCAATATGCAGATGATTTTGTATTATATTCCCCTTCCAGAAACCTAAGAGAAAGTCAAATAGAATTTCAAACAGCGTTAAATGCATTTTGTCTCATTCTGGATGAAATGGGGTTACAATTATCAGCCAATAAATCAAAGGTTTGTATTTTTAGTAGAGGTTTTAGAAGATTACAAATAGAACTTAAATTAGATATGGACAATTTAGAGATAGTAGAAAATTACAAATATTTGGGTGTGTGGTTAGACAGATCGTTGCGCTGGAGTAAACACATTAACATGACTGTTGAAAAAGTGCAAAGGAGTCTTAATTTACTTAAAGTTTTGGCAGGTGCTTCCTGGGGTTTACATCCTAGACACCTAAGACGAATATATATTGCACTAATCAGAAGTCGCATAGATTATAGCTGTTATCTATACGATGCGAGCGCAAAATGCCATCTAGATAAATTAGATAAAATTCAAAATCAGGCTATGAGAATAATAGGAAGTTTTATCAAAACTTCACCGATACACGTTATGGAAAGTGAGCTGGGTGTAGTTCCACTGTACTTACGAAGGAAATATTTGGCTTATAAATTCTGTCTAAAGTCAAAGGCCATAGAAAATAATTTAAATTGTCAATTATTAGAGAATCTCTACGCTCTTCGACAAAATTGCTATTGGAAAAATAAAAAAATTCCTTTATTGGTAACTGTTGCGAATGAGGTTAAAGAGCTACAGGTAGCTTCTTCCTGTCCATTATTAATGTATACTTTACGAACATGGATAACTAATATTAATGTAAACGAAATAATTATAGTAAATTTAGAATCATTAAAAAAATGTAAACGTTCATACGATAGTAACATATTAAAATATGAAGTTATTAGTGAGTTATATACAAAGTATAGTGGTTGGTTTTACATATTTACAGATGGGTCGAAGAGTGTAGAAGGTTATGGGTCTGCATATTATATACCTAATATAGATATAAGCACACAGGATAATTGTTTTAAAATAAGTGAACCTGCATCCATTATGACGTTGGAGCTCATTGCAATCTCGGAGGCTTTGACTTATATTATTAATCGTTGCAGATATAAAAATGTTGTAATTTGTACAGACAGCAAAAGTGCATTACAACACATAGCTCGATGCGCCTCTGGCCACAGAGGTGCATCGATAGCTTATGTTATTCTATCTAAAATTGATGAAATTACTATAAAAGGCATCCAACTGAGGTTGCAGTGGGTTCCATCGCATATTGGGTTGCAGGGCAACGAAGAGGCTGACACATTGGCAAAATTAGCAGCTAGGAATGGAAAAGAAATAAATATTATATTAGATTATTCAGAATTTTTACCACAATTTAAAAAAATATGCTATGATTATTGGAAGGAATATTTTAATAAACGGTCACTAGAGAAAGGTTTATGGTATAAAACCATACAGTGTGAACCTCTTCGCGTGCCCTGGTTTATGAATAATGATGCTAGTAGAAAAATTATTGTTACTGCTCTTAGACTCAGATCTGGACACATTCCATGCAAGAAATTTGCCTTCATGATGAAGAAAATCACTTCACCCAATTGTGAGGAATGCGGAGTTGTCGAGGACCTACAACATTTATTGATGGAATGTGTCCAATATGAGTCAAGTAGAAATAATTTAGTAAGGTCCCTAAATTTGAACAGAACTAATGTAGGCATGTTCCATACAATTCTATCCCAACCAAATGACGATGATGCGACAGATTTGTTCAAATTCATGGCCCACGTGTTGTGAAAGTACAATTGTTTAGGATACGATGGGACTGACATACGCTATGCGTAAAAGGCCCTATAAATAAATAAAGAGAAAAAAAAAAAAAAAAAAAAAAAAGCATTTTCAGTGGGGCCACCCGCGCTTTCGCCATAACAAGGCTTATTAAATGCTTGCCTTCCACGGTCGTGGCCCGCCAGTATACAGCGGTAGCATATGCCATCTCGCTTGCATCAGTGAACACATGCACCTGCATTTCTATAGCGTCGCTATACCCAGGATAGCATCTTGGTACGCTAACGTTTTTTAGTTGGCGTAAATGTTGTACCCAAATTTTCCATTGTAATGCTAGGTCAACATCTAGCCTCTGATCCCAGTCGACGCCTCGCCTCCATGCTTCTTGCAATATTTGCTTCGCCTTGATGGTTACTGGTGAGGCGAGTCCGAGTGGGTCGTATAGCGACGCGACTATTTTGAGCGCCTCTCGCTTGGTGGGCGCCTCTCGGTCCAAGATACCCTCAGGCAGACGCGCGAGTGTGAGGTTGAAACCCAGCGTGTCTTCGCCTGGCCTCCATATGAGGCCGAGTATCTTTTCCGATGTATCTATATCTCCAATGGATACCATCTCAGTTTGTATATGCGATGGGTCCATTTTTTCTAGGAGCTGCGAGCTATTTGAAACCCATTTCTTGAGTTCAAACCTCGCCTGTAGGTGTATTTTTCGCACCATACTAGCGACTTCTGCCGCCTTCTCGATAGTTCTATAACTATCTAGGTAGTCATCCATATAATGACTACGTAGTATAGCATCCACAGCTTCTGGGTGCTTTTCTATATATTTGTTTGCGTTCCAGTTCTTTGCAAAAATTGCTGTGCAAGGCGAACTGGCTGCGCCGAAAATTATGGACGTCATTCTATATTCTTCTGGCGCTCCTTCTCTGCGGTTTCCCCTCCACAGGTAGCGAAGCGCGTCTCGGTCTTGGCTCCGCACCTTCACTTGCATGAACATCTCCGCTATGTCACCGGTTATTGCAACGCAGTGACGGCGAAACCGCATCATTACGCCTGGCAGCGACTGTAATAGGTCGGGCCCAGTTAGCAGGAAGTCATTCAGTGACATTCCTCTCGATTTGGCGGCAGCTTCATGTACGATGCGAAGTTTGTCTGGCTTCATTGGATTGAAGACATCGAAGTGCGGGAGGTACCAAGTTTTGCCCGGCGTGCTAATTGCGGGTGCCCTTTCAGCGTACCCTTTCGCAATTAGCGAGTCCATCTGGTCTGAGTATCTTCTTAGAAGTTCCTGGTTCTTGTCCAGCTTCTTTTCTGTTGAGACGAGCCTCTTCAGAGCTGTCTCAAAACTATCTGGCATCTCAGCATGCTCATTACGCCAAAGCATGGCGGTTTCGATGTGTCCATTCTCTAATTGGACAGTTGATCGATTCAAAATGTCCTCTGCCCTTCTTGTTGGGTCAGAGGCGGGTCGCTGTGGGTTTATGCACAGCGATTCTATGGCGAAATATTCGCGCAACTGATGATCCAAATTGTCATCAGTTGTTATTCTATTGACATGATGTACTTGTTGTCGTAGTAAACTACTATGCGCGCCATGTAGTGTCCAACCCATCGCTGTAAGTGACGCAATTGGTTGGTGTCTTGGACCTTTGCGAATCTCGCTGGCCAATAACAAATGCCAGTTGTCTTGGCCGACGAGTATTTTTGGCACGCCATTGTTGTACATCAACTCTTTTCTCAAGTCGGTTAAATGCTTGCAGCGTGCGACAACTCTATCGCTCACTGTTTGTTTTGCCAAGCTGAGTTTAGGTATAGTACGTGCTTTGAATTGTACCCTTCTCTCTTGCGGGCTAACCAGTGTCACCTTGACTCTTCTTGAGCATGGGGTGGTGAGCATGGTGTTGCCTATCGCACCGATCTTGAGCGGGTCCACAGGGCCCTCTGCCCCGACTTGCCTCGCGATGTCTTCATCCATCAGCGAAACGGTGGACCCATCGTCTAGGAGAGCGTATGTTGCTACCTCTCCCGCCGGTCCGATGACCCGGACCGGCACTATCTTTAGGTACGCCTGGCTCGATGGTGACCCGAAACTGGCCACCGTTTCCTGAGGATCCTTGCGGGATTCAGGAACATCGGGCTTCTTGTTGGCTTCCCTCTGTTGTTGCTTCTTCTTATGAAGAAGCCGATGGTGCGTATCTCTGCACCCGTCTTGGCCACACTGTTTTCTCCTACAAGTGTGGTTGCCTCGTCGATGTTGAAGGCAGCGATAACATAGATCATGTTTTTTCGCTAGCTCCCATCTTTTCTCGACAGCTACGCCCCTGAATTGTGCACATCCAGTGGCGTAGTGATGTCCCACGTCGCAAACACGGCATTTTCCTACCGGTTGGTCCGTAGCTATATGCGTCCTTTGTGTGACGCGTCTGTTGGTGTTCGCCTCGGCCGAAGCGATGCCTTCGGGTGGGGCGAATGGACTACAGAAGTGTGCCTGTTCAGATATGAAATTACTGAACAATGAAATATCTGGCACCGATTGGTACTTCTCCGAATATGATCGGTACCATTGTGCTCGTAGCGAATTGGGTAACTTCTCTGTTAACAATCGCATAAGCTCCGCGTTCATAAGGTAATGACCCTTTTTTAACGCGCGGAGCGTGACTACAGCACCTCATACGCGACTTGCAAACGCGCAGATGTCTCTTGGTGACTCACTGCAGCGCGGCAGTCCGCGTAATCTATCTGTTTCAGCTTGCGCTATGGAGTCTGGGCGGCCGAACTGCAGCTCGAGTTCCTTCATGATGTCATCGGGCCTGGCATGTCCGATGAGTTCTGAGCTGACGGTTTCCATTGCACGTCCATGTAAGCTTCTCCTCAGCCTCGCTGTATTCTCGATGTCCGTAAAGTACGCTCGAGTTGTCTCATATATGGCCCGAAATTGGAATGGCCCATTCAGTATGAGAACCATTGAAATTCGGCAATGTCATGACGAATTTCGACGCAGAGGGGTTCGGTTGGTCCCGCTGTTCTATTTTTCTGTCGGCTAGCGACGCTATAGCGGACGTCAACTCCGTCAAGAATGGACGGAGACTATCCCTCTGACCTCCTGTACACTCAGCTGACGCTGCAACTGGAGGCTTTTGCACTTCTTTTTGCTTAGGATGCTGACCTTCTATTTGCGATTTGGTGGCGGTCGCAGTCAGGGGTCTATGCATAGAATTTCTGGTTCCCCCTTCAACGACGTTATCCTCCTTCTCAGGCTGAGGTTCTGGTGCCTCTTCTAGCCATGAACGCACGTACTCGTCATTCGAGTTTCTGTCATCCAAGTATTCAGCTTCGGAACCCTCTTCCTCCGCTCTCTGAAGTGCCAATTGTGCAAGCTCCAACTTAATTTTGAGTAAGTCTTCGCGAGCTTTGTCTATGTTTTTTCGTGACCGAGTCACTCTAGTTGACGGCGGACGGCTATGTTCGATACGGGCGTCACCCCGGGTAGTCATCGGCATCGCTGTACGTCTGTCTTCTTCGGAAATCTTCTCTTTCTGAGAAGGTTTCAATGTTGTGTCTGAAGCTCCTTCTAATCTGGTTACTCTGGTAGAAACCGCTTGATCAGTTTCTATTGGTTGATGCGTCGGAGTGCTTTCAGTTTGAGGCGCTAGATGGCGCTGCTCGTCCGACGGCTCGGTCCCTTCGGTTGTGGAAGGTGAACACGGCGGCAGCTCATGTCTGATGCCAACTGGTTGATCCAACTCCACGGTCCATGCCTCCGGCGCCTTGCCTTGGGATCTGGTGACCGGCATTGTCGTTCAAATATTTTCTTTTGAAAACTCGAAGTTTGTTTTCAAAGATAAGTCCCAGTTCCGGGCTTCAGTGTTCGAACCGACGATCTCCAGAAGTTAACCTCCACTTCGATTGACTATAATTCAATCTTCAAATAAAAAATCACTAAAAACTTACGGTCAGTGATAAGTCTTCAGGAAACTTCAGGCATCTGCTATACAAGTTTATTTTTTCCCATAAACGTGTATGTTCTATTTGATTGACTATAATTCAATCAAATTCTAAAATCACCGAAAAGTCAAGCTTACTCTTCGGTGGTGATGCTTCATGAACTGCTTGTCCAAAGCATCAGAGCCGTGCATCAATCTTCAGAGCACGTATCTTGCTTGATTGAAGAAAATTCAATCTTCAAATAAATCACCGAAACGTCAAAGTTATTTTCAGTGATAGTGCTTCAGGAACCGCATAGTCAGTACATCCGAAACGTATCTAAGTCTTCAGAGTACGTTTCTTCCATTCACTGACGAAAATTCAGTCTTCAAAATTTCCTGAAAACATAGGGGTTGTTTTCAGTCATAAGGCTTCAGGAATTATTCTTCAATCGTCAAGGATGCACATCAGCCTTCTAAACGCACGTCTTGTATTTTTCTGACGGGCGCTCGTTTTTTAAACAAATCGCTAAAAACATAAGGGTAGTTTTCAGCGATAAGTCTTCAGGAACTATTCTTCCGCGTCAAAGACGCAATCCAGTCTTCTGAACGAGTATTCTTGGTTGAATAAACAAGCGTTCAGTTCTAGAACAAATCACTGATAACATAGGGTAGTTTTCAGCGATAAGTCTTCAGGAACTATTCTTGGGGCTTCAAGGATGCGCATCAGTCTTCATACAGCATTTTGCGGCTCACAGAAAATTTCTTCTATTTTCTTAAAATTATTGAAAAAATAGGGTATTTTCAATAACTGTCTCCAGAATTTTACCTCATAGATCCAGCGGCAAATAGGGCACGTAGGACTTGTTCCCTGCAGTGCACGTCGATTTTTGGTTTATTTGTGAAATTAATTTCCCCAAAATTCGAAAAATTAATTCCACCACTGTTTCTTCCTGACGTCCTGGGGCGCTCCAGACTTCGAATTTCGGCTCGAACGGGTCAACGTTGTGTTGCACGTAGCCGAATTAATATGCAGGCACCCAGTTGTTTTTTCTGGATCTGCTGTTCCCGACGTCCTGGGGCTCTCCAGGCTCCAAAATTCGGCTCGATAGGACCATAAGATGTGCTGGACGTAG
This sequence comes from Orthosia incerta, assembly GCA_948252205.1. NCBI lineage: Eukaryota > Metazoa > Arthropoda > Insecta > Lepidoptera > Noctuidae > Orthosia > Orthosia incerta. Next base: position 17,249,789 of record OX411746.1, on the reverse strand, counting down.
CGTGTTCACTGGCCCCGAGAAAAGAAGGGCGTAAACCTTCTGGCCATTGCCGCTGAACGCCCCTATCACACCACGAAACAAGGTTCTTGGATGCCTAGCTGCAGCACTGACGTAGGGTTGCAAATCGACTCTAACGATTCAACGATGTGTTGGCTGTACTCGAGTTATTTCCAGGTTCTGGGTTGCCTACTTCTGGATCAGCACTCCTGGTGTCCAGGTCCCGAGGTTCAGCTCGACAGGATCGAAAAGGGGTGTCTTCATAAGGGTTGAAGTTGATGAATTAAATGAAACACTAAGTTATTCAGTACACGGCACGATTCTAGGGCTCTCAACAATTTCTGAGACTTGATTCTATATAAGAATTACTTCTTATTTACTAAGACAAGTACAAGCGACTAGCTTTGGATGACTACAAATTCTATTTGGGCCCGGGGGGTGTATATACCCTCGGACCGTGCCATTATTGAGAGCCCCGCAAATTCTCGCCGAAAATAATTTTTATTTCTGTAAAAAACCCTTATCAACATTTGGAAAATAGGGTTACCGCACCCCTTCCATGGTGCTATCAATAGCTGGATTTCTTCGTACTGTAACACAGTAACGCCCCCTATCTCTGTATCTAATCCATATACCTAATTTTCAGGTATTGATAGCTTCCCTAGACTAATTCCATGAAATAAAGGAACAATTTCCTAAGGAAAGCTGGTCACTTTCTTTGCGCCCAGCTATCAGAGAAACTATTTATAAAACCCTAACAAGATTGGGACGACACGATGGTGCGTTTATCGGGCCATCGGGAGGTCCCCAAAAATTCCTTATTTTCGGAATTCCCAGGGGTGTATAGTCCCGGGGAATGCCAAAAACTGACTAAAAATTACATTTCCAGAAACCTATTTTCTGGAATTGTACTTAAACTACTTGAGCGATTTTCGCTCCAAAGTGATGGCTTGGTAGCTAGTCCAGCAAGCCATCAGAAAGTACTTACACCATGAGTACATCTATTCCCTTCATGGAGTTATTCCACCTGAAGGGTCTACAGATTTCAACGTTTTACGTTGTTTACATTTTTCACGACTGTTTATCTCGCTGACTATCCAAGCGATTCTTCCCATCTAGAAACCGCCTGGAAGCCCTTTTAGCAAGCTTTCCAATGGTAGTACTTTTACCAGTACACCTATATGTTTTCTAGGTACTTAGGGCACCTAAACCCGTAAGCATTTGCCGAAAACCAGATAAACAGCAGTTTTCTATTATATACCGACTTGATATCTCAAGTAAATGGGCTTTATATAAAAGACTACGCTAACTATGAGGTGTATATAGGTTTTCCTGTCTCGGTCTAGGTCTCCCATATACCCTAAAATGACCTAAAACCATATATTCGGTGTTTGAGATATCAAGTCAATATTCATATTTACATAGCAGAAACTATGTGATTTTCACATAGTTTCATCATTATGTACTGATTTCATGTCCAGTACATAGGATAAGCCCTTAAAAACATGATTTTAATTACTATAATTTTTCCAAAAAACTCCAAAACTATATATATCGGGTGGGGCCACCTCGCGGGCCATTCGGAACTAATCCGTCGTCGAGCAATGACGTATCGTACGACAGAAATTTATGTTTTTTGCTATGATAACTCTTATCAGTATGCTTTCTAATGCTTTTACTCTATTAAGGGTGAACTATTGAACCCTATAACATACTGACAAATACTAAAAACATTATACTACTATCTCAAAAAATGTAGGTAAAATTTTAGTATAAATATGAACGTGCCTCTAAAAATCATTTCAGTATTAGATGGCGCGCCGTGGTGAGCAGACATGTCTACACATACAAACTTTAACTCTTATGAACCATTTAGTATGGTTGATGACGCTTCGTCGCGAACATATCTCCCGCCGTGCAGTGCTGTGTCGACTCGAAGTGTTGTCGGCGCGGCGCTGCATTCCTTCGGTGAGCGACGGACGGCATTTCTCGGCTGCCGGCCAGGCCCACCGAGAGGACGGTCGCCGCTCCGGCATCTCTGGTTACTGGGGCAGTGGGACGAGTTTCTTCACCGGACGCTTCAAGGTACCGCCAAGTGTGCGTACCTCAGCGGTCCGGATTTCTCCGTCGATTCCTGGATACACGGCCACAATGCGGCCTCGCGGCCACGTATTGCGGGGCAGCTGGCCGTCGGCTATCAGGACAGGGTCACCCACTTTAAGTTTGGGCCCACTACTATGTGGCTCCCGCCGGTTTTGGAGCTCCGGCAGGTACTCTCTGACCCAGCGACTCCAGAACATATCAGCGAGGATCTGTGATCGTCGCCATATTTTCCTGCTGTCTATATCTTGCTCGGTGAACGTGCCAGGTGTAGGTAGTCTGGCTGACCCACCGAGCAAAAGGTGATTCGGTGTGATGGATTCATCATCATCACCATCTACCGACACGTGCGTCAATGGTCGGCTATTTACAATGTACTCTGCCTCACAAATCAGTGTGGACAACACCTCTTCGGTGGGGTGTTTCTCTGTAAGTACATTGTATAGTGTATCTCAGCTGGGCATCCTCTGCGTGCGGCGAATCGGCGCAGCGCCAATATGGCGGAGTCTGCGCTAAGGCTGGCGGCGATTTCAAGGTGCACCGCCCTTGATGTGAGACACGTAAATAGTGCTACGTATCTCTTTTGATGCTGCCGACCGACGGTGACGGATAGCGGGCCGAAATAGTCGAGCCCGGTATATGTAAACGGCCTCTTATGATGAGCGAGGCGCGTTTTCGGGTGGTCGCCGGTCGCAGGTACTGGTGGCTGTGCCTTGCGTATACGGCAATGCAGGCATCTCGCTATCACCTTCTTCGCTGTGGGTCGCATCTTCACGACCCAGTAGTGCTGCCGTACCTCATTAATTGTGAGTTCGGTGCCACTATGTTGTAGACTGCGATGTGTCCAGTCTATGTACAGCTGCGTTTTGTGATGGTCGCCATGTAATATAGGCGGGCGCATCACTTCTTCAGCTACTTCTTGCGTAGCTGCTATGCGACTTCTTAGTCGCAGCACGCTGTCGACGACCTGAATTTGTAAAGGTCGCAGCGAGCTATTCTTATTTATTTCTTCAACATTCGCTAACTCTGAAGCGAACGATTGTTGTTGTGCGACCTGGACAAGTATTTTCTCAGCTTCTTGGAGAAATTCTGCTTCTATAATTTGTCTGTTGACCTGGGTTGGGGCTCTGCATGCCTGCTTCTGCTTCTGTGCAGGTGCAGCGGGCTTCTGGCGCCAGTCTAGGTCCTTTTCAGCGTTTTTTCTTGTCCGTTTATAGGACGTTATCTCTGTTCTATTTTTGCAAAGAGATATAAAACGCAGAACTGTGGCGGTCGCACGAAGCAGTCGCTCCCATCTGGAGAATCTGCTTGGCTCTGGAACGGCTTCTATGAAGCTCTTCTTGTCCCCTTCTGTGACAACGAAAGCCTTTTCTTCTCCCGTGTCGTCTGTAGTCGGAGGTTTCTCTGTGGGCCATAATTCGGGCCCAAGAGACAAAAATCTCGGCCCGCAGTACCACTCGTGGTCCGAGTTGAACCGCAGTGGCACGTCACGGGTTGCTGCATCAGCGATGTTCATCTTGGTGGGTATCCATCGCCAATCTTCGACTTTGCTATTGTCTTCAATAGCAGCTATTCTGTGAGCAACGAAAGGTTTGTATACTCTCGCTCCTCTTCTAATCCAGGTCAGTACGGTCTTGCTATCTGACCAATACGTTACTGACGTGGGCTTGCAGTCGTGTTCACTCATCACTGCTGCGGCTACGCGGGTTCCCAATACCGCGGCCTGAAGGTCGAGTCTCGGTATCGAAAGCATTTTCAGTGGGGCCACCCGCGCTTTCGCCATAACAAGGCTTATTAAATGCTTGCCTTCCACGGTCGTGGCCCGCCAGTATACAGCGGTAGCATATGCCATCTCGCTTGCATCAGTGAACACATGCACCTGCATTTCTATAGCGTCGCTATACCCAGGATAGCATCTTGGTACGCTAACGTTTTTTAGTTGGCGTAAATGTTGTACCCAAATTTTCCATTGTAATGCTAGGTCAACATCTAGCCTCTGATCCCAGTCGACGCCTCGCCTCCATGCTTCTTGCAATATTTGCTTCGCCTTGATGGTTACTGGTGAGGCGAGTCCGAGTGGGTCGTATAGCGACGCGACTATTTTGAGCGCCTCTCGCTTGGTGGGCGCCTCTCGGTCCAAGATACCCTCAGGCAGACGCGCGAGTGTGAGGTTGAAACCCAGCGTGTCTTCGCCTGGCCTCCATATGAGGCCGAGTATCTTTTCCGATGTATCTATATCTCCAATGGATACCATCTCAGTTTGTATATGCGATGGGTCCATTTTTTCTAGGAGCTGCGAGCTATTTGAAACCCATTTCTTGAGTTCAAACCTCGCCTGTAGGTGTATTTTTCGCACCATACTAGCGACTTCTGCCGCCTTCTCGATAGTTCTATAACTATCTAGGTAGTCATCCATATAATGACTACGTAGTATAGCATCCACAGCTTCTGGGTGCTTTTCTATATATTTGTTTGCGTTCCAGTTCTTTGCAAAAATTGCTGTGCAAGGCGAACTGGCTGCGCCGAAAATTATGGACGTCATTCTATATTCTTCTGGCGCTCCTTCTCTGCGGTTTCCCTTCCACAGGTAGCGAAGCGCGTCTCGGTCTTGGCTCCGCACCTTCACTTGCATGAACATCTCCGCTATGTCACCGGTTATTGCAACGCAGTGACGGCGAAACCGCATCATTACGCCTGGCAGCGACTGTAATAGGTCGGGCCCAGTTAGCAGGAAGTCATTCAGTGACATTCCTCTCGATTTGGCGGCAGCGTCATGTACGATGCGAAGTTTGTATGGCTTCATTGGATTGAAGACATCGAAGTGCGGGAGGTACCAAGTTTTGCCCGGCGTGCTAATTGCGGGTGCCCTTTCAGCGTACCCTTTCGCAATTAGCGAGTCCATCTGGTCTGAGTATCTTCTTAGAAGTTCCTGGTTCTTGTCCAGCTTCTTTCCTGTTGAGACGAGCCTCTTCAGAGCTGTCTCAAAACTATCTGGCATCTCAGCATGCTCATTACGCCAAAGCATGGCGGTTTCGATGTGTCCATTCTCTAATTGGACAGTTGATCGATTCAAAATGTCCTCTGCCCTTCTTGTTGGGTCAGAGGCGGGTCGCTGTGGGTTTATGCACAGCGATTCTATGGCGAAATATTCGCGCAACTGATGATCCAAATTGTCATCAGTTGTTATTCTATTGACATGATGTACTTGTTGTCGTAGTAAACTACTATGCGCGCCATGTAGTGTCCAACCCATCGCTGTAAGTGACGCAATTGGTTGGTGTCTTGGACCTTTGCGAATCTCGCTGGCCAATAACAAATGCCAGTTGTCTTGGCCGACGAGTATTTTTGGCACGCCATTGTTGTACATCAACTCTTTTCTCAAGTCGGTTAAATGCTTGCAGCGTGCGACAACTCTATCGCTCACTGTTTGTTTTGCCAAGCTGAGTTTAGGTATAGTACGTGCTTTGAATTGTACCCTTCTCTCTTGCGGGCTAACCAGTGTCACCTTGACTCTTCTTGAGCATGGGGTGGTGAGCATGGTGTTGCCTATCGCACCGATCTTGAGCGGGTCCACAGGGCCCTCTGCCCCGACTTGCCTCGCGATGTCTTCATCCATCAGCGAAACGGTGGACCCATCGTCTAGGAGAGCGTATGTTGCTACCTCTCCCGCCGGTCCGATGACCCGGACCGGCACTATCTTTAGGTACGCCTGGCTCGATGGTGACCCGAAACTGGCCACCGTTTCCTGAGGATCCTTGCGGGATTCAGGAACATCGGGCTTCTTGTTGGCTTCCCTCTGTTGTTGCTTCTTCTTATGAAGAAGCCGATGGTGCGTATCTCTGCACCCGTCTTGGCCACACTGTTTTCTCCTACAAGTGTGGTTGCCTCGTCGATGTTGAAGGCAGCGATAACATAGATCATGTTTTTTCGCTAGCTCCCATCTTTTCTCGACAGCTACGCCCCTGAATTGTGCACATCCAGTGGCGTAGTGATGTCCCACGTCGCAAACACGGCATTTTCCTACCGGTTGGTCCGTAGCTATATGCGTCCTTTGTGTGACGCGTCTGTTGGTGTTCGCCTCGGCCGAAGCGATGCCTTCGGGTGGGGCGAATGGACTACAGAAGTGTGCCTGTTCAGATATGAAATTACTGAACAATGAAATATCTGGCACCGATTGGTACTTCTCCGAATATGATCGGTACCATTGTGCTCGTAGCGAATTGGGTAACTTCTCTGTTAACAATCGCATAAGCTCCGCGTTCATAAGGTAATGACCCTTTTTTAACGCGCGGAGCGTGACTACAGCACCTCATACGCGACTTGCAAACGCGCAGATGTCTCTTGGTGACTCACTGCAGCGCGGCAGTCCGCGTAATCTATCTGTTTCAGCTTGCGCTATGGAGTCTGGGCGGCCGAACTGCAGCTCGAGTTCCTTCATGATGTCATCGGGCCTGGCATGTCCGATGAGTTCTGAGCTGACGGTTTCCATTGCACGTCCATGTAAGCTTCTCCTCAGCCTCGCTGTATTCTCGATGTCCGTAAAGTACGCTCGAGTTGTCTCATATATGGCCCGAAATTGGAATGGCCCATTCAGTATGAGAACCATTGAAATTCGGCAATGTCATGACGAATTTCGACGCAGAGGGGTTCGGTTGGTCCCGCTGTTCTATTTTTCTGTCGGCTAGCGACGCTATAGCGGACGTCAACTCCGTCAAGAATGGACGGAGACTATCCCTCTGACCTCCTGTACACTCAGCTGACGCTGCAACTGGAGGCTTTTGCACTTCTTTTTGCTTAGGATGCTGACCTTCTATTTGCGATTTGGTGGCGGTCGCAGTCAGGGGTCTATGCATAGAATTTCTGGTTCCCCCTTCAACGACGTTATCCTCCTTCTCAGGCTGAGGTTCTGGTGCCTCTTCTAGCCATGAACGCACGTACTCGTCATTCGAGTTTCTGTCATCCAAGTATTCAGCTTCGGAACCCTCTTCCTCCGCTCTCTGAAGTGCCAATTGTGCAAGCTCCAACTTAATTTTGAGTAAGTCTTCGCGAGCTTTGTCTATGTTTTTTCGTGACCGAGTCACTCTAGTTGACGGCGGACGGCTATGTTCGATACGGGCGTCACCCCGGGTAGTCATCGGCATCGCTGTACGTCTGTCTTCTTCGGAAATCTTCTCTTTCTGAGAAGGTTTCAATGTTGTGTCTGAAGCTCCTTCTAATCTGGTTACTCTGGTAGAAACCGCTTGATCAGTTTCTATTGGTTGATGCGTCGGAGTGCTTTCAGTTTGAGGCGCTAGATGGCGCTGCTCGTCCGACGGCTCGGTCCCTTCGGTTGTGGAAGGTGAACACGGCGGCAGCTCATGTCTGATGCCAACTGGTTGATCCAACTCCACGGTCCATGCCTCCGGCGCCTTGCCTTGGGATCTGGTGACCGGCATTGTCGTTCAAATATTTTCTTTTGAAAACTCGAAGTTTGTTTTCAAAGATAAGTCCCAGTTCCGGGCTTCAGTGTTCGAACCGACGATCTCCAGAAGTTAACCTCCACTTCGATTGACTATAATTCAATCTTCAAATAAAAAATCACTAAAAACTTACGGTCAGTGATAAGTCTTCAGGAAACTTCAGGCATCTGCTATACAAGTTTATTTTTTCCCATAAACGTGTATGTTCTATTTGATTGACTATAATTCAATCAAATTCTAAAATCACCGAAAAGTCAAGCTTACTCTTCGGTGGTGATGCTTCATGAACTGCTTGTCCAAAGCATCAGAGCCGTGCATCAATCTTCAGAGCACGTATCTTGCTTGATTGAAGAAAATTCAATCTTCAAATAAATCACCGAAACGTCAAAGTTATTTTCAGTGATAGTGCTTCAGGAACCGCATAGTCAGTACATCCGAAACGTATCTAAGTCTTCAGAGTACGTTTCTTCCATTCACTGACGAAAATTCAGTCTTCAAAATTTCCTGAAAACATAGGGGTTGTTTTCAGTCATAAGGCTTCAGGAATTATTCTTCAATCGTCAAGGATGCACATCAGCCTTCTAAACGCACGTCTTGTATTTTTCTGACGGGCGCTCGTTTTTTAAACAAATCGCTAAAAACATAAGGGTAGTTTTCAGCGATAAGTCTTCAGGAACTATTCTTCCGCGTCAAAGACGCAATCCAGTCTTCTGAACGAGTATTCTTGGTTGAATAAACAAGCGTTCAGTTCTAGAACAAATCACTGATAACATAGGGTAGTTTTCAGCGATAAGTCTTCAGGAACTATTCTTGGGGCTTCAAGGATGCGCATCAGTCTTCATACAGCATTTTGCGGCTCACAGAAAATTTCTTCTATTTTCTTAAAATTATTGAAAAAATAGGGTATTTTCAATAACTGTCTCCAGAATTTTACCTCATAGATCCAGCGGCAAATAGGGCACGTAGGACTTGTTCCCTGCAGTGCACGTCGATTTTTGGTTTATTTGTGAAATTAATTTCCCCAAAATTCGAAAAATTAATTCCACCACTGTTTCTTCCTGACGTCCTGGGGCGCTCCAGACTTCGAATTTCGGCTCGAACGGGTCAACGTTGTGTTGCACGTAGCCGAATTAATATGCAGGCACCCAGTTGTTTTTTCTGGATCTGCTGTTCCCGACGTCCTGGGGCTCTCCAGGCTCCAAAATTCGGCTCGATAGGACCATAAGATGTGCTGGACGTAGCGTGTTCACTGGCCCCGAGAAAAGAAGGGCGTAAACCTTCTGGCCATTGCCGCTGAACGCCCCTATCACACCACGAAACAAGGTTCTTGGATGCCTAGCTGCAGCACTGACGTAGGGTTGCAAATCGACTCTAACGATTCAACGATGTGTTGGCTGTACTCGAGTTATTTCCAGGTTCTGGGTTGCCTACTTCTGGATCAGCACTCCTGGTGTCCAGGTCCCGAGGTTCAGCTCGACAGGATCGAAAAGGGGTGTCTTCATAAGGGTTGAAGTTGATGAATTAAATGAAACACTAAGTTATTCAGTACACGGCACGATTCTAGGGCTCTCAACAATTTCTGAGACTTGATTCTATATAAGAATTACTTCTTATTTACTAAGACAAGTACAAGCGACTAGCTTTGGATGACTACAAATTCTATTTGGGCCCGGGGGGTGTATATACCCTCGGACCGTGCCATTATTGAGAGCCCCGCAAATTCTCGCCGAAAATAATTTTTATTTCTGTAAAAAACCCTTATCAACATTTGGAAAATAGGGTTACCGCACCCCTTCCATGGTGCTATCAATAGCTGGATTTCTTCGTACTGCAACACAGTAACGCCCCCTATCTCTGTATCTAATCCATATACCTAATTTCCAGGTATTGATAGCTTCCCTAGACTAATTCCATGAAATAAAGGAACAATTTCCTAAGGAAAGCTGGTCACTTTCTTTGCGCCCAGCTATCAGAGAAACTATTTATAAAACCCTAACAAGATTGGGACGACACGATGGTGCGTTTATCGGGCCATCGGGAGGTCCCCAAAAATTCCTTATTTTCGGAATTCCCAGGGGTGTATAGTCCCGGGGAATGCCAAAAACTGACTAAAAATTACATTTCCAGAAACCTATTTTCTGGAATTGTACTTAAACTACTTGAGCGATTTTCGCTCCAAAGTGATGGCTTGGTAGCTAGTCCAGCAAGCCATCAGAAAGTACTTACACCATGAGTACATCTATTCCCTTCATGGAGTTATTCCACCTGAAGGGTCTACAGATTTCAACGTTTTACGTTGTTTACATTTTTCACGACTGTTTATCTCGCTGACTATCCAAGCGATTCTTCCCATCTAGAAACCGCCTGGAAGCCCTTTTAGCAAGCTTTCCAATGGTAGTACTTTTACCAGTACACCTATATGTTTTCTAGGTACTTAGGGCACCTAAACCCGTAAGCATTTGCCGAAAACCAGATAAACAGCAGTTTTCTATTATATACCGACTTGATATCTCAAGTAAATGGGCTTTATATAAAAGACTACGCTAACTATGAGGTGTATATAGGTTTTCCTGTCTCGGTCTAGGTCTCCCATATACCCTAAAATGACCTAAAACCATATATTCGGTGTTTGAGATATCAAGTCAATATTCATATTTACATAGCAGAAACTATGTGGTTTTCACATAGTTTCATCATTATGTACTGATTTCATGTCCAGTACATAGGATAAGCCCTTAAAAACATGATTTTAATTACTATAATTTTTCCAAAAAACTCCAAAACTATATATATCGGGTGGGGCCACCTCGCGGGCCATTCGGAACTAATCCGTCGTCGAGCAATGACGTATCGTACGACAGAAATTTATGTTTTTTGCTATGATAACTCTTATCAGTATACTTTCTAATGCTTTTACTCTATTAAGGGTGAACTATTGAACCCTATAACATACTGACAAATACTAAAAACATTATACTACTATCTCAAAAAATGTAGGTAAAATTTTAGTATAAATATGAACGTGCCTCTAAAAATCATTTCAGTATTAGATGGCGCGCCGTGGTGAGCAGACATGTCTACACATACAAACTTTAACTCTTATGAACCATTTAGTGTGGTTGATGACGCTTCGTCGCGAACACATATTGATATTTTAGAACGGGGTAAAAAAAATTGCAGGGGGGAAGGTGAACAGTTAAGGGGGGGGGTTATCCTATCTTGTTCTCCGGCCAGAAGGGACTGGAGGCATGGGGGCACATTTTTACTCAGAATTGAGCAAGCTCTAACCGTTGCCGAGATATGGAGGTTTTTAGGTTTTCTGATTTGATCGCCGGTTCGTTATTAGTGGCGGCTCGGGGTCGGTTTTCGAGTAGTGTCGACTCGAGTCGGCCTGTGGTGGAGGGTTTTGTACGTCTGGCGTTAAGAAACTAAATGTAAATGTAATATATAAATATGTATATGTGTATATATATATATATATATATGTATGGTGTCCTTCGTGGCTGTGGGGGTCCTTCTTAGCTATTCTCGTGCAGTGTTGAATATCGGACTCGGTGATGTCGCAACTAATAACTTTGGCTAGCTGGAGTACAGTAGTAACTACATTTTCCGAGTTACTCTCTGGTACACATTGGACCTCAACGTTAGAAGACCGCGAATTCTGTTGGAGTAAGTTTACCTTGACTGCTCTCAGAGATTTTAAAAATAACGGCCAAAATTATTTAGTAAAGGGTAAAGGACCTTATTGAAAAGCAATATATAAAGACAAAACGATTATTAACGTCTGATTATGTAGTTTATTAGATTTCAATTATCGCTTATCTAATCATACATGTGGCTGTAATACTCTTGATAGACTTGAATGTATGTTTCTTTTTCGGAGGGCGTCATCTGGGCTATGACGTCATCGTCTACGCTTGTCAGTGGCACTGTCTTGCCGTTGACCAACACAGAGGGCGCATTGTCGTCAGTATCAGAATCTTCACTCTCCATTTCAGCTAAAATATGATAAGAGAAAATGTAATTTCATGAAATTGTCAATCAATGAACATTTGAACTACGAAAATCGATCTTACTGCTACAGAATAAAGTCGAATTGTTATCATGGACGTGCAGTGAAAAAGATTTTAAGTATTTCTATGTGTTCTTACCAACTGCAGCCAGTTCGTCCTTGAGTTTGTACGGGTCTTTAGATTCGTTGTCGCTGGAATCTGAACTATCAGCCTCTATTCCCTTCACAGCGTTTGTTGCTGCATTGTTTCCTGTAATAAAAAAAAAACGGGTTGTCAAAGATTTTTTTTTTTGGTCGAGCAGGTTACTTATTCAGGGTGTATCATCATCAGCCTTTTAATGACCACGCGGACCCAATGCGGGATGGTGGATGTCACATGACTTCGAAACTTCGACTTCGACTTCAGGGTGAATGTAGTTATTTAATGTGTCAGCCTATGGACTTCTATTTGTTGAGATATTAATTAACTAGATTTCATAAATGTAGGGCGATTGGAGGGGTCAAGTAGTGGACTTCCCCTATTTGACCACTCCAATCGCACGAGATTTATTAACTCGATTCCAGAGCCCTTAGTGCGAGTTTTTACTCACGCTCTACCGCGTTACCGTTAACGCCAATTTGTATTGAAACTGGATAAGCGCCGTCTGGTGACGGCAAGGCAAAACCTCTTTTTTGTATACATTTTGACATAAGAGATCGTTTACGTTATCACGAGTGAGTACGTTAAAAAACTTGCACTAAGCACACAGTGTGCTTAGTGCAAGTTCCTTTCCGTTACCAGACGGCGCTTATCCAGTTTCAATACAAATTGGCGTTAACGTTAACGCGATTGAGCGTGAGTAAAAACTCGCACTAAGGCCTCAGATCCCTCGTTCAGGCCCCAGGGTTTGGCAGCTCTCTTCGAGCTCACTTCACGTAAATCGTTACGGCGAGATTTTTACAGAATACATATATGTATCATATATTTTTATAGGGTTGCCATCTCTAAAATCTGCCAACCAGGACAAGGAGCGTGAAAACCCCGGATTTTGGAGCTTACAACCCGGACATATAAACAGAACTAATTTTCATAACTTTTTAAAGTAATTGTAAAACACAAAAAAGAGAAAAAAAAAAACGGAATTTGGTGTTTATCCAAAATCTGAAGTTTTATTTTAAACGACTGAAGTTGTTTTTCACTTTGTAGTATTTTTAATTGGAAGTCAAATTTCATCTAGATCCGTTTGGATCGAGATGAAATTTGGCAGACAGATGGATTATAGTTAGGAATAGCACATATAGGCTACTTTTTATCCCGGTATAATGTTACCTTGGGATGATAAAACACTTTAAAGCAGACGAAGCCGCTGGCAGAAGCTATGCTAGTTACAATTCGGGATCATAACCTTTTACACTCAAGGTATAACACTTGGTTTGTAGGTATACCTATTATCAATGATATTCTAGTAAACAGATACGTTATACACTCACAAAACAACCGAAAAAAGTGTTCCGCGCAGCAGCGGCAGCACACATACACACTTTTCATTCATCTGACATTTCACTACAAGTCGAAAGGGATGGCTTGATAAAACCAACAAGAAAAAAAGAGACAGCTAGTGTTTGTCACTTGCGTGTGAATGTAAACAAACATTATTCTGACAACCAATGTTTTTTTCTTCTTCTAACCTCCAAATATCAGAATATTAGAAAAAAAATATATATTGATTTAATTTGTCGTCATAGGCTTTCAACTGTGTGGAAAACTGGAACCTAAATCTATCTACATTTATCTTATTCTTACCAGTGTTTTGTTTCTCATGAGCAAGCAGGACAGACATAATGTCATCGTTCTTCTCTTTCCCAACTGTTTTCGCGTTACTTGCATTGCTGGCTGCTTTCTCCAGTGCAGCATCCGTCGAATGAACGCTGTCACTCTGTAAATTTATTAAGAACATATTATTTAGTATTTGATTCTAATATAAATATAATTCGATAGTATTGATTGTGGTAGAATCGTCATGATCATTCATTAATTTATGCTCTTATGATACAGGATTTCCTGGTACTAATGATACTGTTGAAATGAAGTGTTTTTTTTTAATAAACAAAATAAAATGAATTTCGCCCATAGAACGCCGGACGCCGACGGAAATCCACAACGCGTCTTTCATCTCGTATGTGATTTGTCGATTGATGGCGGTCAAATATACTTACGCAATTAGGCTGCTGCTATTTCTCTATGGTTTTATGGTACTTTCGAAAAAGACTTCTCTTTTCTTCTGATTCTTGTTTGCTAAGGTTGTTGGTTGTTGTTAGCTCCATAACATAACATTTTGTATGGAATTTAGAAACCCGGTAATCTAAATAGTATGTCCGGACTTGTAGTAATAAAACTTTCAAGGCCGTAAAATAGATAGGCACACCTAATTTTGTCGATAAAAACACCCCACATAAGGGGTGCAATCACTACACCCTCAAAGATAGAGTAATTTTAGTACCTGACTTACTTATAACCGTATCCGCATAATCTAACACACTACGTACGCTTTGACCTAGGTCCAAACTTATGGTGTTTGGACCTAGGTCTCATAGAAGCGTTTTGTTATTAAAGAATTAATGTTATTTTAACGGTCATAGCATAGATACCTAATCTAACAAAATATTCAATGAATACACAAAAGGTAAGATATATTTGTCTTAAGCCATAAAAGTCAAACTTTAAATATAATTTTACACATTTTTATTGCATTTTCCAAAATTCTGCAAATTTTTTAGGGGTTAATACATGTATTTTAAGGGCCTTTTTGATAGTATTTGAGTTGTTCTACACACTGACATAAGAATCACAGCCCTATACCAATTAGTTAATTTTATCTTTGCCTTAAAAGAACCCCTGCAGATTTTACCTTATAATTTTTGTAGACTTTAACACAATAAAAACGTGGGGCCCACGTTTTTACTTTGTTTCCTAAAAGTAACGTGTTATGTGGAGTGTTCTTATCGATAAAATTATGTGTCTTATAGCGGCCTTGAAGTTTTATTACAACAAGTCCGGACACATTGAATACCCAGTAGGGCTTTCTTTCTTGTTACCTGTATTAAGAAGTGACATCTAACATTATTTTTTATTTTCGTTATTTTCGAAAATGGACCACTTCCCGATAAGATTTCCTAAAACGATATACTCGTAATATGCGGCTGTCAATGTATCATCATCTTATCTACCCGGAAACGTACTCACCTGATTTCGTGTTAAACATAACACAAGTAATTTCCTAGTGAATCACACAGTATATGCGCATTTAATTGTGATATCGGAAGATACTGCACCAAAATTTAGGTCACATGTAAGTAACTTACAAAGGAGTTATTTAAACGATCGGAGAATTTACACGATATAAATAAAGGGGTGATTGTTAAGTAGAGCGTTTCTAAATATAGATGGCCTTTCGAATATTTGAACAATTAACATCGATGTGTCAAATCTAGTTTATATATAGACGGGATATCGATAATTACCTACTTAAGAGTAACTGCGTCTCTTGAAAATACTTATAACTTAGCTGTTTCTATGCACAAAGATGCAGATAAGCCTCCAAAATAAATTTGTATAAACGTGCAATTTCAAAGAATTTATACGATAGCAGAAATCGCGTAGATACCTACCTACAGTCAGCCAAAAACTGGTCTACTAAGTATCAGTTATGTAGATGGGGAGAGCGGGGATAAACGTGCCGATTTTCATAAATTACCAAATTGAGCTATGAAAATAGTGTATTATATTGTCTGTCTTACGCACATATTTAAATAATGATTATTGTCGTTTCTAAATAGTGATATTGTGTTGTGCTTCGTTAAATAGTTTTCTTACCAAAACATTTTATATAAGATCGATTGGAACGGAAAGCTATGGGGCTGGTTGTCCCGTCGTTTCAAATAGAAACTTATGCTTCAAAAATTAAACCTAAGTTTACACACGCTTAAAATAGTATTTTGTAGTTCAACAAAATATGTGAAGTATTATTTGTACTGTATTATCAACAGTTAACGAAGAAATCAAAGGCAAACATATATTATTACGTAGGGTTAGCTGTGCTTTCGATTTTGTTTCTTTTTCTATAACTACTATTCTACCATAATGGAAGCAACTAAAACGGCTCTTGCAACGGCATAGTGTCATTAAGTTTCGCGACAATCATCATACATTCATAAGACACGCTCCATTTTTTACTTGCGTTCTTATTTTAATCGGAACAATTAACCCCCGGCACTTTTAGCCCCGCTCTCCCCTACTAAGTTCCAAGTCTAACAGATGAAAAATCAGAGGTTGATTTTTCGGCATATCACTCGAAGATTTTCACATAACACTTAAATATAAGAGACAATAGAACTCATTATATCGTGCAAGTGAACTTGAACCCTGGTAATTTACTGTTTTGACCTTCAAATAACAGCAAACAACTGCAATATTTTTGGCAACATAGTAGTAAAAACTCAGTACTTGGTCATTAGTAACGATGGTGCTCTCCACCATCCATACGGGCCGCTCCTTGCGCAGCAGACTGGCGTCGTTAGCGTTGTCTGCCTCGCCAATGGTGACGTCGACGCGGGTCTCCTCAACCAGCATGCCTTGGTTGCGCGTCGCCTCGCCCGACCATTCCTGGCCAGGGGGACGCTGGCCCAGCATTTTTGAGGTTAATCTGAAAGATGGTTTACTATTAGTACGTAGGTACTAGGCAGGAGATAATGGCAGTGAAAATATTTTTACATAATTCGTCTTCTTGCTTGACACCTCTTTGGAAAGGACGTCTCTGCGAGTTTGCATTGATGCTGTTCTATTACTGCAGTGTATACTGCTACCCAGAAAGTGTAGGATTGGGCCGGCCATGCTAGCTGCATTTCAGATAAGAAATGTTCTTAAAGTAACACCGAATGGGTTCAATTAAACTTAAGACGAGATCATGACCATGGCGAAGATGACGGGCTTGTAAAAATATACTTAATTGTATAAAAAGGGCGAGGGAGGCTCATGGGCGCCGGCAGAAATAATTTCCAGGTGGTGCAGATTTTAGATTTCTTACAATCTTTGCCGTATATGATTTTTAATAAAAAGATGAAATTTTAGTCGGAATGTTCGAGACATTTACACATTTCTGACTATTCATTATGAATTTATTTTATAGGTACCCAGTCGTCACGGCTCACACCTATTTGTTCACGACGATCGAAATTTAAAAATTCTAAGTTGGTGGGCCAGCAGCCTAATTGCGTAACTGAATTCGTTTTTGGGAAAGAATCGATTCTTTCCCAAATGTAGGAGAAAGAATCTTGAAAATGGAGTTGTTTCGTATCATCGGTAAAAACGATTTCATTTGTTTTCTAATAAAATCTTAGTTAATTTAAATTTACTAATAATTTTATAAAACGTCTAGTTAAAATCAACCTTACGAGATTAAAATAAAGTTTATTTTGGATTTAATGTGTTCACTATTTCGTTCTCGAAAGTTCTTCGCTACTCAATTAGGGATGTAGTCGGGTCAGGTATTGATTTTATAGATAGATATCGATAAAAGAAAATAGGCACCTATATTTTCTTTTATATTAGGTGGATAAAATATTTCCAAAAAATGGAAGTATGCTGTATTGCATGCATAATAATTATTACAATGAATGTTTGTGCAGCAATTTCTTGAAATCACTAAATGAAAAATCCTTCTGATTTCCCAAAGAAGCTAGCGTCATAGAGAAATGGATAGATGCAACGGGTAGAGTTAATTGGATGCCATCCAAATCAAACACGATATGCTCTGAACATGTTTTAGAAGTTGATTTATTATGCCGTTTTTGGGCTGCAATTGCTTTTTAAATGAGAATTGTGTAATTACTGCCTACTAATTATTGTGAATAAAAAAATGATTTCCAACAGACGGCTTTTTATTTCAATAATTCCTGTTGATCCCAAGATTCCCAAGGGGTGCAAGTGCACCCCCTGGCACCCCCCTGCCGGCGCCCATGGAGGCTATTCCTCTGCAGTGGGCAATATACGCTAGTTAGATTAAATAAGATGTGAGAATAATATAAGAAATTATAGATAAGCTACAAGAACACAGATTATATCCCTTTCTATATACATCTCGTGACATGAAAAACCTACCCTACGGTATCTAATTGTAATCTACAACGGTGCTCAAAGCTGATTATTCTGTGGGATTACCACACCACAGTACCGTGTGAATTGTCAAGCGATTTTGAACCATATGAGATACAACTAACACTGTCACATTGACCTGCTTTAAACTGCAAACTGCGATGGATCGGGGTCCCAAAGTCCTAACTGAAAACTTGCTAACAAGCTATGGAGCGTAGCATACTGTGTGTTAACAGATCGCATTAAGAGGCAATCATCCTGGTGCGTCCAGCGAGCGATGAATGAACGACCGACCATAGATTGGTGATTGGTTACTAATGAACCCCACATCGCCAACGATCGACTTCACTGGACAGTGGATAGATTTAAACGGCTGATGCCTGTGATGATTTGCAGATTATGGCCGAATTATGATGCGTTTCATCATCGAGAGGAAAATGGAGAGATACAAGCCGAATAGCGTCATTCCTTTTTTACATAGAAACAATGTCGGATTAATCTCTTCATAAGATAGTGTCTGTTGACTAATGTATAGCATTGTCACCGACGAAAACGGCCACAGTCAAGGGCAGTCGTCAATCGTTATCGAATTGGGACTTTATAGCGATTTCATGTGTTGACCTTAAAAGGTTGCAAATGAGGCGATAACAGCGGAGTCCAAGATTAATACATAAAGGTGAAAGCGCACCTAGACGCACCGCAGGAGCCGCAGTCATCGCATTTTCTCAAGGCCCCGCGCCGCACGCATCGTATCCACCTCTGTACATCTTATTGTATCAATATTTTCTATACGTATACGGATGACATCTCCGCCGATCGCACCGCACTCGCCGCAAGCATCGAACGCGCCGAATCTGATGACGTCATCAGCACGCGCTGGCGGAACCTGTATTCCTACAACATTTTGCTGAAATGTGGGTCGAGCGGCGCGGGAAGGTGCGCGAGACTGCATACGATTTCATATAAAGATTTATAAAACGACTGCGGCGCGTGCAGTTCCTGCGGTGCCTCTAGGTGCGCATTCACCATAAAACGAGCTTTAAACGAACTTTCACAAAAGTCAAAAAAAAATTAAAGATATTTAGGTACCCTCTGATAGTGTTGATATCAACTGGCTCTGGTTCCAATATCTCCGGCGACAATTTGATGCCCTCTACCTCTCGCAGTAGAATGTACAGCGTCTCTAACTGTTCGTTGAACTTGGCCATCAACAATCTGGAGTCTTTCTTCGGGAGTGCCGACTGGTCTTCCTCCACCACTTGGTTACAAAATGTGCAACGGAATTCTTGTGTCATCATATCGTATAACTGGTCTGCCTGAAATTTTTTATTTAGATAACATGCAGCCTTATTGCGCAAGTGAATTCGGCAAGGCAAAGGATTTGATGCCATCAATCGACCAATCATGTGCGAGATGAAAGATGCGATGTGGATTGCCGTCTATGTGATTGGTCGATTGATGGGGTCAAATCCTTTGCCTTGCCGAAACTTACAGCTAAAAATAAGCAGACCAAGGACAGTAAAATTAACAGTCAGCCAATTAACAAGTCTTCACTTAAGAAATATAGAAAAAATCTACGGACATTTCAGGAGACATCAATAACAATACCTAGATCATCAAATGAAAAAAATATTGAATAACTTAAGTGATACCAGTGTTTTATAATAAATATGTAAAAACATTGGTATTACATATCTATATTATGTATAAACTCCATTTGAAATAACATTAGACATGTTTCCAAATCTTTTTACAGTCCGTTCAACCGATTTTGAGTTCTATCCCGTAAACATATAAGGATGACATAAAAAGCATAAAACTGTTACCAAAACCAACTGTTTACTACAGCTACCATTTGTCGTATCACCAACGCAATAGAATTCAAAATCGGTTGATCGGGCTGTAAAATGAGCTAATTTAAACGTAACGTAATCGCAAATGGAGTATAGGTACCTATAATTTTGGTTTGTGTCTCTTTTGGCTTAATAACGGCAGGGGAATATCTACAATAGGAAGTGGCTGGCTGGTGAATTTTATAAATTTAGCCTGGTCCGATAGTGTCCCAAGGCCATGGTAAAAATGGTTTATCTCAATAGCGGAAGCAGTCATGTTTTAAATAGATAAGCCCATAATGATGTCTCTTTTGTGTGCCCTCACACTTTGTTTTTTTTTAGAATATTCAAATGGGTTTGTTAATAAAAGCAATACATTTGTATGCATGAAAAAAATAAGTAGTTACTATTAGAATGGATATAAACTATAATGTGTCATTCTGATGCACCTAGCTATAAGCTATCCATTCTGTAGTCTCTAGTAGTTTTGTGTGACAGAATAACAAACATCCATGCATCCTCAAAAACTGTCACGAATTAATAGTAGGTAATAAACACGTGAGTTTCTCAAGTAGACGTGGACGGCCAAATCCGAAGATTAACGAAAAACACTCAAAAAGGAGTCTCCGGCCCGATTTTGATAAAAACTAAAAAGCATTTTGTTAAAAATTAGGTCTTTCCTTTATCATCATTTCAGCCGAAAGACGACCACTGCTGGACATATGCCTCCCCCAGGCGTCTCCACATTGACCGCCCGTACGTCTCGCATCGATCGGATCCCCGCACCCTTAACCAGCAGCCTAATTGCGTAAGTGAATTTTGCAAAGCGAACAAGTCGATTCCTTTCCAAAAACGACTTTATGTATTAACTAGTTGTTGCCCGCGGCTTCGCTCCCGTGGACCACCACACAGGAACCGTTTTCAGGATAAAAAAATAGCCTTGTTACTCGGGAATAATGTAACTTTCCATAGGTGAAAGAATTTTTTAAATCGGTCCAGTAGTTTCGGAGCCAATTCGGTACAAACAAACAAAAAAATATTTCCTCTTTATAATATGTATATATATGTATTAGTATAGATATGCAATACGTAAAGTCGTTTTTGGGAAGGAATCGACTTTTTTGCTTTGCAGAATTCACTTACACAATTAGGCTGCAGGTTATCGGTCCAAATAGTGGGAGGCCTTCCAACGCATCGTCGTTCGGTTCGCGGTCGCCATTCCAGAATTTTTCGGCCCCATCGGCCCTCCGATCTGCGAGCAATGTGCCCTAGCTGCCCACTGCCACTTGTGTTACGCAATTCTTCGGGCTATGTCGGTAACTTTGGTTCTCTTGCGGATAACCTCATTTCCATTGCCCTTTGGGTGACTTTAAGCTTTCTGATAAGGCCCATTGTCAGCGACCACATCTCGGTCCCATAAGTAATTACTGGCAACACACACATCATACATTTTTGCTGCCAAGTAAACGGTCATAGACTTTTGTCTTGAGACACTGCGATAAATTGGACGAGAAGATACCTCGCAAATTCCCGAACGCCACCCAGCCGAGTCGGATCCGACGGTTGACCTCTTTCTCGAAGTTAGACCTACCCAACTGGACCGTTTGTCCCAGGTAGGCATAATCGTCTACAACTTCGAGTGTAGAGTCTCCGATCTTGATAGGAGTGGGTGTAACATGGGCATTCACCATGACCTTGGTTTTGTCCATGTTCATTTTAAGACGCACTCTTTCGGAAGCTCTACTGAGGTCATCGAACATTGTTCTGAGGCCATCCATGGTCTCAGCCATGGATGGCCTCAGAACAATGTCGTCGGCAAACCGAAGGTGAGTGATGTACTCGCCATTAACGTTGATGCTTAGTCCAGAACCTTGAAGACATCCTACATCGCAGCAGTGAACAGTTTCGGAGAAATGACGTCTCCGTCTCACACCGCGCTGGAGAAGAATAGGTTCCGATATCTGATCCAGAAGACGGACTAACATGGTGGCGTTTTTGTACAAACACTTCAACACCCCAATGTACCGGTAGGCGATCTCGCACCGTTGCGTTGGAGAGACTGCAGTATTAGCCCAAGTCTCGATCGAATCGAAGGCTTTCTCCTAGTTCACAAACGATCGCAAGCGTATGTATTTATTTATTTGTTAAAACTTCATGCAACATACAGGTACACAGGCGGACTTAATGCCTGATGTATGTGGTCTACGGTGCTAAAGCCTTTCCTTAAAGGTATTTCCTTAAGGGCCTACATACGCTTTAGTGCCGTAAAACGGTTACTTTTTAAAGCATACTCCTTAGTAACGGCTAGGTTAAAAGTTTTGAAAAAAAAAAAAAAAATTATTATTGATTCATGTACACAATTTTAAACACAAGGTTTTTTCGTATAACTAATAGTTTTTCTTTAAAAAAATAATTAACAACACGATATATTTTCGCTATTTTGGAAACTCCTCCAAAAAGACTTGGATGTTTAAAAATATTTTTACACAGAAAAATTATGGCTGGTATTTCTTTATAACTAACATAGCATATGTAAATCAAATAATATTGTGCAAATAAAACTGTTCAAAAGGAGATTCAATTTTGATATTTTGGCATCGAGCGGGCGCACGGCCAGTACTGCGTAAGCATTGGGGTGTATATATCGCCTTAAGTTTGCCATATGTCATTACTTCTTAAATTATGACTTTATTAGTCCTTTCTTGTTTAACTCTCGGTTTTCAAGTCATATTTCGCGGGTCTGTTGGCAGAAATTTATTTTCTTTTCAGAAATAAGCAGTGCACTTGTACTCTATTGTCTTGATGTGTTGTCTTTATGTTTTATACTGTGTGTGTACATTAATTATTAAATAAATAAAAAATAAATAAGTACCGACTTAAGATAAAAGAAATACAACTTACTTCAAGATCTGTGAATGTTTTTCCACACGATGGGCATTTGAAACTGGCGCGACTGGTAGCATCGCGTTCCTCTGTCTCCATACGTTTGCGCATAAGATCTAATTTGTATTTGACTACGTTTACGAATGTTTTGTAATTAATAAAATAATAGTTGACTTTCTGTGCTTTTCCGTCAGGTCCTGGAAATAGAGAATGAGTTTGAAGTAATGTAATTTTATTTTTTTCTATTCAAGGATTGTAGGCATAGCAATATTACCAGTGTCTTTCGACGGAAAGAAAGAAATTGAAAACTTTCATTTTTTAGTTTGCGTGACACCTGTGCTACAGTCGAGCGGTTTCATGTTAATAAAAAAAAAACACTAATTAACTGGCATTACGAACAGCAGGCCCCATAATATAAAGAAAATCACTTTAAATAACTGGCATTACGAACAGCAGGCCCCATAATATAAAGAAAATCACTTTAAATAACTGGCATTACGAACAGCAGGCCCCATAATATAAAGAAAATCACTTTAAATAACTGGCATTGCGAACAGCAGGCCCCATAATATAAAGAAAATCACTTTAAATAACTGGCATTACGAACAGCAGGCCCCATAATATAAAGAAAATCACTTTAAATAACTGGCATTACGAACAGCAGGGCCCATAATATAAAGAAAATCACTTTAAATAACTGGCATTACGAAATGCAGGCCCTATAATATAAAGAAAATCACTTTAAATAACTGGCATTACGAACAGCAGGCCCCATAGTATAAAGAAAATCACTTTAAATAACTGGTATTACGAACAGCAGGCCCCATAATATAAAGAAAATCACGTTAAATAACTGGCATTACGAACAGCAGGCCCCATAAATATAAAGAAAATCACTTTAAATAACTGGCATTACGAACAGCAGGCCCCATAATATAAAGAAAATCACTTTAAATAACTATCATTACGAACAGCAGGCCCCATAATATAAAGAAAATCACTTTAAATAACTGGCATTACGAACAGCAGGCCCTATAATATAAAGAAAATCACTTTAAATAACTGGCATTACGAACAGCAGGCCCCATAGTATAAAGAAAATCACTTTAAACAACTGGCATTACGAACAGCAGGCCCCATAATATAAAGCGAAATCACGTTAAATAACTAGCATTACGAACAGCAGACCCCATAATATAAAGAAACTCACTTTAAATAACTGGCATTACGAACAGCAGACCCCATAGTATAAAGTAAATCACTTTAAATAACTGGCATTACGAACAGCAGACCCCATAATATAAAGAAAATCACTTTAAATAACTGGCATTACGAACAGCAGACCCATTATTATAAAGAAAATCACTTTAAATAACTGGCATTACGAACAGCAGGCCCCATAGTATAAAGTTTCCAGAAACAATATGCATCCGTGATTTTGCTTCGTTCTTATTCATAGACATGCGCTGGTTGCTACCTACTACTCATACTCATATACCTACATACTACTCACTCATTTGGCACGATAAAGTTAAAAATAATAAATAGTTACCTACCTGTTTCCATTTTTAATCTCACTTGGATGAATTTATCATTTTTTAACGTGGCTATCCGGGCCCGTAACATTTTCCTTTCGAATTTTAGGAGTTCGCAAATGTCATCTTCTTTCATGCCTGAAAATAAAAGAGAAGTTTTAAAATACATCATCATCTATGTATATAAAAATCAATTGCTGTTCGTTAGTCTCGCTAAAACTCAAAAACCGGCCAAGTGCGAGTCGGACTCGCGCACGAAGGGTTCAGTACCATTTTCGCTAAAAACGGCGAAAAAATCACGTTTGTTGTATGGGAGCCCCACTTATATTTATTTTATTCTGTTTTTAGTATTTGTTGTTTATAGCGGCAACAGAAATACATCATCCGTGAAATTTTCAAATGTCTAGCTATCACGGTTCATGAGATACAGCCTGGTGACAGACGGACAGACAGACAGACAGACGGATCGCGGAGTCTTAGTAATAGGGTCCCGTTTTTACCCTTTGGGTACGGAACCCTAAAAAGTAGGTAGGTTGGATAGGGTAGGTAGGTAGGTTAGGTAGGGTAGGATAGGGTAGGGTAGGGTAGGTATGGTAGGATAGGGTAGGATAGGTAGGTAGGTAGGTAGGGTAGGGTTGGTAGGATAAAAGTACAATGGTTTTGTTATTTTTATGGCAAAACAACGTTTGCCGGGTCAGCTAGTCACCAATAATAATAAATCTGTAGCAAAGTCGTTTTTCGAAAATATTTCCAATATACCTACCTAAGTAGCCATGGTGTTAAAGGATAGGTAAGCAATAGAACCCATTTCCAGCATATTTGAAACTGTTGTCTGTTTAGTTGCGAATTAAGTAAGCGACAACGGAAGAGTTTAAAAATAAACTTTATTTGATCCCAGTTACAGCAAGACGGTAATTAATTCATCTAACAAGATATTGATCTTATATACTAACTTAATTGCTAACGTAGTACATCCACAGCGTGATCAGATTGACGCATGTTCTAGATAATTATAAATGCTGATCGCGCAGTGGGGAAATTGAGAAATAATAATCTAGTAAATACTTATTGTCTGACAAAGCTAATATTGGTAGGTTGGGGTTCCTTAACTCCTCCCTCCCTAAGAGAGAAATTATCCGAAGGTGTCGCAGACGGTTTCGGAGAATTTCGACAAAAGTTTATGAACTGAAATTTATACATTATAAAGATAACTATTGCTATTACAATAACCACATACTCTAAGATGGTCCATATACTAATTTCTATTGTCACTGTTCGTGTCGTATCGTCTATTTCACCAAATTTTGCACTTTGTAACACTTCTTTCACATCACTGAAGTCCACATTTCTTAGATCCACTTTCTTTGATCTTCTCTGGATGTCCTGTTGTAGGTCTGGCATCTGGATCAATGGCAGCTGGAGACTGGAAACTGTAGTGTTTGTGGTGGCGGCAATGATGACTTCGCCTATTTGTGTCTCGCATTGTTGGCCAGGTGTCACGATGTAGGTCCCAAGGATAGTGTACTTCAGGATTTCTGTATTGCAATTCTCGGTGATGATGAGATTTTCCTCTGAGTAAACCAACCATTGGTTGTCGGTTATTTTCTGTGTCTTAGTTTTTTCTATTTCAATATGGTTCTGTATGCAGTTTTTGTAGTTGTTCTTCATCAGCATTATTTGTTCAATGCAGGTCTCGGTTGGAAACTGGGCTAAATTAGTTTCAGCGCAAAGGAATTTTCCATTTTCAATCTCAGTACATGGACTTACCACGGGCATGTATTTCAATCTATTCACCATCAGGTAAGGATATTTGGGTATTATTGTAAAGGTATTTGGAGAATGGAATATAGGGATGGGTATAACCTTGTAATAATTATATGTTTCGTTATTTATTAGGGGAACTTCTAAAACAAAAACTAACTTGTTGTTATTTATATATGATTTAAGTATGATATTACGTTCTAATTTTATTAAATTATGTTTGTTTACTGGGTATATTGTTCTAGCATGTTTAGCAATGACTTCTAACGTATTATATAATTCTGTACTATTTATAATGGATTGGTGCAATGTATTCAGTTTGCTAAAGGCTATTGCCGTTTCAATCTCTTGTATGTTTTCGTAACAGGTTCGAAAGTTATTTAAAATTTGATACATAGTATTTAATATTTGGAAAAGTTTGTTAAACCTGAACTCATGTTCAACTAATTTTTCCATTTCATTGGTATGTAAACCCAAGTTTTTAATATTTGAATTTATTATTTCAGAGTCATTTACTAATTTATCAAAAGCTTTTTGCATTGATGATACTTTACGTTCGACCACATGCTCTTTGTTCTGTATCATTTGGATTTCTCTATCATATTTAATTGCATCGTCTTCATCCAAATTTCCTGTGATAGCTTTTACAAGTGAGCCTAATGGATTAAACAAAGCTCTTTTGTTTCTATAATGGAAAGGTAAGATTTGAAAAAATCTATCCTTAGTTAGTTTAATAAGATATTCTATTTGGCTTTCTATTCCTATAGTTTCGTTACTAAGACTATTTTCCTTAATTTTAATTTTCAAGTTAATAAAATCCCGAATATTATTATCTATTTGTAAGTGTAATGATTCTAAATCTACAATTTTGTATATTGTCCAATAACTATTCCTCTTCACTGCTACTCCCCGCTTTATCGCTGCTATCCCCGGATTCTGACCGAGGTTTTGGAGGTCCAGCGTGAGTGTTGGCACCACTAGTACCAGAAGTACCAGGCACGATCTGTGGA
Source organism: Orthosia incerta (assembly GCA_948252205.1). Taxonomy (NCBI): domain Eukaryota; kingdom Metazoa; phylum Arthropoda; class Insecta; order Lepidoptera; family Noctuidae; genus Orthosia; species Orthosia incerta. The sequence continues at coordinate 17,223,070 of OX411746.1, read as the reverse complement.
GGACGTTTTACATTTTTTAAGGCTACTCTAGTTTTCCTTTTCTTTACTTCTACTGGGACTATATTTCTTTCAACTTCACCTATTACTTTCGCTTTTTCATATCGAGGTTTTTCTTTGGCTTTTCTAATCCTAGTGTCTTTCATGTAAATATTATCGTCTGGTTCGAGTATCGGTGTCGTTTCGCCACCTTTTTTATTAATTATTTTAATTTTATCGGATTCTAATTTTTCTGTTATGAATTCATAGAGTATTTTAAGGCGTTTTCTATGATCTAACAATAATTTCTGAGTTAAGTTCTTCTCTCTATCCACGTTAAATACATTTTCGGAATAAGTGTGACCAAATACTAGTTCAAAAGGCGTAAAATCTGTTGCTGAATGTATGGTGTTGTTATAAGCCATGATGGCATAAGTCATAACTGATGCTGCATCTAAATCGCTTTTATCGTATTTTGCTATACGATAAATCTCAATAATGGTAGAATGAAACCTTTCTACTATTGCCATTGAACTGGGATTATTTGGCGTCCCAATATGAAGTTCAATTTTGTAAAAGCTTAACATTTCTTTAATCAAAGTATTGTTGAATTCTGTACCGGAATCGCAACTAATTTTTCTAGGCAGACCATACCTGCTGAAATATTTAATCAATGCTCTAACTATCTCTGGTGTACTCCTATTCGGTACCTCTATGGCTTGTGCTATCTTACTAAATGCATCCACCATAGTTAAATAATATTTCCCTTCAATATATAATAAATCCATAAAAGCTTCCTGAAAAGGGGCATCCTGGGTTTGTGTTAACTGAATGTGGGGTTTAATCGGCTTTCTATCATATTTCATGCGTTTACATGTTTCGCAAGCATTTATGATTGCCGTGACTGTCTCTTTCATGTTTGCCCACCAATAATGTCTTTTAAGTTTGGTTAAAGTTTCTTTAATACCTCTATGACATGTTTTCCCGTCGTGGTATTTTAAAATAACTTCTTTTTGATCTTCTTCAGATCCTGTCAAATTTATAACTCTTTCTGTACACTCGGTTAACTTAACTGAATCCTTTTTAAATAACTTAATTACCATGTTTGAAAAAGTTTTTCTAAAAGATGGGTGTTCGAAGTATATAAAGTACTTATGTTTTGGATCAATATACTCTTTCAAAAAGTCTTTAACTAATATATCGTTATTTGTCGGTAAGTGAACTTCGAGAATTTTTTGTTTATTATTTGAAATATCTTTTACGTCTAATTTATTTTTAAACCATGAATGAATTAAAATCTGTTTTGGTTTAGTATCGACAGCTTCGTTTAAACTAGGAATGCCTTCGTGTTCTCTATTTGAAACTGAGTTGGCAGTGACCCCATCATCAGAATCCGAAAGTTCTATCGTTTCTATTGGAGTTTCGGGGTCTTGTAATTCGCTTTCTATAATTTTTTGTATACGTTCCTGCCTATCTCCTATATTTACGAATATTGAATCTAAATCGTCGTCAATTGCATTAATCTTAATCCTAGATAAAGCATCTGCATTCGTGTTTTGAGGGCCTTTCTTATATTTTATTTCGAAATCGTACTCTTCTAACCTTAACCGCCATCGCGTGAGTTTACTATTGGGCTCTTTCAATGAATACAGCCAAGCTAATGGTCTATGGTCTGTAAATATGGTAAACTTATTACCATACAAATACGGTCGAAAGTGCTTAACTGCCCATATTATGGCTAAAAGTTCCTTCTCGATAGTGCTATATTTTACTTCTGTGTCACTCAGAGTCCTGCTAGCATATGCTACTGGCTTGTCTGAGCCTATTGATCCTTGTGACAATACAGCCCCAATTGCAAAATTCGATGCGTCGGTAGTTAAAATAAAACTTTTACTAAAATCGGGATACTGTAATAAAGGTGCGTTTGTTAAAAGTTTTTTACATGTTTCAAAACATTCCCTATACTCATCATTAATAATTATTTTACGACCTTTCTTTAAACAAGCTGTTAAAGGTCTAGTTATTTTTGCAAAATCTTTGATGAATTTCCTATAATAACCAATAAGTCCTAAAAAGCTTTTTATTTGTGTAACTGTTTCTGGAATGGGATATCTTAAGATTGCATCAATTTTATCATTATTTGGCTTCAATCCTTCACTTGTAATAGTGTGCCCTAAGTAAAGAACTTCCTTTCTAAGAAAATGTGATTTGTCGAGTTGTATTTTTAAATTTGTCGCCCGAAACCGATCAAAAACTGCTCTAAGTTTTTCTACATGCTGAGTCAGCGATTTAGAAAAAATTATGACGTCATCAAGGTATACCAGGCAATGTAAGCCCTGGAGACCTCTTAGAACGTTATCCATAGCCCTCTGGAATGTTGCAGGTGCTGTTTTTAACCCGAACGGCATCCTGTTAAATTCATAATGTCCTGAAGGTGTACTGAAAGCTGTTTTCGCCCTATCTTCTTCCTGGACCTCGATTTGATGGTACCCACTAGCTAAATCTAAGGTAGTAAAATAGGTACTATTGCCTAGCATATCAAATAAATCATTTATGTTGGGCAAGGGGTATTTGTCATCGGTAGTAATTTCATTGAGACGTCTATAATCAACTACCATCCTCCATTTTTGCTGTCCTGATGAATCTAATTTTTTTGGCACTAAATGTACGGGAGCACTCCAGGGGGAGTGTGATTCCTGGATGATATTGTCCCTTAACATTTTATCTACCTGATTCCTAATTTCTTTCGATTGAATGGGAGGTAACCTATGTGCTTTAATATTTATAGGATCTTCATTCCTTGTTCTAATTCTATGTTTTACTTGATTTGTAAACGTTAATGGAATATTCTCACAATAAAATATGTCCTTATAATCATTACATAGCCCTTCGATGGTTTTACGTTCCTCAGAATTCATGTGGTCTAACTGTAATTTTTTTAAATTATCTGTTAGCATCCTATCTATTTCTATGTTATTTTCTGTAAAATTAATGTGAACAGATGGGTTCTGCCTGTAAGGTTCGACCGTAAAAGGTCCTGTTACCACTAAGGTTCTGGTTTCATCCGTATAATTCTGAATAACGGTTGATGCGTAACCTTTAATACACGTAACTAATGCGGCGGGCATTCGAATCCCTTCCGTAAATTGCTTAAAATCTAACACAGCTTCCCCGTTCAGTAAGTTGACTGGGAGTCTTACTCTAAGTTCACTACGAGATGGTAGATTATATACCTCTCTCATAGGCGGTGAATATATGATAGGAATATCAGTATTTTTTAAATGTAATATCTGATTTTCCATATTAATCTTTGCCTGTAATTGCTTCAGCAAATTGCTACCTATTAACCCATCATACCTATCGTCGACACTATAGACATAAAACTTATGGAACTCTTGACTTCCAAAGGTAACCGGTAATGGAATAATAGCCGTTTCACTATGAACACTCGATGCGTGAGTGCTAACAACTTCGAAGGGTTCATACTGTAGATAATTTTTAAAATATTTATTCGCTATATACGGGCTTATAAACGATCTAACACTCCCCGTATCTATCATAAAAACTGCCTTTAATTCTGGTATAACTATATGTGGTAAATTTAAGCGTTTATTACAATTTATTTTTATTCGTTCTCTAGGGTAGAGGCCGTTATGCAAAAATTTCCCGCCCCGGGTTCTTCAGGAGAAAATTCTTGGCACTCATTGTACGAATAACTTGAACTCTGTTCATTATTATTAGAATTATTTATGTAATTAACACGTCGCGACCTTGCAGTACGCATGGTGACATCAGTATTCGCACCCGACGTAGATGCTTGCGCTGCAAAAGACGGCGTGCTCGGTGCATGTGCCGCGAACTGTTGGTTCGGTTGTGCAATCGGAACAAATGACCTACTTGACTGCGGTGACGCATTATTGTTGTTTGTACGATTAAAATTGTCTTGATTTCTTTGAATATTATTATGTTGTTTATAATGTCTGGGCTGATGCGGATTGTTCGGTGTAGATGTGCTGTTTGTCGCACTATTCGGTACATGTGTACTTGATATGCTATGTGAATCTTTCTTTTGATTATTAGATTCAATTGCATTTTGGTTATTAGGCAAATTGGGTCTGTTATTTCTGCTAAAATTACGTCTGTCGTTTGTTTTCGACTCATAGACTGCCTGGAAGTTTTGTTCTTCTAAAACTATTTTTAATGCATCCTCTAACGTTGTGACGTCGCGCAAACGAACTAATCTAACTAAAAATGGCGGTAAATTAAACAAGAAAGCATTCATCGCTCTGTTACTATAAATGATTTGCTTTGCCTTACGTAGAGATTCATCAATGATAGTTTCTGATATTTTAGCAAATAAAACACTTCTCATCCGCTGTATTCTATGGCAAAAATCTAAATAACTTTCACCCTTATTTATTCTACACGATTCTAATTCCATTGCTAAACAATCCTCTGTGCGTGGATCACCGAAGTGTTGGTTTAACAACTTCTTCAGCTCGTCCCACGTACCTATAGCTTCTCTTTCGCCTACCAAACTGGCTGCTTCGCCTGATAACCTACTAGTTACTACATGAAATAAATATTCATTTTGGGCTGCGGTTCCTAAGAACGTAGACAAAATGTATTCACATTTTTTTATAAATAAAGGCAACATTCTAGTGTCGCCGCTGAATATTGGTATGATGTTAACCAATTCCTGTGGGACACGGGTTACGTTTTCCATTGTGAAATGTTATGAAAGGAGCAAACGCGGAGAGAAAAAAAAATCACACTAATGTGCTACTAAACTATCACTATTCTAAAATATTAGTACGTTTAAAATCTATGCAAATATTATTACGGCGTTGTCCAATCCCTAATAATACACAAACACATAGACTATTACAAGGTTGGGATATAGATGGAAGAGCTGAGAGGAAGGTGAAAAAGATTTACTCACAATTCCGCAGCTAGCTCCATGCTCCCTGAATTACTGCTTGGCTCCTGGTCCTCTCCTGGCTTGATGTGGCTTCTTAATGTATTTGTTTGTTCGGTGATCTCTGCTGAACCGTTGAAACGGACGTCGGCTGCTTCCCGTAGATGTGGATACGTGACAGACTGACTACAGAGATCCTACCGGCTGCGCCAATTAAGTAAGCGACAACGGAAGAGTTTAAAAATAAACTTTATTTGATCCCAGTTACAGCAAGACGGTAATTAATTCATCTAACAAGATATTGATCTTATATACTAACTTAATTGCTAACGTAGTACATCCACAGCGTGATCAGATTGACGCATGTTCTAGATAATTATAAATGCTGATCGCGCAGTGGGGAAATTGAGAAATAATAATCTAGTAAATACTTATTGTCTGACAAAGCTAATATTGGTAGGTTGGGGTTCCTTAACTCACGCATAGCGTAAAATGTACGAAAACAATGTAGGTAACTTTTGTACGAAAAATTGTGCGCAACTTGAAGTATTACTTAGTTTTGCATCGCAATCGGTTCACTCTTTAAAAAGATATATATCTATCTATCTAATCTAATCCAATATCTTTAAACAAGCAATTTTTGTATAATTTATGTATACATATTATCTGAATCTCGGAAACGGCTCCAACGATTTTCATGAAATTTAGTATGCAGGGGGTTTCGGGGGCGATAAATCGATCTAGCTAAGTTTCACTTTTAGAAAACGTCATTTTCTCTATTTACACCCGAGCAGAGCTCGGAGCTTAAAATATATGTGAAAATCAAATGTTTATTAATTACATACACGGATTTCTGACGAGCATGTCGACTATGAGGGCATCCTCAATAGTATAAAAGCCTCGAACAACAAGTCGTGCCAACTGCTTCAAGCTGCTGGGCACTTCAGTCACCAACCGTTCCTCAGTCATATCTGAAACATGAAATTGTGAATTATAATGACAAGTGCACCTTTCTGAAGTAACTGAGCGCATCTATAACACCTAGCTAGGCTCTGCAAGGAACAAATGATTTTATTCCTAATGGCATTCAATTACTTATAAACCTTTTCTTCACTAACATATAGGTACCAAGATGCAAGCAAACACGCTGCTTTCATCTCTGCGTCGGTGTTTGTCAGCAACGACATAGCTGTGTGGTCTAATAGATGGGCTAGCTATTTTTTCTTGGCAATTTTTCGTAAACTCTTCGATCTAGCTCTTGGACTAGACTTAAAAATAGAACTCATTTATATTTTCTAAGATACCTAAGACCCAACTAAATCTGTGACTTGGCGAAAAATTGCGACAAAATTTGGGAGAAAACAGTTCTTCGCTAGGTGCCCTAGTTTTTAACTGCCGACGGAAAAAGAGGGGTGTTATAAGTTTGACGTGTGTTGCTGGTGTGTAGGTATCTGTCTGTGGCATCATAGCTCCTAAACGGATGAACCGATTTTGATTTTTTATGTTTGAAAGGTGACTTTGTCGAGTGTTCTTAGCTATGTTTGATTAAAATCGGTTCCGAAATTCAAAAGTTATCCGCATTTTACTCTTTTAATCTGGGTTTTTTCTAGATATCGTGTCATAATTACGTGTTTCGATAGATTGTCGATTGAAGCGGTTCTACTACTAGGTATATTATATTGTTACAAGATAGGGCAACGCCATCTAGTGACGAGTAGAAGAACTAAGTAGTTACTAGTGGCGCCATCTAGTATCGAATAGCGGAACTAATCGTCTCGTGTCGAATGGAATTTTCCAGAATGTTCGAACCGAACATTCTAGAAGTTTCTAGTCGCTTCGGGAGCAGTGAGTTCGAAAGTCGATTGTTCTGGAAGTTTCTTGAATTATCTAGAACAGTATGGAACGTTCTAGAAACATCTTCGGTGCTATATAAAGAGCGGTCGGGTTCGTCGTGAGTCAGTTTCGATTCGGAAGCGACACAGAGCGATCAGAAAAGGAAAATAGTGCGAAGTAATAGAATTGTTTAAGAAGTGATTTTGTAATAAAGTCTGATTAATTGAAGTCTGCTGTTTAAATAATTTATCCCTGAGCCCCAGCTCGTAACAAATTGGTGTCAGAAGTGCGGGATAAATTATGCCGGTTCTACCAAAGGAAGAAACGGAGGGGATGCGCACCAGAAGTCAGCGCCAGCAAGACGTAGACCGGACGCGCTTTGGAGACGCTCCCTCACCATCATCAAGTGGACAACGAGACTCCCCGACTGCAGCAGCTCCCGCTCAATCGCCGGTGACCCCTGACCTCGCCGCCCTTATGGCTTTTATGCAGGAGCAGGCCCGCCGCTTGGAAGAGCAGCTGCAACGTGACAAGGAGGAGCAGGCTCGCCGTCAAGAGGAGCAGGCTCGCCGCATAGAAGAGCAGCTGCAGCGCGACAAGGAGGAGCAGGCTCGCCGTCAGGAGGAACAGGCTCGCCGTCAGGAGGAGCAGGCGCGGCGCTTGGAGGAGCAGCTGCAGCGCGACAAGGAGGAGCAGGCTCGCCGTCAAGAGGAGCAGTTCTTGGTAATAAAGGACCTCCGCGGTGCCATCGGGAAGGAGATGAAAGAAGTAAAGGACCAGGTCCAGCAACATGAGACCCGCATTGTCGAGATGGAAAAGACAATACGTGGGTTCAAGTCTGGAGGCGGGACCGTGGCAGCTGCGGTAGTGGCACCATCGCCTCGTGGTTTTAAAGTGCCACCATTCGATGGCTCTTCGTCATGGTCCGCCTACAAGATTCAGTTTGAGGCCGTGATGAAATCGAATGGGTGGACCAACGAACAGGCATTGACTGCTCTAACTTTGGGCCTCCGCGACCAGGCCTTGTCTGTATTAGAAGCGCTTGGACACGACGTCACCTTTGAGAAGCTTCTAGAAGCATTAGAAGCTAGATACGGTGACGCACACCTGGAACATGTGTTTCGGGCCCAGCTGAAAGACCGATCACAACGGGTTGGTGAAACTCTTCAGCAGTGGGCTCTTGATGTGGAAAAGCTGGTCCGAAAGGCTTACCAGTCATCACCGGTGCTGATCGACGGGAACCTCGTACAGGCGTTCACAGATGGGATCCGCGACCTTGAGGTTAGGGCTGCCGTAAGGCTAGGGCATTTCAAGAACCTTAAGGACGCCCTAGCTCACGCTTTGGAGGTAGAGGCAGTACGGCGGGACGAACGAAGTCACCGAATCAGGGAGGTTGCGACTTCACCCCGATGCTATGGCTGCGGAGAGAGAGGCCACATCCGATTGAGCTGCCCGAAGCGAAGGCAACCCCACGGTAATAAGCAGCCGCCAGTTAAAGTTTCACCAGACGTCCCTGCTGGGCAACAGCAGCAGGGAAACGAATAGACGCCAGGACTAAGGGGCGGGTGCTGGCTGGTGATGGAAGAGCCCCAAGGATCTCGATCTCACAATCCTGTGACGGGAACAGCCTGATCATCGAGGGCGAAATTAACAGAACACCTTGCAAGCTGACATTGGATACTGGAGCTTCTCGGACAGTTGTCAGTTTCCAATTAGCAAGACGGTTTCTTGGGAACTTCTTCGGGAGCCATGATGGTGTACATCTGAGAACAGCCACCGGTCAGCACATATCCGTCCGAGGTGAGAAGGAGGTTGACATGAAGTTAGGGAACAAAGTTTATCGCCACAATGTTATCGTGGCCGACATAGTGGACGACTGCATTCTGGGTTTGGACTTCATGCGGAAACATCAGTGTGAGATTGACGTTCATCAAGGAGTGTTGAAGTGTGGCTCAGAGGAAGTCTTCATGGAAGGTGCATCATCGGGAAAGGTGTACTGCGTCAAGAAAGTTATTCTTCGTCCAAGGTCAGAAACAATCGTACCAGTTTGTCTACCAGGAAATTCTGGTCGGGAAAACCGATGTGTACTTATAGAAGGATTAGATAACGATGCTTCATGGAAGATTGCACGCACCTTGGTAAGGGGAACTAGAGTTTCATCCGTACGTGCACTCAACACAAGTGATCAGGACCTAGTACTTAAGAAAGGCACAATGTTAGGCACTTGTGAAGGAGTGGTTTGGATGCGTAGATGCCACGAAAACCCTACCAACGCCAAAGTTCAAAGTACAAGATACGACGTGACTTCGCTTTTGAAGGACTCCCAGAATAACTTATCGGAAGAAGAAAAGAACAAGGCTAAGAAGATGTTGAAAAAGTTCGCCGACATTTTCTCGACAAATGATGCCGACATAGGGAAGACTGCGTTAGTTCAACACAGAATAAATACAGGCAATGAGGCACCAATCCGCCAGCGACCAAGACGTGTGCCAGTGGCACGGGAACGTGAAGTTGACGCCATGATCAAGGGTATGGTGAAAGATGGTGTGATTGAACCTTCATCCAGTCCATGGTGTTCACCGGTAGTGTTGGTGAAGAAGAAGGACGGCAGCATGCGCTTCTGTGTTGACTATCGCCGACTAAACGACATCACTAAAAAAGACAGTTATCCGTTGCCAAGGATCGACGACACGCTGGATACGCTTACGGGAATGAAGTGGTTTTCTACCTTAGATCTGAAGAGTGGCTACTGGCAGGTCGAGATAGACCCTCGAGATAAAGAAAAGACAGCATTCTCCACAGGAAAAGGATTGTGGCAATTCAACGTCATGCCATTTGGTTTGTGTAATGCCCCTGCCACTTTTGAGAGATTGATGGAGCGGGTGCTTACTGGACTGATTGGAGATGCCTGCCTTGTCTACTTGGATGACATAATCATCGTGGGTAGGAACTTTGAAGATCACCTCCGCAATCTGGAGCAAGTGCTGTCGAAGATACGAGGAGCCAATCTAAAACTAAGCCCAAAGAAGTGCGCGTTGTTCAGGCGGCAAGTGAACTTTTTAGGACACGTGGTTTCCGAAAAAGGTATTCAAACGGACCCGGATAAGCTCGTTGCCGTCAAGGATTGGCCAGTTCCAGAGAACAAAACGCAAGTCAGGGCATTTCTCGGTTTGTGCTCCTACTATCGACGGTTTGTGAAGAGCTTTGCTGACATTGCCCGACCTCTTCATAAACTAACTGAAGACAAGATACAGTTCTGCTGGAATGAGAGCTGTGACGTCGCATTTCAGAAGCTGAAAGAACATCTGTGCAATGCTCCCATCCTAGGCTACCCTGACCATGAAAATGAATTCATAGTTGACACAGATGCCAGCAATACTGGAATCGGCGGGGTGTTGTCACAACGAAAAGGAGATCAGGAGGTTGTAATTGCGTACTTCAGCAAAGCCTTATCCAAACCTGAAAGGAACTACTGTGTCACTCGAAGGGAGCTTCTAGCTGTAGTAAAAACATTGCAGCATTTCAATAAATATTTGTTGGGGCGGAAATTTCTCCTGCGAACGGACCACGCTGCGCTGAAATGGCTACTGCAATTTAAGAACCCAGAAGGACAGGTAGCAAGATGGATTGAATTACTGCAAGAGTTTGATTTCGTAATTCAACATCGTAGCGGAACGTCGCACGGTAATGCTGATGCTCTCTCGCGAAGACCATGTCCAGACCAATGTAAACATTGTGCGAGACAAGAAGCTAAGCAGGTAACACTAGTGCGGGTTTTGAGGACGGATCTTAGCGAAGAGTGGAAGGAAACCTTGCAGAGTGCTCAACAGGAAGACAGAGACATAAAACCGATCCTTGAATGGAAGAAATCAGGTGCTCCTAGGCCTCACTGGAGTGATGTCGCAGCAACCAGTGCCATCACCAAGAGTTATTGGGCACAGTGGGAAAGCTTGGTTATCCAGGATGGAGTTCTGTGCCGGAAATGGGAGAATGCTCGCGGTGACCAGTGTCATCTACAAATGGTCGTACCTAAAGTTAAGGTGCCGGAGGTCTTACAGCTCTATCACAATGAAAGTTCAGGGGGTCACATGGGAGTTAAGAGGACTTTAATCAAGATCCGAGAACGATTTTACTGGATCCATTGTCGAGAGGACGTTGAGGAATGGTGCCGCAAATGCACAAATTGTGCGGCTGTGAAAGGGCCACAAACTCGAAGCAGAGGGGCACTAAAGGTTTACAATGTTGGTGCACCGTGGGAACGTATAGCATTAGATGTTGCGGGACCATTTCCGGAAAGCCAAAGCGGGAACAAGTACTTCTTGGTCGTCATGGACTACTTCACAAAATGGCCGGAAGTGTTTGCAATCCCTAATCAAGAAGCCGTTACGGTGGCTGATAAGTTGGTTCACGAAGTGTTTTGTCGGTTTGGGGTACCCTTGGAAATCCACAGTGATCAAGGCCGGAACTTCGAGTCAGAAGTGTTCAAGGAGACGTGTCGTGTGATGGGTGCTCACAAAACCAGAACTACTGCTTATCATCCACAATCAGACGGGATGGTTGAACGATTCAACCAGTCACTAGAGAGATATCTTGCAAAGGTTGTGGAAAACAGACAGAAAGATTGGGACAAACACATTCAACCATATCTCATGGCATATCGCAGTGCTGTTCATGAAACCACAACAGTAACACCAGCTTTTGCTAATTTCGGCAGAGAACTACGATTACCTGCAGATCTCATCACTGGCATCCCACCTGAGTCTCCACGCAGTATAACAGATTATGCAAACGAACTACGGAACAGGATGAATGATGTATATGAGCACATCAGAGAGACAGGTCAACAGATGTCTGAGAAGATGAAGACTCGCTACGATCGGAAGGCGAACAATAAGGGCTTCGATGAAGGATCACTGGTATGGTTACATAACCCGGTACGCAGCAAAGGAAAATCGCCTAAATTGCAAGCAAAATGGGATGGACCATATCGCGTAGTTACCCAGATTAATGACGTCACCTACCGAATTCAAAAGGGACCCCGAGGTGCATCAAAGGTCGTTCATGTGGATCGGTTGGCCCGTTATCATGGGTCTAACGATGCTCGGGACGAGCATGTCTAAGAGGGAGGCAATGTTACAAGATAGGGCAACGCCATCTAGTGACGAGTAGAAGAACTAAGTAGTTACTAGTGGCTCGTAACAATATGTAGCTTAAAAAACATAAAATAAAAATTAAATTAAAAACCCCCGACACAAAAGAAAGAAAGATAATTGTGTTTATTGGCATTCAAAACAAAAACCACCTTAAAATGAAACCTTAAACACCTCAAAACCACTAAAAAGCAAAAAATTACCCTCGTACTCGCGTCGGGGAACCGCTAAGTAAATAAAATAAACTGCTGTACATGTTGACAGAGATATAAACGTGGTCAAGCTAGAGAGATGATCCCCAGACCAGCCACCTATAAACCCTTCTAAATTTTGAACCAGTGACCGACAAATTCAGATATTTGGCTGCGATTTTTTTTATGTTATAAAAATTTAAATCCCTGATGGTGGCCATGCCACTATCAGTCACACCGGTTCAAGCAGTATGTGGGTCGATAATTTTTTTATTATCAGCAAAACGGGCACCACCTATTGTTCGCCTATTTGACAATCCTTAACTTGTTGGCCTGGTTGGCAATAACTTAGGTAGGTACATTTATTTTATTTATCTGCGCTTCATACCAAGGGTAAATAAATGAAAAAGAATGCATTTTCATAAAAACAATTTTATTTAATTATTTGGGTAGGTACTTACATTATTTTCATTGACAAAATAATATTAGGTACATCGTAAAACTGTAATCAATACGTACATAAATAAAAGTATTCTAAAAATTAAAGATGCCTATATATTAACTGTCAGCGTTACGAAAAATATTACAATTCACTCTTTGTATATATAGAACATTTAAATTGTTTGGCAGTATGTACACTTTATTTACTTTGGACATATCACTTTAAACACATATTGTTATCGATCACTAGGGAGACATTCAGTCCAATTTTGTTGCTTAACTATCCTACTTTATTTAAATCATATCCGCAATTCAATTCAGATTTCTTTTATACATTCATAATTCCTTTTCAAAACAGTTAGTTAATTTTTTTCTGGAACTGGGCAAGTTTAGTATTAAAGTTAAAGGGTTCTGTAAATCAGACTATTAAAGAACTGGTCAAAAGCTTGTCAACTGATTATTGTTAAATCACAAATGCAAAAACTTAATAACTTGAGTGGGAGACAGAGCCCATCAAAGCCTACTTTCAAGTCTTACAAACATCATAATCATGCAAACAATATGCATGTTTATTTTTGCTTAACATAATTTAAGACTTCATACAAGGATGACTAAAAAATTCCATGAATTGAGTTGGCATAACTTAATACTATAAATTCAAGACTACATAACTTACAAAAGATTTAACTTTTTCTAAATAAAATTTACAAGAAACAACTAAAGGCTAGCCTACATTAAATAAGAACACCAAAGTACTAACAAAAATCAGTCTTGGATTTAATGTGAAATTGAAAAATATAAAATTAGTTTGCCACTTATGTATGAACATAATTCCTTATAAAATAATGAATTATTTTTACAAATTGACCAATAAATTCAATTGCTTGCATGATGGAAATTATATTACTTAAGTACAAGTATTTATAAATTCTAAGGGCAAGAAAGTTCATAAATGTTTTAACTGGGATAGATTAGAACAGGTATGGATATTTTTATTCAGATTCCTTGTTTTTTGTAAGTCATTACCCCAATTAAATGACACTTGGTGGATACTAATAAATAATTAAAGTAAGTCCTTAAATTATTATACAATTCGTTTTGCCTACACTCTAATCAATCAAATATACACTTTCCATTCACTCTGGGTGAGTTCTTTCCAAAATAAGTTGAATACTATCCAGTGTTTGGTAGATAATTCTAAAGTTGGGGCGGTCACTTGGACTGTTATTCCAGCACTGTTTCATCAAATCATACACACACCGGGGTGTATTATCGGGACATGCAAGAACATTCCCATCTTTGAGGAATCTCACTACTTCTTCATGTGTCATACCAAAATAAGGTTGAAGGGCAAATGAAAATATTTCCCAAAGACAAACTCCATATGCCCACACATCTGATTCTAATGTATACTTATTATACAGTATGCTCTCTAAAGGCATCCATCTCACAGGGATAGCATCATGCTCATCACCCTTGTAGTAGTCTTGCAAATATATTTTGTGGGACAATCCAAAATCTGCAATTTTCACCACCATATCATCATTGATAAGGCAATTTCTCGTTGCTAAATCTCGATGGACAAACTTCCTATCTGATAGGTATACCATACCAGATGCTATCTGTCTAGCAACATGTAGAAGATCCAAATGGCTGAGCGGAGTAACAAGCAATCTAAGATCTTCCCTGTTTTCAACAGGTGGGAAATTGGTGGCTGTGCTACAAGCTCTCAAATATTCATTCAAATCACCCTTGCCCATAAATTCAAACAATAAACACATTGGACGTCCAATAGCACACACACCAAGTAGTTTTACAATATTTGGGTGATCAAAGTCAGCTAACAAACAAGCTTCTCTTTCAAAATCCAATTTTAAATCATGAGAAGCCTCATCTTTGAGCATTTTAACAGCAACAATAGTAAATTCCTCTTCAGGGATTAGTCCAGGAGCTTTAGCTTGAAACACTCTTCCAAAAGCGCCTTGTCCTAAATCTCTGATGTATATTATATTATTTCTTGGAAACTCCAATTTTTCCAATTTAGGATTCAATTGTGCACCAGTTGTATGGTATGCTAAATTACTAGGCAGTTTATCCAGGTCTATGTCCATATTGGGTATATTCCTGCGACTTGATACATTACATTTAGAATAATGATTTTTAACAAAATAATGGCACAGTAAAGCTATTGAAGCTATTCCCAAGACACATCCAAGGCCACCAATTGAGAGCAACAGTACAAATGTAGGTGTAAAGTAATTCTCCATAACAATATTATTTGGTCTATTACTATTGTCAAATTCATCACTTGTGTTGGCACAGGATGGGATATCACAATGTTCCCATCGCACATCAGGGTCCATTGTGTAGCACCAAGGCTTAGTCTCCTCACCTCCTGCATTCCTGCAATAATTAGTGGCATTCTGAACCTCTGGGAAAACTAAAGGAGGTCTTGTATGTTGATGTGGTGATTGCGACTCCCAAGCTTGACAGGCTAATCCAGTTTCTGTCACATTCATAGTGCCTTGGTAGTAGCGTCCATTATCTCTATAACATGTTGTTGTAACTTGACTGTAGTCCATATTTGTAATTCCAACATTATTACATGATACTTGTAGACCTTTTCCTGAGAATTTTGGCAGGTTTTCACATTCTGGAAACCGAAAATGACCTCTATTTTCAAAGAAAACTCCGCGGCGTTTTTGTTCTTCAACAACTATCCAATCATTGTAACAAAACTGCATTTTAACAGCCATACAGTCTTCTAAACAAAGTGGCAGTGCAAAATAGCCTACCCCATCTTTATCTATGCACTTGGGGAAAGCATAAGCACACAACAGTCTTTCAGCCCTACTTCGACAGGGCTCTTTCAGTTTCGATATCATTTCTTTCCAAAGTCCAGTTGTAATTTTTTCATTGTCAAATCCTCCAGTTTGGTTATACCATACGTACCCAGTTGAATATTTTTTACATATTTGTCCATTGTATGGTCCACAGTATAGATGCACAGAATTTATAAGAAGAAGCACAATAAATAATTTGTAGTGAATGTCCATTGTTTTATTTTACGGGTGATAAATACTCGATGTATGTGACATTGGTTACTTGCATTTTACTGTAAAGCTAAATACAACATGATAAAACACTTGGACAATGGCGGACGTAGTTATTTTATTATGTATTGATTTTAGCTTCTCAAACGCAAAGCAAAAGAAGCACAGTGGACGAACAATTCAACAATGATGAGCAATCCGATCCGATAAATGTCACAACATGACAACACTCACACCTAAAAAATTACTAAAAGTATCAACAGAGATACTAAAATCGAATTATTTCCGGGTAAAATGATATAAACGTTATAAAATAATATTAAAAGTACTAGTTTGAGAAAGCCTGAATAATAAATTTTAGAAACGTTAATACAAAATGGTGAAAATATTAATTTTACTTATTTAAATTTAGTCGATTTTACACACAGTCGTGTCACAATAAAATCTTTAGCATGGCAATACACGTTTTATGTTTAGAAAGTTGGTAAGGTGAATGTCAAAATAATAGAAAAGATACGAACCGAGTTAAAAACTTGTGAATGGCTGCAATTGAGAAAGTTAAAGTCGTCGTTCTTGGTGATTCTGGTAAATGAACTCTCACTATATGTTATTACACTGCCTGTATAATTGCACTGATAAATACGTAAAAAATACACTAATTTCACGGTCTAACTTGTGGTTTGCCAACATGACTGTAGCGGGTAGCCATGACACCAATGAGGGATAGCCAACCGTTAAGACATGTTTATTTTGGCGGGCAAACCTAAAGTGATTGCTTGGAGAATGTTTATGTTATAGCTTATCTATATTTAAAAAAATAAACTTTTAATAATAAATTTAAAAAAATCTGTTAACTGCAGGACAGCATTCTATTATTAAAATTACCTACATTTAAGGTGCTAAATCATAATTGTGTAACATATCATGTAATAACTGGCCACAATCGGGCCCTGATAACAGCGTAGCCGTGTTTATTGGGCATGCGAACTGCCATTTTTTCACGATAGGTGGCGCATCGTCACTATGGCTATTGAAAGCTGCCAAATTCATACATTTTGTAACCAATCATTCAGTAAATTTTAATTTTCACGAAATATGCCTATGTGCCAGGTTTTACCAACCCCGGTGTTCATTTATTGCCCAAAGATACAACGCTAAAAATACTGGGCAAAGGCTATACATATGTATAGGTTATGTTATGTATCTGTCAAAGTAACTGATTATATTTCTTGGTAATTTTCGGCGATAGTGGAGCTATTAACGAACCTACTAATAAAGTTCTACAGCAGGAATGTAATTTGCCTGGCCTTTAGAAGCTTGAGGGCTTTGATTGCCGAAAATAAAATAATACTTCTACCCTAAAACGTAAAGAATACCAACACGTTAAAGTAACGTTCTCTCATTTTTTATAAATTTTCCTACCATGAGTCAAGTAAGAATTAACTCGTTACTCTAGAACATATCACCGATGAAAAATATTTTATTATATAAAAGTCTGCTTCTCAATAAGATCTGCTTTTTTCCAGTTATCGTTGCTCCTCATTTTTTTAGTTCAATTTTCAATTCCATAAGCTTCCAGGGACAATACATATTAACAATAACTATGATAGACCAGTTTAAACATAAAAAATAACAAAAAACGTGATGTAAACAAACCAAAAACTTTTTGACAGCAGTCATTGCGCCGCCAGCGACATCTGCGCTACGCTTTTCGTTCACATCTCCATTCCCGGGCATATTCTTTGCTTGACATTTTCCCCACCTAACCTAATTTTCGAGTCGGAGTGTTCAATCAACATAATTTATACATAGCATCATCACCCTTTTTAATATTCCCACTGCTGGGACACAGGCAGGCCTCCTCTCTGTGAGAGGGAATGGGCCGTAATCCACCACGCGGGCCCAATGTGTGTTGTATCTATATATTTCAATGCCAGCCTCGTCTAAAGGAATGTGAATTTTATGCCCACGATGTATAAACACGCCATGGTTAACCGGAGTTGGCATTATAACTACCTAAAAAAATGCTCTTTACGCCTTAGGTTATATTTCAAATCATTTCCTCCAAATTGACTCTACCTTGAATCATCTCATACATACTTAGCTCTTCATTTAGTTACAGTTTTCCAATGTCATGGCAGGCTCTTCAAACTGACTTGGAATATAGGCCTTAGTTTCCACATAAAACTCATATTTGGATGACCAACAGATTTTGTTTCGTGTAATATCTCTCGCACGACTAGCGCATACGGACTTTGACAGGCGTAAAAGTTCGAATACACGCTTAAACTGTTTACTGTGGTACCCTTGTGGTTACCACAGTAAATAATACGCTATATTTAGCGTATTGTATTTAGCGTTTATTCGCGTTAGTTTTGTATAATTTTACATTCTCTATCAAAACACACGCGCCTAACGCCTCCAGGCTCCTCCTTCCGCTCTGGTCATCACTGATTTCTTTACTATCATGGACTTGTGGTTCACCCATCATCATGCTAGAACATACAATTGTTTAACATCCTCATTTGAAATATTTGACATGGCAACTTCTTCTTACATCTTGGCAGTATTTTCCTCAATACAATATGATTTTTCTGCTGCACCTTCGATCAATAATATACTGCACGTTCTTTACAAGAGTAACATCTGCGATGAAACTCGCTCCTTAACCCATCTGATGCGAACTCCATACCATCCTTGGAGATTTGGGGTAATAGTAACATTCATAACATAATTGCATCAAAATCATCATGATTGCACATTATACTCGTAAGATCCTTGCAATCACAGCTTTGCTTCCATTTTATACTTTTGCTTTCATGTCACTAAAATACTTTGAACAAAATATTTACATTACTTACTGAGTATTTATGTACAATTGAGCTGTAAATCTATGCGATTCGGATCGAAGGACCGATCCCGCGTGCGCGGGGTATCCTTTGCGTTGCATCGTTACAATCTCTATTCCCTATCTCGATCTTATCCACAGAGTACCTACTTTTATCTTATCCTATCTCGATTGCAAAGTCGGTCTTTGATTGGTTACAGACAAAAACTTTGGAATTGAGATAAGTACCTGCATTAGATGTAGGGCCTTAAACCCCTCCTATGCAGTCGGGTTGTTGTGCCGACCAAGGTGCCCTTGGTCGGGGCACCAACCGAAAAAGATCGTGTAGCGTAGACGGTGGTTGGCCAACCAAATTGGTCGCAAACGCATGCCTCCCGACTAAGATTATTGGAAGGTCAACTCAATCGGGTTGGCCTCCCACCGCCTACACGATCTCCCTTGGTCGGAACAACTGCCCGCCTGTGTAGAAGGGGTTGTAGGATACGACACGGCACGACAAATCTTTAATCATGGTTTATTTACTCTCGTGTTGGTTGTAAAACTTCCTTGTCTGTAAATTTCTTTTTTTTTTTGTTTCAGGTGTAGGTAAAACGTCGCTGACGTATTTGATCGCACACAATAAACCACTATTGTCACCGGGATGGACTGTCGGCTGTTCCGTAGAGGTCAAGTTACACAGGTACAAGGAAGGCACACAAGCGCAAAACACATTTTTTGTGGAGCTATGGGACGTCGGAGGCTCAAACGGACACAGAAATACTAGGAACGTGTTTTATCAGCCTACTCATGGTGCGTTTATGAATTAATCTTTGAATATTTCTGATATTCTTTACCCACAGTTTAAAAAAGGATAAGGTAAGTATCCTTCACCACCACACCAGTTTTCTTTAGCCAATGCTGCAAACAATCCTGAGTCCTAGGATGTTCTGCATCTGCGATTTTTATATAAGTAATAATACTGACACCTTGATATAACAACTGAGTTGTGTATCTAGGAATGGCGAATATTTAAGTTCTATATGTGGATCCATTAGGATTTCTAGAATATTGTACCCGTTTCGATTCCGTAAACGTGTAGATCGTAGAGCCCCCTAGGCTGACATTATTAGCCACAGCCAGAAAAGCAACGGTGTTTCACAACGGCTGCATTCATATGTGAAATATGTATTTGTGCCAAGGGGGCTTTTCATTGAACGCTTAAAATCAATAACATCTATATATAGCCTTTGTGTACCAAGTCACGTGTCGACCGCTCGTGTTGTTTTCGAGACTGTTTCATCTATTGATATGGAAAAATGAATAATAAGAATTGGAGCCTGCTGTTCCGACATAATGTACTGATTGACGAGGATAACGATCATGTTACATACATTAGCTTCTTATTAATATACTAGCTGACCCCCGCGGCTTCGCTCCCTTCTACTGGCTACCTATCTACCACCTACCTATCCTACCTACCTACCTTACCTACCTACCAACCTACTCACCTGCCTTACCTATCAACCTACCTACCCACCTAACCAATTTTTTTTTGTCGTGGCGAAATGCTTATGCATACTGCGCTACCACGGGGAGATAGCGCAGTTATGTGGGACCACTAAAACTCCACGGTGTTCTCTTGTGCCACTTATGGCGGGAACACGGGCACGCGTTAGCACTCACCGCAAACCCGCCGCGGCTGTCCGTAACCGGACCCTCCTCTGGGGAGTAACCCCCATCACCGGCGCAACAGAACACACTGTACGCCGTGACCACCCCAGGGACCAAACCAGCACAAGGGCGCCAGATGCCCCCTGTGTGGCGCCCTTGGTACCCCTGTAACAGGTCATGGTCAATGGCCCCGCCACCTACCATTTTTCGCCCGCAGAGGATAGGCAGAACGGCCAACGCTATACCGACACTCCTCCTCCCCTGCGGCCCCACCGCGTCCGCCATCAGATGGCGACCCCGTCCAAGCCGCGGAAGGTAAGAAGAGGGGCGCACCGCAATACCGGCACTCCTCTCCCACCGCGCCTCCAACCCTCAGCTGCGATGTCGTATGGGACCTGGGTCACTCCATACGACATTGCGGCCCGCCTCAGTTGCGATGGCAAAAGCCCTGACGAGCGGCCTCTCCTCTGGTTCCTCTTCGTTTCACCGTGGGTGACCAAGCCACGGTTACTGAGCCCTCCCGCCTCGACAATGCGGGAACCCACTAGGGGGTACCCTGCCTACCCTATCCTATTTACCTACCTACCAATTTGTTAAACTATTTATTTGAATAAGAATGAAATTAATACAACAATACGAATGTAACAAACTTTTGTTTCTACCGGACGGCGGCGACCTAATTAAATTTTACAACACAAAAGCTGCTATTGTGACTTAATTGATAGTTAGATATATTCTCTTTCAGACTTTTTTGTATGTAATAATGAGTACTTTAATCATGTAGTACATTTTTATAAACATTTTTATGTATCATCAATAGTTTTCTCAGCGCACGCCAAATAATGAATCTTATAGGCAAAATTTTGCTACTTTGGGTTACATTATTGCATTTTTCATAAGGATCTCTATTTAAAAAAAAAAATAATTATAGCGTATGTTACTCCGGAATTATGCAGCTTTCCATAGGTGAAAGAATTTTTGTAATCGGTCCAGTAGTTTCGGTGCCTATTCGGTATAAACAAGCAAATCTTTCCTCTTTATAATATTACTAGCTGTTGCCCGCGGCTTCGCTACAAACAAACTAAAAAATCTTTCCTCTTTATAATATTACTAGCTGTTGCCCGCGGCTTCGCTACAAACAAACTAAAAAATCTTTCCTCTTTATAATATTAGTCATCATCTGCCTAGCCTTTTTCCCAACTATATTGGGGTCGGCTTCCAGTCTTACCGGATTCAGCTAAGTACCAGTGTTTTACATGGAGCGACTGCCTATCTGACCTCTACAACCCAGTAACTGGGTAACACGGTGCCCCTTGGCAAGACTGGCGTCAGATCTCAAGCTTCTGACTACCTGTAACGACTGTCAAAGATCTTCAAATGACAGCCGGGACCAACGGCTTAACGTGCTTTCCGAAGCACGGAGGAAACTCGGTATGTTGAAATGGTCACCCATTCACTGACCGACCTCGTCAAGCGTTGCTTAACCTTGATAATCGACCCGTGCGGCTGTTATTATTTAGCCATTATATTAATAATAGTATAGATTATATTAGTATAGATTTATATATTATATACTATATTAATATTAGAATAGATTATTATAATGATAAATAACTAGCGGACGCCTCGCGGTTTCACCCGCGTAGTTCCCGTTCCCGTGGGAATACAGATATAAAAAGCCTATGTCACATAGGTATAGTGAACCTTCCCAACGGTGAAAGACTTTTTTTGAAATCGGTCCAGTAGTTTTTAAGTTTAAACGTTACATACAAAAATACAAATTTGTCCTCTTTATAATAGTATAGATAGGTAATTAAAATAAGCTATTAGTAGCAATGACACTAATTATTGCAATACTCTGATAAACTTTTAGTCTTACAGCATAGCAAATATTTATAAATATCCTAACGGTTTAAAAGATCAAATTTGCATATCTGTATTATTATTGTATTTGTTCATCGAGTAGCGCTAGACTGATAAATTCATAAAATTAAATAATCCTTACTGTTAGAGACAGAGGGTTCAAAATCGTTCGTTATTAGGATGGGTCAGGTTATAGCTATTACCGACTGTAAATATTTGTCTCCCACATTCGCATAATCCTCGGCACGTAAGTTGGCAAGAGTCGCTAGAGCCGTCCAAGTCGTTTTTAGATCGGTTTTGGTAGTGAAGCGGGGCACAGGGATCGTTTAGCACCGTTCCGACCGCGCGATTTATTGGTCATTTGATTCAAAGATCGACTGACCAATCCGTCACGACCTCGTTCCGTTCGCTGTATATGGTGGTTGGTCAGTTCAGGGAATATGCGTAAACTTACCCCCACTATGCCAAAACCTTGCCAAGTTACATGCCGGGGTTTTATATTTATTGATTGGCGAATTGAACAAATCAGTGCAATTACAATTCTTTCTGCGCAGTCTATACGAAGCTCTGAGACAAGAAATTACAAGATTTTCTCTGATCATGATACTAGTATGTGCAAGTGCGTGCGTCGACTACATCATCGCTTACCATCAGGTGACATAGTGGGCAAACGCGAGCCTATCTTTAATAAAAAAAATAACAATTTCAAGAGATTATTAGGTATTATGATTGATTATCAAACCCTCTATCGTGGAACATTTCAAAGTCATTTTCGTCTCATTGACCTCCAATTCATATTTTCGCTGACGTGGACCCTTTGGGGTTCGATATAAGATCACTTTGGATATCACTGTAATAGAGTTGGACCAAAATTCATACACAATTTTACAAATTGAATTTAATTGTTACAAATTGAACAAATAAATGAATCTTTATCTTTATATATTTTCAGGTATTATTTTGGTGCACGATTTAACTAATAGAAAAAGTCAAGTTAATTTACAAAAATGGCTGTCGGAGATTCTGAATCAAGACAGTTCAAATCCTATGCCACATGTAGATGTGGATCCGGAGCAATTTCTCGGTTCTACTCAGGTAAGTCACTCTGATATATATGTCTTTACTAGCCGGGCGAGCACGGCCTCTGTGATAGGCTTGAGTCAAGCATTTTATCACGGTTTTTGCTCCCAAACTGTGTTCAGACGGTGTAATTAGCACCGTCTGAATCTTTAATTTCCCCTATGTATAAAGTTCCATCCAATTCACATCCGTGATCAAAAATGCTTAAGTGAAATGCTTAACTTTTAATTTCAGATTCCTATATTAGTAATTGGAACTAAGTTCGATATGGCAGAAGAGAAACAAAGAAAGAACCAGTACAGAAGGCTAGCTAGCAGTATAGCTGAGCAATGCGGCGCGGATGAAATATTCGTAAACTGTCATCAAGCGAGGTGGGTAGTTCAACGTTATTCTAATTCTGTGCGGTCGTGACTTACAATGATGGTACACCTAATGACGGTACAGGTCCCGTCACGTAAAAAGAACGCTGGCCTTGAATCTGCGCACTGAGCGATTTATCGATCAAACTGGTGGTATGAAGGGGGCGCGACGGGGGAATGATCCGCCAGTGTTTCTGTGCGCGCACGTTATTGGTTCGTCAGTTGACCCATGCTTCCCGCGCAGAGATCACGCTTCGTTCGCTCCCAAAATACAGTCGCACACAACATTTTTTGCACGACGATGGTTTCGAAAATCAAGGAAACAAAAACTATTTTTATAGTATTTATTGTTTTATGAAGAAAGAAGTTGAGAAAGGATTTGTTGATAATTTATAATGATGAGATATTTATAATAACAAGATCGAAATTAAAAATAATGCTCAAGTAAACATTATCTAATATAAAACCAGCCTCTTCCAAAGTACTGTAGCTAGTAAGTACCTATTATGATTCTACATTAAAACAATTACTCTTAAATTATATAACAATAACCTAGTACTTTAGAACGCGACTGTACCCATGCGCAGATACATCCCCTCCACTGTCGCTCAGCGTTCTTTTTACGTGACGGGACCTGTACGTTAGGCGCAGTGGCTGCTGCGTTGCGCATTGCGAGTTCGATTCCCGCACGTAACAAATATTTGTATACCGTACAGATAGTTGTTCCGGCTGGCTTGTTTATGTATTTGAGTTTAAATGTTTGTAAACGCTGCCACGCTATAGGGAAATTTCTAGTGTGTCATAAATAAAATAATAAATAAATAATCATTATGTTCTCATATATATATTTCAGATCGTTAGCTGCAGGCACAAGCAACTCCGTTAAACTGACAAGATTCTTTGATAAAGTACGTATTCAACAATTTATTTTTATGCATGAATTAAATAATGTTCCAAATCCAATAGCTTATTGAATCGGGGCAAACGACCGCGCAAGTCTTATCGCAGTTGTTGTATTCTCACATTGATACGATTAAATACAATATTATCAGCATCAAAATATGCAATTACCACTTCCGATTGCTTTTAGGTGATAGAACGGCGGTACTATTCAAGAGTGAGTCCATTCACTGATAAGCGACGTCTTCCACAGTACATTATGGCCACGTCGACCCCGCTTTCAAGTAAACCTACGCAGTATATGAGTCCCCGGTTCTATCATATGGACTGATCATGGTATGATCTTTGTTCTCTTGTATCATTCCAGTGTTTGTATTAAATTGGTTTTATGAAGCCAGAGTTTTATTTACACTAATCCTATAAGGGCTCCATTTGCAATAACATTAGACATTTTTCAACCCTTCTTAAGGTTGCCCTAGTCGTTCATTCTTCCATACAAACGTAGTCTGTCTGGCGAATACTCCACTGTTTGACGGTGTAAGTTCAAAATAAAAAATGATATCAATATGTCTCCTCATTATATAGCACTGTATGGAAACAAAAAAGTAAAAAAAAAATATGTTTGAAAATTATGAGCGTCGAAAGTTCCATATTTCAACACTAATTTTAACGCATCTTTGAGCGCAAATAAGTACCGTAAGAAGAAGAAAAATTGCAAAACAGTCACCATACAGGGATTTATTTTGAACAGATACATTTTGTCGTTTTTAGGGTTCCGTCCCCAAAGGGTAAAAACGGGACCCTATTACTAAGACTCCGCGATCCGTCTGTCTGAAACCAGGCTGTATCTCATGAACCGTGATAGCTAAACAGTTGAAATTTTCACAGATGTATTTGTGTTGCCGCTATAACAACAAATACTAAAATTTCAACCGCCGTTTTATGCGATAATAAGACCCCAGAAAATGTATTATGTCCATGTTTGTGTTTGTGTTGTTGATGTGCCTCAAATAAAATAAATAAATAATGGTACGGAACCCTTCGTGCGCGAGTCCTACTCGCACTGGGCCGGTTTTTTTCATGGTATCCACATTCTTAAAGGACTTTTTATAAAATTTCGCGGGCTCGTTTTCGTCCTAAATCATCATCCATTTCGCTACAAATTTGCAAAAGTATGTATTCGTACGCGAACTAACTTCTTGCTGATCATCACAGCATCTATCTCTTTCGCACGTGTTGTCGGATAAGATAGAATGCATTTTAACCCCGCGCACAAAATTGTTCGTGCCGTCGACTAGGGCAACCCACGGAGCACGAAACCAGGTTTCGTGCTCCGTGGGGCAACCATAATTAGTCCGTTCATCCGATTTTGAGTTTTATTCCATAAACATAAGGATGACATAAAAAGCATAATCCTGTTAACAAAACCAACTGTTTACTACAGCTGGCATTTTGTCATATTATCACTAACGCAATAGAAGTCAAAATTGGTTGAACGAGCTGTAAAACGAGATTATTTAAATGTTCAATGTTTTATATATTTTGCCTGTGCATAGTAACTTCTGTGCGTTTTCCTCATTTTACTTTATCTACAACTAGCAGGAAATAACAAGCGTGCTCCGTGTTACCACACGATTGCTGATTCTGTCCTCATTGATAAATTAACACAAATCCTTGGTTCGAGTGTATTCGATCATTTATAAAGTCAAAGTCAAAGTCAAAGATTTATAGCTAATCCATCGAAGGAAACAGGAACTAATGAATAGGCCTCCATGAATTTTTCATGAATTTCAAATTTAAAGGTCACAACAACATTTTATAAAAGAAAGACGATATAACTACCTTAATATTAAAATAATTTTATTGTAATTTCAGTCGTTTATGTACAAAGTTGGGTTATTTGATTCAGGAATCACATTTTGACTTAGGTGTAGGTAGGTTTGTTTGATTACAAAGCCCAAATACGAACGTAGTCGACTTGTAAGGAGGCATCTTGTCCGTCGTTGGAGTTCAGGTTCCAGGTGGGCAACCATTGATTTCTTGCATTCCAGAAGTCACGTGGGGCCTGAGATTAAAAAAATAATGTATTAAAATAAGTGCCATGAAAAATGCCTGATAAATACTAACCTAATTATTATTAAAATATATTTTTATAAACAAGCTTTTTTCGTATTCTTCTCAGCAAACTCTTTAATTTGATACCCCTATCATGGCAGTGCACAAAAAATAACTAGTCCGCCATCTTGGGGCGTCCGCCTTAATGGATTTAGAATCACGTCACTTAGGTAACCATGCATTGTCATCCAAACTAAACGCGTATGCAAAATTTCATCTTAATGAGTGGAGGGTAACTGCTTTCAAATTATGTTGCAAGATTTGACCCGAACACACATACATACTTTCCAAGGTAAATAAAAGCTTGTAAAACAGATATAACTAATCATGTCCATCCACATGATTACAAAGAAACGTAATAACTAGGACGATTAACCCCTGCTTTCTGTATTAGGGATTTAGAATGGAGTATATTTGACAAACTTTAACCTGAAAACCTGACATATTTTCCCATTATAGTAGGGTTTCGTTGGCAAGTTTTTAACTCCAAATTCTCAATGCAGATACGATAGTAAAATGTGACTATCGGCTTGATGATGCTTTTTGTCCTGTAAGTACACTTTTGCGGTATACCGAGCAGTTTTGTTTCTATTTAAACTTAGCAAAGCACTGCTTACCGTCGGCGATCCGTTCCACCAGGGCTTGGGAGAAGGATTGCTTACACCATCAGGGAAGAATCCGTTGGTGCCGCCGACTGCCAAGTTGATGATCAAGTAGAACTGAAACAGTAAAAAAAAATCAACATGTTGCTTTGATAATTAAGGTTGGTTGCAGCTGAATACAAGTGTTGTACTTGAGCGACTGCCTATGTGCCCTCCACAACCCAGTAACTGGGTAACACGATACACCTTGGCAAAACTGGTGTTAAATTTCATGACTGTCGAAAGATGAACCATTGACAGCCCAGCCGTATTGCGCAAGGAGTTTGACCGCTATCCTATCGACCAATCACACAGACGGAAATCCACATCGCGTCATTTATCTCGCATGTGATTGGTCGATTTGGTGGATTGGATAGCGGTCAAACTCTGCGCAATACGGCTGGGCTGTCAATGGTTCATCTTCAAACTGGTCAAACTCTCTTTGCGTTGCCGTCAAGTTGCCGTATTCACTTACGCAATACGGGACTAACGTATTAGCGTGTTTTCCGAAGCACGGAGGAGTCTTGGTCATTCATCCACGGACTAACCTCGGCAAGCGTTGCTTAATCTGCCAAAATCGTATTACACTCTAAAGGAATTCTTTGACGATAAGTACATTTTGACATTTAAATTCGTACCTGTACACAATACACACAGCACTTACAATTTTGACTACCGACCTACCTATGTTATTTTGTGATTATTATTGTTATCGCTGTTTGTTTTAATTTAATTTTTTATCTTATTTTAATTTATGAACGGAAATGATGACCAAATTGTTCCCACACAATCCAATATTATATCATGACAGTTACTTATTTAAATAAAGAATGTTGGACACTTGATAAACATGTTAAAATTAGTGTTTTGTTTAAGCATAGTGGTTTGTTTATTATTGTGACACTGTAGCACTTTAAAATATTTATATTGATGTGCCTTAGCAGGGTTTATGTATGAAACCTATATACTTGCAACGACTTTGTAAACGACATGAATGCAATAAATGATGATTATGATTAACCTTGAAGACCGGGCCTTGCGGCTGTTACAATTTAGCCACGAGCTCCTCAATAATGTTTGCGTCGATTAACTGCAATATGATACCTTAATCTAGTAAGTTTGTACCTTCTCGTCGAAAGGTGCCATTCTGCTGCCGTATCTCCATGGGTTCTCGATGTTAGGGTTGCTGTTGAAGCCTCCGAACTCCCAGAATCCGCCGTTGCCGGGTGTTACACGGCCGAGCTCCATGTCGTCAATGCTGAACCTCAAGAAATCTGCGAAGAATAACGCGGATTAGATAATATATTGTCACACAAACTGACAATTACTTTAAAATCCATTTTATCACACTAATATTATAAAGGTGAAAGTTTGTGAGTGAGTGTGTGTGTTTGTATGTTTGTTACTTCTTCACTCTCAAATGGCTGGACGGATCTGAATGCAATTTGGCACGCAGATAGATTATAGTCTAGAATAGCACATTGGATACTTTTTATCCCGGGAATGTTCCCATAGGATAAATTTTGACCTTCACTAGTGCGAAGCCGCTGGAAGAAGCTAGTAGATAATATTATAAATGCGAAAGTAACTCTGTCTGTCTGTTTGTTACCTATTCACGTCCTAATGACTGAAGATATTCAAACGAAACATGTGTGAATTGTGACATAAACCTTTTTATTTTGGGAGTATGTTCCCTTGGTATAATTTCCGACTTTCAAGCGGGCGAAGGCATTGACAATAGCTAGTATGTAGTAACTCTTTGACATACTTTGGGTCCATTCAAGTTGGTAGCGGTGGAAGTTGTTGTCGTAGCCAGCGGTGTTCCTCCTGATCCAGTGAGCACGTTCCCAACCATTCATAGCAGGGTAAGGTCCATAGTGTAGGGTTGAGCCGGCTTCCTGTTGGCAAAGATTCAGTTTATTCGATAAACCTATTTAAAGTAAATAAGATTCTTCATGGAAGGAAGCTTCGTTTGTTTCTATTGTCGATAGCTAAAACAAAAAAAAAATCAAATCGGCTCATCCAGTAAAAAGTTTTGAGGTAATAACACACACTAAAAAAAATATACAGTCGAATTGAGAATCTCCTCCTTTTTAAAGTTGGTTAACAAACGGAAAGGGCTTGTTAGACCTTTTTTTGGGCTCTAAGATGGACTTCACCAAACTGTCTCCATCCAACATGGTGGAACTGGTAAAGATATCTTTGAAATGGAATTAAACAAGGAGAAAAGCCCTTATTTTCGTGTGCAGTCATAAAAAGATGATGAGTCATGCCTGTGTGCCGATATGAACACCGTTCAATGTCATGCCGCGGTTGCCTCGGGACTCCACCAAGTCGATCTCTCCGGATGCGGGCCAAGTGCCGTAGGTGTTGTATGCTGGCATCAACCAGATAGCTGACAAAACAAAACAATATTATAATTTCCACTTGGAAATCTGTAAGATGGAACGAAGACAATACCCATAAGTAAGTCTTTTAGTTATTCTTTCATCTTTTTAGGATTTTCAAGGCGTCCGTTACTGGATATAACTGCTAGTATTATATTATCTGTGATATAACTAAATATGTTTCTCTCAAGCATTGACGACGACCGGTCCTGTGTCTCCAGCTAGCGGATTCTCGTGACTTTCACTAACTAGATCGTTGAACCAGCTTGTAATTTAGCCTTCCAAATTGTTTTTAGTAGTCTACTTAGTAGTTTAATAGCTGCTAACCTGGCCACAACCAATCTCCAGCAGGCATTTTGGCGCGAACTTCAACGCGTCCATAACGGAAGCTGAAGGAGTTGACAGTACGGATGCGTGCGCTCTTGATTGGGTTCAAGATGTTTGCAGCAGTGCCCGTACGCTCGCAACCCCACCATTGCGGGTTTGTACATCTGTAATATTATTCGTTTTTATAAAATATTTCTCACTTTAAAAAATCAAGGTGATGAGTTTGATAGCGAAAAAAAAACAAACAGTGAACAATAGGTAGATTTAAAGTTCTGTACTTTGTTTTTTTGCTACTGTTTGGCTAAGAATTGTTGCGGTTTAGAAAGCAGAGTATGAGTTAGTTAAAGACTTAAAGTTGGTAAAAATATGGTAGGCCTTTATGTAATAAATAGATTTGTGATTACTTTGTTAAGAATTATGCATTAGTTTATTTTTGTATGTTTAATTTGTGAATTTTATCTATGGGCCTTAGTTGCCTGAAAATAAATAATAATAAAAAAATAAAAACAAATATACTTTTAAACGAGCAATTCTTGTATATATGAATATATTATAAAATCTGAATCTCGGAAACGGCTCCAACGATTTTCATGAAATTTTGTATGCAGGGTAGGTATCGATCTAGGTAGGTTTCATTTTTAGAAAATGTCGTTTTCTCTATTTTCACCCGAGCAGAGCTCGTTCGCCCAGGTACTTCCTATTAAACTTTGACGCATTATTCGTTTCGTTTCATGGCAAAAATGTTTTCGTACTTTGATTCCAATATTATCAACAGAGGTCCTAAGTAGATCAGATATAAGCCTTTAGTACCTGCTCGATATTAAGTACCGCAAAAAAGCTAATTATAAAAATATTTTCAATCAGAAACCGATCATCATTCAAAAGGATTATCTTGGTATCTTATCTCAATCAACTACTTAATTAAAAGTGATGAAAAAGACGTGCGTTTTTGTTTATCATGCTTGTCAGATTGTATTGTATTGTTGATTAGCCTAGCATACTTAGTTAGTGCGCACTGCTTGTTGCGGTTTGGAGATAATTCCAGGGGATGTGTGTTTTCCTGTCTGGTTAGACTTGAGACTTCCTCGTATAGCAATATTTCCGATTGAGTAGTTGGAAAATACATACTTCGGGAAATACCTACTTCGGGCAATAGGTACCTACCTACTTTTTACAACTGAAGTCGGGGTTTTCTAACAAATCTTTTTGTTGGAAATCCCCAAGTTCTGATGGACAGTCCTGAGAGGCCACATAAAGATTTTGGCAATGAATCAATCGCTAAATATTTGATTTTAACACTTAGGTAAATATTATAATTTAGTTCCTGCATCATAATCTTTGAGATTTATTTATTACTAGCTTCTGCCAGCGGCTTCGCCCCTCGCGGGCGAAGCCGCTGGCAGAAGCTAGTGGTAACGTCAAAAATTATCCCGAGAGAACATATTCCCGGGATAAAAAGTATACTATGTGCTATTTTAGACTATACTCTATCTCTGTACCTAATTTCATCCAGATCCGACCAGCTGTTTGAGCGTGAAGTAGTAATCAACATACAAACTTTCGCGTTTATAATATTAGTGTTTCTTTCTTTTTATTTATTTATATCTACTTCATGCACAAAAGATACAAAGGCGGACTTAATGCCTTAGGCATTCTCTACCAGTTAACAGGGTGGTGAAAAGACAACATGGCAGGTGCAGTAGGTACCCATTAAATAATTAAAAAACTTATTATTAACATACTAAAATAGGTAAAATACACGTGCAATATGTATTGAATATGATATAGACACGACTTTAGTTACAATGATAAGGTCATCGTTTCTATTTCTACTAAAAACTAATGAGGATGTCGGTTTACACAGTGCACAACTGTGCATCCTCTATACAATGTGTCGCACTTTTTTCAATCCACATAACAAACGACATCCTCATTAGTTTTTAGTAAAAATAGAAACGATGACCTTATCATTGTATCTAAAGTCGTGTCTGTATTATATTCAATACATATGCACGTGTATTTTACCTATTTTAGTATGTTAATAATAAGTTTTTTAATTATTTAATGGGTACCTACTGCACCTGCCATGTTGTCTTTTCACCACCCTGTTAACTGGTAGCGAATGCCTAAGCCATTAAGTCCGCCTTTGTATATTTTGTGCATGAAGTAGATATAAATAAATAGAAAGAAAGAAACACTAATATTTGAATTTATTATTCGAAATTTGAACTATCGCCACCAAAAAAGTATAGACTTTCCACCTTTTCACGTTGTGCATTTTAAGTCACCATTTGTATTAAAAAGGTCCTAGAAAAAGTATGGGTTGCATTCGACTGGAATTTGAACTTTGATTTATAAGGCATAGAGTTTGTTGTTCTACGATTTTCTCGAATTCATATTTTATTCTGAAAATAACTTCTCACCTGTCAGCGGGTGCGCCTCCCTCAATGTTCAAGATTCCAGAACTGAGGAAGTTTTCTCCGAACTGGTCTGAAGTTAGAGTGGGACGGATGAACAGCCGTCCACTGTGTGCGAAAGAGTTCGAACGGTTGTTGTTGTAGTATTGGAACTCCCAGTTCTAGAACAAAATGTGACGACGTAATTAAGACGCCTGTATCTTCTAGTACCTATCTTAACACTAGATTGTGAAGATTCATATCATACTTAATTAGTACTGTTGAAATATTGACACTTTGAAGTAATTAAATAAAAAATCGGGAGTGGCTTAATTACGAAACACGTTAAAAAGTTCGAATAAATAATGCGCCTGCTTTCGATGAAGATTGATACACAGGAAATCTTAACACAGTTATAGAAATAGTTTGCCGAAAATTACACCATTGAGCACAAAATTAGAAGATCTACTACAAATCATAGAACGCAGATTGGCTTTTTAAACTAATTAAATGAGGCAGAAAAAAACATTTGTTATCAATACACTCGTATACTCACACCACCACCAGCTAAGGTGTTCTCGTGCTGCCATTTCTCGAGGTCGAAAGTCTCGAAGTCGTCGGCGAAGATCAATGCGCCGGAGCAGACTGTGACAGGAGCGTGGGTACCGCTGACCGTAGTAACACTAGGAGTGCACGCCGCGCCCAAAGACGCGACTGCTAAGACGCCCGCTAACACCGACCACATTTCTGTAAGTAATGTCACATAAGCTATAACTTACGACTTATATAGGTAGGTAGAGGTGCTAACGGCACTGGTTATCCTTGTGCAGTTTTTCTTAGTCATCGTGCCGAAATAGCTTGGTTCTAGTATTCGTAGCAATGCCGTAGCAGGTTGCTACGAAAATGCTACGAGACGCAGTAAACCACAGGGCGTGTTTAAATCTCGGTATTGGCATACTTTTAAAGGGTGAAAGTACATATGGTCATGAATATTAACAATTGGCACTGGGAACTCTGAAGTATGAAAAATAAATCTCTTTTCCATATACTTTTGCAAGATGGACATAAAATATATTAAACAGAAGTTTCTTTTTTCCAATTTCAGAATTGGTTCATTATGAAAGTTGTCCACATTCTTAGTGTTTTCAATCCCTGTAAGATTGGAAATGTAAGTCACCCTATAGTTCCATTGATTGTTTTGATCTGATTGAAGCAACACTCGGACTCTTTATTTAATACTGAGTTATTTTGGGCAAATAAGAATTTAGGGACTGACATTTTGTGCTCACACCAAAAACCTGACAAGTGCGTATCGGACTACGCACATTTAGGGTTCCGAACCAGTCCGCAAAATAACTTTGGTTGTAATTGGAAAGATGAGGGCATTTCAAAGAAAAATCAGATTTATCAATATATTGGTATTTGTTAGTAAAATATACCAAAAAATAATAATGGGTAATTATCACCAAATTTGAAGTTCATAGGTCAATGGGAAGTTAGAAAATTCTTGGAAACAATTTATTTTTAATAAGCTGACTTTGGTAGCTTCTCATTCCTTTGTTTGCCGATATTTTATAAAACAAAAATCATAGTATTTATCTACTAAACGAGTTCTAAACAACAGTATTCCACTCGATGGGGCAGGTGATTTTTTTTAAAACCCCTTAAAATCATTTTTTGAATATTTATATTGCTTTGGGTCAACAAGATACTTATATTGTGATAATCTAAAGACTGTAGCTTCAACCATTTGGTTGTTAAGCCAGTGTGATAGACGACGGCCAGACGGACGCGGACACGTGAGTGACAGCAATAGAGCTTCGTTTGGACCTTTCGGGTGCGGAACCCCAAAAGTAAAAAGTTGCACGAGTGTTTTTAACCGACTTTTCAAAAAGGAGGAGGTTCTTTAACACAACACATAACACGAGTTAGGCCAGACGTTCATGTATCACGTGCAAGAAAATATTAATATCTATTTTCTATCAAGCAAAATTTAATCTGAAAACACTTACCAACATATGAATACTGCCGAAACTGAACTGATATCTGAATTGTCTTGTATTTATATGAACTCGGCACATCGATAAAGCGACACTTGAATCAAGATTAAGAGGCTAGGGAGGCAAGGTAGGGGGGCTAGCAGTAAGACAAATAACAATATATTATACTGTCGAAAAAAACAATCTGATCGAAACAAATGATTTCGATACGATACTTTGCGAAAAAGCCCTAATTTAGGAAGACTCTCGACATGGTTTCCTTTCAAACAAAAAATAAACTGAATTAAAATGAGTTCCTCCGTTTAGGAGCTACAGACAGAGACACATACACACAGTTATATACCGTTTTCTGAAACTGCCAGCACTGTATGGAAGCTCTCTTACTCTCGGGGCCTTGGTAATCCTACTGAGTTGCACCAATTTGCACTTAGTATTCTGTTTAGTACTTATTTTACTGCAATGGTGTAAGCTACAAAACTTACACCATTGTATTGACCCGCCATATTAGCAGCGTTGCAATTTTTATATATTTTTACAGTTTTTTCTCAAAGGTCTTCTAGAATATTATATAATTTAAGCCAGGAAGCAATAATGTCAATTTTGTTATTGTGGGGGCTGGGGCCCTTGATATCCACGGGGCCCTGGGCTGCAGCCCAAAAAGCTCTTTTGTAGGCGCCCCTGCTTCCCGAAAGTATCGACATTAACGCAGACGAAGCCGCTGGCAGAAGCCTTCTGTTTAAATTAAATGATTATGATTAGATTCAGTTAAATTATTCATCGATTAGGTATCCGATTGATTTTAATTAATGAATGAAACACGTACGTACAACGCACATTCAGGCTTCAGGTAGGTAAAGAAAACAACGCAAGTTTACACCGTCACTGCTATTCGCACTGTTTACAATAATACAAGTAGTTGGTGTAGTGGAAATTACATAGTGGTCATGTACAAACCCACCCAACCGGAACCGAGACAATATATGCACATTTACACAATTTACCTGATCGATGCTTTTCAAATGTAGACTAGTCATAACAGAGCATAACAATCATCAAGGAAAAGATTTGGTACATTGAATGTATGAAAGGCGACTTACAAAATGTAAATATTTACAAGGCAGACGTGAGTTGAAATACCGGCAGTCTAATTGTCGGAGCTATGCAGGTTAAGCAACAGTATTGGGTTACATTTAAACACATCAAAGACGAAAGTAATGACAAACGCTATCCAAACGCCTATACTAGCTGACAATTCGTAGAGTTTGGAGTATGTGAAAAACTATATATACTTAGTCTCGCGCGACAAAGTGCATTATCATCATCATCAGCCTATTAATTTTCACACTGCTGGGACACAGGCCTCCTCTCTGTGAGAGGGAATGGGCCGTAATCCACCACGCGGGCCTAGTGCGGGTTGGTGGATGTCACATGTCTTCGGATTTTTGGTTCTAGGACATGCCGGTTTCCTCACGATGTTTTCCTTTACCGTTTTGAGAGCAGTGGTGATCTTCTTCTTTCGTGTCGATCAACTCAAACTATGCAACCATTCAGATTTTGTCCGACCAGTATGCAGCCATTCGGACAGCTCTATCATTTGCCACGTTCAAATCCCGTAAAGTGCAGGTGGTCGGGCACGAAGGGCAGACAAGGAGGTGGGCCATATCTTGCGAAGGGGCCCCACACTGTGTTTTGGATGAGTCTATGATATTCCATTTGGCCAAGTTGCTTTTACAGCGGCCAACCTGGGTCCGCAATCGGTTTAGGGATTTCCAGATTGGCCACTGCTGTTCGCTTCCAGGGGGCAGATTCTCTGCCGGAGTGATGAAATGTGGAGGAGTAGGGTGTATATGTTTCCATAATTCACATCTCTCATCAGTTGCGCTGGCTTTCGAGGAGGTTGTATGTCTCAAGAAGCTCTTACGACTCTTCAGGCGCGCAGGTTGGAGTTGATGCTCACAGCAGTGGTGATGAAATAATTTACACAAAGTAAAGCGCCTGCCTGGGCTAACGAACCTACGACCTACAACTTGTAAGTCGCGGCCGATACCACTGGGCCACCACTACTCCTGCAATGCTGTAATGTAGTTTCTACATTTATTTCGCATCGTGCGACAAATTGCCCAGGCCTGTATTATCAGACTGGACAGCCCTCTCGAAAACGAACACGGCGGTCGAAAAAATATCTACGGATCATTATTTGTTTTTTTTTATATTTTCTCTGTGTGTTGAAAAACGTCGTTTGATGCACGTCATTGTGCTCTCGGCTCCATATGAGACGTCAATAAAACCACGGCTGATATTAAAAACTACAAAGTTTGCTCATTTGCATCAAATGTGACTAGAGTCAAGAGCAAACCCATCACAAATAAAAAAAAAAAAAAATATGTACCTATAAATGTATTTTTATACTAAAAAAATATAATTCAATGATACTCGACGGGAGTTATTTTAAGTGATAAATCGCAGGACATCCGTCTCATAATGTTAAAAATAAATTAATGCCAATCCAGTTAGCAACGACTCACCCAAACTGTTTATTTATTTAAGTACCGTCCGTCGTTCAGTCTTTCAACGTCTTACGCTGAAAGACTGGGAAGGTCTTTGACAAACTGTGGGAAAGTGGGACCATGTGGAGTGATATAATAATAATAATGTCCTTATGTATATACCTCCTTTATACAAAAGCGCATACAAAGAAGGTCCGATCGAATCAAAACCTACGATGTAATTAATAAAAATATTTTTTTCTAGTAGTGTATAGTATTTTCGGCAATAGTTTTAAATGTCAATCTGACCTTTGGATCTGTCATAACAAAAAAAAAATCGGTAGATTGCAAGTCAATATTATGGCATTTTAGATTATTAATATATATATTTTTTATATACAAAATTCAGTGATAAAGTTTTCAGATTTATGTAAATTAAGAATAAAAATGGAAAAGCTTTTTAATCAAGAATGCAATAACGAAATGTACTGAACATGCAGGATGGTGAGTGGGTTCCAACTGCTCATGAAACACTGCTGATCTTATTTACTTATCTACTAGTAGGGATATATTGTATCATCATTTAATACATCGCTTGATACTGTTTCAGATGGCATCACCAATGATATTTCTTCCCAGGCGTTTATGTCCAGTTGTAACAAGAGTTTTTGAAGTTAATAAATACAACCATGTTTCTGCACTAACCAGAACTTGCTCTGTTTTACCCCAAAAATGTAACCCATTTTCTCCGCTAACTCCCAATTTTATTCATTGCTCCTCTGTTGAATATCGTCAGCTAAATCCTCGGAACAATGATAGGGGTGATGTTATAGACCAAGGAAAAAGTTCTCTAAGTTTCGTCAAAGGCTTTCGGAAATCATTTTCATGGGGAAAGAAAAACGATAAGCCAAAGAAGAGGCGAGTTCCCAAATTAATTCTTTTACAAAATCCGTTTACATGGTTTATGATCAAAATTGACTTCAGCGTCCTGAGGAGTATTTGGGATCCATCGTTCGTAGAGAAAGAATTCAAGTACGGGACCAGGCAGGTGGTGTAAGATTTTATACAATTTCATGTAATTTATCGTATAATTCAAACAGATCAGTAGGTAATGCTATTGGGCTTAATATTTCGCCCAGTAGTGCTATTCTCTAAGTACGGGACCAGGCAGGTGGTGTAAGGTTTTATACAATTTCATGTAATTTATTGTATAGTTCAAACAGATCAGTAGGTAATGCTATTGGACTTAATATTTCGCCCTGTAGTGCTATTCTCTAAGGGATCTGACACCAGTCTTGCCAAGGGGTACCTTGTTTCCCAGTTACTGGGTTGTGGAGGTCAGATAGGCAATCGCTCCATGTAAAACACTGGTACTTAGCTGAATCCGGTAAGACTGGAAGCCGACCCCAATATAGTTGGGAAAAGGCTAGGCAGATGAGTGCTATTCTCTAAGGATACAGCCTTGAGTGCAGCGCTGCACCAGCGACGAAACTACAGTATGGTATTAACTAATCCGCGAATAGCTACGCTATAAGCTCGGAAAACATTCGAAACTCATCAAAGATTTTTGCCAAGCGATTTAGGTAGATAGGTAAATACCACCCGTGCCTACAAGTGGAATTATAATTTCAGGACTGACTCGTGGTTGTGATTTCATTGATTAAAATCACGCATATAGATAGGTGTATGATTAATTATCGAATCATGAAACCAAATTATCAAGTTCGTAATTTCGCTTGATTGTAGTTATCGTATCTTCACACTTGGTTACCTACAACAAAGCAAGCCACCGACTGCTGGCGATGAATCAATCACCCAAGCTGATAACTACCATTTAGTGATTTATGTATTTGCCCCAACCTTTTCGCAAAGTTATGTTGGGGTCGGCTTCCAATCTAGCCGGGTGCAGCTGAATACCAGTATTTATAGGGAGCGACTGCATCCATCTGAGCTCTACAACCCAGCAACTGGAGGGGGGGGGGATTTCGGGCTTCTGACTACTCGTAAGTACTGTGAAAGATCTAGAAATGAAAGTCTGAACCAAGTCTAGAAATGAAATTTTAGCGTTCTCCAAGCTTGATGTGCTATTCAGGCTGACCAGTATACACAGCTTCGCCGTTTGGCCGTTATCACATTTACCACAGTAGTGCAGTCCAGTGCTATCTTCGGTTTTCTGAGAGAGTGGTCACCCTGTTGAAGTTGATCATAGGATGGGCTTATTTTATGTTATCCTGGCGCCTGTTATCATTCCATATAAGTACTTAAATCCAGTGGCGACGTAGCATGGGTTGACATCCGAGGCGGTTTTCTATTGAGCACCCCCAAGATAAAACACATAAACATGACTTTAAAAATAAAAGCGAGCGAAGTGAGCTTGAAAATATAAAAACCTTGCCTCTGATTGGTAAGATTTTCTTTTACCATTCATACCGACTGACATAGAAGTGATTAGACCTGTCGTACTGTATGGATCAGAATGTTAAGCTGTGAAAAAGATGGATAAAAAGAGATTGCATGTAGCAGGGATGAGAATGTTGAGATGGATGTGCGGAGTGACGAGAATGGATAAAGTAAGAAATGAGT
Organism: Orthosia incerta; assembly: GCA_948252205.1. Taxonomy (NCBI): domain Eukaryota; kingdom Metazoa; phylum Arthropoda; class Insecta; order Lepidoptera; family Noctuidae; genus Orthosia; species Orthosia incerta. The sequence continues at coordinate 17,183,873 of OX411746.1, read as the reverse complement.
ATATTAGAGGAAGTTTGAAAGTGGCGCCATTGACAGAAAAGTTGAAAGGTAACCGTTTGTCCTGGTATGGTCATCTGATGAGGAGGGATGAAACGCATGTTACTAAAAGAGTTATGAATATAAATGTGGATGGATGGAGAGGGAGGGGACGGCCAAAGAAAAGATGGATGGACTGTGTGAGGAGTGATATGAAAGAAAAGGGAGTCAGTGATAGCGTGACGGGGGACAGGACGGTATGGAAGAAGAAAACGTGTTGCGCCGACGCCAAGTAACATGGGACAAGGGCAGGAAGATGATGATGACCGACTGACATAGAAGTCCTAAGCATAAAATAGAGAGAAATGCGGATGAAAGAGCGAGCGTAGCGAATGCGAAAATTTTAGCAACCCGCTTCGGATAGGTAAAATTTTATTTCTATGAATCTATTCTGACGCTAATTTTATATCTGTATTTGTAGAAGTTACAGTGTCGACTCATGCAAAAACATCTTCATAAACGAGGATGCAAGAGCGAGCGAAGTGAGCTCGAAATTTTTTTAGCACGCTGCCTCGGATAGGTTAGATATTCATTAAACAGTTCCTTTTTGTTAATTGTGGGGCAGCGAAAACTATATGGCAAGGGGCACCAAATCTTTAAATACGCCTCTGTATATAAACCAACAGTGATCGTTGTTGGACGTTCGACTGTACGGATTTATTCGGCTTTACTCGTATAGCCCAGTTTCTAATATCTACACGATAACACGCGAAAAACAACCGGAACAATAAGCGTTCATAAATCAAATTAGGATGTATTCAAAAACCAACAGTGCATTTTATAATCAATTGAATAATCGATAGAATGTTTGAAATCGATTTTTTTTCAACATTTTATGTTATGATTTTGGTGAAGCCTGAAAATGCTTCCCGATAATTTTAGCAACTCACCTTGGATATTTGATTGTTTATGTAATTTTCGTTTTTCTTTTTTTATTTCTAATTCAATCAAATATACGGGGTACAAATGCACCTCCTTGCACTCCCTCCCGGCACCCATATGATCTCCCGTCATCTTGCCCATCATGGTGGCCGCATGAGCAACGCTACGTGCGTTGCTCACACAATCCAACTGTCCCGACCGCGTTGTAACCCCTTGGTGCCTGGTACCCGGGGCGGACCGTCCCCGCGCCCACCGCGTTATGCCACCACTGGTTAAATCAAAGAACTTTCTAATGGCGCCTGTGACATCTTACAAGTGATAAAATAAAGCTCATCTAGAAAATAGTACCAGCGGTAAGAAATTATAGAAACCAGTAAAAGCATGTGCTAGGCATCAGCCGTTTGACAACCTCAAATTGTCAGTCAATATTAGCCGAAATTCATTTCATCAAGTCCAAACGTCACGAACCAACATACGGCCGCCATTGTAGCCTCGTATTCAACTAGAACGATGCTCAAGCTCGAATCTCCTATTGAAGTCGACCGTCGTCATACTAATCTGTACTCAAATCATAATCGACATGAATGATCCATTCCACCCTAGAATAGAACCCCTATCACTAATATTAACAAGTCATCATCATCAACTTCCTGATCTTAGTCAGTTAGTCACCTCCTTTCTAGACATATCATGAACACATGTCTTTGCAGGCTATTTCGCGAGTAACGCAAGTTATAAGCAAGAATCAGCTGAAGGACTTGCAGGGGCTGTTGACGAAGCCGGCTCGATTGAGTTTGATGCGCGAGTTGGACCGCAACTGGGGGGGGAAACAGCGTGCTCTGCTAGGACTCCATCTCGACGATATACAAATTTCATCCCCTCGGAAGGTTTATTTCATAAGGATAGCTGGTATGTATGTTTTATTCTTATAGTAGAAATTTAGATCAATGAGTTCTATTACAAAAGGTGCTTCAGTTTGCCAGTCGAATTATTCTAGGAGCTAGATTAGGAAGCACTCCACTTGCCACACATAGTAACAATGTATTCTAGAAGGCATTGATTCGGTATTGTTTTGTTATATCACCTTCGAGGTGATCGAAAAACAAGATAAGATAAACATATTTGCTTAAGTAATCGTTGCACAGATTGTCTCTAATTAAAAGTAGGTAATCTGATCTTGCTAAAATATATTGTGTGGACTTAGGTCCTTCGGAGCTTCTAAAAAGTAAATATCCAAAAAATAAGTTTTCATGAACTATTAAATAAATTTATACTTCAACTACTCTCCGCCCAGCCTATTTTTTTACTTTTGACAGATGTACGCCTATGAAATTTCATAATTATTAACAGGCAACCATAGACAATAAAATGCAATAAATACTTCATGGACGCTTATAGTAGTGAAGCGACGTGCTTTTTTGGCTCCGGTATTCCGATTAATTAAAATTCGTAGTTAAATCGAATTTACGGAGCAGTAAATATCGCATTGTAAATTGAATATTTTTTACATAATAATAATGTAATTATAAATAAGAGCAGTGGTGGCCCAGTGGTATCGGCCGCTACTTACAAGTTGCAGGTCGTGGGTTCGAGCCCAGGTAGGTGCTTTACTTTGTGTCAATTATTTCATCACCACTGCTCTCAAAACGGTGAAGGAAAACATCGTGAGGAAACCGGCATGTCCTAGAACCAATAATTCGAAGACATGTGACATCTACCAACCCGCACTGGGCCCGCGTGGTGGATTACGGCCCATTCCCTCTCACGGAGAAGAGGCCTGTGTCCCAGCAGTGAGCAAATTAATAGGCTGATGATGTGATGTGTGTGTGAAATAAGTTTTACAGTTAAGGTTCGTCCTTCCAATGAAAGTTAAATTTTGAAAAAAGTAAAATGGATATATAAATATAGAAAAAACAGCAAATAAAATACTTGAGATTTTATTACGATGAATCGTTGGATTCTTCTCCATAATTATAAGCTAAATTCTTTACTTGAATAAAATCATGTGTTATCGTATATTAAATCGATTAAAATTTCTTCATTGATAAAGTCGATTGTTATAAGAAATCGAATCGGTACCGCGTTAGTTCATCACTAAATTATTCATTTTTGAGCTGTCAAAAGTAAAATAACAGGCCACAGAGAAAATATAACAGGCTGGACGGAGTGTAGGTACCTACCTACCTGAAAAGTTTAGAGAAAGGGGTACAGCTAGGTAAAGGGTATAGCCGAGTACCAAAAAAAAACTTATTAATCTGTTGTCTACTTCATTGGTTTCCCGTAATATAGGTACTTGCTTGCCTCGCTCAATATAGTCGATGTCAATGTTAGCCGCGTTATAAAAGTAAAAAAACCTATTTTTCATATTTTTTTTATATTTTGCAGATAAAAAATATTGTGATGTGGATATGGCATTTTTGGCATTAAAATGGGCTCCTATCAATAGTGTAGACGCTCTAATATTTACCGAAATATTTGCAAGATTTCATCGAGATTATACGCCACACAGCATCCCAGAATGGACCATTGCATACTTTAAAGTGACTCGCTTCGAAGTGCTGCGTCGATGATTTGACTCAGAATTTGGGGATTTCCTTGTGATTTGTGAGATTTTATATTTATACGGCCTACTAAGATGATGATATTTTCTCCCCATGAATTTATAAACATGCCAGAGTGGAGAAACTTAGTTTGATAACCTGGTGGTACCAACATTAATTATTTCGATCACACTACATAATTACTAGAAATTAGAAAGTTTGAATAGCAATCAAACCAAAAAAAAATGTAATTATTATGTCTTGCACATACATGGTGTCTTTAGACCACAGGGTTCCAAAAAAAAAGGCCTCAGCATTATAATATCTTGAAATTGCTTGAGACTTTATACAGAACGTACTTAGAATTCTTGACTGCTGTCTACCGGTGTTAGATATAGTGAAAATATTACTGTTAGCATTTGTAATACGTCCAAATGTGTTACAGTAAGAATAAAACTATAAATAACAAATCACGCTTTTATTGTGTAAAAAATACATCTAAATCTGTATACTTATAGGGCGTATTTTTAAAACAAGCAATAATGTATTTAAAAATATGTCCTGTATCGGTTTAAACAAAATACAACATTAAATATACTTGTTCTATAAGTCCAATAGCAACGAGTATGGATTTTCGAGGTAGTTTTTCAAGTGGTTTGAGAAACGTGCCATAGTGACTCCGTCCACGACCCTGTGATCTGCTGAGAAGCTCACCGTCAGCATGTGAGCCTTCCTGAGGTTGCCTTCATCGTCGAACCTCGGTAGTACCTGTATGTAAAAATAAGGAAATTTCTTATCTGATCTTTTATAACACGGCTCTCCAACTTCGGTTGGTTAATATTTTCAACCAATAGTTAAATATTTGACTATTTGATAGGCTAACTATTTGCAGTGGTGTCTCATCCCATACAAAGTTACCGTGCCGACGTACTGTACTGATTATACTGATTATTTTTTGAACATCGATCGCATTCGGTTCCGTTCCACGGATATAGATGGTGATCTATCTATCGCCGTGGAACGGCACCGAACGCGATGGATTTACAACAAAAAATAATCGGTATAATCAGATGAAAAACGCTAGTTAGTAGTTACGTCGCCGTCGGCACGGTTTCTTTGTATGAGATGGGGCATCTGTATGCTAGTATTATATTATCTGTGCTATTGGTGAAATAACGCATTTTACCGAAATATAACCATTAATTACGATTTATAAACATTAGTTGAGTTAAATAGGGATAAAAAAACTGGGGCTTTGTGTGGCCATGGTGCTTTCTACTTGCTTCGTGGTCTCAACTGCGTAAGCCTGCTTCAGTCTAGTCGATAGAGCCTTTTTACTCAAGAATACAATCACGGATACTTTTTTCTGTATAATCTAAGCATGCATAAAAACAAATTTCTTTAACTGACTAAAATTCGTATAGTACAGCAGCCGAATTGCGTAGTAAGTATATTATCCAAAGCAAAAGAATCGATTCTTTCCCAAAACCGACTTTACGTATTGCATATTTATACGAAAAGTCGTTTTTGGGAAGGAATCGATTCTTTTGCTTTGGATAATATGCGTACGCAATTCGGCTGCAGGTTAATGCAATCATCACCATCGTCATCATATCCGCTTGGAATGACCCACAGCTGGCGAAGCCATTCAGTAATGCCTCTTTTTCTTTTTACCGTACTTCCCGGTTCTGTTTTCCCCATTCAGGTATGTCTCTGTTACTTGTATGACCAAGTATGTCTGTCTGAGGATGGTATATATTAAATTAATATGCTGCTAATTACCTGTATTTTTCCTAGAGCGCCGATTGCTACTTGCGGTGGTAATATAATAGGTTTAGTATAAGTTCCTCCAACCTGAAACATTCAAGAACATCCATTAAAGTTGCTAGAAATAATTTTCAGGAATACAGGACTATATTTGAGACATCCTAGGCTTAATAAAAGTCATACTAATAATTTTTGTTGCAAAATTCTAAGAATACTTGTATCATCATTATTTTGGACACCTATTTATTTGCAGTTTGGGTCAATATTCCACAGCTCTTCGTCTACATTTCGGTAGTCACCCCCTCCTCCCCCTCCCTATCCATATCAATTCCTACCATATGGAGTATATACGTAAAGTATCAGCTAAGTACTCACAATGCCAATGTTCGATATCGTAAACGTTCCTCCGGTCAATTCTCCTAGCCCTAGTTGTCCTTTCAATCCCTTTTCTTGAAGTGTGTTGAGTTCACGCGCTATTTCAAGTATCGTTTTGGTTTGTACATTCTGAAAAGTAAAAGATAAAATAGGTATATAACTAGCTTGCAGGTGTTTAAGAGAAATACGTTTTTACCACCCCTGCGGTTTAATTGTGTACCACATGGTTTATCTGATGGATAGAGTTATGATGGTGAATTAATAAGTTCTCAAAGTATTGTTTTTTCGTGAATTAGTGTTAGTTACCTTTATAACAGGAACGATTAATCCATTAGGAGTATCCATCGCAACGCCAATGTTGTGACTTGCTTTGTAAGTGAGATGTTCACAAGTGCTGTCCAGACTACTGTTGAGAATAGGAAGTTGTTCCAGACCTAGCGAGGCGGCTTTTATAATGATTGGCATATATGTCAACTTTACGCCTTTTGCTTCTGCTAATTTTTTTATTGATGCTCGGGATTCTACTAGTTTCGTCACATCATATTCGTCACTATATCCAAAGTGTGGTATTTTCTGCAAAGGTTTGATATTATTATTTTTAATTCCAGTTTTAGTTTCGTACATGATGTTTGATTACTACTTTATTATTCTATTTCTTACCATTGCTTCAGTCATTGATTTCACCATAGCTTTAGTAAAACCAGATACAGGCACTACTCGATCTTCCAATAACACTTCCATTTTGGCTTGAGCTTGTACTAGAGGAATTGACATAGCATTCACACTTGATAGATCTGGTACGTTATTGGAGTCATCTGAGTTAATATTCAAATGTGCCAGCATGTCCTCTTTGAGAACTCTTCCATTCCTCCCAGTGGCTTTTACGGAGCTTAAGTCTACCTAAAGAAAAGGAAGTAATGACACATAGGAAAATAAAAAGGGGAAAAATAAATGATGCGTAGATAAAGTTATAAAAGGCAAAAAGGGGAAATTGATTAATGGACCGTGATTTTGTCTTGGCCATATACATCTATTGTAGCTAAGAAGGTTATTCGGTAAGTTTTGGACTTCATACGATAATAATTCAAACGATGCAACCATGACGTAAAATAGGCATATTACTCCGATGCGATGTACGTGTATCTGCACATATTAAATAAATTTTGAGACAATTTTTTTTTTTGCGAAACGTTTTTAAAAAACAAAACAAAACAAAAGATATATTTTTTATCTGCAGTTAAGGCATTGTAAACCGTATAATACAAAGTGTTTATTCCAACTAACTTTGAATTGTGCAGCTATCCTCCTGACAGAAGGGGTGGTCAAAATTTTTATTTTCTGGACTTTGTCCGCTACTGATTCCTGTTTGATAGCCTCGGTTGGTTTTTCTGCTGGTGCTGAAGGTGCACCTAAAATTAAAGATTGGTTTAATAATTATTAATAATTGGTTTAATAATTCTTGTTCAAGCGTGTTGCCAGGTGAAGAATTATTCTGAAATTCCTGCAGCGCGATTTCGTAAACATCTCACCGTGAAAACTTATTATGGAAAGTGAAAATGAAAAGAGCTGTCAATGCATTCAATAAAATAGGAATGACAGTTCACTTCAAGCTCACTCCACTTATGCTTTCACCGTGTGATGTTTATAGAATAGACCGACTGCAGAAATTTATTTTGGGGTCTTTAAAATTTGTTCTCAAAATTAGTTCTTATTCATGAATTGACCGCCACGATAATGTTCCCATGTTCGTCAAAATGCCAGAAAAAATAATTTTACCACAATGCAAAAATCTCTCGCTAAAGTTTCTAGAACTAGGAACTCCCATTTTCATTGTTGCTATACTTACAAAAACGAAAAAAAAACCGGTTATTATCGGCTTATTTCATTACTTTATTTTTATACAAAATGTTAAATAAAGTATTAGCTGTTGATACTTTCAACCTACCTTCATCAGCCCCTCCCTGCACTTCAATATCAACAAGTGGTTGTCCAACCAGCGCGGTAGTGTCAACTTCGTGATACAGTTTAGTGACTACCCCATCGTATCGACTGGTGATCGTTACTGCTGCCTTGTCACTCTGCACTTCGCAGATATTGTCGAATTGCGCCACCTTGTCACCTACTTTCACGAACCTGGAAATTGGAGACCGTTTTTTATTTGGTATTCTCGTTTATTAAAACAGAGGTTCTGTTATTTTTTGTTACCTATTTCATTTTCATAAACTAATTGTTCAGAGGCAGCCCGAAAGAAAGTGATATTCACAACGATAATGTGTTATCTCATAGATAGTGCTGTTGGTTATGGGTTTTAAAATAGATTAATACAATATAAAGAAACCCCCCTGGAATGTAGGGACATAAGGGTGAACCTTACCACAGTCAAAACTTTGTAGGGGATTTTCAAGTAATTTAAAAATTGATTGCAGCATTAAGGGATTCCAATTTTTATTTAAATTATAAAAATGAATGCTTTGTTAGAAGCCAATAATAAGGGTTTGGAGAGAAAATAACGATCAAAGTTTTGTTTGTTTATATTCATTCCTGCAATTCTGTTCATCCCAGTACTAAAAAGAAGTTTCTAGCAGAGGTTCATAGACACCGCGATGGGCGTGGGTTGTCAACAACAGATAAGGCATTATATCCACTTCATTAATAGATAGATGGCAGCCATCTGTATAACGTATTCGTTATTGTGAGAGTTTGTTTGTACGAATGAGATACTAACTTTCAGTCATTACTAAAACAACAACAGTCTTTGTTGTGTACAAATATATTATAACTGTTTCATCATACGCGACATGACCATCTCAAGAGATAACGTTAGTAAATGGTACTCTTAATTTGAATACCCAGATATTAACTGTGTTACTGTATCTAAAAAATCTATGAATGTAAACATTAGGAGCGGGATATTTACCATGTTTACTGTTTGTTGCGAGTTTCCGATATTAACCCCGCTTAATCCGCCCCTGTTAGTGTTAGTGACCATGACAGTTTAAAACTTAGCGATGATCTAGTTTCCGAGTTCATCATAAACTCAAGAAATAAATAAAAGGATAATGGGGTCTTACCATTCTTTGATAACTACTTCTCGTATACCTTCGCCGATGTCCGACAGTTTGAAAGCGACGACTTTGTTGACTATTTGACTTGTGTGGAACTTCCTGTGTCGAAGATGCACATCATACAATATACTCCGTTTGAGAATACTACTTGTTGAATATTGTGATCGATGCTTTCCCTGAAAATATAATCAAGACTTCAAGAAACATAATATTTGAAATGAAACAGTTATTTGTCTCTAAATAGTGTTATTTTACAAGTAAAAGTTAAGACCCTGGGCAGCCCCAGTATACATAAATAAATTGTAGTAGGTGAATAAAATGAAAATAGCGAGTTAAAATTGGTTGCAATAAAATGAGGAATAGTTTTAACTGGACAGAGACTTCCATAGACATAGTAAATTCTTCTTTGAAAAGAAACTAATGAGTCTACCGGAAATGTCGGCAGTTCCGTTCTGACTCATTACCATCTATTCTACTGTATGTGACTTCTCATTTTACATTTCTTTCTTGTGGATTGTTACAACTGCATTGAAAATGTTACCTAGTACCTACATCATTATATCTATTATTTACTTCTTCATACATTTGTCGACGTAATCGATTATATTCACAAGTTTCTCCTGCACGATTGTTATATCTTGTTTACTTTTGCGAATCCAATACCTTGAGGCTTATCTTTAATAAAACGCCTCCTACGGTTATTCGGCAATTAGTTGATAAGCTTTGCTTCTCTTTTATAACATCTTATCTTATTACTATGAAACGTGGTTCTGATTTTTGTGTGGCACTGATTATTTCAAATGTGCCATATAGTTATTTAGGTAATCACCCCGATTACCCACTGGCTCGAAATAAATGCCGGTGATATCAATTAGGATTAATTCTACTTTAGCATTGACCTTCATAACCCGTTTTTGTACTGATGAAAATTCTAAGATAATTTATTGCTACCAAATTGAATAAATTACTTTTATATCCTCACATTTGATGTCTTAATTATTCATCTCATCATCATCATGGGCTTTTGACTTGCTTTCATTGATTTAGACATCACTATGTTAGTGATAAATGAATTAATCATATTAAAACACCGAAATAATATGTTTGATATACTTACAGTTTGCATCAAAACACACACAGAGCTACATCTGTTCACAGTCTTCAAGTTCACAACACACTTTCTCATGAGGAACGACATCATGGTTATGTTAAAATATTTAATTTAAGTAAGAACGAATTTCTAGTTAGAAATGAAAAGATACATGTCGTGGGCCGGCGCGGTGCCTTGCCTTCGCACACACTACTGAGTTATCAGCTCATTATCAGTGCTCGCGCATTGATTACCATTTTAAACAATATTATGTACGTTAAGTCGAATATGTTGTCTGTAATGACGTAATACAGGGGTCATCGTTCGTTTAAAAGTCAACTTGCAAACACAATTTTGTATGAAACATGTCTAGATGATTGCGTTGTTTGAAGGGAACTAATCCGAAGTTACTTACCTATGTTGTTGCAATGATTACGGCATGGTTGCCCCACTATTTACCAACTGATTGTTGTGCGTTCATGTTAATAGCTTGGCACACGCGATCCAGCACGTTGGTTTATTGCTGTTTGCGTTTAGCGCTCCAGGAAACCAAAAGACTTAGAGGAAAATCTAAACAAAATTAAGTTACAACACGGTAGATATTCCAGGATTGTTATGCAATGTTGTCACGAAAATAAAACGATGTAATAAGCAATTGTTTTATTAAAGACATAATAAACATGTTAATAAAGTGAATAAATACAATAATATAATCAATAAATGTAATGTCATGTATGACGAGACGCAGGAGGCAACCCATATCGAGAATAACATCAGATTGCGAATACATGAATATGAACCGACGACTCCTATTCTAATAGCTAACGTGTATCACAGAGGCGCTCTGCCAAGTGTCGCTACTGATCATTGTTTTAGTTCAGCAGATACAATATACATACTATGTAACAACACACATAGATAAAATAGCATTTAAGTTCTCATTATCACTATCAACTATTGCTTTTATTCGCTGCACAGAATCGAACTAAAACTTCTAAAACATTGACTGTGCTTGCCGACTCGCGCCTTTCACAAGTCTATGAATATGTCGATAAGTATCACATCATAACTGCCTACTGGTTTCTAGTTATACTGAAGAATATACAACATTATTTTAGATGTAGTTACATAAAAATGATTGTGTTTAAAAAGTTCAGTGGTGTGATATATTGGAAGAACCTATCCCTTGTTCTAATATTATGTCAGTGTTGACTTTAAGAATCACCTTGGAAGATTTATTTCATTGTTTTAACTTTGTACATAAGTGCTTGATCACATTTATTTTAATAATAAATAATTAAATAACTAGATATACATTTCATGATCCTATATATGACAAGGAACGAATAGTTATCAACTTATAAGTATGGATATTGACATTATTTTGTTGTTTGTACATAATAGACAAAATTATACAATATATTCTTCAAATAGCGACGCAGATAACCTATACCAGCTTTTGAAACAATAGTAAAATACAAAAGCGTTAAATTAATAAGAACTTGCTCCCGTTTTTGTACAAATATAAGTAGCTTTGACAATAAATTACATTATCACACTAGTGAGATACTAGTGACACTTACAAATAAATACAGTCAAGCGATTACATTACCATATTGCAGGGCGTTGCATATATTTTAAGCTGCTAATACACGATACTAAACGTAGGTACGAACTTAGACTTCATTATATTTGAAACTCAAAGTATGTTAAAAGGTTTCAGGTTAACATGGGTAAATATCCTTTATAACATTTTGAGTGAAAAAGATTTCTTGAGAAACAGTAGCTGTTTTTAGGAATTTCAGTACAAATTAATCGTTTTTGGACAAATAAACGTTTGGCTGCAACTGCAACGCTACTGCAACTGTCGGGTTGTTCAGTTGCAATTCCGGTTATCACATCGAGTCAGTTGTTCCGAAGTCGTCTAAAGCATGTGGTACCCAATCCTTAACAGTAACTTATGACACTCAAAATTAAAAAGCATCTGCAGTGCTATTCTTTAAAAATCTCACCGTGAAAACTAAAGTGAAGTGAACATGAAGTGTTAACTCATCCGATCAAGGTCGAATGACAATTCACCAGCCTCCGTACCATGACATGTCAAAACTAAAATGGTTCGACTGGGAAAAAGGGATAGATGTATACGAGTCAAATACGTAAGTCCCTTATGCACTCTAGAAATAACCTTGCTCTAAGGGGTTATGGTCACCTGAAGCTCACTCCACCTTAGTTTTCAGTGTAATGTTTAAAGAATAGACCGACCGAATATGAAATACACCGTGTGAGTTTTATGATATTTAATATATAATTAATGTCACAATGATTTATCTTATCAATTTATAATTTCAAGTCTAGTTGGTATTTAGTTATCAAAATTTCACTAGCCTTTTATAATGTTATTTTATTACACCATAAGAGCAAGGCCAACATTTTTGTAATTTGCAAGAAACGTAGAGAACGATGTGACATTGTTACTAATCTTATAGGCTTTGCTTTAAGCCATGGTTGTACAACACGTTTTTTTGCAGTATGATACTGGTATCAAACGGTACCATCCTGCTGTTGATACTGTAAAAACGCGTGCGGTGTAATGCCGTGTGACGCGTTTTATCAATATACTGCAAAACAAAAACCGTGTGAATCACAACTAAGTTATTTTTCTGCGGTGTTGCATAGAACAATACCACATCATTCTCTGGTCGTCTGTTGCCACTAGTTAAGTCGTTAACAAAGCGTTTTACGGCTATGATGATGGTGACGATGTGGTGTGAATACCTACTTAATGCATCTGAAGTCTGTTCGTATATACTACTGCTTTAAAAAATTAGCCCACCGAGAACATTACTACACCATTAGAGAAGAACTAACAAGACGAGACAAGACGAAGAACGACATGTATCGTGACAGACACCGTACAATCAGGATTGAATGATGGCGACAATAGTGACGAGATTTCTTGAAGAGGCTTTGAACGAAGACAATTGTTTTCTAGAATAGGAGTCCCTTTATTTAAAGAGGCCAACAATGGCAACAACAGTAAACAGTGGAAGACTCAAAAGGGAAGCATTTGGCCATTAATGTTTGGGCCAATAGATTGATATCAATAAAAATGGAAGAATTCAGAATGTTGGAAGTCTCGATATAAGTAAGAATAGGATTACTTATAAATCTAAGTGACCCTGCTGTACAAAACAGAGCACATTAATGACGTGAAAATACTCCTGTTTGAAAGAAAATTACAACGAAAAGATTAACTTGCCTATCAATTTCTTAACTTGAAACAGTTGCTTATTTGCCAATTTTAAATACGTTACAAAACGTAAAAATACTCTGCAATATTAATATCAGAAAATTATGGTTACAAATCTATTTTGTAATACCTTATTATTTAGAAGTTCTCTCTTGTTGCCGTAGTCTATCAAAATGAGAGCGCTTATAGGTAGATTCAAACTCAACGACGTCTGTCATATTCGCTTTTCGCTGCTCAGTACCCCACCCCTCAGTTTTCACGAATTTGCTACTACACAGTGGCTCGCGGAGTACTCCGAGCCGCCATTAGGTTTGATTCTACCTGTATCGCTCATTTAATTAAGATTACCTATCTAATATTGAAGAGTGATGACAAGATCCTCGTTGTACGGTCTCTTAAATTACGTATGTATCGTCGACAGTATTATTCCGACGATTAAGTACAGTATGTACCGAACTACATGCTCATCTAGTCTGACACCGTACAGGCACATGTATAGTGAAGCAACAACATCAACTAAACATCGAGGTGAATAATTATGTATCTATGATACTGATTCAAATATCACTTGCTCAAGACAATGCAAAAAAGCACCATTTTACTTGTAACCTGCCGTGATAACTTTGGTGAAGTGAGTATGAAATGAACTGTCATTCCACTTTGATCCATCCAATGATTGTCAGCTCACTTCACCTAAATTTACACGGTGCGATTTTTACAGAATCTGCTGTAGTGCTATTCTGTAACAATCTTACCGTGATGACCTAGGTGAAGTGAGTATGAAATGAACTGTCATTCCACTTTGATCCATCCAATGATTGACAGCTCACTTCACCTAAATTTACACGGTGCGATTTTTACAGAATCTGCTGTAGTGCTATTCTGTTACAATCGTACCGTGAAAACTTAGGTAAAGTGAGTATGAAATGAACTGTAATTTCACTTTGATCCATCCAATGATTGACAGCTCACTTCACGCAAAACTTTTCCTTTTTCCTAAGCCCGTGACGTTTGAATCTTTCTCTATTTAGAATGTGTTATGACACTTAGCTAAAGATACCGATTATGAGTCTTCATGATGCTTACATTACATGAGTAAATACATTTACTAAAAGCTCAGCTCTTAGCATTTAAATGAATTTGAATATTTTTTTTCTTTGTGAGATATTCCAAATGTGCAATTTGAACATTAGAACAGTTCTTATATTTATACTATCTATAAATTCCGTTTTGGTGTCCTTAAACGAGTCGTTTATGTTATAATTTTTTTTGTAATCATTTAAAAGGTGTTATTTTTATTTAAATATTGCAAGTAAATTCTGGATTGTCTTCATGATCTAAATGTTAGTTAAATAGTATAAAAGTAAGTACCACAAAACATATCTTAAGGAAAATCTCTACACATTGACAACCCGAATCTGAAAGACTGATAAAATTTGTCTTTATGCTTACTTACCTATCAGAGTTAGGTCGATGTCAATTGTTCAGCAAATAAAGCTATAAATAGCTTCTCTTTAGTGTTTATATATGCGGTAGGGGGGGGCACACTATGTATGTAATTGTTTTAAAATTAAGTTCCCTTTTATTTGTACCTACATTGTGTGTATCTGTGTGTGCCGTGTGTGTGTCTGTGTGATTTTAGACACACACAGTTAAGGTGCCACAATTTTTGACAGATGTCTTCAATACATATTATTGACATCGACATCCTCTTTTTTCGATTTTAGTTTATATTCCACCATTTTTTCACACATAACACTTCTTTCGTTGTAATGTTCACTACTTACAATACTTTTTAACTCTCGCATGTTGACATCCAAATCGTTGATAAATTTTATACAAATTGACTCTTCCTGCTCATACTTTGAAACATAAAGTGGTGAAAATAAAAATCTTTGTTAAGTCAAGACATGTACAATATTTTGTGTCTATTTCTCATGGTCTAACAAAACGAGCAAATTTAATTATTTAAATCATTACTGGTTGTAGAGAGACGCTGTTAAAACACTTATAAAATAATATCGGTACAATCAGCAAAAATACCAGTTCTGACCATCGGTTATTTATGAATACGGACGACTATTACAAGCAGTGTTAGACATCACGCTACAATTGTTATAACACGGTGCTGTAGATGGTATCACTGGAAACTTGGCTGCTTGTACTTACTAACACGACAGGCACATTATTAACATATTGACATTTTCTTCGGCAAATTAATTAAATGACGCTTAAGGTTAAACCAGAATTTTCATCCGTCACAAAACATAGAACTCGAAAATATGCAGGTTTTTTTGATGAATAATACTTAATAACTCGCGCAGTAACTTTAATTTATTTTATCACGAATTTAACACATCTTATCACTAATAAACAATTAATTACTTTAACATTAAAATACTTTTAGAATTCCACATTTGAATTATCAATTGCTAAAAAATTTGGTATAATTACAATTCCATTATTCTATTAGTATATGGAACTATGTCGCTCTATTCGTATTATTTTTCTTTTATAAAAAAATTCACTTCAGCGTACAGTTCTTGATTAGGTACTTGAGCGTTAGGTGACCACGTACCTACACGGCAGTGCGTACAGCTGATAGGTACATCGGCGCTAGACTACTTTCTCACACAATAATTCTTATACTAAGATTTCACTTGCTAGATCAGTGCCACCACAGCAGACTTTTAATAGTTCCACCGTACGAGTCTTATTTCGAGCGAACGAGAACACGTTATACAAGTAACAAAATAAATTATATCGAGTATTTATAACAGGAAGCTCTTTCTGTGTACGAACAAAACACTAACGAAAAGTCGATCTTTCGCATTACACTTACTTTAAGACGTTCAATATTTTTTGTTATAAAATATAGCACTTGGTTGTAAGGACACTGGGTAATAAGGTTCACAGTGAACGTTGAAGGTTAGAAATCAGTGGTACGAGGCGAGTCCGTTCGCTCGGCTAGCGGTCAGGGGATCTTGTGAGACGGCGAGATCAACGTGTGGGTGGGGGAGAAGGTTTGCGGCGAGACGAGCGGCACCAGCTCGGGCTGGAGCCGCGGCCCGCGTCACACGGCCGGCTCCGCGGCTATCGTCTGCTCCGCGAACTTCACCTCCCGTCCGCGCCTGAACGACGTGCTCCGTCGCGGCGGACTGCGTTTTTCGCGTCGCTACTGCCGGCTGTAGACTCGCTGACGACGCCTGCGTCAGCAGTCGAGGAGGCTGGGCTACCCGCCCAAACGGTGATTGCCGGAGGAACTGTCGGGCAACCATCGGCTGCCAGTATGATGTTCCTGGGAGCCTACAAGTTTACCATTTTGTAAGAAACTCGTCTTGGAACGGTTACGATTTTAAATTATACATAGTTTCAAGAGTTAAACTTAGCTAGGTTATTGCAACGCAACATGCCAAAATGGGCTTTTACAGAACCGCCTACCCAAAACCAATGTGAGTGCAGTGCTAACGATCCACATTCAGTTGTGGGTTGTCCCATACACCTGAAATTTTTGCTATTATATTTAAAGAACGCCACTACCGCTGCTGCTATCAACATGGCCACCTACTGAGCCCTAAATATCTAAAGAGTTAACATATCCACTCGAAAAGAAGAAGAAATGGAATCAATAAATCTCTAATTTTATCTACCTTTAGTAAGTGTGGTCCTCGCGCGCCAAGCGTTGCTCCTCAAGCGTCCGCGCGTGCCCTCATGCACGGCGTCTACGCTAGCAGACCGAGTCAGGTGCGACGCCTGCGCCTCGTGGTCCGCCCCCACGCCGGCAGTCAGGCCCTCGCTCACTGAGTACAGCTTATGCGTTATGTCTTTGCCTGTAAAGTTTTTGAACATAATCTTGTCATACTGATATTGAAGTAGCATTTGAAGAGACCTGCAATCGTGTAAAGGTAAAGGTCAGACCGCACTAGGTGTAACTACGCGTCAGCGCAGCGACGCGACGCAACGCAACGCGACCAAATATGCTAAACCGCACTGGCGCGATAATTTGATTCCCATATTGTTATGACAACGAAAAATAACTACCTACTTTGTCACGCAGTGCCGCTACGCGTAGTTCCACTGCCGCGTAGTGCATTATATCTCACTACCAAATATACTTTGTATGAAATCGTATGTGATAAAATGCAATACGCGGCAGCAAAACTACGCGAAGCGGATCTGCGCGACAATGTAGACCAACTTACCAACATTGACGCGCCGTGGCGTAGTTCCGCTGCCGCTAGTTCGTGTTTGGTGAGTCAAAAGTTTTTATTTTTATGAAAATGACATTAAACGAGGCACAATTAATTATTCTTGTTAGTCAATATCCAGAAATATATGACCTCCAAAATGAGTTACCAGAAAAACAACTTTTGGAAGGAAATTGACCAACAAATTGGGAGTTAAGTATAAGTAAATTTCGTATTTTTCTGTGTACCTATATTATGAATGAGTTGATAAAAAAAACCTTTTTATCAACGCAATCAATACATAGGTACAAGAAAGCACAAGTAGTGTTCTTATATCTTGCTCAGAAGTTGACGAACGACTGACGAGTTGAATTTGCTTTGCTGTGTAGAGTCGCGCCAGTGCGGTATAACTAGTAAGGTCACGTCGCCTCGCATCGCTCCATTGACGCGTAGTTACGCCTAGTGCGGTCTTACCTTTATACCCATAGTCGTTTACGCTACGCAGTGCACATACATTCCAATTCCCAATTGAGTTGTAACCGAATATTGCTTCAAATCTGTTAGAAAATCCAAGGCATGCACTAAAAAGTTCCTATTTTTATCATTAACACGCTTTTATTAGCTTGATATGTATGTATTTTTATGTAACGGAATCTTTGAACGTGATTTTTACCCCCTTCAAAAACGTCGGCTGAATTTGAAACTTTGCACACTTATCAAGGACCGAGACCAATGCAATAATTTAAAAATAATAATTATAATAAAAAAAACAGACAGAACGTTGTCTTTTTATAACTAAAAAAAGTAAAAATTAATTAATAATTTAAAAACACGCTTTAACAGAAAACCAAACTAAAAAGTAGAAAATAATATTCAATTTTAAATTATTTCGTGTTTTCTTTTATATTGCTTTTCTAATATTCACATAATTATGTTACTCTGTATGGGCTTCTAAATACGTGTGCCAAATTTCATAAGTGTGTGTATGTTTGTACGTTTGTATGCTTGTATGTATATATGTTTATAGGTTTGTATCTATGTATGTTTGTCCACGCATTTCGCCGAAACTACTTACCGGATCGTGATCATTCTTTTTAATTGGATTAAGTATCTCCCAACTTAAGGAACAGTGCAAGTTTCATCAAAATCGGTTCAGCAGTTATCAAGATATGGAACATACACCCGAACTCCTTAGCGACAAACAGCACAAATGAGTAAATTATGTTCATATGGGTATTTTGTTAATCTAAACTGCAAAAATAACTTTCGTTTCGGGAGTCGCTGTTGAAAAACGAAAAAAACAATAGGTATTTTGCTTTAGAAGTTTTTTGAAATGATTATTTAAAAAAATACCTACTGCTGTATAAACAAAATCCAAATCAATATCATTATTCAAAACTTAGATTGGATGAATAAATTATTTTGTCGAGTCACCGCATGTTTTATATTGGGGGAACTTTGTTCTTTTTAAGGGGAGCCCAAATTGGAAGTATTCAGAAGTGAATAGCCACGCATTCACTCCTTAATTCGGTTTACATAAACAATAGCCTCTGGCACCAGTAAGAATTCCTTCACCTTAACGGTATAATAAAAAGCTATTTTAGGCAGGGGTTTTGATGTAAAAAAATTATAACTTTAATGCGTCTTGCAGGCGGCCCCCAGACATTTTTCAAAGAAAAGTAAGAGTAATGGCCATGAGAAGTGCGACGCGACTCCTCTAGCGAGCGGTTTCTGTAAAGCTTAAAATGTTCATTCAGAAAGTATAAGTACATTTTCAATGGAAAAAGTGGTAAAATACGCTAAAATTCGTACTCTAACCTCAATTGGTTTTTAACCGACTTACCAAAAAGGAGGAGGTTCTATGTTCGACATTAAGTATGTTTTTTTTTTTTTTTTTTTGTATGTTCACCGATAACTCCGTCAATTGTGGACCGATTTTGAAAATTCTTTTTTTGTTTGAAAGAGGATGTTTCAAAATTGGTCCCATTTTAATTTGGTGAAGATCTGATGAAGAACTTCGGAGATATACAACAGAACTCTTCAATAAATGTCGGCAAATCTTTTGGGATTGCTGCAATCGCATGTCTGTTCATTGTTTATACCATTTCACAACATAACATCACGCCAGTACGCTCTTAAGGGGTACGCAGATCTCTCATTTTACCGTTTATGTTCAAGTTTCATGGTATTTGGGTAATCTATTCTGGCGTTATAGGTTACTAAACAACTTGCCTATTAGGTAGGTACAACTAAAAAGTGAAAAAATAAAAAAACTTTTTTGCAAAAAAATACTACCGACTTCTAAATAAAAAACTACAAAGTGAAAAATAACTATTTTTGGAAGTCGGTGTCCATAACGCAAAAAATTAGTACCTACGAAAGACACCGACTTCCAAAAATAGTTATTTTTCACTTTGTAGTTTTTTATTTGGAAGTCGGTAGTATTTTTTTGCAAAAAAGTTTTTTTCGGACTACAGATTGAAGTTCCCCAAAAATTCAAATCTAAGCAAATCCTCAGTTGCAACGACAACAGTGAAGGAGGACTGACCTATAAGGCAGTCGAGCACGACCTTGAGAGCCGGTCGGTGACGCAATACGCGCTCCAGGCGCATGCGCGGCCAGCACACGCACGTGGACACCTCCTCCGCAATCACGCTCACCTGCGAAACAAAGTGGCTGTCAGTTCAATTGACCATGTTTGAGAGTACAGCATCTGAAAGGGAAGATGATAAATCGGGCTTTCAAGCCCGATTTTTGTAACAAGGAAGTGAATTGTTTGTGAAATTTTACTGCACTTGAAAAGTCAAATTTTGGGATCAAAGTAGGGTTTGACACGTTGACAACTTCAAGTTCTTAATTCAGAAAGCGGGATATGAAACACTACGAGGCTAGACAGACCTTCCGAAAGTTTTGTAAAACTCGATATGCACAAACGGCAGAGTACTAAAGACTAAAATGATAACACGAGCTTAGGGAACACTCCTGTAAACAAACATAATGTAAGCCTAAGGTAAGTGTTACAAGTTTACAACGCTACTCGTAATACTAAATGGTCGCGTCCATGAAAGTGTATAAAATCTACCGAGCAACAGATCTCGTTAGAACCCACCACATAGAAACACTGTGTCTTTTCTTATATACGTGGTAGAATCTTTCAAATACAAGAGTTGGTTCCGCCATTATGGTGTTTATAAGCTACAAGCTTTCTAGATGTTTAAATGCGGAAACATGTAAATGGTATTCAGTTGTTTATATCTGTTTCTACTCTGTATGAATACACTGTATGTTTTCCTAATAAAATAAAATAAAATAAATAATGAGAATTTAAATGCCAGTCTGTGTTGATATTATGAAGACGTATCGCAGTTATAGCAGATATTTCTTTATCGGGCAAAGCCCAAGGAGCAAGAATGATGTGACAAGTTTATTTACTGTTAGATATATAAAGAGGACTACGAACAAAATGGTCTTATAGCAGAAACATACAAGTTATCCTAGATTTCTATAGAACACAATAAACATTATCACCACATTTCAAGTTCATAGATCAATGGGAAGTTAAAAAATTCTTCAGAACAAAATTTTGTATAAAAAAGGTGTACCCTTAAAAATACTTTTATGGTTTTGGGTCAACAAGATGCTTATACTGTGAAAATTTCAAGACTGTAGCTCGAACTTTTTGGCTTTAAAACCCGTGTGACAGACGTCGGACATACAGACGGACGGACATGTGAGTGACAGCAATAGGGTTTCGTTTGGAACCTTCGGGTACGAAATCCTAAAAAGAGCAGATTAAAATAAGATACCAAGAAAAATATGTAATCATCCCAACATTTTAAATTAGGCAAGCCCGAATCACATTACATTATGTGAAGATGCGCACGCATAATAGCTACTTTTACGAAATAAAATGCAAATCGATAATAATAAATGTGATTCAGGCCAATAATGTACTCAATGATTATTTAAATCACTTCAAATACACCTTCCATTTTCAAATATTCCTGTGGGTATCGCCTTTATACGAGAAACACAGATAATCGCACCAGATATTCATTTCAGGGAAAATGGGGTTACATCACTTAAATGCTTCAGTTCGGCGCAAGCACGTGCACCAAAAGAATCCGGAGATAAGATCTCTTACCCAACAAGTATTCGTATAGCTTTGAATACAGTTGCTTCGAGTTTTCCAATAAAGTCAGTGACTTTTCCGGTTGATACGTTGTAGTTTCGATACGTTATTATGCAGCTGCCGGCAACGTATATTCAAATATATGCCGTATCATAATAAAAACTTGAAATGAGATGGTACGCAAACGTGACTAATTTCATGATCAGAGATCGCCGATGATTAATAAATGAGTCGTTCCATAATGTAAATTCTCTGAACCGTTGGGCCAAAATGAAAAATGATGTTTCATTTCCTTTTTTGTGTCGCAACATCAACGAGAGCTTGATTTACAAAACGGATACGTCAAATTCACCCTTTTTCATGGCGTTTCTCTTTGTAGTCTAAGTTTGCCCGAACAAAAATAACAACCGTCATAGCCAAAAATGAAATCCACATTTAATTCAAATCTGCTCGAACAACCTAGACTTACGTACTTACGCAATAATATATTAACTGACTTTAGTTGAAACATTGTTTTGAAATGGCTACATGTTATAGTCAAGTAAACTATGTGGAGACCTTACGAGTATTCGTACGAGTTTTTAGTCAGTCTTCACTGGTATATAGGTAGATAAATCATAGAAAGATGTATAAATGGGCAAGTTTTGGGTTTACGGTAAAGGTTTGGTTGGTAAAGTGGTCACAAAGCTGCAGTATTAGGTATATTATATCTGTACCCAAAGTATTTTATACACTGGATACTCTTGCCTAAGATACAGACAGGATTCTGCCTAGTTTAGGAAAGGGAGTCCTAAGACCCATTTTATATTTGTTGTGCTGATTTTTGTTAAGAACATTTAAGTATGTAAGACAACTCTGTATGCCATGCACAAACTACTTGTTGAATCAAATTATTTTATTATTATTTATTTCAAAAAAAAATTACTTATGCCTATTTCTCTATCTAAACATCGTGAAAGTCTTAAATATCTGAGCAAGTGTGGTGATTGAAAACATCTCATGTGTTCGGCAATACCTATAATATGAAAACGCGAATCAGAAAGGTGGAACATAATTGAAAATTCAGGTAAAATATTCACGTAACGTTTAATCTCTATTCGCTCAAACGGCTGAAACCGACCGTAACAGACTGCTCTCCTCTCTACATAAATATTTTAGGTAAACGTACCTACCTCGATGGTATAAGTAAATGTATGAGGGTAAAAGAGATGATCATTACTGTGCACCTGAGATGGTACGCCCTCAGGCCCTCAGCTCTCAAGCGTGAGTTGCTCCTGGACTTTGTAAGAGTAACTTGGTTGAAGATAAATGATGATGAGGTTAACTATCTAAACCTTGTAACACTCGATTTCTGAATTAAGAACTAGAGGTTGAGTATTTGTCAAAATCTAGTCTGAAAACCTGTCACAATTTGGCATTAAAACATAGAGTTGGACTCGTTCAAAACTTCAAATTATTGATTCAGAAACTGCCATTCTGAACAATAGCGCTGAGCATACACAGGCACTAAAACATCTCTTTTTGTTGTAGTCGACTAAAAATCATTAACGTTTCATATTATTTTTATACTTTTTCTTCATAAAGTAAAAGGCACGTTCAAGCTTCAGCCTCGCATCCACGATCCGTATCTATATGAAGTTTCTGTTTGCCAGAACGTCGCGATCGTAAAAAAACAAAAATTTATTGGAAAACGTCAATATGTGTTAGTTTTATCATGTCTGGTGGAGGCAGTTTAATAAATCCCCAGTCATTAAGATAATGCGTTATTCCGAAGCGCTCCTGAATTATTTAGCGGAACTGTGCGTGGAATTACAATGAGTCGTGTCTCGCTCGTCCGACTGGAGTGATACGCGCAAATATATTATCGAATCTAGTCTCTGCCAGCGACAAGCGTAAAGATTCATCATCTGAAAGTTCAAATCATGGGCTTGACTAGATGGCCATTTGCTGTATAATAAAAATGATTTGAGGAAAACGCGTAAAGTTATACGATGAATATTAAATGTTCCTTTAATTACCTGGAAGACGTCGTCTGATTGTTCGCGATTAGCCTCCCACTCTGGAGAATCAACGAACTGGTAGGGCTGTATGTAGTGGAGATGTGTTTCATCGCAGCTCACTCGCATCCTGTTCGAATACAAGTAAAACCAGCTTAGTTTTCTCAAACAATAATCCTGCTACTACTCTAGGACATAAATTGTTAATGTGTTAGTAGATTAGATCCCATATAGCGGCCCTAATAACTTAGATTATTAGATAATACTGCCTATTAGTTCTCAAGGGTTGCCCTCTGAAGTAATCAATGAAAGCGGGATGTAATCACCGCGATAAATTCGCTCATTTGACGTGACCTATAACGCCATTTAACCACACAATTATGCAGCGTTTGGAATATAATTAAACTTAATTATTATAATAATTATGCAGCACCGTTCTTTGGTTATAAATTTGTTTAAGCCTGGGAAATTGCAATTGCTATACTGCGGTATGTAGTGATTTAATATTGTAATATTTGTTATGCAAGAGTAATTAAGGTAGCAAGTAAAAATGCTACGCTCTAATAAGGCGTATTTGCGGCGCTTTGGTAGACTAGGTACTTAATTTCATTATAGTGGCTATGAAATGGCTTACGGGGGAATTGGAACCATTAGCTTATGGACTACCGTGCATTACCCCGGTAGCTCAACCCAAACAAATACGAATTTACTATACATACATATAGTTATGGAACTGGTGCTTATGCATACGAAATTGGCCAACAGTTTTATAAGTTTTCATTATTCCATGAAGTATTTCTTCTATGGAACAACATATTCTAAACCACGTCGCAGAAGATCAGTCAATTATTAGTCGCAGAATATAGAATGTTTCTTTTCTCTCACAGTTCATGACATACAATACAAGTCCATACAAAGACAGCAATGGTAAAACAAAGAAAAATAATTCTACGACAATAACAAAAGGAACATGTGTAGGTATCTTATTTAACATCGTGAGGGTACTCTTGTCTTTGAATTGTTTATTTTGTTGCCTTGTACCCTCGATATTTTATCTTCATAAGAATTTTTGGGACCACTTATTCTGTATTCAATTTATTCTGTAACATATGATGACGCACACGCAAAGGTTCCCTAAGGTTTAATTAATAAGTTAACCACTAGGGTTTGCTGCACTCGATATTAATCAAATATCAAGTATATTTGATTGATATTGAGTGCAGGAAACTATTGAGAAGCTCGTGAATAAGTAATGACAACCGCAAGGGTAGATCTTCCAGGCTAGGCAACGGTTGTCGAGGAAGATTAGTTGATGGTCACTGTACTTTACAATTTGAGACTCTGTCGCTCTCTCTTTGTTGTATATGTTTGTGTTTACAGGATTGTGGAAGTCCGATAAACAGTCGCTTCTGTGTAAAATTCTGATACTCAGTTACATCTGAGGCCCTAGACAAGTGACAATCTATCATTGAAAGCGGGACTATTAAAAAAATTACAAAATTGTATGGTTTTTAAGGTTCCGTACCCAAAAGGAAAAAACAGGACCCTATTACTAGGACTCCGCGGTCCGTCTGTCTGTTTGTCTGTCTGTCTGTTACCAGGCTGTATCTCAAGAACCGTGATAGCTAGGCAGTTGAAATTTTTACTGATGATGTATTTATGTTGCCGTTATAACAAATAATACTAAAAACAGAATAAAATAAATATTTAAGTGAGGCTTCCATACAACAAACGTGATTTCGTTGCGGTTTTTTGCGATAATGGTTCGGAACCCTTCGTGCGCGAGTACGACTCGCACTTGGCCGGTTTTTATTTTATCCTCTATAGGCTAGACGGTGAATCACGCTTGCCTTGAAAAAACTTATTCACTGTTGACTTAAAGACCAAGAAGATTGTAGCTGTCGGGAAAAACAGACCCCGGCAGGGAATTCGACTCCTTAGCTATACGCATAATAAAATTGTTCCCGAAAACGTTTTGTGCTTATGGGTAGGATGTCCACCATGTACCGATGGCGCATCGCCTTACGTCTGGTAGTCTGATGATGAAACGGGCTAGGTGGAATTTGATCATGGAATTCCATCGCACATCCCCGAAGTGTAACCGATAAAAACCGACAAGCTGGCAACTTGACATTGACATTTCGGGGAGTGCGCGACGGAACTGCACAATTTGATTCCACCTAGCCCTTTCCATCATCGGACTACAAGACGTACGGCCATGCGCCATCGGTACATGGTGGACATCCCTCCCATACGCACAAAGAGTTTTGCTAATACTTTCATTGTGCGTACAGCTAAGGAGTGGAATTCTCTTCCGGGGTCTTTGTTCCCTGATAGCTACAACCTTGGGGTCTTTAAGTCAAGAGTGAATAGGTTTCTTCTAGGCAAGCGTGCTTCACCGTAGACCACGTCATCGCTTAACATCAGGCAAGATAGTGGTCAAACGCGAGCCTATAGACTATAAAAAAAAAAAAAAAAAAAACTCGGCGACTATGTACAAGGCTCTGGAGCTTTGTTTTGACCAGTGCCTCATTTCCGATGAATCACTTGGCAATATCACACGCTATCGAAATGTCACGGAAACTATCTTGATCAATATTTATATCAGTTATATGTAATCAATCCGATTACCATTAAGTAAAATAATACACTGAAACAACCTTAAAAAGAACTCTAGTTTTTAAAGTCCAGACAATTTCTTATAATAGTCACTTAATTGGGACAATCCCACCGAACTATTCCCAAATCACTGCAACTCCAAAGCCAGAATCAACAGTGGCGACCACCAGAAAAGCGCCGAGGCAGTGAAGCTCGACGAAGTCACGGCGAATTGGAGAATTGAACTGTCTTGGATCCCGCAACGAAATGAATCAGAAAGGAATAACGGAGGAGTAGGAAAAATATGTTTCCTGGGTAGAAAAATGATATTCTATTTAGTCCGTCAGAGAGATTATCGAATAATATTGGAGCCGTATTTTTTAGCATCGTAGCATCTAAGTTCAGGAGTGGGGGCTTGTGACGTCACTTTGTCAGTATAAAGTGTAACACACCGTGACGTCACACGATATATTTTCAACGCACTGTATCGTCGTAATTTTTTGTTTACGTGAAAAGGAAAAATACGAGTCCAATATTTTTAGGATATCTAACTGACGGACTTAATAGATATTTTTTGTCAAATTGGTGTTTGCTTACAAATATGATCACACCTGTCCATTATACCCTGTTGAGATTACCCATTACAAATACAATAACACAATAAACAGTATTAAATGTTACCTCTTTATAACATATAGTTATGATAGAAGAATGGTGTAATGTGAAAACAACATACTTTCCCTTTAATAGTATAGACAATCTCTCGTCGGCCGGCGTGACGTCCTCAACCGCATACGCCTCGCCGGGCTCAAGCTTCACTATCCTAGCCTCGCGAGTCAGCTCCGTAAAGTGCTTCTTGTTCACTTTCAGAGGCTTGAATAGCTTCAAGTACAGATCTGTTAGCTCAAGAGATAGCGCCGGAGGAAGAAACCTGCGGGAGAGAATGAAACATTACCAATGTGATGTGACTTATATAAAACACTATCTGACCCCCGCTGCTTCGCTCCCGTCAACTAAGTAGGCACCTAGTTGGTAGATAGCCCTACCTGCCAAAAGAAAGAAAAAAGAAGAAAGAAAAAATTGTTTATTCTGCACAAACTAAACGCACAATACAAAATAAAGGGTGGCATTCACTATAGGACCTGCTGATCGGTAGGGCACCTGCCCTACCGATCAGCCTACCTACCCTACCCTACATACCTTCCCTATCCTACCTACCTATTAACCTACTCACCTGCCCTACCGAGCAGCCTACCTACCCTACCCTATCCTATCCTACAACCTACCTACCCTACCCTACATACCTGCCCTATCCTACCTACCAATTTTTTTATACTTAATAACTGAATAAGAATTAATACTACAATACGAATGTGGCAACTTTTGTTTTTACCGGCGATCTAATAAAATTTTAGAACACAAAAGCTGCTATATGATAGATATGTAGTTAATTAATCATGTAGTACATATTTTATATGTATCATCCATCGTTTTCTCAGCGCACGCCAAATAATGAATCTTATAGGCAAAATTTTGCTACTTTGGGTTACATTATTGCAATTTTCATAAGAATTTCTAATCTTTTTGAAAATAAATTATAGCCTATGTTACTCAGAATAATATAGCTTTCCATAGGTGAAAGAATTTTTAATATCGGTTCTGTAGTTTCGGAGCCTATTCGGTACAAACCAACAAAACAATCTTTCCTCTTTACAATGTTGGTATATATTGAATGCATTCATAACATCACGCTTGTGTTCCCTGATGGATCAAGCAGACCTATAGTATACCCTCATAGCGCTAGTTATGTTTAAGTCCCATGATAGGGTGCAAGCCTATAGCCTTCAACAGGACACAAGTTCAGACTCCGGGCTGCTACTGAAAACTACCAGATGGGAAAAACCCAATAACGCTTTTCCCTATCCGGGCATCGAACCTTGGCATCATGTAGGCCAACGAGGGAGTCAAAACGTTGAATAGGATTAGGTTGCCTTTCCACTAGAGATTTGCTATGCAGATATGCTGCGAGGGTGTGAAAGCTAAGCTACGAAACTATGTGACCGTTTCCACTGATGCTAAGCTTTGTAGTGGGCTAGTAAGATGCATGGCTGCGAGGTAGCTGTGCGAAGAAGATGCGCAGCTCGAGCTATGCGATGTATCCACAGTAGGGAAGTCATGGGGAGAGGCGCGGCGGCAGCGCGGTGAGGGTAGAGGCGACCATCCATAGCACGCATCCAGAGCATGCATTCAGATCATGCATCCATCCATATAAACACATAGCTTAGCAGAACCCGTTCCCACCAGTGCTATGCTATATGGACCAATGAATATGATTGGTTGATATCAAACGCATATATAGCAACGTAGCAAAGCATATCTCTGGTGGAAAGGCACTCTTAAGGTTACACTAGTCGAAAATTCTTCCATACAAACGTAGTCTAGGGATTATTCCACTGTTTGAAGATGTACGTTCAAAATAAAATAGTGATATTAATTTGTCTCATCATTATCTAGCCTTGTATGGAAGCAAAACAGTAAAAAAATAAAACATTTGAAAGTTATGAGCGTCGAAAGTTCCACATTTCGACACTAATTTTAACGCATTTTTGGGCGCGAATAAATACCATAAGAAGACGGAAAATTGCAAAACGGCCTCCATACAGGGATAGATTAGTAGTTCAACAATGCAAGTAATTTTATTTTGAACCGATAGATTTAGTCGATTTTTCATGATATCTAGACTGCCAAGGGTCTGTTTATAAAATTTCGCGCGCTTGTTTTCGTCCTAAATCATTATCCATTTCGCTACAAATTTGCAAAAGTGTGTATTCGTACGCGAACTAGCTTCCTAATGCTCATCACAGCATCTATCTCTTCTGCACGTGTAGTCGGTTGTTATAAAATGCATTTGAACCTCGCGCACAAAATAGTTCGTGCCGTCGACTAGTGTACCCTTAAATTAACAAGAAAATATAGCGTAGCGTACCTATTATATATAGATAGGTACTACGATCGCCAGTTTGCGTGTTACTAAAACTTTGCCCATCAAGATTTAGGAACGTTAACGTGCTTTAATTTAAGTGGGCAAAGTCCACCAATCAGCGTTTGCGGAGTCCGGCCAGCGACAGTTTAATGTGCAAGGATTTGCCCGGCTAGTGCGTTCTCATCGTGCCTTGCAAAGGGCTTTTCATGCAGAGTTTGTAAATGATTTAGGGGAAAATGTCTGTTAATAAATTTGCTAGCCAGGTAAATTGTTGATTACAGTAGCAGGCAGAATAATAACATGGAATAGTAGTAAGTTAAGAAGGTGTGCTTACGAACGTTTACTAGGAACTAGACTAGTTTTTAATGGTTGATATTTATACCATATTAAGTACACTACAAAATACATCCGTTTTACTACTGTCGTTGCCACCTGGGTTCCCATCCCGGGGGAGCTGTTGTGTCATAATTTTGTACCTTTTCATGTTTTCTATTCTTATCTTCCTTAAATTTATTTTATTATCCTACCGACTGAATTTTGATTAAATATAATATTAACCATATTTGCTACTGTATATATTTCTCTAAATTCGAATAAGTAATAAACTATAACTATACGACTATATACAGATTGAAAAAATCAATGGGCCCTGAAGGGGAACCACTTTAAATCCATCTTAAAAAATTGTAGTTCTAAAAACTAAAAAACACGCTTTATTGGTAAGGATCATGGGACAAACTGTTTAAATTATTGCATTGTCATCGGTCCTTGATAAGTGTGCAAAGTTTCAAATCAATCCAACGTTTTGAAGTGGGTGAAAATCACGTTCAAAGATTCCGTTACATTGATACATTGTTACATTGATACATTGATACATAGATACATACATACTAAGCTAATAAAAGCGTGTTAAAAATAAAGGAAACATTCCTTTATTTTTTTTTAAGAAACAAAACTGCATTCACAGATTTTTCGTCAAGCTTACCTTAACCGGGAACCAAACCAGCTAAATAGTCCAAAAATAAACACTCGCTATTTTATTCTACTAATCGAAAGGTTCATTGTTAAGGATAAAATCTCTCTAACAAACATTTGGTCTTAGAAATACACAAGATCGTTAAATCTAACCTTATTTTGAATATGAAGGACATGTAAACATAAAAGAAAATTATTACTTAGCAAGACATTGATACTTAAACTATTTAAAATACAATTTTGTTACACTCTAATAATTTAACTGATAAGTTGTTCGAATTGAGACCCCTCGTTACGGATACGGAAATTTAGTCTTTTTTTAAATACAATTCGTGTTGCCTTCTGCAAAGTGTTGTGGTGTATGCTCCTAATAACATTATCTACCGCAACCCTTAGGTCTTCTACAATCTCATAGGACGTTTTGTAAAAATTTTTTTTTTACATGGCCACATAAAAAATAGTCCAGAGGCGTCAGGTCTGGAGATCTTACAGGCCATCTAATCTAATCGCCACCTAATGTAATGCATAGAACTATTATTACAAATTAAACGACTTTTTATCTAAGTCGTCAGTCTTCAACAAGGTACTCAGAGATAATTTACCAAGCTTGTACTTAGTAGTATGTCTTTGGCTGTTAGAATAATTTCCTGCCAACAATAAATAGTACTTGCATAAATAAAGTTTTTTGATAAAAAACTAATCTATTTATTCATGTATAAGTAGTGTTTTTTCACAA
The DNA here is from genome assembly GCA_948252205.1 of Orthosia incerta. Taxonomy (NCBI): domain Eukaryota; kingdom Metazoa; phylum Arthropoda; class Insecta; order Lepidoptera; family Noctuidae; genus Orthosia; species Orthosia incerta. The sequence continues at coordinate 17,153,260 of OX411746.1, read as the reverse complement.
CAAATTAGATAATATTTATATGGTATTATTATATAATCACTTATTATTTAAGTAAAACATTAAAACAATTAAACATTTACTTACAACACTAACTTGTACTTCAATAACAAACAAATTCAATGGGAGCGATGGCTTTGCATGGTTATTAAAGTAGAAAATTTTAGCTTTACTAAACAATGTAACTTGCACTTACAATAAAAACAACAATAACATACATTTGAGCAAACAAATTCAATGGGAGCATTGGCTTTGCATGGTTTTAGAAAGTTTGGATTAATTTGGCTCATAACTTGATGTTTTAAGTTTCAAACACAACTCAAAATTTTCATTTGTTAGTTGGCTTTTTACTTTACTTTTAATTACATTTATGCAATAAAACGCTTGTTCGCACGAACATGTCGATCCGAAGATAGTCAGCACTCCAAATGCTCACCTCACTGTAGCAACTGGAAGACTATTCCATGCGTCGAATATAAGTGCCTCGATTATAACGATTTTTAAATGGTTTTTTATTTTATAAAACAAATAATATTTGCGTATGGAACTAAAGAGTGAGCGAGTAGTAGCGTAGCGAGTGCTTACTTTTATATTTTTTTGCGGGTTTAATTACGGTTAAGGTAAGTTTGTCGAGAAATCTGTGAATGCAGTTTTGTTTCTATTAAGAAATACAGGAATGTTTCCTTTAAGTAAAATAATCTATCTTAAGGATTTAAAGTAGTTTACCTTCAGAGCCCATTGATTTTCCACCCTATATAATAATATATGTATCTCTGAACTTTTCTTTTGGACCCTTGTCGTATTTGTGTTTACTCATTTATAAAATATAGAACATGTTCGCTCTTTCACTTGCCCATAAGGTTTCATTGGTTCGGATTCACTCAGTCAACACCGGCTATCGCTGAAAACTAGCGCTGTGTCTCGCACGTGAGTTGGGACGCGTAGTATGCTGAGCGATAACCTACTTAACATACTTTGTATTTGTATTTATGTTTTTCTTTTTGTTTTTTCATGGTATGCGTCGTGCCTGGCGCAAATAAACGAATTTTATTTCTTTCTTACAGTTCACTACACGAAAATGAACCATTTTGACAGCGCCGTTTGGTAGCAGAAGATATGTGACTATTTTTTTTTTATGCATCTTATATGTCTCCTGTCGTACGGTTGGTCGTAACTTTAGTACTACGTACCTTATAATAAGAAACACAGTGTATATAGAGTCGACGTGCACGAGCGCAAGGCTCCAGGCAAGCACGTCGGGCGCGTACACCTCGGCGCCGGCCCACAGCCCCATGAGCACGTCATCGACTGAGCTACCTTAGTGCAGTACACGTACCTTATGATAAGAAACACTGTGTGTATAGAGTTGACGAGCACAAGCGCGAGGCTCCAGGCAAGCACGTCGGGCGCGCACACCTCGGCGCCGGCCCACAGCCCCATGAGCACGGCGCCTGCTGCAGCTAATGCTCGAAGCACTAAGATGCTTTGCTTGAAGCTCTTCGGCGCGAGGAATGCGATTGCGAAACACAAATTTGCTGCCTGTATTTAGGAGGAAGAGTTAAGTCAGCAGTTTATTTAGAGAACAACCTATTGACAAGGTTTGAAATAGTTTTACACTAACATCGGTCGATAATAAGGAACATTTTTTCTAGAGTCGCAGAGGCTCAAACAAAGTGTTATTCTAGCAGCGATGGCGATGGTCAAACAATCAAAATGTTATGCCACCTCCACACGCTTAGCGAACAGTGGTGAACAACAAACAACAAACACGAACGTGTGGATGCGTGGTTGTTTCTGTTCGCCCGTGTTCGGTATCGGTGTTGGTTTTTATGCACAAATCAAAGGGTGTTTGATAAACGTGTTTGCGATGTATCCAGACGCTTGTTCAGTTTAGTAATCGCTGCCACAACAAGCTCGTCGTCTGCCATGTTTGCCAATCCGGAATATACAAGCACGTTCGCCAAACATGTGGATGCCGTGTTTGTTTTGGGTGATTGTGGTTAGTGTTCGGCACGTGTTTGCTGTTCGCCACTGTTTGTGGCAAACAGCAAACGTGTGGAGGCGGCATAAGGGATTGGTCACGTGTCATTTCGATAGCGACGATCTTTAATTTTTTTCATTCACTATGGCGACGCTTTCGTTGTAAGAATGTCACTTGTCTAGATTTCTAATACCTTAAATCAGCGTAACACTACTTCAAACCTGAGCAAGACAGATTAATATGACGTTACCTGAAAGAGATCTTGTTGTGCATTGGTCCATTTAGCGCAAAACCAGTGGTGGTGTTCGTCGGTGGAGTTCGAGCTGAGTAGCTCGAAGTCGGTGTCGAAAGTAGCGTTGAGCCGGGTGGCGTTGTAGACTAGCGTGGCGTTCAGCCAGGGCGCGGTGGACGCCGGCGCGGGCGCGGCCGGCGGCATGGTGCGCGCGCGCCCCCCGGCCACCCGCGCCGCGCCGCCGCCGTCCTCGCCCCTCCGCGGCGCTCGCTCCTCGCCCTCCGCGCGCCTCTCACCCGACGACACTAGACGATTCAGTTGGGCTCTCGCTCTCAGTATTACCACCTCCATCACCACACCCTGCTGCCCACTTCTCGTTAGAGCACACCCTTTCTGGAGACAAGCAGGAATTTTATAAGGAAGATCATAATTTTTGTCTCTTGCAAGCAAAGGTATAAAAGTTATCATGTATTCTCATGGTTCTCATCCTCATCATCAAGCAAGCAAACGAGCTGGTGAGGCAGGCCACCCACCCTACCACTGCTGACAAACCAATATTTATAACACGTTTAATGAAGTCGTCTCAAATATTTTATGCAGCAAGGGAAAAATTTAAACTTTTACAAAAAAATACTACCGACTTGCAAATAAAAGCACTACTAAGTGAAAAGTAACTTTCTTTTTGGAAGTCGGTGTCTTTGGTAGGTACAATTTTTTTTCGTTATGGACAATTTCATTGCCGTCATTTATTAAGAGTTCTATTGTATATAACCGAAGTTCATCATCAGATCTTCACCAAATTAAAATGGGACCAATTTCGGAACATACTTTTTCAAACAAAAAAAATATTTTCAAAATTGGTCCATAATTGGTAAGTCGTTTAAAAATTGCAACCAAACTTACAAACCAAAAACTTACTGAGATAGTATAAGCTTGCAATTCATATGCATAATGCACACAAGAGTAGGCAGATATTAGTTAAAAAAAATATGAAACCCCTGCAAAAATAGTATATTCTATTTTATTCTAATAGTATCACGTAACTAGCTTAGCATACACGAGGCAGTAAGCAAACATGCCAAAAACAAGAAGAAAGCTCTCAATTAGATCTACCAATCTATTTAAAACTCCAGAAACAACCTCTACGCTATTTTACTAACGCGGCTAAGAACTAAAATTACACCACTTTGCTAAAAATCTATGTTATACACGTGCACGGATTTGGCCCATTGACCTCTTTCTTGAGAATAATTGAACGCGAATTTAATTTAAAAGTTATTTTGTTAGTAAACTACTTGTATCTTTGCGTAGGCTTCGTCTACGAACTTTGGCTACGAGGTTTGGCGACGCGGCGGGCGGCGTAGGCATCCGTAGTCGGCTACGTCGCGTAGCTAGTTGCTACGCACTGCACGCTTCACCCGATATTAGTTTTGTTCATCTTTAAAGTTTTTCGACCCAGATAGAATGTGTTTACTTTAATATTGTATTACAAACAACCATATTGTACCGCTATGTCGACAGAATAGTGGTTTTAAAACAACAAATTTCATAAAACTATCGCCTCAATTTTTTTTTTTAATTTTGTTTTTTTATCTTTGCATAGATTCTTTCACCGATTGTTTTGTGAATGTGTGAACATTGTTGGCCTTCTAGATTTCTAGATGCTTGTTAACATTTGTTAACTTTTTGTCTCGTTTTTTTCTTTTTTTTCTTACTTCTTATTGTCAGGCCTACCTTGTCCCCCCATATCTAAGTACGAATGCTGTAATGTAACATGGAAATATTGTAAAACCAAACCATTTTTTTAAAGAGTAACCGTGGCGCTTCTTGTCGGTTCTTCTCCATAGGAAACGACTAACCCGAACCGTGCACCTTTTGTCGAAGTTTTATAAGTGCCCATGTAGGCCCATGTAAAATAAAAATAAAATATATTGTTTTTTTTTTTTTTGTATTTGATAGATAGGCAAATTGAAACGGTGCGCGGTGATTATTTTGGCCCCAACTAAACAAAACGTGTGACTTAAATGTTACATACCTACACTTATTACAACACGAAATACAAACCACACAAACTTAAACAAACGCTTATCAAAACACAGATTCTTAGTTGGTTTGGTCATCATAACTTAGAGCTAAATATGTAAACGTGTATGTGTTCTGCATAGCGGAACAGCCACAAACAAAACAATTGAACTAGTTTATTTCGTGACGGAACGTAGGGGGGTATGCAGTGCTCGGTAGGCGTGTAATCCACGACATTTCCGCACACATTAAGTCATCGGGCGAGGCGGCGGGCCGGCGCGGGTCGGCGGCGGCGCGACTGCGGGGCGACGGCGGCCAAGCACCGTGGAATCCGCCTTATGCACTCGTGGGGCTTGTTATCGCCACATCAACACATTTGCATTAAATTGCATTACTTACGAATACAGCCCGACCGATGCATTATGGGGATATGTCTGACGAATGATTCTCTATAACGCAATACAATAACAGCGAAGAATACACCTACAAAATAGGACTAAACTCCATTTCCATTTATCATTTCCAGACCATCAAAACTATTGTAAATGCAGCGTTAGCTTCTAGACTGCGGGCCATGTTTTATAACTTTCAAATAAGACTTAACTATTTGCATTTTGGAAGACTTTCAAGAGAGTGTTTCTGAAATATTTCCCAAACGAATAAAACCGACAACGTAGCTCTAGCTCGAGAATAGTCCGTACTAACGTAGACATACATAGTGTATGTGTATGCAAGATCGTAAAGTCCGTAAACGTCCATTTGAAATGTGACATAAAAGAGTCTAATAAAATATTTAAAGTTGCTACAGTCTCATCTATTGTATCCTTGCGGGACAGACGAGGAATACTAATCTGCTTCAATATATGTAATGTCGAAGGAGACTATACTTGCATTGCTTCGTATATGGGACACGTAACATTTGATGCAGGGATTATTCACAGTGACAGTGTTCTGTACTAGCTTCATATTGTAACATGAAATGCTTTCAGTAATTGCGAAGTCGAATATCTCAAGGTCAATTTATAGTCCAAGGCCTAGACATAAATTGACCTTGATATAGCATATTATAAAAGGTTCAATGACTTAACGTTATTTCTGTTACAGATTTGAGGGCGAACAATGACTTACAGTATCAAATTACGAAGGCCACAATATTAATTCTTTTATATCAGTGCGGACAAATTATGACATCGTGATATAGACATTAGCAGTATTAGAAAACAAAATAGTGGTGGATAACATTTAGTATGTAACGTGACCAAAGATAAAATCTCTAAAATGAATTATAGTAAACAAAACTTATCTGTGAGAACACGAACTAAAACTACTCAAATGATAGAAAATTTTTTTTTCTTTAATTCGAAATTACTGTAAAACTAGCTACGTTTTAAAATAAAAGCGGCCAAGTGCGAGTCTGACTCGCGCACAGAGGGTTCCGTATAAACAGCCACTTTCACCGAAATAAATAGGTAACATTACTAACATTCATAAACAATGAAAGCACCGAACAAAGCTCTAACGAAGGGACAAAATTAACTTTGCAGTTCGAAAATTGTTGTCCCTCATACATCAATATACATTTTTTTTACTTTTCCAAGTACATTTTATAAGTTATTCATCTTACGGAGGGGCCGAGAAATAACTCGGACACTTCGACCCATTGGGATCTATTGTATTGGTCGACTATTACTCGTAAACATGTAAAGCTTAGCTGTGATAGTTTTCCTTTTAATTTCGTTATGTATATATAATACTGCCGTGCATTTAACAAAAATTTGCTACGTGACTAACAAAAATTTGCAATTTAAAGCTTAATTTTATCATATTTTATCCCTGAATCGAAAAATGGTTTTCACGGACCCGTAATATTTTTGAATGGTCTGTCCAACGACATGGTATAGACGAGAAAAACAAACATCTCCACTTTACGTGTACAGGACAAAACAATTTGTTTGCTTTTTTCATGTTTTTATTTTAACTCTTTGTCGGCCTGATTAATATGTATATCTATGCCATATTATAGCTTGCTAAAATAGTACTATGAGTATCTGAACTATGCTGCAGACGGACGGACGGACAGACGGACATTGCGAAACTATAAGGGTTCCTTTTTGACTACAAAAGCGAATCGGTTTAAAGCTGCACATTGAAACATTTAGAACGAATATTTTGTGTAATAGCGAATAATAGTGGGCTATTTTACTTCTGAATTGGTTACCCTTCCCTCCCCCTTCAATTATAAAAAAACTTGTATGTGTTGATGAACCAAATATTACAAAGTGTAACAGCAAAAAGGATAATATATCAATTCGTGATTACTGCAAAACTAACTTCAAATATTCTAGTATTAAAATATGAAACAAAAAAATTATAATAATAATAGGAAGCTATTTTACACCTGAATTGTTTTTCCTTCCCTTCCCCTTTTCGGCTAAAACGTAAAACGTGTAACGCACTTTTATGCTGCTTAAGTAGGTACTTCACTATTTTCGATTAAACCTTTATACGGGAATAAATCTGTCGGTAACCGATGCAGCAATGGAAGCCTTTGGTATGTAAAGCACACAATGATAGGATTACAGATACTATAGACCTGTAAATACTATAGACCTATGCTATGTTATCTACTGAAGGTTACAAAGTAAGCGTAGAGTATTGTGAGCCATTATTGAGAATAGGAATGAATGGAAATGGACCTAATTATTTTAGGTTTATCTTCTATACTGCCATTTTCCGCTCAAAGTAATCTTTTTTTGAACACTAGTTTTAAATCGTTACTTAAAATCTTAAATAATAATTATGACTTACTTTACTGCTATTTCGCCACTTCAAAATATAAGCAGGTACTTTTTTTTTTTAATATTGTTACATACTTTAATATTTACATAATATAAAATACTTAATTAACAATAACTAGCTATATACACTTAAATAAAAATAAAATTAAACTACGAACGCGTCTAAAAGGGCAGGGGTCATAGGGCGTCAAAAAATTCGTCCACATCGCTGTCAACGTGAAAAGTGCCCAGAACGCTGGCAGCATTGCCACGTTGAATGGCAATGCTGATTCTCTGGCCAAGGAAAAGCCCAGCCCTCTGGGTACAGCAGGTACAGCAGGTACTTACTTAATCACAAGGTTATAAATCGTTAGTTGAAATACTTAAAAAATTACGACTTCATAAAAGTTCCGATTCTATAAAAACTAAAGTCTTTTTAAATATCTTTATAAACAAGAACATGGCTAATTTGAAGCTTTTCCTGCCAATAATATGGGAAAACTATCGCTCTATCTAAATAATTAGATGTCGCATAATCATCTACTAATTTTATTGTAACGCAGAAACTATGTTAAGTTCCAGTTCCAAATCATTCATCGGAAAGTTTTAATAAAACACTTTTTAGTTCTATATCTAATCTTCTTCTTCTTATTCGTTGTCTTCATTTCTGAAGGTCGTGCCCGTCTTGAAATGCTTTGACGGAGTAAATGACGAGCTGCTTCCAAGCCACCCTGTCTTCGGCTCTTCTCAGGGCAGTGGTCACCGTGAGTCCTGTAATGACCCTGATCTGGTCAGTCCAGCGTGTAGGTGAACGTCTGCGTGGTCTTTTTCCATCCACCTTTCCCACAACAACCAGTTTTTCCAGGTTGTCTGGCTGTCTCCGGGCAAAGTAACTTAGGACTCGTTGGTAGCAGATCGTGGAGAGTCTAGTTTTGATGTTCAACTGGTCGAGAATGGACTTATTAATTATCTAAACTGCCCGAAAACTACTATGCAATTTAATTTATCGCCAGCTTAAAGGAGGTACCCTCAGAGCTGATGTTTATAGTATCTATGCATTACCTACCTATTCCAGTATCTATACACCGTCTGCACTAATCTAGTCACAGGCTCCAAACTAGATCTAGTAGATGTACGTTCGTACCTAACCGGCTTGCCTGTAATCTCTGAAAGATTAGGCCCAGCTGTATAATTATACGAGAGAACCGGTACTGTACCGGTACATTCGGTAAAGGTCGTCTGTTCCGGTAAACCGCACCTCAATATTAAAGGAGGTGAGGATATAAATGTCATCGTGGCATGTTGTCCAAAAACAGAGAATGAAGAATTTGAGAATTATATTTCTTTCAATAACATCCCTTAGCAACCCAGAAATAGAGTGTATATTAATGTGATCCCTTCACTCGTTTAGATATAATAGTTCTCGTAAGGAATGATATCATTATCATTTCAGAACTATTTATATATGATAAAAAAAACTTTTTTACAAAAAAATACTACCGACTTCCAAATAAGAAAACTACAAAGTGAAAAATAACTTTATTTTTGGAAGTCGGTGTCTTTCGTAGGTACCATTTTTTTTGCGTTATGGACACCGACTTCCAAAAATAAAGTTATTTTTCACTTTGTAGTTTTCTTATTTGGAAGTCGGTAGTATTTTTTTGTAAAAAAGTTTTTTTATTTTTCACTTTTTAGTTGTACCTACCTAATAGGCAAGTTGTTTAGTTAGTTTCCTATAACGCCAGAATAGATTACCCAAATATCATGTAACTTGAACAAAACCGATCAAATGAGAGATCTGCTTACCCCTTAAGAGCGTACTGGCGTGATGTTATGTTATGAAATGGTCTAAACAATAAACAGACATGCGATTGCAGCAGTCCCGAGAGTTTTGCCGCTATTTATTGAAGAGTTCTGTTGTATATCTTCGAAGTTCTTCATCAGATATTCACCAAATTAAAATGGGACCAATTTCGGAACAAACTCTTTCAAACAAAAAAAGATTTTTTTAAATCGGTCCACAATTGACAGAGATATCGGTGAACATACACAAAAAAAAAAAAAAAAAACATACAAGAAGTCGAACATAGAACCTCCTCCTTTTTCGAAAGTCGGTTAAAAATAAACGCGTACGATGCCTCGGGAGGGCTTTTTCGAGGAGGTGTGGGCAAAGAGTTACTGGAAGGACTTAGGGAAAGTCTTTGCCGAGCAGTGGGATAAAAGGCTGTTAACAGAAAACTATTGTGCCTAAAACAACTTACATAGGTACTTAAATCATTAAGTTATTTTAATACGACCTAAACTTCTAGGAATCTTATTCCAAACCAGAAAAAGCACCCTGAAACTCAAATAGGCAACTATTGAATATATTACATTAAAATAATAACTTCTAAAACAATGAAAATATAATCTCCCCAATGAAAGCAAAACATACCTTCGCTGACATTTACGGAAAGGGCATGTCCATGTTCGTTCGGTATGCGCCGCTTTATTATCCGTATTTCTATTATAACTATACTCAGCACGAGAGTTAATTAAAAGCCCGCCAGCCTCACAGTAGGTTATTGAAATAGTTGTCCCATTCACTTGGACCACAATACTGAAATTTTCCATTGAATAGAAGTTGTTTGCGCGGCAGGGTGCGTAGTGTGTACAAAGGAGAATTTACACCCCAATATGTAATGTTTATGGCACTATGTGAACACTGACTCACGAGAAACAAAGTGGACATGGCATGTGCCCATACAACCGAGAAAATTATTCTTTAGTAGCTGTTTATTTGCTGGCTGTCACTGTGGGTAAGTTCGGGAGATTTACTCATAACTGTTTGTAAGTTTGGAAGATTTACTCTTAGACACTATTCTTACACATACGGAGTAAAGAGTTTCCTCAACAATTAGATGTTTTTATCGCTTTTAATAAGGGTTCTATAATAATAATTATCTTAACTAATATTATAAGAGGTAAAATAGTATGTTTGTTTTTATTGGGTAATATCTGGACACGAAGTACTGATCCGATCGGATTACGACTGTCGACTGTCGGTTTTTTATCGGTTACATTTCGGGGAGTGTGCGTTGGAATTGCATGACTTGATTCTTCCCAGCCCGTTCCATATTATTGGACTACAAGAATCACGGCGATGCGTCATCGTTCATCCCACCCATACGCACAAAACGTTTCGGGAATACTTTTATTACGCGCACAGCAAAAGAGTGGAATTTATTGCGGGAGTGTGTATTTCCTGATAGCTACAACCTGGGAGTGTTTAAGTCAAGAGTGAATAGGTTTCTTCTAGGCAAGCGTGCTTTGTCGTCGACCACATTATCACTTACCATCAGGTGAGATAGTGGTCAAGCGCAATGCTATTACTAATAAAATAAAATAAATGAAACTGATAGAAAGGTGCAACGTACTGACAGCAGCTATTGTTGTCATAAACTTTTATCCTGAAAATTAGCCTATTCGTTTCTGAATATGCCAGGGGACTGAAGCAGCGGATAAACCAAAACATAGTTACAATATAAAGTGCATTTATGATAGTACAGAAATAACAAACACACAATTAGACTTTCTAAACTTTAGACACAAACAAAACTTGAGTTTATTTTAAGAACTACTTTACATTCTTAGTGTGTCGTGTCTGTTCGTAGTGTGTGTCTGCCATAGAAGGTAATAACGTACGCAAATGAAGCTTGAAGATTGTCTAGACTAGACCGTTGTAACGTTTTGTGAGATAAACATTTTTGAGGGGATATTTAACTGAAGTTGAAAGCGTTTTACTCTACTACTCTCAATGATACGATGCATTACAGTTCTCTTGCCTTTTTACCCGACTGCTGAAGGAGGGTAATGTTTTTATCAGTCTTTGTATATATGTATGTATGTTCGTTTTTATGTGGCGTTCTAGAGACCAAACGCGTAGGCCAATTCTGATGATTCTTACGTCAATCGATGCGTATTCGGAGGATACATCTGGTTTTGGTCAGCCAACTCACGATTATGTATCCTTCAACTGCACAGCATGATTTTCTTCTTGTTAACGTCTTTTCAGTTCGCTTCTTGAGCAGTCGGGTTTTTTATTTTTTGAATTAACATTTTTTCCCAATTTATATGAAATCGGCACAACATGTTATCTTCCATAAGCTGCATATTAATATGAAACACTGTGATCTTTATATTTCTACCAAGGTATAGTTCTCGCCAAACTTCTTGGCTGCCCTGAAGTTGGCTATAATGGCTGCGCAGTAGTAAATGTCATACAAACAGTACCTTTTCGTGCCTTGCGCATCGGAGAGCCAACTTCAGGGCGACCCAGAAGTTTGGCGAGAACTATACATCATAATCTCTACATCTTATCATTTATTTAAATCCTATGTCTCAACGTACTTCCAAAAAAATGGATTTCCGAACATTTCTGAGGGATTCAAAGCAATGAAGAATAACGTAATTTAACTTATTTGGTCTAACTGATCCATCAATGTCAAGTGCGTGATTCGAACTGTGTTCATTCAGAATCGATTTCTATGGAGTTACTCGTTTCAACATAGGGTTACAAATTGAGAAAAATGTAGAGCCTACACAAAATATTTTGGTATTGGTGTAATCACGAACAGATTTTTGATTTTTAATGGAGAGACGGAAGGGAGGCCTTTGCCCTGCAGTGGGACGTAACGGGCTCATAATAATAATAATAATATATGGCAATCTGTGGCTCAACTTGACAGACGGATGCCAAAATTTTTTCTCTACCAAATTTATTACAAAATATTAAATTTTAATAATCTAAATTGTACAATATACAATGAAACCAAGAAAAAAAAACAGGAAACAATAACATTATCAAAATTATGACCGATTTACAAGATATGAGAAAAATAAGGACGACGTCATGTTGACGAGAGCTGCCGCTACAAGACAAGCACGCCTACCACCTCCGGCCTCGTCGCCCAGCTCCGCCTCGCCATCGCCGGAAACCAGCCCCACCGTGAGTGCTGTGACACCGGCTGTGGCAGTTGCGTCGAGCTCGAGCGACGAGTACTTCTCTCCGCCGACGACACCACCACCTGCGCGTCGACGGGGAGGACGCCGGCCGCCGGACCGCTTAGGACCTCGAGGCTTACTGGTCTCTGATAGGGTCCCAGCACCCGGCGGAAGTGTGCAGCGCATGAGATGGACACAATCCATTAACGAAAATGTCTTGCGCGCATACTTTGGGGCTACAGAGGGAGGAAACAATCTGACCGCGTACCGTGTCCGGATGCTCTCTTTGTTTCAGATGCTTGAGCCGGCTGTCAACGTTTCGGCCCAACGACTTTCGGATCAGGTACGGGTCTTCCAGCGTAATCGTATGTTGGATGATACTGTGCTTGATCGCCTCCGAACGGAAATGTGTAACCGTGTCACTGCCCCATCGTCGCAGGCCGTGGTGCAACCACAGTCCAACCACGCTGACGAGGATAGTAGTGACAGGGTTACAAACGTAAGTAACCAGTGCAATGAGGAATTGAGGAGTGCTTTGGAGTGTGCTATTCGGGATTATCGCTACATGCCGCTCGAACTTAGGCCACGATTACCTCGTTTGCCCATGCATAACAAAAATAGGGCACTGGTGGCTGTTCTGGATTCGCAGTTGTCAAACTATTTTGATAACTGCGAAGACCTCACTGATACACATTCGATCATGTACTGCGCGGCTATAGCGGCATGTCGTGTAGCCCACGTCAAATTTGTAGATGACAGAGCTACACGACCGAAACCAGCCGTACCAGCTTGGCAGTGCAGGATCGAACGTCGTATTGGTGGGGCCAGAGCACTCATCGGCAAACTAATTTGTTTCAGGGAGGGCAATAATCGGCCAAGAGTGATGCGCTTTGTGAGACGGGCGTTTTCGGGGACTGATGTCAGCCCCCAAGACTATATATCCCGTGTCACAAAGCGCATCGACTTCCTGAAGCAAAAAGTGTTTGCATGGGCAAACCGTATTCGTAGGTATAGGCGGAGAGTGGAGCGATACACCCAGAATCGTACATTCCAAAGTAATGAAAGGTGGGTTTATCGGGCTTGGGAGCGACCCGACCAAGGTGTGACTGATACGCGCCTGCCGGATGATGACGCTATGTGTTCATTCTGGCGTAGCATCTGGTCGGTGCCTGTCAGTCACACCGAAGGTGAATGGACTCGGGAGGTCGAACGAGCGTGCGATCCGATACAAGAAATGGGGGCTATCACGATCAGCCCCCAAGATATAGCCCGTGCAGTCCGCCCGTTGCCGAACTGGAAATCTCCAGGGCCGGACGGGCTGCACAACTTCTGGATAAAGTGGCTACAAAGGTCGCACGCTCGTTTGGCATCTCAGTACCAGGCAACCTTGGAGTCTGGTTCGCTACCCAGGTTCCTTACAACAGGAATAACCCACCTGCTCCACAAATCTGGTAGCACCGCGGAACCCAAAAATTATAGACCTATTACATGTTTACCAACGGTCTATAAGGTTCTTACATCCATTTTGAGAGTTAAAATTAATAAACACGTCGACGATAATTCGATCATGTCGGTCTCTCAAAATGGATGTAGGAACGGGTCCCGCGGTACTAAGGAGCTACTCCTTATTGATACACTCGTTCCACTAGGATCCCCTAAATCAGTCCCCCAGGGGATTCTACAGCACTCAGTGTTCCACTACGATCCCCTAAGCAGGGGATTCTATAAGTACTAATAAGTTCTATTCCTTTAAAGTCCCTTCTAAATAAAAAAGCCACCTATAAAATAACAATATGTAATACATATAATTAAAAATCGGTCTACAGAGTATTACAATGACGAATTTTTTTTTTTTAATAAGTTAGATGTTGAAAAAGAAAGTACTAAAAGCATTGAAGAATTTCGCAAGTTCGACTAGTGCAGCGTCTCGGTGGCGTTGAGTTCGAGACCCACCTAAGGCGTTCGGCTAAACAACGAAGACCAGAAGATGTACTCAGAGATCAGTGGATTCAAGATTCACAACTGAAAATGTTGAATGGGCAAATATCAGTCGGTCATTTTCTAGAAATGATGAAGTAAATAATAATTCTAGAATAAACTACTTTTTAAGTTAATTAAGTAGAATAACATACTTCATTTTAATTTTAATCGAAGACCTACACTCGAAGTTGTAGACGATTATGTCTACCTGGGACAAAATGTCCCGTTGGGTAGGTCTAACTTCGAGAAAGAGGTTAACCGTCGAATCTGACTCGGCTGGGCGGCGTTCGGGGAGTTTTATCTTCTCGTCCAATTTACCGCAATGTCTCAAGAAAAAAAAAAGTCTGACCAGTGTGTGTTACTAGTGATCACCTATGGAACCGAGACGTGGTCGCTCACAATGGGCCTTATCAGAAAGCTTCACCCAAAGAGCAATGGAGAGGGCTTATCCACAGGAGAACTAAAGTTACTGACATAGCCCGAAAAATTGCGTAACTTAAATGGCAGTGGGCAAGGCACATTGCTCGCAGGACGGATGGCCGATGGGGCCGAAACGTTTTGGAATGGCGACCGCGAACCGGAAGACGATGCGTAGGAAGGCCTCCCAGGCGCTGGATGCGAGACGGACGGGATCAGTCAGTGTGTCAGTCGACGCTTGGGGGAGGCCTATGTTCAGCAGTGGACGTTTTTCGGTTGAAATGATGATGATTTTTTTTATTAAAAAAGGTTTTTTTTATATTTTGCGTTTATAACGTTAAATGTATTTGAATAAGTTAAACGTTGAAAAAAACCGAACGCCTTAGGTGGGACTCGAACCCAACGCCACCGAGACGCTGCACTAGTCGAACTTGCGAAATTCTTCAATGCTTTTGGTACTTTCTTTTTCAACATCTAAATTATTAAAAAAAAAAAATTCGTCATTGTAATCCTCTGTAGACCGATTTTTAATTATATGTATTACATATTGTTATTTTATAGGTGGCTTTTTTATTTAGAAGGGACTTTAAAGGAATAGAACTTATTAGTACTTATAGAATCCCCTGCTTAGGGGATCGTAGTGGAACACTGAGTGCTGTAGAATCCCCTGGGGGACTGATTTAGGGGATCCTAGTGGAACGAGTGTATTGATATGGCCATTAGCCAACAGGTTCGGCGTTCCCGAAAGGATCTGTCGACATGTTGGATAGATTATAAGAAGGCCTATGACTCGGTGCCTCATACATGGCTCATGAGGGTGCTAGAATTGTATAAAATAGATACAACTCTACGCACCTTCCTGATGTCGTGTATGGGGCAATGGAGCACAGTCCTTCGCTATCCAGGATGTCGAAATATCCAGAGGAATAGCGAACCTGTAAGGATGGAGCGAGGTATATTCCAGGGCGATAGTTTGAGTCCACTTTGGTTTTGCCTAGCCCTGAATCCTCTAAGCATGCTGCTGGAGAATTCAGGGCTAG
The DNA here is from genome assembly GCA_948252205.1 of Orthosia incerta. Lineage (NCBI taxonomy): Eukaryota > Metazoa > Arthropoda > Insecta > Lepidoptera > Noctuidae > Orthosia > Orthosia incerta. The sequence goes on along the minus strand of OX411746.1, from coordinate 17,137,831 downwards.
GCTATCGGTTGAAGAGAGGTGGTCAGGTTATATCTCACCTCCTTTACATGGATGATCTGAAGCTCTTTGCCCCCAGCAATCTTCAGCTGATGGAGCTACTGAAAGTAACTGAAACTTTTAGTAACGCCATCAGGATGGAGTTTGGTGTGGACAAATGTGCGGTCATGCATGTAAAGCGAGGGGAGATTGTGGAATCCGTAGGAATTCAACTCGCGGATTCCATAAACCTGAGATCCCTCTCTCCAAACGAAACCTAGAAGTATTTGGGTATGTCGGAAGCGTTATAAGGTATCAGCACTACTGACATGAAGCAATCGTTGAGGGAACGCTTCTTTGGCCGCCTGAAAAAGGTATTCAATAGCCTTCTTTCAGGCGGAAACAAGGTGCGCGCCTTCAACGGTTGGGTCATGCCGGTATTGATGTACTCTTTCGGCATACTGAAATGGACTCAAACGGAACTCGACGCCCTGGATAGGCGGGTCCGTACACTGCTGACTGCAAATCGAATGCATCACCCAAGATCGTCAGTCATGAGATTGTATATCCCGCGGAGCGCGCGTGTGGAGGCCGTTTTAAATGCCAAAAACCTCCACAACCGCGAGATATGCAATCTCAGGGAATATTTTCTACACACCGACGTAGGTATGCATCGAGATGTAGTAGCAGTGGACAAGGGACTCACCCCGCTCTCCATGGCGAATGAGAACTGGCGCAAGCTTGAAACTAACGACCGTAGGGAAGTATGGCAGAGTAAGGAGCTTCACGGACGCTTTTTCCGGGCCCTACATGGGTCTGATGTAGACCAAGCAGCGTCCGTAGCCTGGCTGCGTTTCGGTGACCTCTTTGGGGAAACCGAAGGTTTTGTCTGTGCAATTATGGACGAAGTTATCATGACGAATAACTACCGGAGATTTATTGTGAAGGATGGCACGGTTGACATCTGTCGGGCATGTCACCGCCCGGGTGAATCGATCCACCATATTATCTCTGGATGTTCTCGTCTAGCTAACGAAGAGTATTTGCATAGGCACAACCTTGTAGCCAGGATCATCCACCAGCAACTTGCTCTGAAATACACTCTTGTGGCATCGGAGGTACCGTACTACAGGTATGTGCCCGACCCAGTTCTCGAAAATGGCAATATCACATTGTACTGGGATCGGTCCATCATCACTGACAGGACTATTATCGCTAACAAGCCTGATATAGTGGTGGTGGACCGAATCGAGAGGCGTGCAATGATTGTTGACATAACTGTCCCGCATGACGGGAACCTCGTGAAAGCCGAGAAAGATAAACAAATCAAGTATCTTGACTTGGCTCGCGAGGTTGTCGACATGTGGGATGTGGACACAGCGATCATTGTACCGATAGTCGTGTCAGCAAATGGCTTAATAGCCACGAGCCTCGACCAACATCTTAGAAGGCTCTCGTTAGGCAGCTGGGTCAAGGGCCTGATCCAGAAAGCAGTACTGCTGGACACGGCTCGTATAGTTAGGAGGTTCCTCTCTCTGGAGCCCTGACCGCCGGTAGCTTGGACCCTGTTCCCGATACCGGTGGGCCTCTATTTTTTATATTTTAAATGTTTTTGTTTTTTAATTTATTTTATAAAAATATTTAAAAATGTAAATAATAAGAAAACTGATAAATAAAGGAGATAATAATGATAATAATAAATATTTCTACTTTCACCTAAGGTCGCACCGCACGACACGATTTGCGGTTAAGATTTTTAACACACGACATGATGCGGTCTGCCGTCCGTTCGTTTGTTCACTTGACACGATTCTACAACGTCACTGCAGTGCACTTGTATTGTTCTCTAAGCACGTGAGTGACGAACCACGCGTGAGCCGTGCGTGTCGTCAACAAACTCATACAGGTTTTGTTCAGCCGCTAAATCGTCACCGCAAAAAAAACCGCGACGACATAGCGGCATCGGTGACATAGCAGAAAAACCGTTTGAAAATCGTGTCGCGTGTGGTGCAGTGTCGTGAAATGAACAAACGGTCCATACAAATATATGGAGCTCTGAATCGTGACTACATTTTGCGGTGTCGTGTGTCTCGTCGTGAACAAACGATCTAAGTAAGTATTGTTCTGCCAGTCGTGATCTCCATCTGTGCTTTCATTTCTCTGTATTCAGACCATATGCAGGTATAATTTATCCTTCTGAATAAATCGTTTGTGATGTTCTATCATAGAACCTACGTGTCACTGGCGAAATGGCGTTGAGTCATTCACAATAAAAGAAAAAATTGAGAAAGGAGAAGAATAAAAATATTTATTTTAACCTTATCACAAATGCACTTATCTTAAGTTACTTCACATCTGTAACTACAGTTAACCTAAACTATAATTAATTATACAAAATAATCTAAATTAATTTGATTAAAATTGTTTAAATTGACATGAAATTACTGTAAACACCATAGATTTAGTTTTTTTTTTGCTTATGGTAAACACAGACATGTTGACATGAGATGATTGAACGAACGAACTGATGTATGAACGGAAATGAAGCAAAAGGAATATCTAAGGATAGTGGCAGGTGGCGTTCTATAGTTTCTGCCTACCCCCATCGGAATAAGTTATGTAGTTATAATTATCTTACTCGTATGGATGTATGTTTGTTACTCAATCACGCTAAAACGGCTGTACCGATCTGGATGAAATTTGGCACATATATAGATTATAGTCAGGAATAGTACTAGTATATAATAGGAATAGTATAGAATACTTTTTGTCCTTCGGGATAATTATCGACCTTCACACTGTCGAAGTCGCTGGCAAAAATTAATTGTGCCTGTTATAGTTCTTTGATTCAAATTCTGAATTTATAAACTTAGTGTTAGCGACCTCTGAAGGCTCAAAATGAATGTGGTTTATGGAGAATGGTGTATAAATACGGTTGTAGTAAAAATCTCACGGGTAACGCGATCCGTGATACGGTCACCTTGCAGTAACATGTTTTATTGGCTTGTTCACCGTATATGTAGGTTACGAATACGATACTCACCGAATAGGAATTTTTACGTCGGAGTAACATGCGGTGTCGTTAAACTTAATGCAGTTAAATTACACAGTAGCGACACTTCTACACAAATATTATTCTGAAATACAACACAATAATACTGAAATACGAATATAATATACTGGTATATTATATTCGTATTTCAGTATTTACTTCTTAGCTTCTGTAAATAGTGTTTTATTATCCCAAGGCATCATTACACCGAGATGAAGAGTATCCTATGTCTAATCTAGGTACTGGTCTATACATGCCGAAAGTTTTACCGATATCTGTTCAGCCATTAAGACGTGGAAGCGTAACAAACAAAGGAACTTTGACTTTTATAATATTAAACCGGATAACTCTATTTTCAATAATAATTATTCTCACTTCTTCGTTGGTCTTGTGGTTGCAAGCGTTACTGTTGAGCATGAGATCCTGGGTACAATTCCCGGGTTGACCAAGTGTTATAGTGCCCGGCACGTAAGTTGGCAAGATTCTGGCGTAGTGAGGGTAAGTTCGCGCATATTCCGCGAACTGACTAACCATCATATAGAGCGAATGGAACGTGGTGGACGCGACTCGATTGGTCAGTCGATCCTTGCGTCAACTGACCAACCAATCGCGCGCTCGGAACGGTCCTAAACGTTCCCCGCGCCCCGCGTCACCACCAAAGATACCTAAAAAACGACTTTTGCGCATCTAACGACTCTTGCCAACTTACGTGCCGGGGATTATACTGTGTTTTCCATCAGTAATTTAATTTGTCCAGTAACAGCCTGAAGTCTGGTTTTGTGACCGGTTGATGGTAATGGGTTCACCTCTATTATAAGGAAGTTATCTTTTTCTTCATTATTATCACATATCATTACAGAAACACAAGCGCAAGTCTTAACACCTTATCTGCCAGACAATGAGACACAATATAATATGTATTGTTTGTCAGTCACCTGGCAGTTAAGGTGAAACTGGCGACATCTGTGTGTAATATATTTTTCAATACAGTTGTTAAACATGGCGTACTTTCAGAGGCTATAATTATGATTCGAAAGTTAAATTTTACGCATAGGCATCTTTCTGTTACGCGGTCGTGACTTTTGTTTACGAGCTCGATCATTATGTTTGCAGTTTAGTTTTAAATTTATAAGTCAATTTAAAAAAGTTTAGTAGCAAGGAGTTTTCAAACATAGAATAAAATGGGATAGATTTTCTAAGAGGAAAAATGAATGATTCCGTACGTTTTAGCATTGAATTCTCAAAAGTCTTATAAATGGTTGTTTAATATATTTAATTACCAGTTTTAATTTAATTATTTTCACATCAACATTTGTCAAAAATCGAATAGGCTGTATAGCTGTATAGGCTGATATCGTTGTAAAAAAATAAGTCCAGTTGCAAAAACGCACCATAAGTCAATTTAAAAAAGTTTAGTAGCAAGGAGTTTTCATACATAGAATAAAATGGGATACGATTTTATACGAGGAAAAATTAATGATTCCGTACGTTTTAGCATTGAATTCACTTTTTTTTTTTTTAAAGTTGTTTAATATGTTTAATTAACAGTTTTAAGTTAATTATTTTCACATTAACGTTTGTCAAAAATCTAATAGGCTGTATAGGCTGTTTTCTTTGTAAAAAAATATGTCCAGTTGCAAAAACGCGCCATATTGAAAATTTTATTTTTCAATACAGTTGTTAAACATGGCGTACTTTCAGAGTCTATAATTATGATTCGAAAATTAAATCTTACGCACAGGCATCTTTCTATTACGCGGTCGTGACTTTTGTTTACGAGCTCGATCATTAGTTTTGCAGTTGAGATTTAAATTTATAAGTCAACTAGCTGACCCGCGGGGCTTCGCTCCCGTCAACTGCCTATCCAGTCTACCCTGCCTACCCAGCCTATCCAGGTATACCTACTCTACCTGCTCTACCTACTCTACCTACTCTACCTATTCTACCTACTCTACCTACTCGACCTACTCTAACTACTTTACCTACTTTACCTCTACCTACTACACCTACTCTACCTACTCTACCTACTCTACCTACTCTACCTACTCTACCTAATCTACCTACTCTACCTACTCTACCTACTCTACCTACTCTACCTACTCTACCTACTCTACCTACTCTACCTACTCTACCTACTCTACCTACTCTACTTACTATACATACTCTACCTACTCTGCCCACTCAACCTACTCTACCTATTCTACCTACTCTAGCTACTCTACCTATTCTACCTACTCTACCTTATCTACCTACTCTACCTGCTCTACCTAATCTACCTACTCTACCTACTCTACTTACTCTACGTACTCTTCCTACTCTACCTACTCTACCCACTCTGCCTACTCTACCTACTCTACCTACTCTACTTACTCTACCTACTCTACCTACTCTGCCCACTCAATCTACTCTACCCACTCAACCTAATCTACCTACTCTACATACTCTACCTACTCTATCTACTCTACCTACTCTACCTACTCTACCTACTCTACCTACTCTACCTACTCTACCTACTCTACCTACTCTACCTACTCTACCTACTCTACTTAAACTACCTACTCTACCTACTCTGCCTACTCTGCCTACTCTGCCCACTCAACCTACTCTACCTACTCTACCTACTCTGCCTACTCTGCACACTCAACCTACTCTACCTATTCTACCTACTCTACCTACTCTACCTACTCTAGCTACTCTACCTATTCTACCTACTCTACCTAATCTACCTACTCTACCTGCTCTACCTAATCTACCTACTCTACCTACTCTACTTACTCTACGTACTCTTCCTACTCTACCTACTCTGCCTACTCTACCTACTCTACCTACTCTACTTACTCTACCTACTCTACCTACTCTACCTACTCTACCTACTCTGCCCACTCAACCTACTCTACCCACTCAGCCTAATCTACCTACTCTACATACTCTACCTACTCTATCTACTCTACCTACTCTACCTAAACTACCTACTCTACCTACTCTACCTACTCTACCTACTCTGCCTACTCTGCCTACTCTGCCTACTCTGCCCACTCAACCTACTCTACCTACTCTACCTACCTACCTAATAATTTTCTATCTATCATCAATAGTTTTCTCAGCGGACGCCAATGAATGAATTTTATAAGCAACATTTTGCTACCTTGTTTTCTTTGTAAAAAAAATATGTCCAGTTGCAAAGACGCGCCATTTTCTGAAAATTTTATTTTTTGTGAATAAACAAATCTAATTCTTTGATTTGTTTTTACAACTTCCCACAACTGTATTGAAAAACGTCGTGTGATACACGGGTGTGTAGGTTATTGCAAACTCGTGTCATTAAAAACCCTCGCCTTCGGCTCGGGCTTGTTAATAACAGCTCGTTTGCAATAACCTACTTTCCACCCTTGTATCACAATGTACTATTTTGTGAATAAACAAATCAATTCTTTGATTTGTTTTTACTGTTTCTCACAACTGTATTGAAAAACGTCGTGTGATACACGGGTGTGTAGGTTATTGCAAACTCGTGTCATTAAAAACCCTCGCCTTCGGCTCGGGCTTGTTAATGTCAGCTCGTTTGCAATAACCTACTTCCCACCCTTGTATCACAATGTACTAATGTACACTTTTGCTGAACTCTTCGTGGAATACAGCCGAGATGTTAGGTTAATATAATTTTCATTTAATTGTTTTAATATTTTTACCGACTTCAAAAAACAAGAGTATTGTAATACTGTTGGAATTGCTCAATATTCACATTATGTTACTCTAATTGGGCTTCTAAACATGTGTGCTAAATTTCATAAGTGTATGTTTGTATGTATGTATGTTTGGCCACGCATTTCTCCGAAACTACTCATCGGATCGTGACCATTCTTCATTAGGTTTCTCTCAACTTAGGCAATAGTGTAAGTTTCATCCAAATCGGTTCAGCAGTTTTCAAGATATGGAACATACAACCGAACCCCTTAGCGAAAAACAGCACGAATGTGTAAATTGAGTTTATTATGGGTATTCTGTCAATCCGTTAGGTTAACCATAAAACTTGCTCACTTTTTAGTGATAGTGTAATAAAACTAAAAGAGAGAAATAAAAATATTTTCACAAAGTTTAAGCCAGTTATTATAAGTTTTCTGCTTTCTTGAAATATCTTAGATCGGTTTTAGAAAATATGTTCCAATACAAGATTACTATCAAATGCTGGCAAGAGTGCCATAAGATGTCATTTTGAAAACCAATACACATATTATATGAAATTGGCATAAAAACCGTACATTGCAGTACGGTTTTTATTTCTAGGCTACGTAATATTTTTCTCATTTTCAAAAATCCTTTATTGTTTGTTCTCCTTTTACTAAACGGGGTACTAATTACTAAACTATCTTTGGGTAGTGATCACGAGTGCGACTGTTGGGGTTAGGGTCCTGGGTTCAATCCTATGGATGTGCAAATTGATAGTGGTCTCTTCTTTCACTTTTTATTCATCATGTTAGAGCCCGAATATGTGTTTGGATAGTGGCAATCACCGATATTTTAAGTCATTTCCTCTACTGGACTCAAGCTTTTATTCAATGTCGTTAACGTCCTCAACTTATGAGTTTTCCCGATATCATAGATAGGATCCGTCCCTCCGTTCCATCTGGATTCTACTCTGTCTTCCCCTTTGAGGGATACACACGAAGTAACGTGTGTGCGCCATTCCCTAACTATAAAATAACACTTTTGTTATCTACTCTTTCAAGTGGAAAATAGTATCAACTTTTCTCAATAGTCTCTTAGTGGAGAACACAAAACTAAATAAACAATTGGTTCATGTGTGAGAGAGTTATTCTCAAGTAATTTATAGGCGATGTATTTGTATACAATACATGTCGTATGTGAGAGGGTGTGAGTGCAGCCTGGCACTGGCATCAGCCGTGGCGACGGCTTGTCGCGCCCGTCTAGCCGCCTACATCCACAATATCTTCTTACAGAATAACTGCCGACCTATACAGAACCAAGAAATGCAATTTTATTGCATTTTCGTAAATTAATAGCCTATTAGATTTCCGCTGTGTAAATGTTTTTTGGAGATGCGAATTTGTGTCGGTTTTTGATAACCTTGAGGGCAGAATCATTGGGTTGGAATGTTAGTAATGAGAAGTGGTAGGCAGAAAGTACCTAATTTTCAATCGATTTCAAAAAGGAGGAGGTTCTCAATTCTACTGTGTTTTTGGCTGATTGTTTAACCATGTTGTAAGAAAAGTTTTGAGTATGAATGTGGATGACAAGAGTAGGTTATGACAGAGACGGTGGGTGGACTGTGTCAAAGATAAAGGGCACCATGTCATAAAATAGAAAACGCTCAGCCGCGCCGCTTACGTACTTTGTGACCATGTTTAGTTTATGTACTGATTTGTAGATTCTAAACTCAAATTTTCCATAAACAATTTGAATTAAGAATGTGCTACTCAGTGCTGGTATCATATGGTACCGGTTCGGTTTTTTAAGGTTTCGTACCCTGAGGGTAAAAACGGGACCCTATTACTAAGACTCCGCGTTCCGTCTGTCTGTCTGTCTGTCCATCTGTCACCAGGCTGTATCTCATGAACCGTGATAGCTAGGCAGTTGAAATTTTCACAGATGATGTATTTCTGTTGCCGCTATAACAACAAATACTAAAAACAGAATAAATAAATATTTAAGTGGGTTCCCATACAACAAACTTGTTTTTCTTGCGATAATGGTACGAAACCATTCGTGCGCGTGTCCGACTGGCACTTAGCCGGTTTTTATTTAAATAAATATGCGTATGTCTAGAAAGAGGTTGACTATATAATAGAGAAGTCGTGCAGAAGAAAACAAGCTGTGCCAACCCTTCTTCTTCTTCTTTTCGTGTGAGGATGTGGCTACCTCTGGTGTCAGAGTTAATTAAGCTACCTCTGGGAATCCCACAGTACTCTGCACCTGTAGCCAAATTGACAATCTACAATCGATAACGCTAATAGAAAACGATTTTTTTTTTTTTGTCTATTGGCTTGCGCTTGACCACTATCTCACCTGATGGTAAGCGATGATGTGGTCGACGATGGAGCACGCTTGCCTAGAAGAAACCCATTCACTCTTGACTTAAAGACCCCTAGACTGTAGCTATCGGGAAACACAGATTCCGGCAGGGAATTGCATGGGAATATACACATACTGAACGTTGTCACGTGGTTAGACCATACAAATAGAAGGCCTTAACGATTGTAGAAAGAGATTCGATACGAAGCGTTTGTAACTTGGCTAGGGGAGTTGGGCTTTTTCAGATTTGGCTATTTCAGACTTACATCAACTACTAAGTCGAGGTTCCGTCACGATGTTTTCCTTCACCGTTGCCTGTCATGTCCTAGATAAACTTAGAATGTACATATGAATTTTAAAAAGCCACATATTGGTACATGCTCGGCTTTGAACACAAGATCTCGTCTGGGCCACCACGACACACTGCCAACCCCTAATTAACTATTTGAGATAAGGATAAGGATAAGGGAATGGCTGTGAAAATATCTTAGTAAATTGGTTTTCGAGTTATAAGCACGCTAACAAACAGCCAGAGATCAGAGATCTATTGCGTTTTATAATATTTAGGAAAACCAAGCCAAGGAACATAACCCGGATAAGTCGTTTTTAAGTTATAAGCGCTTTGATACACAGACAAACAATTTTTTTGTTTATAATGTAGTACAACAAGATTTTAATAACACACGGCCTATCAATCAACATGACCGATAGCGGTTCATGATGGAAAAGGGCATAATTCTTCTTTCCTCAAAATCTGAAAAGAAAACATATCAAAAAGAACTGAAAGAGCAATTTTTTATAGTAGGTACAGTCGATGACAAAAGTATATAAATATCTAATAGAATCCGTAGAAACTTATTATTTTCCAACACATAATATCACGCCTTTGAATTTTTAACTGCTATCATATTTCTCTATCATCCATGTCTATGAAGATAAACTTTCTTGCAAATTTATTTTCTTGTATCCTAAGCTGTTGATCAGTAAGTCATGATGGGATTTTAGCCGCGGGGGCAATCTGGTGACCTGGGAATACAGGTTATTTTTGAAACCTATCACAGGCACCAGTCTCTCACAAAGTTATACCCTGGTTTAAACTTCTAGGTACAGCATGTAAGGAACTTTGTGAAAATGAACATTTTATATTATTATTTTTATTACCTGAAGGTTTAAGCAGAGGAGCACCTATAGTACATTCACATTTCACTAGGTATGATTAAGTCCCATGTGATAGGACCAATTTGTTACAAACAAGTTAATATGTAAAAAGTCCTTATTCATAATCTATTCTAAAACATTGCACAGTGTCAATCCAGTTTCTTTGCTGATTGTACCTTCTTCTAGCCCTTTCTAATCTATGTTATCACTATCTTCTAAAATTAGAAATTATCCCAAACGAACATACGCTGAGGATACAAATCCTATGTCCTAATCTAGGATATGATCTACCCGTGTACCAAGTTTCATCTAAATTCGTTAAGCCTAAGTGAAAAGGCTCCAAAAAAGACAGACAGAGTTAACCAAACAAAACTAGTATTGAGTATGAATGGTTTTAGCTATTCTCAAAACTAATTCACTTTTTGTATTCATGTCAAATTCCCTCTAAAATATTAGTTCAACATGAATATAATACAGTAAAATAATAACTAGAGCTAATGTATTCAATCACCATTACATCGAGGCATCGTGTATGCGAGCTGTCGTTGTACGGCCAGAGATTGATGGCGCTGGCTCGAAGGCTTCCGCCTCCAAGATATGCTACACTCCCAATGTTGCGTGACGACTCACAACTCACGACTCATCGCCCTACAAATATGCCTCGAGGAATTTATTGACTTACAAGCTCCCATCGCAGCAACGTGAACAAACAAAATACGTTGAATGGAAAAGGAAAAACGACGATTTCAAATCTCGCAACGTTACATCGAAACCAGTCAGAAATTAGATGCTCTTCATAGCTAAAGACGACGGTACGAGTTGTTTATTTACATTTATTGGACATTGAATGACATCGATATGTACACGTTAGTAGTTACGTTTGCCAAGTTCGACCAAATTACATGTGTAGCAATGTGTGTACAAGTTTAAGTTTCAGACAGTTCGAGACGCGATTGTGTCAATATCGGTTTGTTGTTGATAGAACTGGCATGTTAGTAACAGTGGAATGGCACATCTAACCGTTTTAGAGAGACAAGAGTATACGGTATACGTATTGCTCATTTCAATAACAGTAATTCAAGCGTCAGCATTGCCACAACAGATTGCCTTGTAAAACTAGTATTAAAAATAAATGTATCTAAATAAGCAACGGATGAGCCAAACGCTGTGAGCATTGTTTATAAATTATGATTGTCAGATACAGTGGCAGGTGTTGAGAGTAACCATAGTCAAAATTGCCATATGGCGCTACGAGTCGTAGCACTGTCTACGCATTTCGTAGCAAATAAGCTACGTTAAACTTATGATGTACCTTTCATTCGAGTCTAGCCAGTAAAGTGCCTTATCGACCCCGAGATCGCAGCGTCTTTAGCCAGCGTGCAACGGCGTGAGATGCGAAGGGCCGCTCACCTGAGCAGCCTAGGACGCGTCTCGTCTCTCCGCCCACTTGTGGCGGTGGCGAGTTCAGCAGCACTTCTGTCACGGAACGTCCGCATATCTGGCACTCTCATGCCGTACCATCATAAAGCACCACAACACGAGTGAGCGCGGCACGCGAGTCGCATAGTAGAGCTTGGGCGCGTGGACAGGCGCACGGGCTCGGCGGCGATGGAGCGCGGCGCCGCGCGGCACGACACTGGCCGCTCTCGCGCGAGACGGGCGCGGCGCCGCCGCACGCACGCGCCAACCCCCCTTTCCACCTCCCCCCTTGCCTCGCCCGCTTCAACCCTTACTCCCATCTCGCTACTACCTACTTAGGTATTATCAATAAAATTATTGTACGACATCAACTCGTCCGATAGCCGCAGCCTGTCAATTGTATCGTTTATCGAGTGTGAAATCGAGTGATTTGTTGCGAACCATCGAAATTTGTACAGAAATTACGATTACTGTTCGGGGTTCACTCAATTTTCGCCGGTTGTTGAACAATAATACAAAACGTTTCTGAACTGAAGAACTTACTCGGTTTGTGTTGGTGACATTATTTCTTACCCTCAATCGGAGCCTACTTGTATAACTGAGTATACTACTAGTATTGACACGAGGAAGAGCGCCGGCAGCGTTCCAGACTTTTTCAGCAAGAAATGCTCTATAAATCATGGGGAAGCAGGCATTGGCGGTAACATAAAAGTTTCAGAAGCGATACCTACAAGATTTTTATTTAAACCTTTCTTCTTGAATACGAGTAACTCTTAGTCAATTTAATATCGAAATTTTTAATGCATATTAATAGCAGTGTGCTGGATAAATTAAAATTTATAAATAATTTTAATGTATGCGTAAGACTGCTTTATGACAAAATATTTATTGTTTATCAACTTAAATTATACAAAATAGACTAAGTCAACCCCTGAGATTGAATGTATAACCATGCGACGATTAGTGCCTGGCAGCCCTCCAAAGTGACAAGATGCGGGGGTTTGCAGCGACGACGATGACACAGCCTCACAGCAGTCACAGCTCATATCCTCCGCACAATACCAAATTACTATGATGACAAATTCACAAGTCTCATGTTGCCAACCAGACTTTAAATTGTACCGACAAACTGCTTTCATTGAGGCACGTATTGTGGTTCAGGGTTTTCCATTTTCAACATTTTTTTAATACCTACCTCCACTGTCGTAAACTTGTGTTCGTACCTATTATCTGTTTTGGTGCTCGCTACAAGGCCATCGGTAAAAATAAAGTACTCCTAAAAGTCTGCCTCCTGAAATAAAAGCTGGCCAAAGTGGAATGAACTAAATCGAAAAGTAGGTATCTTTTGGTAAGTATATTGAGTTTCATATGTTATGGATGTATGTTCTCTTCGGGTATCTACCGGAGGTAATCGAACAAAGTGAATTCGATTGTCGAAATGTGTGTAAACAGGGAAAAGCCCTACCTAAAATAATATTTTAAATATATTCACAATGCGGTTAAGAGTATTTCATTAGCTTATTTAATTTACGCTACAACCTGCCCCATATTGGCTCAGACGGTCAAGCATATCGATCTTACTTCAACCTTATTCAGAGGTCTTTTGTTAGCAGCGCCATAGGCCATCAGATAACGCTTGAAATGGTGGGTAATCGCATGTAATGCTCAAGTATAGTGCGGCGTAGCGGTGGATAAGAAAGCATCGCGAGCCATGCCAGGTCAGCCTTAACCACGCTGGCCTGCAAGTGATCAGATCGTATCTGCTACTATCGCTTTGTTGAGTCACCTTTGTGCTGTAAGGTCACAAGCTCATTTACTTAGATAAAGAAAGACGGACGAGCCGCTACAACACCATTGTCGGTCTGTCCGCCCTGATTAGATTACATTACACGAAAACAAACCCATAAATATTGATTATAAGTTCTTCGTTACCAGGTCGTGTGAATTTCCATTCAATTCATTCACGAAAACTTATCCTTTTAGTTCAGTGAGTTTAACATTATTCAGGTGTTATAAAACAGCGGCGTGGTTCATAAATTGTAGTCTGAAATAAGATTTAGAGCACAACATTCATTTTAATTCCGGAAATGTCAACAAGGACCATTTCCACTGTGATTTCGTTTTCTATTTCAGTACTAAGTACCTGCTAAGCTAGTGTTCGCGACGAAGCGTCATCAACCATACTAAATGGTTCATAGAAATTGAAGTTTGTATGTGTAGACATGTCTGCTTACCACGGCGCGACACCTGATACTAAAATGAATTTTAGAGGCACGTTTATATTTATACTAAAATTTTACCTACATTTTTTGAGATAGTAGTATAATGTTTTTAGTGTTTGTCAGTATGTTATAGGGTTCAATAGTTCACCCTTAACAGAGTAAAATCATTAGAAAGCATACTGATAAGAGTTATCATAGTAAAAAACATAAATTTCTGTCATACGATACGTCTGTGCTCGGCGACGGATTAGTTCCGAATGAACCGTGAGAGGGAACCACACGTTATTTATAGTTTTGGTGGTTTTTGAAAATATTATAGTAATTAAAATCATGTTTTTAAGGGCTTATCCTATGTACTGGACATGAAATCAGTACATAATGATGAAACTATGTGAAGACCACATAGTTTCTGCTATGTAAATAGGAATATTGACTTGATATCTCAAACACCAAATATATGGTTTTAGGTCATTTTAGGGTATATGGGGGACCTAGACCGGGACAGGAAGCCTATATACACCTCATAGTTAGCGTAGTCTTTTATATAAAGCCCATTTACTTGAGATATCAAGTCAGTATATAATAGAAAAACTGCTGTTTATCTGGTTTTTGGCAATCGCTTACGGTTTTAGGTGCCCTAAGTACCTAGAAACATATAGGTGTACTGGTAAAAGTACTACCATTGGAAAGCCTGCTAAAAGGGCTTCCAGGCGGTTTCTAGATGGGAAGAATCGCTTGGATAGTCAACGAGATAAGCAGTCGTGAAAAATGTAAACAACGTAAAACGTTGAAATTTGTAGACCCTTCAGGTGGAATAACTCCATGAAGGGAATAGATGTACTCATGGTGTAAGTACTTTCGGATGGCTTGCTGGACTAGCTACCAAGCCATCACTTTGGAGTGAAAATCGCTCAAGTAGTTTAAGTACAATTCCAGAAAATAGGTTTCTGGAAATGTAATTTTTAGTCAGTTTTTGGCACTCCCCGGGACTATACACCCCTGGGAATTCCGAAAATAAGGAATTTTTGGGGACCTCCCGATGGCCCGTTAAACGCACCATCGTGTTGTCCCAATCTTATTAGTGTTTTTATATCTAATTTCTCTGATAGCTGGGCGCAAAGAAAGTGACCAGCTATCAAATTTGTACATATCAAGGCACCTTATGTGCATATGACCTAGATAGACTTACATAAACACTAGAAATGTAAAGTGTGGTCTATTGGCTACCAGAATCCCCATAATAGGCGGTGATTGTCTGGTTAGCCTAAGTAGGAAGTCCTAAAGTCGGTGAAATGACTTAGGAATTTATAGATTCGTTACATAAGGGATGATATCCCATAGAAGATTCCCGAAAATAAGCTTTTTCTAGACGTCAACAGACAGCCTGCTATTGGCACCAGCAGGTCAACCCAACCTATAGATATCCTTAGACTAGGTTAAAAGCTATTAAGGTTTTAACTGGGAAATAAAGGGAATTGTCCTTTCATTTCATGGAAATAGTCTAGGGAAGCTATCAATACCTGGAAATTAGGTATATTGATTAGATACATAGATAGGGGGCGTTACTGTGTTACAGTACGAAGGAATCCAGCTATTGATAGCACCATGGAAGGGGTGCGGTAACCCTATTTACCAAATATGTATAAGGGTTTTTTACATAAATAAAAATTATTTTCGGCGAGAATTTGCGGGGCTCTCAATAATGGCACGATGCGAGGGTATAAAGAACCCCCGGGCCCAAAATAGAATTTGTAGTCATCCAAAGCTAGTCGCTTGTACTTGTCTTAGTAAATAAGAAGTAATTCTTATATAGAATCACGTCTCAGAAATTGTTGAGAGCCCTAGAATCGTGCCGTGTACTGAATAACTTAGTGTTTCATTTAATTCATCGACTTCAACCCTTATGAAGACATCCCTTTTCGATCCTGTCGAGCTGAACCTCGGAACCTGGACACCAGGAGTGCTGATCCAGAAGTAGGCAACCCGGAATCTGGAAATAACTCAAGTACAGCCAACACATCGTTGAATCGTTAGAGTCGATTTGCAACCCTACGTCACTGCTGCAGCTAGGCATCCAAGAACCTTTGTTTTCGTTGATGTGGATGGGGCGTTCAGCGGCAATGGCCAGAAGGTTTACGCCCTTCTTTTCTCGGGGCCAATGAACACGCTACGTCCTGCACATTTAATGGTCCTTGCGAGCCAGATTTTGGAGCCTGGCGTCCCGGCAAAATTCGACGACGGACACATTTAATGGTCCTATCGAGCCGAATTTTGGAGCCTGGAGAGCCCCAGGACGTCGGGAACAGTAGATCCAGAAAAAACAACTGGGTGCCTGCATATTAAGTCGGCTACGTGCAACACAACGTTGACCCGTTCGAGCCGAAATTCGAAGTCTGGAGCGCCCCAGGACGTCAGGAAGAAACAGTGGTGGAATTAATTTTTCGAATTTTGGAGAAATTAATTTCACAAATAAACCAAAAATCGACGTGCACTGCAGGGAACAAGTCCTACGTGCCCTATTTGCCGCTGGATCCAAGAGGTAAAATTCTGGAGACAGTTATTGAAAATACCCTATTTTTTCAATAATTGTAAGAAAATAGAAGAAATTTTCTGTGAGCCGCAAAATGCTGTATGAAGACAGATGCGCATCCTTGAAGCCCCAAGAATAGTTCCTGAAGACTTATCGCTGAAAACTACCCTATGTTATCAGTGATTTGTTCTAGAACTGAACGCTTGTTTATTCAACCAAGAATACTCGTTCAGAAGATTGGATTACGTCTTTGACGCGGAAGAATAGTTCCTGAAGACTTATCGCTGAAAACTACCCTTATGTTTTTAGCGATTTGTTTAAAAAACGAGCGCCCGTCAGAAAAATACAAGACGTGCGTTTAGAAGGCTGATGTGCATCCTTGATGATTGAAGAATAATTCCTGAAGCCTTATGACTGAAAACAACCCCTATGTTTTCAGGAAAATTTTGAAGACTGAATTTTCGTCAGTGAATGGAAGAAACGTACTCTGAAGACTTAGATACGTTTCGGATGTACTGACTATGCGGTTCCTGAAGCACTATCACTGAAAATAAATTTGAAGATTGAATTTTCTTCAATCAAGCAAGATACGTGCTCTGAAGATTGATGCACGGCTCTGATGCTTTGGACAAGCAGTTCATGAAGCATCACCACCGAAAAGTAACCTTGACTTTTCGGTGATTTAGAATTTGATTGAATTATAGTCAATCAAATAGAACATACACGTTTATGGGAAAAATAAACTTGTATAGCAAATGCCTGAAGTTTCCTGAAGACTTATCACTGACCGTAAGTTTTTAGTGATTTTTTATTTGAAGATTGAATTATAGTCAATCGAAGTGGAGGTTAACTTCTGGAGATCGTCGGTTTGAACGCTGAAGCCCGGAACTGGGACTTATCTTTGAAAACTAACTTCGAGTTTTCAAAAGAAAATATTTCAACAACAATGCCGATAACCAGATCCAAAGGCAAGACGCCGGAGGCATGGACCGTGGAGTTGGATCAGCCAGCTGGCATCAGACATGAGCTGCCGCCGTGTTCACCTTCCACAACCGAAGGGACCGAGCCGTCGGACGAGCAGCGCCATCTAGCGCCTCAAACTGAAAGCACTCCGACGCATCAACCAATAGAAACTGATCAAGCGGTTTCTACCAGAGTAACCAGATTAGAAGGAGCTTCAGACACAACATTGAAACCTTCTCAGAAAGAGAAGATTTCCGAAGAAGACAGACGTACAGCGATGCCGATGACTACCCGGGGTGACGCCCGTATCGAACATAGCCGTCCGCCGTCAACTAGAGTGACTCGGTCACGAAAAAACATAGACAAAGCTCGCGAAGACTTACTCAAAATTAAGTTGGAGCTTGCACAACTGGCACTTCAGAGAGCGGAGGAAGAGGGTTCCGAAGCTGAATACCTGGATGACAGAAACTCGAATGACGAGTACGTGCGTTCATGGCTAGAAGAGGCACCAGAACCTCAGCCTGAGAAGGAGGATAACGTCGTTGAAGGGGGAACCAGAAATTCTATGCATAGACCCCTGACTGCGGCCGCCACCAAATCGCAAATAGAAGGTCAGCATCCTAAGGAGAGAGAAGTGCGAAAGCCTCCAGTTGCAGCGTCAGCTGAGTGTACAGGAGGTCAGAGGGATAGTCTCCGTCCATTCTTGACGGAGTTGACGTCCGCTATAGCGTCGCTAGCCGACAGGAAAATAGAACAGCGGGACCAACCGAACCCCTCTGCGTCGAAATTCGTCATGACATTGCCGAATTTCAATGGTTCTCATACTGAATGGCTATCATTTCGGGCCATATATGAGACAACTCGAGCGTATTTTACGGACATCGAGAATACAGCGAGGCTGAGGAGAAGCTTACATGGACGTGCAATGGAAACCGTCAGCTCAGAACTCATCGGACATGCCAGGCCCGATGACATCATGAAGGAACTCGAGCTGCAGTTCGGCCGTCCAGACTCCATAGCGCAAGCTGAAACAGATAGATTACGCGGACTGCCGCGCTGCAGTGAGTCACCAAGAGACATCTGCGCGTTTGCAAGTCGCGTAAGAGGTGCTGTAGTCACGCTCCGCGCGTTAAAAAAGGGTCATTACCTTATGAACGCGGAGCTTATGCGATTGTTAACAGAGAAGTTACCCAATTCGCTACGAGCACAATGGTACCGATCATATTCGGAGAAGTACCAATCGGTGCCAGATATTTCATTGTTCAGTAATTTCATATCTGAACAGGCACACTTCTGTAGTCCATTCGCCCCACCCGAAGGCATCGCTTCGGCCGAGGCGAACACCAACAGACGCGTCACACAAAGGACGCATATAGCTACGGACCAACCGGTAGGAAAATGCCGTGTTTGCGACGTGGGACATCACTACGCCACTGGATGTGCACAATTCAGGGGCGTAGCTGTCGAGAAAAGATGGGAGCTAGCGAAAAAACACAATCTATGTTATCGCTGCCTTCAACATCGACGAGGCAACCACACTTGTAAGAGAAAACAGTGTGGCCAAGACGGGTGCAGAGATACGCACCATCGGCTTCTTCATAGGAAGAAGCAACAGCAGAGGGAAGCCAACAAGAAGCCCGATGTTCCTGAATCCCGCAAGGATCCTCAGGAAACGGTGGCCAGTTTCGGGTCACCATCGAGCCAGGCGTACCTCAAGATAGTGCCGGTCCGGGTAATCGGACCGGCGGGAGAGGTAGCAACATACGCTCTCCTAGACGATGGGTCCACCGTTTCGCTGATGGATGAAGACATCGCGAGGCAAGTCGGGGCAGAGGGCCCTGTGGACCCGCTCAAGATCGGTGCGATAGGCAACACCATGCTCACCACCCCATGCTCAAGAAGAGTCAAGGTGACGCTGGTTAGCCCGCAAGAGAGAAGGGTACAATTTAAAGCACGTACTATACCTAAACTCAGCTTGGCAAAACAAACAGTGAGCGATAGGGTTGTCGCACGCTGCAAGCATTTAACCGACTTGAGAAAAGAGTTGATGTACAACAATGGCGTGCCAAAAATACTCGTCGGCCAAGACAACTGGCATTTGTTATTGGCCAGCGAGATTCGCAGAGGTCCAAGACACCAACCAATTGCGTCACTTACAGCGATGGGTTGGACACTACATGGCGCGCACAGTAGTTTACTACGACAACAAGTACATCATGTCAATAGAATAACAACTGATGACAATTTGGATCATCAGTTGCGCGAACATTTCGCCATAGAATCGTTGTGCATAAACCCACAGCGACCCGCCTCTGACCCAGCAAGAAGGGCAGAGGACATTTTGAATCGATCAACTGTCCAATTAGAGAATGGACACATCGAAACCGCCATGCTTTGGCGTAATGAGCATGCTGAGATGCCAGATAGCTTTGAGACAGCTCTGAAGAGGCTCGTCTCAACAGAAAAGAAGCTGGACAAGAACCAGGAACTTCTAAGAAGATACTCAGACCAGATGGACTCGCTAATTGCGAAAGGGTACGCTGAAAGGGCACCCGCAATTAGCACGCCGGGCAAAACTTGGTACCTCCCACACTTCGATGTCTTCAACCCAATGAAGCCAGACAAACTTCGCATCGTACATGACGCTGCCGCCAAATCGAGAGGAATGTCACTGAATGACTTCCTGTTAACTGGGCCCGACCTATTACAGTCGCTGCCAGGCGTAATGATGCGGTTTCGCCGCCACTGCGTCGCAATAACCGGTGACATAGCGGAGATGTTCATGCAAGTGAAGGTGCGGAGCCAAGACCGAGACGCGCTTCGCTACCTGTGGAGGGGAAACCGCAGAGAAGGAGCGCCAGAAGAATATAGAATGACGTCCATCATTTTCGGCGCAGCCAGTTCGCCTTGCACAGCAATTTTTGCAAAGAACTGGAACGCAAACAAATATATAGAGAAGCACCCTGAAGCTGTGGATGCTATACTACGTAGTCATTATATGGATGACTACCTAGATAGTTATAGAACTATCGAGAAGGCGGCAGAAGTCGCTAGTATGGTGCGAAAAATACACCTACAGGCGAGGTTTGAACTCAAGAAATGGGTTTCAAATAGCTCGCAGCTCCTAGAAAAAATGGACCCATCGCACATACAAACTGAGATGGTATCCATTGGAGATATAGATACGTCGGAAAAGATACTCGGCCTCATATGGAGGCCAGGCGAAGACACGCTGGGTTTCAACCTCACACTCGCGCGTCTGCCTGAGGGTATCTTGGACCGAGAGGCGCCCACCAAGCGAGAGGCGCTCAGAATAGTAGCGTCGCTATACGACCCACTCGGACTCGCCTCGCCAGTAACCATCAAGGCGAAGCAAATATTGCAAGAAGCATGGAGGCGAGGCGTCGACTGGGATCAGAGGCTAGATGTTGACCTAGCATTACAATGGAAAATTTGGGTACAACATTTACGCCAACTAAAAAACGTTAGCGTACCAAGATGCTATCCTGGATATAGCGACGCTATAGAAATGCAGGTGCATGTGTTCACTGATGCAAGCGAGATGGCATATGCTACCGCTATATACTGGCGGGCCACGACCGTGGAAGGCAAGCACTTAATAAGCCTTGTTATGGCGAAAGCGCGGGTGGCCCCACTGAAACTGCTTTCGATACCGAGACTCGAACTTCAGGCCGCGGTATTGGGAACCCGCGTAGCCGCAGCAGTGATGAGTGAACACGACTGCAAGCCCACGTCAGTAACGTATTGGTCAGATAGCAAGACCGTACTGACCTGGATTAGAAGAGGAGCGAGAGTATACAAACCTTTCGTTGCTCACCGAATAGCTGCTATTGAAGACAATAGCAAAGTCGAAGATTGGCGATGGATACCCACCAAGATGAACATCGCTGATGCAGCAACCCGTGACGTGCCACTGCGGTTCAACTCGGACCACGAGTGGTACTGCGGGCCGAGTTTTTTGTCTCTTGGGCCCGAATTATGGCCCACAGAGAAACCTCCGACTACAAACGACACGGGAGAAGAAAAAACTTTCGTTGTCACAGAAGGGGACAAGAAGAGCTTCATAGAAGCCGTTCCAGAGCCAAGCAGATTCTCCAGATGGGAGCGACTGCTTCGTGCGACCGCCACAGTTCTGCGTTTTATATCTCTTTGCAAAAATAGAACAGAGATAACGTCCTATAAACGGACGAGAAAAAACGCTGAAAAGGACCCAGACTGGCGCAAGAAGCCCGCTGTACCTGCACAGAAGCAGAAGCAGGCATGCAGAGCACCAACCCAGGTCAACAGACAAATCATAGAAGCAGAATTTCTCCAAGAAGCTGAGAAAATACTTGTCCAGGTCGCACAACAACAATCGTTCGCTTCAGAGTTAGCGAATGTTGAAGAAATAAATAAAAATAGCTCGCTGCGACCTTTACAAATTCAGGTCGTCGACGGCGTGCTGCGACTAAGAAGTCGCATAGCAGCTACGCAAGAGGTAGCTGAAGAAGTGATGCGCCCGCCTATATTACATGGCGACCATCACATAACGCAGTTGTACATAGACTGGACACATCGCAGTCTACAACATAGTGGCACCGAACTCACAATTAATGAGGTACGGCAGCACTACTGGGTCGTGAAGATGCGACCAACAGCGAAGAAGGTGATAGCAAGATGCCTGCATTGCCGTATACGCAAGGCACAGCCACCAGTACCTGCGACCGGCGACCACCCGAAAACGCGCCTCGCTCACCATAAGAGGCCGTTTACATATACCGGGCTCGACTATTTCGGCCCGCTATCCGTCACCGTCGGTCGGCAGCATCAGAAGAGATACGTAGCACTATTTACGTGTCTCACATCAAGGGCGGTGCACCTTGAAATCGCCGCCAGCCTTAGCGCAGACTCCGCCATATTGGCGCTGCGCCGATTCGCCGCACGCAGAGGATGCCCAGATGAGATACACTCAGACAATGGCACCAACATGCACGGCGCCGACAGAGAGCTGCGAGACGCCTTCAAAACAGAGGCAAGTCGTAGAGGCATCGTATGGCGCTTCATAACGCCATCAGCGCCATTCATGGGAGGCGCCTGGGAGCGCCTAGTTCGTTGTGTAAAAAACACACTATACAATGTACTTACAGAAAAACACCCCACCGAAGAGGTGTTGTCCACACTGATTTGTGAGGCAGAGTACATTGTAAATAGCCGACCATTGACACACGTGTCGGTAGATGGTGATGATGATGAATCCATCACACCGAATCACCTCTTGCTCGGTGGGTCAGCCAGACTACCTACACCTGGCACGTTCACCGAGCAAGATATAGACAGCAGGAAAATATGGCGACGATCACAGATCCTCGCTGATATGTTCTGGAGTCGCTGGGTCAGAGAGTACCTGCCGGAGCTCCAAAACCGGCGGGAGCCACATAGTAGTGGGCCCAGATTTAAAGTGGGTGACCCTGTCCTGATAGCCGACGGCCAGCTGCCCCGCAATACGTGGCCGCGAGGCCGCATTGTGGCCGTGTATCCAGGAATCGACGGAGAAATCCGGACCGCTGAGGTACGCACGCTTGGCGGTACCTTGAAGCGTCCGGTGAAGAAACTCGTCCCACTGCCCCAGTAACCAGAGATGCCGGAGCGGCGACCGTCCTCTCGGTGGGCCTGGCCGGCAGCCGAGAAATGCCGTCCGTCGCTCACCGAAGGAATGCAGCGCCGCGCCGACAACACTTCGAGTCGACACAGCACTGCACGGCGGGAGATATGTTCGCGACGAAGCGTCATCAACCATACTAAATGGTTCATAGAAATTGAAGTTTGTATGTGTAGACATGTCTGCTTACCACGGCGCGACACCTGATACTAAAATGAATTTTAGAGGCACGTTTATATTTATACTAAAATTTTACCTACATTTTTTGAGATAGTAGTATAATGTTTTTAGTGTTTGTCAGTATGTTATAGGGTTCAATAGTTCACCCTTAACAGAGTAAAATCATTAGAAAGCATACTGATAAGAGTTATCATAGTAAAAAACATAAATTTCTGTCATACGATACGTCTGTGCTCGGCGACGGATTAGTTCCGAATGAACCGTGAGAGGGAACCACACGTTATTTATAGTTTTGGTGGTTTTTGAAAATATTATAGTAATTAAAATCATGTTTTTAAGGGCTTATCCTATGTACTGGACATGAAATCAGTACATAATGATGAAACTATGTGAAGACCACATAGTTTCTGCTATGTAAATAGGAATATTGACTTGATATCTCAAACACCAAATATATGGTTTTAGGTCATTTTAGGGTATATGGGGGACCTAGACCGGGACAGGAAGCCTATATACACCTCATAGTTAGCGTAGTCTTTTATATAAAGCCCATTTACTTGAGATATCAAGTCAGTATATAATAGAAAAACTGCTGTTTATCTGGTTTTTGGCAATCGCTTACGGTTTTAGGTGCCCTAAGTACCTAGAAACATATAGGTGTACTGGTAAAAGTACTACCATTGGAAAGCCTGCTAAAAGGGCTTCCAGGCGGTTTCTAGATGGGAAGAATCGCTTGGATAGTCAACGAGATAAGCAGTCGTGAAAAATGTAAACAACGTAAAACGTTGAAATTTGTAGACCCTTCAGGTGGAATAACTCCATGAAGGGAATAGATGTACTCATGGTGTAAGTACTTTCGGATGGCTTGCTGGACTAGCTACCAAGCCATCACTTTGGAGTGAAAATCGCTCAAGTAGTTTAAGTACAATTCCAGAAAATAGGTTTCTGGAAATGTAATTTTTAGTCAGTTTTTGGCACTCCCCGGGACTATACACCCCTGGGAATTCCGAAAATAAGGAATTTTTGGGGACCTCCCGATGGCCCGTTAAACGCACCATCGTGTTGTCCCAATCTTATTAGTGTTTTTATATCTAATTTCTCTGATAGCTGGGCGCAAAGAAAGTGACCAGCTATCAAATTTGTACATATCAAGGCACCTTATGTGCATATGACCTAGATAGACTTACATAAACACTAGAAATGTAAAGTGTGGTCTATTGGCTACCAGAATCCCCATAATAGGCGGTGATTGTCTGGTTAGCCTAAGTAGGAAGTCCTAAAGTCGGTGAAATGACTTAGGAATTTATAGATTCGTTACATAAGGGATGATATCCCATAGAAGATTCCCGAAAATAAGCTTTTTCTAGACGTCAACAGACAGCCTGCTATTGGCACCAGCAGGTCAACCCAACCTATAGATATCCTTAGACTAGGTTAAAAGCTATTAAGGTTTTAACTGGGAAATAAAGGGAATTGTCCTTTCATTTCATGGAAATAGTCTAGGGAAGCTATCAATACCTGGAAATTAGGTATATTGATTAGATACATAGATAGGGGGCGTTACTGTGTTACAGTACGAAGGAATCCAGCTATTGATAGCACCATGGAAGGGGTGCGGTAACCCTATTTACCAAATATGTATAAGGGTTTTTTACATAAATAAAAATTATTTTCGGCGAGAATTTGCGGGGCTCTCAATAATGGCACGATGCGAGGGTATAAAGAACCCCCGGGCCCAAAATAGAATTTGTAGTCATCCAAAGCTAGTCGCTTGTACTTGTCTTAGTAAATAAGAAGTAATTCTTATATAGAATCACGTCTCAGAAATTGTTGAGAGCCCTAGAATCGTGCCGTGTACTGAATAACTTAGTGTTTCATTTAATTCATCGACTTCAACCCTTATGAAGACATCCCTTTTCGATCCTGTCGAGCTGAACCTCGGAACCTGGACACCAGGAGTGCTGATCCAGAAGTAGGCAACCCGGAATCTGGAAATAACTCAAGTACAGCCAACACATCGTTGAATCGTTAGAGTCGATTTGCAACCCTACGTCACTGCTGCAGCTAGGCATCCAAGAACCTTTGTTTTCGTTGATGTGGATGGGGCGTTCAGCGGCAATGGCCAGAAGGTTTACGCCCTTCTTTTCTCGGGGCCAATGAACACGCTACGTCCTGCACAGCTAGTTTTAACGAATAATGTGCAAGGGTTGAAAAAGAGATAGAGATAGATAAAGAAAAAAAGAAAAAAAAGATAAAGATAAAGACTAAGTGCTTTTAGTTTAGAAAGTTAACAAAAAATTTTTGCCTTCGCTTACCTTGGTATGTTAATAATACAAAATGAAGACCCTATTTTCGCTTAGCTTCCAACCAGTTTCAGAAAGCCAAAATGTATTTACGAAGTTTCGGTGGCTATGATTTACTTAAGCCTGTCTTAACTAATTTTAATTATAAAGGTAATAATGGGCATACGTAAGTAGGTGCTTAGGAGTAAGTAAAGCATACAAAATAATGATGATAATAATGATATTTTAAAAGCATCGTGAATGCTTAATAGCTTAGAAAACTAACTGTAATTAGAGGTCGGAAGAAAAATGCAACTTAGACAGTATTTAGGTTACTTATGCACATACCCTATGTATGTACCTTTTGAGGATTCATTTTCTGGGGCGTTTTTTCTTCGCTCCGAATCTGAATGGAAAACTAACAGAAGTGTAGTAATTGTAGTAGACACCTAGATATATTTTGTTATAACTACAAAATTATAAGATACTGAGCTTTAACGGAGTTAAAAAAAATCTCGTTGCCAAGATATAAAACTTTTGCGATACATAACACTGTTGTTAGTAGTATGTTTTGCTTGCAATTTCTTTAACAACCTCGTTAGAGTATCCAGACAAGGTAAACTTCAAACAGCTTGAATTAACTGTACCAATGACCTTTGAAAGTAATTGAAGCTGTTAGTAAGTTATGATAGCTGAAAAAGAAAAGCCACAGAAAGTTAGAATATAAATACGTATTTTCACGTAAATGAATCTGAAGTAGTAAAATTATAATTAAGTAGGTGAGTAATAGTTATCTTATTTTATCTTGTTGAGGGGCCGAGAAATAACTCGGACACATCGACCCATTGGGATCTATTGTGGTCCCCTAGATAACCTACTCCTCCCCAATCTCGTTGAAAACTCTCTTCATGAGTTTTACAACGAGACTAGGAGATCCTATAGTCTTCTGGTTTTGGATATCCAACCCTTAGTAGTCTCATTCGCTTACCAGCCAGTACATCGCATGTGCACAGAAGGTGCTCCATGCGTTCCGTATGTTCCCTACACAACCTGCACATGGGTGTCGCGGTTATACCCATCTTCATGAAGAGTATGGAGTGTGTACTTAACACGAAGCTCCTGGAATACCTAGAAACTAACGAGATCCTTAATGACCGACAATACGGCTTCCGCCGAAATCGGTCTACTGGAGATCTTCTAGCGTATGCCATTCACATATGGAGTGAGGCCATCGAGAGCCTTTTTGCATTTTATCGGATATCATGCTTGTTACCCGATCCAGGTCTTCATTTCCATCGAATTTTGTATGGTTAGTGTTTGGCTTAGAGGCATCCGATAGTCCAGCAACAGCAAGACGATGTCTTCCTTGCCTCGAGTTCAACCATCATATGCAGAGGAGGGATATGAGGTATCTCTCAATCGCTGCCGTAGGATGTTGTCCTGGAAGCACCCGTGATTCCGTGATTCTGAGTAATAGTTACTTAACTTTTAATTTGAAACACTTCTTATTTAATTTTAGTTGTTTCTAACATGATATGATATATATATACTTACAGACACGCGATCACACCACCACTGTTTATCAAATTATTTTGGAACATCGTTTTAATAATTTAGCACCTTTGTTAGTTACGTTAGCAGTACATATAAACGTCACTATGTTAGCACTAATTAAACGCCCCGTTCGCATAATATTTATGACTGTTAGCCAAAGAATATCTCGCGAGGAAAACTTTGCCAGTCAATCTAATTAAAAATTAATCACACAACGGTGACTTAGTTTCAAAACAGGAACCGATAGTTGCCTAAGTGCCGTATGACGTTTTCCTGAGATATTCACAACTACGAAAGTAGCGGCTAGGAGCCCCCTAGTAACACACAGCCGTTCGCACATTCATCAATCATGAAAAGGCCGCACAAGAACTGCCTTCCTTGGCATTTTATTTACTTCTGAAAACGTATTACTCATAATGAATAGTCACTTACCTAAATCTCTTATTTTGGACTAAATCAAGCAAATTGCCATAGGTGGTGAGGTGAGCGTGGTAAGTATCGTAATTGCTAAACTTTGATCTAGACCGTTTATGCGAGGTAGGTACCTAAAGTTAAATCGATCGTTTTGGAGGGTAAACCCACGTTTGCAAAGCTTTAATAAGTTTACTTTACCTACTTTTCATGCTAGTGAACGGCGAATATCGAAATACTGCGATCTCTATAACGTTTGCAGTCTTTGCCAAACTTTCCGTCAAATTACGGTCGCGGCAAAGGAGTACCAAAGTCGACAGGATGATATAGCAAATATATTATAGACATGTCAGCTCACACACTCACGGAGAAGCTTAAATGTTTTTCGCAGACGGCGTATCTATTGCGAGGTTAGATAAAAGGTATTGGTTCAGTATCTTTTTACAAATTAATGATTGGTTATCATTGCTTGTATCTGCAATGCTTATGTCCATAAGATACATACCTACCTGTGTTCTAAAATAGAATATGATTTCATTTTAGAGTTAGTTGGTTGTTATAACTAATCAACGTAATCTGTTAGCTATTCCATCAATCACGTCCTTCAGTCTGTAATTATGCCATAACTTAGCCGTGTAACCGTGCTTCCCGATTGTTTAGTAATTAATTTTAATCACCAGTGCTTACGTAGGCACGGGCTTTGTTAATGTAAGCTAAACAGTGTGTTCAACAAATATGACACATTGCTGGTCAAGTGGCGGTCCGCGTGACCAGCTATTGTGTTACTAAATAGGACCATTTTGTTATGTGTACGCTCAACTGAAAATAAATGAGCTGAATTATCTTTTGTATAGAAATTCCTAAATTAGAAATAAGTTTGCACGTGCATTTAATCCTCCGACATGTTATGTAGATAATAGTGTAGAAAGATGATGTGTTTATTTATTATTTTATCCTGTATATGTACTTATCTAACTTAAATATTTAACTAACTCTCTATACTAAACTTAACTACGCAGGTACTTAAAAAAAAAATACACTTATACGTCGAAGTAGTCCTCCTACTCTGCCTTTATCCTCAAAGAAGATTGGTATTACGGATAGTATCGATACTCAGTTACATCATCAGCACAAGGAGTGTGTTTCTTTACGGTTCAGTGAAAGAAAATAATGGGCACGTGCCTGTATTATTTTATGCACCGCATCTTTATGTTACCACAGCATTAGTGAAATTATTTATTTATTAATTCAACAGCTCGGGAATGTTTACCACTTACGTACACGCGTGTATATAAAGTGCAGTAATTAAAATGAATGCTTGCATTGCCTTTTTAATCGTATTTAAACACACAACTATTTGTATTCGTGAACTAACTGAAATGAACGCGAATAACACTGTAGTTACCTTCCGTTCATTAAACGACCGTTGTAGTCATAAATGTCAGAGACAAGGTAAAGTTAATTAACGTTTGAAACGTGTATCGTTCACCCACGCCAGAGGACTCCGCCAAAAAGCAACGCCAACACGCTTCCAGCTCAGTTAGATGAGATTCATTTGGCTACAAGACCAGCATCTGCGGCTGGGAGTGTTTGGCAGACCGGGACGTATATCTGCTGCTTTTTCTGGCATCATGGCACAGGTTAAGAGCCAAACGACGCCAGCATACGTGTTTAATTCCGCAGATGGCAGAGGATTAGAAAGCGGTGTACAATTTTACACGTTTCATAATAATTACCTATCTGCCGAAGAAATTTTATCGCAACAACTCTAAAAGCAGCAAAGTTTTAAGTAGATCAAAGTATTCAGATATTTTATATCTATCTGTTGCGTGAACTTTTACTTTAAAGATAGTTTAAGACCCATTAAGCTCGTTGAGCGAACTTCTGTTGGACAACACAAGTACACTTTACAAAAGTAGTTATCCAGCTGTGGAGCACAAAGCTTGCAATATTGATTCCGATATCCTAATCGTTACATACTGAGCGACATATATCAATTTTGAACATTCAATCTATTTGTTCTGGTTTAGTAGTTCTTATATCAATGGTAGTGTTTTATTTTAGTCTTCCTAGATAGCATAGGTAACTGTGTACATTGGTAAGAAGCCTTGCAAAAAGGCTTACATTTTTTTTATACGGCTATCTGAAATCTTAAAAGAACACACAGACGTAGACAGGCTTTACCTATTTTTATTTGGTTTCAGCAACATTTCACCCAAATTGTGTAAGCTACTCGTAGGTTTAGAGTAGATACATGATATACCTAAGTACTTCGCCATAATTATATTTCAGTAAGTCTTATCGCTTTACAGCCCTCACAAAGGTATCCAAACTGAGTAAGGGTTGATAACGAATAGATTAGTACATTGTGATTAGTGTTCAGAATTTACTAACTTAGGTAGGTACTTACGTCTCTGAGTTTACGTCTTGTTGCCTCCTACTACGTTACACGAAAACTCCTCGTAGGTACGTACCTAAATCTATTTTTTGCTAGTGGGTAATACCTACATGAAATTGTTTAACTTCAAGTTATAATATACTTGATTTAGATCTAGACTTACATGATTTAGTTATTGCTTGGACACCAAGTTTATGCTCTACTTCTTTCGCTTGGCGCTGAAGTTTATGTGAAAAGGAGTTCCAATTAGTGATTTGGCACAGTGCTGCACTGTTTGGTTCGAATCATAACTATAACTTATCCCGTCAGCGACCAAGACGTTGTTTTCGCCTGGGCTTTCGATATCTCCATCAATCTTTCTGTTTTTTTAAGAGTTTTGGCACATGCCAAATGCTAATTTTAGAGCTCTGGCTTGCATGACTTATAGGTATTGCAAGTTGTTTCTATAAGTATATTTGTAGTGACGTAGTAAATTTGTTGTATCGGTACGTAGATTTATTGTGAGTTGTTTTATTTCTTACTATAACCCCAGATAATATAATACTAGCATACAGATACCTCAACCCAAACAAAGAAACCGTGCCGACGTAACTAGCTTTTTTCATCTGATTAAACTGATATTTTTTTGAAAATCGATCGTATTCGGTTCCGTTCCACGGCGATAGATAGATCACCATCTATATCCGTGGAACGGAACCGAACGCGATCGATGTGCAAAAAATAATCAGTATAATCAGTTCAGTACGTCGGGACAGTTTATTTGTATGGGATGAGACACCACTGCTATAACTTATTAGATTTCGATATTGGTTGCACCCACTGTATAAGCTGAATATGGATATTTCCTGAGTAGAAAAAGATTATTCTAATAAGTCTGTCAGTGAGATTATCAAATAATATTGGACACGTATTTTTTGCTTATCAAATAAAATAAAAATGAAAAAGATAAAGCGCATCAAAGTTTAAGAGTGGGGGCTTGTGACGGCACTTTGTCAGTATAAAATGTAGCACTGTGTGACGTCACACGATATTTCAACGCACTGTATCGTCGTAAATTTTTGTCTACGTGGTAAAAGAAAAATACATTTCCATTATTTTTAGGTAATATAACTGACAGTGTTTTTTGTAACCATCCCTATTATTGCAAATACTTTACAACGTATCTTTTTGTAGTGCAATCTAAACCATCTTAAAATTACCAGTCCTATAGAGTAAAGTACTGTTTGTTCTGCACGTCCTGAAGCTGACGCCATTCAAATCCACAACAATGTTAATCTTCCTCTGACAAAAATAATATTCAGTTACTATTTCAATGTCAACAGTCGCCTTAATATCCGCCGAGTTGTGTGTATTGTCGCTATAACTGGATTGGTTCCGCAGATTGATTGGGCTTCGCCGTGGGGAGGCGTCGCGGGGAGGGATTGCGTTCGTGCTGTCCACTTATAATGAAGCCATTACTATACCGCCCTTCCTAAAGTATCTATCTACCCTCCTATCATTAGGAATGAAATCGCAAAATGCAGCTTTTAACTTACCATATCATTCACGTGAGTCGTGAGTAAGTGCTGAAGCTAATAGCTATGCAAATGCAACTGCTTTGACAATGACACTGCAGGAATTTAAAACGTTTAGGATTGATGTTTATTTTTTCTCTATATATTTTTATACTCGACAAAACGGTACCTACTTATGTGTTTGTATGGGGTAGGGTTCTTTGTTTTTCAATTTATTTATCTGTGTTCGTTTTCCTCCAAAACTTCTGGTTTCCTTAACGGGTAGTGTTATCTTTGTAGGTTGGCTGAAATAAGGCAAACGATTTGTTGTGTTAAACAGAGTTTATTTTGTCTTAGACTTTTACGAATATATCACAATAAAACATCAAAGAATACATGATACAGTACATTTTATGTTGAATAACAGGCATGAAAATATTAGTCAAGCAAAATCACCTGATAATTAAACAAACAAATTTATAAGCATAAGTTTAGGTAATAATCGCTGTCTCATACTTTGCTTTATCATCCTTCATCAGCCTCTCGCGCTTTGTAACCTCTTCGCGCTAGTACAAAAGTAATTATAGTAACCAAAATCATAGCATTCAACACTATACCTTGCAATTTATATCTATCTTGTAGATATATTTCAAAACAGCTGAACCAATGTATTTCAAACAAGATTCGCAACTTTCACAACTACCCAACCGTCGATGATGGCACATCGCATCCCGACAAAAAAGATTTATCAAAAACGAAATCATTAAAGGAAGTCCCAAGGATATAGGGTGCTTAAATTGATATTTCCTATATTGAATATAAACCGCTTAGCAGCTAACTGGTGTCTTCCAATACCGGTTCCTTGAAAAATTAATGCCGTAGCTCATCATCAGTCTCCACGGCCTCGCAACTATGGTACTTGGAAGACGTGTCAGGACAGCTGTCAGCAACTGACAGGTCGTCTGACGAAGCAGCCGGGGCTTCATGTGCTGCTAAAGGCATCAGTTCTTCATCACCCCCGTTGTAAGTTCCGTTGTATGTGGAGTTACAGTTGCGTTTGACAGCGGTGGGAAGAGGCTCTGTGTCGCGGGACCAGATATCTGTGAAGGAGGGTTCTGTGAGCTTCTAGATTTTTATTGTGAATTCACAATCGCTAAATTAAGGGGTTATTTAAAAGGCATTTTGCAAATCTTGATTTCTGAAACACAGTAAAATTTCCTTTTCAGCTGCTAGTGTCAGGTTGGCCAAAATAAGAACAACTACAATATTATATTTAAGGGATTCGCCAACAAACAAACTGGAGATACGTCATACTTAATTTTCAGTCTTTACAGTGCCTGAAACTGTTTAGGCACGATTTTATGCAAGTACCTGGGACACTGCACACTTAGTAAATAAAGTAAATATTTTGAGTTGGAATCTTTCCGTAGCAGCAACCACGCTGTTGTCTTTTACACTTTGCATGCATTAAAGAAACATAAGTACGAAATTATTTGGCGTGCACTCCGTGATAGGGCACCACAATAAAGTATGAAATTAATGCACGGTTGCAGCTCCAGGAGTCGGCTGTCATAAAGAATTTATGAAATCATAGAGACTTCGTCCGTAGCGACTTTGTAGCACCGTAGCTCTGGCTTTTTACCCGGCTATCGAAGGAGGGTAATGTGTTTATCAGTCTATGTATGTATGTATGTTTGTTCCTATGTGGCGTTCTAGAGACCAAACGCATGGGCCGATTTTGATGGTTCTTACGTCAATCGATTTGTCTTAACCCTGCGAGTGTCACTGGCTACATTCAAATTGGAAAATAGGCAAATGGCGGTTTTTGGGCGCCATATTGTGGTGGCCCATTTTTTTTTTCATCTAAACCTTTTGTGTGGGGTATCAAAATAAAGGGTTTTAAGTGGTGATTTCAAAAATATATAACACTTATATGTTTAAATGCACCTAAATCGAAAAAAATAATAACTAAAAAATTAAAATTTAAATACACGGTTTTGGTCAGCCAGCTCGCAAATAAGTGTCCTCTGACTGCACAGCATGATTTTCTCCTTGCTTACGTCTTTTTAGTTTTTTAGTCGGGTTTTTGATTTTTTTTATTAACTTTTTTTTGGCTCGGCTTTATGCAACACCAAAACGTTTTTACAAACTTATCCTGAGGCTCTAGACTAGGGATCACCAATTATTTTCATTTGGGGCCCGTTTTAAAATAAAATGACCGCCGCCCATCGTCGTATTTACTTTGTTAAAATTGAAATAATAAACTTAAATATCTATAATAATACTAATTACTAACAATATTATAAAGAGGAAACAGTATTTTTTTTAATTCTTTCACCAATTGAAAGCTACATTATTCCTGAGTGGCATAGCCTTATTTTTTTTTAATACCGAAAACGGGTCCTGTGGGGTGGTCAACGGGAGCGAAGCCGCGGGGAACAGCTAGTATCAAATATAGATACAATGCCAAAAAGATTTTAATGAGATGATTCGTCCGTTGTCGAATGACGGCAGTAAATTATTAAATTGACTGCCTTGATCGGATCGGATAATTTATTAAATTACGTACTCAAGTAACACAAGTCAATTACATTGTAATGTTTACTTAATGTACAGACAGACAGAATAGGTCAGACGTCCGGATCCGGACCGCGGTCCGCCATTTGGTAACCCTGCTCTAGCCGAAGTGAGATTCTATAATAAGCGACAGCGATTCTTGACAAGTAGAAATGTAAGCAATAGGCCACTGAACGGTGAACGGCAGATTTTGTACCGCATACTTTTTTTATTGTTCGGTTATAGAATTTGTACAACTTATTAAGGCCCAATTTTTCAATAGTCTGATAACTTTTAACTGAAGAATAAAAATGGCGGTTTGACAGCTTTTGTATAGAAAATATGTCAAACCGCCATTTTTATTCCTCAGTTAAAAGTTATCAGACTATTGAAAATCGGCCCTAAGGCAACTAAGCCATTTATTTTTAACCGGCTTTCGAAAAAGGAGGAGGTTCTATGTTCGACTTCTTGTATGTTTTTTTATGTATGTTCACCGATATCTCCGTCAATTGTGGACCGTTTTTAAAAATTCTTTTTCTGGTTGAAATTTCGAAATTGGTCCCATTTTAATTTGGTGAAGATCTGATGAAGATATACAACAGAACTCTTCAATAAATAACGGCAAATCTCTCGGGACAGCTACAATCGCATGTCTGTTTATTGTTTATGTCATTTCATAACATAACATCACGCCAGTAAGCTCTTAAGGGGTAAGCAGATTTCTCATTTGATAGGTTTTGTTCAAGTTTCATGATATTCGGGTAATCTATTCTGGCGTTATAGGAAACTTACTAAACAACTTGCCTATTAGGTAGGTACAACTAAAAAGTGAAAAATAAAAACACGCCAAAACTTTGTACCTACGAAAGACACCGACTTCCAAAAATAAAGTTATTTTTCACTTTGTAGTTTTCTGGAAGTCGGTAGTATTTTCTTGTAAAAATTTTTTTTTTCATGTAGGTTTACTATTTTTAGAACTTCGGATTAATTAATAATATCCATTTTTTTTTTTAATAAATATACTTAATAAAATCGTACACTAAACGCAGTTATGTTTCAGAAGTTGCCTTATGTAAAATAACACAAATATTGAAATGATAATTAATTATTTAAAAATAGAAATAACATTAAATATAATCAAACTCATCCTTATCAAACTGTTGCAGTCCGCAGCTGGACATGTATCTCCTAATGCCCTGAGTAGGTACGATCCTCATCTCAATCTACCTACTTAATGGTAAGTAAAACACTACAAAGATAGCAACAAACAATTTACTGTACACATTATGTAACAATATGCAACATTTACCTATATGTAACAATCAATATTGGTACACTAGTAAGTAAAATACAGAATTTAAAAAGGGATTATCTATCACATCAACTACCAATTAAAACAAAAAATATCTCAAAACACGAAATTTTATCATCGGTACGAAATTCCCATATAAGCCTGCCGTTCGCCTTTCGGTAGCGTTTGTCATTTAGGACTTTCTAACAAGAACAAAAAAAATAAAAAAACTATTAAAATTTAATTTAAATTTCTTGTGTAAGAGGTCACACAAGAATCATTTTGTCTTGAGTCTTTGAATACCTAAACGACGCAAAACACAAAGATAACATGTGATATTTCCTGAAATTGAACTAAGATCATACTCACTAGGTCGTTTTTCAGGTGGTACAGGCTGAACCGTCGTCGGCGGTGGCAGCTTACTGGCTCCACGAAGCTTCCTGGGACTTCTCGCAAGCGCATGCGATATACTCGGCAGCCTGATATCAAGATGCGATCCCCTCTCGGTCACAATCTTATTGTTCATCGCATACAACTTCGTGGTAATGTCTCGAGCGATCAGTGTGGTAACTACGCAAGCAAGGTACGGCTCCTTCACGAACAAATACTCGAGGGAACTCCGCTGCCAATACACGTAGCGGCACGATGACGCGGCTACTATCGACACCTAAATGAGAGGCTTTGTTTTAGAATAAAAGAATAATTTACTTTGGTGGTATTCGAAGAGAGGTTAAAAGTAAGGTGCCTGCGTGTCTCAATACAAGTAATAAAGAAACTTAATTCGTCAGTTAGCATGACTATGGGATATGGATGTAAGGTTTAAATTATTGTTGCTACGCCGTAGCTGACGTAGAGCCATCGCGCCTACGTTCGGCTACGTCGTCGTAGCAAATACGGCTACGGCCACTACGCGGTTAGGCACTATTTGTGGCTAAAAAATCTGAACTAATTTTGAACGTTCAGTTCAGAAGTTTATTGTGGTATTTATTGAAATAATAGCTATATTACAATCTTAAAATGTACAGAAATACTGTTCTACGTTCCTTTTTTTAAACCGCTTTCCATGTGGCCAGTGATTGCTAACGACCCGCAGACCTATATATTTCAATATTTTTTAACCGACTTTCGAAAAAGGAGGAGGTTCTATGTTCGACTTCTTGTATGTTTTTTTTTTTTTTTTTTTTTTTTGTGTATGTTCACCGATATCTCCGTCAATTGTGGACCGATTTTGAAAATTCTTTTTTTGTTTGAAAGAGTATGTTCCGAAATTGGTCCCATTTTAATTTGGTGAAGATCTGATGAAAAACTTCGAAGATATACAACAAAACTCTTCAATAAATAACGGCAAATCTCTCGGGACTGCTGAAATCGCATGTCTGTTTATTGTTTATACCATTTCATAACATAACATCACGCCAGTATGCTCTTAAGGGGTAAGCAGATCTCTCATTTGATCGGTTTTGTTCAAGTTTCATGATATTCGGGTAATCTATTCTGGCGTTATAGGAAACTTACTAAACAACTTGCCTATTAGGTAGGTACAACTAAAAAGTGAAAAATAAATAACTTTTTTACGAAAAAATACTACCGACTTCCAAATAAGAAAACTACAAAGTGAAAAATAACTTTATTTTTGGAAGTCGGTGTCCATAACGAAAAAAAATGGTACCTACGAAAGACACCGACTTCCAAAAATAAAGTTATTTTTCACTTTGTAGTTTTCTTATTTGGAAGTCGGTAGTATTTTTTTGTAAAAAAGTTTTTTTATTCCTACAGAAAATGATATAAAGCACAAAATTGAAGAGACATGATGAAAGCAGCACGTTATTTCACTATACGATTAC
This sequence comes from Orthosia incerta, assembly GCA_948252205.1. Lineage (NCBI taxonomy): Eukaryota > Metazoa > Arthropoda > Insecta > Lepidoptera > Noctuidae > Orthosia > Orthosia incerta. The sequence goes on along the minus strand of OX411746.1, from coordinate 17,100,813 downwards.
GTAACATAGTGTCGGCCGTTATCGTGGTTGTGTAAAGAAAGCTATTAGTGAACTAGATGAGTACCCACCACAACGTATGGGCGGAGGGGCCATTTTAATAAAATACTTGCTTTATTATTATGGGAATATGATGGCTGATAGAATTAAACGAGAAACTCGCGTGACATTTATATTGATATGTTAATTTAATAACATTCTTATCAACAACTAGTACAGTGTGGAAAATTCCATAATAAATAGCTTTTCCAATCACCATGTGACAAACACCAAGGCGGTTGCAAATTGGGCCGAACATGATATAAATATTAAAGAGTAAAAATATACATGGTATGCATGCAAATACCTATCTGCAATAACACATTCACGTTATGCTGCGGTCAGCTATTCTACGAACCCACGACTCAAATCAGTTTTCTGGTAAGCATGCACGTTGAAAGCTTTTAAGCCACCACAATAGTCGAGATATTTCCTAAATCCCCTAAGGTGACACACATTCTGATCCAGTCATCTAATAAAATGTCGAACAGAATATGTTATCATAGTGATGCAACATTTTCCAAGAGAGATTTATTGATAACATCTACATTTCAGTTCATAAATAGAAGTGCTACATTAAAAGTGAATTCCTACAGCTCAATGTGATTGATAGCTAAAGAAGCAATTTAGGTAAGTTCCACACTTCTTTACGAGACTGTTTAGACTTCGTCGATATTTAACCTAGTTTCTTGCATTTATAGTCACTTCGGTTGTTATACAGCCATATCAGGCAACAATTAGGTCAACGGAATGGGGTAGGTAATGCCAAAGAGCGATCAACGAGTGTGTATAGTGTATACGAATGGCGAAAATAATATCAGCTGGCGTTGATCGTAATTACACGAAAGATAAATTTCTGAAACTTTGTTGTGTTCGATTACAGTCTGTTGCAGTAGATAGAGCTCACATCATCAGCCTATTAAATTTCCCACTGCTGTGACACAGGCCTCCTCTCTGTGAGAGGGAATGGGCCGTAATCCACCACGCGGGCCCAGTGCGGGTTGGTGGATGTCACATGTCTTCGAATATTTGGTTCTAGCTGGACATGCCGGTTTCCTCACGATGTTTTCCTTCACCGTTTTAAGAGCAGTGGTGATGAAATAATTAACACAAAGTAAAGCGCCTGCCTGGGCTCGAACCCACGACTTGTAAGTCGCGGCTGATACCACTGGACCACCACTGCTCACTCTGAGATAGAGCTCGTAGGCACCTAATAATATACCAAGTTTAGTATAGGAGTATGGCATTAGTAAGTTACTTTATGCAAAAAAAAGCATAAAATTTTCATAAAATCGAAAGACGCGTGAAAAATTCCGAAGTATCTAAGCTGACCTAGTAAACGGTGCATAAACCCCTCATATCTGCTGTAATTCCATTGAAGGAAGCTTTTTACTTAATGGCTGAGGGGTTGAGTTCGTAACCGATCCCATAACTTCTTTGTCATACCTATGACTCAGCCTCGCGGCCCCTGGCGCAAATGTATCACTTAGCGATTCGTGCCACATTGTGAGATGTAAGTACGTAAGGTAAAAGGGGTGATAAAATTTCTTCTTATCTTTTCTGCCTCGTATTTTGTAGTAAAATCGTAGGCATATTGGGTGATAAGAAGTTTGGAAGATATTGGTACCTTAAGTGTCTATTGTCGTTCAGGTACGCCTAGACTAGACTAAATCTAGCTGGTTGATAGAGTGATATTGATATGTTTGTCGGTTGCTTTGATATTTTTTGCTCAATTTATAGTTTAGTAGCCATTTATGGCGAATATATTGTATGTCATTGACTTTCGTAATGAACTCTCGTCTTTCAGTCTTGGACACGTCGCTTGATGTAAATTACCTACTAATAGTCAGCTGCATCAGATTCCGGTTAGACTAGAAGCTGACCTCAACCAAGACAAAAATGGTTCGATAAATGATGATGATGTTTTTGTATGCCATGGATTTTACCAAAAAAATCTTTCAAATAACACTTGGATAAACTTTACACCAATATCACTACTACTGACCTTACTTTTTATTACCTATAAACTAATCTACAAAGGTGTTATCACAGCTGACACGTTTGGTAGAATAATTGGCGTGCATCGGCCAGCCAACGAGGTGTTTCTGCTTGGACACGCGCGGGGAATTTATGCGATTTAGTTTGCAGTTGTTTATGACCTGTCCCGTAAAGCCAAAAGTGCCTACTCTCTGCCGTAGCGACCGTTGGCCTACTTTACCTGAAGAAAAATGATTGTAAAACTCATAGGTATGAATATTAATCGACACTAAACATATTTTTACAGAAAAGCCCTCGCTTTTTATCCTCCTTTTTATGATTTAAAACGAAACCAGTTTGTTGACACTACAATGATACAATGGATACAATGCGTCTTTTGTAAAAAACGATACGGTTTTGAATATTAAATCAGCGGAATATCTCTAGGAACGACTTTCCATTCAGGTATGGAAGATTCCATTGACTTGAGATTGGGTACGGCGTAACAAAAAATGAGATGATTTAATGTGTAGGCACTTCTAGCAAAAATAAGTTAAAAGTTTTGCAATTTAACTTACTTACTTAGCATCGACAAAATTTATGAGCCAACCAATGCAAAGTCTAACTTCTGTCCAGCGTTGTAGATAACAGATAAAGTAAATAGTAACTTACTTAAATTAAATTAATCTAATGTATGCCTACGTATGAATCTAGACGACATAAAAAACAAAAATATTTTCAATGTTGTGCTACACATTACAGGCACTAGAATACTTTTTTTGTACGCAAAAGAAAAAAAAGAAAAGGAAGTGTATCAAAATTATTCTACGTGAAAGAAAGGGCATCAAAATCGTTCTTTTCATGTCTTGGTACCTCTCGTAAGACGGATACTCTACATTGTAGACCAAGAAACAGACGCCCAGAAACCCATAAACCAAAAAAGCTACTTGATATTAACCCAACCTTTACTCAAGTAAAACCCTTTATAACATTTATTTAAATAGGTTAGTAGGTTCGGAACATTTACTACAGAGTACAGTGTCAGGAACTCCACTCCCCCTGAATAATGAACTCATCAGTCGGCCACCCAACCGTGTTAGTTAGCCCCATTGCCTTACTTAACTAGGTGACGCTCTACACCAAAGCATTATTGCGTGAAATAAGACGCCTTCAAACGTGATGATAAGGTAATATTTGGAAATGTAGCTATAAATGAGTAGCACTTGAGTGGATGTTAAATGGTGGTCGATGAATACGAAAATTTTTTTGTTGTATAAAGCTGACACTGCATAAAATGTTTACTAATTTGAACACTCAATGATTTATCTGGGAATTTACATATATATGGTCAATAGAAATGAAGTACAAACGGTACTAAGTAACAACTTACCTTAAATTTTTCATCAATCGTGGCTCGACTCGACTCAAACTCGGGAGAGTCCAAGAACTCACAAGGCAGAATTGGATGCAGGAACTGATGACCGCTCATAACGTTGACCTAAACATCATAAAGTTTTGATTTAGTTAGCTAAATCTTGGCTGCACTTAAGTCTTCTTTTTCTAATAGGTCCTTCCTTCCTTTTCGTGTGAAGTGTGGCCACCTCTGGTGTCAGAGTTAATAGGTATAAGTGCATCAATCGCAAAAATTATGAAATACCTGTGACAACATTTCTTACAAAGACTTGGCTCAGTAGTGGAACAGCAAGGGCAAGACAAAACAAAAACAAAAATATGATGAAGATCATATAGACCATATAGATCCAAAATTCATAGGTCTTAGCCTGCCGAATAAAAGTTCATAATCTAAGGTTTATTAAAGATACTTCTGGCTGGATTTTACAACAGCTTTTACAACCATAAACACATTAGTAAGAGGGGATTTGGGAGTATTAAACGGGGTGCGGCGTTGCTTACAGGGGGGTGACCATAAGCTCTTCGAGCAGTATCAATTTGAGATCAAATAAGGGACAGATGTATCTGACGTGTATACATCTGTCACTTACTCGATCTCAAATTGATACCGCTCTAAGAGCTTATGGTCACCCCCCAGACCTCTTTGTTAACAAACCGTTTTCGATAAAAGCTCACAGGCGGGTTGACTATGCCGACATTTTCAACAATTATTGTCATAGTTCAACCAATTTACACAAATCCTAAAAAAATATACATCTAAATCTTCCTCATGAATCACTCGGTGAAAACTGTGGCAATCCGTTCAGTAGTTTTTGAATTTAACGCGAACAGACAGACAGACAGACGCGGCTGCAGACTCTGTTTTATAATATGTAGTGATAGTGATGATGGGCGTTGCTCAGTAATGGAAAAGCAATGACTAGAAAAAATAAAAAAAACTGGCCAAGTGCGAGTCGGACTCGCGCACGAAGGGTTCCGCACCATTATCGCAAAAAACGGCAAGAAAATCTCGTTTGTTGTATGGGAGCCCCCCTTAATTAATTTTATTTGTTTTTTTTTTAAGGGAATATGCAACTAAATATTCTGCGAATATTTCAAGCGTCTACCTGTTGCCGTTATTAATATCGAGCAAAAAACGGCAAAAAAAAACACGTTTGTTGTATAGGAGCCCCCCTTAAATATAAATTTTATTCTGTTTTTAGTATTTTTTGTTATAGCGGCAATAGAAATACATCATCTGTGAAAATTTCAACTTTCTAGCTATCACGGTTCATGAGATACAGCCTGGTGACAGACGAATAGACAGACAGACAGACAGACGGATCGTGAAGTCTTAGTAATAGGGTCCCGTTTTTACCCTTTGGGTACGGAACCCTAAAAACAGATTACATGGTCCAAAATTCTTAGGTATTTGCCCGCCGAATAAAAGTTCCTAATCTAAGAGCATAAGCTTCATTAAAGAAACTTCGAGCTGGATTTTACAACAGCTTTAACAACCAGCAGCACATTAGTAAGAGGGGATTTGGGAGCATTAAGTTCGGGAGTAGTAAGCGGGGTGCGAAGTTGCTTACAGACCGCTTTGGGAACTTGCACTATGAAGTAGCCGGGGAACTATCTTTCCTTCTATTGTCGATAGTACTGCTTACTATGGCTTAGCTTTAGTTAATGCTGGCAACCCGCCTCGGCTTCGCACGGGTAGCAGAGGTTATAGTAAGCTACCATTAAGAGATAGACATATGCCATCGCGGACTTTTTTGCAAACGTATAAATACAATTCCACCATAAATTGTTTTGTTATATCTCAATTAATGGGATTAGACAGCGTTTTCGATGAAAGTTCCCAGGCGGTTTGGCTTTGCCGTCATTTTTAACAATTATCGTCACAACAAACCCTTAAAAAAATTTACTTCTAAACCTTCCTTATGAATTACTCTGTCTAGGGTTATGTTTTTTTTTAAATATGTAGTGATAGTGATGCAATGGAACAACAGAACGTGCATTAATATTTTCCTGACTATTTATGCCCGTAAAAGTTCGTTTTTGTTTTTATGCCCAGTATTGTGTTGTAGAGCCTGACATGCAGGTTAATTCTTCAACATCAAGCGAAACTACTTTTGATTCAAAACTTCAAACACGAACTTCGCCAGGCGTTTTCCTATCCATTTTACCAGGGCAGCTCTATAAACTGATGGTTTGGTAAAGAGTGGGAATAGATAGATGTACCTACCCTAATATTATATGAGGGGATCGTATAAAAAGGCACGTGCGCATCGTTAGGTGAGGCGCGGTACGTACGATACGTATGCATTGCAAACACTGGCACGTGCTGCCTGAAAAATTGTTTTAAATTTTATGGAAAACAAATTTTCTGAACCGAGCTCAAACGTGGGACTAGTAGTTTTTTATGAATACAGGCGATTTAGTGCGAGTTTCTGAATTAAGTATTTCAAGTTAAGGGTACACTAGTCGACGGCACGAACTATTTTGTGAGCGGGGTTAAAATGCATTTTATATCAACCGACAACACGTGCGGAAGATATAGATGCTTTGATGAGCAGCAGAAAGCTAGTTCGCGTACAAATACACACTTTTGCAAATTTGTAGCGAAATGGATAATGATTTAGGACGAAACCGAGCGCGCTAAATTTTATAAACAGATCTTTGGCAGTCTAGATATCATGAAAAAACGACTAAATATATCTGTTCAAAATAAAATTATATGCATTATTTTGAACTACTTATCTATCCCTGTATGGAGGCAGTTTTGAAATTTTCGGTCTTCTTATGGTATTTATTTGCGCCCAAAAATGCGTTAAAATTAGTGTCGAAATGTGTAACTTTCGACGCTCATAACTTTCAAATATTTTCTTTTTTTTACTTTTTCGCTTACATACAGAGCAAGATAATGATGAGACAAATTGATATCACTTTTTATTTTGAACATACATCGTCAAACAGTGGAATAATCCCTAGACTACGTTTGTATGGAAAAAATTCGACTAGTGTAACCTTAAGAACGCGACATACCACACCATAATGCCAAATTTTTTTCAAGTTTTCAGACTATAGTCGACTTTGAAAAATACTCGACGTCAAACTGTTAATGCCGAAATTGGCGGTTATATCTTTTTAGTTTTGGTACCTCCAAATACCATAAAAATCATTTATAGCCAAAGTATATCTCATAACGATTTCAATAAGCCCAAACACGACTAGGATCCATTTTTTTATTTCGGATTTCCAGTGCCTACCTTCCGGCTTCATCATCAGATCAGTTCGATGTTACCATTTTCATTAGTACCATTTATTTATAAGTATTTGCTTCAACATAGTCGGTTAGCTATTCGATATATCTTATACCCGTGACATACTTAGCATTAAGGAGTTCCAGTGGCCATCTGTGGTCTTCTTCATCGGTTGCATTTCACCAAAAGACAGAGTTTCTGAGTGTAAATCATTGCAATTTGCATTGTTGATAAAAAATACCAAAATAACTATATGTATGCCTATAATATTTGAGAAGTTCCCTCGATTTCTCAGAGATACCATCATCAGATCTTGGTTTCCGTATCATTCCTAACCCTTGGGATTTCTCGTTTCCAACAAAAAAAGAATCATCAAAATCGGTTCATATACGACGAAGTTATCCGCGAACACACGTATATATATATACGGTCGAATTGAGAAACCTCCTCCTTTTTGGGAAGTCGGTTAAAAAGAAGGTTATAGGTAAGTGGTATTTGAGCTAGACTGGAAAAACACAGGCTAAAAATAACATTTCTTAGTATAGATGGTACTGGATGACTTAGGTAAGTATAATTAGGTCGAAAACAACGTGATTACGTGACAACGACAATCCAACATTATTTCCCCGGGCAAACTAAGATGGAGCACATTTATTTTTAGATTAAGTGCTTCTAAATTAGTAAAGGAGGATTCTTTTCAGGTAATTTTCTAGTAGTAGAAAGAATGAAAACATTTATTGCCAACTGAAACATATTCAACATAAACTAGTTCTGAAGCACAATATTCTTCGACAAAAGGAGCGGACACAGCAGATGTTGAACAGTGTGCAGCGTGGCTACTAGGTATATGCTGGTCAACTCTGATTTAAAGCCGACCCCCTTTCTCATTGCACTTAACATAACAAAACACTTAATACGTACCTTCTTCTTCTTCATCGTGTCTATGATTCCATTTTCAGTTTTTAAATAAGTAATTTAATCATCATATCAGCCGAAAGACGTCCACTGCTGGACATAGGCCTCCCCCAAGCGTCGCCACATTGACCGGTCCCGTGCGTCCCGCAACCAGCGGATTCCTGCAACCTTCACCAGGTCATCGGTCCACCTGGTGGGAGGCCTTCCAACGCAACGTCTTCCGGTTCGCGGTCGCCACTCCAGAACCTTTCTGCCCCATCGGCCATCCGTTCTGCGAGCAATGTGCCCTGCCCACTGCCACTTAAGTTTGGCAATTCTTCGGACTATGTCGGTAACCCTGGTTCTCTTACGGATCTCAACATTTCTGATTCGATCACGCAAGGAAACGCCGAGCATAGCCCTCTCCTTTGCCCTTTGAGTGACTGTAAGTTTTCTGATAAGGCCCATTGTAAGCGACCACGTCTCAGAGCCATATGTCATCACTGGCAACAGACACTGGTCATAAACTTAATTCTTGAGACACTGTGGTAAGTTGGACGAGAAGACACCACGCAACTTCCCGAACGCTGCCCAGCTGAGTCGGATTCGACGGTTGACCTCTTTCTCGAAGTTGGCCCTACCCAACTGGATCGTTTGTCCCAGGTAGACATAGTCGTCCACAACTTCGAGTGTAGAGTCTTCAACCTTGATAGGAGTGGGTGTAACATGGGCATTCAACATCACCTTGGTTTTGTCCATGTTCATTTTCAGACCCACTCTTTCGGAAGCTCTACTGAGGTCATCGAGCATTGTACTGAGGCTCTCCATGGTCTCAGCCATGACCACTATGTCGTCGGCAAACCGAAGGTGAGTGATGTACTCGCCCTTAACGTTGATGCCTAGGCCGCTCCAGTCCAGAACCTTGAATACATCCTCCAGCGCAGCAGTGAACAGTTTCGGAGAAATGACGTCTCCCTGTCTCACGCCACGCTGGAGAAGGACTGGTTCCGTTGGTGGCGTTTCTGTACAGACACTTCAACACCTCAATGTACCGGTAGTCGATCTGGCACCGTTGGAGAGACTGCAGTACAGCCCAAGTCTCGATCGAATCGAAGGCTGGTTGTACTCTTCGGTCTTCTGTATAACCTGCCGCAGCGTATGTATGTGATCTACGGTGCTAAAGCCTTTTCGGAATCCGGCTTGTTCGGGAGGCTGGAAGTCGTCAAACCTGCGCGCGAGACGATTCGTGATGACTCTTGAAAACAACTTGTAGACATGGCTAAGAAGTGAGATGGGCCTATAGTTCTTCAGCCGTGCATTGTCGCCCTTCTTGAAGAAGAGTACCACCACACCCCTGCACCATGCCTGTGGCGTTTTGCCCTCGAGTATGACGGAATCAAACAGCTTCTGAAGGGCCTTAAGGGCCGGTTTTCCACCCGCCTTCAGGAGTTCAGCCGTGATTCCGTCATCACCCGGCGCCTTGTTGTTTTTAAGCTGTTTCAGAGCCATCCTAATCTCGTACAGGCTGACATCCGGGATATCTTCGGTATAGTGTCGGGTCAATCTAGCTCTTGGGTCGTTTGCTAGATTCGCAATGGGTTTACTGGTTGACGTGTACAACTGCCCATAGAATCTCTCGATCTCCCTCAGAAGCTCCGGTTTGGTGGATACGATCCTGCCATCATCGGTCTTCAGTTTTGTGAGCTGGCTCTGCCCAATAGACAGACCTTTGCAAAGACCCTTATTCCGCTCAATCGCATCTTTAATACTTTCAGTATTAAAGCGGCGGAGGTCGTTTTTCAAGGACTTTGAGATCCGTCTATTTAGCTGCCGGTATTTCACCGCATCGTCTGAAGACTGCAGGATCATCTCACGCCTCTCCTTCATTAGCTTTAGTTTTGGATCAGAGAGCTTTTTGTTTCTATCTGTACGGCGGGTCTTGAAAAACTTAGACCCGACCGTATGGACAGCTTCCACGAACCTATCGCTGTAATCGGCCACGGAGCTCCCAAGGCACTCGAAACGATTCTGGAGTTCGAGCTGAAAGGTTTCGGGGTTTTGGATCTGGATCTGTGCTGGACGGAGCGTGGACTTCATCAGTCGAGACCTTTCAAGCTTGATATTAATGTTCAATGTGCCTCTTACCATGCGGTGATCGCTCCCGGTTTTCACCGAATTGATCACAGAGACATCATTGAACACTTGCTTCTTGGTTGACATGATGAAGTCGATCTCATTTTTAGTTACACCATCGGGGCTTTGCCATGTCCACTTCCTGTGCTCACGCTTTCTGAAGAAGGAGTTCATCATATAGAGGCCTTCCTTCTCCATAAAACTGGCCAGTAGGTGACCCCGGTGGTTCCGACATCCAACTTGCAGCTCATCCTCGTCTCGTTTGCCCAGTTTTGCATTGAAGTCCCCCATGACAACGGTGAAGTGAGTTTTGAAACCATGCATGGCTTTAGAGATATCCTCATACATGGTCTCTACCTCGTCGTTGGGGTGTGCCGAGTTTGGGGCGTAGACCTGTATGACCTTCAGCGAATTCTTTTTTCTTGCGGATATTCTGAGTATAAGGTACGCCACCCTGGTCGACACACTCTCGATCTTCACCACGTTGTTCACAAGGGACTTGTGGACGAAAAACCCGACACCACCCTGGGACTGCCGGTCACCCTCTCGGAAATAGAGCAGATTAGGATTTGAGGATTATCGAGTCCTCCCCCTCTCTTCCGTCTTCAGATAACCCTATAACACTCCATCGCAACCTGCTCAATTCTTCCTCGAGTTCGGCTATCTTCTCGTCGGTCCGGAGTGTTCGCATGTTATACATACGTTGCCAGGTCCAGTCGTCGGTGTTTATTGGGGTAGCCGGGTCCACTCCGGGGATTCTTTGCACCCCTTGCCACGCCATGGCCTCGACCGCTACCGTAGTCGAGGGTAGACGGGCTGCCGGGCACTTGGGGCCGTTTTTTTGTTGTGCTTATCATGGTTTGGGGGGGTTTGCCGTAATCGCCACGCTTGGCAGGCGGGTTGGCGATCGCAGTTTGTTGATAAAGTGCCCAGAGAACGCTGCTGCCCATTTTCTGGAGTAATTTAATAAATACTCTTAACTACCCTAAATACTAAATGATGCAAACCAAATAGCTTGCCTCCTCTGTTTTTTATTTTCGACCTACGTAAGTAGACCTTAACCAAGCTCGAAGAAAATGTATTGAATGATATAAAGTCTAGATGAAAAGAAGGATTTCCAAATTGCAAATTACTTAATGATACCTGTAGTGGCTGTAGTAATAAATAGTCATGCATAAACTAGCAAATTGATGTTTGGCTAACTTGGCGGAATGGAGATGCTATTTGCAAAGCAGTTTAGCCTAGACAGTTTAATTCAGATTTGTATAATATCCGCCAAGATGCGAATAAAACATTTCTAGGGGTTTTCTACGTCAAAGGTGGAAATATGTCGCAGAAAGCCTCGGCCTTCATCCATAACCAACATTGGTAGAGTACAAAAGAAGCGTCTTTAATTAAAGGTAAAAATGGAACGTTAGTTAAAAATTCCCTTCCTTAAAAGTTATTACGTAGCGTTATGATGTGAGCTACCTAGCAAGAGTTAGTAAGTAGATATCAAAAGAGAATATTAGAATAAATAATTAAGTGTTGGAATAATTTTATAAGAACAAAAACCGGCCAAGTCGAGTCGGATTCGCGCACGAAGGGTTCCGTACCATTATCGCAGAAAATGGCAAAAAAATCACGTTTGTTGTATGGGAGCCCCACTTAAATATTTATTTTATTCTGTTTTTAGTATTTGTTGTTATAGCGGCAACAGAAATACATCTTCTGTGAAAATTTCAACTGTCTAGCTATCACCGTTCATGATATACAGCGTGGTGACAGACGGACAGACAAACAGACAGACGGATCGCGGAGTCTTAGTAATAGGGTCCCGTTTTTACCCTTTGGGTACGGAACCCTAAAAAGAATGAGTTCCTAAGCAGAAAGTTGCCGCGCCTTGATTTCAAAAATATTGTTGCGTAAGGTACATATTTTATAAAGTTACAAGTTAAGTTCCGGCACCCCAGTTTCAGTCAGTGTGAAGAGAAGGCCACAGCCCGGCCACTTCCCTCCCACAAGACGCTACGGATGTGTGCGGTTAGTTATACCTTAACCTGTGTACACTGTCCATACGACATATAGTCTTCGTTTAAGGATAAGGCAAAGAAGTCCAGCACGAAAAAAAAATCCTTTGACTGCAACTCCTGTAAGTACAACATTCAACTGTCAAGCAAAAAAGGTGTTAGGTTTTGTGCCTTCGTTCCCTGACTGGCCGAACTCCCGAACCGACCGAACAACTGTTCGGACGGTTTGGGGTACGGCCCATCAAACTTATCTACTATTTAAACGCAGTCAATGATAGAACTATCCAGATGGCTACATAATGTTCAGACCAAATTTGAGTAGAGAGAAAACAAACATCCTATTAATTTTTTTACCTTTCCAGATAGTAGTAGTCCAAGCCGGTCAGTCTTGGTAAGGTTCTGCATGGCGTATGCTTCTCCCGCGTGCAATGACATCACATGCGCAAAGTCCGGCGACACCATGCGCTTGAATTGCAATCTGGACACCTACGCAATGAGGGAGCATTTTATTTCAACACCTAAAGAAAATTTAAAGTATGGATCACGAGAGTTTTTTAGGCAAATATCGTCTTATATTTGATATTTTGGGCAATTAGTGGTAGGATGACTTGAGAATGAAATTTTAGCTAAACAATTTTACACTTTTAGGCACCAGCTATCTGACATACATTACTTACCTTGAACGGTCCAAACAGCGTATGATAGACTTCTTCGAGCTCAGGATCAAATTTGACGGGTCTCATCTCATAAACCAAGTAGACAACTTGAGCGAGATTCAGGAATACGAAGCCAAAATTCCAGGAGAAGGCATCAGGTGAACATATCACGTGCCATGCCCATATGGAGTACAGCATGAAGGCTAAATACGAAAAACTTCTGTAAATTAAATAGGTTGATAGGTACCTATACGTAAATAAGGAAACAGATCAATCAATCAACTCTACCAAACACAGTCCACTGTTGGCCATAGGGCTCTTCTAAGCTGCACCACAAAACCCGGTCCCTCGGCTATCGCATCCAGTCTGTCCCAGCCATATTTTATTTATTAAAACTTAATCCACAAGTACAAAGGCGGACTTATATATATAATAGTAGTGATTACACGCTTGAGACCTCACAGGGACTTATTAGAGATAACAAAAAAGTTGCGCAAGAATTTGTTAATTTCTTTACCAACATCCCAATTAAAACTACTGAAACTTTAAATTCTTCGCCCTCGCTTGCTTTTGGATTATTAAACGCGAACGTTTCAGCCTGCCCGATTGTATTTAACTTTTCACATATAAACCCCATGACAGTAATAAAAGCTTTTAAGCAAATCAAGATCAAACCGACTGAAGATCTGTGGGGAATGTCCATCAAAGCTTGTACCTCCATTATTCAGACTATAGCGCCGTACTTAGCGTTGATTTTCAATTTGTGTGTGGATCAAGGAGTTTTTTCCGGATCTAATGAAATATAGTAAGGTTATACCACTTTTTAAATCCGGGGACAGTAATGACACAAATAATTATAGACCAGTATCCGTGTTGCCGGTTTTCAGCAAGGTATTTGAGAGGATAATGCTAAATCAAATGCTCATTCATTTTAATACGAATAACATCTTGCATGATAGACAGTATGGTTTCACCAGAGGACGTTGTACAACTGACGCTGGTGTCGCTCTATTAAAACACATCTTTGATGCGTGGACAGATTCGCAGGATGCCATAGGTATCTTCTGCGACCTGACGAAGGCGTTTGATTGCGTTAATCATGAAACATTACTTCTGAAACTTGAGCATTACGGGCTAGGTCAATCAGCGTTAAGTTTGGTTAAATCTTATTTGTATGATAGACAGCAATTAGTTCAAATAAACGGTGTGAATTCGTCCGGGTTAAACGTTAAAATGGGGGTACCCCAGGGCTCAGTTTTAGGTCCTTTCTTATTTTTAGTATACATTAACGATTTACCCCGTTTATTGGAAAACAAACTTAACATGGTGTTATTTGCTGATGACACATCTTTAATTTTTTAAATAAATAGACGTACTTGTCAGGTTGACGACGTAAATAACGCGCTACGGCAGGTTCAGGATTGGTTCACTGCCAATAATTCAGTTTTAAATGGTAAAAAAACCAAGTGCGTAAAATTTTCCTTGCCGAATGTCAAAAGTACTGATTGTGACATTATATTAAACAAGGAGAAGCTAGAATTCGTCGATAAAACGGTTTTCCTGGGGATCACGCTAGACTCAAGGTTGCAATGGGGTCCTCATTTGGTATCCCTTGCGGGGCGGCTGAGTTCGGCGGCTTATGCTGTTGGAAAGATTCGTCGGTTAACGGATGTGGATACCGCCAGACTAGTCTATTTTAGTTATTTTCATAGTATAATGTCTTACGGTATCTTACTATGGGGAAGGGCTGCAGACATTGAGTCAATTTTTATTCTGCAAAAACGAGCCATCAGAACGATATACAATCTTCGCCGGCGCGATTCTCTAAGGGAACTGTTTAAGGACATTAACATCATGACGGTTCCTTGTCAATATATTTATGAAAACATCATGTACGTGAGAAAGAATTTACATCTTTTTAGTAAAAACGGCGACAGACATAATTATGTTACTAGAAATAGGGACCAATTAGTTCAACCAGGATTCAGACTGGCTAAAGTAGCCTCATCTTTCATGGGGTACTGTACAAAATGTTACAATAAAATTCCTCCCCACATTCTTGAACTGAATGAGACGAAATTTAAAACTTGTATAAAACGCACACTATGCAGGCTGGCATATTATAAGTTGGGGGATTACATCAATGATAAAAATGCTTGGCTAAATGCTAGTCCTGCTCCACAGCCACTAGGGCGCAATACCAGCACTCCTCTCCCGCCGTGGCCTCCAACCCTCAGCCGCGATATTGTATGGGACTTGGGACGCTCCATACGACATCGCGGCCCGCTTTTGTTGCGATGTCGCCTCTGTTACCAAGCGGCACCGCAACCTACTTGTTGGCCGCTACGTCGTTGTCTTAATCGGAAAAAGCCCTGACGAGCGGCCCCTACTCGGGTTCCTCTTCGCTTCACCGTGGGTGCGAATCTCTTAGACCTTGGCAACTAGGTAGTCTCTCCATGAAATAAACAGATAAAACCAAAGTCACTACACAAACTTCTTTCTCAGAATAAAACCAAGGTTTAATAAAGTCTAGGTATTTGCATGAATTTTTCAGAAAGTCCCATTAGTACTTACCAAATATTAAACTAGTGTGCATCCACAATTGACCTTTCTTAGTGCTTGGAGCGCAGTACGAAGCCACGAAGAGAACGTTGGATAGCTAAAAATACACCGTAATGAGTCTTTAACATTCCATGCAGTGTTTTATAAGAGAACCTTAATATTTGCTCACCTGAAAGAGAGGATGCTGTGTGGTTCTCCATAGTGGACACCAGGGCCAATACCAGGGTCCTGTACATTTATTAAATCCATGCACTTATGTTTTTATTTACCATACAATAATTAAAACAGTTTCCAGAATTTTCACATACCTGAAGGCATTGTGTAATTTACAGAACCAAAATCTTGAAAAGTGCCATTTTCGCCAGGCCACGAAAAATTATATTCACCGATTTCTAGGAAATCACTTTTTTTTGCAAACACTCCGTGTGGCATTTTGTAAAACTAAGCGAATCGTTCTGCGATATTTTTATTTTCTAAAACGTTGACACCGTATTATTCCACGCGTTCGCGCCAAATCAATAACATCCGTTTTGCCCACAAACCTAGCGCCATCTACACTATTTTCCATGCGACTTCAGCGACTTGTCATTGTCACAAAAATAGTGTCTCCTTGCCATTATAAAATACCGATATCGATAATCACATAATTCAACAATTCTGAGGTTTTTGCAAAAAAACTATGAAAGCAAAAGATAGCTGTATTATAACTCCAGCCGTATACTGAATTTTATATGAACACATCCATAACAGCAAAGATAAAAAATTTAAGCATCATTACCGTAAACTTAGGTTTAAACACAGTTTTCTTTCTATATTTTGCACGCCAAAGACAAATCGGTGTTGCCTTTACATTTTATATAATCTATGAATCAATTCATCCTCGCTGTCATTCGTACTCTTTGCATTCGTATCAAGGTGTGATGTGAATAGGTGCGGAGTAAATCCACAAAAAACCTTAAATAATTTGCGATGAGGTAGCACCGGTTACTCAAAAATAACTAAACAACATCTAAGTAATATGCCTTAACTCTTTTGTGTTATAAACCTTTTTAATAATAGTTTTCGCGGGAATGCCGAACAGTAATAATGCCTGCGCCGCCAATGGTAAGTCTCGCACACTTGATTAAATATCTTGTGACTCATTAAACACCACAAGACATGTTACATATTATACATAATGCATTTAAAGAAAAAGTATTTACATTTTTACAATTATTACATAAAAGTATCCTATGGAAACTGATAATTTATGACTAGAATTCTGGAATGTGCTAGGGGATCAGTCTTACAATACTTGCTCATTTTTGTGGTCTATTGCAAAAGCAAATACTTCATATATAAGACGATGGCGCGTCAAAAAATATAATAAATTAAATTAGATTGTTAACAAGTCAGCTGTGTATTTTTAAAACATCAATTTCTTGACTTACAAATCAAAATTTGTAAGGCATGTGAATCTATACATATTAAAGTTTTTTCATGGACAGGTATTTTTAATATCGTATTAAGTATTTTTTCATAAAAATAACAATAGGTTTTGTCAGATAATCAATATATTTTACAGGGAAGTGGAGATTCATTTTAAAAACATTAGAAACTTATCAGCTTAAAATAAAACCTTTCCTTGTTAACAATTTTAATATTGTTTTGTTGCACATGCTTGTATCATCAGCTATCATGAGTCTTATCAATTTATCATTCATCAGCACCAACTCGCTGCAACTCCATGATGTGTCACAGCTATAGTCTGTGTCATAATGTTATGAAACCTTCATGAACACCAAATCATTTGTGTACCTTAGTGGCCCAACTTTGTAATGGTTCATTAACATCACATCATTGTTCAATTATGCATTTAATGACTGATTGCTTGGTTTTCTATTCTGTCTATTTGCTGCCCGCAGTTTTATTCCACACTAAATCTATATAACATAACAACACCTGTATTTCCAAAAGTTTGGAGAAAGGTGCACCCAAAGTACACATATATTTTTCCAGATCTGTATCAAATATAGACATACATCTAAATAGATAATGCAAGTCCCTCCATTTGTATGAAAAACAAGTGTACCTCTTTTTCACACACAATTTAAGAACAAATTGACTTACCAATGAAAGAAAATATTTCCATTCCCTCTGCCAACTTTTTCCAGTTCATTTTTAACAGCTCAGTATGGCATAATTAGGCATTTTTCTAGTTCGATGGATCCGATAATGCTAAATGAAACAGCTTAAAGAATCAATATTGATCATACTTTTACTTCCTTTATTGACACGCGAAATAAATATAGTTGCGTCATCTAGTTAGATTTATATCTGTGGTATCAATATTTTTAAATAATACTTTCCATAGACTTATAATATTTCTAGACAACACTTAACCAAAACATGTCTAATTCATGTACTTTTTAAACATTGATCATTTTGTCTTTCAACTACATGGGGTTTTACAGAAAATTCACTGGTGCATTGCATTGCATACATTTAACATAATAATAATGTGTGTCCACTTCAATCAGCTCAACCTTTGCTTAGAAATTCGTTGTTGTATTTATCTATTTAAAAGCTATTGTATATATAATTGATGTTGTGTCTTACAGCACTATTATTTAAGTTTTATGTGTTGCCGGGGATACTGTTGGAATAAAAATAAAAACACATTGGGCCTTATTTATAAAAAATTTGTACGTGTTTAGCAATTGCTTAGCAGGCATTTAATCCTAATTTTATATTCAAAATTTGAATTTTTATAATTAAGGGTGTGTTATAACCTTTTTAATATTTTAAGTGTAATATAAGCCGCATTGTGTTTTTCTTTTTATATGTGAGGTGATTGCACTATGTGTTTGCACTGATTTGTTTTTGTTATTATATGTGTGACTAAATTAATTAATTATGTTTGTGTACCTAAATTGTCCTTGTTCACTCATTATTAATATCATTTATGTATTTGTCATATAACCAATATGAGCATAGTAATTCAGTTTTATCTACAATAAGTACCGGATTTAGCTTTATTTTTAATGTTTTTATTCAAAACTCTGCCATGGTATAACCAAAATGCTGTTATCCAACATCCGGTTTTGATGCTATAAATAAAAATAAAAATATCTATTGATCTGAACAAAACTATTCAAGGTACTGAAAATTCTCAAACACAGATCGATAGATTATTTTTCTCATTAATATAGCATCAAAAGTAAAAAATCAACCAGATGTCGGATAACGGCATTTTAGTTATACCATGGCAGAACACTGAAAGTTTTTTTTATAATTATAAACTATTTTTATACCTTTCATTTATTAAAGGGAAATCATATTTTTTTTTCTTGCAATCTGTTCCGCTTTTTGCGAACATTCAGCATAAGGTTAGGAATATAACATTTGTCTTGCAGGGCAGTCAGTCCAGTGGCTTGTGCCCTTTATTTATAATATACATATTCCCTACAAATCTCTAGGGGACTTTCTTTTTATTATTTTGAATGTTGCATCATTATTCATTGAATGCGTAGCTAGTGCATTTGGATGATTATCCAGTCTGTGTCTATATGATTTCATTAAGTGTTTCATTTCTTCCTGAATTGTCCTGATCTTAAGGTTGTGGTGTAATGGTAGTTTGTTATGAACCAAGGAGCATTAGAAATTATCCTCAGCATTTTGGACTGGAATCTCTGGAGTATTTCTAGATTTGAGTTGGAGGCCGTGCCCCAGAGTTGAACTCCGTAAGTCCAGATTGGCTTCAGAATGCTTTTGTATAATAGCAGTTTGTTTCCCATCGACAGCTGAGCTTTTTTGCCAAGCATCCAGTGCATTTTCCTTAGTTGGAGCCCCAGTGCTTTTCGTTTTGTGAATATGTGCTTTTTCCAGGTAAGACGACGGTCCAAATAAAGTCCAAGGTAGCTGGCCTCATTTGCTTGGGGTATCCACACTCTGTTGAGCGACACGGTGGGCCAAGTTTCACGTCGCTTCGTAAAGGTCACCTGTACCGACATACTTCCTACTTCGTTTGCTTTTATCCACCAAGTAATTAGCCAGCGTTAGGTAGGGAGCGTTGGAGCATGTTACTTGCTTGTGCCGGTTCGTCATGGGTAGTTTAGGCTGGTGTGTCATCAGCGAAAGTGCCTATCACGACACCATCTGCCATGGGCAGGTCTGAGGTGAAAATCAGGTAGAGAATCGGGCCAAGGACACTACCTTGTCGTACTCCTGCATGATCTCTGTGAAGTTTGGTTATATAGAAAAACCTGTTGGCAAGGTATGATTTTAAGAAAATGTAACAATTTGTCGGAAGAAGTATTTTTTTATTTTGTATAATAGGCCCATGTGCCAAATTCTGTCAAAGGCCTGGGAAATATCAAGAAAAGCCGCGCAACAATATTTCTTGTTTTCCAATGCTTTGTGGTTTTCTTCTACTAGTCTATGCACCTGCTCTATCGTGCTATGTTTTTTTCTAAAGCCAAATTGGTGGTCAGGTATGATTTTATTTTCTGCTATTACTGTATTTAATCGGTTTAAAAAGAGTATTTCCATAATCTTAGACAGAATGGGTAGTATGCTGATTGTTCTGTAGGAAGACACGTCTTCAGGAGCTTTACCAGGTTTAAGGATCATTTTAATTTGGGCTACCTTCCATTGTGGTGGGAAAATGCCTCTAATCAGTATGCAGTTGAACAGGTAGTAAAAACTGAATTGCTATTTCAGATATTTCTCTGGGTATTTTTACAGTAACTAAATCATATCATATTTTCATTTAAATTTATTATTATTTCTATGACCTCATGTTTCGTGATCCTTTCAAGTGGTAGGTCGAGTTGGTAAGGTTCATTGAGGTAGTTAATGAGTTCTTCGCTTTTGGTTTTCGATGCATTCTGGGCAGGGTTTGGCACGAAGACATCAGCTAGATGAGAAGCAAAGGCTTCACCTTTGTCTGCTTCACTTTTTGCCCAGGAACCATCCTTTCTGCGTATCGGCGGGTTAGAGGCAATGGGTCTTTTAAGTTTTTTGGTTGCTTTCCAAAGGGAATAGTCACTAGCAGCATTAACATCTAAATTACGCTTGTGCGCTTTTCATTTCTTTCAGAGTGCAGGAGTTTATTAAGTTTAGGTGTTAGGTAGTTCAGCCGTTTTTTATCTCTGGGGAATCTAGTGGTTTGCCACAATTTACGAGCCTATCTTTTTTCGGCTACTAGTTCACGAATGGGCTTCTAATTTATTAAAGGGAAAAGGGGAATTCATAAAACAATTTACATTTTGCTCTCATATGCTCGCTGTTTTCCTTGTTACCTTTAACTTTATTAGTATTCTGTAGATAACTTTACTACTAAACAGTGTGTTTTAAAGAAACCCATGCTGGGTTTTTCCCTTAAACAAGATGTCATGCCAATGCTCTTCGGTTATCCCTTTTTTGATTTTCTTTTGTTAAAACAGGGTATATTGCAATAGTATCTTCAGGAATTTGAAATTGTCTTATCAAATTATGTGTAACTTAACTATTTTAAGAAACCATTCAAGATTACAAAGCAAGATCTGTTGACATTCCACTTGGCAAATAACAAATCCTTTCAAAATGTTGTTACAATTATGACACACTCTTCAACCAACAGTGCTGAAACATTTAATGTGGAAGCTTCCGCATTAAATTCGTTTTGCGCAAATGACTGAAATTAATAATTAATTAAATGAAATTAATGTAACTATGAACACCCCATTACACTGAAAGAATTGTGTTAAAAATCTAAAAATAAAATATTTAGTTTTATACTGAACCAAAATGATTACTATATGGAATAAAATAGTAGTGCAAATATTGTTAAATAATATGAATTTTAAGTAAGTCAAGATCTGAGTGCTTTCGCTTTTGTAAAATTATTGACGATATTAGGATAACCTTTATTCCATTGTATGAATATTGGTATTGTGGTCTCCCATCAAGTAGCATCTGCTGATCCACCACCATTATTTGACAATAACTTGCTGAAAATAATAAGAAAAGATTAGGGAACTCAACAAAGTCAATTATAACCATTGTTTTCGATTTAAACTTAAATAGAATTATGTATAGTTTCACGGTTTTACATTTATTGATTAACCTTGAGTAAGTGGAATTTGATATGAAATTTAAAAAAATAATGGAAAGATTAAGTGTAAGCCATGCGGTACAGAATTTAATATAGGTAGGTAACATTTAAAAAAAAAAACATTAATTTCAAAATTACCAACAACAATCCACATGCCACGGACCAAATGGGAGTCTTTAGCCTACTACTACTACAACAATAAAATCGGTACATATTCAGCTTCTGGACATTACAATGAAGAATTAAACAACTCCATTATAACCGTAGCAACCTAATTTGAACTAATGTTACATCATGGATTTAAGGTTGGGTATAGTTCTCGACAAACTTCTTGGCCGCCCTTATGTTTGCTACAATGGCTGCGCAGTAGTAAATCTCATACAAAACAGCACCGATCCGTGCCTTGCGCATCGGAAAGCCAACTTCAGGGCGGCCGAACTTTGATGCAAACTATAACAGGAGGCTGTTTAGCATCCAGCAATCCGAAGACGAGCCTTTTGAAATGGTGTTTAGCCCAGTCAACATTCATACATACATAAACTCACCCCTTTTTGCAATGGGGTAGGCAGAAACAACAGTCATCAATCTTAAACATTCGTAGTTGAAATTGAGTATACTTGGCCTAGAGAGCCGTAAAAGGTTACTCTGGCCTTCATAAAACAGACAAGGAGATACCAAAACATTTGCGTTATGCAAGTAATTTCATTCATCATTATTAATTACCTACTTTATCTAACAATTCAGAGGTTCATTCTAATTTTGCATACTTTTCGGACAAAATATTACAAGAATGCAGCTTTCTGTGGTTCATAGTTCATACCCACAACTTGGAGCATGCGAATATTCGATGCAAACACAGTGCCACCACTCACGTCCAACAGCTATCCCCGGTAAGGTATGCAGACCGTTTTTTTTATATTGCAGACGAATACGAAGTCATTGGCGAGACGCAGTGGCAAATTATCGAGAGCAGCGGCGATGAACAAACCATCAACATACACGGCTTCAAATATTCAAAATTACGGGCTTCTTTACTTCACACCGTGTGCATATTACTATGCGGCCTCCCATATTTTGCATTGGCTTATTACCCATCGTACAACAGATTCAAATACATAAAATGCAGTCTGAAATCGGCTGAAGAAATTTGTGGTAAGTTGGTAAACAGATCGCTCTATCCAAAGGTCGTCTGCAACGAGCCGGGTCTGAGGCGAATACGTATGGTCACTCGGATCAATGTTCATTTATTTTGCATTCGTTCTGCCTCGTCTCACCCCAGGTTCGACTCGACACAATGTACCATAAATCAACCTTTATTTGCTTTTATTATACCTACTTATGTCAATCAATACCTAAATTATTTGATTACGTTTCAGTCATCGACGCTGACGGAGTATGGTCCATAGCAAAAGTGCTTGAAATTGACCTGAACATATCCAATAGAGATAACAGACTGCGATATTTTATGTTCAAATACAACCGTTTCATTTGGCTTAACGATCAAGGAATCTTTATCAATGTTCTTGCACTCAATGAGAAACTGTCTATTCAATTATTGATGGAAAATATGTCCGGCATAAACAAACGACAACAAAACGAATTGTAAGTTTAAAATAAATACACACATAATAACTGGGTATCTTGCCTAATTACATTCTTAGTTATGTTTTGTAATTTTTAATTTCCCGTTTGTAACATTCTTGTGATTTTCAGGATCAAACTATATGGCTCAAACTCAGTGGAGGTGGCAGTCAAGAGTTACTGGACGCTGTTCAAAGACGAAGTTTTCAATCCTTTCTATCTGTTCCAAGTTTTTTCTATCATACTTTGGTCTTTGGATGAGTACTATCAATATGCTACTTGCGTTTTTATTTTGTCTATTGCGACATGTATGTTGGCGTTATATCAAACGAAAAAGGTAATAAATGGTAACATTACGTTTAGTTAGAGTAGTTGTAGTTCTCGCCAAACTTCTTGGCCGCCCTGAAGTTGGCTATAATGGCTGCGCACGCACGGATCGATGTTGTTCTCATATGAGATTTACTACTAAATCTCATACAAAAACAACATCGATCCGTGCCTTGCGCATCGGAAAGCCAACTTCATGGCGGCCCAGAAATAAGGCGAGAACTATACCAGCTTACAATTTCAGAAAGGCCGGCCATCCAAGAAAATCTAATTACATACCAAATGGACCCAGATTCGCAATGTTTAGTTACAGCTCTCTTTGGCCAGCCCTGGCCCGTACTATACGTAACTCTTAATATTTTAATTTAATTATACACAAAGAAGTGTATAAAAAGGCCTACAAAATTATGCTAATATATCATGATCACTTCTATCAAACAGATGAGCATCCGTCTGCACAAAATGGCCGGTTCCACTAGTGCGTTCACCGTTACCGTACTACGTCCAACCCGCATGGCCCGAGAGGAGTGCGTGGTCAACGCTTGTCGATTGGTGCCTGGCGACGTACTGGTGTTGCCACCTGACGGCTGTGTCATGCCTTGTGACGCCATGTTACTTACTGGAACCTGCATCGTTGATGAAAGCATGCTGACAGGTAGGCATCTTGAATGTATATCAGCTACGCGATGTGTTCGCATGCTTCGAGTTTGCGTATGAATGAATGATCTCTTTATTTTTTTTGCCAGAATGTGTTTGAGTGCTTACAGGTCACGGATTTGGATATTTCTGTGAAAGGCTTATATACATCTATTTTCTTCTCTGGTTAGGCTGCTAAAAAGGCTGCTTAAACTAGGCAAGCCTTTAAGGCTTGGCTAGTTTAAGCAGCCTTAAAAATATGTTCAAGACTCATATAAAAATATGCAATAGATATTTTTATGGCCGACTCTTCTACCTTGGTTTTGTTTTATATGAATAAACGTCTATCAGTTCGGTTGCCGGGCTCCAGCGACAGCTAAATTAATATGGCAGACGTGACCTAACTGGACCCATTTCAATTTAAACCGACTACCAATATTACTTGTAACAATTACACACGCATTCCATCTATAGAAAGAACATACGAAATTGTCATTTATTAAGAATATATTGTCAATCAATTTGTATTGGTTTATGACTGTGACTCAATATTTAGTTCTATTGATACCTAGTACAGTGTTTACTTTTATGCCGCCACGTGTTAGGTGTGAGTTGTATATTACTACTAGTAGCAAATATCACATTACACAATGAATACATGTAAACAACTCGTATATATTGCATTCATAATAATTTATCTGTAATGTCAAGGCAGCCTTTAAAATATAAAGAAAATTCTTTAGTTTCCATGAATGAATGTCACAGAGTCTAGTCGGCTGGAATTTTCAAAGGGTTATTTTAAAACTGTCCTCAAGTGTCCAATAGAGACCGATGACATCGGGAAATTAGGTCAGGACGGTTAGCTGTTATTAAAAAACCGGCCAAGTGCGTGTCTCGGACTCGCGCACGAAGGGTTCCGTACCATTATCGCAAAAAAAGGCAAATTGTTTTATGGGAGCCCCACTTAAATATTTACTTTATTCTGTTTTTAGTATTTGTTGTTATAGCGGCAACAGAAATAAAAGGCTGTGAAAATTTCAACTGTCTAGCTATCGCGGTTCATGAAATACAGCCTGGTGACAGACAGACAGACAGATCGCGGAGTCTTAGTAATAGGGTCCCGTTTTTACCCTTTGGGTACGGAACCCTAAAAATTGATCGCATGGAACGCCGAGATGGACACTAATCGTTTAAATATCGGTGTATGAATGTAATATGTATTTGCCAGCCTCACCGAAATATTATATTTATGCATAAATGTACTTTATATATGCTAGTTACAGCTTTGTAAAATATCGATGTTTATTTTAGGTGAAAGTGTGCCTGTAATGAAAGGTCCCCCTTGCTCGTCTGCTGAAATATACTCAACTGAAGGACACAAACGACATACCTTATTTGCTGGCACTCATGTAATGCAAACGCGATTCTACGGCAACAATCAGGTATAGACTATAACTCTCTAATACATAAGTAATAAATAGCCGTGTAGTTCAACAGTGGTCAGGCAGGGGCCAGTAATCCTCCTATAGTTTTAGACAACCGATCCACTAAACCTACCAGACCCATAGCCCAATACATGCTTTCTCCATATTTTGCAATAGTCCTGCACCAACCGGGGATTGCCCTTGGGTGCACTTGCGCAGTGCATACAGGGATAATCGTCGGTTGGTGTCACATATCCTGATACATGCCTAACAAGGCCTCTGCGAGTTGGCTCCGGCCCCTCGCATGCCTTTCAAAGGGACCGGGACCCCAGGGTCCCTAGACTGTCAAAATAATAATAATAATATAAGCACTTCCACTTAACAAATTGTAATAGTTAACTGATAAAACAAATATAAACATAAAGACAGTGCATGTAATTCTAATAGTTAATTTTTTTCAGGTCTTAGCAAAAGTAGTACGTACTGGTTTCTACACCGCCAAAGGAGAACTGTTAAAAAGTATTCTGTTCCCAAAACCCTTTGGGTTCCAATTCTACAAAGATGCCGTCAAGTTTGTTATATTCATGTTCTGCATTGCCGCGATTGGAATGGGTTACTCCATCTGGCTTTATGTTGTTAGAGGCGTAAGTTGAATACCTCTTATCGTTTTAGTAGCATGGTCTCACCCAAGCAGCAAAATAATTAATGTAATTAAAAAACAAAACATAAAAAAACAATTGAATTTTTTGGCTAATTTGAGTAGATCGGAAATGTTGTTCTGTTTAGACGAGTACATATTTTTCATATTACTGTTCCATACAGTTCCAATAAGTAATAAGTACCGAATGCTTCTATTTAAACCTAAAATTTTAAATTTACTATCAATGAGAGGACTGCGTCGGTGGTCGTTATACGAAAAATGCTGTTTTGTAATTAATGTAATTATTTAGCTGCTTGATTTTCTAACTGAATTGCTCCCTTGTAATCAAATTATTCGTCGATTTTACACTCTTTATTTTGACTCAAAACATTGAAGCAAATTGTACCTTAAAAGTGTGCATCAATCACTGCATTTTAAACTTTATGTCAATGACATAAAGGCGGCAAATAACCCGCGCATTATTTGCGTTGTCTATAGGTAATCTTTTCTAAAATATACCTTCTCTTCCACAGAGTCTGTTAGGCACAATAATCCTCCGCACCCTAGACATCATCACTATCGTCGTACCACCTGCGCTACCCGCTGCCATGACAGCCGGTATAGTTTACAGTCAGAATCGTTTGCGCAAGAACAGGATCTTCTGCGTGTCCCCGCCCAGGATCGTCATCTGCGGGAAGATACAAGTTATGTGTTTTGATAAGGTAAATACACATTATGAAAGAATAATTTATGTGATAATAAAATAAATAAACTCACAACAGTTATAAGTCATTGCAAATTTTAGACCAAAGAATGAAGTTTGTTATACCCCCTCTTCAATAAAATCAACTAACTAAGAGTGTATTTTAATATGTATTTTGTTTATTTTACCATTGATTTAGACCATTAAGTTCATCCTCTGCCATCATCCCTACTTTTTCCTAACATCAGAAATCCCTTTTTGGGCCACATCATCTTCTATGAGCCATTATCTCAGTGTTCACTCTCTCTCCATCTTTCCCCAACAGTGACTTACTATTCTTCTATTTCAGACTGGCACCCTAACCGAAGACGGGTTAGACTTCCACTCAGTAATACCAGCTCGTTCCGGTGAGAAGTTCGGTGAAAATGTTGTAAATGTTAGTGGGCTACCCAAGACTAGCCCACTCATACAAGCACTGGCGTCTTGCCATTCTCTCACCAGCATTGGAGGGCAGCTGAAAGGAGATCCTTTGGACTTAAAGATGTTTGAATTCACGCAATGGGTGAGTGATCTTTACTGAGTCTTATACCTGCTGTTTCTATGTAATGTTTCAGTGCCCGTGCATAATTATAACTCATCAAGATTTAGAAAGAAAATGGTAACACACAAGTGACTGACAGAGACTATACCTCGATTTGCCAAAACGATTGATATCTATTCCAACTTCGATCCTTTCTTTCCGGTGCCTCTGTTACTTGAGCAAATATCAACAAGGTAGTACAAATTAAATATTTATAATTTCGTTGTTCAGAATGACGAAGCCATAATGAAAAATTCATAAAAAAACAAGTTATATAAACTGGGGGGTGACCATAAGCTCTTAGAGCGGTATCAATTTGAGATCGAATAAGGGACAGATGTATCTGACTTGTATACATCTGTCACTTACTCGATATCAAATTGATACCGCTCTAAGAGCTTATGGTCACCCCCCAGATCTTTATGTGTTGGAATTCATTTTTTTTAACGCATTTGCATTTTTGGAAACCAAATTGCGAATTCACGATAAAAAGTAGCACCAATGTAATTCAATTATTAAATCATTATGGAATAATTTGCATTCCTTGGTATTTTTGACTGCATTGTATGATTCATGATACCAAAACTGCAATGATATAGTCCCATATATTTTAAATAACAATAGTGATGTCATTAGTTCCCATTACTAACGTCAATACTAGGAAAGGATCCAGCTAAATGTTTCACATTGATATGATGTTTATCTGATACGAGTAGACCAAATATACTTGATTTTTATCTTAAGTGTCTTTGTCCTCGATTCTGACACACATTTTTATTCCTATATTATCGAAATGCAGATTTGAATGAACATTTTAAATTGACACTTGACCTGACTTATTTAATTTTATCAGTGAAATCGGTCCCCGGTTTTAATCCCTTACGCAAATGGTGCGTTCGAAATCTCTTTGTTTGTGGTATTGCGGATTCCAAATGGATGGATAGATTCCAAAGACGATTTAAGGTTGCCCTAGTCGACGGCACGAACTATTTTGTGCGCGGGGTTAAAATGCATGCTATCTCATCCGACAACATGTGCGAAAGAGATAGATGCTGTGATGAGCAGTAAGAAGCTAGTTTGCGGACGAATTAGCACTTTTGCAAATTTGCAGCGAAATGGATGATGACTTAAGACGAAAACCAGCGCGCGAAATTTTATAAACAGACCTTTGGGAGTATGGATATCGTGAAAAAACTACTAAAATATATTTCAAAATAAAATTATTTGCAATTTTGAACTACTAATCTATCCCTGTATGGTGACTGTTTTGCAATTTTCCTTCTTATGGTATTTATTTCCGCCCAAAGATGCGTTAAAATTAGTGTTAAAATAAGGAACTTTAGACGCTCATACCTTTTATTTTATTTTACTTTTTTGTTTTGCATACAGGGCTAGATAATGATGGGTCAAATTGATATCATTTTTGATTTTGAAAGTACAGTTAAACAGTGGAGTGATCGCCAGACTACGTTTGTATGGAAGAATGATCGACTAGGGCAACATTAAGTCCACTACGGTTAATAGAACCCTTAGCTAGGTTGTTTATAAATTGTGTTGATGCAAAATCTTTATAAATAAGATGAAGCTCGTGAATGCCTCGTTCCCTTTGGCCTGATATTAACCTGGTTGAATTTCGTTTGTAGATACTTGAAGAACCGGGACCAGAGAACACTCGGTACGACAACCTGACACCAGTTATCGTGAAACCCGTCGCTGCTGCCAATGAAGCTCAGAATTTGGATGACTTCGATCCTTTCACCATGGAGATTCCATATGAGGTGTTTTTTTTTTTCAACAAATACTAATTCGAGTGATGCTAAAATGTAAAAGAATATTTTAATTTATATTAATATTTTAGGCACTTTTTTTGTCTTCCTTGTAGACTTTAACTCAAATGAAGGTGTTTCAAACCCTAAACTAAAAATATTAATTGTATCAGTGTATCGAAAGTATTATGGTTATAATGAAAAATCTTTGGTTCTAGGTCGGTTTGCTGCGGCGATTCCACTTCTCATCTGCTCAGCAATCAATGGGTGTTATAACTAATGTACTTGGCCAGCCACAGATGGTTTACTTCGTGAAAGGTGCTCCTGAAAAGGTAAATGCTATCTGTATCACATTATGGAAGGAAGCAGCACTCTTGTCTATGCTTATTTTAGCTCCCCCTTTTGTCATTTTTAACCTCCAATGGAAAAAAGAGGGTTGTTATAAGTTTGACGTATCTGTGGCTCCCAAACGTATAAACCGATTTTGATTTAGTGTTTTTCTTCTAGGTTGCCCTAATGTGCAATCCAGAGACACTCCCGGAAAACTTCAGCTCTGTTCTCAATGAATACACATCCAACGGATACCGAGTAATTGGTCTTGCGCATAAGAAACTTGATCGTAAAATGAAATGGGTCGATGCACAGCGGGTTAAGCGAGATACACTTGAGTGCGACATGGCGTTCCTAGGCTTTCTAGTCATGCAAAATAGCCTGAAACCAGAGACGACCCAAGTGATAAGAGAGCTTCACGAGGCTTCTATGAGACTGATTATGGTCACAGGTTAGTATTGCTTTTTAGGGTTCCGTACCTAAAAACGGGACCCTATTACTAAGACTCCGCGATCCGTCTGTCTGTCCGTCTGTCACCAAGCTGTATCTCATGAACCGTGATAGATGATAGTTGAAATTTTCACACATGATGTATTTCTGTTGTTATAAAAATACTAAAAACAGAATAAAATAAATATTTAAGTGGGGCTCCCATACAACAAACGTGATTTTTTTGCCGTTTTTGCGATAATATTACGTAACCCTTCGTGCGCGAGTCCGACTCGCACTTGGCCGGTTTTTTATATTTCTTGCTATACTAAATCAGGAATGACTAGGTTAAACTAATGGCGCAACATGTTGCAGTTACATGTTTGGTTGGGTCAATGTTCACATTTGTACAGCGAGTTCCATTAGAATCCAAAATTATTCAATTTCGACATGATGTTATACCATTCGTTTTGTTTGTTTGAAGGGGATAATATAATGACGGCTATGTCAGTGGCACGCGGCTGCCTCATGGTGCAGCCACATCAGAAACTTGTACTCTTCAGCACTGGACAACCGCAGTCGACTGATACAAGACCGCCTCTTCATATGGAAGTAAGTTTCTATAAAAATCTGTTTGGATATTTTACTTGAATGTTTGGATCCAGGATCTATTTCTGTATATATAGTGTCAGCTCCTTGTTTTATTTGAGGAGGAGAGAGGCACGTATCCCTGGATCCGCCGATGTTTACATGCTTTGAGTAATTGATAGTATTGTTAATGTTACTAACATAACTCTGCATTTTTAGGTAGTTGGGGAAGGTGGATATCCGAAACTACCAATAGATGCATATGTGTTGGCATTGGAGGGTAAAACTTGGGCTGTGATACGTACTCATTATCCGGAACTAATGCCAGTTGTACTGAATCGAGGTAAGAAACTGATGATTTTAAGTATAGTTTCGCAAATCATGTGCGCGGGTCTGGCTTTTTATGGACATTGATATAAGGTTTAAAATAAAATGATAAAGGTGCGCTCGCAAAATACTACGCATAGCCAGTGTCAAACACCGAACGGAACCAAAATCGCGCAGAATGTGAACCGAAGAAATCCAGAGATGAGATCCAGGCTCCTTCGTTCCGTTAAACATTTTTATAAAAGGCACAATTTAAAATCTTAAAAATAGGTAAAGAAGAGTGTATGCATGGTATGGTGCTGTGATTTGTGTCAGTTGTATTGGTGTTATAAGAAAGTGTCTGTATGTCATAAGTATATTAGTGAGTGCATGTGTATATTTGTGAATTGTCAATATGTGTACTGTGAGTTTTTACTAAGCCAAGAGACATTCCGTCATATCGTAGTCCAATCTAAGAAGCAGAAGAGGATACGTTAAACTTGGTGCAGCGAACTAATAGCAAAAAAATAGTTTTGAATTTGTTATGTATGGTATAGTTTGAATTAGTTACTCAAAAAAGCGAACCGATACGTGCCGATACCGCGGCGAAGCGAAAGGCGTGTCACGCCATGACAAATCAAAGGAGTACGCGCGAAGCAAGGCGTCAGCGATATAGTTGTATTAGCTGGCTTTGTATGCATGACGCTAAACAGAGAGCGAATGCGAGACGCGAAGCGAGAATGACGCCCGATTACACAACAATCGGGCGTCGCTCTCGCTTCGCGTGTCTATTTACAAATACAAAACTACGGTTTCGCTATAAGTTCGCTGCATCTAGTTTGACGTCCGCTTTGGTTCGGTTCGCAGTTATGTTTTTTGTGCAGATATGTTGCTGATCTATGGTAGTGAAGAGATATCAAAATCGTATTCCAAGTTTTTTTTGTCTTGATTTAATTTGAATGTCTTTATTTCCCTACAGGCATGGTATTTGGTCGTTTTGGTCCTGATCAAAAGACTCAGCTAGTGACTGCATTGCAAGGTGAAGATCTAATCGTTGGTATGTGCGGGGACGGAGCAAACGACTGCGGTGCTTTAAAAGCTGCGCACGTTGGCATATCACTCTCTGAAGCTGACGCATCAGGTAAGATTCGTAACTTTTTCAGTGTATTCGTGGTCGAGCAAAGAAACCGTTGATCTGTATGTAAAAAGGTCACAGAACGTAATGGCTGTCGCAATTCAACACAAACTTGATGCAAAAAGAAGCAATAAAATGTGATTTTAATTAATATTTTTTTCTCAAACATGCTTGTAAATTTGAGCATTATTTTGACAACCTTCTTCGAGATAAATCGAAATTGCTGTACTGGCCATAGACATGCGAGCAGCGGCCGGCAAAAGTTGTATGAAAATCCATATCTGTCGTGTTTAGCGGCCAAATAAATTTCTAGTAAACTCATATCTGTCGTGTAATTTAAAAATGGAACGATCTTTTACTCCGAAACATGGCAACCAAGGAGGTAACTTATCAAAGGTTTTTTTTTAATTTCGGACTGGCTTGCAAAATTAAAACTGTTTATTAAAAAAAAAAACAAATGAACACGGACCACTGACCTCTATCATACAAGTACTTATATATTAGAGGTCAGTGACACGGACGGAATAAAACTATTGTAGTTCGTCATTGATTTTGAAAAGTAATCGTATTTGACAAAATGAGTTCTAGGTACTACTTAGTTTTAATTTACATTAATCAAAATTAACATTTTCTGGAATTGAACATAAAATTGTATGTTCTTGTTTAATCAACTCTCCTAAGTACAAAATTATGGAATATTGGGCTCTTAATTTACATTTCAAAGATTATTTCAACGGATCATTTAAAATTTATGCCAGTAGATGGCACATTTTTTTAATTTCTGAGGCATTCCACTCGATTGTTAAAATTTGCATTGTAACATATTTTGGTGCAAAAGAACTGTAAAAACGTGCAAAAAAAATACTTTAAAACGAACCTTCACTGTATTTAAAGAAAAAAATATTCACGAACCTAGTAAACCCTTTTACTTGAAAGTCGCTGCTAACACCATCTATTACCGTGAAACGGGATCGAACGGGATTGATGTACTTACAAAAACAACAAGATTAATCAGATGAAAAACGCTAGTTACGTCGGCACGGTTTCTTTGTATGGGATGAGGCATCTGTATGCTAGTATTATATTATCTGTGGTGAATAATTTGTAATCTTTCTCATTTTTCAGTGGCGGCTCCATTCACATCTCAAGAGCAAAACATCAAATGCGTAAAACTGCTCGCTTTGGAAGGTCGCTGTGCTCTCAGCACCTCTTTCGCAATCTTCAAATACATGGCTCTTTATTCACTGATTCAGTTCTTCTCAATCCTGATTCTTTACAACGTAAGTAAATTCTGTATCTTCGATATTAAAAATTTATCTATACTAATATAATAAAGCGGAAGAGTTTGATTGTTTGTTTGTTTGAACGCGCTAATCTCTGGCACTAATAGGCGGTTTTGAAAAATTCTTCGTGTATATATATATAGCCACATTCATGAGGAAGGCTATATGCAATATAGCATTACGCTAAAGTTCTTGGTTAGCCTTAAATATTGATATCTGTAAAGTAAGTCGGCAGAAAAGCGCTATCGACTGCTTTTTCTGCGTGCGCTGGGGTAGTGGCTAATTACTATTAGGCTTGTACTATTTATATTGCTTTTTAGTAGATCTAAAAAAAAAGTCCACAACATATATCTATCTTTTACAAATAACCCACATTAAGGCATTTTGGGTCAAATATTTGAATGATATATAAAACACAAATAATGATTCTACCTATGTCTGTTATAGACTTTGAAACCATCCGACCGATGTGCCCCAAACAGGTTTCATTAGAAAGGCAATAATGTGAAGATGGCTTTAGAACAAAAAAAAAAACAAATTGGTAGGTAGTGGGCAGGTTGGTAGGTAGGTAGGGTGGGATAGGTAGGTAGCAAGTTGACAGGAGAGAAGCCGCGGGGGACAGCTAGTTTTTTATAAAAGATCACCAGGACATCGGTCCGCTTAGTGGGAATCATTCCAACGCAACGTCTTCCAGTTCACGGTCGCCACTCCAGAACATTTGCGTTGCGGGTAGCCGTTGGATGCGAGGACCGGCCAATGTGGTGACACTTGGGAGAGGCCTAAGTTCAGCAGTGGACATGTTTCGGCTGAAATGATGAAGAAAAAATCAAATGGTGACATAGTGTTTGTCAAGGTCTTTTACTGAAAGTGATGAGAATTCAGGGCAAAATCCGAAACTAGGCCAGAAAAGTCATGAACTTGATCTGATTCCCGTTTGCAAAAGCTAAGGGCTAAAGAGACTTATTCTAGACACTAATAAAAGAATGTCGTGATTGTATCAAATAAAATACTTATAGCTGGATTTTCTCATACTGTATTGAATAATATTATTGTACGAGGAGCTCGTGGCTAAATAATAACAACCGCAATGGTCGATCATCAAGGTTAAGCAACGCTTGACGAGGTAGGTCCGTAGATGGGTGACCATTTCAACATACCGAGATTCCTCCGTGCCTCGGAAAGCACGTTAAGCCGTTGGTCCCGGCTGTCATTTGAAGATCTTTGACAGTCGTAACAAGTAGTCAGAAGCTTGAGATCTGACCCCAGTTACCCTGTAACTGGGTTGTGGAGGTCAGATAGGCAGTCGTTCCATGTAAAACACCAGTACTCAGCTGAATCCGGTGAGACTGGAAGCCGAGCCTAATATAGTTGGGAAAAGGCTAGGCAGATTGATTTTATTGTAAACTATTTTTGTTACAGTTCTACTCAATACTCGGCAACAATCAGTTCCTGTACATCGACCTGGTACTAACAACACTGCTGGCTCTGTCCCTGGGACGCGCCTCACCCGGCCCCCTACTCACCCGCCAGTCGCCGCCCGTGTCGCTCGTAGCACTGTCCAGCATCCTGCCGCTCGTCATGCAAGTGTTCCTGGTGCTCATCATGCAGATCGCCGCTATCTATCTGCTGTACGCTCAGCCGTGGTGAGTGAATCTTCATTCGAATGTCAATTTCTACAAATAGTGTCAGGTAACGTTTAGCTGTGCGTTGTTGGAAAGCGTTTTAGTTCCGCTCAACGAATGTAACTTTGAGGGTCAAACCACATTGGTCTCAACGTGCTTTGACCCTTAAAGTTGCATTCGTTGAGCGGCACTAGAACGCTTTCCAACAACGCACAACTGAATGACATGACACAAGAATGTGTCGTTTGTCTCAAACGTGTGTGCTTTGACTCTTTTTAACTTAAAGCTTTAAGTGCAGTGCTTTTAGTTTAGCCATTACTTTTATTACTAGTACATGTTGTTTATAAATGAAAAGTTCAAATACTATACTTTTTCGTTCTGTAATTGTATTGTGACTTTGCTACCTACGTTTATGAATATACCTAGATAAATTGTAACATTATAATCTTTGAATAATTCTTTTTCAGGTTTAAAGCAGTTGAAGGTGGTCCGGACGTGGAACAAGTGCAATGCTGGGAGAACACAGTCCTCTTCATAATTACGGCATTCCAGTACTTGATTATGGCCTGTGTCTATGCTAAAGGCTGGCCCTTCCGGCAACGTTTCTGCACCAATTGTGAGTATAACCTTGAAAATTTGGTCGAGACATTGCGATACTTGGTGTTTCTGTTATTACAAAATATACTGTATTACCATTGTCATAGAGTATATTTTGTATTGACGCAGCTAGAGAGCCTTGGCCTCCGTACAGCGGTTGGTAGGACGCAATAGGCTGAGTTAATGAAACGATGCCAATATTCGACTACATAAGCCAAATGTAGTGCCGCCTTGATATTTCGTCCAGTTCTTGGCTTGATCTCAAGATCCTAATACGATATTTCTATTTTCAGACTCTATGGTAATATCACTCGTAACGCAATGCATCTTCGTGACCGTACTCCTGATGTGCCCGTGGAAATGGCTCTCTGACTTTATGGAGCTTGAAGCTATGGACTCCGATAACTTTGAACAAACCAAGTTCCGTATCTACTTGTTGCTGATACCTGCCATTCATTTCATCTTGGCTATTGCTATTGAGGTGAGCATGATGCTATCTTTTTCAGAAACTATCCAGATAACTAGGTATGACATTTACTGGGCATAACTAGGTATGACATTTACTGGGCACAACAAGGCGTTTTGCGTCCTCACGCATAATTAGGGCAATTCGCAGCGTGGATGTCACTGCTAAACTAATTTCAACTTAATGCTAGCTGAAATAAAGTAGAAAATAAAATTAACTTCCAAAGCTGACAGAGGAGCGAATCTCTGGTAAAAGTCAGATTATTTTCAATTTTATTTCAACTGGCTACGTAACGTACGTAAGCAAACGATTTTCACTCATTCGACTTTTTCAATCGTTATATTTCAAAAACGTTGGCTCTTGGGAAAAACAATTAAGACATTTTTGTGTTGTCTGGGCAAATATTCTATACTAATATTATAAAGCTGAAGAGTTTGTTTGTTTATTTGAACGCGAAAATCTCAGGAACTACTGGTTATAATTGAAAAATACTTTTTTTTTGGATAGCCTATTTATCGAGGAAGGCTATATACATATAACATCACGCTACGACCAATAGGAGCGGAGCATAAATGAAAAATGTAGCAAAAACGGAAAAAAATATTCCTTTTTGATAGCTTCATTTGCGTGCGCTGCGTAAACGGTTTGAGTTACGTAACAATCATGTATGTAGGTAGTGTAGGGTTAGTAGGGTAGGGTAGAAGATGGTTAGGGTATGTAGGATAGGGCAGGTAGGGTAGAAGATGAGTAGGTAGGTAGCCAGTTGACGGGAGCGAAGCCGCGTGAGACAGCTAGTTTTATGATAAAATTTACCGTTTTGCTGAAAATCGTGACCCCGAGTAAATATTTTTCCAGGTATTGGATCGATGAGGACTTAAATTTAATTTATAATGGTGTTTTGAACAATCCTACCAATATTAAACTGAATGGGAATTTTTGTAACTTCACTCCTATTTTTTGGTCTAATTTGACTGGAATGGCAACAATCTCGTTGATTAACTTAATAATGTCATTATTATTCTGTCCACAGGCATCTCTATCGGACCCAGAGAAGTTCTCCCGCCTTGCTCGCGTGGTTGGTCGTCGCTGCAACGACAAGCAGCCCGCGGGCGATGCCGCCAGCCCGCTGTGGCCACACGAACACAACGACCACGTGCAACTGTGTTGACTTCACCGTACTACGACCAATGCGTCGCGATCATGATGCCAACCGGTATGGAGTAGATAGCCAATGGATACGTCAAGTAAGGACAGGAATTATTTACGATGCTGTCCAAACGCTTACCAATATTCTATCCTATTTTACTCACCAAAACACCTAATCTAATACTTGGTAGAACCAAAAATATTTTTTTTGCTGAGCCTTTGAATTGTATTTGTAAATTTGAATATCTCCCTATAGTCTTGTACCGTCTAATTTGATTTTTTAAAGACTACTCGTGTTAGTCCAAAATCAATTTTGTGTACCGTGTGACCTTGAGTTTGTTTCCAAAACATAGTAATTATCTTAAATTCTGAATTCAAATATAATTCAAGGATATGCGAATAAAATCCATTTGCTCACTACTCCATGCCAACGGGAATATCCCGCTCTATAGTTACCTTTTACTCTGTAGTAATAGCGTAAGAGAGGCGCTGACGAAGAATCGAATCAGGCCTCCTTTATGTTACTATGTAAATTAAAATATTTATTTTTTATAAGTCGGCGAATAATCTTACCTGGAGGTTTAGTTGGCTGTTACTTAATTTTTAAGTCCGAATCTAGTAAAATTATACTATTGCCGTTCGGTATTGAACGCTGGCGCTATTTCCATCGGCCACTGTGCTGTCAGGGTTGAGTTACACTTTACAAGCGTGCGACTGAAGGTCCTGTGCATTTTATATCAACACCAAAAATCTCTCATTGATATACGCTGCGCCCCTTGCATAGCGGTCGTTATTCATAAGTAAATCAATGCATGTAAATTGTGGTTCAACCCTATTCTTTGTCGCGTCATCTCGTTATATAGGGCTATGAACTCAACTCAAAACAGCAAAACGCTTCACTGTAGTGTAAGCGTTGAGCAAGTTCACATATTTTGGCGATGCAACTTTGCATCGCGTTCTTGTGTCCGAAAACCGCTGAGTAGTGCATTGTTGTTAAGCATCCGCATTCAAGTTTGTATGCTGTCGCACAGATGAGTTTTAGACCCATACAGTTAACAAGATTGACGTGACATCTGCTGTGATAAAGGAATTCTCGGATACTTCCAGCGCTGAATATCATTCACGTATCATCGAAGCATTTCTCTACTATTTTGTTTTAAAAGTAGTTATATACCGGCAGAATGGGGTTACATTGATATCTGGGGCAACTTTGATGATAACATTTTTTTTTTGTTTTTTTTTAAGTTAACTCCGTGATAACGAAACAAATTTCAAAATAAATCAATTTAACCCCGTTTTACGTACTTTCTACGTTTAGGTATATTTAAAATCTCGAAAATTTAAATCAATTATCTACTTTAGAAATAATATATTGGTTTTACATAATTTACTTACGGTTTGATAAGTTGTGTATTTCAGTCGTTTTAATTTGTACTTATTGAAAAAGTTACTTAATTCAGCATTTACCGAGTCTGTCAAGTAAAAGTTTACCGGTCAATATGAAAAGCAAACGTATTATTTGTCGCTATTGTAATAGGGAAGTATCAGAAAACGAAGGTATTTTAAGCCGTAAACGTCGGGTTTGCTGCACGATTCTGAATCCTATTGCAATGTGGATTCGTATGGCAACAAAAATGCACATGTAGACTAATGAAATTATCGATATAAAGGTGTTTTTTAAACGCACATATCTTAATGCATTAGTTGAGGATTATTTTTATTTATAAAATTTTCTTTGTAGGACACGTGAGCTTATTTAAGGAATGCCCGAAAACAAGTATATTTAATTATATAGCGCAAATTAAACTAAGATATTCGAGGCTCGGATATTCTAAAAGGAATTTAAAATAATAAAATAAAATAAAGAGTGTGAGGCGGTTGTAGATCGATATGGCTGTATAACACTCGAATAATTTCACGTTCCGCCTAAATATCATGCCCCATAACCAGCTGAGGATAAAAATGATCTTTTACGCAGAGGAAAGACAAGTTTCGAACTTATCTTTGATCTCAAAAATCCTCCCCTAACATATAACTTATAAGTAACATTAGGTATTTGTCGAATTTACTATTTTTTGTATTCAAGAATGGGCCAAGGCGGAGTCTGTGAGTCTAATAAATATTTTTTTATGCCAATCACTCGTTATAAACGTTTTAAAGTACTTATTTAATAAATAGGGGTGCCAAATAACGCTTGACAGACTCTTTCCAAATCCTTCTAATAGTTCACCTGTTATCTATTTAATAGAAACCTGCAACAGTACAAATCTTGTTAGCCGTTGTGAACACAATAAACTCTGAAACCGTAGCAGAACCACACAGTTATATTTCTATTAACACTACACACATACACATTATCCATTGTCTTGTCATTATACTCTTCTAGAAACTTCACGTCTTCTCATAGTGCAAATACCTCTTATTTATTCATAAGAGTGGAAGTTGTCACAAACATTTAAAAATCAAAAGAGTTTCTCTTAACTTATTTTTTTATTCATAGTAATATTATACAGAAATCAATTTTATTAGCAAATGGTCCTTTGGTCCCTTAAAAAAAATTAGGAATATAAGTTGAATCCTACTTATTTAATTACTGTAAATATAGATAAAAATATGAATTAAAATTACATTTGTTTGAGTATGCGCGTTTAGATTAAGAATGATTAGTGATTTTGCATTTCGCCGATACTTCACACACACATTTATATATATATATATTTATTTTATTTATTTAACTTATATCTCAATCCCTGTTAAGTTGTAGAATGCTATTTACTGATAACACTGAGAATAACATTGTTAACGGAAAGGTATTCTAAATCAAACAATGGTAACAGTTTGCTGCTGTATTGTATTATTATCGTAAAGTACATTGAAAACGTGCACAAATCGTGTCAAAAACTGTAATGAAAGTTACTTACTTACTATTTTCATTTACGTGCTACTTAAATTATTTTATAAATTGCTTTAACATTATTAAAAAGATTTTTTAACTTTATTTATTTTTACCTCCTAAAGACTTAAATCGATTACTAATTTTAAACGTTTATTACAATAATATTAAGATTACTAGTATTTGTGCGTAGACCATTAAGCGATACAATATGTGTAGTAATTTGACGCCCATGCTTCACATCAATTGCAGGATTCCATTTCGTCGTTTGAGATGTATTTCAAATGTATTCTTCAATAGATGTACTAATGGGCTTCTCCTCCGTTGATATACGTATTATTAAACGTAATATACTTCCTATGTGCTATTTTATTGATATAATCAATGATAGTGTCAAATATTTAAGTAAGTTACAATCCAGTGAGCGAGTATCTTTCCGATTTGTGTATTGTAAAATCCAAAGGAACATCTTAAACTGTTTTAATATTATACGTTTTAAATTATACAGATGTATCGTATTTCTTTATATTAATTTAACGTAAAAATACGATGCAGCAACTTTTTAATATTATTATTGTACGTATATAGGTTAATCAAGATTATAACTTGTCATCTCGTCAGCGATACTGCAAGTTATACGCTGTACGCTGCACTAGAAGTATTAAATTAATATTAAATAATAGATCATAGAAGTAGATCCTTTTTAAAATGGGTTTTAAAAGGTATTATAATGCCAAAGTTGCTAAGATTCCTTGGAAGATAGTTCAATATGGCATTGTAGTTTTAAAATCTTATTGGATGAATAGAATTTGCAATTTTTATGTGTCTATGTAATCATACCGTAAGTAGAAAGGTAAGTGGAACATTTTTAAAATTTTAAGAATATTGCGATAAAAATACAATCAGCATTATTAATATCTGATATTTGAAAACGATGCAAGAGTATTAAGTTTATGATTCATTCATTCGGTATTGACCGCTAATGAGTGAAGTGCGTGAGTAATAGATTGGCAGACAATTTATGAATGCAATATTAGTAATATTTATGTTTGATTAGTCGAGAAATTTCATTCCTAATTGTTTAGTACTTAGACGTTTGGTGCTGCGTATGTTTTAGTACCTTCGCTTCATAGATAACAAATTGTGAAATTAAAATTGTATAGAATACATACAGATATCACACGAATTGTTTCGGAACTTTATTTTTTTGTAAACTTGTTATTTATTGAACTGCATTATTGTGTTCGTTTTTTTAGACTTTACTGTATGTATGTTTATATTTCTCGAATTTTGGAACTTGTTGACTGTTTTTGTGTCCAATTATCACAATAATGTAGTTCGATATAAATTTTACTACTTATTGCGACATTGAATGGGTGTATGTATGACCAAAAATAATGAAATAAATATTAACTGAAATATATTTTCGTTTCATTTCTTCAAACTCTTAAGTACCTTTAAAAATATTATAAAATAGCTTAAAATAATACTATTATTTAGAATAATAATATCCACGTAGTCTAAGGCAAGTAAGTGGGGTATGAAGGGGGCGGGGAGTACTCTGGGGGCTGGACGCTGTTCTTAGGACGCACTACTATGGGGCGAGCGCTGCGAGGCACTGGCGGTTGCCTCCACCTTAAACCAACATATTACTGGTCAACAATAAATTTATTTATTTATTTAACACTTCATGCACACAAACGTACAGAGGCGGACTTAGTCTTAATGGCTCAGGCATTTTCAATCAGTCGACCTTGGGTGATACAGAGACAAATAGTGGTAGGTCCAATATTGAAAGTAAATCACGACAAGGTAGATTTGTTCAAAAATTCAAACAAATAAACTAAATACACCTTGTAATAACCATAAAAAGTTTCAAAAGCATACATGCTTGCGTTATCGAATAATATTGCTTAAATTCAAAACGAGGGTGTCATAACTTTGACGGCAAAATACAAGAAACCGGCTAAACCCAAGATATGTAGGTGTAAAACCACAAATAAGTGCGTTTATTCAAAAATAAATAGATGTTTCGCATTAAGCAGATTTCAACAAAAAGCTAAACATTTACAACAAAGGCTGGTTATCCGACCAAATTCGAATGACTACGAAAAAGCGACGGATTCATACAATCATATCGATGACCTTTTTAAAGTTTTTCAAACTTATAATCTTATTGCATACAAATTCAAAGCTTTCGTTTCCAAAACTTTCAATTACATGTGGTAGTGTAAATGCACCTTTATAAATACTAAGATAAAGGTTTGTTTCCGTTGCCACCAACACTAATCACCAATTTTCTTTTTATGAAGTCCAGTACAAGTTGCCAACTTTCTGGATTCTATTTTCAAATAGATAAAAAGGTACTGACCAAGGCACGAGACTCAGATCATGAGGTGGTTTAGGCTTAGCGAGTCTTTCCGCTCGCTCTTGACGCAACACATCACCGTCTCTCGCGGCTGCACACCATGCTCGCAGCGTGAAGTAGTACAACAGCTCCACACCAGATAATAGGGAGAAACCCAGAAACAGTCCCGCAATGCCACCGAATGATACTGAAAATATTGATAAGTTATTCTAGCGTGAAATAATTATTGATAACATGCATCTCCTCGTAAAGTATTCATTAATTATTTTTTGTACTAACACTAATGGATAGACAATTTGATAACGAACATTTTGTCAGTTTAATTTTTTATAAAGACCAATATTCGATTTTATAAAGATTTATTCTAAATTCTGGGCGTATTCACTACTGTAATTCATGCGCCACCAGTGCCGCTAGGCCAATAGGAATGCTCGTATCTCATGCTGATTTTTGGTCAGGGTACGGCCTTAAGTGGCATCCATCTATATGATTATCATCTATGGCAAGATGGCCACCGATATTGCCAGCTTCCCAAAAATAATAAGTACCTAGTTACCTAAACAAGCTTAAATATTAAAAAATATTTTTAAACAAGCTTATTTAAAACAATTGCATCGTCACGTGAAACAAACGTGTGTGCAAAATTTCAGCTCAATCAAACACCGGCAAATGGGTCAAATTTAACTTGCAAGCAGGGGCGTAGCTACCGCCGTATCTGCCGTATCAATTATACGGGAGCCCTCGACGTGCGTAAGCAAAAAAAAATAACAACTTCCCAAATTTTTTTTTCGCCTGTCCGACCTGTCACTATTGTCCATAGAGGCAGAAACTTTAGAAAAACTAAAGTCATCAGTAGCTATAAATGATTTAATAAATCAGTTTGCCGAAAAAAAGGCAAGGGGAGTGTATATTTAAGGTTACACAAGTCAACGGCACGAACTATTTTGTGCGCGGGGTTAAAATGCATTTTATATCAACCGACAACACGTGCAGAAGATATTGATGAGCAGTAGGAAGCTAG
The DNA here is from genome assembly GCA_948252205.1 of Orthosia incerta. NCBI lineage: Eukaryota > Metazoa > Arthropoda > Insecta > Lepidoptera > Noctuidae > Orthosia > Orthosia incerta. Next base: position 17,057,971 of record OX411746.1, on the reverse strand, counting down.
TTCGCGTACGAAATACGAATACACACTTTTGCAAATTTGTAGCGATATGGATAATGATTTAGGATGAAACCGAGCGCGCGAAATTTTATAAACAGTCCTTTGGGAGTCTGGATATCATGAAAAAACGAGTAAACGTATCAGTTCAAAATAAAATTATTTGCATTGTTTAACTACTTAATCTATCCCTGTATGGTGGCCGTTTTGCAATTTTCCGTCTTCTTATGGTTTTTAATCGTGCCCAAATATGCGTTAAAATTAGTGTCGAAATGTGGAACTTTCGACGCTACTTTCAAATATTTTCACTTTTTTTTTCCATACAGGGCCAGATAATGATAAGACAAATTGATATCACTTTTTATTTTGAACGTACATTGTCAAACAGTGGAATAAATTATATACAAATTTCGTAACCATTATTATGTAATTTTGTAAGCTTTCTGATGAGGCCCATTGTAAGCGACCACGTCTCAGAGCCATATACCATCGATGTTGGCCCTACCCAACTGGATCGTTTGTCCCAGGTAGACATAGTCGCCCACAACTTCGAGTGTAGAGTCTCCGACCTTGATAGGAGTGGGTGTAGCATGGGCATTCAACATCACCTTGGTTTTGTACATTTTCATTCTAAGACCCACTCTTTCGGAAGATCTACTGAGGTCATCGAGCATTGTACTGAGGTCCTCCATGGTCTCAGCCATAAACACTATATCGTCGGCAAATCGAAGGTGAGTGATGTACTCGACGTTAATGCCTAGCCCTCTCCAGTCCAGAACCTTGAAGACATCCTCCAGTGCAGCAAAGTCAAAGTCAAAGATTTATTTGCAGATAAATATGGTTACAAAAGTTCTTACAATGTAGTATAATAGTAGCTTAACATATTTAATCATAGCATAATGACATGCAAATTTTTGGTAAGTAAACAGTAAGCGGTAAACAGCTTCGGAGATATGACGTCTCCCTGTCTAACACCTCGCTGCAGAAGGACTGGTTCTGAGGTCTGATACTGAAGTCGAACTGACATAGTGGCGTTTTTGTATAAACACTTCGAAGTACCGGTAGTCAATTTGGCACCGTTGGAGAGACTGCAGTACAGCCCAAGTCTCGATCGAATCGAAGGTTTTCTCGTAGTACGCAAACGCTAAACAGAGAGGCAGGTTGTACTCTTCGGTCTTCTGTAAAACCTGCCGCAGCGTATGTATGTGGTCTACGGTTCTGAAGCCTTTACGAAATCCGGCTTGTTCGGCAGGCTGGAAATCGTAAAACCTGCGCGCGAGACGATTTGTGCTGAATCTTGAAAACAGCTTGTAAACATGGCTAAAAAGTGTGATGGGCCTATAGTTCTTTAGTAGGGACATTTTCACCTTTCTTGAAGAAGAGTAACATCACACCCCTGCACCATGCCTGTGGCGTTTTCCCTTCGAGTATGACGGAATCAAACAGCTTCTGAAGGGCCTTTTTTCCACCCGCCTTCGATCGGCCGTAATTCCGTCGTCACCCGGTGCCTTGTTGTTCAGAGCCATCCTAATCTCATACAGGCTGACGTCGGGAATCATGTCTTCGGTATAGTGTCGGGTCAATCTAGCTCTAGGGTCATTCGCTAGATTCGCGACGGGTTTACTAGTTGACGTGTACAAGTGCCCATAGAATCTCTCGATCTCCCTCAGAAGCTCCGGTTTGGCTGAAACGATCCTGCCATCATCGGTCTTCAGTTTCGTGAGCTGGCTCTGCCCAATAGACAGATCTCTTGCAAAGACCATGGAGCCCTTATTCCGCTCAATCGCGTCTTTAATACGCTCAGTATTAAAGCGGCGGAGGTCGCTTTTCAAGGACTTTGAGGTCCGTCTATTTAGCTGCCGGTATTTCAACGCATCGTCTGAAGACTGCAGGATCATCTCACGACTCTCCTCCATGAGCTTGAGAGTAGGATCAGAGAGCTTTTTGTTCCTGTCTGTACGGCAGGTCTTGAAAAACTTAGACTCGACCGTATGGACAGCTTCCACGAACCCATCATCCACGGAGCTTCCTAGGCACTCGAAACGATTCTGGAGTTCGAGCTGAAAGTTATCGGTGTCTTGGACCTGGATCTGTGCTGGACGGAGCGTGGACTTCATAAGTCGAGACCTTTCAAGCTTAACATTAATGTTCAATGTGCCACTTACCATGCGGTATCACAGAGACATCATTAAACATTTGCTTCTTGGTTGACATGATGAATAAATATTAATTTAAATTTTATGCAAACATATTTTTTTTCTTTTGTGAGAAATCTTTACCCTTCATAAGGGCCCCCAAACAATTTTTTACACGAGGCCCCACTAAGGCACGCTACGCCACTGCTTGCAAGATTTGATTACAAACACCAGGACAAGTAAAAATACCTGCCTCCATAAAAGCTTGTAAAAAAAATAGAAATACGAAGAAAATAATTTTATAGGAGAGTGATAGATAAATCGGTCAATAGATTCAGACTTTTTTCTAAAGAGGAACAGGGATCTGACAAACTTTCTACGATGTGAATTTGTTTTTTTTTTGGGTTAGTCGGCAGTCTAAACGTTAAATAAAACAGTCAATCAAAACCACAAAAGGAGTTAGGAAAGTCCATAATTACAAATACAGCTAATAGGAAAACCAATACAAATATTTAGCTGTAATTCTACGGTAGTTTGACTCACCAAGCAAGTCGACCCATCCGAAAAGCACCTCGCGTTTGTAACGTACCATAGGCCATGACACGAACTCTGTTTCCAATAATGTGTTTTCGCTACTTTTGGCTGAACTGAAATTAACAGTTTTGTTTTAAGAAATTCATTAAAAGATACATCGAACCACATGCCTTTAGTTAATAAATTGATTCTGACAAAGGATACATTAAACCTGGAAGTATGGCATAAGACCAGCAGCCTAATTGCGTAAGTGAATACGGCAAAGGAAACGAGTCGATTCTTTCAAAGAATCAGAATCATTTCTTTCAACTTTTTCGGTATTGTGAAACTATTTTGGAAAGAGTACAAATGGGTTTTATGGGCTTTTACGCGTGTCAAATATACTTGACATTTGTATATTTTGCATTACAGAATCAGAATCAGAATCAGAATTAATTTATTTCTCTAGTTTCAGTGTTTTGTATATAACTTAAATAAATTTCATTTTACAAATAAGAGGTACGTATTTCACTTTGTCCGCGGAATGGGAGCTTTTGAAACCTATCCTGATTGTTTCCTCATATTACTCGTGTTTATATAAATCTAGGTGAGGATAACGATGAAGCAATGGGGATTAGTCCCGGCGGCTAGGCGCTTTTTACTTAATGAGTGACGCTACGGTCATAGCCTACGCTGTCGGAAGGGAGCCAGTCTTTTGAAGAGCGGCTTGTCCCTATCTTTTTTATTAATATATGGAATTTCACCTACTCTAGTAGCGAAAAGAAAGGGATTGTGTTGCCCGTAGCGCGTGTACGCCGGTCCTTGTTCTTGTAGCCCTTCGATCGACAGAGATTTGAGACGTTCTATCATGTCGCCGTGGAGATCGTGCGCACGGATGTGCCACGGGTCTTGCTGTAGTATTTCCCAGAGTAGATCGGTGTCAGTGCGTCTGGGTAACTGTGCGGCGCTCTTCAATGCCACTTTATACTGCCTCTCAAGTTTGAGCAGGTTTGTTTTGCTGTACCTCGGTAGCAGTTGTATTACTCCGTAGTCTATTACTGGTAATAAGCATGCTTGAATAACTAGCAGCTTTACGTCGACACTTAGCTTGGAGCGGTAGCCGATGATTGGAAATAGCGCTCCTTTGACTCTCTTGGCCTTTGCGATGTTTTCTTTAGCATGTTTATTCATCGAGAGCCTTTTGTCCAGCCAGACTCCAAGGTATTTTATTTCTTGTTTGAATGGAATGCGTTCGCCACGTATTTGAACATAGTTGCGGTAACCTGCGTTCTGATTGTTATGTCTCGGTCTCTTGTGCGAGAACATGATGCATTCTGTCTTATCGACGTTGCATTGTAGGCCCCATTTTTTGTAGTAGTCGATTATGTCGATGGCAGCCCACTCTGCTCGACGCGTAGCGTGGTCCGGACTTTCAGCTGCGTTAAGTATGCATAGGTCGTCGGCGTACTGTGACAGCATCTGGCCTGCTATTCTTTCATTTGGTATGTCAGCCACATAGAGGTTGAAGGTTGCCGCACCGAGTATCGATCCTTGGGGCACCCCGTGTGGCACACGCTGCTCCGTTCCCAAAGTAGTTCTGAAGCTACCTCTTGTTGTCCTGTCGCACAAATAGTTCTCGAGCATCTTTACGATGTTGTTGCGAGCTCCAGCGTTGATCAGCTTTTGACAGAGACCTTTATGATTTATTGAATCGAATGCTTTGCTGAGGTCAGTTGATATCATGGCGACGCTATGGCCCTTGTCTAGCGCGTCAGCGATGTATTTGCCTGTGCGAAGGATTTGGGTGGCGGTGCCTCTGTTTCTCGTGAACCCGTGCTGGTGACTGGGTATTATTTCGCTCAGCTCTGTCTCGATGCGATTGAGTATTATTCTCTCGGCCCATTTACCCATGATGTTTAGTAGGCTGATGGGTCTATATGATTTGGGATCACTGTGATCCTTTCCCACTTTATGCAGAAAGATACATGTACTGGTTTTCCATCGTTTCGGGAAGTAGCCCGTCTTGAGTACGTAGTCCATGATACGTTTGAATATCGTGATCATGGTCTCGCCACCCAGTTTGAGTATGTCGGCTTTGATGCCGTCGGGTCCGGGGGATTTGCTATTCTTGAAGCGGCTAAGGGCTAATTTAAGCTCTTGTTTTGATGTTTGATCGAGTGGAGCAAATGGTGTATAAATTTCTGTACATTCGTCACTTGCATCGATGGTGGCTTCCTTGACTATGGCTGTATTGACCATTTTGTCGATGATTTCCAATTCACTGCAGCAGTCGCTGAAATGTGGTAGTTTCATGGTGGGCTTTTTCATTGTTCTTTGCACGGCCCACATGCGTTTCCGATTGTCTTCAGTATTTTCGAGTAGCTTTGTCCACTCGGCTTCTTTATGTTCAATTATTTCTTTGGCCAATTGATGCTTACAGGCGTTGTATTGTCTTCGTGCTATTGTACTGAGGTCGGTGTATCTGAGCCGCCAGGCACGCTGCTTCTTAGCGTTGCGCTCGGCTATTCTTTCTCTAATGTGTGCTGGGAGTCTGTCTTTGGGGTCGACGATTCTCAGTGGGGCCAACTCGTCTAGTGTTTTGACGATAGCTTTTTCTGTTTCTGAGATATACATTTCACAGTCGTCGTTTGAGGAAATCTTTAGTTCTGAGTTCATGTTGTTGGCGAGTAGCTCTTCGAAAGCTTGTCTGCCTTCTCGACTGTTTTTTATTCCTGTGAGATTGCGACTCATCGGTTGTTCGTAGTCGCTATCAATTATTACATCCAGTGTCCACGGGAGGTGGTCTGAGGAAATACACTCTCTCTGCTGACACTTGAATTCTAGTAGTGAGTGATCGTGGTTCACGATTGCTATGTCGAGTATGTTGTTTCCTAGACTCGTGGGCCGAGATGGTTTGCCGGTGTTAACGATTTTGACGAAGCTACGTTGGATCGCATCGCGGAGCACAATGCCCAGGCCCGCGTCTCTGGTGTGATTAAGTTGTCTCATGCGTAGGTTTGAGTCACCTATGATGATTGCGCTTTCACCGAGTATCAGCATCTCAAACTCGTCAACGAGGTCTCCCTGTCTCGGTATCGGTATGTAAATGCCTTTGATTTTGATCTTGTCATTGGTTGTGTGATTGGTATAAAGAATGATGCTGCATCCCTCGATGCGTCTGTCCGCGTTGTCAATGCTGTCTATCAGCGGTGTTTGAACCCATCTTAGGCCTCGTTTGATGTACATTACGGTGCCTAGATGTCGCTCTTTTCTTTCATGAATTTTATCGTAGCCAGGGATGTTGTACCTTTGCTCGTCCGGGTTAGTTTTTATCTCGTTAAGTATGAGGATGTCAACGTTATACTTGTTCACGATGTGCTTGACTTCCATGAATTTACCACGGAGGCCTTGCACATTGATGTGCATTAATCGCACTTGCTTTTTAGTTCCAGTCGCAGTCAAGGATGGCATTGTGTATTTCTCTGAAGCAACGCTCGAATATCTCGAGGAAGTCTTGTTTTGAGAGTTTAATCCTCGGTCTTTCACTCTGCTCGCGAGGTTGTTCTTGTTGCTGGGAGTTCGCGGTGACGCTAGCGTAGTTACGTTCACCTCTTTGTCTCTCGCGTGGGCGGGATTGATGTTCACGTGGTGTCTCCTGTTTAGAAGCCTGCTGTTGTTGCTTATTATGATGTTTCACCTCCTCACGAAGGAGAACCTCTTGCCGTTTAGTTTTTTGCTTGTTCATTTCGCGCTGAAACTGCGGACATAAGCGCTGTGTCGCCGTGTGTTGTTCGGGCTTCACGTCTCTGCAGTTTGCACACACTTTAATCGTTTCGCCGTGACTGTTTACGATGTCGATTGTCGGGTTGCGCTTTTGAGCGTGGCACGCGCTCGTTGCATGGTTAAAGCGAAGACAGTTCTTACATTGCAGTATTCTGTCACTTTTCGTTGTGTAGCGCTCGGGTTTGATTCTGTGAGCGCAGAAGAAGGCCTCAGTGGCATTCTTCATTTTTTCCGCCAGCTCCACATATGAGAACGAGCTGTCGAAGATACATAGTTGGACATCTGTCGTGATGCGTTTGATAGTAAGCGGGCGGATGCCGATGCACCTCTCCATTTCCTCTAGTTGCTCGTCGAGGGTATAGTCGTGCGTCATATTCCTGATTATTACTTTGGTCGTTCGTATTTGCTCTGCACGAGGTTTCGGAGCTATGAAGGCAAGGTCTGGCTTAAGTTTCTTGATTTCCTCGATGCACAGCCTGCGTTTATCAAGGTCTGTTACCGAGATGAGAATGTTTTTACTTTTCTCGTTACGGCTGACTCTGGCTTTATGCGTTACGAGGATGCGCGATAAGTCACTGATCAGTTTGTCTGACATCACTTTCTTATTGTCCTTCACGTTGCTAAATTTGTAACGTGAATCGTTTATAAGTATCGGGGGGACGTATCCGTTCTTGTTTGCTGTTGTATCTTTCATGCGCGTCGACAGTGGACTGTTCTTCCGCGCGGCTGGTCTCTTTGCCTTCGGAACGATAGTATGATCACCGTTCTCGGTCCGTGTACGCTTGCGTGATAGGCTACGCGAGTTTGCTGAGTTTGAACGCACCGATGACACAGTTGACAGCGATCTCGCTTCGGTTTCCTTGTGGCGAAGCTGTTCGAACCGGTTTGAGGTTGTAATCACTGGCGAACGTGCATTGACGCCTGCAGTTGGTTCAGCCTGTTTGCACTGCTTATTCGGTGCACTTGTACTCATCGCGGTCATGACATCGATTTTCGGTTGTTCACGAACCTTATTATTCCGTCGTAGGTTTAATTCGTCACTGTGTACGTATACCGTATTCACTTTTTTACAATTGCATACGATTGTTTCACTCGCGAGAAATTCGTCCTGCGGGATGGCTCTCACTATTAATTGTTTGTTACAACTCTGGCAGTTGTGAAATATACTTTTGCACATAGTATTCGCGCAACTAAATATTTTATACGATACTTTAGTCAAAAATTTATTGTCCAATAGTTTCTGTGTAGTTTCTACGTAAATTTTCACGGCACTTTGTTTGTTGCATTTTTTGCACTTAAGCAGCTTTATTTTTGATTGTCCGTTTTTAAACTCCACGAAGTTTTTTACTTCGTTTACAAGGTCGCAGTTATTGCAACTAACCGAAAAGGAACCGTCCTCATTGTTGAAGAGGTTTTTACGGGTCTCGCACAACACACCATTAATGTTTTTAATGTCAATTTTTTCATTACATAATACCAATAGTGAAGTTTTATCTCGATTCTTCCGCTTTCGTTCGCTCTTTACAATCAATTCTACGTCAAAATATTGGTAATGGAAAGGAGCATAACCTTTGCGTTTCGCAATACGTAAAGTCGTTTTTGGGAAAGAATCGACTTGTTTGCTTTGCCGAATTCACTTACGCAATTAGGCTGCAGGGGAAGCCTTTAGCACGTAATTTCGGCCTGAATTTATGGTGAACGCCTTCATTTTGGAGCAGTAAGTAGGTAGTTTGGTTTTCTTTGTTCACAGATTACCTATAATCTGTGTCTTTGTTCAAGTGATAGATAAGTCCAATATCTTGAACACAGTTAAGGGTGGGGTACGGTGTTTCATAGTCAAATCAGTCAGTAATGATGAAAACTAAAACGTCTTCAAGGATCTAGGTCGACTTAATCTGTAGCCCTGTTTATGTCATATTTCTTTGCAAACTTGTCTCTTCCAGAATTATTTTATCGCGTTAAGCTTACCTACAAAATGATGTCGCCAATGCGTCACACAGCTCCTTTAATACTTACGTCACACTGACGCAGTATGGAGTTAACCTATTAGTAAAATACAAATAGGTTTCGCGTCATCTACCTACTCAGAACAATAGCACAGATTGACAATGGGTTGAGTGAAGTGACGCAACGGCAAAACTTACTCTACGTCAGAGAGTTTTTCCACTTCATACACAGTATGCGAGCATCCAAGTTCGCAGGTGCAACGCGAAACATCGGTTATTGCAGCCGCGTATTTTGCTATACAGCCTAACTCTCTTATTGTGCATTGCTTGTAGCCCTCTGAAAAATAAAAAATATAGACGATAGGAAATCTCCTGAATGTTGGTCTATCAATGTGTCTAGGTTAAAATTAAAATAATAGTAATAGAAAAACAATATATGGCATGATAATATTAGATGATAATGATATGTCTTCTTTGTAATGTAAATTAAAGAAGTGTCAATTTAGATTTATAAAAGTAACAGTGTTTACAAAACTTTTTTTGCTGACCGTACGGAATTACAATTAAATCAAAATAACGTACTCAAAGGTGGATAAAAATGCGGCACACATTTGCAGAACGCCCGACTCCGTTGCATGCGGCACTGTCTCATACAAGCGGAATAAGTGTAGATATTGGAGGTTTCCAATTTAAGTTCATCAGCGAACACACATCGTCTTTGACGGATGGACAGTTGACGGGCGTCTTCGGTAGTGTACGTGTGCTTTACAGAGAATGACACTTTCTCGACTCGTCGGTCCCAAGAATGCTGAGCGCTTTGTTCTAAGCCCGCCATTTCTTCAGTGGAATGTATGAATATCTGCAAGGAAGCGATATCTTTATAACGGAGCTTTCTAAATGACATATTTTGTAAGACTGATAACACTATAGAGGATATAAAGAATAGCTGAGGTCATAAGAAACAATAGAGTATAAAATGCCTCATTTGGACAATGCCTTGGCAATACCTGTTTATAGCAATGAAAACACTTAAAGGATAACGAACCAGGCTGACGGCATAAGACACTAAAAGGAAAGAGTTTACGCACGTCAAATGTGGTATTTTTGCGGTCAGAGTTAAACATAAAAGACCATTTAGCGTCGGTCTCGTGGATGAATGCTTCATTGAATTGCTCAGCTTGAGTCTGCGATTGCCTGAAACATTTGAAAACAAAAATGAAAAAATTACGACAAGTACTCATTATTAATAATTAGCTGTAAAATCTAAATTCTTCATACCAGGGCCATACTTTTTCAGCATGTTTAGAGTTGAAAGCGTAACAGAATCCCATTTCAGTGAAGACGGGCATTAGCACATCGCAACATTCTTCGGAATCTCCCTTCCATTCGCAATCATAAAACAATGACTCACAATGACGGACTATCTGGGAACACAAAACATACCAATGTAATCAACGCCGGCCGGGTTTGTTCGTATTGATTTCAATAGCAGCTTAGAATTTTTATTTCAAAAACAGCAGTAACATAATTTGAAAGACAAAACGTTGCACCACAAGGAAATTCGCCTGTGCCTTTATCATGAAAAACATCTTCACTAACAGCTAGACTCCGACTATCAACATGTAGATTCTAGACCATCCAATATGTTTACGTCCTGGAAACGAACCAGTATCCTTAAATAAGTCGAAAACGTTATGCAGAGGCAATCCCTTAACCACTGCTCTTACCGGGCAGACACATACAGACATAGCCGTTTGAAATCATACGAGTCATGATAGAACAAGGAAGGGGAATATATACGCTCGATGAGAAAGGAAAATGAAACGTTTTGGTATTCAGCAAGGTAATAAAATGTTATTACTTCAAACACAGCATCTTTAGGATTTTTAGCTGGTTTAGGCTCGTCTCCTTCGTTCTTTCCCACCAGTGCGGGATCCGAGAGGAATACCGAAGCGCGTTCTTCTATGGACCGATAGTTGAGGGTCGCCAGCCAACGCAACATCTCACTAGCTTTTTCCGGTGGTTCAGAACCCCAAACACTGGAAAAATACACAAGTAATTTGGCAAATTGCAAAAGGTACCTGGGACCGCGTGGAGGATTATAGCTGACTCCCTCTCACATAGAGGAGGCCTGTGCCCCAGGAGCATGGGAACGATATTGGCTAATTAAGCTATACAGACTATTAGAAGTCTTTGAAGTCAGTAAACTATATTTACCCATACCTTTCAATGTAAGTTTCCAGTAATTCATCATCAACAGGGTCAACGTCGCATATAGTCACCGCCGGAAAAGGCACATCCCAATTATGGAAGTCTGTATCCAAACCTATAACATGAATTTATGTATTACTTGTACCTACTTTACGCTCCGTCTTTGTGCCCCATAACTTAGCCACTTCCACAGCGTCCTTGTGTGCAGCGCATAGATCATAGTTGCACGTTTTGGGGCACAGAGGACAGGACAGGAGGCGGAGCATGGTTTGCGACTCAGCACCACCTGCACACCCTGCTGCTGTTTTATCAAGGTAGCCCCATTTTGCGAGGTACCTACTTTTACGCTTTTATCTTGGTACCTATCTATTCAATATTTGTCAAAATCACTTACCCGTAATAGTTGGATTGGTTTGGAACTTCTCCCATAAACTGACTATGATGATACAAGTGGTCACTGCACCGACGGCTGTAAAACTGAACCACATAAACCTGAAATAGAACATAGGGTGATACAGTTTATTAGTCTTGTCAAATCGAACATAACATTTCATACATTGAATGGAAATATTTTGAGGATTTAAAATCCGCTAACACAGATAATATGTTGTATAAGAACAGGTATTTGCCCTGCACGCATCTGGATAATAAAAGAGGCGCAATGCGATGTTGAAAGGCAAATACTGCCGTTTAACGTGATTAAAAAAGAAGTTGCAGCATCTTATCGATTCAAAGTAACTATGTGTGAATAGTGATCTAGGTCAGTGCTTACTGCGTTTAACCCTCTTGTATTCATATAAATCATAAAATTTACAGGCTTTGAAAGGTCAGTCATCCATCGCTGCTGGCAAAAATATTTATCAAATAAGTAGTATGAAGAAATACTCACTTTTCACAAAACGGCCTGTCCTTTTCAGCGATGTATCGTACTCCATGCAATGTTGAGTTATTGAAAAACTCCGTCGTCTGATGACGTAGACTTGCAGCCAACAACGATATGCCACTAACATCTGAAGGTGACCGGTTCTTTTGAGAACCTGAATTATCATTTTTGAAGTTGTATTCAGGATACACTTTCATGTCCTTTCACATGTTCAGGTGTAATGTTCACTTTGTGTACCTACACACAAGATCGGCAATAAGCTGACTGAATCACGCAACAATGATAACATCGAAATTATTGATCACCCGTTGCGTGATGTTTTGATGGAGTTTAATTCCCTCCATATACTACTAACACGGTTATTTCCATAGATATTTAAATCATTACTTAGTTACCTAACATTTTAAAAGGTCACTTTTTAAAGGTCAGTGTAAAGTACTAGACTTAGTAGGTACCTACTTATGTTTCAGGATCCTAATATGCCTATCTTGGTCGAGCTACCTTGCTGTGGAATTAATTGGACGCAAGACCTAAAATGTGAAATTAGATTTGACTGACTGATTACAAAATGGTAGTAGGTTCCACCATTATAGGTACCACCACAATATTGTCGTTAGAGATATAATTTTTTACAGTAAGTATTTAAAAATAGTGTACTAGTTTCTGAAACAATGTCGTGGACCCCTAAAAAAAATCTCAGCTACCTAGGCATATTTAACTAAAAGCAAATTACTTATTTAGGTTGTGTGTTTGAGTAATATGTGTGTCATGGAATGTATGTATGTGTATCTGATACACTTTGATTTTTATCGACAAAAGCTTTTAATAATTCAAAGTGGCAATTAACCAACCAACCAACAAATAATAATCGTTTTAATATTACAGAAGGTACACATAATATATTAGGTAGCTCATAATTTATTTACCTACCTAAGTGTCGATTTTCTATAACATGAGACAATGAAGAAGAGTTTAAGGCACGATGGTCCTGCTGATATAAGCTTCAAGTTTCACCTTTCGACTCGTTATAGGAAGTTCATTTGCCAATAAACCTTAGAATTATATATAGATCTTTAATGCATATAAATGGAGACCAAGCATAGTTCCCTGCGGAAACTCATCAGATTTGCGTGCTAGTTGACTCGTAAGCACTGTTAATTTTAATACAGAATCTCACTCTGAATAAAATAAAGACCACTAAAGTTTAACGCTACGTTTACTTTACGTTCACTGTAAAGCTACGTTACAGAGGGCACATCACCGTGTCAAAAGCTCTTGAGAAGCCACACAAAAATCAAAAGCTGTTCTCAAGCTATATTTTATAAATATTCCCTTTGGCTCAGTTGAAATTCTATGCCATCAATAGCCATGTATATGTTGTAACTGTGTGTTGTGTTAACTATATGTTGTATTGTATGTCCAAGTAAAAAGGATCCAGTATTAGTGGGGTATTGACTAGATTTGTTAACTTAAATAGTCAATTGATAATAAAGATTAAAAAAGTATTCAAAAACTGGCACTATTTTATTATCAGACGTTTGAAGTGATGGCTCTTTCTCTGCTACAGCAGTGCGTCTCTGGAACTCTCTCCCACTCTCCTTACGCGACAGCCCTTCTCTGGAGATCTTCAAGACGAAGATTAGATAATTTCCTTGCACAGTGACATAATATTAGTATGTATTTATGTACGTACGTACCGTACGTATTAAGTATATTATGTCCGTAAGGATTGAGGAGCCACTTTTCGTATCTTAATGAAATTAATATACTTATTTAGTAGTAGGTTTAGAAATTTTGTAGGTTCGATCCTCGATTTTGTAGTATAATACTTGAAAAGTTACATGAACATAAAGGTGGCTCCTCAATCTAAATGTTTGGATTGAGGAGCCACGTCAGAACTAGGAACATCATGGATTAATATTTACCATCATTTGGTATGATTTTGTAGCATTTGAGAGTATTTAGTAGACAAAATCTGAGCTCGGTTGTATTCAAATTAAAAAAGTTACCATACATTATATGTGGCTCCTCAGACCATACATACAACTCGTCATTTTTCAAAGAAGCAGTAGTTTAATTAATGCGAGATTTCTTCGTCATTTAGTAGTTAGTGTGTTCGAATTTGTAGCATATGGACAAAGTAATTTAACTGAGTGAATTTAGTAAATAAACGCATTTTATTTGGCTCCTCAATCCTGACGTTACTGTACCTACCTGAGACCACAACGTTACTGTACCTTCCTGAGATCACAACGGAATCAAAAACCGGAAACACTAAAATTTAGTATGAATGTCTACTAAATACTTAAGTAGAGATCAACATTGTATATATTCGGTATCTGAAAAACAAATTACTTTTCGATATTCCTTTAGAATTTGCTATTAAGGGTGACCATGTTATATGAATGAAACCAGGATGACTAGTTTTTGAAATTTAATATTTAAAAATTGACAATATCGAAATATAGGTATGTACAGAGATCTCCATATGTTTTAAGTATTTAGTAGTCAAGATCGACATAAATCAAAGAATGAATTTGTTATTATTGGTTGTTTTAACGAATTTTACAGTGAGCATGTTTTGCAGTATGACTTATATAGTTAGTGAGAGCCTGAAATAGCCAAGACAGAGGCCTGTTGGGTTCCCAGAGGTGGCTAAATTAACTCTGATACCAGATGTGGCTATACATCCTCACACGAAAAAAAGTGAGACTCATAGTCGTCGTAACAAAATATCTCATCCTTCCAGTAGCAAATAATACCCCCAAAAGTCAACAATTATGACGTGATTAATATTAGTTCACTAGTGGAACTGTAAGTTATATATAATAAATATAATTTTTACGGTAAAATTATAACAATGTGGGAGATGTGTAGAAAAATTAAATTATGTTTTAAATGTTAAAATAATAAAATATATTTCGTCCTAATCTTTCTGACCGTCCATGACATCCATCCAAGTGAAAAACCAAAAACAAATAAATATCTGAAACTTGTTTAGGTTGAGGTTGCTACAAATATATGTGTGCAAATAAGTCAGCTTTATCCCTAATGAATGTCAGGTTTCTAAATAAATGCTATAGAGCGTAGGTATGTGAACGATATTAATTTTCAGTTACCCCCGAATAATGAGATGAAATAAATAAAATATATTTGTTTGTATTGAAAGAGACGAAAGGATTTTTTTAATATACTTTATTCATGGACACCCTTCAAAACAAAATGTTAGGAAATTAAAGAATAGTTAATAACTTCGTAGATTTTTTTTTTTATGTCGGGTTATACGTACAATTAGTATAAATTTATACAAAATAAGATGCTTTTTTGTTCCAAATTTCGTCTTATGTTATTTTGATATTGTACACTGGATGCCTGCCCTCTATAATTAACAACTTTCTCTGTCATTCTAGGGTTTGCTGTAAGAGAACTCATAATTGAGTTAAGCTCGCCTTTGTACATGTACTTAATTAACACATCTATGTAATTTTGTTTTTGGTGTCATCGTCATTTCATCATTATCAGCCTTTTAATGTTCCCACTGCTGGAACACAGGCCTCCTCTCTGTGAGAGGGGATGGGCCGTAATTCACCATGCAGACCCAGTGCGGGTTGTTGGATGTCACATGTCTTCGAATTTTTGGTTCTAGGTCATGCCGGTTTCCTCACGATGTTTTCCTTCACCGTTTTGAGAGCAGTGGTAATGAAATAATTTACACAAAGTAAAGTGCCTGCCTGGGTTCGAATCCCCGACTTACAAGTTGTAGGTCGTGGATTCGAATTTTTTAGTCGCGGCCTTTACCACTGGGCCACCACTGCTCACAATGTAGGTAATGTTTTTTTTTGGTGTACAATATAGAATTAAGAGCGGACTCTAGTCAACAAGAATTTGAAAAATAGGTATTTGAAGAAAATATTGCCGTCGCGCTGCGCCCGACCAAGCGAGCTATCAATGTGTGAACGAGTCGTGTATTTGTGTGTGTAAGAGCGCGCCGCAGCGGCCGATCGACTCCGGTGCTCGCGCCCTCACCGCCTCAGCCGCTTTAGGCATAGCACGCACTGCGATTTTTATTCGCGCGAATTTTTTTCCGCGTATTCTGTGACCTATGGAAATGTATGAAGCTGCACGCACTGCGGAAAAAAAATCGCGCTCAAATAGTACTAGCCCCGCAAGTTGATATTGCGATGGAACCTTGTCACAATAACAGCTGCGTGACGTCATCCGTCGCACAAAAAGACAGCTAGCAAAAAAAATGTTTTGTATTTTTTTAGGTCGGTTTGTGCGTATATAGTAACTGAGACAGGAATGTCAGACAATGTAATCTAAGAATAGCCAGACGGCTGTTTATGACCATAGGTATATTTCTTAGAAATTTCGGCACCCTAAAAGATTAGTTTTTGTATGCTGCTTATAAAAAAACAATGATTACACCCATAAGTACATAATTGTGTTGTTGATGTGAAAATATGACAATATTTCTTAGTATAGAATAGGGGTCCGCATTACCGGTCTAACTGCTGATTTGGCTAAACTTCGCTATTTTCTTATAATATAGATAGATAATTACAACAAAAACGACATTAAAATGTCCTCAGTAGTGTCCGAAGCACTCTTTAAGGCACGGTTTATATTTTGTATAACTAATTTACAGTTTTCTTTCTCTTTTACAAAATAATTGTCCACTTTAATTATCATTTCACGAGTACGACTGTTAATTAATTTCTTACTCATTTTAACGGGTAACAGGTAAGAAAACTAAACAACAAAACTCAACAACAAAACTCAACAACAACAATAAAACAGGATAACAAAAACAGAAAGCTATAACAAGTACTCGAAGCGCGTAAGCACGTAAGCGCGGGCTGACCTTGCGAACGGTACTGTCGGCTACGTCACCAAGATGGCCGCCAATCGCAATATCAACTTGCGGGGCTAGTACTAAAAAATTCGCGCGGAAAAAAAATCGCGCGAATGAAAATCGCAGTGCGTGTTAAGCCTTACACTTTACGAAAAAATTTCAAGAGACGATGTATTTTGGAGAAATGTTGTTTTTTTTTAAAAGCTTTCCGCCAGAAATAATTGATGGTCGTATACTACGAAATTTACCGGCAAGTGAAAGGATTGAAATTACGATAGATAATCCACATTTTTACATGACTGCCCAAAAACGGAGTGTTATTATGTTTATAGGGCTCATGTATGTTTGTGAGTTTCTTTATTCCACCATAACTTCTAAACGGCTTAACCGGTATCAATTTATGTGGTATCTTTAGAAGCTTAACGTTATTAAAAGAAAATAAAAATCTAATGGGCAACAAAAAACATATAAATGATACTACCTATTCTATCATCGTCTAGCTAGTCTAGAGCTTACTTAGTGTATATATAACAGAAGTATTAAATAATCATTCGTTCCCTAATAACATACCAAAGGAAATTAAATAAATATAAGAGTAGGTACTATTCAATATCCCATAGAAAACTTATAAAATAATTTGTTTTTGCAAAAATTTCGTTTTATTACTAAAAGAGGTACGATATAAAAAATAAATCATTAAAAATAATTTAAAACTGGCCTGCCTTGCAGTCGGGGGACGGTTCCTTGGATCAGTTTTTACAGGTCCCCCGACTTCGTTGAAAAGGTTGGCTTTTAGTTGAGCCCATTCAACACAAAAATAATTTCGCTTGTTTTTAATTTATTTGTTAAATATTTTCATTCACTTTTCGACTAGCTGCCTTGTCAAAAAGTGCTTTTAATTAATAAGCGTGTTTTTTTTATTATGATTTAATTAAATTCTATATTTTAATTTAAATATCCACAAACCCTACTTCTCTAAATTTCATAAAACATTTTTATAAGTATCTGCTTTATAAGAAATCAAAATTTAGTTTGCATGATACTGGGTGTTAGACCAACCGAAAGAATGCAAATCAGCAGACAGGACGTAAGGTGAGCGAACGATTCAGTTCATGAGAGCCATCATTTTGAGGGCCGGGTCACCCGCGTCCGTAGGCAAATAAGCGTTTTGAATCCCTATACGTGGTCCCCGGATGGTGCTAATCATGTAACATACTGGTGGTTGGTTTCGACCGAAGGGCTTGTGACCACATAGCGGGCAAAGACATACCGCCACGTGGCCTAGCCGTGATCCGGTTACGATGCCCGGTGCAGCCATTAGAGGAGTTGGGTTATATTGCAATTTTAAAGTAACATTTTATTTGCAAGTTATTGCACCGGAAAAGGTCAAATACTATTTCTAGAAGGGAACCTGTGGAAAAAATAAATTTATTATATTTATATTATACAGCGAGCGTCTTTTGTTCACTAAAAAGAGCCAATTTCATCCGGCTCCATCTTTCCGTGGTGTAACCGTGCCGATATGGTCAAAAATTGAGTGTCGATGTCAACATCGATAATCAATTTTTACCATTATATTGAGGAATGCCTCAACATGCTGCTAAGAAGTTGAGACGGTACTTCACGCCAGAACAGGTGCTTAAGTTGTATCAAGCGCAAGTTCGATCTTGCATGAAGTACTGTTCTCATCTCTGGGACGGATCTGCCAAATACCAGCTTGATGCACTAGATTTGATCAAAAAACGGGTCAGCAGGCTCATCGGCAACGAGGTCGAGTCAAAGCTCCAGAATTTTGAACATCGTCGCAGAGTTGCCAGCTTGTCGGTTTTTATCGATTGCATTTCGGGGATTTTGCGATGGAATTGCATGATCTAATTCCATATAGCCCGTTTCATCATCGGACTACAAGACGTACGGCGATGCGCCATCGGTACAAGGTGGACATCCCGCCCATAGGCACTAAACATTTTGGAAATACTTTAATTTTGCGTACAGCAAGGAGTGGAATGCCTTGCGTCTGTGTTGCCCGATAGCTTCAACCTCGGGGTCTTTAAGTCAAGAGTGAAGTTATTTCTGGGCAAGTTTGCTACACCGTAGATCACATCATCGCTTACCATCAGGTGAGATAGTGGTCAAGAGCGAGCCTATCTATAATAACAAAAATCAGCGATTTCTTTTCAACAACATTTGTTAGTTCGTTCGGTTGGTCTGTACCGAGCATTATTCTGGAGCTTGGCTTAATTTTCTTAACAACTTTTGATCATGTATTTGCAAGTGCACTTTCCAGATCTTATGCATACCTAAGTTAATTCGACAAGTGCCTTCAACAATAATAAGTAATACTCACAATCACACGATTTATTAAATAAAATCATTGTATAGTGTAAATATCGACATCGGTGTATATCACTAGAGTATCGATAAAAATATCGCCAACTACCACTTCCCTATTAGTGTACGTGTAAGCCTTACCCTCCGTCACCTCCAACCTCCCCCCGTAAAGTGCGAAAGGGACAACTGCAGCTCAGGCTGATTTTACCTACAAAAACCTTGACCAAAAGGCGTTTCGTATTCTGCTGTTTTCTTCTTCAAAACTGGCCTGATCTTAAAAATTCTTATATCAACGTAGTAGAGGAAAAGTATATCTATGCTTGTATCATTTTCATTTTTGTTAAAAACTTATCAATTTTGTCTGAAAGTCGTCTGAACATGGCGGTAAAAACGGGCATTTTTTTCTGGTTTTTGGATTGTCATATTTCTTTTAGTCATTATGTTTTCGAAAAAAGGAAATGATAGGGGCACGTATGAATTAGACCTTGATTTTATGGGAAAAAATCATTGCTCTGGAGGCATTATCCACGAAGAAAACAGCGGAATGTTTTTGTATGGAGAAAGGACCAATAGAGACCCCTCTTATTGAAACTGTACCTTGTGTTTGTATAAGGGCAACTTTACAAAACTGTGTATATTTCGGAAACTAGGAAACTAAATGCTGAGAACTGGACCTTTTGAGTTTGGACGCCCACATATTGTAAAATAATTGTAACCTCTTCGGAGAAAAAATGCAGTTTATTATAAAATTGATAAAACAATCAAACTCTTTATTTAAGTAGACCTCGTGATGAGAAAAAAATTTCAATTCTCGTTTTTGCCCCATATTCATTGAAAACAGAGTTCAGAAAAACGTTTCTGAACAACAACAACAACAACTAGCATATTTACTTCGTATGAACAACGGTTCATACGAAGTAAATATGCTAGTTACCCAAACAGATCATGTTCATCAATCATCATTTCAGCCGAAAGACCTCCACTGCTGGACAAATGCCTGGAGGCCAGGCGTCTCGGCACATTGACCGATCGCGTGCGTCTCGCATCCAGCGGGTACCCATTTCGTTTCAGGGTGGTTGAAAAAAAATACTACAACTTTGTTTGCCACATGCACATGTTGTACGTAAATGATAATAAATCATAACTTAAATTAAAAACTAACTTTACTATCTTTACTTATAAAAATAATGAGATTAGAAAAGGTTATCTTGTTAAAGTGCACTCATAGGATTAATTTTATGCGACGGCTCGGGACCGGTTACTTCACATTCAGAAGGTATTAGTGGTTCAATTACGATTTCAAGATCCTCCAAAGCCTCATCCAGAATTTTAATCTTTCCCATTAGGTTTTCCTCTTGAAAATTATATCCAGGTTCAAGCATCTTACCGGTTGGATTCAGCTTGAAAAGGTGTTCCGCCTGATAAGCACCAAATAAAATCATCTGAGAATCGTTGTAAGTAGGAATAGATTTATTGCAGGTACATATGGGCCGCACGTTATGATTGGGTGGCAAGAAATCAGGCGGTCACTTGATGGTAAGGGTATGTTCCCGTTGAGTTACACCATTTTGTGTTACACTGTTACCCATTGGGATAAAAATTTGCGATTAGTAACACTGTAACTCAATGGCACTCTTTTTCCCATTCATTTACACTGCAACCTAATACGTAATAGTACGTAATAGGGGTACATTATCATATTATCATCAATCAATACATATAATAAATCTGTAGAAAAATATTTTTTGTACATCGAAAAAAAATCCAAAAAAAAATAGCCAGGGTGTTAAAGGATAACCAACAGAACCCATTTCTAGCATTTTTGGAATTTTTGTCTGTTTGTCTGTTTATTTGTGCACGCATCACGTGAAACATACGAAACCAATGTAGATAACTTTTATACATAAAAATTGTGCGTATCTTGAAGAATTACTTAGTTTTTGTTTCATCGCAATCGGTTCACTCTATCAAAAGTTAGATGAATTTAAAGTGTTCAAGAAGTAAAATTATCACAGCTCACGCAATTCAGTTACTCGGACAGTTGAACTCGCTATTCGATAGATGGCGTTGTGCATTTAAAGTCATTTTCTGAATCGCGGTGTTAAGATTTTACGCGAAAGAATGACCCTAGAAAAAAAATTGGTATGTAATATGTATATTTTTGAGTATGTGGAGTAGGCAGGCAGGCTTGAGGCTGGCTGGTAAGTATGGTAGGGTCGGCAGGCAGATGACGGGAGCGAAGCCGCGGGCACAGCTAGTTATATATAAAATAGCAGAACAACCGACGAGGTGAAACCAAACCGCTGTGCAGAGCGAGCGAAGCGAGCTCGGGAACTTAGGGCACCCCGACACGGATAGGTTAGATTCGAAGGGGATGACGGGTGCTGAAGTGAGCGTGCAAATCGAGCGAACTCAGCTCCCGTCATCTCCTTCGTGTTAGGTTACTTTAAACCCTGAAAAAGAAATAAGAGCCCCGCGCAGCGAGGCTCCGTCGACTTTGTCATTTGATATGTAACCCTATTACGTACTATTAGGTTGCAGTGTAAATAAAAGGGAAAATAATCGTTGCATTGAGTTACAGTGTTACTACTCGGTAATTTTTATCCCAATGGGTAACAGTGTAACACAAAATGGTGTAACTCAACGGGAACAAAGGATGGTAAGTGGTCACCGCTTCACAACGGACATCTGCAACATCTACATACATAGTCATAGTTTGCTGTTTTGTAAGTAATGGGTAGATAATATGCAATGCACAAAACTGAGATTTAAGAAGAGTGACTCTAAAAGGTGGTTTCTTTTATTGAATATATCTACTTACACACAAGTACTTACTTAGATCAAAAACATTTATGTGCAACAAATATCTCATTTATTTCGTTTTCAAAGACATTTGTTCATCAAAGATCAAAGACCAAATAAAAGTTATTAAAAACATTACAATTAAAGTAAGTAGGTACTAAAGTACCTAGCTATAAACTGGTATGGTGTCATGGTAGATCAATTTTTAAAAGCTTTAGCATCGCTTGCTGGGCTGCATAATTATCAATTTGAACATACAAAAACAATGAAAAATAAAAACAAGACAAATTAAAAGTAAAAAAAATATGGTTATTTAAAACCGGCTATGGTGCTGAAGCTTTTTAAGGTGTTAACAGAAACTAGCATTCTGCGATCGTGACCAACATGTTCTAATTCGATGTCCGACACTTTCTGTGCCATATTAGCCTCCACAGGTTTTTCGTCACAATTCGCCGCCATCCTCTTCCTTTCCTCGTGCAATTCGTATTTATCTTCCAACGCTTCGCCAATTGGATTTAACTTGAACGTTTTTTCCCCCTGACGATTTCCAAAGTAATTTGTTATATAACCAAAAGCTTTTAACGAGTACCTACATGACCTTACACCGTCCAGTAGGTAATCAAACCCTTACACAGTTGGATGTGTACCGTACGGAGTATCGTTTGGCAGATTGTGTAAGGCTATACGGGCTTGCCTAGTGCCCGAGGCACAACTAGCCGAAAGAATATACAAGCTTGTCTAAATATATAGGTATTCTTTCGAAAAAATATCTTTATTCTTAACGTTTTCCCACGTAATATTACACAGACGTAAAAAAATATTAGTACCTAGCATTTAAAAAAATAGGCAAAGCAAGTATCAACAATTTACTTACTAGAAAGTCGATCGGATCTTCAGGGCGTAATTTGGCAACTTCAAGAAGAGCCGGAGTTAGTGTCGGGAATATATGATGGATTAAATAATTCCGCATGGGCTCACTCGCAGCCGCCAAAGCTGCTTCCTCTTCCTCACGCATTAATGCGTATAACTCCGTCTATAAAAAGAGTACATAATAAAGTCAAGCTTTTATGTTTTACTTCAATTAGACTAGAGGGATTCGAAAAGATAGCTTTAGCTCAATAATCACCCAATATTCCATCTTCTCTTCGCGTTCCTGTTTAAATTTTTCCTCCAATTCTTTTTTAGCTTTTTCTTCTTGAGTTCTTAAAGTGTCTGCATCTTCTTTTTCTTTCTTTTCAGCAGCTTCAATAAGGGCTGTGGAATCAATAGATACATTCAATGTTAAAATAGCGTATTTAGATGTTTATCTGAGGAAGACATGTTTAATTAAGAATCGCTAAAACTGACCAAGTAATTTTGCGTAGCGGCATGGACGACCCATTCGCAGTGCTACATTAGCGTATGGACCCTTCATTGAATAATCCAAATGATCTTTAACAGGTACTACGAGTGGATGTATATCCAATTCGTCAAAAAAGTTGAGAGGAGTAACATCCCGGGTATCTCCAGATCGAAAATCGCTCAATCTCTTCAGGATTAACTCTTCATCCAATCGACCTAAGCTTTCAGGCTGTCGCATAGCTTTGTCGCAAACAAAATCGTCGTTAGCATCTAGTGATACAACAATGTCTGCAACAAAATTTATATAAATTAAGATGGACTCTTTTTTTTTAAGGAAAATAGAGAAATTAATACTCCATACCTGGCAACATCTTTTTTAACACATTGCTATACAAATCGGTATCCTCATCGAAGGGTTCCTCATCGGCTTCCTCTCCTACTTCAGAATCATGTTCTTCGCCTTTTTCAAATACTAGATATGCAAATATTTGATTTAATATATAAGAAAAAGAGAAATATGAAATCAGTCGTCTCGTAGCAAGGATGGAACTTATTTGTCCTGCATGTCTACTTACGTGTTTGAGCTTGTGCCATCGTCATTGGGAACCCGTCGAGAACCCATCCTCTATTGGTAGCATCACGGCTTAACAACTTTTGGCGCAAATATCTGTAGAGTTTCGAAACAATTAAAACGTTTTGCATTTTTGAGAGAGCGTTATATTCAAAACTCACGACTCACGAGATGTGAGAGCGACTTAATGTCACTTGCTTCGAGTTAGAGTTTTAATCATTTCCATCACTTAAGGTTACACTAGTCGATAATTCTTCCATACAAACGTAGTCTAGGGATTACTCTACTGTTTGACGATGTACGTTCAAAATAAAAAATTATATCAATATGTATCATCATTATCTAGCCCTGTATGGAGCCAAAAAAAAAATATATATGACATATATATACTTATTTGAAAGTTATGAGCGTCGAAAGTTCCACATTTCGACACTAATTTTAACGCATTTTTGGGCGCAAATAAATACCATAAGAAGACGGAAAATTGCAAAACGGCCACCATACAGGGATAGATTATTAGTTCAACAATGAATAAATAATTTTATTTTGAACAGATATGTTTAGTCGTTTTTTCATGATATCCAAGACTCCCAAAGGTCTGTTTATAAAATTTCGCGCACTCGGTTTCGTCCTAAATCATTATCCATTTCGCTACAAATTTGCAAGTGTATTCGTACGCGAACTAGCTTCCTTCTGGTCATCACAGCATCTATCTCTTCCGCACGTGTTGTCGGTTGATATAAAATACATTTCAACCCCGCGTACAAAATAGTTCGTGCCGTCGACTAGTGTACCCTTAATTAAATAATATTTGCAATAAATTGACATCACTTCATAACATTATTTAATTTGGTAACATAAACCATCGATTAGAGCCCTGACTTTTTTACTTTCTTGTACAAATTAAGATAATTTCACGCCGTAAATGCAATATGCAAAAAATTACGCCATAATTTCTTCATCGCTAAGAGGTCGCCCCGATTGCAAGATAGCCAAGGTTTGCCTCGCTTGTTCCTGAGCTGCCCCGTCCTCTTCGTCCGTGTCGTCGTCAGCATCTAACACGTTGGCGTCTTCCTCTTCTCCAAAATCTGGTTGGCCTAGTGCAGCCGTTTCGCCAGCCTCCCAATGAGCGACACGAAACGCCTGCGAGAGAAGTATCTACTATTATGCTACCGGCTATACGAAATCTATCGGGTAGCCGACCGTACCGACCATTTATTCTCAATACGAATGACTATTTAAAGTGTATCCAGCCAGTAACAATAATAAAGAGAACGCAGCAAACTAGGTTTTTTTTGGGACTTTCCCACCGCACTATTCCCAAACCACTGCAACTCCTGAAAGCCAGAATCAACAGTGGCGACCTCCAGAAAAGCGCCGAGGCAATGAAGCTCGACGAAGACCCGGAGAATGAATTTAACTGTCTTGGATCCCGCAACGAATTTAATCAGAAAAGAATAACGGAGGAGTAGGGAAAAAAATAAAACTTCCACTTCCCTCCATATCAAGCAGGAGACAGAACAAACAAAGGCCAATACGTTACTATAAAGCTTCATTATTTGTACTGTATAAGCCGACATCATAAACGAAAAGCCGTACAAACAAGAGCTTTCAAATTATGTAGTCCTGTACCTAAACAAAGTAGGTACCTATCATTTTCGATTATCAACGGCATTATCCTGCGCAATAGTGAACAATTACTATTCGAAAAATGACACACTAGCTATCAATTACAATGGTCACGTTGCTATTGATAAGTTTATCTGAGTATATGAGCAGCCATCTGTGTTCCATGCTATTTTGTTATGTGTAGGTATGATGCACTTCCAAACTAAATATTAAATGTTTATAGCTCACTAAATCGTCCTGCAAATCTTGAGCTATGGTTTCTGGTGAAACGTAGACGAGGCCATAAGCTTCACATATACTTTTTGCCAAAGTCGTTTTGCCGGTAATTGGTGGGCCGTATATGACAATCTGTGGGAACATACATGTATCCATGAGTTCTAGTGGCGTTTTACCTTGTAACAATAAACAACTCTTATCCAAACCTTTTGTTATTAAGTACCTTAAAAGGTTTCAATCCCCTCTCTTTCTTAAATTGCTTCATAAGAGCGGGCACGTTCTCCGCAAAGGTCAATTCAGAAACCCAATGTATCGGCATTGTCTCGACTATGAAAGTCGGCTCCATATTCAAATTAAGAGTGATCAAATCGTATATTCTTTGCTGTAATTTTATAAAAAATGGTTAAAAGTACGTAGACAATGATATTATAGTAAGCAGTAAAGTAGTATAATAGTTTACTAGAATATCATTGTACCTAGATCGATAGTTTAACTACCTACAAATAATCTGGAAGATACAAAGATGCAAGACGCTCCTTACATCAATATCTGGAATCAAAAAAGCATCTTCGGTTGGAATACATTTGAACAATCCAGAACCAACGATACGGCCCAGTGGCTTCACTATCTGCAACAGGAATGCAATTATCGCCGGAACATACCACACACTAGTCTAGTGATAACAAATTTCATTGTTACTTACGTCTCTTTGTTTCGAAATGTTCTGTTCTACCCCCAATATGTAAAGCTTTCTTGGGAAATCCTGAAGCAGGTTGTAGACAATTCTGAAAGGGATGCTGATGATACAGGTACCCACCAAAATACCTCTGAAACCTATTGTGTCTGCTAATTGACGATCAATGACGGCAATTTGATTAGGAACCCTTATCTTATCTTATGGACGGGCCGAGAAATAACTCGGACACTTCGACCCATTGGGATCTTTTGTGGTCCCCTAGATAACTTACTCCTCATCATTCTCGTTGAAAACCGTTTTCATGAGTTTTACAACGAGACTAGGAGATATGAGCCTATAATCTTCTGGTTTTGGGTATCCAACCCCTAGGAGACTCATTCGCTTACCAGCCAGTGCATCGCATGTGCACAGTAGGTGCTCCATGCGTTCCGTATGTTCCCCACACAACCTGCACATGGGTGTTAGGTTAGACCCATCTTCATGAGCATGTCGTTGGCTCCAAAGTGCCCAGTAAAGGTGCCTCATGTTCCAAATGCAATCCCGGGCTTTGAACGTTGAGCCTAGGAATCTCTTGGAGTGTTGTAGACCGGTATTAGACAGCCAACAAGTTCGTTGTCTGTGATCTGCAAACTCCCTAAATGTGGCTATTACGAGACACGTCGAGATGCTTACACATGGTTCTGGACCTGTTTAGGGTCTGGATGGCATCCAGAATAAGTCCGGAGTCCACTTTGTAGGATGCCATGGTTTGATTGCAGCCTGTCTGTCACTAAGAATATATATGGAACACAGGGGACAGAATGGGCATCACAGGTTAGGAACCCTGCGGTACCAACCTGTGATGCCCATTCTGTCCCCTATAGCAAAGGTTTTTCCTAGCATGGTGGTTATTATTACCTTACTAATTCTTGTATCCCTGTCGCTATAGGAGTTTTTTTATAAAATACCTAGGAACTTTGATAGGTAGAAGTTACCTCCTAGGGGCTCCTAAGTGATTAATATTTAGTATATTAATCAATTAGTAGAATATTTAAATTAATTTCAATTTGTAAAATGTTTTTATTTCGATCTACCACCTACCAATCACGTAATGGTGCAACCTACGTGCAAAATTAATATGAAAACATTATCCGCCAATACTCACTGTGTCAAGTCCGCAACGTTTATCAAAGGCACGGGATTATTTCCTCGGCCGATTATAGGCAGTATCGGCTCGCACTCCCAAGCCTTTTGAAACCAATAAAAAAGCACGTCTTCTTTACCGCCGTATGTCACTCCTGCAGCAATTACTAGCGCTCTGTTAACGAAACACATTTCATCATTACCGTTGCCGTTGTTATAAAAAAAAGTTTAAAATCTGTAACTCGACTACGTTTCTTTTTCCTGTGAAACCAGATCCATGTTTATAATACGTGAGACAACGTGGAAAAACTAAGACTTTGATAGCGTTGATGATGGATTATTTGGCTTCTTCTGATGACGTAGCAGCTGATTATTTTATTGAAAATGAACTCAAAGTACGTTTCAAGATAACGACTAAGCCGCCATCGTACTTTCTTGGGCTAGAGTTAGAGCGACAAAATGATGGAACTATAAGAGTTCATCAAGCTGCCTATACCTATAGTATGGAATGAGTGACTGTAAAGCCGTTGGTACACCAATAGTTAAAGATATTCCTGTAAAAAAAGTTGGCGAAAGAGATCTGTGACACTAAATTTCTCTTTAGACAAGCTGTGGGAGCGTTGGCTTATCTCATAGTGGCTACAAGGCCAGATATAGCCTATGCAGTTGGAGTCGTATCCAGAACCTTAGATAACCCAACTAATACGAATGTGTTACAAGTGAAGTGAATCTTTCGTTACCTCAAAGGAACAATCGAGACTGGTCTACAGTTTAAAAAGAATGAGAAACGACTCATTTGTTACAGTGATGCGGATCATGGAGGCGACAACTTGAGTGGTTGTTCTACTAGCGGGTTGATATGTATGTTCGCTTGATCAGCAATCACCTGCAGAAGCTGTCGTTAATGGGTGTACGGGGTCTAGCACAGAACTGGTTTCACTCTTACTTATCAAACCGACAGCAGAGAATAAAAGCTAAAGATGAAGCAATAAGCGAGTATTCTGATACCCATTTTGGCGTCCCTCAGGGTAGTGTTCTCGGGCCAACTCTATTCTTAGCCTACATCAATGATCTCTGCAGTCTTCGAATAGAAAATGCGAGATTCCTAACTTTTGCAGATGACACGGCTATTGTATTCCATGGTTGAAGTTGGGCTGAGGTCGTTGATGCTATTCACAGGGGATTAGCTATAGTGATGAAATGGCTGCAGAAAAACCTTCTTACTATAAATGCCAGTAAGACAAAATACATGGCATTTAAAATATCGAATCGTGTTGAGCCCGAAAGTCCACTCCGAATTAAACTCCATGCCTGCAAACACCTTAGCCATATCAAGTACCTTGGCGTCTTGATCGACAACCAATTATCTTGGGTTAAACAAATAGATGCTGTTACTGCTAGGGTGCGTAAACTTATGTTTATATTCAAAAACTCAGGAACATAGCAGACCACAACACTATCAGGTGTGTGTACTTCGCTCTGTGCCAATCCGTCTTAAACTATTGTATATCGGCATGGGGAGTAGCAGAAAGAGTCACTTTATCAAACTGGAATGAGCTCAAAGAAAGCATCTTAAAGGTTGCTTATGGAAGGCCCTATCGGTTTCCAACTGACAGTCTGTATCAAGAATGTAAAGTTCTTAGGGTAAGACAACTTTTTATTATGTCTATCTTACTACGCTTTCACCGACAAGCTCTCATTACCCAAAACAAATCTAACAGGTCATGTAGACAGATAACATGAAAAACCGTCCGCATTCCCTTCAATTCTGAATGTTAGAATTTATTTCAATGGCGCTAATTTCTCAGATAGTTACGGACTATTTAATGCGCAAGGGTAAATTACCGAGTCTGGTACAGCCATGGTCAAGAAGCAACTATACTTTACTTGATCACCAGTGTTGAACTGTAATCTACAGCTTCTAATCGCGATATCAGCAGCCGAATTGCGTAAGTATATTATCCAAAGCAAAAAAAACGATTCCTTCCCAAAAACGACTTTTCGTATCAATATGCACTACGTAAAGTCGGTTTTGGGAAAGAATCGATTCTTTTGCTTTGGATAATATACTTACGCAATTCGGCTGGGTCTTGTTTAATAGGGAGAGGGAGAGTATTTCTATCCCTTTCTTTGATTGAAAGAAAAACACATTAAAAAAAACTGTTTTCTGTGACAGTAGTCAACATGTATCTCTATTAAAACTGAGCTTAATAAAGAAAGAAAGAAAAAAAAAAAACATTTGTTACCCGATACTCTCGTCATTGCTCTACATTTTGGAAACAGATAGGTATAATTTTATCATGTGTCTAAATACCAAAAAAAGCTCTTTGAAGATGTTACCTTCCTAACAAACTTCTAATAATTTATGTGCAATTCCGAAGGTTTGCACTCACATGGGAATCAAAGAGTTAAACATAACTGGCATAATCACAACTATAAATACATCCCTGCTTATTTCCTCGAAGGAAAAAGGTGTGATGATCCAAAGTTAACAATGTTCTCATTACCTCCGTAACCAAAAGGATTGGCCTCATAGGTTTTTTTTGTCCAGGCTTCATCAGTCCCAGGTCCCATACGATATCGCGGCTGAGGGTTGGAAGCCGCGGCGGGAGAGGAGTGCCGGTATTACGGTGCACCGCTCTCCCTATCTTCCGCGGCCTGGACGGGGTCACCACCGTCTGATAGCGAACGCGGTGGGGCCGCAGGGGAGGTACCTATCCCCTGAGGCCGAAAACTGGTAGGTGGCGGGGCCACTGACCTGATCCGTCACAGGGGGACCAAGGGTGCACGGGGTCTTTTGGCACCCATGCGCTGGTTTGGTTCCTGGGGTGGCCACGGCGTACAGTGTGTTCTGGTGCGCCGGTGAAGGGGGGTGCCCCCCCCCGAGGAGGGCCCGGTGACGGACAGCTGCGGCGAGTTCGCGGTGAGTGCTAACGCGTGCCCGTGTTCCCGCCATAAGCGACACAGGAGGACACCATGGAGTTATAGTGGGTTGAAGCTAACTAGCCAAATTAAATTAGACAAGTCAACATCCAAAACCAGTCGAATAATACAAATTAAAAAAAAAAACAAAAATATAATAGGGTTGAGATAAAATTAAAACAGAAATTAAGCATAAAATAAAATGTTCCTGATAATCATAAGAAATTTGAATCACTATTAAACTGAAAATGAAATATAAAATAAAATATAAACTGAATTAAATATTCTGTTGTTACAAAAAGTTATACATTAATTATGATTTCCTTTTAAAAGAGTTAAAGAGTGTCGTGCTATATATCGACGTCAGCTTTGCGGCATACATCTTTGTCCAATTTGGTAGCCTTTGCAAGAGGAGAGTTGTCACCTAAGTTCGTTTTGCGCGAAGGTTGTCCGAAGGTAGGTAGGACCGAGGTATTTTACTAGGGGCATTAAGGGAGATTCTCGACAGAAGGTCAGTATTTAGCTTTGATGTCATTACTTTAAGAATAAAACAAAGATCTAGTACTTTTATACGATTTGTAAGGCTTTGAAATTATTAGTGATTAGCACGGTCATTGTAAGATCTGAGTCGATTTGCGGTGTTATCTTTAAGTGATAAATGATATAAAAATCTTCTTTGGACTCGCTCAATTTGTTGTTTATGAACATTGTAATAGGGTGACCATACCTGTGAGCAGTATTTTAGATTGCTACGAACCATCGTCTCATAGAGAATAATTTTGAAATGGCTTTGAGGTCCTTAGTACAAAGCCTATCATTTTGTTCGCGTTTGCTATTATCTTGTCTATATGGTCATTGTATCTCAGTTTACTATCCATTAAGACTCTTTGACCCCAAATAGTATACACTTACTATTTGGGGTCAAAGAGTCTTAATGGATAGTAAACTAAGTAAGTAACTAACTAAGTATTTTTCCTGAAATCGTGTATTTTGTGTTATGGAGTTTTTTGTTGCGACTAAATTTGATGTGAATACATTTATCCAAACTGAGGGTCATTCTATTATCATTGCACTACTATTCAAGTCAGCCTGTAGCATAGATATAATAAACAAGGTGATGCTATTGATGAAGATATTGAATAACAAAGGTTCTAGTTGAGAGCCTTGTGGTACCCCAGAGGTCACATGGAAGTCATTAGATCTGGTCCCATTTAAAACTACGAACGTTACGCAATCCCTAAGGTACGACCGAAACTATTGCAATAATGGACCATAGATTCCGTAGTTCTCAAGTTTCCACAATAAAAGTTGGTGGTCCACTTTGTCCTTTACTGAAGTCAGTGTATACTGCGTCAACCTGAGTCCGTTGGTCCACAAACTCGATGATGTTTTCTGAATATGCTACCAAATTGGAGTGTGTTGATTTGCCCCGCATGAATCCATGTTGATTACCTACTATTTGATTTTTCAAGTGACTAAAAAGATAGGCATACCTACACTAATAACTTGAAAACTTTAGGGATGATCGATGAGATCGATATTGGTCTATAATTTTTTATATTGTTCTTGATACCGTTTTTAAAAATAGGGACTATTTTAGATTTCTGCCACACGGATGGAAAGTAATCCGATTAAATAGAAAGTCAAAGGCCTGGAGAACACCTAGCAAGTAAAATAGGAGGAAGCTCGTGGGGACCCTTGCGTACGTCCAGACACTTTAGTTTGCTAGCAACATATTCTTCTGTAAGCGATTTACAACCTAAAACATTCATACCTTCAGAACTCAATAAGCTGTCCAAATTATTAGTTGGGGGTGTGGGGGGGAACTGCTGATTAAACACTGATAGAAAGTTTTTAGCGTAAAGTTGACAGATATCTGTACTATTGTCAGCTACTTCATCATTCAGGTTCCGGCACTGTGCTTTTATTTTTACGCTTTTGTTTAATATAAGTCCAAAAAATTGATTTTTATTCTGGCTTCTATTGTTTTGATATAGGCAGTGTAGGATGACTTATTTAATAATCGGCATCTTTCCTTCAGTAAGGATAAAATGACTTAATCCATAGCGTTATTATATTTTTCACTCTGATTCTAAGCTTGTATGTTTGCTTAAGGTTACACTAGTCGATAATTCTTCCATACAAACGGTAGTCTAGGGATTACTCCACTGTTTGTCGATGTACGTTCAAAATAAAAAATGATATAAATTTGTCTCATCATTATCTAGCCCTGTATGGAAACGTAAAAGTAAAAAAGATTTTAACACATCTTTGGGCGGCAATAAATACCATAAGAAGAAGGAAAATTGCAAAACGGCCTCCATACAGGAAGGATTAGTAGAGAAGCTATCGAGATTACCAAATATAAAAATTTCAACCGAGAGGATGGGTTTCAACTGTCGAGAGCTTGGAATCCAGTCAGTTCAGCTGTGTAAAACCCGAAAAAGTGCCGAAAAAAGTTCGCGATCGGACACAGTGAGTTTCGTGTGTCGGGAACAGAATCGAGTTGTGAGTGACAATGGTAGCGGTACTGAGTGCAAAAAACGAACAAGAAAGAGGGTAGACAGTTTTGGCTCCTCATAAACACCCACCCGCAATGACTTTCAGTTTATCCGTGATCATGGTGCTTGCAACAGCACCGAAATATCGGGAACTCGCAACAAACAGTAAACA
The DNA here is from genome assembly GCA_948252205.1 of Orthosia incerta. Classification (NCBI taxonomy): domain Eukaryota; kingdom Metazoa; phylum Arthropoda; class Insecta; order Lepidoptera; family Noctuidae; genus Orthosia; species Orthosia incerta. The sequence continues at coordinate 17,025,347 of OX411746.1, read as the reverse complement.
TGGTAAATATCCCGCTTTTAATGTTAATGTTAGATTAGTAGTTCAACAATGCAAATAATTTTATTTTGAAAATATACATTTAGTCGTTTTTTCATAATATCTAGACTCCCAAAGGTCTGTTTATAAAATTTCGCGGGCTAGTTTTCGTCCTAAATCATCATCCATTTCGCTACAAACTTGCAAAAGTGCTAATTCGTACGCGAACTAGCTTCTTAGTGCTCATCACAGCATCTATCTCTTTCCTACGAGTTGTCGGATGAGATAGCAGGCATTTTAACCCCGCGCACAATTTAGTTCGTGCCGTCGACTAGTGTAACCTTAACCCTGAGTTTCTCATCTCAAAATTATCGCAGAATTAATGTGTCAAATTAATGTGGCACGCGTTATCTGCTGTGGTTGGCTGTTGAAAATTTGTTCAACCAATCACAGCAGATAACGCGTGCTTGACAATTTGACACATTAATTCTGCGATAGAAAAATTTAATGTGATAATCTTACCCAATTATCGATCTATATTTTCTGGCCATGCCAATCACTGCATTTTCAGCGTCATAGTGCAGCTTATAATTTGGATGTGGCTTCCTTTTCCGGAAATCGGTTTCTACGAAAGGCATATCCGGATTTTCCTGTGAAGAATTTATTTAAATAAATATTATGATAAATCGACCAATCACATACGAGCTGAATTGGTAGATTTTTCATACTTTTTTTTTTGTACTTTGCCATTGCGAATTCATAAGCAATAAGGCTGCAGAATATCATACTCCCCTACATAATCTGCGCTGCAGTGACCAGGAATTAGGATAACAGAGAGCTCTTCTCATAATTCCTCTTGAAAGGCACGGGGATGTGTTTCACACTATAATGTGGACTTACCGGATCCAGTGGTTTGGTGCAGGCCCAAGTCATGACCGTAGATATCAATATCAAATACCGCTTCTTAAAGTCTCCCGCACCGTCAAGTGCGCTAGTCGCGGCGGTATCATCCGGATCCGTTGTTGGTTGTGGAGCTTGTTTCTCTAACAAATCCTTCAAAACTGTCAAAATAAACCATTATAATGACCGGACAACTTGCCGGGTATACAGGGTGTAGGAGTAGGTACAAAAAATGGTATCTGTTTAGTCGTCAGCTGACCCAAAAAAAAATTGTATGGAGAATCCAATATATTTTTTGAGAATAATCCATGACTTTCTTGGGAAAGTTGTTCATTTACATGGGCAGAATCACATCGTTCCGTTAGGTACACTCTGTATGTAGTGGCTGCCCTTTAATGCGCAGATACCCCTCAGTTGCTGATTTTAAAATAAGAATCCCGTCTAAACGGCTAGTCTTAGAAAAAATACATGTTACCAACATTAAATCATTTTCTTAATAAATTGATCTAAGAAATTTTTGAGTTTTATTCGTATAGGTAACATAGTGTAATTGTTTTTGTTAAGTTATGTCTAACACACACAAAAACACGACAATTGCACCAAAGCCGCAATTAAAAATCAAAGTATTTTAATGTCAATTAAAAATCAAAGTATTTTAATGAAATTGTCACCATCTCAAAGAAAATTTAATTATATACATTTTGATCTAAGGTTTTTTTTAAATCATAGAATAATAAGTAAATTACAAAAAAACGGCCAAATGCGAATCGGACTCGCGCACGAAGGGTTCCGTACCATTATCGCATAAAACGGCAAAAAAACACGTTCTTCTCCTTCTTTTCGTGTGAGGTGTGGCCACCTCTGGTGTCAGAGTTAATTGAGCCGCCTCTGGGAAACCCCACAGGCCTCTGACTTGGCTAAAAACACGTTTGTTGTATGGGAGCCTCACTTAAATATTTATTTTATTCTGTTTTTAGTATTTATTGTTATAGCGGCAACAGAAATACATCATCTGTGAAAATTTCAGCTGTCTAGCTATCACGGTTCATGAGATACAGCCTGGTGACAGACGGACAGACAGACTGACTGATCGCGGAGTCTTAGTAATAGGGTCCCGTTTTTACCCTTTAGGTACGGAATCCTAAACTACTGAATTTTGGGTCACGCGGTTGTGAAACGGGTGCGCGATTTATGCCCTCAAGGTCGCTGGCGACTGTCATCGTCTTTAAGAAAGTTCAGGCCTTAACACTGCTTGTTACGTACCCACCTACCTACATACCTGAAGCATATAGGTAGCAAGTTTAATTAAGGTTCGGGCAATTTGAATTGAACGATTTTATCATAGGTTCCTTGTTGTTATAGTGGTCGCGAGTGCTACTGCTCCGCATGATGACCCTGTGTTCGATTCCCGGTTTTGGACAAAGTGTAATTGGGTTTTTTCATCTCGAATTTCTCAGCAGCAGCCCGGATTCTGACATTAAACCAGCCATCATCCAAATACTTAATAAGTTCGATCGCCTCCTGTTACATGGAACTTAAATATAGCTAGTGAAATGAAGGTGTGACCATTAGATATCTACACATGTGCTAACACTGGGGAATACAGGCGTGGGTGACGAAATGATATCACCTAAGTGCCTTTAAGGTTGCACTAGTCGACGGCACGAACTATTTTGTGCGCGGGGTTAAAATGCATGCTATCTCATCCGACAACACGTGCAAGAGATAGATGCTGTGATGAGCAGTAATAAGTAAGTTCGCGTACGAATACACACTTTCGCAAATTTGTAGCGTAATGGATGATGATTTAGGATGAAAACAAGCGTGCGAAATTTTATAAACAGGCCTTTGGGAATATGGATATCATGAAAAAACGACTGATGTTTCTGTTCAAAATAAAATTATTTGCAATGTTGATTGAACTACTAATCTATCCCTGTATGGGGACCGTTTTGCAATTTTCCTTCTTATTATAGTACTTATTTGCGCCCAATGATGCGTTAAAATTTGTGTTGAAATAAGGAACTTTCGACGCTCATAACATCAAAATATATTTTTTTCTTTCCTGTGTCCATACAGGGCTAGATAATTATGAGACAAATTGATATAATTTTTAGGGTTCCGTACCCAAAATTGTAAAAACCCTAGGGACCCTAGTACTAAGACTCCGCGGTCATTCTGTCTGTCACCAGGCTGTATCTCATGAACCGTGATAGCTAGACAGTTGAAATTTTCACAGATGATGTATTTCTGTTGCCGCTATAACAACGAATAATACTAGTAAAAATATAATAACGTGATTTCCTTGCCGTTTTTTGCGATAATGGTACGGAATCCTTCGTGCGCGAGTCCGACTAGCACTTGGCCGGTCTTTTTATTTTGAACGTAGGTACACCGTCAAACAGTGGAGTAATCGCAGACTACTTTTGTATGGAAGAATGATCGACTAGCGACTAGGGCAAGGTTGCCCTACATGTACCTACCTATGTAGTTATATTAAGGTTAATATAACTACATAGGTAGGTACATGTTTGGTAAGCGAGTTAGATTAACATTTTCTTACGTTTCATGTAGTCCATTGCAATTCTAAGCTCTTCTCTATCGCAACTGACGTCCAATACGACAGTGCCGCATGTCAGCATTAGCGGTATGCATTCCTCTTTTGATACAATCCTCGCCACATTATCTATACTCTTGATTTTCGGGTCGGTGACAGTCCCTAGTGGGTTTTGCAACAGTCAAACAGCAGCCTAATTGCGTAAATTAATTCTCCAAAGCAAACGAGTCGATACCTTCAAAGAATCAGAATCATTTCTTTCAACTTTTTCTGTATTGTTAAACTAATTTGGAAAGAGTACAAACATCCTCCTTTGAGTTGAAGTTCATCTACTGCGTTATGTTTCATCAAACTCGAACATTACACAATACCAATAGTGAAGTTTTATCTCGGTACTTCCGCTTTCGATCATTCTTTACAATCAATTCTACGTCAAAAATTTTGGTGATGGAAAGGAGCATAACCTTTCCGTTTCAGAGTGTAATATGCAATACGTAAAGTCGTTTTCGGGAAAGAATCGACTTGTTTGCTTTGGAGAATTCACTTGCGCAATTAGGCTGCAGAACTGACGATAAGGCCGTTTGTTCACGACGCGACACACGTCACCGCAAAATGTGGAGCTCCATATATTTATAAGGACCGTTTGTTCATTGCTCGACACCGCACCACACGCGAGACACGGGTTATTCCGTTTATCCACCCTACAACAGCCACCCTAAGGTAGATACTCGGAAACGCGTGTCCATCTATCCACCCTGAACGGGGTGGATACTCGGAATTCCCAAAATATCTTACTGATGATTTTCTCCCCCCGCTTGTGTACAGTCATTTAGATAAACATACACAAACCCGGCCCAAGATACTTAATGAAAATTTAAATACTTAGAAATACATACTTCTTGTTTGAAAAGTCAAAGCTGAAAATATTTTATTAATTTCCTTTATTCATTACATTTCTTATTAATTACATTTTTAAATATTTTTATAAAATAAATTAAAAAAAACAAAAACATTTAAAAATATAAAAGATAGAGGCCCACCGGTAACGGGAACAGGGTCCAAACTACCGGCGGTCAGGGCTCCAGAGAGAGGCACATCCTAACAATACGAGCCGTGTCCAGCAATACTGCTTTCTGGATCAGGCCCTTGATCCAGCCGCCTAACGAGAGCCTCCTAAGGTGTTGGTCGAGGCTCGTGGCTATTAATCCATTGGCTGACACGACTATCGGTACAATGATCAAGATTCTTGATTTTATTCTCCGATGCCACACACTCTGTATTTCAGAGCAAGTTGCTGATGGATAATACTGGCTACAAGGTTGTACCTATGCAAGTAGGTACTCTTCGTTAGCTAGACGAGAACAACCAGAGATAATGTGACGGATCGACTCACCCGGGCGGTGACATGCCCGACAGATGTCAACCGTGCCATCCTTCACAATAAATCTCCGGTAGTTAACATGATAACTTCGTCCATAATTGCACAGACAAAACCTTCGGTTTCCCCAAAGAGGTCACCGAAACGTAGCCAGGCTACGGACTTTGATTGGTCTACATTGGACCCATGTAGGGCCCGGCAAAAGCGTCCGTGAAGCTCCTTACTCTGCCATACCTCCCTGCGGTCGTTAGTGTCAAGCACTACAGGCTTGCGCCAGTTCTCATTCGCCAAGGAGAGCGGGGTGAGTCCCTTGTCCACTGCTACTACATCTCGATGCATACCCTCGTCGGTGTTTAGAAAATATTCCCTGAGATTGCATATCTCGCGGTTGTGGAGGTTTTTAGCATTTAAAAAGCCTCGGCCTCCACACTTCCGCGGGATATACAATCTCATGACCGACGATCGTGGGTGATACATTCGATATGCAGTCAGCAGTATACGGACCCGCCTATCCAGGGCGTCAAGTCCCGTTTGAGTCCATTTGAGTATGCCGAAAGAGTACATCAATACCGGCATGACCCAACCGTTGAAGGCACGCACCTTGTTTCCGCCCAAAAGCAGGCTATTGAATACCTTCTTCAGGCGGCCAAAGAAGCGTTCCTTCAACGATTGCTTCATGTCAGTAGTGCTGATACATAACGCTTCCGACATACCCAAATACTTATAGGTTTCGTTTGGAGAGAGGGATCTCAGGTTTATGGAATCCGCGAGTTGAATTCCTGTGGATTCCACAATCTCCCCTCGCTTTACATGCATGACCGCACATTTGTCCACACCAAACTCCATCCTGATGGCGCTACTAAAAGTTTCAGTTACCTTCAGTAGCTCCATCAGTTGAAGATTGCTGGGCGCAAAGAGCTTCAGGTCATCCATATAAAGGAGGTGAGATATAACCTGACCACCTCTCTTCAACCGATAGCCTAGCCCTGAGTTTTCCAGCAACATGCTTAGAGGATTCAGGGCTAGGAAAAACCAAAGTGGACTCAATCTATTGCCCTGGAATATACCTCGCTCGATCCGTACAGGTTCGCTATTCCTCTGGATATTTCGACATCCTGGATAGCGAAGGACTGTGCTCCATTGCCCCATACACGACATCAGGAAGGTGGGTAGAGTTGTGTCTATTTTATACAATTCTAGCACCCTCATGAGCCATGTATGAGGCACCGAGTCATAGGCCTTCTTATAATCTATCCAACATATCGACAGATCTTTTCGGGAACGCCGAACCTGTTGGCTAATGGCCATATCTATAAGGAGTAGTAGCTCCTTAGTACCGCGGGACCCATTCCTAGATCCATTCTGAGAGACCGACATGATCGAGTTATCTTCGATGTGTTTATTCATTTTAACTCTCAAAATAGATGTAAGAACCTTATAGACCGTTGGTAAACATGTAATAGGTCTATAATTTTTGGGTGCCGCGGTGCTACCAGACTTGTGGAGCAGGTGGGTTATTCCTGTTGTAAGGAACTTTGTTAGCGAACCAGACTCCAAGGCTGCCTGGTACTGAGATGCCAAACGAGCGTGCGAGAGTAGTGCGTAGCCACTTGATCCAGAAGTTGTGCTGCCCGTCCGGCCCTGGAGATTTTCAGTTTGGCAACGGACGGACTGCACGGGCTACATCTTGGGGGCTGATCGTGATAGCCCCCATCTCTTGTATTGGATCGCACGCTCGTTCGACCTCCCGAGTCCATTCACCTTCGGTGTGACTGACAGGCACCGACCAGATGCTGCGCCAGAATGAACATATAACGTCATCATCCGGCAGGCGCGTATCAGTCACACCTTGGTCGGGTCGCTTTCAAGCCCGATAAACCCACCTTTCATTACTTTGGAATGTACGATTCTGGGTTTATCGCTCCACTCTCCGCCTGTACCTACGAATACGGTTTACCTATGCAAACACTTTGTTTCAGGAAGTCGATGCGGTCTGTGACATGGGATATACCCTACACCTACGCTACACCTACCCTACACCAACCCTACACCTACCCTACACTGACCCTACACCTACCCTACATCTACCCTACACCTACCCTACTTACCCTACATACATGATTGTATAACTGAAACCATTTACTCAGCGTACGCAACGGAAGCCCTCAAAAAGTAATATTCTTTCCCGTTTTTGCAACATTTTTCATTTACGCTCCGTTCCTATCGGTCGTAGCGTGATGTTATATATCTTATATACCTTCCTCGATAAATGGACTATCTAACACAAAAATAATTTTTCAATTCCAACCAGTAGTTCCTGAGATTACCCCCTAGATACAAACTTACAAATTTTACGTCTTTATAATATTAGTATAGATATAAGTTTGAATTCCACTGTTGACTGTACTTGGGGTAAAAAGTCGGAAGAACAATCAGAAGTGAATTCCGATTATCCACCCCGTTCAGGGTGGATAGATGAACACGCGTTTCCGATTATCCACCTTAGGGTGGCTGTTTTAGGGTAGATAAACGGAATAAGCCGACACGATTATCATACGGTTTTTCAGCTATGTCGTCGCGGTTTTTTTGGTGGTCTAGTGAACAAATGAACGGACGACAGACCGTATAGTGTGTTAAAAAACGTGCCTCGTGAATAATCGACCTTAGTTTGATAAAGAATAATAATGACGCCTACCAATGCGATACATGTATGTGGATAAGATAGATATGGGTAGGTGCCTACCGACCTATCCAGAATATAATTGGATACTCTACTATTTCTTTAGAAAGCCCACAGCCTTATTGCGTTAGTGAAGGCAAAGGGCAAAGAGTATGTACAATCGACCAATCCGTATGATAAATCCACATCGCGTTTTTTTTATCTCGCATGTGATTGGTCGATTATTCATACTCTTTGCCCTTTGCCTTGCCGAATTCACTCACGCTATTAGGCTGGGTGTGCAGTACTTATAACCAGCGTGCGTGTGTTTGCGACGCTTGCGACTAGATGTAATGAAAGTAAACGAAACATAAAAAAAACATTTTTACAAAAAAATACAACAGACTTCTTCTTTTTCTATTTTCACTTTTTAGTTGTGGTACATTATGGACGGTACTTATAATGCCCAAAGTGATGCCAGAATAGATTAACCCAATAACACGAATCTTAAACAAAACCGGTGGAATGAGAGTATACGAGAGTGAACTGTTCACACCTGCGTACCCCTTTAGAGCGTAGGTACCAGTGTGATGTTATGCGATTGCAGCTACCCCGAGTGATTTGCCGGCATTTATTGAAGAGTTCTGATGTATATCTCCGAAGTTCTTCATCATATCTTGATGAAATTTTAATGGGACCACATGATAAGCGCCAGCTTTCGAATAAAAACACATTAGTAAAAAGTTATGAGGCAACACATTAAAAAAAAGAATAAAAAAATACAGTCGAATTGATAACCAAAAAGGAGAATTTTTTAGGTCTGTTAAAAGGATGAAAATATCGTACCAGGTTCTGTAGTTAATGCCTACCCCCATGAGAAAATGGCGTGATTTTATGTATGTTTGTCTACTATTTTACTGCCTGTGGGGTCAAGACCGTGAGGATGGAATTATTTTCTACTTATTTCAGACTGACAGGTAGCTTACCTACGATTTCGTATGGCTGTACAGGCTCGGGGATTTCCATAACTGCGTCTTCCGCTAGGAGAGTTACTGAAGCAGGAGCCGATGCTGCATTCTTCTCGGTTATGATTTTCGACACTTCCTTCAGTAAATACTCTCCATGATAAGAGTCTAAATTATTTATAAAATATCGTTTGAACGAAAACACGTTCCCGAGATCTTCTGATGACTTTTCTGAAGAAAGTTTCTCAGTAGATTTCTTCATTTTTGTATTATTCTTCAATGTATTTTCCCTTTAATATTTTAGGTACTTCAGTTATGAATTTGTGACATAATATAGATTTCGTATTCAATGACGTAATAAAAACAAGCAAATGTGTTGAATTTAAAAAATAATAAACAATCAAGTAGGTTTTATGGGAACCTCACAAAAAAAACAACTCAACTTATTTTTGTCAACTTAGGCTCAGTTTTTTTATCCGTAGTACTTGCATTTGCGCGAAGACTTTATGCATAGTAAACGGGTATAAAAGCGGAAGTGGATGGATGGATGTATGTTTGTTACTCAATCACGCTAGAACGGCTGAACAGATCTGGATTAAATTTGGCACAGTGATTTTTGTACTTAGTCTGGCATAGCTCATAGGCTACTTTTTATCACGGTATAATGTTTCCCTTTATAACGCGGGCGAAGCCGCTGTCAGAAGCTAGTAAGAAATAAAACGTATGATATAAAATAAAATAAATATTTTATTATAATCCAATAATTTTGTATTGTAAAATAATGCGAATAACAATACACGCAAATATAAATTACACGAAATTTCTTGATCAACCACATTTCAGCCTTATGACCTTAGCAATAAGGTTGAAAAATGGTCGATGGGGTTTCGCAGGTATTCATTATCCGATATTTTTTGTCTTACATCTAAAAACATAAACAATTGTCAAATCAAATAGATGCATTGCAAAAATTATAATATACTATAAAATATATTGACAATAAAACGATAGTTAAAAAGTGCGCGATACTGCCTTACCTAAATTAAATCAAAACGGGTAAATGTGACTGCAAAAACGCCTTGGTATTTTACATAAATTACTTTATGAAACAGACATTATAATGTAATTTATGTGCTGTGCAGGTAGGAAGCTTTTTAATTTAGGTAAAACAAGCAATAGGCACAAGCTTGCATCCGTTACGGCTATGAGCCGAAGTGCGGGTACGTCTTATCATAATGGACTACATAAACCTAATTTCAGCTAGCGAAATTCAGGTGTGTAGCTATACTTCGGCTAGAAGCCTAAACTTACACCAGGCGTAACTAACCGCCTAATTCGGCTATTAACCTCAACTTAATCCTAGAAATTCCTAGGCGTAGCCGCACTTTGGCTAAGAGCCGTAATATAACTATAAGTATTGATAGATACAATTACTTATTATAAATATATCGTTGGTCATAGTGTTGTGACTGCTTTGTACATTTTAATTGCAGACTTAACTATGTATAATTTAACGATAAACCGTCGATAACTATTCATCGAGATTCGATTTATACTAATCGGTCATTATATTGTTCCCAAGCACCTTGTAATATTCGTTAATTGGCACGACATTTGTAATTTGAAACTCTTAACATAATTATTTGTATTAGTATCAACATAATATTCCTATAATAAAAATAATAAGTACCTATGCATAGTAACTGCAAACTTCTATAAACAACGTTTAAAAAGTGAATATATAAAAAAAAAACAAAAATAAACTTCATTGGACTCGTTTCTGGTTGTCTACGGTTGACTACATCTCTAAAAATATTTAATTATATCATCCATTCCGAATGTGTTTAGAATGAAAGAAACAACATATTCTGGTTTTTAAGTACTGAAGGAAACGCTAAGCTTACGTACGACAAATTAATGTAAATCGATGCGGTTTTATTATTAATTTATTGCAGAGTTATTTTCCTATACTAACCAGTTTATACTGTTTAGGTAAGATTAATAACCTACACAGAAATACAAGACTTATATTTATTGTGTGTAATAAAGAATAGTTTAAAAAATACTCAATAATCGAAGACAAACCTTGATTAAAAAAACGATTTGATGTAAGGTTCTGAGAGCTTTTCGAATGGCAATTTTATAAACTATGGCACCTATCTTGCTAGTTGTTTCATTTCATAATACTGATATGTTGTACTTAACGCTAAGTGTATAAGTTGTTACAGAATGATTGAAAAAGGACGGCATCAAAAATACTATCACTACCTATTTTATGAAGGATATTTTTTAACCAATGCTTACTTTCAGTTTGACTTCATATTCTTGAGCAAATTGGCCACGTATTCATAGTCACCTCGGTTTTCGGGGGTAGGCGGCTTTTTAAAAGAGTGAAGCAATATTTTTAAGTATTAAAGTTGCCATTTTGTAAATAGTGCTGCATTGGTTAAAATATTCTGAAGAGGTATAACATATAAGTAAATAAAAGGAATGTATAGATACCTCATCTCTAGATATAAAAATACTAGGTTAGGCGATTTACGAACGGCACCGCGCACCGCTGCGGACGCGGAGGGGAGAGAACCGCTCGATCTGCGCGGTCGGGCGGTACGTGTGTTAGGCATCAACGGATTTATTAGAGGCCAATGCGACATGAGATCCGCTTCACCGCCTACCGCGGCGGTGCGCGGTGCCGTGTGAAATTGTCAACAATAAATTTTCTAAAAATAATTATGCTCAGAGCTCAGACTCATTGCTAAGAGAATAGAAAATTCTCATGTCTCAATAAAAATGTAAAATTCTAAGTACAATAGTTAAGTACATGGAAATATTAAAGTATGAGTTACATTATATAAGTATCGATATCTACTTAGTACACCCAAGCGGAATGAAACCTGCTGACACATATTATTAAATACATTGTGGTATAAAAGGCATCATCTCGCTTTAGGTTTCCGTCGAAACTTTGAAAGCGAAAATTCATTACATCAAAAATTTTAATTGTACTTAGCAAGGAATGTTTCATTTTCTAAAATTTTCTCAAACAAGTTTACCCTAGATTTAATCAGTTGGTTATTACACTTTGGACGGACTAATTGGCCTTATTTTTGCAAATAATAGTTTTGCAAATACACACACTCTCAGTAATTGCCCATGTGGCAAAAATATTGGAGATAACTGCTAAATAATTTTAACTAGAGGTAAATTTAACACTAATTTTTTTCAGATTTCATTGTCATACTTTTTAAAAATAGGCGATTTTGTAAGGCACTATATAATAATTCAATTATTTTAAAAGCAAAACCTGCAATATTACACTACATTGTCATTTTTCTTTTTTTTTAAACAATAACGGGTATTTTAAAATGTACTTAATATTAGCTACAGCTGTGTAGTAATGACTGACTTACGATGGATTATTGTAATTTCCTTTTCCCCAATGCCTGACGGTGAGCTTGGCTCAGAAGAGACAAGCCATGGTGACAGAGACGATATTGGTTGCACCTTAGGAGTTACATCTTCTTTTTTCTCAATTGGTTTAGGAGATGACAACTTTGCTTGATTATGAGGTGGCTCCACCACTACAATTGACACATATTGCGAATTGATGGGATTTGTGGGCTCATTCAATATTTTTGGTGAAGGAACAGATGGTATGGCCAAATTAATGTTAGTGGATTCATTGATTACCTTCACCTCATTTTCTCTAGCTTTCAAAATATTATTACATTTTAATTGGCCAGGTGGCAGAGCCTTTGTAGATGAGAGATAACATTTTGTTTGATTGTTGGGGACTTCTTTTTCACTTGCTGAATCCAACTGATCTCTCTTTGCTTCATTTTTGGAGTCATCACTGTTAAGTTTTTCTTTAACTAAGCTCATTAGGAGATCATTAAGTGGGTTTGATTCTGTAACAGGTGAACAGCTGCAAGCAGGTTTATTAATCACCAGTTGAGTCAGATTGCTCTTCTTTTCCTCATTTAGAGATTTATCCATTTTGAAAAGCACTTTGTTACTAATGGCGTCATCTTTCGACATTAACACTTCTTCAGCTGGTTCTTCATTGAGAAGATTCTTTGTTGATGGTTCACCAATCTCAGGTTTGGTCTCAGTGTCAATGAGGGCTGACTTCTGTGATTTAGCACTACTCTTTCTTGATAGAGTATCAATTTGATCAGGTACTAGCACTGCTGTTGTATCAGATGATGTGCTAGGAAGATCATTAACTGCTTCAGATGGTGTAGTTTCTGGTTTAACTACACTCTGTTTCTCTCGTTCCCTCAATACATGACTCTGACGACGAGCAAATCGTTGACTGGGTCGCCTTTCGAACTGAACCGTACGTCGGGCGCGATTTTGCTGAGTGGTTTGATATTCTGTTTTTCCAGAGTATTGGAATCGTGAACCCATTCTGAAGAAGTTTTGTCTTGCTGAGGGTCCTTTCACTGGTGCTCTCAAGCGGAAGAAAGTGTGGTGTTCTACAGCACATTTCCAAAGATGTTTACAAGCCTTTTCATTATGCAGTCTAAACACAAAGGTATGCTCTTGTTCTCGCCCTTGGTCATCATCTTCAACCACAACAAGAGTAAGTTTCTTTTTCTTAAAATCCAATTTACTAATCTTAGGCCAAAAGAATAAACCAATTTTTTGAGGTCCTTCAAAGACAAGTATGCCTGTTGGTGTTAATCCCAAGTGATACTCACAGCCATCTTTGCCTAGGACAATGTGCATGTCAACACCATACATTTCAAGCCACTTTGCTTTGTTCAAATAGTTAACTTCAGCTTGTGCCGGGGTTAGACCTTTACATTTCTTGAACTCATCTAATATTTCAATCTCCATTTCTTCTGTTTGATTAGGCACAAACCTAAATTCTGATACAGTAGCGGGTGTGTGAACATTTTCATCGAAATCTCCTAGCTCACTCTGTAGGGCTAAAGCAGCCAATTCAACTGCTGTAGAGTGTGGGCACTCAAGCTTGCTCTCCAATATATCCTTCTTCAATTGCAAGAAGAACTGGTATCTAGTTAATTCTTCCCTTAAGTTATTGGGTTCCGATGAATAAAATTTTACTTTGAGTCGTAAAGTATAAGGTGGTCCTATTTTCACTTGCTTTTTAATGGTTTTAGTTGGATCCAACCAATGTTTGACATTATGGGTATCAGTAAACTGTAGTCCAAAATAATCTTTTTCAATCAAATCTAGAGAGTAAAAAACTTGCTCATAAAGGTCATTTGCACTGGCCTTTTTAGATAGGTTGATAGACAAATCTGTGTCATCAAGTAATAGTACTTTGCATTGTATCAAATTTTTGTTGCTTGATGCCTTCTGGGTTTGTTTATTGCGGTTTTGACTTGATGAACGCCCTCTTCTGCTCAGAAAGCGCAACATCCTAAATAAGGTGTCACCTGAAAAAAAAAAGAAACTGAATGACTGCTATTGATGGTATTATAAAAAATCTGAAATTAATCTTGGTAGATTTATAATGGTGTAAGCTTTTGAGAAAAATATTTCAAAATGAGAGCAATAAAAGTTTGGCAACTTCATGATATAATAACTGTTAAAAGCTTTAGTTCTTATTGCAAACTTAATTGAATTACATGACCGTCTACAGTTTTCTTAATACAACGTATTTTTTCGCAAAACGTTCCAACAATTTATTGAGCCAACAAGGCAATCGGTTATCAAATGCACGCACGAGCTTACTTGGAACTTGCATGGTATTTAAATTTACAAACAAGTTTATCTCAAGTGTTTTGACATCATTCAATTTCAATGGTTACCTAGACAGTAAATAACTGCATGCAACTTACGGAATATGAAACACTACGTTTGTTTCTCAGTTAAAAACACACACCACAACAAGAGATTTGTAGGTTTCAAGCGCTAAGTTTATTTTATCTTCACTTACAATCACTAAATTATGTACCAACAATCCAGCACGCCAATATTACGCCAGCCAGCGCCACCCACCACTACAAAAATAGTGTTGCCAATTGTACTATTATTTTTGTTGCTAGAGCTTTTGCAAAAAGTACCGAGATGTGCAACTCGAGTTAACTCGAGTTGTGCCTGACTCGAGTTGACTCGAGTTATCTTCCGAACTCGAGTTACTATCAAATAACCTTAAATAAAAATAAAACATGAGAAAAAGTTTTTTTTTTTTAATAAATAACTCGATCGAAAGCTACAAACGTAAAAGTCACTATTAGCTGCAACCAAAATGATTTGTTGTGATTGTGATAATTTGTGAAAGCTGCTGTATGTGTATAACTAGTTTTGTTGTTGATTATATTATATAATTGTTTAAAATAAGTCAGACTAAAATCAAAAATACAGATAATAATATGTGATTTATACTAAAAATAACCTCTATTATTTTATTCCTACCTACTTAATCTCATTTTATTTTCTTAGCTTGTATTATCCCACTCCTGGGCAAAGGCTCCCCCCATTCCTTTCATTTCCTTCGATGTTTTGCCTCAACTCGCCAATTCTCAAGGAAGTCATCAAATTATCTGTCAAATATGTAAAAAAGTGATTTGTAAATAATAAATAATTAATTCTAACTTAACTTCCTTCGTTCTGCTAACTCGAGTTGCGTAACTCGAGTTCAAATCGAGTTATGTGAATTTCAACTCGAGTTAACTCGAGTCGTACTTATCCCGAGTTCGCCCATCACTAAAAAGTAGCCAGATGGCCCGATCATTTTAATTTACCCCAAAAAATTATCTCTGAAATCATGAATCTGGCGTTCTAATGAGCAAGGTATATGTGATGGCGAGCTATTGCTGGAGCGTTTTCAGTTAACACTTGTGTGTGTTATTTATTCAGAAGATCAATAGTCATGAAGAATGACCTTCCATTCTCGTTTCATAGCTGATGATCTATGTGATGTGATATCGTTTTTTCCCAGCCCCATTTAGTCGATTTTAAAATACCTACCTAAGTGACATTTAAAAAACACAAACACAACTCGAGTTAGTGCCTGACTCGAGTTGACTCGAGTTATCTTCCGAACTCGAGTTACTATCAAATAACCTTAAATAAAAATAAAACATGAGAAAAAGTTTTTTTTTTTTAATAAATAACTCGATCGAAAGCTACAAACGTAAAAGTCACTATTAGCTGCAACCAAAATGATTTGTTGTGATTGTGATAATTTGTGAAAGCTGCTGTATGTGTATAACTAGTTTTGTTGTTGATTATATTATATAATTGTTTAAAATAAGTCAGACTAAAATCAAAAATACAGATAATAATATGTGATTTATACTAAAAATAACCTCTATTATTTTATTCCTACCTACTTAATCTCATTTTATTTTCTTAGCTTGTATTATCCCACTCCTGGGCAAAGGCTCCCCCCATTCCTTTCATTTCCTTCGATGTTTTGCCTCAACTCGCCAATTCTCAAGGAAGTCATCAAATTATCTGTCAAATATGTAAAAAAGTGATTTGTAAATAATAAATAATTAATTCTAACTTAACTTCCTTCGTTCTGCTAACTCGAGTTGCGTAACTCGAGTTCAAATCGAGTTATGTGAATTTCAACTCGAGTTAACTCGAGTCGTACTTATCCCGAGTTCGCCCATCACTAAAAAGTAGCCAGATGGCCCGATCATTTTAATTTACCCCAAAAAATTATCTCTGAAATCATGAATCTGGCGTTCTAATGAGCAAGGTATATGTGATGGCGAGCTATTGCTGGAGCGTTTTCAGTTAACACTTGTGTGTGTTATTTATTCAGAAGATCAATAGTCATGAAGAATGACCTTCCATTCTCGTTTCATAGCTGATGATCTATGTGATGTGATATCGTTTTTTCCCAGCCCCATTTAGTCGATTTTAAAATACCTACCTAAGTGACATTTAAAAAAGATTGTTGCCGTTGTAGAAAAAGGTTTATTTTGCACTTAGTATTTTACACTACAGAATTTTGCCCGTTTCTGTGGGGATTATATTCTCGAATAAACTAGTATGTATAAATGGGATGTATATTTTTTTTATCAACGGAAATATCAATCTGTTTAACTTATTGGACAGTATTGTGGCGAAATTCTTGCCACATTTATCAGTAAAAAAAAAACATCAAATCAAATTGAAATTGGTCTCTGGATTGTGATATGCAGGGAATGTGTGTTGTATTCCTCCTTTTATTTAGTGCAAATTTTATTCGGTACAAACAAACAAACAAAAAAATCTTTCCTCTTTATAATATGAGTATAGATAGATGAAAACATAATCCGCCTGACAGTGGTGGAAACACTGTTTTTTTTGTCGTTTGCAATACTAAGCAAGCATCCAGGCTAGCAGAGTCTAGGGCTTATTATAGTGTTAACACACGTACGGATTTGGTCCGGCCGGAATAACTCCACCCACAAAATCTTGCTCGCTTACACAGGCTTGTGTGGAGCGAGATGGACTCAATTAATAATAATAATGTCCAGTGGACCACTCTACACACGCTCGGATATGGTCCGGGACTCCGGGCCGGACTTTCCCCGCCCACAAATCCGTGGTCCGGCCGGACCAAATTCGAACGTGTGTTAACACTATTACACTACACTGTATCCACTGCACTGTGGATCGGCAAATTTTGCCGGTCATCCATTGGGCCCCCTCTGTGGGGAGGCAAAAAATGCAGGTGTTCCCGCGCTACAAAATTATTCTGGTGAATGGTAGATTCCGTATGCGGGAGCGTGTTTCCGTGGCGGGGCAATAGACAAGGATGGTAGAAATGCATGCAAATAACCAGCAACACCGATCCTCGCTACTTGATGAATTTTTTTTTGCTTCGGACCTGTCAAAGCGCGTTCGCGGTGTTCCGACCGGTCGGCGATGGTTATATTTTCGAGTTTATGGTGAATTTAGTGCTGTGGGTGTTAAAATATCATGGAATAATAAGTGATGAAGTGTTTTTACTAGCGTGATTGTGTATGTGTCGTGAATTCCAGCAGAAATACGTATTTCAACGAACAAAGTCCTCTATTGTTCCAGCCATGACGACCGTTTTGCCGTAAGTCCTTTTTCGACATCTAATTTTGCCGTATTCTTATCAAACTGTCGTTATTTACATTAGTAGGTTAATTAACAACGCCACTAAAGCCACTAATTGAAGTGCTAACGCCGGTTCTTTGAATGAAGTCGAAAACAAAAACAATAACAAACAAAAAATCCACCATTTTTTTTTACGGCGGTCGGGTCAAGTATTTTGAAAATTTTTTTTTTCGTAAAATATGTGTGGGGAGGTTTATTTATTGATTGATTTATGTGAAATAGGGTATTCTTATGTAAATAAAAAAAAAACTTATTGAAATAATTTTTTATTTTTTTATTTCTAACTACCTCTGTACAAAAACTGTGCAAAATATTCCCTTTCGCTGACTTTACACAATTTTTGCAAATACATAACAAATCCAAACATGAAAAATCCATTTGAAATCTGATAGCTTAGTTCATTGACATTAAAACAACATAAGTTTCATGTATGGCTCCCATACAAAACTTTCGTGATAAATTAATAAAAGCCGCTCAATTGCCGCCCGGAAAGACCCCCGGAATGACCCGCCACAGTTAAGGATTTCGGGCGGTCGCGCGCTCCACAGTGCAGAGGGTATTCAGGGCAAATACATATTAAATAGTATGGACTGGAAATACCTACAACAAAACGTGCCTACCTAAACCTTAAAATGGCACTTAAAATGGCTGCCGACGCTATGGTTGTGTTAATCATGGGAAACACACATTAATAATACAAAAAGTAAACAACCATTTGACAGCAGGACTACCACGAACACAAACACAAAATTCGTCACACTATATGGCGAATGTAGCACGTAGAGTGCGCACAAGATAAGTCTGCGCGCGGCCAAAATCGGAATTAATCATTTGTCATTTTTGTCAGGTGTCATGAGAGTGCGTTGTATTCCGTGTTTTTATTCGTTTTCGAAGTAAATAATTGCCATCATTATGCCAAAAGTAATTTAAAGTGCTGGCAGAGATGTTTTCTTGAAGTGAACAAGACAATAACAGGCGTAGCGGTACCGTTTTATAAAGATAGAGCCCGCGTTGAATATTTGACAGTAAATTTTAGGGATGCCATTCTACTAAAATTTCCCTAAATTTTCGTACTAACGGTACCGCTTATTCAAAAAATATTGAAGAAGAAATAAAAAAAGAATTGTAATTGAAATGGACGGTATTAACCACTGCAGGACCATTGTTAGACCAAATTTAACAGTAGGTACTACTAGTATTCAATAAAAGATTTACAATAATTTCAAGCTTTTTCATCATATTTTATGCAAGTAGAAAAAACTAGTAATTAATTTAAGTTTCGAGTAATGAACAATGACAATTGATTAAATGAAGGAAAAAAGATCAGTTATGCTGGCAACATTAAGCACGCCGACGCCGCCGCGCACAGACTTATCTTGCGCACACCCTACAACTGTCACTACGTCATAATAAAATGTTGAGTGATGGGCGATTCTTTTCGAATAAGATATCGATCTTATTGCAATGTGACGAATTGATTCACTAAAAAATCGAGGTCTGATAGATCGATATCTCTCTATCTCATTTTTTTCGAATACGTATATGTCATGGACCAAGTGATTAATCAGGCCACTATGCCCGGGCATTATGAATCTAGTCAGGTCAAATCGGGCAATGTAATGAATACTGATTATTCTTCTTCTTTGCGTGTGCGAATGTGACCACCTCTGGTGTCAGAGTTAATTAATTCGCCTCTGGGAACCCCGCAGGCCTCCGACTTGGCTATTTCAGACTTACATTAACTATATTAGTCCAGGTTTCCTCAAGATCTTTTCCTTCACCGGTGCCTGTGATGTCCAAGATATAATTAGAAAGTACTGAATTTTAAAAAGTTACATTGTTACTTTCACGGATTTGAACCCACGACATCAAACACGAGAGGCGAGGTCTCCGGACGTCCGTAGGGTGCTGCGGAACCTCGACGTGAGAAAGGCTAGCGGCCCTGACGGAATACCAACAGTGGTTCTTAGAACCTGTGCGCCTGAACTGTCTCCGATCATGACACGCCTATTCCGCCTTTCTTATGAGACTGGAAAAGTGCCGAATGCATGGAAGCAAGCTAACGGACAGCCCGTGCCCAAGAAGGGTAGTAGTCTGTAGTCGACCTGACCCGGCCAACTACAGACCCATCTCTGTCCGTCCATACTATGTAAGGGTATGGAGCGTGTACTTAACACGAACCTCCTGGCATACATATAAACTGACGAGATCCTTAGTGACCATCAATACGGCTTCCACCGAAATCGGTCTATTGGGGAGTAGTAGTAGTAGTAGTAGTAGGGACTCCCTTTTCCGCACTTAGACTCCCATTTGGTCCGTTGTGCGTGGGGGCTGTACTGGCTAACATAGCCAGCCTAGCTCCGTCCAAAAGCACAGAAGCTTCCTGGGAGCTTCACAGGCTTCTCGGAGCGACCTCACTGTTCCGAGGATTTCTTCGCGTTGAGATGCCACGGCCTCGCATTCCAGGATTACGTGGGCGGCTGATTCTTCGGCGTTAAAACAGCCCCTGCAAAGTGGGCTGTCCGTGGCGCCTATGTTGAATAAATGTTTGTTAAGAAGGGTGTGGCCCGTTATTGTCCCTATAATTATTTTGAGGTTATTTCTACTTAGGCTGAGGAGTTTTTTAGTTAGACGCGGGTGTACATTCGGCAAAGCCATTTTCGACTGTCTACAGTCTGTTGCCCGTGTCCATCTGTTATTGTGTAGCTCTGTTGATCTTTGGCGAATCCACGTACGAAATTGCGAGAAGGGCAAGGGGATAAGCGGGTACGGGCCTAGCACTACCATCTCGGAGCCCCTCTTCGCAAGCTCGTCTGCGGCATCATTGCCTAGAGATCCACTATGCCCCCTGATCCACTGGAGGGTGATTCGATTGGATTTCGATATACTCTCCAGGGCGAGGTGGCATTCAAAGATAAGTTTATTATTGGTGATTTTATTTTCTAAAGCCTTGAGCACGGCCAGACTATCAGATAGGAAACTGATACCATAGTCCTGGATGCCTAAGCGCTTTACGGTTTTTGCAGCTTGTGTTAAGGCGACACATTCACATTGAAATATCGAGCTGTGTGTGCCTAGCGGTATGTGAAAGTTAATGTTGAGGTCAAGGGAGTGTACGCCCGCACCTGAGCCGTTACTAGTTTTCGAGCCATCTGTGTAAATTCGTACTTCATTGGCTCCTGACTGATCCCTTTCTTCCTCTATTGTTTGTATGTTATAGGTTTTGTTGAACATAGGTTGTTTTTGAATTCTGTCACACGGGGCAGCGATGAGAGGCTGATACTCAATCGCCCGGTCCAGGATTTTAGCGTGTGGACTGGTGAGGTTTTTGCCCCATATACCTAGATGCATTAGCCTGATGGCGGCAAGCGCCGCCTCTTGCTGTATGTATAGGTCCAGGGGTGTTAATTGTAGGGCTATCTCCATGGCTGCCGTTGGGGTGGTTCTCATGCAGCCAATGATAGCTGAACAGGCCTGTCGTTGGAACCGTTGGAGTCGGGCGATGGTGGTCGAGAGTTCTGTTCTCGTCCACCAAACCAGAGCGCCATAAGCCAACATTGGCCTGATCACCGCTGTGTATAGCCATAGAGTAATCTTTGGAGAGAGCCCCCACGTTTTACCTAACATTTTTTTACACTGGTAGAGTGCAATTGTGCATTTGTTGAGTTTGTAGTCAAGATGCTTGTTCCAGAGCAATTTGCTATCGAGGATCACCCCCAAGTACTTGACCTCTTCTTTTAGTGTTAAATCTGTGTTAAAAAGTTTTGGGAGCCTATGTGGTCCAAAACTACGTTTGTTAGTGAACATTATTAGTTCCGTTTTTGAGGGGTTAACCGATAGTTCGTGCTTTGTGCACCAGTTCTCAATTATTTTGAAGGCTCTTTTCATGAGATCACAAAAGATGCCCTCAAATTGCCCCGAAATTAGAATTGCTATGTCATCTGCGTAACCTACCGAGAAAAGACTGCTGGCGTTGAGCTCTGCAATGAGCTCATTTACGACCAAATTCCACAGAAGTGGTGACAGCACCCCACCTTGTGGGCAGCCCCTACTCACGATCCCTCGTGTGGTAGTGTTCACAGTGAATTGAATAGCACGGTTTTTTAGCATGTTGTTAATCCATTCAACGAGCGTCGGTGCAGCACCGTGCATGACGAGTGCTTGCCCGATGCTGGTGAAATTAGTTTTATCAAAAGCGCCTTCAATATCAATGAAGGCGGCTAAAGTTGGATTTTTGTTTTTGAGAGCGCTTCCCACGCGTGAGACTACACTGTGGAGTGCTGATTCAGTTGATTTGCCTGCACAGTAGGCATGTTGGTTGGGGTGCAAGGGTTTATGTACCGAAATCTGGTTTCTGATCCTTACGTCCCCCAGCCTCTCCAATGTCTTCAAAAGGAACGAGGAGAGGCTTATGGGTCTAAAAGATTTAGGCTGGGTGTAGTCACCCTTACCTGGTTTCGGAATAAAGATTATTTTTACTTCGCGCCATTTCAAGGGGATGTAGCGGTGGGCCAGACTGGCTCGAAATACTTTGACGAGGTATTCAGCCAGCAGACCGCCGCTCCACCTGAGCAGTGCTGGAAAGATTCCATCCATACCCGCTGCCTTGAAAGGTAGGAAGGTGTTGATTGCCCACGTTATTTTATCTTTGTCAATTACTTCCAGCGCCTCCTCCCAATCCAGGCTATTCGTGGCTCTTCCCCTGTACGGTTCCCAGCTTTGCTGGGTGGCGATCTGGCAGCCCGGGAAGTGCGTTGTTAGAAGTAATTCACTTGTTTCTGCATCGTTTATTGTAAAGGTATTGTCTGGTTTTTTCAGGCATCCTATAGAAAGGTCAGTCTCTTGAGCAAGACAGGTTTTGACCCTTAGTGCCTGGTTGTTATTTTCAATGTTAGTGCAAAAACGCCTCCAACTGGTCTTTCCCCGGAGGCGTATTAGTTTTTTATATGTTTTGCGTTTTGTTGTGTAACGGTCCCAGTCTTCTGGCGACCGCGTGTTCCTAGCTCTATTGAATAGCCTTCTCAGCTTGTGCCGGTGTCGTTCCAGTTCGGAGCTCCACCAGGACTGCCTCACACCCTGTCTTGGTATGGTTAGGGGACACGACTGTTCATAGCTAGATAGAAGGATGGTTGTGATGTTGTTTACGTATTCGTCTAAGTTGGTTACTGGTATTTCAGCCGGAATAGAGGGCAACTTACCAAGTTCAGTTTCGATAAGTCTCACAAATTTGGATCTATCTGTGTTGCGAGGAACCCTTCTCGGCTGTGGTTTGGTTATGTTGAAGTTAATGGTATATCGGATCCACCTATGGTCTGAACATGACAACTCATTGGACACATGCCAGTCCTGGATGGAGCCGGAGATACCTAATGTTGCTAATGTTAGGTCTATGATTGTTTGGGATCTTGCGTTTATAAAGGTAGGTTCCGAGCCCTTGTTGAGTAGTACAAGATTATTGCTAAGAATAAAGTCAAGCATTTCCTCACCTCGGTTGTTGGTTTTGACGTTGCCCCAGAGCGTGTGGTGCGCATTGGAGTCTGTCGCGATGATGAATTCAAGTTTCTCCTTTTCACAGTACTTCACCAGTGAGTCGAGCTCTGGTAGAGGCACGTCACCATCGCCTGGCAGGTATGCCGAGGCTAGTACTATGTCCGGAAGTTTCTGCTCTGTTCTAAAAAGCCTGGTTGCTGTCAGGTCCCTTGAACAGAATTCGTTGATTAATAAGTTAGGTACATGTTTTGGGACAAAGATGCAGGCGCGTGGGTTACTGACGGAGGTTTCAAGCAGCAACTTACCTCCGATGTTGCCAAGGCCACATACTCTGCCACCCCTGATCCACGGCTCTTGGATGAGGGCGATGGTTTTCTGTTGTTGGTTCTCCAGCACTCTGCGCGGTCTATTGGGGGTCTTCTAGCGTATGCCATTCACCACCAACGTTGCCATCGAGAACCACGGGGAAGCGCTTGCCGTCTCCCTCGACATCTCGAAAGCTTTTGATAGAGTTTGGCATGAAAGCCTTATTAGTAAGCGTCTTTCCGCAGACTTCGTGAGAGATCGGTCCATTCGAGTGGTTATAGATGGCTGCTCATCGGACCAATTGGTTATTAATGCAGGGGTCCCTCAAGGGTCGGTACTCTCAGTAACATTATTCCTGCTGTAGATTAACTAAGCTAATACTGTTGCTGAGAGATACTTGTCCAACGCACGGGCTACCCGGCCGCAGATCCGGTCTCTCCGTGAGGCCATGGTGGATCGTTTGAACCTGTCCTTGCAGGCAGTCTCCGAATGGGGCGATGCCAATCTGGTAAGATTTAAGCGGCTAAAACCCAGGCATGTCTTTTTTCAGCTAATAAGGGCCAATTTCACCCGCTTCCAACTTTCCGTGATGTAACCATGACAATAACGGATCATCTTGAGCTTCTTGGCGTTACGTTGACATCGACTCTCAATTTTTGGCCTTAAATTGAGGCAAAGGCACAGTTGGCTGCCAAAAAGTTGGGGATCCTTGCAAAGGTGAGAAGGTACTTCACGCCGGAACAGCTCCTCAATTTGTATCAAGCGCAAGTTCGATCATGCATGGAATACTGTTCTCATCTCTGGGACGGATCTGCCAAATACCAGCCCGACGCACTGGAGTCGAAAGAAAAGCGAGCCAAGAGGCTCATTGGTGATGAGGCACTGGTCAAGTCAAAGCTCCAGAGCCTCAAGGCTCACGAACACCGTTGCCAAATTGCCAGCTTGTCAGTTTTTTATCGGTTACATTTCGGGGAGTGTGCGTTGCAGTTGCTAATTCCACCTAGCCCGTATCATCATCGGACTATCAGAAGTACGGCGATGCGCCATCGGTACATGGTGGACATTCCACCCATACGAGCAAAACGGTTTTGGAAACACTTATAATATGGGTACAACTAAGGAGTGGAATTCCTTGCCGGAGTCTGTGTTTCCCGACAGCTACAATCTAAGAGTCTTTAAGTCAAGAGTGAATAGGTAATTTCTAGACAAGCGTGTCTCACCGTCGACCACATCATCGCTTACCAACAGGAGAGATAGTGATCAAGCGCAAGCCTATTAAATATATATATATATAGTGAAAATATTCAGCTTGAAATGTTTCGCATTAAGAAGATTTTTGAACAAAAAACTAAACATGTAATCAACGGCTTGTTACCCGACCAAATTCGAATGACTACGAAAAGCGACGGATTCATACATATCGATGACCTTCTTAAATATCTCGAAAACCTGATGACGCACCAATTATATTTTCAGCACACATTCTTGCACAACTATAAGCTCTCTGCCCATGCACAAAATTTCTCACTCCGATCATTCGTATAGAATTTTCCTGCTGGAACAGCGTTACTCCAGCAGGAATAGTTTCTTTTTCAAAAACGACGACACGCACAATTTTTTTATGTGGCACACATTCACAGCAGATTACGCACTAATTATACGTTCCACTAATATCACTCTAGGAGCCACTTTCCTGTTGGCGTAATGTACACTGTTTTGTAAGAGGTTACAAAAATTTACTAATTTTGTTGGTCTCAAAAAAGTAATAATAATGTAACCTAATGAAACTTCACATACTTGTAGGTACTTACGTTTGCGTATATTATGCTCTATACCTTTATGAGGTAACATTTTTCATTCAACACCATTCAGATAAGAAGAACGAAAGAAAACAGAAAAACGTAAGAAAACCTTAGGCTTAGTCCAGCCTCAGTTGTGTCCTTCCTATTGGAAATAAACAACATTACCGACTGAGTTATAATAACACGACAGATCGACAGACAGTGTGGCGAGGCGGTGCGTCAAACAAAAACCCCTATTTAGTAAAGTTTAGGTACCGCTACCGAAACATTTATAAAGGTTATAGTACTTCTACCAAAATATACCGGTATGCATTTCCAACCTCAAAATTCCGCTACTGAAAAAATAACGATATCAAAATATTTCGGTGACCCTTATTTAACGGTATGACGTCATACCGAAATTTAAAGGTACCTTAATTTTTGGGTAATTCAGTCCCTCAAACGTGCCGTCCTTCACAATAAATCTCCTGTAGTTATTCGTCATGATAACTATATCCATAACTACACAGACAAAACCTTCGGTTTACCCAAAGAGGTCACCGAAACGCAGCCAGGCTACGGACGCTGATTGGTCTACGTCTGATCCACGTAGGGCTCGGAAAAAGGGTCAGTGAAGATCCTTACTCTGCCATACCTCCCTGCGATCGTTAGTGGCACTACAGGCTTGCGCCAGTTATCATTCACCTAGGAGAGTATGAAGTCTCCGCTATTATTATTAATTATTGTTTTAACAACAATACCAAAGTATCAGGTATAAAAGAAGACATTTATATTCTAAATTTATTTGTTACCTAAAAACTTAAGAAAATATAATAGTTTGTTGGGATCCGATTTTCTAGGGTGAAATATCATGCAGCATTGCTACATATAGATCTAAAAATCGATACTTCGTTTAATCGATCTCAGATCGACATCCCTATTGGGATCATTGGGATCGGGGAACTGGAGGGAGGGAAGGGAAAGTGAGTGAATGAACTAATGAAGTTTTTATCGTTGACGGAACGGACAGGGATTTAGGGGAATTAGGTGATTCTTCTGTCAAATTTAAGTGATGGGCCAACTCGGGATAAGTACGACTCGAGTTAACTCGAGTTGAACTCGAGTTACGCAACTCGAGTTAGCAGAACGAAGGAGGTTAAGTTAGAATTAATTATTTATTAGTTACAAATCAGTTTTTTACATATTTCACAGATAATTGGATGACTTCCTTGAGAATTGGCGAGATGAGGCAAAACATTGAAGGAAGTGAAAGGAATGGGGAAAGCCTTTGCCCAGGAGTGGGATAATACAGGCTAAGAAAATAAAATAAGATTAAATAGGTAGGATGAAAATAATAGAGGTTATTTTTAGTATAAATCACATATTTGTATTTTTGATTTTAGTCTGACTTATTTTAAACAATTATAAGTACATAATATAATCAACAACAAAACTAGTTATACTTATTGTACAGCAATACTAGTTGTACAGCAGCTTTCACAAATAATCACAATCACAACAAATCATTATGGTTGCAGCTAATAGTGACTTTTACATTTGTAGCTTTCGATCGAGTTATTTATAAAAAAAAAAACTCATGTTTATTTTTTTATTTTAGGTTTTTTGATAGTAACTCGAGTTCGGAAGATTACTCGAGACAACTCGAGTCAGGCACAACTCGACTTAACTCGAGATAGTAACTCGATTTGCACATCTCTATTTATTAACCTGGAAAGCTACGAGAATTTTGAAATATTCTACAAAGTAGTTAAAATATAACTAAAATACCAGAAATAAACTGTAAGTAGTTAATAAATAAAAATAAAAAGAATTGTCATCTTAGAATATTATTATGTTCACGTTTTATAACCAACAAAAGTCAGGTTTTCGTTTCGTGGTTGCATTTCTGCTATCGTCATTTGATTTCGTACTCAGTATTTGCGTTCAGCTTTTTTATTTGAACTTTCAATTTAGGAGGTACATATATAATTACTAACCATGATAAACTATACCAAAATAATTCTGTTCTGATTACAATCTACAGAACACACAAAACATCATAAAACAAGGAATGTAAATTAGTAAAGGAGGAAATGTCCCATAGTGATCATTAATAATTCATTAAAATGCATTAGAAACATAGATTTTTCAAGAAATTTAAGCAATAAATGCACTTTGATTGCTAACAGAACAATATCACTTTATGTTGTTTGTTATTTTTGTTATAAATCTGAATGTTAAATCTGTCTGTACCCCTCACTCCGAACAATTGGTTTGGAGTGTGGGGTACAGACTACAGCTGGTATTAAAATTATTTTAATGAATATTTCACAGATGCCTGTAGCTGACGAAATTCAGTCCTCATGGGCTGATGAGGTTGAGATTGATCAGGGAGCTCTGCCACCACCATCTGAAGTGGTTGAAAATGGATTGAAGATCGTAACGGAATACAAATATGACAATGACAACAAGAAAGTCAAGATTGTCCGGACTTACAAAATAGAAAAACGTGTTGTATCAAAGGTATGTACCATTGTTTATCAACTCTCAATTTATATTGGAATTTTTTAGAAGAATAGAGCTGCTTATGAAAGCTGCATTTAATATTGATACTTATGTTTTATTTATCACACTGCATTTGAACATGTTATCATTATAATGTTTGATAAATCTAACTTGATAATGCAAGTTCCTCCATGTGTATGTAAACCAAGCGTGCCACTTTTTCACACACAATTAAAAACAAATTTACTTACCAATGAAAGTAAACATTTCCAATGCCTCGGCCAACTTTTTCTATACAGTAAATATGGCATAAAAAGGCATTTTTATACATTTCGGTGTATTTCCAGTGCGGATAATGCTAAATGAAAAACTCAAAGTACGATCATTGATCATAATTTTACTCTGTTTTTTGACACGAGAAGTACCTGCAATCGCGTCATCTAGTTAGATTTATATCCATGGGTATCTAATTCAATAGCTGCCATAAGGCAAAGTTGTAATTTTGTCACGAATCGGTGTATTTTATTGTATGCTAGATAATTTGACTTATATCAGTAGATAAATATGGCATGTGTTGCACTTTACATCATTTCTTGTTTTGAAATAATATCTTTAGCAGATGTTAGACATTAACTTGTACTCCTTTTATAATACCAACATAATATTTTCTGTTTCCTATAATGTGTAATAATTTTAGGACATTGCCAAGCGTAAAACTTGGAGTAAATTTGGTGACTCTGCCAATGATAAACCTGGTCCAAATCCAGCTACAACCAACGTTGCTGAAGATGTCTACATGCAGTTCATTACAAGCAAGGAAGAAAGCCAGCGCCCTGATGATGGAGAGCTGGATGGTCTCAAGGTAAAAACTCGATGCATATTTTTACTCCTCAAGTTAATGAATAGTAATGTATAGTAATTGTATTTTGTTAAAACTATTAGCTTTTTCCCTGCAACCTATCCTGTTAGAACTCTGTATCTTTGGAATAGCCTTTGATATTAATTAATAATAAAGCTTTCTAACAGTAAAAGATTTTAAAGTTATTGCCATAGGTTACCATTTACAAACTAACAATTTTACCTTTTTACTATTATCATAGAAGATCAGAAATACATATCCATTATGACCTGCACTAAAGCTGTGATCAGCTGACTTAAATGAATACTTTAAGTGACTAATAATCCTGTATTGTTTCAGCCCCAAACCAGCAGTGTGATCTTCAAGTGCAGAACCTGCCAGGGAGACCATTGGACCACCAGCTGTCCCTTCAAGCACACCCAAATGGCTCAGACTAAAGCTAATGAAGCTGCCAAGGCAGGTGGCATGGGTAAGTTTAGGGATATCAAATGGATACATAATATTAATTCACCTATTACCCATATTTATAAAATCCTCAATATAGTTTAGTGATTGCTTAGATATAGAATTTTCTGTAAAGAATTTGATTAAAGAATATGTTTGATTTTTTTATGACATAGGTAATTTACTCCAACAATTATCTATCTATATCCAGAAAATGAATCTAATTTATGCCACTCATTCTGTAATTAACATGGCCCGCAATCCGCAACTATCTAAAAGATATTCATTGACTCGAAAAGAAGGTCATAAGGCTAATAAAATCATCATCACCAGCCTATGGTAGTCCACTGCTGGACATAGACCTCTGCACGCCATTTGTTTCGATCTTCGCCAACTGTCATCCAGCTGCTACAAGCCACCCTGTGAATATCGTCGCTCCACCTAGCCTATGTTGTCGGGTGGCCATTATCTTCGTAATTATTTGCCATTTTCTATAGTTAATATGTCCACACAGCTGCTCCCGCCGAACGCTGGTGAACATCTTTTCCTGAAAGTTGAATTACATCATACTAATATTCTTCTTGGGGTTTACTACTGCCCTTTTCTTCGGATTAA
Organism: Orthosia incerta; assembly: GCA_948252205.1. NCBI lineage: Eukaryota > Metazoa > Arthropoda > Insecta > Lepidoptera > Noctuidae > Orthosia > Orthosia incerta. The sequence goes on along the minus strand of OX411746.1, from coordinate 16,995,852 downwards.
TTTCTTTACTTATTTCTAACGTCTTTTAGAAGATTTAATTCCCTTTTACAGTCACAGTATCATAATGGGCGACTTTAATACATGTCTTCTTAAAAAAGATTCCCGTTCTGCTTCTCTTCGTCTTATTATTGAACTAGCTGTCCCACGCGGCTTCGCTCCCGTCAACTGGCTACGTACCTACCCTATCCTACCTACCCTACCCTACACATACCCTACACCTACGCTACACCTACCCTACACCAATCCTACACCTACCCTACACCCACCCTAAACCTACCCTACACCTACCCTACTCCTACCCTACACCTAACCTACATACATGATTGCATAACTGAAACCGTTTACGCAGCGCACGCAACGGAAGCCCTCAAAAAGTAATGTTCTTTCCCGTTTTTGAAACATTTTTCATTTATGCTCCGCTCCTATTGGTCGTAGCGTGATGTTATATAGCCTATAACCTTCCTCGATAAATGGACTATCTAAAACATAAATATTTTTTCAATTCCAACCAATAGTTCCTGAGATTACCCCCTACATACAAACTTAAAAATTTTACCTCTTTATAATATTAGTATATATCTACCAATCTATCTATTCTTGATCTTAGTGCCACTCACCCTTTTCCTAACTCTGTGCCTTCGCTTCTTGATCTTATTTTCGTCTCGACCTTCGATCGCGTCGCTAAACATAGTCAATGTTCAGCTGTCGCCTTTTCTTATCATGGTCCACTTCCTATAAAATTCGACCTCCTAAGAATAAGTTCAAAACTCTTCTGCTTCGCAATTTTGATGGTATTGACATTGATCGTCTTCTAGAGGATGCCAGTAACATCGACTGGACACCGCTGGTCACATCCTTGTCCGTCGACGAACAAGTTGCAATCTTGACATCGACCCTCATTCAGCTTTACGACCCACATGCACCTATTAGAGCTGAGAGTTAGCATCTGCCAGCGTCTTGGTTGACTAGCGAAATTAAAGTTTTACTAAGCAAAAAGGCAGCTGTAAAGTTTAAGCTTAAAATTCGGGCCAATGTGACGTCATTGGACCGAATTTTAAGACAGGGAAAAAAAGGTCTCAATTAGAAACCACTGAAGGTGTGTAGAATCGCACAACGCCAAAATATCCAAAACTGTGATCCAGCCAAGGTCTGAAAATTTCTCAAATCATTAGGTATCGGAAAGAAGTATCAAATCAAATAATTGATTTGCATAATACAGGTTTCATGACACGATTCCTATAGACTTGGACTTCAATTTACTTAACAGTCATTTTTCTACTTCGGCCTTATTGGATAGGGCCACTAAAACTACTACGATTATTTATCTTTCAAATCTTCCGATACTTGATTATTCCCCTTTTGTCTTAAGTCATTCACTGCTTGTGATGTTAAAAGGAGTATTATTTCGATTACATCCAACGCTGTTGGTAGTGACTGTGTCAGCCTTAAGATGATCATCCCCATCCTTGTCTTCAAACCTGGAAATATGTCTGACTCCGTCTAATTGAAGAAATGGTTGTTGCAAGCAATTCTTCAATGTAAAGCAATGGAACCAACATTACGCCGAAGGGAATTCTTTCGTGAAACGCACTTTACCTGTGTAGGATTTCAAAAGGTCGTTTAACTAGCAATTGTCGAAACGGGCTAACTTTGTGCATCCACCTTAACCGAACTACAGAGAACAAGTCACAAAAAAAAACAATATAAGTAGTTCTCTCGTCGTCTAAAGTTGATAAGAATCCACTTTTTAATATTACATTCATAGTTCTATTAAAGTTCAGTCGGCTCTCAGTCTATATCTTCAATAAAATATTTTGAGCGCAAGTTAAAATGACTTCTAATGGTATGCTTACTAAGTGCAAACTTGGTTGCAATAATGTAGCGCACGGAATGGCAACGCCGCGCCGCTCCGTACCTCCTCCGAAGTAATAATTTGATATTTTTGGCGCGGAAACTATATTTTTGTTTACTACGTGGAAACTACAAGAACTAGAGATTTGAAATTTTTCTGCCTGTGGCAGCTATTATTTCTTATGTTTAAAGCTATAATACATAATCATATCTTCTTTCGTTCGGAAGATATGACATGAGCAGCTGGGGTGCCGTCACTCCAGCTTACACATATTTGTCGGTTTAATAACTTATAGAGTATTTTGACCAGAGGTCTGAAAATTTTTCTGCCAATGACTGCTATTCTGCCTTAATTTTTGAGCTATGGTACATAATCATATCTTCTTTTGTTCGGAAGATATGACATGGCAGCTGGGGTGACGTCACTCCAGCTTACACACACGTTTTTTTTTATCATAGTTTCATCACTTTTTAAGTATTATCGTTCAGTTCTTTCCTTCCATGTGCAGCTATTATGCCCTAACCTCACTGGTTTGCCTGTATTGAATGAGGAAGCTGGGGTCACGTCACTCCAGCTAACACATACTAAACGACTCATATTAACGAAGTTTTTCTGGCACCTAAATTAAGACTAGGAACTTTGATTGCTGCTATTATGCCTTTATTATTGGAATAGATAGAATTTTTCTATCACATATGAGGAAGCTGGAGTTATGCACATTTGACTTTGATATTTTGCTTGGCCTATCCTCCTCTATCCTCTTTTAACATATCTCCTCTGGTTGTTGACTGGTTTCATAATTATCTGTTTGGCCGCCGGCAGCGTATTTGCACTGATGAATCTTTCTCTTCTTGGTGTCACAGCTCTGCTGGTGTGCCGCAGGGTGGCGTTCTCTTCTCTTCGCTCTCTTTATTAATGCTATCACACAACGACTTTTCTTTCTACTACCTATATGCTAAAGATCTCCATATTTACACCCAAGCCCCTCTTGGAGAGTTACTTGATGCCATAGAGACTATTAATAAAGACCTGGCTTGAATAGGTGACTGGAACTCTGAATTTGGGCTAAATATCAATCCAACGAAGACTCAAGTGACTGTAGTTGGTAGTTCTCGGACTGTCTCTAAGATTGATTGGTCGACACTTCTCCAGCAGCCTAATTGCGTAAGTGAATTCTCCAAAGCAAACGAGTCGATTCCTTCAAAGAATCAGAATCATTTCTTTCAACTTTTTCGGTATTGCGAAACTAATTTGGAAAAAGTACAAACATCCTCCTTTGAGTTGAAGTTCATCTACTGCGTTATGTTTCATCAAACTCGAACATTACACAATACCAATAGTGAAATTTTATATCGATTCTTCCGCTTTCGTTCGCTCTTTACTCCTTTGAGTTGAAGTTCATCTACTGCGTTATGTTTCATCAAACTCGAACATTACACAATACCAATAGTGAAATTTTATATCGATTCTTCCGCTTTCGTTCGCTCTTTACAATAAATTTACGTCAAAATATTGGTAATGGAAAGGAGCATAACCTTTCCGTTTCAGAGTGTAATATGCAATACGTAAAGTCGTTTTTGGGAAAGAATCGACTTGTTTGCTTTGGAGAATTCACTTACGCAATTAGGCTGCAGGTTTCCTTTAACAACACCAGTATTCCTATAACTCACACTGTGAAGAACTTGGGGATTTATATCGACAGCACTCTTTTCTGGACCAAACAATTGCAGGAAGTCAGTCGTAAACTGTTTGCATCACTAAAATTGCAATTTTAGTGATGCAAACACTCTCTTCTTCTTCCTATCCTGGACTATGCTAATAACAGCTATCTTGATCTCACCCAAGACCAATTGGACAAGCTTGAGCGACTTCAAAATCTCTGTATCAGGTTCATATTTGGCTTGCGCAAGCATGGTCACGTTTCTGAATTCCGTATTAAGCTCAAATGGTTTCTATTCACCTTCGCCGGATTGCCCACATACTTTTTGCTTTATAATGTGCTCTTCAATCCTCTTACTTCTTTTTATCTTAAAGAATGCTTTCAGTTCCTCTGTGACACACATTCTAGGTCCTTGAGATCATCGGAGAATCTAAAATTGAGTATTCGTATGCATTCCACTTCCTTCTTTGACAATTTTTTTACGATTCAAGCAGCTCGGTTGTGGAATGTAATTACCTATTAAAATAAGACATGCTCAAACACTGCCAACATTTAAGAAAATGGTAATTCCTTCAATGGATTTTCCTTTCTCTGTTATATATTTGATATTTATTAGTCTATTATGTAGTATTGTATATATGCATTTTATTTTATAAGGTATGTGTAAGTAATATTTTTTATGATATTTGTTACACTGACAGCCCTAAATTCATCTCCTCTGGTTCAGTCCATCAAAAGGTTGTCTGTAAGAGATTGCCTAGTGCGATTGTACACTTGTTTTTGTAAATGTTTGTCCTGTATGTTTTTGTGGTGTACAATATAGTATATAATAATAATAAATTTACCAATTCGCGGTCTCCACTCAAGCACACGTCTACCCCAACGGACATCGGTTCTACGACCAATATGACCAGCCCATAAAATAATACCATCTTATTCACAGATTCGAAAGCCACGCCGACCAACAAATATGTGGCGCCATACTTGCGCGAGGGAGGCGGTGGACGCGGAACCGGACGCGAGCCGCCTGGCGCGCGCCGCGACGACGTGGCGGCCATCCGTATCTCCAACCTCAGCAACTTCGCTGTCGAGGCTGACCTTGACGATCTTGTCAAGGGCTTCGGTCCCGTTCAGAAGCTGTACCTCGCTAAGGAGAAGGTATGTTACAGGATTTATTTACCTCACGATTTTGAGTTACTTTTTCTAATTTTATCTGCAACCAGTTTCTACCATGATGACGGTTTTATGGCCTGTTTGCTCTAACACTAGCCCCCGGTTTCTCAACACTCGATTATCGGGCTGTTAACGTAATCGACGAATAATCGTCATCTGCTGTGATTGGCTGTTGAAAATTCATTCAACCAATGTAAGCGTAGTGGCAGATAACGCGTGCTTGCCTAGGTCGCCTAGATGAATGCTTAATTTTATTTCTCTGTTGGGCTTTCATGTGCAAAATGCTCATGCATACTGCACTACCACGGGGAGATAGTGCAGTTATGTGGGACTCTAACCCACTAAAACTCCACGGTGTCCTCCAGTGCCGCTTATGGCGGGAACACGGGCACGCGTTAGCACTCACCGCGAACCCGCCGCGGCTGTTCGTCACCGGACCCTCCTCGGGGGATTACCCCCCCATCACTGGCGCACCAGAACATACTGTACGGTGGCGACCCCGTCTAGGCCGCGGAAGGTAGGGAGAGCGGCGCACCGCAATACCGGCACTCCTCTCCCGCCGCGTCCTCCGACTCTCAGCCGCGATATCGTATGGGACCTGGGAATCTCCATAAGACATCGCGGCCCGCCTCAGTTGCGATGTCGCCTGTTACCAAGCGGCACCGCAACCTACTAGTTGGCCGCTACGTCGTCGGCTTAATCGGCAAAAGCCCTGACGAGCGGCCCCTCCTCGGGTTCCTCTTCGCTTCACCGTGGGTGACCCACGGTTTCTGAGCCCCCCCGCCTCGACAAAGCGGGAACCCACCGGGGGGGATTTAGGTACAACCTGCAGCCGTATTGCGCAAAATACGACAACGCAAAGAGTTTGACCGCTATCCAATCACATGTGAGATGAATACGCGATGTGGATTTCCGTCTGTGTGATTGGTCGATTGGATAGTGGCCAAACTCTTTGCTTTGCCGTATTCACTTACGCAATACGGCTGCTGTTATTGGCGAAAACGGGTATTACGTACACATGACGTAACGCACGCCTAGACATCAAGTTAAACACTCATTCCCAAGTGCAAGCTTGGAATGATGAAGGACACGTCTGTATAAATTTGCGGCCGTTCTGAATAACCTACATATTGATCTATAAAATAGGCCTATTGGGGATAGGATTAGCGACTGACTCATGCTTTATAAACGACTTTATGTATAAAATGTATAATAAATAAGCACCATTTTGAAAAATAAAACAACTATTTTGTTTCAGAGCACTGGTCACTGCAAAGGATTTGCGTATGTTCACTTTAAATTCCGTGCTGATGCTGCTAAAGCTATCCAGACATTGAATGGGCATGGTTACGATCACTTGATCCTCAATGTGGAATGGTCAAAGCCCCCTCAGAACAATTAATTATGTAACATCACCATTAAATTTCCATATTGTATACTTGTAATAAAATTTATTAAAAAAATGTTGTAATTTTATTCATCTTCTTTTCGAGTCGATAGGAAACTCTTTATATTTTTTGGGCCCAGTAGGTAGTCAATTTTTTTCATTTTAACAATTAATTATATTGACTGGAAAACATTTAGAAAATGTTTTAATAGGCAATATCTATCACAACAGAAATACATTGCTTTCACAGCATCAAAACTACTTGGGTGACACTAGAAGAACTGCACGCTAACAGCACGCCGCGCTGATTGCAAACAGACTGCAGTCGGTTGACTTTCGATGTAGTTATCTCAGCTTTGCATCTGGTGTGTAGTTCATGAGGATAGATGGACTTCCTCTTCCGCACATACTTAGACTCCCATTTGGTCCGTTGCGCATGCAGGCCGCCTCTCAGTGAGAGGAAATGGGCCGTAATCCACCACGCGGGTCCAGTGCAGGGTTGGTGGCTGACAGATGTCTTCGAATTTTTGGTTCTACTAAGACATGCCGGTTTCATCACCATGTATTCCTTCACCGTTCTGAGACGAGTGGTAATGAAATTATTTAGGTACACAAAGCACAAAGTGCCTTCCTGTGTTCGTTACCACTGGGCCACCACTGCTCTGCATGTAGTTCATATGCAATTAGTCTGTTCAGACCACTGTGACGCCGACGGCACCGCACCAACGGTATTGCTCTTGCCAATCATCTTGGCCGCGCTGAAGTTGGCTTTTCGGCGCGCAAGGCACGGATCGACGCTGTTTTTGTAGATTTACTAATGCGCAACATGTCGCCATCCAGGGCGGCCAATTAGTTTGGCGAGAACTATCTATATCTATCTATCATCGTGCACAAAGCATCAAAATCCTAGATTTACCTGCAAAGTACATAAATATTAGGCTATAGGTACAATAACATCAAGGCCATAGCGACGGTAGTTAGCCACCGCCTGTTATGGGAGACTCCCAGCATAAAAGCACAGCCTGCACTTTGTTTGGTACATGGTTCTGTTCTGCTTGAAGTAGTTAGGTTTTGCCAGTTGGAGACTTAGTAAAGTTTGCAACAGTTTTAGTGTTATATTAGAACAAATGTAGGTTACTTCAGTTTTACCAGGCTTTCACAATGTTTCCACTGCATTAATTAGATAAATAGAAGCAGAATGAACTTTGACAAACAATAAACCATTCTAACATTCCAGGATTAATTGGTTTTAAATGGAATAATATTAAAATGAAAATGCATAAATTAAATTAATAAATTTAATATTTTATTCGAAGCACTAAGTGCAAGTTGAAAGACTAGACAGACTTTGAAAGATAATACAACATCAACATGCTATAAGGTGCACCAACATAACATAGTAAGACTTAACAACTACCAAATTGCATAATTTGCTCTGGACATATAACAGTTTGCAAGTCAGTCCCTGGCTCTGCACTAGCCTCATACATGAAGACAGTTCAGTGAGTTAGCCAGGCAGAGAAGTCTTTGACAATGTCATCAACTCACAAACTGGCCTTGTGTCCAGGCACAATAAAAGTAAATCCCCCCTTCCGTTTTCATTAAATGAATTTATAACCAGAAAAGCATAAAGTTATATTGTTGAATAATTCTTAAATATCAATATCATATTTTTCATCATCACTGTTGGGAGTGCATGTCTCATCAGGTAATGTCACTTCACCACAGAACATAAGTTCTACATACTGAAAATAATCTAAAGCAATATTAGTGAGCATTGCTCCTGTAGTTATACCCAATACTGTGCCTATAACTGGTCTTTGGCCAACTGAGCTTCTTAGGATGGCCCATAAGAAAATGGATCCCAGTGGCCATAAGCAACCTCCAAGAAATGCCCATGAAAAGCGCCTAGCCGGAGCCGCTGCAGCCATGTGTGGTCTTGCCCAGAGCCATAATCCTGCACCACCACCCGCAGTTAAAAACAAAATATCTGTGACATCTCTGTGTGGAAACAATCTGAAAAGAACAGACAATAACATCAAGTAAGCATCTCACAACATAGCTACATATACAATTTTCATGATATAATATTTACATACCTGACCATTAAATGTGGGTTCATCACACTCACTGACAAAGTTGTGTAACTAGCCAGACCTTGTAATGGTAAATAATAGTACAGTACATTGTCCTTAGTAAAAGGTGGCAACTTCACATTCCCCACTGATTTATTAAGCAGATCAACAGTTTTAGGTACCGTTCCCGACAAATTTGTAATTTGCAGTCGGACGTTCCGGTAAATCTTCTCCAGAATATCCATTTTGATAGAAACGGACTACAAATCAAAACAAGATGCACTCTTTAGTAGTACAATGGTAATAAGGTTACGTCGCTGCACATAATTTGGCAACTGATATGGTTTGTGAAGTTACTTATACTATAATTTTATTCATTATAGACTTGTACTGCACACAAAAAGTGATTGCAAAATGCAAACACAGATTGCATTCAAAGAAAGCCGAAGTGAACATCAAAAATGGCATTGGCTTCATTGGCTTGGCATGTGACAAATTTGTTTGACAGCTGTAGAGATGACCAAATTGTTATCTATGGATTTCCAGTTACAATAAAAATCTTAATTGTTTCTCTTAAAATGTACAGCAATCGATTTTATAGGAGTTTTCTTTTAAAATCCACCAAAATCTGTTCTGATCGTCTAGGTTAGGGTCCTGGATTCGATTCCCAAATCGTGTAAAATTTACAGATATTTCTGACGAAAAATTCTTAGTTAGAGCCCAGTTTGAAACTGCGCCCGTTTAATGACAATATGCGTTGTGGTAGCGACGCGTCTGTTTAAAAAAAACTTTTTTACAACAAAGTAGTACCGACTTCCAAATAACAAAACTACAAAGTGAAAAATAACTTTATTTTTGGAAGTCGGTTACTTTTTAGGTACCATTTTTTGCGTTATGGACACCGACTTCCAATAATAAATTTATTTTTCACTTTGTAGTTTTCTTATTTGGAAGTCGGTAGTACTTTGTTGTAAAAAAGATTTTTTATTTTTCACTTTTTAGTTGTACCTAAGTACCTAATAGGCAAGTTGTTTAGTAAGTTTCCTATAACCCCAGAATAGATTACCCGAATATCATGAAACTTGAACAAAACCGATCAAATGAGAGGTCTGCTTACCCCTTACGAGCGTACTGGCATGATGTTATGTTATAAAAAGGTATAAACAATAAACAGACATGCGATCGCAGCAGTCCCGAGAGATTTGCCGTTATTTATTGAAGAGTTCTGTTGTATATCTTCAAAGATCTTTACCAAATTAAAATGGGACCAATTTCGAAATATATTCAAACAAAAAAAGTTTTTTTTAAATCGGTCCAGAATTGACGGAGATATCGGTGAACATAAATAAATAAAAAAAAACATACAAGAAGTCGAACATAGAACCTCCTCCTTTTTCGAAAGTCGCTTAAAAAAGGGCATATCCTATTGATACCCATCAAGATAAACAAGACGCGCGAATTTGCGCATATCCTATAAAATTTAGCGCGTCGCTTCGACTTGACTGTACCATGTGAAGATAGGGGTCAATATTTTATTTTAACTATTATTTATCTAAATGTAAAGAATTTGTAGTAAAGAATTTCACCATCCCATATCATCCCGTGGGTGTCGTAAGAGGCGACTAAGGGAAACACCAGAGAATGGGCAGCAGCGTTCTCTGGGCACTTTATCAACAAACTGCGATCGCCAACCCGCCTGCCAAGCGTGGCGATTACGGCAAACCCCCCCAAACCATGATAAGCACAACAAAAAAACGGCCCCGAGTGCCCGGCAGCCCGTCTACCCTCGACTACGGTAGCGGTCGAGGCGATGGCGTGGCAAGGGGTGCAAAGAATCCCCGGAGTGGACCCGGCTACCTCAATAAACACCGACGACTGGACCTGGCAACGTATAACACGCGAACACTCCGGACCGACGAGAAGATAGCCGAACTCGAGGAAGAATTGAGCAGGTTGCGATGGAGTGTTATAGGGTTATCTGAAGTCCGAAGAGAGGGGGAGGACTCGATAATCCTCAAATCCGGTAACCTGCTCTATTTCCGAGAGGGTGACTGGCAGTCCCAAGGTGGTGTCGGGTTTATCGTCCACAAGTCCCTTGTGAACAACGTGGTGAAGATCGAGAGTGTGTCGACCAGGGTGGCGTACCTTATACTCAGAATATCCGCAAGATATTCGCTGAAGGTCATACAGGTCTACGCCCCAACCTCGGCACACCCCGACGACGAGGTAGAGACCATGTATGAGGATATCTCTAAAGCCATGCATGGTTTCAAAACTCACTTCACCGTTGTCATGGGGGACTTCAACGCAAAACTGGGCAAACGAGACGAGGATGAGCTGCAAGTGGGGCAATTTGGAGTTGGACGTCGGAACCACCGGGGTCACCTACTGGCCAGTTTTATGGAGAAGGAAGGCCTCTATATGATGAACTCCTTCTTCAGAAAGCGTGAGCACAGGAAGTGGACATGGCAAAGCCCCGATGGTGTAACTAAAAATGAGATCGACTTCATCATGTCGACCAAGAAGCAAGTGTTCAATGATGTCTCTGTGATCAATTAGGTGAAAACCGGGAGCGATCACCGCATGGTAAGAGGCACATTGAACATTAATATCAAGCTTGAAAGGTCTCGACTGATGAAGTCCACGCTCCGTCCAGCACAGATCCAGATCCAAAAACCCGAAACCTTTCAGCTCGAACTCCAGAATCGTTTCGAGTGCCTAGGGAGCTCCGTGGACGATTACAGCGATGGGTTCGTGGCAGCTGTCCATACGGTCGGGTCTAAGTTTTTCAAGACCCGCCGTACAGATAGAAACAAAAAGCTCTCTGATCCAACTCTAAAGCTAATGAAGGAGAGGCGTGAGATGATCCTGCAGTCTTCAGACGATGCGGTGAAATACCGGCAGCTTAATAGACGGATCTCAAAGTCCTTGAAAAGCGACCTCCGCCGCTTTAATACTGAAAGTATTAAAGATGCGATTGAGCGGAATAAGGGCTCCAAGGTCTTTGCAAGGGATCTGTCTATTGAGCAAAGCCAGCTCACAAAACTGAAGACCGATGATGGCAGGATCGTTTCCACCAAAACGGAGCTTCTGAGGGAGATCGAGAGATTCTATGGGCAGTTGTACACGTCAACCAGTAAACCCATTGCGAATCTAGCAAACGACCCAAGAGCTAGATTGATCCGACACTATACCGAAGATATCCCGGATGTCAGCCTGTACGAGATTAGGATGGCTCTGAAACAGCTTAAAAACAACAAGGCGCCGGGTGATGACGGAATCACTGCTGAACTCCTGAAGGCGGATGGAAAACCGGTCCTTAAGGCCCTTCAGAAGCTGTTTGATTCCGTCATACTCGAGGGCAAAACGCTACAGGCATGGTGCAGGGGTGTGGTGGTACTCTTCTTCAAGAAGGTCGACAATGCCCGGCTGAAGAACTATAGGCCCATCTCACTTCTTAGTCATGTCTACAAGTTGTTTTCAAGAGTCATCACGAATCGTCTCGCGCGCAGGTTTGACGACTTCCAGCCTCCCGAACAAGCCGGATTCCGAAATGGCTTTAGCACCGTAGATCACATACCTAAGCTGCGGCAGGTTATACAGAAGACCGAAGAGTACAACCTGCCTCTCTGTTTAGCGTTTGTGGACTACGAGAAAGCCTTCGATTCGATCGAGACTTGGGCTGTACTGCAGTCTCTCCAACGGTGCCAGATCGACTACCGGTACATTGAGGTGTTGAAGTGTATGTACAGAAACGCCACCATGTCAGTCCGTCTTCAGGATCAGACCTCGGAACCAGTCCTTCTCTAGCGTGGCGTGAGACAGGGAGACGTCATTTCTCCGAAACTGTTCACTGCTGCACTGGAGGATGTATTCAAGGTTCTGCACTGGAGCGGCCTAGGCATCAACGTTAATGGCGAGTACATCACTCACCTTCGGTTTGCCGACGACATAGTGGTCATGGCTGAGACCATGGAGAGCCTCAGTACAATGCTCGATGACCTCAGTAGAGCTTCCGAAAGAGTGGGTCTGAAAATGAACATGGACAAAACCAAGGTGATGTTGAATGCCCATGTTACACCCATTCCTATCAAGGTTGGAGACTCTACACTCGAAGTTGTGGACAACTATGTCTACCTGGGACAAACGATCCAGTTGGGTAGGGCCAATTTCGAGAAAGAGGTCAACCGTCGAATCCGACTCGGCTGGGCAGCGTTCGGGAAGTTGCGCGGTGTCTTCTCGTCCAACTTACCACAGTGTCTCAAGACAAAAGTCTATGACCAGTGTGTGTTGCCAGTGATGACATATGGCTCTGAGACGTGGTCGCTAACAATGGGCCTTATCAGAAAGCTTACAGTTACTCAAAGGGCAATGGAGAGGGCTATGCTCGGCGTTTCCTTGCGTGATCGAATCAGAAATGTTGAGATCCGTAAGAGAACCAGGGTTACCGACATAGCCCGAAGAATTGCCAAACTTAAGTGGCAGTGGGCAGGGCACATTGCTCGCAGAACGGATGGCCGATGCGGCAGAAAGGTTCTGGAGTGGCGACCGCGAACCGGAAGACGTTGCGTTGGAAGGCCTCCCACCAGGTGGACCGATGACCTGGTGAAGGTTGCAGGAATCCGCTGGTTGCGGGACGCACGGGACCGGTCAATGTGGCGACGCTTGTGGGAGGCCTATGTCCAGCAGTGGACGTCTTTCGGCTGATATGATGATGATTATTTATCTTATTAGTTTTTATGATTGTGTAGTGAAGTGTTGGAATGGGAATAAATTAAAAATATGTATAAAATTAAATGCTTGATTTTATTTTTATCAATTTTGTAGGTATTTTAGCTGCTCTAACTTTGTCAATTAAACTTTCTCCTAGAGGACTAGATGCTTCTATATCTAAAGTACTAAAATCTTTAGTAATATCCAGACCTTTATTCCACTTCTCCAAGCCATTCCAAGCTATCATAACTCCATTATCTGTACATAATTTAGGATAAGGTCTATAAATATCATAACAAGTTTCATTGCATAACATTTGTAAAGCACTAAAGATGTAATTGTTACATGCCACTCCACCTGACACGACTAGCTGCTGTCTCTCTTCTGGTATTAGTTTGTTTTCTTTACAAAATTCCATAGCTCTCTGTGTTCTATGAACTAGATGCCTGGTAGTAGCCATCAGCATAGCAGCACACAAATCATTTACTTCTGGTATCAATTCATGAGCTACAGTTTTATGCTCCACTTCTTTTCTATGTAAATGTAACATTACTGCAGTTTTAAGGCCATTTAAACTAAAATTACAATCCCTGTATTCAGTCAATGGTAAAGGAAGTTTGAACATATGAGGATTGGTTGCTTTTGATGCTGCTGCTTCCACAGCTTGTCCACCACATATCTGGGAATACTCAGGAACATTCCTCAACTTCATTCTCCTAGCTACTTTATCAAAAACCTCTCCAGGAGCAGAGTCCATGCTTTCTCCAAGTAGTTGAAAGTGATCAACATCTTGAACAACTGCGAGCAAACAATGTCCTCCAGATATTAAAAGGACCATGAAGGGAAATTTTATATCATGATGCATTCTTGCCACAAGGGCATGTGCTTGCATATGGTGTATGGGGATTATTGGTTTATTATACCGCCGTCCCAAATGCTTGGCATATTTCATGCCTACAGCAAGACTGAGTGGCAGTCCTGGCTTCAATGTGACAGCAATAGCTGAAATATCTCCCATAGTTAATTTGGCTTTTTGTAATGTTTTAGTTACTGTGGGTTCAATGTATGCTCGATGGAGGTCTTGTGCAATGTCTGGTATAATTCCTCCATTTCTTAAATGCATTAGATTCTGGGAGTGACAAACTTCTGACAATAGTTTACCATTTGAATTAACAATAGCACAGCCAGTATCGTCGCACGATGTTTCAATACCAAGTATATTTATATTCTGTATGTTGCTATAGCTTCTTGGTTTAACAAAATACTGTTTACTCACTTTATTTACAAATTGCGAACAGACTAATCTCTTTAAGATATTCATTGTACTTTCTATATTATTTCCTTATTAGATACCTATTAATTAACATTAAAGTGTTTCAATTCCTATAACTATGGTTTCAATTCACTAGCTGACTAGGTTATAATCACTCAATTTGTACCTAAAAATAAAATAAACTATTCACGCACTGTCATCACTAAACAATACTGAGTTCGCCTCGGATCCTCGGAATATTAAGTAATATTTTACCTTGGGCTAACTCAAATATATTTATTTTTCAAAATTGAGTTATTTCGGGTTTGAGCCTAACCTATAAAACAAAACAGGAGATAAGGATGACAGACTTGACAGAGAGATGACCACAGACAGAACCCACACCACAGAACATTTTTACTCTTGGAGATGACCATGAAGTTATAGGTAAAGATGGAGGCCACACTTAGAACAAAATCTTGAGGCAAATACCTACGTATCTCCATCCCGCTTTCTGTGGGCCGACCTCTCTTTCTAGTATTGCTATCTTCTTATTTAAATCTCCTAGAAAATTCTTAGAAATAGTCACCACACTAGCCCAACCAGAAGTTAAACACTGTCAAATAATTTACCTATAAATAAATACTTGAACTAAGATTAGTTCCATAGTTGAAAATCCTAAAATTGTAGGTCACAGCATATCTGGGTTGGCAAATCAACGAAATATAATCCCATTTCTTAAGGATTCGGTAATGTGGCAACATTGGCCCTATAAGCCAAAATAAATCAAGCCAATTTGGCGGTTGTTTACTTTGCGGTTTACAAAGTCAAAGTCAAAGTCAAAAGTCAAAGTCAAAGTCAAAGCACTTTATTTCAAGTAGGCCAGTTACAGGCACTTTTGAATTGTCAAAAGACAAAATAAAATATTACAAAATTATGGTGCTACAGTCCCAGTCACAAGACATAATAACTGTGAAAGTACCGTAGATGCCCATTCCAAGGCGTAGATCTCAATGGAGAAGAACGGGCAAGAAACTCCATGGACACTCTTTTTCAATTAGGTAATTATTACAAATCATTTGTTACATCATTCATGTTGAGATTACACATTATGTGAGAACGATGTAGAAAATTAAAAGTGTCCATAGTAAATATAAAAAGACAATTCAGAAATAAAATTAGAATCAATTAAAATAAACCATGGCAGCTAAGAGATGACCAGTCCGAACCGACAGCGCCCGTTCACGAACATGACACATGTATCAGCACCATTCAGCTCAACCATTTTGAAGGGAGCTAAATGATCCGACACACGCGCCACCATCGGCGAGACATTTGAGTGGGCATGACATACTCTCAACCACCGGAGTCATTCAAGTCAATAGAAGACGTAGGTATCTAGACAATGATAGCTCTGAAGTACATGGTACTCACACAATGCTGGCTATGCTGCTATATAATACTAGAAAGATTAACTCTATATAATGCAAAGATAGTAGCAATCTTCATCAGCTCCGACAATAACAGTAAACGATACCTACGACAGTCTTACCAAAAAATAAAATTTAAAAAATACACATAAAAACGAAATTAAAAAATAATAATATTTAACCTGACAGCAAGCTAATTTTGGTAAAAGAACACGAACATTGTCTTGAGTTCAACACAGCGACCAACTATGCTTATCATCTAAATAATCATTAATAGAATAGTATGCCTTAGAACAGAGATTAGCTTTTACCTTTGCTTTAAATGCGTTAAATGGCAAATCTAGAAAAGAAGACGGTAACTTGTTGTAAAAAGTTATACCAACCCCAACGAATGAACTATGCACCTTATGAAGTCGATGAAAGGGAGCTCGTAATTTGTCCTTATTTCTGGTGTTAAAGTTGTAAATATCACTATTGTTACTGTACAAATGAATGTTCTGCCTAATATATAAAATGTTGGCGAATATGTACTGTGAAGCCGCTGTGAGAATACCAATCTCTTTAAAAAAATCTCTTAGAGAAACACGCGCACCTAATTGGTAAATGGCACGAACAGCTCGTTTTTGAAGCACAAATATATTTTGAATATCAGCGGCTCTGCCCCACAGTAGAATACCGTAGGACATGATACTGTGAAAATAACTAAAGTAGACCAACCTTGCTGTATCAACGTCAGTGTATTGTCTAACCTTTCTGACGGCGTAGGCGGCCGAGCTAAGCCTACCCGCTAGGCTTGATATATGTGGCCCCCATTGAATTTTTGAGTCTACTGTTATACCCAGAAACACAGCTGAATCAACAGTTTCGAGCTTCTCATTGCCGAGCACAATGTTGGGACCCAGATTTCTAACATTGGGCAAAGCGAACTTTATGCATTTAGTCTTTTTGGCATTAAGAACAAGATTATTTGTTGTGAACCAATCTGTGACCATTGATAGTGCGTTATTCACGTCATCAAAAACTTGTCTATTCCTATCTACTTTAAAGATCAGAGAAGTATCATCTGCAAACAGTACAACGTCGCAAATATCCTTTAAATAGAATGGCAGATCGTTAATATAAACCAGGAATAAAAACGGACCCAGTATTGAGCCTTGAGGTACACCCAGCTCAATAGGTAACCTGGAAGATTTAGCGCCATTAACGTCTACGCATTGGTATCTATTAAGTAAATATGACTCAATTACATTAAGGGCTTCGTTTTGAACACCGTAATGGCGTAGTTTACGCAAAAGCGTATCATGGTGAACGCAATCGAAGGCTTTAGAAAGATCGCAGAAAACACCAATTGCATTTCGCGACTTCTCCCATGCGTCAAATATGTGTTTCAACAAAGCAACACCCGCATCTGTAGTCGAGCGACCCTTCGTAAACCCATATTGGTCATTGTGAAAGAGGCTATGTAAGTTAAAATGTCGGAGTAACTGCTTAAGAATTAACTTTTCAAATATTTTGCTGAATGCAGGCAAAATAGAGATTGGTCTGAAATTACCAATATCATTTTTGCTACCGGATTTAAATAGAGGGATGACTTTACTGCTCTTCATTAGATCAGGAAAAGTACCCAAATCAATGCATTTGTTAAACGTAACAGCAAGATAGGGGGCCACAATGTCTATTATATTGCCCAAAAGTTTGGTAGATATGCCCCAGTAATCACCCGTGTTTTTAGATTTAAGAGAATTAAAAACATTAACTACATCACGAGGCGCTACATGCTCGAATCTCAATACATAACTACATTTAGGGACGCTACTATGCAATAGGTTTTCAGCCTTAGACGGCGACGAACTTAAGGAGCAAGTCGTCGTTGCAGGTATGCTCGTAAAAAACTCATTAAACGCCTCAGCTACGTCAGCTGGTTTATTAACTAATTTGTTATCAACCATGATCTCGAGTTGATTTTCTTTTTTAACCGATTTACCCGTTTCGTTGTTTATGATTTTCCAAGTGGCTTTTACTTTGTTATTAGAATTTTTAATAGTCTCACTTAGAAATTTTGATTTTGCAACACGACAAATCTTTTTAAATAATATTGAATAATTTTTAACATATTCTAAAAAATTGTTATCAAACTTGTACTGTCTCAGACCATACAACTCATACAATCTCGCTCGGCTTTTATAAATGCCTGGTGTAGCCCATTGGTTGAAACCAGCGGAAGTCCCAGTAATGTTGATAGTTTTAGTTTTAAAAACGGATTTGTACTCATTTTGCACAACATCAAAAAGGGCCTTGTACATTTCATTTGGGTTCTCGTACTCTATTATTGACGGTATAACTTTAAGAGCTATATTATTTTTAAACTTACTGCAACGACTAACAGTATAAGGCCTGCATTCTACTTTGCGCGGCTTTTTACTTAATGGCATAGGGAAGCTAGCCATTAATCCACAGTGATCTGATGATAAATCACTTAACACCAATTTATTGTCGGCATCAAAATCACAAAATATATTATCAAGGCAATTCGACGAAGACGCCGTGATCCTAGTTGGTTCGAAAAACAAATTAACTAAATTAAAAGATTTAAATAAGTTCAGAAGCCTAGTACTTAGTGGAGTAACATCTAAAATATTAACATTAAAATCTCCACATAAAATTATATTTTTACTACTGCATTTAATCTTATTAAGTGCATCCTCCATTGCAGATTCGAAACTAGTAAAGTCCCCTAAAGGGGGTCTGTAGACACAAATTATTATGTACCGCTCAAGTTCAACACAAGACAACTCGATAGTGCGCTCAATGGAAAGATTAACTAGGTCTAACCGTTGTTTACATTTTAACTTGTTTGAAACAAGAATTAAAGATCCACCGCGAATAGCAGTTTTTCTTACAAATGCACTCTGTACAGAAAATAAATCATCATTGATAAACACTACTTCATGCTCTTTCAACCAATGTTCAGTTAAACATAACACATGAACATCATAATTCTCCATAAACAAGCTTAACTCTAATTCCTTGCCGGACAAACCCTGCATATTTTGATGTACAACATTCAACATATGCGACTCACCCGTTGTCGAACCTAACAGTTTAAACTACTAGGTGTGTGTATAGCAATGTTAGTATCACTACCAACAGAATCAAAAGTGATATTAGTATCTATACTAATAGTATCAATAGAGATGTTAGTGTCACCACTAACAGTAAACGTAGGTACAGTATAAGTACCGGTGTAAACGTGTAAAGTATATGCTAAAAGATTAGCAATCCGTCTCCTACAACTAGCTGGCAAAAACATGGAACAATCAGTAAGTCTGTAATCTGTAATAAAACTATTACAATCAAAATATATAATCGCGTCCCTGTGACGACAAGTCCTGTTATACATCAGCAGATTCAGATTATAAATATGCCTATTTTGCTCATCCGACAAACAATCAGAGTAAAGCAAAGCAGAAAAAATAAATTTACAATTATAAGACTCATGGAGCTTTAGCATTAAATTATAACATGCAACTAAATCCTTTTTTCTTACAGCTAAGCTATCCCCAAATAACAATATTACAGTTGAATTGGGATTTATTTTAGTCAATTTAAGACTATTAATTAACTGGCTAAAACTGGCACCGGGTAAACAATGATTATTACAGCTTCGTTTGAGATTTTTCGATATTTTACATTGTTATAATTCAAAAACTGGTGCAAAATTGTGTTGTGAGTGGTTGCCATAGTACGTGGTGTCCAAAAGGTGATATAAGATTTCAAGCGTAAGTGTTTAAATCGTGATTTATGATATTGAATCATTGTAAACATATTTCTTTGTATTTACACATAATTTCCTCTTAAATCGATTAACCAGTCTTTTCAAAATAATTGTAAATGATAACTATGTAAAGATCAAATACATCTACATTGAATTTCATTGATTTTGTGCAATTTAATTTGTTTTGTTTACATGAAGTCGTACTGCAGTAGTGTGACCATATTGAGGATATATCTGGGACAAAATTTTTCAACGAGCTAAATTGATGGGCCAACTTAGAGATCATGTCGTATCACAATATTTTACTTCTCTGTTGCAGGTAATGGTTAACCATCCCATCACGGACTCCATTGATTGTAATGATTTGCATGAAACTAAGATAGTTAAGCAAATAGCTAATTGGTTATTTTTAATGCGTATACGTGCTCACTTAAAGAGTCACAACGAAAATATTTTCAGTGATTTACGTGGTAAGCGACAGAAACTACACAGAGCAATAATATTTAGTCATGTATAATAAATAGAAAAGTTATAAAATATATGATTTTAATTCGGCAAGTGTTTTTGTTTCCTTTTTGTTTTTTTTTAATATATTACAGTTCCTATTATAGTCCCGTATAATATATATACGTAATATTAAAAATAGATCACCTGAACACTCTCCTTACCACCCTTGATCCTTAACACTGACTAACCAAGGAATCTGAAAATAAAACAGCTGTTCATTATGTTTCACTATCAGCAAAATTAATGAAACATCTGAATGATTTTTTGTAATTTCTGGGTTGGTCCCTTAGTACCAGTTGTTGTAAAATGATGTGTACAATGATGCCTCTTTCTCGTGCCCGCACAGATCTCAGTCATTCATTTCGTATTGCCACTGTAACTAAGCCTATGTCCTGGTCATGATCTATTTCTTTGAATAATTCTGTCCATGTGGACCCGGTTAATTTTTTATACGCATGCATAATTATCATGATCTATATAATCTTTAGGGGCTCGGTCTTAGTATTAATGAGGTGTAGATAATTGTATAAATATTCTGTTCCGTGATTGTAAACCACTAAATGGACAGCAACAATTATAGCGATGTCCTGGGAAAAATAAAATGAAGGTTACCCTGCTTAGACAGAGAGGGTCTGCCCACAGAAAGCGAGATAGTGATACATAGGTTTTGCTTCAAGTAGGTATTCGAAGCGTGTTCTCCATATTTATCTATACCTTCATGGAGATGACCCTGTGGTTATGACCGATTGACACTTGATAGATAGTGACAGGAGTCATAAACAAGTCAAGTCACTACACTTACCTCATTGAGTCACTAAGTCTACTAAACTTGTAATATGCACAAAAAAAATGCTTTATGCTTTACACCCAGAGAAGAGATTCTTAATATTTTTAACCGACATCAAATAAAGGTGGAGGTTCTCAATTCGTCGTTTTTTTAAATGTATGTTACCTGGTTACTTAAAGGCGCTTGCACCCAGTTTTTATTAACTTTCAATGTATTTATGTATGATGTTCGGATCAAATCTTGTAACTGAATTTTAAAGCAGTTATCCTCAACCTATTACGATGAAATTTTGCACACACGTATAGTTTGGATGACAATGCACGTCAAGCTAAAAAGCTTGTTTAAAAAAGGTTTTTTTATAGGAAAAAATGATTTCTCCACTCGAATTAGCTTGCATCAATCAAATAGAAAACTTATAGGCAAGGGAGTCGCCAGCCGATGGACCAGTTGAGGGGAGGGGGGGGGGGGCAACTTGATATATGGAGGATGGGAAAAAGTATGAATTTTAAATACGGTACAGTCAAAAGCAAGTATTTGTTATAGGAACGGTCTAAAATCCAATGGGTAACGTTCCACGAGCTCAATATTCGGGGGTTTTGGGTAAAGTTCTCAACCACTTAATTATGTAAATCTTATAAAGTTTTCTGTGCACATTCATCATGCATGGCCAGACGATTGAGGCGATTTTCCCCCATAGTACTTCTCAACCAGGTTTTATTCTCCTGAGGCTGCTTAACGATTGATTTTGGTTGACCGACCAAAATTTCAAACGCTGTTATTACACTTTTAGAACATCAACAAATGGCTAGATTTGTTGGGTGGGCTTAGGACTTTGATTTCTTTCCATTTGGCTACTTATTTTTTAATCTCTAGAGGGGGGCAACTGCCCCTACCTGCCCCCCCCTTGGCGACGCCCTTGCTTAGACCCACTTGCGTGAAAAACTTAATTCTGGGTTAACTTAACTCTGAGTGCGTAAAAATTAAAAATTAACCCCAAAATCAATCTAAATCTTAAGTAAAAAATATGTCATAGTGTCCTCTATAACATCATAATATATGATGTTAGTGTGTTACTGGTTTGAATGACTGGTGTCGGAATGGAAGCGATTTTCCTTGGTACCTTAAATGAAAAAGCAATCGAATCGAGCTCAAAAATGTCGGAGTGGTTTGCCAGCATTCTGAACGAATTAGAAGTTTCTTGCCCAAAAGTGGTACAACCAAGAACTGCTAAAGATGTACGATCTAACATTTTTGGAAACCAGGCCCGAAGACTGGCGTTCCTCAAGGCGACATTCTTTCTCCTCTTCTGTTTTCTATCTTTATTAATCTCATTACTGCCGAACTGCAGATGACCTGCAATTGTACTATCGGGGAGGATCGACGAGATACCTGATGCTGTCAAACAATTAAATGGAGACTTGACAGCCATAAAAAATTGATTTGGTGTTGCAGTAAACCCCAAACAGTGTCAGGCGATCAACATTGGGAGTCCTCGAAGCATCGATAAAGTGTATGGTGCGACTCTGCCACCAAAACTTTTCGACAGTACGATCGTCCCATTTAACACTGACATAAAGGATCTAGGCTTACGTATTATCAAACCCAGACCTGGCAAACTCAAGTCGTTAGTTTCAGTCAGAAGGTTACTGGAACGCTCCCGGTTCTGTATCGTCTGAAATATTTTTACCATCGCGCATCGGACACAAAGACAATGCTTGTGCAGGCCCTCATTTTTTCCATCATCGATTATGGTATCTACTATGACCTGAATGAAGATCTCTTCAACAAACTTGACCGTCTTCTAAATTAGGTACTGCATTCGATTTGTTTTCAATTTGCGTAAATATTATCATGTCTCTGCGCTTCGGTCGCTTCTAAAGTAGTTGCTCATACGCCAGCAAAGAGAGCAAATGGCACTAACTACATTGTTTTCATTTCTTTGCTCTTCCAGTTCCCCTAGTTATCTGGCCTCTGACTTTCAATACATCTGCGACAAACAATCTACGATCTTCAAATAACCGTCTTCTTTAATGTCCCACACACCGCACTGACTTCATTAATTAATAACACCCATTAATAAACCCATAAAGGTTCACTTGCACTGTGACGAAGCGCCAAGGGGGCCAACATATCCGGAGGTGCTTGAGGAGTGGAGAGGTATACCACGGCTATCAGGACAATCCCTTAAGTACGGTCAATATTCCTACCAGCGCCTTACTGGGTTAACTTCCTTCCTCCGAGCACGTTTGCTCTTGCGAATCTCCACTCAAGTCAGCCAAATAAGGCAAGAGAGAGGTGGACGCTCTGTTCCCAAAAGGCAAAAAGCAAAAGCCAAAATAAAAAAATACGCCTCTGTACGTTTGTGTGTGTTTTTGTGTGTTAGTATTAAATAAGTACCTAAATCTTTAATTTCATACAACCGTAGAAATTTCATACAAAATTTCAACCCCTGTTTTATCCCCTACAGGTCAGGACCGCATTAGGCGTAAGTACGCGTCAGCGGAGCGACGCGACAAAATATGCTAAACCGCACTGGCGCGACACTACGCAGCAAATTTTGCTCGTCACGTCAGTCGATCGGCAACTTCTGAGCAAGATGGAAGAAAGCTATTTGTGCTATTTGTACCTATGTTATGAATAAGTTGAAAAAAAATACTTGTACATAGAAAAATACGAAATTATCCAATATAGTTATTATTTAAAAGATTATTTATTTTGCCATAAAAGTTAAGTACCTACGCTTATCTTAAATTTGTACCAAAATAGTAACTTGAAAGTGTAACTATATATATATTTTTGGAATGGTCTATTTAGATGCTTTCATTTGATACACATATTGTCATAAAAACGAAAAAAAAATTGTATCATCCCCTTGTTTTTTTTTGAGGGGGAGGTGATTTAATAAATATATATATTTCATCTTTAGATCTTAATTCACTTGCTTACTTTCAAAGTAACATTATGATAGTAGTACATCCCGCGATCGCTATCTTGTGAAATCTTTAAATAGTAATAGCACGAATAGTCACTCCCACAATTGAGACGAATCCAATGACAACTCATAATTATGTCATAATCCGTCAAGTCATTTGGGTTTTAGAGCGTGCTATAGAAATTAATATACATACACATATAATTACATACATACATATATACGCTCGAAAAACATTACCCTCCGGCAGTCGGGTAAAAACTTTTCATACACCAAACACGTCAGATTTGCAGTAGCTTGCAGTGTCGCGCCGTTTGCTATACCGCACTAGCGGTTGCGTTATATCTCATACAATTTCATACAAAGTATATTTAGTATTTTAGTCAGTCGTGTCGCATCGCTCCGTTGACGCGTAGTTGCGCCTAGTGCGGTCTGACCGGTGGCATTTCCAAAACTCCTTTCTTAGTGCTCACTTACGTCACTTGAGGAATCCTCCTGTCAAATTTTATGCTTCTAGGCCCAGCGGTTTTGGATGTACATTGATCGATCAGTCTATTCAGTTTTCAGTTGCTTCTTTTATATACAGGGTGGGCCAAAAACCGTGGATCAAACGAAACTAGGTGATATTTGGGGCTAATTGCTAGGCTAGGCTAGGCTAGGCTACAAAAAAATCTTTTGTTATTTATTTTTTACTCAAACCTATGAAGGTATTATTTTTTCATTATAATTGAAGAGATTATTTTTTTACACTCAAGGCCGATAACTTTATTCTGATTTTGAATTTTTGACTGTGCTTTTGCTCGACAGCAAATTTTGGTTTCGGCAGAAATTTGACGAGTAGCCGAGTGGTTACGGTTTCGGTTTCGGCAAAAAATCGTATTTCGGTCGTACACTGAATAATTGTACAAATTTTAGGTAGGGGTTTGTAAAAAAATTATAGTTAATATAAAAATATTTTTTACAAAAATTACAACCGACTTCCAAACAAAAACACTACGAAGTGAAAAATAACTTCAATTTCGGAAGTCGGTGTTCCTGTTTTCGTTTCTTCGTTTTTTGACACCGACTTCCGAAATTGAAGTTATTTTTCACTTTGTAGTGTTTTTGTTTGGAAGTCGGTTGTAATTTTTGTAAAAAAGATTTTTATTTTTCACTTTTTAGTTGTGGTACATAATTTACCAGTTCTGTAGGCTAGGTTAGCTTAGGTGAAACTTAAACAAAACCGGTGGAATGAGAGTATACCAGGGTGAACTGTTCACACCTGCGTACTCCTTTAAAGCGTACCAGTGTGATGTTATGTTATGAAATGGTGTAAACAATAAACAAATATGCGATTGCAGCTATCCCGAGTGATTTGCCGTCATTTATTGAAGAGTTCTGATGTATATCTCCGAAGTTCTTCATCAAATCTTGATGAAAATTAAATGGGACCACATGACAAACATCAGCTTTCGAATAAAAAAAGAATCATCAAAATCGGTTCACCCAATAAAAAGTTCTGAGGTAACACACATAAAAAAAAAAAAAGTACAATCGAATTGATAACCTCCTCCTTTTTGCGAAGTCGGTTAATTATTAGCCGCTACTTATGTACGCAAAAAATAACAAATGTTACCAAAGCAATATAGTGCATAGGTCTCTCAGTCTCGGCTGAGCTGTCTGGGAGGGGGGGGGGAGGAGCACATGCCCCCGTGCCCCCCCTGGATTCGCCTATGGCATGTTGTATGGTTGTAGTTCTCGCCAGACTTCTTGGCTGTCCTGAAGTTGTTTACGATGGCTACGCAGTAAATCACATACAAAACAGCACCGATCCGTGCCTTGCGCATCGGAAAGCTAACTTCAGGGCGGCCAAGAAGTTTGACGAGAACTATGGGGTTCTAGCTTCGAACCCATGAACTATCCACCACGGCACTAAAGTTAGGCCATGTAACGATTAAATAAATTGGAATTAGACCAAGAGAATGATGTTTTCTTTCTTATAGGTAGATAAATATTACTTTTATGTTTTCTATTCACTCAGTCATGTTGGAGACAGATCTGCATGGAAACCGGTCATCTCCTCACTGGCTACAGAAGTTAAATCATACATAGTCAAGTACCTGCGTGCCTGCGTGTGGGTAGGTAGGTTTTTACATATTATTTTCCAGGTAAACGAGAACATGGGCCGATTCGCTAGCACCAACTTCTTTTGTTTATGTTATGTGCATAATTTCATGAGGACGGGATATTTTTGTAATTCGATGATGTCGCTCAGTGACGTATTGCGATCTGCGCGATACAGTCATATTGTAGAATTATGTTGAAATTATCGAAAAAGTTTGTCAATCACAGGAAATGTGTGGGATTTGTGTCCAATGTAGCATGTAGTGGTGAGAATAAAGACGTTCAGTATGAGAAAGCTCATGTTAAGAATTTCGAAGAAATCCCGGGACCTAAGTGTTATCCAGTTGTGGGGACGCTATATAAATATGCACCTTATATAGGTAAGTAGTTTATTTAATTTAAGTATCTGTTAAGCTTGTTCTTGTTATGTAGTTATCGGTAGATTAATCCAATGTTTATGGCACTGGTGGCTTGATATAGGTAGGTCTAATAAAACAACTGTTAATTAGTCCAATACTGCTTACCTATGTATTTTCATGCCTATTAGTCGTAGAAGGTCGTTGATTTATTTTATCGCTTAGGTATTTAACTAAACAATAGAAGGTTTTGAATCAAACTATGACTTTGGTACCTATTGTATCGTTTTTTTTTTTACATAGCGACACCTTTTGGAAATGGCTTCGTCTTTTTTTTATATACAATGTTTCAGGTGACTACGACGTAGAAGCACTAGACAAAAACTCCTGGCTGAACTATCGACGTTACGGTAGCCTGGTCCGCGAAGCTCCTGGCGTCAGCGTGCTCCACGTCTATGACCCTGAGGACATAGAGGTGGTGTTTCGGCAGGACCATCGATTCCCAGCGAGAAGGAGCCATGTCGCCATGTACCACTACCGTATGAACAAGCCCGACGTCTATAACACTGGTGGACTTTTATCTACGTAAAGTATTCTTTATTTATATCATACTAGCTGTTCCCCGCGGCTTCGCTCCCGTGAACCACCCCACAGGACCCATTTTCGGGATATAAAATAGCCTATGTCACTCAGGAATAATGTAGCTTTCTATTGGTGAATGATTTTTTAAATCGGTCCAGTAGTTTCGGAGCCTATTCGGTACAAACAAACAAAAAATCTTTCCTCTTTATAATATTAAGTATAAACTAGCTCCTGCCCGCGGCTTCGCCCGTGCTTAAGATATTTTACTATCCCAAGGGAACTCACTACCGGGATAAAAGTATCCTATGTTCTAATTCAGGACTTGATCTATCCTTGTGTCTTTCATCCAAATCCGTTCAGCAGTTCAGACGTGAAAAGGTATAACGACAGAGTTACTAAGTAGTTGTCCGCGTCTGTCGACGTCATATATGTTTCTCCGCTAGCTTCTTCCAAACCATGCAACAGATTTTGATACAGTTATGTTTTATTTTATTTTATTATTAGTCTCGCGCTTGACTACTATCTCACCTGATGGTAAGCGATGATGTGGTCGTCGGTGGAGCACGCTTGCCTAGAAGTAACCTATTCACTCTTGACTTAAAGACGACTACTAATAAAAAAGGACTAATAATAAAAAATCCGGCCAAGTGCGTGTAGGGCCTCGCGCCGTAATAGGGTTCCGTAGTTGCATTATAATGATTGCTAAGAAGAGGGTTATTTGTTGTTACATGAACATTAAAACGGTTTCAGCGGCTCACAACGTCTAAAAACGGATGCATTTGTTAAAAATTTTTACTGTTCCAAGTACATTTTATAAGTTGGTCTACTATTACTCGTCAACTTGTAAAGCCTACTTAGCTGTGATAGTTTTACTTTTAATTTTATATATACTACTGCCGTGATTTTTTTCACATAGCCAAAGCAACCACTTCGCTGGCAGGGGAAGGAGACAAACTTGACTCTAACAAAAATTTGAAATTTAAAGCATATTGTACGCAAACGGATCCCTGAATCGAAAATGGTTTTAACAGACCCGTAATATTTTTTAAAGGTCTATCCAACGATGGATGGGACAGACGAGAAAAAATAATCCCCACTTTACGTCTATAGGAGGAAGTAGTAAAAAAAAGACATTTTTTTTTACCACTTTGTCGGATTTATTAATATGTATAGCCATGCCAAATTAAAGCTTTCTAGTACTAAGAGTCTCTGAGCTAAGATGCGGAGGTACAGACGGACATAGCGAAACTATAAGGGTTTCTTGTTGACTTCGGAACCCTAAAAAGAACGATAAACAAGGAAGGTATGTGTATAATTTGTCCCGTGCGAAGCTGGGACGGGTCGCTATTAGTAAGCAGGGACTGATTAAGATACAGATACACCCTCAGTAGCTGATTTTAAAATGAGAATCACATTTAAACGGCTAGTCGTAATTTTTTGGAAGAAATATAAAATGTTACATTAGACCATTTTCTTAATAAACTGATCTAAGAAAATTTTGAGTTTTATTCGTATAACATAGTGTAATTAATTTGTAAAGTTATGTCTAACACGGACAAAAAAACGACAATCGCACCAAAACTGCCGGGCGTCTTTTAATAAAATTGTCACCATCTCAAAGATGATTTAATTATCTACATTTTGATCTGCGGCTTTTTTTTAAATCATAGAATAATGAGGAAAGTACAAAAAACTACTGAATTTTGGGTCACGCGGATGTGAATCGAGTCCCTCAAGGTCGTTGGCGAATGTCGTCATCTTGAGGGCAGGGCTTGGTTGCATAGCATAGCATATACCTTCATAAAAAGGAGTATGTAAGAATTATAGCAGCTATTCTGCCTATTTTATGGGAAAGAGAATACAATAGAGTTTCTCTTTTTTTCCTTCTTAGCGCGACTCATCGGCAATGAGACACTGGACGAGTCAAGGCTCCAGAGCCTTGAACATCGTCGCCGAGTTGCCAGTTTGCCTATGTCGGTTTTTTATAGGTTACATTTCGGGGAGTGTGCGATGGAACTGCACACTTTGATTCCGCCTAGGTCGTTCCATCATCGGACTACAACGCGAACGGCGATGCATCATCGGTATATGGGACATCTTACCCATACGCACAAATCGTTTTGGGAACACTTTTATTGTGCGTACAGCTAAGGAGTGGCATTCACTGCCGAAGCAGACTTCGGCAGTGAATTCCACTCCTTAGCTGTACGCACAATAAAAGTAAATACAGAAAGGAAATACAGATATTTCCTGATAACTACAAACTGGGAGTATTTAAGCCAAGAGTGAATAGGTTACTTTTAGGCAAGTGTGCCCTATCTTCGACCACGTCATCGCTTACCATCAGGTGAGATAGTGGTCAAACGCTTCGGCTTCCAAATAAAAACACTACAAAGTGAAAAATAACTTTAATTTCGGACGTCGGTGTCAAAAAATTCGAGTAGGTGCCTAAGCCCATAGACTACTATTTATTTATATCCTTGATTCACAAAAAAACATTATTTTATTCAACATCATTCTTATCATTTAACCACACAAATTTAATAGTAAAATATGTTTGTAATATAATAAGTTTTTTTTATGGGCTAGTTTTTTATCTTTCACGCTACTGTTTTTTTTTTAATTTTCAGGAACGGCTCAGAATGGTGGAGACTGAGAAGTAAATTCCAAAAGAACTTTACCAGTCCTCAGAGTGTAAAAAATCACGTGGAAAGGACAGATAACATAATAACAGAATTTGTACAATGGATAAAAGAAGATAATATTTCACACAATGAAGACTTTGTGCCATATTTGAATAGACTGAACTTGGAAGGTAGGCATTGGTAGGAAAGAAACATGACAAACGATTTAAAAGGGTGAAAACGCTACCTACATTCTATTCTTTGTAATGTTTCAGTAATAGGAACTGTAGCGTTCAATGAACGCTTTGGAAGTTTTACTCCTCAAGAACAACACCCAAATTCTAGGAGCAGTAAAACTATTGAAGCGGCTTTCGGATCTAATAGTGGAATTATGAAACTAGATAAAGGGTTTCTTTGGAAACTGTTCAAAACTCCTCTTTATAAGAAACTTGCTGATTCTCAGGAATATTTGGAAAAGTATGTTGACAACCAGTTATATCTTCTTTAAAGAGAATCAGTTATATCTTCTTTAAATAATGTTATAAACACTTACCTATATTTTTATAGAATATCGACAGAAATTTTAATGAAAAGGGCGCATTTTTTTGTACACGCTGATGATAACGACCACTCTTTATTAAGATCTTTTCTGAAGCAGCCTAATCTGGATTTGAAGGACGTACTAGGAATGATGGTTGATATAGTTATGGCTGCTATTGACACGGTAAATATTTATCGATTTGTTGAGTTATTTTAGAGGTATAACCTCACATTATTACACTACTACACATTATCTTCTTGTTTTAGACCGCATATGCGACAAGTTTTGCTCTATACCATATCAGTAGAAATCCTGAAGTGCAAGAGAAAATGTTCAATGAGATTTCAGTGCTTCTTCCTACGAAGGATGCGAAAATCAGTTCGGATATCTTATCAAAAGCTACTTATGTAAGAGGGGTTATTAAAGAAAGTTTAAGACTAAATCCAGTGTCGATTGGCGTGGGACGTTTAACACAAAAGGATTTCATTCTGAGAGGTTACCTAATTCCAGAAGGAGTAAGTATCGGAATTATTTTAGAAATAAATAACGAAATCAAATATGTAACCAATTATATTTTCTTTGTTGCAGACAGTAATAGTAACGCAAAATATGGTAGCGTGTCGACTGCAGCAATATGTTAAAGATCCGTTAAAATTCAAACCCGAACGATGGTTAAGAGGTTCTAAGGGTTACGAAAATATTCACCCATTCCTTAGTTTACCATTCGGTTTTGGACCTCGATCTTGTATAGCGAGAAGATTAGCGGAGCAAAATATATGCATCATTCTAATTCGGGTAAATAATTCTGTTTGTTTTAGTTTATGCGACTAATTATTTTACATATATGTGTAAAGGAAGTCTAATATACTTGTTTTCAGCTGATTCGTGAATTCAACATAAAATGGATGGGTGATGGCGAGCTTGGTATTCGAACTCTTCTTATAAACAAACCTGATAAACCAGTGTCTTTGTCCTTCACTCCAAGGAATGAGTAGGTAATCATTACAATGAGGTTTTATGTTAAAACATGTCTACTTTTTTGTAAAGTGTGTGTAATTTTTCACCTGTTTGAAAAATGAGAAATAAATGAAAATCTTTTGAAATCATCTTTAAAGTTTTTATTAACTAAAATACTTACAAACTCACACACACACACACTCACGCACTTCACTCTAACTCTAAGATTGTACACAATTATTTAATAAATATTACAAATAACTGGGTTTTTCTGGAACTTATGAATGGATATTAATTTTTTCAACACACTTGCTCATAAAGTGGCTCTAATTTCACCGCAATTAGGCACATAATTATACCTGTTATCAAACTGTGACTTTTTCATTGCTATTATTCACAAGTGAGTTATAGAGTTTTTTTTTAATTTATTGGTTGAGTTGCTTTGTTCTTAAAAAAGTTTCGATACAAAAAAGATCGTGCTCAATAGTACAAATAAATTCATGTACCTATTGCTTGCTCGTTTCATGCAACTTCGTATTTAAATAGATAATTTCAACTTGTACTTGCTTAATAAATAAAACTTTCACTCAAATATAAATTTCATTTGCTCTGTAATTAAGAAAAATTTAAATTCCCTATTTTGTACGTGGCTAAAACACTATCCACGAAAAGCCAAAAAATAAAGACACCTCATTCTTTTAGTCTATGGCCGATCGCTATTGTTAAATGCGCGCGCATAGGAAAACTGATTAATTTTGCCCGCCATTGTGAAAAAAAATTCACAACTCGTTTTTACTGTTGAAAATTATTTTTTTGTTTTATTTTCTTCACAAGTGTGTTGAAAAACGTTGTATGATACACGTGTGTATAGATGATTACCGTCCTCGGCTCTCTTAAGACCCTCACCCACGGCTCGGGTCTCAATGGCGCCTCAGTGGTAATCACCAACATTGCACACTTGTACCATAATGTACTATTACACGTTTGTAAGGAGCATTTTTTTAGAATTTATGTTTGGGGCAATCCGTTTTTCTACAACATCATGTATGTAAGACGTCGGGTACAGGAACTGATTTTTATTTCCCCATATAGGAGACTTCATTGCATTCAGGTCAAGTTTTTGGAACGGCCTTACAGGCAATCTAAATGGACGCTGTCTAAGCAAGAAACTCTTTAAAGAACCTGATTCTGCTATCGCAGTTTTTTTCGCACTTGGTGTACGATTGGAGAGATGAGAAAAAACAAAAGGTACATAACTGAATATTCCCAGTTTATCTATATCAGTTTATTTATATCCAGTTTATATATTTGGAATCAATGTTTCCTTAACTGTTTCTTCGCGTTCTTGATTTGGTTGAGATACTTCTGCCAGTATATAGGAGTTAGTAATTGCCGGTTCCTGGACGGATTTTAAACTTGGTCTTGAAGAGATTTCCGCAATAGGAGGATTTACTGGTATTTCCAAGTTCACTTCTTCTGTAACTGGAAATATGTTATTCTCCAATGAAATGTACGCCGCGGTTTTGGATACTGCAATAGGTTCTGTAGATTCCATAACTTTTATTGATTCTTCTATTTTCCCTTCTTCACCAACGCCATTATAATAATACGATAGTGGTGATAAAACCGGAGCTTCTGGAAAGGCTAAAGGTTCTGTAATGGTAGGTGTGGTTTCAACGTCAATAACAATCGGTTCTTCAATTTAAGATTCTTCTTCAACAACGTGGAAATCGTTTGCCAAAAGTGGAGGTAAAATCGGAGTTTCAGGAATGAATAGCAGTTCTGAAGTGGCGGGTTTGGGTTCAACGTAATTAATAATTGTCTCTTGGAATGGTCTTACAATTATTTCTGGCATTGTACGGAACACCCCCGTAGGCTCCTCAAATATTATAGATTCTTCTTTGATCTCTTCACCTTCAACGCACAAAGGGATGCTGTCAAATGATAGTGGAGGTAGGACCGGACCTTCTGGTATTACAAGTTCTTGAATGGTGGGTTTGGACTCAACATCAACAACGATCGGTTCTTCAATTTTGACTTCTTCTTCAACAATTTGAATATCGTTCGCCGAAAGTGGAGGTAAAACCGTAGCTTCAAGAATTACTAGAAGTCCTGTTGTGGCGGGTTTGGGTTCATTGTCAACAACGATCGACTCCTCAATTTCCACTTCTTTTTCAACAACAATTTGATTATCGTTTGCCGAAAGTGGAGGTAAAACCGGCGCCTCAGGAATTTTTAGAAGTCCTGATGTGGCGGGTTTGGGCTCAACATCAACAACAATCGGCTCCTCGATTTTCACTTCTTCTTCTTCTTCAATTATTTCTGGAATCGCAGAAAATACTTCTGTTGACTCTTCTATTGTTACTGATTCATCTTTTTCAACTTCTTCATCAACAAAAGAAGGCATGCTGTTAAATGGTAGTGGAAGTAGAACCGGAGCTTCTGTTATTATATATTCTTGAATGGCAGGTTTGAGCTCAACATCAACAGGTTCATTGAATTTCAGTCTTTCAAGAAATTTGATGACGTTCGCTGAAAGTGGAGGCAAAAACGGACCTTCAGGAATTACTAGAAGTTCTGATGTGGCGGGTTTGGGCTCAACGTCAACAATGATCGGCTTCCTGATTTTCACTTCTTCTTCAACAATTTGAACATCGTTTGCCGAAAATGGTGGGAAAACCGGAGCTTCAATAATTACTAGAAGTCCTGATGTGGCAGGTTTGGGCTCATTGTCAACAACGATCGACTCCTCGATTTCCACTTCTTCTTCTTCAACAATTTGATTATTGTTTGCCGAAAGTGGAGGTAAAACCGGCGCTTCAGGCATTATTAGAAGTTCTGATGTGGTGGGTTTAGGCTCAACGTCAACAATGGTTGGCTCCTCGATTTTCACTTTTTCTTCTTCAATAATTTGAATATCGTTCGCTGAAAGTGGAGGTAAAACCGTAGCTTCAAGAATTACTAGAAGTCCTGTTGTGGCGGGTTTGGGTTCATTGTCAACAACGATCGACTCCTCAATTTCCACTTCTTTTTCAACAACAATTTGATTATCGTTTGCCGAAAGTGGAGGTAAAACCGGCGCCTCAGGAATTATTAGAAGTCCTGATGTGGCGGGTTTGGGCTCAACATCAACAACAATCGGCTCGTCGATTTTCACTTCTTCTTCTTCTTCAATTAATTCTGGAATCGCAGAAAATACTTCTGTTGACTCTTTCATTGTTACTGATTCATCTTTTTCAACTTCTTCATCAACAAAAGAAGGCATGCTGTTAAATGGTAGTGGAAGTAGAACCGGAGCTTCTGTTATTATATATTCTTGAATGTCAGGTTTGGGCTCAACATCAACAGGTTCATTGAATTTCACTCTTTCAAGAAATTTGATGACGTTCGCTGAAAGTGGAGGTAAAACCGGAGCTTCAGGAATTACTAGAAGTCCTGATGTGGCGGGTTTGGGCTCAACGTCAACAATGGTCGGCTCCTCGATTTTCACTTCTTCTTCTTCAATAATTTGAATATCGTTCGCCGAAAGTGGAGGTAAAACCGTAGCTTCAAGAATTACTAAAGTCCTGATGTGGCGGGTTTGGGCTCATTGTCAACAACGATCGACTCCTCAATTTCCACTTCTTCTTCAACAACAATTTGAATATCGTTCGCCGAAAGTGGAGGTAAAACCGTAGCTTCAAGAATTACTAGAAGTCCTGATGTGGCGGGTTTGGGCTCATTGTCAACAAAGATCGACTCCTCAATTTTCACTTCTTCTTCAACAACAATTTGATTATCGTTTGCCAAAAGTGGAGGTAAAACCGGCGCCTCAAGAATTATTAGAAGTCCTGATGTGGCGGGTTTGGGCTCAACATCAACAACAATCGGCTCCTCGATTTCTTCTTCTTCATCAACAAAAGAAGGCATGCTGTTAAATGGTAGTGGAAGTAGAACCGGAGCTTCTGTTATTACATATTCTTGAATGGCAGGTTTGGGCTCAACATCAACAGGTTCATTGAAATTTGATGACGTTCGCTGAAAGTGGAGGTAATACCGGAGCTTCAGGAATTACTAGAAGTCCTGATGTGGCGGGTTTGGGCTCAACATCAACAATGATCGGCTCCCCGATTTTCACTTCTTCTTCAACAATTTGAACATCGTTTGCCGAAAGTGGAGGTAAAACCGGAGCTTCATTAATTACTAGAAGTCCTGATGTGGCGGGTTTGGGCTCAACGTCAACAATGGTCGGCTCCTCGATTTTCACTTCGTCTTCAACAATTTGAACATCGTTCACCGAAAGTGGAGGTAAAACCGTAGCTTCAAGAATTACTAGAAGTCCTGATGTGGCGGGTTTGGGCTCATTGTCAACAACGATCGACTCCTCAATTTCCACTTCTTCTTCAACAACAATTTGAATATCGTTTGCCGAAAGTGGAGGTAAAACCGGCGCCTCAGGAATTATTAGAAGTCCTGATGTGGCGGGTTTGGGCTCAACGACAACAACAATCGGCTCCTCGATTTCTTCTACTTCTCGTCATGATCGAATGTTGCCTTTTGCTAATTTGAGAATTACGACATAAGACTTGTCAAGCTAATGATCTCATAAATGCCTATGAATTCATTTAAAGCGCAATTATTGTAGATACAATTTTGCAAATGATCCAGTTTTAGACCATTATCTCTCATAAGGGAATGTTGTATTGCAAAATCGTTTAATATTTTTAAACTCTTTGTATTGCAAAGAAAAATCAATCGCAACATTTCTACGAATCGATATCATTAAAACTTCAATATCATCATGAGTAAGGTAAGTCGAAATTACTGAGTAAAAAAAAATACGTTTCCCTGATACTCATTAATTTATTACCGTTTCTTCTAATTTTGCTTTGTCTATTTTAAAGATGGTAGCAATCTTTGACATTGTCGTCATTTCATAAATCCTGGCTACACCACTGAAAGAGCACTCTTATCGGAACCTACCAGCTGTGGAGCACGAGGAGATTCACGATGAGTGCGGTCAATTCGCTCTGCGGTACGTGACGGCTGAAGGCACGAAGGAAGGTGGTGTCGGAGCGCGGCCGGCTCGTGCCCATCCCGGATGGCACGGGTTACGTCATGATCGTTGAGGAAGAGGTCTCATACATCGGCGATGACGGCCGGACATACACCAAGTACTCCGCTGGCCTCGACGGATACCATGTTGAGGGCAATCATTTACCAGTTGAACCTGAGGTCCCTTAACCCGCATCTATCAAGTGATATTAACAGTGATGAAAAAAAACAATTTCAATTTCAATAAAATGTCTAATGAATATCTTGTCTTTTTCATACAAACTTAACTCTTTCTTGATTTCTTCCTTCATACATGAGTTAGAGTATGATAAGCGTTGTTGGCAATAAAAGGAAAGAATATTTTACTGTCCAAAGAGAATTCGACAGTCGATAAAACACATGAGGTAATAGGTAAAATAAATCAATCTCTTTTCAATCATCAAATATTTTTATAATTTTAATCATAATCTGGATGTTTCTGATGAAAGAACAATCATTATCTGCTCTGTCTTTTCCCAACTGAATTTAGATTTCGAAGGTTACATGTCATGGACTCATGGCCCTCTCTCTATGGGTCGTCTTATCTATGTCCTAACTTATATTTTTATGTCACGGTGAACATAAAATAGACATGACCAGCATTAACACAGACGTATAAACCTTTTCCTCCGTTTTGTATTAGGCTAACTAAAAGAGTTAAAAGTAGGTTTAATATCTATTTTATTTACGAAAGCACGAACAGTAAACGAACTTAACTGCAACCATAGTAATGACGAAAGCAAGTTTTATGAATTAAGTATCAGATGTACTTACGGCCAACTTTCTCCAATAGGTCCCATGTAACTCACACAGCAGAGGATTGTATCCTAGCAGTTGTGACATTATGCTATGGGCAAAATGATCAATGTTTATAGAAAACGGGTTGGTAATATACAGATGGTGGTAGAAAGCTCTTCCGTAGAAGTACTTAACAAATATGTGTAGACATATGATAATGACTTTGTGAAGACCTATTGGAAAAGGGGAGCTGGGAGGGTTTTTGAAAAACCATATCCTGGGCGAGAAGTTAATACCAGAGAAGATGCAGCTTGCTGAGAGAACGCTGAGAACGAATTGAAAACCACAGTTTTTTAAAGGTTCATTCCATCACATATTAATGAATTTGTAATGGATCAAGTGATTAATACGGTATTGTTCATTTGCACCCACATAATTTGAAAATGCCCAATAGGAGTAGGCAATTTGCTAAAAACTATTATAATAATTAAATTGACCGTGCTTTCTGAATAATGCCCATTACTTATTGGGCAGGGTAATAAAAAGTTGTGTGTACTAAATTATTTTAACGTTGACATTGTTTTTAATATAGAACAGTATGGCAGGTAAGTACGATAACGGGGCTCTATTTCTTACTGCAGGATCAAAAGTAACCTAACATGAAGAAAATTACCCTATGCTCCCGATTTAGTTTCGCTCGCTCTTGGACTAATTCGCTGATAATAGTGGCAACAAGTTATAAACATTATTTTATGCTAACCGATTCTAAGTTTTAAAATAATAACCCTAGGTACTAATGTACCTTAAATGAAAGGTTGAAAATAAAGAAGTCATTATGCCTACACATATTTGAATCAAGTGCCAAAAATATAAAAATAATATTTTTTATGAAAATACAATCTGTGTGTAAAGCCTAGCAATATACAAATTACAAAACAGTATACAAACAAAGTTGGCACTTGTTTTTTAAGAACTCTATGTAATTACCCATATTAGCAAATAAATGATTATGATTATTATGATTACTTGGATTCTTTACATTTTCAACCCTTCAATTGTCGAATTGCATTCATTATACATTATACTACACATACACATATTTATTACATTTTATTATTACATTGTCTGTTCATAATGAACTTGCATAAGTACTAGTACTAGTATATGTAGGTCGGCCTCAAAATCGGGCTATCTCGCTCCGTTTCCGAGTTATTTGAGTTTTTGTAATTTGGAGGTTGAATTTCGTATGTAATATATAGTATACTAGTACTAGTATATGTGCCGAGCCCTCAGGACACCTCCTCCAGAACCCCCCCATCTAATTTAAATTTTAACATACCTACACGTAATTTTCAGCCATCAATAAAATTAAATTATAAAAACCTCCTTGTCAAGCGAAACTGAAGCTCCGAACTGGTAAACGCGGCACCAATTCTGAGTGACCCTTATTATCACTGCCATAAGGCCACTAATTTAATTAATTAATTTAATTGCTACGCAAAAGTGACCCTTATTAGTAGTGACATAAGGTCGCTTTCTTTGAACACCAATATTATGTTATGCCAGACGTACACAATCCTCCATCACAGACGACTTGAGGCGACACTTCACGAGAACCGACCTCGAGCCGCCACTAAGAAAGAACCGGCGACCAAATCATAAAAACTAAAAACCTCCATATCTTGGAAACGGTTGGAGCTAGCTCAATTCTGAGAAAAAATTTGGCCCGCTGCCCGCCGCCACTTCAGGGTGGTGACCATAAGCTCTTAGAGCGGTATCAATTTGAGATCGAATAAGGGACAGCTGCATCGGACGTGTATCCATCTGTCACTTACTCGATCTGAAATTGATACCGCTCTAAGAGCTTATGGTCACCCCCCTGACCGGTGAACAAGAAAGCAAACCCCCCCCTCCCTAAACTCGTTACCTTCCCCCCCCCATTTTTTTTTACTTCAGTCTAAATATATCAAAATGAATTCTATAAAATCACGCAACAAACCCCTCCTGCCCCTCCCCCCTAGCAAAAAGGTGAGGATCGAAAATATGTTGTTGATTTATTTTTTATTTGTTTTTTCAAAATCGGGCATCTCGCTCCGTTTCCGAGTTATTTGAGTTTTTCTAAGTTGGAAGCTCAATTTTGCTTAGCATACAACATAGCTTTACCGTGGCAGTCCCCGAGTGCCACACGAATATATTTTCTTCTTTTCGATATATTCTCGGTGTTTATATAGTTTCTAGTGGTTATTTAGTTCTTTTATCTAAATTGAGTTTTGTATCAAATTTATTATTACTAAGTGGAAATTTCTATGACACTCTATAGACTGGAACTCTAATAAAGAAATTTCCACTTAAGTAGCAAAGATAATAATTACACTAACCACAATATCATTTTGATCTAAGAGGTTTTTAATGTATTTTCAATTGTGTCGGTCATTAATTAAAATAACAATCTGAGTATATAAGTCATGCATCCAGTTGTAAAGATTGATATTGTGGGATCATCAAGAAGAGGTAAGTTATAATCACAAATCTTACTTCGAGTTATTTTTTTTTTATATTACGAAACTTTCATTTACGATATCTGCTCTTTAAAACACAATTTGAAGGTTTTCTTGATATATCTAAGTATTTAAAAAAAAATTGATTGCATGAATGATAAAGTGAATGGTAAAGCCCTAGAAAGACATACATAGACCATATTGGTTATGTTCTTCAGAATGGCCAGGAGCGCAGTACTCATAACTGGCGTGCATGTATGACTAGATGTATGAACGTGAGTGAAGCAAAAGAAGTATGTAAGGATCGTAGCAGGTGGCGCTCTGTAGTTTCTGCCTAACACCATTGGATAAAGATGTGAGTTTATATATGTATGTATGTTGTTTGCAGATGTATTTTCTTGGAGTTCTATGTCTAATGGTAGTGGCGGTGGCTGGGTTGCCAACGCCGGAGCAGCTTCATACAAACTTACCAGCGCTGGAGGAGAAAGAAAACAGCAGCGATGAAAAAGCCGCAATAAACAACTCAGAGCCAGAAAAACTTGATGAATCTAAGAATCCATCTGAGTCAGACGATGCCAAAGATTCTAAAGAAAAGTCCAAGGAATCTAAGGATTCTAAGGAATATAACGAATCTAAGGAATCCAAGGAATCTAAGAAATCCAAGGAATCCAAGGAATCTAAGGAATCCAAAGAGCATGAGGAACCCAAACCAGAAGAATCTAAGGACAAAGAGCATGAGGAATACAAACCAGAAGTACCTAAGGAATCTAAGGAGTCTAAAGAACATGAGGAATACAAACCAGAAGAACCTAAGGAATCTAAGGAATCCAAGGTATCCAAGGAATCCAAAGAATCTAAGGAATCCAAAGAGCATGAAGAATACAAACCAGAAGTACCTAAGGAATCTAAGGAGTCCAAAGAGCATGAGGAATACAAACCAGAAGAACCTAAGGAATCTAAGGAATCCAAGGTATCCAAAGAATCTAAGGAATCCAAAGAGCATGAAGAATACAAACCAGAAGAACCTAAGGATGAAAAGAAAGATAAAGACTCAAAATCAGAAGAATCAAAAGAAAGTGATGTAGAAGAGGTACCTGTTATATTACAAGTAATCCAGGGACCTAAAGGTACTTTGAGCGGCTGGTTTTCGGATTGGTTTTCCAAGCTTCCGCTGCCATGGTTTTACAAGTCGAAGTTGCGGTACGGTGCCTTACAAGACCGGCCTGTTTACATTGTAAGTGAATCTGACTTCGATTTAGACTGATGTTTATCTGATAGGAATTAATATCAATAGGACATTTTTTTCTAAGATTTAATTAAAAAGGTTTTATAAGTCAGAGGATCTTTATTTTTTTTTTTTTTCCTTTGGTATGTTTTTGTTCACAAAAAGCGCGTAAAAAACATTATTGTAGGGTAGTCTACGTGATGTATATCAGATGTATATCGGGCAGATGAATAAAATTCAGTTAGCTGCCGTCTTGCCTTACATTATACTCATATAATAAAAGTAGTCAGTGATTATACTCTCCACTGACGCAGTCGTGATTTAATTAATATTTCATAAGTAACTACGCGTTGTTATCGTATTCAGCTATCGGTAATGGAGGTGTTTTGTACCAATTGTTGTTGAATAAATATTTTAAAATCGGTAAAATAGAAGCATTCGACCTAAACTTGAAACAATGACCGGCTTAAGTGCAATGACTAAAACAATTTATTTTACCTATCGAGATCAAGGGCACATTAAAAGTGGCAACTTCATTACCGTCGTGAATGATGTGACTTACTGGTTAATGTGTGACCTTTGTGCTCCCGACAATCCGGACACAAAG
Source organism: Orthosia incerta (assembly GCA_948252205.1). NCBI lineage: Eukaryota > Metazoa > Arthropoda > Insecta > Lepidoptera > Noctuidae > Orthosia > Orthosia incerta. The sequence continues at coordinate 16,955,005 of OX411746.1, read as the reverse complement.
ACTTCTAACGCGCTCGTTAGGTTAGTCTCCGAACCTCAACGCTCAGAAATTGCCGAACGCCATATTTATCGACTATGCAGGCAGCAGAATATCTGCTATCAATGAACAAATGTTTAAAACAAACAAAAATGCAAAAGAATTATTTAATTCAGCGTAGTTATTTGGGCACACGAATTGAACCTTTAGGATTTATCTCGTCGGTGTGATGTCAAAACTACTAAAGTAGATACGTAATATAATCTTATATTTTTTATGCTATTAAGGTCGAGATTGGCTTAGTGCGCATCGCATAAATAACATATTTCATTATTTATTTATTCACTAGCTGTGCCCGCGGCTTCGCTCCCGTTGACTGACTACCTTACCTACACTACCCTTCTTACCTACCTACAGATTTTTTTCTGGGGTTATCATTCTTTCGCGGAGAATCTTAACAACGCCATTCAGAAAATACTTCAAATGCACAAAGCCATCTAACTTTCATCACATTCATCTAACTTTTGATAGAGTGAATCGATTGCGATGAAACAAACACTAGTAATACTTCAAGTTACGCACAATTTTTATGTATAAAAGTTATCTACATTGGTTTCGCACATTTTACGTGATGCGTGCATAAATAAACAGACAAAAATGCCAAAAATGCTGGAAATGGGTTCTGTTGGCTATCCTTTAACACCCTGGCAATTTTTTTGGAAATATTCTCGATGTACAAAAACGACTTTTCTACAGATTTAGTATAGTCGTATGTATATTGATGATGATAATAATAATGCCTTACAAAGGAAACAGTTAAGATGATGTATGATGTACAGAACAAATCGAAAATAGAAACTATGAAACCCTGATTCCCAAACTAGGCAGTTGCCTGTATCTTGGAAATCACTGTCTTTCCGTAGACGAACAAAAGTCAGTTTGCTTCCATCTTGCCTTTCATTTAACTCTCCAAGATGCAGCAAATAAAAAGATCTTAGTGGTGTTTTCTGTGATATATTTATTAGGTTACAGTATACCTATGTGACAATGTAGGGACTGAGTTGATCGGATCGGTCTAAATGAGATCCTACTTCTTTATGGTTTGGCATCGGTGTCCGTAATTTTGGCGCTAGCGGTATTGATGCTGAAGTCAACGATGCTTCTTATTGGTTATTAGAAGTTGACATTTACATAATCTAATATTCGTCTGAATTCGACCAATGGCCCTTTGCCATACTGACTTGATTAATTAATGCGATTGATTAATATGTTCCTAATTGGTTTGTTAATATGTCCCCTTTTATAAGTGTTCCGACTTTGTGTTGTGTGTGAGATATGTAGCCGATGATTAGGATGTCTATGACAGGTAGACATCGGTTTATTTACTGGAATATGAGATCCTGCTTCTTTATGGTTTTGCAAAGATGACTTCTGCGGATGTATCGGTGTCCGTAACTTTGGTACTGTCGGCATTGATGCTAAAGTTGATGATGCTTCTTTTTGGTTTTGAGAAAAAGGCCTTTTGCAGATGCATCAGTGTCCGTAATTTTGGCGCTAGTGGCATTGATGCTGAAGTTGATGATGCTTCTTTCTGGATTTGAGAAGATATGTTTCGCGGATGCATTGGTGTCCGTGATTTTGAGGTTTTGAGAAGATGAATTTTACATCATCTACGTTTGACTTCGACCAATGGATCGCCGTCCTACTGACTTCCAAATTATTGGATGTATATTATCAGCGGTTAATTAATGTGTTTCTCATGGTTTGTTTGTGCCTCTTCTTTAACAGGTGTTGTCAACCTTGTGGTTGTGGGTGAGATATGTTGTCGGTGATTAGGATGTCTGTGATACCCAGACATTGGTTTATTACTTAGGAAATGAGAGCCTGCTTCTTTATGGTTTTACGAAGATGACTTTTGCGGATGCATTGGTGTCCGTAATTTTGGCACTAGCGGCATCGATGCTGTAGTCGAACAGGCTTCTTTATGGTTTTGCGAAGAGGACTTTTGGGGATGCATCGGTGTCCGTAATTTTGGCGCTACCAGCATTGATGCTGAGGTTGATGATGCTTCTTTCTGGTTGTGAGAAGATTACTTTTGTGGATGCATCGGTGTCCTTAATTAAGGCGCTTGCGGCATTGATGCAGCTAAAGTAGAAGATATTTCTTTATGGTTTTGCGAAGATGACTTTTAGGGATGCACCAGTGTCCGTGATTTTGGCGCTAGTCTCATTGATGCTGAAGTCGAAGATGCTTCTTTTAGTCCAATAGCCAGAAGAAATTGCCCTTCGATAATTCAAAAGTTTTTTTATTTTTGCCGGGTGGATACCTTATGTGAATTCATTGCTATGTACAAAAATGCTAACAGTTTAGAGTTATGCATTAGGTATAAAGTTGGTATTTCCTATTATTTCGTGTTATAGCAATAATATAAAATTTAAATTTAAATAATTTGCTGTGTCTGTACTAACTCTATCTAAACTTTATATTAATGAACATGCTAACAGATAGGTACTGTGGAATATTGGAGTACTGAAAATGGTTCGTAACTCTTTCAATAAAAGATTTAAGTTTTTAAAATCATTTCCTATATGCTTATAGAGATTAGTTATACCTTACAACAATAGTTCTAACTATTAAGTATTATGCTGCACAGGTAATTGTATTTAAACTTTGTGATATGCGAAACATTAAACTCAAGTTTATAATTTTGCGCCTATATATTTGAAATAATAAACTCTGGCACCATACAAAAGTTTAAACACTTACGTGCTATGCCTTTAGTTTAATAAATAAAATACAATTTGGGTATTGCGGGGCGCGGTGTAGGTATGAACCAGCAGTATTTAATTCTTTGAGTTATAGAATTAACGGGGATTGTTGATTTTTACAAAAACATTACCGCGCAAATTCTAATTTCAAACTGGCGTCTAGAATCTGACAGACCTTTCACTGTTATTTTGCCTATGAATGCAACCTTATTGCTACGAAAATAAAGATCACTAAAATAGGTAATCTGGCATGTGTTAAACAAGCCTTTATCGTGCGAATTGAATTAATATTAAAATTATTTCTGGGGGGTGACCATAAGCTCTTAGAGCGGTATCAATTTGAGATCGAATAAGGGACAGATGTATACACGTCAGATACATCTGTCACTTACTCGATATCAATTTGATACCGCTCTAAGAGCTTATGGTCACCCCCCTGGTACGACCATATACTCGTAAGAACGCCGTAGTTGACATTTTTTTATAATAGTTTTATACCCTGAAAATCCAATTTATTCTTTGAATTTTTCTATGCTGTGATGGACTGTGTAATTTTAATCTGAGAATTTGATATTTGAATAGAGATTTGGAGCTTTAATTAATCAATTATATCATTATTTACAATAGGAAAGTCCCTTCAAATTGTAAAAACACCTTAAATAAGCAAATATAAATACTTAATAGGTATTGAATTGTCCTGTTTAATTAATTAATTAATTGTCTAGGTTATCCTCTGAACACCACTTCTCTCACTCACACCACAGGCATGTAAAATATTTCTAATAATCAATAGATTTATGACACTATTAATACCTATCATTTGTGTTATTCATTTATCATCTCTAAGCCTTGTTTAGTACTCGCAGTTTTTTTTTTGTTTGTTTACCATAGGCTTATTCAAATAATATTTATTGCGCTATCCTGGAATATAATAGTTTAAGGCATTTACTAGGTTTTGATGTACAGCAGCCGTGTGGTAAGGTCACGTGGTGCCTATTTTTTTGTTTAATAGAGTTTAAAAACAAATAGACAGGGCGTGAAAACACGATAATGTAAAATTTATATACCTTTAAAATAAAAAAAATACTAAGTGTTGGTAAGCGTATCACAAGGGAACGTGTTAATAGATTTGTTGTTTTTTACACGACTGCAAGGGTTAAGTTTTTCGCACATATCTGTATTACATACATACAGTTTACAGACGGACCACTCCCGCCATCCTCAAAAATTTACACCTAAACTTGCCGGACTCTCTAGCTACTGTAAGAATAAGAATAAATTTATTTGGTAAGTAGATTGAATTCCTAAACCTCACACTAGGATTCCCTGTGTCATGAGAACCAGGCTGAATTGGTTCTGAATAAAAAAAAAATAGTAGGTAGGTAGTATTTTACAAAAATAAATACATCGATTCGTCTAAACATACATCGTATCGCAATTACAGTGTTATCCACTAAAGCTTAGTGTCATGTGACAGTTGCACTGGTTAGATGTGTATATTTCTTCAGTCACACTTTTTGGAAAAGGCTGGCTTTCACTGTTTTTAATCGAATCAGATGCATCTGAATACCAGTGTATTATATGAAGTGACTGCATACCCTGCCAACCCAGATTAAACGGTAATCCTACTGGATAATACGGTACCCCCGACTCGTAATGACTGTCAAAGATTCACGATACGGAGAACTTTATTATTTTTGTCATCTCGAGAAACTGTCAGCACGGCAGGTACGACCATTCCGTATTCTGTGAATATTTTCTTGATATTCTTTTAATAGGAACGAAGAAGGTAGAAATCGTATTCGACCTCAACATAAAGAAAAACAAATTCACATAAAATTAGATTTTATCAACGTGGTTTAAATACAACAGGAAAAGAGTAGTGATTTGTGAGATGTGACAGTACTGAAATGGTTTCGCGCCTTTTTCAATACGTTCAGAGTGGAGTGTCACCGCGCCGCGCCGCGCCGCTCGAATGATCGTACCTACGACCTACACCGCACCCCGCAAGACCCTAACTAAAGGCATAGCACGAGTGTTTAAACTTTTTTTTTATTTTTTTTAATTTATTTATTTTAGGTCGCTTTTTAACATCTAAGGTCATAAGCGACCACAGTAAACATTATAGTAGAATAGGTTACATTGTATGTTGGCAGAGTTTATTATTACGAATATGTAGGCGCAAAATTATAAACTTAAATTCAATATTTCGCGTATCGCAAAGAAAAATAATAATTACCTGTGCAGCATGATACTTAGTTGTTAGAACTTTTGTTGAAGGGTAAAACTACTCCCTCTATGCATGTAGGATATTATTTGAAAAACTTAAACGAAAGAGTTACGAGTCATTTTCAGTTTTCCATTGTTCCACTGTACCCATCTGTTAGCATTTTCACTAATTTAAAGTTTAGATAGTACTATTAAAGAAACAGTAAATTATTTAAATTTAAATATTTTAATCGACCGCAATAAAACGTAAGTAATAGTAGTATTTTAGTTTATGTACGCACTGCATTTTAGTTTATAGGTAAGTACTTACAATTTTATTTTATTTTATTAATCTTAGAAAAATTACAGCTAATACAATAAATACGCAGAAACAACATGCAAAAAACGCCCAACATTTTTTTTTCTCACGTATAAAAATTTGAATAAAATACATATCAACGAGAGTTTAAAATTATAAAGATTTAGATTTTATTATGAAGTCGATTAGCCAGCCAGTTATCAAAGTTTATTGGAACTGCCTCCCCAGGGTAAGGGTCACCGAAGGCCAGAAAAAAAAACCCAGAATAATTAAATAAACAAGAACGACTTTGGATTTTTAATTTTAGTTTTTTGTTATAGGAATTTTACAAAAAACGTTCCAAGCTGGAGCAAGGGCATAAAGCCGCGGTTGTGCAGGCAAATCCGATCGTATGGTCACCCTACCCTGGCGAGCTGAACTAACGTACTAACTAACAGTAGGTAAGTAAAAAACCGGCCAAGTGCGAGTCGGACACGCGCACGAATGGTTCCGTACCATTATCGCAAACGGCAAAAAATCACGTTTGTTGTATGGGAGCCCCACTTAAATATTTATTTTATTCTGTTTTTAATATTTGTTGTTATAGCGGCAACAGAAATACATCATCTGTGAAAATTTCAACTCTCTAGCTATCACGGTTCATGAGATACAGCCTGGTGTCAGACGGACAGACAGACAGACAGACAGACGGATCACGGAGTCTTAGTAATAGGGTTCCGTTTTTACCCTTTGGGTACGGAACCCTAAAAATGCTGTGTAGGTAAGTCTTAGCGGTGTCCTTGAGATAATTACCTACGCCCGCATTGTCTCATTCATGACATGAATATAAAAACGAAAAAAACAAAGCTTGGTAAGTTGGTAGATAGGTAGGTAAATACTAATTTATAAAATATATGTAGGTACTAAGGTAAAATATATAGGTACTATTTATGAAGTTACATTTTATTATGTCATTGGGAAACTGTGAAAAACATCACAACGTTAGGAGTCCAATGTCCATGTCGACAACCAAACCAAATCGTAAATAATAACAAAGTCTGTAAACAACTCAGTTCGTAAGAAAGTAGATTACTCAATAACAAAGTTCAAATCACAAGGCAAATCTAAATCCAAATACATAGAATAGGTCAATAGTGTCAGAAATATTACAATAAATACAATTTAGAAAATAAATAAATACGCACTTACAGCACAGTAAGTAAAGTAATCGAAAAACCACAAATAATACAGCAAACAGTGAAACATCCCCGAAGCACACCCGAAGTGCCCCGAACAAACCCCGTACGAACGATGCACGTGAGCAGTACGACTACGCACACATTGACATTTGCTTGACGCGCCAGCAATACTAGCTATTGAAAAAGTATGATTAATTTGATGTGTTCCGTAATACCAAAAATGACGAATGAAAACTTAATATTTTTAAATTACTTTTTCAATTATTTGTAACTTGATAATATGAGCTATGTTCCTGCTACGACAATATTATAGATATTGTTTTTAATAATACAGAAAAATCAATAAGAAAACATGTCATTTACGCTGTAAAAATGTACGAAATGGAATTCGCTTAAACTTCATTTTAGGTAAGTATTTTGAAAAAATAAAGACGTACGAACCTAAATAAATACTGTGTAAATCCGAATATCAGCATAATATGGTGGAAATAAACTCAACTTACAAATGATTTAGGTATTACGTTTGTATGGACAATTGATGCTTCGCCGCACCCTTAAGAACACAAAAACAAGTTGGTTGTAATAGGAAAAATGAGGCAATTTCAAAGAAAAATTTGATTTATCAATATATTGGTATTTGTTAGTTTCGCTCCCTTTAAAAATATTTTTTGACAATTTGTATAAGTTCGGGTCAACAAGATGCTTATAAACATGTGAAAATTTGAAGACTTTAGCATCAACCGTTTAGGTGTAAAACCTGAGTGACAGAAGACAGACAGACAGACGGACACGTGAGTGACAGCAATAGGGGTCCGTTTGGAACCTTCTAGTACGGAACCCTAAAAACTAAATCAAAATCGGTGCCTCCTTTTAGGAGCTATGATGCTACAGATAGACAAACAAATATACAAATTCACATGTCAAATTACACCCCTATTTTTCCGTCGAGGGTTAAAATATATAAAAATAGTTATATATGAGATCAGATTTACCTTTTGTGTTACTTGGATGATACTGATGCACTGCACTGGCCTAAATTATAACCCCACTCACTTAAATCACAGCTTATATAGTCCAAAACTGTCATTAGACAAACAGGATTAAGTGAATGTGTTGCAATAAAACTTAGGTCATTTACTAATCTGCTTTTAAAACAGAATAACGGTTATACTTGTTTCTTCAGGTTCTTTCAAACTTACTCAATTTGTAAATTAAACCACACATTGTTAACAAATTATTTATGTAGAAGATACGAACTTACATTAAAACAATAAAATTAGTATAAATACATGCTGTGCAATCTTTACATAATAATTAAAAGGAGTACAGTAATGCTATGAATTTTAAAGTTAAGAATTTTGATTAGACACGACTACCTACATTTTATTATAAATTAATACCCACAGCATTTATACAGTCATTGCAACAAGTTGTCATTGATATCTGACAAAAAATTCTCAAAAATGACAAATTATTCGCAATAACATTTCAATAACATGCACCCGGCTTAGTATATTTTATTAAGATACGTGTGTCTATAGTTACAAATTCATTCATGTACAAAAATGAACTAGAAATCTATCTTTCGATCGTCAGTAACAGGGTTGATAGAATGATGATGAATACATAGATTGCTTGCTCTCTTGCTCTCTCTCTCTCTCTACTTGATCCTGGTTACTGATACATTTTAGTTACATACCCTAAAAGGCTATACCAAAATCATTAAGTCGTACAGCAGCACCTACGCTTGTCCATTTGCAAGGAAATACATTTAGATGAGAATCAAGATGAGTTCAAAGACCTTATGACTTTTATAGACATAATGACCAAAGACTGTCCTTTTTTGATACTTTGATGATAATTTTAAATAAATTAACGGTATTTGTATTATTTTAGTTTTAGGTATGATTAAAATATGCTGATGCAAATAACACAACGTATCGTCACACTAACACGAATTTCATAAAATATGATAACTGTACTTTAATTAAATATTAAAATTATATTGGTATTATGATGTTTGTAAATGCATTATACAATATTAATTACAGGTATACTGTACCTACATATAGTACAATGGCACTGATAAATAAGAAAGTAATGATTTTTGGCTGTAAAAACAGTCACAAACAAAAACCATTTTAACTATTTGACTTCAAATATTTTGTCATATGACCCAAAAAACTTTTGTCGTACAATAACTCTTACTTATATTATCAAATTAATGGCTAAGACTTGTTCGCTTCGTTCGATTAGATCGTTTTGTCTCCTTTATTACATAAATAGTTCATGGGAACTAACAATACTGATGAATAAATAATTAGGTAACTTCAAATTCTCACATGTACGTACACACATTAGCTACATCAATTCACGGGTCTAGGGTCATATGGGGTCGCGTCATGACCCACATACCTGTTGTTTTTGCGTATTTGGAAGCCTTCACCGGGTGCTGTGTTGTAGTATATCACTCGTCGAATACCGAACGGGTCTACATAACCGAAACTTCCAGTCTTCTCGTCAGAGCCACCGGTCTCTTCCTCATGGTACTGCTTTGGAAGGTAGTACCGGAATCCATTTCTTCTGAAGGCTGAACCATCATACGTTGAGAATTGAGGGGTGTAACCATCACCTATCTTGACACCAGATTGTTGTTGCTGTTGTAGTTGCTGTTGTCTCCTCAGCCAGGCATCGGCGTGCCTGTACGAGTTAGGATTAAACACATCGTAGCGTTGGCTATCACTGGCGTGATACTCATCGTCGAGAGTGTTAGTGTTAGATGCATCGTATTCGTAAGGACTGGGTGTCGTTGCAGCTTTACTGGATGTGATTGGTGTCACTGTGGGTCTGAAGTCATAAGTCGTGGTTGACGAGTCGATCGAGTTAGGTGAGACGTAAACTTGTGGTGTGGCTGTCGGGTGTGGATATGCCGGTGGGGGAGGCGTCACAGATACTTCTATGGGGTAGGTGGGTGGTCCGTATGACGAGGTTGGCGGTGGGGCTTGAGTCGTGGAGGTGTACCGTGGTGGGCCACGATACCGGTGGACAGGAGGTGGTGCTGGTGTCACCCCGTAACCAGAATCTGTCGGAGCAGTCTTGGCTATCTGTAAAGACTCCTGAAACACATACAAAAAGCACGTTTAGCATTGAAAAGTGACACAGTTAAGACAAAAAACCGGCCAAGTGCGTGTCGGACTTTGCTCATTAAGGGTTCCGTACCAAACCGCGAAATCAAGTCGGTTGTAATAGGAAAAATAAGGGAATTTTTATCAATATTTTACTATTAGTTAGTAAAATATATGTATAAACATTATCACCAAATTAAAAGTTCATACGTCAAAAATTCTTCGGAACAAAATTTTGTAAAAAAAACGCTGACTCTGGTGGCTTCTCTTTCCTAGTTTTCTAATATTTTACAAGCTTTTAATTAACTTGCAATGTATATGTCGTAGCCATATCGTATAACACGCCGTTTTACAAAAAGTCGCGGCCAATTGAAAAACGTCGCAGTTTTGTAATGCGGCTATTTTCGTTCAGCCGGATTTCAATTCAGCTGAAATAAAGTACGCCGCATAGTATGAGCACTTCGCGTTCGTCAAAGCGGCTTAGTAATGTGACGCCCATACAAACGGGCGCATCTTCGATACGCCGCTTTGTAATCTGACATGCGCTGCTACATATGTAGAGCAGTGGTGGCCCAGTGGTATTGGCCGCGACTTACAAGTTGTAGGTTCGAACCCAGGCAGGCGCTTTACTTTGAGAAAATTATTTCATCACCACTGCTCTCAAAAACGGTAGGCTGATGATGATGATGATGTATATATGTATGTATGTTCGGGCCAAATCTTGCAACTGAATTTTAAAGCAATTATGCTCAACTGATTAAGATGAAATTTTGCACAGCACAGCTTCACGTCCTACACGTTTGGTTTGAATGACAATGCACGGTAAGCTAAAACACGGCTAAAACATTTGTTTAATAAATTGTAGTTCTAAAAACTAAAAAACACGCTTTATTGGTAAGGATAATGGGACAATCTGTTTAAATTATTGCATTGTCATTGGTCCTTGATAAGTGTGCAAAGTTTCAAATCAATCCAACGTTTTGAAGTGGGTGAAAATCACGTTCAAAGATTCCGTTACATTGATACATAGATACATAGATACATACATACCAAGCTAATAAAAGCGTGTTAAAAAAATATTTTTTAATTGGAAAAACTTATTTTAAAACCAAACGAGTTATGGATACGTACTGCAATTGGTCGGTTCTCTCCAACGTAAACAGTTTTGGATTTGTAAATCCTATAGCCCTGACTGTCAGCGATGTAGTCCTGGAGACGCAAGTATCCATCAGCTCCCACCCAGCCCGTTGTACCTGTAATATTTCCAATGGCAACATGATTACATTGCAAATCATCCCTTTGGAAAATAAGGCTCTTTATCACCTTCCAATCTTCAATTAAAAATACTGAATAAAGATAAAGACCTTGACTAAATAGTTTTTGTGGGAAACAACGCAACTACAAAATAGAAATTCAAAAAATCTGTTTCCGTGCGGTAGATAAAGTAATTTGATACACATATGGTCCGTCACGAATTCTGTTGTTAAACAACAATTTAAAAGTTTTCCTTGGTTATGATATCCCTATTTCCTTAGACTTTAATTGCTATTATGTACATACATAGATAGATATCCCGCCTACATGGACTTGTTGCTTTGGGACAATGAACTGCGAAGTATGTGTAGGTCGACAACATTTTCATAATGACAATGGAGCTTTACAAGTAGGCTGTTCTACTATAATATTTATTGTGAACTTGAAATCCAATCCATATTTTTTTTAATTTTTTATTAATGTTATCAATCAAATAGATATAGTTAAACGTAATCGTTTTCTTTGTGCTTGCTAAATTGGGATGAAATTCTGTGGGTGCTGCATCTTATAAACTCACGAGTAGTGACCATCAGCAAACTTAACACTTAGCACTAAGTAAAATGATTGAATCGATGCCAATTTTTAGGATGTGAAAGTTAAAAGGTACGTAAGAATATCAAAAATCTTTTATTGATAATTATCAACAACGAAATATGACTTAAAAAGCAGCTAGTCTGTACATTTATATATTTTTTTTTCGAAAGAGGCAAAGAGAACAAGAAGACTTCGTCGTTAAAAAATCTGTAGTGTTTTTAAACAATTCTTTGGGTCAAGAAAACGTTTAGTATTTGGTATAGAAATCTGTTTCAATAGGTATTATGGTCACTTTAGATACACAACTAATAAATCTTTCTTACCAACAACAGATCCATCTTTCAGTCTCCTCTCCTTCCTGTACTGTCCATTGTGTGTCTGGTACAAGAAGTATCGCTCGTCATCTTCGTCTGTCTGTATGTGGAACTGGTCTGCGTCCTGTTGGGGACTGTAGCCATCCAACGCAGCCAGTACGCTGCATGCACACACCTGGAAAAGAGACATATTCTTTATTGTACACTGTCAAGTATATAATATAATACATAACATCGCACCTGTTATGTAGTACACCGTCATTTCTCTTGTTATGTTTTGATAAAGTCACAGTAACAGGGGTCAAGCCTATTCATCATCATCATCATCATCATCATCATCATCAGCCTTTTAATGTTCCCACCGCTAGGACACAGGCCTCCTCTTTATGAGAGGGAAGCCGAGCCGAAGTCGAGCCTATTGCCATCTTCCAAATGAGAATTTTGGTCGCAAAACGGATGGCCGATAGCGCTGCATTGTTCTGGCGAACCGGAAGACGTTGCGTTGGAAAGCCTCCCACCAGGTGGATAGATGACCTGGTGAGGTTTGGGGGAGGTCTATTTTCAGCAGTGGACGTCTTTCGGTTGATATCATGATGATGAAATTTGAATTACAGATAACAATACCCAACAAGATTTTGCCCGACTTTTTTTTTATTAATTTTTTACTTGGACATATCCTCATGCATACTGCACTACCACGGGGAGATAGTGCAGTTATGTGGGATTCCAACGCACTAAAACTCCACTGTGTCCTCCTGTGCCGCTTATGGCGGGAACACGGGCACGCATAAGCACACACCGCGAACCCGCCGCGGCAGTCCGTCACCGGACCCTCCTCTGGGGAGTAACCCCTGTCACCAGCTCACCAGAACACATTGCACGCCATGACCACCCCAATTAAACCCAGGACATACTGCTCAGCTAATGCTCTTGCGTTCACTAAACCAACGAGGCAGCCTTTTGTATATTTGTACTATCATCATCCTCGCGGTGGTTCCCCAACTGTTGGGGATGTTGGGGTGGGCTTCCAGTGTAGCTGGATGCAGCTGAATACTAGTATTTTGCAAGGACCGACTGCCTATCCGACGTCCAGATCTGTACTATCATATCAACATGAAACGCAGCATCTCTCTGGCTGTCCGTCAGTGCGCATAACACAAGAATCAGTGATCTTGTTTACGTGACTGTGGTTTGTGAGTGGTTCCGGGACCTCCGAGGATAAAGATAGGTACACAGTAAATATAAATAAACAAATATATAAATAAAAAGGTGCCTTTATATTTTATTCGGACGATCTCTAACTTTCGTTTCGGTGGATAAAGATTTGATAAATAGATCTTGCTGATTCATATAGCTTAACTAAGCTTAGCATAGATAACCATGGTACGTTAAGGAATTGTAATCTCTCATGCCTAGACCTACCTATATAACCTCTGAATAAATGAGTGTTGTTTAAGAAACGGTATAAGTGGCTATTAATAATGCTCTACTGCTAACATCATTCATTCATTTAAAGCTAGGTAGGGCAATATGGTAAAACATTACAGCTTATATACCTAACTGAGATGACTACTATGTTAGTACCTAATTGTAACTTTGTAAGATGATTCATCCTCACAAGATATACTGTGTAACTACGTGTCTCACGAAATTGGTTCAATGAAACCGGCAACTTTAACCTTGTCAACATCTTTCAAGGTGAATATCCTTGGGACGAATGCAGTGCGATTAATAAGCTGTTATGAACACAAAGTAACCAGGGTTACCGACATAGCCCGAAGAATTGCCAAACTTAAGTGGCAGTGGGCAGGGCACATTGCTCGCAGAACGGATGGCCGATGGGGCAGAAAGGTTATGGAGTGGCGACCGCGAACCGGAAGACGTTGCGTTGGAAGGCCTCCCACCAGGTGGACCGATGACCTGGTGAAGGTTGCGGGGATCCGCTGGTTGCGGGACGCACGAGACCGGTCAATGTGGCGACGCTTGGGGGAGGCCTATGTCCAGCAGTGGACGTCTTTCGGCTGATATGATGATGATGATGATGATGAACACAAAGTAAGTTCGTTGTCTATCATCATCTTATCAGCCCTTATCCCGCTTTGTTTGAGGTCGGCGCAACAGGTCATCACACTTATCACACTCTAATATTATGAAGGCGAAAGTTTGTGAGTATGTATGTTTGTTACTTCTTCACGCTCAAACACCTGGACGGATTTGGATGAATTTTGTCCCGGGTCGTCGTTCTTTTTATACCGGGTATATGTCCCTCGGGATTAATTTCGACTTTCACGCGGGCGAAGCTGCTGGCAGAAGCTAGTCTTCCATACTTCTAAGAAAATTTACAAAATCAAAAACCAAAAAATGTAAACAAGAAGAAAATTATGCTGTGCGGTCGGAGGATATTATGGTTTAGGTCAGCCAGCTCACGAATATTTATCTCTGACTGCACAGCATGATTGTCTTCTTTTTTACATCATATTAGTTCACTTCTTAAGCAATCGGGTTTTTGATTTTATTAACTTTTTTATTAGTCTCAGTATCTTCTTTCACAAAACCCATCCATTGTCCAATGACCATGTTAGGTAAAATAGAGTTAACAACAAACGAGTACATTACATATTGTTTCATAAAACAGTAGTGACTCAAACATATATGTCATGCTTTTTTTCTATAATAAACCCAGACTTATCTATTGTCTTTATCACAGATATAAGTAGCATAGTTTTATATTGAGCCTGCATTATAATAACAATATAGTGTTGCTTATTGTGGGTTAAGACAAGGTCTGCAGTAGTTGATTACTGATTAGTGTACAATTTCAAACGCGGGTAGATGAGCGTGGGACTAGGGATTGTTAGTAATAGCTGTTCATTAAGTGGTGTCAAGGACCACTTGAATAAACTTATTATATTAACGTTATTGCGTTATTATCTACACGTAATTGAGCATTGTCACACATGAATTGCTGTAATACAGGCTGTGGTTGAAACAAAAAGATGTACATCGATAAGGAATTTAAACAAAAGCTAAAAAACTCGGTACTTAATTAACACGGGAGTGATATGAAGATTCGAATGACGTTATTGCGACATACGCTATTTCGAAAAACTTTACGAGTGGTACGCCAGTTCGAAAACACATTGAGTCGAAAACCGCTATATCGAATGACGTTGTCGCGAAAAACTTGGGGGAGACGTATGTTCAGCAGTGGACGTCTTTCGGCTGAAATGATGATGATGATAACTTTATTTAACATCTACATTGTTCGTACAAAATAATCACACGTGTAGAAATAAATTGCAAAGATTGGAATATGCTATTCCAATCTGTGGATTTCGATGCCAAGACTTCCATACTAGTGTACCAATCAAACAGTTTTTCGAATCAGCGTGCCGCGAAGGCATCGTCATTCGATATAGCGGTTTTCGACTCAATGTGTTTTCGAACTGGCGTACCACTCGTAAAGTTTTTCGAAATATCATGCGTCACAATAACGTCATTAGAAACTTCATATCACACAGTTATTAAATGTGCTGTTTACGAATTGGTCATGTTTTTAAGAATTTAAGCTACACCCACGCTGTCCATTGTTAGAACGTTTTCAGTGATGAAGGCTAAATTACTGGTTCAAAAATCATGAAAATGGGTATACCATGGGTTCAATCTGTCAATCAAAATGTGTTGTGGTCTAATGTCATGCGAAAAATTTCTCAACACACGCTCAGCAATTAGCCGTATCTAATAAGACATTAGTCTAGAATAAGACATTCATCACACGATAAGTTTTTCCTAGTCAGGTAGACATGTCATGTTCCTCTTCTGATGTGCACTATCCGTAAAATCGGGCAACTGAGAGACAATGGCTCTGCCACGAATTAGAGACGAATCAGTAATTTGTTGAACAATAGATGTTAACTCAGCCCCGAAGGTCGAGATGAAGCAACAGAATATACGGACCTCCCATTAATATGGAAAAATACAATGAAAGTCAAATACATTTCAGACAACTGGTTTGCAAGATGTTAATATTCCAGTACTTGTCGTGGGGCTGAATACTGCAAGTCAAAAGCA
This sequence comes from Orthosia incerta, assembly GCA_948252205.1. Lineage (NCBI taxonomy): Eukaryota > Metazoa > Arthropoda > Insecta > Lepidoptera > Noctuidae > Orthosia > Orthosia incerta. The sequence goes on along the minus strand of OX411746.1, from coordinate 16,939,198 downwards.
TGTTTAACAATTTGAATAAATCAAGGTAACAACAAAAACATTTAAGTCAAACGGTGACGCTAGTAAAATGATGCATTCTTACAGCGCATCGTAAGCGCATGTTGGGTGTGATATCTTCCGTATAAGGAAATGTCCAACAGCGATGTTAGAAGGACTAACCAAGTAACCATGTCAGCCTTACTCACGGCTAGTGCTATGGAATATCAATGTGTTTGTATGTTGCCTACTTGCTTACCGCGACAACCTCGGGACATACGTGGGCCGAGAACTAAGGACCTACGCGGAAACGCCAATTTGCATGACTAAATAATAGGTATTGAACAAAAAACTAATACACGAATGTTCTTATTTGTTTCAAAGTAATTGGTTGTAATTTCCGTCTAAATTCTTTATTTTAATTGTACAATGTCGATGACTTTACGAATTAGACAAAGCAGTTCGGTGCGGTAGTTGCATGATATATTTGCATGTCAAAATCTATGACGAGGTGTTCCTTGATTTGCATACCTATCTTTCACGATTCCGGGCTATAAACGTGTTGGCTTTAATGCTTGCAACTTGAATAAACCGCAGGCATAAAGGGCCCTGTTGACAAATATACTATAATATCAACGAAACTTTTAAAATGTAGTCTTCACCATCTCTTTTCGTCCCTACAATAAAAATGTACCATTTATGAAAACTTCTCAAGTAAAGAGAAGAATCACCAAAATCAATATAAAAAAACGTGTGTTTTTGCATTACTAAACAAAATATTCAATCCTAAAATGATGCGTTATTTAGACGAAGAAAACAGGTAGGCTTCTTGTCTAGAAGGTGTGCCAACCTCTCATAACCTATGCACTATTAGAAACCTAGCTATTACGTAGATATTAATAATCATAATAATTTATAATTAGGAACATCTTGTGTGACACATGAGGTGCAGCTATACGGTTAATTCACTCTTATTTATTTAAACTTCATGTACAATAGTGGTACATAGGCGGACTTAATGCCACAAGGCATTCTCTAGCAGTCAACCTTTGGGTTAAAAAGGACAACATTGTGAATGGGTACAAAATAATATTAAAAAATAACAACTAGTATACGAAAATATATATACTTACATATATATTAATAATACACATATACAAATAAAATAGACTAATAATAAATACCAATAATAAAATAGAAACCTAGCTATTAATAATTATTATGACTAGACTCGGGTCTTAAAATGAACATGGACAAAACCAAGGTCATGGTGAATGCCCATGTTACACGCACTCCTATCAAGGTCGGAGACTCTACACTCGAAGTTATGGGCGACTATGTCTACCTGGGACAAACGATCCAATTGGGTAGGGAAAGTAACTTTGAGAAAGAGGTCAACCGTCGAATCCGACTCGGCTGGGCAGCGTTCGGGAAGTTGCGCGGTATCTTCTCGTCCAACTTACCACAGTGTCTCAAGACGAAAGTCTATGACCAGTGTGTGTTGCCAGTGATGACATATGGCTCTGAGACGTGGTCGCTTACAATGGGCCTTATCAGGAAGCTTACAGTCACTCAAAGGGCAACGGAGAGGGCAAGAGAACCAGGGTTATCGACATAGCCCGAAGAATTGCCAAACTTAAGTGGCAGTGGGCAGGGCACATTGCTCGCAGAACGGATGGCCGATGGGCCGAAAAGTTCTGGAATGGCGACCGCGAACCGGAAGACGATACGTTGGAAGGCCTCCCACTAGGTGGACTGATGACCTGGTTAAGGTTGCGGGAAGGCGCTGGATGCGAGACGCACTGGATCGGTCAATGTGGCGACGCCTGGGGGAGGCCTATGTCCAGCAGTAGACGTCTTTCGGCTGAAATGATGATGATGATGATGACTAGACTTCTGTCTCTAGATGAGAGCATTGAGAGCTATTTAGTCTGACTCAAATAGTGGTCAAGAACTTGTCTTTCAATAGTGAATTTGCTTTCAGCCTTTTTAATGCGTAAGGGAAGCGCGTTCCAGAGCTTTATTGCCGAGACAGCGTATGAATTGGACATAAAACCGGTACGGTGTGAAGGAATTTGGAGGAGTAGATTTTTTAAAGCTCGAAGGTTACGACTGTGAGAACTGCCCAACAATTTGATATAAGTTTTTAGATAATCGGGAGCACAAGGATCGTTCATAATAGTGAAGAGCAAGCAGAGAGATCTGAGGGACCTCCTGAAGCGGATAGGCAGCCATTTAAGCTGAGAACGCTAGGAAGAAATGTGATTGTATTTACGAAGGCTAAAAACAACGAGAATACAATTGAAGTTCTTGGGATAGATCAGGATAACAAACATCACTGGACTGGACCAAAGTGATTTTGGTGCTGGATGGGAGGAAATGCTTGAATCTATAGAGAGACCGCAGTGAGAACGCGACTTTCTGGCTCACCTGAACCACGTGTTTTCCAACTAAAACTGTCGTCAATGTACAGAGAAAGAGAAATGACGGCGTTCTCGTACATCAGTGGCATAAGTTGGCCAGTGTTAACACTTCTCAAATAGTACGAACAACCAATGAGGATGCTTTGATATTTCCCGACGTTAACAGAAACCCCAAATCTGTCAGACCACTGATAGCTCTAAGATCAGCATTGATAACAGTAATGGAGTGTATAAATAAAAAGAATAATAGAGGAGAGAGTATACCTCCTTGTGGGACACCAGTTACCAAGTCGCCCCAGTAAGAGCAATCCTGATCAGCACGCACAGCCTGCTGGTGACCACGAAGATATGATGAAAACCAATCACGTTACAACGAAGAGACCCCAATTTGAGACGGTATGGCCAGGAGAATATCGTGATCAACGGTGTTAAAAGCATTGGAAAAATCTATTAAAACCAGCACCGTTAACCTCGAATTCTTCAAGCCGACCCTAATGTCTTCAGTAACTTTAAGCAGAGCTGTGGCTGTGCTGTGGCCAGGCTGAAAACCGGATTGGCAATTGGAACCGGATTGACAATTATTGGAGTTCGTTCGAACGTTCGAACTCAACTCTTCCTATATAAATATAACGTAAAGTATGTTGTTATTAAACGGAACAACAACACTTCGGAAATTTTCTATGAACTTCATACAAAGTCTTCTTAAAATCGTGAGTCCGTGACGTTTGCCAGTAATTAAATTGTGAACGCTTTGTTATTGGATCAATATTTATGCTAATCTTATATTCTACATAAATTGTATCTCAATAATTCAATATATTCTTTGTTTGATTGTAGTCAACCTATAGCTAACTTTAACTGTGGGTTCCACTATACCAGCTGTAAGAAATTGGTAACCTTAATGAACCACTGCCTCCCACCAGGTGGACCGAAGACCTGGTGAATGTTGCGGGGATCTGCTGGATACGGGAAGCACGGGACCGGTCAATGTGGCGACGCTTGGGGGAGGCCTATGTCCAGCAGTGGACGTCATTCGGTGAATGACGTCCACTGCTGGACATACATTGATATGATGAATGAACCTCTGCAGTTGGCTCTTGTAGTTCGTTACAGTGACTGCTACCTATATATTGACATATTAGCCCCGTTCCATAACGTGTCAAAACTATCATGGACTCCACTGTGAAAAAGGGCAGATGTATACAAGTCATAATTATTCATCTGTCCCTTAGGCACACTCAAAATAACCTTGTTCTAAGAGCTTACTGAGCCCCTGGTATAACTCGCTCGCTTGATATCATATTCTGCATACATACAATAATGTGTAATAACCAAACATCGTCTTACTTTATTTAAAAGCAATTTTTTGTCATAATCTAGTATTACCCAAAGTTTAAGGAAGCTGCAGTCCACAAAAAGTGTTTAATTAGAAAATAATTAATTTTGACGAAAACCCGGATACATACATAAATTTAATTATACACTGTGGGTACAATAGATGCATCACGTTGACATCATCTTTCAACTAATTATGTAGGAGTATTGTTATATGTAAATGTTGTACTGACACATTATAATTATACAAAACAGCAAAAACAGGAATGTGGCGGAACAGAAAGATTACAATGAGGAATAATAAATTCATATTCTGTACAGCATCATTTATTCACAATCCTATGAAAAATTACTGGCGTGAAATTTTCATTTAACGTGGTCAATTTTAGGTTGTTGACTATTTAAAAGAAACAATGTGCCAGGTCGTCTATGTTTCTATTAAATTAAATACAGAGTAGGATCAAATGGAGGTCGTTGGAACGACAGTACTACAAATAACACAAACCTGCCAAATTGTCAGTCATGAAATTTGGTTTTCCTGGGTTTGGAACTCTGCCCGATGAGTGGCTTGTCTCTCTTTTTTATGGCTTTTAATACCGTTATCAACAGCATTACTGCCTAAGCCTTATGAGAAATATGCTAAGTTAAATATAAAATACCTTCCTATGAAAATACCTTTACATATTTGAATAGAAAAATCATTATATGATAACATTTAGGAGTGTTACCATAGGCCTGATGCAATAAAATATTGCGTGTAAATATTGTCTACGAAAATTGTCAGTTTTATAATATGGTTTTCCTGGGTTTGGAACACTGCCCAAGGAGTGGCTTGTCTCTCTTTTTTGGATTGTAATACCGTTATCAACAGCATTACTGCCCAAGCCTTTTGAGAAATATGCTAAGTTAAATATAAAATACCTTCCTCTGAAAATGCTTTCTCATATTTGAATAGAAATAATATGATAACATTTAGGAGCGTTACCATAGACCTGATGCAATAAAACATCGCGTCGTATGACAAATTGGTGCAATTAAAATATCATCATTTAATAGGCATTTATTTGCAATAATTATACAAGTGAATAAAATTGGACAATGTAGGCAGATCCTCATATTTAAATTGACCCTCATTACTAATTAAACTCTAACCAGGTTCATTACAGGCACTTTTGCTGATATACTAATTTAATTTTGTAAACTTAGATCTTTCGGAGAAATGGTATCAGTTTGCAGTTAGCAATATAAATCGTGTCTCGTCATCACTCCAAAACATTTCTTTCAACATAAAATTCGTGAGTATTACTAAATTCGTATCTCGTAAATTGGCAATGTTCAAGACATAGGCTTGTTCTTCATCGATACTAATAGTAGTTTTTCTATTCCAGTTTGTGTTAGCTTTGTCACTCTTTGTTGTGGCCACAGCAGCCCCAAGGAGTCGTAATGCTGCTGTCGAAGCGCGGCGGAGGCTGCCAGCGAACACGAGGAGATTCATGACGAATTCGGTCAGTTCGCTCTGCGGTACGTGACGGCTGAAGGCACCGTGGTATAGAAGCGTGGCCGGCTCGTGCCCACCCCGGACGGCACGAGTTATGTCATGATCGTTGAGGGAGGAGTCTCTTACATCGGCGACGATGGCCAGAAATACGTTACCAAGTACACCGCTGGCCTCGACGGATACCAAGCTGAGGAAAACCACTTCCGAGTCCCTGTCACAGCCGAACACATCATTGCTCCCGAGCCCGGTTTTGTTGCTGGAGCAGTTGAAGTTATTGCTGAACCAGTTGAAGATATAGCTGAACCAGTTGAAGATATAGCTGAACCAGTTGAAGATATAGCTGAACCAGTTGAAGTTATAGCTGAACCCTACGAACTTTTCACTAAGCGGAGAAATAAAAAAAAGAAAAGATGGTGTGATTCGGAAGAAAAAGTGTTTCGCCAATTCTGCTTAAAAGGGCACTTCAAATAATGGATGTAGGTTTTATTTTTAATAAATTATTTATATAAATGTAAAAAATAAACCTTAGTTACCTAAAACCTATTATATTAGGTCCTTACCTATGAAATTGGCGTTTTGTCGTACTGGCCACTTTGATCTCAAATATCTCCTCTTTGTTTTGGAATACCAATTTTAAATTTATACAGCTATTTATACTCATGCTTTTGTGTTTGGAAAACCGTAATTCATTTGTTTTTACCTCTTTTGGTTTTTCTTTGCAGTCACTCTACAAAATGGAAAACTTGAAATATCGCGTTATTTACGAGTACGAGTTCCATCGTGGCAACTGTGCTGCAGAAACGGCTCGAAGTATTAATGATGTGTATGGCGACGGTGTCGCAAAAGGTTTTTGGCTCCAACATTTTCGTTCTGGAAATTTCGACCTGCAGAACAAGCCCCGTGGACGGCCGGAGACCAAAGTTGATAATGAAGAATTGAAGGCTATTGAATTGACTAACAGGCTGCGATGTTAGTCATAAAACTGTTTTAATCCACTTGAAGCAAATTGGGAAGGTGAAAAAGCTTGAAAGGTGGGTACCTCATGAATTGAGTGCAGCAAACCGACAAACGCACATCGACTGCTGCGTTACATTACTCAACCGGCACAATTATGAAGGGATTTTAAATCGAATAAAAGAAATACCTGTGATGAAAAGTGGATCCAGTACAATAATCGGCAATGCTCATCGCAATGGCTGAATCCTGGCGAACCAGCCAAATCCTGCCCTAAGCGAGAATTGACTCAAAAAAATTACTTGTGAGCGTTTGGTGGACTAGTGCCGGTGTCGTTCGTTCACTACAGCTTTCTTAAATCTGGCCGGACGATTACGGTGGATGTCGATTGTCAGCAACTGCAAACCATGATGGAAAAGGTAGCTGCTAAACAGCCGAGGCTGGTCAATCGCTCTAGGCCACTGCTGCTTCAGGACAACGCTAGACCACACACTGCACAACATAGGGCTACCAAATTAGAGGAGTTTTAATTGGAATGTCTAAGTCATCCACCGTACTCCCCGGACCTTGCTTCAACAGATTATATTTTTTTTCGAAATTTGGATAAGTTCTTGCAAGGGAAAAAAACAACTTCGATGGGGCAGTCCAAAGCGCCTTCAAAGATTTTATTGATTCCCGTCCGGTTTTTTTAGTAAAGGGATCAATGACCTACCTATGAGATGGCATATGTGCATAGATTGCAATAGTACATATTTGATTAAATAAATATATTATATTACAAAAAACGACTTTATGTTCCTCCCTTACAAAACGCCAATTTCATATGTAATGACCATATACCTGTTTGCTTCGTCACATTTATTGGTTACTGAATCACTGACTTGAATTGATGCTACAACCGTACAAGTACCTATGCATAGATGGTCCTAAAGGGACTGGAATTATAGTAGGATGGTGGTGCCGTCATCGGCGGCGTCTGGATTTATCACCACTTGGTGCGTTTGCTGAGCTTTAAGAGGAAATGGGGACAGAGAGCGCCAACTGAATTTCCTTAGTAAAAAGTCATAATTCGAGGTTTGGCTCTCGTTTCTTTTCTCCGCCAATATTGGACCAATTTCCTGCCCCCATATTTCCTCTTAAGCCTAATCGTTCTATTAGCTGGACTTTACTATATCCTTGATTCCTTATTATTATCTTATTTCATGCAGTTGAGTAAAGTAAACCTTGAAATAAAGGAGCTGCCTTCCTAAAGCTAGGAAGGCAGGCTGCCTTTATTTAAAACAGTAAAACAAACCAGTAAATTTTTGTATTGTATAAGAAGCAAGCGTGGCGAACCTGCATAGAAAAGAAAGCGTGATGAATTAAATCATCGCTTCAGACAACTTTTAGAAAAACGTTACCTGTTATATTTCAAAAAAAACCTGCGTATATGGCCTCTATTAGCAGTTTTTTTTCAGTGATCTAAAAGGGGTTTAAGTATCAATATAATTATGTTTGATTTCCGATATTACCAAATATGTTCAGTTTTATACCTAAGTATCATTATAACGAGATTATCGGGCTTATCCTACGTATTAATCCAGGCTATTAACTGACTGTGTGCAAAATTTCATCCAAAACCGTTCAGCCGTTATGGCGTGATAATATCTAACACAAACATATACACTTTTACATTTACTATATTTGTAGGACTAATCCTTTATTTCATTTTTAGGAACAGTCTTCTCGAAAATCTCTAGTCCAACGAATTGTTTCGTTTTGAGTTAATTTGTCTCTTAATATGAGAATGATATAATCGATGAACGCGATGAACATACTTATGAAAGCCTTTAGCGAGAGACTTCTTAAAAATCCTTTGGGCCACTGTAAGCGGCCTCTAAAGTTATAAAACTGTTTTAATACATACCTGGCCTACGGCATTGAACTGTGAAGTTCAGCTTAAAACTCTAATGTTAAAATTTCGATAACGATAGGAAAAGAGTTAAAACTATAAACAATGCGTCATGATAATGTATCAGAATAAAAAAAAAATATCTAAATAGTTCACCAAACAACAGTTCACGGTGGAGTGACTATCTGGTCAAAGTAACAAGTTATAACATTCTCAACACACTCTGATATTCACATGACTATAGTCTTGCTACAACTTTTAGTAAATCTTTCTAAAAATAATTTAACTACTCTCTTCGTAAAGTTCCAATAATGAAATCAAAAATAATAACACCTTGACAGACTTTATCCACAGACAACTTTAATAAAATTAAAAAGTTTGCTTTCAACACCTCTATAATGTCACAAAATAACTTTTTTTTCCATTTAAAGTACAGCATAGACTCGGACAAGCTCTATTTCTACATTATCTATGGCACCTTTTATTTGGCAGCACATCATCGAATGCTGATTCGATCATCGATGACGTGGTCTGTAAATAGGGATGCTAAAGGCGCGACTGACGACGCCACAAGGTGATGTGACAAGGTTTTTTGCGATAAATAACCGTTGAACAGTGTTTCGAAGTCATTAATTATGAATTAAATTTAATGACTTAATTAGCCATATAACAAGTGAGTATTTTGTATTGTTGTTTTCAAATTCGGAATTCGATTCTACGTAACGCATTGTCGAGTTCGCGCCTGTGTGTTGTGTGGTGGCGATGAAACAAGATAAAGTGGTGTACGACACTGCTCAAAATTAGGTACCTATTAAAATATTCGTACGATATTTTGTATTAATTGATAGACTTGCGTTTGACCACTTCCTCACCTGATGGTAAGCGATGAAGTGGTCGACGATGAGGTATGCTTGCCAATTAGTATCCGTGCCAATAACGGATCATCATGAGCTTCTTGGCGTTACGTTGACATCGACTCTCAATTTTGGGCCATACATTGAGGCAAAGGTTTAGCTGGCTGCCAAAAAGTTGGGGATCCTTGCGAAGGTGAGAAGGTACTTCACGTCGGAACAGCTGCTCAACTTGTATCAAGCGCAAGTTCGATCGTGCATGGAGTACTGCTCTCATCTCTGGGACGGATTTGCCAAATACCGTCGATCGAAAAGCGGGCCAAGAAACTCATCGGCCATGAGGCACTGGTCAAGTCAAAGCTCCAGAGCCTTGAACATAGTCGCCGAGCTGCCATCTTGTCAGTTTTTTATCGGTTACATTTCGGGGAGTGTACGATGGAATTGCATGATTTAATTCCGCCCAGCCCGTTCCATCATCGGACTACCAGACGTACGGCGATGCGTCATCGGTATATGGTGGACATCCCACCCATACGCACAAAACGTTTTGGGGGCACTTTTATTATGCGTACAGCTAAGGAGTGGAATTCCCTGTCGGAGTCTGTGTTTCCCCATAGCTATAATCTAGGGGTCTTTAAGTCAAGAGTGAATGGGTTTTTTCTAGGCAAGCGTGCTTCACCACATCATCGCTTACTATCAGGTGAGATAGTGGTCAAGCGCAAGCCTATAGATAATAAAAAAAAGTAACCTAGTCACTCTTGAGTTAAAGAGTCCCACTCCTTAGCTGTACACGTTTGGTGACTATGGGTGGGATGTCCACTATGTACCGATGACGCTTCGCCGTACGTCTTGTAATCTGATGATGGAACGGGCAAGGAGAAACTAGTCCATGCAATTCCATCGCACACTCCCCGAAATGCAACCGATAAAAAACCGACTGGCTCGCAACTCGGCGACGATGTTCAATACTCGGGAGCCTTTTCGATCAAATCAAGTGCATCAAGCTGGTATTTGGGGAATCCGCTCCAGATATGAGAGCAGCACTCCATGCATAATCAAACTTGCTCAAACTTGCTGCTCACTTGATACAAGTTGAGCAGCTGTTCTGGCGTGAAGTACAGTCTCACCTTTGCCAGGATCCCCTGCTGCGGCTCGGAATATAAACGCACAATCTTATTTTAATGATATCTATGTTCTGTGACAATATCATAAACTACTATTCCATAAGACAAAGTTACTATCAAGTATTTCTGTATGAAAGGTCTAAAAAAACCTAAGCTATTCTGGGCGCTAAAATTTACGAGCTTACTTGGCTCGCTGTCGTACTTCTTATTTTTAAATACTAAGTAAAGATGAAAATACCTTTATCACATTCTCAAACAATGCATTGCGTGGCGTTATGATTTTGTAACAGAGTGCCCATGTCCATTAAAATATCATTAATTAGTAAACGAGTTAATACATTAGTGAAACATTAGAGTGTGTCAAAGTTTAATATTATAAGTAATTACCTATATAAGTAATCACCTATATAAGATCGTCCATTTCGAAGAAATTAAATCAGTTTGCAATTTGACCAATAGACATTGTCTCCTCGTCACTCCAAAACATCTCTTTCAAGCACATGAACTTCGTGAGTACTTCTTTAACTAGTAAATTGGCAATATTCAAAGCATTGGCTTGTGTTCATCGATATTTATAGTAATTTTATATGTTCCAGTGTAAGGTAGCTTTATCACTCTTCACTGTGGCCGCAGCAGCACCAAACCGTCCTGATGTGGGCGTTGAAGCGCGCCGGAGGCTGCGAGAGCAGATGGAGCTTTTCGACGAGTACGGTCAGTTTGTTCTGCGGTACGTTACGGCCGAAGGCGCCGTGGTGTCGGAAAGCGGCCGGCTCGTGCTCACCCCGGACGGCACCCGCTACGTCATGATAGTTGAGGGAGAGATCGCATACATCGGCGATGACGGCTGGACATACGTAACCGAGTACAACACGAACGGCGACGGAACCCACGTTGATATCGTCTTCGAAGGCCGCCACCTGCAAGTCCCTAACACAACACATGACCCCGACATTGCTGAAACCATCATCGTCGTATCCGTCATTGATGAACCCGACACCACCCCCGAGTCTGTTGCTGAACCAGTTGAAAATAATAACTGAACGAACTCTACCACCAACTTTTTGCTAAATGGTGACATTAAAAATTTAAATAACCGCACAAAATCTTTTTCCTTATCTACCTGAGCCTGTCTGCTTCGTCACATCTATATCTATTAGGGTGTCAGTGGTAACTGAATCTCTGGCTTGAAGTTATTCTACAACCATAAATGGACAGAAAAAAAAACTAGAACCATAGCTGGACTGCGTCATGGGTGCCGGTGCCTGGATTGGACCATAGACTACTATTGATTGGACGGTGAATTGAGTCTGAAGATTGATCCTTGTACGAGTACTAGCTAAATGTTATTTATATTCTAGACTTCTGAAATATATTCTATTACAAATAACCTAAGTTACTTGGAGAATTTGGAGATCAATTTATGTAGTTTTTTAAAACATATTAAGATTATTGCATATAATTATGTAGTGTAATTTTAATGAATGAGATAAGGAATTGACAAGTGTAATAAAAAAAGAAGTTTCAAAGAATCACCCGGTGACAGTCAAGCTGGGGATTAGTGACTGGGTAGCCAGCTAGCTTGCTTAATTTGAAAAGTTGAGATAACATGATATTTGGATCTGACTATCACAACCAGCGAAGTCTTTAGTCAGCGATGTAAAAGGTGCTCAAAAAAATGATACGAGTGTATGTTAAAAATAGTTATCTACGAATGAAATATGAATAGCATCCCGCCTCGGGAAGGTCACATTTTCTTTTTAACATTTATTTTGTCAACTTAAAGAAAGCGCACTACGCGTCAGCGGAGCGATGCGACGCGACATGACCAAATATACTTTGTATGAAATTGTATGAGATAAACCGCACTGCGCGGCAGCGGAACTACGCGACGCGACACTTTATCTAGTACAATATATTTTGTCGCGTCGCTCCGCTGACGCGCAGTTACGTCTAGTGCGGTCTGACCTTTAGTCCTCCTTTTCGGTTACATAAGGTTAGGGATCCTCGAATAGGCTATATTAATTTCTTGCTACCACGTATACAGATAAGAAGACATCAGAATTTTACGCATAGCGAAGTAAGCTCGAAAATTTTAAAGTCTTGCCTCGGAATGGTCCAGTTTTCTCTGACTCATGCGGAGTAATTGCAGACACAATAGAAAAACAATTAAACGGACGCCTTATAAGGTCGCGCACCGGCTGAGGGGCAGTAATAAGTAATAAAAATTAATTCTACCGTGCATTCGGAAAAGTATCTTGTTATGGAGAAGAACGCACAAGAAACTCCATACTTACTCTTTTTTTTAAATAGGTGTTTTACAATATTTAGTACATACATTAATAAATTCATATATGTGAGAACTATGCTCCCAAAAATAACACTACGTACAGGTATAAAGTAATAAAAGCATTAACAGGTAAATTAATTAAATTGGTAAACAGGAACATGGTTCTCACGTACTTACAAATATTGTAAACATAGGACCGCCGAGTTGCCAGTTTGTCGGTTTTTTATCGATTACATTTCGGGGAGTGTGCGATAGAATTGCATGCCTTGATTCCGCCTAGCCCGTTCCATCATCAGACTACCAGACGTACGGCGATGCGTCATCGGTACATGGTGGACATCCCACCCATACGCACAAAACGTTTTGGGAACACTTTTATTATGCGTACAGCTAAGGAGTGGAATTCCCTGCCGGAGTCTGTGTTTCCCGATAGCTACAATCTAGGGGTCTTTAAGTCAAGAGTGAATGGTTTTTTTCTAGGCAAGCGTGCTTCACCGTCGACCACATCATCGCTTACCATCAGGTGAGATAGTGGTCAAACGCAAGCCTATAGATAATAAAAAAATTAAAAAGTACCTAATTCAACAACAACGGAACAGTGTGAGAGTCAATTACGAAAAAAAATAAAAAAACAGCTGATTTATTTCTATTGGTTAGGAAAATCTCTAGTTGTGTTGTGTATCTAAGATGTCTTAACAAAAGCCAACAAATTGGGTTGGTATTTGTCTCCGGTAAATGACGAGACGCCAGATCGGAACTGGGACTTGAAACCAGCCCGGGCATTTTAGAGTCGATCGACCATGCACTCTCCAAGGGAGAAGAAAACTATGAGTTTAAATTTCATATATAACATAAAACTAAAATTTTGCAGTTTATTTTAATAGTCAAGAAGACTTCCGAAGAACCTCACAGTTCTCGGCAGTGGTTTCGCCCGCGTGGAAATCGAAGATCCCAATATAGGCGTAATGTTATGTTATATTAAAAAGTATCAGTGTTATATGTCTTAACATGTATTTTTTTTATCCAAGAAATGGTATTTCCATATTCTATCTAAATCCACTAAGACGCGAAAAGTTAACAATCAGACAGCTCCAGTTAATTTCGCATTTATAATAATTTACTCTATTATGTTTATTTAATATCATTATTGTTAATTTATAATATTATTTTAATTATAATATGGATGTCGTCGTTGACTAAATTCAATAGAAACCACTTTTCATACGAAGTATGCCGAAAAATGAGAATGTGGTCTCCGGATACAGGAAGCAAAGTGAGACTCGAAAATGTTCACTAACAACTTCAAATAACAGTTACAATAGCATGTCCACTTATGCAGAAAAGTTTAAGAGTGAAGAGAATGTACTCAACATGTAAGGGCAAGCGGATTGGGTTCTAATATTTTAGCACCCCGCCTCGGGAAGGTTGGGATTACCGATCTTACATGCATAAATAGGAGTACTTTGTCGACTCATGCAGAAAAGCTCTAGAAGCCTGAGAATGCCGCATCGCGGGTTTGGCATCTAGGCACTCTATTTAACATATTTGAGAGCCACCAATTCTAAACTGAGTTTCATTACCTGAACCTATTTTAGCAAAACAAATAGATCAAGGCAAGATGAACCGTGAAGGATAGGGCAGGAGCTCCAGTGGGATTGGCTATTGGATGAGACTGAAATTAAAGTGAAATAGATCCATTATGAACCACAGAAGAATTGTATCACGATAGAAAAGTCGATGTCCCATCGGGTGTTTGTCTATTTTGCCCGTATGGCTTATTCGGGCTATATGACTTTTGTATGTTATCCATAACATCCCCGCACCGAAATCGTTGGTTTTATCTGCATTGTATTATGTTATATGATACCTTTTCAAACATTACAGGCGTGAAAAATTTGATAATATGTTAGAAGAACAAATTGCATTCTGTGATTGTGCCATAGAATGCAATGTAAAATATAGGTAATGTCTATTTAATTACAATTAGGCAATCTCATTCTAGTTTCTATTAATAATTGGGTTACATAACTTTTATAGTTATTTATGCTACAAGTGCGGGAAGTAGGTGATTTTCGATGAGTGGCATTTTTATTCACGAGCGAGCGAAGCGAGTGAGTGGATAAATCGACACGAGTCGGAAATCATCTTACGCACGTGTATCATACAACATTTTACTATGCATTGTGCGAGGAAATAAAAAAATATATCTGAACCAAGCAAGAAATTAATAAAATGGCGCTTATTCAAGGGCGCTCAGCATATCCACAGATTAACTAATAGTTCATAGTTCTACTGCGCATGTGCAATAGCTGTCACGTCATAACGCAAAAAGGCACGAGCAAAATATTAATTCTGCCAAACATATTTAATGAATAATTAAAATTAATTTATTGATCAAAATCTAAATCTAGAGTAATTAAAAACGCCTTAAATGACGTATTAGTTTTGTTTTACTTTTTATATGAATGATAATCTGTACTTAACTAATTTTAAAACTTTTCTCAAATATTAAAAACTCTATGCGGCGGGCTGACGTTGGAGTTAAAAATTAAAAAAGTACAGGAAAGTAAAAAGCACTAGTAAAAAAAAGTGACACTTTCCGCACAGTTTCGCTGCTTGGAAAACGCTCTTTTCGAGGACATGCATTGTAATAGTTATTTATGCTACAAGTGCGGGAAGTAGGTGATTTCCGATGAGTGGCATTTTTATTCACGAGCGAGCAAAGCGAGTGAGTGGATAAATCGACACGAGTCGGAAATCATCTTACGCACGTGTATCATACAAAATTTTACTATGCATTGTGCGAGGAAATAAAAAAAAATATCTGAACCAAGCAAGAAATTAATAAAATGGCGCTTATTCAAGGGCGCTCAGCATATCCACAGATCAACTAATAGTTCATAGTTCTACTGCGCATGTGCAATAGCTGTCACGTCATAACGAAAAAAGGCACGAGCAAAATATTAATTCTGCCAAACATATTTAATGAATAATTAAAATTAATTTATTGATCAAAATCTAAATCTAGAGTAATTAAAAACGCCTTAAATGACGTATTAGTTTTGTTTTACTTTTTATATGAATGATAATCTGTATTTAACTAATTTTAAAACTTTTCTCAAATAATAAAAACTCTATGCGGCGGGCTGACGTTGGAGTTAAAAATTAAAAAAGTACAGGAAAGTAAAAAGCACTAGTAAAAAAAAGTGACACTTTCCGCACAGTTTGGCTGCTTGGAAAACGCTCTTTTCGAGGACATGCATTGTAAAATAATAAACTTAACTTACTTACTTTTTTTAACTTTTAATATGCATTTTTAGGGTTCCGTACCCAAAGGGTAAAATCAGGACCCTATTACTAAGATGCCGCGGTCCGTCTGTCTGTCCGTCTGTCAAAAGGCTGTATCTCATGAACCGTGATAGATAGACAGTTGAAATTTTCACAGATGATGTATTTCTGTTGCCGCTATAACAACAATTACTAAAATTATAATAAAATAAATATTTGGGGCTTCCATACAACAAACGTGATTTTGCCGTTTTTTGCGATAATGGTACGCAACCCTTCGTGCGCGAGACTGACTCTTACTTGGCCGGTTTTTAATTGTCCTCATGATCCACTAATCAGGATCATCAAATGTACTTTTTTGTTTTATTTTATAATAGTTTGTAGAATATAAGATCGTCGATTTTAAGCTGATTTCTTGTGTCTCCTGTGCGGGTCACAAATAAATACTTTTTCTTTCTTTCTTTCTTTTTCCCTTTTGGTAAAATGGCACCTGTTTGCGATTCGAGCAATAGACGCCTCTCCATCCGTCACTGTCTCCTCATCACACCAAAACATTCCTTTCAACATGAAATTCGTGAGTATTTCTTTAACTTGTAAATTGACGATGTTCAAAGCATTGGCTTGGGTTCATTGATACTGATAGTACTTTTATATGTTTCAGTTTATGGTAGCTCTGTCACTCTTCATCGTGCCCACAGCAGCACCAAGGCGTCCTGATGCTGCCATCGAAGCGCGGCGGAGGCTGCCAGCGCTGGAGCACGAGCAGGTTCACGACGAGTTCGGTCAGTCAGTTCACTCTGCGGTACGTGACAGCTGAAGGCACCATGGTGTCAGAGCGCGGCTGGCTTGTGACCGGCCCGGACGGCACGGGTTACGTCATGATAATTGAGGGAGGTCTCATACATCGAAGATGACGTCCGGACGTCACCAAATACTCCGCTGGCCTCGACGGAACTCACGTTGAAGGCGACCACCTCTGTGCCCCTGTCACAGCCGAAATTATCAACGTTTCCGAACCTATGGAGTTTCTTGTGCATTCTTCTCCATTACAAGCTACTTTCTGAATGCACGGTAGAATCAACTATTATTATTTGTAAATTTTAATGTAACGTTCAAAAGTGCCGCTTGGTGGCCTACTTGAAATAAAATATTTTTGTCTTTGTCTATCCTGGTTGCCGAACTAGTTGAAGTAATAGCCGAGCCCTTTGATCTTAAAATTGAACATAAAATATGATGAATCAACAAAATATTTTTTTACTATGTTCCTCAACACATTACCGTACGCTTCGTCATATCTGCAGGGTGATACAATTATCACTGAATCATATACTTAAATTTGGTCTACAACCATAAATGGTCTAAAAAGGACTGGAATTATAGCCGGACTGTGTTGGCGTCGTCGGCGCCTGGATTGAACGCCCACTTGGCGTGTTGTGTTATGAGCCTAACGGACTTATTCTGTTAGGGTCACTTTAACGATGCATTTAATGCT
Organism: Orthosia incerta; assembly: GCA_948252205.1. NCBI lineage: Eukaryota > Metazoa > Arthropoda > Insecta > Lepidoptera > Noctuidae > Orthosia > Orthosia incerta. The sequence goes on along the minus strand of OX411746.1, from coordinate 16,922,079 downwards.
CGATCTATACTACAATTTTGTTTATGTTCTAGAAGTCTCAATTTATTATTCTCCTATGATGGGACTGTCAAGCTTGAAAGACCATGATATGGATTCGACACAGTGTAAAAAAAATAGATAGATAGATTACAATAATTATAGACTTCCGCAATAGATATTTTTTGTACTCTGTTTTTGCGCACGATTAAAAGATTCATGGATATCAATTTACAATTAAAATATCAATCAACAGAATAATTTGTGACAGAAATACGAGATATGAGATCAGCCTGCTCTAGTACTGAGGTATCAATGCGTAGGCGGCTGGTTATTTATCTTCGTGTAATTGCTAAGATGAAGGCGGTGGCAATACGCACTAGTCACTAGTGCATGTTGGAGGTCTTGTATTTCTGGTCGGCTGGTGGTGACCGTACAAGCCGTGGGTGTCGCCAAGGCGTCGTGTGGGTTCTGAGGGCGCAAATCCGCATTCAACGAAATACTGGTAACCTTGTTAATCACAGGTAATTTACATTCCATATAAGACCTTCATTAGTCGCCTACTAAACCCAACTGATTTGATTCCTTATAAAAACTTTGGGTGACGTAGCCATGAGTAGGTGTGTCCCGTCAGTCATTAGAGACTTAATTAAATTATTTTTCTGTACCACAGCCGGTCTCCTATGACTAGTTTCGTTCTTTTCCTCGTTATGATTGCTAAACTCTGCATCATCTGGGTTAGTGGGTTTGTATTAATTTGATGCTCTTGATGTATTACAGTTTTAAACGTAGTATTGCTGCAATTCTACTACGCGTTTTAAGTAGGCTGGCCAAATATTATTCGAATTTAATTAATATTACGCCACTTAACATATTTTAAGTATATTTCTGGCAGCAGGGCTGACAAACTAAGCGTAATATGTAGGTAAGGAAATGATTTGTAAAATGTTATAAGCTCTTTATGAGTTTAAGTTAATTTAGGTTAAGTATCTTAACTCGCCATCGTATATTTGTGGCGTAATCTTCAAACGGTTGCTTCGAGCGCAACAAAGGTTTCAATTATTAGAAAAGCAGTAAACAGATTTACTGCAGGAAGTTTGCGTTTAGGTTCAAAGTAAGTGCATTGTTAAAAAGATCATTAGACACTGCCCATTAAAGTTGCATGTGTGCGATGCGATGTGACGACTGTCGCCACTCAGTCGCACACTGCACACACATTCCTTACCGTATACTGCTAATGCTTATTATAACTGTAACGTATTGCTGCAAGCACTGCATATGAACGAACGTCGCTATAATCCCGCATCCTAGATCTAAAATAAAGGTTTCCTGTAAAGCAGGCAATAATGTTGCATACTGAATGAAGATTAGCATGCAGAGCTGTCGGATGCCTGGATTTAAATTGAGAATATAATCATGTTTGGAATTTAGATAAACTTGCATCTAGACGTGCCTGTGGGCGTTGTGGTTAGGTGCTAACTGTGATTTTAGGATGAAGTTGTTGAGATAGTACTCTGTGCCTTGGTGCTATATTTTAAACATCATTTGAATTTATGAATGCTTAATATTCCGTATCCAATTACAGTCTATCGCTGTCAGCTCTATTAACGTAGATCACGTTATGTTATTATTACGCACGTTGTTAAAAATGAGTGAGCATGCACGCAACATCTTCCGCACGTCTTATGCGTCCGTTTCGTGTGTGGAGTTCCGTATAAACAATGAAAGTGATGCGCGAGCGCGACTCGCGACTCGCTACAATGCGAAGGTTCTCACGCGACGAAAGTTTGTGACGTAATCACGCGAGTCGCGACAACGTGACGGCGTGCGCGCACCTATACGGTTCATTATCATTTTCGATAGATAAATTGCTCCTGATTGATGGGGCAGGTAGCTACCGGTGATCTAGAGCGGTCCGCTGCCAAATATTTTTTTAATGCGCTGGCATTAAAATGTTTTAAGAATTAATTCAGGGATGTTATTGATATTTAGGTAGGTACTGAACAATAACTTAGGTAGTTTCTGACAATCCAATCAGCTTTCCCATTTCAAAACCTAGTAAAAGAAACTTAAAAAAAAAATCGTTTTATTGCATAATATTCCTAACCTAGTAAGTCCCAGCGTTTGTGGACTACGAGAAAGCCTTCGATTCGATCGAGACTTCGGCTGTACTGCAGTCTCTCCAACGGTGCCCAATCGACTACCGGTACATCCAAGTGTTGAAGTGTTTATATATAAACGCCACCATGTCAGTTCGACTTCAAGATCAGACCTCGGAACCCGTCCTTCTGCAGCGAGGTATGAGACAGAGATACGTCATATCTCCGAAGCCGTTTACCGCTGCACTGGAGGATGGACACCAGCGTTGAAAACTCATATAAAACCAGATACATTTAAGCATCGATACCTAGTCACTGCACTATTCACTTCCTCGTGGGCAGTTTAAAACCTAGTAAGTCTCTGGACTTGCTAGGTTTTTACCAATCATATTTTTTTACCTAACATACATACTTTTCAAAGGTAGCTGACCTATTTTACGTTTATGCGCTCTCCTGTAAAATTTAGTTTCAGGTCCCTACTAGGTTTTGAATTGGGGCAGCCGCAATATAGATGTAATGTCTTAGGTAGGTGTTAAAATCTTATGATATCCGTAAAATAGACACTTTATAAAGTATAAACAACATTTTTTACGCTACAAATGATGATTAAGTCATAAACAAAAATGTATAGATGTTTCTTGAGATAGAATTTTTAATTTATTCTGTTAAAATAATCCAGACGTTAATTATCCAGTTAGTTAACAAAATTATGCAAAAGTATATTCGTTAATGCAACTTTTTGCTAGGTATAATTACTTTACACTATTGTACTATTTTGGTACTAAAATTTAATTCGTGAGAAAATCTAATGAAAATGAACATAATAATGCAAAGTCATGGCTAACATTAAATAAAAAAGTTAATCAAAAATGTATTGTAGATAAAAAGGGGTTTTAGTTTAGTATATTATTTATAATGCTTGAATATTTCATTGAACTAACCAAAAAGCCCATTTTTTTTTACCAATATACAACATATATTATCTTAATACTCCAGTGGTTTTAATCTATCTAGATTAAAACCACTGGAGTATTAAATTAAAAGTTATTATTTAACTAAAACTAACATAATAACTTTTATTAAACTAAAATAATAACTTTTAATTTAGTATTAAATTAAAAGTTATTATTTAACTTACGAAACAAAATAATATGTTGCGATTTATAAATTGGTGCGTGGGATTTCGATTTCTAAGTATGTTTTGAAATATTTTAAGTCATTTATATTTGCTGTAAAATAACATGCTGCAAGAAATATAACCATTTAGCTATTAAATACGTATTGAACCACGTGTATTATGTGAACATACCTTGCATTCATTTCTAGGGTTCCGTACCCAAAGGGTAAAAACGGGACCCTATTACTAAGACTCCACGATCCGTTTGTCAGTCTGTCTGTCTGTCTGTCCGTCTGTCTCATGAACGGTGATAGCTAGATAGTTGAATAATAGTACATTATGGTACAAGTGTGCAATGTTGGTGATTACTGCTGAGGCGCCATTGCGACCGAGCCGTAGGTCAGGGTCTTAAGAGAGCCGAGGGAGGTAATCATCAATACACACGTGTATCATACGACGTTTTTCAACACACTTGTGAAGAAAATAATACAAAAAAATCATTTTCAACAGTAAAAACGAGTTGTGAAAAATTTTTCACAATGGCGGGCAAAATTAATCTGTTTTTCTATACACGCGCATTTAACAATGGCGATCGGCCATAGACTAAAAGAATGAGGTTTCTTTTTTTTTTGGCTTTTCGTGGATAGTGTTTTAGCCACGTAAAAAATAGGGAATTTAAATTTTTCTTAATTACAGAACAAATAAAATTTATATTTGAGTGAAAATTTTATTTATTAAGCACGTACAAGTTGAAATTATTTATTTAATAAATACGAAGTTGCATGAAATGAGCAAGCAATAGGTACATTAATTTATTTGTACTATTGAGCACGATCTTTTTTGTATCGAAACTTATTTAAGAACAAGGCAACTCAAACAATAAATTAAAAAAAAAACTCTATAACTCACTTGTGAATAATAGCAATGAAAAAGTCACAGTTTGATAACAGGTATCATTATGTGCCTAATTGCGGTGAAAGTAGAGCTACTTTATGAGCAAGTGTGTTGAAAAATAAATATTTAAATGGGGCTCTCATACAACAAACGTGATTTTTTTGCCTTTTTTTGCAATAATGGTACGGAAAGGTGCGCGAGTCCGACTCGCAGTTGGCCGGTATTTTGTATATTTTATCAAATAGGTACGTAGTGAACGCAGGACTTAAACATTTCTAGACCTGATTTATTACTGGGACGTTTAGTGATAAGTTGTTACGAGGTAATGTATCTAAGTATTACCCAGGTTGCATACCAATAGCTAAGCTAAGTCAGTTTAGCTTCGTACGCATTGTTGAGATATTGTTACATACCTAAAACTACGTCAGCTATGCGAGCTAAGCTTAAACTAACTTATCTTAGTTATGGTAGTATTATAATAATATTATCTTATTGCTTAGCTGCTGATCTGCAACTGGCTTTAAGCAAGGTTTTTACCGAGGCCCTCATACGCTCACGTGGTTCAGTCCATTTCGTTCCAATTTGCTAATTTCTGGTTCCGCACCTCAGCAATTTTATATAACGAGCACAAAAACTTGTATCTTAATGGCCATAAATAATATATAAGCTATGTAGGTAATTGGGTACCAGATATATTCACCAGAATATAGATTTATTTACTTGACCTACTTCCAGCAAGTTTTTTTTTATTATCTGTTTTGAAAGTTGTACCTACTTTCCTACTTTTTATTATTTTGGCATGTAAATCCTTACATGATAATGAGGACATGTATTTATAGATTATGAACTTGAATAATTAATCCGGTAAAAAAATAACAAAACTTGTTTTTGTTATGAACTATGACCTACTTTATAAAAATCTTGTTCTGTAATTTTAAACGCAGAACTGCGGGGTGACCATAAGCTCTTAGAGCGGTATCAATTTGATATCGAATAAGGGACAGATGTATCTGACTTGTATACATCTGTCACTTACTCGATATCAAATTGATACCGCTCTAAGAGCTTATGGTCACCCCCCTGAAGAAAGGGTGGGACAACTCTGGCTGAAAATAAATAAGTAATAATAATAAATATTTGATTTCTTAAGGCCGTACCCTGACCAAAAAATCAGCATGTGATATGAGCATTCCTATTGGCCTAGCGGCACTGGTAGCGCATGAATTACAGTAGTGAATACGCCCAGATTTTAGAATAAAATCTTTATAAAATCGAATATTGGTCTTTTGAAAAAAATTTAACTTACAAAATGTTATCAAATTGTCTATCCATTAGTGTTAGTATAAAAAATAATTAATGAACACTTTACGAGTAGATGCATGTTATCAATAATTATTTCACATTTTTATGGTTTTGTTGGAAGGAAATTAGTGACACATATACCTCGTTAAAAAAAAAGTGTATGTATATGTATTTTAGAATCAACATTATGTAAAAATATTATGTATTTTCATTAATTGATATTTCTTTTTAAAAAAGAGTAGATAGCTCTTAAACTGCACAAAATCGACCAGCGCGGCGTTTCGCTCGAGGAGGCGCCTTAAAGACAATTTGCATAAAAGAAAAAAATTATGACACTGAAAAAAAATCGCAATATTTTGTAAACCAGGCCGAGATTTGCGTGATTGGAGGTGCGCAAGAGTCGAACGCTAACTAAATTGACATGTCCGTTCGGAAGTCCAATACATTAGCATGTATTGCATCGCAGTTACACAATAAGCCTATTGCACAACTGCCGAGACACTTCGGCATGTGCTGAATGTTATGTGCTTTCTAATTGTAATCCTGTACTAGTACACAAACAAAAATCTCGAGTAGTCGCCTTGAATTCTAAGTACCTGCTTGATTAGTTTTGGTCTAGTTTAACCGAGTGAGTCATCGTTCCTAATTATTTCGTCGGGTATCTACGTATCTTTCCTCTTTATATTAATATTATAAAGAGGAAAGATTTTTTTTTGTTTGTTTGTACCGAATAGGCACCGAAACTACTGGACCGATTAAAAAAATCTTTCACCAATAGAAAGCTACATTATTCCCGAGTGACAGGCTATTTTTTAATCCCGAAATTGGGTCCTGTGGGGTGGTCCACGGGAGCGAAACCGCGGGGAACAGCTAGTATTATATATTTTGCTGTCGGACAAAGATGTAAGATTATTTTTGAAGATTAACAGTTGTACCCTTTCAGTATTACTTGATTTGTCTGAAAAATCATACAAAAAAAATATTATAAAAACAAAAAACTGAAACAATTAAATAGTTAAATAATCAACTGAAAATAGGAAATCAAGTGGTATTAAAATAGACATTAAATGTTATGAGTTGCTGCAGGCGGAGACAAACAAAAATGATAGAGAAACCTACCAAAACTTGTTTGTCACCACTGGCAGCACGTCATAATATTTAATGTCTAATGTTTTATTTTTTTTCTATTTTCCTTTTAATAGTACTGTTTTTCTCTTCTCAACAGATGGGTTTTTTGTTTTTGTAATAATTTGTTTTATTTCAGACTTTTTAGTTTTATTAATGAAAAAGATCTCCAAATAAGTTATGTAGTAAAAAAATATTAAAACTTGTTATTGTAAAAAAAAAATGTATGTGACTGTTTCACTTATTATTTTGCATTCAAAGTTATCTTGTATTTGTGCCAAAGCAGTATCATAAAAGTGTTACAATATATATATTTTTGGAATAGTCTATTTAGTAGCTTTCATTTGATACCCATATAGTTATGATAACGATAAAAATAGTATCACCCCTTTGGGGGAGGGGGGAGGCATATTTGAAAATTATAACTATAGCCTACTAGCTTCGCCCGCGTTCAAAGTTCAAAAAAATGCTTCGATCGCCACCAAACTGATAATCCACTGGGTCAATATAAGATTTTCTTAAAATTTCATTAAAATCGGTCCAGCCATTTCGGAGTCTTTAAGGATCATACACACATACTTTCTCTTTTATATATATAGATGTCACTCCCAAAATTGAGACCAATCCAACAACACCTCATATGTCAAAATCTGTTAAGCTTTTTGGGCTGTAGAGTGTGTTATAGAAATGGACATACATGCATACATACATACGCTCGAAAAACATTACTCTTCCGCAGTCGGGTAATAAACCTTACGGGCATATTTTTTTAAGAAAATCAATTTTCCTTTTTTCGACAACAATTTAAATCATTTTATTTAGATACAGCCATGGGATATTTCATCGTTCCTGAAATTGGTACAAAAGAGAAGGTTCAAATTGGTACAAAAGAGAAGGTTCAAATTGGTATAGAAGAGAAGGTTCAAATTGGTACACGGCTCGAATATTATTTGATCTTACTTACTTTTAATAAGAAAGGAAAGTTTTCCGGAATGTTCTTGAAATATAGTTACGTTACGTTAATAATGATGCTGAAAGATCCGCTGATTTCCATGAAAGTTCTGCGTAATTCTGATAATACTATTAAAATGGCATATTGGTACATAACAATATTGTAATATTGTGCAAAATCATGTGTACTAATAGCCTACGCATTAATTTAATCGATATTGGTGCTTATAAGTTTATGATCGGTAAACGGAATAAAGTTTTGAAATAATGTTGGCATTTTTGCAACATGTTGTCGCAAACAGCGGTAGTTAAACGATATTTAACGCGTTATTGTTACTCCATTATATCTTACTAAGTTTGCCTTCGATTTTATCGACGTATAAAATCCTGATTGGACATGTTGTTAGGGGTTCTATCTTCTTCTTAGGGGTTCTACATAACATTATGCCCGTATTGCCCAAAACGTTATGCAAATGTGCTCGTATCATAGAATTATAAATAGCTCGTATAGTACACCAGCATTTTTCTACACAAATAAGATATTTATATTCTGATACCGATCTTAGGTTTCTATACTTAGTAGGTATTCAAGATTACAGTATTTAAATGAAAATAAATTAAAATGAAATTGAAATAAATAAATTATAATTAAATTGAAATAAAATGAAAAAGTAGAAGAAGAAGAGAAGAAGAAAGAAGTTTATTTTAAAAGCCAAACTAGTTGTTTTAATAAACTTTTGAATATTATATTGTATTTTATTATAACAAAGTACCTATAACTTGATATTAGGAGGTTCCAGGTAATTATTATTTTACTATAATTAATATAAACCACTTTGTCAAACACAATGTATTTAATAGTATTTTTCTATCAAACTTGCTTTCAGAACTGTTTTTCTTTAGTATTGGCCTACTAGGTCACTCCGTCTCCCCTGGGCAAGTTATTTACCAAGAGTTCTACTAGTTTTATTTTCTGCTGATATTCACTATAGGGCCGATTTCTGAATTGAGTATTTGAGGGTAAGAACGTGTCAAACCTAAACTTATATATTTGTTATCTTTTAAGCATCTAAAAAGTAAGTATTTTCTGAGACACCCGGTATTTTAATTGAGGCCATTACTTTAGTCTAATTTATATTTTTTGCATAAATTAACGTGAGAATGTGGCAATGAGCCAAGTTATTGTAATACGCGAATATTTCTGTATTTCCCACCTTTCTCCTTCATAATTATGTATGCGCCTTACGTTTGTACATAACAATGTTACTCGACTTGACGTAAAGTTTTAAATGGTCGTCTGTCAAACGATATACGCTGCCGTCTCACTAATTATACAAATGTATATTATATAATTTATTCTTCTCTATTTCGCGTACGGTATGAGTAGTGACCACTAGACAGGTTGCGGAATCAGGCCGTGTAAGGGCGGCAGGACGGGGGAACCACGCTGACCACTTTCACCCAGTTGCGTTGTTTTATTGTTCATAAACAGACGCTGTATTGAAAGCTGCCGTGAAGCATTGCACGACTGGCGATGATGTCTTACTATGAACGATGTCATATATGTTCCTTTTGACGAAGATCGTGACCTGAGTACCTAAAAATGGTTGATGCTTGTTGATTTGAAACGCTTTTGATGCATTATTTGATAAATACGTGAACCGTAATTCACTTATTATTATCCAATTTACTCTAACAACAAAGATTTCAGGAATGTTTACGTCTAAAACCGTATTTCTGGGTAGGTTATAAAGGTTTAGGGCCTAAACCGCCATAAAATACGGTTTCTGCATAATGAAGCCAATTGACACAGTTACAAGATATCGTGATCAGCTCATAGTTCCTTGCTCCATCAATTACAGAGCACGGCGATACATATAAGGTACTGCAGTACATTGCCACAATTTACTAACAGTGCCCCGAGATTGCAATCTCCACCGCACTGTTGGTTCATAAATCAAATTGCTGGTGGAGTAACCCGTATGGTTTCGGCTTTTATTGACGCCAATGACAAATGATTTCAAATGGTTAACTCGATGGTGAAATACAAAAGTACATACTTTTGTAGGCCATAGCTTTAGATATACGGATCATGGGTTAAAGATGTAAATAAGTAGATGCTATCGATCGTAAGCCTACACACACGGTGCGTGTATTAAGTTAATATGCAGAGCAACTGCCTATTCTACGACTTGAAGATTTTTTAGTTCGATGTTATCATTGGAGATTTTAATAGACATAGTGCTGCTAGTCATAATGATGACAGTACAGAATGGGGATCTGCATAGAGCCTTGGCTTGGTCAGTCAGTGCATTGTTTTTCTGAAGAATACACGTAAACTAACGTAATTATTAGGTATGCTCTTATGAAGGTAATCTTTTACAAAGAACCAGTTAAAGCTTAACCAACTGCAAAATTAGTTATTTGTGAGAATAATATCGTAGTTTTACCTAAGAACCGAGCCATGACCTCGACCTCAAACACTGCTCATTTGTTGTTACAGACGAAACACGTACGGCGTTACAACTTAATCCTACAATAGGAAGTTATAGTGTGGTTTACGCATAATGATATATGCATGCGATTTGTCTCGACAACCAACGTGCTGTAATCATTAGGTGAGTATGTTCTCTCCGGCTGACATTGAGCAACGTTCACACTTGTGAGCGAAGCCTTGAGTTTGAGATGAATTTTGTGAACAAGGCTTTATATTGTTTGTTCAGCCGGTGACCTATAGCTGTATCTCTGATAACATTGTTTTGTTCCAGATATGAATATTTCACATATCGCCGCATGGTCCGTTTGTTTTAATATCTCTGTCGGAAACTAAATAGGTGTCATTGTTGTTTATGAACGCGGACGGTAATTATAATTGTGAATGAATAGTGTAGTTGCGATTAAATCATTATTTTTTACCATGCGATTAAATATTTTTTTAATCGCATGTACAATATTATAGGACGTCGATTTCAAACATGTTGTCCCTACCCTACGCTGATGGGTGATGTTTATGGAAAACATATGGCAGTGCGTGGATGCGTAAACAAAGATATTATTTTATACGCTATCCGAAAACCGAAAATATTTTCCTGGCATTTGAAAACTTACTTGTGGTTTTGTGTGTTGTGCTGTGTCTTTTGTGTGCACTAAATAAATGTTTTATCTATCTATCTCTACAACTACTCTACACTACATATTATGTAGATTTCTACATACAATCAATATGCATAGGCACCCACCTATATACTCCCTATATACTACCTATAATCGTTTTAGGATTTTTCAAATAGGTACTAGATTTGCCATGCTATGGTTAGATAAATAATTATGGTTATTGCATATGCAATTACATCTGTTTTATAATGCCAAAGCCTAATTTGACTGGTGCAATTAAATTGTATTACAAAACACTGAGTTGAATGCCAAATTTAGTAAAAAAAAACGTAATTTAATACATGACTATTATAATCTTTTAAAATTAATATTACCAATCGGTAATAGGCACATCATAATATAAAACAAAATAAAAAACCTCTTAAATGTCAGTTTAGTTTTGGGATATTAAAATATTTCACATTTATTCGCGATTTCGTTCGGGTGGAAATAAAAAAAAGACTTTAATCATATTCCAAATTTCATCCAGATCCATTCTGGCGTGATTGAGTAACAAACATCCATCCATCTGAAATCCAGAAATGCTTGGGAGTAGTCACTGATCCTTAGATTCCTTAGAACACAGATGTTTGTATCAAGCGCAAGAGTCAGAGCCTCCATTTGTTTACTAAAAAATTGTATGCCTATAAATTTATGTGAAAACAGAAGAACTAAATCGAATCAATCTTTCTAATTCGATAATAGAAATTATTAATTTGTTGTAGTTGTACAAAACGACTCTTTGTTTGGAATTATGTTCTTTTTCTTCTTCTTTGAATAGATTGAAACTTCTAATCTGCTAGCAATTTGCTTCCTATTTCACAAATGGAAACTTAGTTACAGAAGTTAATTATTTACCTTACAATTTGTCATATCTCTTCAGTGTAGCTTCTCCTTGTCAGTCCACATGCTAAGTAAGGTGGGCGCAAATAAATTGCAACTGTCAAGTACCTACTCTTATTTGATTGAACGTGGGTACTTTTGGCGCAGACCTTGTGATAATCTATTGTGTGGTCTCCTTGGCAAGGCGTTCGGCCCGCACATGAATGGTCGTGGCAAATATATTAGTATTTGTCATGTTCTTATCATTTAAATAGTCCATAGAGATGTAGATTGCAGATGGTTATTTATATGCTAAGTCCAGGACAGCTGTTACATTTAATTTAAAACTTTTTGGGTCATCCATAATTTTCTTCAGGCTCTACTTTAAATCTAAGGGTCAAATCAAACCGATACAGAGTGGACGAGGCGGGCGCATTCAACCTTCGAATTTAGATTGTGGTCTTAGAAAGGTATGCCCTACATAGTGGAGATAGAACTCAATTTGCTATGTACATTTCAACGATAAGCTTTAACTCTGTGTCAATGAGCCTGAACCCTTAATAGTCCGGTCAAAATAGACCAAAAAATTGGGCTAGGTTTACAGTAATTCGCATAGAGATGAAAATTGGTGCGAAAGTTTGGAACACCATTATAAATGAAATGTAAAAAGTCCCCATCGATCCCACACTTGCAAAAAATTTTATTCTAGGTCAAAGGTCACAAATATGGGTCATTTGCGTTTTTTAGCCGAACGGTAAGTTTTATGATAAAAATAGGTTAGACAAAATTGTAGATTATGTAATCTATACTATACTATATACTATATAATATTACTATATATTATATATAATTATATATATTATATATAATATTATAAAGAGGTAAAATTGTATGTTTGTAAGTTTGTATGTAGGGGGTTATCTCAGGAACTACTGGTTGGAATTGAAAAATTATTTTTGTGTTAGATAGTCCATTTATCGAGGAAGGTTATAGGCTATATAACATCACGCTACGACCAATAGGAGCGGAGAATAAATGAAAAATGTTGCAAAAACGGGCAAGAATATTACTTTTTGAGGGCTTCAGGGAGCGAAGCCGCGTGGTTATTTATGAAAATGATCTCTAAAATTTTTCTCCTAAACGTCACCGTTTCTGAGATATAATGGTTGAAAAAGTTGTATTCTTCATAATATACACACGTTTCTTCTTGTACGAAGACTAACAAGAACAGGATGAAGAGGAAGCAGAATTATCAGATGATTATGAATGAGAAGTAATATAATTTTACCATTTTTTTTAGAATTCACACGGCTTTCATCATGTCCAATAGTACCAATTTTTAAATTATTTTGAATAGTATTGAATTAAACAGGATCACAATAGATTGTTGAATAGGCCTATCGGGCAAAACAACGTTAAAAAAGACGCGCCAAGTACACTACCTGCCAGGTGGCGTGGAAACGTGTGTATATTATGTAGAATACAACTTTTTCAACTTTTCAACCATTATATCTAAGAAACGGTGACGTTTAGGAGAAAAATTGTAGAGACAATTTTTATAGATAATTGCATAATCTACAATGAAGTTAAATCTATTCTATAAATAAATATCCGTCAAAAAAACGCAAATAACCTATATTTGTGACCTTTGACCTTGAATAAAAATCTTTGCAAGTGTGGGATCGATGGGAACTTTTTAAATTTCATTTATAATACCAATTTTCAGCTCTATGCGATTTAATGCACTTTGATATGTCTAATTTGACCGGACTATAAACATCTGTGACAAAATATATGACCTATTGACAAAGACCCAGTTACTTATAAATAACTACATATACAAGTCATTGTTAGAAACCTACTATATCATCCAATCATCATTAAAGCCTAATGCGGTCTTTAACATACATTACGTGAATAGCATCTACGTCTTGTTTAACGCCGTATCCACACGTAATTAGTGTTATAAACACTGTGATACGAGTTCTATGCGACTTCTTCGGGTATTGCGTGCCCCACGATGTGCAATGTGACCGTTCAGTGCCCACTAAACAATAGGCCTTGACTTCACCACTAAAAACTTGATTTTCTATCCTATTTATTACAACGGCGATCAATGAAATGCTTCATTTGATTCAATATAAAAAGTTAGCACCGAATCTGGTCTTGTTGGTAGGTAGGGTAGGGTAGGTAGGATAGGGTAGGTAGGGTAGGTAGGATAGGTAGGGTAGGTAGGGTAGGGTAGGGTAGGTGGGATAGGGTAGGGTTGATAGGGCAGGGTAGGTAGGGTAGGGTAGGGTAGGTGGGATAGGGTAGGGTTGATAGGGTAGGGTAGGTAGGGTAGATGTGTGTTTGGTGTTTTTATGGCAAAACAAAGTTTGCCGGGTCAGCTAGTTAAAAATAAAAACACACGTCTATAATTTTGTATGCAATCATGTGTGTTATTTCCATTATTTATGTCCTTAGGCGATACCTAATCAATATTAATGAGTTCATAAGAATATCTCACAGAATACTGAATATGATAGATATATGTGTTTCTTTAAATATATTTCCCGCTGGCGTTCATGGCTTGAGCAATATAAGTTGCGACCTAGACGAACAATCCGATATGTGACGGTCATCAGTTTAATATATAGGGACAACTAGCTCGAGGTTTAATAGTATTTATTGACCGGTAAAAAGGAAATACGTGTCTTATTCTAATCAGTTTGCATAAATACCCGTATGTTATTTACTGGGCCAGAATACAAATGGTATAAATTACTATAAATTATTTCCACATGTAAAGTACTGTTAAGTACTAAGAGCAATAAGCTTCAATGCTATAAACACTGGGAATGTACCTATTCTTATATTTTACTACCGGACGCCTCACGGTTTCACTCGCGCAGTGCCCGTTACCGTGGGATTACAGGGATAAAACGTAGCCTATGTTACCCAGGGATAATGTAGCTTCCCAACGGTGAAAGAATTTTTGGAATTGGTCCAGTAGTTTTTACATAAATACAAATCTTTCCTCTTTATAATATTAGTATAGATTAAGACGCAAATTGTATAACTTAAACACATGGTGGAAATACGCTGGATATAATAGATTGTATCAAAGAATTTGGTACTTTTTTTACGGACGGTATCTGGACTTCTATTTTGCAAGCTAAAAGGCCCGCTGTAAGACGAATTGGTTAGCTATATACTTAAACTTGCTTGTGGATAGATTGTGATTTACGTGAACCGAAGCAACAAATTATAATCAGCAGCCATATCTCTGCGCTTTTGTTGTCATCTGTACTCAGCATTACACATACATTTTTATTTCATGTATTGCCAATGATCTTATTCGATACTAAACATCAATGACGAAGTAATAAAATAGTTTGTTGCAAGAAAAACAATAACATATCAATAGTGTAATTAATAATTATGTAACAATGCCATAATAATGTCTGTGTATGTGTTTGATTTCATTTTCATTATAAAACTGGGACGGGCAAGTGACGCACAAATAATAATATAATTGTTCTTTATTATGGCCATGGCGCCATTTATAATTCTTATACAATGGAACGGGAATTATACAGGTGTGTGAGTAATCGGACGTTGCATATCAAGTTAAAATAATCTTAATCAATACGTTTGTGTAGAATTGTGGACATACCTAATCCCATGAGTACCTTTTGGGAACTTTGGTTCCAAAACAATTGTTTTTTCTATTGTGTCTGCTAATTAACACTTAAGGAGCTAATTGTGTTTCTAACATTGGTGAACTGTAACGTCTGACAATACTTGTAGATCTGCGTTGTCCTAATTCTGTTAATTTCACTAATAGTTCCATGATATTGGTCATAAAAGGTCATTTAACTACGCAAACTTTATACCTTGAAATAGGCACACATCCTATATCTTTAATCACATAATATCTTGAACTAAAACAATACAGGTATGACATAGACATGATTTCTATCGGATCCTCTTACTATACTTGCATCTTTTCTATACTTTATATATTCCTTCCTAAGTGCAATTACGTTAACCGTCGAATCAGTCAATACTTTAATAGCCATATATAGTTACGATTTCTAATCAACTTCGGTGTGACATCCAGGAAGCGTTTAACATAAAAAATGTTGAGACATGAGGAACTCCACATGGCGACGTATGTTTAACTTTCACTTCGAATCTCTAATCCTGTAATTAACATTTGTTAAGTTAACGCGTTGAATTCGAATTATTGGTAGTTACCAAATACGAAGCTCAATACAGAATTGCAATGCAATTGGTAAATAAGCTCCGTTAGACTGGACTGGATTTAATATTACAAATGGAGGTTATGATTTACGATTTAAAGATTAGCTTATCTCGGGTGTTTCAAAAGAATACGGTTTGCTTTAGATAACATTGTTACTCAATTGTTTGAGTAAACAGTAGTTTATACAAATAAGAGCGTGTCAAATGCTTACCTTTGAAACAATTGTTTTATTATACTACATCGTAGAACCGCTTTTATTTTCGAGACTCCCTGAAGTCATCACATCACAGATGTACGTACATAATTAGAGGAATTTGTTCAACAATAAATTATGTTAATAGCCTGATGACGATGATAAGTTCAAGTTAACTACCTATTATAGCGGGTTTCTCAAAAAAAGTAGCCATGAGAATATTTGCCTGTTTCATTGCGATTGACGTTTCACTTGATTTTTTGTCTTAAAAGCCTCAAACCGTGAACGGTCGTCTGTAATTGATAAATGAAGGAAATAACGTTGTTATTAAGACGATTAAGAATGACTGAATGGCTTTCAACGACTTCTTGTAGATGAAAGTCAACGATAAAAGTAATTGTCAATTAAAGCCAGACGACTAATCGAGTTATGTCAGAGAATCCACCTACGATGACGTCTCGTACTTGAAAAACGTTCAAATTCAAGTCGCAGTATTATCTTGGCAACAATTAATGTCAATAACTTGTCAAAATGTAGGCAAATTAGAGGTATTTTTAACCCTTAACGGAAAAAGAGGGATGTAATAAGTTTGACGTGTGTATCCGTGTATTTGTGTATTTGTCGGTGGCGATTTTGATATAGTTTTATTTTGTTTGAAAGGTGACTTCATCAAGAGTGTTCTTAGCAATGTTTGATAAAAATCGTTCAGCGTTTTAATGTTTGACGCAGGGTATTATAAAAATTACGGGTTCGATAGTTTGTCTACTACTGGATAAATTTTAATTCATCATCATCATCAGCCTTTTTTTATATTCCCACTGCTGGGACACAGGCCTCCTTCCTGTGACAAAGGAAATGTGCCTTGCGGGTCTTGTGCGGGTTGGTGGATATCACATATTCTCGAATGTTTTGTTCTAGGACTTGCCGGTTTTCTCACTATGTTTTCCTTCACCGTTTTAGAGCATTGGTGATGAAATAATTTACACAAAGTTATGCGCCTGCTTGGGTTCGAACACACGACCTACGTACGACACGTAAATCCCCTCTTACCACTGGGCCACCACTGCTCTCACATTTTAATTATGAAGTTTAAAAAAGCATGAAATAAAATGTATCGGTGTTTTTTTTAAATTTTACTTGTTGACAGATACGACTGTGATGCGAATGCGATCTTTCCATATAAATACGGCATTTGCCCCTGAGGTGCAAAATCAACTGTCTGTAAGCGAACCATCGACTGAACATCAAAGATCAAATAGTGGCAGTCGATAATCATCTTAACGTTTTAGATATTAGGTCAACTAATTATTACTGTAAGTAGGTATATCCAGTACCCACGTCAAACATCCGGACGATCTTTTTGCTGTCAACGTCAAGACCAGGCGCAGTACTATAACGTGTCCACGCCATCATGATTCCGCTGTGAAAAAGGGACAGAGCTCTACGTCCTGTATAGCACCGTCTCTCTCTCGCAGTGGAACCATGATAGTTTTGAAGAGTCAGAGAAAGGCCTCAGGGCCCTACTGTGACGTCTTAAAATTGTAGCGTACCCTAACCACGCCTTAATCTAAAATCTACATTGTTTTAACTGTGCTGTTTGTCTGTCCCCTTCTTCTCCATACTTCGTGCATTATTCTCTCTGCTGTATCTGTGAACTTTATATTGCAATAAACTTCTCTTCATGTACCGCGCAAGTATACGAAGTTTTTTTATAGTCTATAGGCTCGCGCTTGACAACTATCTCACCGGATGTTGTCGACGGTGAAGCACGCTTGCCTAGAAGAAACCTATTCACTTATCGGGCAACACAGACTCAGGCAGGGAATTCCAGCCCTTACGCATAATAAAAGTATTCCCAGAACGTTTAGTGTGAGTTTTATTTATTTGCCGCACACAATGAGAATCATCGCTTAAAAACCATCACGACTCCGATGTGAGACCGTGACAGAGCCATATAAGACGAGTAGCATCCCTTTTTCGCAACGGAATCATGATTGTATCGGCACTTCACCTGACCTAACTAAACTAAAGTAACGTGGGCAGTTTCAAATTAATATTAATGCTCAACTTAATACGAATGTGTATTTCGTCAAAGTCTGTTTGATTTGGACTTATATAACCGTCAGTGCAATGAAACACATAAAATTATACTGACAGACGAGTAATCTGTAGATTTCAAAGTATATGACGTAATTGACGTTAAATGTACTATGGACAAATGCTAATAAGATGTCTAAGCTGCTATTGAAGGTCTGGTTTTCGAAACTTGAACTGATTTTTGCAGTTTTTGGCACTAATATATGTAATTATCATTTCTTGCAATTCATATGTAAGAATGATAAAGTATTATAATAAATATTATAAAGCAAAGATTTTGTAGAATGTTTTAAAAGTAATAAACAATATAATAATAATTTTCTTTCAGGACAATGCATTCAGGAAGTGTTGTATTTCTTTGATTTTGATCTGGGACATTTGGAGAACAAAACCTCTTTTGTTTGAGACTGAACACAGCCATTTCTGTGTGGCCATGTAAAATTAAACACGTTGCATCTGAGGCTACCATCTAGTTTGAACTGTGGAGCAATACGTAACATAGACATGCCTGTGTCTAATGACCTTGAAAAAAAAAACACGATTTGTGTTCGAAATTTGAAACATGGGACTACCAACATTAGTGGTTTTGCAACTAGGTCAGATCACCAGATACCCATAGATACTCGTTTTATGTAAAGTTAGTGGGTGTATCCTAATGGTCAGCGTGAGAGTCGTAGCCGGCGAACGGAGTAAACGAACACTTGAATCCGATCAGGGTTACTACAGCCATTGAATCAAGAATCAAATGATTCAATCATAAAAACGATTGATTGAATCATCGAATCGTAACTTATAATCAGGCTTATCGTGAATCAAGAATAGTATACGCGTGGCATATTAATAGGCTATTTGTACCTAAGGGACATTTGCAATCAGGAAGTATATTACTATTCCTTGTGGAATATTTTTGTCTCTGTAATGTAGTTTGTGTTGTCATCATGGGTGTTGTTGTCACAATATGATGTTATTATGGACATGTTGAGAATTCTGATGTTGGGTATCGTGGGTGATAGGGTCAAGGCGGTAGAGATCAACCAAAGATACTTACTGTCTTTACTTCGACATTCTATACATATAATAAAATCATATACGTATATTTTTGAAAAAATGTCTCATTGACCATTTATTTGAAAAAGTTAAAGCTATGGGGTACCTATATGAAGGACATTGAAGCAAGAGTTTTTTTTTTTTTTTTGTTTGCTATGTTTTCAATTGGCGCAAAAACTACTAAACAGATTCTGTTCAAATTTTGCATAAATGTTCCTTAGAGATCAGAGCAACTAGGCTATAAATTATTACGCTATTTGCCTTGAGGGATAAGCAATGTTACATTACGTGCGTTTTCTTCTATAGTTTAGCGCGGATCTGTAAAAAAGAGGACAAAACTGAGTCTAAGGCCTAATTGTAACCATTGGTTGAGTTAGCTACGGATCTAAAAACTGGGCCTAATCGTTATAGCACGTGCCAACAACTGGGGCTAGGGGAGTCAGGCAGGAAAAAAAAATTGGTTCTAGAAAGATGTTTATATTATGTTTATGTATCTATCAACCGTAACCAGACAAAGATGGTCAAACAGTGACTCTATAACCTACTTATTTAGGAACCTTGTTGCTTATTTTCTCGAGGTACTTAAATTAAAAAAAAACCGTATTTTAACGCAATAGGTAAACCTACATGACGTCGTTAACAGAAACAGGTTTCGGGTCTCCATAGTTCTTTATCAAAGTAACCTTTCTTAAATGACATAACAAAACATTACGAGTGGCTTACTCTTAAATTCTTAATACATCAACTGATAGCAATGACGTTACAAGTTAAACCGCATGGACAACCCTGCAGTCGTGCGTTACGCAACCATCAGTTAGTTGCTCGATAACTTGCTCCACATTCGCTCTTTGTTTCGGGCCCAAGTATGCTCGACTGGCCACTAACCTGTATAGCAGTGGTACAAGCAATTTTATATCATACAGCTTCTTACTTATTTTACTCTTGTATGGCTGACTTACGTAAACGATCATTTGTAGTAATTCTCACCATTTTAACGTGTTTTGGGAATTGTATAGCATATGAATTTTAATTGGCGTGTTTATTTACGCATGTGTATGTTCCAATGTTTACATACCAGCTTTCACAGGTTTTGGTACTGTCTGAATAGTCTTGCGTCGGCGTCGTCAAATTTTTTTGCAACATTTTGCGGCTTTGCCACCCACAACATAGATTATCTAACGCACCACTCCTACTTATGGTAACAAAGGTCTTCTAATTGCACAATAAGTTTTATATTACTTAGTAATCGCGTAATCGTAAAAGTGTGTCACATCACTATTAAAATGAGGCTCCATACTATTTTAATATCGCTGAATGTAATAAAATTAATATAACTAAATTAAACATGGTAATTTGGTGCATATTGTTTTTTGTTGTAGAACTGTTGTCGGTTATCTTATGAGAAAATAGTATACCCGTATACCGTTTCGAGACTGTGAATACATTAGGCCCTTTTTACACACATTTTCAAGTCATGGATTTAAATTAAACCTAATACGGGTTTGATCCAAACATCAAACTTGTAGAAGCTGAGGTCATTGGAGATTGCAATAAAAAAAATAAGATGTTCGACATAATAAAATACGATGGGCCAACTTTATCCACCTGCATCAATCGGCAGGCAAGAAGCTGTTTAATGCTAGATTTAAAATAAAATTTCATTTAAAAAACTCGGTCGCTGCAAATGAAGACTAATCATAATCACATTAGATATTGTAAAAACATCTTATGGAAAGCTTAAAGATAGGGCATTCTGACGTAATGCCTGACTCACTCATATATTTTTATGAGCTCTCTAGCTCCAAAAGGAATGGAAGTCAAAAGGAATGCTGTCTCTATGGCCATCTACAACTTGACTTATCTTGCAAGTTGCAGGTGGACCAAAAGTTTAGCACCGAGTAAGAAACAAACAGGGTTTCGTTTTACTTTTTTAGACACCAAACCTAAAAAAGACAAATCTAAACATTATTAGCATTGGAAACAAGTTACAGGTAAATATTTACATTAGATAAAGCCTCATTAATTGCACTAAATTAGGACCTGTTTGTCAAGGTCGATGATCTAAAAACGACCAGATGCCATCCTGTGGTAGCTTCTTAAAAACTTGAGATGTTTAGTGCTAGAGACTAATTACTACGAGAACGAAGAGGTCATTAGTTCGCGTCAGACGGTCAATTTAAACGCTAATTATGTACTTAGCGACTGTTTTATGTGCACACTCATTATGTTTAATTATTGCTACGAGAGCATAGCTTTAACAAGGTCAACAATTTGGGTTGTAGACTTTTACGGCAAAACTACGAAAGCCCTGGTACAGAAAAACAGTTTTGAAACACCCATGGTTGGTTTTATATTCACGATTTTAGAACAAAAACTATATCAAGTAAAAACTAATGACGTTTTAGGTAAATGCGAGACTGGTTGTGGGTTTTTGAACAATTGTTTTTACGGGACCTTAGTATTCCATATAAGACTGACGAATTTAAAATGTGTCATCATGAGGATACTGACAAAGTACTCGTAATTTGGCGTGACAGTGATTCATTGCCCATATTAGCTCGATATCATGGCTGGTGGGATATGCACCGCATGAATCAGACCAGCAGAAAATTTGAAAAACAAAATTAAACATGAGTGGGCTAAGTAGCGAAAGAAACTTGTGACTATCAACCCATACGTGTTACACACTTTTCCTTATTATCTGGAAAAACTGGAAATCTGACGAACAGATGTAGGGAAACCAAGACAGCTGACTCGTTTTTGCTAGAACTATCGTTAGGGATCAAAGCAAACACGAGCGTAGGTATTCAGTTTTATCTAACAACAATATCAATACGTAATCACCGTGAGTGTAAACAATCTCACAAGAATGCGCATTGTGTCGGCAACTTGGACCACTGACTTCCGAATGCACGTCGGGAGCATTTGCTGTGCGAAAAGTTCTTTTGCACCATTGTTCAGTACCTGCGTACAGGTGTAGTTAATTGGACGTGGGTATAGAATCGTGTATTATATTGTATGGTGCTTGCCTGTTGTTACATCTCCTTTTGTGTTCGAGTGAAGGCTAGGACGGAATTATTCTCGGGAAAAGAAACGCTTGTAATTTGAAAATGACTAATGAACATACGCGGTTACGTCTTGGCATAACAACCTTAGGCTTTTCAGTAGCCTCATACGTAACAACACAATGTATTTTCACAGGTAACTTATGTATGATATTCAAATTTTTTAACCGACTTCAAATTTGAAAGCTTCTCAGGTCCCATTTAAATTTGATCAAGATCTAATGAAGAACTTTGGCGATATACAACAGAACTCTTCAATAAATGACGGCAAATCTCTCGAGTTTGCTGCATCGCATGCCTGTTTATTGTTTACACCATTTCATAACATAACATCACGCCAGTCCGCTCTAAAGGGGTACGCAGAAGTATACAGTTCACCCTGGTACACTCTAATTTTGCCGGTTGTGTTCAAGTTTCATGTTATTCGGGTTATCTATTCTGGCATAACTGTGAGCATTATAGATAAGGCATTGTAGGTAAACCTTTCTTTCCACTTTAGGCTAACTTGAAAACTATGCGTCATTTGTCGCCAACTAAGGCATGCTACCTACAAAAACTGACTTGTAGGTAAAGTTAAACACGTGATAATCCCGATTTGGTAGTAAGGCTGATGTAGTGTTTCTTAGAAATTGCGATTAATCAGAGCTGTCAGGCGTAGGTGTAAGATTTGGTATAGGCAGAAAAACCTAGGCGTTAGATACTTTAGATAGTAGGCAGGACAGGATAAACTGCTAAATGATTTATTTGGCAACTATTAATTACGTTTTGCAGCAGTTTTGGACCAGTAGTATCGGCTGCGACTTACAAGTTGTAGGTCGTGAGTTCGAGCCCAGTCAGGCGCTTTACTTTGTGTAAATTATTTCATCACCATTGCTCTCAAAACGGTGAAGGGAAACATCGTGAGGAAACCGGCATGTCCTAGAACCAAAATTTCGAAGACATGTGACATCCACCAACCTGCACTGGGCCCGCGTGGTGGATTACGGCGTTTTCCCTCTCACAGAGAAGAGGCCGGTGTCCCAGCAGTGGGAACATTAATAGGCTGATGATGTGTGTGTGTGTGATGTGAATTACGTCTTAATTAAAAACACACACGTAGCTAAGTTATGAAACCACAAAATTGAGTTCAGCACACGTATCATAAATTGTCAAAACTATCATAGTTCGACTGTGAAAACGGGACAGATGTATATAAGTCGCTAGCGGACGTCACGCGGTTTCACCCGCGTAGTGTCCGTTCTCGTGGAAATACAGGGATAAGAAGTAAAGCCTAAAGGGATAGTGTAGCTTCCCAACGGTGAATGAATTTTTGATATCGGTCCAGTATTTTTAATTAAGTTTATTCGTTACATACAAAAATACAAATCTTTCATCTTATATACATCTGTCCCTGACTCACACTGGCAATAACATTACTCTAAGAGGTTATCGTTATTGGTTATTTATTGATTAATATTTATTATATACTTTATTGTACACCACTTAAATAATTACAGGACAAAACATTTATAAAGATATGTGTACAATGGGTGGTCTTATCGCACAGGGTAATCTCTTACAGACAACCTTTGGATGGACTGAACGAGAGGAGATAGACATAGGGCTGTCAGTGTACAAAAAACTATCTTAAATAATATTACTTAGATATTACATAATATGACTTAAATACATACATACTACGGTTATTACCCGGATCAATTATGTTTTAAATCATAATCAGAGATCACGTGTGTTGTTCTCGATTAACAAATATAATGGTATTGGTATCTACTCATCCTTGTAGTACCGGATTAACATTTAATACAGGAAATGCCAATTATGTAACACTTATATAATCTTATATCGAAATCAAGTTCCATTACGTGGAATTGGGTCCTGTTCGAGTATGTTGGTAATTGCAAATAGATATTGAACATTGGAACATGTTACTTTCACTCTTAAGGCGTGTGACAAGAAAATAAAGTTGCTAAAAAAGCTTCATAAAAATGTATTGCCCAATCATAAAGTAAAGGGCCGGTTTGTAAAGCTTTGATTACGACTGTGGTACTTGTTTGTTTATTCTGTAGCACACTTTGAATTCGTTTTCATTACACATAACGTGTCTTACCACCATGTGCTTCTGACCAATGACCAGTTACTCTGATAATACTTATACCTAGTAAGGCGCCGATACCCTTGAGTAGCTGATTTTAAAATGAGAATCACCTCTAAACGGCCAGTCGTAATTTTTTGGGAAAAATATATGTTAAATTTGACCATTTTCTTAATACTTTGATCTGAGCAAATTTTGAGTTTTATTCGTGTAACATAGTATTATTAATTTGTAAAGTTATGTCTAAAACGGAAAAAAACACGACAATCGCACCAAAACGCTGGGCGTATTTTAATGAAATCAACACAATCTCAAGGCAATTTAATTATCTACATTTTGATCTTAGTTTTTTTTTTTAAAGTCATAGAATAATAAGGGAAGTACAAAAAACTACTAAATTTTGGGTCGCGCGAGTGTGAAACGAGTGCGCGTTTTGTTCCCTCAAGGTCGTTGGCGTTAGTCGTCGTCTTAAGGCGATATATACACCCCAATGCTAACGCAGTACTGGCCGTGCGCCCGCTCGATGCCAAAACATCAAAATTGAACCTCCTTTTGAACAGTTTTGTTTGCATAATATTATTTGATTTACATATGCTATGTTTGTTATGAAGATATACCAGCCATAAATTTTTCTGTGTAAAAATATTTTGAAACATCCAAGTCGTTTTGGAGGAGTTTCCAAAAGTTGCGAAAAAATATCGTGTTGTTAATTATTTTTTTAAAGCAAAACTATTAGTTACACGTAAAAACCTTGTGTTCAAAATTATGTGCATGAATCAATAATAAATATATATTTTTTTCAAACCTTTTAACCTAGCCGTTACTAAGGAGTATGCTTTAGTAAGTTACCGTTTTACGGCACTAAAGCGTATGTAGGCCCTTAAAGGCGCTCGCATAACGAGGGCCTACCTTTGAGGTAAGACCTCTGGTAAGGCATCTCTTTCTCTATGCAGAGGTTCTTCTTATACCCCTCACTAGAATGTAGTGACAAAACTATCGCATGAATAATGTAAGATAATTATATCACAATGCATCCGTAAATCTTCTTTCGAGTCGACGACACGTTCTAATTTTTTTTCACCCTAGTTGGTATATTGCCTAGTAGATAATGTTACAGCAGTGACAAAAAGTAATGTTTCTTTCAGCTCGTAGCTGTACGTATGTACTTACTCAGGTAGACGTTATTTAAATTAACGAACCGCGCGTATCTACCATTACTTAGCACTACCACCTTATCTACCACTTTACAGTTATTTATCAACTGAAATGCAATGGGCTGAAACCGGAGTTAGTTTAATTCAATTATTACTATTATTCAACCGTAGCACCTATTACAAAGGCTAACTTTTTGTGTGATAAGAACATTGTACATTTGACCTAAGAGTATTTGCAGCAACAATCTAGTAACATTGCTTAGAGCAGAGTCATCTTGCAAAACAAACACTTTTCTATTTAATGTTTTGGTACCCTGAAATGCGTGGATATTTAATTTCACACTTGGGCAAGCATTGTGAATTGTATCTTTTATTTTATTTTAGACAGATTGCATATTTTTAAAGAAAAAAGTTTTGTTGCTAAGCGAAACACACGACCATGCAATGATTTATTAGGAAAATATTTAGCTCATTATTGAGGTAGGTAGGTACAGCGTGTTAAGAATACGATTCTATTATGAGCGTTTTAAAAATAACTTTGAGAAAATCAACCGTGCGTGACCCGCCATCTTACTAATAAACCTAGACTTGTAACGAAACCATTTTCGAAATGTTTTTCTAGCACTAAGCTTGTACATTTCTATTCTATCTAAGATTACATCCAACTGAACATGTTCTGATCCTGACCAAGCCATGTTTAGATTGCCAACATCGGAGTATTTGGAACCACTCTACCAATTACGTCACGCGCTTGACTGCACACAATAAGATATATTGTTCCAACAAAATATTGGTACACGAATGTACTTCGATCCTAATTAAGAATCGAAGACAGTAACATTGTTAATTCTATTGTTCACTTTGTATGTATTATGTCAATATGTTACTGCGTAAGTTAGAAATAAGGTTAGTCATAAGGTTGTCTTTAGTAAAACCAAAAGGCTTGTATTTAAACGAGCGAAAAAAAATTCAAATTAAAGGTGTAAAAAATACTGAATATGGCTTACTGAAATACTAAGTGAGCGACAAACAGTGGGCGAATACAAATGTTTAAAACAGCGACTTGAAAATATAAGTTTGTCGACAGGGCTCCTTTTTCTGTCTGCAGGGTCTAAAGTAACCTAACATGAAGGAAATGACGGGAGCTAAGTTCGCTCGCTTTGCTCGCTCACTTCAGCTCCCGTCATCCCCTTCGAACCTAACCTATCCGTGTCGGGGTGCCCTAAGTTCCCGAGCTCGCTTCGCTCGCTCTTGGACACGAATAAACCCGAACTCCCGCACTGCACAGTGATGTCGCCTCGATAGTTGTTCAGCTATTTTCAAAATAATAATATTCTAAAATAGAAAAAATAGAAACCCAAATACAATTAAAGTATGTAAAATTAAAAATCTCCTAAAAGGTATTACTCAAATCGGATAAATAGTTACTTACTTAGTATAATAGTCGCCCATTCAGTATATTTTTCCCTCGGTTAATAATTTCCCAAACCAAAATATACCGGCAAAAATATGTCTTTTCAAATCCTTAATAATAAGTAAACCGCACGAGAAAATGATAAAAATAATATTTTGACAGATGGAAATCACGGAGTTACTGCAAGCTGCAACGAACGTATACATAATGTGTAGCTTGAGCAATAAAACTTTACTTGCGGCAGATAATTTCGTAAGTAGGTGTAAATTCATTTCCTTTTCGGTTGTAATTTGTTTGTAGTTCTTGGTTGACTCTTAATTTTCAACAAAGTTACTTACCAATAATATGAATTCAAGTTTAAACATTTTTCATCACAGTTTCCGGGGGTTCCTGTAACAAAATAATAATATTTAATTATTGACAAATCATATGCTTTTAGGAATAGCACGAAAAGTAATACAGAAGACAATGATGCCATTTTAAGAAACAATATTTAGATCTTTGTAGAACCGTATAATGTGTTAAGTTAAACATTTTTTTTATTGAGAACCGCAGAATAATATAAATTTAAACTTAAACGATAAAAGTAAATTTAAAAATATAAATTTAAACGATCTATAATTGAGAATACTGTGGTCAGGTTCAATGAATTCTTCGAAAATCATGCAAAACAGTTATTTAAACGGGTTGCTTACAGCAACAGAAGTTATCCTCCGAGTGAACTTAGCTGGAAGAAATCCTTTTAGAGTTGTTAGGTTAGGTTAGGTTAGGTCCTGATTAATTGGAGATTCAACAGGAGCCATACCAAGTGTTCTTCTGAATATGGTCTATCATAGAGTCCCTTTATACCAGACTTGCTCAATGACAAACTTAACATTGAACTTAACCAGCCATCCATCTGGCCAGTCGCCGAACATACTCTACAACAAAGGCTTGGTCAAATTGCGTACCACATGCTCTAGTTAAGGCAAGGTTACACGTCTACGTGGGTTGATGGGACAGGTGACATTGAGACAGCACTCGCGGCAATCGTCGGCATTCGCTCTAATGTAGGAGCAATTAATAAAGGTAATCAGATTGTCTGTGTGTTTGTTTAGAAGGTTTTTGAGATTTCTTGAATTTGTTTATAAATTAATATGAGCGTATTTTGTTGCCATTGAACTTGAAATCTATAAACTCTTCAACCTAACGATGGAATGCCAAATTCTAAACCAATTAAAAATGTTTGCTGCTTGATTCTTTTAGCTGCTTTTTTTTTCTTTTATTGAGGTTTGAAATATAAATTACGCAATATTAATTAAAAATGCGAATCTCATTATCACATAAATAAAGTTGCAGGCAACAGTAGGTAGCAAAGTCTTAGATTAACATCACTAAACTAGTTGTTTTGTTTGTCATGTACAAGTAATTATTCGTCACCCACATAACATGTACTGAAATAGACATGTTGCTTCGATAAAAATTAATGTTGTATTGATTAAGTCACAATTTTGCATAACCAACAGTGTTATACGTAATTATTTATAAACTCCTTCTGCTATGGCGTTGTTTACTATAGAAAGTGTGCGTACAATGGGACATTGAACGATAGTGAAAATGCTCGCGTCCCTCGCATATCAAGTGGGCATTTGGTGTATTTTATGTGATTGGTCATGATCGACGTCGGGACCAAGTAACGCGTGCAGTTCCGCAAATATGGGATAGAAACTGCAACCGATTGACAGTTTTGAAACTTTGCGTTCATTGTCAGTTTATGTTTAAATGAATTTCAAATAGATTAAATATAAAGTTATGCCATGTGTGACGTAAATAATGCCGAAAATATCTAGTAGCCACTTATCTTAGGCGATTCATGCAATACGCTGCGGAGTGCGTGGCGACGAAGTCACGACACTGCGCGTGAATGCGTTTTTTGTGTGTTGCACTACGCGTGTTTTAATGCAAAGAGAGATACTTTCAAGCAAAGTAAGAAGACGTACTCCCGCGCGACGCTGCGTAATGTGGTGCAGTGTGCGAATCGCCTTATTGTTACAAAACGCACCTGTTGATATTACGAATTCACAATGAGATAACAAACAACAAGAATGTTCGTCAGTGATTCACCTTTTCTGCTTTTCAACTGTTTCCTACTTTTATACTTTAAATAATTGCACAATTCAGGTTATTCGTCGGCATATTCAGTAGTTTTCTCTTCGCCTATAGATTTACTATCGTATTAATAGGTAAGTTCCTATAATTATACTTTTAACGCGTCGTTAAAGTAACAAATACTCATTAATCATCAACATTTTTTTCGTTATCTGTGTAATGGTTGGGAACTGTTCGGTTAAATAATAGTAAAACAATAATTGTAATAAATTGCTGATTTTATTACGATAAACAGGAAATGTTGGGAAGTAATGCGATACTGTAAGGCAAGCGTGCAGCCGCGGTTACTTCGTAATACCGCACTGTTTGTATTATTTTAATGTTTCATACTTAAAATAGATGCAACGATTTATTCTTAGAAGTCGTCCGGTGTAGACGCTACGTCATTTTTTTTTTAATTTTTTTCCTCAGGAAGATTGGTAATGCTAAACATTTTCTCATGTGAAAATTCTTTACAATATGTGCTTCTATTTCTACTACTCACTTGAATTTTTCTCTTGTATAAATCCTTTACCACAGTTCAACTTTTATTTTTATTTTGTTGAAATTCATTTGAATCTCTTCCACTATGGGGCGGTGTGTTATACCAATCCCACTATATGTTTATTCTTTTAGATAGTTTGGTCGTCCAAACGAATTAGACGGACTAACAGACGTCTTATTCTTATTTCTAAAGACGTAGGTACCTATCTATATGTGCTTTTGAGCACTAATTTAAAATTAATAATGCATATAAAGTTATAAATGCTAGCAATAAAATTGAAAAGTTCGTTATAAGTGGTGACGATATTAAGGAAGAATTTAACATTTGAGACTTTCGGCGATGACTCATGCTCGTGTGCATGTGTTACTGATAATGTTCGAGTTGTGGTCAGTGGTCAGATTTACTAGAATTGTAAATCTTATCTACCTACCAGCATTAACCAATAAGATTGATAAAATAAATAATAACATTGGACCCTGTTCCCGATACCGGTGGGCTACTATTTTTTTTTTATAAAATGTAAATGGTATGTACATAAAGTGAATAACGGAAAGAATAACAAATTCTGTAGATAAGCGATTTAGAATTATATATTAATTTTACTACTTTGCCTTTCCTTCACCGATGGTTCGTAGAGTTTCTTGCCGGTTCTGCTGTCTATTTTTGAACTGTTCTCTACCTCCTGAAGTAAGTGCCTAAATGAAATACATTATTTGGAATTTGATGTTATTATGCAAATATGCTTGGTGCTAGGCGAATAATTATTCACTCTTATAGTGTACGTTAGGTCCACTACACTATTTCAATGTGTCAAATTAGTCTGAGTTGGTTCCTTAGTTAACTTAAATTTGACTTTGATTTTCCAGCCAATTATGTGCATGCCTAAGTGTTTTTCTCCGTTTTATTTTGTATAATTTCAAGTAAGATCTAAGATATTCTACAATTTGAGTTTCACGGTAACAGATGCTTACAACAGAACTAGTTGGATAAATCAGTAATTTAAGATAGTGCCAATGCTTTTTAATTTTTATCGTCTATTATTAAACCTGTTGAATGTAGCACGTTTTATTATATTTTTTTTTTAATTTATTCATTAAATAAAAACAGACGCTATGCCTGACTGTCTAAAGTCCAGGCCAAATGCTCTTTCTATAGAGAAAGAGCATTTGGCCTGGACTTTAGACCACTTAGACTTAAGCACTTAACTCATATCCTGAAGAAACAATAGAAATAAAATATAATTAAAAACAATTATTAACCTTTTAATTAATGGAAGAAAAATTACAACCAGTTTCTGAATTAAGAATTTGAAGTTGAGAACCGCCAACTCTAATTTAATGCCAAAGTTAGATATGATCTCATACTATAATAGAGTTTGACAAGTTCTTAAATTTAAATTCTTAATTCAGAAACCGAGAGTTAATCATCATCTGTGCACTAGCTAGGTAATAATTTTTTGGACATCAGTTAGGTTTTTTGGATACATTATAAATTTTCATAATGTAACATTTTTTTTCAAGGATCTTGTTTATTTAGGTATGAGTGACAATGCTGAGGGAACAGTTAAGAGTATATCGAATTGACGTAGAAATGAATAAGAATGTGGCATTTAACAGGTTTAGAAGGTATGTTTAAATTAGTAGAATGTCTAGACTTGAAGGTTTTCCTAATAGAAGACTTGATCAAATTTTAATTTACGATGTTATGTTAAAACTTTTCATGATCAAGTATATACTGGCACAGCGTACCATAGTAACAAAATAAATAGGTTCAATCTATTTTGCTAATATATTATATGTTGTTATGTTGGGGTTGGCATCCATTCTAATCGGATACAGTTGCAAAAAGTATATTTGAAAGAATGAAAAAAAATACTGTGACCCGCACTGGAGACAGGAGAGAGAAAAGAAAAAAATAAACAAAACCCATTTTTTTTAAGTCTTTAAATTTTACATGGAGCGACTTTCAATCGGACCCACAGCTCAGTTATTGAGTACACGATACCCTTTGTAGTTAATGGTAGAAAAAGGAGCATTTTCCTCATACGTTGGGCAATTTAGCGATCGATCTAGAAAAACTTCACTTCCTAACGGATATTTGTGATGCAATGCAACACCGCGGATACTTGCCTGTATCGGCGTAGTTGTATAATTATTGTACTCATTACAGTCAGTATCGTAAAGAAAACGATAGTTGTAATTTTATATTTCGAAGCGGAAAATATGGTACTAAATAAATAATAGTATAAAAAACACACGGTTCAATAGAAAATATTTTTTAA
The DNA here is from genome assembly GCA_948252205.1 of Orthosia incerta. Lineage (NCBI taxonomy): Eukaryota > Metazoa > Arthropoda > Insecta > Lepidoptera > Noctuidae > Orthosia > Orthosia incerta. Next base: position 16,890,416 of record OX411746.1, on the reverse strand, counting down.
GATATTTTCGAATTGACTCTACCTTTACTAATGTCTGTCAATAAAATATTATAACAATATTGATTGACATCAAGCACCCCACGCAACTAACAACAACTAACAACAACGCAACTATTATTTATTTTATAATTTTTAGCTCAATCGCTAATCCTGAAGATCCTGATAATGATAATGGGACAAACTGCATAGTCATCGGTACTTGATAAGTGTGCAAATTTTCAAATAGATCCGACGTTTTCAAGGGGGTCAAAGATTCCGTTACATAGATAAATACATACCAAGTTAATAAAAGCGTGTTAAAAAGCCGGAGCCAAACCGCGCAAAGTATGCACCTACGCAGCGTAGGGATGTTTCTATCCTAGGGAAAAAATCACTCATGAGCCACATCTACCAGCAGTAGGATATTGTAACATACCCAGTGACCCTGGCACCCCCACCCCTTTAAAACCAAAACACAGCAATGCTGCTTGATCGCTTACTAGTTATGACTAGAGTCGGAATTATACTACTACATATTTTTAGAATAATAAATAATCCATATCTCACATCTACTCGTATTATGGTCATTTGACCATGCAAGGCAAGATATGCACACTACGTGCTAGTTCATAATTTAAGGTTTAATCTGATAAATAAATAAAGCGGTTCCCTAGACATAAATTATTATAAAACAGTTCAATGATTGACGGATAAGACACAGCCAACACTACTGAAGAAATAAACATGTAGTTTGAAAATAATCCAAAAGTCTATTTATGTATAATGGTATCTAGAGTTTAGGGCAAATTCTTTTATATTTTCTAACTATGTTACGTTAAATGCAACGAGAATTAAAATTATATTTATTACACAAACCGGGGTTTATGGTGCTCTGGTGAAAAATGTACTAATTGCCGGTTTAAGTACTAACTGACATGGTTAAAGTTAGAAACGAATACTGTGCCGTATTGCCTACACTTATAATTAGTAGACACGCGAATACAATTAACGTTACGCATAGACGGAACAGTCTTCTATCTATATGAACATAGCAATTTAAGATCTTAATAACACGTAAGTTAGTATTACCTGCCACGTGCTTGCCGCCAAAGAAACTATGCTTCCTTCTACGGTTGTGCAGACCCAAGTAGTTTGTGCAGACTATTATGTTGGTCACATAATTTGAGCTGTCTATATGATTATGTTTATTGAAGTTGTGATATAATTATATTTATTGCAGTAATTAATATAGTTTTTTTGTCTATTTGTAATTTGGCGGATACAATTTAAGATTTACGAAAGTATTTCATGTCATAAGATGAGACAGTTGCCACAAGAACTATAGATTTCAACTGGGGCCTGAAATAGCACCAGCGAATGGCGTAAAACTTTCGTCCAGCTAAAACCTTAGTCATTAAGTAACGAAACCATGTTACTGGCTAGTACAAATTCACTTTAACTAAGTATCGACTATCGGTGAAGGAAAACATCGTGAGGAAACCGGCATGTCCTAGAACCAAAAATTCGAAGACATGTGACATCCACCAACCCGAACTGGGCCCGCGTGGTGGATTACGGCCCATTCCCTCTCACAGAGAGGAGGCCCGTATCCCAGCAGTGGGAACATTAATACGCTGATGATGTGATGTGTGATGTGAAGTATCGACTAAAAAGAAACTAAACGGTTTAGTACAGTGTTTTTACTTAAAACAAAAGGATTTTCCTAGAAAGTTCAAGGTTTGCATATATCACAGTAAGATAGCCTAGCCCGTTATTTTACCTCAATTCCGCGTTTGGCTATCTTACTCAGCTTTCCAACTGTGAAAATCCTTTACGGCACTTATGTTAATTTTACACTAGATTCGCACTAAGGATCTTTGTCACCTCTTTTTGAAAAGAAATCGATGGACCAGTATTTTATCCATTCTAATATCTTTTTGCTTTTATAAATATTATTTAGTTTTTACTCTCGACCTAAGTATCTGCAATGAATTTTTTGAACAAACCTTTCGATTGGAATGCAGTTTTTTTTTGCATCACGTTTCATTCCTCTGTCTTCTTCTTCATGTTGCTGGCACAATAGTATGTCAAATTGGCCCAAATGTTGGCTATCAAACAACTGACTCAGATTTTCATTTTCAGGCTTCTTACAGTAAATGCTATACCTAGTATCTACTATTACTAGATATTCGTATCTTTTTTGCTTTGCAATGTCGATTCTAACCCACTTGACGAGGTTCGATTCTCTTCCAGAAAATGCCTACTTAATAAATGAGTAGTTACTTGCTTTTAAGAGTGATAGCTCGCTGTCTGCTCACGGCTCATGAACATTTCATAATGGCACAATAAAGTGCACTTTCTAACTGACTCATGTGAACACCAGTGGTTAAATGGGTTTTTGTTAAAATCTTTCATTTAAAACTGTGTTGAAAAGTTCAGTCATTATATCAGCAAGTCGATGGCCCATTCAATGGAATGTGGCCTCTAGAACGTATAGACATGTGCTGTGCTCCACTAGGGGCATCAGAAATGCTTTGGCATCCCAGAGACTACGCAGACACAACTCATGTGTCTGTAATTACACTGGCACCCATATCCTTCAAAGCGTAACACAGTAAGTACAATACTTTGTGGCAGAAATACGTCTAATCGTATGTCGTGTCGTGTATCGTGTATCTATGGTGGTAATTGGGTTTTGAATTTGGCATTGACCTCAGTGACTTCTGCCAAAAATTATTCTATTATTATTTCCTACTAAGTAATTCGAATCTTATTAGACAAACAAATTCATTAATTTTCAACTGACCAGTAGAATGGCAAGACTTTTGTTCAAATAATGTTTTTTTGTTAGTTAATGAAATAATGATTGATGATGTGATACTCTTGAATAAAGGCACTTATGGGTTTGGAGTGCCCTTGTCTGGCCATAGTGATCATTTTGTAAATAGCGATGTCATAATGCAATTTATAATGCTAACCTTGCTTGATATGAGTAATTGATAGAGTCACGTGCCTACACTAGCAATAATTCTGGTGTAGGGATACCAGATCTGGCACCAGATCAACTGTTTTCTGCTGCAATTGAGCCAGTTTCAGTTGGGGCATCGTTAACAAAGATGGCAATGTTTGATTGCCAGTGCGTCGCTGTTATTGAGTAGGTTTAATTTGGATGTCAATGAAGTGCATAATATTGCTGCAAGTCAATACACCTCCAATGCAATTCTATGAAAGCAAATAACAGATTTTTAATTATTTACTATGTTAACTGAAGAGCAGTGGTGGCCCAGTGGTAGCGGCCGCGACTTACAAGTTGTAGGTCGTGTGTTCGAACCCAGGCAGGCGCTTTACTTTGTGTAAATTATTTCATCACCACTGCTCTCAAATCGGTGAAGGAAAACATCGTGAGGAAATATCGTAGGAGTTTGATTCTTGAAACTACTTGTAACTCAAAAAACTAAAAACAGTTGTAAAGGAGATTATAGAAAACTATTCAAAATATGTAAAATTCTACCGATCAGTTACAAACATAAGTATCTTTTAGCAGTTAACCACCATGGTACCCAAGAGCATAAATTAGCTTACGTAATCAACAACCATAACACACGATCTATGGCTGCTGGCAGATTCAATGTACCCAAAGTCACTAATTACTTTGGTGACAGAACCCTAAAAAAACGAATACCATATCTTTTGAACAGTCTGCCGGCAGATATAACGAGTGAAACTAATAAAAACAGCTTTAAAAATCGTTTAAAAATATATTATTTAAAAATGTGTCTGTAAGTAATAATTTGCTTTAAGTATGATATTTAATAATTAGTGTAAAGAGACTCACCGATCCCACAGTCAAACCATTACTACGGTTTTGTGGGGCTTAGTTTATAAGTTACTTACCATTATGTGAATATAAATTTAAAATAAATAATAATAAACCGGCATGTCCTAGAACCAAAAAATGACAAGACATGTGACATCCACCAACCAGCACTGGGCCCGCGTGGTGGATTACGGTCCATTCCCTCTTACAGAGAGGAGGCCTGTGTCCCAGCAGTGGGAACATTAAAAGGCTGATGATGATGATGATGACTCTGTTAACTTAATGCTTATAGCGGATAAGCCAAAAACGTGTTGCAATGACACAGCAAACTTTAGTTGATGTTTTTATAGAAAAAGAAAACAAACTAAATGTCAATGAGATGACATTCATTTTGTTTTCTTTTGAATGTCTCTGAGTTGGTTCTTCATTATTTTTGATAAGCAAAATAAGGAAGAGCAAAAGTAGATGCAGCCTATCATGCTTCGGTTTTCCCTACATCACCTCATGAATGGGTTTCCTCACTATTCAGGTATCAAAGAAAACTTCAAGAGTACTTACGAGTATTATACTCTGTGATACTCAAATATGTTAATTCAGTATTCTTCGATTCGATCACCTTACATTCTTAGCTGATGACTGCCAATACAGATCGGAATCATATTGGTTGAAAATTAAGGAGTGTTAAACAGAGTACCTTGAATATGACAGAAGTTATGTATAACGTGTAAAGATGGCAAAGGTGAAATAAATTAGCACTGAAGAATAATATCATAAGGCGACTGGTATTTTGTTTCTTTGCCTGATTCAAGCAATATAAGACACTCCTGGACCTGTTATGTGATAAGGTCACAGTTGCACGCAGTTTTTTTAGTTGTTTGTGTTATTAAAGCTTAGTTAGGGTTAGTTGGACGTTAGGCAATTTTGCTTCGAACCATGTTAATGTATAGAAATGTAAGCTAACTACTTACTTCTATTATTGAAACGTCTTTCACTTAATTATGTCCAACATCAAATACTCAATTAGGATATGTTTTGTTTAGAGTTTAAGAAAGTAGAACTAACACTTCTTTTATTGTTTAACAAAGCATATTCACACCATTTCAAACAGAATCGCTACAATAGGAAATGAGCTGTGTCCTCAATACTTCCATTTAACAATTTTAAAACAAAAAGACTAGGAGACGAAACGTCGCGTTCGCGATCGCATTGAGTTTGAAAATTTGAATAACGAACGCGTGTTGCGCACGCGCCGGCTTTGGTACGACTGGTGGAGGCTTCCCGCCAAAAGCACGCAGCGATAGTGGCTGCAAGTAGCTGCAAAGATTCATTCATGAATACGAATCTTATGCAATTGCTTGTTATTGAGATTATCGCAGGAACCATTGAATCATTGCTGTCGGGTCACGACTCCCGCTGGGGTACAAGCGGGGCAATTATTGTGCGTCTGCAGTAGAAAAGCGCTGCTATTGTTATGTGATTATAAAACAGCATAATTATGTGGTGATAGCGAACATTTTTGCTGTTTTCGTCCGGATGTGGGACGATCGTAAATATTTGAATTTATCAGTGCACTGAAGATGCAGCATTTATTGGCGAATTGCGACACTTTATTAAACAATCGCACGATTTGGTTATTTTTTTTGATCAAGCGCAATTCGAGAATAGATGACCTCATCTTCTTTTTAATCAAATCGAATTATTTCCGAGTCAACGACAGCCAAACACAGCCAAGTAACTCAAATAAAATCCAAATAGACAAAGAACAATTATATATCGATTTTAAAATATTTTGGGCGTCTTGCACCACCTTATTTGTGTACTATGCGGGTTAACTGACCTGGTTGTCAAACAATTTCATTTATATCACTGTTAACAACGTTGTTCTTACATTGGTTTATTATTTTTGGCCTACTGGCCTTGGGAAAGTGGTGATAAATAATCAAGGTCTCCTCTCTCAAAGAACTCTCTAATCTTCCTTTGCCAGCAAATACTTATTTCTCATTTCACCCAATTGCTGAACTAGATATTAAGAAATGAATCCAAACCATATCCCCTAAAGCGGTAGGTGATGATGGCCTTCAACTCCAAATGTTCCTACCTATTTTAAGTGAAATAATATCTATCATAACTCACTTAGTACATTTTTCACTTTTCCAAAAGTTCTTTCCTTCAGCTTGGAAAAGGGCTCATGTCCTACCGTTTCCTAAAGTTTCAAATTCCTCCATACCTTCCCAGTTCCGTCAAATATCCATCCTACCAATCCTCTCCAAAATCCTCGAGAGTATTGCTCAGAAGCAACTTTCTAGTTATTGTCCTCTAATAGCCTGCTGAGTCCTTACCAATCTGATTTCAGACCTGGCCATAATACGTAGTCACAGTATTATGACCAGGTATGAGATCAGATTGGTAACTCTTGGTTAGTTAGTTGTGGCTGTTGTCAAAATAACTGACGATATAAGACTGGCTATGGATAATAAATGTCTTACTGTATTGGTTCTACTGGACTTCAGCAGTGCTTTTAACTCAGTTGACTTTGACATACTCTTAAGAATCCTTTCCTCTTTTAATGTCTCTGCTTCGGTAATTGAGTGGTTCAAATCTTATCTTCGGGGCCGCTCGCAGTCTTTTCGATCCGATGAGGACTCCTCTGACTTCTTTTTGTTCCCCTATTTCACAAGGTGGCGTCCTCTCTCCTCTCCTCTTACTTACTAAGGTCCTAAATTCTAACCATCATCTCTATGCAGACAATTTGCAGCTGTATCGACACTTTAAAGTGGGTGATCTGGTTGGGGCTGTGTTTACCATCAATAGTGACCTTGAAAATATTAACAAGGGGGCTAAAGCCTTTGGACTCTTACTGAACCAAACCAAATCTCAAGCGCTCACTGTTATTGGTAGATACGAGTACATGCTCAACCTTTTAAATCACCAAGCCCTCCTGCCAGTAGTTAATAATTCAGTGCAGATATGTTATTCGAAAAGCGTGAATACTAGGCTATGGATACTAACCTCTCTTGGGAGGTTTATGTTGCTGATGTAAGTAAGAGGGTCTTCTACTCTTTTCAGTCTCTTAAACGTCTCCAAATTTTTTACCATTTCACACTAAGGTCACTCTTGCTCAATCTCTTCTTCTACCGCTCATAGACTATGTGGATGTCTGTTTTCTAGATGCAAGGTACACCTAAATAAACTCGAGCGACTGCAGAACTTATGCATCTGCTTTATTTTTGGCCTCCGCAAATACGACCATGTATCGGAGTTTCGGACTAAATTTAAGTGGCTGCCGATTCAGCGTCGTCGAGATACCCATATCCTATCTCTGCCCTATACTATCCTACACAATCCTAATTCTCCTCAATATCTTCGTGAACGCTTTGAGTACTTTATCCCGAGAGGTAAACCCTGTCGCACTTCCACTTCTCTTCTCCTTCGTACCCCATGGCACTCTTCCAGCCGCTATGATTTATTTATTTATTTTATTAGGTTCACTAACAATTGTTTACACTTAATTATAACAAAAATACGTGCCTAAACTAATCTTACAGTGCAACAATTACTTAAAGGCTATAGGCTTAAGGCTATAATTTTAAAGAATCTCAAAGCTAAATTGCATAGTAATAAGCGCTAATTATTAATACAAGTGAGTGAGTTCATAAAATCAATAACATTAATAAAATTGGTAAAATCAAACATAAATTGGTTACACAAGATTAAAATTGTTAAAATGTTTACAATTAATAATATTAGTAAAAATAATTTAAAAATTGGTAAAAAATATACAATTGATTAAATTAATAAAACTGATTAAAATTGATCAACTTAATAAAATATACAAAATTGCCAAATTAACATTATAAATAAAATTGACAAAAATAAAATTAAATTTAACTAAATTGACTTGACAATGACAATGAACTTGTGAAGATCTATAAAAGAAATTACATGCATTTAATTAATGTGGTAAAATTACAATAACAAGTTAAAGGGCTACACGATAAACTCATGAGGATGGATTTTAGTCTAGCCAAAGAGTCAAAGTGAAGATCGACAACATCACTATAGTAACTTACTTCCTTACACATTCTTGCATAAGGCAAATTAGCTCCCAAAACGGTTCTCCTCGACGGCGGACAAAGAGGTGTGATGCACTACGCGGACGCGGTCTCTGGAACTTTCTACCACATTCCCTACGCGACAGCCCTTCTCTGAATGTCTTCAAGAGGAAAATCAAGGATAATTTTATTTGGAACGACATAATATTAGTAGTATATAGGTATATATATATATATATATTTGTACTTATGTATGTAAATATATTTATGATTTATTTTATATTATTCTAAAATTGTACACTGGACTGGAAGAAGAGAAGTTCTTCTTCCTTTTGTAAACTTTTTCTATTTCGCTAAGGTTTGCTGGTAGAAAACTCTTCTTTGAATTAAGCTCACCTTTGTACATCAACTTTATTATCACTCATGTTGTATGTGTATTTTTTTGTGTACAATAAAGAATTAAGGACGTCAAATTTTTGAGATAAACACTAAGATAAAAGTACAAAAAATGACATTACAGTAACAAAAACAAAATCGCAAGGAGGAGAGCTCATTTTTATACATCCAGGAGATGAAAAGCTGCCTACAAATTGTTGTCAGATTAATTTTATACACTCTAGGAAACATTTCAAAGGAGTATTTTAGTATTTATTTTAAACCGGCAAGGGAAAAGAAAAATGTTTTATTAACTATAACTGTTGAGAGTAGCTGAATATCAAAAAGAATTTATCTTAGAATTTTGTCGTGCTGGTGGTAAACAATATAAACAACTACCGTCTTTGTATTTTTAATTTAATTTGTAAACTAACCAGTCGATGGTGACTGTGGTATTCTACTGTACACATATTTTAGTAATACTATACAAACCACACCTCTTGGCCTATTTAACTGTTGAAATCGTACCAACTCTTGTGACTCACTTTTCATATATTCTTTATCACTGAAACTGCCTGCAGAGCATAGTTTTAGTTATCTCCGATTGTTTTAGCACACAAAACTTATTTTATACTAGCTTCTGATTCGCCCAAGTAAAATGTTTTTTTTTTAATTTCCTTCAAGTTTTTCAGTTTGGTTTTGGTTTGATGGACACTTATTTTAGCCTTGAACTACAAAGTACATCATTATCCACAAAAAAAACTAATATAATAAAACTATAATGAATTCAGTTACTATATACTATACTATTTACTCTATATCTGTGAATTTACTGTTAGGTTAGGTTAAAAACGGGCTGTTTTCCGCAACTCCACGACCAAGCGCGTATTTTGCTTACGGGAATATACACTGTTACGTTTTTAATTCTGAATTATATGACGTGTTTAAATTAGTCACATTTTTTCATACTTGGTGCTGTGAAACTTTTGGATTTGTTAAACTTTAACGACGTGTGATAGTGATCACAATTAATAAATAGTGATGGGACTCTTATGTGAACTTTTACTGTTATTATATCATGGTTGGTCATTGCTTCGCATCTAAGGGCTCACTGTTCGTCGTGTAACGCCACAGACCGGCTCCTTCACACTCCTTGCTGCCTGCGTATCTGCCTACCTGTCCGTCTGCCTTCCTGTCCTTGTTGCTGCCTGCGTATCTGCATAATTGTCCAACCCTGAGCAAGCTACGTCGTACGTAGCAGTCCCTTAGATTTTAACCCTAATACTTTTCATATATATTTTAAATTATATATATATATATTTTTGGCTTGTATAACCTTGCTTTTTAACCCTTACCTTTTTATTTTATTTTAAAACGTTACGTTAGACCTCTCTGTAATCCAAGAACGTGTCTAACCAAACCGAAAAAAAAAAAAAAACATCAGTCTACGTAGATTTGATTCTCACGCTTCTAATTGATTAAATCTACATATTTAATTATATAATTAAAGGAAATGAGCCATTTAAGTTTTTTAAAGAACTCCCGTTTGTTAAAATAACTTCGTCGTCAAATTTTTGCAGGATATGACCCATTCTAATACCTAGTTAAGGTGAGTAATCGTCAGTGTAGCTTGCGCCACCCCTGCTCATCTTATTAAGGGCAGGTACTATGACTTATATCTCACTTTGATTCAATAATAAACAAACAAATAGTGATTGTATAAATGCATAAAAACATAAAAATACATATATCGAAGTCTTCGATATCATGTTCTCTTATCAAAAAAAAAAACTAAGTACGTTTACGATCCTAAAATTTTTGATAATTTTATTTTTCTCTAAAAGATTATAAAAGATTCACTACCTAAAAATAGTTAACAACCTATAGAACTTTATTGTCAGGGTAGAAATTATAAAATAGTTTAATTCGCTAGATACGATATGAGGTAAAAATGAAATTTCAAGACGGCGCCGACCGAAATTTTTGAAATATTTGTCATGGGTGTAATTTTTATGGTTTTTTTTTGGGGTCGCTAAATACGAATTTGGGGTCAAAATGAAATTCCAAGATGGCGTCGACTAAAATTTTTTAAACTCGAAAGTTTTAAAAATTTTAGTCGGTGCCATCTTGGAATTTTCTTTTGACCCCATATTCATAATTAGCCACCCCAAAAACTATGAAAATGACACCCATGATGACGAATCATGGGAGTAATTTTCATAGATTTCGGGTTGGGTAATTGTGAATATGGGGTCAAAATTAAAATCACAGATGGCGCCAACAGAATTTTCTCTTTCGTTATGGGTGTAATTTTCATGTTTTTTGGGGTAGCTAAATGCTAATATAGGGTCAAAATAAAACTATAAGAAGGCGCCGACTGACAGAAATTTCAGAATTTAATTTTGACCCACAATTCGCACTAAGCGACCCCGAATAGAATTAATATTATAATTCAGCGCCTTGGAAAAATCTTTTGTTGTAAAAGTTGTGCACCAAAAACCACAGATGGCACAGACATGTTGGTTATATACTCGCTAGAAATTAACTGGAGTCATTCATCACGTATTGTTCAAAACAAATTTTTAAAATGTCTATGCAATGAATTGTGGTATAACATTTCATAGGTAATTTTGTTAGCTTTCAATATCATAACCAAAGATTATACTCCTTATGTCATGGAACGTAAAAACAAAAGACATAAATTTTTAAAACAATACACCATATTGTTTGGTAGTCCTGAAACCCTATAAAAAGTAGGCGTTTATGAAAATTGGTCATCAGTCTAATGTTTCACGTCAATGGGAACACTGAAGCTAAAAGAAAATGGAAACCACGCCTATAGAAGCCGCTCAAGTCCTAATCCAGCAAGGATTGTTTCAGCGTACTTTCGACAGCTTCATCAGAGACAGTCTTGTGTCTCGAAGAGAACAAGAGGTTCTATAGGAGACCAGGGGAACGATTCGCACAATGTTTTTTTACGGAATCAATGGCATACGGGGGTGGGTCCTGTGTGATATGGGCGGGTATTTCTATTGAATCAAAAACAAAGCTGATATTCGTACATACAGCAGCAGAGAAACCTCACCCCCTAGAAATGTATAAAAAGTGACATCTATGGACAGATGACAGACAGATGTTTACGTGCGCCGCGTGCGCGCCAACTCTGTGACATCGATGAAACTGCTAAGATATTCTAACTAGAAATAATAAAAATCTACCGCTAGAAAATATGCGATGGGCATCCTATCTATTAATTTTTTAAACTTCCAAACGTGTTTTTTTCAAGCGGAGGTTGGTGAGGGGGGATAACCGCAGCAAGATACGACAACGACATTCTGCTAGGCCATGTGTTGTTTATTGGCAAAGATATCCTGCCAATGCACGATAATGCCCGCTGCCACGCTGCGCCGCTGCAGTGTCTAGCTAGACAGTACCTTGAAGAAGTCGGGATTCCCACACTAGACTGGTCAGTCCTCAGTCCTGACTTGAATCCGATTGAACATAATTATGTGGGACGCGCTGAAAAGGCGGGTACGAGGAAATGTTCAGCTCCGTCGTCGATAGAAGAAATGAAAACTGCTTTAGTCGAAGAGTGGCAGAAAATCTCACGGGATTTCATCAGGAAAGTCATTCGGTTAATGAAAAACCGTTTACAGGCAGTCATCAGGGCTAGGGCCAGTTCACAAACTATTGAGGGGTAAATAATATAAATTGTAAATATTTGTTTTATCTTTCATATCACTTCCTATTTATTTAGATGTCCACAACTTTGACCAAAAATGCAAAAGTTTTCATAGATGAATGTCTATTGTAAAATCTCGCTAGCACGGTTGAACGGTTCTGGATGAAATTTTGGCACAGAGATAGATTATATTCTGGAATAGCACATAGGCTATCTTTTTATCCCGGTAAACTCGCTATAATGTTCCCAAGGGATAGTAAAACAGTTTTCACCCGGGCGAAGCCGCGAGCAGAAGAGGACCTCGTGGCCGATTAACTTCTGCTCGCGGCTTTGCACAAATACAAATATCTGTATTTCTTGAACATAGGTAGATTAGGTACAGATGTTGTGATTATTAAAAAACGCTATGGCTAGCCGTCATCGGCGTACAAATATTTATTTGGTACAAACATGCTGATTATAATAAATTATCACACATTATTAAATAATTATAAATTAAATAGTCGACATAAAAACTAAAAAAAACTTCCAATAAAATATAATAATAATAATAAATTCTCAAAACAAAAAAAAACAAAAAACAAATGTAATTATAATGTGTCAGTTAGGTATTCGTTCACCGTATAATATGTTTTTTCATGTAATATTTTTAGAAAAGCCTTTTTAAAATCGTCTATGTTGTTTATTTATTTAATTCGTCTAAGGATCTTATTATAGATCCTAGGTGCCATTCCTAAAAATCTTTTTGCATAAAGAGCAGTGCTATGTGGCTTATTGCATATCTCTCTGTTGCGACGTTTAGATCTCAAGGTTTCAAACAGATGAAAGTTGGATTTGACAAATACTGCTGTCTCAAAAATGTACATACAGGGCAATGTTTTGAGTTTATAATTTCTGAAATATGGAATGCAGCTATCAGTCGGTTTCAGTTTAAACACAGAACGCACTCATCTTGTTTGGGCTTCAAACGTAAGTTCTATGTCCATGGAATTGCCCCAATATTTCCAAAACGTAATGTGGATGTGACATATGCCTTGTAGGAAATTAGAACAACGGACTCATTCACTATTTTTGCTAGATTGTAAAGCGCATATGGTGCATATGTACTGGTTTAGTTTCTTCCATACAGTTTCTACATGACATTTCCAGTCTAAATGACTATCCAAGTGAAGTCTCTTCAAGAAGAAGAAGAAGAAGCTTGTTTCAGCTATTATTTGATCTTCGTAAGCTATGTTTAAGTTAAGTTTTTATGTTCTTTGATAAAATGTCATAAGATTTGTCGTATCTATGTTTATTTTTAATTAATTTTTATGTAACCAATTTATGATGCAAAGGATAGACTTGTTTATGTCATCTTCATAAGTTTCTATATTTTTACATGGAACAATAAGTGTACTGTCATCTGCAAAACAAAACAGTTTGATGCTCAGTGCATTTTGGCAAATCGTTAACATACTTAGTCTGGCCATAAATACTGTTAGAATTGAAAATAAACAAAATATTACATTTGAATTTGGAATCTTTCATTTTTATGTGATTTTTCATTGTGTTTTCTTATTTTGGCGACAATACATTGTACAAAATTTTGCAATATTAAAATGGAGTGGGGGGATAAAGAGAACCGAATCGCTGTGATTGCGTTAGACAAAGTAGTATGGATCCAAATGCAATTTTTAAAACTCTCCATACGCTTGGTATTAGTCAAATGTTTGTGTACCGGGCTATCAATAGGTACAATGAAACCTCCTCTGTTTGTGACAGAAAAAGATCTGGCCGTCCACGTAGTGTTCGTACGAAAAAGGTGGTAAAAGCAGTAAGGGAAAGAATTCGAAGAAATCCTGTCCGAAAGCAAAAGATTTTATCTCGGGAGATGAAGATAGCACCTAGAACCATGTCGCGTATTTTGAAAGATGACTTGGGACTTGCAGCCTATAAGAGACGTACTGGTCATTTCTTAACTGATAATTTAAAAAAGAATAGGGTGGTAAAATCGAAACAACTACTGAAGCGGTACGCAAAGGGAGGTCACAGAAAAATTTTGTTTACGGATGAGTTTTTTTTTACAATTGAGCAACATTTTAACAAACAAAATGACCGTATTTATGCCTTAAGCTCTAAGGAAGCTTCCCAATTAGTCGACAGAGTGCAACGTGGGCATTATCCGACTTCAGTGATGGTTTGGTGGGGTGTTAGCTATGAAGGAGTGACTGAGCCATACTTTTGTGAAAAAGGTATCAAAACATCGGCACAAGTGTATCAAGATACCATTCTTGAGACGGTAGTTAAGCCCCTTAACAACACCATGTTCAATAACCAAGAATGGTCCTTCCAGCAAGACTCGGCACCGGGTCACAAAGCTCGGTCCACGCAGTCTTGGTTGGAATCGAACGTGTCCGACTTTATCAGAGCTGAAGACTGGACGTCGTCTAGTCCCGATCTTAATCCGCTGGATTATGATTTATGATAAGTTTTAGAGAGTACGGCTTGCTCTAAACGCCATGATAATTTGGAGTCCGTAAAACAATCCATACGATTGGCAGTCAAGAATTTATCCATGGAAAGAGTGCGTGCGTCTATTGATAACTGGCCTCAACGTTTAAAGGACTGTATTGCAGCCAATGGAGAACTGTTCGAGTAAGCTTTTTATATTTTAAATTGTTTTATATTTATGTATTAAATGAACACATTGTAATAGTAATAAATGTTATTTGAAATAGAAAAAAAAATGATTTTCTTTGTTACTATATTTATGGCAAGACTAAGTATATGAGAAACAACAAGGGCCCAAGGACAGTTCTTTGGGGTACACCACATGTTGTATCTCTAATTGACGACATATGAGTAGCTTCTATCTTGGATTTAGAACAAATTCTATTTATAACCGTGGCTTGCTAACGTCCTATAAGAAATGTTTTGACTAGATTTAATATGTTGCCACTGACGCCGTATCGTTCCAACTTACCCAGTAATATTTCGTGATTTACGTGAACAAAGGCTTTCGACATGTCCATAAGCACTGCTGCAATTGGATTTTTTTGTCAATACTACCAACAATTTCTGTAAATAATTCATAGACAGCTTTATTAATGTTTCTATTTTTCCGAAAACCATATTGTTCTTTAGCCAGTATATTGTTTAATTCAAAGAATGAGTTTATAGATATATAAATTACCTTTAAAAAAAAATTTGACATTACTGGTATCAGAGCTATTGGACGATAATTTGATAGAGCAGCTTTATCATCTTTTTTATGCAGTGGTTTAATTATGGTCGTTTTTAATAAATTAGGAAAGTGGCCATGTTCTATGCATAGATTAATAACGAAACTCAAAACAGGTGCAATTATATGCGACACAGATTTTAAAATCTTAGTAGTTATTCCATCATAACCCGCGCTATTTGTGTTCTTTAATGAATTGATAATACTAAATATTTCCAACGAATCTGTCGGTCTCATAAAAAAAGACTTGGGATAATAATTTACGCAAGATATAGCATTACTAGTATTACAATTAATTTCAGGATGAATTGAGTCTATAACGTAATCATTGAATGCCGTAGCCATTTCTATAGGATCACTTATTAGTTTATCACCATTGAGATTTTTTTACGGATTCAGAGGGGATGTTTGATTTACATCTATTAATTATTTTCCACGTAGCTTTAGTTTTATTCTCAGCACTATTAATTACATGACTGTTTTGAGATATTTGTGTCAAGTTTATCACTTTTTTAATCGTTTTGAATATTGCTTAAGTAACTGTTTATTTTCAATATTACGTGGTCGCCTATAGCTCCATAACATTTCTCTTTTTCGTTTACTACATCTTCTTATACCTTTAGAAATCCATCTCGGAGATTTACGAGTAGAATATTTTTTTTCAGAGTCGGGAAACACAAATCGTAGAAAAGTTTTAGCAGTAAGTTTGTAGCAAACATGATTAAATTGCATCTATCAAACTGCCATCTATTGTCCATCGGTCGAAATATGTAGTTGATATAAATGCTGCGTGGCGGTATTCTCGTCTGTGCTGGTTGCTTATGTTGTTAAGTAAAGAGACACCTGCGGCTATGCTGTTGTATTAGACGAAATATAGATGGCGTGATATTAAATGCCGAAAAAAACACATTATTAAGTTATTATGCAAGGTATATGGGGCATAAGAATTTACCCATGTGACTATGGTAAAAGTTAAAATATTCTTAACTATAATATTTAGGTTTACCATCGCTTTGACAAACCTGAAGTGTCCTATTTATTGTTTTAAAAAAGGATCTATGATTTTCGACTGGTTCAAGCCACAGAACAAAAAAAACGTGGGTTCAAGCAGACTTATGAGCTTCGGTAAATAAAAATCGGGACAATGGGACGGTCATCAGAAAGACTGCAGGAACTGAGACCTTAAAAAGACTTCCCTGAAACCCTTCATACTTTCCTTTCTCTTCGTAACCCCCTTTCCTGAAAACTTATTTTTTAACCCCTGACGGAAAAAGAGGGGTGTTATAAGTTTGACGTGTGTTGCTGTGTATCTGTGTGTCTGTCTGTGGCATCATAGCTTAGGAGCTATGATGCCACAGACAGACACACAGATACACAGCACGGATGAATCGATTTAGATTTTTTTGTTTTAAAGGTAACTTTATCGAGAGTGTTATTAGCAAACAAAAAACTAAATCTATGGTTATTAGCTATGTTTGATTAAAATCAGTTCAGCCATTCAAAAGTTATCCGCATTTTACTCCTTGAATCTGGGTTTTTTAGCAACATATCGTGTCATAATTACGTATTTCGATAGATTGTCGATTGAAGCGGGTCTAATACTAGGTATATTAAATAAAGTTTAAAAAAAAAACCGGCCAAGTGCGAGTCGGACTCGCGCACGAAGGGTTCCGTACCATTATCGCAAAAAAACGGCAAAAAAATCACGTTTGTTGTATGGGAGCCCCACTTAAATAATAATTTTATTCTGTTTTTAGTATTTGTTGTTATAGCGACAACAGAAATACATCATCTGTGAAAATTTCAGCTGTCTAGCTTTCACGGTTCATGAGATACAGCCTGGTGAGACGGACAGACAGACAGACAGACAGACGGATCGCGGAGTCTTAGTAATAGGGTCCCGTTTTTACCCTTTGGGTACGGAACCCTAAAAAAGGCCGCCGACACAAAACCTCTAAAAAGCATAAAATAAGCATCGTACTTGCTTCGGGGAACCGCTAACTAAATAAAAAAACTTTTTTACAAAAAAATACTACCGACTTCCAAATAAGAAAACTACAAAGTGAAAAATAACTTTATTTTTGGAAGTCGGTGTCCTTAACGCAAAAAAATTGTATCTATGAAAGACACCGACTTCCAAAAATAAAGTTATTTTTCATACAAAGTGAAGTTTTCTTATTTGGAAGTCGGTAGTATTTTTTTGTAAAAAAGTTTTTTTATTTTTCACTTTTTAGTTGTACCTACCCTAACCTAAAAGGCGAGTTGTTTAGTAAGTTTCTTATAACGCCAGAATAGGTTACCCGAATATCATGAAACTTGAACAATACCGATCAAATGAGAGATCTGCTTACCCCTTAAGAGCGTACTGGCGTGATGTTATGTTATGAAATGGTATAAACAACAAACAGACATGCAATTGCAGCAGTCTCTAAAGTTTTGCCGTTATTTATTGAAGAGTTCTGTTGTATATCTTCGAAGTTCTTCATCAGATCATCACCAAATTAAAATGGGACCAATTTCGAAACATAATCTTTCAAACAAAAAAAGAATTTTCAAATTCGGTCCACAATTGGCGGAGATATCGGTGAACATACACAAAAAAAAAAAAAAAAAAAACATACAAGAAGTCGAACATAGAACCTCCTCCTTTTTCGAAAGTCGGTTAATAAAATAAACTGCTGTACATGTTGGCGGTTCCCCGACGCGAGTACGAGGCTTATTTTTTGCTTTGTAGGGTTTTTAAGTATTTTTTTGTAACTTTTTAATATTTTTCCAAGTATATTTCTTATTGCTACGGGCCGCGTTCTGTAATTCCGCGTAATTTTTAGAGTTCCGTAGCCAAATGGCAAAAAACGGAACCCTTATGGATTCGTCATGTCTGTCTGTCTATCTGTCTGTCCGGTCGTATGTCACAGCCACTTTTTTCCAAATCTATAAGAACTATGCTGTTGAAACTTGGTAAATAGATGTATTTTGTAAACCGCATTAAGATTTTCAGAATTAGAAAAAAAAACTATATATTTTGGGGGTTCCCCATACTTAGAACAGAAACTCAATTTTTTGTTTTCATCAAACCCATACGTGTGGGGTATTTATGGATAGGTCTTCAATACGAATTCTACAGTGGCGACGAGGATAGGATAGAACCTTCACCGCGTCAGGAAAATAATGACGTGTGGACAAATCGGCAGAATAAGAGACTTCGATATGACGACAGGGAATTGGACTTTGTACGTGGAAAGGTTGGAGATGTATTTTAAAGTTAATAACGTGGAAAAGAATATATGGTTGGCGATCTTAATCACTGGCGTTGGTGACCAAACATATGAGCTACTAAGCACTTTGTGCAGCCCAAGCAAACCTGCGGAGTTAACCTACGAAAAAGCCAGTGCAAAGTTGAAAAATCATCTTCAACCGAAACTAGCTGTCATGGCGGCGCGTTTCCGGTTTCGACAAAGAAGGCAGAAGGACGACGAAAGTATAACACAATACCTAACCGAGATCATAAAACTGTCAAAAACCTGTGAGTTTGGCGGAAATTTAGAGGAGAATTTGCGGGATCAGCTGGTGTGCGGAGTTAAGAGTGACGTCATCGGACAACGGTTATTTGCGGAGGACAATCTGACGTACTCTGGGGCAAAGAAATTGGCCTGTGGGTTGGAAGTGGCGGAGCGAGATGCGGAGGTACCAACAACCGTACATGCGTTTAGGACAACACGTAGGCGTGGCATGGCTATGTGGTCGATGCGTGGGCGTGATCAGCTCGGAAGCTGCGAACGCGTGGCGCCGAACACGGACAAAGGCGTGGGTAGCCGCACGGCGCCGGTGCGGCGTGAGGCTGGCGCGGGCACACCGCAGACCTGTGCCGTTATAAGCATTTTGTATGCAGTAAATGCAAGCAGAGTGGGCATTTGAGACGCGTGTGCCCTCGGCCGAGCACAGGAAGAGGGAAGGACCATGTTGAAGCTACTGGACGCGAGCAGCTGTGTGAGTTAGGAGGCGGTTCTAGTTCGGACAAGCTAAAGGAAGATTTACACCAACTGTGTTTGAACGGATACAGCCCGGTAAGCTTATCATTGCGCATTGATGACCATAACATAAAGATGGAGATAGATACAGGCTCTGCTGTTTCTCTGGGCGTAATGCTGCGCGCGGGCATCATCGAGCCTGTCAAGTTCTCGGAATGGGCGACACCTTTGGTACCGGTACGTAAAGCTGACGGTGGACTCCTGATCTGTGCCGAATATAAAGTCACGTTAAATTCTGTCTTACTGGTCAATAGGTATCCGCTACCGAAAATAGACGATCTGTTAGTGAGTATAAATGGGGCTACGTTCTTTTCGAAAATTGATTTATCCTTTGCTTATAATCAGATAGAATTAGATGATTATTATAGAGATTTCACAGTGATAAAACACATAGAGGTCTGTTTAAATATAATAGACTCGTGTTTGGAACTTTAGAAAGAGTGTTACAAAGGATACAAGGTCGTGGCATGAAGCTTAAAAGAAGTAAATGTCTATTCATGGTTGATGAGGTTAAATATTTAGGATATGTTGTATCGAAAGAGGGTATTAAAGTATCTACTTTAATACCCTCTCCGTATCTTCGGATAAGGTAGAAACAATAGTAAAAATTACAAGGCCGAAAGTTATTACTGAGTTGCGTTCTTTCTTAGGGTAAGTAAACTTTTATGCCAAGTTTGTTAAGAATTTGAGTAGTATATTGTCACCACTCTATGAACTTTAAAAAATAAATAAGTTTGAATTGGAATGATCAGTGTGAGGAGGACGATGGTTAAAGTTAAAAACATATTAATAGAACGCGGAAGTGTTGGCTCATTATGACCCCGATAAGCACTTAGTGTTGACGTGTGACCCCAGTGCGCGTGGTATAGTGGGGTACTCACACAGCCAAGCAACGAAGCGACGGCCGCGACCGGCCGGTGGTATATGTGTCACGCGCATTGAATGACGCGGAGAAGCATTATTCGCAGATAGATCGGGCAGTCTTAGCTATAGTATTTTGTTTGAAAAAGTTGCATCAGTTTGTTTATGGGCGACGCTTTACTTTGCAAACGGATCATATGCCATTAGTAAGCATATTTGGTCAAAAGCACGGCGTCCCAGCCATGGCGGCAAGTAGATTACAGCATTGGGCGATAATTTTATCTGCATATACGTATGATATAGAATACGTCAACACAAAACAAAACGGTTCGGATTGACTATCGAGATTACCAGTTCCGGGCAGTAATGATGAGTTATTACATGCGCTCCCCGAGCAAACTTATTTACATTTCGCACAAATATAACATAATAAAGCTAAAGACTATGAGATCCGATGTTAAGCAGAGTTATAAGTTACATTCGGTGGCCTTCAGAGGCTTCAGATAATGAAAAACGCGAATTGCAACCGTACTTTAACCGTCGTAAGGAACTGTACGAAGAGTTAGGCTGCGCCATGTGGGACACAGGGTAGTGATTCTAGAAAGCTGTCGAACTAGGCTATTACAAGAGTTACATGAGCCCCATTTGGGCATAGTAAAGGTTAAAGCGTCAGCTAGGAGCAATGTGTAGTGGCCGGGCATCGACGAGGCGGTGGAGGCGACTTGTCGTGAGTGCGCGGTGTGCGCGGAGCAAGCGGACGCGGCGCAGTGACACGTAACCACACCGTGGCCCTGGCTCTCTAGACCATGGGCGTGGGTACATCTAGATTTCCTAGGTCCTATTTTTGGTAAAATATATTTAGTAATGGTTGATGCAAGGACTAAATGGTTAGAAGTATTGCCCGTAGCTAGTACTGCAACTAGTTTCACTATTGAAAAACTCACATAAACTTTTTCTAGATGGGGTTTACCTAAGCAAATAGTTTCTAATAATGGCCCCCCGTTTACGAGTAAAATATCAGACTTTCTAACAAATCATGGCGTAGTTTCTGCTCCATACCACCCAGCATCAAATGGGGCTGCGGAAAATGCAGTGTGAACTATTAAGAGAACAATTAAAAAAGCGGTTCAGCAAAAAGAAAACATAAAATTATTTTTGAATACCTTCTTATTACATTACCGTAATACAGAACACTGTTCTACAGGAGTAAGTCCAGTCACGTTAATGTTAGGTAGGAATTTACGTACAAAATTGGATGCTTTAAGGCCGGGGAAGAGAAAATGAAAAAGGTTCAGGAAAGGCAACAAAGGGAAGGTACGGAACGTTCATTACAGTAAGGGGAAGAAATATGGATGAGGCAGTATATGGGTAGTGAAAAATGGCATCCTGGGCAAATAGTAAAAAGAATGGGTACCAATGACTATAGGGTTGTGGATGGATCGAGGAAAAAATCACATAGACATATTGACCAGTAAAGAAGTTCCATGATTTGTCCAACCAGTACGACAGAACGGAGTTCTCCCGAAGTGGAGCGTTCCGAGGTGCCAGAAGTGACGCCAGTTCCATTCAGCACAAAGGTGCCACAGGTTGAGGCGCGGGCCCCTCGGAGTGTAGGGAACTGTAGTCCGGACCGAACCGCGTTGGTCGCTATGTTAGTGTCCACATCCTCGGACGGCTCGGATTCTGCCTCTAAGTTGCCCAATCTTGATACCTGTATAAGTGCTCCTTATCCCGAGAACCTTGTGCCGGAAGTTCTTCCAAACCGTTCTATACGGGAGTGTCGGTTAAAAAGACCACCTAAATATTGTATTAGTTAAGTAGTTCTAGTAAGTTAGTTAATAATAATTAGTATCAATAAGAGTACCTAATTGTAACTTATATTAATGTTGTAAATTGTAAGGAAGTTTATTTATGTATTATTTATTACATCATCATCATCAGCCTATTAATGTTCCCACTGCTGGGACACAGGCCTCCTCTCTGTGAGAGGGAATGGGCCGTTATCCACCACGCGGGCCCAGTGCCGGTTGGTGGATGTCACATGTCTTCGAATTTTTGGTTCTAGGACATGCCGGTTTCCTCACGATGTTTTCCTTCACCGTTTTGAGAGCAGTGGTGATGAAATAATTTACCCAAAGAAAAGCGCCTGCCTGGGTTCGAACCCACGACTTACAACTTGTAAGTCGCGGCCGATACCACTGGGCCACCACTGCTCTTATTTATTAGTTTTAGTACTTTTAAATTGTATCTACTGTAGGCAAGTTTGGAATAGTTGTATTGCTATATAATATTTTGTAATGAATCTTGTTAAGGAATATATGTATTTCGGGTTTAGTCAATAGTACGGACGTCAAAATAAATCGCAAGCACGCCATCTGGCGGCAAAGCAAGAACAACTACGCATTGGCGCGCTTTTCCTACCCACTTGCGTGGTCCCCACCACGCAAGTGGGTAGGAAAATCGCGAATATGTCAGTTGAGTACTGACAGCCTTGGAGCTAAGGCGTCGTAGAATCAGTGTCGATCTGTAATATTGCGATCTTTAACTTCTTGGTTCAACTGAGTCAAAATAGTAAACTGACTTTTTATTTTTCTGCTTCTACTAGTTTCTTAAAAGCTTAATCTTGTCTCCGCCTATCTGGGCCTAGTTTCACTAAATATTCTCTTAAATATTTAAATTTGGCGTGTAAATCTTGCAATTGTTGGGACAGTCCTATTCCTCAAATAGAAATGTAAAATGATACAGCATGATCTAATTACAATATTATGAAATATTGTAGAATATAAAAAAAAATGTTATGGGTGCAAAACTTACATTGCAGTATGTGCGTATTGTACTGACAACGTATGTGTGGATCATGACGTCTCACGTGGCTTGGATGAACGGACTCCTCAGCATAGGACTCGAACTGATACATCAGACCCGAACAATTTATGTCCCGGCTCCCTGCATTTCCTCTCATCATAAGGCTTGAGCATTCTCCCGGCAACCGGCAGCAACGTTCCTTTTCCTTTTCCAGCAACTTTCCTGTCCTTATTTAATGTTTTCACCTCTTCAAACTAATTCTTGGATTCTGTTTCTTTTATATTTTTATAAAATCTTCTTTGCTTTCTTTGTTCAAATTTTTCCGTCTTCACAAACTTCTATCAGTAAAAATCTTCATGATTTCTTCAACTACAGACATCTTCCCTTTTTACGTAAGTTGCAAAATTTTCATTGCTGGCTATGGACCGCCATGCATAAAAGAGAAGTGTTCAATTCATCGATTCGTGTAATAATGCCCATAATTGATGTGTGCAGTTACAAATATAAGGTTTTGCGAGCTGCACGCTACATCAGGTTTTATAAATACTCGTAATTATGTAGATTGTAAGTAATATTAAATTAAACACATGATATATATTTTTTAAACATATTTTATTACATATATATTCGATATTGTTTAAAACAAGTTATGCGAAATAACATCACATGTTTCTTCCACTGGTTATGGCAGTTACTGTATGGCAGTCTGTTACTTTTAACATAGTTATAATAAAAGTTAAATGCTA
The DNA here is from genome assembly GCA_948252205.1 of Orthosia incerta. Lineage (NCBI taxonomy): Eukaryota > Metazoa > Arthropoda > Insecta > Lepidoptera > Noctuidae > Orthosia > Orthosia incerta. The sequence continues at coordinate 16,866,851 of OX411746.1, read as the reverse complement.
TATTATCATGAAACTTATTCGACTAAAAATATTATTAAATACCTACGACGGCGTTTGTTCTCCCAAAAGTTTGATGGATTAAGACCATATTCAGGTGCATACATAGGTTGATCTGACGGTCCTGGTACAGCTGGGTTTTCGGACTGTCCGCAACTGGCATTGTGTCGAGCAGGTTCACCTAAACACAAAGAAACAAAATTTATGTATGAAAAATAATTCACAACGATATTTTAGATTAATGGATAAACGCTCTAGCGTGGTGGCTTGCTTTTCTATAAAACCACATGTAAATTTATCCGGCGTAATCAAATAACCAACAATTTTTATTTATCAAACCACTGTAATAGCAAAAATAAAAATTGTGAGTTTCCACAAGTATTATTAATTGTCCACAGCAGAGCCGAAAATAATCATTTTACATAACTATACTTCTTTAATTGACACAACTATTAAAAAATATCTTCATCAGTATCACTATCCTAGAAAACATTACTGACAGACAGACATTTTACTGACACAGAAAGGATTTCTACAGAAGGGACTACCTTTTTTTTGGTTAGATAAGCTAAAATGAATAACCAAGCCGAGATTTTTAGTTTCATAATCAACCTTCTTTCTAAGATTTTTTGATAGATTATCATTCATATAAAAGGTAAAACAAAACTAATACTTCATTTAAGGCGTTTTTAATTACTCTAGATATAGATTTTGATCAATTAATAAATTTTAAATATTCATTAAATATGTTTGGCAGAATGAATATTTTGCTCGAGCCTTTTTGCGTTACGACGTGACAGCTATTTGGACATGCGCAATATATATGCCCGAGGAACTATTAGTTAATCTGTGGATATGCTGAACGCGCTTGAATAAGCCCGCCATTTAACTAATTTCTTGCTTGATTCAGAAATGTTTTTTCATTTCCTTGCACAATGCATAGTAAAATGTTGTATGATACACCGTAATACACGTACATAAGATGATTTCCGACTCGTGTTGATGTATCCACTCACTCGCTTCCCTCGCACGTGAATAAAATACCAATCATCGGAAATCACCTACCTTCCGCACTTGTAGCATAAATAACTATTATGTAACACTTTATTTTACAAAAAATTCAACTACAAAAGTATCTGCAACCTTCAACGAGCGTACACACACACGCGCGTGGTTTAAAATTGTGCTCCAGGGTAAACCCTGGGTAAGATAAGTATGACCGTCTGACGGACTAGCTATCTGCGTCTCCGTAAAGAAAAACAGCGGTGTTTTCTCAGCCTCCACGTGGTAGTAGACTGCAGAGAGATCCGAGGGTGGTCGATACAATTTATGGATGGAGATCTGTACGTGGCTAAGATGGTAGTGTCATTGTTAAATGTTAGCAATAAAAAAGCAAAAATGACAATTCCATCATTTTGGCTTAAACTTTTATTTCACAAGTAAAAATTAAAAATTTCCAAAACCCCTGACATTATATTTTTTCGTTCTTTTTAAACTACATAATGTATATAGTAGTAGACACGCTTCAAATCAACAATCTATCGAACACGTAATTGGGACACGATATCTTGCGAAAATACCCCGTGTACGATTACATCGCACATTTAATTAGCACGCTAGCATAAGCGTTTTTATTTAATGTAAATCGTCATTCATACCAATATTGTTGAGTACACTTTCGACCGTTCTATTGTAAACAAGTACAATCAATAAATATTTTATCAAGAATTCAGCAAGGATAGTTTTCTTCCATCTACACATGTATTAGCAATCAAGTGCTCGTACATATTGGTCCTTCGAGCTATGTGTTGGTGATTTGTGTTCTCTCGTGTGGCTGCGAATCGGTTCCGTTGGCCTCCCACAACCGGGAATCCCTAAAGCGAATTGAGAAGGCGCATAAGGTCGTACGGAAGAATATCAGAGCACCTACTACACAGACCAAGTGACATTGGGCTAGCAGTCCAAGATCAACAACAGCATCAAGGCAAACATCAAGTAAGCATTTTAGCATCAAGGCTGCATACAAGACAAGACGTACACATCAAGAAAAAGCTATATAGCAACCCAAAACAGACCGATCTCAGCAAGTTTCAAGAAAGTTGACGGCGAAAGAACTCCACACTCAGCAGGGAAAATCAACCTAGTTATTTGAATTTCCTATTTTCAAGTATCAAGATGGAAGAACTATTTCACAAGCAGCAAGTTGCCATCAATGGCATGCGACAACTTTGGTCAAATTTCAAGAAAGATGGACCAGATCGTAAAACTTCAGAATACATCATGGTATGCGACAACTTTGGTCAAATTTCAAGAAAGATGGACCAGATCGCAAAACTTCAGAATACATCAAGAAGAAAACTGAGACTCTGAACAGCTATTGGAACGAGTTTCAGAAAAATCATGAAAAATTGTGCATGTACGAAGATAAAACCCAAGAATATTTTATCGGAAACCACTATGAAGAAACGAAGGCGTTCTACATAGAAGTAAGAGATTCGATTCAGAGAGCAGGTCTGATCAAGCCAACCCATTTCGGCCTGGCTCGACCGCAGAAGGCAGAACTACTCCAGTGAGTCCATTGCCAGCTCCGGAGTATACTACTCGAGGAACTGATAGCAAGTTAGATGAAAGGTTGCGAAAACAAGCCAGCAACTTCAAAGCCTTTTCTCGCTTCTTGACTAACATAGATCTGTCAACCATAGAAGAAAAATGGGAGTTTGAAGACATTTTGAAAACACTAGAAACCCGTTGGAATGCGGTTGATGGTCTCCACTGGAAAATAGACAGCGAATTTGATGAGGTAGACGAAAAATACGAGACTTTCTACACGCAGCATGAGCAGATGTACTTCAATATTAAGATGGAAATAAATCGTAGATTATTCTCTGCATCCCATCGAGAAAAGTCTACGCCGCAGCTGGATATTCCAATATTCAACGGAAATTACCAGAGCTGGGCATCATTCAAGGACTTGTTCACGGAAGCAATTCACGGTAACCCATATTTATCTGCGGCACAGAAAATGCAATTCCTGAAGAGCAAGATTAAAGGTGAACCAGAACGCCTAATACAACATCTGCCGATCAGCGCGGATAATTACATCGCTAGCTGGGATATATTAAACCACCGTTATAACAACAAGAAACTTATCTTTACTACTCATATTAACACCTTGATGAATATTCCAGTTACTCAACAAGCGACATCGAATCACATCAAACGTATTCATGACGTAACAACCGAGTGCCTTAATGGTATCAAGAATTTAGGCGTCAATATTGACACCTGGGATCCCATGGTAGTACACCTGCTCACTCAAAAAATGGATTCCGAAACATTGAACGAATATTTCACTTCACTCAAACAGCCAAGAGAACTGCCATCTCTGAAGGAGTTTTTGGAATTTCTGGAGAACAAGTTCACTACCATGGAGTCCGCACGTCGTAAACAAGATGCGATTCAAAAATCTACAAGTCCTCCTTCAAATTCAGGGAACTCTAGATCGAATCAGGGAAAATAATACTACGTCAGCAACAAGGCTACGTCAAAGAAGATCCCTTCTGTCTCCTGCCCAATCTGCAAAGATCATCATGGCATATATTATTGCAATCAATTCAAAGAAATGGCACCAGGGCTAAAGAGAAAAACTATAAATCGACTCAATTTTTGTACAAATTGCCTGTACAATCACAATGAAAAACAATGCACGTCCAGCAAACGTTGCCGGCAATGCAACGGACAACATAATACGGTGTTACATGACGCCTATACAAATGAAAACACAACGTCATCGAACGTTTCCGGCCACGTGCCCCCTGAGCAAGAATCAAGCCCCGGAGCTCATGTTGCACAGCAAAAACATGCTTCGACAGTTCTTTTAGCAACTGCAATTATCAAGGTGACAGGAGCTGATGGAATAAAAAGAACGATGCGAGCCCTCATTGACCAAGGATCCCAAGTTTCCTTGATCACCAAAAACGCAGCGCAGGAGCTAAGGTTGCCACGACAGAACTGCAAGGGAGTTATTACTGGCGTTGGTATAAATGACAAGACCTGCAAACGAATGTTGAGTATCAACTGTACCTCATTGGACGACAACTACAAGTTCAGCACTAATGTTCTCATAATGAACAATATAACAAGAAACCTGCTTTTTCGATCAAACTCCTACTTTTCGGGGTGCGTCTGTTCCTGTGACTGATCGGCTCGAGCTCCTAGGCATGGAGTTGACATCCAGTCTCAACTTTGGCGCCTCCATTGAGTACAAAGCCCAAATTGCGGCCAAAAAACTAGGCATCCTAAATAGGGTGAAGCGATACTTTACGCCTGGACAGCTTTTAACCCTATACAAAGCGCAAGTCCGATCCTGCATGGAGTATTGCAGTCACCTTTGGGATGGCTCAGCTAAATATCAGCTTGCCGCGCTTGACTCGGTGGAACGCAGAGCCAGGAGGCTCATTGGCGACGTTGAGCTGGCGGGTGCCAGGCTTCACAGCTTGGCTCATCGCCGCAAGGTTGCCTGCTTGTCGGTCTTCTACAGACTGTACTTCGGTGAGTGTGCTGAAGAACTCCACGACCTCATCCCACCAGCCCCCTTCTACCATCGGACATCTAGACGTACTGCAAGTTATCATCCTTACCTTGTTGCCATTCCACCAATTCGCACCAAACGCTTCCAAACATCCTTCATAATGCGCACAGCGAATGAATGGAACTCGCTACCTGCGTCAGTGTTTCCGAACGCATTCAACCCGAATCTCTTCAAAGTTAGAGTGAACAGGTTTCTTCTGGGTAAGCTCACTCCATCGTCGACTTTGTCTCTGTCACCTTTGACCTAGACTAGAGTCAAGAGCAAACCCATCACAAATAAAAAAAAAAAAAAAAAAAAAAACCTGCCGAATTCAACATTTTCTAAACCATCTAGATATTTTTACTTTTTATGTGATATGTGTCAAGTTCGAACAATATGCGGTGATCAAATAACCGCACATCAGCTGGCACAAGCCGGACTATTCAATATAGGTCAAGGATGCATCGTCAAAACAAACAACTTTACCCTGTATTCACACAAACCTCACATAAGTGAATTAAAGACGAACGCAGATATTTATGCACCAGTGATTGCCCCTATCAACCACATTATCAACATCAGCATACCTAAACTAGTTTTGGGCAACAAAACTCAAGATTTAGAACAAGAAATCAGCGAAGTAGACAAAAGGATACTGTCTATGAAAGCGGCAGATGTGATGTTACCTGATGATCTATCTTATCACGATATTCATCACTACGCTGTGATCTACACTCTAATTGGAATTTTGGGCATCGCTGGAATCGTCATTATAGCTCGCCGTACGCGATGTCGATGGCGAGTTCCATTGTCACCACCACCGTCCGTTGCTGAGGAATCAAAAACAGGGCCTGCTGCGTCGCGCCGCGGGAGCAACAGCGATACAAGGGAAACAAGGGGACACCTCGACTGCGTGCGCGTCCATGTTCCTCGCAACCCTCGCGTCCATATAGGAACTTCTCCTTAATTAAGTTTATATAATTTATATCTCTAAACTTTTATTATCATGTTTTAAACTTTAAGCTATTTTTGTAAATCTAGATGCTCTTCATCCTTCCTATCTCATCCGGGAATATGTACGATTACATCGCACATTTAATTAGCACGCTAGCATAAGCCTTTTTATTTAATGTAAATCGTCATTCATACCAATATTGTTGAGTACACTTTCGACCGTTCTATTGTAAACAAGTACAATCAATAAATATTTTATCAAGAATTCAGCAAGAATAGTTTTCTTCCATCTACACATGTATTAGCAACCAAGTGCTCGTACACCCCGATTCAAACAGTAAAACACCCATAACTTTTTAACGACATACATAGCTAAAAACACTCCCGATAAAGTCACCTGACAAACAAAAATAAACTGAATCAAAATTGGTTCATCCGTTTAGGAGCTATCATGCCACAGATAGATGCACGCACGAATACACATATACACAAACACACAGGTACACACGTCAAACACCCTCTTTGACCATCGGTGGTTAAAAAGTAACATGAGTAATCGTCTAAATGACGTCGTGTTTTATTATTGATAGGCTCGCGCTAGACCACTATCTCACCTGATGGTAAGCGATGATGTGGTCGACGGTGTAACACGCTTGCCTAGAAATAACCTATTCACTCTTGACTTAAAGACCCCGAGGTTGTAGCTATCTGGAAACACAGACTCCGACAGGATTGATTTATGCGCATTTAACCAGCATCGGTTAAAATTATTATTTGGGGTTTAAATTTTAGTCTAGCCAAATGAGCAATAAAACTATCTATATTCTTATAGATGCTGCCAATATTCTGAGAGATTACAGTCAATGTTTTTGAAGCAGACTGTATTAAGTTTCCAATTTTTTTCCGTTCACATTATATAAGACTTTAGCCACAGATACATCATCATTATCCTGAATGATGTTATTTTATGCAGGCGTAAAGCGAAAGAATAAAGGTCTCAATTTCTGGCAAAGTTCTTCCGATAGAAAATAATAATAATTATGTATTTGGATTTCTAAATAATAACAGCCGCACGGGTCGATCATCAAGGTTAAGCAACGCTTGACGAGGTCGGTTCGTGGATGGGTGACCATTTCAACATACCGAGTTTCCTCCGTGCCTCTGAAAGCACGTTAAGCCGTTGGTCCTGGCTGTCATTTGAAGATTGCCAGTCGTTACGTGTAGTCAGAAGCTTGAGATCTGACACAAGTCTGGCCAAGGGGTACCGTGTTACCCAGTTACTGGGTTGTGGAGGTCAGCTAGATAGGCAGTCGCTCCATATAAAACACTGGTACTTAACTGAATCCGGTAAGATTGGAAGCCGATCCCAATATAGTTGGGAAAAAGGCTAGGCAGATGATGATGTATTTGGATTTAAGAAACATGCAATATATTTATGAAAACATGTATATTAGAAAGAATTTAAAAACGACGACAGACATAATTATGTTACTAGAAATAGGTACAAATTAATTCAACCAGGTTTCAGGCTGGATAAAGTAGCATCATCTTTTATGGGGTACTGTATAAAATGTTTTTTTTTAAATTTAATGTTGGCTCGCGCTTGATTACTATCTCACCTGATGTTAAGCGATGATGTGGTCTACGGTGGAGCACGCTTGCCTAGAAGTAACCTATTCACTATCTATCGGAAAACAGACTCCGGCAGGGAATTCCACTCCTTAGTAGGTATTTCTTGTACGCATAATAAAAGTATTCTCAAAACGTTTAGTGCGTTTGAGTGGGATGTCCACCATGTACCGATGGCGCATCGCCGTACGTCTGGTAGTCCGATGATGAAACGGGCTGGGTGGAATTAGATCATGCAATTCTATCGCACACTCCCCGAAATGTAACCGATAAAAAACCGACAAGCTGGCAACTCGGCGACGATGTTCAAGGCTCTGGAGCTTTGACTTAACCAGTGCCTCATCGCCGATGAGCTTCTTGGCCCGCTTTTCGACCGACTCTAGTGGTATTTGGCAGATCATCCCAGAGATAAGAACACTACTCCATGCATGATCGAACTTGCGCTTGATACAAGCTGAGCAGCTGTTCTGGCGTGAAGTACCTTCTCACCTTTGTTAGGATCCCCAGCTTTTTGGCAACCAGCTGAGCCTTTGCCTCAATGTATGGGCCAAAATTGAGAGTCGATGTCAACGTAACGCCAATAATCTTTTGTGAATCTGGAGTCCTCAAGGTTACGGAGACGCCGATAGCAAAGGTCTTCACGGACGTACGTACATACGTCCGCCCGTGGTCTAAAATTGTGCTGCAGGGTGAACCCTGGGTAAGACAAGTACGACACGTCTGACGGACTCGCTATCTCCGTCTCCGTAAGGGAAAAGAGCGCTGGTTTCTCAGTCTCCAGGTGATAGTGGACTGCAATGATATTTGAGTGCAGACCTCTAATATTGGCGATGTGCACTTTGTGGGGGCGAGGGTGCAGCCGCTTTTTGCCCGAAAAGGTCACCAAATTGCAGCCAGGTCACGGACGCTAAAACATCTACATCGGGCCCATGTAGGACCCGGTAGAAGCGTCCGTGAAGCTCCTTGCTCTGCCATACCTCCCTGCAGTCATTAGTATCTAATACTATAGGTTTGCGCCAGTTCTCGTTAGCTAAGGAGAGCGGGGTGAGGCCCTTGTCCACCGCTACCACATCTTGATGCTTACCCACGTCGGCGGGCTGGAAGTATAAAGGTAAAGTAAGCATACCGCGGTTGTTCAGGGTCTTAGAATTTAAAAAGCTATGACTGCCGGGGGATATACAGTCTCATAAACGATGACCGTGGGTGGTGCATACGATTTGCAGTAAGCAGCGTGCGGACCCTCCTATTCAGGGCGTCAAGTTCTGTCAGAGTCCATTTGAGTATGCCGAAAGAGTACATCAACACCGGCATGACCCAGCCGTTGAAGGCGCGCACCTTGTTTCCGCCTGATAAAAGACTATTTAGTACTTTATTCAGGCGGCCAAAGAAGCGTTCCTTCAACGACTGTTTCACGTCGCTAGCATTGATGCTTAATGTTTCCGACATACCCAAATCGAAGGTATATGGAATCTGAGAGTTGTATTCCCACGGATTCCATAATCTCCCCTCATCTTCTCTCTACATTATTATTATTGGCATTCTAGTTAGTACAGAATTTTATTTCATTGTTTTTTTTAATATGAATATATCGTATCACATCACATCATCAGCCTATTAATGTTCCCACTGAGGGGAATATATCGTATATCGCATGGCAATTATTTTTATTTATATTCTTAATATGTTATGTAGAGCTGTGTATACTGAAAAATGTGTAAGCTGTGGTTGCCTGTAATTGCATGTGCATTACAGGAAAATGTTATGTTGTAAGCATTTTTATATTTAGTGTAAGATGCTATTGTTTTGTAACAGTCGTTGGTGATCCTTAAATAAATAAATAAACTATTGGAACCGCTGTCAGTTTTCCTGTATCCCAGAATGACTAAATATCTTTAAACAGAGTCCTCCACGCACTGCAATGAGATAATAAACCAAATAACGTAATAAGTTTAATTAAAATCAGGAATTCTTCGCGAAAACTTTCTTAGCGCCTACCGGAAAAAGAAGACTCTCAAAGCCGACGAACTGGGAATCCTAGGCGCTTTAGTACCAGTGTACATTAAGGAACATCTTACTTTAAAAAATAAGGCCTTATTTCGGAAATGTAAAGAAGTCGCTAGAAAACGTGGTTTTGAATAAGTTTGGAATAAAAATGACACGATGCTTGTACGCGAAAGAGGATTGGAGCGCGGTCTTTGCTGTACGCACCGAAAATTATATCAAAAGGATAACTGCTAATTATCCATGTCTGCATGCTATACTTATATACTTTATTTTTGTTATTTTATATACTTTTTAAGTTATTTTTTATGAGAAGTAATACGATTTAATTCAATTTATAATGTGTCCCGTCTAATATCTATAATATGTTATCATTCAGTCATGTTGCTCAGGGCAGCGTCTACGACTAAAACTTTTAAACTAACAAAAAATCATACCGACTTCCAAAACAAAACACTACAAAGTGAAAATGGAAAACAATAAGTACCAAAGACTGACTTCGGCAAAGAAAGTTAGTTTTCGATATACTAGCATACTCGTAGTTTTCGTTTTGATGTGTTTTGTTTTGGAAGTCAGTTTGTTTTTTTTTTGTTAAAAGTTTTTTTTAAATATTGCTGCACATCTTTTTTGGTCCCACACTGAGCGAGTCACAAATAAAGCATATTTCATTTTTTGGATTAAAATATAAATCTTGTTAAATTCTGAAGCCATTTCAACTTTAGATTAGTGCTACTGCTATCTGAAGTAAACATGTCAAAAAAGTTTTTCCATATTTTTCACCAGAATATAGCAGGATTATTATGCAAAAGAGATATTCTTGAAATTACTCTCACTAATTTACAGATAACAAAAATCATCCCGCATGTACTGTGTTTTAGTGAAACATTCTTAATAAAAAGTGATATAAAATATGCAAAAATTAATGGTTATTACCTAGCATCCATATATTGTAGAGGTAAAAAGCGAGGTGGTACTTGTATATACGTTATGAACGGGATAAAGTACAACGAATTAAATATTATACAAAAATTTGCTCGGGAAATGGTCTTCGAATGCTGCGGGATTGAGGTGCCAACTTTAAAGATTGTAATAATATGTATTTATCGTACACCTCAATCAAATGTTGAGTTATTTTTGAAGTATTTTGACACGCTATTATATAAATTATTGTTTAACAGTAAATACAGCAGACACAAGATTGTACTCGCAGGCGATTTTAATATTAACACACTTAAGAAATGCAAAACTGTAAATTGTTTTTATGACATTATACAAAATTATGATCTGACATTACATATTAATGGGCCAACAAGACTAAATACCTGCATAGATCATGTCATTAGTAACGATAAGAAAGCATCTGGTAACATATTGAAACTGGGACTATCCGATCACGACACAGCACAGATGTTGGACTTGACAATAAAAACCAAAATATTTCAGTCGTCAAAATATTATATAATGAAGAGAGATTTTAGTCAGGATAATATTCGGAAATTTCGGAAAAGTTTGGAAAGCTTAACATTTGATACTGTGTACAAAGAATCTAATCTGAATTTAGCCTTTAATATTTTTCATGATGAGTTATGTTTGTTTTTTGAATTATGTTTCCCACTGATTAAAAAAATGATTACCACAAAGTATCGTGATATAAAGTGGATTACTAAAGGATTACGACTTAGCTGTAAAACCAAAAGACATCTAAGATTTAAATTTTACCACAAACGAACAAAAGATCATAAAGCTACCTATCACACTTATTCGAATTTGTTGCGGCGCTGTATATTAAAGTCACAAAGAATTACTAATGACAATTTTATAACCAAATCAAACAATGTCTGCAAAGCGGCCTGGAAAGTTATAAACGATGATACAGGAAGTAATACCCGTCAAGAATTTGTAGAGAATATAAAAACTGACAATGGTACGATAACTAGTCCGTATGAAATAGCAAACAAATTTAATAACTACTTAATACAACTATCAAACAGCGATAATGGTAACTTGCAAAACACAAATAAAAACCGTACAAACAATAGTATATTTCTCACACCAGTAGAAGACATTGAAGTTGCAAATATAATTATGTCCTTAAATAATACCAGTTCTGTTGGTTATGATAGTATCACAACTAACGTTTTGAAAAAAAGCATCGTTAGTATTGTTCCCGTGTTAGGATACCTAATAAATTTATCCTTCGAGCAAGGGAGTTTTCCTAGCCGATTAAAGAAATCAGTAGTAAAGCCATTGCATAAAAAAGGAGATAAAACAGAAATGAGCAACTATAGACCCATAACTCTGATTCCTATCATCTCTAAAATATTTGAAAAGGCCATGCATAGAAGATTATCATCGTATATAGATAAGTTTCAAATAATAAAAAAGGAACAATATGGCTTTCAAAAACGAAAATCAACTACACTTGCCGCATTTGATCTAGTGCACAATATATTAGTAAATGTTGATAAGAAAAAGCAGACAATGGTGATATTTTTTGACATGTCAAAGGCATTTGACTTCGTTTCTCATGACCTGCTTCTAGATAAATTGGAGAATTATGGTATTAGAGGCCCAGCGTTGGGATGGATAGAACAATACTTAGACAATCGTGAACAATGTGTCGAAATATCTTGTGAACAAAATGCAATGGTAAAACAAGAGAGGTCTAAGTATCTTGTTAATGGTTACGGCGTTCCGCAAGGAAGTATCCTCGGACCGCCTCTTTTTATTATCTATATTAATGACCTACCTGACATTATTACCAATAAATGTATATTATTCGCAGATGACATATCTATCATATTGACAAATGACAATTTAATTAATAATGATTTTGACATTGAAATTAATAACACTATAGACTTGGTTATAGGGTGGTTGGTAAGGAACAATTTACACGTAAATATTAGTAAGACGACTTTTATGCAATTTCAAACCCGTGGATCTAAGATCATTCCTAGGCATGTCTCATATGACGGTACACAAATCAATGAAACTACCAATGTAAGATTTCTAGGATTCACCATGGACAAGTACCTAGATTGGAAAGCACATGTTGATGAAGTCTGCAAGAAAGTTAACTCTTTTGTATATGTTTTAAATAAACTTAGAACTACATCAGCTCAACATACGGTATTGTTAGCATATCATGGTTATGTAGCTTCCGTGTTACGATATGGGTTGATATTATGGGGAAACTCAACAGACTCCCAGCGGGCATTTTTATCTCAAAAACGCTGCATAAGAGCCATTGTTGGCATTCCTCCATATGAGTCCTGTAAACCGTACTTTAAAAAACTCAAAATATTACCCTTACCAAGCATGTATATTTTTGAAATTTGTGTATTTGTAAAATCTAATCCTAACCTATTTGTGAAAGCTTGTGACATTTATGCACGTGATAATAAATACCCACGTAGTTCAAGACATGGTCAGCGACTGGTGTTAGAATTTGTACCAAAGACTGCTGTGTTTAATAAAAATTGTTCAGCTATGTGTGTTAAAATTTATAATAGGTTACAAACAATCATCCAAGATCTTCCTCTACCAAAGTTTAAAAAAGTGCTTAAAGAGATACTCCTAAAAAAAATGATTTACTCTATAAATGAGTGGTTTCAAGAATAATATATGTACATGCAATGATGAGTTTGTGTGTAAAAGTGTGACATCGAACCTACTATTTTTATTTGACTGTTGAATAATATATTATATAAATGACACTATTTAACGTTATAATATAACTGACTAATAATCTATATTGCACTGTATTTAACCAAGTAATATTTAATTGACATTATGCACGCCGAATTTCAGAGACAATAGGACTGAATTATTATTGTTAATTACCCACGATTTTTATATATCTTTGCATGAATAAATAATTTCACATGCCATACATAGGCTAAATAGAATATAAGATTCAATGATGTAACATAACAAACCAACGTATGTAATTACTCTATTTATATGTGAATAAATGAATTATGAATTATTATTATGAATTATTATGAAGGAATAGCCAAGTCAAGGCAGACTCAGATAAGTTCGCTTGAGATTACGTATTTTAAGTTAGAGTAAGTTTTATAATGTTGACCTGGGAATCCTGACTGTCCTGGTTTACCTGGTTGGCCTGGCTGTCCTGGGTATCCAGGTTGGCCTGGCTGTCCTGGGTATCCAGGTTGGCCTGGCTGTCCTGGTCCACCTTGTTGGCCAGGTTGCCCTGGCTGTCCGGGCTGCCTTGGGTATCCTGGTCGGCCTGGTTGTCCAGGGTATCCTGGTTGTCCTGGCTGTCCTGGGTATCCAGGTTGTCCTGGTTTGCCTGGTTGTCCCGGGTATCCGGGCTGCCCCGGTTCACCTAAATGAAAAAGTGCAGAGTTTAGTTGATAAAAAAATAACTATGACGACCACCCGTCATTCAGGACGCAAAAATTACATTCTAACAAAAAATAAGTTCAAAAACTAAAACCCGATTACTAAAAACTATGGCTTCTTTTTATGATGTAGGGGAGCACTAAGAAGGGATTTTTGGCAATTCAACCTTTAAGGGGGTGAAACTAAAAAGTCATCTGTAGGATAAAATACGGATCACGAAAACGAAATCGCGGGCGAAGTGCTAGTTATATATATAAATTCAAATTAAATTTATTGCATCCATAATGTACATACAGGTGGTAAATTTTAGTTACAAAAACAATTAAGGACCCTGTCGGGCACAGCAACATTCACGATACAGTTAGTGTCTAGGAGAGAGGAATAGCGCTTAATATTTTCCTTTATAAATAAAAGAACAATGGCGAAATCTTAGCTGACTTAAACTTGAGCGTCTGAAAGTGAGTTATATACGAATGACATTCTATTAATTGTCTACGTTTTTTAAAGTATAATTGGGCTGGTTCAAAACTGATAAAATATAGCTTGGTTGTTGACGACGATATTAACACGTCAAAGTCGCTTAGTTTAAATAAATATACTCTTTCCAAAGAATAAATTATACATTTCATGCTGAAATAACTAGGTAAGGGAAATATTAATGCGATATTCCTCGTTTCACTTCCAAGAAATGTAATAATATTACCTATTAAACACATTATTAAAAGTTACCCAGACATAACCTACAAAAGTTTATGACTGTATATCTATTATTCTCGACATTCTCGAACAAAAATTCTTGCATAAACTAATTCAGAACATCACCCTGAGTTAAACCAGATATTTTTCATTTAATGATGTAGGAATTTAATCTCAGCTAAAACAATGTATGTGCACCAGCCATTGTTCTTTCAGTTATTCATTTCCTATATATCTACTTTTATTTGGTTTATAATTTACTAATATGTGTGTGCCTTTTTATGTTCATGTTAAATTATGATTGCTTAAATTTTGTATTACAGTTATTAGAATTAATATTTGTTTCGGGATATTTACCATGTATATTTAGGTTGGTTGTTGGTTGTTTTGTGACCATGTCAGCTTAAAAACTTGTATTACAGTTAGTTTATTTCAAGACATTTTTGGATTCCAATTAAATTATTTAATCAAATTAATACTTAATATGTCCATGTTATATTTCACTCAATCATTTATATTGTTTTACTTACCAAATTAACAATTAAATTCATTTTAATAAAAATAAAACTTAATATTTAATAATGATGTACATATTATATTTTGAGTCAATTAATTATTTATGTCATTTTACTTATCTAACTAACAATTGTTTTTATTTTTAATAAAATTAATACTTGTCCATATTATATTTTGAGTCAATTAATTATTAATGTCATTTACTTATCGTGTTGTCAGTTATTTTTATTTATTATTGAATTTTACCGTCAGAAATTCGTCAATAGTATAATAGGTTTTATTAATTAAGAATTGTTTTAATTTATTTATAATTATATTGGTTTTATTCATTTGTTTTATGCTTTCCGGTAATTTGTTATATATTTTTATCAACATACCATACGGACTAGAAGAGTGCCATTTAAGACTGGATGAGAGATCATCTAGTCTGTTTTTGTGGCGCAATTAATAATTTGTTTGCATGTCTTCTCTTGTGTTGTATGACTCTGGGTATTTGCGAACCAGTTTACATAATTCTAAAATATAAATATTAACTAAGGTAAGGATTTTGTATTTCTGGAAGCAAGGCTTGCAACTATCTGTTTGTTATATGTTAGTAATTATACGTATTAGCTTTTTTTGTAGGATGAATAGAATGGGAGCGTCCGTGCTATTTCCCCATAAGATTACGCCATAGCTTAACCAAGCGTGGGCATTCGCGTAGTATGTTACTAGTACGGTTTGTAGGCTGGTGTTCTTTTAATTTCGCGGAGGGCATATGAAAACTTTGAAATTTTTGATTTAACTTTCTGTATGTGGGTTTTCCAATTTATTTGTGTCTATTGTTAAATCTAGTAGAGTAAAATCATTAATTACTTCTATTAATTGTTAATTGTATGTAAAATTTAAATTTATTCGGTTTTTTTGCCGGGGGTGAAAAGTAATTAGTTTGGTTTTAATGAAGTTGATTTCGAGAGTATGTTCGCCCATCCAGTTTATTATTCTATTAAGAATATTGGTCAGTTTTACGTTTATATTTTTGTTTGGCATGAGGTGAGAATAGAAATGTCATCTGCAAACAGTACACATGGCCCGTCTATGGTTTTGGGGAGGTCGTTAATGTAGATGGGGAATAAGAGGCAGCCCACTACACTTTCCTGGGGAATGGAAGCGTGTATTGGTCTACCATCTGATCTTATAAGCTGTGTTTCGTTTGTTTCTTCATCATAATATTCAATCTCGACAAATTGCTCTCTCAGTCATGGGCTTTCCCACGTATTCCTATTCCATATAGCTTAGCTAGAACTATTCAATTTGCACCTTGTCGTAGGCCTTAGTCATATCGAGTAGTATTCCTACTGCGTATTGTTTATTATTTAAAATATTTAAAACCTCTTGTATGTACTTATAAACAGCTAGCGTTTTAGCTCTATTTTTGCGAAAACCGTTTTGGCAATCGTCGAATATTTTATACTTTTCACAAAAAGAGAAAGGATTATGTGTGATATATTTCAACTAAGCATGATATTCATGATGCTAGATATCGCGAATATTTTGTTTGTTTTTCCCTTTGTCTAATTAATATACCCATGTTTACATATTTACATACTTTTAACTCTGATTTAAAGTGATCAATAAGTCTTCAATCCCACATAATCACTAATAGCTGCACTTGTGTGTAGCTAATTAACATTACCTAACTAGCTTTATCCATGCCGTAAAACTCTGTAATTGGCTTAAGAGATAATTGTTATCATCTCGCTGTTACTGTGCAATGTGTGTGTTTACTAAGATGCAAGTAACTTTAATGCAACTGCACTGGGCTGTTCATTGACAGTGAGGTGAACATCTAATCATGTAAATTAGTAATAAGCTGTTGAGTTTCCAAATAAATAAATAAATCGCACATTGCTTTTTCAAAGACTTTAGATGCTGTGGGCAGGAGCGCAATTGGTCTATAATTATTTGGGTCGGTTTTGGCATCTTTTTTATGAATCGGTTTTATTATTGTTTTTTTAAGTTGATTAGGGAACATGCCTGCTTCGAACGATTGATTAATCTATACTAATATTATAAAAACGAAAGATTTTTTGTTTGTTTGTTTGTACCGAATTTGCCCCGAAACTACTGGGCCGATTTGAAAAATTCGATTTTTTAATCCCGAAAATGGGTCCTGTGGGGGTGGTCCACGGGAGCGAAGCCGCGGGCAACAGCTAGTCAATTTATAAAATGGTAAGGTAAGTTCTTCAGCGTACTGTCTGAAAAGAGTTGGCGGGAGTTCGTCTATGCCGTCACTATTTTTATTTTTTAGGTTTTTTAAGACCTGGTTTACTTCGTATCCATCAACCGGGCTAAGAAACATTGTATTTTCGGTGGGGTTAATTACATATGGTTTTCTCAGTTCACAGCCGGGTGTATGGGAGGTATTTTCTCCAATGGATGCGAAGAAGTTATTGAATCTGTTAGCTACCTGTTTAGGTTCACTTACTTGGTTTGGCATTTGTAATGTTATATTTTGTTCATAGTTTTTGGTCTTTTTATGTGTTCGTTCTTATACAATAGCCCACATACTTTTAATTTTATTTGTTGATTTACTCATTTTATTTATGTAGTATAGTTTTTTTGCCTGTTCATATTTTTAAAGTATTTTATAAGTACTGGATTATTTATTTTTAATGTTAGTATTTTTCATAGTTTCTTTTATTATTATTATGTATATTTTTTATCAACGGTTAGCCAATAGTTATTAAGTTTAGTTTTAATTTTAAGTCTACGTTTAGGGATACATTCATCTAAGATATCTGTCAGTGTGTTATGGAAAGACTGATAGTTCTCATCTACATTTTTCTTCGGCAGGATGATATTGTTCCAGTGTTGTATGTTTATTTATATGTAATTATCGTATATCACATGGCAATAAGTTCTCATTATTCTTTTTATAATAAATATGTTATGTAGAGCCGTGTATACTCAGCAATGTTTAAGTTGTGGTTGCCTGTAATTGGGTTTGCATTATAGGCAAATTATATGTTGTAAGAATTTTTTATATTTTGTACAAGACGCTATTGTTTTGTAACAGTCGTTGGTGATCCTTAAATCAATAAATAAACTATTGGAACGGCTGTCAGTTTTCCTGTATCCCAGAATGACATAATATCTATAAACAGGGTCATCCACGCACTGCAAGGAGATAATAAACCAAAGAACGTAATAGTTAAATTAAAATCACGGATTCTTCGCGACAACTTACTTAGCGCCTACCGGAAAAAGAAGAGTCTCAAATACGACGAACTGGGAATCCTAGTCGCTATAGTACCAGTATAAATTAACGAACATCATACTTTAAAAAATAAGGCCTCATTTCGCAAATGTAAAGAAGTCGCTAGAACACATGATTTTAAATACGTTTGGAATAAAAATGCCACGATGCTTGTAAGTGGGAGCGCGGCCTTTGCTGTACGCACCGAAAATGATCTCAAAAGGATTACTGCTAATAAGAAGACAAATTTTTAGCAATTCGGCATTATCATGTATGCATTTCTTGGACCTATTTTGATCAATGAAAAACATTGTGTGTCTATTTGTGAATGTTTGCTTTATCCATGTCTGTATGCTATACTTATATACTTTATTTTTATTTGTGTTATGTTATCTACTCTATCAGTTATTTTTTTATGAGATTTGATTCAATTTATTAAGTGCTCCGTCTAATATCTAATATGTTATCATATAGTCATGTGACTCAGGCAGCATCCATATGGCTAAAAACTTTTAAACTAACAAAAAAATCATATCGATTTCGAAAACAAAACACTGCAAAGCGAAAAATTATTTTCTTTTCCGAAGTCGGTGTCGAAAAACGGAAAACAATAGGTACCAAAGACACTAACTTCGGCAAGTTATTTTTCGTTTTGTAATGTTTTGTTTTGCAAATCAGTTTGTTTTTTTTGTTATTTTTTTTTAATATCTCTGCACATCCTTTATGGTCCCACACTGAGCGGGTCACTAAGAAAGCATTTCTCTTTTTTTTGTATTAAAAAAATAATTTTGCATTTCAACTTTAGATTAGTGCTACTGCTATCTGAAGTAAACATATCAAAAAAGAAATTGCCAAGTCAAGGCAGAATCTAATAAGTTCGCTTGAGATTACGTATTTTGAGTTAGAGTAAGTTTTACCATGTTGACCTGGGAATCCCGGCTACCCTGGTTTACCTGGTTGGCCTGGCTGTCCTGGGTACCCAGGTTGTCCGGGTTCTCCTGGCTGGCCTGGGTACCCAGGTTGTCCGGGTTGTCCTGGTCCTCCAGCTTGACCGGGTTGTCCTGGCTGGCCTGGGTATCCAGGTTGTGCTGGTTTGCCTGGTTGTCCTGGGAATCCAGGTTGTCCTGGCTGTCCTGGGTATCCAGGTTGTCCTGGTTTGCCGGGTTGTCCTGGCTGTCCTGGGTATCCAGGTTGTCCTGGTAATCCGGGTTGTCCTGGCTGTCCTGGGTATCCAGGTTGTCCTGGTTTACCGGGTTGTCCTGGCTGTCCTGGGTATCCAGGTTGTCCTGGTTTGCCTGGTTGTCCTGGGAATCCGGGTTGTCCTGGCTGTCCTGGGTATCCAGGTTGTCCTGGTTTGCCGGGTTGTCCTGGCTGTCCTGGGTATCCAGGTTGTCCTGGTTTGCCGGGTTCTCCTGGCTGGCCTGGGTATCCAGGTTGTCCTGGTTTGCCGGGTTGTCCTGGCTGGCCTGGGTATCCAGGTTGTCCTGGTTTGCCGGGTTGTCCTGGCTGTCCTGGGTATCCAGGTTGTCCTGGTTTGCCGGGTTGTCCTGGCTGGCCTGGGTATCCAGGTTGTCCTGGTTTGCCGGGTTGTCCTGGCTGGCCTGGGTATCCAGGTTGTCCTGGTTTGCCGGGTTGTCCTGGCTGTCCTGGGTATCCAGGTTGTCCTGGTTTGCCTTGTTGTCCTGGGAATCCGGGTTGTCCTGGCTGTCCTGGGTAACCAGGTTTTCCTGGTTTGCCTGGTGGTCCCGGGAATCCGGGCTGTCCGGGCTGCCCCTGTTCACCTATACAAAAAAGTGCAGAGTTTAGTTGATAAGACATTACTATGACGACCACCCATGCAATTTTTACGTCCAGAAGTCATTCTAACAAAAACAACTGTCAACGGAAAAAAGTGTCCATAAAACTGGCGGATTTAAAATTTAAAATTAACTCGATCTATTAGTCCCGTGCTTCTCAAATCCAGCGCGGTTTCCCTCATCCATAATCAGGTCATCGGTCCTCCTTGAAGAAGGCCTACCACCAACCAACAGTCGTCATTAATTCCCAGTACCTGGGCGACCGATATCTGCTCGGGTGAAAATAGAGAAAACGACGTTATCTAAAAATTAAACCTAGCTAGATCGATTTATCGCCCCCGAAACCCCCCGCATACTAAATTTCATGAAAATAGTTGGAGCCGTTTACGAGATTCAGATTATATATTTACATACAATAGGCTGATGATGTGATGATGATGTGATCCTCATTTCTTACATGATCACGCAAGGAAACGATCATAGCCCTCTCCATTGCTCTTTGGGTGACTTTAAGCTTTCTGATAAGGCCCATTGTGAGCAACCAACACACACTGGCCATAGACCGTTGTCTTGAGACACTGCGGTAAATTGGACGAGAAGATAACACGCAACTTCCCGAACGCCGCCCAGCCGAGTCGAATTCGACGGTTGACCTCTTTCTCGAAGTTAGACCTACCCAACTGGACCGTTTGTCCCAGGTAAACATATTCGTCTACAACTTCGAGTGTAGAGTCTCCGACCTTGATAGGAGTGGGTGTTACATGGGCGTTCACCATGACCTTGGTTTTGTCCATGTTCATTTTAAGACCCACTCTTTCGGAAGCTCTACTGAGGCAGGTCATCGAGCATTGTACTGAGGCTCTCCATGGTTTCAGCCATGACCACTATGTTGTCGGCAAACCGAAGGTGAGTGATGTACTCGCCATTAACGTTGCTGATGCCGAGCCCCCTCCAGTCCAGAAACTTGAAGACATCCTCCAGAGCAGCAGTGCACAGCTTAGGAGAAATGACGTCTCCCTGTCTTACGCCGTGCCGGAGAAGGATTGGTTTCGAGTTCTGATCCTGAAGACGGACTGACGGTGACTGATGGTGTCGTTTTTGTACAAACACTTCAACACCTCAATGTACCGGTAGTCGATCTGGTACCGTTGGAGAGACTGCAGTACAGACCAAGTCTCGATCGAATCGAAGGCTTTCTCGTAGTCAACAAACGCTAAACAGAGGCAGATTATACTCTTTGG
The DNA here is from genome assembly GCA_948252205.1 of Orthosia incerta. Classification (NCBI taxonomy): domain Eukaryota; kingdom Metazoa; phylum Arthropoda; class Insecta; order Lepidoptera; family Noctuidae; genus Orthosia; species Orthosia incerta. The sequence goes on along the minus strand of OX411746.1, from coordinate 16,845,842 downwards.
TCTTCTGTATAACCTTCCGCAGCGTATGAATGTGGTCTACGGTGCTAAAGCCTTTTCGGAATCCGACTTGTTCGGGCGGCTGGCAATCGTCAAACCTGCGTGCGAGACGATTCGTGATGACTCTTGAAAACAACTTGTAGACATGACTAAGTAGTGAGATGGGCCTATAGCTCTTCAGTCGGGCATTGTCGCCCTCCTTGAAGAAGAGTACCATCCCTGCACCATGCCTATGGCGTTTTGCCCTCGATTATGACGGCATCACAACGAAACAGCTTCTGAAGGACCGGTTTCCCACCCACCTTCAGAATTTGGGCCGTGATTCCGTCATCACCCGGTGCCTCGTGTTTTTAAGCTGTTTCAGAGCCATCCTAATCTCGTACAGGCTGACGTCCGGGATATCTTCGGTATAGTGTCGGGTCAATCTAGCTCTTGTGTCGTTTGCTAGACTCGCAACGGGCTTGCTGATTGATGTGTACAACTGCCCATAGAATGTCTCGATCTCCCTCAGAAGCTCCGGTTTGGCGGATACGATCCTGCCATCGTCGGTCTTCAGTTTCGTGAGCTGGCTCTGCCCAATAGCCAGATCCCTTGAAAACACCTTGGAGCCTTTATTTCGCACAATTGCGTCTTTAATACGCTCGGTATTAAAGCGGCGGAGGTCTCTTGTCAAGGATTTAGAGATCTGTCTATTGAGCTGCCGGTATTTACACACCTCATTTGAAGACTGCATGATCATCTCACGCCTCTCCTTCATAAGCTTGAGAGTAGGATCAGAGAGCTTTTTGTTTCTATATGTACGACGGGTCCTGAACAATTTAGACTCGACCGTATGGACAGCTTCTACGAACCCATCGCTGTATTCATCCACGGAGCTCCCTAGGCACTCGAAACGATTCTGGAGTTCGAGCTGAAAGCTCTCGGGGTTTTGGACTTGGATCTGTGCTGGACGGAGCGTGGACTTCATCAGTGGAGACCTTTCAAGCTTAATATTAATGTTAAATGTGCCTCTTATCATTCGGTGATCGCGCCCGGTTTTCACCGAATTGATCACAGAGACATTGAACATTTGCATAAATTTTAACTTAACATTTTTTTTAATGCATACATGCATATTATGCACTTACATACATACATATCAACAAACACTGGGACGCCGTAGTCGAGTAAAAGTTCATGTTTTTGACGGCATATATCTCGCAAACGGTATGCTTGAAAAATATGGTGTACCAAACCCTACCTTCATTTTAAAATCCCTGTTCAACGATACCACACATGATGGGCTGGGGCGAAAAAAGCTTCTAACTAGCGGACAAACAAGACGCTTCCAACGACGCCTCACTTGTCAAATTATGATAAGTAGTTTAGAAGTTATGAGGGAACAGATGAACATACATACCTACATACACACATACCGGTCAAAAACATAACCCTCCCTTTTGCTTCACCGTAGTTGGGTAAAAAACTGTAGCTAGAGCGTTGGGTAGAATGTTTTCAGTAAATTAACAAAACAACAAAAATAACGTTTAATAATGTTTTCAATAAATTAACAAAACAACAAAAATAGCAAAGACACCAACTTCGGCAAAGAAAGTTATATTTCGCTTTGTAGTGTATTCTTTCGGAACTCGGTTTGATTTTTTGTTAAAAAGTTTTTATTTATCTCTTTTTAGTTTTGATAGGTACCTCCAATTACCATGAAAATTATTTATAGCCAAAGTACATCAGTTATTTTATTTTTTTGCGTATTTCATTTGTTATCCATATTGTTATGACATATAAAACAAAAAAAAATATAACACCGTTTTTATAAGGGGGGAGACACCATATTTTAAAATTATATAACCAATGTTACTTCCACAATTGAGACGGATCCAACGACACCTCATATGTTATATCCGTGAAGCCGTTTGGCGTAGAGTGTGCTATAGAAATGGACATACATGCATATACTCGAAAAACATTACCCTCCCGCAGTCGGGTAAAAAGGCGCCAAGTTCGACGAAAAAGAGTTGAGATTTAGAAGGGTGGCAAGTTTCATAGCCTTTCCTTAAACAAAGCTACAATGTAAAAATATTTCGTCTATGGACTCCAAATAATTTATTATTTTCTTATATATTGATTTTTTTTACTTCTCTTCTTGATTTTAATAAAAAAAGAAAATAAATATCTTATCTTATCTTGTTTTTTTTTTCATAAAGCCTAGGTACGTGCAAGTGATAGGCCCGCTATTAATGTTTTAAACACATAAAATATTGTATAAACACATACTTTATATTCGTGGATGGGTAAAATTTAAAAAAAAAAGTCTTGTACAATGCATGTTCTCGAAAAGAGCGTTTTCCAAGCAGCCAAACTGTGCGGAAAGTGTAACTTTTTTTTACTTGCCTGTACTTTTTTAATTTTTAACTCCAACGTCAGCCCGCCGCATAGAGTTTTTATTATTTGAGAAAAGTTTAAAAAAAATGTTAAGTACAGATTATCATTTATATAAAAGGTAAAACAAAACTAATACTTCATTTAAGGCGTTTTTAATTACTCTTGATTTAAATTTTGATCATTAAATTAATTTTAAATATTCATTAAATATGTATGGCAGAATGAATTTTTTGCTCGTGCCTTTTTGCGTTACGACGTGACAGCTATTTGCACATGCGCAATAGATATGCCCGAGGAACTATGCACTATTAGTTAATCTGTGGATATGCTGAGCGCCCTTGAATAAGCGCCTTATTATTAATTTCTTGCTTAGTTCAGATATATTTTTTTATTTCCTCGCACAATGCATAGTAAAATGTTGTATGATACACATGCGTAAGATGACTCGACTCGTGTTCCGACTCGTGTCGATTTATCCACTCATCGGAAATCACCTACTTTCCGATCACTTTTAGCATAAATAACTATTACAGTGCAACATTTGAAAATCTAGTTAAGATACCTAAATTATTTGGGGGCGTTAATTAAAACAGTTGGATAAAAAGCTTACATGTTAGCGCCAATATTTTTTTTAGATTAAGCGCGCGGGTTTATTAATTTATCTTTGTTAAATACAAGTGTGTTAATGCGATAATCGCCATTTTGATGACAGAGGTGGTCGAGGCTAAAAAACATAAAAAAATGCATATTTGGGACACCCAAACTCCACTGCAGGGGTAGTGGTTTGCCCATCGTTTAATTATTTGACGAATTCATCCATATTTCAAACAAAATATTTAGTGGTAATAAAGTTATTTGTTATCTAAAGTCGAAGTTTCACGCCAATAGTGTTTGTTTACATTTTTATTTTACACAAATATCACACACCCACATGTAAAAATGATTACAAATATGACAATTATGTCTCTAAACTTAATAAACAACAAGAACACGCCCAGATCTTAATGTAATAAACAAACACTGGTCCAATAAAACGTAAAATTTATCACCACTACTTTATTTATGTTCAAAACCTCCAATTCGTCAACGTCATTGTTTTTTTATTGTAATAGTGGTGTGTCAAAACGATTTTAGCAATCGATTTTTATTATAATATTGATTAATGAGCGATTATACGAAATCGATTCTTAAAAATAGAATAAACCTGATTTAGGCATAAAACACAATAAGTACTTAAAATAATTACTATAATACTTTCAAAAAGTAATCTAAATAGATTTTTGGACATTATTTGACTACAACAAACAAATTCATCGAACCGTGGATAGCTTCGCGCCGAATTTCTATCCGATTCAAAATTTAAATTTGGAATGCGCTCGCTATTGAAAAACATTTTGTACAATAGTAATAATGGGCCTTTTAATGTTTGATAGTCTCAGAAATATACAGAGTGCCTAGTATATTTTTATGTAAGTATGAAACGCATAGTTTCGGCGTACCAACGATTTTATGATTAATCGTTATATTGTAATGAGTGTCGTGGTGGCCAGTGGCTAAAAGCCTCGCCTTGCCTGAGGTCACGGGTTCAAATCCGGGCAAGTACCAACGTGTCTTTTTCAAATTAATTTATGTATTTTCTGAGTATATTTTGGAGATCGTTGACAACGGTGAAAGAAAACATTATGAAGAAACCTGGTCTTATAGTCTCAAATGGCCAACACGCAATTGAGCAAGTGTGGTGATCAATGCTCGTGCATTCTTTGTATGAGAAGAGGCCTTTGCCCTGCAGTGGGACAGTTATAGGCTGGTATTATTGTTATATTATATATTGAATAATGAGTTGAGTATGGTATGGTTAGGTTTTGAATTCAGTCGAGTTTGTTGTAATGTTATGAAAATTGGTTATTCAATAGATACTTTTAATAAATTGTCAAGCACGCGTTATCTTGTTTGTTAATTTTAATTCTAATTTTGCACCTAATAGTCCCTAATTCTTTTGCTTTGTAATGAAAATAATCCATGAAAATATTCTTATGATTAAAATACGTATTTTATATGTTATTGATCAAGAGCTACAATTTGTTAACGAGGGTGGGCGCTGATACCTATAATTACAAGATATTAAGTTATCTTAGTTTAGGTATTGGCTGCAATTTTAACTTACAACTCTACTTACCTTTTGCTTATTTTTTTTACTGTGTACCATAACATTTTGTATGTTTACTTGTAGGTGCAAATTACTATTTTATTTATTTTATCTGCTGTGATTGGTTGAATGAATTTTCAATAGCCAATCGCAGCAGATAACGCGTGCTTGACAATTTGGCACAATAATTCTGCGATAATTTAGAGGTGAGAAACTCGGCCTTAGAAGTTTATTTTTATTCGTTTTAAGAACATAAATTTGGTTTGTATTTACATCTGCATTCCCCAATAATAATTAGTATCAATAAGCTTGTGCGTATCTTCTTGCGCGATTCCTTACCAAGCGAGTTATGGCATGGTTATGGTTGTCAACCAACTAAGGTGAAAATCAAAATCCAAGATGTCGCCGACGATAATTTGATTTTCATTATTGGGTAATTTTAATGGTTTCTCTGACAAAAGGTGGATAACTTTTCTTTTTTTGGGCATCATTTTCTTGGTTTCCGTGTATAACGAATATGGGCTTAAAATCAAAATCCAAGATGGCGCCGACGAAAATTTGTTAACTTTTCGTCATTGGTGTCTTTAACGAATACGGGCTTTAAAATCGAAATTATAGAAAAATAAACAACCAGAAATAGCTGCCATCTTGGATCTAGAATTTGCGGTAATAGCACCCCTGGAGATATGGAAATTCCTTTAGAATATAGTTTTGAAATAGCAGCCATCTTTAATTTGTTAATTAAGATTGTTCGCGACGAAGCGTCATCAACCATACTAAATGGTTCATAGAAATTGAAGTTTGTATGTGTAGACATGTCTGCTTACCACGGCGCGCCACCTGATACTAAAATGAATTTTAGAGGCACGTTTATATTTATACTAAAATTTTACCTACATTTTTTGAGATAGTAGTATAATGTTTTTAGTGTTTGTCAGTATGTTATAGGGTTCAATAGTTCACCCTTAACAGAGTAAAATCATTAGAAAGCATACTGATAAGAGTTATCATAGTAAAAAACATAAATTTCTGTCATACGATACGTCTGTGCTCGACGACGGATTAGTTCCGAATGACCCGTGAGAGGGAACCACACGATATATATAGTTTTGGTGGTTTTTTTAAAATATTATAGTAATTAAAATCATGTTTTTAAGGGCTTATCCTATGTACTGGACATGAAATCAGTACATAATGATGAAACTATGTGAAGACCACATAGTTTCTGCTATGTAAATAGGAATATTGACTTGATATCTCAAACACCAAATATATGGTTTTAGGTCATTTTAGGGTATATGGGGGACCTAGACCGAGACAGGAAGCCTATATACACCTCATAGTTAGCGTAGTCTTTTATATAAAGCCCATTTACTTGAGATATCAAGTCAGTATATAATAGAAAAACTGCTGTTTATCTGGTTTTTGGCAATCGCTTACGGTTTTAGGTGCCCTAAGTACCTAGAAACATATAGGTGTACTGGTAAAAGTACTACCATTGGAAAGCTTGCTAAAAGGGCTTCCAGGCGGTTTCTAGATGGGAAGAATCGCTTGGATAGTCAACGAGATAAGCAGTCGTGAAAAATGTAAACAACGTAAAACGTTGAAATTTGTAGACCCTTCAGGTGGAATAACTCCATGAAGGGAATAGATGTACTCATGGTGTAAGTACTTTCGGATGGCTTGCTGGACTAGCTACCAAGCCATCACTTTGGAGCGAAAATCGCTCAAGTAGTTTAAGTACAATTCCAGAAAATAGGTTTCTGGAAATGTAATTTTTAGTCAGTTTTTGGCATTCCCCGGGACTATACACCCCTGGGAATTCCGAAAATAAGGAATTTTTGGGGACCTCCCGATGGCCCGTTAAACGCACCATCGTGTCGTCCCAATCTTATTAGTGTTTTTATATCTAATTTCTCTGATAGCTGGGCGCAAAGAAAGTGACCAGCTATCAAATTTGTACATATCAAGGCACCTTATGTGCACATGACCTAGATAGACTTACATAAACACTAGAAATGTAAAGTGTGGTCTATTGGCTACCAGAATCCCCATAATAGGCGGTGATTGTCTGGTTAGCCTAAGTAGGAAGTCCTAAAGTCGGTGAAATGACTTAGGAATTTATAGATTCGTTACATAAGGGATGATATCCCATAGAAGATTCCCGAAAATAAGCTTTTTCTAGACGTCAACAGACAGCCTGCTATTGGCACCAGCAGGTCAACCCAACCTATAGATATCCTTAGGCTAGGTTAAAAGCTATTAAGGTTTTAACTGGGAAATAAAGGGAATTGTCCTTTTATTTCATGGAAATAGTCTAGGGAAGCTATCAATACCTGGAAATTAGGTATATTGATTAGATACATAGATAGGGGGCGTTACTGTGTTACAGTACGAAGGAATCCAGCTATTGATAGCACCATGGAAGGGGTGCGGTAACCCTACTTACCAAATATGTATAAGGGTTTTTTACATAAATAAAAATTATTTTCGGCGAGAATTTGCGGGGTTCTCAATAATGGCACGATGCGAGGGTATAAAGAACCCCCGGGCCCAAAATAGAATTTGTAGTCATCCAAAGCTAGTCGCTTGTACTTGTCTTAGTAAATAAGAAGTAATTCTTATATAGAATCAAGTCTCAGAAATTGTTGAGAGCCCTAGAATCGTGCCGTGTACTGAATAACTTAGTGTTTCATTTAATTCATCAACTTCAACCCTTATGAAGACATCCCTTTTCGATCCTGTCGAGCTGAACCTCGGAACCTGGACACCAGGAGTGCTGATCCAGAAGTAGGCAACCCGGAATCTGGAAATAACTCAAGTACAGCCAACACATCGTTGAATCGTTAGAGTCGATTTGCAACCCTACGTCACTGCTGCAGCTAGGCATCCAAGAACCTTTGTTTTCGTGGTGTGGATGGGGCGTTCAGCGGCAATGGCCAGAAGGTTTACGCCCTTCTTTTCTCGGGGCCAGTGAACACGCTACGTCCTGCACATTTAATGGTCCTTCGAGCCGGATTTTGGAGCCTGGAGAGCCCCAGGACGTCGGGAACAGCAGATCCAGAAAAAACAACTGGGTGCCTGCATATTAAGTCGGCTACGTGCAACACAACGTTGACCCGTTCGAGCCGAAATTCGAAGTCTGGAGCGCCCCAGGACGTCAGGAAGAAACAGTGGTGGAATTAATTTTTCGAATTTTGGAGAAATTAATTTCACAAATAAACCAAAAATCGACGTGCACTGCAGGGAACAAGTCCTACGTGCCCTATTTGCCGCTGGATCCAAGAGGTAAAATTCTGGAGACAGTTATTGAAAATACCCTATTTTTTCAATAATTGTAAGAAAATAGAAGAAATTTTCTGTGAGCCGCAAAATGCTGTATGAAGACAGATGCGCATCCTTGAAGCCCCAAGAATAGTTCCTGAAGACTTATCGCTGAAAACTACCCTATGTTATCAGTGATTTGTTCTAGAACTGAACGCTTGTTTATTCAACCAAGAATACTCGTTCAGAAGATTGGATTACGTCTTTGACGCGGAAGAATAGTTCCTGAAGACTTATCGCTGAAAACTACCCTTATGTTTTTAGCGATTTGTTTAAAAAACGAGCGCCCGTCAGAAAAATACAAGACGTGCGTTTAGAAGGCTGATGTGCATCCTTGATGATTGAAGAATAATTCCTGAAGCCTTATGACTGAAAACAACCCCTATGTTTTCAGGAAAATTTTGAAGACTGAATTTTCGTCAGTGAATGGAAGAAACGTACTCTGAAGACTTAGATACGTTTCGGATGTACTGACTATGCGGTTCCTGAAGCACTATCACTGAAAATAACTTTGACGTTTCGGTGATTTATTTGAAGATTGAATTTTCTTCAATCAAGCAAGATACGTGCTCTGAAGATTGATGCACGGCTCTGATGCTTTGGACAAGCAGTTCATGAAGCATCACCACCGAAAAGTAACCTTGACTTTTCGGTGATTTAGAATTTGATTGAATTATAGTCAATCAAATAGAACATACACGTTTATGGGAAAAATAAACTTGTATAGCAAATGCCTGAAGTTTCCTGAAGACTTATCACTGACCGTAAGTTTTTAGTGATTTTTTATTTGAAGATTGAATTATAGTCAATCGAAGTGGAGGTTAACTTCTGGAGATCGTCGGTTTGAACGCTGAAGCCCGGAACTGGGACTTATCTTTGAAAACTAACTTCGAGTTTTCAAAAGAAAATATTTCAACAACAATGCCGATAACCAGATCCAAAGGCAAGACGCCGGAGGCATGGACCGTGGAGTTGGATCAGCCAGCTGGCATCAGACATGAGCTGCCGCCGTGTTCACCTTCCACAACCGAAGGGACCGAGCCGTCGGACGAGCAGCGCCATCTAGCGCCTCAAACTGAAAGCACTCCGACGCATCAACCAATAGAAACTGATCAAGCGGTTTCTACCAGAGTAACCAGATTAGAAGGAGCTTCAGACACAACATTGAAACCTTCTCAGAAAGAGAAGATTTTCGAAGAAGACAGACGTACAGCGATGCCGATGACTACCCGGGGTGACGCCCGTATCGAACATAGCCGTCCGCCGTCAACTAGAGTGACTCGGTCACGAAAAAACATAGACAAAGCTCGCGAAGACTTACTCAAAATTAAGTTGGAGCTTGCACAACTGGCACTTCAGAGAGCGGAGGAAGAGGGTTCCGAAGCTGAATACCTGGATGACAGAAACTCGAATGACGAGTACGTGCGTTCATGGCTAGAAGAGGCACCAGAACCTCAGCCTGAGAAGGAGGATAACGTCGTGGAAGGGGGAACCAGAAATTCTATGCATAGACCCCTGACTGCGACCGCCACCAAATCGCAAATAGAAGGTCAGCATCCTAAGGAAAAAGAAGTGCGAAAACCTCCAGTTGCAGCGTCAGCTGAGTGTACAGGAGGTCAGAGGGATAGTCTCCGTCCATTCCTGACGGAGTTGACGTCCGCTATAGCGTCGCTAGCCGACAGGAAAATAGAACAGCGGGACCAACCGAACCCCTCTGCGTCGAAATTCGTCATGACATTGCCGAATTTCAATGGTTCTCATACTGAATGGCTATCATTTCGGGCCATATATGAGACAACTCGAGCGTACTTTACGGACATCGAGAATACAGCGAGGCTGAGGAGAAGCTTACATGGACGTGCAATGGAAACCGTCAGCTCAGAACTCATCGGACATGCCAGGCCCGATGACATCATGAAGGAACTCGAGCTGCAGTTCGGCCGTCCAGACTCCATAGCGCAAGCTGAAACAGATAGATTACGCGGACTGCCGCGCTGCAGTGAGTCACCAAGAGACATCTGCGCGTTTGCAAGTCGCGTAAGAGGTGCTGTAGTCACGCTCCGCGCGTTAAAAAAGGGTCATTACCTTATGAACGCGGAGCTTATGCGATTGTTAACAGAGAAGTTACCCAATTCGCTACGAGCACAATGGTACCGATCATATTCGGAGAAGTACCAATCGGTGCCAGATATTTCATTGTTCAGTAATTTTATATCTGAACAGGCACACTTCTGTAGTCCATTCGCCCCACCCGAAGGCATCGCTTCGGCCGAGGCGAACACCAACAGACGCGTCACACAAAGGACGCATATAGCTACGGACCAACCGGTAGGAAGTGCCGTGTTTGCGACGTGGGACATCACTACGCCACTGGATGTGCACAATTCAGGGGCGTAGCTGTCGAGAAAAGATGGGAGCTAGCGAAAAAACACAATCTATGTTATCGCTGCCTTCAACATCGACGAGGCAACCACACTTGTAAGAGAAAACAGTGTGGCCAAGACGGGTGCAGAGATACGCACCATCGGCTTCTTCATAGGAAGAAGCAACAGCAGAGGGAAGCCAACAAGAAGCCCGATGTTCCTGAATCCCGCAAGGATCCTCAGGAAACGGTGGCCAGTTTCGGGTCACCATCGAGCCAGGCGTACCTCAAGATAGTGCCGGTCCGGGTAATCGGACCGGCGGGAGAGGTAGCAACATACGCTCTCCTAGACGATGGGTCCACCGTTTCGCTGATGGATGAAGACATCGCGAGGCAAGTCGGGGCAGAGGGCCCTGTGGACCCGCTCAAGATCGGTGCGATAGGCAACACCATGCTCACCACCCCATGCTCAAGAAGAGTCAAGGTGACGCTGGTTAGCCCGCAAGAGAGAAGGGTACAATTTAAAGCACGTACTATACCTAAACTCAGCTTGGCAAAACAAACAGTGAGCGATAGGGTTGTCGCACGCTGCAAGCATTTAACCGACTTGAGAAAAGAGTTGATGTACAACAATGGCGTGCCAAAAATACTCGTCGGCCAAGACAACTGGCATTTGTTATTGGCCAGCGAGATTCGCAGAGGTCCAAGACACCAACCAATTGCGTCACTTACAGCAATGGGTTGGACACTACATGGCGCGCACAGTAGTTTACTACGACAACAAGTACATCATGTCAATAGAATAACAACTGATGACAATTTGGATCATCAGTTGCGCGAACATTTCGCCATAGAATCGTTGTGCATAAACCCACAGCGACCCGCCTCTGACCCAGCAAGAAGGGCAGAGGACATTTTGAATCGATCAACTGTCCAATTAGAGAATGGACACATCGAAACCGCCATGCTTTGGCGTAATGAGCATGCTGAGATGCCAGATAGCTTTGAGACAGCTCTGAAGAGGCTCGTCTCAACAGAAAAGAAGCTGGACAAGAACCAGGAACTTCTAAGAAGATACTCAGACCAGATGGACTCGCTAATTGCGAAAGGGTACGCTGAAAGGGCACCCGCAATTAGCACGCCGGGCAAAACTTGGTACCTCCCACACTTCGATGTCTTCAACCCAATGAAGCCAGACAAACTTCGCATCGTACATGACGCTGCCGCCAAATCGAGAGGAATGTCACTGAATGACTTCCTGTTAACTGGGCCCGACCTATTACAGTCGCTGCCAGGCGTAATGATGCGGTTTCGCCGCCACTGCGTCGCAATAACCGGTGACATAGCGGAGATGTTCATGCAAGTGAAGGTGCGGAGCCAAGACCGAGACGCGCTTCGCTACCTGTGGAGGGGAAACCGCAGAGAAGGAGCGCCAGAAGAATATAGAATGACGTCCATCATTTTCGGCGCAGCCAGTTCGCCTTGCACAGCAATTTTTGCAAAGAACTGGAACGCAAACAAATATATAGAGAAGCACCCTGAAGCTGTGGATGCTATACTACGTAGTCATTATATGGATGACTACCTAGATAGTTATAGAACTATCGAGAAGGCGGCAGAAGTCGCTAGTATGGTGCGAAAAATACACCTACAGGCGAGGTTTGAACTCAAGAAATGGGTTTCAAATAGCTCGCAGCTCCTAGAAAAAATGGACCCATCGCATATACAAACTGAGATGGTATCCATTGGAGATATAGATACGTCGGAAAAGATACTCGGCCTCATATGGAGGCCAGGCGAAGACACGCTGGGTTTCAACCTTACACTCGCGCGTCTGCCTGAGGGTATCTTGGACCGAGAGGCGCCCACCAAGCGAGAGGCGCTCAGAATAGTAGCGTCGCTATACGACCCACTCGGACTCGCCTCACCAGTAACCATCAAGGCGAAGCAAATATTGCAAGAAGCATGGCGGCGAGGCGTCGACTGGGATCAGAGGCTAGATGTTGACCTAGCATTACAATGGAAAATTTGGGTACAACATTTACGCCAACTAAAAAACGTTAGCGTACCAAGATGCTATCCTGGATATAGCGACGCTATAGAAATGCAGGTGCATGTGTTCACTGATGCAAGCGAGATGGCATATGCTACCGCTATATACTGGCGGGCCACGACCGTGGAAGGCAAGCACTTAATAAGCCTTGTTATGGCGAAAGCGCGGGTGGCCCCACTGAAACTGCTTTCGATACCGAGACTCGAACTTCAGGCCGCGGTATTGGGAACCCGCGTAGCCGCAGCAGTGATGAGTGAACACGACTGCAAGCCCACGTCAGTAACGTATTGGTCAGATAGCAAGACCGTACTGACCTGGATTAGAAGAGGAGCGAGAGTATACAAACCTTTCGTTGCTCACCGAATAGCTGCTATTGAAGACAATAGCAAAGTCGAAGATTGGCGATGGATACCCACCAAGATGAACATCGCTGATGCAGCAACCCGTGACGTGCCACTGCGGTTCAACTCGGACCACGAGTGGTACTGCGGGCCGAGTTTTTTGTCTCTTGGGCCCGAATTATGGCCCACAGAGAAACCTCCGACTACAAACGACACGGGAGAAGAAAAAACTTTCGTTGTCACAGAAGGGGACAAGAAGAGCTTCATAGAAGCCGTTCCAGAGCCAAGCAGATTCTCCAGATGGGAGCGACTGCTTCGTGCGACCGCCACAGTTCTGCGTTTTATATCTCTTTGCAAAAATAGAACAGAGATAACGTCCTATAAACGGACGAGAAAAAACGCTGAAAAGGACCCAGACTGGCGCAAGAAGCCCGCTGTACCTGCACAGAAGCAGAAGCAGGCATGCAGAGCACCAACCCAGGTCAACAGACAAATCATAGAAGCAGAATTTCTCCAAGAAGCTGAGAAAATACTTGTCCAGGTCGCACAACAACAATCGTTCGCTTCAGAGTTAGCGAATGTTGAAGAAATAAATAAAAATAGCTCGCTGCGACCTTTACAAATTCAGGTCGTCAACGGCGTGCTGCGACTAAGAAGTCGCATAGCAGCTACGCAAGAGGTAGCTGAAGAAGTGATGCGCCCGCCTATATTACATGGCGACCATCACATAACGCAGTTGTACATAGACTGGACACATCGCAGTCTACAACATAGTGGCACCGAACTCACAATTAATGAGGTACGGCAGCACTACTGGGTCGTGAAGATGCGACCAACAGCGAAGAAGGTGATAGCAAGATGCCTGCATTGCCGTATACGCAAGGCACAGCCACCAGTACCTGCGACCGGCGACCACCCGAAAACGCGCCTCGCTCACCATAAGAGGCCGTTTACATATACCGGGCTCGACTATTTCGGCCCGCTATCCGTCACCGTCGGTCGGCAGCATCAGAAGAGATACGTAGCACTATTTACGTGTCTCACATCAAGGGCGGTGCACCTTGAAATCGCCGCCAGCCTTAGCGCAGACTCCGCCATATTGGCGCTGCGCCGATTCGCCGCACGCAGAGGATGCCCAGCTGAGATACACTCAGACAACGGCACCAACATGCACGGCGCCGACAGAGAGCTGCGAGACGCCTTCAAAACAGAGGCAAGTCGTAGAGGCATCGTATGGCGCTTCATAACGCCATCAGCGCCATTCATGGGAGGCGCCTGGGAGCGCCTAGTTCGTTGTGTAAAAAACACACTATACAATGTACTTACAGAAAAACACCCCACCGAAGAGGTGTTGTCCACACTGATTTGTGAGGCAGAGTACATTGTAAATAGCCGACCATTGACACACGTGTCGGTAGATGGTGATGATGATGAATCCATCACACCGAATCACCTTTTACTCGGTGGGTCAGCCAGACTACCTACACCTGGCACGTTCACCGAGCAAGATATAGACAGCAGGAAAATATGGCGACGATCACAGATCCTCGCTGATATGTTCTGGAGTCGCTGGGTCAGAGAGTACCTGCCGGAGCTCCAAAACCGGCGGGAGCCACATAGTAGTGGGCCCAGATTTAAAGTGGGTGACCCTGTCCTGATAGCCGACGGCCAGCTGCCCCGCAATACGTGGCCGCGAGGCCGCATTGTGGCCGTGTATCCAGGAATCGACGGAGAAATCCGGACCGCTGAGGTACGCACGCTTGGCGGTACCTTGAAGCGTCCGGTGAAGAAACTCGTCCCACTGCCCCAGTAACCAGAGATGCCGGGAGCGGCGACCGTCCTCTCGGTGGGCCTGGCCGGCAGCCGAGAAATGCCGTCCGTCGCTCACCGAAGGAATGCAGCGCCGCGCCGACAACACTTCGAGTCGACACAGCGAGTCGACACAGCACTGCACGGCGGGAGATATGTTCGCGACGAAGCGTCATCAACCATACTAAATGGTTCATAGAAATTGAAGTTTGTATGTGTAGACATGTCTGCTTACCACGGCGCGCCACCTGATACTAAAATGAATTTTAGAGGCACGTTTATATTTATACTAAAATTTTACCTACATTTTTTGAGATAGTAGTATAATGTTTTTAGTGTTTGTCAGTATGTTATAGGGTTCAATAGTTCACCCTTAACAGAGTAAAATCATTAGAAAGCATACTGATAAGAGTTATCATAGTAAAAAACATAAATTTCTGTCATACGATACGTCTGTGCTCGACGACGGATTAGTTCCGAATGACCCGTGAGAGGGAACCACACGATATATATAGTTTTGGTGGTTTTTTTAAAATATTATAGTAATTAAAATCATGTTTTTAAGGGCTTATCCTATGTACTGGACATGAAATCAGTACATAATGATGAAACTATGTGAAGACCACATAGTTTCTGCTATGTAAATAGGAATATTGACTTGATATCTCAAACACCAAATATATGGTTTTAGGTCATTTTAGGGTATATGGGGGACCTAGACCGAGACAGGAAGCCTATATACACCTCATAGTTAGCGTAGTCTTTTATATAAAGCCCATTTACTTGAGATATCAAGTCAGTATATAATAGAAAAACTGCTGTTTATCTGGTTTTTGGCAATCGCTTACGGTTTTAGGTGCCCTAAGTACCTAGAAACATATAGGTGTACTGGTAAAAGTACTACCATTGGAAAGCTTGCTAAAAGGGCTTCCAGGCGGTTTCTAGATGGGAAGAATCGCTTGGATAGTCAACGAGATAAGCAGTCGTGAAAAATGTAAACAACGTAAAACGTTGAAATTTGTAGACCCTTCAGGTGGAATAACTCCATGAAGGGAATAGATGTACTCATGGTGTAAGTACTTTCGGATGGCTTGCTGGACTAGCTACCAAGCCATCACTTTGGAGCGAAAATCGCTCAAGTAGTTTAAGTACAATTCCAGAAAATAGGTTTCTGGAAATGTAATTTTTAGTCAGTTTTTGGCATTCCCCGGGACTATACACCCCTGGGAATTCCGAAAATAAGGAATTTTTGGGGACCTCCCGATGGCCCGTTAAACGCACCATCGTGTCGTCCCAATCTTATTAGTGTTTTTATATCTAATTTCTCTGATAGCTGGGCGCAAAGAAAGTGACCAGCTATCAAATTTGTACATATCAAGGCACCTTATGTGCACATGACCTAGATAGACTTACATAAACACTAGAAATGTAAAGTGTGGTCTATTGGCTACCAGAATCCCCATAATAGGCGGTGATTGTCTGGTTAGCCTAAGTAGGAAGTCCTAAAGTCGGTGAAATGACTTAGGAATTTATAGATTCGTTACATAAGGGATGATATCCCATAGAAGATTCCCGAAAATAAGCTTTTTCTAGACGTCAACAGACAGCCTGCTATTGGCACCAGCAGGTCAACCCAACCTATAGATATCCTTAGGCTAGGTTAAAAGCTATTAAGGTTTTAACTGGGAAATAAAGGGAATTGTCCTTTTATTTCATGGAAATAGTCTAGGGAAGCTATCAATACCTGGAAATTAGGTATATTGATTAGATACATAGATAGGGGGCGTTACTGTGTTACAGTACGAAGGAATCCAGCTATTGATAGCACCATGGAAGGGGTGCGGTAACCCTACTTACCAAATATGTATAAGGGTTTTTTACATAAATAAAAATTATTTTCGGCGAGAATTTGCGGGGCTCTCAATAATGGCACGATGCGAGGGTATAAAGAACCCCCGGGCCCAAAATAGAATTTGTAGTCATCCAAAGCTAGTCGCTTGTACTTGTCTTAGTAAATAAGAAGTAATTCTTATATAGAATCAAGTCTCAGAAATTGTTGAGAGCCCTAGAATCGTGCCGTGTACTGAATAACTTGAGTGTTTCATTTAATTCATCAACTTCAACCCTTATGAAGACATCCCTTTTCGATCCTGTCGAGCTGAACCTCGGAGCCTGGACACCAGGAGTGCTGATCCAGAAGTAGGCAACCCGGAATCTGGAAATAACTCAAGTACAGCCAACACATCGTTGAATCGTTAGAGTCGATTTGCAACCCTACGTCACTGCTGCAGCTAGGCATCCAAGAACCTTTGTTTTCGTGGTGTGGATGGGGCGTTCAGCGGCAATGGCCAGAAGGTTTACGCCCTTCTTTTCTCGGGGCCAGTGAACACGCTACGTCCTGCACAAAGATGATGTGCTAGCCCTTAAACTTATCTGTGTAATAGGACTTTGCCCGCGACTTCGCGTGATCCGTATTTTATCCTACAGATGACTTTTTAGTTCAACACCTTAAAGGTTGAATTTCCAGAAAACATATCATAAAAGGTAGTACAGTAAAATTCTTCAAACATTTTCAGCCCTTTCTCGATTGGCAACCATGCCATAACAGCTGGCTTCGGTGTCGCGTAAGTGTACCCAGTTCTAGCCTACGCCTACTTATCATACATAGACATACTAAATCAAAATCAAATATTTTTATTTTACATAGGCCTACATGGGCACTTATAAAACGTCGACAAAAGGTGCACGGTTCGGGTTAGTCGTTTCCTATGGAGAAGAACCGGCAAGAAACTCCATGGTTACTCTTTTATTTTTTTTTGTGTTTACAATATTTCCATGTTAGAGACAATAAGTCGTACGAAATTGAAAAAAACAAACAAAAAAAATAATGTACGAAATAAAAAGTTAACATATGTTAACAATCATCTAGAAATCTAGAAAGCCTACAATGTTCACACATTCACAATCGGTAAAAGAATCTATACAAAGTCAAAAAAAAAAAACCACAACACTAAATTTAACATGTGGCACAAATACTGTAATCAGTGCTGTAACTATTCTTAGCAAAGGGCTATAATGATGATTGAAAAATATTGTACAAAGTCTAATTAAAAGAGAAAAAAAATGAGATTGAGAATAGTTAGAGATATCCATATATTTGTGCCGTTTATGAGTTACCAGGGAAGCCGCATGCGCAGAGGGTGTCAAAGCCAAAATTTTATCTTCAACGTAGTCCTTGATTTTATAATATGCTTTTTTAATAAGGACACGTTTGATGTAGTTTTTGAACTTTTTATCGGTCAGTTCTATAACTGCCTTAGGCAACTTGTTATAAAAGCGTATACTGTTTATAAGAAAAGACTTGCTAGTTTTCGTTAATCTGAATTTGGGTATTACAATTTCGTGCTTACTGCGTGTATTTAAATTATGGAAGTCACTTCTAGTTTTGAAAAGCCCTCGATTTTTGCGGACATACAAAATACATTCCAAAATATAAAGTGAAGGTAGAGTCAGTATATCGATCTCTTTAAATTTTTCTCTGAGGGACTCGCGAGGACCCATTTTATAGATCGCGCGGATTGCCCTCTTTTGTAAGATAAAAATTGAGTCAACGTCTGCTGCTGACCCCCACAGCAGAATGCCATAAGACATAATACTGTGGAAATAAGCATAGTATACTAGTCTAGCTGTGGCTACATCGGTTAACTGCCTTATCTTCCTTACTGCATAGGCAGCCGAACTTAACCTGCCCGAAAGAGTTCTAATATGCGCGCCCCACTGCAATTTTGAATCGATAGTAATCCCAAAGAATACAGTTTCCGTTATTATTTCATGATTTTTGCCGTCAAGATTTAGATTTAGGTCACGTTGAGGTACATTTGGTAAAGAGAACTTAAGACATTTTGTTTTTTTCGCATTCAGTAAAAGATTGTTAGCTGCGAACCATTCCGAGAGAACAATTAGACTTTCATTGACATGTAAGACATCCGTATCTTTCCTATCTATTTTAAAAATTAGTAAAGTATCATCAGCAAATAGAATTATATCCGATAATTTGGCCATCATAAAAGGGAGATCATTAATGTAAACAAGAAAAAGGAAAGGGCCGAGAATTGAACCTTGGGGCATGCCCATTTTGACTAGAGACCCGGAGGACGTCGCCCCATTAACATTTACTTTTTGCTGTCTGTTTGATAAATAGGAAAGCACAAGATCAGCAGCTTGTCCTCGAATTCCGTAGTGTTGTAATTTACAGATCAGTGTGTTGTGGTCGACGCAGTCGAACGCTTTTGGCAGATCACAGAAAATGCCAATCGCATCCTGGGACTTCTCCCAAGATTCCAAGATGTGGCTGATGAGTTTTACTCCCGCGTCCGTTGTCAACCTACCTTTCTTGAAACCAAACTGCTGACTATGCAGGATCCCATTTGAATTGAAATGAGACAACATCTGGTCCAGCATGATTTTTTCATAGATTTTACTCAATGCTGGTAGCACGGATATAGGTCTATAATTAGAGGGATCGCTCTTACAGCCTGATTTGAAAATTGGTACTAAGTCTACTACTCGTAAATATATTGGTCATTCTGTATAAAACCTTCTGAAAAGATCAAAGTAAAACTCTCTTTTATACTAAAATGTATCCGATAAAATATTTTGAATATCGACCGCATTCCGAATTTGAATTTTGAATTCTTGTACGTAATAGAAAATTTGGCGCGAAATTAGACACGAATCCGATATTTTTTCTCAAAATACTGTTAAGAAATCAATACTTATGAAATCATTTATGTACAGTTATTACTATAAGTTGTTATTGTATTTTATGCCTATAAACGGGTTTGTTCTAATTTTAAAATCAGTAATTTATTTAAATGAACCGAGTCAATCGAAATCATTTAAAATAATTGTTTGATACACTTAATCGATTAGGCTGAATGCATTTTTTTATCGATTATGAGACGGGTGCATGGACAGCATAAAAAAACACCACCAAAGAAATGTCATGATGCAAGGTTGCATCAAAATTTTAAGAAAAATTTTGTGCAAGGTTTTTTTATGAACTTAGGTACATAAGGACGCAAATAAAATAAGTATATCTTTATTTTGTCCTTTTGCATCATTTCAGCAAGCGAAAAGGTTGTTTATGAATATGTTTTGAGCAAATCTAAATTGTATACCGTTTGGAAAAATGTAGTAATTCGTATTTTGTACACATTTTGCAGTAGACTGATACGGTTTAACCGACCTCAACATGTAAATAAAGATATTTTTTACAAATTTACTGAGTAAAATAGCTGCGTAAACTTATTTTTCTGAATAAATTCGAATGTTGAAAGTTCATGTAAATTCCCGAATTTCATGACGCAATTTGCAAAAACCTGTCGACTCAGCTGGTATGTCATTTGTCAAAATCTTGTCGAGTAGAGTGGTTTTTATCTTTCTTTCCAAAAATACGAGTATCTATGGATGTCGTTTCAAGTTCCGTAGGCAGAGTTCCATGAACTAGAATTGATTTATTTATTACACTTGGCTGTGCAGGTGGAATACATAAATTGTATGTTTAAGTTTCTATTTTCGTAATGTAAAGCTTACAAGTTCGAGGTTTTTTATTTTTATAAAGCGGAGTTAAGACGCATCTGAGTATTAGCAGCGTTGAATATTTCCAAGTTAACTTCACTTCTTTCTTTAAGACTAATGATCAAGCTCAAATGCATAATCTGAATTAGATTACCTTTCGGAGAGATTCGACAGTTAAAGTAACTTATTTATTTATTTATTTTATTATTAATGTAGGTACACACAGAAAATACATACAGAAAACATATCATGACAAAAGAGTACAAAGATACTGCTTTTTCTTAAGAAATTTCTACCAGCAGACCCGCGAAAAGGAGAAGACAAGTAGTGTGTAAGAACAGGAAGAGAAGAAAAGTGAACGACTAATCTAAGATATAAAAATATACACATATAGTGTATGTAAGTGATATATACTTAAATAAATACATCACTCTAAAATACATAGATACTTACTTGATTCCAGGTGAATGTTTTTCATGGATAATATCTTGAAGCGTCCCTCTTTATCAGTGGCATACACGGTGACATGGTACACGTCATCGGCGGTGACGAATCCAAACTCACCCATAACAATCCCGTCCTTGTCTGTAAAGATAATCGGTTTCATAGAATTAGAGTATGTTTGACAAATTGTTGCCCGCGACTACGTCTGCGCAGCATTCGTACTTCGAATAGCCTATTTTTTACAAGGCGTAATAATATTGTAGGTGTATGGACCGCCTTTATTGGAAATTACAAGCAAAACACTTCCGCCCCCTTTCCCTCCTTTCCTTGCCTTTCCTTTTCCTTTAAGGACGATTTCTGGGATGAAAACCATCCTATGCCCTTCTCAGGATCTCAAATTATTTCCATACAAAATGTCATCTAAATCGGTTCAACAGTTTAAGCGTGAAAAAGTAACAGGCAGAGTTACTTTCGCATTTATTTACAAAAAAATATTATAAATGCGTTAGTTTGGATGGATGTATGTATCCCGGGAATATGTTCCCCAGCATAATTTTCGACTTTCACGCGGGCGAAGCCGTTGGCAGAAGCTCGTATTATATAAGTATATAAGTATGGATTGATAATGAGTTTATCGCCATTAAAGTCAATTAAAAGTAAGCATTGCCACGGTCTGGTAATTTGTAACACGACACTTAATCCTGGATTATAGCCCAAATTCCGAACAGCAAAAATCATGATGTGAAATATAGAATAGTTAAATAGTTAAATCAGAAACCTCCTAAAGCTCGGTAATAAGGAAAAGAGCATAGAGCATTCTAGTAATAATTCAAAATATCTGTTATGTTTAGTTCGACGGTATCGGTATTTGCTGGACCACAATATTACGCATGGCTAGTTTTCAAATCATTAACATAATTTTTGTTTATAATTAAATAGATGTTCACATTTATGAGAAAACGTGACGATTTTGGAGTGACGGTCACATCAAACAGTTTGGAGAAGTTATAAGATAATAAAATATATAAAATTATAATACCCTTTTTTCCTGTAAGCAGTTTACAATACTTTTTATAAATTTAAATCTTGTTTGTGACAACTACACATAAACTTATCTAAATTCAAGTTTCATTTAACTATCAGCTACTATAATGCGTATTTTAACAACTTTTATTTAACGGCTCGTGCTCTGAAGAATTTTGTCTTTTATGTTTTTTTTTTTTTTTATTTGTAATGGGTTTGCTCTTGACTCTAGTCTAGGTCATAGGTGACAGATACAGAGTCTACGATGGAGTGAGCTTACCCAGAAGAAGCCTGTTCACTCTAACTTTGAAGAGATTCGGATTAAATGCGTTCGGAAACACAGACTCAGGCAGTGAGTTCAATTCATTCGCTGTGCGCATTATGAAGGATGTTTCGAAGCGCTTGGTGCGAATTGGTGGAATGGCAACAAGGTAAGGATGATAACTTGCAGTGCGTCTAGATGTCCGATGGTAGAAGGGGGCTGGTGGGATGAGGTCGTGGAGTTCCTGAGCACACTCACCGAAGTACAGTCTGTAGAAGACCGACAAGCAGGCAACTTTGCGGCGATGAGCCAAGCTGTGAAGCTTGGCGTCCACCAGTTCAACGTTGCCAATGAGCCTCTTGGCTCTGCGTTCCACTGAGTCAAGCGCGGCAAGCTGATACTTAGCTGAACCATCCCAAAGGTGGCTGCAATACTCCATGCAGGATCGGACTTGTGCTTTGTATAGGGTTAAAAGCTGTCCAGGCGTAAAGTATCGCTTCACTTTATTTAGGATGCCCAGTTTTTTGGCTGCGATTTGGGCTTTGTTCTCAATGGAGGAGCCGAAGTTGAGACTGGATGTCAACTCCATGCCTAGGAGCTCGAGCCGATCAGTCACAGGAACAGACGCACCCCGAAAAGTAGGCGTTTGATCGAACAGACTCCTTTTAGCGGTAAAAAGACACGCCTGTGTTTTGGTGGCGTTAAAAAAGACCAGATTGTCATCACCCCACTGGGAGACAAGGCTTAAGGTCAAATCTGTCCGCTCAACCATAGCCTCCCTCAAGGAACGAACTTCATCCACGCTGGTTTTTGCGCTGGACAAGTATCTCTCTGAAACAGTACTGTCATCTGCGTACCCAACAATACCAGGCTGAAGTAGGTCATTGATGTGCAGCAGGAAAAGAGTTGCAGAGAGAACAGACCCCTGAGGAACTCCGGCATCAATAGCCATAAGGTCTGAGGAGCAGCCGTCAATGACTACTCGGATCGACCGTTCGCTAAGGAAGTCTGATGTCCAGCTACAAAAACCAGCGGGGATGCCATAAGCAGGAAGCTTACTGAGCAGACTCGCGTGCCAGACCCTGTCGAAGGCCTTCGAGATATCAAGCGATACAGCAAGTGCTTCGCCGTGTCTCTCGATGGCTTCGCCCCAGCAGTGCGTGACATACACAAGAAGATCGCCAGTTGACCGTCCCCGGCTAAAGCCATATTGACGGTCACTGAGGAGATTGTTGTCTTCAAGGTAGGTCAGCAACTTTCTGTTCAGTACCCTTTCCATAACTTTGGACAAAATGGAGGTATACCTCTTTAGTGTGCACAGCGATCTCCGGCATCGAAGAGTCACAATGAGGTACTACAGTAGGTGGTTGCTTGGAGCCAGCGTCCAGACGTGTATTGCTAGCAAAAAGAAATGCAAATAAATTTGCTTTGTCACTTGCAGAGTGAGCCAGCGACCCATCAGGTTTCAGCATCGGAGGTAAAGTGGGCCGACAGAAATTCGTTTCAACCGCTTTAGACAGGGACCAAAACTGTTTACTACCCGGAGGGTGCGATGCCAGTTTGGCCCCAATACGTCCAATATGGTCAAAACGTGCCCGACGCAGAACCCGCTTGCTGAACTTGGCGGCAGAATTAAAGGCTCTTTTCCTCGCGCGAACCCTACGCGCTCTAACTTTGCGGTCGCGGGCCCCGACCCAGGCTTGGTAAGCAGACTCTTTTCGGGCCTCAGCATGGGCGCATTCTACATTATACCAAGGTCGGGATTTGTGGCCGAGCGGAATGTCGGAGAATGGAATGAAATATTCCATTCCCTGCCGAACCACATCCGCAACCGCGTCTGCACAGCTCGAGGGGTCACCCGAGGAGAAGCACACATGCCGCCAAGGATAAGACGCAAAAAAGTGCCGTATCTCGTCCCAGTCTGCTGACTCGTATCGCCATACTCGCCTCGTGCCTCTAGGGCTCTCATCTGGAGGGGAGCAAGTCGAAACGGATTTCACCAGACAGTGGTCAGACGTTCCCAGCGGGGCTGAGACCGACACCGAATGACTGTCCGGATCAGTTGTCAGTAGAAGATCTAAGCAGTTGATACACCCAACTGCTTAGATCTTCTACTGACAACTGCCGGCCGTCAACATCCGGTACCCGCGTTGCCACATTCACCAGCTGGGTTAGATCTAGCGATAGAGAAAACTTACGCGCCTCTAACCCGGCTTGGTCAGTTTTCCGGTATGGGTACAACCATTCTTTATGATGGGCGTTAAAGTCCCCCAGAAAATTAAGCTTCGCTGTTGGGTACCGTTGCTGGGCTATGTCAGCCGACTCCACGAGGCAATTAAAAAGCGCTGTCGTCTCCTGGTCACCGGAGTGCGATCGGTATACGCCGATGTAAAGAGACTTCTCCACGCCAGTGTCCACAAGTAGCCATATGGCAGAAAAGCCCGATTTCTCAAAGCAACGGAGACGACGACAACAAATGTCATCGCGGACGTACACACAGACCCCAGCTTGCTTCTTGAATTTGTGTTCAAGAGAGTAACCCGGGTAGTTGAGGTACGCCACGTCCGACGGGGTTGTTATCTTCGTCTCCGTTAGAAAAAACAGGTGCGGCTTCTCGGTCTCGAGGTGGTGGTGGACCGGATCGAGATTAGAGTGCAACCCCCTGATGTTAGTGAGGTGCACTTTTAGTGGGAGGAAGTGCAGCCGTTGTTTCACCTTATTCTTCTTTTTTCTGGTCATTGTGTTAGAGTATGGTGGGGAAGAAGTCGAACTGTCGAGGCGCTGCTCAGTGAACCAAGTGGAAAACTGGAGCTAACCTAACCTATGGGGAACTCATTTGGAGACTGCGGGGACGCCCGAACCCCCCCGGATATGGCCACCGGGTCCTCCCATCCAGTCGCCAGCTGGCACGGTGGAGCATACCGGGATTTTTCACGAGTTGGCGGGGCAGCCTTTGGCACGAGGCTGGCGTGCTACTTGGGCCCCCTACTGACTGCGGTCGGCCAACGGCTGGCACCGTGCTTCGGATCCCGCTACCCTCCAAAATGAGTTACCCGGCCAGTTTTGCCCAGAGACCAAGACCGGTTCTGAACAGCGCAACTGACATCCTCCTTCTTTCTGAACAGCGCAAATGCCAAAGGCACTGGCAGTCCCACACACCGGCGGAACACAGCAAGCTGCTTGGCGCCGGACTCCGGTGGGATGGTGGTCGCGAGCCAGGCGGCCCCTTGCGGAGCCTACCACAAAATGAAATCTAACTGTTGTTAATTTCAGCAGATACTAATATTAACTGGGTTTAATGCATGTGTTTTTGGCAGGACAGACTTGCATGCTTTTTTCGGAGAGTTAGGTGTAGGTGCTAGGTTATACTGAAGGATTTTTGATTACGCATCTAGGCCAGGATTGGTCTAGTCACTAAATTTGCTTTTTTGTTTATTAAAATATTTTACAACTTTTTTAACTGAACACACTGGCAAAACTAGCAGAACAAGAAAACATGATAGACCTTTTGCCACTACCTTGTCTATTATGTAAAACATTACCTAAGAAATTCGTTTCGAAATATGGACATTTAAACACAAGATTACATAATAACAGTTACGAAATGACCTTTGTATGGAGTTTTGATATCATTATCACTACAACGTAATTATCTTTCTTTTTGGCGGCCAAGTACGAGTGAAACAATTTGAAATCTAAACAAAAAAAAGTACGTAACTGAATAGGCTACTGTTGGTAGACGCAATCTGCCGCTACGCCCGCGCTTTTCTGCCACCCCATCCGGCAGAATGATACTGAACCTGTTACCTCTCGAAAAAGCGCGCGTTGATTGTGTGTATGTAGTCAGTGGTTTTTAGTCTGAACGAAAAACTAAAATGTTTCTAATAAATTGTTGTTGGAACTTATTTGCATTTAATTAAATAAGCTCATCAGTGGGGTGACCATAAGCTCTTAGAGTGGTATCAATTTGAGATCGAGTATTTTTTTTATTTTTTTTATTTTTATTTTTTTGAAAAAACTTTGCCCACACTAGGAATGTCTTCCTGTATCGTGGGTGCGTTTACAAACATATAAGCTCACATACACAACACCCAGAACCGGAACAAATATTTGTAGGTCATACAAATATTTGTTTCGTGCGGGAATCGAACCCGCGACACGCAGCGCAGCAGTCAATCGCTCAACCACTGCGCCAACCGTGCGCCCAAGTGACAGATGTATACACGTCAGATACATCTGTCCCTTATTCGATCTCAAATTGATACCGCTCTAAGAGCTTATGGTCACCCCCCTGGTAGTGGAAAAAGAATCTTTCGTGTCTCGCATAAAAAGGCTTTATTTTAACACTCGCATGTAGCTTTCGACGTTCGCCTTGGCTACATCGCTCGTGTTAAAATCTCGTCTTTTTATGCTCGACACGAAATGTACTAGTTTTGGGCAGTCGTGTAAAATAATGTTCAGTGATGAGTGTGGAATTAATTTAAATTGAATGGACGTGTGTAAACATGAACAAGTACACCTTAATCTGTTCATGTACTTAAGGTTCACTTTCTTGTTTGAATGGAACGGTGTTTTAGAATAATAAATATCTATACTCAATGATGATTTATTGGTCACTAGTTACATTTTACAATACCTAATCAATACATCACGTAACAACCCTAAGTGGACGGATGGAAGGGACTATATCGCCTTGCAGACCTCCCCTAACTGGCTAGTTCCTGGAGACTGCTAGGCTATCGAAGCAGGAACCAGTCATACTAAGGATCAGAGCTGGCTGCGTGACTACCGAGCTCAGAACACAGAATAAAGGGTCTTGACAGACAGACGGACAACAAAGTGATCCCTGAGGTACGGAACCCTAAAAATAATTTAAAAATATCATCAATGTCCAGTTTTCGCATTATGCCATTGTTACTCACAAAAATTGTACAAAATGCGATCACATTTTTGTTTTAAAAGGTGTTTAAAAGGTGTGTAAGTGTTTAAAAGGTGTTTTAAAAGGTATGTAAGTAAGGAAAAATGTCTAATAAGAAGTTTTTGAAATTGAACATTATTTAAAGAAAAATCGTCATTTTTACTAAGTTCCCGCAAATTTTGCCAGTGTGTGTAGTTTTGTTGCGGAAATCTAAGGACAGTTCGAACTAATGCAGTTTCTAAATCGTTGTACTTCTAACGATCTCAAATCGTTCGAAAAAACTAAATGTAACGAATAGTGCCACTAATTCGGACTCCATAGCAATAAGATAAAAGGCGTTAAGTGCGGAACATAAGTACTATATCGGCGTGAATAACTCACTCGCGGTGCTACCAAAATGCTATAGAGCATCATGACGTTTGCGTGCCAAATCAGAAATATCATACTAAAAAGATTTTGAGCATTGTTGGTATTTTTAACCGACTTCAAAAGGAGGAGTTTCTCAATTCAACTGTATTTTTTATGTGTGTTACCTCAAAACTTTTTACTAGGTGAACTGATTTTGATAATTATTTTTTAATATGAAATCTACTGGTTTTCATGTTTTTCATAATTATGGTCCTATTTTAATTTGATCAAGATCTGCCCACAAATTTTGAGTTATCCTCAATAACTTCGGCTACTTTGATGATGTTCGCCATTATTTACCACAACTACAAAGATTCGGAAGTCTGTCAAAAACAAAGACACAAAAACAAGAACACCGACTTACGAAATTGAAATTATTTTTCACTTTGTAGTGTTTTTATTTGGCAGTCAGTGGTTTTTTTTTGTAGAAATATTTTTGTTAAACTTCCAAATAAAAACAATACAAAGTGAAAAATTACTTTCTTTTCCGAAGACGGTTTAAAAAAATAACATTAAATATATTAAAAAAAACATTTTTGCAAAAACATACTACCGACTTTCAAATAAAAAACTACTAAGTGAAAAATAGGTAACTTTATTTTTGGAAGTCGGAATCTTTCGTTGCTACCAATTTTTTTGCTATATAGACACCGACTTGCAAAAATAAAGTTATTTTTCACTTTGTTGTTTTTTATTTGGAAGTCGGTAGTATATTTTTTTCTAAAAAGTTTTTTTTATTTTACCCTTTTTAGCGTATAACGCCAGAATAGATTACCCGAACAACATGAAACTTGTACATAATCGGTGAAATGAGAGATCTGCGTATCCCTTTCGAGCGTACTGGCATGATGTTATGTTATGAAATGGTATAAACAATAAACAGACGTGCGATTGCAGCAATCCCGAGAGATTTGCCGTTATTTATTGAAGAGTTCTGTTGTATATCTCCAAAGTTCTTAATCAAATCTTCACCAAATTAAAATGGGAACAATTTAGAAATATGCTCTTTCAAACAAAAAAAGAATTTTCAAAATCGGTCCACAATTGACGGTGATATCGGTGAACATATACAAAAAAAAAAAACATACATGAAGTCGAACATAGAACCTCCTCCTTTTTGGTAAGTCGGTTAAAACGAAGAAACAAAACAAGAAACACCGACTTCTGAAATCGAAGTTATTTTTCACTTTGTTTTTTTTTGGAAGTTGGTTGTATTTTGTTGTTAAAATGTTTTTTTTTTTTTTTTTTTTTAATTTTCTTTGTTTGTTTAAAAAAAGAAAACGTTGCCCACATTAGGAATTTCTTCCTGTATCGTGGGTGCGTTTACAAAAAACTCACATACACAACATCCAGAGCCGGAACAACTATCTGTAGGTCATACAAATATTTGTTCCGTTTACGCAGCGCAGCAGTCAATCGCTCAACCACTGCGCCAACCGTGCGCCCAAATAAACGCAATTTTGATACTGACTTTCGAAATTGAAACTTGTTAAAAAATATGTTTTTAGTGTTACAATTTTACGATAGTTCCGTTTTAAATCATAGGTACGCATCATATTGCGATGCCAGCGTTCTACCAAACCGTTCCAATGGGGGGTGGTACGCTGTTGTTCGTACGTGCTGGATTCCCATGGGATGCATCAGCTTAATAAATAGTTCGGATTCGAACTGTCTACCTTGGTCTGTTGTTATGGTCGCGGGGCATCCGAATCTTGCAATCCATGTTTCGTACAATGTATTTGCGACTTTTTCTGCCGTCATGTCCTCGATTGGCTGGGCTTCTGGCCACTTCGTTGCTCTGTCGATCATCGTTAGTATATAACGGCAGTTATTTGACGTTGGTAAGGGACCGACTAAGTCGATGTGCAGATGACTTAAGCGGTCTACTGGCGTGAAACTGGATACTGGTGCCTTGGTGTGACGATGAACCTTCACTCGCTGGCATTGGTCGCAAGCTCTTGCCCAGTGTGTGACTTCTTTTTTCATAGTGAACCAGAAATAACGTGAGGTAATTAATCTTCTGGTCGCTCTTACGCCGGGGTGATTAAGGTCGTGAATCGCTTGATAAGCTTGCTTTCTGTATTGTGGCGGTAAGTACGGGCGTGGGCCTTTTGTTGACATCTCGCATATGACTTGGGTAGCGGAACCGGGCAGTGCTATTCGTTTGAAAATGTAACGGTCGCTTTTCATGAGTTGTTTGAGTGCTTCGTCTTGTTTTTGTGACTTTGCTAACTCGTCGTAATTTATTGATGTTGGACATGAGATTGTGTCCACCCGAGATATGGCGTCGGCGACACAGTTATCCTTGCCTGATACGTGCTTGATATCTGTGACGAACTGGCTGATATATTCTAAATATCTTGTGCGCCTCGATGTTTCGTCTTTGTAGTTCGCTCGCAGTGCGGTGGTAAGAGGTTTGTGGTCCGTCAATATGGTGACGTCAATATGGTGACGTCACGGCCTTCTATTGTCCGGCGAAAGTGACGTACTGCCATGTATATAGCCGTTAGCTCTCTGTCATACGTGCTGTATTTCCTTTGAGTGTCGTTGAATTTTTTTGAAAAAAATCCAAGCGGTCTCCAACGGCCTTGAATTTTTTGTTGAAGTACCGCCCCCGCGCAAGTATCGGATGCGTCGGTCATAAGCACGAACGATAATGTTGATGATGGGTATGACAACAATACGGCGCTGGTGATGTCTTCCTTGCATTTTTCAAACGCCTTAATCGCTGTCTCGCTCCATATAATTTTCGTCTTGTCGTTTTTTTCGAATCTTTTAGGTAAGCGTTGAGTTCTTTCTGATATTCGGCGGCGTGTGGGGTATTCTCACGATAAAAATTTATCATTCCTAGGAATCGACGTAATTGTTGGATTGTTTCTGGGCGAGGGTATGACTTAATGGCTTCGATCTTCTCGTCAGTTGGCTTAATTCCTTCGGTGTTTATAGTGTAGCCGAGAAAGTTGAGTGTTTGTTGGCCAAATGTACACTTAGCTACATTTAGTTGTAACCCATGGTCGTTAAGCCTTCTGAATACATCTTCTAGTTCCTTTCTGTGCTGTTCTTTGGTCTCAGAAGCCAATAAAATGTCGTCGACAAATGGGAAAACAGGAAGTCCCCGTAGAACGTTGTCGATGTGTCGTTGGAACGTTTGCCCAGCGTTGCGCAAACCGAAACACATCCTCGGGAATTCGAATAACCCGAATGGTGTGATAACGGCTGTCTTCTGTATGTCTTCTTCGCGAGTCCTCACTTGATAATAGGCCTTTTTCATGTCTATTATGGAAAAGTATTTTTTT
Organism: Orthosia incerta; assembly: GCA_948252205.1. Taxonomy (NCBI): domain Eukaryota; kingdom Metazoa; phylum Arthropoda; class Insecta; order Lepidoptera; family Noctuidae; genus Orthosia; species Orthosia incerta. The sequence continues at coordinate 16,815,500 of OX411746.1, read as the reverse complement.
CCTAGCAAGTTGTAGGTAAAATCGTGCAATCTTGGAATGGGGTACCGGTCTGGCACGGTTACCGCATTGAGACGACGATAATCTCCACAGACTCTGTATTTGCCGTCCTTCTTGAGGACAAGGTGTATTGGACTGGCCCAAGGACTCTTCGACGGTCGACAAATGCCTTGTTCGATCATGGCGTCAAATTCTGCCTTGGCTGCCTTGTACTTGTGCGGTGGCAGCGGTCGTGATTTCGCATATAATGGCGGGCCGGTAGTCTGTATGTGGTGTTCCACTTCGCTGTTACAGAGCTTCTAGTTCAGTCGGGTGATGTCTGGGTACTTTGCGAGTAGATCGTGGTATGGCTGCTGGTCGTCTACGGTGTTGATGCTGGAGTCTGAATTAGGCGTTACGTAGCCGACAACAGACAGGCCTGTTTTTTTGTCGATTAACCTTCGTCCGTGTATGTCTACCGTCAGTTGGTTTTAATGTAAAAAATCGGCTCCCAATATTGGTCTAGTCACTTCTGCGACGACGAAATTGCACATATACGGTCGACATAATCCGATGTGCAACGTCATAGTGCGTTCGCCATAGGAGGGTATTCGTGAACCGTTGTCGGCGTAAAGATATTCGCTCGGCGTCATTTTTTCTTTGCGTACCCTCTTGATAGGTAATACAGAGACGTTCGCGCCGGTGTCGATGAGGAAATGCAGACCGGTACCCAACTCTTTTATGAACAGACGGTGTTGGGTTATATCGTTGACTTCGGCTCCCGTCGTAGCCAAAGTCGGAACTAGTTTTCCTGGCCCGTACTCATCTTGCTCACAAAGTTACAGGGCTTTTGACAGCGAAACGCTTCCTTGCAGACTTGCGATGGAAATAGCATATCGATGAGTCACGATTCGTGGACTTGGACCGAGATCTTGATCGGTATCTGCCTCGCTGTGGTCCACGGTAGTGGTTGCGCGATCTGTCCATTTTCAACGCAGCGACCTCCCTCGTAAGCGCCTCGATCATGTTCAAAATTCGATCGTTAGACGATGGCGTCGACGATTGTGACGCGGTGCTAGCGTGACTGCAGGAACACACGGAATTTAACTCTTTTGTTTGCTCGCTCATCTTATCTGCCATCGCCGCTAGCGAGTCTAATTTTGATGCTCCGCTGACCGCCAATACTGCTCTCGTCGATGAGGGTAGGTGGCTCATCCACAACATCCTGAGGGTGTCATCGGGCATCTTGTCACGGGCCAAATCACGCATACGCCGCAGCAGCTGAGAAGGACGCTGGTCGCCTAGTTCAACCTCGTTGAGCAGTTTTTGTAGCTGCTTATTCTCTGACTCCTCGTAGACAGATAACAATCGGGTCTTTAGCGCTTCAAATCTACCCGTCCTGGCAGACGATAATATGATGTCGCTAATTTGTTCGACGTCTACCTTGTCGAGTTGTGCCACAGCGAGTCCAAATTTTGCTTCTTCGCCGAGTTTTTGGTTCGCCACCATGGTTTCGAATTGCGCGAACCATAATCTGGGTTTGTCGCGCCAGAATGGAGGTATCCGAGACTTGACGGAGATCATCTCGACATCTTCTTCAGACAGCGTCGTTCGCGGCACTTGACTTTCGTTCTCCATAATTATTTTTGGTAAATCACGTCGGGGTCACCAATTTAGAGGTAGCTGATCGTGTGAGGTTTCTTGTGAAAATGAAAGGCGAATAAGAACAGGAATCAAATTGACCTTTTATTTCCAAAATCATCGCTTATGTATAACAGTAGGGTAGCATACGAAAGTGGTGGTACTGCGGAGCAATACGACCAATGGTTGCGATCTAGTTTGGGGTGCCGGCAGAGGATGACGTAGCAAACGTGCGCGGTGCGACACGTAAATACAGTCGGCTCGGCTTCCAACCTTCAGTGCCCGATGCCGATGGTCATCGACGCAGGGATGTTGTCGCATTCGTTCGGCGCGGCGGCGCGGGCGCGCTGAGTCAAGTGACTCAGTACGCTGCGCGCTGTGCCAGCGGCCGGACTTGTGATGTGCTCGTATGACTGTTATAATGTGTAGGTCACTACACTATAAAAAAAAATGCAAGAATATGTCAAATTGACAGATAGACTAAAAGTACTTTTAGTTACCTTTATATTCATGCCTGTGCTGGCCGGCGATCTTGAACCCGAACTCATAGGGTCTGTTCTCGTCGGTGTACTTGTCGGTACACTTGACTTGTAGCATGAAGCATAGCAATATGCTCGTTGTTAGCCGCAGTCTTCTTGGCTGATGCATCTGAAGTAGAGATAAAGGTATCGTTTTTAGGGTTCCAAAGTCAATAAGGAATCCTTATAGTTTCGCTATGTCCGTCCGCAGCTTAGCTCAGAGACTCTTAGTAATAGAAAGCAATAATTTGGCATGGATATACATATTAATAATTCCGACAGTGGTAAAATAAAACCAAGAAAAAAAATCGGTTACCTCCTATAGACGTAAAGTGGGGATGTTTTTTTTTCTTGTCTATCCCATGGTGTGGGGTATCGTTGGATAGGCCTTTAAATATTACGGGCCTGTTAAAACCTTTTTTTTGATTCAGAGATCCGATTGCGTAAAATTAAGCTTTAAATTGCAATTTCTTGTAAGAGTTAAATGGGCTCTCTCCCCCTCCTCTGCCAGCGAAATGGTACTTTTGGCTATATGAAAATATTCACGGCAGTAGTATATATAACGAAATTAAAAGGAAAACTGGGCGTGATATCTATCTGATGGCGTCCTCCTCTGTAGACTCTGCGGCCGGGGGCAAAGCCATCGGCGGCGGGTTATGCTCCACTCTTGCCGGGCAGAGGGCTGCGACTACCTCCTCCAGCAGCTCGGGTTGGAGACTCTCCGTAAGTCGTCCTCCGTGAGGCGCAGTGGCTCGAAGTTTCCCTCGAACCGCTAGATACGGGCGCCCCCAATGATCCCCGTCTAGAGTCTCCAACATCTCCTCCCTGGCTCGCTTCTTCACATCGCCTATGGTCAGCCGCAGAGTCTCGGACACGGCTCGCGACAGCAGGGCTTGCGAACGATACGTCACTATTAAACCGCCCCGCTGTTGCACGCACGTGTGGACCGAGCCCCGGTTTAGTACGACCAGGCCAGTGGTGACTGCCCACTCTTCCAGCACCTCACCCCTAGCATCGGTTACCGGAGATCCCCACGCCGAAGACTTCGCGTTGAGATCCCCTAGTAACAGCACAGGGCGAGGGTGGAGTCGGCCTACGATGGCGCCCAACTCGACAAGGAAATCCTCGAAGACGGCGAGACTCTTGTTGGGCGAAAAATACGCACCAACTATGCCAACGCCGTCCGCGAGGGCGGCCACCCAGCCGTGACCTCGGGACGGGCTGACTAGACCCCCGCTAATGATGGCCACCAAACCGTCGAGGTCTCCAACCCAGTTATCCTTGGGTGGGACGAAATACGGCTCGGTGACCGCAGCCACGTGAATCGACCACTCTGCCATGCTCTGGAGCAAGAGATCCTGAGCTCTGGCAAAGTGGTTGATATTGCCCTGGATGAAATGGTAGAGCGCCATTATGCACAATCCATTCCCTCTACTCAATTCCTAGGCCGAGAGTCGGCCGAAGAACAGCCAGACTGACGAGGGGGTAAAGAGCCCCCGACAACCTTAGTCCTCCTTCTCTTCTGCTGCGCGGGTGCGCCACAGGCCTTTCCGCCCGCTCTGTGCACAGCTGGACTCCCTGCAGCTGTACAAAGGCTGCAGTTTGGCGCCGCGGAGCAATGTGCCGCCTTGTGGCCGGGCTGACCGCAGCGATAGCACTGCTCGCTGCGGTCTGTTTCGGCGGTGCATCGTGCCCGGACATGCCCAATACGATAATAGCACCACAATGCCCTGGGTTGCAGCAGCTTCACCCGTGCTGAAACCGACCCCACCAATAGTCGCCCACCGTTAGCGTCCTTGTTCGCCGCCGCCACCGTGCACCGCACCCAAATCATGCCGAGCCCGGTAGCATCGGCGCGAATCTCGCCCGTCCGCACGTCCTCGGATGGACATTCGCCGGCTCGGGCGATGGCCGCTGCGACCTCAACTGGGGTCGTCGAGTCGTCCAGACTGTTGACACATAGCTCAGCCGTCTTCATCGGCCTGGACACTCGGACGTCGTCCGGGTTGAGGACCTCCCACAGCTTGGCGGCCAAAATGTCCACCTTTTCGGCGCACCCAACACCTCTAGCAGCCGCGCCCCCGTTATCGCCGGCCTCATTTTGAAGCCGGACGGTGTACCTAGGTCGGGGAACGCGACTTTGGCCCTCACTTCTGTCAGGACCGCCTTGTAGGAGACGCCCCTTTCGGTGGTTTCGAGCTGCAGCGTGATTACTACAGCCGCGGAGCGTGGGGCTCTGACCCTAGGTCCCGCGGCCTTATTTGGTGCCTGTTTCGTTTTTCCGGTGGTTTTCTTCTTTCGACGGCGGCCCCTCTTGACCGTCGTCCAGGTCTCCGTGGAGGGGGCAGGCGGTGAAGCCGAGGTCGCAGCCACCGACTGGAAGGTGAGCGCGGACTTGCCAGCCTCCGCGGGCTTGCTAGCCTCCTGCCCGGCTCTTCTTGGCTCAACCGATGCAGCCGCCGGGCCCGGTTTTGCGGGCGCCTCCTTTCTCCGCTTATCCCCGGCGAGTGGTGGGCGGAGGGTTTTGGCCGGCAGTCTCGCCTTTATGGTCTCCAACCGGGCACCCACCATTTGACCTCACTGCAACATGCAGATGCGCGCAATCTTCTCAATATCTGCATCTGCAAGTGCTGGGCCCGATGATGGGGCCGGAGATGGAGCCGACAATGGGGCCGGAGATGAAGCCGACGATGGCACCAGCGGTGGGCTCGTGACAACAGTGGCTGCCTTCTGGGCGGCAGACTGCCGCTTGAGGTCCTCCAACTCAGATCGAAGGCGGCTGTTCTCCTCCCACAACTTCGCCGTCTCCTCCGTAGTTGTGCGGCTACTGAGGACCTCAACCGCCTCCTTGATGCAGTCCACGCGTCCTTCAAGGCACACGTGAACGTGTCCTTCAGGTTGCCTGATTTGGTCCGCTCTCGGGCCTGTCGGGCCAACTCACTGACCTCTTCTACCGCTAAATCCCGTTGCTGAGCCCACTTAACGGCATTCACCTCCGCCTTGTTTGCCTCTAGCAGGGACTTGGTGGAGCCACCACTCTGGTCCGAACTCATGTGCCCAGGGTCACTGTGTACGCACTCAGGGGCAGGCGCAGGGGCAGGCGTGTCGGGTCGAGGCACGAAGCGACCCCGGACGTCGAGTTCCGTGCATCCTAGCGGTGGTAACACCCGCCACCGCGCGATGACTACCTGTGGTTTTTCCACTGGTTCAATTTCTGGTGATGATTCATGCGTAGATTGCATTTCCTCATCATCAGAATCGTCTGGTTATAATGTTAATTTATTTATTTTTGAGTTCAAGTAACTCCGGTGACGTATCAGTCACTCGAGAAATTCTCAGTAAGTAGTACTGAGAACGAGCTAATATACGTCTAATTGTAACAGTATCTCCTGGAGTTAACTCTTTATTTAAGCGAAACAGCTCAGCAACAGGTTCCGAACACAGCTGTACCTCATCCGTCACTGCTGGTGCAGGATAATCCTCCTGTTTGATGCTGCCTCTTCGATACAAACTACACAGGGAACGATACTGCTTGCGAATCACGTCTCTGGTTGCTTTAACATCTGTTGAAATATTAAAGTGTTTTTGTTCATGTATAATTTCTTCTTTACGAAGATAGTCAATCCAAATTGCTTTACGCATGTTGAACAAAACAATATTTTTCTATATTTTTAAATCTAATTAACAGTTACAATGACTTTGTTATATTAGAGTGATTTATATTATGTTTAACAAAACATTTACTAGTGAAAAGGTTTATAGTCTTTAAATAAAACATGTGACTATAACCGCACTTTTACATTTTATATAATGTTAATGTTTTGTTATTTTAAGTTTTCAATTAAGCAATTTTGAAGTTAACCTATAGTTTGGTTAAGTTCTTAAGTATTTAAGTTATTCTAGACACAAAATAAGTAGTTACGTACTTCAATCAAACTTCATGCGACACATTGGGCGTACAAATTGTAAGGTAGAATTTTCTCCTTTTCAGCATGAGACAATTGCAGGGATGGTTTAGCATGAAGTTGACGGAAGTAAAAGTCATACAGTTTGGTCAACTAATTTAATTTTCTAAACATAAATATAAAAGATAAAAAACATAAAAGATATTTTATTTTGCAAATATGGGTACAGTACAATGGTGATATAGGGAATAGGTCCAGCCATATTTTACCAATAGGCATGCAAAAATTACAAAATTATAAACTAATCTACTAAACTTGAACAGACAAAACAAAGAAAAACAAAAACCAAGCACGATTCTTATTTTTTTAACATTATTAACAGCAAGTTTCAATTTTTTTTTCACTTGGGAATTCTGTTACGCTATAATATGCTTTGACTGTCAGAAAGCTTCGAAGCTTTTTTTTAAATAACGATAGCGGCGATTCTTCCCAACTTTTCGGTATTTTATCATATATGACCGGAGCCATGCAGTAAACACTTTTGCGCATTAGTGCTGTCTTAGCGGACTGGTGACACAGTAGGGTATTGTCGCTTCTATTACGTGAAACTACATCGGCAAGACGTTTAAAACGACTTGGGTTCAACTTAACAAACACAGCTACTTCTAGTATGTACAAACATGGTAGTGTCAGTATTTTATACTGTTTAAAGTATGGCATGCAACTATCGGTAGTTTTAAGCTTAAACATCGAACGTATGCATCCTTTTTGAGCCTTAAAAGCTGTTTCTTTTTCGGTCGAGTTACCCCAAAATATTATTCCATATCGTAGGTGGGATTCTGCTATACCATAGTAGGCAGTAAGGAGTGCATCCGTGTGTATTATTGAAGATAATGTATGTGCATATGCGGATTTACTTATTTTCTTACATAAAACATTAATGTGTGATTTCCAGTTTAGTTGTTTATCTATTTCGAGACCAAGGAATTTTGTAAATTCAACTTCTTCTACAACATCATTATTGTAGTGTACATTAAAGGTCATGCTAGGTATCCGTTGGCTGAAATGTATAACTTTTGTTTTACTCAAGTTTATTTTTAAATTATTTTCATCTAACCAGTTTACTATTAATTTTAAAGATTTATTGATGTCATTTTCATAGGTCTCTACACTTTCGCATCATCCGCAAACAGTGTGACTGGTTGCTCAATGCATTCAGGTAAGTCGTTAATGTACAATATCAATATAAAAGGACCCAGTACACTCCCCTGTGGTACTCCAAACTTGACGATCTGAAGATCGCACTACCTCTTCCTTTTTATTTGCTGTATTAATTTGGTTAATTTCAGTTATTTGTATTCTATTTTTTAAGTAAGATTAAATTAAATTAAGAACATTGCCTCTAATACCATAGGCTTCTAGTTTTGTTAACAGAGTAGTATGATGCACGTAATCAAATGCCTGGGTCATATCGCAAAATATGCCACAGACAGGTCTACGATTATCGACATTGTTAATAACATTGTATATGAAGTCAAATATAGCCATATTAATTGTCCTATGTAGTCTAAAAACCCTTTCTGTTCCTCACTCAAAATTTTATATTTTTCAATAAATGAATACAATTCCTTATATATATATTTCTCAAATATTTTTGAAATTACGGGAATAAGTGAGATGGGCCGATAAGATTCCATTAGTTCTCTATTTTCCTTCTTAAACAGTGGCTTTATAATTGATGTTTTTAAGGCATCTGGATAGACACCAGCGCTAATACTTAGGTGAATTAGATAACTTAAATGACCGCATATTTCCATTGATACGTGTTTTAATATTTTAGTAGCAATACCATCGTATCCTACGCTGCTAGTATTATTTAATGACATTATTATTTTGTGTGTATCTAATGGAAGACTAGGTGCCATGAACATAAGATTTACTATTGGTGTTTATTTTAAAAGATTTAGATTTGTTGGTGACATCTGGATTCGGCTGAATTTTATCGATAAAATAGTTATTAAATGCCTCAGCGATGCACTTGGGATTTGATAGTTTTTTTTTTTTTTAATTTTATTGATACTATGTTTAGGGAAATTATACTTTGCGCAATTAATAATTTTCCAAGTAGTTTTAGACTTATTTTTAGATAATTTTATTTTGTGGTCATTTTGTGCATTTTGTGTCAAACGAATAATTTTTTTATGTAACTTTGAATAGTTTGAAAATCTGGTTTTATTATTTCTGTTAGGATTTAACCTTAACTGCCACAAGAGATTTCTTTTTTTTCGACTACATAATTTGATTCCTCTAGACAACCACTTTGGTTTCTTCATTATATCTACTTTAATTAATTTAATTGGAAAACATAAATCGTAAATAACTTTGAATGTATCGAGAAATGTAGTATACGCTACATTTGGATCATCCGTGTCATACATCTCCGAAAAAGAAAGGCTTATGTAATTTTTGAATTTCGCTATGTTTTCTATATTATAATCTCTTCTAGCCGCATACCAATAGTTTATAGCATATATTGTTTGCACTGGACAATGAAGCAGCTGTGCTGTATGATCGGACAACGCAAACTCTAAGACATCAGTTTTAGATGATTTACTAAAATTATGCGCAAAATTGTCTAAACATGTCAAGCTGGCCATGCGAGTTGGTTGTCTTAATGCTAGTTTCAAGTTATAACTCATCAACAGACATTCAAATGCATGTGTGTGACTGTTTTGTTTAAGCACATCTATATTAAAATCACCAGCGATAACAATGTTCTTATAGCGTGAAAGAGATATTTCTTTCAAAAGAGTTTCAAGTTTATCCAGACAGTAGTTAAGATTATTCACGTTTGGTACCCTATATATACAGACGACAATTGTTTTATAATCGGTAAGCTCAACAGCACAACATTCAAATATGCCTGGAGATGATAAATGCGATATTCTAGGCAATTCCTTCCATTGAAGACCGTTTCTCACAAGGATGCATGCTCCTCCCCTCTTTTGCTCCTTTCTACAGTAATAAGAAGCCAGACAATAATTCGGTATAAACAATTGATTCTGATACCCCTCCTTGATGAAATGCTCCGTAATGCATAAAACATCTACATTTATCTTTTTTTCACTTAGCTCATCTAAACATACAGTAAGTGCGTTTGATTTTGTTATTAGGCCGGCAATATTTTGATGTAAAATTTTTATATATTTATTGGAGAAAAAACAATTCATTCTCGTTAGTGTTCGAGAGAGAAAGAGGGGATGACTCACGCTCCTTTTCTGTGTCAAGAGAGTGGTTTATATTGTATTCCTTATTATAATGCACAAATTCATTAATCATTAGTTTTAGATTTACAAATATATTTACCATACCGTGATTATTAACAAATCCACTGCTCTTCCAAAACATTTTGTAATCATATGACAAATAAAAGTTAGAGTCGAATAAATAAGCGTAATTGTGAGTACCTGCATCTAGATACATCAGGCTGTTAAACGTTTCTATTCTTCCGTTAAATATCGTGGAATAGTCGTTCAATTTAAATGTAGGTGCGCATATTACAACATTTGTGTGTTCAATTTTTGAAAGCGTTTCCCGTACGGTAAGTCGACGTAGTTTGTAGTTCGTCGAAAGTCCTCTTCACCGATGAATATCACACAGAAGTCGTTCACTGTGTAGTTTTTGAATTTTTGTTCAATGTTATAAACAAGCTTCTTCATTCCACAATTCGGTTTCAAATAATGGCAAATTTGATAATTTGGAAACGTGTCTTCGGCGATTGCTAGTATCTTGTTCTTATTATTACTACTTATGATACATAGTTTGTGTTTTTTAGTGTAGTTCTTTTGTTGTTTAATAGTATGATGACATAATTCCTTGTTATTCGTGCGAGTATCCTTCTTATTTTTTGAGGTTTCCATACTAATAGAGACTGGTTGGTTTTTGGGTTCGTATTCCGAGACGTTACCAGCAACGTCATCTGTCGTAGAAGGGTGAAAATTTTTGCAACTTGTATCGACAACATAATCGGACGACACACCACAGTCTTTTGAAATTGTCGTCTTAGTTTGGTTTAATATATTTTTCTGATCGGTAGTCTCATGTGTTCCGAGATCGTTAGTTATTGAGTTTTGGTTTGGGTTACTCTGGAAACTATAAGTTAAACAACGTGAGAACACCAATTTCTTGTATAAGTTGAGACACCTGTTTCTTCAATTGAATATTTTCCATAATAATATTTTCAAGCTCAAGTTGTGTACTATTTAAATTAGATTTAAGATCGCTTAGTTCTGACTTTAAGTCCTCGATGACGTTCGTTTTATTTGTGGATAAGTCTAAGCTCCTGCCCAATCGGTCTTCGGAAAACGTAGTATTAAAATAATCGCTCTCATTCAAATTCAAGCTTTCAAATGATTTTGCTTTCTTTTGCCAGCGACGTCTTAAAGTAACATTACTTGCACTATCCATGTTTGCGAGGAGCAACCTTCCTTCTACTTAGCGGTGATTGTTGTATTTTATTATTCTTCCTAATAAATCTTGTTTAAATTATTTTGTCATTAATATTTATTGTAAGCAACAAATCTCAAATACCACAAAAACTCAAATGTCGAACGCTGGGTTCAAACTCGAGGCACCTATATTAAAAGGGCGTCGTCGATACCATTCAGCCAAATGGTTGTTACAATGTGAGTTGAAATAGGCGTTGTGAATGAACAATGTTTCTTGGATAAAAACAATGTTCGTTATGTACGTTTTTGAATTTTCTTTTTTATTTTGCCACTACCGTCACCGATTTTTTTTATGAACACAATTAAAACACTGTTTTGATAATTATTCATTGTTCCACTTATGTTGAACAGTTGATGTTATTTGTTGCACTGCACTAGTTGTTCAATTGTTTAAAGTCAAACATAGATAGTTTAAAAAAAATGTTAACAAACTGTCCTTGCACTATATATTGAAAATAGTAATTTGAGCACTAAACTTGCAAATAACGCTAAGATAACACTAGTACTTCGTTATAATGCTATTTTATTTCTACTTTATTATTTATTTTTGGTTTAGCTTTGTTTTAACTATTTTTTGTAATAAAAATATACAATCCGTCATCACAGTTTCTTGATGTTCATAAAGTACACAAAACTTACTTTTAAATGGGATAAATTTTACCCTTAGTTCTCAATATTGGAGATATGATACCTCAAACAATATCGTTAGCCTGTGTAGCTGCCACCCAGCATCTTGCCATCCAAAATATCATATGTATTTGGAACTTGTTGCTGAAGATTGATGCTGTTGCTCTTATAACCAGTTGACCATTATGTTATGTATGTATAGTATTAGATAAATTATCCTAAGGTGCCCCTGCCAAGGAGAAGAATGCATAATGAGCCTCAAATACGCACATGTTTCACAAACATGGAAATTTTAACAAATTCAACTAATACTCACAGCGCCTACTGAACCATTGATTCATAAGGAATCCTTCATCTTGACGCTAGCCAACCTCTTTCCTCGTATAATCAAGCGGTTTTGTTCAACTTTTCTTGGTTATGAATTTTTAGGTGCCACTTGTTATGATGCTTGGACAGGATTTTATATGAATAAGGCGACTGAACTTTTGTATTAGAATATGTGTATTCAGTATGATGGGCGGGCAATGACAACGAGTGGAAGGAAGCGGAAACCATATATACATAAGTTATAGTTTAGTTCGGATACGTAACACCACTGACCTAACGTGCACTCATGTAAAAGAATTGTCACTCTTCCCAACCTTGAGCGTTTATAAACCAATAGACGCATTATATCTATGGTCTTCTTTATGTAACCAATTCTAAAAAAAATTAATCATTTATTGTTTATGTGTTGGATTTGTGTGTTTGTTGAATTATATTAATACACACAAATCTAATATATTTTATAATGAACATTTATCAATACCATCCAGATACCAACGCCATCTAGTACCAAAATAACAACGCAATCAACTAGTGACACAAATAGACGATCCTATGTTTGGCACCAGATGTCGCTAATAGATGTAATGACATTAATAATTGTTACATACCGACAGAGTGACAGTAAAGATAATAATATCTTAATCCTAAAGATACAAGGTTCTTGTAGCTAAATTTATGCTAAGATGACAATTGTAGCGTGACGACAATGTTCTACATTAGAATTACTTACTCACTAGATTTGGAAGAAGCTGTACTGCTGACAAAGCTAATTGTAGTAGGGCTACCACACTTAACTCGTACGTGCGAGGATCCAGGAACGAACCATACTACTCCCCGTGGCTCTATCTTGCGCTTGTATCGGCTACTTTCGCAATTGACGTCCTTCATATAGATTATTTATTGAAAGAAAGAAAGAAATAAAAGTATTTATTTGTGACCCACACAGGAGACACGAGAAATCAGCTTAAAATTAAACAAAATTAAAAATAAAAAACCCCGTGCGAGACCAAAAAGGCTCCTATCTCAGCATGTGCAGCGATATCCAAAAAAGGAAATAACGCTGCGCTGATATTCTGATAAGGCCAACTGATGCCACGGACACACTTATTACACTTATTTACGTTGGTTGTTTGTTACTATCATTGAATAATTTGATTTTACTTTTTGGTAGTTGAGTAGGTTGTTTGAAAAAACTCATACTAAAATATTTGTATTCAGTTTGCAAATATTTGGAGATTTTAGCGAAGACTATCTCCGTAACGGTAATAGTGCAGTATTCAAATTATTAAGTGACGCTGGTTATAAATCTTTAATACAAACGCTTGCCTGTACCCGCGGTGGTACTCAAATAGAAAAGCTTTTTTCTAACTTCACTTGTGAAGCCCGTGTGTGCCGTGATTGTGTGCGCGTGGCCCGACACGCACTTGGCCGGTTTTTATTATGTCTTTATTAACGTGAAGATTAAACGTTGTTTAAACCCTAGATTTGGCATAGTTAAAGTTTACATGGAAAAAGAGTGCGGAAAACAATGTATTAGGAATGATGGTCGAATGCCACCCGGCAACAACAACTCGCTAGTTGTTGCCGTTTACTACGGTACTCGTTTGTACAAAGATGTGGATAGGTTAGAGCCTTCAGCAGAAATTTGGTAATAAAACATATTGGTAATTTTTGGTGTCGTAGATTATCTTGGTTACCTTACACAATATAACGTTATTATAATTAGAAAAAAAATCTGGTTGGATTAACAGCAGAATTTAATCTGTTAAGTTTACATATTTTTCATGTATAATTTCGTCAACGACCAAAGTGTCTACATAATTATTTTCCATCCATAATACCATACTTCACTTACATTCAGTAAGTGTTAACTTCCTTCACCGTTGCCTGTGTTGTTCAAGATAAACTTAGAAACTACATATGAATTTGAATAAGTCACATTGGTACTTGCCCGGATTTGAACCCATGACCTCTAGCACGAGAGGCTAGGTCTTAGCCACTAGGCCACCACGACATAAACCTACTGATGTAGGAGTTTCTACGATTTTATTTTCAGGATTGTAACGATATAAAAAGTTTCAGAAGGTTTTTTATACAAAATACTAATATTAGATTATTAATAGCTGACTATTCAGCATTACATATTACTAGGTACAATGTTTATAAATTGTTTGGGCAGTCGTCCATTTTTCTGTTATAAAATCTTATGTCCTCCTTGTCAAACAAAATTTTGAAAAAAAATCTTTGAATTATTTGACTAATTCACGAAAGTTCTAGGAAAATAATAAAACCATGATAATTAATTTATGAATATTTAAACGTTACGAGCTAGTAAGAAATTTCTATACATGCTGCGGGCAGTTGTTTAGCCATGTTCTTTATGAATAGTTCCTGCCTAGTAAGTTTCTAAGTTTAAGGTCAGCGGCATAGATAGGTCGATAGGTCGGATCATTCACACAAAATCCAATAATCAACTTTATTATAAGTTGTATGTATACTCCAAAGACGTTGACCTTAACATTTAGAAATAATAATTTAGTATCCTGTTATTAAAAATCTTATTGTTTTATTCAGATTTTCGACTGACGACTACAACAACAATAACGTCACCAATTAATCGAGTACACAATTTTATTATGTCAGGCAGAACATTTTTTTTTATCTTAGATAGGCTTGCGTTTGACCACTATCTCACCTGATGGTAAGCGATTATGTGGTCGAAGGTGTAGCATGTACCATGTTAACATGGTAAGTACCATGTTAACATGGTACATGTACGTGCCATGGTAAGTACCATGTTAACATTATTACCAATTACCATTTTCACTTTTTCTTGTGTCTTACTTTAATGCTGATTTATGTTAATAACTTGTAACTAAGCAAACCGAATTGATTTTGTAGATAAATAACACGCATCAAAGCCAAGCATTACGTTTGTCGTAAGTGTTGTGTTTTTAATTTTTGATCAGATCTAGAACAAAGAAGAGATCATATTTAGATTATGGTATTGTGTGAGCCTGGTAGTCTCCTGATCAGCGCTGTGCGAATGGTATACACAAGCATAAATAATGATATCTAGATCTGTGTCCACCAGAGCCCAAAGCTTTGAGTAACTGGAGTCCTTAAGGTTACGGTAGACGCCGATAGCAAATGTAGTCTCGAGCGTACATGCATTTATCTGCGGGTGACTCGAAGTTGTGCTCCAGGTTAAGGCTCGGGGTAAGCTAGTTACGACACGTCTAATGGACTTCCCATCTGCATCTCCGCAGACCGCGTTACAGACCTAGTTTTTCAGTCTACAGGTAATGGCGGACTGCAACAAGATTTGAATGAAGACTCTGATATTGGTGAGGTGCACTTAGTGTGAGAGGGAGAGCAGCCGCTGTTTAACTTATTGGTAAGAGTAAAGGAAGGAGAGAAGAAGGATTTGAGATGAGGTTCCACGCTAGTAACCTACAGACACGTAGGTACTGAAAGAACGCCGTCATTGGACAGGGACGCCTAAGATGAGAAGGCCCGATGGACATGTCCGGGGGGGAGGGCATGTCCATCGGGTCCACTTATCATGTCGCCAACCAGCACGACAGCACATTCCGGGATTTTTCGTCAGTTGGTGGGCCAGCCTATCATGTGTGGCTGGCACATTACTAGGACGCCCAACTACCTTTGTTCAGCCAGCGGCGCACCGTGCCTCGAGTCCTGCTTCTCTCTGTTACTAGTCTCCCGATACGTCCCTATCAGCGCCAGCCAGGCTGGTCTGCTTGCAGTGGAACAGATACGAGGGCGTTTTGAAAAGTTCTCGGCCTGACTGAGATTTGTGGGTAGTATGTAAATAAATTAATATTCATTCAATAGCTTGGTTCTTTATGTAGTAGTGTGGCAAGAGTAATTTTGAGAGGTTGCGTAATTATTTTTCTACGATTTTTTGTTCTAGCGAACCTGGTTTTGGCCCGGGAAACGAAAAAAAAGGGAAACAATAGCCGTGATTGAATACCTAGTTCATCAGATAAAAACTGGCCAAGTGTGAGTCGGACGCTAAGAATGTACATCGCTCACTGACGTGTGTCTAGATTACCCTACCTATTGCTGACAATACAACCAATAAGCTAATTTGATAATAATTAGCCAAGTACGAGTCTGTATATTCCGTAGGACTTAGGATTTTCGTTTAGGTTTCCCTGTAAATTATAAGGGAGGCACTTTATATCCCAAAACTAATAAATAATTAAATTGTCGTTACTATTTTTAAAACAAGAAAGTTTTATTTAATTTTTTGGTAAAAAAATTAAGTACCTCTGTTGTTTTTTTAAATATAAAAGAGTTGTAGATAGAGTTGGACATAGAGAGTTGTAAAATAAAATAATTTAAAAATATGGCACAGGTTTAACAAATTAGCAGAAAAATATTTTTGTCGACCGAGCTCCAATATTGCCCGAGAATCCCTGTAAAATCTTAATGTCAATCTATGCGTGCAAAATGGCTCTTGGTTCGTAGTGGTCTCTCTGTCTGCGGAGCGCCGCCGCTAAAATACTTTGAGTGCGTGTGGTGGGGGACGATCCCACCGCACTATTCCCAAACCATTGCAACTTCTTTAAGCCAGAATCAACAGTGGTTACCACCAGAAAAGCGCCGAGGCAATGAAGCTCGACCAAGTCCCGGAGAATGAATTTAACTGTCTTGGATCCCGCAACGAATAATACATTGCATTATTATTATTGGTGGGGGAGATCCCGCGCGGATATTTTACCACCCTCGCTGCCTTACGTCACCCGCGCCCGCGGACCATGAAAGACCGATGATTGAAACTGCGTGGAATAAGTGACACCATAGGAATTTCAACTGTGCGGGTGTTGCGTATTTTAACCGACGGACTAGAAATGAAAAAGGTGTCAGCAAAATAAGTGCAACTTAATTGTATTTTTTTAAATATATAAGTTTCTCAATAAAGATACTTAAACCGTGTTATTTTGGCTCATATTATCTAGAAAACTAATGAACTTTAGTGAAACGTATGCAGGGCTTTTCTGTGCACAATTGAACAAAGAATAAACATTCCCCAGTAAAAATTTGCTTTATAAATAATCAAAACATTTTTGGCCCTTAATTTTTTTGCAGGAAGCTGATTTTATGGACTTTTCAAGCAATATTACGACTACCATAATGAATATAATACCAGTAGAATTACTTACCTAGTATTCACTTGCAAAAAAATTATTTATGGTCTAACCTTGAATATATCAGATGTTAAATGTTACGTGTAAAGATGGCAAAGATGAAACAATTTAGCACTGGAGGATATTATTACTAAGCGACTGGCATTTTGTTTCTTTGTTTGATTTAAGCCATAAAAGACATTCGTGGACCTGTTATGTGATAAGGTCAAAGTTCCATTCAGTTTTTTTTAGCTATAACTACTAAAAAACTGCGTGCAACTATGACCTAAGAGTATGTTATTATAGCTGGGTTAGTTGGACGTAAAAATTTTGCTTTGCACTAAGTTAATGGATAGAAATGTACTACTTACTAGTTAACTTACATTTCTATCTCTGCTTAACATAGAAATAAGTCTATTATTGAAAAGTTTTTTAATTAATTATGTCCAACATCAAATACTCAATTAGGATTTATGTTTGGTGTTGCCGCAGCTGAATACTGGGAAAAACATAATATATAAAAGCTGTATTTGCCACCGACATGCTAAGAAGAAGACGAAGAAGGATATGTTTTTTTTAGGGTTAGTGAAAGTAGAACTAATCTTCTTTAACAAAGCATATTCAAGCCATTTTAAACAGAATCTCTTCAATAGGAATTGAGGTGTGTTCTCAATATTGCCATTTAAAATTTAAAACAAAAACCATTTTACAAAAAATACAACCGACTGCCAAATAAAAAAACTACAAAGTGAAAAATAACTTCAATTTCGTCATTCAGAATTTCTGGTTTCGTTTCCTGGTTTTTTTGACACCGACTTTTTTTTGGAAGTTGGTTTTTTTATTTTCACTTTTTAGTTGTGGCACCGGGCAAGGTAGTGGGCAAGTTTTATAGTATATATACATATACAACCAATAAATAGACATGCGATTGCAGCTATCGCGAGAGGATTGCTGTCATTTATTGAAGAGTTCTGTTGTATATAGCCCCAAAGTTCTTTATGAGATCTTCAGCAAACTTATATGGGACCATTTCGGGAAAGCACCCTTTCAAATACAATTTTTAAAATTGGTCCACAGTTGACGAAGAAATCGGTAAAAATACATTAAAAAAATACATACAGTCGAATAAGAACCTGCTTCTTTATGGTAAGTCGGTAAAAATACTAGGAGCCTTAACGTCGCGTTCGCGATCGCATTGAATAACGAACGCGTATTGCGCACGCGCCAGCTTTGGTACGACTGGTGAAGGCTTCCCGCCAAAAGCATGCAGCGATAGTAGCTGCAAAGATTAATTCATGAATGTGAATCTTATACAATTATCTTGTTATTGATATTATCGCAGGACCTATTGGATAATTGCTATTGGTCACGACACGACTCCCGCTGGGGTACAAGCGGGTCAGTTTTTTGTGCGTCTGCAGTAGCAAAGCACTGATTTTGTAATCCATACTAATATTATAATTGCGAAAGTCACTATGTCTGTCTGTCTGTTACCTTTTCACGCTTAAACCACTGAACAGATTTAGATGAAATTTGGTATGAAGACAGTTTAAGACCCTGGGATGGGAAGGCCATAGGATAGGTTTCCCTCAGAAATTATCCTTACGGGGGTAAAATGGGGTTTGCAATTTTGTACGGTGAATCAATATTTTCTCAAGTAGATAGGTATTAATACTATGCAGACACGGGTAAAAGCTTGTGTTATTATAAAATAGTATAATTACGTGGTACTAACCAACATGTTTGTTGTTTTATCCACATGTGGGACGATCGACAAATGTTTAAATTAATCATTGCACGTGCAGTACTTGTTGACGAATTGCGACACTATCAAAACACTAGGACTCAGTCGCACGATTTGGTTATTTTTTTTGCTCAAACGTAAAGCCAGAAATGGTGACCTCATCTTCTTGTTTAAATCATTTCGAATTAGTTTCGAGTTAGTGACAGTGTCGAACAGAAATTATTAAATAGATAAAGAAAAATTATCGATTCTAAAATATTTAGGGCGTGTTTTACCACCTTCTGATAAGTGCCTGTTATGCGGGTTAACGGTTTACTGGCTGTTAGTTGTATTGATATCACTCGTAAATAAGGTTTTGGAACGGAGTTTAAAAATCCTTTTTTGTTAATATCTATCTATATATATAAAAGCGAAAGGTCACTCACTCACTCATCATGAAATATCGAAAACCGCTTGACGTATAAAGATGAAATTTGGCAGGGAGGTTCCTTAAGTGCGTACTAAGAAAGGATTCTTGGAAATTTCTCCCCTAAGGGGGTGAAAGGGGGTTAAAAGTTTGTATGAATTTTCTCGTTTGTAAATTAGGCACGTGAAATTTTACATTTACGCTCATTATTGATAAAAAGATGGATATTCCACCTGTAAGGGGGTAAAAACGGGGTTGAAAGTTTGTATGAAATTTCTACAGTTTGTAAATTGCACAAATGACATTTTAGATTTACGCTCTTGGTTAATAAAAATAATTCATGTATTTATTGGGTTTTTGACATTCTACTCCTAAGGGAATAAAATAGGGGTTGAAATTTTAGGTGAAATTTTTTCGGTTTGGAATGTAAAACATCTGAAATTGTTGGTTTACGCTCTTGGTTAATAAAAACCTACAATTTTTTTTTATTTCACAAATTCTACTCCTGAGGGAGTAAAAATGGGATTGAAAGTGTGTATACAATTTCTACAGTTTGTAAGTGCCGTAATTAGCTGTAATTGTAGTACAATGCAGTGGTGGCCCAGTGGTATCGGCCGCGACTTACAAGTTGTAGGTCGTGGGTTCGAGCCCAGGCAGGCGCTTTACTTTGTGTAAATTATTTCATCACCACTGCTCTCAAAACGGTGAAGGAAAACATCGTGAGGAAACCGGCATGTCCTAGAACCAAAAATTCGAAGACATGTGACATCCACCAACCCGCACTGGGCCCGCGTGGTGGATTACGGCCCATTCCCTCTCACAGAGAGGAGGCCTGTGTCCCAGCAATGGGAACATTAATAGGCTGATGATGTGATGTGTGATGTAGTACAATAAGTGTGTATTTTTAAGAGCTGTGCATTTTGTGATGAATAAATAAATAAGTTGGGAACCTAAACTTCTAGATTTATACTCTTGGTTGATAAAAATAATTCATGTAATTATGTTTCCACCCATAAGGAGGTAAAAAGTGGGTTGAAAGTTTGCGTGAAACTTCTACGTTTTTAAGTGAGACACGTGAAATTAAAGATTTACACTTTTGGTTGATAAAAAGTATTTATTGGTTTTTGGAAATTCTACCCCTAAGGAGTTGAAAAGGTGGAAATTTGTTGGGCTTACATGTTTGAAACTTGGCATAAATACTCAAGAAACCCTTATAGTTTCGCCATGTCCTTCCTCAGCTTAGCTCAAAGACTCTTAGTACTAGAAAGCTATAATTTGGCATGGATATACATAATAACACTTTTCCTCTCTTTTCTTCTTTCTTTCTTTCTAATAATCACGCTTTCAAAGTGGTAAAATAAAATATTGGCTTTTTTATGGTACCTCCTGTACACGTAGAGTGCGGATGTTTTTTTTTGTCGTCTATCACATTGTGTTTCATCGTTGGATAGGCCATTCAAAAATGTTACGGTTCTGTGAATACTATTTTACGATCCAGGGATTCGTTTGTGTAAAATTAAGCTTTAAATGGCTATTTTTTGTAAGACCCTTCCTCCTAGCTAAATGGTTGCTTTTGGATATGTGGAAAAATCACGGCAGTAGTATTTATAACGAAATTAAAAGGAAAACTTTCACAGCTAAGTAGGCTTTACAAATTTACGGGTAATTGTCGACCAACTTATTAAAGGTACTTGGAACAGTTAAAATATTGTAAAAAAAAAGAAAATATTTATCGTAAGGCTCGCGTTTGACCACTATATCGCCTGATGGTAAGCGATGATGTGGTCGACGGTGAAGCACGCTTGCCAAGAAGTAACCTATTCACTCTTGACTTATAGACCCCAAGGTTGAAGCTATCAGGAAACAAAGACTCCGGCAGGGAATTCCACTCCTTAGCTGTGCGTACAATGAAAGTATTCGCAAAACGCTTTGTACGTATTGGTGGGATGTCCACCATGTACCGGTGGCGCATTGCCGTACGTCTTGTTGTCCGGTAATGGAAAGGGCTAGGCGGAATCAAATTGTGCAGTTCTATCGCACACTCCCCGAAATGTAACCGATAAAACACCGACAGACTGGCCACTTGGCTTCGATGTTCAAGGCTCTGGAGCTTTGAGGTGACCAGTGCATCGTTGCCGATAAGCCTCTTGGCCCGTTTGTCAATCGACTCAAGTGCATCAACTTGATATTTGACAGATCCATCCCAGAGGTGAGAGCAGTACTCCGTGCATGTCCGAACTTGCGCTTTATACAATTTCAGCAGCTGTTCAGGCGTGAAGTACCGTCAAACCTTTGCTAGGATCCCCAACTTTCTTGCAGCCAACTGAGCCTTTGCCCTTTATGAATGGACCAAAATTGAGGTTCGATGTTACTGTAATACCAAGAAGGTCGAGATGGTCCGTTACCGTCACAGTTACACCACGGCAAGATGGATTTTTTTTGCAGAAAAAGACACGCCTGGTTTTTAGCAGCATTGACCAGCATGGGCGCACCTAAGACATTTGTGACAAGACATGATAAATTATGTCATGTCTTACAATTTGTCTTAAATGCTAGCACGGGTCAAACATATGACATATTTTAAAGGCGCGACATGCCTTTCTTGTTGCTGCCCGGCGGGTACGGCCTACAGTGACATGGCTTGATCCACACATTTCATCGCAGTTTGAGCGATAAAGCCATTTTGTCTTAAATACTAGCACCGGCGGCGTGAGAAAATTGCCTGACGTTTATTTGGGACTCATCGGGTCTTAATTGCTAAAACGGGCGCAACCATTTTGTCACAAATGTCACATTTTGACAGATGATTTAGAAAATTGTATCACTTTCGTTCGGAGGTGGTGATAAAATTTTATAGAAGAAAAAAAAATATTTTCCTTCTAATTACTGCACCAAATAGCAAAAAAAATATTTTGTGTATGTGGTGATCAATGCTTATTAATTCATTGAAATGTTACAGGATTATTAATTAATTATATATCATTATTTAATTTTTATTGTTATTCTTATTTGTAATTATTATTTTTATTTTGATTATTATTTTTTTGCAATTATTTTCTTTTATTCCATATTCTTCTTACCAGGTTCACTGTCCAGGCTCTAGAGTGGGAATGGTCCATAAGTCCAGTTATGTCCTGCCTGTGATGATGTGTCCTGCCAAGTCCGCATTAAATACGAGACTTTCTCTTTACGTCCACAGTATCAGATGACTTAGAAATTGTACGGGCGAACATACCACATACGGTCTGTGGACTGATATGGAAGTCTCACTACAGACCGTATGTGGTCTGTGGACAGTGAACCTGTTACTTTCAAAAAAACATTTAAAATATAAAAAATAGGGAAGCCTATCGGGAACAGGGTCCAAAGTATTATATTTTTTAAGTAGTTATTTAAAAAAATCTAAATAATTATATCTTTCTAACAAACACTTACTATGTTATCAAACAAACAAAGAAAAATAGAGTGTGCATAAGTCTATGGTCGTGGGTCAAATATTAATTTGTTCCCAACAAAATTAAAAAGTTGTTTATCTGTATGACCAGCACACTTTTATACGTATTATTTTATTTGGTCGTCTATTCAGATTATGTCGCACTATGAAGTCAGCAACAAGAAAGGCATGTCGCGCTTTTAAACTATGTCACATGGTGGTTCCGTGCTAGCATTTAAGACAAATTGTAAGACATGACATATTTTATCATAACGAATTTGTAGTTCAAGTCGAAAACCATGCAAAGTCAATCAATCTGCCTAGCCTTTTCCCAACTTGGGGTCGGCTTCCAGTCTTACCGGATTCAGCTAAGTGCCAGTGTTTTACATGTAGTGACTGCCTATCTGACCTCCACAACCCAGTAACTGGGTAACACGGCAAGACTGGTGTCAAATCTCAAGCTTCTGACTACCCGTAACGACTGTCAAAGATCTTCAAATAACAGCCGGGACCAACGGCTTCACGTGCTTTCCGAGGCACGGAGGAAACTCGGTATGGTGAAATGGTCACCCATCCACGGACCGACCTCGTCAAGCGTTGCTTAACCTTGATGATCGACCCGTGTGGCTGTTATTATTAAGCCACGAGCTCCTCAAAAACCATGCAAAAAAAAAAAAACTTTTGCATAAATTCATGTTGGGATGCTGCTAGCATGGGGGTAGCAAATGGGAGGGGGGGCTAAATTTTGATATTTTTTTGTCTAGGATATACCGTTTTCGAGATACCATTTTAGAAATATAGAGCGTTTTTTGCAAAATAAAATAAGATTCGGAGTCCCATAATTCGAAAAGAGTGCGTCGTAGGGCTATGCTTCTCAGAACCTAAATGGTTTTTACGGCCAAGGTTAAACCGAAACTGCAATGAAATTGGAAAATTTTCGAAAAAGAAAAAAAAAACGTCAAGAAGTTGAATGTGATCGGTAGACACAGGCATAGATAATCTTATCGAGACCTGTATCCACCAGGGCCCATAGCACTGAGTAGTTAGAGTCTTCAAGGTCACGGCGGAGACGCCGATAGCAGATGTCGTCACGGGCGTACATGCATAAACCCGCACGTGGCTTGAATTTGTGCTACAGGATAAATCCTGTGTAAGATAGATACGCCACGTCCGACGGACATCCGATCTGCATCTCCGTAAGGAACTAAAGTGCTGGTTTGTCAGTCTCAACGTGGTGATGGACTGCGACAAGGTTCGAGTGCAGACCTCGGATGTTGCTGAGTTGCACCTTACTTATGCGAGTAATAACTCCGGGCAGTAACTCCGTACACTGAGATGTAGTATGTAGATGGACGAATCACACGGGATGTGTAGAGGAAATAAAATCACTGTTATGTGTCGGTGAATGTTTTTTTTTTATCTTTTCTTTTTTTTGTTTTCGTTTATTTTATTTATTTCCATAATTTTTTTTTTTAATTTTTTTTTTTTTACTTTATTGGGATATAAAACCGTTACAAATTACAATATAAGTGCGACATAATAAGATTAAAGAATAGGTAAACGTGTAACCCACAGCAATGTCCGCGAAATAATGGTTTATAGATACATTTTTTATGCGTGCGTTGATATTAAAGGAAATTAAGAAGTACTCGAACGTATTTTTATATAGCGGGTATGAAATGGCTATTCTAAAAAATAATGATCTGTTTTCTAATGATTCAATAGCCATCTTTTTGAACTTAAAGTGTGTAAGCGCGAAAATATCCAAATCAATGAAGTGGGTGTTATACGTTTTAACAATGCGTCGTAGAGGCGCCCGTGCGTGAGTTCTGCACCTTGCGGTATGGAAAAGCAGGGGC
This sequence comes from Orthosia incerta, assembly GCA_948252205.1. Taxonomy (NCBI): domain Eukaryota; kingdom Metazoa; phylum Arthropoda; class Insecta; order Lepidoptera; family Noctuidae; genus Orthosia; species Orthosia incerta. The sequence continues at coordinate 16,791,403 of OX411746.1, read as the reverse complement.
ACACGCACCTCTCGACGCATAACAGTTCTAGGTACAATGTAACACAAGCTATTGGTGATACTTGAACCTGTTGTTACACAGACCACGAAGCATCACGGCCATCAGTAGGCTGCGTCTTGACTCCACGCTCTGAAGTTTATAACGCGTCAATAATTAAGTATATGGTAATTTAGACTTGGTGCATCTGTAGTGCATAACATAACACGTAAATATTTTTTTTGAACCATTTCCATTCTTTTTACATAAACATCAAAAATCGGACTCCAAATAGGTACTGCGTCTTTCATTCCAGTTGAGAACGGACCAAAGCTTTGTATAGGAGTAAAAAAGTAGGTGGTCAAGCCAAGATCACGAATATGGTCAACTTTTCGTAGACAGATACCATGTAGACTATAATAAAATCTTATAACGTTTTTGTTTTTGTAAAAGTAATTGCATTTCATTTAGGCAAGCTAAGATGGAGCTTGTTATATAAACAATACTGAGAAAGTCTATCAAGATCCTCCTGCAAAAGCAGGCAATCCTGTGTGCTTTTACACGACTTGTAAATTTTGATGTCATCAGCGTACATTAAAAATCTGGAATGAATGAAGCAGTTTTTAATGTGATTGACAAACAAAATAAAGAGTAGGGGCCCCAAAATTGAGCCCTGGGCCACACCGGAGGTGATAATGATTGAACTTGATTGAAAACCATTAATTACTATCTTTTGCGATCTATTGTGTATATACGCCATGAACCATCGTAACAAATTGCCACGGATTCCGTTGTAAGCAATTTTATCTAAGAGCAGTTTGTGATCCACCCTGTCAAAATTCTTCCGAAAATCCGTGTACACAGCGTCAACTTGAACTTGTTCATCCATGCTTTTAAATAAAAAATCTGTGAACAACATGAGATTGGTGTTTGTGAAGAGACTGTATGTCAATCTTCATTGTCTATATCTACAGTTGCTACGGTTACCTTCTGACTGTTACTTTTCATTCTTGTTTAATTGTCTTCTATGTGCTATATTATAAAAATATATTGTTGAATCATTAATCTACAATAATAACACTTGACAATTGAATATTCCTTTATTTCAATCACATAAACTTAAAGTGGTAGCAGAGCGAAAATGATCTAATGTATTTTTGAAGTGTTAAACTCGTGCAAATTACGACTATGCCGAAAACGACATATCACATCGAACCTTTGGATAAGGACAACTATGACACACGGGTGATTCAAGCCGAAGCCGTACTAATCAAAAACAAACTATGGAAGTATGTATGCAAACCATTATCTTCAAGTCCAAGCACTGATGAGCTTGACGGCGACAAAGAGGCAAAATCGGAACTCATCCTATTGATTGCTCCCTCACAACTGAAGGACATCAAAAAATGTACGTCTGCCAAAGCCCTATGGGACAAACTAAAGGAAATTCATGCAAGTAAAGGCCCCGCGAGAAAAGCTACTCTCCTAAAGCGGTTGTTACTTACAAAACTCGAAGACAACAACGTACGTGAACACTTGAACAAATTTATGGACACTGTAGACAAGTTATCAGAAATGGACGTAGATATAAACGAGGATTTACTCACAATCCTTATGCTCTACAGTCTTTCCTCTGAATACGAAAACTTTCGTGTAGCTATGGAGTCACGCGACGTACTACCAAAACCCGAGGAACTCAGAATAAAAATCATTGAAGAGAGAGATGCTCGACACCGTGACGTCGAGGTCAGTCCACAACAACATGAAGATGAAGACGTACTCTACGCATCTTGCAAAATCTGTAAGAAATCGGGACGAAAAATCTTTCAAAAGAAGACGCACAAGATTTGCTCTAACTGTTGGAAGAAAAATAAAGATACAAATTCGAAAATTGCCTACTACGCTGAAGAGTGCTTCCTCATTTCAAAACAAAATAACCAGAACGACTGGGTACTCGACAGTGGCTGCACCTCCCACATGACGTTTCAACGCGAATATTTCAAAAACATGACGATTGTTTCAAGAAAACTTAACTTTGCTTCAGAGCAGCACTCTACTGAAATCAAAGGTGAAGGCAGAGTAACACTTAAAGACAAATATGGGACAATTGATCTCGAAAACATGTGTATGTGCCATCACTTTGTAAAAACCTACTGTCTGTGACAAAAATGACTCAACATGGAGCTTCTGTCACTTTTGTTAAAGACAAAGCGCTCGTACGCAATGAGACAGGAATGTTGGTTATGACTGCAGAAAAGTCTAAAACCAGTGGTCTGTACCACAGAACAAAAAAAACGCCTACTACAATAGAAGTCGCAAGTGGGCGGGGCCCGCGTGCCCCGAGTTTTGCACAGTTCCACATATGCTTCCTTCCGCGCACACACTACGCACATCAGTCTTGGTTCAACCGTCACGGTGACAAAAACTTGAAAAAAAATACAAAAATGCCTTATTGTGCTGTTTTAGAATGTAAACATGATATCAGAACCAAAAATGTATCAAATGTAGGTATATCTTACCATTAGGCAAGTTGTAGGCAAGTCTTAATTTATTTTATTTCGATAAAAATGTAAAAACAATATTTTATTAAACAAGACAAGTAAAAGTTGATTTTATGATGTTAAATTTAAGGTCTACTTTCTTTAAAACTCAAACATTGTTCTCGAAGATTCCAACTATGCACATGTCACATTCAGCTACTCAATTAGAGATTACCAATATCGATAATGAGTTATCGATACTTTAAACTTACAATATTCGAAAATATCTTCTTACGCGCGAAAAACATAACCCTTTCCTTGCAGCCGTGTAAAAATAAAGATTACGACGAATTGAGAACCTCCTCCTTTTTTTGAAGTCGGTTAAAAAGACAACAGCCTTCAAAATCAACAAAGTGTTATAATAATAACACATGAACATAGAACCTCCTTCTTTTTTTAAGTCAGTTTAAAAGTGGCTTATGTGTTAGTCTGAAATTTAAGATCTACTGGTATATAGACCTAAATTTCATCAGTTCATTAAGGAGTTAGTCAAGCTAATCATAATAAGAGTGCAGCCGCTGGCGAAAGCGTAAGCTTCCCATATCAGTAGGACGTATTTCATTTGTAGTGTAGTCTATCGCATCATCATCATCAATCAATACATATAATAAATCTGTAGAAAAGTATTTTTTGTACATCGAAAATATTTCCAAAAAAAATAGCCAGTGTGTTAAAGGATAACATATTTCCGGCATTTTTGGAATTTTTGTCTGTCTGTTTATTTGTGCACGCATCACGTGAAATGTACGAAACCAAAGTACATAACTTTTATACATAAACATTGTGCGTAACTTGAAGAATTACTTAGTTTTTGTGTCATCGCATTCGGTTCACTCTATCAAAAGTTAGATGAATTTAAAGTGTTCAAGAAGTAAAATTATCACAACACACGCAATTCAGATACTCGGAGAGTTGAACTCGATATTCGATAGATGGCGTTGTGAATTTGAAGTCATTTTCTGAATCATGGTGTTAAGACGCTCCGCGAAAGATTGATGACTATAGAAACAAATATGGTCGGTAGGTAAGTAGGGTAGGCAGGAAGGTAAGTAGGGTAGGGTTGGCAAACAGATGACGGGAGCGAAGCCGCGGGCACAGCTAGTAATTAATAATAGTACACCAAAGACTACCTACAGTACTGTCTTTCCTTTCATTTTTTAAATCCATGCAAAGGTTGTCTTGAAAAGAGCGCTTTTAGCGATAAGGCCGCCCATTGTGCCACCCAGTGTAATGTTTTCTTCGTCTATACTTTCTGTAACTTATATGGTGTATATAATAAAGAGTATTGTATTCTATAATTATATTAATAGAACAAAAACACCACATACAAAGATACGCCCATCTTTGTATCAATAGAATCATTTTCAAATTCGGATCAGTAGTTTACCATAAAATATCTTAATTATACTTTCTATAAATCGTAAGTATTGGCATAAATTTATATAAAACTTGATTACAAACATAATAATATTTATCGACTCTAGTTATTGGGCGCACGGTTGGCGCAGTGGTTGAGCGATTGACTGCTGCGCTGCGTGTCGCGGGTTCGATTCCCGCACGGAACAAATATTTGTATGATCTACAAATAGTTGTTCCGGCTCTGTGTGTTTGTGTATGTGAAATTATTATTTTTGTAAACGCACCCACGATACAGGAGAAATTCGTAGTAGGGCAACGTTTTTTTTTTTTAACTTAACTGTATTTTGTTTGAAAATAAAACGGAATGTCGATAAATAAGTCAACGACCGTGGTACATCACTACAGGAGGACGAGTAGTAATGACCTCATTATTATTATTATTATGAGCCCGTTACGTCCCACTGCAGGGCAAAGGCCACCCTTCCGTCTTTCCATTTTTTCCGCTTTTTTTTTTTTTTTTTTTTTTATATTTGCGTAATGACCTCATTACGCAAATATAAATCTTATCGGTAACGAAATACGGCTTTAAATTAAATGAATTTATTATAGTGACATCTAGCGGCGGGTAGCGTAACTTGCTCATTAAACTATTCCGTGTGCGCTTTAAACGAAAAAAGTAATAAATACTCAAAAAGAGTAGACAATAAACCAACTCTATTGTCATAAAGCTGTGGTTTATTTTCAAATAAGCGAAAACTGACATATTTTCTACATTCATCAAAAAATAAAACTACCAATCACACCAAAGATTTCTTAGTGTTATGAAATACAATTAATCTGTATATGTGTGAGTTTGGGTACGCTGGTTCCGATACTAATAAAGCTATATGCGATTTCTACTGTCTTCTCTGTTCTGTGGTCTGTACTATGTCAAATCGCAAAACAACGAACGAAACTACTCAGCTACAACTGAAAAAACGTCAACAAATATGATGAAAGGCTCCTTGCTAGACTGTATGTCCTGTATGTACTGTATGCACTGACCTCTAATATACAATAGAGGTCAGTGACTGTATGTCAATCTTCATTGTCTATATCTACCGTTGCTACGGTTACCTTCTGACTGTTACTTTTCATTCTTGTTTAATTGTCTTCTATGTGCTATATTATAAAAATATATTGTTGAATCATTAATCTACAATAATAACACTTGACAATTGAATATTCCTTTATTTCAATCTCATAAACTTAAAAGTGTTCTTCGAACGTCGTTTAACAAACCCATGCTGTTCATCAATAATGAGGTTGTGAATGTGAGAATATACTTCACTATGCACAAGACTCTCAAAAAGCTTCGACAAGATGGATAGTATAGAGATAGGGCGATGATTGACATTTTATTAGTTAAAACATTAAATTATAAAATACATAAAGTACTAGTGGTTACTAGTGGTGGGCGCGATAGCCTAGTCAGCGAATGTACAAGTAATCGGTAAATTACCAAATGCTTGTTCAGGTAAAAACTAATACAAAACATATCATGTGGCGATGCTCGTACATTTATAATAACATAATATAATTCATTTACTTTCAGACACATTAGTCCGTTATATTACTTTCATACGCATTACCAATTTTTTTTTCTCTGTGCGCGTATCAGACTCGCAATTGGCCGGTATTTTGTTAATGTAATGAAACATTGCCCTACTGGCCTTGGGAAAGTGGTGGTAAATAGGTAATTATGGATGTATATTTTTTATATAAACACTACAAATAGTACATTACTGCAGAATCCAGTAAGTAAGCCTTCCTGGCCAAGTATGAGTTAACCGGACCGAACCGCAGGTGAGGTCCGGTTTTATACGAGGCCAGGATGGCTTTCTTACTGGTTGAGGCTTGTATAATGCTTTTCTCACAAATGAAAGAAAGTTTAATAACAAATTCGTTTAATTAATATTAAAGGTTACATTCATATTAGGGCAATTACTGATAGATATTGTGATCGATTTACCGGGGGCATTTATATTTGTTTGTTGTACATCTTGATTAACGGACTCAAAAATATATCTATCTCATAAAATGTCATACCAAAATGAGAGATAGATATATATTTGGAGCCTCCCTCCTATAACCATGTTATAATGGCTAAACTCTAATCTGTGTCTGGCTGGTACTATGTTTTTTTTTCTAAGCAGTTCTGAAGAGGATGACCTACTGTCTAGAGCCATCTCAGTGTTTTCGGATTTTTGCACAAACGGTTATGTAACTGATATACAGTTTTCATATTGATATCGAAAACGGTTTTCAGATAATGATATCATTTAGTACAGTTTCCATAACTTAAAATGGTATTTAGATGAGCAAACTAACAACGAACGCGAAATAATACTTAAAAAGAGAGGTAGCGCATAATTATGGTTCCTATCGTTTGTGAAGTTTGCGTTTTGTTCGTAGTTCGTACGTTTCCGCATTGTTACGGTTTTAAGTTTTGACTTATTCGTTCTCGCACGCTAGTAAGGTTTTTATTAGTTTTTGTAATATCGGTTATTTTGATATAGGTATCGATATGATATGATATCTAGCACATATCCGATATAAGTTACCTTTTCATATATCGGACCAATCCCTACTACTGTCCAGTAAGTAAATTTTCTCAAAAATAGAATGTAATGTTGTCATAACATCTCTAAAAAGTATCCAGAAAGTGAACTCTACCGGAGACTTACTACGAAAAATAACATTATTACTGTGATGTAAATATTCTATACACATATATATGTGTATCTATTATATACATTGTGTAATATATATTGTTTTTATCCTTACTAGAATAAAAATTTCAACTTCCAAAAGAGTGGTTCTTAAAATGAGCATGGACAAAACGAAGGACATGTTAAATGCCCATGTAACACCCACTCCTATCAAGGTTGAAAACTTGATGTTGTGGACGATTATGTCTACCTAGCAGTGGGACAAAAAACGGTCCATTTAGGTAGGTATAACTTCGAGAAATATGTCAACCGTTGAATCCGACTCGGCTGGGCAGTGTCCGAGAAGTTGCGTGGTATCTTCTCGCCCAACTTACCAATGTGTCTCAAGACAAAAGTCTTTGACCAGTGTGTGTTGCCAGTGACAACATACGGAACCAAAACGTGGTCGCTCACAATGGGCCTCATCAAAAGACTTAAAGTCACTCAAAGGGCAATGGAGGTGGGCTATGTTTGGAGTTTCCTTCCATGATCGAATCAGAAATGAAGACATGCGCAAGTTTACCAGGGTAATCGACAAAGCTTGAAGAATCGCTAAACTTAAGTTGCAGTGACATTGCTCGCAGAACGGATGGTCGATGGGGGCGAAAAGATTTGGAGTGGCAACCGCGTACCGGAAAACGTAGCGTTAAAAGGCGATGACCTGGTCAAAGCTGCGGCAATCCCCTAGATGCGAGATACACAGCGCTGATCGAGGTGGCAACACTTGAGGAGGCATTTTTTTACGTTAATAAATGCTCATGCATACTGCGCTACCACGGGGACATAGCGCAGTTATGTGGGACTCTAACCCACTAAAACTCCACGGTTTTCTCCTGTGCCGCTTATGGCGGGAGCACAGGCAAGCGTTAGCACTCGCCGCGGCTGTCCGTCACCGGACCTCCCTTGTGGCCCCACAGCGTCCACCATCAGACAGTGGTGACCCCGCCCTGGCCGCGGAAGGTAGGGAGATCACTCCTCTCCCGCCGCGGTCTCCAACCCTCTGCCTATATATCGTATGGGTATGGGAGACCCCATACGACATCGCGGCCCGCCTCAGTTGCGATGTCATCCAAGCGGCATCGCAACCTACTTGTTGGCCGCTATGTCGTCGGCTTAATCGGCAAATGTGGGAACCCACCGGGGTGTACTTGGGGAGGCCTATGTTCAGCAGTGGACGTCTTTCGGCTGAAATGATGATGAAAAAAATAAACGTGGGATATCTATAATAACGCTAAATAGTAGCATGATACACGAATAGGTATTAACTTTATCGTCTCAGTACGTGATTTTATTGCAACAGTAATTAAAATGACGGCTAAAGAAATTATAATAACAGCCACCTCGTAGTCAATTTGAATGAAATACGGTTTATAAGCTTTGGCTGTCTGCACCATTTTGTCATTCGAACTGGTTTTAAAATCTTCAAATCGTCGAGAACCTATGTTTCCGAAACAATTGCGATTGTTTGAAGCATTATCATGGCAAACAATTGGATCTAGATGCGACCCGAAGATATTAAAGGTATTCACGAACCGAATAAACCCTTTTTCAACAATACTATCGCTTGGGATGGAACACACACACATGGACAGCGTTCGAAGTACTTTTAGTACAGTAGTCCGTCGAAAAACTCTAGTTACGGTGGCACCGTTTCTTTCTATGAAATCAGGCAGCTGTATTTAAATGTTATAAATTATCTGTGGTATTAGCGCCCTTCATCCTATCCTTTCCTTTTACCCTGAACATAGTAATGCTATTTGCACAGAGAAAAACTACATAAACTACTTGGCGACAGAAATAGGTGAAAATGGTGGTAGGACATCTTTAGATGAGTTTCTTCACAAATTGGCTACTACAATTCTGTTGATGTCTTCTCAAACCTCTTGGGCAAGTCCTTTCCAAACTGCTATAAGGTCCGTGGTAACAAATATGATTCAATTGGTTCTTTCAAACTGCCATCTACTGACAATCAGTAGGAATTCGTAGTTGAGATCAATGCTGCGTGACTATAGGTACTCGCGTCTACACATGTTAAGCAACATTTGTGTAAACACCTAAACCTACTGCTATACTAATTTAGTTGACAAACTATAGATGGCGTGGATTTAAATTTCACAACAAATAACATTTAACAAGATACGACTATGTAGGACCCTTAAGTACCTTAACCCGTACGATTAAAGTTAATATTTTGAAGAACTAAAATTTTTGGTTAACCATCGCTTTGAAAATCATCAATCATCATCGTGTTAAAAAATTACTCATGTTCTTCGTCTCGAACAATGCTGTTTCACAGGCATTGATGATAATCTCATTTGAATGACATATTTATTAGACATTTTAATAATTTATTATTAAACTTTGTGTCACGTAATGCACTTCTGTTTGTTAGTCATGATTTATTGCTGCAAAATAATTTATTGATATGGATGGCAGGGGTCACCAATTACTTTTATTTGGGGTCCGTTTTAGGATATCTGTTTTAAAGATTTTTTTTAAATACTGATGTGCATTATGTCATTTTTGCCTTGAACTATCCGTCTGAAGTTTGGACTAAAGTTAGTGCAGGCTATTGTCATTAAATCTTGAAAATGTTTGTCGATAAGTCTACTCCAAGCGTATTTTTCCACCACGACAATTAGCCTATGTGCAGTTGGTTATTTGGTCTGTCTTAATTCATTGATTATCCCGCTTTGAGTTTACCTTAATATTTTAGTACTGGGATGAAATTAAGCACTGTGACAAGAATAGGAACATATTATGCTTTCAGAAAAATTGTTGTTATTTGGTTTATCTTAACTCATCGAATATTGCTAGTGTATATTTACCCTAATATTTTGAACTGGGACACATTTGACTTTAGCTTCCTTAACATAAAATGAAGAACTTAAGTAGTCCTTTCAGAAAATATGAGCAACATGCATTGCTGTTGTTACTTGGTTTATCTTAAATCATCAAGTAAAGCCAGTGACCGGTTACCCCAATATTTCAGAATTGGGACATAATTGATCTTAACTATTTTAGCGTAAAAATCCCTTTCAGATAATATAAATCGTCGTAACATAACTCGTCGAATAATGTCTTGACAGGATTTTTTCAGACTGGCGATATATTTTTTATCATATTAAATTTGATATAAAATGCTTTTCATCCAATAAACAGATAGATGGGTGAAGGACGCTCCTTACTCAGGTCTGAGACCAATTGACCCAAATGTTTTCGTAGTTTGGTCAAACTGATGCAGATTTTATTGGCTGTAGTTACCTACTTTTAATAACCAACATCATGGAAATAAAATATCAATAAAAAAACTTTTTTACAAAAAAATACTACCGACTTCCAAATAAGAAAACTACAAAGTGAAAAATAACTTTATTTTTGGAAGTCGGTGTCTTTCGTAGGTACCATTTTTTTTGCGTTATGGACACCGACTTCCAAAAATAAAGTTATTTTTCACTTTGTAGTTTTCTTATTTGGAAGTCGGTAGTATTTTTTTGTAAAAAAGTTTTTTTATTTTTCACTTTTTAGTTGTACCTACCTAATAGGCAAGTTGTTTAGTTAGTTTCCTATAACGCCAGAATAGATTACCCAAATATCATGTAACTTGAACAAAACCGATCAAATGAGAGATCTGCTTACCCCTTAAGAGCGTACTGGCGTGATGTTATGTTATGAAATGGTCTAAACAATAAACAGACATGCGATTGCAGCAGTCCCGAGAGTTTTGCCGCTATTTATTGAAGAGTTCTGTTGTATATCTTCGAAGTTCTTCATCAGATCTTCACCAAATTAAAATGGGACCAATTTCGGAACAAACTCTTTCAAACAAAAAAAGATTTTTTTAAATCGGTCCACAATTGACGGAGATATCGGTGAACATAAAAAAAAAAAAAAAAAAAAAACATACAAGAAGTCGAACATAGAACCTCCTCCTTTTTCGAAAGTCGGTTAAAAATAAACAAAACGGAACGGAATATACGAATCCATGCGTCTGTTTAATTTATCACTAGATAAAGTTGATCTTTTGTTTGACCAGGAAAATATAATGCTAATTCAAGTTTTATGCAGATTGTAGGTAATATTAATGAAAAACATTTATATTTTTTAAATATATTTTATTGTATCTCGATTGTAATTTTTTTGTTAAAACAAGTTATTATACAAGGTTCTAAATGTCATCACGTGTTTCACTATGAACTTAAAACACTACTAATAGTTACTTGAGATGATCATAATTTATGGCAGTTACTGTATGGCAGTGTTTCTTTGAACATAGTTATAATTAAAGTTTAATGTAATACTTTCGTAAAACTAAAAATAACCTAAAATAAAATTAATAGTAAGATAAAGTAAAGCTATACATGCCGTTGAGGCTTAACGGGTTGTAGAAAAATCAGGTCCACTTTAGCACGATATGATTTTAGAAGAATTATCTATCGCCTTTTAGATTCAACTGGATAATATAACCATTTAAATTCATAGCCCTTTAGACCATATTTCTCATCCTTTTCAGTATCTGGTTTGGGAACATCTTCAGATAATAGGTCGAGTACATCCTGTGAAACTTTAGGATGGAACCCTGCATCGTCGGCTACGTAATCAATCCTCGTTCTAACACCATTCCTTCCAGTTACAAAATAGTATCCTTTCTTGACACCGTTTTTATAGCCCTCTTCGAAGTGACCATGGAATCCTAAAGTGTAGTTGAATGTGTAGAGCAGCTGGGTCATATCACCCTCATTGAGTCCTGGTGGTAATCCTTTTTGTTCATTTGGTCCAAGTGCATAAATGTTTGTATTCTTGTCAACTATTTGCATTTGAGCAGAAACCAGTGTAGGTTTAGCGGAGTCACGTGGTCCTTGTGGAGGGACATTGTATTGTTTCGCAGTTCTTTCTCTAGGTCCTTGCGGAGTTAAACCCTGTCCATTGGGTTGAGCATTGGTTCCAAATAAACCAGCTTGCTGGCCATTATTCGGGCCATTCAGAACAGTATTTGCGAAGCCATCAGGCGTAGCAGGATAAGGAATATCATTACCACCAAATAAGGCAGCTTGATTTTCAGCTCCACCTTGAGTCGGTCCAACAGAAGGAGAGGGTTCTCTTGATAGTTTATAGTTATTAGGCACGTTAGAACCAACGGGTCCTTGAGAATAGCTCGGGTTTGGATAGATTTGTGCAGTCGGGCCAGGCAGTGCAGCAAAAGATGATGCGCTATTTGGGGCAGCAAATCCTTGTTGGGGGATATTTTGAGACTTGGGTCCACCCTGTGCAATATTTTGCTGTTCAGGAGATGAGGGAGTGAAAGCAACGGGACCTTGAGTATAGATAGGTTGGCTTGGATAGATTTGTGCAGTCGGTCCAGGCTGTGCAGCAAAATATGGTGCGCTATTTGGGGCAATTAGCCCTTGTTGTGGGATATTTTGGGACTTGGGTCCACCCTGTGCAATATTTTGCTGTTCAGGAGATGAGAGAGGGAAAGGTTGTTGACGTCGTTGGGCAATGTTTTGTTGCCCAGGAGGATAGGGAGGGAATGCTTGTTGATTTTGACTAGGTGGACTTGATGGACCAAATTGGTTTGGACTATTATAATTATTATTTCCAGCCCCTTGATTGCGTGCAGGTGGTGGTGCCCGAGTGGTAGTTGTTGGGAGACTGCAAGATGAGCATGATCGTCCTGGCGGCTCAATTGACAAAGGCTTGTATGGTGTCTCCGGTTGTGGCGCAATTGATCCTTGTGATACTGGAGCTGCTAGTGGAGTAAATGTTCCTAGTTGTGCTGGTGTCGAGACGCCACCTTGCTTCGGTAGTAGTAGCGCAGGCTGTGCAGGTGGTAAGGCCAGAGCATGCCCTTGTCTAGCCGCTGAAATAAATAAATTGTACTTCTGAGTTTCTATTTATGTAATGAAGCTTACAAGTTCGAGGTTTTTTATTTATATTAAGCGAAGATAAGACACATCTGGATCTTAGCAGCGTTGAACATTTTCAAGTTAACTGCATTTCTTTCTTTAACCGGTTGAATGCCATAATTACCGATAAAAATAAAAAGCCATTGTATCTTGCGTGGATCCACGTTTTGTGCACTCAAGGGATTAAGACTAATGATCAAGCTCAAATTAGTTTCTAAATCAGATTGACTCTCGGAGAGACTCGACAGTTAAAGTAAAAGTAACTTACTTGATTTCAGGTGAATGTTTTTCATGGACAATATTTTAAAGCGTCCCTCTTTGTCTGTGGCATATACGGTGACATGGTACACGTCATCGGCGGTGACGAATCCAAACTCGCCCATAATAATCCCGTCTTTGTCTGTAAAGAGAATCAGTTTTATAGAGTTAGAATATATTACGATAATGTGTTTATTGCCATTAAAGTCAAATATAATAGTTAGCCCTGCCAAGGTCTTGTAATTTATAACACGACACTTAATAGTAAATTAAAGTCCAAATTCTGAACAGCAAAAACCAAGATGAGTAATAGTTAAATCAGAAACCTCGTAAAGCTCGATGATTAGGAAAAGAGCTGATTCTTGTAATAATTTAAAACACCTTTTTAGTTCGACGTTATCCTCGCTGGACCACAATATTACGAAGAGCTAGTTTTCAAATCACCAACATAATTTGTTTATAATACATGCATGTCCACATGATTAGTAATAATAGAAGAGATATAAATTTTATGAAAAAAACGTGACTATTTTGTGGCCTTGTAAAAACGGTCACATCAAACAATCTGGAGAAGTTATGAGATACCTGCTTTTAAAAGAGCAGATTTCAAATTAATTATATAATCAATTCATTCGTTATAGGTGTTTTAGCTCTTTATATAATAATTATACCTAACTGTCTCTGACGTTCGTCTAAAATCAGACAAGTCTTTGTATTTTTGACTAGCTATTCCGCGCGGATTCGCTCCCGTGGACCCGTTTTCGGGGTAAAAAATTGCCTATGCCAGTCAGGAATAATGTAGCTTTTTATAAGTGAAAGAATTTTTTAAATCGGTCCAGTAGTTTCAGAGCCCATTCGCTACAAACAAACAAAAAAATGTTTCCTCTTTATAATATTAGTATAAATTTGTATAGATGATGATGATGATGATGATGATGTAAATCGATTCTAAACGAAATTGATGTTTTGGTGAGATGATCATTTCCAATAGTTTTAAAAGCTTTATATCAATATTTGATTGGCCTCGTGACATTGCTATGTTGTTAGAAGTAAAAAAGTGATATCGCTTTATTATTTGAAAATTGGTACCTGTTAGATATGTGCTGCTTAAAATATGGGTGTTATTCATTATTTATATTCATTAGTTGTAAATAGCTCGTACATTTTGTAAAATGCAGTTTGATACCGCTATGAATACAAATGTTATTTTAATACAAACATACAGACTGATTATGATAATATTCAATTGACATTTTTTAAAACATCCTAATTTTGAGAAATGTATTTTTATTCGTTTAAAAGATTAAACCAGATATCAGTTAACGAAGACCCATTCGCTGTTTACTTTAAAAAATATTTTTATTCAGTGCCTAAATATTTTTTAAATTTAATTTTGTTTTAATATAAGAATAGCTATAATTTGAATCAAAAACTTGTACCGAAAGTACAGTTTACACTCTTTCTAGATTAGTAAGGTAGATCTAGAGAAGATCGTAGTGATGAAAGAAGCAAACATGATCTATTTTCATTCAAGTAATCGTGAAAATTCTTTGAGCACATAGAACTCACTAATTGTTTTGTAATACCGTTTCTAGAGGTAGAAGGGATGAAACTTGACTTACTTAAATACAAGTACTTACTCGATACCTTTTTCGATACCAAGTAGTTTTGGTATCGATACTTTACAACCGAGTACTAAATACTCGTATTGAATCTGACTATAAGTATGCTTCAAATGGCAGTCAATATTTTACCTTTATACGTTTATTAACTATGCGATCCATCTATGGTGATACAATAATTTTCTTTAGTTAGTGCTACTGTCGCATAATTGATAGGCTTGTTTATGTTAGATATGCCAGAGAGAAAAGATCTGTCGACAAATCGCCATATTTATTTTCCGTCTTTCATTTGCTAACTTGGGAGGATTTTAAACCCGTGTTTTTATATAAACAAGTGCGAATATTTTTAAATATTGTCGGTACCTCTGTAGCCTGTGCAAGCCTTTTTTCCAACGCTTGTGCTGCCTGTATTTATTTTCTTAATGTTTGCCGTTAATCATTACATACGAATAAGTACCAATATTTTTCAGTCGCTACCGAGTAAGTATCGATAATTTACGACTGATAATGTATCAAGAAAAAGTATCGAAACCTCAGTGGTATCGTTTCATCCCTAGTTAGATGATTTAATATTATGGATGGAATAGCCTAACCAGTTATAACAAATGATATACTTACCTATAGAACTCCTATCAAATTCTTATTTTAATAAAACCTAGCTGTATGGTATTTAGATGTGTTAAACTAAGGTGAATTATAACGACTGATCTAAATAACTTAAACAAATTTTAGTGTAATAGATATAAAAAAATATATCTTCAAAGGGAATGGCAAGCCATAGAAAACATGGATAGATTGTGTAAGGAGTGATATGAATGAAAAAGTTGTAAGGGGTTGGCGTGTCAGTTGGCAGGAAGGAATGGAAGAAAAAAGCGTGCTGCACCGACCCCAAGTAACAACACGGCAACAAGGGCAGGAAGATGATGAGGTACTTACTACAATATTTATTTTGATTACCAAACCGGCAGCTAAATGGCAAATGGTAGCAGTTTACAAAAAAAAAGGTTAGCGCAGATTAGTTAAAATTATTAAAATAAATTAAGAATTTATTAGTTTTAAAGCCTAGTATCGGTTGAATCACCGGTGATTTTTGTAAGAAGACACTATGTTAGATTTACAGTATTATACCTTTAGATTCATGCCTGTGTTGCTCGCCATCGATCTTGAACCCGAACTCGTAGGGTCTGTTCTCGTCGGTGTACTTGTCTGCACCCAGGATTTGTAGCACGAAGCATAGCAATATGCTCGCTATTAACCACAGTATTCTTGGCTGATGCATCTGAAATAGATATAGACAAAAGTGATATTAAAAAAGGCAACACTTTGAAGGCTGCATCAACAATGTGGTTAGTTTGTGTGGTTGTGCTTATCTTACAAAAATATACAAGATTTTCTGGTTAAGATGCAGAGTTAAAAAATATACCAGTCATTCTAGTTTAGATTGATTAACAGCAATATTTTAAACTATTAGGTTAACATATTTTAGATAGATAATTTCGTCAGCGACCAAATTTCCTACATATTTCCTATCCATAATACCAACAGCTCCTTGGCATTTATTATTACTTCACTTAAATTAAGTAAGTGTTACATTTTGATCAATCTTGGAGTTTACTAGTTCCTAAACATTATGTCATATGCTAAAACGGAACTCGGTGTCAAGGAAAACATAAAATATTCACCGATTATCGTGTTAAGTGCTTAAGTATAGAGATTGAACGTAAATCATTCTGGTAGTAAGAAACTACTAAAGATATGACGTCATTTTAGAGTTGTCAAAATAAAAAGGCACATCTTTGAGTTATAAGATATTGTTAATAAAGGCCACACCTGTTGTTTTGCATAATATAATAATTTTTAATTAATATAGAATATTGGGCCTTTAAAATAAAAGGTTTTCTTATTAATATTAATAAAGAATGGTTTTATAATTGGCAAGACGACGTTATTGTATATAATTAACCATAGTTCTACATAGCTACACGGTGTGTATAAACAGTATCTGAATATTATTCATGAAATATAGGTGTACTTAAATATTTAGGTGGTATACAAATTGCCATTTCCTACGCAACCGACTTTTCGCAATGGTTTTTTAA
Organism: Orthosia incerta; assembly: GCA_948252205.1. NCBI lineage: Eukaryota > Metazoa > Arthropoda > Insecta > Lepidoptera > Noctuidae > Orthosia > Orthosia incerta. Next base: position 16,774,893 of record OX411746.1, on the reverse strand, counting down.
ACACAGTTCATTTGGTATTTACACGGTCTATTTATAAATTCATTTATAAATACGTACGTTTCCTGCGATAATATTTAGAAGTATATAGACGCAAACCATCACAATTGAAACTAGTATAAGAATAGCTGGTAGTTATTAAATACTCAAATACTTTTGTGTACAATTTAGCAACTTATAATATCGCAGAGCAGTAACGATAATTTGCAAAAAGTCGGTCTTGAAATTGATAAATGACACCTACTAAGTTACTAAGTGTAAGGTCGGGATGGATAGGTAAATATGCATCGCTCACATTAAACCCAGTAATTAATTATAGTATGTATCTTAATAATAGCTGATTCTAAAGTGATGACCTTAACATTTAGAATTAATACATTAGTATCCTGTGATTATTATTAAGAATATTATTGTTTATTTAAGATTTTCCACGGACGAATTACTTCAACATCACCAATTAATTGTGTAAATAATGTTCTTATGTCAGGCGGAACTTTACTATTGACTTATGATAATATCAAGTAACTAGACAAACTGAATTGATTTTCTAGTGAAATAACACGTACCAAAACCCTACTTTTACGTTTGGCTATAGAACAGTCCATATTTATTTAATTCTAACTACTATTACGCTTTATACCAGCTATTAACTAAAATAACTAAAAACTAGCTTCTGCCAGCGGCTTCGCCCGTGTGGATGTCGAAAATTATCCCAAGGGAACAAAAGAAGGGGATAAAAGTAGTAAAAGTATCTTATGTGCTATTCCAGACTATAATCTATCTCTGAACCAAATTTCATCCAGATGCATCCAGCCGTTTGAGCGTGAAGAAGTAACAAACATACAAACACATTCACAGACTTTCCCCTTTATAATATTAACATATAGTGTGAAGTTTGATAAGTGATTGATTTCTCATTTTGATCCTTGGTGACCTTTTAATTTCATGTATCATCTTTTCGTTGGCATAAAAATCTGCTTATGTACCCGTAGAAACATGCTCAAATAAATCTTGAACAATATCTAAACAATTACAAATGAATAAAACTAGGCGTTGAGTAAATTCAAATCCCAAAACATTCTTAAACTTTTAGAAACAAAAACTGGAGTTCCTCAAGGGATAGTTGTAGGCTCTGACTTGAACCATTTCGTATTTTGTTACAGAGTGAATACCGTCACTAAAATATTTAAAAAATCTCTAATGCAAATTTTGACATATTATCAAAATGATTCTTCACACAGCCCTTTCAAAAAAGGAGGCACGTGCTGCCTTTTCACACGGGTTGTTATAAAAGCGAGTGTGAAATTATGCGTAACATGGTCTCCTGATATATTGACTAATTGGTATGTAATTATAATATATGGTACCTGTCAGAACTTCATTAATCATTCATGCTGATGAGCCACCGACAGGTTTTTTATGTAGCCATTAATATAAGCTGTCTTAGTTTAGTTAGATATGTATCTCTTGCTAACGAATATTTTGTACGCATTAATTAAAAGATGCCAAAGTGTTACTGAATAGCCATCGATACTTTCGTTCGCGGCTACATTAAAACTGATAATTGAATTATTTATTGGTTTAATCGTTTTTATGTCTGTTTTTTTTGTTACATCAATTAATGGGTTTTATAAGCAAAAGCAACTTAAGTATACTATCTATCTTAATATAGTATTACTACAAGTTATAATTGATAATGGTCCGCCTGAATTGAGCAGTGGTGGCCCAGTGGTATCGGCCGCGACTTACAAGTTGTATGTCGTGGGTTGGAGCCCAGGCAGGCGGTTTACTTTGTGTAAATTATTTCATCACCACTGCTCTCAAAACGGTGAAGGAAAACATGGTGAGGAAACCGGCATGTCCTAGAACCAAAAATTCGAAGACATGTGACATCCACCAACCCGCACTGGGCCCGCGTGGTGGATAACGGCTCATTCCCTCTCACAGAGAGGAGGCCTGTGGCCCAGCAGTGGGAACATTAATAGGCTGATGATGTGATGAAGATAAGTGTTTATTGCCGACTGAATACTTATCTCACGAAATATGACTACGAAAACACCAGTGCAATAAGCCTTTTGACCATGTCGTAAAAAAATGCGATAAATAAAGCAACACAGTTTATTAATATACAAATTGTACCCACAAAGATTTCGGTGCTGGAAATGTGTTATAAATAAATATAATGCTAAAAATATACAACATAATTTTCATTATTTTAATTGCTACTGAGCCGAATTCACGATATTTTTAATGGTGCCCGTTTATAAAACCATTGTCAAAATCAAAACATGAATGAAACATTTATTCAAATCCGTGTCACACTTTATGATCTGGTGGTAGGCTTTTATTGCCTTCATAAAAAAATATAGTATATTTTTAACGAATCTCTTGCGGAAATTTGCTCATTATCGTAAGAGGGCAGTAATGTGTTGTGGTCATATAAAAAACCTCTTTAATTTAAGAACATAAACGAGTTAGACAAGTTTGTTTTTTCATGCGAAAAGTATGACATGATCAGACACAAAATTAAATTAATTCACGTGGATTTCACGTCACAATAAAAAATACCTTGCAAAAATTATGGCAAAATAATACAACACATCGATTTGTCGTACGTATGCAGAACATTTAATTTTATAGCCGCATTAACGACACGTTATAAAATATAGATCGTTTTTTAAGCTTCTGTTACAGATTAAGTACGAAGATTTATGTCCATTTCGACAAATGATACAGTTTTTATAGTTGGTTTTAGAATTATAATGAATTAAATTTTAATTTTAATGAATGGTTTTATTAAGATGTTGATGTGTATAATGATATCATTTGGAAACTGTAAGATTTATGTGATCACTTATTGAATTTGAAGTATTTATTTAACAGCTTAAAATTGTTCTCTTATCAAGTCCAAGCAACTAACAGTAGGAAGAAGCATATGCAGATCAGTCTCAAAATATGCACCATATACAGAAGTGCTGCTTTCTGTGCCAAGATTTTGGTGCTTTATGTGGCTATACCAACCGATCCTCCATATGATCTCCTGTCGGTACTAAAACTATGTTGTAATTGACTTTATCATTTAGTTGACCCTTGTTCACTGGTCCTCACAGTGCACAAGGGATCGCGAAAAAGGTAAGGGAAATCTTGAATAGCACGGTCGAGATGTTCAGTCTGATAAAATCTATGAGGCTTATGCCTAATATTTGAGAAAGATTTTAATCACAACCCCTGCAGTTCTGGCTTATGTAGTCTACCTATCTATAGCCTCGCCACCGCAATTAGCATCCGAAACCTAAAGGGCCCAGGTCTAGGGCTCTATATAATTCACAACGCGACACATTTGTCAATAAATAATAAATTTGACACCTTTTTGCGTAAATTAAGCAGAAAATGTATGAAAGAACCTTACAAACTGGTCGGATTGCCAGATTGTGACTACCTGGGGTTTCTTGGCCCTAGAGCCTGTTGAAGAAATCCTATTTATTTACTTAGGTATATTTAGTCAATTCTCTATGAGCCCACTTGAGTAAACCTGAACTGATCGATCCGTTAAATCCCCGTCTGTATCTGAGAACTGAAATGTTATTAAATTTCTTTGAGTATATTATTCGTGGATAACACCTGCTGTGATGGTTTTAACTCATCTGTTTTTTTATTTATTCTGTATAAAATATAAATAGATAGTATTTTTTTTGCCTAAGTATATGAAAGTGTGTTGAATAGAATGGGTTGAGTAGTTTTACTGTCATAAATTATATTGACTATAAGGCAGAAAATTTAAATTAATGCAAATGTATGGTACTAAAAAATATATTACAACATAACTTTAAAGATTATCTGGTAGTCTCCTTATTATTCTCCTAGTAGTTTTATTAGCTCTATGTTAAAAATGTTATAACGATGTTGACGGTTTACTATAAAAGTACTTAGGTATTAATAATAAATTATTTGTTTGAGGCATAACAAATGTAAAATACATAATACAATAATTTCAAAGTACAGAACATGTTATGTGTGAGTACCATAAATATCTTCAAATGGCAACATACAATCTATCTATGAATTTGGTATTTGATTATTCATATTTTGCCATAAATCTTTAATATTTGAATAACGAGATAGTTTAACTGTTACCATCACATTAATCGGTCGATATCACCACCATTAGACCAAATTTTTTGGCTTTGGAAAGAAAATAGCTGTCGCTAATTTTACATTGACTTGATGAGCTCATGCAAAAGGTTGAAAAGGATTATGTAAAGACCGTAAGATCTGTTCGGTAGAAAACTTACCAGACACCCTAGACAAGTGACATTCTGTCATCGAAGGCGTGGCGATAGCGGTTGGAAAAATGACAAAAATGTCCATGTGATCGATCCCTTATATTTTGGCATATTGACCATCGCTATTGTTGACATTGTTTTTTTTTTTGTCTCAATCCCACCGCCCAAACCACTGCAACTCCTGAAAGTCAGAATCAACAGTGGCAACCACCAGAAAAGCGCCGAGGCAATGAAGCTTGACGAAGTCCCGGAGAAAGAATTTAACTGTCTTGGATCCCGCAACGAAATTAATCAGAAAAGAATAACGGAGGAGTAGGAAAAAATAATATAAATTTCCACTTCCCTCCATATCAAGCAGGAGACAGAACAAACAACAACAACAACAACAGCTCACAATGTTAGGACCCATTAATATAAATGCTAATTTTTAACCGTGGTGCTAGGCAACTGGGCTTATCCCAGTTGTAAACGACCCTTTGTGCCTATTGGCTGACTTACACCCGCTAGGGAACATTATAAAAACTTTGTCGAAAAAGCACGAAAGCATTAGCTAAATACTTCATGGATGGATCAAGCAATGAAATGAATGAATCAATGAATGACCTATGTGTTTCTAAAGATTCCTAAAGTACAGAGAATCAGGGAACTTGAAAACCTAACTTAAAGTTAAAAAAACCTCAACTACTTTCAAGATGTTGATCATTTTTCAGGAAGTTCCGATGATAAAGTCTCCGTCATTAATTACTGGTTACATTACATATTAAAGACCCGTAGATTATTACCATCATTCAGGTACATCTAACAATTAAGGTACCTTAATGATAATAATATGTCAACTATAATACGTATTATGGTTGATATGATGAACCAGCGATAAATGTATAATCATAGTAACAATAACTAATGCATAAAAACAAGTAATGATGCTGAATCTCATCGAATAGATTAGAAGAATAGTAATAAGTAGCTAGTCAGACAGCCATGCAAACAAAAGTATGAAGATATTTAAATGGGTTTCTTGATTAATAAAAATCAGTTGCTCAATATGTTCATTTTCACATACTTGACAAAATGTATGGAGTTGCAATTTTCGTGTTTTTGTTATGGGTCCCCGTAGTTAGTTGTTCATAATGATCTCAATGTCCACTTCTCATTTTTTTCCCATTATTTATTGCATTAGAAAGGTAAAATCCACACTTTTAAAAAGTGACCAAAACTGCTATCCCATTTGATCTGTCTTTATTTTTATCACTAAAATGCCTTTGAAAGCAAAAAGTTAGTGAGTAGTCTCATTGTAGTGCCATTCTCCAAACATAATAATTTGATACAAGGTGTAAACGTGCGAAGGTTTACTCCAAAAAGTAGTGCGTTACTAGAGCGATGTTCAAAGTTAACTTTACTTAAAGGCATTCGATACTATTTTTTTTTTTCCTAAAGTGATATTTCCATAACCAACATTTAAGTAACACAGTATCGGATGACAATGTTAACGTTTACAGTAGCTATTGGCACCTTATTTACTATGTTTGTTTCATTTAACAATGAGATAGTAAACTACACAAGGTGGACATCATCGTCTATCGCAGGTAGTAATTCAACTATGTCATGGAATTAACATAACGCATTACAAAATATGTTATTTATTGATGAAGCATTAATTAATAATTTAATGTTAGTTTTGCGATAAAAGGACGATATAAAAGTAATTATTAATATGTTTTATAGCGTTATTTATCTACTCGGAAGCCATGGCATTCTTTCCGCAATGTATGTTTATGAAGTGCTAAAATCACGGATGAAGTATAAGTATAAGTTTGATTTTAAGACTGTACTTAAGTAACAAATAGCTAGTGAATTTCGTAACTAAATATTTTGCACTTGGCACTTCAATTTTACTATACAATATTAACGAAACAATATAAAGCTATTTTTAGACTAAATATCAATCAATTTTGGTAACTCTGTCTAATAAGGTACCCGTAGTAAGTTATAGAAATGGAGAAGTGCAAGTGCCAAATTTCTTTCATGCTCAATACTACCTACTGCCTTATAGGTTATTATTTGTTTAACATTTTATGTGTTGTTCACCATATAATTTCATAGTTTATTTAAGTAAGTAAATTAAATTTTGTGATCAAATTTATCAGGTTAAATACCTAGTAAAAAATAATGTGTCGAATAATAGGTTGAGTACCTAATCAAATCACATGTTATTATTGTTTAGAGATTATTAGAGACCTGCTTATTGTAAGCAACTTAACTCATATCTAAATATTTGCATATTTGCCAACTTATGATGAAATGTGACATGGTGCTACTAATTTATTTATACCATCTTTTTAACCGCATTTAATGCAAATAAATGGCTTTGACTTTTACTGTATTACTAGTAGTTATTTTACCCCGATAATTTGCTTTCTCAAAGAAGCACTCGCCTCCCACAATTCAACTTTTTTAATTTCTTGATTCTATTTTAAATAGGATATCAACTTTGCCTATTACTGTGACACTTTGAAAATCTAGAGCAGCTATTTTTTTCAATTTATCTATTTTTCCATTAAATGTTACATTATATGGACTTACCTTATATTATCGTTAAGTGAGTACTAACGCGGGCCGTCTCGCGGCCTGTTGCGCAAGAGTTCGCACGAGACTGTGCCGATTCTTTGGACCACGTAATTTATTAATACTTCTGCCTAGAACAGATGGGCGACACGAAAATCAGAGTCGTCACTATTATACCTATGGGCATATGTTATTGCAGGTCTGTTTCCGGGCCCGATGATCGTGCCCACGATGTCACGATTGCAATGTAATTAGTTGTAGTTATACTATAATGTCAGAAAGATACTGTTTAATCAGGAATACACGTCCTTGGCAGACAATAAAAACTCTTGGTTTGAGCTTTGCTGAACGTTCTGTTGGGAGTTCTATGTTTCAGGAAAAGGTCCTCTGATCAGTGGTCTAGGTTAATATAATATGGGTGATTTATCAAAAATATAAGCTGATGCACCCAGTAGGAGTATTCATAATAGTCTAAAATGCATACGCACAAAAAGTTTTGGGAATACTTTTATTATGATGCGTACAGGTAAGGAGTGGAATTCGCTGCCTGAGTCTATATTTCCCGACAGCTACAATCCAGAGGTTTTTAAGGCAAGAGTGAATAGGTTATTTCTATACTCCATTTGAAATAACATAAGACACGTTTCCAAATCTTTTTACAGTCCGTTCAACCGATTTTGAGTTCTATTCCGTAAACATAAGGATGACATAAAAAGCATAAACCTGTTACCAAAACCAACTGTTTACTACAGCTACCATTTTTCGTATCACTAACGCAATAGAAGTCAAAATCGGTTGAATGGGCTGTAAAATAGGCTAATTTAAACGTCTAATGTTATCGCAAATGGAGTTTAGGCAAGCGTGTTTCACCGTCGACCACATTATCGCTTACCATCAGGTGGGACAATGGTCAAGCGCGAGCCTAAAGGTTAAAAAATGCAGTGATTTTTAGTAAAAAATAATAAATTATTTAAAAGAATACAACTTCAAACATGTAAGAGTAATAATCTTAGGGTAAATTGCAGGCATATTCATGTTTAGTTATTTGATAGTTGAAAATATCTAAATTACCAAATATTTCCCTCTTAGAGGCACACACTATTTAGGTAAGTATATATCTATTCGCAGACATAATAAGTTGATTCTATATGTTATTCTAATCATCCGCGAATATTTTTTTTATGTAAGCGTGTTTATTTTGTCCCAGACAAAACTTAGCATAGATCTATCAGTAATTAGCCACCTGAATGTATTCATGAGCTTGAGTGTCTGTACCCAATTTTATTGATTTTGGTTTTTACTTCCAATAGAAAACTTTTATTTATGCCTGTTCGTGGGTCCCTTGTAGCTTTACTTTATCACTTACCGTGCAAGTGTTGAAATGTAAACGTCAAGCATAAACAAGTAGAAAAAAAGAAAGAGATTTGATTTGTAACTAGCTTGACCTTCAAAATAATGGTTTTAAAAAACCTACATAACCTAATATGCATATTTTTTATAACTGCAATGTTAACCAAAGGTTATAATAAAAGAAAAGCGAACAGCATCTATTGGCTGTCGTAGAGCTTAAATCTGGTTCAACCGGGGTCGAAGAGGTCAGATGGCACCTGATCAACGAAAACCAGAAAAACACCAAATCAAGAATGAATTAAAGCTCAAATGAATAGTTCTTTCATAATGAAGACGGTATTGAATTAAACAGCGTCTGTTTCTCTTAATTTCGCAGTGTTTAATATGAAAAGCTGCGAGTAGCTACTTGATTTTGCCCAGATCTTGCAGAAACCGTAAGTTATTTTACCTTCTAATTACTGAATGAATAATCTTGTATTTTTGTAACAACAAATTGAATATTGTCGCCTACAGATAGGCCTGACACGACAATACGAGACAACATTTTTATCTATACTAATATTATAAAGACGAAAGATTTTTTTGTTTGTTTGAACCGAATAGGCTCCAAAACTACTGGACTGATTTGAAAAATTCTTTCACCAATAGAAAGCTACATTATTCCTGAGTGACATAGGCTAGTTTTTAATCCCGAAAGTGGGTCCTGTGGTGTGGTCCACGGGAGCGAAGCCGCGGGCACCAGCAATTTTTTATAAAAACTTGTCTGTGGGAACTTTTATGTGCAAATACAGGAAGAATTGTAGTGCAACTACATATTTATAAACAAGATCAAGTGATAGACATATGCAAATGAACCGTTACATTATAAATCGATTTAGCATCACTTTTGCATTAAACTATATCAAATGTCACAAAAAGATAAACATTTACCGAATGCGGTCTATAATGGTCTATAATTTGCTAACATTTATATGTAGTAAGTATTAGGTTACAATCACCAATAAATTATATATACTTTATGATGATTAGTTTTAGATGACACTTCTGCTTTTTGTGAATACGAGTATCATCAAATAAATTTGACACGATATTACGAGTGTTGCCATTTATGATTATTTATGGCAATGTTCTTGTTGACTGTCGTTAGTTTTCTTTTCAAAGATGTTCATTCAAGATCGTTCGAGATATCGTTGACCTCATTAAAGTTAATTTTAAATGTTTATCGTGATGTCGTATATTTTAGCAGTTCCCATGATACGGTTTTCTATTTTTTCCTTAATAGTGTGTTAAGTCAACAAATGTTATGAAGGTACCACTTAAAAGAAGAAATTATGTTTTAGGGAAAAACACTTTACACTCTATCTTTTTCGTCTAATCAAATCGCTTGTTAGATCCTTCATCGTCATTCCATGGTCCATTAATGCAAAACATTTAGGTATGGACAAAACTGTTTTACCTACAAAAAATTATATAATTCATGTATTTTCTAAAACATACCTCTTTCGCTGTAGTAATCCAGATACAAGACACAATTGTATTACTAACTTTTCAATTTATAATACTTGAAATAGATAAGAATGTATTGATCACTGTTGTGAGTAGAATATGTTTTAGGAACTTTTAGTTACGTCTCTATGTAACAAAGAATTTTTATGTCTGGGCTTGCACAATCTATCGCCGTAGGATTATCTAAAACAATACAATTATGCGATTTGAATACGAAATTCGTGAGTTTATTTGCATATTAGTAAACTGAGTTACCGTGCATGCAATATTTTTGGTTACTAACTAAGATCGATGACGGAACCATAAGTAAGTTGAAAATAAGGTTTTTATCAAAAACGCCTGATCTTGAGGATTGAATCGAATACTCTAACTAATTGACAAAGGTCAGAGTTAAGTATAAAATGTTTACCTAACAATTACCGCCGTAATCAAGGTCAGTCAAACATCAATGGATGCCGTAAGAGGGCTCTTATCAAAATGTAGGAAGCAGTTGAATGTTGCATCGAAGAATAGAAAATGTGAAGTTTCAAGGAAATTTTTGAGTCACTACGACTTTAATTAATTAATTAATATCTCAACCAAAAAAAAACTGAAAATAGTTTATTTCTCACCATTAAAAGTTACAATTATACAAATAGGTACATGGCAAGTATTTAAAAAAGATTGTCGTGATCACATTAAGATACGCAGTTTGGTAACTTCTTCAGTTCGAGTCAATATAAAACTCTTTTAATGTTTTAGGGTACCATCTGGCCACTTAATTGTGACGTTAATTAGTTCTTCTAAAGAGCAGGTGTATAGGCACTTGGGACAACTCTAGAATGTGTGTCATATTCTGCACGGGGGTACCCCACTCACATTGGATATCAGGCGGGCCTATAAAACCCCATTTGGTAACTTGAAAATGAAGTCTTATACAATCAACCCATTATATTAAGAGGAACCTGTTTTATCGAATAGTAGTGGGATACAATTTTTATGGTCATATATCATCATCATCTTCCTGCCCTTATCCCATGTTACTTGGCGTCGGCGCAACACGTTTTCTTCTTCCATTCCGTCCTGTCCCCTTTCTAGCTATTACTGACTCCCTTTTCTTTCATATCACTCCTCACACTCTCCTATCCATCCATCTTTTCTTTGGCCTTCCTCTCCCTCTCCATCCATCCACATTTATATTCATAACTGTTTTAGTAACAAGCGTTTCATCCCTCCTCATCAGATGACCATACCAGGACAAAAGGTTTCCTTTCAAATTTTCTGCCACTGGCGCCAATTTCAAACTTCCTCTAATATACTAATTTCTCACTTTATCCAATCTCGTCACGCCGCACATCCATCTCAACATTCTCATCTCTGCTATATGCAATCTCTTATGATCCACACATTTCACAGCCCAACATTCTGATCATATATCGATTATATATGATTAGTCGAAAAGCTAGAAAATTTAACACTATTACTTGGTTATGGAGATCAGATAGGCCAAGGAGTCATATATCATAGGACATTTATTATCCTACATCATTTCTGAATGTACATTTATGACGAGTCTTCTGAAGTGTCTGATGTTCCGGGTCGCATGAAATTTGACGTCGCCTACGAGTAAAGGCACCTTAGTCAGTGAACAATAAATGCAGATTGATTGACAGTTGATTTATTGATGGGTAGAATGTTAAAATATATCGCGATTAAATCTTTCCACAATCGACGGCAAAATCGGTGAATACACCTACAACAAAAAAACATACTGTTGAACATAGAACCTTTATCGGAAGTCGGTTAAAAATCGAAAAAACAAAATTTTATGCACTATTTTTAGCATATTTACAAAGTTTTTAATGACAAAATGACATAAGTAACAAAAATATATTCAGAATTAGGCAGATCTAATCGAAAACGTTTTACAATCCTGGAAGTACATATTTGTATTTGTTATGTTGTTTCATACGTACGTGCGAATGTTTTCATCACAATAATAAATAATATGGCATTAAAGTACTTGTTAAAATATTATACTTTGGGAGAGTAGGTACTCGTATAATATACATCGCGGCTAAATAATAACAACCGAGGTCGGTCCGTGGATGGGTGACCATCTCATCTTAACATACTGTATTCGTTACGAATAGTCGAAAAGCTAGAAAATCTAACACTATTACTTGGTTATGGAGATCAGATAGGCCAAGGAGTACCCTGTTACCCGGTTACATGGTTATGGAGAACAACAGCCGAATTCCGCAAGTGAATTCGGCCAGGCGAAGGGTACCGCTATCAAATCGACCAATGACATGCGAGATGAATGACGCGATGTGGATTTCCGTCTGTGTGATTGGTCGATTTATAGTGGTCAAACCTTTTGCGTTGCCGTATAGAGTCAAGGAGTACCCTGTTACCCATTTACTTGGACAGAGGAGGTCAGATAAATAGTTGCTCTATGTAATATACTGGTACCCAGCTGCATCTGGTTAGATTGTATGAAATGCTAGATAGATTGATTGGAATGGAATGATTCCATTGTAGTTTGTAAAATAAACATGTGGGTAATTTATAAACATTAGTGTTTTCTCAAAAATAAATATTCTAACTGTGATTATTTTATTCAGGATGTTAGTTATGTTATGTGTGAATTAATTAACAAAAATGGAATTACTAAAAATGTATAAAAATACTGAAGCGTCAATTTTAAGCAAAAAGTATAATTTTAGCATAATATGTTTAATCAATATTGTTAATATGCACATATATAACGTTAGTTAGATGCACAAATTGTCTCATAAAATTAGGAATTTATTTAATTATTATTTTAATTCATTTATTTTTTTACAGCGGTACATTTAGTTTCTATTGTTTTATACAATGTTATAAATATCCGGATATTCTCAGTTCTAGGTTGTTATCGTTTGATGTGAATTATTCACCGTCATACAAACAAACAGTCGTGAGCTGTTAATCCTGGCGTGAAGCGTCACATATCATGCACATTATTTGCGAAGTCTGTATTTCATTGTCTGCAAGTAACTCAACAAAAATATTGATATAATCGTTTTGTGAGACTAATTATAAATTTTACGATTTATCTGAGTTCTTTTACGAATTGCTTCAGTCTCTGCAACAAAATTGTCGACGCTTCACATATTAAACGATAATCGAGTGATGCAATTGGCTATTAAAAAAACAGTTTTCTTGTGAGAATTTTCGTCGAGTAACTGGGCTTAAATTATTCAAAATTGTTTGCATCAATAGTTCTCAGCTAGTGAACGACCAGTTTTGAGAGTGTAGGTACATTAATTTTTAGTGGCATCTTAATTTCATTAAAACAAAACTCTCAAGTCTTCATCACATCATCGCCGCCACGCTTCAAATTGGCATAACTAACATTACCCGCGACTCCTCCCGTGTAAACGACTCGCTCTGACTGTAAGTATGGTGTACGTAAGTTTCATGCTTGCGAACCAAGTGATCGCCAAAAATTTGTTTTACTTTTTGCCAATATTCTTAATATTTACTTTCCATGAAAGCCTGTTATTATGCACAGATCAAAATCTGTGAGTGTCCTTACTGTACTTTTCATCATAGTGGTGCCTTAAATTGAAGAAAGACATATTGAGAAATCGAATCGTTGAGAAATCGTACACAGAAATAGTCCCCTTTAGGTTTGTTGTAAAATCTGTCTATAGAATATCGATAATATTAAAATTCAAATCTATCTATTTGAAGGCGTGATTTTATGTATTTGATAGTTGTTGACATCACTGTCAACTTAAATATTGATCATTTTTTTATTATAACGTATTTATATAACACTCGATTTTGTGAAATAGACTTTGATTGGAGTTTTTTTTATTCCTCTGACATCGGTTTTTTTTTGGTGCCAGATTTTTAGTACGTCACAGATAATATAGTAGGTACTAGACGTCGTTATGTATTAGGGACCTTCTTGATGGCGCGACGCAATTTAAATTGCGTCGATAAACGATATCGGTCAGATATCTCGTACACTTATTTCATAGAAAATTACAAGTGTAAATCGGTTGAATTGCATCGCTTTGCGTCTATGTGAAGGAACTTGCAATTTAAATTGCAGTGTGAAAACGCGAATCGCGTCGAGTGATCAGGAAGGTAACTAAGGTAAAAATACTACTTATTCATCATTATCATTTCAGTCAAAAAATGTCCACTGCTGGTCATAGGCCTCCACAAAGCGTCACAACACTGGTCGGTCCTGTGCGGCTTGCATCTACTGTACTCCTGCAGCCTTGACCAGGTCGTTGCTCCACCTATTGGCAGGCCTTCCAACGCAACGTCTTCCGGATCGCGGTCGCCACTCCAGAACTTTTCGGCTACTTATTATGCTGGAGATATTATGTAGGCTACTTATGTATGTAGGTATACATATATCTTCCTCTTTATTTTATAGATATCTTCTTCTATAACCCTCGACCAGACACGGGATTGACCAGGAGCCCACCGCGGGCACAAACGTGAGTATTATTTGTGAGTTGTGCCGTCGTGTGTCACCTTCCACCTGTCTCACAGGAACCGGTATCTCAAGGAACATACCCCTAGTGACCGCTGCTGCGCATCGCAGTTTCGCGGATATGGACCTGGTAGGATCTAAGAGTCGCAGCGTTGCTATGGGCCCGGCGTTGCCTCTTAATGTATGATACCTACATACATAAAGGTGACTGCATTTTTCACTCCTTATCAGTATAGATAGATAGATAAATCATTTATTTAGTGCACACAAAAGACAACACAACACACAAAATCTTAACAAAATTATTACAATTGTCATGTAGGTATGTTTAAAAACAAAGTGCCAACATAAAAAGAAAAAGGAAACCGAAACAAAAGTAAAAATGACACCAGTAACATTAGTATGGTGATGTTTTACGACGATTCTTTTAATAAGACAAAATATTATAACATTTCCTAAAAGGTTAGTTGGCTTGATGGAGTTTCTTGCCGGTTCTTCTCCATAGGAAACGACCAACCCGAACCGTGCACCTTTTGTCGACGTTTTATAAGTGCCCATGTAGGCCTATGTAAAATAAAAATAAAAAATATTTTGATTTTGATTTTTGATTTTGATATATCTGCAATAAATGCAAAATATCTATACGTGTTTAACCAAGTGAAGCATAATAAATAATTGCATGCAGCTATGTTAATGGTTATATGTTTCATCCATGTTTTGTTCACTATAATATATGGATGACCTTTCTGAAGCCTGCGTTCCGGAGACTTAAGAAGTTCAGGAACTCGGTGCAGTCACGATTGATGACATCGTTCACGTCTTTACGTTAGACTTAAATCCTTTGATGATATAAAGCTTGCTATTGTATTTAAATACTTTGAATTCATAATTTACTTAACTACATCAGCGGGGCGAGCACAGCCTACTGTGACAGGCTTGAGGCACCAATTCATATCACAGTTTAGTAGCAAAAACCGTGATTAAATTGCATTTAATTACGGTTTTGCGAGCACGGGCTCTGTGATGACAGAGCCCGTGCTCGCCCGGCAGAAGAGTCCTAAAGCATAGACAGCATATCGAAAAGTGAAGCATACGCGACTCAGCTAAGTGTACGGAGGATCTTAAAAAAGGGGCTGAGAAATACTGGTTGTGGAAGGCGGCAGATCCGGTGTTGGTACGCATCAAGGGACAGGCCATGTCTAGGAGTGGACACAGAACTGTGATAAGTTGAGTTGATGAATGACTCTAAGGGGAGAATTAAACTATCATATATCTAGGATCTATGACTCATATTTATATTGTGTACTCAGCTCGACGCTTTCGTTGAATGTCACTTGTCTAAAGTGACATTCAACGAAAGCGTCGCGATGGCGCAGGCGATTTGAAAAATGACAAAACTAAAACTTGTCTAGAGTATCTGACTAATCCCTGACATTTCGTCATTGCGATCACCGCGTCCATTTCAGAGGTCCATTTATATGGCAAACACGAACGCGCCGTCACGCCAACAGAGGGCGCTTTTCAATTTCACCATAAAAATTAAGGCGTCGGTTGTGTGTTCGCGCGATGATCGCGTTGTATTAGGACAGCGCCTAATGTTTTCGGTAGCAGTCGTCTTGCTTGTCCAGATTTTTCCTGTTTAGTCTATCGTGGGGTTACCTGCTAGATGAAACTCATGGATAGGTAATAAGAAGGATAACCAATAAGCTAGCAAAGTACCTGGATGACCTTGGATCTAGATTCTAATCTTCCGCAATGCGAATATTCTAGATTTTACAATAATTGGCATTACAGAAGATCAGTATTCAAATAATAGAATATTTTGCATTCAAATAATAGAACATTTTGCAAATGTTAAGTACATCCTTGTAAAGCACTTTCAATTTGAAGTACCTACGTGTTAATGGAATTATAACGAATATCCAGTTATAAATGATGTCATCTTATCATGAATTTAATTTACATATTTTTGGTAAAGCGAGGTTATCCACCTACAAGCTGCTCACCAGCGCCATCTAGTTCTGTTGCTCGTAACTAGTTGGCCAATAAGATTTTACTCCTGGATTTTGAAGAGTGCCTACTACCTCTCTCACATTTTAAGTTCACAACATCTACTTTTGCGTTACTAATACATTAATAAATTATTTTTGATGTCTTAGTCTATGTATTTTATTTACATAATGTGGTTTACATAATTTCAAAGTCTTCCACAAGTTGACTAACGCCTTTAAACATCGATACTTGTCTGAGCAGTGTTAATTTACTATTATTTTCTGTAGGCGCAGTGGCAATATCTGTTGATTACGGAACAGCTACCATTAGTCAGCTATACCACTGATATTTTTGTAATATCACATCTAAAGAAAGGTATATTTTTTTGTGAAAGCTGTGTTGGTAAAGTATTATTATGCGCATCTTAAGTTTTTCATTTGTAGCGCCTAGGAGTAGCTTTTAGTTAATTTTCATGTTGAGGAGCACCATACTTATAATTCCTGCAGGTTTACAATAAATAATTAATGAAGTTCCTGCCTCGTTTGTGATCGCAAGCGGTACTGCTGAACATGAGGTCCTCCTCGGTTCGATTCCCGAGATGGGCAAAATGGTTTTCACCTAGGATTTTTCAGTAGTACCTCAAAATCTGGCTTTATGCCTAGTTGATGGCAAAAGGCTGGTCCCTTATTTCATTGGACTTACACATAGTTATAATGGCCTTTCCTTCGCGAAGTAGGCATTTAACGTTTTGATGTGACAGTAACTGTTAATGTTTTCTGCAAAATTCTAAATTGGAATATTAGCCATGCATTAATAAGAATAACAATCTATTATAGTTTTTCGTTGTCTTGCTCTAATGGACTCGTTAATTTTAATAGCCCTTTCCACAGTATACGAAAAAATACATGGTTTTAATTTATAATTGGTTTTCTATTAGCCTTACCAAATACTAACTAGGCTAAATTGTTACCTACTACTACGTTCTTCTTCTTTTTTCGAGTTCTTCGAGTCGATGATAAATTCTTTAGATATTTTGGGACCAGAAGGCAGCCACATCAATAGCAGCTTTAGTGGCTTTCATTACGTCCTTCAAAGTGCAAGTGTGTGGGCACTCCAGCATATGTGTCATATTCTGCACAGGGGCACCACACTCACATTGTATGTCAGACGAGTCTATAAAACCCCTATTCGCCAGTTGTCTTTGCAGCGGCCTACCTGGGTATGCAATCGATTGAGTGCTTTCCATACAGGCCACTGCAGTTCACGGCCAATCATAGATGCCAATAACATCCCTAGCAACAAAAATATATAACTAAGTGTTTTTTAGAATCAATCAAATAATCACCAATCCAATCCATCTTCAGAAACGTCAATCGAAATCAATTAAAAAGGTCGTAAATTAAAACTGTGCAGTTTAGCAAACGCAGTGATCCCACCACCGTTTGATACAAAAGGTTACGTGGGTTTCGTCACAGTCATTTTGTAACCGTTTTAAATAACGAAGGTTCAAATACTCATGGCAGAGTGCGACGATATACGATACAATGCCATCTGTCGCACGATGATAATACTTGAACTTGCGTCATTTGCAAAGCTCCGTTTACATCGGAAATAATGTTGAACAACAATCGCGCAACATGGTTTCCTGTAACATTGATTTATTTACTAAAATTGATTGTATTTTGAGTTCTGTGGATACAAGAGTAGTGACAGTGTACAAAAAGATCTAGGTCATCTATAAGGTGGAGTGATAACCAGAGTCTGCAAGATGCGAGAAGCACATGACCGGGCGAAATGGCGTAGTGGAAATGAGGGTGGTAAATTTAGTTTAGTTTGAAGTATTATTTTATTTACATGTATGCGAAATATTAGCATATCGCTAGTAACATTTCAGTATTCCTTAGTCCCAACAACATTGCTCCACGCAACACACAAACAACTTTGTTTCAAGTGTAAACAGGGCTTTAAATAAACTATGAATCTTATGCATACTTGCTCATTCGAGTTAACAATATTAGTCAAGGCCATGTGTGCAATTTAGAAAAAAAAACAAATTATCTTTTGCTTCAAATATACTTAAACACTCTTCAACGTCGCTGTCAATGCCGTAGCGTTTGCTTCAGTAGTTTATGATAATGTTTCGCGAGATTATGGTAATTCGGTTTTTAAGAGGATGTTGTTAGCGGCAGTACTTAAGTCAACGGATTTTCCAATACTAATTGACACTTGATGTCAGCTGTCTTCTTTCTGGATCTATGTGAAGTACCTTACGAAATATTAATGTCATTCCGATGTTGTTAATGAGGTCAGAGATATAAAATAACCATTGCTAGTTCATTTGCAAACAAACTTTAACATAAGCTAACTTGCACAGGATTAGGGTCTCGAAAATATTTGCCTCTCCTTCTCTATCTTCTAGGGTTGCGGTAAGACCGTCATTGTACCCAAATAATCCACAGAATATCTCCCACCTTTTGTCTTGTGTCGCTTGCCCAGTTATGTGAACACCGACTCTGTAGCGGTGAATACGGGGCCTAACATAACTAATATTTAAGTACTATATTACCTATCGACACGCTAAAAATAGGTGAACAATAATAAATATTATATTTACCCACATGTTCATACTCAGTAAACTCTGTTATCATCTCAATCATATACATCTGCCAAATAAAAGACATAGACGCTCAGTAACACTCTTATCGTGATAAGTGAAGATTGCTAAACTATAGACAACCTGTAACTCTTAGGTACGGATGATAAAATGGATGCAAGAACCTTCGCAACGATTCGTCTTGTGTGCGTTGGCATTTAGACACATTTACGAAACATACATTGAACACTATCTGAGAAATTTCTAAGCCTAATGTTATTGCGTTAGCTATCGTACTCGGTTTTCTATCATCTAGCTGAGGTCTGTGGGCGTTGAAAATAGTTAAGATGACTGATTTCTTCTAAAATCATAGATTTCAGAGTTTTAACATTACTGTTAAAAAATCGTACGCTCATCATAATGTAATTTATATCACAATTAAAACTGGGAATTAAAGTATTTTTGTTAACTGAGAATCTTGGGCATTCAATTGGTTGTTACGAATAAGAACTTAAAATTTACAGTGGTTTTTCTTCTTTGTGCATCTTGGTCTAATAGTGATCTTGGTAGAGTTTTATTAAGTTTTTCATCTAGAATTTCTCAGTAGCAGCACGTAGACTAGAATGTGCCCCGATGATGGTAATAGGACATTTCTCTATTACATGGGCTTTATTTATTTCTTATATACTTTATTGTACAGTTAAGGGTCAAAAGTGCAGTCACACGCTACTAAAACAGCAACGGCAATTTTTTTAGGTAGGACAATTTCAACTTTTCACGGTTTATATAGAAATAGCTGTTCCCCGCGGCTTCGCTCCCATGGACTACCCCATAGAACCCGTTTTCGGGATTAAAATATAGCCTATGTCACTCAGGAATAATGTAGCTTTCTAAGGTGAAAGAATTTTATTAATCGCTCCAGTAGTTTCAGAGCCTATTCGGTACAAACAAACAAATAAAAAAATCTTTCCTCTTTATAATATTATAATCAGTATAGATTAAGTATAGATACTAGGTACCGCCTGTATAATCTATACTTTAATTTCTATACAATATATTAAATCAGTTGAGGCTAATTCAACTTCTTCTACAAAAACTTGCCTTTTGAGTTTTAGGAGAGTAAGACTACACTTTTGACCCTTGACTGTACACCATGAGTTACATTTATAAAGGAGATTTAAAACTAAAAACCCATACAATAGCCCTAACGCATTCTGCGATTTGTATGTAACTGGCTAAATTTGGGTGTACTATGGATCCTATTTAGTCTTACCCTTTGGAGAATATAGACGATATCTAAGTTTAATAAATTTTTGTTTTTGGCAATTTCACGACATAATTGTTTTACTAGCTTCAACATCATCATCATCATCATATCAGCCGAAAGACGTCCACTGCTGGACATAGGCCGCGCACAAACGTCGCCATTTATTAGCTTGGTATGAAATAAAGTCATGTTAATGTACCAATATCGTTATTAAAAGTTAGTCATTCCATTGCAAAATAAGTATTTAACTTTTGTACGAAGAGTTTACGAAGAGTTACGGAGCTCGTGGCTAAATAATAACAGCCGCACGGGTCGATCATCAAGGTTAAGCAACACTTGACGAGGTCGGTCCGTGGATGGGTGACCATTTCAACATACCGAGTTTCCTCGGTGTCTCGGAAAGCACGTTAAGCCGTTGGTCCCAGCTGTCATTTGAAGATCTTTGACAGTCGTTACGGGTAGTCAGAAGCTTGAGGTATCGTGTTACCCAGATACTGGGTTGTGAAGGTCAGATAGGCAGTCGCTCCATGTAAAACACTGGTACTTAGCTGAATCTGGTAAGACTGGAAGCCGACCCCAATATAGTTGGGAAAAAGCTAGGCAGATGATGACGAAGAGTTTTCAAATACAAGTCGTAAGATGGGTATAGAGCATTCACTTTAAAACGTAACAATACATCGAGCGTCGTGTTCAAAGTGCGGTTAAAAAAGGCAAATGCTCGATATTCTGCTACAAGTAAATGCTCTAGTCTGACTCACCTTTATTTAAATCCAATCCGTGATAATGTAAAAATTGCGTTAAATATTTAACCTGAGTTACATGTATGTTAAACATGTGTTTAACGAAGTACTAAAAGTCGCAGTTTAACGACTTGCCAACAGTTTGATTGCCCATTACACATTCGTAAAACTTTGAGGTTAATCAGACATTGCATTAACTTGCGTACGCGAAGTCATAAGCTCACAGAGGTACAGCTCATGACGTCGTTCTCCACATCCCAAAGCCATCAGAGCGCGTGTTTGTCCTTATAATCGCAGCATGTTGTATTGTGCGTACTTTGATTAATAATCGAAGTTTTGTGGTGGAGGACATGGTAATCCGTGTGAAAGGATTTCGTAGTGCAGACACAAGTCTACAAAGGAGTTATAAAATAATGTTGCATTTTTATGTAATAGTTTGTAAAACACCTTTGTGGAAGAGAAATACATATTTATGTTATTTTGTGTTATTGTATACAGGTCGATGTTGTGACATCTGCCTGTGTCGTGCATGGAACGCCTTTAAGCTAAAATTATGTGAATTGATGATGATAATGGTGCTTACAACATAATTCAATCACCGATACATAATTTTATTGGTCTAATTTGCGCGATATTGGCGATCAGCTGATGTTCTAATTTATTAGATTGATGGACTCATTTCAATAAACGAGACTTAGTAATACTAAAACAAAAATCACCTTCACCTTTTATAATAATAATATTGTAGAGTCAGAATACAATTGGTTTGAAGAAAACCCCAAACACGAGGGTAAAAACCGACATATACAATGTATGTACTTGCGTAAAATCTAGGATAAAATTGTAGAGATAATAACAAGTTTTAAAGTTGCATATGTATGTTACGCAAATCATTTCTAAAGTTAGATTTCTTTAAAAATACTCGTGATTCGCTACCAGTTGTCCTTGTGAACTGGTAAACACGTTTGTGTCATCAAATAACAATAAACGAAACGTTTGTGAATAGCTATGCAAACCTTTTTATTACCGTACAACTGCTTGGCTGTTTGTTCATATTATCTATGTAGAATCTTAAGTATTAAAAAACTGAAGTGAAAATATCATCTTAATTAACGTGGAGATATAAATTAGGCATTCGATTGACACAATAAAATTGGAAGTCGTAAAAAAATAAATTGTTTACGCACGATTTTGAATTCTAAATTAGTTATCTAATTAAGTCTTAAGTAAAAACGTCAATTAAAAGATAAGAAAAAAAATTTATCTTTACGGTTACTTTTTTGTTTTTTTGTGATAAAAATAACAGGTGGCGTGGCCGGTGCTTTACCTAAAATTAAACAGAAAAAACAAAAAAAAACAAGTTCAGAAATGAAATAATAATTTACAAAAAAAAAGTTTTATTGATAATAATTTTTACAAAAATACAAAGAAATATACAAAAGACGTCCTTATGGCACGCGAATTTAGAATTCGATCCCTTAACTGAGATCTATTTTACTGTAGCTATACAAATCTACTGGTGATAGTAGTTATTCTACTGTTAATCGTAGTAATTCCACTGATAATAGTAGTTATTCTACTAATATTAGTAGTAATACAACTGATAATAGTAGTAATTCTACTAGTAATAGTAGTTCTACAGGTAATCTGTTGAGAGTAGTATTTTCTATTTACAGGTTATGTCGGTGTGTGTCCTACTGTCCTAGAGAGGTCTTGGGCTGGAAGCCGTTGGGTCCGGCAGTGAAAGTGACAGTGTAGTGCTTGCCATCTGGGGCGATGTAGGCATACTGTCCAGTGACGGTCAGAGCTGCGTTCTCTGACTGAGGGTTGTCGAGCTTGCCTTCCTCTTGTCTGGAGGTACCATCGCTGGTTTCATAGCTGTGAAAAAAATGTTGAATTTTATTAGAGTGTACTGACATTTTTTACAATAAAAGAAGTCAACATCAAGTAGTGTAAATAATATGTTGCTACTATTTATTAATCTTCTTATTTATTAAGCGTCTTTGGTGGATCCTAAATGTTGAATATTGTATGCAAAGCTTGTGTCTTTGATCTTTATCTTAAATAGTTTACTAATTATAGATTATCTTATCTGTATGGCTGGTATATAACCAAAGATTACCGGGACATAAATTACTGAGGCAACATAAGCTTCTACAATAATGATTGTTGAATGGGTCTGCCGTCTCCTTGACCTAGATTTGATCCCAGAATCAAATTCATTGACAAAGTAAGAATCATATAAAATTAATGTCTTAATTGTATGGAATGCTTTGTTATAAAAACAAGGTTGTATTCTAACAAAAAATGAAGAAGCAAATAACAATCATATGTGTTACTCGTATTATTTTAAATGTTTTATAGAATAATTACTGCTAGGTACTCTTTTATTTGTGTGTTACAACCAGTTTTGTTTTCCTGTTTATGAATATGGTTTATTTAGAGAAAATAATATATTTATGACTTGAACTTAGCTTTAGTTTTTACAATATAAATTTATTCTAAAAAGATTGTATGTACTTTATTTATTTTGACTCTGAAAACAAAATAATTGACTTAAATTTGTTTACCCCCTAGAAAAGACATCAACGCGCGTCTTACTTTTCTCATTCTATCATTTTAAAGGTGACATCGCTTATTAACGCGTTGCACTGTTATGAATATTCATAAATTAATCATTAAATATTATAAAATATTAGTTAAAGTATACTTTGCCTCAATATTTCATTTTCCTCATTACATAATTTGGTAAACCTTTCTGTATATTTTGTTAAATCTCTAAATGGTTATAAGTATGTTATTTTTATGGCTTACAATGGGCGTTGTATAATGTTAGGCGGTTGCGTCACAAAGGGTCATCACCTACTCTTAACTCGGCTCGTTTCGCAACAAACGCTTACATTTACCGGCTGATTAAGTAATTATGTTTATATTTCAATACAGTACCTTGGTTGTCGTGTTTGGTGATGTGCCATTTGTTAATTAATCTCTTCTACTTTGAACTTTTACTTTTTGTAAGTCTATATGTCACGTATCAAATAAGTTTAGGTTAATCAAAGATTAATCCGACCTTTTGGAAGAATCTATTGCAAGGATGTTCTTCCGTCTAATGATTTGTGACCAGTTCCTAGATCGATATTATACATATTTTCTAGTTTTAGGCATCTTATCGACCATTTGACCTGTGGCCTTATAGGAATCATGAAATTAGTTAATATGTGATATTATCACTACAAGTCTCGTGTGCCCAATACCAGATGGTCTGTGCACATACATTCGTACCTTAGATATTGTTTGCGACACGCGCTGGAAAGACCAGGTGGCTATTGTCTCCGAAATGCTTTAGGACCGACTTGAATAGTCTCTAAAAGTTTGAGCTTCCGTCATTTCAACTTTTGTCCAGAGTTAACCTCTCAAGCTTTTCCAAATGAATGAACACAAATAATTTTACTATCATTCGTCGCACTTATGGGAGCCAGCTTGTCTCGAAAGGTTAAAAAGATGAGTGGATAAACAATAAACAGCTCAAGATTTTTGTTTTGTAAGAATTCCTCATCTTCTTTTTACATTTTCAGCCGCAGCTGTAGCAAATTATTTTGAGTCGTAGTATACAATTATGGACGTACAGGAAATATTAATCACAATTAAAGTTAAAATAAAGAAAAGATAAGAATTAAAACTTACGCGAAGCTGTAACCATCGGGCTCGACATTGCTATCGAAGCGCAGGATCTGCACGTCCTGTGGGTTCTGCTGAGGAGCACCGGCGCAGACCGCCACCAACACGCACACCAATGTCACCTGCATGGAAAGAAAGAAAAAAATGAAATAAGAACAATATTGCACCAGGTTGCCTGGAAGATATCCCGGAATGCGAGAAGGCCGTCCATTGTATGTGTATTTATTTTAAGTTTATTTTTATAATTTTATTTTAAGGTGTACATTTATTCTACACCTTGTAATTAACTAGCTGTTGCCCGCGGATTCGCTGCCGTGGACCACCCCACATGAACCATTTTTGGGATTAAAAAATAGCCTATATCATTCAGGAATAATGTAGCTTTCTATTGGTGAAAGAATTTTTCAAATCAGTCGAGCAGTTTCGGAGCCTATTCGGTACAAACAAACAAACAAAAAAATCTTTCATCTTTAAAATATAAGTATGTATAATATATACTAATATTATATTAGTATAGATAAATAATCCCCCATTTCACCAAATTGAATTTGTAGCGGCCTAACTTATATTATATCCTATCCAATCTTTTCTAAACTTCTATCCAATTTAAATGTGAAAATCAGTATGTTTTGGTGTTTCCTAACCAATTACGTCTAAACAGCTGAATGGATTAAGAGGAAGGAACTCAGATATACCATGGTTTGTTATGACTATATTACGGTTTTTATCCATAAGTGAAGCTTTTCGCTAATTTTAGTTTAGTAAAAGGTGTTGTTAACAGGAGCTACCTCTTTTTATATTAAACAACTATACGAGAGATGTCTCTTAGGGGGGTTCAGGTATTATGACATTGATTACTTAGTAGGGTTACGGCAACGATAGTTCACTGTGTGCATTTATTGCGAATTAAATTGTAATACCATCCCGACGTCCTCATCCCAGCTAGTTTGCAAATTTTCCACTTGCAAGCTAGATATATTGCAAACAATCATCGTAATTTTTTAGAGCTTTATTGGAATTCACAAGATATGCGCACTTGCTCAGCTCCTGAACAATACTAAAATTTGTCTATTTTCTCACAACTCTTTTGATGATTTATTATTAAATATCTTTTTAGTAAGAAAAACCATAATGTAAGTTAAGTAAACTTTTTGGTAAGCTTGGTCCTCTTACTGAAACACACTTTAAATCATTCGAAGGGTTACGCTTTTTCTTTGAGTGTAACCCATGCACATCATGCATTGTACAAACATTACACATTCATCAAATCAATATTTGTTAAACGTTTTCTCTGTTTGCAAGTATTTTGCTCAATGATAAGGTTGAGCAATTGTCTGAGTTTAATGTGCCGCACTCATTTTATTTTGGGATATTTACTCAGCTTTCAAGAACCCGTTGAAGCTTTACGAAATTTTTCGTTTAAAAATTTAGGTTAAATGAAAGTAACTTTTAGTTTCAAAATTATTCGTATATTTTGTTTACACATTTAAGCAAAAACTCTCTTCAAAATACTAGTTTCAAGTTTAATTTATGGCTTAATAACATTTGATCACGAACAACGTGCCTGATTTATTATTAAGACGCGTAAAAAAATCATTTTATATTCAGATAATTAAACAATTTACAAAGAAATCGCAAATAAGTCATTAATTTAAGCAAATCTCCTTTGTTGACGAATTTTTAATGGATTTTGGTTACAGTAATGCTAAGTTCTAAAAGCTAACTGTTAGGTAGCGACAGTTAACGTTCACAGTTTAACAGACGACCCATTGTTTACTGTTAGCGAGGCAAAGGATCAACTTTCCAACTATATGAAGTATGTTAAGTGCATTATATAAACTGCGGACCCTTTAACCATAACATGACCAAAACCGAATAAAAGAAACCTTATTAGAACATCAAAAGGCTTTCTAAGAAAGGATCAAAATTAGTTTGGATTAATCAGGAAGGGACACACTATAATTCAACAGCTTATACCCAAATTAATTCGCAGTAATCAACAGATATTGAAATCCTAAATGAAGCATTACAGTACGTGATGGCACGATAATCACAGACCAACTGATGCAATGTAACCCTGGGGTCAGGATTCATCAAGTCACTCCGGTATGACACCTCCACCCATTGTTTTTGCGCATATTTCAACCATTACCACATCTTACAGATGCATCACAAAATGCACGACACACTTTCAACAACTAATTACTATAAAAACATTTAAAGCACATATGTACAAATCTTTCAGTGCTTATTATTAATAAATAAATAAAAAAATCTCGACTCACGTATTTGAGCATGTTGCTTAGTATTCGTCTTGAGTTCAAACTAACGAATGAGTAACTAGTGTAAGATCGTTCATTTTATATATATCCCGAGTTGCAGGCACTTGCAGATGGCTGACATCATGGAGGATGGGTCGCGGTGACGCGCTCCTCCACACACACTCTATGTTTTTAAGAGATCTCAACAGTTTTTTTGTGAACTTCGGACATGACCGCTCATCAACAATAGATTTTGTGATTGATGATGTGTGTTTCGTAATTACACGAATATTAATTTAAAAAGCATTTAACTTGGGTTAGCATAAGTACTAATCCTTAGGAGTAGAGACTAGGCTGAACCCTGTAGGACAGTGAAATTTGAAAAGATCGCTATTTAGCATTAATTTAAAAAGTATGATTGTTTGTAGGTATTTGTTAGTAATTCTGTGCACAATAATAACAGGATGTGTTAATGATATAAATATTAATTGAAAGTGGGTTTCCATCATTTGTTTGTTTATCTATAATGCAATCTATACTTTTTTGTTTGTACCGAATAGGCTCCGAAACTACTGTTCCGATTTGAAAAATTCTTTCCGAAAAGAAAGCTACATTATTCCTGAGTGACATAGGTTATTTTTTATCCCGAAAACTGGTACTGTGGGGTGGTCCACGGGAGCGAAGCCGCGGGGAACAGCTAGTATAAAATAAATGTGAAGACAGCATTATTATCTTGTCTCATCGTTCATCGCAAAGGAATATACGTTTATTTTTTCATTATAATTCATGCAAATGAGCATAAAATTGTTGTAATTTTCAAATCGTGTCCTATAATTGCTTAAATAAAATCCAGAATCGGGTAGATTCCTGAATAAATATATTTGATTTAGTAGTTAGATTACTAAAAAAAATATTGAAAACGTAAATTTTCTTTTGTCACAAAAACAAAAAAAAATTACAACTATACAGAGCGTAGAAATCACACGTGACATCACGTGTTGGTACTCTTTTCACCTAGAAGTGACTTTACAGGTCCCCATTGCTAAACTTTGAAGCGTTTTAGAAGCTTTATAAAATTGGAATCGGGAAAAACAAAGGAAAATATTTGCAAATTTTCATTGGTTCGATAAAGCAGATAATAGGTGTCCAGACCAATTAGGATATAATATATTTAATTATCCAGGAACTATTGCTACAAAAGTCATATAACGATTAAGATCCGCTGCATTAAGCTTGAACAAAAACAAGTATGTTCAAACAAGGAAGTCCTTAAAACTGTTTCTATGCAAAGTGCATTATGAAAAGGCAGATTACATATGACTGTTGAACATACTTCGCTATAAATGTAATTGAACATTATAAAAACTGCCACAAAAATCATGACAGACAGATGAAGAAATAATACGTGAGTGAAAACACAATGGGTTCGTTTAGAGCTTCGTATCATAGTCATTGTGACATATGTTTGCTGAAGCTCAGTCAACTGGATTAGTGAGAAAAAAGATTATCGTTAAATCTTCATGATTTAACTTTATGACTATGCTCCTAGCTCTGTACAGATACCTACACCTATCTGTCTAGTGTTTGTAAACTTTTGCGAAATATAATTGTCTTGAAGGCAAAATTGCAAAATAATCATTGTATTGTGGTTAGTTAAACAATTTTTATCTATGTAATTGTTAACATATAAATATATATTTTAGAAAAAAATATGCAATACATTCAAAGTACCATCATACCAAACATTCAAAACTACTAAAGTTAGGGACAATTTTAATTGAATGTTTTGTAATAATCAGTGTACTAATATAGACGACGAAGATGGCATATGAAGCTTAGTCTTTATCTTATAGCTTAGGTTTTATCTTTTCTTTTTTCTTTTTTAAAAATACGCTGCCCCACATGAATTTATTCCTGTGTAGTGGATGCATTTACAAACATATATCCTCACCTACACAACACACAGAGCCGGAACAACTATCTGTAGGTCATACAAATATTTGTTCCGTGAGGAAATCGAAACCGCGACACGCAGCGCAGCAGTCATTCGCTCAACCACTGCGCCAACCGTGCGAAATATAGCTCATTATAAATTAATTATAATATCTATATATGTTATCTAGTAACACGAAGAGTTATGTAATTCTCGTTTACTATACAAATGCGATATGAATGAAATATAAATGTCGTATGATTATTAAACAATATATTATATTTAGTAATTGGCTATTTAGAGTCATGAAAACTTTGGAAAAGCTTGTGAATTCGGTCGGAAATAGCTTGCTTCATTTTGATTGAACATTATACTGATCACTAGATTTACTTTCAAAGTCTCATTAAATAAATAAAATAAAAAATAAGATAAAATTTATTCATCAAAAATGGGTACAATTTATCTATCCTAATCACAAACACTGAACTACTAAGGTATATTTTTGTTTTTAAAGATAGAGTGAACGACGATATCTGTACTAGTATAAACTGTGTTACAGACACCGGCGCCTACCTCCTACAGCTACAAGTCAATCTACACATTAGTTTATTGGATGCTAAAATTACAATAATACAAAATTACAATCTTAATTATGCTAATAAAGTCAATTGAGCTTAAAATAATACATTATAATTAAATAATAATAATTTGTTACATGACAGAATAATTAAATATATTTTAATTTAAAATAACTTAATTTAATTAATACTATGGACTTAATTTACAAACATGCATAGAAATACATAAATATGCTAATAAAGTTACTTGAACTTAAAATAATAAATTATAATTGAATAATAATAATTTGTTGCATGACAGAATGATTTAAAACAATAAAATAATATAATTTAATAAGTAGTAAGAACTTAATTTACAAGCATGCATGGGAATACATAAATGTCTGTGTGTTAGCGCTTATTACCTATTGATGAATATTACCTACCTTTTTTTTTTTTTTTTTTTTTTTTTTTTTTTTTTGCGTGGAGAAATGCTCATGCATACTGCACTACCGCGGGGAGATAGTGCAGTTATGTGGGACTCTAACCCACTAAAACTCCACGGTGCCCTCCAGTGCCGCTTATGGCGGGAACACGGGCACGCGTTAGCACTCACCGCGAACCCGCCGCGGCTGTCCGTCACCGGACCCTCCTCGGGGGAGTACCCCCCATCACCGGCGCACAAGAACACACTGCACGCCGTGACCACCCCAGGGACCAAATCAGCACATGGGTGCCAGACGACCCCGTGTATGGCACCCTTGGTCCCACTGTGACGGGTCGAGGTCAATGGCCCCGCCACCTACCATTTTGCGGCCGCAGGGGATAGGGAGAGTGGCTAACGCTACACCGACACTCCTCTTCGCCTGCGGCCCCACCGCGTCCGCCATCAGACGGTGGCGACCCCGTCTAGGCCGCGGAAGGTAGGGAGAGCGGCGCACCGCAATACCGGCACTCCTCTCCCGCCGCGGCCTCCAACCCTCAGCCGCGATATCGTATGGGACCTGGAAATCTCCATAAGACATCGCGGCCCGCCTCAGTTGCGATGTCGCCTGTTACCAAGCGGCACCGCAACCTACTAGTTGGCCGCTACGTCGTCGGCTTAATCGGCAAAAGCCCTGACGAGCGGTCCCTCCTCGGGTTCCTCTTCGCTTCACCGTGGGTGACCAAGCCACGGTTACTGAGCCCCCCCGCCTCGACAAAGCGGGAACCCACCGGGGGGGAATATTACCTACCTAGAGAACAGACTTTCAGTTTTGTCATAAGTTAGAGCCTGAAGATAATCATGTACAACACTTTTACACCTGTATTTTGGAAGAGAGTATATTCTGCAAGTTTCATTAATTACATTGTAGAGGTAGCCACTCAGGCTGACATAGTGTCGGCGCGCCAGGACAGTATTAGCTTTGACAGAAGGGCATACAAGGTCCTTACGACGTTTGATTCTAAGTAAGTTTGGGTCATACGTTAGGGAAGAATGCTTACGCAAGACTATTTGGAGAGCACAGAGTTGCCTAACAGTAAGTACAGAAATGTCTTTGTATAACTGAGTGGTCGAATAGCGATAAGGTTTGCAAAGCATCACCTTTAAAACGGCTCTCTGCGCTCTCTCAAGACGAAGCATAAAAGTCTTAAATGTGCCTCCCCAGACTGAGATGCAATAGCTTAGAAGTGACTGAACCAAAGCAAAGTAAATGGTTTTCAACAATGGTACGCCAACTACGCTCCTAAGCTTTTTCTTCGGAAACATCAGCTTGCGTACACGAGATACCGCAACGTCTATGTGTTTGTTCCAACTCAGGGTGCAATCTATGTGCACTCCCAGATACTTCACACAAGATGTTTTTTGAATGGGAGGACATGTGCAGGCGTTAAGCTTAGGATAAGAGCATCTATGAACTTTTATAAATGGAATGTTAGGCTGTGTAAAAGAGTTCGCTGAGAAGGTAACATAATGAGTCTTGGAGACATTTAATGTTAAAAGATTACAGGTAAGCCAGTCCGTAACAATTCGTAGAGTATTTTCGGCCGAACTGTAAGCAGAAGCCCATATATCTCCACTCACAACAAGTGCAGTATCATCCGCATATACCAGAATCCTGCAGTCTGGAATACAAAGTTGGCATAGTCTGTTGACATATACTAGAAAGAGAGTAGGACCCAACACACTGCCCTGCGGAACTCCGAAAGATAATTTTTCATCGTCACTGGTGTAGTTCTCCACCTTAACACGCTGAATACGGTCAGAGAGGTAATCGCGAAAAATATCCAGGGCAGTATCCCTTATTCCAAGAGCTTCCAACCCCTGCAAAAGGATGGGAAACATCATTGAGTTCTAAATTGAACAAAAATTTAAATTTGACGAACGTTCAACTAGCTTCAGAGCCCCTAGCACAGAACGAATATTATTTACATACTTACTTTCATTTGTGATTTAAGAATTAGAATTTATAAAACTGTGACTTGAAAACTGGCCAAACTTTGACATTAAAGTGGAGGGTTGACACGTTTTTAACTCCAAATTCTCCATTCCGAAAACAACCCTTAGAAAAAGAAATGTAAAATCGTGTCGTGTAATAAATAGAATTATTTTGTTTTTTTGGGTGGGCAATCATCCAATGACTTCTCCCGCTCTGGGTGAAACGGGAGGGCGTGCCAGACTTTTACTGACTAAAACCCACCCGTGTTCCTTCAGTTGCTTGAGCCAGGGCCGCGGTAAATATTTTTCAAATTTATCCGCGACCCAGATAGGCATTAGCCCTAGCGGACTTCTCTTTGAGGCGCGCGTCGAACACAACGCGCCGTCAACTCGGGCCTGGATCCTTATCGGACAGCGAGCTACCCATTATCCCTGTCCGCAAGTCCGCGCCTACGGTGACCAGGAATTGGCTGCGGTGGTTAGGGGCGTGAGGGCATCTCCGTTGCGTCTCCCTCACGCGTTCCGCCTCCTCCTTCATAAGCATGATTGCTTCGCAGAAGGAGGTGACAGCTGCCCATGCCCTCTTGCTCCATACCATGGCCTGAACTAGCAGCCTAATTGCTTAGTTGAATTCAGCTAGGCAAAGGGTTTCATCCCATAAAAGAATATGACAAATACTCTTAAAATAACTATATGGTGACACCCGGGCGTTTCCACCCGCCTTATCCTGAACAGGAACCTCCTGAAACAGCCGTGCCCGGTGAAGATCTATGTCAGGTGGAAGATGAGAGCGCCGTGGCGTGTCTCTAGCCTCTCCACAAGAGGCCCGTCATCGTGGATGATAACGGGGTACGAAACAGCAGAAAGAGTCCGCCGAATAATTAAAAATTTTAGTCATCATCTCTACTGTGTCGTGCCCAGCGCTGGGTTGCGACAGTCGCTCTCTCCATGTCGCCATGAGATCCTGCCGGAGCTCTGTCCACCGAGCCGCAATTTGTCGTGGCGTGTAATTAATAACATTTTTTTTTGATCTCGCTGGGAAAAATGCATTACGCATCCCCGCTCATTGGGGGAATGGGGGGCTTTGTGGGACTCCCCGAACGAAACGAAGGCGCCCCCGCGCCTGTCGCACGCTAGTCACCACCAGGAGGTAGGAGGAGACTATCATATAACCGCCTTCTCCCACCCCTTCTTCGCCTGCAGAGTGGTGGCGCGAGAGATTTATCCGCCCGCGCACGCTCCGCCGCCTCCTTTTGCGACATGACGTCTTCGCAAAAGGAGGCAACCGCCGCCCAGGCCTCCTCACTCCCCAGCATGGAGTTGACCACACCGGGAAGTGAGAAGTCCTGCCCGATCACTCTAATCAACGCACGGCGCAGCTCAGCCCAGGCTGGGCACACCTCGAGGGTGTGCTGCACCGTGTCTTCCGCCGCGCCACAGTCGTGGCACGCTGGGGTTTCCTCCCTCCGGATCCGGTGCGGGTGCGTTCCGAAACACCCATGTCTGGATAACACCTGCACCAAACGGAATGAGAGGAAACCGTGGGGCCGCTCGAGCCAGCCCTGCAAGACTGGACCGAGCGCGTCCAACATCCGGCGGCCAAAGGTGGCGGTGGCGATTTCCTCCGTTCAATGAAGGACGATTGCGTCCCTCGCCTCCCGCCGCACGGCCGCCCGCTCCTCCGCGGCGGGGCACTTGCCGTGCGCCTTATGCCACACCGTCCACTCGTACACATTGGCGAGCACCCAAGCCTTTAACTCCCAAGGAGGGGTGCCCGCCAGAGCGCACACCGCCGCGAAGCCTACCGACCGAGAACACGGCCTTGGTCTTGTTCAGTGCCACCCTCAATCCAAGCCGGCGGATTCTCCCTGCTACTACGGATCCACCAGCTGAGGCCAGACAGGCCGCCTCTCTGAAGTCCCTTCCCCGGGCAACGAGGAGAGTGTCATCCGCGTAGCAGAAGACACTCGTGCCCTGGAGGAGGGTGCCCCGCAGGAGCCAATCAAAACTGATGTTCCACAGGGGGGGGGAGTTTTTTAATTATTCCGCTTGGCGAAGAATAACCACCGTGGGTAGGATTGAGACTGCGATTTGGTTCCTTGTGCGTGCAAGCCTCCACTCCGTGAGAGGGAATGGGCTGTAATCCACCGCGCGGGCGCGGTGCGGGTTGGTGGATGTGACAAGTCTTCGAATTTTTGGTTCTAAGACGTAGCGGTTTCCTCACGATGTTTTCCTTCATCTTGTTGAGAGCAGTGGTGATGAAATAACTTAAACAAAGTAAAGCGCCTGCTTTGGTTCGATCCCACAACATACAACTTGTAAATCACGGCCGTTACCATAGGGCCACCACTGCTCTAATAACCACCGTTCCTTGAAAATAAACAAAAGAGGAATCATAATTACCATCAAAAAAAGTTTCCCTGTTAGATTTCGGACAGAAACCATAATTTGCCTTTCGTTTTGGATGTAAATCGTTGTTTTGTTCGAACACTAAAGAGCAGTTTGTTTCCCGTATTACCACACAATACAGCTGACAATGAACATAGTTGCATGGATATCCACACCATGAAGCTTAAAAGGGAATTCAGCAGGTAACAAAAATCAGGTAATAAACACCATTAAGAGCCATGCTACCAGCTGAACTAGATTTTCGGATCATCGTTATGTTCAAGTATACTCGTTCAAATTGTGTACCAAAGGTCCAGTTTATGTTGAGTGCAATCTAAACTAATATTATATATAGGTAATTTAGTTTGTTGGTTTACATGTTTGTAATAGGAAATATCTAGAAGTACTGTATCGATTACGAAGATACGTTCACTGATGGCTATTGCACTTTCGCTGAGTGTTCAAAATTGTTATGCCAAAACAATCCACAGGCAGGTCATAGGATACGTGGAAAAACTAGTGTCAAATATAAATACACAAATGTATTCTTTTAGTTTCCTTCACGGTATTTATAACGAGCAATAACAGCTAAAATTTGTCTACACTACGAAACCGCGAATTAAGGCCGTACCCTGACCAAAAAATCAGCATGAGATATGAGCATTCCTATTGGCCTAGCGGCACTGGTGGCGCATGAATTACGGTAGTGAATACGCCCAGATTTTAGAATAAAATCTTTATAAAATCGAATATTGGTCTTTTGAAAAAAATAAAACTTACAAAATGTTCGTTATCAAATTGTCTATCCATTTGTGTTAGTATAAAAAATAATTAATGAACACTTTACGAGGAGATGCATGCTATCAATAATTATTTGACATTTTTATGGTTTTGTTGGAAGGAGATTAGTGACACATATACCCCTTTAAAAAAAAAGTGTACTACAATTTTAGAATCAACATTATGTAGAAATATAATGTATTTTTATTAATTGATATTTCTTTTTAAATAAGGAGTAGATAGCTCTTAAAAACTGCACAAAATTCGACTAGCGCGGCGTTTTGCTTGGGGACGCGCCTTAACCAACACCTCTCGATTAGTTTTATCGAACACCTCATGAGCCACTCTCTGCGGTCAGGTCATTATCTAAACAAATAAAGAAGATATATGTAAATTGGTTGGTTGTTAATGGATCGGGTGGTCAGCCAGCTCGCGAATATATATCCTCCGACTACACAGCATGTTTCCTTCTCGTTTACCATCTTTATAGTTCGTTTCTTGCAGTTGGGTTTTTGATTTTTAAATTAAGTTTTTTTTCTTCGCACATTAGGTTTTCGTCCATAAAAAAAATTAACGAATATGTTGAGGACGACGAATACACTGATATCTTTTGCTGGATAAAATTTTACATTTCTGTTTTATAAAGACAATCGTCGAATGGACTAAGAAGAGAAGGTAGGCAATCTTGGGTAACTACTGTATTTGTGACAACTGTGCTTTATCATGATGAGTTGATTTTAATCAAGTGAGTAATCATAAGTTGAGGACTCCAATTAGGTATTGGTCAATCTTTGTATATTATAACCAAGGTATTATTTGGTAATCGGTAGTCATCAAATTGAGTTGTTTGAACTTTCGACTGAAGAAATACATGAGTATTTTTTCTCTTCAGTTTGGAGAGTGTTAAATTTGTGAATAGATGCTTAAAGACATGATATTTTGTAATATTTTTAAACTGCTGTTGGTACAGTTGTTGCAATTATAAAACTGAATTGATGGTATACGAGTACCAATGTTCGTGCCTCGGCAAGTACATTTAGTTCTTCGTCCCGACAATTATTTTTATGTCTTTGACAGTCGTTACGAGATATTGTGTTACACAGTTACTGGGTTGTGCAGGTCATATAGGCAGTGGCTCCATGTAAAATTTTATTCTGTTAGCCTAGAAGCCGACTCCAACATATTTGGAAAATGTTTAATCAGACTTTTTGATGCTATCCAGATGACGGTTATTAGTACTGCAAGTCAACAAACTGCTTTAGAGTACCTAATAAGAGGAAGTATCTAATATATGATGAATGATTATGCATAAAAGTTCTGGAGTGGCGACCGCGTACTGGCAGACGCTGCGTTGGATGGCTTCCCACTGGAGGAGCAATGACCTAGTTTAGTTTGTGGGAACTTTTCATCATCATCATCATCAGCCGAAAGACAAGCGTCGCCACATTGACCGGTCCCGTGCGTCCCGCATCCAGCGGATCCCCGCAACTTGCACCAGATCATCGGTCCACCTGGTGGGAGGCCTTCCAACGAAACGTCTTGCGGTTGGAGGTCGCCACTCCAGAACTAGACTAACTCGTAGACCACATCATGACTTACCATCAGGCGAGATAGTGCTCTAACGCGAGCCTATAGATTATTAAAAAAAAAAACTTTTCTGCCCCATCGGCCATCCGTTCTGCGAGCTATGTGCCCTGCCCACTGCCACTTAAGTTTGGCAATTCTTCGGGCTATGTCGGTAACCCTGGTTCTCTTGCGGTTCTCTAAATTTCAGATTCGATTACGCAAGGATACTCCGAACGTGGCCCTTGTAAGCTTTCGGATGAGGCCCATTGTGAGCGACCATGTCTCAGAGCCATATTTCATAACTGGCAACACACACTGGTAGACTTTCGTCTTGAGACACTGTGGTAAGTTGGACGAGAAGATACCGCGAAGACCTCTTTCTCGAAGTTGGCCCTACCCAACTGGATCGTTTGTCCCAGGTAGACATAGTCGTGCACAACTCTTGAGGGAGACCAATGTCCAGCAATGAACGTCTTTCAGCTGAATTGATGATGATGATGTAAATGTGCAGCAATTTGTTGACAAATATAGATGTATCTCCACAATCCTAGTCAGCTTCGTTTTGGTTACCTGTTTTCAAACTGGTTGAATATAAGATAATACTCAAAGTGTGAATTGTAAGATACATGTGCGAAATAAAGCCCGGAAAATAAATTTTGAAAGTACGTACTTCAAAGAGATACTTAAAACTTTTGCAAAACCATGGCTTCCTTGAAATATTTCTTCATGGCCTTTATGCCATTCTGTAACTGTACCACCAGGCCAAAGGACTATTCTCATACAGAGAAGACACAAGCATTAAGCAAGGCGGGTTTTTGAAATCGAATTTTATTTGCTATACTTCGATGTTATCCGTCACCGATGTCAGTGATGTCCGAGATAAACTTAAAGATTACATGTGATCTGAAAATGTATTTTGGAACATGCCTTGATTTTGAAAACACGACTGTAAGCATGAGAGGTGAGGCCTTTACCACTGGGCCATCATGGCTTTTACTACACAAATTGTGGTCACATTTTTGCATCAAAATTAACTAGTTAAAAGTACATGAAGAGTCATCCTGACCCTCAGCAACTGTGTTCATGTACTGGCATTTAGCTTTTTGATGTCTCCAAAACTATAAATGTTTGTATTCATGAAGGACCTTATGAATAAACCTAGACTTAAGTTAGTGTGCTTTATTAATGTCTTATTAATATTTCTTTGGAAGGTGTTGCGTGGTCTTGACACAAAAAAACTTGTTGAATTTTTGTTATTCCTTTCGATGTTTAGGTTTTAAATAGTCGTCGAATCAATTTTATTGTAATTTTAAAAGTTCATAAATCAAGTAGTGTTACGGCAAATAAATAAGCGAGTCTAAGGAAATCTTTCGTTCAATCTCATAGTATGTCTCTCATGTCTTATACCTATGTTTAGGGAACGTGTCACTTAAAATAGTAAATACCTTTTTTATACATTATGATGATCAATCAATCAATATATGTATGTAATAAGTATATGTAATAAGATTAAGAATGAGTCATCAGATGTAGGATCGATTTATGTTTCAATATTCTCGACTTTCGATAATGTTCAATGATCATTTATGTACAATAGATTAAATAGTAAATTAAGTATCTATAAGTTAAATAATTTTAGCTGTAAAAAGATTATTCAGAAACATTTACTTTGTATCTCTTACGTGGAGACAGAAGATCTCCTGGTTATAACGAAATAATATTTTTTGCTGTATCTTTAATTTAATTTATTTTAAGTTCTACATTTACAAGTTATATTAATTGTTAATTTATTATTATTATAAGTTTTAAGCACTTTCTATCCTGAAACACAGGTTCAACCTAGTTCAGGCAAATGAGCAACTGTGTTTACTCATATGTTTAAAGATATTTTTATTGTATACTGTGCCTTTTGTTATAAATAAATAAACGAAACGAAACAAAATAAATAAACGAAATGTCACACAACTGTGCAGTCCAATCGTAGGTACCTACCCTTCATTCTGTTAAGTACGTCATATACATATTTGAACTTAACCTTCATTTTGATGGCATAAAAAGGAATTCCCTTCGGGAAATACACGCGTTATCGCGTTATGTATGATTATAAAATTTATGGCAAATATATACGTAATTTTTTGGCCATCTTTTACAATAATAATTTAACAAAGAAATTATAAATCTCATATTAAGAAAATATTGTTGAAAATTATCTTTTAAGGGTACACTAGTCAACGGCACGAACTATTTTGTGCGTGGGGTTAAAATGCATTTTATATCAACCGACAACACGTGCGGAAGAGATAGATGCTGTGATGAGCAGTAGGAAGCTAGTTTGCGTACGAATACACACTTTTGTAAATTTGTAGCGAAGTGGATAATGATTTAGGACGAAACCGAGCGCGCGAAATTTTATAAACAGACCTTTGGCAGTCTAGATATCATGATAAAACTACTAAATCTATCTGTTCAAAATAAAATTATATGCATTGTTGAACTACTTATCTATCCCTGTATGGAGGCCGTTTTGCAATTTTCCGTATTTTTATGGTATTTATTTGCGCCCAAAAATGCGTTAAAATTAGTGTCGAAATGTGGAACTTTCGACGCTCATAACTTTCAAATATTTTCGTTTTTTACTTTTTCGCTTCCATACAGGGCTAGATAATGATGAGACAAATTGATATCACTTTTTATTTTGAACGTACATCGTCAAACAGTGGAATAATCCCTAAACTACGTTTGTATGGAAGAATTTTCGACTAGTGTAACCTTAAAATGGCTTTTCCGCATCCGACATAATGTATTTAGGCTTTCAGTATTCGTGTATGCAGTTTTGAACAAATTATAGGACAGTCATCGTCGGCTTCATAAGTAGTTAATTTTATCTCATTGCTGTTTAGAAAGAATAAACATTGCCGCTAACATTAACAGTACGAAACTGCTAATCTATCTCTAACTGCTAGTCTGTCCTCGAATAGCGTTTACTAAAACCTTAGCCACCTAATCTCTGAGTACGACTGGTGAGTTCTAAGGTTAAATGTTTACGTGGCGAATGGTTAAAATTGTATAATATTCCTATTCAATGAGTTACAGCGTCCTTTACGCTATTTTTATTTGTCAATTATTTTTATCAAATTTTGTAACATTATACTAATTACTGATGCTTGATGGAACTTTATACGATATTTATAGAAGCACAATTTTTTTACAGAAACATTCGCTTGATTTATTATGAAGTAAGGAGCATACATAAATGTAAATGTTACTCATGAAAATTGCCTATCAAAGAAATACAATTTTACCGGTCAGGTCGCCGATAAACACTAAGATACCGATTTAAAGGAATTTCAAACCCTCCACTGCCCTTCATCGTTCCAACGTTGTCCCACTTTTACCGGAATATAGGTGTTGGACAGTCGCTGTGCTATTCGCCTTTGCCGACACATACTAGTCACTATCATGAAAGTTGCTATGAGGCGAAGTTGGAAAAGAGCCGAGCAATTAATAGCAAAGACAATCAACAAATTAGTTTAGCAGATAGCGAGTCGCCTAGACTAGTCCAAATACTATTCAGTTGGATGCAGTTCAATGTTGCAGGGATCGTTCATAGTTGATTACTATTATTAATAACCAATAAGTTCCTAAAAATTTAACATAGTCCTTGGAGTCGAAGACCATTCAAAGTTTTTGTTTGTCTACTGCGTGTAATTTTTATTTAATTGGGTATTGTGTTTTTATATAGCTATTGGAGTTTTTGACATAAGCAAGGTTATTTAATTACTGTCGATAAAGTTCAGTAACAAAAATATTAGCTGTTTACATTCCCGTCGTAATGAACGCGCGAACATAATGCCAAGGTCGATGTTTCGATTATTTAACTAAGCATGGGACTGGTGTAAAGACGCGCACTGATGACTGTTGTGGTTTTTTTATTGTATCTTAAAGAATTATGTATAAAAAGAAATAAAACTTTTTCGCAAAAAAAATTACCGACTTCAAAAACAAAACACTCAAAAGTGAAACTACTTTTGTTTCGGTCGTCGTTGTCTTTCGTACCTCATGTTTTTATCGTTTTGCGACACTGATTGTATGTTTGGGTGTATGTATTTTTGTCCACGCATTTCTCCGAAACTAGTAAGCGGATCATGATCATTCCTTTTTTAGAGTTCCGTACCCAAAGGGTAAAATCGGGACTTATTATATTATATTACTTAGACTCCGCGGTCCGTCTGTCTGTCTGTCTGTCACCAGGTTGTATCTCATGAAATATGATAGCTATACAGTTGAAATTTTCATAGATGATGTATTTCTGATACCGCTATAACAACAAATACTAAAAACAGAATAACATACATATTTATGTGGGGTCCCATACAAAAAATTTGATTTTTTGCTGTTTTTTGTGATAATTGTACGGAACCCTTCGTGCGCGAGTCCGACTCGCACTATCCGGTTGATTAAGTATCTCTTAACTGAGGTCATAGTGCAAGTTTTATCAAAATCGGTAAGGCGATTTCACGATATTTAGAATACAATCGAACTCTTTAGCGACAAACAGCACGAATGAGTATATTAAGTTATGATGGGTATTTTGTCAATCCTTTAGGTACCTCACTATAGAACTTACAACACCATAAAACCCGACTGCTTAAAAAGCGAACTAAAAAGACGTGAACAAGAAGAAAATCATGCTTTGCAGTCAGAAGATACATGTTCGCGAGCTGGCTGACCAAAACCAGATCCTCCGACGGCACAGCATGATTTAGTTCGCTTTTTAAGCAGTCGGGATTTTCATTATGTTATTTCTTTTTTTTTATAACATATTAGTTTTTTTTTTATTAGGTATATTTATACTTAAAAGTGTTATATGTTTTTTAAATCACCTCTTAAAACCCTTTATGTTATTACCCCACACGATGGGTTTGGAAGAAAACCAAACCCTGGGATTGGGTTTGGAGGATGGGTTTGGTTTGGCCCAACAATATGGTACCCCAAATCCGGCATTTTTTTAATATTTCGTTTTTAATGTAGCCAGTGTTACTCGCTGGGTTAAGACGAATCGATTGACGTAAGAATCATCAAAATCCGCCGATGCCTTTGGTTTCCAGAACGCCACATAGGAACAAACACACATGCATACATAGACTGATAAACACATTACCCTCCTTCGGCAGTCGGCTAAAAAGACACTCATAGCGAAAAATTACTTTCTTTTCCGAAGTCGGTGTCTTTGGTACCTATTGCTTTTGAACCCACTTGAAAATAAGGTTATTTTTCGCTATGCAGAGTTTTTTTTTGTAAGTCGGTTTAATTTTTTGTTATAAAGGTTTTTATAAAATACAGTAACGTCTCTGATAAATATTAATTTAGTTTATTGCAAAAGTTTCGATTGCTAATAAAAAGCAAAAAAAAACCTACGTTTCAATTTAACATGCACCGTTTTATGATTATATGATTGCCTCTTTGCTCTAGTGTTCGTAAGTGCTACTGCTGACAAGGTATGAGGTCCTGGGTTCGATGCCCGCGTCGGGTAAAGTTTTATTGGGTTTTTCTATCTGGAATATCTCAGTAGCAGCCCAGAGTCTGTGTAGTGTGATGTCAACGTTTAGAATACAGTGTTCAAAGTTTTATTACAATCCTAGCTTTATCCAGCGACTTCGCCCGCGTGTAAAATAAAAGTCGAAAATTATCAAAAATAAATTATCCCGAGGGAACATATTCTCGAGATAAAAATTATCATATGTGCTATTCCTGACTATAATCTATCTCTGTGCCAAATTTCATCCAGATCAATCCAGCCGTTTGAGCGTGAAGAAGTAACAAACATACAAACACATACACACTCACAAACTTTCGCCTTAAAATATTAGTGTCATGTGATATCATGCACGCACTATGTTTATATATCGCACGTTAACAACTACAAGGAGTCTTCAGTCTTCAGTTGGTTCATGGAAAAGACGCATCACGGTGTATACTGAACCCCTCCTTCTCCCTGCATCGCTTCTGGATTTGTGACCGGTAATTGACTATATGAACGCCTCCTATTCCAAGAGACTCAAACATAACAGTTGAAATGTGGATGCACTACCTGTAGAAATACCCACCTCTGCCTAAAACTTTAGTAAAAACAGTCGTGATGTTATGTATGTTTGTTAAGGTTTTTTTTTAATGAATTAAAAGCAGAGCATCAGTACTCACCCTTACGCGGCCTTTATAATGTCACACTGATATTTAGTAGCCAATGAAAACTATCAGTACTAGATACCAAACAAGCATGTAGGTTTATTACCAATTAGATAAGCTAATTATTTACATAACATTAAATTGAATTGACTCCTCTAATTAACATCTTGTAGCTTGTGCCTTATTTGACACATCTATACTAATATTATATAGAGGAAAGATTTTTTTTGTTTGTTTGTGTTTTTGTACCGAATAGGCTCCGAAACTACTGGACCGATTTGAAAAATTTGAAAATTTTCACCAATAGAAAGCTACATTATTCTTGAGTGACATAGGCTATTTTTTAATCCCGAAAATGGGTCTTGTGGGGTGGTCCACGGAAGCGAAGCCGCGGGCAACAGCTAGTTTTTTTTATAAAAATGTTTTTATAGGTTGGTTTCAAAAAGAATCATACTAATATTATAAAGACGAAAGATTGTGTAAAGCGCTTTACTTTGTGTTTTTTTTTACTGCTCTCAAAAACAGTGAAGGATAAAATCGTGACTAAAACGGCAAATACGAAGACATGAGACCTACCAACCCACACTGGGCCCGCGTGGGTAACGGCTCCAGACTGGTGGTTTTGACCCCCCTTTTACTGACGAAATATTGCTTTTAGTGGCTAGTGGATTTTTTAAGTGGCTTTGATTGCTTCAGTTAGTGGTTTACAAAAAACTCTAAGTTAGGAAAGAACTATTGAAACAAGTGTATAAGTTTTTTGTAGTTTAAGCGACACAACAGAACTAATCCCCGAAATTTGTTTTTCAATTTCTTGATTATGGACTTTATTATTATGACCACTGGGTCAAGTTTGATTTGATTTAAAGGGTTTGTGTATATTCGTGCACAAATACAACAGGCGGACAATAAAGTAAAGTTCGAGTCGGTATCGGTAAAGGTTACTTACTAGTTTAAATTATTTCCACTAATTTTGTGAAACTGATAGGTATGCCAAAACCACAGTATACCTAAAATTTCCGTGATTGTTGCTTAGGTAAACCAGAATTAAAGGACTGTTTACAAGTGGTGGAAAGCACTGCCGGTCCAGTAGCTAAGTGCAAATTATGTTCAATTTTAAGGAATCATTACGGAGATTTTGTTATTTTGGATTAGTGGTTTTCTGGTGGTTTGAGAGACCGTTAAGTTTAGTGGTTTTCTGGTGGGTCACGAAGTCACTTTTGGTTGGTTTAAAAAAAAAGTTGGCAACACTGAACGGCTCACATCATCTAACAGATTGGAGCCCAGTCCCACAGCAACGATTATTCCCGATGTCCACCACTAGGTTGGCCACCACTGGGGGACAGCGGGAAAACTTTTAAAAAATATTCCCGTTGGCCACCACTAGCGGACAGCGGGAAAACTTTAAAAAAATATTCCCGATGTCCACCACTGGGGGACAGCGACACGGATTTTTAAATTATTCTCGTTGTCCTCCACTGGGCTCAGTGACACATATTTTTAAACATTCCCTATGGCCACCGCTGGGAGATAATGTCACAATTCTGTTTCATTTTGTTTGTTTATTCATACTTTTTTCTTTTTTGTGCAATGCAAAAATTCAAAACAAAGAAAAGTCCAAAAAACTTTAAAAAAAAGTACGTTTACATCGACCAAAACCAAATTGGAACTTGTAAACGGCCAATTTCTAGAAATTATGAGTAATTAATACTGTTTTTTTTTCTTTAAGTTGTGTTTGCTCTTGACTCTAGTCTAGGTCTGAGGTGACAGAGACAGAGTCGACGATGGAGTGAGCTTACCCAGAAGAAGCCCGTTCACTCTAACTTTGAAGA
The DNA here is from genome assembly GCA_948252205.1 of Orthosia incerta. NCBI lineage: Eukaryota > Metazoa > Arthropoda > Insecta > Lepidoptera > Noctuidae > Orthosia > Orthosia incerta. The sequence continues at coordinate 16,730,523 of OX411746.1, read as the reverse complement.
GATTCGGGTTGTATGCGTTCGGAAACAGACGCAGGTAGTGAGTTCCACTCATTCGCTGTGCGCATTATGAAGGATGTTTGGAAGCGCTTGGTGCGAATCGGTGGAATGGCAACGTACGTCTAGATGACCGATGGTGGAAGGGGGCCGGTGGGATAAGGTCGTGGAGTTCTTGAGCACCCTCACTGAAATACAGTCTGTAGAATTCTGTTATCGGTGTGAAAATAATATGTCGGTTAATTACCCAATTTAATAAGAAATAAGCAATCTCACCTTTAATAAGTATTATGATGATGTTTTTTTAAATATTTAAGTGAAAATTAAAAAAAAGCAAATAAAACAAACAAAATAAAACAGAATTGTGACATAGTCTCCCAGAGGTGGCCATAGGGAATGTTTAAAAATCCGTGTCACTGACCCCAGTGGAGGACAACGAGAATAATTTAAAATCCGTGTCGCTGTCCCCCAGTGGTGGACATCGGGAATAATTTTTAATAGTTTTACCGCTGTCCCCCAGTGGTGGCCAACGGGAATAATTTTTAAAAGTTTTCCCGCTGTCCCCCAGTGGTGGCCAACCTAGTGGTGGACATCGGGAATAATCGGGAATAATTGCACAGGCAAGCACATTATAGGTTAATTATGCTTCACATCACATCATCAGCCTATTAATGTTCCCACTGCTGGGACACAGGCCTCCTCTCTGTGAGAGGGAATGGGCCGCTATCCACCACGCGGGCCCAGTGCGGGTTGGTGGATGTCACATGCCTTCGAATTTTTGGTTCTAGGACATGCCGGTTTCCTCACGATGTTTTCCTTCACCGTTTTGAGAGCAGTGGTGATGAAATAATTTACACAAAGTAAAGCGCCTGCCTGGGCTCGAACCCACGACCTTCAACTTGTAAGTCGCGACCGATACCACTGGGCCACCACTGCTCCTTAATTATGCTTATGAACCTATAATGCCTTCATACAATCCATACATAAGAATGAGGTGCTATAAAATTCAAATAAACAAATACATTTATCTATGCACAGAACATTTGTTCACACGATAGAGATAGTCTCGTACGTAATGAAATCCTTGACTTTTGTTCAAGAATCGTAATATAATAAAGTATTTACATCAAAATAGATTGCCATGTTTGTGTATGTTATGCATATCATAAACCAGCGAGACGTAAGCTTTTATCATCATCTGCCTAGCCTTTGTACTTGTAGCAGAACATCGAGCATTTGCCTTTTTTAACTGCACTTTGAACACGACGCTCGATGTATTGTTACGTTTTAAGTGAATGCTCTATACCCATCTTACGACTTGTATTTGAAAACTCTTCGTCATCATCTGCCTAGCCTTTTCCCAACTATATTGGGGTCGGCTTCCAGTCATACCGGATTCAGCTAAGTACCAGTGTTTTACATGGAGCGACTGCCTATCTGACCTCCACAACCCAGTAACTGGGTAACACGGTACCCCTTGGCAAGACTGGTGTCAGATCTCAAGCTTCTGACTACTCGTAACGACTGTCAGAGATCTTCAAATGACAGCCGGGACCAACGGCTTAACGTGCTTTCCGATGCACGGAAGAAAATCGGTATGTGGAAATGGTCACCCATCCACGGACCGACCTCGTCAAGCGTTGCTTAACCTTGATGATCGACCCGTGCGGCTATTATTATTTAGCCACGAGACGTAAGCTTTTATACTACAGGAAATATTAAAATTTAGTTTTCTACAAAAGAAGGAGTCTCATTTGGAAAAATCATTCCCCCACACTTTCTAGAGTTTGCTGAGTAAAAGTTTGGCGTTTTGCTGAGTAAATGTGTTTCCGTGCGCAGTGTGGATAAACTTTTTCTGTTAGCTTGCATCACATTTGATCTATTCATCGAAGGCATTAAATGTTAACCTATTCAAATGTAGGTATTTGGACAGGTTTTTACACAAAAATATCTTATTAATTTAGTTGCTGTTTAAAGCCAAGATAATTGTTTAGAAGCCGTTTTTAGGGTTCCGTACCCAAAGGGTAAAAACGGGAAACTAAAAACGGCTTTACTAAGACTCCACGATCCGTCTGTCTATCTGTCTGTCTGTCCGTCTGTCACCAGGCTGTATCTCATGAACCGTGATAGCTAGACGGTTGAAATTTTCACAGATAATGTATTTTTGTTGCCGCTATAACAACAAATACTAAAAATAGAATAAAATCAATATTTAAGTGGGGCTCCCATACAAAAATCGTGATTTTATGCCGTTTTTTTGCGATAATGGTACGGAACGCTTCGTGCGCGAGTCCGACTCGCACTTGGCCAGTATTTTTTTTCATAACCACTAACATTCAAATAATCGAACCGCCTAAATCCAGTGATTTGCTTGGGGAAAATAATTAAAGATTTATCAGCATATTGGTAACGCCGAGCAATTGACTGAAATTCACAGCACTCGAATGTATTTTGCTAATACCATCAGTCAATCTTTTTCATCGTACGCCTTCATACCGTACCTATTTATGATGTTAAGACAGCAGCTACAGGGTTACGTTTATCTCTCATTTATGAAGAGGTCACATTTTTTGTAGGAACACGATTAAGTTTAATTTTTAAACGTCTGATTTTTAAGATTTAGGGTAGCAAATACATTGACACAGGTTTTTAGCTGCTCTTTTTTATTAGCCTATTCTGTCCCACTCCCACGCAAACACCTCCCTCAACTCCTGCCACCTAGCGCGAGTTCACGTTTCATCCCTTTAGTTTAGGGGAAATTTATCAATTTAACATTGTAGCTAAAAAGATGCCCAACTTAAATGGGACTAGGCAAGACATGTCTGCCGTATGCCTGACAAACTGTGGCCACAGTATACCACATAGCTGGTGGAAGAAGATGGTGGGATGAAGTAGACCTATTTAAAGCTGCATACTGTTAAAAGGTCTGGTTCTATTTATATGGACGGAAGTAAAAATATTTACTTATTAAAATAAACACGGTTATGTAAGAAACCACTAATAAGCAAACATAACATGTGTACCTATAACATGCATAACAACCAGTTTTGTACCTACTACAGCGCTGTTACATGTTTCAACTGCATCAAAAGAAACAGAGTTTGACGAGTGATGTGGTTTTCTCAGAATTATTTTCTATATAGGTAAAAGAATACACCAAAACAGTGCATATTTCTACTATAACTACATGCTGTATTTGAAGAATAGAATAACATAAAAAAGAATATAATAAGGATAGATAATAATTACCGATTACGAAACCGGATGATATATGGCTCTGAGACGTGGTCGCTTACAATGGGCCTTATCAGAAAGCTTACAGTCACTCAATGGGCTATGCTCGGAGTTTCCTTGCGTGATCGAATCAGAAATGTAGAGATCCACAAGAGAACCAGATTTAACGACAAGACATAGCCCGAAGAATTGTCAAACATAAATGGCAGTGGGCAGGACACATTGCTCGCAGCTCGGATGGCCGAAGGGCCAGAAAGGTTCTGGAGTGGCGACCGCGAACCGGAAGACATTGCGTTGGAAGGCCTCCCACCAGGTGGACCGATGACCTGGTGAAGGTTGCGAGGATCCGCTGGTTGCGAGACGCACGGTACCGGTCAATGTGGCGACGCTTGGCGGAGGCCTATGTCCAGCAAAGGATGTCTTTCGGCTGATGTGATGATGAAACCGGCTTCGGCCGAACATGACCTAGGGTTCCTGGGCATTCAAGAGTTTAATGACACACGAAACTGGGAATGACCTCCAATCCCAGAAAGAAAGGAGGCCTAATAACTCAGTATAGTGAGTGATTACAGGCTGAAAATACAACACCGTCCTTGTGCTAGGACAAACTGTATGTACTCGTAATTTGCATGTCAAGCAGTGATGATTGTAGGAAAATCCCCTATAAGTATCATTGAGAACCTAATTTTGAGTAACAGACATTTGATATGATAATTACGATTAACTACATATTTATATTTTGTAATCTTCCAAGGAACCGATATGATTTTGTTCGGTTCATTAACAGCACGCATAACCAATTATTTTAATGACCTTATAAAATTATATTGTTACGGTTTTGACCGTCAATTCCGCATCAAAGTCATAAATAACCTTTTTTTAACCATAGACGATATCTAAGCTCGTTTGTTCGTTTTTGTACTCCACAAGGTCAAACAATATAAATTCTAACTGGGTAACGTTAAGTGCAGGGTTGTCACTTGCAATATTTTTCCTCTTCTTGGTCGTATCGATGATTGCATATTAGGAAGTATATATTGACGTCCTACATGTTTTACCGTGGCACTGTAATGAATAATAGATTACACGAAAAACACGTTTTAGTAGAAAGACAATCTAAAAAGTTGAAAATTTTTTTTCAAAAAAAATATATTAATTAACAAAAATAAATAAAAATGGGGTGCTTTTTAAGTTATGTCAAATGACTCTACTATCTGACAATAAAATATCATAACATCAAGCACCCTACGCTATTTTACAATATTTTTTTTATTTTTTGATAATCACACTATTCTTAATTTAAATTTATTGTAAAATGTTTTCATTTTTAATTAGTTTGGTTTTCTAATAAAGCGTGTTTTTTTATACTACTTTTGATTTTTCCTTTTTTTTCAATTTACCATTAAAGCGTGTTTATTTTGTTTTTAACCGTATACTTCGGAGCAGGTTGATTTTGGGGCGTGAAAAGTATACCTCCGTTTCATTTTGGACCCTAGATTTACGTCATACGACATCATAATTAATAATCTTATTTAATACGTTAATTAAAATAGTTTGATTAAAGCTTACATGTTAGCGCCAATATTAGTTGTTGGATTAAGCGCGCAACTTTATTAATTTACCTCTGTTTAATACATTTTGAGTGTTAATGCGATAATCGCCATTTTGATGACAATGGTGGACGTGACAAAAAACATAAAAATTACAGATTTTGGACACCCAAACCCCACTACAGGGTTAATGGTTTGCATATCATCGTTTAATTATTTGACGAAATTCATCCATATTTCAAACTAAATATTTAGTGGTAATAAAGTTTTTTGGTATCCAAAGTTGCAGTTTCGCGCCAATCGTGTTTGTTTACATTTCTATTTAACACTAGCTTCTGCCAGCGGCTTCGCCCGCGTGCATGTCGAAAATTATCCCAAGGGAACATATTCCCGGGATAAAAAGTATCCTATGTGCTATTCTAGATTATAATCTTTAACTGTGCCAAATTTCATCCAGATCCGACCAGCCATTTGAGTGTGAAGAATTAACAAACATACAAACACACTCACAGATTTTCGCCTTTATAATATGTATATTTTACATATATCACCCACCCTTAAGTAAAAACGATTACAAGTGTGGCAATTATGTATCTAAATATAATAAACAACAAGAAAAAACCCAGATCATAACGTAATTAACAAACACTGCACCGGTCCAATAACACGTTATATTCATTACCACTAATTTATTTTTGTTCAAAACTTTCAAATCGTCAATGATATTGTTTTTTGTTGTCAAAACGATGTTGCGAATCGATTTTTTTGTTAAATCTATCACCTCGATTAATATGCAATTATCCCAAATCGATTCTTAACTATTACAATAAACTTTTTTTACGCATAAAATACAATAAGCACATAAAATAATTACTATTTATATTTTTTGGAAAATAATTGACAAAAACCCACTTATCAAATTCATCGGACTCGTAGATATTTTTCCGAATTTTCTATCAGATTCTAAATTAAAATTCGGAATGCGCTAGCCATTCAAAAATGTTTTGTATAATTATAACTATAATTAAGTCTTTTGCTGTTTGATAACCCCAAAAGATTATTTATAAACGCAAAAGACGATTTAGGGGGTGTTAAAGTTTGCATGGCAGAATCTTATTTGTTGGATTAATAAACTTGAAACTTGGTACAAATACTAACCTAAATAAATAGTAAAGGTTGTCATTATTAGTTTTTCAAACCTACTCCAAAAGACGATTTAGGGGGTGTTGAAGTTTGTATGGAAGAATCTTATTCGTTGGGATAATAAACTTGAAACTTGGTACAAATACCTACTAACCTAAATAAATAAAAAAGGTTATTATAAATTTTTCGAAACTGTCCCCAAAAGACGATTTAGGGGGTGTTGAAGTTGTATGGCATAATCTTATTTCTTGGTTTAGTTTGAACCTTGGCACAAATACTAACCTAAATAAATAGTAAAGGTTTGTTAGCATTACTTTTTCAAAACTACTCCCCACGGACGACTTAAGGGTGTTGGTATTTTTTAAGTATCTTTGTTCTTAGGTTAATAAACTTGAAACTCGACATATATACCAACCTAAGTAAACATTAAAGGTTTTCATTATAAGTTTTTCGAAACTGCCCTCAAAATACGATTTAGTGGGTGTTAAAGTTTGCTAAGAATCGTAATGCACAGGGTCTCCTTTTTGATGTAGGGTTTTTGGGCAGCACTAAGAAGACATTTTTCATAAATTCAACCTTTAAGAGGTAGAAAGGGGGGCAATTTGTTTGTTTGAAAAGTCTAATTCCTTGAGGATAAAGTAATTAATCAAAATTGATATAATACGGTTCTTAAAACTACCCCCTAGATAGGGTTAAGGGAGTGTTAAGCATTTTTGAGGTATCTTAACTAACATAAATGAAAATAAAAAATAAAATAAATGTGAACAACATATTTGGGTTGTTAAAAAATCGACCCTCAACGTGGCAAAAAGGGGTTATTAAGTTTTTAGGGGAGGGTTTTATTTTGTTGCGGTAACCTAAATTTAATGTTCTTTATGTCAAATAACGAAATATCCCAAACCCATAAACCCTGTAACTACGATACCCTATTATTTATTGATTTAAAAATAGCTTATTTTTGGTTGACTGCACCAACTACACATAAGAAAGTCATCTGTAGGATAACATACGAAACCAAGCCTTTTTTTTGGTTTGGAAAATCATCCAATGTTTCTCTCGCTCTGGGTGAAGCGCAAGGGTGTGTCAGACTTTTACTGTCTAAATCCCACCCATGTTCCTTCAGTTGCTTGAGCCAGGGCCTCGGTAACTCTGTTTCAAATTTATCCGTGACCACGAAATCACGCCTAAGAAGTCACCGGCGGAGAGCTAGTTTATCATAATTTCTTAGTTTTCAAGGTCGCTAATAATGAATATGGGCTTGAAATCGAAATTGTAGAAAAATTTACAACTTAAAATAGGTAGCTGCCATCTTGGATTCAGAATTTGCAGTATCAGCACCCTGGGCAACATGGCAAATCCTTTAGCATATTTACAGCTTTGAATAGCCGCCATCTTTAATTTGTGAACTAAAATAATGTAAACACAGCCCTAAAACTCCCCCCCAGTGGGTTCCCGCATTGTCGAAGCGGGAGGGCTCGGTAACGTGGCTTGCTCACCCACGGTGAAGCGAATAGGAACCCGAGGCGGGGCCGCTCGTCAGGGCTTTTGCCGATTAAGCCAACGACGTAGCGGCCAACTAGTAGGTTGCGGTGCCGCTTGGTAACAGGCGACATCGCAACTCAGGCGGGTCGCGATATCTTATGGAGATTCCCAGGTCCCATACGATGTTGCGGCTAAGGGTTGGGGGCCGTGGCGGGAGAGAAGTGCCGGTATTGCGGTGCGCCGCTCTCCCTACCTTCCGCGGCCCGGACGAGGTCGCCACCGTCTGATGGCGGACGCGGTTAGGCCGCAGGGGAGATATGACGCAAATAGAATTAGTATATCTTTAGTTTTCCTTTTGCATCTTTTCAGCAAGCGAAATGGTTGTTTATGCGCATATTTTGAGCAAATCTAAAATGTCTACGTTTGGAAAGGTGTACTAATTCGTATTTTGTATACATTTTACAGTAGAATTACGCGGGTTCACTAATGATAAGCATAGAATATATTCCCATAATTTACATTGGCATAACGAAATTCAGCTTACTGATAATTACGCATAATATTATTAGGTATAAATGTTTTGCCATAATGTATATTGCCATGAATACTGTTGGCATAATAATAATGATGTATATTTTATAAAGCATAAAGTTATTTACGCAAAAAAACAAACATGTTTGAGGATCAAGGCTCATTTTATTTTATGAGTTTAATTATTTTGTAATGTTATTTTAATAATTATTTAAATAGATTGTCAATAATATAAATATGTGCACACCTTATTAGGTAATGATACAGTGTACTTTATACCTATCTGTAACATCTGTTTGAACCTACCTGTATTAAGCAAATAAACAATTTGATTTGATTTGAAGCATGCACCTTGGTACTTGGCACAAAGACACTACCGGGTATCGGATATAATAAAATCGCTAATCCTGAAGATCCTAGTAAGGATAAAGGGACAAACTAAACTTTAAATTATTGCATTGTCATCGATCATTGATAAGTGTGCAAAGTTTCAAATTTAACCGACGTTTTGAAGGGGGTGAAAATCACGTTTTAAGATTCCGTTACATAAATACATACTTACCAAGCTAATAAAAGCGTGTTAAAAATAAATCAGATTTGAGATTAGATACTTTCCATGTTATGCGGAGCTTGTACCGATTGGGGCTTTTAAGACCCGTCTAATACCAAATGTGAGTGCGGTGTCCCTATCCAGAAAATGACCTATATGCTGGCGATGCAATCATGACCAAACCAATTATTAATATTTTATTGTTTTCCCTTGAAGTTGTGCTAAAAGTATGTATTTGTATTGAAGGAGTTAAATTGTAAATTTAATAACTTTATGCTTAGCGTTTATCAAGAAAACCTGAAAAAAAGCTAAAGGAAAAACGAATAGACAACCCTGTAACAAGTCAGAGACGTTTTATTGAAAATTCAATTACAATGACATATTGCGCAGTGTGGGTTACCACAGCCTTATATTACATAACACGTACGATATCTACATACGTATAGACTAGGTATTATAGCCGACCTACTGTACATTCGAGGAATAGACCGGTTATGCATTTTCAACCAATTATTGCCAACATTATAAATAAAAAAGAACTGTTTGAAAACTTGACATTTGATTTTTAGATATGAGAGAGACTTTTGGCGCATTTCTGAATTGAGTATTTGCAGTTAAGAACGTGTCAAATCATCTTTAAATGCCAATGCTCCACCCTCTGGAGTGTCCCGACTGTCCATTCACTTGCACGCTGATTGCAGCGTCAGAGGTATTTATTGAAACGTGGTCGCCTTCTGCGCCATTCTGTACCTTTCATTTCGTCTGACCTCTCTGGATATTACAACCATTAATTAAAATTTCGTAGTTGTGGATTCGTGGAGTGACGTCATATCATTATGAACTGACCCGCGATCGTGATCGTGACCCGCCCTACTGGTACATCCTTTTAGAAAATGGGCTTCGATGTAAACGGAGATAATTTTAGAAGGACAAACAAAATATTAAACAGAACGTTACAAAAATGGGGTCAGCTTCCTGTCAAACCAGATGCTGCTATACGAGTTTACCAGTATTTTACATTAAGCCTATCTAACCTCCACAATTTTGTAACTGGGAATACGACAGTGGTCTGCAAAGACTGGTGTCAAATTTTCAAGTTACTGACTAACAGTTACGACCGTCAATCCATACTTCACATTACATCACATCACCTCACACTAATTTTATAAAGGCGAAAGTTTGTGAGTGTGTGTGTGTATAATGTAATGTTTGTTACTTCTTCACGCTCAAACGGCTGGACGGATCTGGATGAAATTGGCACAGAGATAGATTATAGCCTGAAATAGCACATAGGCTACTTTACATCCCTGTGTAATGTTCCCTTGGGATAATAAAACGCTTTCACGCGAGTGTAGCCGCGGGCAGAAGCTAGTAATATTATAAAAGTAAAAGTTGCTCTGTCTGTCTGTTAATCTGTCTGCTACCTTTTCACGCTGAACCAATTTAGATGAATTTTAAGAAAAAGAAGAGAAGATTATTTGATACCTTGGGAATGACATAGGATAGTTTTTGCTCCGAAAATCATCCTTAAAGATAAATGGGTGGAAATGGGGGTGGCAGTTTCTACGGTGAACTAATAGTTTCTAAAGTAAGACGACCCACGCACCTACAATATTAATGCGTGATTAAAAAAAATCACACCGACTTTCAGAACAAAAACTACAACGCAAAAAATAACTTTCCTTTCCGAAGTCGGTGTCTTTTGTACCCTATGTTTTACGTTTTTCGACACCGACTTCGGAAAAGAAAGTTATTTTTTGCGTTGTACTTATTGTTCTGAAAGTCGGTTTGATTTTTTGATAAAAAGTTTTTTATTTTTCACTTTTTAGTTTTGGTAGGTATCTCCAATTCACATGATAATCATTTATAGCCAAATTACATCTCATGACGATTCTAATAAGCCCAAACACGACTAGGATACATTGTTTTATATCAGAGTTTCAGTGCCTACCTGCCGGCTTCATCATCAGATCAGTTCGATAGTACCATTTTCATCAGTACCATTTATGTATGAGTATTTGCTTTATCACAGTCGGTTAACTATTCGAGATATCTTATGCCCGTGACATACTTAGCATTTAGGAGTTCCAGTGACCATCTGTGTTCTTCTTTATCAGTTCTACTTCACCAAATGATACTTTCTGAGTGCAAATGATTGTATTGTTGATGAAAATACCAAAAACGCTATATGTATGCCTATAATATTTAAGGAATTTCCTTCGATTTCTCTGGAATCCCATCATCAGATCCTGACCTGATGATTATGGGACCAACTAGAAAGTATACCCTTCAAAACAAAAGAAGAATTTTTGAAATCGGTCCAGGCGTCTTTGAGTAATCGGGGAACATACATAAAAAAAAGATTTCGACGAATTGAGAACCTCCTCCTTTTTTTGAAGTCGGTTAAAAATAGGCTATTGGAAGTACTAACGCGCAGACTAGTCGCGGGCTACCGCTGATCTATAAATGACAGCCCGATTAAACAATTGATAAATAATTAATGAATAAATAATTGATACCCTTGATTCTCATCAAGAAACTGGAGGTACTAGTGACCGAGTTCTACGATGAAAAAACTACCACTTTTACTGTTTCTGCTGCGGCAGCTTTGCCGAGAACTATTTTGAAGGTTATCCTTCAACATTGCATGTTAGAGCAACAACGGGCACCATGTTATTGTGGTGCACTGGCTGTAGAGTGGGTTGGCTATGAGCTATTGGATAATGTAGTACCAACCTACCTAAATACACTAGCCTTCAAAACCTACTACCACACTTTGAAATTGCAATTTTATCTAAACTATAGAAGTCAGAGTTTTGAAATAAAAGATGTTTTATAGAAAATTTCATTAACTTCCTTTGAAATTATAGTTTAGTTTACATTAGTTACGTTTTTAAATAAAAAAAAAGATATTCTCCAACATCGTCTCCGAAACCTCGTCTTCAGTATGCCAAACCATCTTGAAGCTATAATCAGAGCCCGAGGAGGCAATACCAGTGATTAAAATGTAATGGCGTAAAACATACTACATTTTGTCAATATGTTTTTAAAATTTATATTTTTTTATTAAACTTATTACTTAGCTAATATGTTACACACCAAAAACACTTGATTGTAATATAAATAAAATCGTAAATGTATTAGGTCCGTTCAAAATCACACTATTCCAATAAATTATGGCAGTCAAAACTAATATAAAACAAAACCGCACATTTGCTCCAAAGAATTAAAAAAATATCGTAGCAAAACCGCATAAATCCATTGATTAAGGTTTTTGTGAAAGCTCTAGAAAACCTTTTTAACAAAAAAATCTATTAAAAATAAAATGAAAAACAAAACGAAAAATTTAAATGTGATGTTATGTTGTGACTTTTTTGGAGGGGTTAGGTTTTGATTTCCTGGAAAAGCTTGGTTTCTGAATTTTTTTTTTTTTTAAATTGGACCACTCTGTAAAAAAGTGGTCCGATTTCAAAAATATAAAAGGTAGAAAAATAGGATTTATTGAGAATTTTCCCACTGCATTTTTAGTTGTGGCCTGATTCTGTTGAAATTAAGTAAACTGAAAGCGAAAATAGAACCTTTTTAACAAAAAAAAAAGTAACCAACGAACTGAAAAGCAAAATTAAACTTTTAGTCTAGCATTTTGAGTTTTGATCGATTATTTGGCGCTGCCTCAAAATCCTAGAAAAAGCTTTTTTTTGCTTTCCAGTTCGTTGGTTAATTTTTTTTTGTTAAAAAGGTTCTATTTTCGCTTTCAGTTTACTTAATTTCAACAGAATCAGGCCACAACTAAAAATACAGGGGGAAAATTATCTACCTTTTATATTTATGAAATCGGACCACTCTGTAAAAAAAAAGTTTATTCAAAAATCAAAAAACTCGACTGCTTAAAAAGCGAACTAAAAAGACGTAAACAAAAAGAAAATCATGCTGTGCAGTCGGAGGATAGGTACATATTCGTGAGCTGACTGACCAAAACCTGATGTATCCTTTGACTGCACAGCATGATTTTCAAATCTATCCTTATGCGAACAAAGGTGATTTTCTTCTTGTTGACGTCTTTTTAGTTCGCTTTTCAAGCAGTCGGGTTTTTTGATTTTTGAATTAACTTTAATAATTACAACTTTTTAGTTAAAATTTTTTGAATTAGGTATATTTAAACATATAAGTGTTATTTACTTTTGAAATCACATTTTAAAACCCTTTATTTTGATACCCCACACGATGGGTTTGAAGAAAAAAAAATTGGGTCCACTCAATATGGCGCCCAAAATCCGCCATTTTGCTATTTGCCAATATAACCAGTAAATGTAATGTAACCAGTGACACTTGCAAGGTTAGGCCAACGCGTTTGGTCTCTGGAACGCCACATAGGAACAAACAAACATACATACATAGACTGATAATCACATTACCCTCCTTCGGCAGTCGGGTAAAAATACCAATTTCAAAAATGTTACATTTCAGAACCTAGCTTTTCCAGGAAATCAAATCAAAACCTAACCCCTCCGAAAAAGCTACAACAAAACATCACATTTAAATTTCTAATTTTTTAACTATTTAATTTTATTTGTAATATATTAACATATACACAAATGAATATTCTAAAAAACAAACCTTTTTACAAATACGGGCGAGGGAAAAGGGCTCATTGTGCATCAAAAAATTCTAGAAACAAAATTAATAAAAATATTATTTTTAATTTAAAAGATTTAGCAGATTCACTAATTATTATAAGCGGGTTTGTTTTTTACCTCCTCAACTATAATGTCAAATTAGGTTGATGAAAGTTTTCTGTAAAAAAAATCATTTCAAAACTCTTGACTTCTATATTATAGGGGAAATTGAAATTTTAAGTGTGGTGCTAAGTTTTGAAGGCTAGTTAGTGTATTTGACTTATAAAGATATCAATTGATCTACATAATTATCTTCACAAGAAAATATTATCATGAGATTTTTCACAAATTCCGCTGATTGGAAAACAGGTTAATGATAAAGTATTGCTGCACCAAAATGCTTCGACCTACGCACATAATTACTTACCTTATGATCTAACTTTTTGCCGAAAACTGAAGGATTATTAAGTTTTGTGCGGAGGATTCTACGTTGACATACATAACAAGATTGTAAACAATTTGGGGCACAATAGATTTATAACTACTACAGTAGTATATAACTACTACAGAATTTTGTTTTCTACTAATAAATATTTACTGCCAAAAATATTTTGCGTAGCCACTAGATCGTATAACTGCACACGCAGAAATGATAAAAGCCCAAGATTGATTCCATCACGACGCCTATGAATCTTTATTTTGTCACAATATTTGCTTCTATTTTAAATACCTAAGGATGTTTTAGATATGATTAGCGATTCATTAATAGCTTTAATAGTGATGCATTGTCGCGTTAGTGTGAATCTTTAATCAAAACACAAATTGTACGCAGCAACCTTCAATAATTTCTGTTGGTACGATGTATGTCTGCGCCTTCAATGTAGGTTAAGAGACACACGCCCGCGTCGGCCGACGACAAACAATTTACACAATTCACAAATCCCTGTAACGTTTCTTGGATCACCTTAAATAAACTGTTTGCATGATTGTGATTAACACCTTGCCTCCCAATGAAACTTCGAAACATCGCATTGTCAATACAATGGAATGATATTTATAGCTCAAGTTGTAACTTCAGAGCATAGACGTTCAGGACTCGTCCTACCACCAACACATCCTTTCTTGAATTCTTATATTTTTAAAACATCTTCAAAATGATGAAAATCGTGAGTGATTTTTGTGGAATTTTGTATATTTAATCTTAAAAAAGTTTTTGATATTGACCAATCAATTTGAGAGAGTTGAAATTTATTTGCTATTCAAGCTATTAAGAACTCATCTATATAGCCTTACCAAAATCAAGTTACCTAAATTAACTAATTAGCGAACTTTCATAACTTTACTGATTTGTTGTTTTCTATCACACTTTACTCGTATTGTAAGAGTGAAAATATAACAAGATCCCTAATAACATTTATTTCTTTTCAGACTCTGTTCGCCTTGGCCGTCCTCGCCGTAGCATTCGCTCAGGAAGATGCGCCCGCTCCAGCGGCGGCAGGAGGCGCTGCGCCCGTTGAGATCCTCAAGCAAGTCGATGAGGTCGATGTAGACAAGTACAACTTCGAGTAAGTTATTATTTATTTTCGCCTGACTTGTCCCACTGAAGGCAAAGGTCCTTATTTTGTATTTTCATTCTTACCGGTTTTGGGATAGTACCTTTGGATCAGTAACACTTGTAGGTGTCGAGCTCGTCCCGCCATTTACGTTAATTAAAAAAAAAAAAAAATATCTTTATAAAATTAAGATATTGATATTGGTTTTGATTTGATTTGTTTTTATTATTCTTTATTTTAATTAAATATCTTTCAAAATATTCCATTTTTAATAGCTTTTCTGCTAAAAGCTTACAACTTTTTTATTTGTAATCCAAAACCAGCTAAATAGCTGCGCATGCACTTTTTTTTTAAATTTATTACATAGTACTTTAGACAAAACAAAAGAGCAAAACCGTTAATATTTATAAGATAATCAAGTACTAGTCGCAAACCATTGCCAAGTTATTAGTTATTAGGGTCACGACCGTTTCTAACGGCATTTTCAATTTTCATGACAAATACTTCCTGTAATAGGTACTTATGTTACTAGTGTTAAGTAAGAACTACCTACCTACATTTTGTTATTTACTCATTAACATTGGCCAAAGGCATTGACATAAAAACAATGACATAACAAGTACTCATACTCAATGATATACGATATAACGAATAATTATTGATTTCATCACAACTTGAGATGTTACCCATTGTTTGAAAAGGGCATCGTCATCAAGATGACTTGTTTACTAACACTTGTGTATATTTGGAATGAGCGCAAGCATAAAAAAAAAAATTGCGCAACTATACAAGGTTACATTTAACTGTAAATAGTGCCATGAACTTACAAGTGTGCCTGAAAAGGACAACTAATTGATTCAAGGTGGAAATTTAAAATTAGAATATTTACCACGGACTCATAATTATCTTAGTCATAAATACATAGAATACTCTTTATCGGACACTTATAAAATTCAGTTATGTATAGATACCATTAGTCAGTTGTCATTGCAGTCCTGTTTATTCATACATTACATGTATAACTTTTTATTTTCCTAGGTTTGAGACCAGTGACGGAACCTCCAGACAGGAAACCGGCGAGTACAAGAACGACACTGACCAGCAGGGTCTCGTCGTGAAGGGCAGCTACAAGTACGTCGCTCCCGATGGCCAACACATCTCCGTCACCTACCTTGCCGACAAGAATGGTTACCAGCCCACTGAAGAGAAAGCTGCTGACCAAGGATCCTCAGCACCCTCGGCACCTGCTGCACCCGCAACTGAAGCCTAAACTCACCCCAAAAGACCCTCCGATGTTAATCTTACAGTTACTTCGCGTAAACCAAATATGTAAAGGATTTTTTTGTCCTTATATGCCTTAACACTGCCAAATAAAGCTGCAACTGCCTGAAAAAGGTTAAAAGTGAGTTTTATTTTCAACATGAAGTTTACCAGCACATCTGAATTTGCCCTTATTAATTTCAGTAAATAACATTCCAATCAACCAGGATCTATTTTGCTTACTTTCTGACCATACTGTCTCAATCAGTGCTCTCTCTCCATTTAATGCAACCTTCATTTAAGGGCCGTCCATCGCTTTAGTGCCGTAAAACGGTTACTATCTAAAGCATACTCCATAGTAACGGCTAGGATAAAAGGTTTGAAATAAATATATATTTATTATTGATTCATGTATATTATTTGTGAAACATAGTTCTTTCGTTTAACTAACAGTTTTGCTTTAAAAAAAAATTAACAACTCGATATTTAATCGCTACTTTTGGATACTCCTCCAAAACGACTTGGATGTTTAAAAATATTTTAACACAGAAAAAATTATGCCTAGAATTTCTTCACAACTGAAACAGCATATGTAAATAAAATAATATTTTGCAAACAAAACTGTCCAAAAAGAGGTTCAAAATTGATATTCTGGCTCCAAGCGGGCGCACGGCCAGTACTGTATTAACATTGGGGAATCTATACGACTTAATCATAATTTGTTTTTCTTGTATAAGCTCATGCAAAGCTACAATGTGCTGTAAGATATTTTTTAGTAGATCACTAAACTACATTAGTATAATTAATAAGGATTAAGATCAAGTTCTACAGTAGAAGTCAAATAGGGCAAAACACAAAAAGAACTTACCAGTTTTTCTATAACTCCAAGTGATTGATGATCTGCAATCACTTTAAAAGCGAGTGAGTCATCGTAGTTAATTTTAGTTTGTGCAATATTTTAACTAGAAGTAGCAGTATTATACGATTATATATCATTATTTCCACCAGATTTTTACTTTTCTATTGGATTATGAAGAAATCTAATATCTGAATAGAATAGGTGGGCACAATATAAATGTGTTCACAATAAACGAATAAACTTTTTAAAATAATTGCAAGTAAAAACTAAAATTACAACAAAGAATTGATTAATGAATTAGTAGAAAGGTAAAAAAAATAATTACCAAGAAATGTCTACAGCAAACATATTCACATACCTACCTTTCAGTCACATTTGTATTCTTGAAATTATTTATGATCCAATTCTTTGAAACGAAAATCAGCTTTTGTAGTACCTATGGTGACAGTTTTGAAACCTGAAATAAAAACAGGAGTGTTATTCATAAAACATAAAAAGACGTTAATGAAGCCAAACATTTAAAAAATCATAATTAAAGTTTCATCCATCTAAGGTCAGAATATCAGTTTTGAATTGTTCGGAATAATCATCTTTAAAAAAACAGGTATTAAAAGTTTAAGTTATATACACCCGATGTAAATAAAAAAGTTAAATAGAAACATTGAATCACTTACTTGGTAAATGTCACCATGAAAACTGATTTGTACTGTTTAAAATACTCTCATGAGAGCAAACATCCTCAAATTAAGAGCCTGCTAAAGTATTATAGGCACGAACTTAATAAATGAAACTTCACGACAAAAAAGTGGCGATAATGATTCAAAGCACACGTGATGAAGACATGTGCTCTAGTTAGTGACTTTTCCTACTACTTTTTGGTTTTAAATATTTGTTAGGACTTTAGTCAGGCTTTTTCATCAAGTAATCGAAAGTTAACAGTAAACCTGGAGAAAATATTTTAAAGAGACTACATTTTTGTTCATATAATTATCATCCATTTCTTTGGTTTGAAAGTCATCTTTTGAAGTACACCGTCTCAGTTTTCAACACTGAAATAAAGACATGACTGTGTTAATTATCAAACTTCACAAAAAAAAATATGACACAATACTTTTAAAAATCATAATTTAAGTTTCATCCGTCTTAGGTCAGATCAGCTTTGGATTGTTCGGAATAATCATGTTGTAAAGATACAGGCACCAAAAAGTTATAAAATTCATTCTTTGTGTAATAACAATTCCAAACAAAATAGGAGCACTTACTTGGTATATGTCACCATGAAAACTGATAGCACTGTTTCAAAAAATCTTTAAAATACTCTCGTGAGAGCAAACATCATCAAATTAAGTGCCTGCTAAAATATTGACGGCACGAGCTTACTAAATGAAACTTCACGACAAGAAAGTGGTGACAATGAATCAAGGCACACAATCGTTCAAGTAAGTAATTTTGAGAAATTTATTTAGGCAATCCAAAATACTGAGTATTGCCCACCTATTTGTTTAATATTTCAAAATATTTACACAAAGATTGTGTGTTAACCTACATTATAGTTCGGGCACTTTTATTTAACTTTAATATAATATTTGCCAGGATTTTAAAATTTTTCTGTAAAATACAAGATTTTTCATAAAGTATCTAATTGAAAATAGAGAAAGCAGTGGTGGCTCGGTGTCAGTGGTAACGGCCGCGACTTACTACGACTACTTTGTGTACATTATTTCATCACCACTGCGGTGAGGGAACCGGCATGTACTAGAACCAAAAAATCGAAGACATGTGACATTCAACAACCCGCACTGGGCCCGCGTGGTGGATTAGGGTCCATTCCCTCTCACAGAGAGAAGGCCTGTGTCCCAGCAGTGGGAACATTAAAAGGCTGATGTTGTTGATGATGTAGCTTTAACGGGAAGATTATTTTTTTCTGTTGTCTATAGATTTTGCCAAAATTGAGAACTCTGAAATTATGTCTCATTTAAGTGTTCTCATTTTGCCCCTTATCGAGTAGTCTGTTTTATCTTATAAAAAAAATCGTTACTCTAAAATATTGCTGACATATCTGTGCTCTGACTAAACACTGTGACACGACGCGTCTTAGTAATTTGTCACGAATATTCGGTAAGTTTTTAGGGTTCCGTACTCAACACCCTTATAGTTTTACCATGTCAGTCTGTCCGTCCATCCGTTCACTCGCAGCTTACCTCAGAGACTCTTAGTACTGGCATGGATATACATATTAATCACGCCGACAAAGTGGTAAAATAAAAACATGAAAAAAAAATCTCGTCTATTTCATGGTTTGTCGTTGGATAGGCCATTCAAGAATATTAGGGGTCTATAAAGTCATTTTAGATTCAGGGATCCGTTTGCGTAAAATTAAGCTTTAAATGGAAAAAAAAAATTGAGTCAAAGTCAAGTCTGAATGGTTGCTTTTGGATATGTGAAATTCACAGTATTAGTAAATATAACGAAATTAAAAGGAAAACTATCACAGCTTAGTACTTTTTTCAACTTTACGAGTAATAATAGAACAACTTATAAAATGTAGTTTGTAAAAGTAAAAATTTTGTATATTGATATATGGGGACAACAGTTTTCGAATTGCAAAGTTAATTTTGTCCCTCCGTTAGAGGAATGTTCGATGCTTTCATGGTTTATGATGTTAGTAATGTTACTTATTTATTTTGGTGAATGTAGCTGTTTATACGGAATCCTAAGTGCGCGAGTCAGACTCGCTCTTGGGTGGTTTTTTTAAATCTAAATGTCAATGTGACAACTGGGGTCAAAAGTGGTTGCTTTATGGGTTAAGTTAAGAATCTTAGACAACATAAACATGTTTAGGTTTTATGAGTTCCTAGTTTACGAAGTTGAGACAAATTACACAACTTCTTCTTCTTCTTCGTTGTATCGATGATTCCTCAATTATATACGTTATTACACAACTGCTATCAGATGTTTACCTAACATTCTTTAGTAAGCCAGTATCAGTCACCAATATATTGTATGTGAATCTCTGTATCTCTGGATGTAGTCCCGCCTTTGGACGGATTTGGATGAAGAATTTCCTTATCATCCTGTTTCTATATAAGATATTACAGATTCATCCCGGTAGCTAGTGCATTCCCACGGGATTGTTTTCACGCGGATTTAACCATAGGAAAAAGCTAGTAATTTCTAAGGTGATCCCTTAACAGCTATCAAAGATATTTAATCACCTGAATTTTGAATGTGTAAAAAAAAATAACCCACACAAAAAAACATGAAGGGAGGAAATGAATTAAACAGTTCTTTTAACAAAATATAATTAAATTATCTCAGTAGAAAACAGTAGAAAATTACAAATATTTTTAAATTACTGATGGGCGGGGACGACTCTGATGGTGGGTTTGTATCCTTTGTCGTCAGCGGTGAAAGTGACCTGGTACTCCTCA
Organism: Orthosia incerta; assembly: GCA_948252205.1. Lineage (NCBI taxonomy): Eukaryota > Metazoa > Arthropoda > Insecta > Lepidoptera > Noctuidae > Orthosia > Orthosia incerta. Next base: position 16,710,320 of record OX411746.1, on the reverse strand, counting down.
CCTTCAGGAGTGAGGTAGGAGTAGGAGCCCTTGATGGCAATGCCTTGCTTGTCGCCAACTGTGATCAGACTGCCTTCTTCTTGACGGGAGACACCGTCGCTTGTCTTGAAGCTGGCACGGAGAATTTGTTAATTTAGTTTGTGGTTTTATAATGCTATAGTAACTTTATTTCAAAGCAAATGTACCAGTCCCATATTGCGCTACTTTAAAAACAGTAAACATATCTCGTGTTCAGTTTTTTTGAAGCAATATTTTTCCCAGATACACACTCAAGTTCTTTGTTTAAGACAACTACAAAAACACATTTCATTTTGTCATACTTTGATGTTACGTTTACCGTTCTTGCAAAGATGGCAATGATTGATGTTGGTAAGTCCTTTTCACAATATGACAATATACTTACTCAAAGTTAAATCCATCAGGATTAACAATGGTCCTTTCTGTTAAGATTTCAGCAACTGGTTTGACTTCAGCGACCACCACTGCAGCGAAGACTGCGAGCACGAACAGTTTCTGAAATGTGACAACACACAACAATATTATATGTGTAGGTTACATATCAACCAAGTATGATGTCGTAATATCGTAGAAGTCAGGCGTCTTTCTTTTTTCATGTGTGACATTTTAGCTTTCAGCTCAGCGGCGTTATGTAAAAGTCTTGTGTCAACTCAAGTACTTTTCTAATACATTTGTAAGATATTTTATTGCGATTACGACAGAGGCATTGAAATATTATTAATATTTGTGAAACAGTATTTCAGCTTCTCAGCTACTTTATGTAAAACATGTAGTTATGTATGCTGTTAATTTGCACTTGGGCTGAACAGTTTCCCATAGTTATCCCTTGTGACACTCATGGTAGAAAGAAGGGGTGGTTTGACTTAGAAATGATGCTCCTGCCTTTTTACCAGTTTATAGTGTGTCAGCACAGCTTGACTTCTCCTTCCATATATCTCAATTTTCAGTCACGTTAGTTGACACATCTTTTCTCATTCTAGATATATCATAATTTACACAATGATGGGAATTTAGACTTATTCCAAGAAAATTATTTATAATTTGTAAAGAATTTTAAACTTACCAGAGCAACCATGATGGCAGATGAAGTGATGATATCCAAATAGACAGAACACGTCAATGTAAATGATATAAAACACAGGTCAAAATCTCCTTAAATACATTGTCTGTTTGTGAAGTTACATCAATTGTAGAAGTGCAGTAACTAAGGTGATAACACGAATCAGGTTATGAAATATGGCAAACGCACAAATTGACACACCGTAAACTGGGCAACTGTTTGTCTTCACAATAAATATGCATTAACTACTGTGTGTTCAACAAGCAATATTTGTTACAAATTTTTCATTTATTTTACAAGACAATGATGATTTTGGGGCCAGTAGGTTTATATTCAACATTTCTAGTAAACTTTGTTGCTTCTGGTATTATAACTAATTTAATTTCTCTTAAATTATACAACACACCCTTGAGATGTAAAGTATACTTAATATAAGATAGCTTGACAATTTTATGCCGAGAAATTATAGGCCATACGAACATGGAGTAGGTTTTTAGAATTAAAAGCTCCAATGAGCCAATTCATTTTAGTAAAATTAACTATAAGAGCTAATTAATGCATGCCTTGAGGTTCGAGAGCAGTGGTGGCCCAGTGGTATCAGCCGCGACTTACAAGTTGTAGGTCGTGGGTTCGAACCCAGACAGGCGCTTAACTTTGTGTAAATTATTTTCATCACCACTGCTCTCAAAAAGGGTGAAGGTAAACATCGTGAGGAAACCGGCATGTTCTAGAACTAAAAATTCGAAGACATGTGACATCCACCAACCCGCACTGGGACCGCGTGGTGGATTACGGCCCATCCCCTCTCATAGAGAGGAGGCCTATGTTCCAGCAGTAGGAACATTAATAATCCCGAAATTTAATCTCAAATACCGAGCCGTGCAGCGCAGTATTCTATCGTGTTCAAAACAATATTGCGCTCCAAAATAAAGACAACAGACGTCGTCGCACAAAATACTACCCAACATAAACGGGACTGGGCAGGATATGTTTGCCGCATGACCGACAAACTGTGGGCAGTGTGGGCCTAAGTATCACGGAACTGGTTGGTGCCCTGAGGCAGTGAGGCGTGGAAGAAGAATAAAGGTTGACCCACGCGGCTGCTATTAATTAGCCACCACCTCCACCGAGCTTTTTAAAATCTTACTATTATACTAGTATTAATATATACTAATATCACACTTCACACTAATATTATAAAGGCGAAAGTATGTGAGTGTGTTTGTATGTTTGTTACTTCTTCACGCTCAAACGTCTCAACGCCTCTGGATGAAATTTGCCACAGAGATAGATTATAGTCTGGAATAGCACATGGCATACTTTTTATCCCGGATATATGTTCCCTTGAGATAATTACCGACATACACGCGGGCGAAGCAGCTGGCAGAAGCTAGTAATGTTATAAACGAAAGTTTGGATGGATGTGTGTATGTTTGTTACTTAATCACGCCAGAATGGTTGAACGGATCTGGATGAAATTTAGATTAGAGATAGATTATATTCAGGAATTGCACATAGTATACTTTTTATCCCGGGAATATGTACCCGTGGGATATTTACCGATATACACGCGGGCGAAGCAGCTGGCAGAAGCTAGTAATGTTATAAATACGAAAGTTTGGATGGATAAGTGTGTTACTTAATCACGCCAGAATGGTTGAACGGATCTGGATGAAATTTAGAACAGAGATAGATTATATTCAGGAATTGCACATAGTATACTTTTTATCCCGGGAATATGTTCCTTTGGGATAATTACCGACATACACGCGGGCGAAGCAGCTGGCAGAAGCTAGTATAATGTTATAAATACGAAAGTTTGGATTGTTATGTGTATGTTTGTTACTTAATCACGCCAGAATGGTTGAACGGATCTGGATGAAATTTGGAACAGAGATAGATTATATTCAGGAATTGCACATAGTATACTTTTTATCCCGGGAATAATGTACCCTTGGGATATTTACCGACATACACGCGGGCGAAGCAGCTGGCAGAAGCTAGTAATGTTACAAATACGAAAGTTTGGATGGATAAGTGTATGTCTGTTACTTAATCACGCCAGAATGGTTGAACGGATCTGGATGAAATTTGGAACAGAGATAGATTATATTCAGGAACAGCACATAGTACACTTTTTATCCCGGAAATATGTTCCCTTGGGATAATTACCAACATACACGCGGGAGAAGAAGCTGGCAGAAGCTAGTATAATGTTATAAATACGAAAGTTTGGATTTATATGTGTATGTTTGTTACTTAATCACGCCAGAATGGTTGAACGGATCTGGATGAAATTTGGAACAGAGATAGATTATATTCAGGAATAGCACATAGTATACTTTTTGTCCCGGGAATATGTTTCCTCGGGATAGTTTTCGACATTCACGTGGGCGAAGCTGCTGGCAGAAGTTAGTAACATTACACAACATCACGCCTGATTCCTCAAATAGTTAGGCAGAGGTGAACCCATATTTCGCCAGTTATGTTTAATTACCATGTAATAAAGGGTAAGCCTATTGTTATCAATCGGCCACATATCCAGACTCTGGGTTACTACTAAGAAATACTAAATGAAAATACCGGGGGGGTGACCATAAGGTTTTAAGCTTGTTTTCATTAGAGCGAGGTTATTTTGAGTATGCGTAAGGGACAGATGTATATGACTTGTAAACATCTGTCCCTTTTTAGGGTTCCGTACCCAAATGTTAAAAACGGGACCTTATTACTAAGACTCCACGGTTCGTCTGTCTGTCACCAGGCTGTATCTCTTCAACCGTGATATCTAGACAGTTGAAATTTTCACAAATGGTGTATGTCTGTTGTCATATTGAAGTGGGGTTTCCATACAACAAACGTGATTTTTGTGCCGTTTATTGCGATAATGGTACGAAACCCTTCGTGCGCAAGTCCGACTCGCACTTGACCGGTTTTTTTACAGTCCAACTATGATAGTTTTGACACATCAGAGTACGGGGGCAGGCATCAGCAGTTTCCTTGTGTGTTGGAATCAGTCAGAAATGAAGACATTCACAAGAGAACCAAGGTTACCGACGTAGCCCGAATAATTGCCAAAAATAGAATAGAATAGAATACTCTTTATTATATACACAATTTCAGTTACAGAAAACGGCAGTGTGCAGGGCATATTGCTCCCAGAACGGATGGCTGTTGGGGCTGAAATTTCTGGAGTGGGACCGCGTAGCTGAAAACGCAACTTTGAAAGGCCTTCCTCTAGGTGGAGCGACGACCAAGTCAAGCCTGCGGGAGTCTGGTGGATACGAGACGCACGGGACTGATCAGTGTGGCGATGCTTGGGGTAGGCCTATGTCCAGCAGTGGACGTCTTTTGGCTGAAATGATGATGATGATGAGATGAAAATACCCAATTACACTTTACCCGACCCGAGTATCAAACTCAGGACCTCATGGTCAGAAGTTTTGCTTACGACCAATAGACCAAGGAGACAATTTTAAAATAATGTGTTCTATTTATCAAAGGCTCTATAATATTTCAAATGGCTTAATGAAGTTTCATAAATACGATTAAAACGCCAATGTATACTTTTATACATATTTTTAATTTAAGAGAAAAAGTATACTTACCTATTAGGTATTTATTATTAATTCATAACTTATACAATTTCAAATTAACTTAAAATATTAAATCTAATACAGTTTTTGATATTACGAGCAGATTTTGAGTTTTTTATTTGTAGTTGGAAATAGAATTTCTTAAATTTGATCTATTGAGTAAAATTGTTACACAATTGAGATAATTTCCGATAATTAAATTAAATACACCATCCCAGTCAATAAATAACATTATTTGTCCAGTCTTTTGTTATCGAAATATATTCGAGCTAATACTTAAATTTGCATTCCATTTCTGGTGATGTATTACGATAATTTCCTGATGATCGTTCTGTAGCCTCTCTTGCCGGCCTTGTACGTCATTTGGTAGAGATGTCCCTTGGCGTCGTACCAGCGGACTGCGCCAGCGACGTCTAAGGCCGCATCTTTGGTTCCAGGGTTCAGGATTGCTCCTTCTTCTGACCTAGACGAACCATCACTGCCGTCGTAACTGAAATTAAGGAATTTAAACTTTAATACAATGCTTTAAAATATATTTTTTAGAAAGGCACATTTGACTTTATCAACAGCCTAGCAAACTACTTCAATGATATTACTAGATACTCGATAAGTATCAGGCGCTAAGCTGCGCAGCGCCTGTCATTTTATTCACCAAATCACATAATGACTTCATCGCTAGATAAGTAATACGAGTGTTTGTTTTTTAATCACCACAATAAATATTAGTATTATGCATTTAAGGAAAGTTTGTGAGTACCATAATTAATGTAACATCATTAATATAATTCATATATTTAGGTCATACTAAAGTACAGGGTCACTTTTAACTTCATGGCCATTTTTCTGAATGCTAAAGTAACATAAAATATGAACAATTCTAACAGAATGCCAACGTGTTAAAAGTCACCCTTTAGAAATTCGAGTATTTGGAACAAAAACTTTAACATATAGGAAAGTATCCCCAACATCTTAGTCATCAAAATCGTCTGTTGGTAGTACAACGAAAATGGTCACAAAGAACACTTATTGCGTTATTACTATCAGTGTACCTATATAGGAACGTGCTTCCACAGATTTCTCTCAGCGTTACACAAATGGATCGGAGGTAGCCCTTGAAAGGTTGTTCCAACTTTATGTAAGCTATAGTACTATTGTACAATAGCTTACATAAAGTTGGAACGTTTTTAAAACTTAAGCAATTAGCCTTCAGGTATCCCACGTTAATTAAAGAAATCTAGACATAACAACCAATTTATCATATCATATCCTTGTAGAGCGGTAGACAGAATATGCCCACGCACACCAAAATATTTTCTACATTATGAAGAAAACTAGTTATTTCATAAACATATACCTACCTACCTACAATGAACGTCCTTGACTTTTAGGAGCCACGTGAATTTCCTTTTAAAGAATTTAAATGGGCTGTAAATTAAATGAGGTCGAACTAGCTTATAGATCTCAGACTGCTAAGAAATTCAACGAAATATTTATTTTTACATACATTCTTTGGCTTAATTTACATATTTTAAACACTAGGCACTCAGAAAAGTAAATACCTAGTGTTATGTGAAGGAGATTGTAGAAAAGTTGGTGCATCATTTTTTATTTTAAAAAGCAATGTTTGTATACCAATGTCACTGCCAAATGCCCTCTATTTTGAAGACAAGTCGGTTAGAAAAAAACACCACAAAGCTAAATATTCTATTCCGAAGTATGTGTCGAAAAACGGAAAACAATAGGTACCAAAGACACCGACTTCGGAATAGAAAGTTATTTTATCTTTGTAGTGTTTGGTTTTGCAAGTCGGTTTGTTTTTTTTTTTGTTTAAAGTATTTTATTTATCTCTTTTTAGTTTGGTAGGTAGGCCGCCTTGAAGTTGGCTACAATGGCTGCGCAGTAGTAAATCTCACATAAAAACAGCACCTTTTCGTGCCTCGCGCATCCGGTAAACCAACTTCAGGGCGGCCCAGAAGTTTGGCGAGGGCTATACCTCCAATTACCATGAAAATCATTTATAGCCAAAGTACATCTCATGAAAATTCCATTAAGCCCAACCACGACTTGGGGGATACATTGTTTTATTTCGGAGTTCCAGTGCCTACCTTCCAGCTTCATAATCAGTTCAGAGGCCTTAGTGCGAGTTTTTATTCACGCTCAATCGCGTTAACGTAAACTACAATTTGTATTGAAACTGGATAAGCGCCGCCTGGAGACGGCAAGGCAAAACCTCTTTTTTTGTATACATTTTGACAATAGAGATCGTTTACGATATCACGAGTGAGTACGTTAAAAAACTCGCACTAAGCACACAGTTCTATGGTGTGCATCAGTGCCATTTATTTATAAGTATTTGCTCCATCATAGGCCACCAGCCAATATGCATTTAAGCGGCAGTTGCGGCATTATTTTCTACAACAGTAGCAAATTCGTCTCAATAACCTTTTTATTACTTTATATATGTATGTTTATATAGGTATTTATTATAGTAAATATATATGTACGTTTATTTTAACTATATATATTTATAATAAATTTTACTTCAATAATTATTTCTTTTTTAAACACGCTTTTATTAGCTTGGTATGTATGTATCTATGAATTTATGTAACGGAATCTTTGAACGTGTTTAATACCCCCTATAAAACATCGGATTCATTTGAAACTTTGCACACTTAAGACAATTTAAGCATCCCACGCTTTCTTACAATAAAATAAAAAAAAATGGTTACCACGGTAATCTTAATTAAAATTTATTGAACATTATTTTCTACTTTTTAGTTTGGTTTTCTATTCAAGCGTGTTTTTTTTAATTTTTAAACTATTATTTATTATTCTCCTGTTATATTAAATTTTTTTTTTTTTTTTGCTATATTTTTAATTTTTTGATTTATTGTTTTTTTTTTTTTTACACAGTCAACCAAGGATTTGGGAGAGATGATGTCATCTCTCCAAAATCCTTGGTTGACTGTGTCCATATAATAAAAGTACTCTGTGGTTGACTGGTAGCTGTACAATCTCATAGATGTAAATTAATTGTAATGTATGATTGTTGGGCTGATGGCATGCCAATGACCGTACAATAAAAAATAAAAAAATTGATTTCGTGAAATTTTGACACTGCCTGACATTCCCATACATTTGTGATTTTTTCCAATCGCTATGGCGTCACTTTCGTTAATAGATTATTATTAAATTTGTCTATGGACTCTAGTCGAACTTCATATAACATTGACCTTCCATACGAGACCTTTTACTTATGTAAATAGATAAGGACAATCAATCTATTGGCGTTGCATAGTATTTAAACACTACATGGTATTGGTTTTGGCCTATTAGGTGAAGTATAAGCTAAGATTAGTCATACAAATTCCAACTGTCGAAAAATATTTGTTAATAGAAATAAGATATTTATTTATTGGACAGTTGGGACGACAAATATTTGGTATTTTTAGTAGTCATGTATTTGCTCAAAATATACATATCTACGTCAGTATTTCTGTATAAGGTATTCTAAATATCCAATTCGCACACCATTTCCTACAAAGTTCAATAACCATCACTCCGGCGTTAGATTCCGAGAAATTTCATGTAAACTTGTTAATCAATAGCAATACTAATCATTTGATTTTTCAATATTACTATTTAAACAGTTTTGTACACAGTCACACAGAAATATTTATGCAGTATTGATAATACCTAAGCAAATCATAGTTCAAATCGTGAGCAAGTATTTCTTTTACAACCGGTACGAGTACCTGACATGGTCCAATATTACCCAGCATTCAACAGATTGCAAAAAACAGTAGGTATGCACGAAAAAACAAAACGAGTCATCCCGAAATAAAAAGAAGCAGCTTGTTAACCGTTTTGAGAGTTAAGTGAAATTCGACCTCAATGGGCGGTTTCGGAATGATTTTGCTCCTTATAAAAGTAAAGTACTGTATAATTGAGGACTTGTACCCATTCGAGTAACGGCGCTGTAACTGGTAAGGGTACTTACTGTACCGCTCTCGGGCGTTCAACTTAAATTAGGCGTAGGTTCGTTTTTGTACCCCACATGACAATGTTACGTGTATGTTGTGTTGTTACCAATCAACTTTTTTGTTACATTAAAGTGACACCAGTCATGATGTTGAATGTTTTAAGGCTAATGCGATTATAAATAGTTAAGATGCGTGTTTGATATGAACCCCGAGCCTCCGAGTAATCGTTTCACAGCGTTTTAAATATACTATTTTGTTCTTAGACATATACATTTATTTGTATGCCACAAAGTATAGTAAACAATGTTGACTTACTGTGTAAGGGACAGATGTATATGACAACATCGTATCTTGTATCTGTCCCTCACGCACACTCAAAATAACCTTATCTTATCTTTTGGAGGGGCCGAGAAAAACTCGGACACTTCGACCCATTGGGGTCTATTGTGGTAAAATAACCTTACTCTAAGAGCTTATCGTCACCCCCCTAAATATTCTTGTAGACCTTGTTACGGGACAGCAACATTGTACTTAAATTAAAATTGTACCAATTCAATAGAAATAATAAACCAGCCACAGTTTGAGGAAAAATACACATTTAATCCGGTCTACACAAAATTATGTTCATGTGTATTCAGTGAAATTGTATATTTAGTGTCCCTTTTATTCAAAATAGAAAGTTACTATTATAATATTGTTATTAATTGTAGGCTTTTATATCAGAAGTGACAGTTTTATGTTTAACATAGTTTTGTCGGTGACATTTCAATAACTTGTGAATTTTATCAACATTAACAATGATTGATATGAGATGCCTACGATATTATGAATAAGATAACAAAATAAATGTGGCCTACACTTATATATATAATAGCGCTGAGGGCTGGTGAATTAATGAATTGCCCCAAAGAATTAGGCGCCATCTTTTATAGTCTAAATCAAGTCTAAGAAAACTTGTAGCCTCACTTAAATGATAATATATAGTCGACACGGTTGGCGTAGTGGTTAGGCGATTGGCTGCTGAGCTGCGTGTCACGGGTTCGATTCTTGCACGGAACAAATATCTGTATGGCCAACAGATAGTTGTTCCGAATCTGGTTGTCTTGTATTTGTGAGTTTAAATGTTTGTAATCGCAATCACGGTACAAGAAGAAATTCCTAGTGTAGAGCAAATTTTATTAAAAAAATAAAACAACCATGTGATTAGTTTTCTTGCCGCAACATAACGTAACACAACATCACACCAGTTTCCCCGATAAATAAGCAGAACTCATACTTTTGCAAATTATGTTTAAATTGTAATATAGGCTATTTCATCATCATCATCATCAGCCTATTAATGTTCCAAATGCTGGGTCACAGGCCTCCTCTCTGTGAGAAACAATGGAGCCAGTGCGGCCCAGTGAGTCCATCACGCGGGCCCAGTGCGGGTTGGCTAGACTTTGAATGGAAAAACCTATTAATACTTTGCTCCATCCGTGGATCAAACCCAAGACCTCATACTCAGTTTTAGCGCTTGCGGCCAACGATGCTCGTTCTAAAGTTAGAGTTGTATTTAAATACGAAAACTCAAGTTAGAGTTGTATTTAAATGCGAAAAATATTCGCATTTAAATACAGCTCTAACCTGTGAATATATCGTCCCTGGTGCGTAGGATATGGGGCAGTACCAATGCCACCCTGGCGATGATCGCGGACCGGATGGACTGCCCGTACATACGGCACTGTTGTGATGTCGTGTTTTGTGAGTTGTGTCGTCATTCATTTTAATTTTTTGTTTGTCTTCTTGCATTGTGTTTTCAGTTAGCAGTGGTGGCTCAGTGGTATTGGCCGCGACTTACAAATTGTAGGTCGTGGGTTCGATCCCAGGCAGGCGCTTTACTTTGTGTAAATTATTTCATCACCACTGCTCTCAAAACGGTGAAGGAAAACATCGTGCATCGTGAGGAAACGAAAATGTCCTAGAACCAAAAATTCAAAGACATGTGACATCCACCAACCCGCACTGGGCCCGCGTGGTGGATTACGGCTCATTCCCTCAAACAGAGAGGAGACTTGTGTCCCAGCGGTGGGAACATTAATAGGCTGATGATGATGATTGTGTTTTCCGTTTCTGTGTGTACTCCACATGTGAGATTTATTTTTATTTTATGTTACATAGATATGGCGAAGTGTTTTTGTATATTATCTAAATGTCTGGGTTCTTCAACCTAAGTACATCCGTGTTTTAGCAATTATCTTCATTTTTATGATGAAATACCTATTGCACAGTGTCCGTTATATTTAATGTGATGATATCACATTTTTCTTGTGAGTGGCATCACTCAGGTATTCGCCGTATTCGTAATGTTTATATCGGTTTTCTAGTTTGTGCAGTTGCAAAGATTAGGTACCAAATTATTGCAGTATTTATTGCACTTGTGTACGAGTTTACAACAAAGCAAACTATTCATTAAGTAAGGTTTCCAAACATTCAGTAAGCATTAAATAGAATTGGGTGGATTATTATGGTTTCTTGATTGAAAACCAGCATCTTTGCAAAATCTATCAATACGCATAGAAATAAACGCCTTTGAAATGTGAAACTACCGCTGTCTATTTAGGATACCATGGGCAGCTTATTGCACAAATGTAATCCTTAAACAATTCAAACTAGAGAAAGCATAGGAACTTTCATCATCCTGCTTGCAACGAATTTTCATATGTTTAAGGCATATCATTGCCCCCAGGAGTACCAACAAATGTATAATGGTGTCAGGCAATACATTGAACATACAGTGTGAGTGCGGTGCTCCTAAACAAACTATGCCCCAACTAACTACCACTAAATATGTCCCATCTGCTGCAGTGTCTATAATCCAAACAACGCATCGGGCGCTGTTATAAATGTGGCCACTAACTATTTCTAAACATTATAACTATACACCTATACCGACTATACGAAAAGATGAAGGGGAATAGAGGACAAAAGATCTGGAAGCCGAAACTGCTCATGATATCAAATATCCAAGCATCAGGAGATTGAAACGGAACTGTTGGAAAGTTGTAACAGAGTCATGATTCTCAACAGTGAGAGAACGATGATTAGGAAGAGGTACGAGTAGAAATAGAATTAGCTGTATTATGTATTGATTCGAAGTTCAAATTGGTGGCTTGTTTTTATTCAGATGCACATGTATGATGGAACATGAATGCACAGCATGTGAAGTTAGTCCGCAGCACCTTAGTAATAAGTGAGTTATACAAATACTTATATAGTTAGATATCTATATAGTTATACGTTATGCTGTTTGAAAGGATGTGACCATCAATATTTACGTGACGTCGTTAAAACTTCCACGTAAATCAATAAGAAACAACAAGCAGGTTGTGTTTTTTCTGTATTACTCTTTGGCCATAAGTTACTTGACCAGACATCTGTCATGACCTACCCATTCGGCTATACCGAAGATCTTGGAATAGAATTTTTATCTTCTATTTTATAATTACCTATATTGTAATTTTACTTATTTTATTTATTTGTTAGTAAGATTTCCGAATATGATATTAATTAGACCGACGATATGACATGTGTATCTCAAACGCCGCCCCTGAGACGACCCACTGACCAAAAAATGAGACTTTCGTAAAAAATACGTTAACATATTGCTTGAGGTTTAGTTTTTCAAAAACACAATAAACTGTTGATTGAGTTGTCAAGTTTTTAATATTAAGCGCTATTGGCTTTTGTGTTTCAACAAAAAGGAATTTATATAAGGCTCTCGTTTGTGCATCGTGAATCATGACTGTACTATTTGATAACAAATTAGCACTTATCAGACGATGTCGGCAATAATTAACTGCAAATATAATCCGATGTCCGTATTTGCCCACTAGGTATTACCCGACAATGGAAACCGATTCCGCCTAGGTTCAAACAATTTGCCGCTATCCTTGTGGCAGAAAGCCAACAAACAACACGGAAGAGCGATTTAAAAATATTTGCTTTCCAAATAAACAGAGTTTTACTACCTATAAGCAGGTAAATCACGTATTCGGATTATCAGGTTACACCTGCACACGTAAGGACAATATAAAGGTCAATTTACATAAACATGACATTCCATAGTGTTGGTCCGCAAATATTTACGTCGCCGTTGTCGATCTAGTGATGGTGGGTGAGTCAGAGGCGTTTGCTTTCCTTTTCGTTTAGTATTCAAAATGTTCTGTCATTTTATTACTGTAGGTAAGCATTATACACAATTCTGTTTGGCTTTTGATAAAAGTGAAAGATTTATACTACATACTTATTTCCTAACGTTTTCACTCTATCAAGTACCTACCTATGTTGGCCAGCTAGGTGGATCGATGACCTTAAAAGATGTTTGGGACAGACTTGATGCGGAAGGCGGAGGACCGGGTGTTATGGCTAGTTGAAGTTATATTGTAGTTTTGGTAAATACAGCTTTTCGATGAGTTTCTATGCATGACTGTTCAACAGTATTAATATCATTCGAAACACCGTCTTCCGCAAAATCAAGATTTTACTGATTAAGTGAAAATAAAAAGACTAACTGATCAATTACATGGAATATAGATGGATGACATCATAGTTAATAGAATAGTGTAAGTCGAATTAAAGATTGAACATAGTGTGGGAGGACAAGTCCAACAAGATAGAGAGATACAACCATTAAAATTACATGGTCTACCTAGTCAAAACATTTGAACCAATTTTTTGTTAGGTCAAAACTAAAGTTAAGCTTTGAAGAACGGGACGATAAAAGTAAGCGGTTGACACGGTTTCAGAGTAGGTTTATTGTACGTAATTATTTTGACGAGGATCAAAATACAGCTAGTATAATTGCTGAGTAATTTAGTGATGGTAATTACTTCAAAACATAGATCAAGACTTTTAACTTTCTAAGCAATCAATTCGGAAATTGGATGCGAGAGTGTTGTTATAGGCAGCACGATTAGAATACATACGTAGAATTCCTACTTTTTATTATGGTTTTAACATTAGTACACAGAAGCAGTAGCAGAGTATTCTACTAGCCTAGTTCATGACGTAATCTTTGTTTTCTGATACTTAGAGGAAGTATGGGACAGGCTTACAAGTTAATTGATCGTCTAGGGGCCATGTTGCATAAGGATGTCACAATCAATTTATAGTATCAATAGGATTAACAAAACTGAGGTGTCGTCTTTGTAATGCGATATGCTATTTCGTACATCTTTGGACACAGAGAACTTGTAGGCTGTTGCGTAAGCAAGGCTAGGCCTTACCTGGGATTGACAAATTATGTATGTAGGTAGGTGTAGTGTTCCTATGTGAACGTGTCTTTCTGGTTTATTTTCGCGAACTTTATATTTGTTAAGATAAGTTTTTTTTATTGGTTCTCAAACTTATTTGATATTTTATTTAACAATGTTTTTGACTTGCCAAACTTTGCAGTTTGATGACGCGAATATGTCAATAAATAACAAGCTACAGATAACTGTCAATTAGATTATATACGAGTTGGAGTCGAGTTGGAGGAGATGACTTGAAATATATAGTAGGGGTGCATGAGAAGCAGCATTTTATATCGAATTTAAAATGTGACAAAATATATCACGAGTGGGTTGTCTGAAAAATACCTGCTGTACTATAATTAATTATACATTAAAAATCATTTGAAAATCAGTATACGTTTACCTTAAGGGTACACTAGTCGACGGCACGAAATATTTTGTGCGCGGGGTTGAAATGCATTTTATATCAATCGACAACACGTGCCGAAGAGATAGATGCTGTGATGACCAGTAAGAAGCTAGTTCGCGTACGAATACACACTTTTGCAAATTTGTAGCGAAATGGATGAATGATTTAGGACAAACCCGAGTGTTAAAATTAGTGTACGCTCATAACTTTCAAATTTTTTTTTTTTTTTTTGTTTCCATACAAAGCTAGATAATGATGAGACATATTGATATAATTTTTTATTTTGAATGTAAATCGTCAAACAGTGGAGTAATCCCTAGATTACGTTTGTATGGAAGAATTATCGACTAGTGTAACCTTAAAATTTCGAAACTGGGATTCAATTAATGGTAGCATCTATGGCATGGATCTAGTGTATATGTGCCCTCTCACAGAGAGGGGACCTGTGTCCCAGCAGTGGGAACATTAATAGGCTGATGATGTGATGTGATTTATGGCATAACATAAGTAACTAAAGAAGGCCTTTCAGAAAACATAAGCCCATTCAAATTTGCTGTTCGTTAAGCGATCTATCTTAATTCATCGAATAATCCTGGTTTGAATTTACCTTAATATTTTAGAACTGGGATATAATTAATTAACCATAGCGTCTATGACAAAAAGTAAGAACTTAAGATCATTTTTTTTATTAATTATTCAGAAAACCTTAGTCTCATTGCTGTTTGTTATTTGGTTTATCTTAACTCATCGAATATTGTCAGTGTATGTTTACCCTAATATTTCTGAACTGGGACACTGTTGACTTTAGCTTCCTTAACATAAAATGAAGAACACAAGTAATCCTTTTAGAATATATGAGCCACATTGCTGTATTTAATCATTGTTTATCTAAACTCATCGAATATTGTCAGTGTATAAACATATATATACTCTAATATTTCTAATCTGGGACATAATTGTTCGTAACTTTTCTAGCATAAAGTGTAGCAAGTAAAATGCTTTTTTAATAATACGAATCTCATTACTTTTGGTTACCCGGTCTATCTTAAGTCATCGAAAAAAAAAATTTTTTATCATATTAAATTTGATATAAAATGCTTTTCATCCATTAAACAGATGGGTGAAGGTCGCTCCTTACTGGGATCATAGACCATAGTGATAATATTGTGTTAGGTGATTTTTCTATCGCTGACGTTCATTAACAGGAAAAAATAACAAAATTGAGCTTAATATCAAAGCTTACAATTTATTTGATCAGTATTAAGCGGCGTCATCTCCTCCAATCAATTTTTTGCTTCAATAAGGTATTATTATAAAACAATCAAGACCATGATTGAAAGGCCCCAATACCTATCTAGTTTTTGTTTAATACATTATGTGTTAACGTTAGCAAAAAGTCTTTAATTTTAAGTCAATTAAAAATAAACATAGTTAGGTACTCATTATTTTAATGTTTGTTTTAGGATAAGGAACTATTGATAGATTTTTTTTACGTTCGCACTAATTCTAATTTTTTTTTTAAATAATATAATAAGTATAGTAGTTATTACTTTTAATAAAATGTCATGATCGCATTTTGTTTGAAATTGAGACAGGCTCAATTTATCGATCGTTTATTGAACGTTCCTATTAAATCTGATTCGTCTTTAAGTAGGTAGCTAATGCAGTCATTGAACTCAAAGGTTAAAACTGATGGAGATCGCGACATTTCGATGGATGACAAATACTAATCCTGCAAAATTATACGCAAACCTAGGTATCATTTATCAATAAAAACATTATCTAAACATTCCTCAAAATGTCTATTTATCAAAACATGGATAAATAAAATATTTATCAATTTCTGGTCAAAGTAAGGGATCACGACTAGTTTATAGCAAAATAAATGACTAAATCATAAAGTTGCCATGTTTTTCAATTTACCCGATACGTTATTAATGTATCAATATTAATTACCAATAGCCGTTTTACATATTTCGCACAGATACCTCAATATTCGGGCTCTAGTAGTTAAATAACTTAAATAGAACATTCACCTTTCTTGATAATAATAATATTGAATATCTAAGCAAATGAGTAAAAACGTCGAATATATCTACTCAATTCAAGGAATAAATGTTACCAGAATTGAAATGCAGCAATATAACAACATAACATAACTGCTTTACAAAGGTGACATGTTACGAAAAAAAATAAAAAAAACTGTTTAAAATTAAGCTTTTCTTAATTTTTTTATCATTCATTTAAATAATTATCAAAATTTAGTTGCAAGATATGACCCACATAATTAGACTAACTACTAACAACTCTAGTTTAAAGAAAGCATGAAAAATAGAGCATGCCTTTTTACCCGACAGCCGAAGGATGGTAATATGTTTATCAATCTATGTATGTATGTATCTATGTTTATTGCTATGTGGCGTTCTAGAGACCAAACGCGTAGGCCGATTTTGATGATTCTTTCGTCAATCGATTCATCGTAACCTTGCTAGTGTCACTGGCTACATTAAAATTAGAATATAGAAAAAAGGCGGATTTTGGGTGCCATATTGTGGGGGCCCAGTTTTTTTTTTCTTCCACATCGTGTGGGGTATCATAATAAAGGGTTTTAAGAGGTGATTTCAAAAATATAAATATAACACTTAGTTTAAATGTAACTAATTCGAAAAAAAAAATTACCTAAAAATGTTAAAAAAAAAACATCTGGTTCTGGTCAGCTAGCTCGATCCTCCGACTGCCCAGTATAATTTTCTTCTTGTTTACGTCTTTTTAGTTCGCTTCTTAAGCAGTCGGGTTTTTGTATTTTTTGAATTAAGGTTTTTGAATACTTTTTTTTTTGTAGGTAATCTCCATATCTCGTGCAAACCATTACGTGTATGCGTATGTCATTACTTCCTAGAATGTTATCCATATAGCGTCTCAATCTGATAGTGCTAATAATATATTTGTTATAGACCAAGTGGCATTATTCATAATGCATACACAATTTAAAAAATGCCCAACATGAGTAGGCAATATGTTTAAAACTATTGAAATAATTAAATTGAACGGGCTTTCTGAATAATGCCTAATGCATAATGGGCCGGCTAATAAACATATGAGTTTTTTAAATTACTTTAATGTTGATATTGATTTTAATACAGAATAGGTAAGTTCGATAACTATTTAAGCAACAAAGTCGACGTGCTCCTATTTCTTTCTGCAGGGTCTAAAGTAACCTAACATCGAACACATCATGTTTCCATATCGGGATGCCATAAGCTCCCGAACTCACTTCGCTTGCTCTTGGACTAATTCAATGACCATAATCATCGGATTGCCCAACCGTTACGTAGCAATATTAATAATGAACAGACAATGTGATAAATAATTAAGTTTATATCAGTGTTCATTACATTGCAAGATTTGACTTGACTTGATTTTTTGAATAATGCACTGAGAGTACTGTTGAGGCTGCGTTGCAGTGCGTCAAGGATGTTTGCAGACACAAACATTGATGGTTTCGCCGCCATTATTAGAAAAAGATGTGCCTCTCTGATGACGCGTGTTCGCGGCAGTACCAACACTATTCTCAGTGTGTTCGTAGACCGGTGGGATTCTCCGATGATGCAGAGATGGAAGCAGCACCACGCTGTAGTGTAACTGTATGTTTTTAGTTTTAGTTTTATATCTGTACCTACTAACACTAGTTTTTTAAGTAAATTGTTACTAATCCTATGGACTTTGTCTGAAATAAAAGATTTTTATTATTATTATTTATAATGCATAGTGCACTGATTAATCACTTATTCCATGTCATATACACTCTACTGTGCTTTTTAGGGTTCCGTACCCAAAGGGTAAAAACCTACCCTATTACTAAGACTCCGCGATCCGTCTGTCTGTCTGTCCGTCTGTCACCAGGCTGTATCTAATGAACGGTGAAATAGACAGTTGAAAATTTTACAGATGATGTATTTCTGTTGACGCTTTAACAACAAATACTAAAAACAGAATAAAATAAATATTTAAGTGGGGCTTCCATACTACAAACGTGATTTTTTGCCGGTTTTTGCGATACTGGTACGGAACCCTTCGTGCGCGAGTCTGGCTCGCACTTGGCCGGTATTAAAAAATACACGAGTTCTATGAACGGGCTATGTAAATATATTGGTTTCTAAATACAAACACACAGTAGGTTAGCATTGCATAGTCTGTCGCAGATTACCAAATCAGCTTGCAGCAATTTGTTAATCCTATTGTACATGAGGAGTTGCACACTGCCCAGTGCAACACTATTTATCTACTCTCAATATAGAGAGCTGAAAAATAACCTTCTGGCATTAAGAATGTAGCAAATACTTACTGGTATCTGTAAGAGTTGGGCAGGTTGGCTGTGTCAAAGTCATATCGAACAATTTGAGCTCTTGGTTGGCTGTCAACCGCAGGACTCGCTGCAAGCAGTTGCACCAGCAAAGCAGACACCACACTCTGTAATGTTATCAAACAATACAATTCATTATAATTGGCATTACATGTCACACACCCCCAGAACACGTTTTTCGGATTTTTGTGCGTCCTTCATTAATTCAATGATAACATCTCACGAGTCACCGACCGGTAAAAGCTTTTTAAACCATTTTTTTCTTTAAGATTCCTTTCTGGGTACAGACATCGTTTAAATCGTTCGATGAAATTTTATTGCGGGTAATAAACTATTCCATATCTAGAACACTTTCTGACCTTGATCTTAAATTGGCATATTTTAGAGTTCATTTCGATTTGTGTTTTTTGTTTCCAATCCGTAAACGAATTTTCACGCGATGGTTGTGTTATGTAGCTAGGGACCTATTCGCGAAAATTGTTTATGTACTTGGATAACCTTCAAAAATTTATCAATGTCAATACATAAAAATATAACATGAGCTTAGTGGGAGATAAAACAAAAAATATAGTCGTTTTATTTCTCATGGAAATGTTATAACGAAGTTTAGATGGAAACTATTTTCGCGGGTGATTCAACAAACAAAAACTAAACAACGCACAGAAATTCGCACATTCTCGGTTCATGGAATATTCATTTCAAGCTAATATTGTACTCGTAAATAATTATTATCAAATTAAATTTTCAACTTTATACTTAGTTTGTGTGACAGATAAATTAAATGCACTTTAACATTCTTAAATTACACGTATACTTTAAGAAGATATTTTCATCATAGACATAAGCATAGAAGGCGTGTTTAAAGCAAAGGTCAGAACCTAAACCTCTAACGACATTAGGTAAAACCACACAATCATGCACTGGGCGCCGCAATATTTGCAACACATCTTCGTCAACATGCAACCACAGGAAGGTCACCAGTTCAAACACTCAATTTATCGACACAATTTACCATGCAAATTTTGACACTGTTGGGTCCTTATTCAGATGCACTTATATAAACACTTAACACAGGCCGATAATTACCAGAATGAACAGCATCTTGTCGCGTTTCGCTGATGTCAAAAGAAGCAGGTGACTTCCTGGACAGGTTGTAGTCCGAATGTGCTAACGGTTTCGCAAGATCTCCTTATATATAAAGAGTGGCGGGTGTGTGCGCCTGGTGGACGCATACAAGCGTGCGGCCCGCTCCGCTTGCGCCTGCGCTGAAACAGAGCCAACTCTAGCTGACCATTACACAGAGCGACATATGAATGGACCGATCATCCGCTCGGATGCTACGGTTACAGGTCTCTGAACAATAAGGTAAAACCCGCATTGACAAAGACACAATAGACTCTCAATTGGTTTTACGAATTGAAAGTAAAGACTAGCCATTTGAAACAACGTCTGTTAATGTTTTACTGGAAAAGCGATAATAAACAATAGTTTTCAAATAACTAATTTGTTACCGACTGCGACAAAAGATAGTTGAGTAAAGTAGTACAAATGGGTACATATGTAGCTTTGTGTGCATATATGAGTACGTAGCCACATATGTTGAGTTTGTTTACTGGGGTATAATCAATAACGTACAAATTCTAAATGTATAGCATACAACTACAGCTAAAACTGAATGTGATATCTCCTAAGTGGCTCATTCATCATCTTTAAAGGACATTAAAACTAGCTGGCCATATAAATGCACATATATGGGACTTAGAATGTTGCAGTTTGACCCTATTTATGCATAGACACAGGCAACAGACATCATAAATGTATATTAAAACATAGTAACAACAAAAACAGTTCAACATCATCGTCGTGTAAATACATAACAAATTATAACTAGCGACACTAACTTTGTATGAGCTAATGGTTAATTCTTTGACGACATCTTTAAGGAAATCGAAATAAAGATTATCGATCGAAATAGAAATGTCTTAATGAAAATATTTTTTTTAGTTTTAAGAACAGAAAAGAGAATTGTTCATCTTAATAATTTTGTGGCAAATAGTCTAAAATAGTCAAGTATGTATTATAAATTTTCTAAAAATGGGCTTGTGTTAAACAAATAACCAATGGAGTGTAGAACCTCACTTTAGTAATCGACTGAAATAATTGTTGTGATCCGTATGACATTCAGGGTAGCAGACACCCATCTATGACTTTCTTTTTTAGTTTCAAGGGCAGTTTTGATTTCATTATTTCTTTTAAGCTCCAGAACTTACTCCATGTCATGTTTATTCTCTAATCAATTTCATCTTTGTTTCTGTAGTTGCTGAATGAAATGTATTTCCCTAAGTATATATAGCTCTTCACATACTCCAAACTCTGCTTATTTTCAGCTAGTATAGGCGTTTGGATAGCGTCTATCATCACTATCGTCTTTGATGTGTTTAATTGTTGCTGAACCTGCATAGCTCCGACACCATCTCTTCTAATTGTTTAGCTGATTTTGAGAAGAGGACTATGTCATTAGCGAATCTAAGGTTATTCAGATATTTCCTTATTATGTTGCATATATACATACATACTACCTTTGCATGTCCAGTCTAGGTCTTTCATATATGTTGTAGAATCTCTATGCCCCTCTACTGTACTCCTCCCTCTACTCCATCTACTGTATGCCCAACAGATTAAAATATCTACTACTCTACGCCCTAAGTATCTACTACACTATGCCTTATGGATGAAACAAAAAGAGTACGAGACGCAACTGTTAGAGTCACAATATCATTGTTTCTAGTTGTACCCATAAAGCCACCCAAAGTGTCGGGTTCGGCAGCCCTAAACTTATAATTCACTTACTCCGCTGTAAATAATAAAGATACAATCAAACGTTATCAAATTCCACATAACTTGTATAAAGATTACGTGGGCACTTACAAAAGTTACAGACATTCATGTAACGGGAACTACATACTTGAAAATAAACTCTTATTCTTTCTTTTCTTTCCTTGTTACAGAATAAATTTATTGGTTCAGTATTTTATCTTCATTTGACGTGTTTACGTCACCCGTATGTATTTGCTGGTGACGCATTTCACGGCGTCAAGAGCAATAAGCAGGTGCTAACTTGCACGTGAAATGATTTAATGAAAATTGATTATTTATTATTCAATAATGCTTACTGACATACAGGTCTTTCGTGCAAAGATTGTTATATATAAATAGCAGAGAGACGAGTGGCGAGACGAACTAGAAGTGTACCGTGAGGGCTGGTTCGAGAAGGTGTCGGGAGAAGAATTCCTGGACTTTGGAGAGGTTGGGCTTGGGCCTCTGCTTTTTTTGCTTTGGCTAGCAAAAAAAGGAAGGTAGGTAAAACTGTAGTCTGAAATCTGAAAGTTTAGATGTTTGTGAAATGGATGTTTGATAATCAATCACACTTTAACGCCTTACGGTTCAGTGGTGGAAAAAATTATGAAATTATTACAAAAGTAGAGAGTACATTGGCATCTGATTTCGTTCTCGCGTCATAAATAAGAAATCTACCTATATTTTCAAGATAAAAAGCTTAAGTATTTTTAGACCACGTCCAAAAATATTTAAGCTTTTTTATCTTGAAAATATTTTTAGTCGACAGTAATACCATTATTCATACTGCATATCTATTAAATTTATATATTTAATATACATATACTTACTGCATATATATTTGATTACCAAGTGTCATAAAACTTCGAAATATTTTACTATATTCTAATATTTCTATATATTTCCTAAGTAACTTATAAAAATGCAAAGTCGGCAAGTGTCGCAAGCATAAATTAATAGAAAAAGTTTTAGATTTGATATTAAAAATATTTGAGGTCTTTATTTGGAAATAATATTGCTGAATATGTTTATTAATTAATAAGAAATTACGTAGCTACTAAAGTGCAATATTAATTATTTAAATTCTTTCTTCACATTAACCAAGACTAAATCAATAAAACTTTAGTTTACAAGTTCACTTAAGTCAACACAATGCTCTTACACCGGGCGGGGTGCTTGGTGATTTAATAGCTTAGCTGATGAGATAAAAATGCTGGCGCCATATAAATTCCTCGACATGGGACATAACATAATCCAACACTCTTTTTACGAACCTGCATAAAGATTATTTAATTATATCGGAACTATGCAGCAAAGATTCTAAAGAATATCTTTTGAATTTGACTCATCCAGCTAGATTCTGTGTAACCGAATACTAGCTGCATATTTTTAACGCCGCTCACGGAGGTTCCTTTCATGCACCCCTGGATACTTTGGGTTTTTTCATTGTATCTACAATAATCTCTTGCTCCTGTTTCTAGTTACCGCATGATGTGGTATTGCATCGCTGACTATGTTCCACCTATTTTTGTGACCCCAACTCTTGCAACCAAAACAATTCAAATCTCCCAATGTAAATTTAAATTAGTGCCGATACCGATACGAGAAAAAAAAAGTAGAGATTAGAAAGAACCGTTTCTTTCTGCCGGGGATTTACCAGTAATTTAATTTGCTGTGCTCTCAGATAATTAGTTAATTAGTTTTGATGAATGTCTGACCTGAGTCTGACAAATGGCAAAGTAATCTAGCTTGTGCATCAGACATTGCAAGCAGATTATATAAACCAGTCGGGTTACCATACAGTAGCGATGTGTTGATCTAAGATTACACATAACAAGAAAACGTAATTCCTTGCGGTAGGTAAGAAATTACAAGCAATAGCAAGCAAGCTGCATTAATCATCATCATCACTTCAGCCTAAAACGTTCTCTACTGAACACCAAGCCTCTTCCAAGTGTCATCACATCGACTGGTCCTGTCATTCATCCACCGGATTCCCGAAACCCTAACCAGGTCATCGGTCCAACTAATGGAGGCCTTCCAACGCAGCGTCTTCCAGTTCGCAGCAAGCAATAGTGTATAATAGTCACAGCGGATCTTTGTGTCTCTAAAGTTGGCTCTGCCAACCTTTGCGTAAGAAACAGTTTGTCATCGAGTATACTGCATAGAGTAAGCGAGATAGGATGATGCGACAAACCTAAGCGAGTGAAAGAGACAGTTATACAATACCGCCGAACGCTGGTGAACATCTTTTCTTGGAAGTTGAATTACATCATACTAAGATTCTCCTAGGGGTTTACTACTGTCCTTCTCTTCGAATTAATTTCTTCTCTTCTTTAGAACGTATTTTGGAAAATTTTGTCCCCTCTTACAGTCACAGTATCATAATGGGCGACTTTAATACATGTCTTATTAAAAAAGATTCCCGCTCTTCTTCTCTTCGTCATATTGTCGAATCTACCAATCTTTCTATTCTTGATCTTGGTGCCACTCACCATTTTCCTAACTCTGTTCCCTCGCTTCTTGATCTTATTATTGTCTCATCCTTCGATCACGTCGCTAAACATGGTCAATGTTCTGCCGACGCATTTTCCTATCATGATCTTATTTACACTTCTTATAAAATTCGTCCTCCTAAGCATAAGTTCAAAACTCTTCTGCTTCGCAATTTTGATGGCATGGACGGTGATCGTCTGCGAGAGGACGCCAGTAACATTGACTGGACACCTCATACTGGTCACATCCTCGTCCGTCGACCAACAAGTTGATATCTTAACGTCTACCCTCATTTGGCTTTACGACGCACATGCACCTGTTCGAGCTGTAAGAGTTAAACATCTTCCAGCGCCATGGCTGACTAATGAAATTAAAGTTTTACTAGACAAAAAAGCGGCTGCGAAGTTTAAGCTTAAAATTTGGCCTAACGACGACAACAGGGAAAAATACGTCTCAATAAGGAACCAATGTAGCAAGGTGTGTAGGAACGCACAACGCCAACATATCCATAATTCTGTTCATAACGGTGACCCAGCCAAAGTCTGGAAATTTCTCAGATCATTAGGTATCGGAATAAAGTATCATGACACGGTTCCTAAAGACTTGGACTTCAACTTACTTAACAGTCATTTTTCTATTTCGCCTGTATTGGATGGGGCCACCAAAGCAACTACGCTTAGTTATCTTTCAAATCTTCCGATACCTGATTATTCCCCTTTTGTCTTAAGTCAATTCACTGCCTGTGATGTTAAAAAGAGTATTTTATCGATTACATCAACCGCTGTTGGTGGTGACTGTATCAGCCGTAAGATGATCATCCCCATCCTTGATAATATTATCCCTGTCATCCATTATATCCTCAATTTCTCTATTTCCAGTGGTGTCTTCCCAAAATCCTGGCAAGATGCCCAAATTATTCCTTTACCCAAAAAATCTCATCCTGCATCTTTTTCTGACTATCGTCCCATTTCTATTCTTCCTTTCCTATCCAAAGTCCTTGAAAAACTTGTCCACCTTCAACTCAGCACGTTCCTTACCAAACACAATCTGCTTAATCCTTTCCAATCTGGTTTTCGACGCGGACACAGCACTACCTCAGCACTTGTACACATTACGGATGATATCAGGTCAGGCATGGAAATGGGAAAGTTAACGGTACTTGCTCTGCTTGATTTTAGCAATGCCTACAATACCGTTGACTTCGACATTTTGCTTGGCGTCCTAAGCTCTTTTAACATATCTCCTCCGGTAATTGACTGGTTTCGTAGTTACCTGTTTGGCCGCCGGCAGCGTATTTGCACTGATGAATCTTTCTCTTCTTGGTGTCATACCTCTGCCGGTGTGCCGCAGGGTGGCGTTTTATCTCCTCTTCTCTTCGCACTCTCTATTAATGCTATCACTCAACGACTTTCTACTTTCTACCACCTGTATGCTGATGATCTCCAGATTTATACCCAAGCCCCTCTTGGGGAGTTACGAGATGCCGTTGAGACGATTAATATAGACCTGGCTCGAATAGGTGACTGGAGTGCTGAGTTTGGGCTGAAGATTAATCCGACGAAGACTCAGGTGATTATTGTTGGTAGTTCACGGACTGTTCCTAGGATTGATTGGTCGACGCTTCCCCAGGTTTCTTTCAACATCACCATTATTCCTATAGCTAACACTGTGAAGAACTTGGGGATTTATATCGATGGCACTCTTGCTTGGACCAAACAACTGCAGGAAGTCAGTCGTAAACTGTTTGCTTCTGCGGGCTCCCTGAGACGTCTTCGTAATTTTCTTCCCATCACTACTAAAATTGCGTTAGCACAATCTCTTCTTCTCCCTATCCTGGACTATGCTGATGCCAGCTATCTTGATCTCACCCAAGACCAATTGGATAAGCTTGAGCGACTTCAAAATCTCTGTATTAGGTTTATATTTGGCTTGCGCAAATATGATCACGTTTCTGAATTTCGTACTAAGCTCAGATGGCTTCCTATTCGCTTTCGCCGGAATGCCCACATACTCTCTTGCTTTATAATGTGCAATTTAATCCTTTTACTCCTTTTTTATCTTAAAGAACGTTTTCAGTTCCTCTGTGACACCCATTCTAGGTCCTTGAGATCATCGGAAAATTTAAAATTGAGTGTTCGTATGCATTCCACTTCCTTCTTTGACAAATCTTTTACGATTCAAGCAGTTCGGTTGTGCAATGCATTACCTATAGAAATAAGACGTGCTCAAACACTGCCAACTTTTAAGAAAATGGTAAAGGAGCATTACCTTTCACTATTATTTTAGTCTTTTCCTATCTGTCATATATTCGATATTTATTAGTATATTAGATATGTAGTATTGTATGTTTGTATTTTATGTTATTATGTATATGTAAGTAATATTATTTATGATCTATTGTACACTGACAGCCCTAAATTCTTCTCCTATCTTTCAGTCCATCCAAAGGTTGTCTGTAAGAGATTGCCCTGTGCGATAAGACCGCCCATTGTACACTTTGTTTTTGAAAATGTTTGTCCTGTATGTTTTTTTTATTTTGTGGTGCACAATAAAGTTTATGATAAATAAATAAATACAATGCTATCCTCACCTTCAACATTGACACAAAAATAGCTACTGCGCAGGGTCTTGCAGCCAATTTAGAGAAACAATGATCCGTTGTGAGTATTGTAGTAGCGGTAAGCAATAGTGACTAGCTTATAATGCATCACCATGCATTATATTATGCATTATCGGGCACAAAAATTAAAACAGACAATTTATGAAGATACTAATTTTCCTTTTATTAATTTTCAACAAATTTTAAAAGTATATATTGATATCACTAGTCATTCGCTTTGTTTCTTAAAAACCTACCGTTACAGGTAAAGAGTATTCACGACAGTGTAAATATATTGGGAAAATCTTAAATATTACTGACTTCCTTATGAAACCAATCATTGTAACTGCACATGGTATCAGTGGAATAATAATAGAGCTGATCACATATTTATGAACAGGTCGTATTTAAGTCAAATATTCCAAAATGTTTTGTTTTCCACATAAATAATATCGCTATATAATATTATGTATGTTTAAGTACCTGGCAATGCATATTATTATCGTGGACGTTGCTTTTTTGAGGCCATAGGTACACAAAGATTATGTAAAACTGACCTATGGTTTTCTGTTTTGAATGGAACTGTTGTAAAGCTTTTGTTACTTATATCGTGTTTTGATTGAAATATTTGATATTTTATGTGACACTAATGTACTGAAATAAACTTTATCTTCAAAATAAATTATTATTGATATCAATATATTAATTTATTAAAGTTTTATAGTCGAATCACGGAACTCTTAAAAGATAATTCGAGACCCTGAAGGAAACTAGGTTTGATCCTCAAATTCTTTCGGATAGTTTACAATATCTTAGTGGTAGTCAAAATAATAAATTTACTTTAGTCAGTTAACTACATACCTAACACATAAGTACATCGTAACAGCTAGAAAGGAAAACTAATATTATGCCATAAATCAAAGACATGATTTGCGAAAGTGCTCTTTACGTGCTGATGTTAGAATATGTAATATAACCTATAGCACTAACTGAATGAGATGGAGAGTGATCTAGGCAACTGGGGAGAGGCTTTATACCTAGTTATGCCTAGTGCCTAATTAAGCGTTAATGCCTAGTTACTGGAAAGAAGAAAAATAAGTTTAAGAATGAAATTAGTGACGAGGCAAATTGAACGCTAGACAAGTGATGAGTTTAACTATGAAAAAGTTCAAACAACCAATCGCAACAGCTGACGCACCGCACTTCTGACAATTTTGCTCTTTAAATTTTGGAATTAATTTAGTTCCAGAAACGATGTTTATGTTTTCTGGTTAGTATTAGTCGAGTTTTCAATATACAGATAAACGTACATACGTTGCATTTTCTTTATATCACTCATATTATTTATATCTTCTTAAATATAGCAATAAATTAATTGATTTATTGACAGATTGGCAAATAGAATCATCAAAGTTATTAAATTATTTAAATATCCTGCGTTTTAAGTCGTAAACCCAGCAGGTTGTGTATTAATGAGAAACATAATTGTTATTCTATTGGAATGGTGACCTATTGTTTGACTTTGATCTGCCTTCTCGGGGTACAAGGGCCCCGACGAGAGAGGATCACAAATGCAACTGCTGAACAGGAAGTCCTGTGTTCGATCTCCAAGTCTGATTCTAAAATGCAGCCCGGAGCTTACACCTTACTGAAACACAGGGGCCAACAAAGGGACAGCCAACAAATTAATTTGCGTTTTAAAGTCATTACAAATCTTGCCAGCATTGCCAATCCATCTGCTATGTTGTTGTTATCCTCTTCGATATTCACAGTTCAATAACTTGTATTTATTTTAGTTCTAGTGCCAAGTAGATTTTCGGCTCCAAGACATGTTGCAGAAGCATTTTTTCATACGCTTGGGTACGGTAAGAAAAAAGTAGTAACATGATCCGTATCGGTTTGGGGAACCAGTCACATACTAATTGAGCTTCAAGACGGAAACTAATATTATGTTCCTATTTGGAATAATATTATAAAGGTTGTTAACCGAATTCAAATTATGAAGATCTTATCGTGTTCTTTTATCATGAGAAAATTTCTTGCATGCAATTGTAACTGCAGGAAGGTTCTAAAATGTGTCTTAAAAATAACATTTCCTTATTTTATTAAAGTACTTCTAAAGTTAATAACGTTAATGAACTCTCATGGAATTTCAGTACTCACATGAGATGATGACGACATGTGATAAATGTAAGTAAGATACGTGTATTGTTAGGCTAACGATTATGTCAAATAACACGTCATTTTATACAGGATCTGTGTTTTTCTACATGAATATGGCAATGCCCCATTAGGATACCTCAGATAGGTACGTCATGTGGAAAGAATGTGGGCAAACAGGTGACTTGCTCAAATCAAAAAATCTACCTAGGCTTTTCCTAGCTATGTTGGGGATGAACTCAGCTTCCAGTATAATCAGATGCCGCTGAATAACTGTATTTCACATTGAACTACTGCCTACCTCACTTCCACAACCCAGTAACTGGGTAAGGGTCATTCAAATTAACCAAATTAACCTCTCCCTCCCCCTTGTCAGCAAAGTTCAGAACCCCCCCTCCCCTCTCCTCTTATGCATAAGTAAACATTGGTATTTTTTAGGGTTCCGTACCCTATTACTAAGACTCCACGATCCGTCTGTCTGTCTGTCCGTCTGTCACCAGGCTGTATCTCATGAACCGTGATAACTAGACAGTTGAAATTTTCACAGAAGATGTATTTCTGTTGCCGCTATAACAACAAATACTAAAAACAGAATAAAATAAATATTTAAGTGGGGCTCCCATACAACAAACGTGTTTTTTTTTGCCGTCGTTTGCGACAATGGTACGGAACCCTTCGTGCGCGAGTCCGACTCGCACTTGGCCGGTTTCTTAAATTCTTTTCAGGGTTCCTCATTCTTATTCATGAACTGCAGTTTATAAGGAAATAACAATTATTTCGAGGCTTTCCATATCTGTTCAAATCAGAATCTGTTCAATTATGCAAGAAAGTCAGAAAAAATACATGAATAATTGATAAAATTGCTGACGTAATCACTATTCTGACACCCAGTCCCGAGAACATACAAAATGAGCAAAAGAAAGGTCCTAACACCCTTTTGTGATTACGTAATACTCGAATAGATCCTAAAACGTAGCTCTTGTCAAATATGAGGCTCTAGGCAAGTGACATTTGATGTCAGCGAAGGCGATAGTTGAAAAATATACAATATCGCTTGTCAATCCCATACAATTTTGCCTTTAAGACAATCGCTGTTGCCACGCTTTCGATAATAGAATGACATTTGTCTAGGGCCTCTGCACCTGTAGCCAAGTTGACAATCTACAATCGATAACGCTAGTAGAAAACAAATCAATTTATGGGAATGACACATCTAAGTCACGTGGATAAACCATACAAATAGAAGGCGTTAACGATTGTATTATTAGATTCGATACGAAACGTTTGTAACTCGGCTAGAGGGGCCGGTGTCAGATTATTATTATTATTAATTCTGACTACCCGATAAGACAGTTAAAGATCTACATATAACAACCGGGACAATTGCTTCGATGTGTTTTCAGAGGCACGGAAGAATCTCGTTATGTAATGGTTGGTCACCCATCTACATACTGCTCCTGGCTGGGATAAATCAAACGCCTTTAATATTCAAGTTCAAGTTATTTATTTCATAACAAACATTACATTTGTGTCGAAATATTTGCACAGTAGGAACATAAAAAGAAGCAACATAAACAATTGTAACATAAGTAACTTCGTTCCTCACCCATCATCGAAGTTAGAACATCTATCCAAATAAGAAAAATAAATAAAAATATACTAACTTTACTAACATTAATTCTTATTGATACAGAGCAAAGTCCCTTGCTTTTTTATTAAGTACAAAACAAACAAAAAAAAAACATTTATAACAAAGGCAAAAGAGTTCTAAAAAACTAGTTTTTAGGTCTTTGTCATTACAAAATTCGTCAATGCTATAATAGGCTTTTTTTATTAACAAAGTCCTGAGTTTATTTTTAAACATGTTCACATTCTGAATATTCTTTAATTCCGCTGGTAATTTGTTAAACAGATTGACAGACTGCACACGTGACGAGTGTTTGACAACATTAAGCTTTGCCTGCAGAATAGTAGGAAGATCTTTTCTTCGAGTATCTACTCTAGTTTTTCTTTCTTCGTCTGTTTCAAACTCGTTTAAGTTTTTGTTTAAATGAGTAAGGAGAACTAAAATATAAAGACACGGTACCGTTAAAATCCTATGTTTACTAAAATACTCCTTACATGATTCTGTCTGATTTAAACGAAGCATGGTTCTTAATGCTCGCTTTTGTATAGTAAAGGCTGCCTCAATATTATATTTACAGCTATTTCCCCAAAATTTAATGCTGTATCTAAGTTTAGATTCAACTAGAGCAAAATAGACGGCTCGAAGTTGGGCAATAGACAAAATATCCCTCAGTGATCTGATCGCATAACACGAACTGCTTATTGTATTGCACAACAAATACCAAAAATGGGATTAGATTTTTTGTTTTGTTATCACTACACTGGTGATAGCAATAACCTTAACTATTTAAATTATGTGTAAAAAAGACAATACGCTCATATTCTTGAAATACCTCTTACCCATCGTCCTCTGTCTGACACGGACGTGGACAATGCCTAATCAACAAAATGTTTCACTATTACATTTTGACTTTTATAATATTCTCAGCCAGCAACTGGTATGATTTCATCATGAGCTGATACGAGAAATGCCCCATCTACTGTAAAGGCCGTACCCTGACAAAAAAATCAGCATGAGATATGAGCATTCCTATTGACCTTGCGGCACTGGTGGCGCATGAATTACGGTAGTGAATACCCCTAGATTAAAGAATAAAATCTTTATAAAATCGAATATTGGTCATTTAAAAAAAATAAAATTACAAAATGTTCGTTATCAAATTGTCTATCCATTAGTGTTTATTTTGTGTACAATAAAGAATATGAATCCATTAGTGTTAGTATAAAAAATAATTAATGAAAACTTTATTAGGAGATGCATGCTATCAATAATTATTTCACATTTTTATGGTTTTGTTGGAAGGGGATTAGTGACACATATAACTCTTTAAAAAAAAGTGTAGTACCACTTTAGAATCAACATTATGTAGAAATTTAATGTATTATTATTAATTGATGTTTCTTTTTAAATAAAGAGTATATAGCTCTTAAAAACTGCACAAAATTCAACTAGCGCGGCGTTTTTCTCGGGGAGGCGGCTAAAGTCATATGCATACAATACGCGCAACAAATTTAATGAAGTCATCACTTAAGAAGGTACAGTAAGAATACCATGGACTAGAAGCAGACTGTGAAAATTACTAAGATGCCAATTTGTCAGGACAAGAGTCATACAAAACAGAAAGTAGGCTTAAACCCAGCAGTGGGTAAAAACGAGCTGTGAATATCATCGTTATAATGACTCAAATGAATTAAAAATAAATTAAATGATGTATAACTTCCTCGGTGTCGTGTTATATGCTTTCTCTCCATACATCAAATATTAACGGTGTTACTGCGAAATTTGAATAAAAGTTAAGGGAAATTACTTGAGTCGTTGGTTTTTCGATGACCTTTTTATGAGTTACGGTAAAGGTAACGACATACCTTACTTGCAATGTTGTATTTTGTCCCAAAGAGTAATACAGTTAGTTACACTGTTTCTTGTGAATTAGCACCCCATTAGGGTTGCTCACTATCCCTACCTTCGACCTACCTACCTACATTACCTTTACCTACCACCTGCTGCTTTTGTTTTGTCCTACAAAACTATTGTGGCAAACTCAATAATAAGTAGGTAGGTATGGTATCTTCAGGGCTAGCTCATTCCATTGCAGACCTCCATCCAACGCAAACCATCCTCCTAGCAAAAGCTTAAGAGTGGGTTTTAAATTTCAAAAATCAAAATCAAATATTTTTATTTTACATAGGCCTACATGGGCACTTATAAAACGTCGACAAAAGGTGCACGGTTCGGGTTAGTCGTTTCCTATGGAGAAGAACCGGCAAGAAACTCCATGGTTACTCTTTTAAATTTTTTTGTTTACAATATTTCCATGTTACAGCATTAGTACTGTGTGTATTTACTTTAGTAAGTAAATAACAGCGTACTGCAATCAACGAAATATGATGCCTTCTTACGCGTCTATAAAGTAAAAGTTATTTCAAGTTTTTATGATCATTAGATATTTATGACTCGACGTGTCCTTGACATTTCTTTCTATTGTATACAAAACACTCCAAGGTTTCCTCAAAAGAGGTATGGTTATATGTTACGTGCATAGAATATCCAGTAGTACAAGTAATTTTCACCTTTTTTTTCGGCTGTTAATATGCAGCTTTCTTTGATTTGCAATCAACAGCTTTAAACCTACGATTTATTTGTAGAACGTGCATGGTGTTTTAATATTGTTATCTTTTAGTTGATTGTAGTTAGTTCCGCGTTTGAAGAATTTATTCGACGAAGAACAAGCAGTCAGCATCAGCGTACCCCGGAGCAATTTGCAGACTGGCTTATTATTTGCAGTCAAAACTTCTATTTCTTCTTTTGAAGTGTTCGTGTCAGCGACATGCTTATGTGATAGCGTCATCGACAAGCTAATATCACACAAAAATACAGTTATGCCAAAGTTTTTAAGTAGTATATGTACCTTCATGCCGATAATGCCATGATGCATGCACTCCTAAATAAATACTCATTAAATAACACGTATAGTATATATCCGTTGTTAGAGATCCTAAATAAATAAATAATAAGAATTCACCATTGATGTGAATTTTCCAATGCTATGATACATAATAATAATATAATACATATACATGCGAATATATACAAACACACCCTTACATACACTTACACCCCCTCATACACACGCTCACTCATATACATACCTCCACGCCACACACACAATTACATAATTGACATATTTTGCACACTCACATCACAACTCCGTTTAATAAATTCCCTTAGTCCTAGTTTAATTTTCTGGAAATAATTTCATTGTACTTTCAAACCTTTTCTTTGCCAAGATTTTGTATACCGACATAACACACTTTTTGTAAAAGGTTATTGGTATCATATGCCAGTAGAACACTGACTCCTAAGTCACAGGATCTCCTAGTTTAGGTGTCAGGGTTTACTCTATCTGTATGACCTTTTATTCACTGAAATTCATGCGACCTAGTATGTAAGTATTGTTGAAGGTTTTTGTATAGATAAAGATATTTATTATTATTATGACTTTGACAGTCTCGGGACCCTGGGGTCCCGGTCCTTTGAAAGGCATGCGAGGGGCCGAAGCCAACTGGCAGAGGCCTTGTGACACCAACCGACGATTATCCCTGTATGCACTACGCAAATCGACCCAAGGTCAATCTCCGGTTGGTGCAAGACTATGGCAAAATATGGAGAAAAAATGTATTGGGTCTGGTAGGTTTAGTGGAACGGTTGTCTAAAACTATAAGAAGATTACTGGCCCCTGCCTGTCCACTGTTGAACTACACGGCTATAATATGGCAGGTGGTGACTTGCACATTCAATTAATGGGCCCCCATAATTTATTATTATTATTATGAAAGTAAAGAGTGAATAATAGCGTGTGAGTCGACAGGGTAAAAATGAAGAAAAATCACGTGTTTCATCGATTCCATAGCAACGAAAAAGGGAAGGAAGATGATGATGATGTGAAATTTGGCCGCCAAACTCATCATTTGTCTTCTTCTTTTCGAATTGATAAACTCAAATTTTGTCTAAACTATACAAATTTTGTCCGACCAGTACTTACGTAGCTACTTGGACAGCTCTGTCATTTGCCTCGTTCAGGGAGGTGACAGATGTATACAAGTCAGATACACCTGTCCCTTATTCGATCTCAAATTGATACCGCTCTAAGAGCTTATGGTCACCCCCCAGATCCCGAAATCTGACAGTCATTTGAATCGCAACTCAGTAAAACAGAGGGTCTATGGTATATTATTTCAGAGACAGACGAGGAGTACTTGAAAATGCTGCATCATGTAACTAATGTTAATTAGGTATGATTCATGAATAAACCTATTTCCCCAGGTTGATACTTTCAATTATACGAAAGACATATTTGGTAAGACGGATATTATTCAAAAAGGATTGTAGGCGAACTATTCGCTATTTATTTGAACTTAAAGTTAGTACTCATTAGGCTAGAGATTGCTTGGTTTTATTAAATATTGTCTACTTTTCTAAACAATTGTAACTACTCGAAGTATGATAACCGAGATTAGTTATTTGTGCAACAAGAGAGCAAAGTCGTTTTTTGCTGCGAGTGATTCTAAAGTTGAATCCTGAGTGTGGCGAGGGATTCAAAGGCACGAGATGTAAAAAAAACTTTGCTCTCGTGTAACACACATAACTTTTCACTTCAGCAGCGAGAACACTTTAGGAGAAAAAAATAATAAACAGGAATAGATTGCAATAACTATTTAATGTGAATCAAAATAATTAACATTGTAGGTAGAGGTACCAATTCAATAAAATGGAACATTTTAAAAGTTGAAAGTAAAATTACTGCAATTCTGCTAATTAAAAGTAACAGATTTATTTGGCAACGTTATAGTTACATCGAGTTGAGTTTGATTATCTGGGGTTAAGGTTTCTGTTTCGGTGGCGGATTGAGAAGGAACAACGGTGAACGTTGGTGACTCTGATCGGCTTTCTGTATAAGTACACTGTGCGTCGTTGGAAGTGGATGGGCGTGGGTGAGACCAAGGATCCGAGGTCGAATTCAGACTTATTATGAATAAGAATATTCTATTAAAAGTAAGTACGTTCACAAGAATGTGCATTAGGTGCAGTAGTATTATTTCTAAAACAATAGTATAAATAGTGCTTATATGTAAATTATAACTAAAATATTTTATTACAACTGCAAGATTTTAGACAAGAATTTCTATTTTTGATAGGGACCTGCCCAATATAGGTTCTTTCAAAGCTGTGTTTCAGGCCATCACTTCACAAAAAAATAATAATTGAGTCAGTTAAATATTAAATAAAATTAGTCTATTAACAAACATAAAAATATCTAATTTGGTACAAAACACAAAAAAAGATACAAAAAATAATATATTATATATATTGTTTCCACTATACGTTTACAGATTTTCGACTTATTTTCTATTGAGTCTTCAATATAGCCTTCTGCAACCGTATTGGACTTCTACCCGTCGCACAGTTTACGATCTGATTATTCTAGGTGGACAAAAACATAAAAGTAAAATTTCTAAATAAATACATTTTATCACTTGTTACGTTACGTGTAGCTAAAATAGCTACACGTAAGCCACGTTAATACAAATAAGAATTATAAACAAATAATAAAAGGATATAAAGTATAAGAAACTTCGTGGGTCGGCTTCGCACGACGTGGGCGGCCCAACCAGGCAGCAGGTCGGATAGGCAGGAAGACGTGTAGTAGGTAGCAAGTCGGTGGGCGGCTAACCAGGCGGCAGGTCGGATAGGCAGGAAGACGTGGAGTAGGCAGCAGGTCAGACAGGAACGCCTCTTCGAGTCGTGATATGCTCCAAATTGACAGATAGCAGGCACCACGATGGTCTAGCTGGCACACGGGTTGGTATGGTGTTATGTAGGCATGCGGTAGGCGGATACGTAGATTAAAATCAGACAGTATATCACACACAATATATTAAACTGGATAAACTTCAGATAATATGGACATACACGAGCTGGATATTAATAGATTTGTCTTCAGATCAAGACTTGACATTTAGTAATTCAAGGTAAAATCGTCTTTCGGAGTTCATTGCAGATTCCAGACTGCCACAGGAATGTCTGGGAAATGCCTTTTATAGTCAGCGTTTTTCCAAACAAACGTTTCTAGAATTCCATTATTCTTTCTATAATTTTTAAATTGTGAGTTGCCTGTATTTAAAACGGCCTGTATTAATCAGTCATAAAATAATTCTGTGAGCGTTATAACATTATTTTACAAGCGTAAGAAGATAAGAAACTACTATCCAGTAAACAATAGTAAATTAACAATAAACAATAGTAAATTAACAATAATATACATTATTAGAGCTCAACTAATAAAAATAATTTAAATTAAACCTTCATAGTCACTAAGAAAATTACACAAAATTTAAGAAAAAGTAAATGACAGGCTTGACAACTGACGTAATGTCAGACAAAAAGTAAACATTGAAAAATTATAAAATTCAATAATCTATTTCAGCAAAATAAAGTTAATAAATCGAATTAGATCGATTTAATATGGAAAAAGGACATTTTATAAAAGATGAGAATGATTGATAGTAAAAGTGTAAGTATGGATACTATACACTTCACTCATATTTTACGATTATATTAATATTTTTAGGGTTCCGTACCCAAAGGGTAAAAACGGGACCCTATTACTAAGACTCCACGATCCGTCTGTCTGTCTGTCTGTCCGTCTGTCACCAGGCTGTATCTCATGAATCATGATAGCTATTTAACTTATTCAACTCTTCACGCCAGCCACGGAATTTTATTGCCGCTCTTTTATTTAAATTAAGGTGTGTTAGGAAATAGCACCCATGATATTTTATTATTCAAAATATATTACGTAACATTATTGAAACTAGAAATAAATATTTACAGGTTGAATATTAGTTTTATTTGCAGTAAATACTTATTTTCGTTTAAATACAACAATAAGTAAAAAATTCAATAAATTACATTAAAAGAAATAATCATCTTTTTGCAAAATTTCTTTAGTTAGTACGAAATTCCAAACGTCAAAATCGGAACTTCGAAAGGGCTGGTCTTTGTCTCTCTCTCTCTTTCTAATGGCGGGAAAGAGATAGAGTGTGAATGTTTCGAATTATATGATTAACCCAAGGCTGAATAAGATATTCGCGGCTTTCTGAGAAAAAAAAAGTTACTTGGTCTCTCATTTCAGTCAGCAAAACCTACATGTTTGAGCTACTGAAGTGAAAAATATATAGGTACGAGTACTTATGTAGGTACAAAAACTTAGATTTATGTTTTAGCAGAGACGATAGATTGATTTGTTTAAAGAAACGATTGATTGCGAATGCTGCCTCGTTGTCTTTCCATTTTATTATTATTGTTGATTAGCTTCTGCCAGCGGCTTCGCCTGCGTGAAAGTCGAAAATTATCCCGAGAGGAAATGCCCGGGTATTATTCCCGGGATATATCATATTTGCTATTCTGACTAATCTATCTCTGTGACAAATTTCATCCAGATCCGTTCAGCCGCTCTGGCGTGAAGAAGTAACAAACACACTCAACTTTCGCCTTTATAACAGTACCTAGTGTTAAAGGCTCGCATTTGACACTACCGCACTTGATGATAAGTGATGATGTGGTCGACGGTGAAGCACGCTTGCCTAGATCCACTCTTGACTGCCTCGTTGGTCTAGTTGTCGCATGTGCTACTACTGAGATGTGGTCCTAGTTCGAATCCTGGGTCGGGAAAAGTGTTATTGGGTATATCCACCTAGAATTTTTCAGTAGAAGCCCGGAGTCCGGACTTGTTAGAATAGAATAGAATAGAATAGAATATATAAATATATGTTCTTGGATGACAGCAATACACTCGCCCCACATAACAAGGAACTTAAACATAACTAGCGAAATGAAGGTGAACTCAGATCTCTGCCTAACTCTTCTGTGAATACAGGGATGATGTTATATAATGTATTTACTGCCAGTTCATTACGGAACTCTTTTACTGTTCGTCAGGTAGCTATTACGATAAAGCAATCAATTATGTATGTTCACAAGTTAAACAAACAATAGGGATGTTTCCTGGGTAGAAAGTGATGATCTGTTTAGTCCGTCAGTGAAATTATCAAATAATATTGGACACGTATTTTTTGCTTTACCAAATCAATAAAAATTTACAAAGATAAAGCGCATCAAAGTTCAGGAGTGAGGCCTTGTGACGTCACTATGTCATTATAAAGTGTACTAACGGCGTGCCGTCACACGATATTTCAACGCAATATATTGTCATCACTTTATGTTTACGTGTCAAAAGAAAAAATACAGGCCCAATAGTACATTGTGTATAAAGGGAGGTAAGTAAGGAATTACGATCGAGGCTCTAGTAGAAGCGCAAAGTCGAAGACTGAGGGCTTTCTGAGTCGAGCTTCGTAATTCCTTACTTACTTACTTAATAAATAAAATACACAAGTCAGCACAACTATTATTACGAAAAACGTGAACTTTTTTTGTAAGCGGAGGGCGGGCTTTTTGCCCACACCACAGATAATACAAATGTTTCGTTCAGAAATGTTAAGGGCAAATACGTAGGTATACAGCCATGAAGGAATGTAAAAAAGAAAACTATTTTTTGATACAAAAATCTATTAAAATCGATTATTAAGAACATTAGTTGAGTATTTAAGTAACAAGTAGCGAGGTTGCAATGAAATTCCTGGTTAGATAACATTTTAAGAAAAAAAATCAATTACGTGTAAACTCCTTGCTTGAACTTGTATGACCTGTATGCTGTGCTAAATTAAAAAAAAAATACTTACCGACCTTGGGTTTCATGACAAAAATAAAGCTCGAGGGTTTTATATGGGGCATTACGGCCAAGTTAACCTGTATGTTTAGATACTGTTTACGTGCAAATGTGATGAAATATTTATTAATCTACCCGACGAAGAAAAAACAAATTTTTCAGTTAACATCCCTATTGCTCCCGCTCTAACTGCTAAAGTAAATATTCGTAAGTGCAATGTTTTTACAAGCTTTAAGAATATTAATTCGCTTTGTTCGGATGTGTGTCAGGATTCTATTTTTGAAGCACTTTCTGGATTTGGAGCTCATCTCATGATGGTGAGAGAAGATGGCCATAGCAAATTACTCAGCTAGATAAGATAGCCCCATCATTTTTTGGGTCGTTTGATAATTAAGTAGTGAAAATTCATTCATTCGGAGCTAGAAGGTGGACATAGCAACTCCGCAATGGATATGTATTGACAAGCGTGTGTGTATATACTGGGTGGTTGTCCAGGGTCTGGTAATGGAGCCGGAAGTTGTGAATAGGAAGACCTCAACCACACAAGATAGCACCATCGTCTTTAGGTCCATTTGATAATTAAGTATTGACACTATGTGATAGCCAAGGTCTAATGATGGAGCTTTCGGCTAGGCGTGAATTTCTATTTGACCCTGTCTTTTGGATAAGCCTCAAGCTCCTAAGAAAATAATTAAAGTTGTCTTATATTGAAAAGATTTTGAATTAAATTTTCTTATTCAAAACATTTACCCAAGACTGACGTCAATTGTGCATCTGCAAGACAGGTTCAATGTAAATCTACCAGTAAATCTCATAGCAATAACCATCAACGAAATACCAACCGGACCATAAAAATAACAATCTTATCTTTATACTAAAATTCTCATTAATTCCTAGATATGAACTAAACATGCCTAGATGTATGCATAAAAGTTTTTAAATGCATATTCATTTGTCATGCCAACTGAGTATTTTCCAGCTGCAAACGGTGTCTCATAGAAAAAAAAATGTAATTTGTGTGTCAATTCTGGCCGAGTAAATTATTTTTCTTTATTTCTTCTAGTTGCCTTGAAGTAAATTTTTTTTTTTATTATTTAATGGATTCATTTTTCTGCGTCGTATCGGTGATTCCAAACCGTAACCTATGTATTGGCTAGAATGCAGTCATGTCGACTCGCAAAGGTCTATCAAAGTATAGATCCTGTGACTCTTGTGTCGTTGGTCGTACGGAGAGTATTACTACAATTAAACAAAGGTGGCTCAATAAAGACATAACTGACCTTGCCCAATACTGAGTGATAAAGATCTTTTTGAGCTTACTGTTAAAATATATTCTGTTCAGTTGTATCTCAAATGCAATATTTCTTTTACTTTTGCTTTTAGGGGGCTGGTCAACGATTAACACTTGTTGAAAAATTTACTTTACATAGTTATCGTAACTACTATAACTTACCTTTTATTTGTTATCAGGGTAAAACTTTAAAAAAGCGCCTTGTATTTTGAGGAAAAGACCAGGGAGTGTGAGATTTTTATCTCACTAAAATCACCCCGGTGGCAAGGGGTCCCAGGATCGTTTTTAACGGATCCATCGTTACTGTAGGTGATGTTCATACCGCATTCATAGTACCGTTTTAACGAATCCTTCGGTACAGGGGGTAATGTTCACACCACATTCAGTCATTGTACTACCACCAACCACGCAGTGCTCCCTGTACCCCCGTGGCACGCCCCGCGTGGCTTCGATTCGGTAAACTGGATCAGAAATTTTAATAATTTATAATTATAATAATTAAAAAACCGTAACGCAATGCAATGGTGGCCTGCGCCTCCTGATAGGCGGACGAGTATAATAATATATTTATTTTCCAAAAACTTAATACTAGGTACTTTACAATGGCAATGTGGCATTTTCAATTTGGGCAAAGAGATTAGCGTATGTAGTCGAACTAGGCATAGCCTGTATTTCGGCTATCAGCACCATTCCCCTCGAGTTTTTACAATACAAGAATAAATGCCAAGCAATGGTAACATCATACAATTATTAATTGAATACTACAGGAAAATAGTTGGTATGTGTTACACAAACACACCGTGACACTTTGGAGTACATAATTTCAATTTATTATGAAATGGATTTAGTGTGTGGGCGTGAGTGTGTATGTTCGTATGTGAGTGTGTGTATGGTGTATGTTTATGAGAATGTGTAGGAGTGTGAGTAGTGTATGTATATGTAGGTGCGAGCGGTTGTGAGTGTAATAATGTGGTAAGTGTGTGGGTGTGAGTATGCGTGAGTGTATGTGTGTATAGGTGAGCTATGTAGAGTGTTTCTTCGTTAACTGTGCTCTTAGTTTTTATCTTAGTGTGGTAT
This sequence comes from Orthosia incerta, assembly GCA_948252205.1. Classification (NCBI taxonomy): domain Eukaryota; kingdom Metazoa; phylum Arthropoda; class Insecta; order Lepidoptera; family Noctuidae; genus Orthosia; species Orthosia incerta. Next base: position 16,668,724 of record OX411746.1, on the reverse strand, counting down.
GTATAGTGGTTGTTCCGTTCCTCATAGCTTAATTTTTGCAAATATTGGCATACTTTAAATTTGCATTGTTTTCTAGTCAAGGGGTATATGTGTAAATTTTTGTTAAGATTATTATAAAGGTATGGGCCCAGAAAACTAACAAATCTTTTACCAAAATTTGTTTTAAATGTGTTTAAATTGACATATACATGTGATGTTTACGACGTCTCTGTAGTAACAATGGGTTGTAGCGCTGTTTGTTGTGTTCTTGCAGGATAATTTTAAATATAAATAACTGTCTTACTGTTAAAACCTCGCACAACTGGAACAGTGCAACAGTAGGGTAACGCATTGGTTTAAACGTGCTAACCTTCAGTAGGTATAGCTCTCTGGGCGACCTCAACTGCCTTTATAGTGGTTTTGCAGATACCTCCCCAAGATGAAATGCAGTAGTTAAGAAGCGACTGAGACAGGGCCTGATATAATTGCTTCAGCAGTGTGGGGTCCACGATATGGCGTGGGTTTTTAAAAACATATATTAATTTTCGAACTCTACTACAGAATTTGAACAGTATTTTAATATTGTAATGTGTGTGAACTTGCTCATACAACTACCTTGCCATTGCCGAATATAAACGAATACGATAAATCGGACCTGTAAAACGCTCCTCTGTGAAAGCACTTAGAAAGAAAATTTGGTACAAATTAATATCTCGAGATCGTGTGATATTGATATGAATCGATTTGTTACTGAATTGTGTGTAAAATTAATATTTTCTAGATCATAAACATTGTATGTCATTTAATTAACTCTCCTAAGCACAAAATTATGGATTTAGGCTCTAAATTCACATTTCAAAGATTATTTGAGCGGATAGGATGAGACAAAAGTCCACCCCGGTATCCCTTCTGTGCAACGCCTGTTAGGACACTTCCCTGGGGAGACTGAGAAACGTCTCCCCTGAGCCTCGCTGTGCACAGCAGCACGTGACCACTGTGCCACCGTCTTACCTGGAATCACATGCTTGGCAAATAAAGGCCCCAATCTGAACGTCCGTGACCCCGACATCCTGGCCGCCTATGATGCAGACAGGATTTTGGCGTTTTAGGCGGTTGCCTCCACGACGCCTTCTTCGCCGAGTTGGATTGTACCTCTTACGATCCCGCTCGGCGGGCTCCCGCCAGTTTTCTGTTTGTGCCAGCATAGCCCGCACTACTGCTGGCAGAGGCAGGTCTCGCCTGATCCTGGCTACCAAGACCCGCCGTCCAGAGGCCCACGCAGAGCACTCCTCGAGCGTGTGCTGTGCAGAATCCAGGTAACCTCCCCAAAGGTGGCAATTTGCCGTGGCGTCTCACCCAATCTTATTCAGGTACTCACCGAAGCAACAACAGATGCGCGATTCCGATTATAGATACTCGCATTCGTATTTGCCAGGATATCCGGCGTGGAAAGAGTGCCAGGAGTGTTGCCGCCTCAAATGATACCGTTCGGTATCCACTTGCGATTCAATTGGCCTTTTTCCGCTGCAGGCTGTTAATTTTAGTTCTGCAGCGTCAGACACCTGGCAGTCTATTTGACCAAACAGCGTTAAGGACTATCTATCGCACAAAACCCGCGTAGTAGCGGAGAACTTCTGCCCAAAGTCCCCCGAGATTGGGCAGCAGTCTATGCATAGCACCCATTTCCCTTCCAACGTGGGGGACCAGGTGCTCGAAATGCTCTTCAAAGCCACACCGATACCATAACTCTATCAATCAATCAATCAATCAATCATTTATTTGCAATAAGTATTGGTACAGTGTAGGTGTTTAAGTAAGTAATAAATAGTTTCCTAATACATAGTCAAACATTATACCTAACATTTCCTAATACATCTACTAAAATATCTTTCCGATTTTCGCAATGTAACTTGTTCAGAACAGTTTTGATTCCGCAGCTGGCGCGGCGTTGCTGCCTGCCTTTTTGTTATATTAATAGTATCATTGGTATCAGGGGGTCTACTCCCTAACTCCATCAACGAAGTTACGGCCTCCCTCCGAGAGTATTCCGAAACTTCGGAGTGAAAACAACAAGTGTAAAGTTAATTTTTTTGGACCCGTAAAAACACATCGGGAGTAGGAGGTACAACTACAATAGTTCGGGCTTCGAACGAATCATCCGTCCGTAGGTCCGTAACGAGAGCCGTAACTACGGACTTCGTGCTAAGGAAGTAGGTAACTGAATTTAATTTATTCATCAAATTTTTATTTTTAATTGTTTTTTTCATAGTGGTCAAGCGCGAGACTATCAATTATATAAAAAAAAAACAACTGACAGGAATTGAACTATATTCAGATAGTAAATATTTTAATAATGTCTAATGAGCTGTAGGTAACTACTGGCTCATAAAAAGTGTCACTTTGGTACGGAGGCGAAGATGAGCAAGAAGCATACCAACTGGCGCCTACTGAAAGTAGAAAAGCAACAAAATACTTTTGTACATATTTTGGTTGCAGCATCACTTGTGAATAATAAAATAAATAGGTTATTAATAAAAAAATATTAAAAGAAACGACAGTGAGTGACAATAATTAATCATTTTTGTTTTAAAGTGTAATACATGTATTATTTTTACTATTCTACCTTATAAATATCCATAAAGAATATGTTAGACTGATAATGTCCACATAAAAAGCCCTATCCAACAGCATATCAAATGTTGCTAAAGGAAGGGTGGGCCCAGATTACATAAATTTGTTTCCCACTCTCCTTTATAGCTTAATATCATTCTGTTCTAGTTATATAAGCCAGTATGATCTTCAAACGTTTCTATTTTAATGAGGGTTTTCTGGCAAATTCACGGCGCCACTTTGGCAAGAGGTCTTCCACCTGGAAAACGTAACTTATGACATAATCATAACGTTGACGTCAACATAAGTAGTGTCGGAAAAGATATATTATGCGCTTCATCAGTTACCTGGACCAGAAAACCCTCATTTGTCTAAATGCTTCACTAATGCTTAACCTATTTAGTGATGTGTTGTCCAAGTGGGCCTAAAATTCAGCAATATCATAAAAAAATGTACTTAAAAACTAACACCAACGTTTGAAGAGCTACGTGAAGACAATATTATGCGGTGTGGGGTGCAAATTTAATACATATGTTTGCCTTTATATGGGTAAATCATAAATCCATTCAACATTTTCTATACTAATACGAGTCTTCTACTGAGTATTTACAAACAAAACCAATTAATTAAAAAGTACATTGCTTGCAATCATGAAATGGGACTAATAAGGCAGTAATTACAAAATTACAAACATTTTTATTGCAATTGATATTTTTATGGTGCCATAATATTTTCATGACAAAAGCCACTTGTTATTCAGTCATTTCTAATTAGTGAGCCTAATTAAAACATTTACAATGATACAACTAAAATGTTTGACTGTAAGTGGAAAAAGACTTCGTAATTTTATTATTTTCAGGTTATTTTAGAACGTGTTTAAAAAATTTGTTTTTTTCACAGATTTTTGGTTTTATGATTGCGTGTGCCTTTTGTAACTCACATACAACTGTTGATTTGAAGTAAGTTATTTTAATGGCATTTTATTTATTTCTTTCTTTTCTTTTTTATTGGTAGGTTCATCATTTCAAAATCATTTAGAGCTTAATATTATTGTGTTTTGATTTATTTATAGGATTGCTTATTTTCTTTTCAATATATATTTTGATGATTTATAATCTCAGTTACATGCAAAATAATAGTAAAATAAATTGCTTATAAAATAGAATACACTTAAAATATTCAGTTGCTTTTAAAATTAGTACAGGTTTATTCATTAAATACGGACAGTTAAAAAAAAATCTATGGTATACATAACAAATGTTCTGAATCCACAAATTCAGCTAGGATACATGAGTCACACTAATAATCTTCTGTTTTTGTAGACATGTTACTGATACCACTGAGAACGTGAACGCAGTGAGAGATACAATACCCATAGACATACAACTTACAACACCTACTAATTTTAACACTACAAATGTATCCAGTTTAGTAAAGATGCGGCCCGAAGCAAAAAGAAGAGTTTTATTCATTAACAACCCTTCACGATTACATCCAATAGCAAGACAAAAAAAAGGAAGAACGGAAAAGGACCCCATTCAAACTCTTCTGTACGTAGAATACAACGATGATGGATCTATAATGGCAGAATTTTTGATGAACAATATGGGAGACGTTTCTAAGTTCTTTGAGTCATTTCTTCACACAACGCTTTGCCGTGGAAGCTGCTAAAGATCATAGATTTATCCTAAAAGTGATGCTACAGCAGCTTGGGGCAGTATTCGATTAAAAACATCCGTAGTCTGAAATAGAATAAACCAGTAGTGAACCATTTGTGGTTTTATTACATACATCCAAAACCAAAAACCCATTAAATAAAAAGTTAATTTGCCATAATTATCCCGATTACTGGCTAACTTTTAAAGTTTTTGGTTGCCTAAGAACTCCGATTATTACGAACATTAATACGGAATATATATTTTTATTTATATAGAACATCGATTTCTAATTAGAAAAATATCTAGGTTTGCGGCAAACAAGCAGGATCCATAACATTGTTGATCAACCACTGCTTCCACTAACTAGATTTAGTCATTAATTTATAAAATAAATAATTAATGTGCGAGATCATGTAATTCTATAAACTTCAGAAAAAACAGGTGCAAAAATGTCGCTTCAGTAAAGTAATAAAACAAAGCGATAGAAAAATTTAAAAAATTGTTGACATTTTGTCAAGAGCTGCAGTTGTTAAATTAAAAACTATATTCTTATGTCCGGACCTGTACTTATTAATAAAACTTTAAGGCCGTAAAATACACCTAATTTAATCGGTAAAAACGCCCCACATAAGGGGTGCAAACACTACACCCTCAAAGATAGAGCAATTTTAGTACCAACTAACTTATTACGATATCCACACAATCTAACAACCATAACTTTGGACTTAGAATAGAATACTCGTAGAATATACTGTATTATACATAAAAAAATCAGGTCTCATAGAAGCGTAAATTTAATGTTATTTTTACGGCCATAGCTTAGATAATCTAACAAAATATTGAAGTAGCACACAAAACTTAAGATGTTTTTGTATTGAGCCACAAAAGTCAATCTTTTAACATAATTTCTCACGTTTTTATTAAATTTCCTTAAATAAAAAATAAAAAATTAGGGGTTTCAATAGACAAATGCTTTTTTATTGGATTTGTTGTTAGTCCTTGAGTTGCTCTACATACTGACATTAAGAATCACAGCTCTAAGCCAATTAGTTTTAATTTAATTTTTGCAGAATTTTAGGCAATGCAATTAAAACGTGTGGGTCTTTTGACGCGTTTAACCTCTTTTTTGGGGTGTTTTCATCGATAAAATGAAGTGTATACAGCAACCTTTAATTTTTATTATTACAAGCCCCTGGCAACATTGTATAGACACTTTCAGCAAGGAATTACAACACGAGCAAGGTTTTTGAAATGAAATATGCTGTTTTGTGTTCGGGGATTGAAACAAGTTTGAAATTAAAAGAATTACTTACAGTTTCAATCTCCCCAGTTTCAGTTACGAAGTCTATACTGTTATCCACAGTTGTTTCTGCACCTTCATAATTCATTTGCGAGTTTTGAAATATATAGTCTAACACCTGTTTATCCATTTCTCCATTATTACTTGTATAATCGGCTGCATTTCCAGGAGCCCTATTGCTTATTTCAGGCACTGTTTTTGTATTGAGCTTTTGTTTTTTGTCAGGTACTGTTTTCTTACCAACTTCACTTTTGTTCTCCTGAGGCCAAATATACCTATCTCCATTTTGAAAATCATTATGTGCCATGGAATTTGGCATGTCACTTCTGTCTGGTAACTCTATCTGTGATAAGGTATTGGTATTCCTCACATTTCCATAGTGTTCTATTGGTTCGACATAATTGTTATGATGTGTGTTCCCGCGGCTACCGGAAAATATATTTCCGATAGTGCCGAAAGATTCTCTAGCCGCTGAAACTGGATTGGCCACATTAAATCCAAATAGAGAAAAATTGTTAGCTGGTGATCTTTTCTGTCTTGTATTAGCATCTTCATTAGCAATCCTGTTCAAAGCCATACTTGTGGTAAACACGACATTTTCACATATTATCCACAGGATTAAGAACTGAAAATAGTGAATAATGTTAGTTAGTTAGTAGCATTTTTGAGCTGACTCGTACCCTATGGACCAGACCCTAATAAATACAATAAATAACAATATAATTTGGGAGAACGGCAGTGCTCCCAACAAGTCGAGTAATCAAAGTTACAGCCGTAACATCCTTTTTTCGATCAATAGAACAAAACAATAAATGTCCTACACAATGTGTCCGTACATGTGGTTGATAAAATTTTCAACTCCAATCCCAAAACTTTCAAAGATAGAGCAATTTTAGTATCTGACTTACATAATACGATATCCACATAGTCTAACGACCATACCTTTGAATGTAGGTCTCACACAGGCATAAATTTAATGTTAATTTTATGGCCATAGGATAGAGAATCTAAAAAAAATCAGCTAACACACAAAAGCTAAGATATTTCTGTATTGAGCCATAATAATCAATTTTTGACGCATAATTTTACATGCTTTTATTGCAATTCCTGAAATTCTGCAAAGATTTTAAGGTTTTAACATCTATCTTTCATAGATTTTTTGTTCGTTGTGAGTTGTTCTACAAACTGACAACAGAATTGCAGCCTTAAACCAATTAGTTCCACCACCATTTAGACCCCCTGGACAGAGCAACTGCGTGCTAAATACAACGACTCGATAATTTTGAAAAATTGCTTTATTTCATAATAATATGTTAATTATATTTTTAAATGTGTTTTATTTTAATATTTGCTTTGTTTTATTCACATTTCGGTAAAATAATGTTTGTTAAATTTCGAAAGTTTCAGATTTTCCCTCGCAAAGACGTCATTTTAGACAACAATAACTTCAAAATTATTGTGTGTTCCACTGTAATTTTTATATTGCTCTGATAAAAAAAAACAAAAAAAATACGTAAAAGACGGTTTAATCTCAATTTTTTTTCAGAATTATAGGAAATGTAATAAAATCTTTTTGATTGATTGAAAAAGTAATATTTTTTAAAAATTGTGTGACTTTTATGGCTCAATATAGACATATCTTAGCTTTTGTGTATTAATTATTTATTTTATTTTATTATTAATGTAAACACAGAAAATACATACAGAAAACACATCATGACAAAGGAGTACAAAGGTACTGCTTATTTCTTAAGAAATTTCTACCAGCAGACCCGCGAAAAGGAGAAATGAAGAAGAAATGTAGACAAATAGTGTGTGAGAACAGGAAGAGAAGAATTTGAACGACTATCCTACCTAAGATATAAATACATACACATATAGTATAAGTGATATATACTAGGTAGAAGAAAGATAATGCTCTTTTAATGTACAGAATCATTTTAATTTCAAACAACGAGACATGCTCGTATCTTGGGTAGTCGGTAAATTCAACCACTACAATTACTCGGTCGATTAAATCATCGAAAATTTCTAGCAAGTTAAAGAGGTCTACTACCTAAGGTAAAGTTTCCCTAAAAAAATATAAAACGTAAGCATGTACAACCTATAATTACTTACAAAACTAGTTACTTACCTTGACTAATGCAGTATTCATGACTGAATTCAATAGATCAATAATTCAAAAATTACAGCAAAGTATATGCCACACAACACATGAACACAATCCTACAAAATTACACAACCTTTCGAGAGCCCTTTCGTATGTTCAAAAGTTGAAAAAACTCATAGAAATAATATTTATACGACTGTATGTTTACGCTTTAACACTACGCACCTGATCTACGAATGAATTGGATTCGCTTGTTTCCTGTTAGCTTAATGTTCTCAGAATCTTAAGATGGAGTCTGTTTTTTGCTCTCACATAATTACTTCAGGTACCTATGTAAGTAAACCAACATCAGAAGATGGGTAATATAATGAATTGAAAACTAAATATGACGTGGCAAGCGCGTGCTTTTGTCTAATAGTATATTAAGTTACTGTACCATAATTATATTCTCAGTTGGGTATTGAAAGCAGGTAAAAAACAGAAATATCATTAATTATTCTTGATGGAAGGAATCTTTCAAAACTATTATAATAAATAATCATATTTTAAGTCGGTTTATTTTTTTTGAATAATTATTTTTATTTTTGTCTTATTAGTTTTGGTACACCATACTGAAAAGTATGCAAGTTCTATAGTATGGTATCTAAAGCATTGAATAAATACCCATAATAACTGAATGAGGGCTTCCGTTTTTGTGCCTACCAGTTGCCGCCACTGGCGAATAAGGCATATGAATAAAGTTTGAATTAAATACATTTCTGTTGCCGTAGAAGTGTGAATATAAAATCGATTATGATGCCGTAGTTTTGTGCAGTTCCTTTTTTTTTAAAGTTTGATTATTTTTTCTGAAACATAAAGCTCTATTAAAGCAGTGGTTGTTAAAACCCGCGCGTACGAGTAGGCATCTTAATTTGACATATTTGGAAAATATTGACAAAAGTAAAAAAAAAAAAAAAACACTCGCTAAAAGCCATAAAACTAAGAAATTTGACATTTTGAAGACCTGACTCTACACCAGCGCCCCTATTGGCAAATTTACACACAGTAGCCCTAATTTACACATTCGTGCTGTTTGCCGTTGAGGAGTTGGTTGTGTGATCTATATCTTGAAAGCTGCTAAACCGATTTTGATGAAACTTTCACTGTTGCCTAAGTTAAAAGATTCTTAATCCAATAAAAAGAATGATCACGATCCGATTACTACTTTATCCGATTACTAATCTGCTTGGTTACCAAGCAGATAATAGGACCAGGGAAGGAAAAAAAAGAAGAATATACATTAAAAAGTGAACTAAAAGCTAATACACATACACTGGCCGAATATAACACCACAGACCCCATGCAATTCTGTAGGGCCACAGAACATGAAAAGTACATAATAAGTAATACAGTATGGTCTACGTACGAGCCCGCAGCTATTATCTCAACCTTTACGATAAAACTGTAAATAAAACAGTTAAAAATATTGAGCTGGATGTGGTCCAAGATACTGAGATGCCGTTTGACGTAGCTAAAGCATCAAACGTCGTATTTGGACCGCTACTTCGGGATGGCAATTATGTGAATCGTTCGTTACGTTTACAGCTAGAAACCTAAGAGAGATTGATATAACCTAAGAGAGTCTTGGTTTGGTGAGTTTAAAGGATGCTGCCATAATGAAAAATCCATAAAATGAATAATTTGCGCTTCCACCGACTTGAAGATTCTATGAAAGCGGCGGCGTTTAGTTCCAAATTCGGTAGTATTGGTTGGCAGATATTCAAACTTGGTTGCAGACTTAAAACATGTGAGAGAACGGAACTCTTCAATAAATTGCGGCAAATCTCTCGGGATTGCTGTAATCGCATGTCTGTATATAGATCTTAAAATTCTAGTTACATTTTACTGTTAACATAAATTGATTGATCTAGTAAAACGTAGGCACACACCAAAACACACAACAAAATTTTTAACAGTAGTGGATGCTTCAGTTCACTAACTGAAGCATCCACTACTGTTAAAAATTTTGTTTCATAATTAAGTATTTTTATAAGGGCAGCAGAATAATGATTACAGGTAATGTACAATGAACTGGCACTTTTGTGCGGAAATGGGCTACAAATATACATAGAAGAGACACTGTTCTCTAATCTAATATAAAAAAGTATTTAGGAAAACCTTTGATAAGAGGTTTCGTTGAGTGCAAAATAAATAAATCAACTTATGAATTTCGTAGTACTCTTTGATAAAAACTTATTTTCAACATGTATGGCGTCGAGATCCGAAGACGTACTCTAGGGTCATCGATATCGGAATATGTCTTATGGAACTCAAATAGAGTTTGGCAGGACATATAGCAAGGCGCGGTGATGACAAGTGAAGAAAGGCAGTGAGTGAGTGGCATCCTAAGCAGAAGAAATGCTGGTCATCCGGCGAGATAATTGTGGCACAGGAGCGTGGGGATTGGCACAAGAGATTTTGGGGACTGAGTCACCCACGTCCGTAGGAATATACCCCATGTTTCCATACACGCGGCACCCGGGTGGTCTTAATCAGGTGACACTGTTGGTAGGTTTTGGCCGAAGTTTGCGACCACCCACCGGGCAAAGACGTACTACCAAGCGGCCTAACCGTGTTCTGGCACGATGCTCGGTGTAGCTGGAAAGTTTGGTCGAGATAGTTGTTCCACTGCAGGGTGACCAGACTGACTTGCGCTGTTATGGGCGTATCGGGTGAATGGTCGCGGAGGGTATCGGGATCCAAAACACGGTGCACCGCTGGCCGCAGGTAGTTGTGTGGGCGTAAATAGTGTGCTAGATACACATGACAGGCTACCCCATCAACAGTCGAAAATGCCCGGAATGTACCATCGCTGGTTGGTGACCAGATGGACTTTCCGGGGAGGAAGGAGGGTGTTCGGGCGTCCCCACAATCTCCAGACTAGTCCCCCAATAATGGCGTCCTTTCAGTGTGTTTCTGTAGGTTCCCAGCGTGGAACCTCATCTCACCTTCTCCTCACCTTCCTTCACTCGTAACTCAAATATGAAATAGGAAAAAAAAAGGGTTGTCTGTAAAGTCGGTTTACGGACGATAGTTTAACGTGACAACGTCTTAACAAAACATTGATGAAATGATTGCATACTTAACGATATAATGAATTATTATAACGTTACAATGAGCGTAACGTTACATTGAGCGCATAACGTTTTATTGAGTCATCCTTTTTCGTGCGTGCAGCTGGCGTTCATCGATTTATTAGACGTTGTCACGTCAAAAGTTAAAAGTTCAACTGCGGCAGCACGCCCTCCCACTCAAAGTACATCTCTCTAACATCAGAGGTCTGCACTTCAACCTCGTAGCAGTCCATCATCACCTTGAGACTGATAAGCCAGCTCTCTTTTTCCTTTCGAATACCTACGCAGAGGTCGACAGACGTATCGTATCTTTCATACCCAAAGTTTATTCTGGATCACAATTTTAAACCACGCGCGAGTGTATGCATTGTAGCGTTAAAAAAAGGGAAAAATCGCCACGTTATTTTGTATAATTTTGTTTTAAAATCAAAATAAACCGAAAATATATGAAAACATACAAAAAGGTAAAATACATTATTAAAAATACAGGAAAACCGCAGTTAACGAAAATGTATTAATTATTTTAAATATCATTTAGTAAGATAAAATATAGGAGTGAAGTTTTGGCAAGGTTTGTATGTGCTTACATGTCTGCCTATCCTTAACACAGTTGCAACCGGTTAAATTCTGGCTTAAGCATCCAGTTGGTTACAAATCCATAATGTCATCTAACTTCGTTTCTAACCATGTAAATTTAAAAAGGTCTCTAACACACCAATAAAATAATAGGTCAATTCTAACAAAAAAATTACTATCCATAAAAGTATGATACTTCAGCCACTCGTGGGAGGCCCACACTGGACAAAAACTACCACCTTGGATAGTAGCACTCAAAACTGGATTAGGAGCGCTGACCGCGCCGCAGTTCTCGTAGCAAAACAAAGGCCTTTGAAAAAAATATACGGAACCCGTTGTAAAAAGTACGGAATCACGAGTCATGCGCTTTGCCCGGGGGGTGAAGCCAGAGTCGGCTTCCATGAACTGATATCAGTTTTCATCATATAGCGGATAGCCCTTAGCTCACCAGATCACCAGTCTATTTGAAACGAAACGAAAGGCCGAACCCAATCCAGAGAAAACAGTGTTATGTCTAGAACTTTTGTGACAGTCCTGTTCGCCATTTCTAATAAAATGGACGATTTTATTGCTACTACTACTGCTACTGCTTTGGTCTGTATATTGAGGCAAAGGTTCAGCTGGCTGCCAAAAAGTTGGGGTTCCTTGCGAAGGTGAGACGGTACTTCACGCCAGAACAGCTGCTCAACTTTTATCAAGCGCAAGTTTGGTTATGCATGGAGTACTGTTCTCATCTCTAGGACGGATCTGCCTAATACCAGCTAAACGCACTTGAGTCGATCAAAAAAACGGACCAAGTGGCTCATCGGCAATGAGATACTGCTTGAATCAAAGCTCCAGAGCCTTGAACATCGCCGCCGAGTTGCCAGCCTGCCGGTTAAATTTCGGTACGGTACGGCGATGCGTCATGGCGATGCGTCATTAGTACATGGTTGACATCCCACCAATACGCACTAAATGGTTTGGGAATACTTTTATTATGCAGCTATTTTTTTTTTATTAAACTACAGCTAAGTAGTGGCATTCCCTGCCAGAGTCTGTTTTTCTTGATAGCTACAACCTGGGAGACTTCAAGTCAAAAGTGAAGGTTTCTTTTAGGAAAGCGTGCCTCATCGTCGACCATATTATCGCTTAGCGTCAGGTGATATAGTTGTCAAACGCAATACTACCAATAATCAAAAAATAAAAAAGCGCACAAACGTAATGAGGCGGACTAAATGCCTTAGGCATTTTCCACTAGTCGCCCTTTAGGTGATGCAGAGAGGTAGATGCAATGTTGAAAGTTGAACGAATCAGAACTTTAAATACAATATAATTATACCATCTGTTTTCAAAATTATAAACTAAATATATAAATATACTTAAACATTAGTAAGAATAGATAAGTAATTGAAAAACATTAGCACTGTGACTGTGCCAACTTTGAGTTTGCTGTTTTAGTTCAAATAAATAATGAACAGAAAACTGGACATGAATGGATTTTTTTTTGTTATTAAGTCTATTTGTGTTTGCATGACTGAATTGTCAGGACAGGAATAATTACAAAGGCAGATTATATAGAATTTTTTAATTGACATCATTTCTTTATAAGTAAAGAGACTAATTGCATCGCAGCTAAGGTATATAATATCTTCTATAGGTATATAAAACATAGTCGAGTAGATTGCATCATTTATAACTCAAGAACGAGCTAACTGATTTTCATGATGTTAGATTGGTTAGATTTGTCTGTGCCCCGAATAGCAGAATAACTATTAAACTATAGGCAAAATGCTAATAAAAAAATAAGATGAAAGTTCAGTTTCACATACATTTCTGAGGCGGTACGATGTTTTCCGGGTCAGGTTGTTACTAAATAGATTTAAATAAACATACACACAACAAAATGCATTTTCAAAGATGTGTCAGCTACTTACAAAAAAAAAACATAAACCCGCCTTCATTGCCTCCGCGCTTTTCTGGTGGTCGCCACTGTTGATTCTAGCTTTCAGGAGTTGCAGTGGTTTGGGAATAGTGCGGTGGGATTGTACCAAAAAAAACCCGGCACAAAATGTACTTGCCTACAACATTAACTTATGAATTACGATGAATCACGTCGTGTGCAAATTAAACAAAAAGTACCTACCTAGCTTTAGGTACTAATTTATCTCGACACGGATAGAGCACAAAGATTTTTAGTTTTTCATAACAAATTAGAAAAATCTAACGTACTTGTATCATTTAACCAGCGCATCGACGGGAGTATATAATTAGCGTTAAAGTTACACACATCACACACATCATTAGCCTATTAATGTTCCCACTGCTGGGACACAGGCCTCCTCTCTGTGAGAGGGAATGGGCCGTTGTCCACCACGCGGGCCCAGTGCGGGTTGGTGGATGTCACATGTCTTCGAATTATTGGTTCTAGGACATGCCGGTTGTTAAGGTTACACTAGTCGATAATTCTTCCGTACAAACGTAGTCTAGGGATTACTCCACTGTTTGTCGATGTACGTTCAAAATAAAATTGTATCAATTTGTCTCATCATTATCTAGCCCTATACCCACTGCACTGTTGAAGAGGCTACTTTAGCAAAAAAGTAAAAAAGAAAAATATTTGAAAGTTATGGGCGTCGAAAGTTCCATATTTCAACAAAAATTTTAACGCATTTTTGGGCGCGAATAAATATCATAAGAAGACGGAAAATTTCAAAACGGCCACCATACATGAATAGATTAGGAGTTCAACAATGCAAATAATTTTATTTTGAAAATATACATTTAGTCGTTTTTTCATGATATCTCTAGGCTCCCAAAGGTCTGTTTATAAAATTTCCCGCGCTCGTTTTCGTCCTAAATCATCATCCATTTCGCTAAAAACTTGCAAAAGTGCTAATTCGTACACAAACTAGCTTCTTACTGCTCATCACAGCATCTATCTCTTTCGCACGAGTTGTCGGATGAGATAGCAGGCATTTAACCCCGCGCAAAAAATAGTTCGTGCCGTCGACTAGTGTAACCTTAAGGTATGCGTTACTGACATTGAAAGTCGATGGATTTAAATATAATTAAGTTCGAGTATTTACCGCGTGATATTTCTAAGCTATGATGGTTAAACTGTAAGCTGCCCAACAAATAAGGCAAATTCATGAAGATTTTCAGCTTTCAGCAATTAGGTTGATCATAAATTTAACAAATAAGTACGAACTAGCGGCGGCTTTGTTGTCTCTAATCAAAGTACTACCCACACTAATCACTCTAATATTATAAAGGCGAAAGTTTGTGAGTGAGTTTGTGTGTGTGTGTGTGTGTGTGTTTGTATGTTTGTTACTTTTTCACGCTCAAACGGCTGGACGGATCTGGATGAAATATGACACGCAGGTAGATTATAGTCTGATAAACCCCCGGGAATATGTTCCCTTGGGATAAATTTCGACATTCACGCGATTGAAGCCGCTGGCAGAAGATAGTTAATAATAATAGCTTCTTCTCATGCAAAGAAGGCACGAGCATCAATCACCAAGCTTGCTCAATAACTATAAGTCCAGGTTTCCTCACGATGTTATCCTTCAGCGATGTCAGAAATGTCCAATATAAACTAAGAAATATAAATTGAAAAAGTCACATTGGTCACCTGGATTTGAACGCACGACTTCAGGAATGAGAGGCGAGGTCTAAGGTGTAGGCCACACAGAAATGGGGTCGGTCAAATTTCATACATAATGCTTGGAAATAAAACGCAATTTAGGACATCCGGTATGTCGTTGCTCGGGGTGCGCCAAAGTTCACCTAAATTTTCAACTCCGATAATTGGAAATCTGAAAATGTTCTTTCTAACATTTTTCATCCTAACAATCACAATTCCTAACTGCTCTGTCTCTAATGTTCATAATTCCGAAGCATTCAACTTCATAATGTCAGTAGCAATAAACATTTATTATACTTATATTTGTTTTCCTATATTTTCTCAACATAATCATTTTTTACACTATTATTCAAGGTCATATCTTTTTTGTTTAGATTTCTTTTTATTCATAATAATCAGTATTATATACATTAATTTTGAGTAACTTTATTTTCACATAGCATGTATAATAGTACCATGGTACAAGTAGTTAAATAAATGTTTTCATATACACATTTCAATTAAATTAGTTAAATATTAGCAAAGATATCCATAGGTTAGGTTAGGTTAGAACTGTGAACAACTACGCGCGAGCCGAGCGAGTGAAACAAGCGGTGCCGCGGCAGCGGCTGGCGAGCGCTACCTCAAAATTGGTCGCGAAATTTTATAAGTATTTTTTTCATAGTGCCCCCAAGACGACACTCTGACCTGAATTTCATTCATTTAAGACAAAAATCTGTGAAACGACCTTTAATCATTCTGAACAGTTGGTTTTTTAGACATAATTATCTCAGGTATAGTTATAGTAATAAGTATGTAACGACAATAACCAAAAATAAAATGGCTAAATGTAAAAATGTGACCAGTTGTTTTGTAATCACAAGAAATAGTTTAAAAACAAAGCTTTTCCTTCAAAGCATCTGGTTCATGATTATGTTCTTGGTGCTTCATATATTTTTTATTACACTTGGTAAATGTTTCTTTCTGAGTATGAGTGAAAATATTATGGTAATTATGTTTAGGGATAAAAGCGTTATGATAAAAAACAGTAGGAGTTTAAATATATTTACATTAATGCTATTATTAATTAAAATTTTTGGAAACACGACTATTATGAACATCGCCGGTAGCACTACAAATAGTATGAATGAAAACTTTGGGATGAAAAATTTTAGGAAGAGTGATCATTCGGATTACAAATCATTAGGAAGAACAATTTCGGGTAAAGAACTTTAGGTGAGCCAATATGGACCCCGTTGCTCGGACGTGGCTATGCCCGACGCCATTTCTATGTGGCCCGCGCCTTAGCCACCAGCCTGAGCCACCACGACATTAAAAGTAAAAGTAACAACCGTTATTCAAAGGTTTTTTGAAGTGGAGGATAGATATCTTTTGTTTTTAAATACAAAAGGTTACTTGAGAATATTATTAAATTAAAATAAAAGATAGTTAACACGTATACTGTTCTTAGTTTTTTTTTTTTTAAACAGCTACTGCTGTTGCAAATTAGATGCTGTATCTTATAATATATATTATAACTATATATTATATATATATATAGCTTGGCTCATCGCCGCAAGGTTGCCTGCTTGTCGGTCGTCTACAGACTGTACTTCGGTGAGTGTGCTCAAGAACTCCACGACCTCATCCCACCAGTCCCCTTTCTACCATCGGACATCTAGACGCACTGCAAGTCCTTACCTTGTTGCCATTCCACCAATTCGCACCAAGCGCTTCCAAACATCCTTCATAATGCGCACAGCGAATTAATGGAACTCACTACGCGTCTGTGTTTCCGAACGCATTCAACCCGAATCTCTTCAAAGTTAGAGTGAACAGGCTTCTTCTGTTTAAGCTCACTCCATCGTCGACTCTGTCTCTGTCACTATGACCTAGACTAGAGTCAAGAGCAAACCCATCACAAATAATAAAAAAAATATATATATAAGGCTCAAGTATATTGATTCGTTTATATGTATTATTTTCGCGTGCCTCAACTGACACACCTGCATTATAGTATGAACTGACCTACATCAAGAATTAGAACACGACGTAACTTCATTAATGATAAAAGTTTATCCAAGCAACACGAAAACCGAGGGAGTCTTAAAAAATACAATTAAACGAGTGCCTATATTAAAAACAAAACGGTTTTATGATCTCACTGTGGGGTTAAATTGCTAATGCCTCATTTGCGGCACTCAAAGTATGATTAATATGAGATATAATCCTAGAGAGGAAAAACAACTGGACATGCAATGAAGGCAATTTTGCATTAGAGTTGATTGTTATCAGCGACCACAATGTTATGATGTCAGAGCAAAATGAAGATAACTGTAGGCCACGGTCCAGCGCCTGTGTAAATCTTTCATATCCAAACTTTGAATCTATATGTTATTATAAATCATCTATTAG
This sequence comes from Orthosia incerta, assembly GCA_948252205.1. Lineage (NCBI taxonomy): Eukaryota > Metazoa > Arthropoda > Insecta > Lepidoptera > Noctuidae > Orthosia > Orthosia incerta. Next base: position 16,651,356 of record OX411746.1, on the reverse strand, counting down.
GCGTTTTGTAAACTGCCTTACCATAATAATGAAGCCAATACCGATGTAACTTGGGATAATGCCTATTTAAATAAGTAAACCCAGAGACTCTCTGCCTTGTTCTTTTTTTAAAAAAGCCTATAGTCTGGCGCTTGACCACTATCTTACCCGATGGTAAGCGATTTGTCTCTTGTATGATTCATCTATCAAGTTATAGTCAACTAGTTTGATGAAGTTTGCCATTGGAACCCTGAAGTTGTGTCGTTTTATCGGGTCGTTCACGCTCATTAATACCCCGTCATTAACACTATTAACGACTGGGAATATTTTGTTGCACTTGTTAACAGTGTTGAAGAACGCGAATTTATTTTGCCAATCGTTCCCCCCTTTTTCCACGTCTGGTTAAGGAGTAAAAAAAGTGAAATTAAACAAAAGATGTAACGGTTATTGAAAGTGTCTAATAATCACGATTTATGAGAAACCAAATTAATAACGATTTCGATTAATATGCAATGTTTACCTTTGAAATGTCTGAAACTTTAAATGTTTATAAATTGTACTTCATGTCATAAATAATCAAAATAAATGCTGTAAAGTCATTATTGATAATTTAAAAACCGGCCAAGTGCGAGTCGGACTCGCGCACGAAGGGTTCCGTACCATTATCGAAAAAAACGGCAAAAAAAACACGTTTGTTGTATGGGAGCCCCTCTTAAATATTTATTTTATTCTGTTTTTAGTATTTGTTGTTATAACGGCAACAGAAATACATCATCTGTGAAAATTTCGGCGGTCTAGCTATCCCGGTTCATGAGATACAGCCTGGTGACAGATGGACAGACAGACAGACGGATCGCGGAGTCTCAGTAATAGGGTCCCGTTTTTACCCTTTGGGTACGGAACCCTAAAAATGAAGAACTTTTATATTAATTACCTATTTAACGATACAGGCCAACTTCGAGAAAGAGGTCAACAGTCGAATCCGACTCGGCTGGGCAGCGTTCGGGAAGTTGCGCGGTATCTTCTCGTCCAACTTACCACAGTGCCTTAAGACAAAAGTCTATGACCAGTGTGTGTTGCCAGTGATGACATATGGATCTGAGATGTGGTCGCTTACAATGGGCCTCATCAGAAAGCTTGCAGTCACTCAAAGGGCAATGGAGAGGGCTATGCTTGGTGTTTCCTTGCGTGATCGAATCAGAAACGTAGAGATCCACAAGAGAACCAGAGTTACCGACATAGCCCGAAGAATTGCCAAACTTAAGTGGCAGTGGGCATACACATTGCTCGCAGAACGGATGGCCGATGGGGCAGAAAAGTTCTGGAGTGGCGACCGCGAACCGGAAGTCGTTGTTTTGGAAGGCCTCCCACCAGGAGGATCGATGACCTGGTGAAGGTTGCGGGGTTCCGCAGGTTGCGAGACGCACGGGATCGGTCAATGTGGCGATGCTTGGGCGAGGCCTATGTCCAACAGTGGACATCTTTCGGCTGATATGATGATGATGATGACCTATTTAACCATCTAGTCTTTCATCAATAGAGTTAAATAATCATTCAATTTACAATAATTCAACCGACAAGTCACCGTGTGTTAACGAGTGGAACAAAACATTCCCAGTCGTTAATAGCATTAACGAGCGGGAACGACCGTTTTTATCCCAAGCACATCGAATAAAAGAGCAAGGCGTATTCTAAAAATAAGTGTTTTTGTGGGCCACTTACTAAGTTAAATTAATATTGAAAATCCATACGAAAGTAACCCTGCCACGCCTAAATCACTGCTAGAAAAAGGACAAAGTATATATTTTATTCCTGAAGTAGGTACGTTTCCCTTATACAGGCGAAACCGCTTGCAGAATGTAGTAAGAATTAAAATAAAATGTCTATTTTGTTTTAGAATTTTACTATGCATTTAGATTTGGACCGACACTGACGTTGTTTTAAATTAAAATCTGCCACGAATTCTGAAGTGTTCAAGCCTGGAACTTGGAGAGGGCGTACGGCTACGCACACGTAGGGCCCGCTGCATCTTGCGCTGACGTGGGCGCGGGACCGTTGTCTTCACTAGACGAGACATCTCGTTGAGTCTGTAGCGTCCCTGCTCCAGTTGCAGCAGCCCCAGCCTTACACCACGCTTTAATGCTCTGCAATAAGATTAAATAAACTTAGCGTATCAGCCGGATGTGCCCAAACCGGGTAACAGAAAAAGGCGAGGAGAAAGAAGAAGAAGCCTTTTGTGTTCCCATTGTTCCCACGGAACATAGGACACCTCTGCAAGAGGGAGAGTGCCGTAGTCCACCACGTGGGTCAGTGTGGGTTGGTGGTGTGTGCTTCATTCTTTAAGGGCCAACATTTGGCCAAGACTGTCACTGCTTATGACAAGTTTGAATTACATGTTTTGCATAGTTTCGACGGGTTGTTACCGAAACTCCACGACTAAACTCGTATTTTGCGTATTAATTTTTGCGCATGTTTTGCATAGCAATGCTTTCATTTTGGTCAGTGCCAGCCTCTTAAGATCAAGCCTACGGTATAGGCGGGTCTTTGCGGTTGCGGGTGGTAATTTATTTATTTATTTATGCTTTTATCCTCGCACTGGAACGCCTTGCAGCAATTACACCAATGGAGCACAATCTTATAATAAACTCACTATAAGTCCAGGTTTCCTCACGATGTTTTCCTTCACCGTTGTGAGCGATGTCAAAGATAAACTTAGAAAGTACATATGAATTGAAAAAGTCACATTGGTACTTGCTCGGATTCGAACCCACGACCTCAAGCACGAGAGGTGAGGTCTTAGCCACTGGACCAACACGACATGTAAGTAAGAGTGATGGGGCCTCTATCAAACTACCGACCAAGTGACTTCAGAGAAAAAATGTTGTAAGCACAGTGGGCAGGTGCTACCGTGTCCATCAAAGCTTTGAGGAGTCTCCTTAACCATCTCGTCAGGAATAGTTGGTACCCACCCAAACAGGCATTAGTACATAGGGGATCGCATCTACGATAACATTCCCACAGTATTCAACATTATTGATTCACTAACATAATGTATGAAGTTGCTAGCAATATATTTCCACAACACAACAACATTTTCTAACAATATTTCGAAACTCTTGTTTACCAATTTTACCATATTTAAGGCTTTAATTAAACTAATTTGGAAGCTTCTGTTTTTAAATTAAATTAATATATTAAAATAAATTAAAAACGTCGCATTTAACTCATTCTTGACGTACATCACGAGAATCATAATGATGCGTTGGGATTTAAAAAAAGAAGCGTGAGAGCTTTTAAATAACAAGGCCGCTTTAGACTGTTGCAGAAGATCACATGTGCTCTTTATGGACAATCTAATGAATTAGCTATTTATAACTGTACTCGCGGATAACCTTTCTCCCTTGTATTAGAATAGATTTTTGTTCTGTTGAGTTAACTGCACTATTATATTATCTGTTTCTCTCAAACCTAACTAGACCGTCAATTATTATTGATCTGGTCTGGTCTGCTAAAGAAAATACTTATATTGAAAAGTCAAAAATATCTGATTTTCGCATTTATAGCAATCAGCTTTTTTTTGTGGGATCGATTCGATTGGTCGATTTTAACATTTCTTTTGCAATAGTGTATTTAAGACCTCTACTAATTTTAAGCTTTATGCGAATTAATGCTAACTGAAAAGTATATTTTGACGGAACCAAAAGAGAGTACCTATATACACTTGCTCAAAAACATTGTTCTAAAACTTTCCCCTTACTCTTTCTTATAAGAATCCTGTAGCCTACTAATACAACAACATTCATTAGTGAAAAAGTTTTATAGAGAAGAGAGGGTTCCGACAGTTATAACTAACAGCTTCTTCAACATCCTAGAAGGGCATATGGATTTGGTATGCGTTAATTGTTATTACACAAACAACTAAGCAGTCACTAAAGGTGAAGGGCAATCGATTATTTTCTTATTAAAGTCGTAACTCAACCTTAAGTGTCTTCGTTCGTCTTGCATTGGTATGCGGAATCTATGAACGATTAACGAAAATGCTTTTTTCCGCAGTATAAGGATTAAGATTTGCCTGAGAACCAAGGTTACCGACATGGCCCGAAGAATTGCTTAAGTTAATTAGCAGTTCACCGGGCACCATACCCATAGAACGAATGAAATAGTAGAGTTCTGGAGTGGTAACTGCAAGGCTTCGCGTTGCTAGGTGGATAGAAGAACTGGTGAATGTCGTGAAAATTGGCTGCAGGTGAGCCGCTAATAAGACCGGTCGTTGTGGTGACGCTAGGGTTAAAGTTACAGGCTACGGAGGGAGAGGAGTGCTGGGTGCTGGTATAGCGCTGCGCCGCTCGCCCTACGTTCCACAGCCTGGTCGGAGTCGCCACCGTCTGATGGCGGACGAGGGCGGCCGCAGGGGATGAGGATTGTCAGTATAGCGCTCTCCCTCTCCCTGCGGTCGAAAAATGGTAGGTGGCGGGGCCATTGACCTTGACCCGTCACAGGGGGACCAAGGGAGCCATATACGCGGTCGTCTGGCGCCCATGTGCTGGTTTGGTCCCTGGAGTGGTCACGGCGTGCAGTGTGCAAAAAAAAAAAACGCCAAAGTAACGCCCAGTCTGTGGGCATAATTATGCCCACCTCTGTGTATGTTATTTGACTAAAATGGTGATAATGACAGAAAAAATGTACATACATTTATGCGGATAGGTTTCTAAATCTCTAGGGATATATTCTTTCTCATTTCATATATTTTGTAAACATACATAAAAGGCTTACTTGGAAACTTTTCGGCTTATTTTTGGGTCAGAAACTTGGAACTCCATCCTAATATATTTGATAATAGTGCGCGCAGTCCAACCCGTGTTTTTCATCAACTTCTTGATTGCTGTTAATACTATCTCCCCCGTGTTTATTTTGGAATGCCTTGGGATCGCCTTGGCCATTTTAACTGCAACAGCAATGAATAAAATTTACACAAAATGTGTTAAGTATAATTATATTCATCCATACATTCCACAAAAATAAATTGTAAATAAATTCTGAAACGAAAATCAAAAGGATCGTAGAAAGTAGCGTTGTTTATGCTATGTATTCTGTAAGTTTTAATAATATTACCAGCCGTTGTGTTTTGAAATATTTTACTTACCAAATAGGCAGCGACGTCCTTCAAGCAAATTAAAAATTAGAAACGAATAAACTCATCTAAAGAAAGAGCTACATTTACGCAATATTTTTACCAATATATGTTCTTGTAGATTTTGATACAAAGTTTATGAAATATTGGTGAATAAAATGATTTCAGCCATTGCACAATGCTTCTGACAGAAGGCAAGATTTTGTCAGTATCATGAGCTTCTTTACTCTATGGAGAGATTATTTCAAAAAGTTTGCATTTGCAGACACTATGATAGTTAATTTTTTATGCATCTTCGAAAGATAGTTTTATTCTGAGACACCCAGTATAATTTATTTCAATTAGGTTTATGTCAATATTAGGGTTTCGTACCCAAAGGGTAAAAACGGGACCCTATTACTAAGACTTCACGATCCGTCTGTCTGTCTGTCTGTCCGTCTGTCACCAGGCTGTATCTCATGAACCGTGATAGCTAGACAGTTGAAATTTTCACAGATGATGTATTTCTATTGCCGCTATAACAAAAAATACTAAAAACAGAATAAAATTTATATTTAAGGGGGGACTCCCATTCAAGAAACGTGATTTTTTGGCGTTTTTTGCTCGATATTAATAACGGCAACAGGTAGACGCTTGAAATATTCACAGAATATTTAGTTGTATATTCACTTCAAAAAATAATAATTATTAAATTAAAATAAAATAAATTAAGGGGGGCTCCAATACAACAAATGTGATTTTTATGGCATTTTTTGCGATAATGGTGCGGAACCCTTCGTGCGCGAGTGCGAGTCGCACTTGGCCAGTTTTTTTAAGTGCTTTCAATGCAAAGACTCCACGAGATAATTTGATTGTAAGATATGTTTCCAAATATTGTTGACCATCTTCTTGGACGGAGAAAATGTTTGCCCACGAAATTGGTTGGTTATGTGGGGCTCGCACCCTTCCGGCAATAATATAATAATAATCCACCCGACCGATTTCCTGAAGAATTGCTAAAGTTAAGAGCGACTCACTGCGAGTGTATTGCTTGCAAAAAGGATAGTCGATGAAGCTGATAAGTTCTGGACTAGCGATGAGGTACCGGAAGACAGCGTTAGAAGACCTCCCTCTAGGTCGACCGATAACCTGGATGCGAGCCGCACAGGATCGATCGATGTGGCGATACTTGGGTTAGGTTAGTAAATGTTTTTCAGCTGAAATGATGACGATGAATGATGACCGATTTCGGCCATGGCGGCTAATCTCAATGGGGACTATATTATAGTGCACAATTGTCCTACCTCTTCCATACATTGTCCTTCTTCTTCTCTCATAGTCCGATGGAAAGGAAATTTTCTAGGATTTGGACTGCTAAAGCAAAGAGAACTCTCGATATAAAGAAGAAGAAGAAAGAAAAAAACATTTAATTGCCACAAAACGACATACAAACATTACATTTCAAGAACAAGAACAGTGGTTACAGATTCTAACACACAGTACCACACACACAGTAACAGTGGTTTAATATAAGTAAGTAATTTTTATTTTGCAAATATTGTTACAGTACATGGTGATAATCAGATTAAAAGTAGGTTCAGGCATATTTTACCAAGACGCTAAAACAATAAAGGCAATTAACAGACACACCGAATAGTTTTAAATAATACCTTATCAAAGTCACCGCAAGCAGCTCGTGGCTAAATAATAACAGCCGCACGGGTCGATCATCAAGGTTAAGCAACGCTTGACGAGGTCGGTCAGTGGATGGGTGACCATTTCAACATACTGAGTTTCCTCCATGCCTCGGCAAGCACGTTAAGCCGTTGGTCCCGGTGTCATTTGAAGATCTTTGACAGTCGTTATGGGTAGTCAGAAGCTTGAGATCTGACACCAGTCTTGCCAAGGGGTACCGTGTTACCCAGTTACTGGGTTGTGGAGGTCAGATAGGCAGTCGCTCCATGTAAAACACTGGTACTTAGCTGAAACTGGTAAGACTGGAAGCCGACCCCAATATAGTTGGGAAAAAGGCTAGGCAGATGATGATCTAAGTCACCACAACACAATTTATATTATATATAATAGTTGTTAAAATTCTTTCTCAGTGAGAGATTCGCTGACATTATAGTATGCTTTATACGCTAAAAATCTTCGGAGCCTATTTTTGAATAATTAAAGTAGCAAAATATACCGTTGAAGGCGGGTGGTAAGATCCCCCATCTACTAATCCCTGGCTTTAGACCGCCTAGACCGAGTGATTGGAACATATGCGATGGGAAACAATAGCAATCGGGCAGTTGCCCGCAAGATTTGTACCCATATGTTTGGAGAATCCTCCCTTTTCAAGAAGTTTGCACCCTGTTCCTATGACTTATTTAGTGTCATCTTGAACGTCTATTTTTACCGTTGCAAAAATTGGGTCGTCGAAAAGTTTCGCCTATCCGATAAACTCAAATGTCTTCTTTTCGACGTGCCTCAGAGAACTCCCTGCGGTCAGTAAAAGCTTTGCGCATGGCAGCGTTGTTGGCCTAACTCAGCAGTATCATGTTAACCTACACCTATACCGTACCGTATGGTGACGGACGTAAAGAATTTCACCATCCCATATCTTCCCGTGGGTGTCGTAAGAGGCGACTAAGGGACACACCAGAGAATGGGCAGCAGCGTTTTCTGGACACTTTAACAACAAACTGCGATCGCCAACCCGCCTGCCAAGCGTGGCGATTATGGCAAACCCCCCCCCCCAAACGAATATGAGAAGCACACAAATAAAACGGCCCCGAGTGCCCGGCAGCCCGTCTACCCTCGGCTACGGTAGCGGCCGAGGCGATGGCGTGGCAAGGGGTGCGAAGAATCCCCGGAGTGGACCCGGCTACCCCAATAAACACCGACGACTGGACCTGGGAACATATAACACGCGAACACTCCGGACCGATGAGAAGATAGCCGAACTCGAGGAAGAATTGAGCAGGTTGCGATGGAGTATTATAGGGTTATCTGAAGTCCGAAGAGAGGGGGAGGACTCGATAATCCTCAAATCCGGTAACCTGCTCTATTTCCGAGAGGGTGACCGACAGTCCCAGGGTGGTGTCGGGTTTATCGTCCACAAGTCCCTTGTGAACAACGTGGTGAAAATCGAGAGTGTGTCGACCAGGGTGGCGTACCTTATACTCAGAATATCCCAAAGATATTCGCTGAAGGTCATACAGGTGTACGCCCCGACCTCGGCACACCCCGACGACGAGGTAGAGACCATGTATGAGGATATATCTAGAGCCATGCATGGTTTTAAAACTCATTTCACCGTTGTCATGGGGGACTTCAACGCGAAACTGGGCAAACGAGACGTGGATGAGCTGCATGTGGGGCAATTTGGAGTTGGACGTCGGAATCACCGGGGTCACCTACTGGCCAGTTTTATGGAGAAGGAGGGCCTCTACATGATGAACTCCTTCTTCAGAAAGCGTGAGCACAGGAAGTGGACCTGGCAAAGCCCCGATGGTGCAACTAAAAACGAGATCGACTTCATCATGTCAACCAAGAAGCAAATGTTCAATGATGTCTCTGTGATCAATTCGGTGACAACCGGCAGCGATCACCGCATGGTAAGAGGCACATTGAACATTAATGTTAAGCTTGAAAGGTCTCGACTGATGAAGTCCACGCTCCGTCCAGCACATATCCAGGTCCAAAACCCCGAGAACTTTCAGCTCGAACTCCAGAATCGTTTCGAGTGCCTAGGGAGCTCCGTGGACGATTACAGCGATGGGTTCGTGGAAGCTGTCCATACGGTCGGGTCTAAGTTTTTCAAGACCCGCCGTACAGATAGGAACAAAAGACTCTCTGATCCAACTCTCAAGCTCATGGAGGAGAGGCGTGAGATGATCCTGCAGTCTTCAGACGATGCGTTGAAATACCGGCAGCTAAATAGACGGATCTCAAAGTCCTTGAAAAGCGACCTCCGCCGCTTTAATACCGAGCGTATCAAAGACGCGATTGAGCGGAATAAGGGCTCCAAGGTCTTTGCAAGAGATCTGTCTATTGGGCAGAGCCAGCTAACGAAACTGAAGACCGATGATGGCAGGATCGTTTCCGCCAAACCGGAGCTTCTGAGGGAGATCGAGAGATTCTATGGGCAGTTGTACACGTCAACCAGTAAACCCGTCGCGAATCTAGCGAATGACCCTAGAGCTAGATTGACCCGACACTATACCGAAGACATTCCCGACGTCAGCCTGTATGAGATTAGGATGGCTCTGAAACAGCTTAAGAACAACAAGGCACCGGGGGAAGACGGAATTACGGCCGAACTCCTGAAGGCGGGTGGAAAACCAATACTTAAGGCCCTTCAGACGCTGTTTAGTTCCGTCATACTCGAAGGGAAAACGCCACAAGCATGGTGCAGGGGTGTGGTGGTACTCTTCTTCAAGAGGGGTGACAATGCCCTACTGAAGAATTATAGGCCCATCACACTTCTTAGCCATGTATACAAGCTGTTTTCAAGAGTCATCACGAATCGTCTCGCGCGCAGGTTTGACGATTTCCAGCCTCCCGAACAAGCCGGATTTCGTAAAGGCTTTAGCACCGTAGACCACATACATACGCTGCGGCAGGTTATACAGAAGACTGAAGAGTACAACCTGCCTCTCTGTTTGGCGTTTGTGGACTACGAGAAAGCCTTCGATTCGATCGAGACTTGGGCTGTACTACAGTCTCTACAACGGTGCCAAATTGACTACAGGTACATCGAAGTGTTGAAGTGTTTGTACAAAAACGCCACCATGTCAGTTCGACTTCAGGATCAGACCTCGGAACCAGTCCGTCTGCAGCGAGGTGTGAGACAGGGAGACGTCATATCTCCGAAGCTGTTTACCGCTGCACTGGAGGATGTCTTTAAGGTTCTGGACTGGAGAGGGCTAGGCATCAACGTCAATGGCGAGTACATCACTCACCTTCGGTTTGCCGACGATATAGTGGTTATGGCTGAGACCATGGAGGACCTCAGTACAATGCTCGATGACCTCAGTAGAGCTTCCGAAAGAGTGGGTCTTAGGATGAACATGGACAAAACCAAGGTGATGTTGAATGTCCATGTTACACCCACTCCTATCAAGGTCGGAGACTCTACACTCGAAGTTGTGGACGACTATGTCTACCTGGGACAAACGATCCAGTTGGGTAGGGCCAACTTCGAGAAAGAGGTCAACCGTCGAATCCGACTCGGCTGGGCAGCGTTCGGGAAGTTGCGCGGTATCTTCTCGTCCAACTTACCACAGTGTCTCAAGACGAAAGTCTATGACCAGTGTGTGTTGCCAGTGATAACATATGGCTCTGAGACGTGGTCGCTTACAATGGGCCTCATCAGAAAGCTCAAATTCACCCAAAGGGCAATGGAGAGGGCTATGCTCGGCGTTTCCTTGCGTGATCGAATCAGAAATTTAGAGATCCGCAAGAGAACCAGGGTAACCGACATAGCCCGAAGAATTGCCAAACTTAAGTGGCAGTGGGCAGGGCACATTGCTCGCAGAACGGATGGCCGATGGGGCAGAAAGGTTCTGGAGTGGCGACCGCGAACCGGAAGACGTTGCGTTGGAAGGCCTCCCACCAGGTGGTCCGATGACCTGGTGAAGGTTGCGGGGATCCGCTGGTTGCGAGACGCACGAGACCGGTCAATGTGGCGACGCTTGGGGGAGGCCTATGTCCAGCAGTGGACGTCTTTCGGCTGATATGATGATGATGATGTTAACCTATATGTATTCACTGCTGTGCTGAAACGTTATTATAATTATTAGTACTTATTTTAAGGAAAACCTTACAAAAGTAAATGAAACTGAAAATTGGCCTTATAATAACTTTATTGTAAAAATTAGACTATTATTTCTATAACATATTAACCAAGGAGTGAAGCGACTACCGCTGAGGGTATAGATCCTCCTGGGCCTTGTTCGATCGTGGGTTGGTAGCCGTTCTCATCAGCAATGTAGTTCACGGTGTAGGTGACGCCATCGGGACCAATCCACGAGTAAGAACCCTTGACTGCAACGAAGGCATCTTCAGATCCCGCGTTCCTCAGCTCTCCATCAGCATTGTGTTTTTGGCCATCATCTTGTTCGTAGCTGTGAATAAATGAAGATTTTTCATTAATATCCATCTTTCTCAAATTTCTCGGCACTTTAAAGTTCTAATTTGGTTAGGATTTTTGATTTTCAAAATGAACATAGTCCTGGTGTGTAAATGATGCCAAATATATATATGTATATTTTTTTTTTATTGTTTTTCATAAACTTACATATTTTAATAATTTACAATTTACTCGCCAAACTTTTAAGTTTGATGGCGAGAAGAATGCAGATCTAATTTACTTCGTAATATGATGTTAGACATAATTTCTTTTCTGCAATCCTTTTTCAGTGAGTAATGTTATTAAAAATTCTGAAAATCTTGATCTTGAGTTGTTGAAATATTTACAGGATTTTCAGGATGTATACTGTAGGTACACTTACACAAAATTGAAGGTGCCAAGTCCATCGTTCTCCGTGTCGTATCTTAGCAGCTGAACATCCTGAGTATTCTGAGGGGCGGCTAGCACCACACCCACCACAGCTACGAACGCACAAAGCACCAACTGAAATTAAACCGCACTATTAACAACACTTTTCACAATATCATCACGCCTGTATTCCCAGAAGAGTAAAGTTAGACAGAGGTGCACCCTATAGTGCCACACATTTCATCAGTTATGTTTTCACAATAACGCCAAAGATTTAAATAAAAATATTTAAATTTTATTAATAAAAAATTCACAATAAATTATACTGACCAATTTCATGATCACTATTAAACGGTTTACCGTATCGAGTTTACTTGAACTATGTGCTCATGAATTATCGTAACTCATGTTTTATACTATTCCGAATATTGCATTACAACATAGTGTTATTAGTTGACGCACATCTCGTTACTATGTTTTGTGTATTTGACCACTCCTACGACATGGCGAAGGTAAGCCGCGAAGCGTTTGAGGACGCCGTTGATGGGACCTTTCGAAATTGTGATTTTAATTATATGTATAGGTACCAGATGTTACCTATAATAGTATTTGATTGACAGCAAGTAAGAAAATTTTATTGATGTCATTGGAGAACTATAGCATTGTAAAAAGATTGTTCCTCCATTGTTGTGTGATTATTAGGTATCACCTGTTTGTTTTCTGGTTTTGTATTCTTACTCCTCAGCTATTCTTTATCAGAAAAAAACAGCCCAGGATTGGGAATTCCTACTATTATTTCGCTGTGGGATCCAAGATAGTCTAAATTTTCTCTGGGATTCGTCGAGCTCCATTGCCACAACACTATTCTGGCATCCCTAATGTATCTGGTTTCAGTGGTGGGAAAGAGAATGGACTAGTGGCGGGCTTTTCAAATTAGGATCTATGTTCAAAACGAAACCCAGAAAGCCTTTCTTCTTTAAATTATGAGAACTTTAAAAGCTCTACCTCGAAGAAGCACGGGGTTTTTATTTTTAATTTTGTTTAATTTTAAGCTGATTTCTCGTGTCTCCTGTGCGGGTCACAAATAAATACTTTTTCTTTCTTTCTTTTCTTTAAGAATGCTATCATTGATTAAATTCCGTCTAGACTAAAGATAGTAGGATTGGATAAAATAGTTTTCGTTCCATGATAACTTGGCTTATTAAATAGGGTTACAGGAGCAGTGTAAGTATCTCCAAGATAGATTTTAACAGGGAAGATGAGTTCTACACCGCTATTTAGTTGGTCCCATAGGCAACATTAAAATTCTTAGTGTGGGGCAACGTTTTTAAAATAAAAAAAACATAAACAGAGTTTTTTATTTCTTTTACAAAAAAAAAACAAAAAAAAACATGGTCTTGGTACTAAAAATAAGAAATCATACTAACTTTAATTAAGAAATAGGAACGATCCATAAGAATAAAAACTGTTTAAGTACCAAACCCTTATTAATTACTAGCTGTGCCCGCGGCTTCGCTCCCGTTAACTGACTACCTACCCTACCCTACTCACCTTCCTACCTACCCTACTTCTTACCTACATATACCATTTTCTTTTGGGGTCATCATTCTTTCGCGGGTCATCATTCTTTTCAGAGTGTTAACACCGCCATTCAGAAAATGACTTCAAATGCACAACGCCATCTATTGAATATCGAGTTCAACTGTCCGGGTATCTGAATTGCGTGTGTTGTGATAATTTTACTACTTGAACACTTTCAATTCATCTAACTTTTGATAGAGTGAACCGATTTCGATGAAACAAAAACTAAATAATACTTCAAGCTACGCACAATTTTAATGTGTATAAGTAATCTACATTGGTTTCGTACATTTTACGTAATGCGAGCACAAATAAACAGACAAACAGACAAATATCCAAAAATGCTGGTAATGGGTTCTGTTGGTTATCCTTTAACACCATGGCAATATTTTTTGGAAATAGTCTCGATATACAAAAACGAATTTTCTACAGATTTATTATATGTATTGATGATGATATAGATTTCATTATAGCTAACCGCTCAAATCCTATAAACTTTAAAAATAATCAGCTAATCAATAATAATGCAAGATGACATTTACCTTCGACCTCTACGTGTTGGTACCTACACGATGTTGGCCAATGTTTTGGAGATAATGATTTTTTTAGCAACACACGAATTATGTATGAATGAAAGACTTGTAAATTACTGGATGATTACTTTGATACTATTAAGGGTTTTCCATAATTAGAATACATACCTGGTGCTTTTGTAATGTTTTATTTTCTTTTCGAGATTTTTACTTTTAAATTACTTAAGAAATTTATTCTGCATTGTAAATGCTACAGAATCCAAATAAGTTCTTGGAATTGTTAAGTTAATAGATACGTATGTAATGTTTAGGTTCTCATTCATATTTCAGCCAGTATATAGCCTATAGCTAGATATAGGTAGGAAGATCAGGTATACTTAAAATTTTTTGCTTAACCGCCAGTTTTATTGTCGATATCCACTAATTCTTCTCATAAAAAATACAGAATTTATTTTTCTTCATACAAGTTATTTTTTTTTTATATTCATGTTTCTAAAAATAACAAATTAAATTAAAGATACTTAGCTCATTGAAATAATTGTAAAAACTCTGCATACAAAATTGAATTTGATATTCAATCTCCGGCAATACAGCCGAGAATCTTCCGTTGAAGCATCTTCACCTTGACCCAGAGTATCAGAGTTGAGCCACAAGAGGTACTTATAATTTATTGGTGACTTATAGTATCATCTTTTAGCCCGCGGCGTTGCCCTTGTTATGTTTAAGATCTCCTTATATGTCAAAAATGAGGAAGGACTTGTCGCAGTATAAACATTTGAGGGTTACCTATAAATATGTAAGTTTCAAACAAACACTACTCTTGTAGGGCCGTTGGGCATTGGGCCAGACGGGTATACTTACTATTTTTTACGCGCGTGAATTTAATTGCATTTCAGCAGGCTTACTAATAAGCCTGCGGGCCTCCGACTCAAGGTAGCGGTAGGAACTGTGGGGTTTTAGTCAGCAGAATGAATACTATTTCCATGAGGATTTCCCCACAAAATTGAGCAGCAAGAGAGTCTTTTAACATATCGCTATTTGTACGTATTATGTCTTTAGTTTGGTCTATGAATGTAAATATTCCTTATTATAAGGTATCCACTACAGAGCAAGGAGGCGTCTCGTTAGCTGTTGTTAGAGGCGGTATTGACAACAGTTGCCATTATTATGAATTAGCAACCCGCGTGGAAAATTATATACAAAAACCTGCCTCGTTTCTCACTCGTCCTTATTGGTGAAAACCGCATGAAAATCCGTTCAGTAGTTTTTGAGTTTATCGCATACAGACGCTTCGGGGGACTTATTTTCCAACTGCAAGGAAAGGCAGCATTGGTGCCTTCTGTGCTTAACTTCTGTCATTTCGGTCAATCTTCTATGCCTCTCGTACATTCATTTCTCATCCTAATTCTGTCTTACATTTATCTTCTTGCATTCTATATTTAGTCTAATTTACGGCATAGTTCAGTAGCCTCATTACTTATAAAAATAGGTAAAAATACAGTAAAAACAAATTAACAAATTGAGCAAAAAGGTTTTATGTATTTCGCGCATTGTATGTATGTTTGTATGTATCTAATATTCTTTATTATCTTTCAAACCACTAGACAATTATTATAGCACCTTACTAACATTTTCATTCTTTGTAAAATATTTTCTTAAAATATAACTTGTGAATGTTTCAAACAAAGCTTTTAATTGTGAGTGGCACTAACAATCATTGACAAATTATTTGAAGTAATTTTGGTTCAAAGTAGCTAATTTTCATAATCAAATGTATGTTGGAGTTGACAAATTCAATAAGTGGATTTATTTGCCCTTGATTTATTATGTCATATGCATCTGAGGCGTAGAAAACAAAACAATTAACCTTAATAATTAGCTAACTGCAGTATACTTAAAATATTATGTTATGGGAAAATTAACTAACTTAGTTTTTTTATTTTTTAATCTTCAAGAGAGAGTAGTTTGTTTAATTATAATAAAAGGTAAAGATATCGGAAGAATATAAAATTACCTACGGTAAAATGGCAAAAATCTGCTGTCATTTATTGAAGAGGTCTGTTGTATATCTCCGAAGCACTTCATCAGATCTTCATCAAATTTAAATGGGATCACTTTGGGAACATACTCTTTCCAAGAATACTCAAAATCTGTCCACAATTGACGGAGAAATCGGTGAACATACACAAAAAAAATAGGACCATAGAACCTCCTCCTACTTGGAAAGTCGGTAAAAAAACAAACATAATGTCGAACGTAGAACCACCTCCTTTTTGTAAAGCCGGTTTAATAAAAAAGGGTGCATGCTGCCTTTTAGAAACGGGCCAATAGTTACAGGAATAGTACTTTCATTCCTGTTTCTACGTATATTACGTATATTGAGTCGCTATCATATCACTGCTGAAAAAAGCGTGAATTATGGTTCATCAAACAAAAACGCTTTCAGTCTCAGAACTACGAATAAAAATAAAAATTGGTTTAATATAACTTTATTAACATAAATCAGACTATTATACCAATAACTTATTAACCGAGAAGTGTAGCTACTACCGCCGAAGGCACTGATCCAACCAACGGTACTTTTTTGAATGTTGGTTGGTAGCCGTTCTCATCAGCAATGTAGTTAACGGTGTATTTGACGCCATCGGGACTGGTCCACGAGAAAGAACCCTTGACTGCGACGAACTCATCTTCGGCTCCTGCGTTTCTTAACTCTCCTTGCTCTTCGCGGCTTGAGCCATCGCTTTGTTCGTAACTGTGAATTGAGAAGCATGTTTAAATTTGAATTTCGAAGAAAGAACTTTCGTGATGGAGGAGCTTGTCCAAGTATTAACTGCGTCGATAGAAACTTCCCTGGACAAGCTTTTCCAAGTAGTTAGTAGTACCCCTATGCATGTTTCAGTTCTGTCGCCAAACAGTGTTTTTGTGTTTTGGTAATTACAGGCACAATAGATACTTTATTTATTTAACCACTAAAGTACACAGCATAATAAAGAGATAAATATAAGAAAGAACAGAAAATAGGTACAAAGGTACGCTTATTTTAAAGAAATCTCTTCCAGCGTACCTGCAAGAGGAGGGTTATTATTATAATGAGGGTATCAAGCGACTTCATCTGCCTGGCTTCTGGTTTTGAAGGAGGTTAGAGGTGGCAGTGGTCTGGTCACTTACAATCAAGTCGTAGAGTGTAGGCTTCACTGCTATCCAATAATAAAAATAATTAATGTGTCAATGTTTTGCGTAGATAACTTACGCGAAACTGTAGGTGCCAAGTCCATCGTTGTCAGATTCGTATCGCAACAGCTGGACATTCTGAGCATCCTGAGTATCCTGAATAAACTTAGGGGCGGCCAGTGCCTCCACCACCACGCCTGCCACTGCTACTAACGCACAAAGCACCAACTGAAATTAAAAACGCACTATTTGCAACACTTCACGTATTTTAGGGTTCCGTACCTCGAAAGGAAAAAACCGAACCCTTAAAGGATCACTTTTCCGTCCGTCCGTCTGTCTGTCAAGACCCTTTTTCAAAAACGTGTAGAGAAATTTATATCAAATACTCAAGTCTACTGTCCCTTAAAGCTGTGAAAAAAACAAACTTCTAAGCCAACGCAATCAAAAGATACAGCCGCTTATCGCAATTGCAGCAAATTTTCGACACTCGCAAGGGAATCAAAACCTACAGGGTACTTCCCGTGAACTCAGAATCTTGAATTTTGTTACGAAGCAACGTCTTATAGCACAGATAAAGAAAAAATTGCGAAAAGCGTAAATTTTTTGTTACATCATAATGTTTAAAAATATTTTTAATTATTTTAAACTTACTACCCCTTTCCTCATTAACGCGAAGAGGTATTAAATTGAAATTCATATCAAATACTCAGGTCTATAATACCTTTAAGCTCAGGTTTTTACGGAAACCTCGGTGCGCGAGTCCGACTCGCACTTTACCGTTTTATTTTTATTTAGTCTTTGATGCCCTACTGTTGGCCAAGGCCTCATATCTTTCCAGCCAACTTTATTTTCCGCCATCGCCGGCAAATCCACTAGGAACGAGTCCAAATCGGACTTCATAATAACACCACAAAGAACTAGTTTTTATAAAGGTAACACTACAAAGTACTAACCAATTTCATGATTAACGGTTTACTTATCAAATTCACTTCTGAACTATGTGCTCATTAGTTATTTGAACTCATGTTTTATACTATTCCAAATACTGCATTTCAACATTATCATGTGTCATTGGTTTACGCTCATCTCTTTGTAATGTTTTGTATTGAATACTACTTCGACACATGTATCGAAACCTTTGAGGATGTCTTTGATGCAAATCTTTCGAAATTATTATTTTAACGTGTGCATTGAAAGCGTTTAGGAGGGACTGCTAATTTATCTATGAAACTGTGGAATAGGTTGAGGAATGAGAACGGTACGAGATTCTAGATTTATAGTTTTTTTTCAGTTTGAATCTAAGATTTAAAATCTCATAATTGGAGGTGTACCTAACACCTCCAATCCAGTGTAGAAGAGATATGAAAGACAACAATCGTTCAGCCAAACAACCAGTTATCAGAGCCAAAATCATCTATTCTACTCTCAAAGGCGACAATTGTTTGTGGTTCAAAGACGAGCTGAACATTTGAATTTTTTTCGGTAAAACTTGGGTCTTGTAAATCAAGACGTGTATAAATTGCTTGCTGTTCTTTAAATAATGATTTAGATTTATCCGTTTCTGAGCTGATTATTGACGATAAAGAAATATAAGTAACCGTATGTCAGCGGTTTCGTCCGCGTGAAATTCGGAAATGATTCCATATGCACATACTTCCGGGATAAAAATTAGGCTATGTGCTATTTCAGACAATAATTTATCTCTGTGCCAAATTTCATCAATATCCGTTTAGCCGTTCTGGCATGATTGAGAAACAAACATCCATCCATCCAAACTTTCACATTTATAATATTACTACTTCCTTTTCCCAGCGGCTTCGCTCCCTTGGCCCACCCCACAACACCCATTTTCGTGATAAAAAATAGCCTACGAGTATGTCAGTCCAAAATAATGTAGCTTTCTATAGGTTTTTAAAATGTACTTAGCTTTCATTAGAATTTTTAAAACTCGGTTAAGTAGTTTAAGAGTTTACAAATAATTTTACAAACTTACAAACAATCAAATCTTTTCTCTTTATTATATTAGTGTAGATATAATGTTATATATAATACATATTAAGAGAATCAAAAAAAAATTAGGAGGTGTAGGATTTCAAAAGAAAAATGATTTTTGCTTTAGACAAAATATAAGTAATTATAATATTTTATAACTCACCTATGTCAACTATCTGTATTAGAATTGGATGCTAGATTCATACTCCGGAAGTACAGTCATACACATTACGTCCAAACATCTTCACCTTGACCTAGAGAGTGGTCACGAAAAACCCGGCCAAGTGCGAGTCGGACTCGCGCACGAAGGGTTCCGTACCATTATCGCAAAAAAACGAAAAAAAAATACGTTTGCTGTATTGGAGCCCCACTTAAATATTTATTATATTCTGTTTTTAGTATTTGTTGTTATAGCGGCAACAGAAATACATCATCTGTGAAAATTTCAACTGTCTAGCTATAACGGTTCAAGAGATACAGCCTGGTGACAGACTGACAGTCAGACGGACTGCGGAGTCTTAGTAATAGGGTGCCGTTTTTACCCTTTGGGTACGGAATTCTAAAAAGGTATCATGAGGCATACAGAACTATAGAAGTGGACTTAATGTCTTAGCCATTTTCTACCAGTTTACCTATAAGGCTTTTTTTTTAAATATGCCAATTCTCGACCTTGATCTTGCCTGACTGAAAGTAATGAATTTGGTCTACAAAGGATTGAGCGAGCCTAGAAGATGCCTGTTCACTATTTTTTTAAGGGTCAACAGGATGTCTCCTTGTCAAAAGGTCCTATTCGCAAAACGTTCTATAAGCAGATCATCGTATACTCAAAATGACCTAGTAGCAAAATGTCCTTCTAGCAGAATGACCTACTGTCAAAGTACAGTCATGCTAAAAAAATACTATCGAGATATAGTTTGTGGGGATCTTAGAGGCTTGCAGGTCTTAAGTTATTTGTGACTTATCATCATTCAGCGCGGGGCTTTGGCCTTTAATTTAAAGTATTGATTTTTAACCGACTACGGCGAAGCCAAAATTAAGGGTTATGTTTTTTGCAGAATATGTCTATGTATGTATGTTTGTATTTTACATTTGTTTATCCGAAGCGCCTAAAATATTCATCTGATTTTGATGAATAAAGTGTCAATTGATTCGTTATTATGGCCCTGGTAAAATAGGCTAAAATAACCGTAGTCAGGTTACAGTTTTAAAACTTTTTGTTGTTACCCTACATTTTTGTTTTCCTGCCAGAAAGAGTGTTCGCATTTATTTTCCAGAATTTGAACAGTCCAGAGGCCAGTAAGTGTCTAGTAATATTTTTCGTGGAGCATTCGAATTTTGCAATGTGTATACAAATAAAGTGTTACATTAAAACACATAAATTGTATAATGTTATCGAAGTAATCTAATGTTTTCTTTAGCAACACTCCCAAAATGAAATTATAGCTTCTATAAGTGTAACACTTCACAGTCCCTCCTGGACTGCTAATTTATCTATGGAACTGTAGAATAGGTTTAGGAATCAGAACGGTACGAGATTCTAGATTTATAGTTTTTTTCAGTCAGAATCTATGATTTAAAAGCTCATAATAGGTACACCTCCAATCCAGTGTGGAAGAGTAGAGTAGATATGAAAGACAACAATCGTTCAGCCAAACAGCCAGTTATCAGAGCCAAAACCATCTACTCTACTCTCAAAGGCGACAATTGTTTGTGGTTCAAAGACGAGCGGAACATTTGATTTTTTTTCGGAAAAACTTGGGTCTTGTAAATCAAGACGTGTATAAATTGCTTGCTGTTCTTTAAATAATGATTTCGATTTATCCGTTTCTGAGCTGATTATTGATGATAAAGAAATATAAGTAACCGTATGTCAGCGGTTTCGTCCGCGTGAAATTCGGAAATGATTCCATATGCACATACTTCCGGGATAAAAATTAGGCTATGTGCTATTTCAGACAATAATTTATCTCTGTGCCAAATTTCATCAATATCCGTTTAGCCGTTCTGGCATGATTGAGAAACAAACATCTATCCATCCAAACTTTCACATTTATAATATTACTACTACCTTTTCCCAGCGGCTTCGCTCCCTTGGCCCACCCCACAACACCCATTTTCGTGATAAAAAATAGCCTACGAGTATGTCAGTCCAAAATAATGTAGCTTTCTATAGGTTTTTAAAATGTACTTAGCTTTCATTAGAATTTTTAAAACTCGGTTAAGTAGTTTAAGAGTTTACAAACAATTTTACAAACTTACAAACAATCAAATCTTTTCTCTTTATTATATTAGTGTAGATATAATATTATATATAATACATATTAAGAGAATCAAAAAAAAATATTAGGAGATGTAGGATTTCAAAAGAAAAATGATTTTTGCTTTAGACAAAATATAAGTTATTATAATATTTTATAACTCACCTATGTCAACTATCTGTATTAGAATTGGATGCGAAATTCATACTCCGGAAGTACAGTCATACACATTACGTCCAAACATCTTCACCTTGACCTAGAGAGTGGTCACAAAAAACCCGGCCACGTGCGAGTCGGACTCGCGCACGAAGGGTTCCGTACCATTATCGCAAAAAACGGAAAAAAAAAATACGTTTGCTGTATTGGAGCCTTACTTAAATATTTATTATATTCTGTTTTTAGTATTTGTTGTTATAGCGGCAACAGAAATACATCATCTATGAAAATTTCAACTGTCTAGCTATAACGGTTCAAGAGATACAGCCTGGTGACAGACTGACAGTCAGACGGACTGCGGAGTCTTAGTAATAGGGTGCCGTTTTTACCCTTTGGGTACGGAACCCTAAAATGGTATCATGAGGCATACAGAACTATAGAAGTGGACTAAATGTCTTAGCCATTTTCTACCAGTTTACCTCTAAGGCTTTTTTTTTTAAATATGCCAATTCTTGACCTTGATCTTGCCTGACTGAAAGTAATGAATTTGGTCTACAAAGGATTGAGCGAGCCTAGAAGATGCCTGTTCACTATTTTTTTAAGGGTCAACAGGATGTCTCCGTGTCAAAAGGTCCTATTCGCAAAACGTTCTTTAAGCAGATCATCGTATACTCAAAATGACCTAGTAGCAAAATGTCCTTCTAGCAGAATGACCTACTGTCAAAGTACAGTCATGCTAAAAAAATACTATCGAGATATAGTTTGTGGGGATCTTAGAGGCTTGTAGGTCTTAAGTTATTTGTGACTTATCATCATTCAGCGCGGGGCTTTGGCCTTTAATTTAAAGTATTGATTTTTAACCGACTACGGCGAAGCCAAAATTAAGGGTTATGTTTTTTGCAGAATATGTCTATGTATGTATGTTTGTATTTACATTTGTTTATCCGAATCGCCTAAAATATTCATCTGATTTTGATGAATAAAGTGTCAATTGATTCGGTATTATGGCCCGTGTAAAATAGGCTAAAATAACCGTAGTCAGGTTACAGTTTTAAAACTTTTTGTTGTTACCCTACATTTTTGTTTTCCTGCCAGAAAGAGTGTTCGTATTTATTTTCCAGAATTTGAACAGTCTAGAAGCCAGTAAGTCTCTAGTCATATTTTTCGTAGAGCATTCGAATTTTGCAATGTGTATACAAATAAAGTGTTACATTAAAACACATAAATTGTATAATGTTATCGAAGTAATCTAATGTTTTCTTTAGCAACACTCCCAAAATGAAATTATAGCTTCTATAAGTGTAACACTTATTAATAGCTACTTGAATGTTTACTTAAGTTTGAACTCCGGATATACAAATTAGAGATAAGAGTTACTTTTGCCGCTATTATAAACACACTTACATGAAATGGGCTAAGCAATAACGACATAAACATGTATACACTACAACTTACGAAATGCGATCTTAATATGCTCTAAATAAGATCGAAAAACCACTTTCATATATTATTGTTCAATGAAATATGTTACAGATTGATTCAACAATGTGTCAATTGCGCATATTAAAGGCATATTTTGTCGTAGGTGAACGAAAGCTTTATCTACATCATTATTCATTATTTTGAGCAACATTTATTTAAATAAACTACCATGTGTATCACTGTTTTCAATGAAAAATAATCAAAATAATCAGGCCGATATTTGTTCTAGATTGGATTGACATGTAATAATCAACATTTATTATATTCGATGAAATTTTGAATAATAGTAACCTATGTTTATTATCACCGTGCACCGTTGCTAATGTAAAGGCACTGACGACTCTCATGAGCCTCTTGTTTTTGATGGTCCAGGTAACATAAACTTTAATTTTCATCAATAGAGGCATTGGGAACCAGTCTGAAAAGTTCTCAGAAATATACTCATGTTTTCCCACCGTTGACTTTGTCTCTGTCAATTCCGACTTAGACTAAAGTCAAGAGCAACCCCATCTTAAATAATAAAAAGATGCTTACATACTATCCATGGTTTCATCTTCATTATCAGCCTTATGTACCTTATGTGTGGATACAGGCTTTCTATCTGTGAGAGTGGGAATGGGTCTTAAGAGGAAATGCGGGCAGAGAGCGCCGACTGAATTTCCTTAGTAAAAAGTCATAATTTGAGGTTTGGCTCTCGCCTTTTTCCTCCACCAGTAATGGACTAATTGAAAAGATATTCCTTAAATTGAACAAAAAAGATATATGTTGTGCTTCTATGCTTTTCTTTTTTCATTTATAGTTGTCAAATTGGAACTGGAACACCTGGTCACTTTTGAAGGTTATAGTGCTTCTAAAGATAACTTATCATCAAAAAGGAAAACATAGGGGCACAGTTTATCTTTATTTTTCAGTTTATGGAATATCTTTTAAATTGGTCCAATATTGGAGGAGGAAATAGGCCAGAGCCAAACTTCGATTTATGACTTTTTACTTAGGATATCCAGTCGGATGTCTGCGACCGCATTTCCTCATTTTCATTTCATTTTCTTTTTCCACGCAGGCCTAGTGTGGTTTGGTGGATGTCACATGTCTTCGATTTTTTGGTTCTAGAATATGCCGATAACCTTACGATGTTTTCCTTCACCGTTTTTAGAGCAGTGGTGATGAAATAATATTGTTTCGTTTACGTTCTAGAAAATAGAACGAATTTGCCTATTGCCTGTTTGTGAATATGACTCATCAACTGAAAAGCATACGTAATATTTGTAAAGTAGCATATTATAAGTAAAATTTTCGTGTTACTTAATTGTTGATTGAAACAAATTCCATGGGAAAAACGTGTGCATAACAAAAGTTGCGACAAAGAACGTTGCAAGGCAACATAAATTAATTAAAGTTTTCGCAATGACCCTTCGGCATACCTTAAAATTCTAGTTTGATAGTAGTTACCTTATTATTTTACTGACAAGCTTCAATTGATTCTTGTTAGAAACATGATATCACATGACATATAATAACGCTGCTGCTCACCTAAAGGTTCAGCAGAGATGTTTAAAGTAAACCCACATATTGATGTTTAAATTCCTCGTAATAGTGGATGATGTCAACCGGGCACAAATTTAGACACCGGGAGGGTATTTAAGTTTATACCTATGAATTTATTTCTATTTTGGACTAATCGATATCGAATTTCAACAGAGATCCGTGTTGTTGTCCAAATATTACTATTTATACTTGTTTAAAACTATGACTAACAAAACTGTCTTACAAAAACATACGTGGTAAAAGATGGACTTTTAAAGAGTGCTGAATTTTTCCTTTTTTACATTAACAGTGAAAAAGGCTGCCAGACGAAAATGGGTTTGGACAAGTCAAGCCAGCCATATAAAAAGAGACCACTGGGCATTAGACTCCACACAATGGGTGTACGCTACATTCGAAGCCCGCGTAGGAAGAGGTTATGACTTTACGAGCTGACCTTTATAGTTCAAGCAAGGACTGGTTAGAGTTGGCTCAAAAAAGCGATACAATAGGCTCAGAGAAACGATTTTCATAAAGTCCAAAACATACTATGTCAGTATGTTTTGGACTTTCATTCGGGAGTTTGTCAATTCCATTCATTTTGGACTTTATAATTCACTAGCTTCTGCCAGCGGCTTCGCCCGCTTGATAAGTGTTTTATGAACCCGGAATAAAAAGTAGCCCACGTATTATTCCAGACTATACTACTATACTATTATTATCGATCTCTGTGCCAAATTTTATCCAGATTGTTTCAGCGTTTTTGGTGTTGTTACTCAAACAAATATACATCCATCCAAACTTTCACATTTTTAATACTACTAGTTTCTGCCAGCGGTTTCGATCGCGTGAAAGTCGAAAATTATCCCGAGGGAACATATTCCTGGGATAAAAAGTATCCTATGTGCTATTCCTGAGTATAATCTATCTCTGTGCATTCAACATGCAGATCCGCCCAGCCGTTTGAGCGTGAAAAAGTAACTGTTCTGGTGTACAAGCTATATTTCTATAAAGTTTCATCAAAATCCGTTATTAGTTTTTGCGTGAAAGAGTAACAAACATCCATCTATCAATCCTCATAATATTTCACGTTTATTTATTTAGTAAGTAAGATTAGTAAGATAAGATAAGATTTTCACTGATAGAATTTCACAATCCTTAGGAAGAATTTAGAATGACAAAGCCTAGCAGTGTACTTAATGAATTAAACTTACACATGACCTTCACATACATTCTTCTTGATATCGTATCTATTTTAACAATTATGTGGGCGTTACCATCTCTTGCGCATCATTTTGTACGCAGAAATGCCAACAGCCCAATAAATAAAAGGGTTTCGCAGTTCATACAAGACAGCGATAAATCATGCCATTGTTGGTTAAGTAAACCATGTGGTAATACATACCAAATATGGTAAAGTCTTCTTACTTTTTATGTATGTAAATACTTGTATATATGGTAAAATTGTATTTATAGAGTAGATACTGATCTTAACGTTAAAGCGTAGGTAGTGTTTCTAAAATAAAGAAATTCGATTCGCTATAGTCATGAGTTCAGGGATGATTTAAAACATACTCGCATAGACTAACTGCATAACCGTTGTTCTAATTCGGAATTTCAAAATTTCAACCTGCAGCGTGTTTGCATAGTATGTGCGTGCCCGTGCGGCCTGATTTATCACAGGCCAGATAGCACCAGACCAGGCTCACAAGCCGTGGGACTGGGAACCGACGCATCCGATGAATCTCGCGGTGGCCTGTCGTCGTCCGTTCGATACATCGGGAGTCGGTAAGTTCAAAGTCGCGGCACGGCGCGGCGCGGCGCAAGGCGCCTGTCGCGACCTGCAAGGGCGCGTGCGCGCGTCTCTATTCACTCCACTGATTAGCGAATATCTCGTAAACGCGTGGACCAATTTACATTATTTAAACGGATAAAATGGTTCTACGCCTATACCTTTCATTTGAGACCAAACTCATCAAAATATCTCCATAAACAAAAAAATATGTTATCAAGTTACGTAATTATAAATGCTTAAACAGGGATATTGGAATGGCAGCCAGCAGACCGCACCAAGCCAACTCATGCCGTGGAAACAGCCGGCACTACAGCCGCGACAGGCGTTGCCACGTCTGGCGCGGCCTGTCGATTAACGGGCCGTGGGACCTCAGCTTTATATGGAATTAATTAACAATCAAACAAAATATAATTTTAACATTTATTAATAATAATAATATTAGCATACATATTTTTGGCAAAAATAAAAATTAAATAACAGTGTCTAATTTAATTAACCAAGGAGAGACGCAACGACCGCGGGAGGGATGGCTCCACCGGGTCCCTGTTCGATCTGGGGCTGGTAACCGTTGTCATCAGCTGTGTAGATGACGCGGTAGAGGACACCATCGGGGCCCACCCACGCGAAGGAGCCTTTGACGGCGATGGACTCGTCTTCCCTGCCTTCGTTGGTGATCTGTCCCTCTTCCTGTGCGGCCTGTCCGTTGGTTAGTTCATAGCTGTAAAAGATGTTTTCACAAAATTAAAGCAAACATCGATGATTTGTCATTGACAGCCGTAGGCTTATATTCTAAGGCCAATATTTCAAGACACATCAGCTTTATCAATAACAATAATTGTCAATTTGATTGAATCTAGTAGAGAAATTGACTTGCTACGACGCGATTTAAATTGCGATAAAAAGCTTCAAGTGCAAATCGATAGAATTGCATCAACTGCAAGCGAAACGAGATCATTTCGACCATGTGAACGTACTTGCAGTTTTGCTTAGTAAAAATCGCTTATCAGTGTGATATAAATCACAGATCATACATCAGGAGTATTAGGCTCTAGTAATATGACATTTCATCAGCTACTGAGATTGCCAAAAAATCCAGTTTATGGAATTGCCATGCCGCACCGAAATATGGTGGTCCATCCCTTACATTTGGAAGTTTCAAAAATCATTATTTTGATAAATCGCACTTTTTATAGTGCTTTAGAAAATATTGCTAATCGATGTCTTCATCATTGACAGCCTGAACAATTCAGTCCACATTTGGAAAGATTTTTTTACAAAAATATTGATTTTATTTTAAGTGTTTGGGCGGTTATGCATTTTTTTTTAATTCAAATTATTCTCACAGATGTATTAGTATTTTTACGAAACAGAAAAAGAATATTGTTACGTTCAGTATTTGTCATACTCTTGTTTAACCTAAAAACCTGTTAAACTTTGGCATTAACGTTCCTCAATTCAGAAATCATCCCTTAGTAATGCAACATCAATGGCACAGGAGCTTAAATCTTAAGTTGTTTCTCAAAAGATAAGTCTGGTACAAAAAAATGTAGTACAAAATATGGTAAGACTCACCCGAATCTGTAGTTTCCTAGTCCTACGTTTTCGTTTTCTAATTTGCTAATTTGGACGCTGTCTTGGGGGTAGTTAATTTTTTGGGCTGGGGCAGCAACCGCCACCGCGACCAAGCAGAGGACTACGATCTGTAAGAAAATATTGGGAATGAATGCTTAGCTCTGTGTCCAAGAACACCTCAAAGTTTATATAGTTTATATTACTCAGAAAAAAATGTGGTATTCTTAGTACTACAAGAGACAAAAATCAAAAGTATGAGAAATCCATCAATGACAATAGTTTTAAACATGATATTCAAATTTTTGATGATAATATTAAGCCAGATCTGAGTGGACATCATTTTTGGCTAGACGATGGAAGTTCGTTAACAACAGTCATTTTCACACCCAAATTAGCATTACATCAGTAAAAAGATGTATAGTATTAAAATTTGTAAATAAACATGATTCGCAAACCAAAAAAAAAAAAATAAGATGGGAATGGTGCAATGAAATTCCAAATGTAAAATGAATCAGAATCAGATTTTTTTTAATAGACCCCACTATACGTTGACTCCGAAGTTATGTGATGAAACTGTCATACGTATTTTACGTGATTATTATTTTGGATAAATGATTGAATTTTCATTGAAAACACTTGCCAGGAAAATTTAAAAATATATAAAAAAGTAGCAAAAATAAAGACCAAGTACAAGTTTTCGTCCAAAATAACCGAACTTTTTTCTATAACTTTTTTTCGATAGTAATTAATATTGGATCATTTTCACTAGACACTGTTTCACACAAAAATACACAAATAAGACGAACCAGTTTCATGTTTGATGTGCTGATTTTACCGATGAATACGATGAAGTGACGAATCTGACATGCAATTCGGTCTTTATATCTAGCACAACTTTTGATTTGATTTTATGCTGAAGTAGAACCCGTAGAAGGTGAACCGCTTGACATCTACCAAATATAATGTAATTCCCTTAATGCAATGAATAAACAAAACTCTTTTAGAACAACATTACTAAATAGAACGAAATGCTAATTACGGAATAATAATTAGAAGTGATTAACAGCTTCGTTAATTTGATAATGATTTCAATCAATTTTAGTAAGAAGCTTTTAGTAAATATCTGGGCTAAACACTATTTCCCTTTTTTTTTAAGTTGGTAAAAGTCACTATATTGTATATGAAAATGCATTTTTTGCTGTCTTGTTTTTACTTCATGCAAATAATATTGTAATTAAAGTGATTTTGCAAAGATTCCTTGAGACAATTTTCGAAATACTTCCGAATGCCAAATGTCTAAATTGAGCTATTAGCTTAGAGGTTGAGTCGGCAGATGGTTTATTGCATGAAGAATATTTTAATATTCATTTTAAATTAATTCCTGTGTGCGTGAATTTATTGCGTGCAGTGTGTGTACTATTTTGTTTTCCATAGATAATGGAACATTTTCTGAAACTCATTTTCCGGAAGGTAACCTCAGTATATTGGTAAATAGCAAATTAGCTTATTATTATATAATGAAAAAAAAAATCTTTTCCTAGAAAATAATATAAAGTCAACACATATTCGGAAGCTAACATCAGTACAATGGAGAATATCAACCGCGCAATGGAGAATATATGGGATTAAGTGACAAGAAACTCTATCTGCCAACATAAAATTTTACAGAAAATAAAAATAACGTTTTATATTTTTTTATAACTTAACGCACAGTTGTTTATTTAGCTCTGTTAAACTCGCTAAATTATTTGAAGTTTGAAGATGATTTTCATTTACCAAAAATTATATGACGATTATTTTTTATAAAAAATATTCTAAATGAAATTTAACTAATTTTCTGGGAACTTGCCTCATTGCAATGAAGAATAGCAAACAATTTGAAGAATCTCAGTACAACAACAATGGATATATGAAGGATATTTTTTTTAAAAGATTTACTGTTATGTATTTGTGTGTAATTCATAAAAAAGTTCAAAAATCGGACGGTTTTAGAGTTCATTATCTAAATGTCTAGGTTATCATCGTTTATATTAATAATATGGATCTATTTCAAATATTGATATTGATGACAATGAATTTATGATCTGTCCTTTCCAATTTGGTTGATAGGATGCACAAATGTCAACTTTTATGACTTGTATCTTGTAGGTAAATACAAAGTAAATAATAATTTATAATCCGCTTATTATATATGATATTTTATGTTGATTTTAAGAATAGTATATTTGCAATAAACTGGTCTAAATTGCAGGTTTTAAGCAAATTAAATACAGTTTCTTTATCGTAAGCGGTAGGTACCTAGCTAGACTCCTACCGAAAAGACTAGCCTTCAGTAGGACAATACGTTCATAGGCTAGACAGATTAGATTATATAAGGGGATACCTGGAAAGGTATGATAGGTACTAAGGTGCTTACAAATATTTTCATTTCACATACCTACGCGTAAACTTATTAAGTTAGATTTAATTAAAGATAAGTATTTAAGTATGTAGTAACTTAGGTACTTATTTTAGAAAAGCAAGTGTTTGTGAATATCGAAATCATTATGTGACAGGATATTGATAGGTGTCTCAAATTGTTCACGTACCAACCTACTGCTATCCTAAAACATCGTGAGGGATCCCTGTATGTCCTGGCACCAAAAATTCAAAGACATCTTCCAAGCCGCACTGGGACTACCTGGTGGATTACAGTTCTCTTGCAGAGAGTAGGCGTGTGTCCAAGCAGTGAAAACATTATTTATTTTATTTATATTTGGGCTGATTATGTTGAACCTAATCCTTAAGGTTACACTAGTCGAAAATTCTTCCATACAAACGTAGTCTAGGGATTATTCCACTGTTTGACAATGTACGTTCAAAATAAAAAGTGATATCAATTTATCTCGTCATTATCTAGCCCTGTATGGAAACAAAAATGTAAAAACAGTAAATATTTGAAAGTTATGAGCGTCGAAAGTGCCACATTTCGACACTAATTTTAACGCATTTTTGGGCGCGAATAAATACCATAAGAAGACAGAAAATTGCAAAACGGCCACCATACAGGGATAGATTAGTAGTTTAACAATGCAAATAATTTTATTTTGAACAGATACGTTTAGTGGTTTTTTTATGATATCCAGACTCCCAAAGGTCTGTTTCTAAAATTTCGCGCGCTTGGTTTCGTCCTAAATCACTATCCATTTCGCTACAAATTTTCAAAAGTGTGTATTCTTACGCGAACTAGCTTCCTACTGCTCATCAAAGCATCTATCTCTTCCGCACGTGTTGTCGGTTGATATAAAATGCATTTTAACCCCGCGCACAAAATAGTTCGTGCCGTTGACTAGTGTAACCTTAAGTAACTTTTTTACTATTCTAAGATGGGCCTTCTCGTTTACTTTTCAAGGTCTTAAATTAAATAATAAAGTCAATAATTATTGACAGTCATTTTTCATGTAAGATGATAATATACGATACATAATAAACGAATATGAACAGTTTATTCGAGAATTATGCAAATAAAAATTAATCCCTATTCGATCGATCATTCGAATTAATCTTTGCACGTCGTAATATTTTCTATTACTAATTTGAAAATAAAATTCATAAATATAAGTCCTACTAGCATGAAAAAAATAATCAGAGTTATAATTGTGACAATACAGGAAGAAATTCCTAGTGTGGGGCAACGTTTTTTTTAAAAAGCAAAAAAAAAAATACAATTTAACCTCGTGTCAGCAACTAACTCTGAGTTAAGTTTTTCGTACAAGTGGGCCTTAGTGGCATAACCTAAAGCTTACTTGTGTGCACTCCAAAGTCAAAGTCAAAAGTCAAAGCACTTTATTTCAAGTAGGCCAGTTACAGGCACTTTTGAATTGTCAAAAGACAAAATAAAATATTACAAAATTATGGTGCTACAGTCCCAGTCACAAGACATAATAACTGTGAAAGTACCGTAGATGCCCATTCCAAGGCGTAGATCTCTATGGAGAAGAACGGGCAAGAAACTCCAAAATAAAGTTTAGGTATTAGGTAGGTTAATACCGTTTACATAGTAAACCAAAGTATTTATATTAGGTGTGTACAACGTACGTATCTAATTAGTTATTACATTAACCTTTTTTTTCCAAAAAAATATGATACAATACCCTTCTTTTTCCAAAAAAAAGGATATTGACTGAGTGTTAAGAATAAAAAAGGAGCATTAACCTTATAAGGTAGGTCAGGACCTAAAAACTCCAGCGTAAAACTAAATAAATTGGCTTGTATCTCACATTGTTACCGTTTCCATGCAGCATCCCTCTCGTAGCCTATTCCACAATTACTGCGATATTTTTTCTGGGATGCAAATTAGCCATGGCACCAAGCGATTGTGTAGCTTTACCAGTGAAAGAATTTTGGTAATCGGAACAGTATTGCCAGAGATTATCCAGCTACCTTTTACAAACATACTCGTAAACATTAATATAAGTTGAACCTGTCATCATCATCATCATCAGCCTTTTAATGTTCCCACTACTGGGGATGGTTCGGTGTGGGTTGGTGGAGGTCACATGTTGTCTTCGAATTTTTTGGTTCTAGGACATGCCTCACGATGTTTTCCTTCACCGTTTTTAGAACAGTGGTGATGATATAATTTACACAAAGCAAAGCATCTGCCTGGTTTCAAACCTACGACACGTAAGTCGGGGCCGTTACCACTGGGCCACCACTGCTCTCAGTTTACCCTGTACTCAACCAATAAGAAGCCTTTAATAATCATTAAAAAGTTTCATGAAGCTTCCGGAAACATAAAGAAGCGTAATTATTTTGTAACCGGTTGTCTACTGCAATTAAAGCACTAACTTATGATTTGTTGTTAACTTGTACAAAAACTTGTTCTGAGGCATCATTATTATGTTTGACCTAATTATGTACCAGTGATATAACATTGCCACGATGTCAATCAAAAGCACGTAGAAGAAGCTCTTATTATATAAGTTTGAAGAAGAAATGCAGCTCACTGATTGAGGAAACCAAACCTTAATATTAATAGTGGCTTGCATAATTATTAAGATACTCTAGATCTAATAGCATCTCTCCATTTTTAACCGACTTCAAAAAAGGAGGAGGTTCACAATTCGTCGGTATCACTATTTTTTTTAATGTATTTTCCCCGATTACTCAAAGACGCTTCAAAATGAAGGAAAATCTTCTTTTGTTTGAAATGGTATACTTCCCAGGTGGTCCCATGGTCATCAGGCTAACCTGACCCTAAGATCTGATGATGGGATCCTGGAGAAATCGAGGGAACTCCTCAAATATTATAAGCATACATATATAGCGATTTTGGTATTTTCATCAACAATGCAATAATTTATTTTATTTTATTATTATTACACTATCTCACCTGATGGTAAGCGATGATGTGGTCGACGGTGAAGCACGCTTGCCTAGAAAAAAACCATTCACTCTAGACTTAAAGACCCATTACTATCATTTGCACTCAGAAAGTATCATTTGGTGAATCGCAACTGACGAAGAAGACCACAGATGGCCACTAGAACTCCTTAATCCTAAGTATGTCACGAGTATAAGATACATCGAATAGTTAATCGACTATGATGAAGCAAATACTTGTAATAATGGTACTGATGAAAATGACACCATCGAACTGATCTGTTGATGAAGCCGGAAGGTAGGCACTGGAACTCCGAAATTAAAACAATGTATCCTAGTCGTGTTTGGGCTTATTGGAATCGTCATGAGATTTACTTTGGCTGTAAATTATTTTCATGGTAATTGGAGTTACTATCAAAACTAAAAAGAGATAAATAAAAACTTTTTAACAAAAAAATCAAACTCACTTCCAAAAGAAAACACTACAAAGCGAAAAATAACTTTCTTCGTTTTGTAGAGTTTTATTTTGGAAGTCGGTTTGATTTATTTGTTACTAGCTGACCCGGCAAACTTTGTTTTGCCATAAAAACACCAAACATTAATCTACCCTACCCTACCCTACATACCCTACCCTACCATACCTACCCTACTTACCCTACCAAGCCTGCCCTACCTACCCTACCTTACCTACCCTACCCTACCTACCTTACCCTACCTACCCTACCCTACCTACCCTACCCTACCTACCCTACCTACCCTACCCTACCTACCCTACCCTACCTACCCTACCCTACCTACCCTACCCTACCTACCCTACCCTACCTACCCTACCCTACCTACCCTACCCTACCTACCCTACCCTACCTACCCTACCCTACCTTCCCTACCCTACCTACCCTACCCTACCTACCCTACCCTGCCTACCCTACCCTACCTACACTACCCAATCCTAGAAATATAAAACAGGGAACTAAGTCTAGGTCAATATTACTGCTTTTTAACCGACCTCCCAAAAAGGAGGAGGTTATCAATTCGTCTGTTTTATTTTTATGTGTTTTAACCTCAGAACTTTTTTCTAGGTGAACCGATTTTGATAATTACTTATTTTATTTGAAAGCTAAAGCTTATTATGTGGTCCCATTTAAATTTCATCAAGATCTGATGAAGATTTTCGAAGATATACTGGCGTGAACAGTTCACTGTTTTGTTTAAGTTAATCCTGTTTTGTTAAGTTGTTGGGTTAATCTATTCTGGCATCACTTTGGACATTATAGGTACCTACCTAGCTTATAGACTATCCATTATGTGTGGTACATAAACTAAAGAGTGAAAAAAAAAATATTTAGATTTCATTACAAATAAACAATTTTTTTTCGTTACTTCGAACTTATGATTTTGAAGGAAAAATTCAAAATTATTCAAGGACCCCCAAATATCAGATGTATCACCTGCTGCTTCTTTATTATATTTTATTCAATATACTGTTATCTTTTTTTTATTATTACTATAATTCCAGTTAGAGCAGTGGTGGCCCAGTGGTATAGGCCGCGACTTACAAGTTGTAGGTCGTGGGCTCGAACCCAGGCAGGCGCTTAACTTTGTGTAAATTATTTCATCACCACTGCTCTCAAAACGGTGAAAGAAAACATCGTGAGGAAACCGGCATGTCTTAGACCCAAAAATTCGAAGACATGTGACATCCACCAACCCGCACTGGGCCCGCGTGGTGGATTACGGCCCATCCCCTCTCACAGAGAGGAGGCCTGTGTCCCAGCAGTGGGAATATTAATAGGCTGATGATGTGATGTGATGTGACTATAATTCCTATTGCAGGTCTCAAATTTCTGTTTTCAAGTGAAATGGTAACTATTTGGGAATGGTCCTTTACCTAAATGATCCATGACCAGCATTTTACCATTAATTGTAAAAACAAAACTGTAGATATCGATAGAAATGAAAATGTCATATAGTCATACCTAGTCATAAATTGGTAAAATCATTAATTGTTACATAAATAAACAAATAGAATAAACCTCTCAGGATAATAAAATCACACAAGTTTGTAAAAATCAGTACATTTATTATTAAATTAGATAATATAACATTAATGACTTAGCATATAAATATTATATACATCATCAGGAGTATTTACAGATACCTAAATAATTATTTTACTGGACTTAGCCCAAGAGGGAGGCGACGACCGCTGAAGGGATCACTCCTCCGGGACCCTGCTGGATTTGGGGCTGGAATCCATTCTCATCAGCGATGTATGTGACAGTGTAGAGGACGTTGTCAGGTCCGAGCCACGCGTACTGTCCCTGGACTGCGATGGCCTCATTCTCCGTGCCCTGGTTTTTCAGCTGCCCTTGTTCTTCGTGCTTTGATCCATCTGAGAGCTCCCACCTGTGAATAATTAAGATACAGTTCAAAATAATCAAAAAGAGTTTCAGATGGCCTATTTTTTATGTATATTACAATTCCTTACGCAAAATTGTAAGAATCAATTCCAGCGTTGTTGACGTCATATCGCACTACTTGAACATCCTGTGGGTTCTGTTGGGGAGCTGCGCACGCGGCGGCGATCAAAGCAAGAACCACAAACTGAAAAGAAAGGCTTTCTGTTAATCCAATTTCACAGTTCACTTTTCACTTCACAATCCTTTACGTCACAGGACTAACCGATTTCATTTTCTTTGTTTTTTGCGGCTGCCTTCCTCAGAGAACACTTGATGTGTGGGATGATTACGTGTCCAAACGGTTCTCTTATATACCAACGTAAGTATTTCTTCTAATACAGCGTTGCAACACGCGGCTGGGCCAGTAAGGTGCTTCTTATTAACGTGTAGCGTATAGCACAAGATGCAGCATCTTTCGTGGAATATCAGTGAACGTAGCATGCAGGTACGTCTATTTCATGCTTTTAATCGATGTAGTTTTAGTACCTTCACGTGTGTTTGTAAACATTTAATTTTACCATGTAATTTTCTTATGTAAGCAATAATAGGCGTACAAATGTCAATGTTAACATGAATTACAAAAGGTTGCTATCCCTATTATTATTTTAGCTTTGTATGTAACTTTAAGATAACATATTCTATCATAATGCATCACAGGTATTCTTGAATGCAGTTTTATGAACAATTTGTTATTCTAAATCGTCAGTGTAATGTATGTTAATTATCTCATAATGCATTTCTTTATTGTTGCTATTAAAAGTAGTTACGATCGTTAATGTCTTCTTAAACAAATATGCATTAGAATAAGTATCACTTGTTAAAACTAGATTTATTATTTATGTTTTGTTTTCAGAAATCAAAACAGCATCATGTATAAATTGATTGCCACTTTTTATGGGTAGGTATGCATCAAAAATAATTAGATAGGTAGAGGTACTGACCTTTTTAAATTTTCAATATTCCTAAACTACTCTTCATATGTATCTTGAAGATTCATATAAGTAACTTTATATGATTATATCTTCATATTTTGGCTAAGGACCCATTCCTGCTAAAGGTCAACGCATACATTATTGACATGACATTCCAGAGATGCACATGATGTGGGCGATGTGGTTATCTCAGCTCACCCATTTACATAAAACCCACGATTTCAACATGCATGTACGTTTACATTGTCACTAACCGGCTATCATCTATGTTTACATTACATAAATTTGGTCCCGGCATTTTACCCGGGTTTCTAGACCACTTTGCACCTATCAAATGTATGAGATTAAGAACTACTACTGAAATGCCACGTGGTCATTTCCAAACATATTGAGCCCATGGGCCCACGGCTTGAAAGAAAGAAAATATATTTATTTGTGACCCGCACAGGAGATACGCTTGACTGGAAAATGAGGGTGAAAAGAAGGGCAGACATATCTGTCAACCCTCTTCCTATCTTGTTTTGCTACCTATGACATGTTCGTTGGCAGTAGCCAAACTGGATAATTTGAAAAGAAATTCCAGAGCTGAAAAGATTGAGCGAACGTAGGTAGAGCACAGCCCAATTTTCCACCCACTAGAACTTTTCATAAAGAAATAGGTACCTGTTACTTTGTCTGCCAAGTTATAATTATTAGACCAACATATTTTTACAGACGTCCAAAAAGGAGTAGGTTCTCAAATCATCAGCATCTTCTTTATTATTTTTTATTATCTAAATATAACTCTGGATTAATTTTTAGGGTTCCGTACCCAAAGGGTAAAAACGGGACCCTATTACTAAGACTCCGCGATCCGTCAGTCTGTCTGTCTGTCCGTCTGTCATCAGGCTGTATCTCGTGAACCGTGATAGCTAGACAGTTGAAATTTTCACAGATGATGTATTTCTGTTGCCGCTATAACAACAAATACTAAAAACAGAATAAAATAAATATTTAAGTGGGGTTCCCATACAACAATCGTGATTTTTTTGACGTTTTTTTGCGATAATTGTACGGAACCCTTCGTGCGCGAGTCCGACTCGCACTTGGCCGGTTTTTATTGTGACACTCATTCGTACTGTTTCATTTCCCAAGTTACAGCGCCATCAGCAAATCTAGTTCACATTAATTGAAGACAGGCACTTCCTAGTTGCAGGATGGTGATTCTACAAATGGTAAAATTAATTTTGTATTATATTTCTACATAATTACAACTCTGGGTGCATGGCCAAGTAACATTTGCCCTGGAAACTATGTTAATTTATGAATAAAAATTACATAACAGTAGCAGAGTCAAATTAAGCGCCTACTTGTAATGTTGTAACTGTAATAGTTAGAACTCACAAAACATTAATTTACATTATAATTCGGTCAAAAGTTAATGTACCTAGTTTAAAATTTCATGTTCGGTTATGAATCACAATGTAAGATGCTTTGTAGTGAATGGATATGGCTTCATTTGTGATATATTAAGTAAGGCTGACTTTTGCCCACGACTTTGCTGCTTCCCAGTCACAATTGAACTCTCTAGACGATACCTATACATTATCCACGTAGGTAGACGGCGACAACAGCTTTTGTAAACGACTCAGACAGATATATAATTAGTTATTTCAACATTTGATCTATTACTGCTTTTACAAACTGGTGAAATTATTAAAATGATTTGACACATTATCTAATGGCCTATTAGTGAAATTTAGAATATCAATTCAGTTACATAATAGTTAAATGTGGAAACGTCGGTAAAATACAGTCGTAAAGGGCCAGATTTACGACGTTCCGAACGGTTGTTTATGACGAATTCTTTCAAGAACTTGCATGTTGATTAGTTTTGACCTATACGATTCCTGCGGTGTTTAAAGGCAATAGGTTAGCAACTTAGCCGCTACTTACCGCAACTGTTAAGCCTTAGAACCCCGCAGGCAAGGCGTGGCTGCATATGACGCATTAACGAGTAATCGCTTCATTAACAGCGTTATAAGAAGGCATCCATTACATTATTGCCACAATAGATATCAATAGCGATTACACTCAATACGTATTACATAAAGCATTATAATAATTGTATAAGATCAATGTGTGCTCACGATGTTTGGATATAGTTCAGACGCAATCGTAAGTCACCGCTTTCTTTTGAAAGTTCAGACATTGATTGGGTGGAGCGCACAGTGTCTCCATTTATGCAATACCATCCGCCTTTTGAACCCATTCTGTGATCTCGTCTAGCTTTTTCAAAGACAGACAAAGTACTAGACATAATAAAGCTTGGACGGTGATTAGTTTTTTTCTGACGTTAAGATGTCAAGCCGATGTTTTAAGAACGAACACTCAATCAATGTTATTGTGTGAGCTCGTTTTAAGAAACATTATGGTCCATTTACTTTATAATTTACTCTTCAGGATTAATGGTAACAGTGATGAAGTTGTGTAGGATGCTATAGCAAAAACTAAATGAGTTATAAAGTAGGTCAATGATTGGAGAGCTGCCTATGACCACTAAATGGGCTTTGTATGTGTATAATTAGTAGATTAATAATATCGAATGACTAACGCTGTAAAATAGGTAAAGTTATTCTGTTTTTGTTTACGCCAAGAGTCGTAATTTGTGTAAAAACGTTTAAAAAGGTAAGTATTTGATATATATTTTTTTTGTGATAATCCATTTTGCATATGTATTGCATATAATGCCAGTTTCTTTAAAATCTATCAGGGAAAACCTCCTTACTAGATTTTTTTTGACCAAAATCTATTCTACGGCAGCCTAGGGTATTTTTTTTTAAATTAATTAGCATTAATAGTAGGCTTACAATAACAACCAAACTAGAACTAAACATATATTTTTAACATTAGTTCAAGGTTGTTCATTAGTTCAAAGAACAGCTGATGTTGAACAAACTATAACAACTTCTTAACCGAGTGGAAATAATTGTTAAAACAACTACTAATCAACTAAGAAAATTCATGGAATTTGGACGTTATATTAAGGTTATGGGAATGGCAATCAGCCGGAGCCACTAAATCGGCCTTTAGCATTTTCATTGGCCGAAGTTATTTTGAAGATACATTTCGTTAAAATGTAAATGTAAAAATAGATTGTATTCATGAATAAATAAGGTCTAAAGTGCCTAGGGCGAGAAGATATAATTTATTAATAAATGTACAAACCACGATGTTACGTCGAAAATTATGTGGAAAGGTCAAGGTTTTACATTTTGCGTCGAACATTGTAGCCAATTGTGATGAGACTATGTGAGAACATTGTAGAGTGCAACATCGGTGTATCATAGACTCATCGCACTCTTATGTAATGATCTGTTTCACGACTATTATTTAGTGCAATATTATTTAGATACCCATTAAATTGTGCCGTTGTTTGTAGTGGGAAGTGTAGTCTCTACATTACTCCTGAGTCAAAACCAAACATTTCACCATATTGCCACAATAGTAGGCAAATTACAAAAGCTTTTTGAATATATTTCATCCTCATCGATAGCTGAGGTAAGTTCCCAACCGGTCTGCTTACGTCACAGTCTATTGAACGTTGAACCAAACTCCGCCGACGACCTCTGACACCCGTCGCTTTCCTTACAGAATACACGTCTCACATTTTAGGTCAAACTTTTAATATAGACGCTTTTGTACACCGCGATGAGTTTACAATGACATAAAGCACAAATAATTAGCATAATCACATACATAAATATTATGTAGTACAAGGTTATAATGGCATAACAGTTTGTCGGCACCAAGATGACACCTCATTATTTTACATAACTATATAAATATTTACATTCCATTGAGTGGGTCAAGTTTTATGCGTCGAGAGATTATGCGTTTACTATAGCTTAGCCATGTTATTTTACATTTTGTTGGATCTTTTAACCTGGGATAGAGAGTAATGGAGCTTAACAGTCGTTTATTTATCGTGTTTTTGAAGGAGAATATTTTTTTATAGCTATAGAACCTACCTCAATACAAGAATGACGCAAATGTGTCTTTAACTGGAGACTGCTGTCTTTGTTGCCAAGATCTGATAAAAGGTAACATCATCATATATTTGCCTAACGCCGTGAGGCAAGTCTTCCTTGACTTAACCCAGTTGTTGCCAAAGAATTTCCTTGTCAGTCACATAGTAGGAAGCAATTCATTAGTCATGTGCATTATGATTTTGGTTCTGTGTGACTTTTTATGTCATCGAGTATTTATTTCCTATATTTATCACTTTATGCTGAGTAAGATCTCCTCAAATCATCATCATTATATTAGCCTAACAACGTCCACTGCTGGACATAGGCCTTCCCCAAGCGTCACCACATTGACCGGTCCCGTATGTCTCGCATCAAGTGGATTCCCGCAACCTTCACCAGGTCATCGGTTTACCTAGTGGGAGGGCTGAGATCCTTAGGTGGCTGTGGGCAGGGCACATTGCTCACAGAACGAATGGCTGATGTGGCAAAACAGTTCTGGAGTGGTGACCGCGAACCGGGTGACTTTGCGTTGGAAGGCCTTTAATCAAATACTCCACGCAAATTCGTCTCCATAAATTAAAATACCACTAAACTATGGTCAAGTATGACCTCTTAATGGATTTATTACACATAAAATAACCACGTGTGACCCTCAACCGCTAATTTGTTTTTGATTTAAGATAAAGGATCTATTTGAATATAACCAGAACCGGATGGCGAACAGCGGTCGATAAAATTAAGATGTTACCGTAACATTTATCGTTGATCTGTTTACAAATACCATGTCTCTCCGTAATGCCAATATATTCATAGATATGATCTTTTATATGAACTTTATTGGAACGTTCGAGATCAGATGCACGGATGTACTCGGCGCGTCTATCTAATTTTTGGTTGCAAAGAATCGGTTGCTTCATTGGCAACGTGATCCGCGGGACCATTGCGAAGATGCCTTATTGGTCATGGGAAACTATCAAATTGTTATACCTACTGCTGTCGGAATCTGAATAAGTAATCTTTGTGGACTGCACTCGTGATGTTTTCATTCAAAATAATAATTTATGAATTTGCCGTTGTAACTTTTATTTTTAATTAATTTTAATTAGTTGTTAATTAATCAAGGTTTAGCAGGTGTGTATTCATACGAATAGCATCGTATAGATATAAATTTGTTTTTGTTTTCATTAACTCATAAATCTCTTAATTCAATGTTTTTTATTCTATTTTCTTGTTTTGAGTATACTTTAATCATTTCATTTCAAGATTTGTGATGAACTTCTTACCTAATTTTATATGAAAACGATGCTAGATGCATCTTCATAAACACAACCTGGGTGAAAACAAAAGGATGCACGACTTGTTGGTTATCTTCTGATGACGTAATGGTCGTGTATTGTCTAGCGTGAATGATAACAATCTTATGTCTCAACTAACTTCAGGTGTGCAAGAGAGATAAAATGAAGATGTAGCACAACTCAGCACAAGTAATAGAAACAAAATATAGATATAATATCATAAAGGTGTGATACAAATTACCCTGTCAGTATAATGCCCATAATAATCGGGGTTAAGGCTTTGACCTATCCGCAGGTTCAAGCAGATTAGGAATATAATATACACGCACCTAATATGTGTAATTTTTCATTTATAAAGTTAAATAAATATTTTATCTATCTATATTAGTTTTGCTTTTGAGAGAAGTAGGCTTTGGAGCAATTAAGAAGTGACCATCTCTCATTGGTACGACGATATCGCACGCTTAATAATAAACCGGAATATGTCAAAAATTAAGGATTCCCACTTTTGTTAATAAAACGAACTAACTCCGATTGAAGAATATATAGGTACGATCCCGCTATTCGAAACAAACCAAAATGGCTGATTGTTAGTTCACCCTTCTCTTTTCTACAAAAGCGCGCGAAAATGCATTTCATGCAATAAA
Source organism: Orthosia incerta (assembly GCA_948252205.1). NCBI lineage: Eukaryota > Metazoa > Arthropoda > Insecta > Lepidoptera > Noctuidae > Orthosia > Orthosia incerta. The sequence goes on along the minus strand of OX411746.1, from coordinate 16,609,006 downwards.
GTATTATTCAGTGATGCGGCGACCGTGATGTGAGATAGGTGTCGTTGTTTTGCGACTACGGTGGAGTAAGGTGAAATAATTCAGTTTATTTTCAAACGCAGGTGAGACTATTCTCTTATTTTTATTTTCTAAACAAGCATGTTTCGATTTACTTCATTTTAGTTGAAAACAGTGTTATAATACAGCATGTACTATTTAGACTTGTTACAGTTTATCATTAAATTATAATTGTATAGATGAGAAAAATTGCGTATTAGTGCGTTTTAGTATATTTTTTTTATTTTTTTTCGAGAAGCAATTCATTTTAAATCAGTTTATTACCAACACTATCGGTACATTTAAATAATACTTGTGTTTATATCAGTTTACGTTTTAAATGATCCTAAAGTCTAAAATTGCTCTAGCAATTGCTGCAGTTTATTACAAAACGTCCTTTCAATTTATTTTAAATACTCATTAATAAAAAGTATTAAATTTCTAATGCCATAGTTTTAAACCTGCAGATGACGTCTGCAAATAGGAAGCAGCGGTGCCTTAAACTTCTTATGATGAGTAATAATGCTGGATGTACTGATACGGATAATTGTAAGCTAGTCGAAATAAAAGTAAGTAAAAAACGTCGTGTTTACGTAGTTACAAGTGCAGTAAGCCAACTGTAAATTTGCAAGTGAGTAAACGTAACTATAGCGTTTGCGTTAAGATTATTATTCTCATCCTTATATTCTTATCATTATGATATAACAGTCAAATTTTAACGCAAACGAAATAGTTACGTTTACTCTCTTCCAAACTTACACTTGGGGTACAGTATCTATAATACATTTTACGTAATATTCTCTGAATTAATTGAGGGCTTTACCTTTTTATTTAATGTTGTGTATTATTTATTTTATAGTTTGTTCAATGAAACAGACGATGAAGTCCAGCACAGCATACAGGAAGACAAGGTCCCCAGCTCACCATGCAGGAAATCAAGGTCACCACGTAATACATCGTTCAGAATGTCCAGGGGGATGAAAATCCTCATTCAGGTTTGAGAGAGATAGCCACCGAACTTTCTGTGTCTCACGAGTCGGTCCGTACCATTTTAAATAATCACTTGGCTGAACTCGATTCCGGCGAAAAATGTTTTGATGATTGGATTATTGATTGGCGTAAGTAAAATATGACCAACATCATGAGGAAAAGATACAGAGTACAGATGAAAAAAGCTAGAGTGAAAAAATATTACTGAAAATAACAAAATCGTAATTTAAAACTTGCAAGCTGTTTTACAATGTCCAAGTGGTTTTTTTTATACTCTTGCTCGCGCTTGGCCACTATCTCACCTGATGGTAAGCGATGATGCGGTCGACTGTAAATCACGCTTGCCTAGATAAAACCTATTCACTCTTGACTTAAATACCCCTAGATTGTAGCTGTTGGGAAACACAGAATCCGGCAGGGAATTCCACTCCTTAGCTGTACGCACAACTAAAGTATTCCCAAAACCTTTTGTGCATATGGGTGGAATGTCCACCATGTACCGATGGCGCATCGCCGTACGTCTGGTACTCCGATGATGAAACGGGCTAGGTGGAATTAGATCATGCAATTCCATCGCACACTCGCCGAAATGTAAACGATAAAAAACCGACAAGCTGGCAACTCGGCGACGATGTTCAAGGAGGAGCTTTGTTGACCAGCGCTTCATCGCCGATTAGCATCTTAGCCCGCTTTTTGATCGGCTCTAGTGCATCAATCTGGTATTCGGCAGATTCGTCCCAGAGATGAGAACAATACTCCATGCATGATCGAACTTGCGCTTGATACAAGTTGAGCAGCTGTTCCGGCGTGAATTATTTTTTTTGCAAGGATCCCCAACTTTTTGGCAGCCAGCAGAGCCTTTGCCTCAATGTATGGCCCAAAATTGAGAGTCGATGTCAAAGTTCCGCCAAACGGCTCAAGATGGTCCGTTATTGGCACGGTCACATCTCGGAAAGTTAGAGCCGGGTGAAAATGCCTCTCGATAGCCTCACTCCTTAATGTGAATGGCATACGCTAGAAGATCCCCAGTAGACAGATTTTGGCCGCAACCGTTTTGACGGTCACTAAGGATATCGTTAGTTTCTAGGTATGCCAGGAGCTTTGTATAAGTACACGCTCCATACTCTTACGGAGTATGTACGTTACTGAAATGGGTCTGTAGTTGGCCGGGTCAGCTCGACTACCCTTCTTGGGCCCGGGCTGTGCGTTAGCTTGATTCCAAGCATTCGGCACTTTTCAAGTCTCATACGAAAGGTAGAATAGGCGTGTCAAGATCGGAGACAGTTCAGGCGCACAGGTTCTAAGAACTATTGCTGGTATTCCGTCAGGCCCGCTAGCCTTGTTTACGTCGAGGTAGCGCAGCACCTTATGGAGGTATTTTTGATGGATGCGAATATCCGACAATCTCTTCTCGCATCCATCAAGTGAAGGAGGGGGCCGCGTGTCACCAGGATTCATACGTGAAGATTTCGTAAAAAGAGAGGCAAATAAATTTGCCTTCCCCTCAGCGGAGTGGGCCAGCGACTCGTCGGGTTTCAGCAGTGGTGGTAGTGAGGGATGGCAGAAGTTCGACTCAACCGACTTAGCCAGGGACCAAACGATTTACTATCTGCTGGGTAAGAGCAAGTTTGTTCCCTATTCAGCCAATGTGGTCGAAACGAACCCTTCGCAAAACCATCTTGCAGGACTTGGCAGCCCTGTTGAAGTCCTTCTTCTTCTAATCCACGTCACTCGCTTTGCGCGATCGATCGTCGGCCCATGCCAGGTACGCCTCATGCTGAAGCGCATTGGCACGATGACATTCGGCGCTAAACCATGGCTGGTCAACGCTGGACAGTTTTCATTCTTTTGTATTACAATGTTTAATGTTCTTTAGCATAATTACGTAAAGCTAGATCTCTTAAGCATTTTGTAATGACTAACTTTAATTACCACTGTTGTTATTAGCGTAATAAAGTAGTTACGATAGAACTTAAAATATAAACTGTTATTTTACATTAACAAATATAAAGGTTTTTTGCGAAACATTTCAGTATTTTATTTCCTTTTTACTTTTAAAGTGTAATAAGTATTATATATTTAAATATATTATATTATTTATTAATACTAAACTGAATGATTAAATATTAGTTTGTATAAATTTAGAAAATGGATCATAAATTTTTATACTAAACTGACCTAAGTCAAAACTTTAGAAAATAAACTTCATTTATTCATTTGATATAAATAATATAATTAAACTATTATGCCAGCTATATTCGTTATACATCTCTCTACAATTTAAGACCAAGAAAATAAAAATAACACCATAAACACGTGAAGACCATCAAAATGTTTTCAACAAGTTAGAGACTCAAAACTTTGACCGCGATTTCCCAAAAAAGTTAAGTTTTGTCTTATTCCAGTTTATTATTAAGCGTGCGATATAGAAAGTGTCTGTGAATCCTATTTAACATGCAAAAGAAAAAAAAAATGAAAATAAATCAACATCAAGTTCCGCGAATTCCTTTATTTAAAACAATTCAAAACGAAGCAACCACTCTATCTAGTTCGTCTTCAGTGAAGCAGAGCAGCATGAAGCAGTAAACTCGACGTCGGTCTACGTGACTGTTGAATTCTGTAGACAGGTAATAGGCATCTTCTGCTGGAGAATACCTTTGTGTGTCGATACTACATAGCTAGAATTAAAATGCAAATTAAACAGTACAGATAATACTAAACTTTGTGGAACGAGCCTATTCTAGGGTCAAATATTTAAGTCGCCATTGACGACAATTAATGTTAATGACAAAAATCTTTTCAAAATGTAGGGCAATAAAAGACGTTTTTGACGGATTAAGTCAGCAAGCGAACGTTACTTAAAACACGTGAATTAGCCCTCAGCGCAATTGCAATAACAAAAAACTACGTAACGTTCTAACCAATTTAAAATGCGTTGTTTCTTCGCCTGAATTGTCCTGGGAAAAGTCCTCCTCCCTTTCCTTCGGTGTTGTGCTTCATTTCGACAATTCTCGAGACTTCTGTCCTATGGTTGCAAAATGGCCGTACCGACAGCCAACGGTAATGCCATTTAGGCCTAACAAATTACAATAATGGCCGTCGCAGATCGTTTTGCATAAAACGAAGGTCAATTTTAATTTTTAATATTTTTTTATTCACACGGCAATTGGCGATGGTCTAGTCGTGGCAAGGACGACTAAGCATTGGTCAAGGGTTCGTTTCTCTACGGACGGGGTGGGAATTTTCAATCAGGAATATTTTTCACTCTAAAATTTGTGGTCTAGCGATGGCAATCGTCTGCAGGAATATGAAATATAGGTGTTCTCTATCATTTCTAGCTAACTTTTAAGAGAGACGGGCCTGACGTGATTATTTAATTACTAATGATTTTTTAATGTTTGTAACGATTTTAATGTTTGTAGCGATTACTACGCCAATTGTGGACCGATTTTGAAAATTCTTTTTGTGTTAGAAAGGGTATGCACTCGAGGCAGTCCAATTGTCACCAAGTCAGATTCTGATGATGGGATCCCATGGAAATCTAGGGAACTCCTCAAATATAGGCATACATATAGCGATTTTAGTATTTTCATTAACAATGCAATTATTTGCACTCAGAATGTGTCATATTCTCGAATAGTTAACGACTATTATGAAGCAAATACTTATAAATAAATGGTATTGATGAAAATGGTACCAGTATTGAACTGATCTGATGATGATGCCGGAAGGTAGGAAAAAAAAACGAAAATAACGCCGAAATAAAACGATGTATCTAGTCGTGTTTGGCCTTATTGCAATTTTCATGAGATGTAGGTACTTTGGCTATAAATGATTTGCATGGTAATTTGGGATACCAAAACTAAAAAGGAGAAAAGTAAAAACTTTTTAACAAAAAAAATAAATCAACTTCAAAAAAAAGTACTACAAAGCAAAAAATTACTTTCGAAAAACAAACTACTTCGGAAAATAAAGAAATTTTTCGCTTTGTAGTATTTTTTTGGGAGTCCTTTTAATTTATTATACTGATTCACATTTGGTCTCCTTCTACTAATTATCTATATTGAGGATTATTTTAAAAAATCTGTTCGTTTACCAACAAAAAAGAATCATACCTTTCTATCGTCCTTATCATAACACACCAGCTCCTCGAAATGGTTGTTGATTTTAGCTTTTGGGTATTTGAAATAGCTCTCTAATTCGGCGTAACGACCTAGATGCTAGAAAAAATAATTTTATTGAGATTTCTGTTATGTCATTTGTGTTTATTTTTTTCTTGGGTCATCGACATCACAATATTTATCTGAGTAGTGATTTACTCAACCGCTTTATGAAATCTTTTGTAAATTAAGATGTTTGTTTAGAGATCATGTTTTTGACTACATCTTAGGTCTTGTCCAGAGTAAACGCGCAGTGACTGGAACTTGCGTTGGCGGGTGCGATTAGGTTTTTGTAGACTGAAACAATAGACAATCGCTCGCTAGCGAGGCCGCGTCATTACGTCGCCGTCGCCCTAGGTACCCACTTATTTACTTCAGTATGAACGCAAACGACGATTTCATACAGTTGATACAGCGCACGTACCTTAGCATCCTCGTGGGCTCCTTACCTAGGCTTGGGCTTGCATGCTTTTACCCAACTAAATGAAATGTTTGTTCGAGCTTACAACAGAGGCAGAACATTGCTAATTATTTTAATAATCTGTAAACTAGGGCATTGTGTCTAATTATAATAAGTCACAACGTAAGAAGTCTGAATTGTAAATTGTGTTTTGTATGAATAACTTTAGTAACACGATACTGGAGTAATATAGGCATTGAAAATGCAGGTGAATGTATTAGTATCTTAATTATTTATGTAGATAATTAGGTATGTATATTAAAGTTTTTTTTACCTCTGGATCTAAAGAGCCACTTTTTCGGATTGTGTCTTGAGGAAATTCACTTGGAAATATTCTCCTTAATTCAATATCTTCACTGAAACCATTGATTTATTTGATTAATGAAGTAGATATTTGCGGTAACTATCGAAGTCCAAGTTCCCAAAACTGATGTTGTTCAGTATACTAATCTGAACAGGCTAATATGTGAAATGGAAATTAACAAAAGCCGAATAAAAAGTACAATTTACTTACTATGTGTAAATAACACCGTTACTCTTCTTGATCAGACAGTTCAGGATCTATAAAACGAGGTAGAAGATTTAAAAAAAATCCTATCATACACACATGCAGAAATTCTTTAGAGCTCAAAATCACTTACTAAATAAGTAGCAAAATAACAGAATATTCTTAACATTATGTTAAAATATTGTAGGTATGGCAATATGAAACGACAAATAAATAATAATATGAAGTTTGAGCAGTACACTCTTGCTTTTGCAATATGTCGTAAATAATGTTCAATACTGTAATATTGGTTAGGTTTTACGATGTATTGCACATTTCATTTAATAAGATTCTGCGGCTTCCCCAAACATTATATTTCCACTTTATTATATTTCATTATGTTACTTCTGTAATGCTTTTAAAACCTCTGCAACTTAAATATGATTAACTAAATTGTTTGTTGTTTGACTACAACACAGGCCTTTGCCCGGCAGTGGGACAGCAGTGGCTAGACAAAACAAAAATACTCCATAGGACGTTATAGATACTAAAAAGAAGTTTCCATTTCACTTGTCTTCACAAATTCAAATTATTTATTTATTAAAGAACAGTATTATAAATATTTTTACATTGGGCCCAAACTAGGCAAGCCTGTATCTTGAATAACAATTTTTATAGGTACTAACCTGTGATAAGAAAAACAGTTATTCTTTTCTGGGAACCTAAAGTTTAAAAATTCTAGGGCAGATTATATCTACTACCTGTATCAGAACATTCAATAAAATAAAAATTGTATGATGCCATACTTAACAATAACTTATTTTAAGATATCAATTCCCCCTAATACATAAGTTCTCTTTAAAAATAACCACACTCGAATTGATACCGTGTTTTCGTATGTCGTATGTTTTACTCGTTCCATGAAGAGCACTTTAAGTACACTTTTATTTTACATACAAATCGAGACAGAGAGGTGTAAATTAAGATGCAACAGACACGCAAGGCACGATAAGATACACGCAAGTGTTTGCTGGATTTGGTGGTACTCACAAATAAATTATATAAAATATAATGTAGAGAGAGTTCTTGCGTGTATTACTCAAGAAAATTAAAATATGCGCTAGATTTTTTGGTTAAGTTTATTCTAAAATAGTTATATATTATTATACTTCCATATTTTATAACAAACAAAATATCGAAGGACAGTATGGAGGGTGCCCTAAACAACTACAGAAAAGCAATGGATAGCAAACCAAAGTAATTTACTTAACATATAAATGCCAAAGTTACTGCAAATTGCAAATTGTGCGATCGACCGCCAGATCAAGCGTCGCAAATGGAGATGGATTGGCCATACACACCGAAGGGGTCCCGACCACATACCCAAGCAAGGTTTGGACTGGAATCCCCAAGGGAAAAGAAAGCGTGGCCGTCCCCGTCTGCCCTGGCGTCGCACCGTGTTGGCAGAAGCGACGAGCATCGGAATGACATGGTGCGAGGTGAAGTGTGAAGCTCAAGACCGATCGCGATGAAAGACATCTGTGGACGCCCTCTGCCCCATCTAGGGGTTATTGGACATTAAGTCAAAGTCACTTAAAATTGTAGCCTCGAAAATGGTTACATTTTCAAAAATATTTTATTTTTGAAAATGTAACCATTAAATATTTTTAAAATATTGCAAAGTTATCTTCTCTTGTAAAAATAATCTTAATAAAATCAATCCGCCTTTGACAATTGAAACTACTGACTTCCGTAAGTAAAGAAACAAGCACAATTTTTTTTTTAATAGAAACAGTCGTAATTCACTTAACATTTGAATTCGGAAGTTGCGTCAAAAATAATGAATTAAACAGCGAGCAAATCAATGAAGAATGCTTATCTAACATTGTTTAGTATGACAAATGTGTAAATATTTTATTACATATATGCAACCTTTGGTGTTTATTTATAGAGATTTATTTGTTTCCCTTGTATGAGAAAACAGAACGAGGATAGTGAGTAAACTACAGAACGATGCTCCTTCCATAATCCTTAGCTAGGAAGGATTAAAGGTTATACAGTTTTTACCTATCCCCAAAAGAAACAGGTGAAAATCTGTACGATAAATACATTATAATTATGTTTACTTTCGTTTATCTGACCGATCCAAGTCCGATCCTGCATGGAGTATTGCAGCCACCTTTGGCATGGCTCAGCTAAATATCAGCTTGCCGCGCTTGACTCGGTGGAACGCAGAGCCAGGAGGCTCATTGGCGACGTTGAACTGGTGGATGCCAAGCTTCACAGCTTGGTTCATCGCCGCAAGGTTGCCTGCTTGTCGGTCTTCTACAGACTGTACTTCGGTGAGTGTGCTGAAGAACTCCACGACCTCATCCCACCAGTCCCCTTCTACCATCGGACTTCTAGACGCACAGCAAGTTATCATCCTTACCTTGTTGCCATTCCACCAATTCGCACCAAGCGCTTCCAAACATCCTTCATAATGCGCACAGCGAATGAATGGAACTCGCTACCTGCGTCTGTGTTTCCGAACGCATTCAACCCGAATCTCTTCAATGTTAGAGTGAACAGGATTCTTCTGGGTAAGCTCACTTCATCGTCGACTCTGTCTGTCACCTTTGACCTAGACTAGAGTCAAGAGCAAACCCATCACAAATAAAATAAATAAATAAAACAATCTGTGGGTATGTTAAAAATGCAATGACTATGTTATTTTTTATGAATGATTAATAAATATCCTATTAAATCTGTAGCTAAAATGGTGTATGTAAAAACAAGCTGAGCGTTATAAATGATACAGTACCTCTCATGAATAAAACAAAAGATAAATTTTCTAAGTATTTATTACCACCACATTAAATAATTCTTCTATCGTTGAACCTCGTGTGATCGTCATTGACTCTTGGCTGGTATCCATTGGCATCTGCTACATACTTCATGGAGTAGGGCTTCCCTCTGGCGTCGATATACCCATACTCCCCTCGGACGACTAGCGAGCGACCTTCAGGCCCTGAGACAAGTCCACCTTCTTCCCTTCTGTAGGTACCGTCTGATGTTTCATACCTGAAAGGCAAAAGTACATTAAGTAATTACGACTACTGCTGACCATTATTCAAATTACTCGAGTAATTTTAAAACATTTAAAAGTATTTAAAAATTGGGTAACAAAAAAATAAAAAGGTAAAAGACATTGAAAATGACATGTTACCCAATTCCTACAACTCAATATTCTTTTTAAACTGCTAAACAATCACAAAATAATTCAGTTATTATTCTATTCATATGCAAAATGGAATAAATTGTACATTTAATTGGCGGATCCATGAAGCAATGTGCAATAATATTTAAACTTTTATATTATTCCATACTTATATTTCCGCACAAGCAAATGTGAGAAACATCTGGTCATGCATGATTTCTCAATAGTTAGAATTGCATTTCATTACTATCACGCAAAAACTATTATTATTATTAGGATTCCTGGTGGTTAAAGGCCAAGAAGTCAGCTGAAACATTCACTATTACAAATGCACAAAACATTTTTGATGATTAGTTTTAAAATTAATTTATTATAGTTCCTAATCGCGATGAGTGCGATTATATAAAAATTATAAAACTGTGTGATTTACACATTTCTGTATTGTGTAAGTGTTTATTATACGATGACTCTTTAACTTAACCTTAGATCAATAAACCCCAATTGATTTTCTGATTACATACTCCACTTATTGTGGAAAGTGTTCTCATATTTTTGCAAATAACATATCCTTAAACGTCTTGCTAAATTATTGCTATTCGCAATGTTTGCAGTAAGAAAATATTTAAGACTGTGTTCGTATTTACGTATAATAAAATGGTGTGTAATTCACGGGCCCAAACATAAATTAACAGATGCTGATCGAACATTTCTGAAGAAAACCGCTTTATTTACAAAGTGTATAAATGAATATGCCGTCATTTTTCATTTACCCTGCTATATAACACGTGTTTATCATGATGTAAGCACAAAATTATCATGTAAATTATTGTTTATTTGAGATGTTTTTTATTTTTGCAGATGTCTTTTGACTTTTTGTTGATGCATTTTACACTTACGTCATAGAAGGTAAAGCCAATCTAGGACTGATCAAACTCTAATGTTTTTAGTAGTGATATTTCATTTTTAATTTTTAAACTCAAGCCCTAGAATTCATCATCATCATCATTTCAGCCGAAAGACGTCCACTGCTGGACATAGTTCTCTCCCAGTCGCCGCCATATAGACCGATCCCGTGAGTTTCACATCCAGCGGATACCCGCATCCTTAATCAGGGGTGTGACCATAAGCTCTTAGAGTAAGGTTATTTTTAGTGTGTGTAAGGGACAGATGTATATGACTTGTATACATCTGTCCGTATAGTGTCGGACTCGAAGAATCTCACCATCCCAAATCTTCCCGTGGGTATCGTAAAAGGCGTCTAAGGGACACACTAGAGGATGGGCAGTAGCGTTCTCTGTGCACAACAAACTGCGATGGCCAACACGCCCGCCAAGCGTGGTGATTACGGCAAACCCGACCAAACCAAAATTAATATAGCACAAGAAAAAAACGGCCCCGAGTTTCCGGCAACCCGTCTACCCTCGACTACGGTAGCGGTCCAGGCGATGGCGTGGCAAGGGAAGCTAAGAATCCCAGGAGTGGACCCAGCTACCCCAATGAACACCGACGACTGGACCTGGCACCGTATTACTCGCGAACACTCCGGACCGACGAGAAGTTAGCCGTACTCGAGGAATAATTGAGCAGGTTACGATGGAGTATTATAGGGTTATCTGAAGTCCGAAGTGAGAGAGAGGACTCGATAATCCTCAAATCCGGAAACCTGCTCTATTTCCAAGAGGGTGATCGGCAGTCCCAGGGTGGTGTCGGGTTTATCTTCCACAAGTCCTTTGTGAACAACGTGGTGAAGATCGAGAGTGTGTCGACCAGGGTGACGTACCTTATACTCAGAATATTCTCGAGATATTCGCTGAAGGTCATACAAGTCTACGCCCTGACCTCGGCACACCTCGATGACTAGGTAGAGACCGTGTATGAAGATATCTCTAGAGCCATGCATGGTTTTAAAACTCACTTCACCGCTGTCATGGGGGACACACGAAACTGGGCAAACGAGACGAGGATGAGCTGCAATTGGGGCAATTTTGAGTTGGACAGCGGAGCCACCGGGGTCACCTACTGGCCAGTTTTGTGGAGAAGGGGGGCCTCAATATGATGAACTTCTTCTTCAAAAAGCGTGAGCACAGGAACTGGACCTAGCAAAGCCCCGATGGTGCAACTAAAAACAAGATCGACTTCATCGCGTCAACCAAGAAGCAAATGTTCAATGATGACTCTGTGATCAATTCGGTGAAAACCGGGAGCGATCACCGCATGGTAAGAGGCACATTGAACATTAATATCAAGCATAAAAGGTCTCGAATGATGAAGTCCATCGAGCATAAATCCAGATCCAAAACCCCAAAAGCTTTCAACTTGAACTCCAGAATCCTTTCGAATGCCTAGGGAGCTCCGTGGACGAATGAAAACAGCGATGGGTTCGTGGAAGCTGTTCATACGGTTTGTTCTAAATTTATTAAGAGCCACCGTACAAAAAAAAAGATATACACAAAAAGCTCTCTGATGGAGCTCATGAAGGACAGGCGTGAGATGATCCTGCAGTCTTCAGACGATGCGTTGAAATACCGGTAGCTAAATAGACAGATCTCAAAGTCCTTGAAAAGTTATCTCAGCCGCTTTAATACCGAGCGTATGAAAGACGCAATTGAGCGGAATAAGGGCTCCAAGCTCTTTGAAAGAGATCTGACTATTGGGCAGAGCCAACTCACTTAACTAAAGACGAGGACTGAGGATTGGAGGCCGCGGCGGGAGAGGAGTGCCGGTATAGCGTTGGCCGCTCTCCCTATGTCCTGTGGCCGAAAAGTGAAATTAACCATCACAGGGGAACCAACGGTTATACACGGGGTCGTCTGGCGCCCATGTGCTGCTTTTGTCAATGGGGTGGTCACGGCGTGCAATGTGTTCTGGTGTGCCGGTGATGGGGGCTTCTCCCCAGAGCAGGGCTCGGTGACGGACAGCCGCGGCGGGTTCGCGGATTACTGCTTATGTGTGCCGGTGTTCCCGAAATTAGTGGCACAGGAGGACACCGTGGAGTTTTAGTGGGTTGGAGTCCCACATAACTGTACTGTCTCCCCGTGGTAGCACAGTTTGCATGAGCATTACTACACGCAATACTTTCATTGTGCGCAAAGTAAGCGTGCTTCACCGTCGACCAAATCATCGCTTACCATCAGGCGAGATAGTGGTCAAACGCGAGCATATCATTGAACAAAAAAAATTAAATAAATAAAAAGGATAATATAGGTAAGGATTCAATTCAATTAGGTTAAGATGCGGCGGGGGTGGCCCTTGGGCTACCCTTGAGCCGCGAACATGTTTGTTTTATTCCAAAGAACATTAAGTGTAAATATCATTATGCGTTTATAACATTATCGGTCTTATTACAAAAAGCGGTTTAACTAAAAACCCTGGTCTAAATCTCTATAAACCATTGTTTAGACAAAAATGATATTACAAATAGTGGTTTATCGATAAACCATAGACCAAATCTTGGTCTAACGCTAAACCTCGCCGGCCCCTAGTTTAACGATGGTCTAAATCGTATCTGTCAAAGTTTCTCTTTTTTTTTTCGTTTTCACCCGAAAATGGATATTAACATGGTGGATTTAATTGATATTGAGGATATTTTTTATTTGTTATTCCTGGGTACTCCAATTCTCAGATCGTTTTTTTTTTTGTTGGTCCATCACAATTCATGTTTAACAAAGAGTCAATTGTTCTATTAGAGACGAGTCTTGGATAACTTAAAAATGCCAAAGCTTAACGAACTTTGTTCAACTTGCGATAGTTTTGTTTAATGTTATGGTTTCATATAACGCGCGAGATTGTTACGTTTCGTTACACGTACGTAGATGTATTATTAGTAATAAATACGACATTAAGTAATGTGCTTAAACCTAAACAAAAGTGCAATCGAATAATAAATAATGTTTATATCCATGCAAAATAACAAAGTCTCAATATTTTTAACACTCCTAAACATCACTTAATCCTTATCGTAATATCAAAATGTTTTTTTTCTGTGCATACGGAACGTTGCAATAGAATGATATGATGGTGAACGAATGATATTTGTATTAATCTGTGGTTGATATATTGACAATGGTTTAAATGACGGTACTAAGAAAACCACGGTTTTTATAAGTTTTGTAATACGGACAAATTTAGACCATGGTTCTGCAGATAAACTTGGACTTGATAGTACAGGTTTAAACCATGGTTTATTTAGTTTTTTGTAATAAGACTGTATGTCTTTATAGCATTATGCTTTACAAAATCATGCTTCATTATTATTATGCCAACAGTATTTATGGCGATATAATGTTATTACGCATAATTGTTTTGCCATATTGTTATGGCAAAACAATTATGCGTAATAACATTATGCTTCATGATCATTATGCTGAATTTCGTTATGCCAATGTAAATATGGAAATTATGGCAATATGTTTTATGCTTATGATTAGTAATCCTGGAAAGAGCCATGCTCGGAGTGTCCTTGCGTGATCGAATCAGAAATGTAGAGATCCGCAAGAAAACCAGGGTTACCGACATAGCCCGAAGCCAAACTTAAGTTGTAGAGGGCAGGGCAGATTGCTCGCAAAACGGATGGCCGATGGGGCAGACTAGTTCTGGAGTGGCGACCGCCAACCGGAAGACGTTTCGCTGGAAGGCCTCCTACCAGGTGGACCGATTACCTGGTGAAGGTAGCGGGGATCCGCTGGATGCGGGACGCACGGAACTGGTCAATGTGGCGACGCTTGGGAGCGGCCTATGTCCAGCAGTGGACGTCTTTTGGCTGATATGATGATGATGATGATACATCTGTCCCTTACGCACACTCAAACTATCCTTACTCCTAGAGTTGCCAACGCATCCGCAGCCCTAGGATTGACTTCATTAAATTACAAATACCTGTCATTTTTGCATTTCCCGACATTTGACCTTATTAACCACATCACAGGTTCGAAGATTAGTCTGTCAACATGCTATTAAACGGTCGTAAAAATCTAAATTAGCAAAATAAAATATTTAAATTGATTATTAGCTATAAAATTTTAGCAACTTTTTTCTTTTTCTAACATTATAACGGATCATCACGATCGATAACCTTTGGTGTTCATAATTATTAATTGAATATGTTAATTATTTCAAGACTTTGTTTGGTCTACATCATGACCTAGCTATTGTAATTATAGTATTTAGTTTTATAGTATTACTAGCTTCTGCCAGCTGCTCCGCCCGCGTGTATCATACATATATACCTTCCTCTTGAATCATTCTATCTATTAAAAAAAACCGCATCAAAATCCGTAGTTGCGTAGTTTTAAAGATCTAAGCATACATAGGGACAGACAGACAGCGGGAAGCGACTTTGTTTTATACTATGTAGTGATTATTTTGTGACTATTTTATATTATTTTATGACTATGTTGAGCCTGCAGAAAAGCTGCCTGCAGGCCACCAACTTCCATGGCCCACCTGGAAATCTTTAAACCGACTCCGAAGCCAAGTGGGTCGCTGCAGGCACAACTTAGTTAGATGGGGGTACTCCAATGACCCGCAGTGCGATTGCGGAGCCGCGTCCCAAACAATGCCTCACCTCCTATCGTGCTCTCTGTGCAACAACACCTGCACCCTGAAGGACCTTTGTGAGGCAAATGAAAACGCTATTGCCGTGGCTGAATTTTGGTCAAAACGTATATAATTGAGGAATCATCGATACGACGAAGAAGAAGAGTGATTATTATAATTGCTCATGATATTTATAAGAATATAAACGATGATACTTTGTTTGTATCGCGTCTTGTTCCCTATTTTATTAAAACTTATCCATAACATGGTTTATTTCTTGTGGTGTACGAATAATTTAAAGTACTGGGAAGGCTTGGCCAAAAATAATTTAACATAGGTAATGTGTTCTCGAAATCCGGATTTTGAATCCAATCAAGTTATTAATACGACCAATTACATAACAGAATTAACATACGAAACTAGTTTATTTAGACTTACCATATTGGGCGTGTTCTTCACCAGAGCGGATCTAAGTGGACTGTGACTTGGAGACAACTGCCCACACTTTATATCCAGTTCTTCAAGAATGTCATGTCTGGACTTCATTCCATAGTACAATGCCACGTCAAGGACTAAAGGAGTCATTGACACTGTAAAATTATTACGCAAACGTGGGAAGGACCCAACTATTCGCACTGTGTCAGTTGAACTGCGTAATTATTCGCTCCTGTTTTACTGGATGGCATTGGAGTCGCTAGCAGTAACAATAAATCTTTTTCTTTATGTTTTTGGAGTTGTGTGAGGAATGTTAAGCTATATAAGTGAGTGAATTATAGTATGACTGTAAATTGAGAAAAATGGAAATAGAAACGTGTTGCGCGAACTCCAAGTTCATTTCATGGTACAAAGGCAGGAAAATGACGATGATTGTTTCTGAACATGCTGGGAAGAAAATGGTTACCGATCTATGGTGGTAACAAAATTGCCATCAAGCCACGAGTATTTCCATAACACTGTAAGTATAGCGCCACAAGAATTGCTTGGAATGAAAATTCGATATTAGTGTTTGCTACTAACAGTAGGTAATCTAAATATATTGAAAGTCAAGTTATTTCATACTATAACTGTATTCACAGTGTCGTCGTCTGTCGTATTTAACATAATCCAAAATAACTAGAAAATACTATAGAGTAATTTTTTGAGACCCTTTCATTTACTCTTCACCCGTGGGTAAAAGTCAAAAAAAGTCCATAGGAATGATATTGTATTAATATGCAAAGAACTGAAATTGACCACTTAATAAGCTTTACTTTTTAATAAAGCAAGATTTATAGACAAAAAGGAATCAAAACAAAGCCTTGATCTTTACAAATTATTAAGGTTCAGCTTAAATCAGCTCTATACCATTTTATGTTATCGTGGTTATCTTTTATTTTTCACATAAAACACCTTTATGGATTGACATGAATAGAAAGATAATACATTATTTCTCATTATTATTCAATTCAGTGTTAAGGTGTTGTCAGACTGTTCCACAAACTGCACGGGTCATTTAAAATATTAACGGAAGAAATCTGCCTAAGAGCAATGGTGCCACCATTGCTCTTAGGCAGATTTCTTCCGTCCGGCCGTCGTAACGGCCTCGACTTGCGTGTTCGAACAGGCAGGCGCTTTAATTTGTCCAAATTATTTTCATCACCACTGCTCTAAAAACGGTGAAGGAAAATATAGTGGAAACCGGCATGTACTAAAACTAAAAATTTACGGAATGCCCGGATGGAAGACATGTGATATCCAACCCGCACTGTGGCCACGTGGTGGATTAATGCCCATTCCCTCTCTCACAGAGAGGAGGCATCTGTCACAGGAGTGTGAACATTAAAAAGGCTTTTCTCAACTACATTGGGATTGGCTACCAGCCTTACCAGATACAGCTGAGTTCCAGTATTTTAAGTAAAATGACTGCATGTCTGACCTCCACACCACAACCCAGTAACTGGGTAACACGATACCCTTTAGCAAGACTGGTGTCAGACTTCCTGCCTTCTGATTATCAATAATGACTGTAAAAGATGTACAAATGACAGCCAGTACCAACAGCTCATCGTGCTTTCCGTGACACGGAAGAGACTCAGTAATTAAGGAATGGTCTATGATGTAGTTAAGTATTTTCAAGCAAATAATAAGGACCGATGTGGTGTGGCTTGGAGGAGACCTATATTCAGTAATGTTAGTTTTGTCCATGTAAAACACTGGTAGTCAGCTGAATCCAGTAAGACTGGAAGCTGACCCAAATATAGTTGGGAAAAGGCTAGGCTGATTGAAACTGTCCAGTTGGGAAGGTCTAACTTCGAGAAAGAGGTCAACCGTTAAAGCTCGGCTGGGCGGCGTCTGGGAAGTTGCGCGGTATCTTCTCGTCCAATTTACCGCAGTGATCACCTGCGGGGCTAAGACGTGGTCGCTTACAATAGGCCTTATCAGAAAGCTTAAAGTCATCCTAATGGAGAGGGCTATGCTACGCTCTGCCGGGGGCTATGCTCGGAGTTTCCTTCCGTGATCGCATCAGAAATGAGGATATCCGAAGGAGAGCCAATGTTACCGACATAGCCCGAAGAATTGCGAAACTTAAGTGGCAGTGGGCAGGGCACATTGCTCGCAGAATGGATGGCCAATGGGGCCGAAAAGTTCTGGAATGGCGACCGCGAACCGTAAGACGATGCGTTGGTAGGCCTCCCACCAGGTGAACCGATGACCTAGTTAAGGTTGCGGGAATGAGCTGGATGCGAGACGCACGGGATCGGTCAATGTGGCGACGCCTGGGGTAGGCCTATGTCCAGCAGTGGACGTCTTTCGGCTGAAATGATGATGATGATGAATGAAACTGATTGCTACAGCTAACTAAACAAAACATTACAACTTTTTAAGTTGCTGTTCGTCAGTCGTAAACGCAACGCAGACGCAACTTAAACGCAACGGTAAGCATTATATGTGCGTAGTTGCGTAGACAATTTGGTTTCATTACAATCACGTCTGCGCAACGCTCACGTATCTGCGACGCAACCTTATCGCTTTTGTTAGACAGCTCCTTAGTGAAAATGCACTCTTATGCTTCTTCTTGAAATATCACGCATGGCGGCGAATAAGTCTGAATAGCCCTGTAATAATAAAATGTAAACTACGATACTTACTTGGTTTCTTTTTGATCTCACCCGGTTTTATAATAGGGGTGATATTTATATTAATGCTCCTCGCCGCATTCAGGTCTTTTAACGAGCCCTTTCAAAGTTATTATTAAGTTTTTTTGTGTATTTTTATTGATGATTCGATTTTATTCTTTTATTTATGACTTTGTTAATACATTAATAAATTCCCGCCAAAGTTATTGTTAATTATTATTATTGCAGATCCACTTAAAACGAAGCTGTATACTTAATCTAAGAAGTAGATGCGAAAGTACTTAATTAAAATATAGCTAAAGACAAGAAACTCCATTTATATCAAAAGAAGGCCATAATTAGCTAATTAATTAATTTCCAAACAAGGTTATTGAATCCGTAATAAGAGGTTGGATTTGTTAACTTACAATAAAACCTATTATTGAATGTCAGTGATATATGCTCAGGATTACCTTCGAATGCCAAAAAAAAACATGCTCATCAACTCAAAAACAAAGCTGTGTAACATGGTTTTTTTTTAATTGCGTTTCTCGATGATCTCACACTACGGAATTATTAATTGGGCTTGCAAACCGAGCAGAATTAAAATGCTTTGGTTCAAGTTGAGCTCATCAACTAATTAGAGCTATTAGGAAAATGATACGAAGGCTTCTTTGAACTCGGAGCTTATGATGTAAAGAGTTTTAAAGATAGTTCAATGATTTAATAATTATTTTTAGAATTTGATTCTGACAGTGTTGTAGACTTCCAGACAAGGCAGAGTGAAAATTTTTGGTTATAGCTAGCTATAATAATGGATTACTATTACAGGCATTAACATATTATCATATCACATCACATCATCAACCTATTAATGTTCCCACTGCTGGGACACAGGCCTCCTCTCTGTGAGAGGGAATGGGCCGTAATCCATCACGCGGGCCCAGTGCGGGTACATATTATACATAATTATAATTATCATAATCAATCAATAATATTTTGTTTATTAGGCCACCGAGTCTCAATTCTATAAGTACACTTTTACGTAACTACTTATTACTTTCTGACGATACAGTTATTAGTATTTTATTTCAAAGCATAATGACATTGCAAGTAAATTTATTATGAAATAATTGTTATTTACATGGAGTGATGGAACTATTAACATTTTTATTTTTTTATTTAAGTGATGGTACTGTGATGTTAAGCTTGTGTTATTTTTTAACAACTTTGTTCTCGTGAATCTATGAAACGAACTCGTGACCGATTTTCTGTCATTATGTTCTAGTTCATGGTTCCGCATATCAATATTTATGCGATTCGTTTAATTGACACCAAGGTCTTTTACCTTGTTTTAGAGAATCTTTTGTTTAAATGTAATAGTCTTTTTAACCGACTTACCAAAAAGGAGGTGGTTCTATGTTCGACATTATGTATATATTTTTTGTGTATGTTCACGGATATCTCCGTCAATTGTGGACCGATTTCGAAAATATTTTTTTCGTTTGAACGCACATATTCCGAAATTGGTCCCATTTTAGTTTGGTAAAGATCTGATTAAGAACTTCGAAGATATACAACAGAACTCTTCAATAAATAACGGCAAATCTCTCGGGATTGCTGCAATCGCATGTCTGTTTATTGCTTATACGCCAGTACGCTCGAAAGGGGTACGCAGATCTATCATTTCACCGATTATGTTCAAGTTTCATGTTATTCGGGTAATCTATTCTGGCGTTATAGGTACTTACTAAACAACTTGCTTATTAGGTAGGTACAACTAAAGAGGGTAAAATAAAAAAACATTTTTGCAAAAAAATACTACCGACTTCCAAATAAAAAACTACAAAGTGAAAAATAGCTTTATTTTTGGAAGTCGGTGTCTATATAGCAAAAATGGAACCTACGAAAGGGACCGACTTCCAAAAATAAAGTTATTTTTCACTTTGTAGTTTTTATTTGGAAGTCGGTAGTTTTTTTTTTTGCAAAAAAGTTTTTTATATAGAATAGCGTCGTGTTGGCTCAGTGGCTAAGACCTCGCCTCCTGTGGTTGAGGTCGTAGGTTCAAATCCGAGCAAGTACCAATATAACCTTTTCAAATGTATATACACTCTCTGCGGTTATCTTGGACATCGCTGACGACGGTGTACAAAAACTTCGAGAGGAAACCTGGCTTTTAATTAATATTAGTCTGAAAACAACCTAGAGCAAGCTTGGTGATCATTGCTCATTTGCTCATCCCTTCTCTGTATTAAAAGAGGCCTTTTCCCTGCGGTTGAACGTGGTGTTAGTTTTTTTATTTTTGTGTTGTCGTCTAGGATACTCTCTGGAATCTGTGTACACAGATGATGATTACGATTTTTTTCTTTCACTTCTAGAAAGCAGATGTGCAGTGGTGGTCCAGTGGTAACAGCCCTAACTTACGTGTCGTAGGTCTATCGTTCAAACCCAAGCAGGCGCTTTACTTAATGTGAATTATTTTATCACCCACTGCTCTCAAAACGGTGAAGGAAATCATCGTGAGGAAACCGGCATGTCCTGAACCAAAAATTCAAAGACCTGGGCCCGAGCCCAGCGCGGGTTAGTGGATGTCACATGTGTATTAAGGCCGTTCCATATCTCACAGAGAGGAGGCCTATGTGTCAGCAGTGGGAATATTAAAAAGACTGATGAATCCTGAAAACTAAGCTATTGTTCAGTCTCATAGATTTGAAATCCGTAAAAATAATAAATATACGGTTCCTGTGGAATGAGCCATGGAAGTGAAGCCGCGGGAAAAGGGTAATGATAAATGAAATGGCTATTTATGTATTTTATGTCTCGCTAGCGTTTTCAGTGATATCCAACAAAGTGGGTGAGAAGTCTTATATTATACAGATTAGTAGATGACGGGAGTCACTCACGGCATAAAAGAGCTGTTTTTAGTGAAACTGCCTCCTGATTATTTTATTTATTTTTAGCCTGAGTTGTGCCACTGCAGTGCAAATACCTCTCTTTTTTATAGCTGTGTCTCTTGGTCTAAGGCAAATATGGACTAGTTCTGTCTGTAGGTTTCAAGTTCGTTCTGCCGTCTTGTCTGGATTTCGCTCAATTTCACTACATTTGCCAGACTTTTTGGTAGATTCAGTGCATGATTCTTAAACATGTGTCAAACATGGCCAACGTGGCCGACCCAATCCCATTTATACTTGGATGATGTTTGTGTCTTCGGCCATTTTTGTATTTGTAAAAAAATAACATAAATATATAATAGTTAAAAAAAGACTTGTTTTTTATCTAACTCTTCTTTCTAAATACGTAAAACGATTCTTTAAGGATTGATCCAGTAAAAATGCAATATATTGAAGTTATGTTTTATTATACCTATATCAAATACGTCTTGATATTTATTAATACGTAGCCAAGCTTACTTCTTCTTCTTCTTCTTACTTTCCCAATAACGTTGCTGTCACGCTCGGAGGAAGAGCGAAGACGGTCATCGGTATTAGCGGTCCCAGCTGTAGAAAAAAAATACGTTGTAAATATTTTTCTGTAATGAGTTACTATATTTCTATTATAAAACAATTTATTTGGTGACAGTGGGCCTAATGCCATATAGTTAATTAAAATACAAGTATTGCAAGTGCATGCCATTTCAGATATATAATTTAAAATAATAAAGAGACTTTGATTAGCGTCCTCGTGTCCTTCTAACAGAAGTACAGCTGTGCAACAGTACCGCAGACAGTAGTGCGCATACAGGTAGATAATTACCAATTATATCTACAATTAAGAACGAGGTTTTATTACAAAAACCCTACTTATACACACAGGAATGTTGGATGACTATTTTACTCTGTTTAAATCTGTTTGATCGTATACCTTGGAAAAATCTTTAAAAAAAAAACTTGTCGGTTTTAATCTTCTTAATTCTTTATTGTACACCAAAACAATACATTTACACAAAAATAAATCAATATTTATGTACAAAGGCGAGCTTAACTCCGAATTGGAGTTTTCTTCCAGCAAACCTTTGAGTGATAGAGATCATAATAATTGAGGGCAGTAACAGTGTACAATTTTACAGTAAGATACTAATTAAACATATAATAATAATAGATACATAAACAAATACGTTTATAAATACAAATATATATATAGATATATCTACTAATATTCTTTATCTTTTTCTTGACAAGAAAAAGTATAATATGGGTAAATTCTTGAAAAATCAAAACAACAAAATGGCATATCTTATCAATCAATTACATCAAAATATAATTTTGAAATTAAGTGCCAGTTTCTTAATCCTATTAAATCATTCAATATAGTCTTTAGATATCTAAAGACTAAGCAGCAAAAATGTAACTTGCTTTTAATATCAAAAGCACGTTACATTTCTGCTATTTTTTAAATGTAATTAATTTGATTTAAAGATATTTATTTTCTCAAAGAACAAATTATAGTTCACTTAAAGATAAACGTAACTAAATTAACAGTAGGTAGAAGTTAATATTACGACAGTCATATATCGAAGGAACTTGACGTCATAGTAAAATTATTAATACAAGGGTAGATTAACAATAACAAACAAAGTAGCTTTAACAAAACTCACATATCCCTTCATTTGTTGTTATTAGGAAAACAATAGTAAAATAAAACAATTATTCTTACTCTAATATTATAAAGAGAAAAGATCCGATTGTAAGTTTGTTTGTTTGTAAATTTGTTCGTAAATTTGTTTGTTGCCCTTTTTCCCAATCATTGAAACAAGCTCCATTTATTGACATTTATTGGTGAAATGCTGCGATACATTTTTTGAAGTCTTCATCGTAGTTTTTACTAAAATTATCAGTCTTACAATTTACAGTTTTGGTTCATAAAAAAAAAATAACTTCTTATTTCCCTAATAACGTAGCCACCAGACTGGGCGAAAGAGCGCCGGCAGCAGACCCGAGTGGAACATTCGTTAGTAATGACTGTAACGACTGAGCCTGAAAAAAGTACAGATTCTATTAAAGAAAGAAAAACATCAGGAACCCCGTTTTGGCCACCACAGTAGGTTATAAAACAAAAATATCGTTTCGCCCAAGAAATATGGACAGTTCAACAGTAAAAATGTGTTAGTGGGGTCAATTTGCTACGATCTTTTTGAAAAGTATATAGAGTATATATAGATTATTTAGTTATGAAAAGTATTAGTATATATAGTTATAAAAAGGATCTTCGTTCTAAAATTTGTAGATAGTACATACTGATCTAATTAATACCAAAGCCCAATAATGATTAAGAGATATGAAATATACCGTAGGTGTTTTACTAGAACTGAAAATAGTCCATACATGGTTCTACTAGACAAGTACAAACTTTCCAGATCAACTGCTTGTCCCATCCAAGTGGTTATTGCGCTAATCCTCTTTTATCGCAGTATTCAAAAACATCTATCTAATACCATTACACAAGGAATTCTTGTATATTATGTAATCTGAATCTCGGAAACGGTTCCAACGATATTCATGAAATTTTGTATGCAGGGGGTTTCGGGAGCGATAAATCGATCTAGCTATGTTTCATTTTTAGACAACGTCGTTTTCTCTATTTTCACCCGAGCAGAGTTCGGTCGCCCAACTAATAAAATGCACATTTCTATTTAAAAAAATGTCTTTTATTTTACAATTTTTTCTCCTATAAAATATAAACTCCTTATTTCCCTAATAATGTAGCCACCAAACTGGGAGAGAGACTGCCGGACAGCAACCCGATAGGAAAGCTCATTGGTAACGACTGTAATGATTGAATCTGAAAAAAAGTTCATCAATATAGAAACAAAATATTAGGGCGGCCTACAAGAAGGGCAACGATAGAAACCAAAATAAACAATTTTTATCTTACTGGCAAAACCTTAAACAATTTTTTTTTGGGTTCCGTACCCAAAGGGTAAAAACGGGACCCTATTATTGAGACTCCACGATCCGTCTGTCTGTCTGTCCGTCTGTGACCAGGAGGCTGTATCTCTTGAACCGTGATAGCGAGACTGCTGAAATTTTCACAGATGATGTATTTCTGTTGCCGCTATAACAACAAATACTACAACATAATGAAATAAATATTTAAGTGGGGCTCCCATACAACAAACGTGTTTTTTGCCGTTTTTTGTGATAATGGTACGGAACCCTCCGTGCGCGAGTCCGACTCGCAATTGGCCGGTTTTATAAGTAGGTTTTACGCCATTACATTTTAATAACTGGTATTGCCTCCTCGGATTCTGATTACGGCTTCGAGCCGGTTTGGCATCCTAAAGACGAGGTTTCGGAGGCGATGTTGGTGAATAACTTTTTTTAGTTAAAAACGTTAATAATTTATAAAAAACGTTACTATAATTTCAAAGGCAGTTGATGATTTTTTTTTTATATTTTAAAACTCTGACTTCTAAAATTCTGAGAAATTGCAATTTCAAAATTTGGTACTAAGTTTTGAAATATGCCAGTATAGTTGTACGTGAAGACTGTAGAGCAATTAACCTTGGATCTAATTACGAGGGGGTCTTTGATTTCATAAACTGAACCTAGTATCTAATTTATTTAAAAGTTTCACAACTACTGTAGATTACTAAAATAGGTATCGTGGTAATATGCAAGGACTGGAAAAAATAATCTGTAATTCCGGATCAGGTTCTGCTAGGTATATTTTAGTAGTTTGTTACAAACTCCTGTCAAGATCAACTGTTGTCCCATGCAATTGATTATTTCGCTAATTATCTATGTCTACGGTTTCACTCTCAAGTTCAAGTCATCAAACAAATGTAATTAGTCGTAGTATTCGATTGCTTAAAGGTGACTAAGGTAAATATTTGATCGCTACCAGCAGTTTCGCCACGTGTTACGCTGAGTGTAGCCTCAATTACGAAAAACTTTACCTCGATAGAGAGAAAATCTTTAATTGAATTAACAGCTCTATATGTCGTCATGCTGGTTGACCAAATTTTGATAAGGTTATCCTAATCACACAGAATAAAATTCAAGAAATCTTTAAGCAGATTCCATTACCAAAAATATATTTCAATCAATCGTACTATCTTCACAAATATCAAGGTATACTCTTCAAAGCGTAATATAGGGATTGAATTTTTTTAAACCGTTTTATAAGTTGTACTAATATCAATCGGCCTAGCCTTTTCCCTACTGTATTGGGGTTGGCTTGTAGTCTAACCGGATGCGGCTGAGTATTTTTAGAGTTAAGTACCCGTGGGTTCTAAACGGAACCCTATTGCTGTCACTCACGTATCCGTTTGTCTGACTATCTGTCCGTTTGTCCGTCGTCGGTCACACAATTTTGTTCCGAATATTTTTTTTGCTTTCCATTGACAACTTGAAATTTGGTAATAATGTTTACTATTACGTATGTTTTACTAACAAATACCAATACATTGATAAAGCAGATTTTTTCTTTGGTACGGAACCCTAAATGTGTCAAGTCCGAAGCGCACTTGGGCGGTTTTCTTAATATATTTCCAATGAATTCTTATGCTACAATGTCCCTAACGAAGGGAATATCTAAATAACAAATGCGATATTTGAATAAAGTGTTTTATTTTAGGTATATATAATGGCACAAAAGTCTTATCGTTTGTCTTGTATCTTGGAACTTGGTTTAGCTGCAACTTCTTACTTCCCTAACAACGATGCCACCACAGCCGGTGAATAGTTCCTATTATTCATTTTCTTTGTCTGTTGAAAATGGAAATTACAAAAGTTAGTACATGTTTTACTAGAATAATACCTGTTTTCACTAATACTTGGTTGTAACTAAATTAATAAAACCTTATTTTAACCAGGCTGGGTACAGCACCGAGTGAGGTAATCCAATAGTAAATAGTATAGTTTATGATACTGCGACATAACAAAGATTATTAAAATATGAGTGTAAGTTTATAAACCGAGCCGCAGAAGAGATTTATAATAGTGTCACACGAATGTTTAATGTCTAATAAAATTATGTTCAGTTTCGTACATCACTTTATCTAATCTCATCAAAATCTCGCTGCAGCTCGGCTTATAAACTCGCAC
Source organism: Orthosia incerta (assembly GCA_948252205.1). Classification (NCBI taxonomy): domain Eukaryota; kingdom Metazoa; phylum Arthropoda; class Insecta; order Lepidoptera; family Noctuidae; genus Orthosia; species Orthosia incerta. The sequence goes on along the minus strand of OX411746.1, from coordinate 16,582,999 downwards.
TCATGTTTTTAATATACAATATCATGAACTACTTAAGTTACTTAGTGACCACCACTGCGTGTTTACGCGTATAAAAAATAAAATCATATCGGGTAGGGTCCCGTCATCGCGTGCATCGGTGTGACACCCGCGCTTGAATTTATTTTCGCGCGCGTTTATTTTTTATTTTGCGATAACTCCTAAGATATTCATTTAAATTATATGGTTTAAAGAATTATGCGCATGAAATACTTAACAACTTCCCTGTCCAAATAACAGACACGACAGTTGAACAATCCACATGAATCATATATGACTCATTGGACGGGGAAGTTGTTAAGGTAACTAATTTAAGTTGATAAGAATTAATACTGTGACCAATTACCACATTGTACAAGACCTTTTATTTAGAAATTAGAATGGGTATAGTAAACTATCATTAGAAGATATTATAATTATGCTATCGCGGACTTTTCTATAGACCTATAAAAGAGGAATAATGCCACTATAAATTATTATGTTCTATCTCAAAGGGTTTAGGCAGCGTTTTCGATGAAAGCTCCCAGGCGGCTTCGATTTTTTTTTAAATTTACATCATATTTTACACAAAACATTAACAAATGATACACCTAATCCTTCCTCATGAATCACTCTTGGTGAAAACTGCATGAAAATTCGGGAATAGTTTTTGAGTTTATCGCGAACAGTCCGCATATGCCTATGAATCACCACACATGAATCACCTTGTGATGTTTAAATAAATAAATAACAGACAGACAGATGCGGCTGGGGACTTATGCAGTGATAGTGATAATTATGTACTGATTTACTGCTGTGCCATTTTTAATAAATTATTACCCGTAATTATCCTTAATATAATAATTATATAAAACAAATATTACAAATAGTTTGTTTTTTGTTGGGGGGTAATCTTTGGGAGTACGTAGTTACCAATCCGATTAAGAAAATTATATCAGTGAATGAAAGCTACACCCCGCTCAAATGCAGTCACTGGGATTACTGGAGCACGGATAACCCGCAGTCAAAATCTGGTAAAAATAAATAATAAACGCGATATTTTTAGATTTAAAAACCCTTTATTCATGCTTTATTTATATAGGTAAATATATTTATATTAGTGCCAAATAAGCCTCAGAAAATTTAGTGAAGGAATCATCGACACGAAGAAGAAGCTTAATTGTTTACTTATTAAGAGGTAGTAGAGTTGCTGGTTACTTCCCCAACAGTGATGCTACAGCTGCTGGTGGAAGTGCCGGTGGGTGTGGGGAAATATCCTGCAATAAATTAAAACATTTATTACTATAATTAATATATTTTTAATTAAGATAATGTTACCATCACCCCCTATTACCTAGTTATAGGATAGTATTGGCGCATTATATCATCTTAACACATCATTATTTTCATCATCATTTCAGCCGAAAGATGTCTACTTGACATAGGCCGCCCCCAAGTGTCACCACAACGATCGGTCCTGTGCTTTCGCACCCAGCGGATTCCTTAACCAGGTCACCGTTCTACCTGGAGAGGAAGCCTTCCAACGCTACATCTTCCGGTACGCGGAAACAGAGCCGGAACTATTAGAGCTTTTCAGCCCCATTGACCATCGTTTCTGCGAGCAATTTGCTCAGTCCACTGCCACTTAAGTTAGGCAATTATTTATGCTCTGTCGGTAATCCATCCAGGATCCCTGCAGATCTCTTCATTCTTTTACAGATATAGTGCGTCATACGATGCTATTACTAGTGTTAATAAATATTACAGATGCTAACAAGAATTTGTTACAGATACATTTTTGATGCAAAGTGCAGTGGAATGCCACTTCTGTTAAACTCAGCATGCTGCAGTGAAATATATTTATCTCGATAGAAATAATATTCCTAATCGTATGGCAAATGACTATGTGACAAACTTATTCAGGTTACTACAAAGACTGTCACACAATTAGTCGAATCAATGATACAAACGTGTGTTTGTGTTATTTCTTAGGTTTAAGTGAACTACTTAAACCTAAGAAATAACACACACACACGTTTATTGCTAATGCTAATATTTATGTTAATTACCTTTAAATAAACACTACTCCGGCTCCTGCCATGATCCTCCTAATAAAGATTTGACCACGCTAATCGGTACACCCCCCAACCAACCGTATCCTTGCCACTGAAATCGATAGCAAAAAATATTAGTAAGTTTCTAATCCTATGGCGCATGACATGAGGAGTTGGGGAGGATACATGGCAAGGCCGGTGATTACAGATGGAGTAAGGTACCAAGCGACCAAGTACAGGCAGAAGAAATGTAGGTCGTCCGGCAGCGATCACATTGTTGCCATCGCGGTTAGAATCTGAATAAGGGTGGCACCAGGCGTTTGGGGATTCGCACAAGAAAAGAGAGGCCTATGCTCAGAAGTGGGCGAAGTCAAACTGCGGGTGATCAGAAAGATGGTCAAAAGTTACAATCAGAAAGTGACAAATTGTTAAACACGCATAAACAGCTGGTTGAATGAATTTTCAACAGTCAGTCGCATCACTAACTTGCGCTTAACTTGTGATTCTTGTAAAGCGTTGATATTTTTCCCAAAACCGGGGATTAGTTAGAACATAACTGGCAATATCCCCGCACTTTATTTTAGAACATACAATATCGGATGAAACAAAATTGTGATATTTCTTTAATTAGGTAGTTCATGCTAATATTTATGTTAATCACCTTTAAAAATAGACATCATATTGGATCTGTCAAGTTTTCTTTTTTAAATAGCGATCGAGTTACGTGAAGATTGTATACTGCTATTTTCAAACTTATTCCATGATTTTAATTTTAATAAAGCTTTCACAGCGCTTATCGGTACACCTCCACCTGGTTGATTTGACTGAAATCAAGGACAAACAAAAATATTAGTTATTAAATATACTTGTTCGTGGTAGCCCTGTAGCTAAGATCACGCCTCTCGTGCTTGAGGCTGTGGGTTCAAATGTAACATTTTCAAATAAGTTAATCTTGGACAATGATGGCAACGGTGAAAGAAAACATTGTGGGGAAACCTGGACTTATATAGTTAAATAGAAGTTTGAAATCGCCAATCCATCTTAAGCAACCGCGGTGATCAATGCTCGTGCCTTTTCTGTCAAGACGTCTTTTCCCTGTAGTTCCACTTCGGGCTTTAGTTACTTAGATATCTAAAGAAAGTATTTAAATCAGGTTAATTATGAGTTCCTATGTGAGGAAGAGTGGAAAACGAAGGGAGAGACTTTAAAATTATTTCATTTATTCACTGCCATTCACTGCCATATACTTACTGTTACATAATTAATTTACATCTGCGGTGAGAAAGGTGCCCCTAACCTTAGCAAGGTAGATGATTCTAAAGATTTGAAGATAAATAGACGTACGAGTAACGTTGACGACGTAAATAACGCTTTACGACAGATTACAAATTGGTTCACAGCTAATAATTTAGTTTTAAATGCCAAATTTAAAAGTCCAAGTAGCACATTATCGTCCTACCCTTATTCCAATTTACTAGGGTTCGGCGCAGCTTGCCACCATATCCCTACATGTTTGTCTTTGTTTGTATTCACCACATTTCTAGCCATCTTCCCACAATCCAAAAAAAATCCAAGTGCAGCTGACGGAATATAATAAAAAGTGAATCTATTTAGCTACAATCAAGAACATGCTAGATACTGAAAGCAATAATTTATTTGAAATACTTACATGTGGCATGATGAATCGTCCTTGTTTTCAGATGACTCTTGAAGACTCATCGTAAAGATATATCGTGAATTTTAACATAATTGCCAAAAGCTTTATAAATTAACTCTTATAATCATCCCAATTCGATGAAAAATATCACACTAATATAGTTCTACACTCGTTTGAATGTCAACCGAACATTTTAGTTAATAATTGCCAGACATTCAATGTACTTTTTTTTAAGGAACAGGGACGGATGGATGGAGGATTCTATTCTTCCATCCTGTAATAGTGAAAATGCGCAAGGAAAATTTTTTTTCTATACAAAATATCGACCACCGGCACTACTAAAAACCTTTTAATAACATATTTATATTTTATAAAAATAACATTCCGTTTTATTTATTTGATAAGATAATAATAATAATTGTTTTGGCGAATAATATATGTTGCTTTAAATAAGCATTCAAAATTATTGCTGCCTTGCAATGTGACCGATTCTTACTTAAATCAAATATAGTGTAGGGTTTTACTGGTTTATTTATATAGGTATTCAAACTTCATGCACAACGGTTGACTTAATGGCACTAAGTAAGTACGGTTTACTTTTGTTTATTATAGGTTACATTCTCGTATTAATACAGTACAATTAAAATCAACTTACAGGATTTTCTTCCACACGATAACCATTTTCGTCAGCATGGTAAGAAATTTCAACTAGTTTTCCATCAGTGTCCGTGTAGGAGAACGAGCCATTGACATCCACAAATTGGTTCTCTAATCCTGCGTTGATCACGCGTCCGATTTCATTACGTGTTATGCCATTGGATGTCTCGTAGCTGAAATAGAATTAACAGTACCATATGCATACACTATATTAAGCTATATGGTGTTTATACAACAAAATGAAGGGTTGGGTCTAAGTGCACTTAAAGGACACCCACATGGTTTATACATTATGTAAATTTTTTGAAAACATTGAAATCTCTCAACTTAACTTAATATAATAATTGTGAACCAAATTAATATGATTATTATTATAGATTTGCCTTTTTCAAATGGATTGGATGTTATTTGAAATTAAAATAAACTTGGCGAACATATTATTTTTATGTGTCGAATTAATTAATTCATAAAAACGTTCTAGAAGTTATGTTGGCTTTTAACTTAAACTGACTAACCTGAACTCGTAGTTCCCAGAACCGTCGTTCTCGCTGTGGTAGTTGACGATTTGAGCCTGAGCATCATCAGGGATGACTGCCGCAGCAGCCAGCGAGATCAGTGCGCACGCGGTGATGATTCGGAACATTTTGAACGTTGTGTATCTTCTTTGCTCTGAGAACGAGACTGGCCTATAATAACACGCAAGGTCGTTAGGTACGTAAGCTATAATTTAAATGTACAAACAAAGATTATCAAAAAATTATTTCAAGACAGGTCAAAACCACAAATGCAACATCTATAAAATCCTCTGCCTTATTACTCACATTTATATACATTTCTGAGGATTCTGAAAGTACCTCATACTAACGATTCATAGCAAATTAATAATATTTTTTGTAACAATCGAGACACATATAATAATAAGAAGTTATAATAAGAAGTACCATCTAAGAAATCCTTCACACGGTCATTTCCGCATGCTAAGGTCGTTCCGTGAATGTGTGACTATCTATTTCATATCGAGATATATCCGTGGCTCTCAAAGTACGTTAAACCTCTGACCGCGTCTGTTTGGCTGGCTGTGACGTCCAAAAAGTGCGAATTCTCAGTTTCATTTGAATAAATGGTATACCAACGTATATTTCCTCTTTTGAATATCTTTCAGATTAGTAGTCAGATCTTTCGGGGCAGCAATCGGTCTTACAATGTGATCCAACTGGATTGTGGAGGAAGGATTGGCAGATTAAGCAATTGCTCCACGTAGAAGACTAACTTATGTTCAAATACATCTGTTTAGACTGGAAGCAAAATAGTTCCGAAAAGGTGATTCTTTTTCAAGAACTGCACCTGTTGGCAAGTTGACAATCTACAATCGATAACGCTAATAGATATCGAATCAAAATATGGGAATGTCACATCTGAATCAAATGAAGGCATTAACCTGCTAGAGCTTGTAATACTTTATACCTATACGTAGTTCAGTAGTGCTGGGTGCATCGTCATCGTATATGAATTTATGTATGTATTTACATAAATGTTGTAAAACACTTTTTTTTTAAAGATTCAGTATGGAGTTTCTTGTCCGTTCTTCTCCACAACAACCTAATTTTCCGAATGGACGGTAGAATCAATTATTATTGATTTTAAATTTATATTTTTGACTTTCAAAAGTGCCGCTTATTGGCCTAGTTGAAATAAAGAATGTTTGTCTTGTCTTTTTGTCTTTTGAACGTTAAGTCACGTGGTCAGACCAAATCAATAGAGGCGTTAACGATTGTAGAAGGAGATTCGATACGAAACGTTTATAACTTGACTACAGGTCTGGTTAAATTAACAGTTACCTGCATATTTGATGCTACTGCGACACAATCAACGCAACATTTTTTTAATTTTTATTTAACGACGACTAGCTGTTCCCCGTGGCTTCGATCCCGTGGACCCGTTTTTGGGTTTAAAAAATAGCCTATGTCACTCAGGATGTCACTAATGTAGCTTTCTATTGGTGAAATAATTTTTGAAATCGGTCCAGTAGTTTCGGAGCCTATTCGGTATAAACAAACAAAAAAATCTTTCCTCTTTATAATATTGGTATAGATAGGCTCGCGGTTGACCACTATCTCACCTGATGGTAAGCGATGATATTATGGTCTACAGTGAAGCACGCTTGGCTAGAGGTAACCTATTAATTGAATTTATTTATTAAGTAATTATAATATTATATATATGCCTCATTTGTCCAGATGTATAATTTTCCTAAAGTTTGTAGCCATGGTAAACCATTGGTAGTCACTCATCTTAGTAAGAACCGACACCGAATACATAATTGAAAAATTGTTTAAATATACTATTTATTTAGCTAAATTATTCACCTGATGTAATTTATGCCATGGTGGTGAATCTCAATTATTCAGGATTAATCAAGAATTCAGGTGATTTTCTAGTGCGCAAGTGCGCGCAAACACAGATGTACTTTCTGTTCCTTTCCTCTTATAGCCATGACTGGGGAATGTGCAGAACCAGCAGCTTTACTTGCTCTACGAGGCACACAGCGGTGTTACAAAACCAATTTCGACCGATCGCCAATACCTCTTGGTAGCGGTCTAACTGCTAAGCTTGAAATTCTGTTTTCCATTTACGGGACGGATAAATTCCTCCCCGGTGGGTGCCCACGTTATCGAGGCGGGGGGCTCTGAAGATACGGCATCTTAGTCATCTACAGTGTAGCGAAGAGGAGCCCGAGGCGGGAGTCCTGGACAGGGGTTTTCCCGATAAGCCGACGACGCGACGTAGCGGAAATCGCAACTGAGGCGGGCCACGATGTCGTATGGAAGGCATCGCGACTGAGGGTTGGAGGCCGTGGCGGGAGAGGAGTGCCGGTATTGCGGTGCGCCGCTCGCACCTCCGTACCTTCCGTGGCCTGGACGGGGTTGCCACAGTCTGATGGCGGACGCGGTGGGGTCGCAGGGGAGGGGAGAAGTGTCAGTATAACGTCGGCCGCTCTTCCTATCCCCTGCGGCCGAAAAGTGGTAAGTGGTGGGGCCGTCACAGGGGGACCAATGGTGCTACACACACACGGGGTCGTCTGGCGCCTATGTGCAAATTTGATCTCTGGGGTGGTCACGGCGTGCAATGTGTTCTGGTGCGCCGGTGATGCGGGTACTACCTAGAGGAGGGTCCGATGACGGACAGCCGCGACGGGTTCGCGGATGAGAGCTTATTTTTTCTTATCTGCCATAAGCGCCACAGGAAAACACCGTGGAGTTTTAATGGGTTGGAGTCCCACATAACTACATTATCTCCCCGTGGTAGCGCGCTATGCATGAGCTTTTCTGAAGGCAAAAAAATAAGGACGGATATATTGTTGTTGGGTTTTACTATTAGATGTTTTGTAGTAAAAGCCGGGAGTTTGGAAGTTGGAGTCTGGAGTTTATATCTGTTATTCAAAACCATGTTATGCCGTGAATTTGACCTCATTTAGGTAAAGGAGACATAAAATTAAGAAATACTGATTTCAAAACTAGAACTTAACGATATTTTTATTTAACGTATATGAAGCACACTACACGTACACTTGTTATTCTATTGATATTAACCTATTTTGATTTATACTTCTATTTTATTATTTGAGGTCAAGCTCTGTGTTTAAGGCCATACTAAAAAACCGGCCAAGTGCGAGTCGGACTCGCGTACGTAAGGTTCGATACGATTATCGCAAAATGGTAAAAAATCACGCTTGTTGTATGGCAGCCCCACTTAAATATTTATTTTATTCTGTTTTTAGTATTTTTTGTTATAGCGGCAACAGAAATACATAATCTGTGAAAATTTAAACTGTCTAGCTATCACGGTTCATGAGATACAGCCTGGTGACAGACGGACAGACAGACGGATCGCAGAGTCTTAGCAATAGGGACCCGCAGGCTTATTACGTATCTTTTGCAAGAGCAAAACGATAGCGATCAAACGCTTTATGTCATAAAAGTTGGAATTACCTGCAGTGTAGGTATGGTAGGTCCTACACAATCGTTTGCTAATCGCTCGCTGTTTGTCCAATGCAATTATTTAAAAAAAAAACCACTAACAACTCTAAAACTTCTGTGTGGAAGAGCAATTATAGCGCAAAAATCGCTATCGTCTTGCTCTTGCAAAAGATACGTAATAAGCCTGCCGTTTTCACCTTTTGGGTACGGATCCCTAAAAATGGTATTTACCTATTAGCTGCCATTAAAAACTTCCTAGTTTTAGTATTAGCTACTTATGAAGATAATGATGATAAACTACTACAACTACAGATACAATATCTTCGATTTCTAGAAATTGACGACCTAAATAAAAAATTGTAGCCCTAGGCCCTAGCTCATAAATAGAATAACCGAATTACAAATTATTATTTTATTTAGGTAAAACTATTTTTCACAGGTTATTAGAGAAACCAAAAATATTTAGGGCACGAAATTAAATCAAAAAACCTTAGGAAAGTACAACAAACTCTTATACGAACTAATTCCAAAAAGTGCTAAGTTTTGGATTATCAAAGTGCCAGTAGAATTTGGTTAATCCACTTGTTTAATTTTTATACCTGACTGTACCTAATCCGTGTCAAAATTAATTACATAACGAACCTAGTAAAGTTCAGGTGTCATTGTTTAGCGTAATGTCCAACAATTGATTTATTATGTGTCACATAATAATGGTGAAACCGTGTCTCGTATTGTCGGGCTAAGAATTCAATAGTTATGTAAGGTGACAGATCGGACGTCAGACCAAAGGTAACTGGCCCAACGTGAATGCGTCCTATGATTGGATTAAACGCTGGTATTGCACACACGACTCATTTTATAAAGGGTATCAATTATTGTATTCGATAATTATACTGTCTGCATCTTTTCTAATCGGAGATATTTTGTCTGTAATATGTCATTATGGTTATTATTTGTATTGAGATAGGTCATAATGTTATTGCTGTTGTAGTAAATATTGCTTAAATTAATTAAATATGAATTTGTGGGTGCACATTAAAATATATAAATGAACGCTAAATTCTAGTCGGAGTAGGTATAAAAGCTTAAAAAATTATTCAGCTTCAGCTTTTGCCGAATGCGAGAGTTGTAGCTTACAGCAACAGTGTTTGACATTATTTAATTTTCATAAGAGCTGATACTATTATTTAATTTTACAGCTTATTGAAGAGATAAGAATATGGCTGTTGTGGGATTTACTATAGATAGCTTTATTTTACCACCATCTATCGGTATCCGCGGGCATTGCAGCGGCATTGATCACTTCACAGTATACATTCTCTTTGTTCCCTCGCTTACAACCAATAAGTGCTTATGACTTTGCATAGATGGCTTTGTATGCCGAGTTTTCAGATTTTATATATTCACGAGTATCTACTTATACGTTTTATTTGAAATAAAAAATCGATTTATTATTTTATTTTTTGTAAAAGAACCTATTTCAGGTGTTTACTGTTTAATTAGAACTTTATTGATACCAATTGAATTGAAATTACGTTTGAACTTTGATCCAGAACATTAAGACCCGGTAATTAATAGGAATACAGAAGACTGAAGAGTACAACCTGCCTCTCTGTTTAGAGTTTGTAAACTACGAGAAAGCCTTCGATTCGACCGAGACTTGGGCTGTACTTAACTGCAGTCTCTTCAACGGTGCCAAATTGATGACCGGTACATCGAAGTGTTGAAGTGTTTATACAAAAACGCCACCATGTCAGTTTGACTTCAGGATCAGACCTCGGAACCCGTCCTTCTGCAGCGAGGTGTGAGACAGGGAGATGTCATATCTCCGAAACTGTTTACCGCTGCACTGGAGGATGTCTTCAAGGTTCTGGACTGGAGAGGGCTAGGCATCAACGTCAATGGCGAGTACATCACTCACCTTCGGTTTGCCGACGATATAGTGGTTATGGCTGAGACCATGGAGGACCTCAGTACAATGCTCGATGATCTCAGTAGAGCTTCCGAAATTGTGGGTCTTAGGATGAACATGGACAAAACCAAGGAGATGTTGAATGACCATGTTACACCCACTCCTATCAAGGTCAGGATTCTACACTCGAAGTTGTGGGCGACTATGTCTATCTGGGACAAACGATCCAATTGGGTAGGGCCAACTTCGAGAAAGAGGTTAACCGTCGAATCCGACTCAGCTGGAAGCGTTCGGGAAGTTACGCTGTATCTTCTCGTCCAACTTACCACAATGTCTCAAGATGAAAGTCTATGATCAGTGATGACATATGGCTCTGAGACGTGGTCACTTACAATGGGCCTTATCAGAAAGCTTACAGTCACTCAAAGGGCAATGGAGAGGGCTATGCTCGGAGTTTCCTTGCGAGATCGAATCAGAAATGTAGAGATCTGCAAAAGAACCAGGGTTACCGACATAGCCCGAAGAATTGCCAAACTTAAGTGGCAGTGAGCAGGGCACATTGCTCGCAGAACGGATGGCCGATAGGGCAGGAAGGTTCTAGAGTGGCGACCGTGAACCGGAAGACGTTGCGTTGGAAGGCCTCCCACCAGGTGGACTGATGACCTGGTGAAGGTTGCGGGGATCCGCTGGTTACGAGACGCACGGGACCGGCCAAAGTGGCGACGCTTAGGGGAGGTCTATGTCCAGCAGTGGACGTCTTTCGACTGATATGATGATGATGAACTTATAGGAAAAGGTAAGAGCTGGACTAGATCTAATTGGGTAAATATAATCATAAAGAAGGTAATAGTCATCTAATAAGTTTGTGATCTCATCTCATATTCTTTTCGAACTATGTATGAAAAGGTTGTTTTCAATATTAAGCTCTGCTAATGACTTGATTTCTCAAAGCATCCTATTTAACCCACCACTGGTGACGTCAATTTTATTTATATGGTCTCACGGACCCGGTTTAGACTAGAACAGTAACTCTGGCACCTAACATCCGCAACATCATCACGTTTACCCAGCAGATGGTAGTGGGTGTGAAATAATGTAGCTATTCGAAACCACAACACAAGTCGATGGTTATTCGACCTTTTCGATACATTCGGTCTCTCAGACATAGTAATGGTGGGTTAACAAGGTTGCTATAGTTCTAAAAATAGCAACCTTGTTAGGTAAAAAAAAATACCCCTTCGTATAAATTTAAATAATGGATGAGTAAAATAAATAAACATATAATTATTAACGTAAATGTAAGTGAATAAGTTAAGCTGTCCAATTTTGATGTTAATAAGGTCAACGATTATTCAAACTACGTTACTTACAAGATGCCAATCTTGTAACCTATAAGGTAGTCTCTTAAAACGTCAGTTTATAGAAATATAATAATATCTTATCTATAAGTCTAAAGTTTTTGTCCTTAAAATGGTCTGGAGAGGCTTTAGTTCTTCATAGATATCCAAGCATGGTAATTGTAAAATGCTTGGATCTTTCGCTCTTCTGGTCCTAATGTATTTAACATTAGGTACTGAAGAGTGAAATCTATATAAACAAAAATCATCTGCCGCATGTATGAAAGATCATTACTTTAAAACGGCTCGACCATGTGGCTGATCTTCCTATTGTATCCGTAATAAGATGTTTCCTGGGTAGAAACATGATAATTCTATTAAGTCCGTCAGTGAGATTATAAAATAATATTGGACCCGTATTTTTTGCTTTACCAAATTAAAAAAAATGACGAAGACAAAGCGCATCAAAATTCAGGAGTGAGGGTTTGTGATGTCACTTTGCCAGTATAAAGTGTAGCACACCGTGACGTCACACGATATTTCAACGCACTGTATCGTCGTATTTTTTTGTTTACGTAGCAAAAGAAAAAATACGTTTCTAATATTTTTAGGTTATCTAACTTACAGGCTAAATAGACATTTTCACTACCCTATTGTCAGATACAAGGTAGGCATGATTTTTTTTATATCCGGAAAAAAGCCGGGGCTGTTCGCTAGATACCAATTAAGAAATACGTTATTCTTCTTTCCAAACAACAATCAAATGTTGTCGTATTGATTTGACGTCCGACGCCCCGTTTTCTGGCCTACTAAGGGTCCGGTTTACTTGTCAATTCTTGTGTAAACTTTGCCAAACATATTACATAATCAGAAGTATTTTAAAAGCCTGTCAAATAATGAAATAAACACGAATAATTCATTGGCCAACTGTGTGTATGTTTGGAGGAGACTGTATGATTTATTTGCTATAGTGATAAATGACAACAAAAAATTTTTTGGGTTGCGCTTATGTTAGTTATGGTGTGTACGAGTTAGGCCGTAATGGCTGATCTGTCATCCTCATAGTCAAATTCTGTTAAGACGATGATAGTCACCAATGACTTTAAGGGAACAAAACGCGCACTCGTTTCATACCCTCGCGACCCAAAATACAGTAGTTTTTTGTACTTTCCTCCTATGACTTAAAAAAAAGTCTTTGAGATGGTGACGGTTTTGCGATTGTCGTTGTCCATGTTACTAACTTTACAAATTAATTACACTGGTTTTTCTTTAATGTGTTTTCAAAAATCTTTATTCAAAGAAGATAATAATAATAATCGGACTCGAGCGAAAATGTATGTCAGGATTTCTGCTACATCTTTAAATTTAATTGTTTACTATAAAACGTACATTGGTTGGTTTATAAATTATCGGTCAGCGTCATCTTCGTGAAGGAACAGAAAAATCGGCCTCATCACTGCGGGCTCGCTGGTTCTAAACGAACGGACCTGACAAGGCGACGCCAACCTGCGTGCAACTCGGCAACTCCAGGGCGCCGCAGCTGGACTTCGCGGCGCCCCAGGCCGCCAGCGCGACTTCGCCGTTTTGACACAAGTTGTCAACTTCTGTCACATTTTTAGTGTTTTTTTACAATTCGTTCAGTTTTTTATTTGTTTTAATTAATAAATATTAATTAAGTTCCAATAAAAATAGATATATGTTAAGTGTTAGCAGTGATGTGGTGGAAAATAGTGCGTGTCAACCTTCATCATCATTAAACATCCTAAAAAGGTGTCCTCTGTTCACCCAGGTACGTTTCTTTAAAGGTAAGCGGGGTATGAACGTGCATATAGGGAAGGCACATCAGCCCCAAAATGCAACTACTTCAGACCCTGTTGTTACTTCACCTCCTACTCCTACACCAGCTACATTACATTTGACCCTTTTTGGAAAAAACTATCAAAATTGAAAAATTCTGTTCCGATTTTAAAACGAGTTCCCCGCGGCGCTAGACCCCTAGTGGCACAACATCTAGCAGGTTGCATCCGCCATGCCGTCCGGGAGAACTCACAAAGTGCTTGGGAACAACTTCTCACCTTCCCTTACAGAATTTTAAATGTTCAAAAGAATTTGGTTAGCAAAAAGACATTAACTTCACAAATTAAAGAAAATTTTAACATTTCGGTCCATAATTTGGATTCAAAATTATCGACACAGAGGTTTGCCTCTTCAAGAGGTATATCGCATCTGGTCGAAACAAAATTAGGGGAAAGTGACATAAGCGGAGCAGCCAGGATTCTTTTTAGTAGTGATGTGGTGGCACCGTGTTCTCCAGATACTCTTGCAGCTCTGGAGAGCAAACACCCTGCCCCAGTGGATGGTCTTTCTTTTCCCGACCCCCCCGATCCTGATATTAATACCCTCACCGTTACAGGTCGAGAGGTGATAAGAGCAGTGTGTTCCTTCCGAAGTGGCTCTGCTGGCGGCCTTGACGGCCTGAGTCCTCAGCACATAAAGGACCTTATGTGTTCAGGCGCTGGGGAAGCTGGTGACTTGCTCTTGAAGGAGATTACAGCTCTGATGAACCTTATGCTATCCGGTAAGGTAAACGAGTCCGTCATCGACGTCTTGTACGGGGCCAAATTATATGCCCCAATTTATTTACCCCAACTACTACAAAATCAACCGAAGATGGTGTTGTTTGCTGATGACACATCTTTGATATTTAAAATAGATCGACGGTCACAAAATCGAGATGATGTAAATAACTCACAGGGCAATGGAGAGGGCTATGCTCGGAGTTTCCTTGCGTGATCGAATCAGAAATGTGGAGATCCGCAAGAGAACCAGGGTTACCGACATAGCCCGAAGAATTGCCAAACTTAAGTGGCAGTGAGCAGGGCACATTGCTCACAGAACGGATGGCCGATGGGGCCGAAAAGTTCTCGAATGGCGACCGCAAACCGGAAGACGATACGTTGGAAGGCCTCCCACTAGGTGGACCGATGACCTGGTTAAGGTTGCGGGAAGGCGCTGGATGCTAGACGCACGGGATTGGTCAATTTGGCGACGCCTGGGGGAGGCCTATGTCCAGCAGTGGACGTCTTTCAGCTAAAATGATGATGATGATGATGATCCGGTCCAAAATTGGTTCACGGCAAACAATTTGGTACTAAATGAAAAAAAAAACAAATGTATTAGATTTACATTGCTGAATGTAGAAGTAGCGAATGAGACAACTCATTGAATGGCGAAAAGCTGGACTTTGTAAATCAGACAGTTTTCCTAGGAGTCATTCTAGACGACAAACTGCAATGGGGAGAACCCATCCCACATAACGTCTTTTTCGGGTCGGCTGAGCTCGGCCGCTTATGCTGTTAGAAAGATAAGACAGTTGATGAGTCTATTTTAGTTACTTTCACAGCATTATGTCGTACGGTATTTTACTGTGGGGTCGAGCGGCTGACATTGAATCCATATTTATATTGCAAAAGAGAGCTGTCAGAGCCATATATAAGTTAAGTCACCGAGAATCTCTTAGGGAACTATTTAAAAATATTAATATTATGACAGTTTCTTGCCAATTCATTTATGAAAATATTATATATGTAAGGAAAAATATACATCTCTTTAGTAAAGTCAGTGATAGATACAATTGTAATACGAGAAACAAAGATAAGTTAGATCAACCATCGTATAGACTAGCTAAAGTACACTCATCTTTCATGGAGTAACTACTGTGTTAAATTCTATAACAAAATACAATGTGATATATTAAAACTAAATGAAAGTAAATTTAAAACTTTAGTTAAAAGTAAATTTTGAAAACAAGCATAATACAAACTAGATGATTAAATTCAAGATAAGAATGCTTGGAAACATGCTGGTCCTGCTCCATAGGGCAATCCTTAGTGTAGACAAAATCATATTTGTTAATTTATATTCATAGTTATTGTATTAATTTTCTTATTTTTTTTTTAACAAATTGACTCACACACTGTTCCGTTGTTGTTGAATTAGGTATTTTACCTATGTTTGCAATATTTGTAAGTATGTGAGAACCATGTTCCTATTTATTATCAATTTATCTGTTAATGCTTTTATTACTTTAAACCTGTACGTAGTATAGTGTGTAGTGCTATTTTTGGGAGCATCGTCCTCACATATATGAATTTATTAATGTATGTGCTAAATATTGTAAACACTTATTTAAAAAAAAAAAGAAAAACGGCAATTTCATACTTTAACCCCTATTATTTCACTGTAAATTATTATTTATCGGATTGATAACTATCAAGGTCCTCTTAATTCATTTCTAATCATTTCCATCGTTTTTTTTGTGTAGTATTACCGCAATTAGATTATTTGAGTTGTCTTTTTTGTGAACAATTTAAAGATCTACATTTTATGACATTTTCTATTACACTCTTTGTTATTTCTTGACAATAAACGAGACTTGCTCGACTCCACTCGATTCATGAAACCTGAATCAAGTGAAGTTGAGTAAGTTTATCTCCATAGGATTAAGAATTGCAGCAATTATTAATACAGTTACATATAATAGCGACATCTAGTGCCAAAGTCGAGAATCTCTTACTTACAACTGTCATTACTTTTAATGTAATACTGTCAGATGGCGCTAGCGTCTGATGAAACAAACTAAATTAATCAAAATCAAAATCTTTTATTTTTATTTTACATAGGCCTACATGGGCACTTATAAAACGTCAACAAAAGGTGCACAGTTCGGGTTAGTCGTTTCCTATGGAGAAGAACCGGCAAGAAACTCCATGGTTACTCTTTTTTAAAAAATTGTGTTTACAATATTTCCATGTTACAGCATTAATACTTGGATATGGGATAATTTAAGTTAATATGAATTGTGTGTAATAAAAATAATATAATAAACACACAATTCAATGTACATATGAAAAGATTATATCTTATAATGGAATTGGTAGCATAAAGTTAAGTAAAGGACAGGCATCCATTAGTGTGTGGTCAGGTCTATCAATGTCTATAGCTGTCAAGAATGAGCGTTAGTTCCTTTAAAATATGCAGATGGCGTTTCGAATCTACATGCTTCGAAATGACACAAGAGCGTTCTCTTTCCCATATTTATTATTATACTCTTTGAATGATATAGTATTTTTACATAAGAATCCTTTGTTCGGCTTCATACTTCAACTTGACGGATTACCCTATCGATGTTTTCTCTATGAGTTTCGCTTCATACAGACGTTCCCTATATAAACAGTGCGAGAAATGTACGTCTATATCATTGAGGTATTAATGTACTGTCTATATAGTAGGGCGGGCCATTTTTTTTTTTTCGTTTTTCAAATATGCTCGCCATTAAAAAGGTGCCAAATGGTATCGTTACTTCATATGTAAAGTTTTATTGAATTATTTTAAGTTTTACTGCCTCCGGACTGTCATCGAACTATTAAAAAAAAAGTAGATTTTTGACGTTACTTTAGTAATATTTAACTCATCTTTTTAACACGCTTTTATTAGCTTGGTATGTATGTATCTATGTATCTATGTATCAATGTAACGGAATCTTTGAACGTGATTTTCACCCACTTCAAAACGTTGGATTGATTTGAAACTTTGCACACTTATCAAGGACCGATGACAATGCAATAATTTAAACAGTTTGTCCCATTATCCTTACAAATAAAGCGTGTTTTTTAGTTTTTAGAACTACAATTTTTGATATGATTTCATGCATAATACTTTTTAGTAATGACAAATACGAAATTGTTTGGTTGAGTTCAAGGACAAAGGAGTAAGGAGGAGAGGGGGGCGTGGAAAGTTGAGACAAGTGACGCGCGATTCATTGGTAAAACAATCAGTGTCGCGTGTTGCGTAATACAGTGCAGTTACTTGTTTTATGTCATTAGAAAAATGGAACGTACTCGAAATAGTTGGAAGTGTCCCTTATTTGGTGATTTATGTGATTTAAAAGACAACCTATTGCCAACTTACGAAGATGTAATGAAGTGTTATGAGTGGACCCGACACAAGTTAAAATTTGAGAGGGAAACGAAAAAAGAGCCGACATATAAAGAAATAGAAGCCATTTTAGTTTCAAAACTGATACAAATATGGGCAAAATCTTCTATTCCCACAGTAGAACCAAAACGAATGAAGGTCATGTTACAAAGTTATCATTTAAAATGCAAAAACCTTCTTAAGTCTCACCCGAAAATACCTAAAAACAGGTTGGAAGAGTTTCGTCTTGGAAGTAAAGTTTTGTTTGATATTTCGGCTTGCAAGTGTCGAGATTTTCTTAAATGTATTTGCCCTAAGAACAAAAAAATACCTACAAGAGAGTACAACTATATAATAGACCAACGAACTGTTAGGCAAATGATGATAGGTGGCATAGACGTTGGCACAACAAAACAAATTACAAGAGCATTGAAAAGAAAGTTGTTACGAGAAAAATCTGAGAGCAAACGACAAAAAGTAGCTGAAATATGTACGGAAGAGTTAAGTAGCACCTCTGAATCCGAATGTGTCCACTTCTAGTCGGATTGTGAAGAACCAACCCAAATTCAAGTGCACTCAAGTACTGATTCGGTGAGTAATACTACCACTGCAGTTGATTATGCTTTGCTATCGAAAACATGCGTCAGATTTGGAGTCTCAGACAGGGCAGGAGCAGCAATTGCATCAGCAGTTCTACATGCGTCGAGTTCTCATGTAATAGACAAAATTAAACTTCGCCGAGAACGAAAAAAAACTCGAGAAAATATAATTTCACAACAAACTGTTACACAAATACCAGCATTATACTTCGATGGGAGAAAAGATCAAACTTTCATTATGTGTGAAAAAGATAAGAAAAAGTACAGACGACGCATACTTGAAGAGCATATTTCTTTGATTAAAGAACCTGACTCGAAGTTTTTAGGTTACATTACACCTGCTTCAGGTACTGCAAAGTGTATAGAACAAGAAATATCCAACTTTTTCTTGAAAGCTGATGTATCAATGAATCATTTGATTGCAATCGGTTGTGATGGGACAAACGTAAATGTTGGCAAATATGGCGGTATTATACGGATGCTAGAAAAAAGATTGGATAGACCTTTACAATGGATTATTTGTTTGTTGCATATGAATGAACTGCCATTCAGACATCTCTTTCAACACATTGATGGTAGTACGTCTGGGCCACAAACATTTTCAGGGACAATTGGAAAAGAACTTGAGAACTGTGAAACAAGACCTCTAACTCAGTTTCAACGTATTCCAGCGAACTTACCGGAGCTTTCCGCTAAAGATATTAGTACAGACCAAAAATATTTATACAGGATAGTCGAAGCAATTTCAACTGGCATATTTCCTAGCGATTTAGCTAACAAAACGCCAGGTAAAATGTCCCATGCCCGATGGCTAACTCGTGCCAACAGGATTCTCCGTCTGTATGTGTCAGTAGAGACTGCCTCTGAAAATCTGATGACTCTTGCAGCATATATCGTCAAGGTTTACGCTCCGATTTGGTTTTCTATAAAAACTCACTCTAGCTGTAAAGATGGATCGCGACACTGGTTTAAACTTATTGAGCTAACCAAATATTTACCAACAACTTTAAAAACCGTTATCGACCCAGTAATTCAACGAAACAGCTATTTCGCACACCCGGAAAACTTATTGCTTGCAATGTTGACAGATCCCCAGCCGCACGTTCGTGAATTAGCTGCACGGCGAATTTTGAAAGCTAGATCAGAAACACCAAAAAAATTGCGTATGTTTCAGTTACCAAAGATAAACTTTAACGCTTTAACATATTATGACCTTTTAAATTGGCAAGAAAATATCACTGAGCCACCTTTATTAAAATCTGTAACCGAAGAAAATCTCCGTTTGTTTATTCAACAAAAAGGAGAAGGAGACTTGGATTTATTACGCCTTCCGTGTCACACACAAGCAGTAGAAAGAGCAGTTAAAGCTGTGACCGAAGCATCAGCCACCTTATGTAATAAAAATACAACCGACTTCAAAACTAAAAACACTACAAAGTTAAAAATAACTTAAATTTCGGAAGTGAAGTTTCGGTGTTCCTGCTTTTGTGTCTTTGTTTTTTTTTGACACCGACTTCCGAAATTTAAGTTATTTAAAACTTTGTAGTGTTTTTTGTTTTGAAGTCGGTTGTATTTTTTGTAAAAAAGTTTTTTATTTTTCACTTTTTAGTTGTGGTTCATAATTGATCAGTTCTATAGGCTAGGTACCTATAATTCCCAAAGAGAAGACAAAATAGATTAACGCAATAACATGAAACTTAAACAAAACCCATGGAATGAGAGTATACCAGGGTGAATTTTTCACACCTGAGTATCTCTTTAGAGCGTACCAGTGTGATGATATGTTATGAAGTGGTGTAAACAATTAACAGAATTGCTATTGCAGCTATCCCGAGTGACTTACCGTAATTTTTTGAAGAGTTCTGATGAATATCTCCGAAGTTCTTCACCAGATCCTGAAGAAAATTAAATGGGACCAGACGACAATCACCAGCTTTCAAATAAAAAAAGAATCATCAAAATCAGTTCACCCAGTAAAAAGTTCTGAGGTAACACATAAAAAAAAAATACAGTCGAATTGACAACCTCCTCCTTTTTGGGAAGTCGGTTAAAAAGAATGACAGAAGGTTTTATCAAAGCTCAGATAGACTCGAGAAAAGCAATGCCAAAATTCGACAGCAAAAAAGATTTCGCCACAATATAACCCTTAATTTGAATAATTATTCTTTTATATTTTTAACCGTATTCCAAAACAGGAGGACGTCCTATTGTTGTAAAATTTGTTTTCTCATTAATAAACCTTTATTTACAATCGATTAAAGAATTTTACAATGCATGTCCTCGAAGAGAGCGTTTTCCAAGCAGCCAAACTGTGCGGAAAGTGTCACTTTTTTTTACTAGTGCTTTTTACTTTCCTGTAATTTTTTAATTTTTAACGCCAACGTCAGCCCGCCGCATAGAGTTTTTATTATTTGAGAAAAGTTTTAAAATTAGTTAAGTACAGATTATCATTCATATAAAAAGTAAAACAAAACTAATACGTCAATTAAGGCGTTTTTAATTACTCTAGATTTAGATTTTGATCAATAAATTAGTTTTAATTATTCATTAAATATGTTTGGCAGAATTAATATTTTGCTCGTGCCTTTTTGCGTTATGACGTGTCAGCTATTGCACATGCGCAGTAGAACTATGAACTATTAGTTAATCTGTGGATATGCTGAGCGCCCTTGAATAAGCGCCATTTTATTAATTTCTTGCTTGGTTCAGATATATTTTTTTATTTCCTCGCACAATGCATAGTAAAATGTTGTATGATACACGTGCGTAAGATGATTTCCGACTCGTGTCGATTTATCCACTCAGTCGCTTCGCTGGCTCGTGAATAAAAATGCCACTCATCGGAAATCACCTACTTCCCGCACTTGTAGCATAAATAACTATTATTTATAAATATAGTGTTATTTGTATACCATGCTGTTAGGCCTTTTTTACCATATTTGTTGACAATTTCCACATGACTCCGGAGGCGGAAGATAAATTCCGATTGCAATGAAACTTCATAATCTGTTTACACTCATCATTTAGCACCGTTTTGTCGCTGTGCCCATTTAAAAACTAAACTTTTTTTTTCCCATACATAAATGACCCACCCTACTATATAGCTCAATTTGCTTTGTTTTTGTAGTGTTCTAGTTAAAGATCTACTGGACACACTTTTTATTTTTACTTTGTCTGAAATATTCATTGTGTCAATGTCATGCATACCTGTTATTTGCATGGTTACTGAAATGCCGATTTTATATGTTATTTTATTTGAATTGTAAGTGACAATGCTGTTGGTGTGCTTATTATAAATAAATACAAAAAGTATATTTATCCAAAGGAGCGTTAATTAAACCGATCAAGATGACTCGAAGGCAGCAAGGGCCCAGACCTAAATTTAAGAGATCCATACGATCAAATAGGCGCTGTAAGTATTAGTTTGATTTGTGTAAATTTTCATGTTTGTGAAAAATGTGCGTATTTGATGCTCATCATGCATTCTTCTCCTTGACAGGGACCATAAGATAATTTTATATAAACACATCAACACGGTCTAGGGACATTTTAAAAAAAGCGAATTACTATCAATGTGTTAATTATTTATATGACATGTATATATTTAAAAAGATACGTTATTTAATATTCTACCATTTTTTAATAATGGTTAAGGTACTTCGATTAAAATTTCAGGATTTTATGGAAAAAAAATGAAGCATAGACGGAAACCGTATATGAATTAACTTTTAATTTATGAGTAAAAACTGAAAAAAATAGAAAAATCATTTAATTTGTGTTTATAAACTTGAAGTTAGTAGTCTGAGAAAGCGCCCATGATGTTCATAACACATCGGCAACGATTCGGCATGCTCAGAGCAAGGTTGTCAATGTCTTGCTGCGGATTATTGTCCCATGTCCTTCTGAGGTGCGCAAAAAGTTGATCTTCTGTTGCCAGATTTTCAGGAACTTCCTTCAGAGCTCTTCTTTGCAGCATATCCCACGCATGCTCAATGGGATTTAGATCTGGCGATTGAGCAGGCCAGTCTAAGGCCCTAACATTGTGTGTATGTAACCAAGCTGCTACCGTTCTCGCCGTGTGTGCCCGGGCATTGTCGTGCATGAGCAGGAAATCTTGCCCCATTTGTGTTCTGTGATTACGGGCCCCAGCACCTGTTGGACGTATCGTTCTGCCGTCATATTGCCCCGCACCCAAACGAGATCCGTCCGTCCTCCAAGACGAGTTCCTGCCCAAACCATAATTGTTCCTCCTTGGTATGGGTGAACTTCCTGAGGGTTCTGAAGACGGCTCCATCGTCCAGGAACTCGCCAAACACGAGTCCTTCTCTGAATCTGGATGGAAGCCGAACCTGGATTCATCCGTGAACAGCACATTGGACCATTGCTCACGGCCCCAGTCCACGTGGTTTCGAACCCATTCTAATCGTCGTCCACGATTGCCTCTCCGTAAAGGTAGGACCCGGAGTGGTCTACGAGAGCGTAGATTGCTTTCATGCAGTCGCCTTCTTACAGTTTGGTCACTCACAAGCACTTGGTGTTCCACTCGCAGCCATTGGACCAATTGAGTCGCCGTTGCATTTGGTTGAGCTTGCGCAGTAATATGCAAAAATCGGTCTTGTCTGGGGGTAGTGATGCTACTTGGCCCCCGGTGCCTCTCCGCTACTTCACCTGTGGCACGATAGCGTGTCCACAATCTTGAAATTACATTTTGGTGGGTCCCTATAACCTCAGCAACATTACCCTGAACTGAGACTCAGCTTCCAGCATTCCCACAGCTCGTAACATCTCCGCCCTTGTCAAATGTTGGCGTTGCATGGCTACAATACCTCAATTTTAACTTTATCTTTCGTTTAAAAATGAAAAAAAACTGTAACTAAACGTAATTCGTATTGTTTTCTAAATATCGCACAAATGAAAATTCCCTCTCCTACACATCAAGACATTTTTATGCCACCGAAACAAAAGAATTTTCAAAAATTTGAATTTGGAATTAGTCTGAGATAAATTACAAACAAATCGGTGTATAAAAGATTCCAATGCGGCCAGTACTTTTCGAGTTATTTAATTGAGTATGAAATATCCCTAGACCGTGTTGATGTGTGTATATTGTTAGAGGATTTCGAATGAAGACGTCACTTTTGAACGTCAATTGACAGCAACTGAAAGCGAGGGTATCTACGCAATGCGCGTCATTTGCCCTTTTTTCCTCCGAGACTTCGTGGCGTTCTAATCACTTGGTAAACTCGTTCTTGAACTCATTTACGAATTGTTCTTTTGTGTCCTGTAATCCTGTTGTATTTTTTGCGTTTTCGTTCTCGGCGAAGTTTATTTTTGTCTATTACATGAGAACTCGACGCATGTAGAACTGCTGATGCAATTGCTGCTCCTGCCCTGTCTGAGACTCCAAATCTGTCGCATGTTTTCGATAGCAAAGCATAATCAACTGCAGTGGTAGTATTACTCACCGAATCAGTACTTGAGTGCACTTGAATTATGGTTGGTTCTTCACAATCCGACTGGAAGTGGACACATTCGGATTCAGAGGTGCTACTTAACTCTTCCGTACATATTTCAGCTACTTTTTGTCGTTTGCTCTCAGATTTTTCTCGTAACAACTTTCTTTTCAATGCTCTTGTAATTTGTTTTGTTGTGCCAACGTCTATGCCACCTATCATCATTTGCCTAACAGTTCGTTGGTCTATTATAAAGTTGTGCTCTCTTGTAGGTATTTTTTTGTTCTTAGGGCAAATACATTTAAGAAAATCTCGACACTTGCAAGCCGAAATATCAAACAAAACTTTACTTCCAAGACGAAACTCTTCTAACCTGTTTTTAGGTATTTTCGGGTGAGACTTAAGAAGGTTTTTGCATTTTAAATGATAACTTTGTAACATTACCTTCATTCGTTTTGGTTCTACTGTGGGAATAGAAGATTTTGCCCATATTTGTATCAGTTTTGAAACTAAAACGGCTTCTATTTCTTTATATGTCGGCTCTTTTTTCGTTTCCCTCTCAAATTTTAACTTGTGTCGGGTCCACTCATAACACTTCATTACATCTTCGATGGTGTGACTTATATTCGTGCAAATAATCAACACCGAATTACGCGAAATACTAGTTCAGATGACGTTAACGTTAAGAATGTGTTGTTTGTTAACTCTGATGAACTGTCGATTAATACACCGCTTATAGGCACTTACCGTGATAATTTATTATCTGTCGTTAATGAATTTAAAGAGTTCTTTATTGTGGGTACTGCTCTAACTACAGTTACGACCGGTAGTATGCGCATTCAATTGACGAGTGATACCCCTGTATGCTATAGACCATATAGACTTTCGATAGAGGAGAAATTAAAGGTTCGTGAGATAATTAATGATTTGCATAACAAAGGTATCATCCGTGAATCTGAATCGCCGTATGCCAGTCCGATAATCCTTGTCAAGAAGAAAGACGGCAACGATCGTAGGTGCGTCGATTATCGAGCGTTAAACGCGATTACCGTTAAGGATCGTTATCCATTGCCCCTGATAGAAGACCATATTGATCGTCTTATTTCATTTGTATTGATATGGCATCAGGATTTCACCAGTTGATTTTGGACAGCGATTCTGTGTCCAAGACTGCCTTCGTTACGCCTTAAGGTCACTACGAATATCTTAAAATGCCTTTTGGCCTCACGAATGTGCCGGTAGTGTACCAACGAATCATCACCAAAACATTAAAACCGCTAATAGAATCAGGCAAGTCCCTGGTATACGTCGACGATGTACTGGTTTTGACGTCATCCGTTGATGAAGCGATCGAAAATCTACGCGAAGTATATATTAACGACTGCAGGGTTTTCCATTGAACTTAAGAAAAGTATGTTTGTGGCTATAGAAGTAGAGTATTTGGGTCGCAAAATATCTGAAGGTCAGGTTAGATCGAGGAAACAAAAAAAACAAGTATTGATCAACTCACCTGTGCCCAGAAACGTAAGGCAGGTTCGACAACTGCTAGGTTTAGCTGGATATTTTCGCTGGTATGTACCCGGTTACGCTTCCAAAACGGCACCTTTAGCTAGTTTGACAAGGGCTAACGTAAAGTTTCATTGGGGCGAAGAACAGGAGAAAGCTCGTAATTTTCTTATTATTCAATAAAAAGAACGGTGCCGAAATCCTGGAAGCTTGCAAATGTGCAACCAGTGCCCAAATAAAGCAACCGTGCAGACTCTGCCAATTACATTCCGATGGCCATTACCTCCATTTTGTCCAAAGTTATGGAAAGAGTACTGAACAGTAAGTTGCTGACCTACCTTGAAGACAACAATCTCTTCAGTGACCGTCAATATTGCTTTCGCCGGGGACGGTCAACTGGCGATCTTCTTGTGTATGTCACGCACTGCTGGCGCAAAGCTATCGAGAGACACGGCGAAGCACTTGCTGTTTCACTTGATATCTCGAAGGCCTTTGCCAGGATCTGGCACGTGAGTCTGCTCAGTAAGCTGCCTGCTTATGGCATCCCCGCTGGTTTTTGTAGCTGGATATCAGACTTCCTCAGTGATCGGTCGATCCGAGTAGTCATTGACAGCTGCTCCTCTGACTTCATGGCTATTGATGCCGGAGTTCCTCAGGGGTCTGTTCTCTCTGCAACACTTTTCCTGCTGCACATCAATGACCTATTTCAGCCTGGGATTGTTGGGTACGCAGATGAGTACTGTTTCAGAGAGATACTTGTCCAGCGCTAAAACCAGCGTGGATGAAGTTCTTTCCTTAAGAGAGGCTATGGTGGAGCGGACAGATTTGACCTTAAGTCTTGTCTCCCAGTGGCGTGATGATAATCTGGTCTCCTTTAACGCCACCAATACACAGGCTTGTCTTTTAACCGCAAAAAGGAGTATTTTCTATCAAACTCCTACTTTTCGGGGTACGTCTGTTCCTGTGACTGATCGGCTCGAGCTCCTAGGCATGGAGTTGACATCCAGTCTCAACCTCGGCACCTCCATTGAGTACAAAGCCCAAATTGCAGCCAAAAAACTGGGCATCCTAAAAGTGAAGCGATACTTTACGCCTGGACAGCTTTTAACCCTATACAAAGCGCAAGTCCGATCCTGCATGGAGTATTGCAGCCACCTTTGGGATGGCTCAGCTAAGTATCAGCTTGCCGCGCTTGACTCAGTGGAACGCAGAGCCAAGAGGCTTATTGGCGACGTTAAGCTGGCGGATGCCAAGCTACACAGCTTGGCTCATCGCCGCAAGGTTGCCTGCTTGTCGGTCTTCTACTGTACCTCGGTGAGTGTGCTCAAGAACTCCACGACCTCATCCCACCAACCCCTTCTACCATCGGACATCTAGACGCACTGCAAGTTATCATCCTTATCATGTTGCCATTCCACCAATTCGCACCAAGCACTTCCAAACATCCTTCATAATGCGCACAGCGAATGAATGGAACTCACTACCTGCGTCTGTGTTTCCGAACGCATTCAACCCGAATCTCTTCAAAGTTAGAGTGAACAGGCTTCTTCTGGGGAAGCTCACTCCATCGTCGACTCTGTCTCTGTCACCTCTGACCTAGACTAGAGTCAAGAGCAAACCCATAACAAAAAAAAACAAAAAATATATCAGGCCAAGAAACTGGGCACATATTGCTCAATCAGCAAATGAGAAAACTCGTAGGCTGATCGACCAATTAAATAATAATGAGTTGGACTCCTCCCGGTATGTTGTTCGTAATGAGCTGCTCTATTATAAGCTATATCCCAAAGGGGCACAGGCTAAGTCTTTTGCGTTTTTTTCACGACCAACATGAACACATGCGCGGATAAAACCATATATCTTATTTTACGCCATTTTTGGTTCCCTGGTCTCTCTGCTTTTGTTAAAATATATATTGGCCAGGGCTATATCCCAAAGGGGCACAGGCTAAGTCTTTTGCGAATTTTTCACGACAAACATGAACACATATGCGCGGATAAAACCATAGATCTTATTTTACGCCATTTTTGGTTCACTGGTCTCTCTGCTTTTGTTAAAATATATATTGACCACTGCTTGGTCTGCCTGTCATCAAAGAAAGTCCCTAGAGGTCCTCATCATCCGATTTCCTCATGGCAAAATCCAGACTGTCCATTTAGTACTGTACACATGGACGTGTTAGGTCCACTCCCTATTTCGAACGATAATAAATATGTTTTACTTATTGTGGATGCTTATTCCAAGTACTGTCTATTTTATGCTTTAAAAAGGCAAGATACTGAGGAACTCAAACGAGTAGTGTGTAACGCTATTTCTCTTTTTAGTACCCCTAAACTTCTAGTGTGCGATAGGGGGCGAATGTTCGAGAGTAAGAGTTTTCAGGGTTGGGTCTCTGATATGGGTTGCAAAATTCACTTTGTAACTCCCGAGATGCATTGTGAATACGGTCAAGTGGAGCGTTACTGCCGCACTCTTTGAAAAATGTTGCGTATAGAAGCCAATATTGAAGCCAGAAAGTGGTCTGAATCGCTGTGGAAAATGCACCTAACACAAAACTATGCAAATTTCATCACTACAATTGGTTATCGGTGCTGAAGCGGTGACCCCGGTGATAAGGTCACTAATCCGTAATGTAGCATTAGATAACACACGAACAAATCGCGAGGGGTTAAGAGAGTTGCAAAGGCAGCGCACTAGCGAATTATTAGATCAAAACCGACGCAAGCAAGATGATTATGTCAACAAGAATTGAAAAGTCGTGCGCACCTTTAAACTATACGATTTTGTTTTTATAGTAAAAACTTCTCAAATTACAGGCAAGTTGGACTCGGGAATGCGAGGACCGTATCGTGTGACGAAAGTGTTGCCTTACGGTCGATACGAGCTACAATTGCTGAGTGGCTCGTATGGTAAGGTGTTTCAGGCTGCCGCCGAGCATATGGTTGCCTGGCGTGGTCAGCGGACCCCCGAGTCATGTGCCATTATTTTCGATAGTAAGTTGATAACATTTTCCTTACTATTATTATGGCATCGAGCTTGAGGCTCTTATTTTTATTTAATTTTTTTATTTATAATGGGTTTGCCCTTGACTCTAGTCTAGGTCATAGGTGACAGAGACAGAGTCTACGATGGAGTGAGCTTACCCAGAAGAAGCCTGTTCACTCTAATTTTGAAGAGATTCGGGTTGAATGCGTTCGGAAACACAGACGCAGATAGTGAGTTCCATTCATTCGCTGTGCGCATTATAAAGGATATTTGGAAGCGCTTGGTTCGAATTGGTGGAATGGCAACAAGGTAAGGATGATAACTTGCAGTGCGTCTAGATGTCCGATGGTAGAAGGGGGCTGGTGGGATGAGGTCGTGGAGTTCTTGAGCACACTCACCGAAGTGCAGAGAGACTTCTCCACGCCAGTGTCCACAAGTAGCCATATGGCAGAAAAGCCCGATTTCTCAAAGCAACGGAGACGACGACAACAAATGTCATCGCGGACGTACACACAGACCCCAGCTTGCTTCTTGAACTTGTGTTCAAGAGAGTAACCCGGGTAGTTGAGGTACGCCACGTCCGACGGGGTTGTTATCTTCGTCTCCGTTAGGAAAAACAGGTGCGGCTTCTCGGTCTCGAGGTGGTGGTGGACCGGATCGAGATTAGAGTGCAACCCCCTGATGTTAGTGAGGTGCACTTTTAGTGCAGCCGTTGTTTCACCTTAATCTTCTTTTTATTGGTCATTGTGTTAGAGTGTTGCTGGGGAAGAAGTCGAACTGTCGAGGCGCTGCTCAGTGAACCAAGTGGAAAACTGGAGCTAACCCAACCTATGGGGAACTCATTTGGAGACTGCGGGAACGCCCGAACCCCCCCCCCCGGATATGGCCACCGGGTCCTCCCATCCAGTCGCCAGCTGGCACGGTGGAGCATACCGGGATTTTTCGCGAGTTGGCGGGTCAGCCTTTGGCACGTGGCTGGCGTGCTACTTGGGCCCCCTACTGACTGCGGTCGGCCAACGGCTGGCACCGTGCTTCAGATCCCGCTACCCTCCAAAATGAGTTATCTGGCAAGTTTTTCCCAGAGACCAAGACCGGTTCTGAACAGCGCAACTGACATCCTCCTTCTCCCCCAAAGGCACTGGCAGTCCCACACACCGACGGAACACAGCAAGCTGCTTGGCGCCGGACTCCGGTGGGATGGTGGTCGCGAGCCAGGCGGCCCCTTGCGGAGCCTACCACCGCTTAAGTGGGATCGTTCAGCCGTACCACAGGCAAGCCTTTATTTATTTATGTACACACAAAACACTTTAAAGAGTAAGTACATATCAAGATAGAATAGCACAAAGGTGCTGCTTATTTCTAAAGAAATTTCTTCCAGCAGACCTACGACATGAAAATTAAATAAGAAACATAGACACAGTGTGTATAAGTAAAAGGAAAGATAATAAAACTAAACTAATACAAATATAATATGTAAAATTACAATAAGTACCTCAACAATATATATATAATATACGTAACTACTATAAAATTAATAAATACCTATAATATTTAAGATCACGGGATTGAAGAAAGATAGTGTTCTTTGACTTGTTTTTTAAATATAGCGATAGTTTTAGCGTCACGGATCTTAGGTGGAAGCGAGTTCCACAGTCGTACTGCATGATCAGAGAAGGAGTGGGAATAGAAACGAGTTTTATGGGATGGGAAATTGAGATTGAATTTTAGGCGCGATCTACACAGGACGTTAGCAGGGCGGGTAAATGAAAAACGGTCGCGCAGGTAGCCAGGGTATGCAGGGTTAAAAAGGATGTTGAACAGGAGACATAATATGCGAGTGTTCCTGTGAAGACGGATAGGGAGCCACTTGAGATCCTTGCGGAACTGAGAGAGATGATCGTATTTCCTAAGACCAAAAACAAAACGAATACACAGGTTTTGCAAGCGCTCAAGCTTATTTAAGAGCTCCTCAGTAGCATCCAGATAGCAGGCATCGGCGTAGTCTATGATCGGCTGAATTAAGGTTTGAGCTAGATAAATTTTAGTTTTAAATGGCAGGAAACTTTGAAGAGTTTTTAAAAAGTGGAAGGAGAAATGCACCTTACGACTAACTTCGTTTACTTGCGCTCGCCAAGTAAGATTTCTATCAATTAAGACACCGAGATTCTTTGCCGTATCGGTGTAAGCTATGGTCGAGCCATCAAGGGATAGTGGCGTCAAGGTAGAAGGGTCAAACGCAGTGCGATAACATCGACTGCTCTTATTTGTGTGGCTTTCCGCATGTGGCTCTGCTTTGTGGCATAGAGCTGCTGGCTCTGCCTTGTGTGTGACATTGAGCATGACGCTCTGCCGGGACAAGCCTTGGGCCGCTGTCCTTGTTTTATGGTGGCATTGAGCATGACGCTCTGCCGGGACAAGCCTTGGGCCGCTGTCCTTGTTTTATGGAGGCGTTGAGCATGACGCTTTGCCGGAACAAGCCTTGGGCCAATGTCCTTGTTTTATGGTGGCATTGAGCATGACGCTCTGCTGGGACAAGCCTTGGGCCGCCTTCCTTGTTCTGTGGTGGCGTTGAGCATGATGCTCTGCCGGGACAAGCTTACTCGTAATAATTAACCCATGTAATTGAGTTGAAACGTGCTACGAACTGTATTCCGTTTCTGTATTGCATATTTCTAATGTACATTATTTTGGGATATAAAAATTGCATATATCCTATTGGTTTATTTTAAAGTAAAATACTTTCATAGTATTTTGTATCACTTTTAGGTGAAGAACTAAGTAAATATACTTTCCATTTCGGAAAACACTTGAAATACAGTGAAAAATTCTGCCGCATACCTACTGTAAAAAACGTTGACTGAAGTAGTTAGAGTATCACGGGAGTAGACAAAAATACAAGGAAGAAAACCATAGACCAGAAGTAATGTTTTTGTTTCTTCGATACTTATTTATTTCTTACTAGGGATAATGTTAAATAAAACAAATATGAAATATTTAATCAGTTTTTCTTTATGTAAAACAAAATATCGACATAAATTTAAGTATTGCACTTCCTTCTTTGTTGTAGGTATTTATTTTTAGATTCACTGTGCCGGGCGCTAGGGGCTCGACAATTGATATGAAGTCGCGAGGTTAAAAGGTTAATACTCGTATAAATCACAGTAACAATCGTTATAGATACTATTCTTATTGTACACCTTAACTACATGGTGATAGGTACATTCGTGCATGAGTATCGTTCGATATCGTCATGTTGTTGGGACGGCACTTAACCGCGGTAAGCAGCTTGCGGTTGGTAGGTGGGTTGCTGGGGCTGCTGGGGTTGGGACGCGATGTATTGGGCAGCGCGGACGATGGCCTCTGGGATTGGGGGAGGGGTGGGGAGATGAGCTCCCTGGGCCTGGAAACCTGTAAGCAAATATAATAGTTGGTATAAGTACAAAACTAAGAGCAAACGTGGTGATTAATGCTTGTAGCTTCTCTGTATGAGAAGAGGCTTTTGCCCTGCAGTGGGACAATTAGAGAGCAGTAACTGTAATTATTGTGTTATTTAATATATAGTTTATCAGATTTTGCCTGTTCATTTGGGTCATGTTGTTTGAATGGAAAATTGTTTCAAATTGTCAGTAATAGTTATAGAATGAAATTGTTACTATACCGTGTAGCTTAGATCTTTTACTTAACCATAACACTTGTTCGATGCTGCAATTTGCATTACACGCATTTTACCGTAACAAATTCTACATGTTGCAGAGCTCATAAGACTATGTAATTTAATATTTTTATCTGAATGAATGATCAAATAAGCCTCAGTAAATTACAAGTGCAGCTGTAACATTTATCGCAAAACGTGTGTTTTAAGCGTTAAGTTTCTCTATTTATATTATAATTACTTTATCAGTCAATTAAATGTTCCAGCTATGAACACTGAGATTGATATTAGGCATTGAACCTGTTGTTTTGGTCAATGAGCTTTTAAGTTTTTTTATGAAACTACCCCACATTAGTGAAGATGCTATAATGAAAGATGTTGTCATGTATGCTATAACGTTAAGGTCTTTATCCCAAAAAGGTATAGAATTACAGTTGGGTGTGGACCACCTACGGATCACTAAAGCTACAATAAAACAGCTCCTTACAAATAAAAAATGCAACACTTGGCAAGAGTTTCCAATTAAAGTTTACCTTTAAAAGGACATAAAACAGTGTGAGCTTTTGAAAAAACTCTTTGACATTAGAAATGTTTTGTAAGTCACAGGAACTATTAATATTGTGGTTAATTGCAAGAGATTCTCTCAAACTCTATGTTTTGTAAACTTTAATGCATTCTTTGAATATTACAAACATTCAACGCGTGAAATAAAATAGAATAGTTATCTGTCTTCAATGATTTCGTAGTTTGAAATAAATTTACCGTTCTCATCAGCAATGTAGGTCACAGAGATGGGGATGCCCTCAGGTGAGGTGTAAGAGAAGCTACCCTGGGCAACCTGGGCTTCAGCGTCCTTCTGTCCAGCGTTTTTCAGGGATCCCTGCTCCTGGGCGGCGATGCCATTGCCGGTCTCGAAGCTAAGAATGAAAAAAAACAAAATATGTAGATGTATAATTTTCAAGACCTCTGCAGTTGAATCTTTTCGAGAAGCAACTCTTACGCATTATAAGGAAAGACAAATGACAATTGAGGTCAATGTGCATTATTTTGCTGACAACGCTGACGTGAAATTTTGATAGACCTTGTTATTTTATCTAGCAATTCAATAAGTGAGTGTGAAGTAACTATTTCTGCAATACTGAGGACATAGTATTTAAGCTTTAATGTTCACTTTGCAGAAAGTAGAAATGTGTGTTGATAAAGGTTAACTGTTAACAACATACCGGTAGTGTCAACGCTAATCTTCACTAAATGTATAGTTTATGACCGAAGACATAAAATTATAAATGCAAGCTCCAAAGGTGACCATACTTCTACGAAATATGATAATTATCTTATCCTATTATCAGATACTTTATAATTTTCCTGTTAACTCCAAGGATTTCATAAATCACTTGGGTTATAACAAACAAAAATCAGGCAGTGCTAAAGGCGCTGCCACACGCTTAATACGGTCAAATCTAATGATATATTTCACCAAAACGTTTCCAGGTCGAAATCATGATGCATTGTCAATCTATTGATCTTGGGAATATTTGATACTATAGCTACTTTCTATCTACTATCTATCTATATATAACTCGCATGGTGATTTTTGTTAAAACATTCTTTTTTTAGTTTTCTGTTGCATGTTGTTATTCATTTGTATTTGAAAGTCACTTCACTGTTTCTAAGTTTTCATTATGTTGACAAAACTACACAGTAGGCAAAAATGGAATAAAGAAGGTAAATATTATAATTAATTTAATTAAATATTGCTAACGAGCACGTCTGAATGCTACGAACGAGCACGAATAATGTGCGTATTGTATTTGGCTGATGCACTCTTAAAGAACATCTTTTAAAAAGCTCCACATGTACTTTTAAGGCCAGAGCTGGCATATTTATTATGATAGATAGGTCATGAATAATTTTATGACCGTCATAACTCTTGATGAAGATTATACATTTAATTTCACAACAATCAAGTTTGACTGCATGAAGAATGGAACATAACAGATGTTCGTCGTTCACAATTTGTACCTTTTGAATAAGGTTGTACATAATTTACCTGAATCGGTAGGAGCCGTCAAAGCTGACATCTTGCGTTTGCGATATGATGGGAATCTCTTGAGCATACTGCTGCTTTTGCTGGACCTGAGGAGCGGCGCACGCGGCAGCCACGAGGACGGATAAGACGACGAACTGAGGAAAAAATACAACAATGTTATCTTTGTTGATTAGCACATTTTGCCAGGAAATTAGAGAGATTAAGATTATGATAAGCTTTAACTATAGGTTTGCTTTAACCATTGGCATAATTACGCGTTTCAATGCAATGAAATCAGTTTCGTTCTACTTAAATTCAATTTTCTACAGTTTCTACCTTTCTCTGGGATTTTAGACGAATATTATTTCTAATCGTTTTGCAAAGTTCCAAAATACGTCTCCAAAAATTCTTACCATTTCACACGAAGGTCACTCTTGCTCAATCTCTTCTTCTACCGCTCATAGACTATGCGGATGTCTGTTTTCTAGATGCAACGGAGGTACTCCTAAACAAACTCGAGCGATTGCAGAACTTGTGCATCCGCTTTATTTTTGGCCTCCGCAAGTACGACCATGTGTCGGAATTTCAGACCAGATTGAAGTGGCTGCCGATTCGGCGTCGACGAGATACCCATATCCTATCCCTTCTCTATAATATCCTGCACAACCCTACTTCTCCCCAATACCTTCGCGAACGGTTTGAGTACCTCGTCCCGAGGGGCAAACCTTGTCGCACGGCCACTTCACTTCTCCTTCGTACTCCACGTCACACTTCCAGCCGTTATGATGGCTCCTTCTCTGTAACTGCAGTGCACCTCTGGAACTCTCTCCCACACTCCCTACGCGATAGCCCTTCTCTCGAAGTCTTCAAGAGGAAAATTAAAGAACATTTCCTTTTAACGCAATGTTAGTAGTTATATATATTTGTATTTATGTATATATGTATATATTTATGATTTAATTTAAGATTATAATTAGGTTATTTTAAAATTGTACACAGGATCCTACCCTCTTTTGTCATCATTCTCTGTCACTCTAGGGTTTGCTGTAAGAGAACTCAACATTGAGTTAAGCTCGCCTTTGTACATGTAATCACATTATATTGAATATTGTTTTTGGTGTACAATAAAGAATTAAAATAAATTAAAAAAAAGTTCATATGACAGTGACCTCGATTACAAGATGTATCTCATAGATCTGTCGTTACAACAGAATAGGTCATTTACATTTTTATGTCCGAATATATGAAATACTCATTTTTATGAGTTTCGTAAATTAAGCTGACGATTTTCACCGAAAGTGTTTCTTTAGCTTTGATGCTTAACTTATGACGAATCTTAATCACAAATTAAAGGTGATAGATGACCGTTACAAATGGTATTTTGTTATACGATCATTTTCACAATTTTATATTCGAATAAAATTAACTGATTTTGGTAAACTTTACATTTCGTAAGGAATCATTGGTTGTGTTATAATTTATTTTTACCTAAGAAGAAGATAAGACTAGAACGAGGTTACAAATAAAAATATATAACCTTGGGCTCACAAATATGACGAGCTAAGTTTTTGTGATCCTGATGGCATCAAAATCACCTACCAAACCTACACCTTAAGTCACCTTACCTTTATACCTTATGTCATGTACCTACAATCTATGCGAATAAAATAAACCTTACTTTACTTTAAAATAAAGCAATAATACACGAAAAAGCTAAACAAGCAAGAATCTACTTCTTCCTGAAGATAACAGTTGCATTTAGGATTTTCTTTCTACCGTTAATGGGTCATTAGCATAATCTTATTCTTAATAGACGAGACAAAAACTTACTACGGCATGAATTTTGTAGATACACTATTTTGGTATTAAAACAAAACTATTCTCATAGTCGTCAAACATCAATTACGTGTGGGAATTACGTGTGTGCTTTATGTATATCAGGAATTATCATACAAACAAGGTGTATCATATCGCCGAGCATTGTTCAAGTAATGACAAGCTACGGGAATGAGATACTGTAGGAATATGACAGAATTTTGCCCACAGAAAGAAATCTATTAGACAATGGCATATTGTTGACAAATTGACGAGAAAGATCTTCATCTGTTTGAAGGGTAATTTGACATTGTTGAACTTTTCACACTGATAAGCTTTCGATTTAATTTTGATTTAATTTAATTTTAACACTGATTAATTACCGAATTTTCCAAATAGAGCAATGATGTTATTTTTTTTTTGTTTTATCTCACATTTTCGTAGATTTTATTGATTGAATGATCCGTAACACGAATTTAACACTAAGATAACTTACCGATCTCATTTTTTGTTTTTTTAAAGTGGGTTGATGTGCAGGTGATGATCTGCGGTGGATGTGTGTGGCTGGAATGATTATTGAGATCGACCGCAGCGGCTTTTATACGGACCGCTGGCGTCTCGAACCTCGTGAAATTGGAGTACGATAACGCGGGCGCAGCGCGGCCTTTGCGGAGACATCAAAGCGGGCGGCGTAGCCACCCGCCCTGACACACTCCGTCCTGTACTACACATATCATATTGTTTTATTTAAATATCGTCCTGTATATTACACTCCATGCCCATATTCTCAAACCTTTCCTTGTCACCTGATACACCTGCATGTCCTAACACCACCAGTTTTACGGCATCGATAAAATCTTTTTCCTATTAAATTATTATCCTATTAAGGTAGGTCATCTTGTAATATTCTGTTACAAACAACGTTTCATTAAATTTTGAGAATAAGAGAAATGCATTAATTAATTACATTGTTATTGGGCATAGATTTATCATTGACATTTCGATATCAATCCGCATTTGGTAATTTAGTATTAGCATTTTTTAATTTTCTGTTCATTATTATTTATTTATGTACACACAAAACGCTTAATGGAATACAGATAGAACTCACACAGGTACTGCTTAATTCTATAGAAATTTCATCCAGCAGACCTGCGACAGGAAAGTCGGAGCAGTCGGTGTTTATGTTTCTGATACTAACTGCATACAATATGAATATACAATTAAGATCAGATTAACATTATAACGTTAAACACTGTTATAGTTAAGGAACTCATATTCTTTTAACCTACTTAATTCACAAGTGTGATAAAAAAACAAGCTGTTTTTTTGCCTAGCCTATCAAAAGATGTTGCGATAGATCTTCAAACCGCAAACCAGACAGGCATACGAGATTTTGAGAAAACCACTAACCAACACGATTCACTGGTAATCCTTCTCAGACATAACACTACTATGACCAGTTGACCACAGACCCTACGAATATTTTTTTCCTCCTGTAAAGGAACGTTTCAATTATACACTTACTAGCTGCTGCCCGTGGTTTCGCCCACGTGAAAAGTGTTTTATTATCCTGAGGGAACATACAATAACACTGGGATAAAAAGTATTCCAGACTGTAATCTATTTCTGTGCCAAATTCATCCAGATCCATTCTGGCGTGATTGAGTAACAAACATCCATCCACACAAACTTTTGCATTTATAATATTATGGATATATAATATAATTGGGATCAAATCCATACTAATATTATAAATGTGAAAGTAACTCTGTCTATCTGTTACCTTATCACGCTTAAACCGCTGAACCGATTTAGATGAAAGTAGGTATGGAGATAGTTTAAGACCCGGGAAAGGACATAGGCTACTTTTTTTTTCATAAATCACTAAGGGGGAGAAATGGGGGTGGGGTAGTTTTGTATGAAATATCTTATTGTTGCTTAAACCGCCGAACCGATTTAGATGAAATTAGATATTATGGAGATAGTTTGAGACCCTAAGAAGGACATAGATTACTTTTTTTTTTGCATAAAACAAGAAGGGGCAGAAATGGGGGTTAATTTTGAATGTAACTTCGTATCATGAAACTTCTTTCTATTATGAACCGATTTAGATGAAATTTGGTATGGAGATAGTTTAAGACCCTGAGAAAGACATAGGCTACTTGCATAAAACACGAAGGGGGAGAAATGGGGGTTGGGGCGTTAATTATTTATGAAACTTCTTAATCGGGTTTCAACCGATTCAGACGGAATTTGGTATGGAGATAAAAGGAAAAAGGACATAAGCTACTTCTTTTTGCATAAAACACGAAAGGGGAGAAATTGAAGAGAGGGTTAATTTTGTGTGTAACTTCTCATCATGCAACTCCTTCTTATTATAAACCGATTTAGACTGAATTTGGTATGGAGATAGTTTGAGATCTTGGGGAGGACATAGGCTACTTCTTTTTGCATAAAACACGAAAGGGGAGAAATGGGGCGTTAGTTTACTTGAAACTTCTTAATAGGGCTTAAACCGATACACCCATTTACATGAAATTAGGTATGGAGATACTTTGAGACCCTGAGAAGGACATAGGCCTCTCATAGGCACATGAGATACACAGGCTGGTGGACATAGGGTTCTTTATGCATAAAAATTGAAGGGGGAGAAATGGGAGCGGTTAGTTTTGTATATAACTTCTTATTATAGAGATCGATTCACTTCATACTTTGCGGAAATAGTTCCGTAACAAATAATTAAAATGTTTTTTTTTTAACTACCTCTAAAAGAGGGTTGTGGATGTAAAGATAAAATGTACAAATATTGTTCATGAAGCTGCATTTTGGCAGGTGGTAGAATAAAGACAGTAAACGTTAGTTAAGAAAGGATTTTTGTAAATTCGGATTTTAAGGGGGCAAATGATTGAGATCTGCATATTAATTATTATGTAATGGGATGAGGCTTCGTATTACACATAGGTGCCAATATATTAACAGGTATGCGAGAAGGGGAAAGCGTGTTCATACGTCGAATCCCAATAATCGCCACTGACCTATCATTTCAATTCAAAAGACTCCAGTTTTCAGTCAAACTCAGTTTTGCTATTACTATTAACAAAGCTCAAGGAGCTATCCTTGAGGGGTGCATTTGGAAAATCCATGACCAGCTGCATATAGCTGCTGTTAATCGCGTATGTCCAAGGCCCAGAATATGTATGTATGTGTTAGCATCAAATGAAAGGACATAGAACATAGGATATAGCAGCATTAAAAATGTTGTACCCATGATTAACGGCATAATTAAGGAATGTTAACTAACTGTAGATACAATTAATGATAGAGTGGTATCTTCAATTCTTAGCAAAGCAGAACCTATGATTCTGTAGTTTATTTGTTTCCTTTTGTAACTATTTAACCTATACCTGTATTGTCCAACGTCTTCAATTAAATAAGTTAATCGTTATTACATTAACGATTCCTGTACCTATACAGGCTGAGTTTTCCAAGTGGGCGTGGATGACCAAAACATCACTATGAAGAATAGCACAAAACAATTAAAGGAGTCATGGGGCCGATTTTGATTTAAACTAAAACTGTGACATTGGATTTTCTCAGCCTGTATGTCGACAACCAGAATTGATTGACAAAACTTATGTTAACGCGGGCGAAGCTGCGGGTAACAGCTAGTTATATTATATGTAGTAGGATTTATTATGTAATTTCATAAACACTGCTCTTAAAACGGCAAAGGGAGGAAACCAGCCCGGCGAGCACGGCCTCTGTGACATGGCTTAAGTCAGACTTTTTATCACAGTTTGGGCGATAAAGCCATTTTGTCTTAAATGCTAGCACGGCGGCGTGAGATATTTTCTTGACTTGTGGCATAACTTCTTGACGTTTATTTTTATCTTTTTCGGAATTTTTCCTATTTTATTGCAGTTTCGGTTTAACCTTGGCCATAAAAACCATTTAGGTTCTAAGAAGCATAGCCCTACGACGGACTGTGTCTGAATTATGGGCCGCCGAATCTTATTTTATTTTGCATAAAACGCTCTATATTTCCAAAATGGTATCTCGAAAACGGTATGTCCTAGGCAAGAAATAACCAAAATTTAGCCCCCCCCCTTTGCCACCTCTATACTAGCAGCATCCCAACATGAATTTATGAAAGTTTTTATTTTTTTACGTTGCTTGGTTTTCGACTTGAACTACAAATTCTTAATAGAAAATATTTTCGGTCATGACAAGTTATGATAAAATATGTCATGTCTTACAATTTGTCTTAAATGCTAGCACGGGACATCCATGTGACACAGTTTAAAGGTGCGACATGCCTTTCTTGCTGCTGACTTCACAGTGCGACATAAATTGAATAGACGACCAAATAAAATAATACGTATAATAATAGTTTACCGTTCATACAGATAAACAACTTTTTAATTTTATACCGGTGGGCCCCAATTTTTTATATTTTAAATGTTTTTTTGGTATTTTTATTTAAGAAATATTAAAAAAAAATGAAAGAAAGAAGAATATGGAATAAAAGATAATAATCAAAATAAAAAGAAATAATCAGAAATAAGAAAAACAATAAAAAAATTACAATTATAAAAAAAGTAATAATATAGAATTAATTAATAGTCCTGTAACATTTCAATTAATTAATAAGCATAGATTACCACACACACAAAATAAATTTATTGCCATTTGGTGCAGTAATTAAGAGGAAAATATTTATTTTTCATCAATAAAATTTTAGCACCATCAAAATTTTACATTTGTGACAAAATGGGTGCGCCCGTATTAGCAATTAAGGACCGATGAGTCCCAAATAAACGTCAGGAAATTTTCTCACGCCGCCGGTGCTATTATTTAAGTCAAAATGGCTTTATCGACCCATACTGCGATGAAATGTGTGATTCAAGCCATGTCACAGTAGGCCGTGCTCGCCGGTCAGCAACAAGACAGGCATGTCGCGCCTTTAAAATATGTCACATGTTTGACCCGTGCTAGCATTTAAGACAAATTGTAAGACATGACATAATTTATCATGTCTTGTCACAAATGTCTTGGGTACGCCCATGCTCGCCGGGCAGCATGATGTGATGTGTCTCGTCCGACGAGCCCAAACCCTTTCACAGAGAAACCTGTGTCCCTGAAGTGGGAACTATAAAAGCTGAGTATTATCTATTGCCTTCTCCGGCCAATCTAATAGGGACGAGACCAAATCGTCAAGGACTTAAGTATAAGGTAAGATAAAATTATACTAAGCCAATTGAAGCCAGATAGCCAAGATCTTCGTGTAAGTATTTATTCCTTGATTCAATTATGGACGATAAGAAATACTACTATGTTGAAAGTATAATTTAAGATTTCATTTTAGCAAACCGGTTTCTTCATATTAAATTAATATCGGAAACATAAAATATGGCTAGGACTTTCCACTTAAAGAAGTTCAACATATTTAAGTATTGAATAAAAAAAAAAAACTGATTACTCGCTTGAGACCACATACGGACTTATTAGAGATAACAAAAAAGTTGCGCAAGAATTTGTAAATTTCTTTACCAACATCCCAATTAAAACTACTGAAACCTTAAATTCTTCGCCATCGCTTGCTTTTGGATTATTAAACGCGAACGTTTCAGCCTGCCCGAATGTATTTAACTTTTCACATATAAACCCCATAACAGTAATAAAAGCTTTTAAGCAAATCAAGATCAAGCCGACTGAAGATCTGTGGAGAATGTCCATCAAAGCTTGTACCTCCATTATTGAGACTATAGCGCCGTACTTGGCTTTGATTTTCAATTTGTGTGTAGATCAAGGAGTCTTTCCGGATCTAATGAAATATAGTAAGGTTATACCACTTTTTAAATCCGGGGACAGTAAAGACACAAATAATTATAGACCAGTATCCGTGTTGCCGGTATTCAGCAAGGTTTTTGAGAAGATAATGCTAAATCAAATGCTCATTCATTTTAATACGAATAACATCTTGCATGATAAACAGTATGATTTCACCAGAGGACGCTGTACAACTGACGCTAGTGTCACCCTATTAAAACACATATGTAATGCGTGGGAAGAGTCGCAGAATGCCATAGGTATCTTCTGCGACCTGTGGAAGGCGTTTGATTGCGTTAATCATGAAACGTTACTTCTGAAACTTGAGCATTACGGGCTAGGTCAGTCAGCGTTAAGTTTGGTTAAATCTTATTTGTATGATAGACAGCAATTAGTTCAAATAAACGGTGTGAATTCGTCCGGGTTAAACGTGAAAATGGGGGTACCCCAGGGCTCAATTTTAGGTCCTTTCTTATTCTTAGTTTACATAAACGATTTACCCCGTTTATTGGAAAACAAACTAAACATGGTGTTATTTGCTGGCGACACATCTTTAATTTCTAAAATAAATAGACGTACTTGTCAGGTTGACGACGTAAATAACGCGCTACGGCAGGTTCAGGATTGGTTCACAGCCAATAATTTAGTTTTAAACGGTAAAAAAACCAAGTGCGTAAAATTTTCATTGCCGAATGTCAAAAGTACTGATTGTGACATTATGTTAAACAAGGAGAAGCTAGAATTCGTCGATAAAACGGTTTTTCTGGGGATCACGCTGGACTCAAGGCTGCAGTGGGGTTCTCATTTGGTGTCCCTTGCGGAGCGGCTGAGTTCGGCAGCTTATGCTGTTGGAAAGATTCGTCGGTTAACGGATGTGGATACCGCGAGACTGGTATATTTTAGTTATTTTCATAGTATAATGTCTTACGGTGTCTTACTATGGGGAAGGGCTGCAGACATTGAGTCAATTTTTATTCTGCAAAAACGAGCCATCAGAGCAATATATAATCTTCGCCGGCGCGATTCTCTAAGGGAACTGTTTAAGGGCATTATGACGGTTCCTTGTCAATATATTTATGAAAACATCATGTACGTGAGAAAGAATTTACATCTTTTTAGTCAAAACGGCGACAGACATAATTACGTTACTAGAAATAGGGACCAATTAGTTCAACCAGGTTTCAGACTGGCAAAAGTAGCTTCATCTTTCATGGGGTACTGTACAAAATGTTACAATAAAATTCCTCCCCACATTCTTGAGCTGAACGAGACGAAATTTAAAACTTGTATAAAACGCACACTATGCAGGCTGGCATATTATAAGTTGGGGGATTACATCACTGATAAAAATGCTTGGCTAAATGCTATTCCTGCTCAACATCCACTAGGGCGCAAACACAAGTGATATGCAGAACATTATT
Organism: Orthosia incerta; assembly: GCA_948252205.1. Taxonomy (NCBI): domain Eukaryota; kingdom Metazoa; phylum Arthropoda; class Insecta; order Lepidoptera; family Noctuidae; genus Orthosia; species Orthosia incerta. Next base: position 16,540,140 of record OX411746.1, on the reverse strand, counting down.
GTTTTGAAGTATTGTTGGAACTGCTGTAGACTGAATGAATATATTTGTATTGTGTAAACTCAATTTCCTTAGTATTGTATAACTGCACGGCACATGTGTGAGTACTATGTACCCAACTGTAAATCTACTGTACCTGTGTGTCGTTCGTTGACTTGTGTGTGCCCTGGCAGTTGAGTGTGTCATGCTCTCTCAAATGTCTCTCTGATGGTGGCGCGTGTGTTGGATCGTCCGGTTCCCTTCATAATGGTTGAGCTGGGTGATGCCATTCATGCGTCATGTTCGTGAACGGACGCCGTCAGTTGGGATTGGTCATAACTTAACTGCTTTGGATGTTAATGCTTTTCTAGCATCTATTATATAACTGCACAGTACATATGTGAGTACTTTTATGACTTTATGCCTGTACGTAGTATAGTGTGTAGTGCTATTCTGGGTGCATTTTCCTCACATATGTGAATTTATGAATGTTTGTACAAGAGTTTTTAAAAGAGTAAGTATGGAGTTTCTTGTGCATTCTTCTCCATAACAAGCTACTTGCCGAATGCACGGTAGAATCAACTTTTATAACTTGTAAATTTTAATGTAACTAACGTTCAAAAGTGCCGCTTGGTGGCCTACTTGTAATAAAATATCTTTGTCTTTGTCATTGATGGTAGAAGGTAAATGTGTGTAACAAAATATAATAAGTTTTTATGCACTATATTCATATTATTAACCTTTTGTTAGATAATTGCATTGAACTGTAGTTTATAAACACATTCATCGATTCAAATTTGATCATAACAATAATATAATTATCTTGTTTAGTCAAAGTATTTATACCCGGAAGAGATCTAAATAATAATAATACGTCTTAAGTAATAATTCCGTAAAAAATAACCTACACATTATTTTAATAATCTCGAGTTCAGGAGAGTTGAAGAATGGGTCACGAACCTATCGTATGTATAATAAAGTTTAATTTACAACGTCTCAAGAATGCTTGAGAATTCTTCGGAGGGCACGCTGCTCGTATTTGGTCTTATCTAATTTGTACATTAAAATGGAGATAAAGTTCAAAATGCAACAATTACATAAAACGATTCTCTATGAGAAGGGAAGGGCCCTCTCTTCCGCCGCAATGCAAACTGACCCTATGTTGTTCCTTAATTAAATAAATAAGAGATTATGCAGGCAGCTGGACGACATTAGCGCAACAGTGAGCTAGATGTCTTGAATTCTAATCAAACGTTCGTTACGACATTGACCTGAGCATATATCATAATAAGCAAATGATGTGAATGAGTTAGCATGAATAAAAACGTCGGCACGTGGTCGCCATCGTCGTAGAGTTCACACGTAATATTAGTTTGCACCAACATTTATACTCAGTAACGGTTCACAGTTGGAGTAAATGGCGAATAAAGACAAAGACAAAACGTTCGTTACGACATTTACCTGAGCATATATCATAATAAGCAAATGATGTGAAGGAATTAGCATGAATACGTCGGCACGTGGTCGCCATCGTCGTAGAGTTCACACGTAATATTGGTTTGCATCAAGATTTATACTCAGTAACGGTTCACAGTTAGAGTAAATGGCGAATAAAGAAATACTTTAGTTCAGTGTAGGGTGTTTAATCCATGGTAGCGAAAGAGTGTTCCTCCTCCATAATTACATCGTTTTTATACAGAGAAAATAACAAGCATAAAGTTAACAGCGGATGTAAAAATTATTAAAATTAAGCGGGTAATCATAAAGTTTAGGCGCGAAACTGCACGAGTAGGCGGGAAACATCAAAAAGGAAGTTATCAAAATAAATCCTTCTCGTATTTACTCAGACGGTAGAGAAATATTTAAAATAAATAAATAAAACGGAAATTATCAAAGTAAATTCTTATTTAGACAAAACCGGATGTTACAATATTTTAAAGAAATAAAAAGGAAACAGTCAAATTAAATCCTTATAAAATGCCAACTGCAAATCCCTTCATTTTTAAAGAATTATAAAGGATTTGAACAAATTAAAGTTTAATATAAATTGAACCCGATATCGCTACATTATAAATAATAATGAGATATACGCGCGATTGACGCGCGACCGACCCCGAGTTCGACTCCGTTCTGTAGCTTAAATTGTTTTAAAATAGTAAAACTTACTTTTGTGGACTTTTTTCTAGTACAAACAGTTTAGCAAGTCTCAATTAATAAGTGAAAGAATTATCTCGGCGAAAATCGAACAATAGCTAGTCTTAAAACAAATTGAAAAATAAAAAAAAACTTTATACATACAATGATCAATAATTGGAAATCAAGCACAGTGATATAACCAGAACAGTGACCTTGTTATAAACCAACATATAAAAAATTTATAATACATAAACGATAATACAGTGCATAAAAAGTGAAAAAAAATCAAACAAAGACAAAGTGACTTAAATGTTGAACACAGTGGAAAAAAACTAGCCTCATGAGTCATTTATAACCGTTTTGTTTCGTTTGAATATTGGGACTACTAAATACTATGCTCAATTTCACCCGAGTTGACTGAGTTAGTTTGGTTCGGTGGCGCAGCAGTCGAAATCACTTCACTATCCGTTGATCGCAAGTTCGAGCCTCAGCTAGATTGTAGCTTTTTGTGAATTCAAATGATTCTATTTATATTTATTTCGGCGTGAAATAGTTGCTGGCCCTTGGGACTACTTGCTGTTTTCTGATACTTGGTTACGATATTAACGAGTTCTATTATCCGTAAACATGATGAACGAAGTGCGCAGCCCACCGACTACGCCCAAAACACAGTTTAGTTCTATGAGTAGTACGGAAACACGGTCAGAACCGGATATCAGCACGGCCGTAACTGAGTGTGGCTATGTAAACACTACCAGGTTTAAGCGTCCACGCAGCGATGTCTCGCCACAAGGTGAATCGGATGAGAAAAGCCCAGCGAAATCGAAGAAGGAGCAAGACAGCATTATTGCAAAACAGCTAGCGGACCAAACTAAGCTAATTGCCAAGTTGTCATCGGATATAGGCGACATCAAGAAGCAAAACAACCAGATACAGGCGTCCAATGCAGAAATCCGCAACTCAAACGCCGAAATTGTTCAATCTATCGAATTTTTCAACAGACAGTTCGAAGATTTAAGAACGGAGGTTGATAGTTTGAGAAAAGAGCGACGCGACCAACAAATATATATTCAAAATCTGGAGCAGAAAATAACTGATCTTCAGCACAAATCGAGATCCTCTGGCATTGAATTGCGTAACATCCCGCAGGAGGCTGCTGAATCGAGCGCCAGTCTCATTGAAACGGTGTGTAACATTGGTACAACTGTTGGCGTACACATCGCTGAAACAGAACTGCGCGATATCTATCGTATACCACGAAAATCGAACCCCTCATCCACCCCAGCTCCAATAGTTGCTGAGTTCACTACCGTGCAAACTAGGCAGACCCTCATCTCGGCTGTGCGCACATACAACAAAAGACGAGGAAGAGACGAAAAATTGAACACCACAGCTATGGGTATGCCTGGCGATCGTCGACCGGTGTACGTCGCTGAACATCTGCCATCCAGCACCAAAAAGCTGTTCCACCTAGCCAGAGAGTTTGCTACGAAAAATGGCTTTAAGTTCTGCTGGATCTCCAACGGTAATATATTTATTCGCAAGAAAGAAGGTGACAAACAAGTTCTCGTTAGATCCGAGAAATGTCTCAGTCTCTCGGAGAATCAAAGTGGGGAAATGTGACTAACTCTCAATGTTCCTATCCACTTCCCAGTTTTCTTGTTTTGTTTGTTTTTAATTAGAGTCCTAGTTGTAGTAATAGCATGTATACCTTATCATCCATTATTACTTAATTCATATCAAAATACCCATCATTCAATAAAATATCGCATACAAACACAAGCCCACACACGCAAATACAAAATAAACACAAAAACAAAAGGTTGCCAAAAAATGACTACTTCTGGTCATTTAAACACCAATGCATTTATCACTGTCACTACTCACACTAGAACAATACTTCTGCACTTACTACAATACTCACCTTCCAAAATAAACACAGCACCACTACACGATAATTTGCCCAACTCAAATTGTTTACAGCACTTAACTGAATTAACCTCACTCTCTTCAAAAACTGAACTGAAAGAACACATTGCAACACTTTTGATAACTATTTTAATTTCTAACACTCATTTTTCGTTTTTGACTATCACTTCAACAAAAATAAATATATATGGCCCCAACTTAAAAAACACTACAGATAAACACGTAAATAGCACGACTGGAGGAGTCTATGCGGTCACGTCACATATTGTTGTGTATACCTGCGCAATTTCTAATATTTTTGTTTATACCGTCTACCTACCCGTTGGTGATTCAATTTTTGTAAACGACTCAAACGTAAACATACAGATACCCGCACCCACAAATAGTATCTGTTTATGCGCGTACTTATACAGGCGTCCACTGTCCCACGTCATATTTATGGTCCATGTCTATTTTAAATGGCATGAACCGACTTTTGACTTGTTGAAATATACATTTACTCACTCACCGATTCCGTTGCATTCACTCGTCAATATTTATTCCATCGTCAAGCAAAATCCGCTTTCCCAAAAACTTTCTTCTACTTGCTCACGTATTGTCCTATTCTTAATTGTATCTTGTTTTGGTATTTATAAAATCTATAAATGGCTAACATAAGCAGCATAAATGAGGAACTTGACCATATAACCATAGGTAGTTCTTTTAAATGCAGTCCAGAGGACTGCCTAAAGTATGTCAGAGATTCTGACAGCGATGTTTCAATATTGCATATGAATGTACGTAGCATAAATAAAAATTTCGATCAGCTTCTGAGTGTTGGCTCAGCAGAGTGACCAATCTACCGATACTGGATGGTTTCCGCTCAATCGCTACTGGCATCAACTGTAACCAAAATGATGGAGTTGTGATCTATACAAAGCTTGGTCTTCAATGTACTTCATGGGAGCCGGATTTTGGAGGCGGAAACTGTCTGGTTAGCCGACTGGATGACAGATTAGCTGTAGTTGCAGTTTACCGGTCCCCCTCATACAACTCCAAAGATAACTTTGACAGTTTCTTATCTAGTTTAAATTGTGTCTACGATAAACTGTCTAGCTGCAGAAATATCGCGCTTATTGGTGACCTTAATATTGATCTTGGCCAGGGATATGGGTGTGACCGGAATACCAATTATATCGCATTAAATGCATCTCATGGGCTTCTCCCATCACATCTGCTACCCACTCGGCTCGAGGGTTGCCTAGATCACGCTTTTCTCAAGACCACTCTGCCTGCTACCACTCTCGTATTGGAATCATTTGTTACAGACCACAAACCGATACTGCTGACCCTATCCAACGCCGCCCCCGCTCGCAAAGCTTGCTACATTTCTACACGCATAAATTATGAAGCTATAAAGTTAGAGTTGGAAAAAACAGACTTTGCGAGCCTATACAAAGAAGATGGCGCTAATGTCTTAATGACAAAATTTATAGGTATAGTATCCGAAGTAGCATCCAAACACACAGAGCAAATCCCAATACCAAGGAAGCGTAGAACTATTAAGCCATGGATAACTCCTGGCCTCCTTAAATGTATACGGAACCGTGACGGGCTGCATATCAAATCCAGGAGGGCACCTGACAACTTGGTTCTCAAAACCACCTACTGCCGCTATAGGAACTTCTGCAATTCCCTGTTGCGAAAGCTTAAAGCAGCCTACGAAAAAAATGAGCTTGAAAAAGCGCAGGGAAGTCCAAAAGCCTTGTGGAAGACAATTAAAAATATCACCAACTCAAATAGAACATGTTCCAGTCCTTCTGAGCTACTTGGAATAGGTGAGTGTCCCAAGTCGTCTGCTAACACTGTTTGTGACTACTTTACCAATATAGGAAGCAACTTGGCGGCGAACATATTATCCCACTCTCCTTTACCCATGGCTGATAATCTGCATCTCTCTACCGCAAACTCTTCCTCCGGATATCTCCCTCCTGTGAACACTCTTGCTGTTTTAGAAGTAGATCACGCGGAAATTGAATCTCTTGTGATGCAATTGCGCAACGACTGTGCTATCGGTTGGGACGGTATAGGTCCCAAGTTACTGAAGACTTGTCGCCATGTGCTGGTGCCACCAATCACTCACCTCTTCAATCTGTGCCTTCGTACGGGTGTGTTTCCGGATGCCCTGAAAAAGGCTATAGTCCACCCCATCTATAAGGGGGGGAGCAGGAACTGTGTCAGTAACTATCGGCCCATATCGGTTCTACCTGCTCTCTCCAAAATCTTGGAGAAGATTCTGAACAAGTGTTTAAGAAACTTTTTAAATAAGTATCATCTTTTGTCTGATAATCAATATGGCTTCCGGACCGGTGTCTCCACAGAGGATGCCGTACTTGATCTCACTCAATGAATTGCTAAGAATCTTGACGGAAAAATGAAATGTCTAGGGATATTTCTAGACCTTTCGAAGGCGTTCGATACAGTTTCTGTTCCCCTACTTATTTCAAAGTTAGAACACCTAGGTATTCGTGGCATTACACTCGAGATATTCAAGGACTATCTCAGAAATCGTAAACAGCAGGTAAAAGTTGACACGTGCCTTAGCGATGAGAGACTTATGACATACGGCGTGCCTCAGGGTAGCATATTGGGTCCTTTATTATTCCTAATATATGTAAATGACCTCTGCAGTATGGATCTTCCCAATTGCCAAATCTACTCATATGCGGATGATACCGCGATTCTTGTCTGTGGACGTACCTGGGACGTAGTGAAGTCTTATGCTGAGTCGGCATTGGCTAAGGTTATGGATTGGCTCAATGCAAATCTGCTCACGCTAAACGTTCAGAAGACAGTTTACGTCCCTTTCGCGATTCGGCGTGGCACCTCTCCACCCAGCTCTTTCTTTTTAACAGCCCACACATGCCCTAACCCCACTACCTCCTGTTGTTGTCCTGCGCTCACTCGTACCGACAGCGTTAGATACTTGGGTATCGAGATAGACGATGGATTGCGATGGGATAAACAGCTTGGCGCTCTCATCACTAGAACCATGCGTCTTATCCATATTTTCAGGTCGCTAAGAGAGTTTGCAAACCGTGATACTCTAAAAATGGTTTATCTAGCATTGTGTCAGTCGATCCTGGGCTATTGCATTTCCGTGTGGGGCGGTGCTGCAAAGACTAAATTTCTGGGAGTTGAGCGTGCCCAGAGGGCCATACTTAAAGTTATGACTCGGAAACCATTTAGATACCCAACATCGGAGTTATACGCGGACTGCAAAGTGCTAACAGTTCGACAACTCTTCGTGCTTAAATCCACCATCAGAACTCACTCCAAAATACCCACCACTGACACTATCAAACGGAGGATCCCTTCCATGTTTACACAGCACAAAACCACGTTTGCTAAGCATCAATATTATACACTGTGCACCCACATTTACAGTCAAATTCACAAACAACTCAACATACAAAACCTCAACAGACACACACTGAAAGGTAAGGTCACTGAGTGGCTACTACACAAGGACTATTCCTACACCGAATCGTTACTCACCTACATCTCTTAGAAAAATACCCACAAACTCCATCTTTATTGACAACTTCGTCTTCATTGACTCACTACTCAACCTACACACACCTTACTTTTATATCTTATTAATTAATCTTATTTTTAAATTGTTTAATAATAATACTTTGTGATAGAATGACTATGTTGTACCTTTTCTGTAATATTATGTATGCAAATACTTACCCGAATACTGTCTCTCAAGATACAGGCTGCCCTAGTTTGAGAGGCAGGGTTCATTCCACAATGGTTACAATGTAGTTCCTACAATATACCTGTATACTATGTAAACACTTATTATTGTAACCTTTTTTTGTACCAATAAACATTTTATTATATTTTTATTATTATTATATTATAATAAGAAAGGAAATACAGAATGTTACAATATTAAAAATAAAACAGAAACATTAAATCTACTAATAGTTTCGCGCCCATACGGCCATACTGATCCAGCGCGCTCTCTGCGCTGTACAGCATTTTACATCAAATCAGCATCACCCATATTGGGTTTACGCAATATTTAAGTTGTCATCGGCGTCATCCACATGGGGATAAGGACAAAGATATTTTATTTCAACTAGGCCAACAAGCGGCACTTTTGAACGTCACAATTAAAATTTACAATAAATAAAACTTGATGCTACCGTGCATTCGGAAAGTAGCATTTATGGAGAAGAACGCACAAGAAACTCCATACTTACTCTTTTGGGACTAGCTCAAATCACACAACATCAAACATTTTAAATAATATTCCCGGAATCTCGGCCGGGCAGTTGTTGTGTATGGACGTGTGTTGCTATTTCTCTGAGTGCTATCCTATATACTGTTTGATTTTGACCTGTGATTGGACGAAAGCGCCTGTTTCAAATTCCTTGTTACTCATTAAGCTTGCTTACCTTTTGTACCTGCCCAATGGGCGGTCTGACAACTTGGTTCTCAAAACCACCTACTGCCGCTATAGGAACTTCTGCAATTCCCTGTTGCGAAAGCTTAAAGCAGCCTACGAAAAAAATGAGCTTGAAAAAGCGCAGGGAAGTCCAAAAGCCTTGTGGAAGACAATTAAAAATATCACCAACTCAAATAGAACATGTTCCAGTCCTTCTGAGCTACTTGGAATAGGTGAGTGTCCCAAGTCGTCTGCTAACACTGTTTGTGACTACTTTACCAATATAGGAAGCAACTTGGCGGCGAACATATTATCCCACTCTCCTTTACCCATGGCTGATAATCTGCATCTCTCTACCGCAAACTCTTCCTCCGGATATCTCCCTCCTGTGAACACTCTTGCTGTTTTAGAAGTAGATCACGCGGAAATTGAATCTCTTGTGATGCAATTGCGCAACGACTGTGCTATCGGTTGGGACGGTATAGGTCCCAAGTTACTGAAGACTTGTCGCCATGTGCTGGTGCCACCAATCACTCACCTCTTCAATCTGTGCCTTCGTACGGGTGTGTTTCCGGATGCCCTGAAAAAGGCTATAGTCCACCCCATCTATAAGGGGGGGAGCAGGAACTGTGTCAGTAACTATCGGCCCATATCGGTTCTACCTGCTCTCTCCAAAATCTTGGAGAAGATTCTGAACAAGTGTTTAAGAAACTTTTTAAATAAGTATCATCTTTTGTCTGATAATCAATATGGCTTCCGGACCGGTGTCTCCACAGAGGATGCCGTACTTGATCTCACTCAATGAATTGCTAAGAATCTTGACGGAAAAATGAAATGTCTAGGGATATTTCTAGACCTTTCGAAGGCGTTCGATACAGTTTCTGTTCCCCTACTTATTTCAAAGTTAGAACACCTAGGTATTCGTGGCATTACACTCGAGATATTCAAGGACTATCTCAGAAATCGTAAACAGCAGGTAAAAGTTGACACGTGCCTTAGCGATGAGAGACTTATGACATACGGCGTGCCTCAGGGTAGCATATTGGGTCCTTTATTATTCCTAATATATGTAAATGACCTCTGCAGTATGGATCTTCCCAATTGCCAAATCTACTCATATGCGGATGATACCGCGATTCTTGTCTGTGGACGTACCTGGGACGTAGTGAAGTCTTATGCTGAGTCGGCATTGGCTAAGGTTATGGATTGGCTCAATGCAAATCTGCTCACGCTAAACGTTCAGAAGACAGTTTACGTCCCTTTCGCGATTCGGCGTGGCACCTCTCCACCCAGCTCTTTCTTTTTAACAGCCCACACATGCCCTAACCCCACTACCTCCTGTTGTTGTCCTGCGCTCACTCGTACCGACAGCGTTAGATACTTGGGTATCGAGATAGACGATGGATTGCGATGGGATAAACAGCTTGGCGCTCTCATCACTAGAACCATGCGTCTTATCCATATTTTCAGGTCGCTAAGAGAGTTTGCAAACCGTGATACTCTAAAAATGGTTTATCTAGCATTGTGTCAGTCGATCCTGGGCTATTGCATTTCCGTGTGGGGCGGTGCTGCAAAGACTAAATTTCTGGGAGTTGAGCGTGCCCAGAGGGCCATACTTAAAGTTATGACTCGGAAACCATTTAGATACCCAACATCGGAGTTATACGCGGACTGCAAAGTGCTAACAGTTCGACAACTCTTCGTGCTTAAATCCACCATCAGAACTCACTCCAAAATACCCACCACTGACACTATCAAACGGAGGATCCCTTCCATGTTTACACAGCACAAAACCACGTTTGCTAAGCATCAATATTATACACTGTGCACCCACATTTACAGTCAAATTCACAAACAACTCAACATACAAAACCTCAACAGACACACACTGAAAGGTAAGGTCACTGAGTGGCTACTACACAAGGACTATTCCTACACCGAATCGTTACTCACCTACATCTCTTAGAAAAATACCCACAAACTCCATCTTTATTGACAACTTCGTCTTCATTGACTCACTACTCAACCTACACACACCTTACTTTTATATCTTATTAATTAATCTTATTTTTAAATTGTTTAATAATAATACTTTGTGATAGAATGACTATGTTGTACCTTTTCTGTAATATTATGTATGCAAATACTTACCCGAATACTGTCTCTCAAGATACAGGCTGCCCTAGTTTGAGAGGCAGGGTTCATTCCACAATGGTTACAATGTAGTTCCTACAATATACCTGTATACTATGTAAACACTTATTATTGTAACCTTTTTTTGTACCAATAAACATTTTATTATATTTTTATTATTATTATATTATAATAAGAAAGGAAATACAGAATGTTACAATATTAAAAATAAAACAGAAACATTAAATCTACTAATAGTTTCGCGCCCATACGGCCATACTGATCCAGCGCGCTCTCTGCGCTGTACAGCATTTTACATCAAATCAGCATCACCCATATTGGGTTTACGCAATATTTAAGTTGTCATCGGCGTCATCCACATGGGGATAAGGACAAAGATATTTTATTTCAACTAGGCCAACAAGCGGCACTTTTGAACGTCACAATTAAAATTTACAATAAATAAAACTTGATGCTACCGTGCATTCGGAAAGTAGCATTTATGGAGAAGAACGCACAAGAAACTCCATACTTACTCTTTTGGGACTAGCTCAAATCACACAACATCAAACATTTTAAATAATATTCCCGGAATCTCGGCCGGGCAGTTGTTGTGTATGGACGTGTGTTGCTATTTCTCTGAGTGCTATCCTATATACTGTTTGATTTTGACCTGTGATTGGACGAAAGCGCCTGTTTCAAATTCCTTGTTACTCATTAAGCTTGCTTACCTTTTGTACCTGCCCAATGGGCGGTCCTAGAGTGAGACGTCGATATTAAAATATATCGCTCCTAAATACTTTGAAACAGACATTTTGTGATTGGAGTGGATTTGAGCCGGGTGCCTTGTTGTCTACAAGCGGTGTCGGTCGCTCGACCGCTACGCCATGGAGGTACTAGTCGGCGCTGCCAATTTAACCGACTGATCCAAAGGATTAGTGACGTCACCTGAACTAGCTTATTTATTTATATTTTTTTTGAGTGGGAAATCATCCAATGACTTCTCCCGCTGTGGGTGAAGCGGGAGGGCGTGTCAGACTTTTACTGACTAAAACCCACCCGTGTTCCTTCAGTTACTTGTGCCAGGGCCGTGGTAACTCTCTTTCAAATTTATCCGCGACCCAGACAGGCATCGGCCCTAGCGGACACTACTACGACGTACTAAGTAAATATACTGTCCATTTCGAAAAACACTTTAAATACAGTGAAAAATTCTGCCGCATACCTACGGTAATAAACGTTGACTGAAGTAGTTAGAGAATCACGGGAGTAGACAAAAATAGAAGGAAGAAAACCATAGACCAGAAGTATGTTTTTGTTTCTTCGATACTTATTTATACTGGTATTTCTTACTAGGGAGAATGTTAAATAAAACAAATATGAAATATTTCATCAGTTTTTATATTTATATAAAACGAAATATCGAAAAAAAATTAAGTATTGCACTTCCTTCTTTGTTGTAGGTATTTATTTTTAGAATTACTGTGCTGGGCGCTAGGGGCACGACAATTGATATGAAGTCGCGCAGTTAAAAGATTAATATAAATCACAGTAACAATCGTTATACTCGTAGATACTATTCTTATTGTACACCTTAACTACATGGTAATAGGTACATTCGTGCATGAGTATCGTTCGATATCGTCATGTTGTTGGGATGGCACTTATCCGCGGTAAGCAGCTTGTGGTTGGTAGATGGGTTGCTGGGGCTGCTGGGGTTGGGACGCGATATATTGGGCAGCGCGGACGATGGCCTCTGGGATTGGGGGAGGGGTGGGGAGATGAGCTCCCTGGGCCTGGAATCCTGTAAGCAAATATAATAGTTGGTATAAGTACAAAACTAAGAGCAAACGTGGTGATTTATGCTTGTAGCTTCTCTGTATGAGAAGAGGCTATTGCCCTGCAGTGGGACAATTAGAGGGCAGTAACTGTTATTATTATGTTATTTAATATATAGTTTATCAGATTTTGCCTGTTCATTTGGGTCATGTTGTTTGAATGGAAAATTGTTTCGAATTGTCAGTAACAGTTATAGAATGAAATTGTTACTATACCGTGTAGCTTAGATCTTTTACTTAACCATAACACTTGTTCGATGCTGCATTTTGCATTACACGCATTTTACCGTAACAAATTCTACATGTTGCAGAGCTCATAAGACTATGTAATTTAATATTTTTATCTGAATGAATGATCAAATAAGCCTCAGTAAATTACAATGTAGCTATAACATTTATCGCAAAACGTGTGTTTTAAGCGTTAAGTTTCTCTATTTATATTATAATTACTTTATCAGTCAATTAAATGTTCCAGCTATGAACACTGAGATTGATATTAGGCATTGAACCTGTTGTTTTGGTCAATGAGCTTTTAAGTTTTTTGATGAAATTACCCCACATTAGTGAAGATGCTATAATGAAAGATGTTGTCATGTATGCTATAACGTTAAGGTCTGTATCCCAAAACGGTATAGAATTACAGTTGGGTGTGGACCACCTACGGATCACTAAAGCTACAATAAAACAGCACCTTACAAAGAATAGATGCAACACTTGGCTAGAGTTTCCAATTAAAGTTTACCTTTAAAAGGACATAAAACAGTATGAGCTTATGAAAAACTCTTTGACATTTGAAATGTGTTGTAAGTCACAGGAACTATTATTATTGTGTTTAATTTCAAGACATTCTCTCAAACTCTATGTTTTGTAAACTTTAATGCATTCTTTGAATATTACAAGCATTCACCGCGTGAAATAAATCTGACTGGAGAATATCTATCTAAGAAGGTGATTTATAGAACATAGAATAGTTAATCGTCTTCAATGATTTCGTAGTTTGAAATAAATTTACCGTTCTCATCAGCAATGTAGGTCAGAGAGATGGGGATGCCCTCAGGTGAGGTGTAAGAGAAGCTTCCCTGGGCGACCTGGGCTTCAGCGTCCTGCCCAATGTTCTTCAGGGATCCCTGCTCCTCGGCGGCGATGCCATTGCCGGTCTCATACCTAAAAAATAAAAACAAAATATGTAGATGTTTAATTTTCAAGACCTCTGCAGTTGAATCCTTTCGAGAAACAAATCTTACGCATTATAAGGAAAGACAAATGACAATCGAGGTCAATGTGCATTATTTTGCTGACAACGCTGATATGTGAAATTTTGATAGACCTTGTTATTATCTAGCAATTCAATAAGTGAGTGTGACATAACTATTTCTGCAATATTGAGGACATAGTATAAGCTTTAATGTTCACTTTGCAGAAAGTAGAAATGTGTGTAGCTAAAGGTTAACTGTTAACAACATACCGGTAGTGTCAACGCTAATCTTCACTAAATGTATAGTTTATGACCGAAGACATAAAATTATACATGCAAGCTCTAAAGGTACGATACTTCTACGAAATATGATAATTATCTTATCCTATTATCAGATACTTTATAATTTTCCTGTTAACTCTAAGGATTTCATAAATCACTTGGGTTATAACAAACAAAAATCAGGCAATGCTAAAGGCGCTGCCACACGCTTAAAAAGGTCAAATCTAATAATATATTTCACCAAAACGTTTTCAGGTCGTAATCATGATGCATTGTCAATCTATTGCTCTTGGGAATATTTTGATACTATAGCTACTTTCTATCTACTATCTATCTATCTATAGCTTACTTCGCATGGTGATTTTTGTTATAACATTCTTTTTTTAGTTTTCTGTTGCATGTTGACTTGAAACTGACTTTCATTTGCCAAAAGTAGAGACCTGCTGAATTTAATTATTATATCATTTGAAAGTTATCAAATTAATTCTGTTTTCGACTTTTGTCTCCTAACAACTACATATTATATGCGTTTTATTAAGAGTTAACATAAAAAAAGATTTATATTGTAAAACTCATTGAGTATGAAATTAAATTTGATAGATAGTGATATGACATATTGTGTTAGTAATAGTCTTGCATGCTATCAGGTGAATCAGAAAATATCAATATATTCATGCAATGCTATAACACCTAAACAATTTTTTTTCGTATCAGTGCTTGGAAGCGAACGCTTGCACAGATGACTACCACAAATTAAGCATTTAATACAGCTGACACTGAAGGAATTCATGTATGATCTCATCCTATTTTGCAATCCTTTGACTGATATGGATGCATATTTAGGGCTCATCAGTTTACAAATTTTAGAAATTTACCATCGATATTATGGCGGACATTAATGAAATGGCCATAGTTAACCTTTCGAATTTCATCAATTTTAATTTTAGTTGTTATATTTACCTATATTTGGTATATAGGCTGACTCGTATTCATGAATGGCATTATGGGAATAAAGAGATTGTATTTGCAAGCCGTGTTTATTGCGACATTTAAAACAATAATAATAACACTCAACTTTTAGATATTCACACTTATATATTGCACGGCGGTAGTCATATCTGAAGAACTTAAATTTAAAATTACGCAACACACAGGAGCCACTAGTCCAAAACAGAATGTCAAACCAGCATGGCAACAGAGGTTAGAAGATATTGAAAACCTTAGAGCCGATTGCGGTAGACTTACACAAAACATCAACAATAATAGTAGATCAAATAAAGTAGTAAAGAGAGTTGAGGCCATACTTAGAAGCAGTTATATACACACTAGGAATGAAGATATCAACAGAAAAATTTAAAACAAAAACAAGCACTTAAGGTTCATAGACTCAGAAGATATAAGAAAGCACAACTGCGTAAAGCCGATAACGCTATATTTGCCACGAATGAAAATATATTTTACAGAAACCTACATAAACCAGAAACCAATGCAAGTGAAGAGAATAGCACAAACACAACTGAATTACCTACAAAAGAACAACTAGAAACATACTGGTCTAGTATTTGGGAAGAACCAATATAACACAATGACAAGGCTACATGGATAATGGAAGAAGAAATAAAATGGCGGGCAATAGAAGAAATGGAATTTGTAGAGATCACAAAGTCTGATATTACACACATAACAGGCAGATTACATAACTAATGAAAACGAAGTAGGTCCACATCAAAACACACCTTCCTCATAACACCACACGCTGCTTTAACATGGTTTCGGCCCGTAAATGTAGCTAAAACCAGTCTAAGAGCTGAGTAGTTAAAAAGCTTTACAAATAATAATAACAAATATTTATTCATAAATAAGAAAAGGTAAAAACACAGTTTCAATCTTAGATAACTAAGTTAGGTATAATAATGTAAGACACCTGTACTACGTAATCATGTATCACAGGCTGTAGGAGCTCTTAGACTATGCTTATCGTATCGTTTGGTCAATGGTAAATTCCCGAACATAGTGTCTGGATTATTACAACAGGCATTGAGGATGACAGAGGAATGGTGTACAGTGAACTACCTCTCTATCAACCCAAGCAAAGCAGTCATTATTCCCTTCACGAGGAAGAGACAACTAGGAAACCTAGGAGAGCTCTCCCTCAATGGAATAAAACTGCCCTGGTCCACCGAAGTTAAATATCTGGGTGTAACGCTTGATAAAGAACTCATGTGGAAAACTCATGTGCAAAATATTACGACAAAGGCCTTACGAGTGTTCGGCATGTGTCGTTCTACCTACGGTAAAACTTGGGGGCTAAAGCCCAAAGTGATACGATGGCTGTACCGGACAATGATAATACCTATTATCACATACGGCAGCATAGTGTGGTGGCCAAGAACAAAGCTTGCCTCGTGCAAAGCGCCACTCACCAGGTTACAAAGAACAGTGTGTCTCGGCATCACGGGTGCTTTCAGGACAACACCTACGGCAGCGATTGAGAGATACCTCAATATCCTTCCTCTGCATATGATGGTTGAATTCGAGGCAAGGAAGACATTACATCGTCTCGCTGTCGCTGGACTATGGGATGCCTCTAAGCCAAAGACTAACCATACAAAGTTCGATGAGAATGAAGACCTGGATCGGGTAACAAGCATGTTGTTCTATAAAATACAAACTATGTTTGTGTTTGAGAGGTCTTTCAAGGTCCAAATCCCTACAATAGAGGACTGGACGAAGGGACTTGATCCACCAGAACAAGATAGTCTGGTGTGGTACACTGATGGATCCAAAATGGAATCAGGTACAGGAGCGGGAATATACGCAAAAGGCTACAAATGTAGCAAAAGCTTAGGGAAGATGGCAACTGTATTCCAAGCGGAAACATATGCCATTATAACCTGTGCTCAAGAGAATATAGATAGAGGGACCAAAGGTAAATCCATATATATTCTTAGTGACAGTCAGGCTGCAATCAAAGCCATGGCATCCTACAAAGTGGACTCCGGACTTATTCTGGATGCTATCCAAACCCTAAACAGGCTTGGGAAGCACAACAGGGTAAGACTGATGTGGGTCCCTGGGCACAAAGGATTCCATGGAAACGAAGTGGCTGATGAACTGGCAAGGGAGGGCTCAGCGAATGATTTTGTGGGTCCAGAACCATGTGTAGGCATCTCGACGTGTCTCGTAAAAGCCGCATTTAGGGAGTTTGCAGATCACAGACAACGAACTTGTTGGCTGTCTACTACCGGTCTACAAACCTCCAAGAGATTCCTGGGCTCCACTTTCAAAGCCCGGGATTGCATTTGGAACATGAGCAGGGGGCAAATCCGCTACCTGCTTGGGGCCTTTACTGGGCACTTTGGAACCAACGACATGCTCATGAAGATGGGTCTAACCGCGACACCCATGTGCAGGTTGTGTGGGGAACATACGGAACGCATGGAGCACCTACTGTGCACATGCGATGCACTGGCTGGTAAGCGAATGAGTCTCCTAGGGGTTGGATACCCTAAACCAGAAGATTATAGGCTCATATCTCCTAGTCTCGTTGTAAAACTCATGAAAACAGTTTTCAACGAGAATGAGGAGGAGTAAGTAAGTAAGTAAGTAAGTTATCTAGGGGACCACAAAAGATCCCAATGGGTCGAAGTGTCCGAGGTATTTCTCGGCCCCTAAGATGCTTATCGTAGGACAACAGCATTTAACATAAAAAAAGTCTAAAAATAGTGGCAAGATTGTATAATTTTGAAAATTAATTTTAATTTACTTAAAACTATAAACATAGAATTAAATTACTAGGTCATAGTTACTTAATGTCTTATTAACCTAAATTGTAAAAATGTGCACTTTGATTACACATAAATGAAGATTGATAATAATTGCTAAGCAGAATAATTGTAAAGTCAACATTGGAAAATGAAAACAGGCACTTAATTTTTGCAGCTAACGACTTATGTGCTTAGCCAGCAACAAATTGACGGTTAGAAGGCCATTGCAATATCAGCAGCAGACGTTCAACGTGTGTGGCCTTGAGTATGACGGACACCTAGTGTCTAACTTTACCGCAGTGAACACACACAGAGTTGACCTCTCTGATTGGGTGACCTCTCTGCTGAGTCGGTGTAAAAAAACGAAGAAACGAAAACAGGAACACCGACTGCCCAAATTGAAGTTATTTTTCACTTTGTAGTGGTTTTGTTTGGAAGTCGGTTGTAATTTTTGTAAAAAAGATTTTTTGCTTCAGAGATTGGTATAGGACTGCCATCTGTGAGGTGCCAGATCCTATTTTACGAAACAAGTTTCGAAACAAATTTTCACTTTCTGTTCCGAGTTTAGTTTGCCATCCGAGGCAATAAAGCAAACCTCATTTAAGTGTTGCTCAATGGTCGACATCCATCTTTGTATGTCGGGCGTGGATGCGACTTCAATCGAGAAACCTGATTGGACCGGGATTTGCGCCGTCGTCTTCACTGGCGAGGTGAAGGCTTGCACTCGGCAGCTTGGATTACAGGGACTGTTATCCATTTTATTTGATAGTCACTTCACTGTTTCTAAGTTTACATTATGTTTACAAAACTACACAGTAGGCAAAAAAATGCAATAAAGAAGGTCAATATTATAATTAAATATTGCTAACGAGCACGTCTGAATGCTACGAACGAGCACGAATCAATGATAATGTGCGTATTCATCTTCAAAAATCATAAAAACTTTAAAAAAAATATATGAAAATAATGAAATTTCGTTTATTTAATTATGCACACATTTTAATAATTATTATTATAATTATTTCATGTTTTAAAAAGCTCCACATGTACTTTTAAGGCCAGAGCTGGCATATTTATTATGATAGATAGGTCATGAATAATTTTATGACCGTCATAACTCTTGATGAAGATTATAGATTTAATTTCACAACAATCAAGTTTGACTGCATGAAGAATGGAACATAAAGATGTTCGTCGTTCAAAATTTGTACCTTTTGAATAAGGTTGTACATAGTTTACCTGTATTGGTAGGAGCCGTCAAAGCCGACATCTTGCGATTGCGATATGATGGAAATCTCTTGAGCATACTGCTGCTTTTGTTGGACCTGAGGGGCGGCGCACGCGGCAGCCACGAGGACGGATAAGACGACGAACTGAGGAAAAAATACAACAATGTGATCTTTGTTGATTAGCACATTTTACAGGAAATTAGAGAGATTAAGATTATTATAAGCTTTAACTATAGGTTTGCTTTAACCATTGGCATAATTACGCGTTTCAATGCAATGAAATCAGTTTCGTTCTACTTAAATTTTCTACAGTTTCTACCTCTCTCTGGGATTTTAGATGAATAGTATTTCTAATCGTTTTGCAAAGTTGATATGACAGTGACCTCGCTTACAAGATGTATCTCATAGATCTATCGTTACAACAGAATAGTTCATTTACATTTTTATGTCCGAATATATGAAATACTATTTTTTATGAGTTTCGTAAATTAAGCCGACTATTTTCACCGAAAGTGTTTCTTTAGCCTTGATGCTTAACTTATGACGAAGATTATTCACAAATTAAAGGTGATAGATGACCGTTACAAATGGTATTTTGTTATACGATCATTTTCACGATTTTATATTCGAATAAAATTAACTGATTTTGGTAAACTTTACATTTCGTAAGGAATCATTGGTTGTGTTATAATTTATTTTTACCTAAGAAGAAGATAAGACTAGAACGAGGTTACAAATAAAAATATATAACCTTGGGCTCACAAATATGACGAGGTAAGTTTTTGTGATCCTGATGGCATCAAAATCACCTACCAAACCTACACCTTAAGTCACCTTACCTTTATACCTTATGTCATGTACCTACAATCTATGCGAATAAAATAAACCTTACTTTACTTTAAAATAAAGCAATAATACACGAAAAAGCTAAACAAGCAAGAATCTACTTCTTCCTGAAGATAACAGTTGCATTTAGGATTTTCTTTCTACCGTTAATGGGTCATTAGCATAATCTTATTCTTAATAGACGAGACAAAAACTTACTACGGCATGAATTTTGTAGATACACTATTTTGGTATTAAAACAAAACTATTCTCATAGTCGTCAAACATCAATTACGTGTGGGAAATGTGAATCAAGATAAATGCTTTATGTATGTCAGGAATTATCACACAAACAAGGTGTATCATATCGCCGAGCATTGTTCAAGTAATGACAAGCTACGGGAATGAGATACTGTAGGAATATGACAGAATTTTGCCCACAGAAAGAAATCTATTAGACAATGGCATATTGTTGACAAATTGACGAGAAAGATCTTCATCTGTTTGAAGGGTAATTTGACATTGTTGAACTTTTCACACTGATAAGCTTTCGATTTAATTTTGATTTAATTTAATTTTAACACTGATTAATTACCGAATTTTCCAAATAGAGCAATGATGTTATTTTTTTTTTGTTTTATCTCACATTTTCGTAGATTTTATTGATTGAATGATCCGTAACACGAATTTAACACTAAGATAACTTACCGATCTCATTTTTTGTTTTTTTAAAGTGGGTTGATGTGCAGGTGATGATCTGCGGTGGATGTGTGTGGCTGGAATGATTATTGAGATCGACCGCAGCGGCTTTTATACGGACCGCTGGCGTCTCGAACCTCGTGAAATTGGAGTACGATAACGCGGGCGCAGCGCGGCCTTTGCGGAGACATCAAAGCGGGCGGCGTAGCCACCCGCCCTGACACACTCCGTCCTGTACTACACATATCATATTGTTTTATTGAAATATCGTCCTGTATATTACACTCCATGCCCATATTCTCAAACCTTTCCTTGTCACCTGATACACCTGCATGTCCTAACACCACCAGTTTTACGGCATCGATAAAATCTTTTTCCTATTAAATTATTATCCTATTAAGGTAGGTCATCTTGTAATATTCTGTTACAAACAACGTTTCATTAAATTTTGAGAATAAGAGAAATGCATTAATTAATTACATTGTTATTGGGCATAGATTTATCATTGACATTTCGATATCAATCCGCATTTGGTAATTTAGTATTAGCATTTTTTAATTTTCTGTTCATTATTATTTATTTATGTACACACAAAACGCTTAATGGAATACAGATAGAACTCACACAGGTACTGCTTAATTCTATAGAAATTTCATCCAGCAGACCTGCGACAGGAAAGTCGGAGCAGTCGGTGTTTATGTTTCTGATACTAACTGCATACAATATGAATATACAATTAAGATCAGATTAACATTATAACGTTAAACACTGTTATAGTTAAGGAACTCATATTCTTTTAACCTACTTAATTCACAAGTGTGATAAAAAAACAAGCTGTTTTTTTGCCTAGCCTATCAAAAGATGTTGCGATAGATCTTCAAACCGCAAACCAGACAGGCATACGAGATTTTGAGAAAACCACTAACCAACACGATTCACTGGTAATCCTTCTCAGACATAACACTACTATGACCAGTTGACCACAGACCCTACGAATATTTTTTTCCTCCTGTAAAGGAACGTTTCAATTATACACTTACTAGCTGCTGCCCGTGGTTTCGCCCACGTGAAAAGTGTTTTATTATCCTGAGGGAACATACAATAACACTGGGATAAAAAGTATTCCAGACTGTAATCTATTTCTGTGCCAAATTCATCCAGATCCATTCTGGCGTGATTGAGTAACAAACATCCATCCACACAAACTTTTGCATTTATAATATTATGGATATATAATATAATTGGGATCAAATCCATACTAATATTATAAATGTGAAAGTAACTCTGTCTATCTGTTACCTTATCACGCTTAAACCGCTGAACCGATTTAGATGAAAGTAGGTATGGAGATAGTTTAAGACCCGGGAAAGGACATAGGCTACTTTTTTTTTCATAAATCACTAAGGGGGAGAAATGGGGGTGGGGTAGTTTTGTATGAAATATCTTATTGTTGCTTAAACCGCCGAACCGATTTAGATGAAATTAGATATTATGGAGATAGTTTGAGACCCTAAGAAGGACATAGATTACTTTTTTTTTTGCATAAAACAAGAAGGGGCAGAAATGGGGGTTAATTTTGAATGTAACTTCGTATCATGAAACTTCTTTCTATTATGAACCGATTTAGATGAAATTTGGTATGGAGATAGTTTAAGACCCTGAGAAAGACATAGGCTACTTGCATAAAACACGAAGGGGGAGAAATGGGGGTTGGGGCGTTAATTATTTATGAAACTTCTTAATCGGGTTTCAACCGATTCAGACGGAATTTGGTATGGAGATAAAAGGAAAAAGGACATAAGCTACTTCTTTTTGCATAAAACACGAAAGGGGAGAAATTGAAGAGAGGGTTAATTTTGTGTGTAACTTCTCATCATGCAACTCCTTCTTATTATAAACCGATTTAGACTGAATTTGGTATGGAGATAGTTTGAGATCTTGGGGAGGACATAGGCTACTTCTTTTTGCATAAAACACGAAAGGGGAGAAATGGGGCGTTAGTTTACTTGAAACTTCTTAATAGGGCTTAAACCGATACACCCATTTACATGAAATTAGGTATGGAGATACTTTGAGACCCTGAGAAGGACATAGGCCTCTCATAGGCACATGAGATACACAGGCTGGTGGACATAGGGTTCTTTATGCATAAAAATTGAAGGGGGAGAAATGGGAGCGGTTAGTTTTGTATATAACTTCTTATTATAGAGATCGATTCACTTCATACTTTGCGGAAATAGTTCCGTAACAAATAATTAAAATGTTTTTTTTTTAACTACCTCTAAAAGAGGGTTGTGGATGTAAAGATAAAATGTACAAATATTGTTCATGAAGCTGCATTTTGGCAGGTGGTAGAATAAAGACAGTAAACGTTAGTTAAGAAAGGATTTTTGTAAATTCGGATTTTAAGGGGGCAAATGATTGAGATCTGCATATTAATTATTATGTAATGGGATGAGGCTTCGTATTACACATAGGTGCCAATATATTAACAGGTATGCGAGAAGGGGAAAGCGTGTTCATACGTCGAATCCCAATAATCGCCACTGACCTATCATTTCAATTCAAAAGACTCCAGTTTTCAGTCAAACTTAGTTTTGCTATTACTATTAACAAAGCTCAAGGAGCTATCCTTGAGGGGTGCATTTGGAAAATCCATGACCAGCTGCATATAGCTGCTGTTAATCGCGTATGTCCAAGGCCCAAAATATGTATATATGTATGTATGTGTTAGCATCAAATGAAAGGACATAGAACATAGGATATAGCAGCATTAAAAATGTTGTACCCATGATTAACGGCATAATTAAGGAATGTTAACTAACTGTAGATACAATTAATGATAGAGTGGTATCTTCAATTCTTAGCAAAGCAGAACCTATGATTCTGTAGTTTATTTGTTTCCTTTTGTAACTATTTAACCTATACCTGTATTGTCCAACGTCTTCAATTAAATAAGTTAATCGTTATTACATTAACGATTCCTGTACCTATACAGGCTGAGTTTTCCAAGTGGGCGTGGATGACCAAAACATCACTATGAACAATAGCACAAAACAATCAAAGGAGTCATGGGGCCGATTTTGATTTAAACTAAAACTGTGACATTGGATTTTCTCAGCCTGTATGTCGACAACCAGAATTGATTGACAAAACTTATGTTAACGCGGGCGAAGCTGCGGGTAACAGCTAGTTATATTATATGTAGTAGGATTTATTATGTAATTTCATAAACACTGCTCTTAAAACGGCAAAGGGAGGAAACCAGCCCGGCGAGCACGGCCTCTGTGACATGGCTTAAGCCACACTTTTTATCACAGTTTGGGCGATAAAGCCATTTTGTCTTAAATGCTAGCACGGCGGCGTGAGATATTTTCTTGACTTGTGGCATAACTTCTTGACGTTTATTTTTATCTTTTTCGGAATTTTTCCTATTTTATTGCAGTTTCGGTTTAACCTTGGCCATAAAAACCATTTAGGTTCTAAGAAGCATAGCCCTACGACGGACTGTGTCTGAATTATGGGCCGCCGAATCTTATTTTATTTTGCATAAAACGCTCTATATTTCCAAAATGGTATCTCGAAAACGGTATGTCCTAGGCAAGAAATAACCAAAATTTAGCCCCCCCCTTTGCCACCTCTATACTAGCAGCATCCCAACATGAATTTATGAAAGTTTTTATTTTTTTACGTTGCTTGGTTTTCGACTTGAACTACAAATTCTTAATAGAAAATATTTTTGGTCATGACAAGTTATGATAAAATATGTCATGTCTTACAATTTGTCTTAAATGCTAGCACGGGACATCCATGTGACACAGTTTAAAGGTGCGACATGCCTTTCTTGCTGCTGACTTCACAGTGCGACATAAATTGAATAGACGACCAAATAAAATAATACGTATAATAGTTTACCGTTCATACAGATAAACAACTTTTTAATTTTATACCGGTGGGCCCCAATTTTTTATATTTTAAATGTTTTTTTGGTAGTTTTATTTAAGAAATATTAAAAAAAAAATGAAAGAAAGAAGAATATGGTTATAAAAGATAATAATCAAAATAAAAAGAAATAATTAGAAATAAGAAAAACAATAAAAAAATTACAATTATAAAAAAAGTAATAATATAGAATTAATTAATAGTCCTGTAACATTTCAATTAATTAATAAGCATAGATTACCACACACACAAAATAAATTTATTGCCATTTGGTGCAGTAATTAAGAGGAAAATATTTATTTTTCATCAATAAAATTTTAGCACCATCAAAATTTTACATTTGTGACAAAATGGGTGCGCCCGTATTAGCAATTAAGGACCGATGAGTCCCAAATAAACGTCAGGAAATTTTCTCACGCCGCCGGTGCTATTATTTAAGTCAAAATGTGTAGGGTGAATGAGACGAAATAAAGCTTTGTAGAGAACTTTACACAATATAATCACTCAGACCAATACAAATTACAGAAAATACTTAAAAGTTAACTTAATTCGAGTATGACAAAGAGACAGTGCAAAAATCGTGCCGCTTGCGAGCGTGATACGAACCGGACTACCTGCCTCTCTGAGCAGGGTGCGGACGACCCCGCAACAAGGGGTGCGGGTGGCGCGGGCGCTTGGATGCGCATACTCATCATAAAAACTAATCTTCCTACATACTCCCCCTTTTGACCAACCGAGTGCCCCCACAGGTGGTCAAACGTCAACTATGACACGTTGCTTACGCGGCCTACCACGAGAACGTTTAGGAGCAACCGGCTGCGGAACCTCAGGGCATTCAGCATCTCGAGAATGATACCTCCTTAAGTCGCAAATGTGGTATTTGCCGATGACTTCGTCTGGTGAACCAGGGAACGTTAAGAGGTAAGTAGTCGGACTAACCTTCTTCTGCACCAAGTAAGGGCCATCCCTCTTAGGCATCAGCTTCGAGCTGACACCTTTAGAAGCATTACTGAGGACGTGCGACTTCATCAGGACAAGATCACCGACAGCCAGCTCGTCAGCCTTACGAGTCTTGTCTTTCGCAGCCTTACGAAGGTCCTGCTGATGTTCGATGCACTCCTTGCTGGTGCTGAGTGTCTCCGCAAGCTTCAACAGATACGGTGTAATCTGTGGGACATAGTTTTCAGCCTCTATGACAGCTTTCTTAGCGGGCGTGAGTCGATACGGTGGCACTGCAATCGGCGGATGATCACCGCAATCGATGCGATGCTCAGCGAACGATGTAGGTTCTCCCCCTTCTGCGAAGATATCTCTATACTCCTGGAAAACCTGAGTGAGACAATTCTTCTCTGAAGATGACAGCGTCGAACCTTCATTACTACGTAAGACATCCGCGGAAGCGCATCCTACAAAGTCACGTGAGGTCTCACACCGCAAGGGGTGAATTTCCTGAGGTCGATCAGCTGTGAACCAAGTATTGTTCGCCATATTGATAACGATACCGACTTTACGCAAGAAATCAATACCGAGCAACGTGTCATTATTTACTGAATCTGGAAAAATAACAAAAGTGATGGGTACTGCCGACCCCCTAAATAATACGTCAACATCCGCGAGTAAAACTTTAAGGTCCCGCACTTTACCGTCGGCAAATTTTACCGACATAAAACAACTACGAAACGAATAGTTTTGTTTACGAAGTAGTGCGTAAAGTCTCGAACCGGCTACACTACGCTTGGCAGCCGTATCAACTAAACCCGTACCACGAAAACCACCTATCTCAATATCGAGTATTGGACGACCGTTGGTACATATGTTGGACGCGGGCAGGTTACCTACTCGACTCGGCAATGCATCACATTCGCTAACACACTTACATAAATGACACGATTGAGACACGTTACATATATTGTTTTCATGCACAACATTACAGCTATCAGAGTCTAACATGTTAATATCAAGAACAGAAAATGATTCCTTAGTACTATTAACAGAACATTTAGGACAATTAGTTCGTATTACACCGTTAGCTCCACAACCATAACACTTCACTGAACTTTTATCGGTCTTTTCTTTAATATTTTTACAAGAGTCGCGAGTGTGTCCGACTTTACGGCAATAAACACAAAATAGTCGTTTACCTTTTTCAACCGTATTGTTATTGTTTACCACAGTCGGCGGGGGCGGAGCACTACTTGTAGCGCTCGACGACCCATTAGGTATATCCACAGGAGCGCTCGGCGCACACGTCGCGGAGGCCGAAGGGGCGCGCGCGAGCGGGGCAGGCCGGGGCTGCGGTGACGGCGTGTGTCGCACATGCGCGCTAGCGGCGCGGCCACGCGCTTCGTTTGACACTTCGGACAGCGACTCTTCTATGTTTCGCGCCTTCTCAACCAACATGTCTAGGTTGATAACGGATTCACGGGTTAAACGTTTCCTTATACGTCTATGTAGTAACCCGTAAATCATGTCGACTTCCATATCATTTTCCACGATGTATGGCAGCTTGGCGATAAGCGAGCGAAGGCGAGCAACAAAGACCTCTGTGCGTTCTTCTGTTTGTTCCGCGGCAAATATATCGCGGAATAGCTTGTGCGGTGGTCGGGAAACACCGTACATGGCGCGTAATCTTTGCAGCGCGTCTTTCCATGACGACACTGATGATTTAACACCGCGAAACCACACAGCTGCTTCCCCTTCTAGAAGCATGGGTAGGCCGCGAAGTGCATGTTCGTCGCTGATCGATGTACACTCCTTGTATATCTCGATAGAATCGACGAATGCTTCGAAGGCCTCTGAGTCACGGCATGATCCACTAAATCTCGCCGTACAGCGCGCGAAGTTTCCTTGTTTTGTTGGTGCAGGCGATGGAGACGGTGAGGCTACGACGTTGTTGGCCGACGTTGCCAGCAGGCTCTGAACCAGTTGACGGTTCGATTCCGCTTGAGCCTTGGCGAACGCCTCCAGGAACGACGAAAGTGTCCCTTCCGAAAGCGGCACGGGCGTCAGAGACGCCGGTGCGCCACTCGTGGTGTCGTCATCGTTGCCTCTACTTTTGCGGCGAGGCATTATTGTAACAGTCAACTAAACACGAGGATTTTGTTAGGTACGATGTGCACTAGAGTTCGTAGCGTCCACTGAGAAAACCGTTACTTTGTAAGTATGTACTTGAGTTCGCGTCGCGTCGGTTACGTACGCGTGCCGCGTTGGAGCGCCAGTTTGTAGGGTGAATGAGACGAAATAAAGCTTTGTAGAGAACTTTACACAATATAATCACTCAGACCAATACAAATTACAGAAAATACTTAAAAGTTAACTTAATTCGAGTATGACAAAGAGACAGTGCAAAAATCGTGCCGCTTGCGAGCGTGATACGAACCGGACTACCTGCCTCTCTGAGCAGGGTGCGGACGACCCCGCAACAAGGGGTGCGGGTGGCGCGGGCGCTTGGATGCGCATACTCATCATAAAAACTAATCTTCCTACAAATGGCTTTATCGACCCATACTGCGATGAAATGTGTGATTCAAGCCATGTCACAGTAGGCCGTGCTCGCCGGTCAGCAACAAGAATGGCATGTCGCGCCTTTAAAATATGTCACATGTTTGACCCGTGCTAGCATTTAAGACAAATTGTAAGACATGACATAATTTATCATGTCTTGTCACAAATGTCTTGGGTACGCCCATGCTCGCCGGGCAGCATGATGTGATGTGTCTCGTCCGACGAGCCCAAACCCTTTCACAGAGAAACCTGTGTCCCTGAAGTGGGAACTATAAAAGCTGAGTATTATCTATTGCCTTCTCCGGCCAATTTAATAGGGACGAGACCAAATCGTCAAGGACTTAAGTATAAGGTAAGATAAAATTATACTAAGCCAATTGAAGCCAGATAGCCAAGATCTTCGTGTAAGTATTTATTCCTTGATTCAATTATGGACGATAAGAAATACTACTATGTTGAAAGTATAATTTAAGATTTCATTTTAGCAAACCGGTTTCTTCATATTAAATTAATATCGGAAACATAAAATATGGCTAGGACTTTCCACTTAAAGAAGTTCAACATATTTAAGTATTGAATAAAAAAAAAAAACTGATTACACGCTTGAGACCACATACGGACTTATTAGAGATAACAAAAAAGTTGCGCAAGAATTTGTAAATTTCTTTACCAACATCCCAATTAAAACTACTGAAACCTTAAATTCTTCGCCATCGCTTGCTTTTGGATTATTAAACGCGAACGTTTCAGCCTGCCCGAATGTATTTAACTTTTCACATATAAACCCCATAACAGTAATAAAAGCTTTTAAGCAAATCAAGATCAAGCCGACTGAAGATCTGTGGAGAATGTCCATCAAAGCTTGTACCTCCATTATTGAGACTATAGCGCCGTACTTGGCTTTGATTTTCAATTTGTGTGTAGATCAAGGAGTCTTTCCGGATCTAATGAAATATAGTAAGGTTATACCACTTTTTAAATCCGGGGACAGTAAAGACACAAATAATTATAGACCAGTATCCGTGTTGCCGGTATTCAGCAAGGTTTTTGAGAAGATAATGCTAAATCAAATGCTCATTCATTTTAATACGAATAACATCTTGCATGATAAACAGTATGATTTCACCAGAGGACGCTGTACAACTGACGCTAGTGTCACCCTATTAAAACACATATGTAATGCGTGGGAAGAGTCGCAGAATGCCATAGGTATCTTCTGCGACCTGTGGAAGGCGTTTGATTGCGTTAATCATGAAACGTTACTTCTGAAACTTGAGCATTACGGGCTAGGTCAGTCAGCGTTAAGTTTGGTTAAATCTTATTTGTATGATAGACAGCAATTAGTTCAAATAAACGGTGTGAATTCGTCCGGGTTAAACGTGAAAATGGGGGTACCCCAGGGCTCAATTTTAGGTCCTTTCTTATTCTTAGTTTACATAAACGATTTACCCCGTTTATTGGAAAACAAACTAAACATGGTGTTATTTGCTGGCGACACATCTTTAATTTCTAAAATAAATAGACGTACTTGTCAGGTTGACGACGTAAATAACGCGCTACGGCAGGTTCAGGATTGGTTCACAGCCAATAATTTAGTTTTAAACGGTAAAAAAACCAAGTGCGTAAAATTTTCATTGCCGAATGTCAAAAGTACTGATTGTGACATTATGTTAAACAAGGAGAAGCTAGAATTCGTCGATAAAACGGTTTTTCTGGGGATCACGCTGGACTCAAGGCTGCAGTGGGGTTCTCATTTGGTGTCCCTTGCGGAGCGGCTGAGTTCGGCAGCTTATGCTGTTGGAAAGATTCGTCGGTTAACGGATGTGGATACCGCGAGACTGGTATATTTTAGTTATTTTCATAGTATAATGTCTTACGGTGTCTTACTATGGGGAAGGGCTGCAGACATTGAGTCAATTTTTATTCTGCAAAAACGAGCCATCAGAGCAATATATAATCTTCGCCGGCGCGATTCTCTAAGGGAACTGTTTAAGGGCATTATGACGGTTCCTTGTCAATATATTTATGAAAACATCATGTACGTGAGAAAGAATTTACATCTTTTTAGTCAAAACGGCGACAGACATAATTACGTTACTAGAAATAGGGACCAATTAGTTCAACCAGGTTTCAGACTGGCAAAAGTAGCTTCATCTTTCATGGGGTACTGTACAAAATGTTACAATAAAATTCCTCCCCACATTCTTGAGCTGAACGAGACGAAATTTAAAACTTGTATAAAACGCACACTATGCAGGCTGGCATATTATAAGTTGGGGGATTACATCACTGATAAAAATGCTTGGCTAAATGCTATTCCTGCTCAACATCCACTAGGGCGCAAACACAAGTGATATGCAGAACATTATTGTTTTGAAGTATTGTTGGAACTGCTGTAGACTGAATGAATATATTTGTATTGTGTAAACTCAATTTCCTTAGTATTGTATAACTGCACGGCACATGTGTGAGTACTATGTACCCAACTGTAAATCTACTGTACCTGTGTGTCGTTCGTTGACTTGTGTGTGCCCTGGCAGTTGAGTGTGTCATGCTCTCTCAAATGTCTCTCTGATGGTGGCGCGTGTGTTGGATCGTCCGGTTCCCTTCATAATGGTTGAGCTGGGTGATGCCATTCATGCGTCATGTTCGTGAACGGACGCCGTCAGTTGGGATTGGTCATAACTTAACTGCTTTGGATGTTAATGCTTTTCTAGCATCTATTATATAACTGCACAGTACATATGTGAGTACTTTTATGACTTTATGCCTGTACGTAGTATAGTGTGTAGTGCTATTCTGGGTGCATTTTCCTCACATATGTGAATTTATTAATGTTTGTACTTATGTAACTAAATATTGTAAGAAAACATTTTCTTTAAAAGAGTAAGTATGGAGTTTCTTGTGCATTCTTCTCCATAACAAGCTACTTGCCGAATGCACGGTAGAATCAACTTTTATAACTTGTAAATTTTAATGTACCTAACGTTCAAAAGTGCCGCTTGGTGGCCTACTTGTAATAAAATATCTTTGTCTTTGTCATTGATGGTAGAAGGTAAATGTGTGTAACAAAATATAATAAGTTTTTATGCACTATATTCATATTATTAACCTTTTGTTAGATAATTGCATTGAACTGTAGTTTATAAACACATTCATCGATTCAAATTTGATCATAACAATAATATAATTATCTTGTTTAGTCAAAGTATTTATACCCGGAAGAGATCTAAATAATAATAATACGTCTTAAGTAATAATTCCGTAAAAAATAACCTACACATTATTTTAATAATCTCGAGTTCAGGAGAGTTGAAGAATGGGTCACGAACCTATCGTATGTATAATAAAGTTTAATTTACAACGTCTCAAGAATGCTTGAGAATTCTTCGGAGGGCACGCTGCTCGTATTTGGTCTTATCTAATTTGTACATTAAAATGGAGATAAAGTTCAAAATGCAACAATTACATAAAACGATTCTCTATGAGAAGGGAAGGGCCCTCTCTTCCGCCGCAATGCAAACTGACCCTATGTTGTTCCTTAATTAAATAAATAAGAGATTATGCAGGCAGCTGGACGACATTAGCGCAACAGTGAGCTAGATGTCTTGAATTCTAATCAAACGTTCGTTACGACATTGACCTGAGCATATATCATAATAAGCAAATGATGTGAATGAGTTAGCATGAATAAAAACGTCGGCACGTGGTCGCCATCGTCGTAGAGTTCACACGTAATATTAGTTTGCACCAACATTTATACTCAGTAACGGTTCACAGTTGGAGTAAATGGCGAATAAAGACAAAGACAAAACGTTCGTTACGACATTTACCTGAGCATATATCATAATAAGCAAATGATGTGAAGGAATTAGCATGAATACGTCGGCACGTGGTCGCCATCGTCGTAGAGTTCACACGTAATATTGGTTTGCATCAAGATTTATACTCAGTAACGGTTCACAGTTAGAGTAAATGGCGAATAAAGAAATACTTTAGTTCAGTGTAGGGTGTTTAATCCATGGTAGCGAAAGAGTGTTCCTCCTCCATAATTACATCGTTTTTATACAGAGAAAATAACAAGCATAAAGTTAACAGCGGATGTAAAAATTATTAAAATTAAGCGGGTAATCATAAAGTTTAGGCGCGAAACTGCACGAGTAGGCGGGAAACATCAAAAAGGAAGTTATCAAAATAAATCCTTCTCGTATTTACTCAGACGGTAGAGAAATATTTAAAATAAATAAATAAAACGGAAATTATCAAAGTAAATTCTTATTTAGACAAAACCGGATGTTACAATATTTTAAAGAAATAAAAAGGAAACAGTCAAATTAAATCCTTATAAAATGCCAACTGCAAATCCCTTCATTTTTAAAGAATTATAAAGGATTTGAACAAATTAAAGTTTAATATAAATTAAACCCGATATCGCTACATTATAAATAATAATGAGATATACGCGCGATTGACGCGCGACCGACCCCGAGTTCGACTCCGCTCTGTAGCTTAAATTGTTTTAAAATAGTAAAACTTACTTTTGTGGACTTTTTTCTAGTACAAACAGTTTAGCAAGTCTCAATTAATAAGTGAAAGAATTATCTCGGCGAAAATCGAACAATAGCTAGTCTTAAAACAAATTGAAAAATAAAAAAAAACTTTATACATACAATGATCAATAATTGGAAATCAAGCACAGTGATATAACCAGAACAGTGACCTTGTTATAAACCAACATATAAAAAATTTATAATACATAAACGATAATACAGTGCATAAAAAGTGAAAAAAAATCAAACAAAGACAAAGTGACTTAAATGTTGAACACAGTGGAAAAAAACTAGCCTCATGAGTCATTTATAACCGTTTTGTTTCGTTTGAATATTGGGACTACTAAATACTATGCTCAATTTCACCCGAGTTGACTGAGTTAGTTTGGTTCGGTGGCGCAGCAGTCGAAATCACTTCACTATCCGTTGATCGCAAGTTCGAGCCTCAGCTAGATTGTAGCTTTTTGTGAATTCAAATGATTCTATTTATATTTATTTCGGCGTGAAATAGTTGCTGGCCCTTGGGACTACTTGCTGTTTTCTGATACTTGGTTACGATATTAACGAGTTCTATTATCCGTAAACATGATGAACGAAGTGCGCAGCCCACCGACTACGCCCAAAACACAGTTTAGTTCTATGAGTAGTACGGAAACACGGTCGGAACCGGATATCAGCACGGCCGTAACTGAGTGTGGCTATGTAAACACTACCAGGTTTAAGCGTCCACGCAGCGATGTCTCGCCACAAGGTGAATCGGATGAGAAAAGCCCAGCGAAATCGAAGAAGGAGCAAGACAGCATTATTGCAAAACAGCTAGCGGACCAAACTAAGCTAATTGCCAAGTTGTCATCGGATATAGGCGACATCAAGAAGCAAAACAACCAGATACAGGCGTCCAATGCAGAAATCCGCAACTCAAACGCCGAAATTGTTCAATCTATCGAATTTTTCAACAGACAGTTCGAAGATTTAAGAACGGAGGTTGATAGTTTGAGAAAAGAGCGACGCGACCAACAAATATATATTCAAAATCTGGAGCAGAAAATAACTGATCTTCAGCACAAATCGAGATCCTCTGGCATTGAATTGCGTAACATCCCGCAGGAGGCTGCTGAATCGAGCGCCAGTCTCATTGAAACGGTGTGTAACATTGGTACAACTGTTGGCGTACACATCGCTGAAACAGAACTGCGCGATATCTATCGTATACCACGAAAATCGAACCCCTCATCCACCCCAGCTCCAATAGTTGCTGAGTTCACTACCGTGCAAACTAGGCAGACCCTCATCTCGGCTGTGCGCACATACAACAAAAGACGAGGAAGAGACGAAAAATTGAACACCACAGCTATGGGTATGCCTGGCGATCGTCGACCGGTGTACGTCGCTGAACATCTGCCATCCAGCACCAAAAAGCTGTTCCACCTAGCCAGAGAGTTTGCTACGAAAAATGGCTTTAAGTTCTGCTGGATCTCCAACGGTAATATATTTATTCGCAAGAAAGAAGGTGACAAACAAGTTCTCGTTAGATCCGAGAAATGTCTCAGTCTCTCGGAGAATCAAAGTGGGGAAATGTGACTAACTCTCAATGTTCCTATCCACTTCCCAGTTTTCTTGTTTTGTTTGTTTTTAATTAGAGTCCTAGTTGTAGTAATAGCATGTATACCTTATCATCCATTATTACTTAATTCATATCAAAATACCCATCATTCAATAAAATATCGCATACAAACACAAGCCCACACACGCAAATACAAAATAAACACAAAAACAAAAGGTTGCCAAAAAATGACTACTTCTGGTCATTTAAACACCAATGCATTTATCACTGTCACTACTCACACTAGAACAATACTTCTGCACTTACTACAATACTCACCTTCCAAAATAAACACAGCACCACTACACGATAATTTGCCCAACTCAAATTGTTTACAGCACTTAACTGAATTAACCTCACTCTCTTCAAAAACTGAACTGAAAGAACACATTGCAACACTTTTGATAACTATTTTAATTTCTAACACTCATTTTTCGTTTTTGACTATCACTTCAACAAAAATAAATATATATGGCCCCAACTTAAAAAACACTACAGATAAACACGTAAATAGCACGACTGGAGGAGTCTATGCGGTCACGTCACATATTGTTGTGTATACCTGCGCAATTTCTAATATTTTTGTTTATACCGTCTACCTACCCGTTGGTGATTCAATTTTTGTAAACGACTCAAACGTAAACATACAGATACCCGCACCCACAAATAGTATCTGTTTATGCGCGTACTTATACAGGCGTCCACTGTCCCACGTCATATTTATGGTCCATGTCTATTTTAAATGGCATGAACCGACTTTTGACTTGTTGAAATATACATTTACTCACTCACCGATTCCGTTGCATTCACTCGTCAATATTTATTCCATCGTCAAGCAAAATCCGCTTTCCCAAAAACTTTCTTCTACTTGCTCACGTATTGTCCTATTCTTAATTGTATCTTGTTTTGGTATTTATAAAATCTATAAATGGCTAACATAAGCAGCATAAATGAGGAACTTGACCATATAACCATAGGTAGTTCTTTTAAATGCAGTCCAGAGGACTGCCTAAAGTATGTCAGAGATTCTGACAGCGATGTTTCAATATTGCATATGAATGTACGTAGCATAAATAAAAATTTCGATCAGCTTCAGCTACTATTGCAGTCTATCAAGGTTTCCGTTGACGTGGTTGTCCTGACCGAGTGTTGGCTCAGCAGAGTGACCAATCTACCGATACTGGATGGTTTCCGCTCAATCGCTACTGGCATCAACTGTAACCAAAATGATGGAGTTGTGATCTATACAAAGCTTGGTCTTCAATGTACTTCATGGGAGCCGGATTTTGGAGGCGGAAACTGTCTGGTTAGCCGACTGGATGACAGATTAGCTGTAGTTGCAGTTTACCGGTCCCCCTCATACAACTCCAAAGATAACTTTGACAGTTTCTTATCTAGTTTAAATTGTGTCTACGATAAACTGTCTAGCTGCAGAAATATCGCGCTTATTGGTGACCTTAATATTGATCTTGGCCAGGGATATGGGTGTGACCGGAATACCAATTATATCGCATTAAATGCATCTCATGGGCTTCTCCCATCACATCTGCTACCCACTCGGCTCGAGGGTTGCCTAGATCACGCTTTTCTCAAGACCACTCTGCCTGCTACCACTCTCGTATTGGAATCATTTGTTACAGACCACAAACCGATACTGCTGACCCTATCCAACGCCGCCCCCGCTCGCAAAGCTTGCTACATTTCTACACGCATAAATTATGAAGCTATAAAGTTAGAGTTGGAAAAAACAGACTTTGCGAGCCTATACAAAGAAGATGGCGCTAATGTCTTAATGACAAAATTTATAGGTATAGTATCCGAAGTAGCATCCAAACACACAGAGCAAATCCCAATACCAAGGAAGCGTAGAACTATTAAGCCATGGATAACTCCTGGCCTCCTTAAATGTATACGGAACCGTGACGGGCTGCATATCAAATCCAGGAGGGCACCTGACAACTTGGTTCTCAAAACCACCTACTGCCGCTATAGGAACTTCTGCAATTCCCTGTTGCGAAAGCTTAAAGCAGCCTACGAAAAAAATGAGCTTGAAAAAGCGCAGGGAAGTCCAAAAGCCTTGTGGAAGACAATTAAAAATATCACCAACTCAAATAGAACATGTTCCAGTCCTTCTGAGCTACTTGGAATAGGTGAGTGTCCCAAGTCGTCTGCTAACACTGTTTGTGACTACTTTACCAATATAGGAAGCAACTTGGCGGCGAACATATTATCCCACTCTCCTTTACCCATGGCTGATAATCTGCATCTCTCTACCGCAAACTCTTCCTCCGGATATCTCCCTCCTGTGAACACTCTTGCTGTTTTAGAAGTAGATCACGCGGAAATTGAATCTCTTGTGATGCAATTGCGCAACGACTGTGCTATCGGTTGGGACGGTATAGGTCCCAAGTTACTGAAGACTTGTCGCCATGTGCTGGTGCCACCAATCACTCACCTCTTCAATCTGTGCCTTCGTACGGGTGTGTTTCCGGATGCCCTGAAAAAGGCTATAGTCCACCCCATCTATAAGGGGGGGAGCAGGAACTGTGTCAGTAACTATCGGCCCATATCGGTTCTACCTGCTCTCTCCAAAATCTTGGAGAAGATTCTGAACAAGTGTTTAAGAAACTTTTTAAATAAGTATCATCTTTTGTCTGATAATCAATATGGCTTCCGGACCGGTGTCTCCACAGAGGATGCCGTACTTGATCTCACTCAATGAATTGCTAAGAATCTTGACGGAAAAATGAAATGTCTAGGGATATTTCTAGACCTTTCGAAGGCGTTCGATACAGTTTCTGTTCCCCTACTTATTTCAAAGTTAGAACACCTAGGTATTCGTGGCATTACACTCCAGATATTCAAGGACTATCTCAGAAATCGTAAACAGCAGGTAAAAGTTGACACGTGCCTTAGCGATGAGAGACTTATGACATACGGCGTGCCTCAGGGTAGCATATTGGGTCCTTTATTATTCCTAATATATGTAAATGACCTCTGCAGTATGGATCTTCCCAATTGCCAAATCTACTCATATGCGGATGATACCGCGATTCTTGTCTGTGGACGTACCTGGGACGTAGTGAAGTCTTATGCTGAGTCGGCATTGGCTAAGGTTATGGATTGGCTCAATGCAAATCTGCTCACGCTAAACGTTCAGAAGACAGTTTACGTCCCTTTCGCGATTCGGCGTGGCACCTCTCCACCCAGCTCTTTCTTTTTAACAGCCCACACATGCCCTAACCCCACTACCTCCTGTTGTTGTCCTGCGCTCACTCGTACCGACAGCGTTAGATACTTGGGTATCGAGATAGACGATGGATTGCGATGGGATAAACAGCTTGGCGCTCTCATCACTAGAACCATGCGTCTTATCCATATTTTCAGGTCGCTAAGAGAGTTTGCAAACCGTGATACTCTAAAAATGGTTTATCTAGCATTGTGTCAGTCGATCCTGGGCTATTGCATTTCCGTGTGGGGCGGTGCTGCAAAGACTAAATTTCTGGGAGTTGAGCGTGCCCAGAGGGCCATACTTAAAGTTATGACTCGGAAACCATTTAGATACCCAACATCGGAGTTATACGCGGACTGCAAAGTGCTAACAGTTCGACAACTCTTCGTGCTTAAATCCACCATCAGAACTCACTCCAAAATACCCACCACTGACACTATCAAACGGAGGATCCCTTCCATGTTTACACAGCACAAAACCACGTTTGCTAAGCATCAATATTATACACTGTGCACCCACATTTACAGTCAAATTCACAAACAACTCAACATACAAAACCTCAACAGACACACACTGAAAGGTAAGGTCACTGAGTGGCTACTACACAAGGACTATTCCTACACCGAATCGTTACTCACCTACATCTCTTAGAAAAATACCCACAAACTCCATCTTTATTGACAACTTCGTCTTCATTGACTCACTACTCAACCTACACACACCTTACTTTTATATCTTATTAATTAATCTTATTTTTAAATTGTTTAATAATAATACTTTGTGATAGAATGACTATGTTGTACCTTTTCTGTAATATTATGTATGCAAATACTTACCCGAATACTGTCTCTCAAGATACAGGCTGCCCTAGTTTGAGAGGCAGGGTTCATTCCACAATGGTTACAATGTAGTTCCTACAATATACCTGTATACTATGTAAACACTTATTATTGTAACCTTTTTTTGTACCAATAAACATTTTATTATATTTTTATTATTATTATATTATAATAAGAAAGGAAATACAGAATGTTACAATATTAAAAATAAAACAGAAACATTAAATCTACTAATAGTTTCGCGCCCATACGGCCATACTGATCCAGCGCGCTCTCTGCGCTGTACAGCATTTTACATCAAATCAGCATCACCCATATTGGGTTTACGCAATATTTAAGTTGTCATCGGCGTCATCCACATGGGGATAAGGACAAAGATATTTTATTTCAACTAGGCCAACAAGCGGCACTTTTGAACGTCACAATTAAAATTTACAATAAATAAAACTTGATGCTACCGTGCATTCGGAAAGTAGCATTTATGGAGAAGAACGCACAAGAAACTCCATACTTACTCTTTTGGGACTAGCTCAAATCACACAACATCAAACATTTTAAATAATATTCCCGGAATCTCGGCCGGGCAGTTGTTGTGTATGGACGTGTGTTGCTATTTCTCTGAGTGCTATCCTATATACTGTTTGATTTTGACCTGTGATTGGACGAAAGCGCCTGTTTCAAATTCCTTGTTACTCATTAAGCTTGCTTACCTTTTGTACCTGCCCAATGGGCGGTCCTAGAGTGAGACGTCGATATTAAAATATATCGCTCCTAAATACTTTGAAACAGACATTTTGTGATTGGAGTGGATTTGAGCCGGGTGCCTTGTTGTCTACAAGCGGTGTCGGTCGCTCGACCGCTACGCCATGGAGGTACTAGTCGGCGCTGCCAATTTAACCGACTGATCCAAAGGATTAGTGACGTCACCTGAACTAGCTTATTTATTTATATTTTTTTTGAGTGGGAAATCATCCAATGACTTCTCCCGCTGTGGGTGAAGCGGGAAGGCGTGTCAGACTTTTACTGACTAAAACCCACCCGTGTTCCTTCAGTTACTTGTGCCAGGGCCGTGGTAACTCTCTTTCAAATTTATCCGCGACCCAGACAGGCATCGGCCCTAGCGGACACTACTACGACGTACTAAGTAAATATACTGTCCATTTCGAAAAACACTTTAAATACAGTGAAAAATTCTGCCGCATACCTACGGTAATAAACGTTGACTGAAGTAGTTAGAGAATCACGGGAGTAGACAAAAATAGAAGGAAGAAAACCATAGACCAGAAGTATGTTTTTGTTTCTTCGATACTTATTTATACTGGTATTTCTTACTAGGGAGAATGTTAAATAAAACAAATATGAAATATTTCATCAGTTTTTATATTTATATAAAACGAAATATCGAAAAAAAATTAAGTATTGCACTTCCTTCTTTGTTGTAGGTATTTATTTTTAGAATTACTGTGCTGGGCGCTAGGGGCACGACAATTGATATGAAGTCGCGCAGTTAAAAGATTAATATAAATCACAGTAACAATCGTTATACTCGTAGATACTATTCTTATTGTACACCTTAACTACATGGTAATAGGTACATTCGTGCATGAGTATCGTTCGATATCGTCATGTTGTTGGGATGGCACTTATCCGCGGTAAGCAGCTTGTGGTTGGTAGATGGGTTGCTGGGGCTGCTGGGGTTGGGCCGCGATATATTGGGCAGCGCGGACGATGGCCTCTGGGATTGGGGGAGGGGTGGGGAGATGAGCTCCCTGGGCCTGGAATCCTGTAAGCAAATATAATAGTTGGTATAAGTACAAAACTAAGAGCAAACGTGGTGATTTATGCTTGTAGCTTCTCTGTATGAGAAGAGGCTATTGCCCTGCAGTGGGACAATTAGAGGGCAGTAACTGTTATTATTATGTTATTTAATATATAGTTTATCAGATTTTGCCTGTTCATTTGGGTCATGTTGTTTGAATGGAAAATTGTTTCGAATTGTCAGTAACAGTTATAGAATGAAATTGTTACTATACCGTGTAGCTTAGATCTTTTACTTAACCATAACACTTGTTCGATGCTGCATTTTGCATTACACGCATTTTACCGTAACAAATTCTACATGTTGCAGAGCTCATAAGACTATGTAATTTAATATTTTTATCTGAATGAATGATCAAATAAGCCTCAGTAAATTACAATGTAGCTATAACATTTATCGCAAAACGTGTGTTTTAAGCGTTAAGTTTCTCTATTTATATTATAATTACTTTATCAGTCAATTAAATGTTCCAGCTATGAACACTGAGATTGATATTAGGCATTGAACCTGTTGTTTTGGTCAATGAGCTTTTAAGTTTTTTGATGAAATTACCCCACATTAGTGAAGATGCTATAATGAAAGATGTTGTCATGTATGCTATAACGTTAAGGTCTGTATCCCAAAACGGTATAGAATTACAGTTGGGTGTGGACCACCTACGGATCACTAAAGCTACAATAAAACAGCACCTTACAAAGAATAGATGCAACACTTGGCTAGAGTTTCCAATTAAAGTTTACCTTTAAAAGGACATAAAACAGTATGAGCTTATGAAAAACTCTTTGACATTTGAAATGTGTTGTAAGTCACAGGAACTATTATTATTGTGTTTAATTTCAAGACATTCTCTCAAACTCTATGTTTTGTAAACTTTAATGCATTCTTTGAATATTACAAGCATTCACCGCGTGAAATAAATCTGACTGGAGAATATCTATCTAAGAAGGTGATTTATAGAACATAGAATAGTTAATCGTCTTCAATGATTTCGTAGTTTGAAATAAATTTACCGTTCTCATCAGCAATGTAGGTCAGAGAGATGGGGATGCCCTCAGGTGAGGTGTAAGAGAAGCTTCCCTGGGCGACCTGGGCTTCAGCGTCCTGCCCAATGTTCTTCAGGGATCCCTGCTCCTCGGCGGCGATGCCATTGCCGGTCTCATACCTAAAAAATAAAAACAAAATATGTAGATGTTTAATTTTCAAGACCTCTGCAGTTGAATCCTTTCGAGAAGCAAATCTTACGCATTATAAGGAAAGACAAATGACAATCGAGGTCAATGTGCATTATTTTGCTGACAACGCTGATATGTGAAATTTTGATAGACCTTGTTATTATCTAGCAATTCAATAAGTGAGTGTGACATAACTATTTCTGCAATATTGAGGACATAGTATAAGCTTTAATGTTCACTTTGCAGAAAGTAGAAATGTGTGTAGCTAAAGGTTAACTGTTAACAACATACCGGTAGTGTCAACGCTAATCTTCACTAAATGTATAGTTTATGACCGAAGACATAAAATTATACATGCAAGCTCTAAAGGTACGATACTTCTACGAAATAATTATGATAATTATCTTATCCTATTATCAGATACTTTATAATTTTCCTGTTAACTCTAAGGATTTCATAAATCACTTGGGTTATAACAAACAAAAATCAGGCAATGCTAAAGGCGCTGCCACACGCTTAAAAAGGTCAAATCTAATAATATATTTCACCAAAACGTTTTCAGGTCGTAATCATGATGCATTGTCAATCTATTGCTCTTGGGAATATTTTGATACTATAGCTACTTTCTATCTACTATCTATCTATCTATAGCTTACTTCGCATGGTGATTTTTGTTATAACATTCTTTTTTTAGTTTTCTGTTGCATGTTGACTTGAAACTGACTTTCATTTGCCAAAAGTAGAGACCTGCTGAATTTAATTATTATATCATTTGAAAGTTATCAAATTAATTCTGTTTTCGACTTTTGTCTCCTAACAACTACATATTATATGCGTTTTATTAAGAGTTAACATAAAAAAAGATTTATATTGTAAAACTCATTGAGTATGAAATTAAATTTGATAGATAGTGATATGACATATTGTGTTAGTAATAGTCTTGCATGCTATCAGGTGAATCAGAAAATATCAATATATTCATGCAATGCTATAACACCTAAACAATTTTTTTTCGTATCAGTGCTTGGAAGCGAACGCTTGCACAGATGACTACCACAAATTAAGCATTTAATACAGCTGACACTGAAGGAATTCATGTATGATCTCATCCTATTTTGCAATCCTTTGACTGATATGGATGCATATTTAGGGCTCATCAGTTTACAAATTTTAGAAATTTACCATCGATATTATGGCGGACATTAATGAAATGGCCATAGTTAACCTTTCGAATTTCATCAATTTTAATTTTAGTTGTTATATTTACCTATATTTGGTATATAGGCTGACTCGTATTCATGAATGGCATTATGGGAATAAAGAGATTGTATTTGCAAGCCGTGTTTATTGCGACATTTAAAACAATAATAATAACACTCAACTTTTAGATATTCACACTTATATATTGCACGGCGGTAGTCATATCTGAAGAACTTAAATTTAAAATTACGCAACACACAGGAGCCACTAGTCCAAAACA
Source organism: Orthosia incerta (assembly GCA_948252205.1). NCBI lineage: Eukaryota > Metazoa > Arthropoda > Insecta > Lepidoptera > Noctuidae > Orthosia > Orthosia incerta. Next base: position 16,497,552 of record OX411746.1, on the reverse strand, counting down.
GAATGTCAAACCAGCATGGCAACAGAGGTTAGAAGATATTGAAAACCTTAGAGCCGATTGCGGTAGACTTACACAAAACATCAACAATAATAGTAGATCAAATAAAGTAGTAAAGAGAGTTGAGGCCATACTTAGAAGCAGTTATATACACACTAGGAATGAAGATATCAACAGAAAAATTTAAAACAAAAACAAGCACTTAAGGTTCATAGACTCAGAAGATATAAGAAAGCACAACTGCGTAAAGCCGATAACGCTATATTTGCCACGAATGAAAATATATTTTACAGAAACCTACATAAACCAGAAACCAATGCAAGTGAAGAGAATAGCACAAACACAACTGAATTACCTACAAAAGAACAACTAGAAACATACTGGTCTAGTATTTGGGAAGAACCAATATAACACAATGACAAGGCTACATGGATAATGGAAGAAGAAATAAAATGGCGGGCAATAGAAGAAATGGAATTTGTAGAGATCACAAAGTCTGATATTACACACATAACAGGCAGATTACATAACTAATGAAAACGAAGTAGGTCCACATCAAAACACACCTTCCTCAAAACACCACACGCTGCTTTAACATGGTTTCGGCCCGTAAATGTAGCTAAAACCAGTCTAAGAGCTGAGTAGTTAAAAAGCTTTACAAATAATAATAACAAATATTTATTCATAAATAAGAAAAGGTAAAAACACAGTTTCAATCTTAGATAACTAAGTTAGGTATAATAATGTAAGACACCTGTACTACGTAATCATGTATCACAGGCTGTAGGAGCTCTTAGACTATGCTTATCGTATCGTTTGGTCAATGGTAAATTCCCGAACATAGTGTCTGGATTATTACAACAGGCATTGAGGATGACAGAGGAATGGTGTACAGTGAACTACCTCTCTATCAACCCAAGCAAAGCAGTCATTATTCCCTTCACGAGGAAGAGACAACTAGGAAACCTAGGAGAGCTCTCCCTCAATGGAATAAAACTGCCCTGGTCCACCGAAGTTAAATATCTGGGTGTAACGCTTGATAAAGAACTCATGTGGAAAACTCATGTGGAAAATATTACGACAAAGGCCTTACGAGTGTTCGGCATGTGTCGTTCTACCTACGGTAAAACTTGGGGGCTAAAGCCCAAAGTGATACGATGGCTGTACCGGACAATGATAATACCTATTATCACATACGGCAGCATAGTGTGGTGGCCAAGAACAAAGCTTGCCTCGTGCAAAGCGCCACTCACCAGGTTACAAAGAACAGTGTGTCTCGGCATCACGGGTGCTTTCAGGACAACACCTACGGCAGCGATTGAGAGATACCTCAATATCCTTCCTCTGCATATGATGGTTGAATTCGAGGCAAGGAAGACATTACATCGTCTCGCTGTCGCTGGACTATGGGATGCCTCTAAGCCAAAGACTAACCATACAAAGTTCGATGAGAATGAAGACCTGGATCGGGTAACAAGCATGTTGTTCTATAAAATACAAACTATGTTTGTGTTTGAGAGGTCTTTCAAGGTCCAAATCCCTACAATAGAGGACTGGACGAAGGGACTTGATCCACCAGAACAAGATAGTCTGGTGTGGTACACTGATGGATCCAAAATGGAATCAGGTACAGGAGCGGGAATATACGCAAAAGGCTACAAATGTAGCAAAAGCTTAGGGAAGATGGCAACTGTATTCCAAGCGGAAACATATGCCATTATAACCTGTGCTCAAGAGAATATAGATAGAGGGACCAAAGGTAAATCCATATATATTCTTAGTGACAGTCAGGCTGCAATCAAAGCCATGGCATCCTACAAAGTGGACTCCGGACTTATTCTGGATGCTATCCAAACCCTAAACAGGCTTGGGAAGCACAACAGGGTAAGACTGATGTGGGTCCCTGGGCACAAAGGATTCCATGGAAACGAAGTGGCTGATGAACTGGCAAGGGAGGGCTCAGCGAATGATTTTGTGGGTCCAGAACCATGTGTAGGCATCTCGACGTGTCTCGTAAAAGCCGCATTTAGGGAGTTTGCAGATCACAGACAACGAACTTGTTGGCTGTCTACTACCGGTCTACAAACCTCCAAGAGATTCCTGGGCTCCACTTTCAAAGCCCGGGATTGCATTTGGAACATGAGCAGGGGGCAAATCCGCTACCTGCTTGGGGCCTTTACTGGGCACTTTGGAACCAACGACATGCTCATGAAGATGGGTCTAACCGCGACACCCATGTGCAGGTTGTGTGGGGAACATACGGAACGCATGGAGCACCTACTGTGCACATGCGATGCACTGGCTGGTAAGCGAATGAGTCTCCTAGGGGTTGGATACCCTAAACCAGAAGATTATAGGCTCATATCTCCTAGTCTCGTTGTAAAACTCATGAAAACAGTTTTCAACGAGAATGAGGAGGAGTAAGTAAGTAAGTAAGTAAGTTATCTAGGGGACCACAAAAGATCCCAATGGGTCGAAGTGTCCGAGGTATTTCTCGGCCCCTAAGATGCTTATCGTAGGACAACAGCATTTAACATAAAAAAAGTCTAAAAATAGTGGCAAGATTGTATAATTTTGAAAATTAATTTTAATTTACTTAAAACTATAAACATAGAATTAAATTACTAGGTCATAGTTACTTAATGTCTTATTAACCTAAATTGTAAAAATGTGCACTTTGATTACACATAAATGAAGATTGATAATAATTGCTAAGCAGAATAATTGTAAAGTCAACATTGGAAAATGAAAACAGGCACTTAATTTTTGCAGCTAACGACTTATGTGCTTAGCCAGCAACAAATTGACGGTTAGAAGGCCATTGCAATATCAGCAGCAGACGTTCAACGTGTGTGGCCTTGAGTATGACGTACTATATGCCTTCAAAGTCGATGGAATTAATGTGCATGTATTCCGCTATTTTCCTAGCAGGGTAGTCAGGGTCTGTCGTTTTATGGTTGTTGAGCTTTTTAAAGCGCGAAAAAGTTGCGCATTTTGATGTGTCCGCTTTCTTCGTGCAATCGGACACCTAGTGTCTAACTTTACCGCAGTGAACACACACAGAGTTGACCTCTCTGATTGGGTGACCTCTCTGCTGAGTCGGTGTAAAAAAACGAAGAAACGAAAACAGGAACACCGACTGCCCAAATTGAAGTTATTTTTCACTTTGTAGTGGTTTTGTTTGGAAGTCGGTTGTAATTTTTGTAAAAAAGATTTTTTGCTTCAGAGATTGGTATAGGACTGCCATCTGTGAGGTGCCAGATCCTATTTTACGAAACAAGTTTCGAAACAAATTTTCACTTTCTGTTCCGAGTTTAGTTTGCCATCCGAGGCAATAAAGCAAACCTCATTTAAGTGTTGCTCAATGGTCGACATCCATCTTTGTATGTCGGGCGTGGATGCGACTTCAATCGAGAAACCTGATTGGACCGGGATTTGCGCCGTCGTCTTCACTGGCGAGGTGAAGGCTTGCACTCGGCAGCTTGGATTACAGGGACTGTTATCCATTTTATTTGATAGTCACTTCACTGTTTCTAAGTTTACATTATGTTTACAAAACTACACAGTAGGCAAAAAAATGCAATAAAGAAGGTCAATATTATAATTAAATATTGCTAACGAGCACGTCTGAATGCTACGAACGAGCACGAATCAATGATAATGTGCGTATTCATCTTCAAAAATCATAAAAACTTTAAAAAAAATATATGAAAATAATGAAATTTCGTTTATTTAATTATGCACACATTTTAATAATTATTATTATAATTATTTCATGTTTTAAAAAGCTCCACATGTACTTTTAAGGCCAGAGCTGGCATATTTATTATGATAGATAGGTCATGAATAATTTTATGACCGTCATAACTCTTGATGAAGATTATAGATTTAATTTCACAACAATCAAGTTTGACTGCATGAAGAATGGAACATAAAGATGTTCGTCGTTCAAAATTTGTACCTTTTGAATAAGGTTGTACATAGTTTACCTGTATTGGTAGGAGCCGTCAAAGCCGACATCTTGCGATTGCGATATGATGGGAATCTCTTGAGCATACTGCTGCTTTTGTTGGACCTGAGGGGCGGCGCACGCGGCAGCCACGAGGACGGATAAGACGACGAACTGAGGAAAAAATACAACAATGTGATCTTTGTTGATTAGCACATTTTACAGGAAATTAGAGAGATTAAGATTATTATAAGCTTTAACTATAGGTTTGCTTTAACCATTGGCATAATTACGCGTTTCAATGCAATGAAATCAGTTTCGTTCTACTTAAATTTTCTACAGTTTCTACCTCTCTCTGGGATTTTAGATGAATAGTATTTCTAATCGTTTTGCAAAGTTGATATGACAGTGACCTCGCTTACAAGATGTATCTCATAGATCTATCGTTACAACAGAATAGGTCATTTACATTTTTATGTCCGAATATATGAAATACTATTTTTTATGAGTTTCGTAAATTAAGCCGACTATTTTCACCGAAAGTGTTTCTTTAGCCTTGATGCTTAACTTATGACGAAGATTATTCACAAATTAAAGGTGATAGATGACCGTTACAAATGGTATTTTGTTATACGATCATTTTCACGATTTTATATTCGAATAAAATTAACTGATTTTGGTAAACTTTACATTTCGTAAGGAATCATTGGTTGTGTTATAATTTATTTTTACCTAAGAAGAAGATAAGACTAGAACGAGGTTACAAATAAAAATATATAACCTTGGGCTCACAAATATGACGAGGTAAGTTTTTGTGATCCTGATGGCATCAAAATCACCTACCAAACCTACACCTTAAGTCACCTTACCTTTATACCTTATGTCATGTACCTACAATCTATGCGAATAAAATAAACCTTACTTTACTTTAAAATAAAGCAATAATACACGAAAAAAGCTAAACAAGCAAGAATCTACTTCTTCCTGAAGATAACAGTTGCATGTAGGATTTTTTTGTCTACCGTTAATGGGTCATTAGCATAATCTTATTCTTAATAAACGAGACAAAAACTTACTACTGCATGAATTTTGTAGATACACTATTTTGGTATTAAAACAAAACTATTCTCATAGTCATCAAACATCAATTACGTGTGGGAAATGTGAATCAAGGTAAATGCTTTATGTATGTCAGGAATTATCATACAAACAAGGTGTATCATATCGCCGAGCATTGTTCAAGTCATGACAAGCTACGGGAATGAGATACTGTAGGAATATGACAGAATTTTGCCCACAGAAACAAATCTATTAGACAATGGCATATTGTTGACAAATTGACGAGAAAGATCTTCATCTGTTTGAAGGGTAATTTGACATTGTTGAACTTTTCACACTGATAAGCTTTTGATTTAATTTAATTTTAAAACTGATTATTTACCGAATTTTTCAAATAGAGCAATGATGTTATTATTTTTTTTTGTTTTATCTCACATTTTCGTAGATTTTATTGATTGAATGATTCGTAACACGAATTTAACACTAGATAACTTACCGATCTCATTTTTTGTTTTTCTAAAAAGGATTAATGTGCAGGCGATGATCTGCGGTGGATGTGTGTGGCTGGAATGATTATTGAAATCGACCGCAGTGGCTTTTATACGGACCGGTGGCGTCTCGAACCTCGTGGAATTGGAGTACGATAGCGCGGGCGCAGCGCGGCCTGTGCGGAGACTTGAGAGCGAGCGTAGCCGCCCGCCCTGACACACTCCGTCCTGTATTACACACATCATATTTTTTTATTGACATATCGTCCCTGTATTGATATATTACACTCCATGTCCATATTCTCAAGCCTTTCCTTGTCACCTGATACACCTGCATTTCGTAACACCACCAGTTTTACGACATCGATAAAATCGTTGAGCTGTTCATTTTCTGACCCTTATCTATTATTATCCTATTAAGGTAATCATCTTGTAATATTCTGGTACAAACAACGTTTCATTAAATTTTGAGAATAAGAGAAACGCATTAATTAATTACATTGTTATTGGGCATAGATTTATCATTGACATTTCGATATCAATCCGCATTTGGTAATTTAATATTAGCATTTTTTTAATTTTCTCTTCATTATTATTTATTTATGTACACACAAAACCCTTAATAGAATACAGATAGAAGTCACACAGGTACTGCTTAATTCTATAGAAATTTCATCCAGCAGACCTGCGACAGGAAAGTCGGAGCAGTCGGTGTTTCTGTTTCTGATACTAACTGCATACAGTATGAATAAACAATTAAGATCAGATTAACATTATAACGTTAAACACTGTTATAGTTAAGGAGGTAACCCATATTCTTTTAACTTACTCAATTACGTAATTCACATAACAAGGTATGGCGTTTAAGGTTACACTAGTCGACGGCACGAAATATTTTGTGCGCGGGGTTAAAATGCCTGCTATCTCATCCGACAACTCATGCGAAAGGATAGATGCTGTGATGAGCACTAAGAAGCTAGTTCGCGTACGAGTTAGCACTTTTGCAAGTTTGTAGCGAAATGGATGATGATTTAGGACGAAAACGAGCACGCGAAATTTTATAAACAGAACTTTGGGAGTCTAGATATATCATGAAAAAACTACTAAATGTATATTTTCAAAATAAAATTATTTACATTGTTTAACTACTAATCTATCCCTGTATGGAGGCCGTTTTAAAATTTTCCTTCTTCTTATGATATTTATTGCCGCCCAAAGATACGATAAGATGATAAGATAAGATATTAAAATTAGTGTTAAAACATGGAAATTTCGACGCTCATAACTTTCAAATACTTTTCTTACTTACTTTTTTGTTTCCATACAGGGCTAGATAAAAAATAAAAGAAAAATTTATATCATTTTTTATTTTGAACGTACATCGTCAAACAGGAATCCCTAGACTACGTTTGTATGGAAGAATTATCGACTAGTGTAACCTTAACACAAGTATGATAAAAGAAACAAGCGCAATTTTCTTAAATCAAATTTGTTGCGATAGATCTTCAAACCGCAAACAAGACAGGCATACGAGATTTTGGGAAAACCACTAACCAACGTGATTCACTGGTTATCCTTCCCAGACATAACACTACTATGACCAGTTGACCACAGACCCTACGATTATATTTTTCCTCCTGTAAAGGAACGTTTCAATTATACACCTACTAGCTGCTGCCCGTGGTTTCGCCCACGTGAAAAGTGTTTTATTATCCTGAGGGAATATAACACTGGGATAAAAAGTATCCTATGTACTATTCCAGACTGTAATCTATTTCTGAGCCAAATTCATCCAGATCCGTTCTGGCGTGATTGAGTAACGAACATTCATCCATACAATTTTTTGCATTTATAATATTATGGATATATAATGAATATAATTGGGATCAAATTATATAATAAGTAGTAGGATTTCTTATGAAATTTCATCAACACTGCTCTTAAAACGGTAAAGGAAAACAAAGGGAGGAAACCAGCATGTCTTAGAACAAAAACTTCGAAGGGATGTGATCTCGTCCGACGAGCCCAAACCCTTTCACAGAGAAACCTGTGTTCCAGAAGTGGGAACTATAAATGCCGAGTATGATCCTATTTAGTTTCTGGACAATGACTTCCTCCATATTTCTCCAGCTCTCTTTATCTATTGCCTTCTCCGGTCAATCTAATAGGAACGAGACCAAATCGTCAAGGACTTAAGTATAAGGTAACATAAAATTAAACTAAGCCAATTAAAGCCAGATAGCCAAGATCTTAGTGTAAGAATTTATTCCTTGATTCAATTATGGACGAAATACTACTATGTTGAAAGTATAATTTTAGATTTAATTTTAGCAAACTGGTTTCTTCATATTAAATTAATATCGGAAACATAAAATATGGCTAGGACTTTCCACTTATAGAAGTTCAACATATTTAAATATTGATGGTACAAGGTTAATGTGTGTAACAAAACATAATAAGTTTTTTATGCACTATATTCATATTATTAACCTTTTGTTAGATAATTGCATTGAACTAGTTTATAAACACATTCATCGATTCTAATTTGATCATAACAATAATATAATTATCTTGTTTAGTCAAAATATTTATACCCGGAAGGGATCTGGGGGGTGACCATAAGCTCTTAGAGCGGTATCAATTTGAGATCGAATGAGGGACAGATGTATCTCACGTGTATACATCTGTCACTTACTCGATCTCAAATTGATACCGCTCTAAGAGCTTATAATAATACGTCTTAAGTAATAATTCCGTAAAAATTAAACTACACATTATTTTAATAATCTCGAGTTCAGGAGAGTTGAAGAATGGGTCACGAACCTATCGTATGGATAATAAAGTTTAATTTACAGCGTCTCAAGAATACTTGAGAATTCTTCGGAAGGCACGCTGCTTGCCTTAGGTCTTATCTAAATTGTACATTAAAAATGGAGATAAAGTTCAAAATGCAACAATTACATAAAACGATTCACTATGAGAAAGGAAGGGCTCTCTCTTCCGCCGCAATGCAAATTGACCCTATGTTGTTCCTTAATTAAAATAAGAGATTATACGGGCAGCTAGACGTCATTAGCGCAACAGTGAGCTAGATGCCTTGAATGCTAATCAAATTCGTTACAACATTGACCTGAGCATATATCATAATAAGCATATTATGTGAAGGAGTTAGCACGAACATGTCGGCGCGTGGTCGCCATCGTCGTAGAGTTCACACGTAATATTGGTTTGCACCAACATTTATACTCAGTAACAGTTCACAGTTAGAGTAAATGGCGAATAAAGAAATACTTTAGTTCAGTATAGGGTGTTTAATCCATGGTAGTGAAAGAGTGTTCCTCCTCCATAATTACATCGGTTTTTATACAGAGAAAATAACAAGCATAAAGTTTACAGCAGATGTAAAAATTATTAAAATTAAGCGGGTAAACATAAAGTTTAGGCGCGAAACATCACGATTAGGCGGGAAACATCAAATAGGAAGTTACCAAAATAAATCCTTACAATATTTACTCAGACGGTAGAGAAATATTTAAAATAAATAAATAGAACGGAAACTGTCAAAGTAAATTCTTATTTAGACAAAACCAGATGTTATAATATTTTAAAGAAATAAAAAGGAAACAGTCAAATCAAATCCTTATAAAATAGCTGCATTTTACCTGAAATAAAACGCATATTAAAATACTTACCTCACTGGAAGCTTTATATTGAGAGAGCATATCCGTTTCCGTCGATTTCTTACCAGTTTTAGGTGCATAGGATGCCTACTCAGTGGCACCACCTGGTGTCCGATTGCCATTTAAGTTTCATAAAATATGGCGAGATGTTTTTCGTTCATTGGCTCAATATAACCAGGCAGAAGTTAACTTAAAGCTTCCAGTGAGGTAAGTATTTTAATATGCGTTTTATTTCAGGTAAAACGCTGCTATTAAACTACTTGACCGTCACTGGAAGCTTTATATTGAGACCTGTTTGTTATCGCCTGGTGTCGCCACTGATAACGCCAATGTGATAGAAAATTATATTTTAAAACAACACAAATAAGTCATCAGAAAGTATATTTATTTCATATGAGAAACGGTAGGTACATACATATTTATTTATAAATATTGCATGAATATTTTGGTAAACACAAAGAATACAACAACAAAAATATTTAACTAACAAACTATATCTCAACAACTAAACAATATAATCAGTTTTAGCTAATTAATAGGATTAAACAATTGTGTAACATTTACATTTGAATCAACAATTCTTACGACTTCTCTTCTGTAGAAATTCTGGAATGTATTAGCCGATTGCCAATTTCTTTGGGATAGTATTTCGTCAATGGGATGATTTTCGAGCCAACTCTTCGAGGCTACTGCAGATCGTGTACTTCCTGGAGTTGCTGTGATGCCAGCTTCATTGAATAGGGTTTTCGACCAGCCTGCGATGACCGTGCACGAAGTAGGCTATCATCTGATCTAATATAATGATCAGGATCAACTCTAAGCAGCGTTAAGTCATGTATGCGTCTACCTGAGCAAAGCAGTAACATAATTGCAGTATGGCGTGATATTTGAAAGAGATTGTTTAGGTCTACAGTGTAATTAGTTAGAAAGGTAATCAATTTACTAACATCCCAAACTGGTGGTTTAGTGGACTTAGGATTTTCTAAAGCAATAGATTTTAAAATATGTTTTACAAGAACATGTGAACTTAATTGACTTGAACTTTCAACGTTACACAAAGTGGAAACGACAGATTTATGTAAAAGAATTGTGTGGCGCGATGGCCTATGATTTTTTGGAGTAGTGGACTGTAGAGGTTATGGGGGTTTTAGAGATACCCAATGATATTAAAAACTTTGGTGTAAACTGGCTAAGATTCAGATCCTTGACTAGAGTAGGCAATTTGACTCCACTAACCTTTAGCTTCACCCTTGTCCTGGCTTGGATCAAGCTTGCTGCTGCAGTCCGCTGCCGCGTGGTGGGATGTGACGTCACTATGGGCTTCCAGAAGGTCTATCGGGATCCGAATATGAGGCACACACAAATTAATGTCTAGGATTGTTCTGATACGATCAGAAGGCACTATATCACAATAGCAGACAAAAAGTCAGGTTATATGATGTGGTAATCGACACATCAGCGTGCACGGCAACGCAATCCTGGTTTCTTGTCCGGTAGTCGAACGTCGACTCACTGCAGCACTGAGACGGCTGCTCATTGCCTTCACTTCACCAGAAGTGAGGGTAGAAGGCACAAATCAATGGAGCTTAACTACCTTAAACTAGACAAGGATCGAACATACCCCCCACCGAAATCACTATGATGATTTCCCATAAAGTAACAAACATAAAAAATCTGGCTATGAGCCAGAGAAGGCTTACATCAGTGGTCACGAACCCTGATAGAGCCATGTGAAAAAATAAGAAAAGGGGTAAGGGACGAACCTACAAAGAAATTATTTTTATCCTTATAAACTAGAATAATTACCTAATTGAGGTAGGGTTTATTAACTAAAAGCTACTAATTGGCATATGGTAATGGACAAAGTTTATTTACCGGTCTTATAAAGGTACTATTTTTTGTTCGGACAGTAACGACGCGAACAATATTGTCAACACCGGGATGAATTTTATCAATTCTTGCCAGCGGCCATTCGGAAGGCTGCTTGACATCAGATTTTATAAGAACTAAGTCTCCTTCTCTCAGATTAGGTGGTGATAAATACCACTTCGCTCTCTGTTGCAGAGTGTGAAGGTAATCATGAGACCACCGTTTCCAAAAAGATTGTGTAATTCTATGAAGTGATTGCCAACGTGACAACCTACTTAAAGAAACATCCTCTAAGTTAAACTCCGGAACCGATAGCATACTTTGACCAATTAAAAAATGACCAGCGGTAATGACATCAAATTCATTAGGGTTATCTGACATTGGACAAAGTGGGCGCGAGTTCAGTATCATTTCAATTTTGCAAAAAACCGTTGATAGTTCTTCAAATGTGAAGATCTTATCTCCGCAGGAACGAAAAAGATGATGCTTCGCGGACTTTATTCCGGCTTCCCATAAGCCACCCATGGATGGGGCACTAGGTGGATTAAATTTCCAGTTAACTGATCGCAATGTTAGACCATTGAGAATGTCATTACGGTTTCTTTGACTATTAAAATATTTACAGACTTCCTTTAAATGTTTGGAGGCTGCAACAAAGTTTGTCCCACAATCAGAATATAAAGTATTACATAATCCTCGTCGAGACACAAATCTATCAAAAGCTGCTAAAAAACCCTCGCACGATAAGTCTGATAAGACCTCGAGGTGCACAGCTTTAGTAGAAAAACAAATGAATAGGCATAAATAGGCCTTGTAAGTTTTAGCATTACGTTTTTGGCTTTCCTTTACAATGAACGGACCTCCAATATCGACACCTACATGATTAAATATTTTGTTAGGTCGAAGTCTAGTTGAGGGTAACGTACCCATCATTGGTTGGGTTGAAGTCGGTCTAAATTTGAAACAATTTGCGCATTTTGACAACACCGATCTAATAACATTACGACCATTTACAATCCAATATTTCCTAGATAAGATTCCGTGCAACGTGCGCGGACCTACGTGCATGTAAAGTTTATGATAGTATTCTATTAAAATTAAAGTTGTATGACATGCTTTTGGCAAAAGCAAGGGATGCTTGGTATCATAAGGCAAGTCAGCCTGTGAAATTCTGCCCCCCCACCCTGAGGAACTTATTTTCATCAAGGAAGGGTGAGAGTTTAAGTAGGGATTTTACTACGTTGCCTTTATTAGAAAGTATGGCAATTTCAGATTCAAAATAGTTCCTTTGGATTATTCTAATTATAGAATCATGAGCTCGAGCTAACTCAAGGGTAGTGAGAAGCCCTGAGACTAACTGTTTAGATTTTAAATAGTCTAAATAACGGTGGTACCACGCGATATAACGTTGTAACTTATTGAATGATGAAATTTTATTAAACATCAATTCTTCTAGATTAATTTTACAATTCTCTACTTTGTTGTCAGTAGTGTTAAAACAAAAAGTTTCATCATTTGATTTTAATTCGGGAACTTTATTTTGGTCAGCAACATAAACTGTTTTAATAGGCCATAGACCACGTTCCTGATATAACCACAAAGGGCCACGGATCCATTCCGGAGCAAATTCCATAAATCGATCAGGTAAAGCGCCTCGCGAACAAATATCAGCAGCGTTATTTTCACTACTGACATGATACCAACAGTTAGGCTCCAAGATATCAGTTATTTGACTAACTCTGTTAGAAATAAAAGTTTTTAATTTATATGGTGGAGTCTGAAGCCATGAAAGAACGACACTCGAATCGCTGAGTGCAATAATTGGGGAATCTAATTCTTTTATTTTTTTTACAATAGAATTAATAAGTTTAGAAAGCAGCACGGCCGCCATAAGTTCAAGCCTAGGGATTGACAACACTGGTTTCATTGGTGCCACCTTTGATTTGCTTGTTAGCAAACGCACCTTTATATTACCCACGTTATCAGTGCTGCGAACATAAATACATGCTGCATAGCCTAAGGATGACGCATCGCAAAAGGCGATGAGCTGAACCGATTTGAACTTAGATATTAAAATATGTCGTTCAATTCGCAACTCTGCAAGACAGGGTAAGGTTGAAAAGAATTTATGCCATTTTTCTTTTAATTCAGTTGGTAAATAGTCGTCCCATCCTAAACTTAACTTCCATAAATCTTGCATAATACACTTAGCAACAAAAGTGCATGGCGATATAAACCCCACGGGATCGTAGATACTCGCAAGTAATTTGAGGACGGATCGCTTCGTTGAGAGCGAGTCATTTAAATTATAATTGAAGGAAAAACAATCACAGCTAGGTAACCACGTCAACCCTAGTACTTTGATTGAGGACGATAACGTATCGTCTTGAAAATTAATAACAGTTACCTGCTCGGTTGACATACGCGTGAGTAATTTAGAATGATTGCTTGCCCACTTCCGGAGGTCAAAAGCTCCGCTTTTAAGAAGTGACGTTAACTCATCTTGCAACGTGCAAGCTTCAGCTATCGTAGGACACGACCATAATACATCATCAACAAAACATCCTTGTAACAGCACATTGGAAGCCAAGGACTGCGGATTATCATAAGCCAATTGATGTAACGTGCGAATTGCTATGAATGGGGCACTTCTAAGACCATATGTGTTTGTGTTAAGTTCATAAATGCGTACTGGGTCTGATGTTGATTCACGCCAGAGAATATGTTGGTACTTTCTTTCTGACGGAATAATATTGATCGCTCGATACATCTTAGAAACATCTGCGGTAAAACAAACATCGTGTAACCGAAACTGAGTTAGAATTTTAAAAATATCTGACTGTAGTTTTTGTCCGGTTAAAAGAATGTCATTAAGTGATAATCCGTTAGTGGTAGGAGCTGAACCATTGCAAACAACACGCAAAGGTGTAGTTGTACTCGTGGGTTTCAATACACAATGGTGTGGAATAAAATATTTAGATGGTTCTGTACCTTTATAAAGTTCCATGTGTCCTAACGATTCATACTCGTTCATAAAATCACAATAGGCCTGTTTTAAATCGGGTAATTTATCAAGTTTGCACTCTAATTGAGTCAACCGCTTAAAGGCTGAATTATAGGAATCACCTAAAAGCTCGTGGTTTGGATTCAATAAAATAGGAGAAACGTATCGGCCCGTTTCGTCCCTGTAATGGTTTACAGAAAAAATGTTTTCAGCAAGAACGTCTTGCGGATTTAAATGTTGAACTTCGCACGGCAAAGATTCAACTTCCCAAAAACGTTTGAGGGAGTCATTGAGGAGATTTTCCTCGACAGTAAACGTTACTGCATGCAGTGACGTAGTAGCAGCGGTTACGTTAGGATAGTTGATCTCTGACATACAAAACTTTCCCGTAATGACATAACCAAAAATGCTACTTAACGCAACTGGTATATTTGAACCAAAGAATAATTTCTTTCCGTCATAAATATACGGAAAAACATCACCCGCTAAAATAATATCTATATCTGAACGCCTATAAAAAGTAGGGTCAGCTAGAAACAAATTTCTATATTCATCAATTACGCTTTGAGATAACTGTACGGTCGGCAAACCACCAGTAATTTTTGCAAGCACTACAGCGTCAATATTAAAAGATGGTTCGTTACTATGACGCGGTTTCATAGCGAACGAAGTCATACCATGATTTTTTACACTTTCGCCTGCGAGTCCAAAAATATCAAAATTACATTTACGAGGCGTTAATCCTAAGCGTTGTAAACAATCAACAGAAACAAAGTTTGTTTGAGCGCCAGAATCAATCAAAACACGACACGGCTGATAAGAATCGGTTTTATCTAACACATGCACCACAGCTGTACCTAATATAACAGTACCAGTACATGTGTGTAATGAAGCGGAATGGCAACTGTTACTTCCAATAGAACCGGTAGCAGTCGATTTCGTCTGTGATGATAATGATTTTGCATGGTCTGTACTCGAGTCGCTGCCGCTCGGGCGCGCACTCAAATTCGGTTTGTTATCGTCGAGGTGCAATAACACGTGATGCGATTTCTGACAAACCAAACATTTAAACTGGCTTTTGCACTCTTTAGCATTATGGTTTTGCTTAAGACAATTATGACATAACTTAAGTGTATTAACACGGTTAATGCGCTTCTCAGTGGACAATTCACGGAATTTATCACACCTAAAAATCATATGATTGCCGTCACAATGTAAACAAGTGTTCATTTGCGAAGAAGTCGCATAAGTAAATGACCTAGTTTTATCCGTCTTATTAATTTGTTGACGGTTGTTAGGTTGCAAGTTCACTGAACTTGGACTATTAGTGTAAGAAGTAGAATGATCAAGTACCTTGATATGATTTTGTATAAAGCTGATTAAATCATGGAAAGTCGGAACAGAATTTTGATCTATATTTTGTTCAAATAACTTTCTAGTTTGTGAATCTAAGGCACGTAGTGCAATAAGACACATCACATAACTATTTAAATTCTCAATATTTAACGCTTGAATAGCTTGATAAGAATGTTCAAATGTTTCAATAAAGGTATTTAATTGAGCTGAAGACTCCTTATTTATGGGTGAAAAACCTAACATTTTATCCAGGTATCTACCCACCAACATACGATTATCCTGGTATTTGTCAAGAAGACTTTTCCAGACTAAATCATAATTACTTGCAGTAATCGGTAAACTTTTAACAATATTTAACGCACTGCCCTTCGTACATGACAGAAGATAATGGAATTTATCGATATTTGGTATGTGTGGTTGGTTATGTACCAGTGAACAAAATGTTTCGTAAAACGTTGTAAAGTTCTCAATATTACCGTCAAATGTAAATAGTTCTAATTTAGGCAAACGCGGACTTGATTGATTTAAGTTTTGATTTTCAACTTTAACACTACCCGCAGATTTATTTATCAATCCATTTGTAACTAATCTGACGTTATAATAAATATCATCGAAACTTTTTATTTCCTGTGTTCGCACTTTAGCGTCTGGGTTCGATTCCAATTCCAATTCACATATTTTAAAAATTACTTTTTGAAATCGGTCACGCACTTCGTCAATGTCCGAAACCCGTAATAAAAGTAAATCCCGCTTATCAGGTGTTGAAATGTCCTTTGACATTTCATAGGCATATTGTAATTGCTCAAAGAGTACTTCTTTTTCTTGGATTAGGTATGCAATTGATTGCGATGAAATATCTTTTTTAGGAGGCATGATTACCTTCAACGTAATAAGTTGACAATATTATTTTGTTGTAGGTAGATTCTAAGGTCGTAAAAATTAGGCACGTAATTATTTGTGATTGCAAGTATTTGTTAATAATATCAAGTTAATTAATAGATTTAGGTATGTATGCATAATCTGCTCACCGTATATTTGACGTACGACGTAAAATATTATAGAATGGTAACTATAAATGCTGTTGAAAATAGGTACCGGGAAATAAAATAGGTACTGTGGTCCGGCTCGAATGGACCAAAAAATGTGGCGCGATGGCCTATGATTTTTTGGAGTAGTGGACTGTAGAGGTTATGGGGGTTTTAGAGATACCCAATGATATTAAAAACTTTGGTGTAAACTGGCTAAGATTCAGATCCTTGACTAGAGTAGGCAATTTGACTCCACTAACCTTTAGCTTCACCCTTGTCCTGGCTTGGATCAAGCTTGCTGCTGCAGTCCGCTGCCGCGTGGTGGGATGTGACGTCACTATGGGCTTCCAGAAGGTCTATCGGGATCCGAATATGAGGCACACACAAATTAATGTCTAGGATTGTTCTGATACGATCAGAAGGCACTATATCACAATAGCAGACGAAAAGTCAGGTTATATGATGTGGTAATCGACACATCAGCGTGCACGGCAACGCAATCCTGGTTTCTTGTCCGGTAGTCGAACGTCGACTCACTGCAGCACTGAGACGGCTGCTCATTGCCTTCACTTCACCAGAAGTGAGGGTAGAAGGCACAAATCAATGGAGCTTAACTACCTTAAACTAGACAAGGATCGAACAAATTGTATTATATGATAATTTATGAATTAAATGCAAATCACATAAAAATTGGGCTAGTTGCGTACCTGTAGGATTATTAGTGTCGACCTTTTTGGATTGACACCAAGAAATCCAACGTTTCCAAGCCACCTCATAAGTTTTCAAGGTAGACTTTCGCCAGGAATTTTTGAGTGATAACTGTTGTTCAGCGGTCCATGTTTCTATCGCCTTGGACCACCCCCACATTTCCAGACTTGGAGGATGATTTCCTCCACTTGTGGTGGTGGAAGTCCCGTCGATGTGTCGACCAGGTGCATCTGTAAGTTTTTTAGAGTTAGAGGTGGTACCAGTGCTCGGGCTTTGAGGTCTGTCTGCACGCCAAAATACCTTCTCCCATCGAGGTACTACTATTAAAAATATTCCCATGCGAGTGGATAGTTCCATGGGACACTGAATGCATCGTGAAATAGTGCTTGACGATCTCTCAGGTCCCAAGATACATAATTGTACACCACATGTGCTGTCGCTGAGGCAAACAAGTCTATTATTGGGATGCCCCATTTTGCAAACACTATTTCTGTGCAGGCCGGCATTAGGTGCCATTCCAGAGTTTGGCGAAAGCGCGACAAGTGATCGGCATGATTGTTGTACTTGCCCGGAAGGTGGTGTATGTTGAAGAGTATTTGAAATTGGTCCAGTAAATTCAGTATTTGATAGGTTAGTTCTATGAGAGGTAATGATTTCGTACCTCCTTCGTTCCGTAGATAACTGACGACAGTCCTGTTGTCGCATTGTATCAGGATCGAGCTGTTGCTCAGAAGGCGAACGTTGTCTTGAAGGGCGCGAAATATGGCCAACATTTATTTTGACTTTGGTTGCAGTGTAGTGCTTGTTCCTCTTGCGACCAAGTGCCTGATACAGCTAGATTGTCGAGTTGTACTCCCCAACCCTGATCTGATGCATCTGTCGTCAGGAAGTTTACTGGCGGAGGGTAATGCAGTGGTGTTGATGACTGACAATTCAGACTCCACCATTCCAGTTCTTTTCGAACATTTTGCGGTAGTGGGTAGAATTTCGACGAGAGGTCTAGCAGAGCGTTCATAAACATTAATAATTGCCGGTGATTGAGCCGACCTCGAGGAATGACATAGCTGGCAAAGTTCAGGAGTCCTATTATTCTCTGCAATTCTTTTAGAGTTATTACTCCTCGCTCTAGAACGTGACTCACTTTTTTGATCAATGATAAAGTCTTCTCTTTTGGCAGGGATTTTAAATTGTCCCAGGGACTCCATAATATTCCTAAATATATTATAGTCTTTTGAGGACAAAGAACAGATTTCTCGAAATTTACTTGCCAACCAAGATTTTGTAATGTTTTTACTGTGAGCTCGACATGATCTCGAAGAACGTGGGCATTTCGATGTACTATTAAATAGTCGTCGAGATATACGACGATTTGGATGTTCCAACGTTCGCGTAATATTTGAGCAATCCAATTTGTTAGTATGGAAAAGGTTTTGGGTGCCGTGCTCAAACCGAACGGAAGGCATGTCATTTCTAATAGTTCTTGGTTGTATACAAGGCGAAGAAAGCGCCTGTGGGACTTTGAAATTTTCAGGTGGAAATATGCCTGCGATAGATCCACTTTGCACATCCAGTCTTGTGGTTGCAGAAAGTCCGGAATGCGATACATGTTTATTAAGCGAAATGGTGGGGTCTTTACAAATTCTTTTAACGCTTTTAGGTTGAATATGGGACGGGCTGATCCGTCGGGTTTCGGTACCAAGAATAGAGGGGAAATGAAACTCGGTGAGAGCTGAACCGCTTTTAGAATACCCTGAGCTTTCATTTTCTTTATAATTGCAGACATTAGTTTTGAAGCAGGTGTTTGAAACGGACCATTGATTATATCTGGATATACTAGAGGAGGTTTGTGGATAAGTATGCGATACCCTTGAATGCATTTTAGAACAATTTCTGGCGCCCCCATTTCCTTCCATTGAGAGAGGTAGTGTGCTAACTGACCTGCTTGAAAACGATTCGAGTCATTGTTTATATCGTTTTTGGTTCGCACGAGAGCCTTTTGGTGCATTTGAATGTCCTCGACCTCTGTTACTTCCACGATCGTGCCGCGAGCCTCTGTTGTGAAATGAACCTCTTCTGTTGGCATATTGGTCAGATTGAAAAGATGATCTTGAATGACCTTGGGCTTTGTTTGTGTAATTGGAACGAAAATATCCACCCCGCGAGGGTGAGTTGTCACAGGCATGCATGTGCATAGGTAGGCCTGGTTCAGGACAAAATTTTTGAGTTTCACGCGATGAAATTGCTGGTCTGTGTATGCTCTGCCCCCGCGAGGGGCGGCGATTGAATTGATTAGATCTAAGTTGAAGATCAGTTTTTGACGGCCAAAAAGCTTTGCAGACACCGCCTGCCTTTTCTAATGCAGCTGTGAACAAAATCAAAATCAAATATTTTTATTTTACATAGGCCTACATGGGCACTTATAAAACGTCGACAAAAGGTGCACGGTTCGGGTTAGTCGTTTCCTATGGAGAAGAACCGGCAAGAAACTCCATGGTTACTCCTTTAAATTGTTTTGTTTACAATATTTCCATGTTACAGCATTAGTACTTGGATATGGGGGGACAACGTAGGCCCGACAATAAGTCGTACGAAATTGAAAATAAAAAACAACGATTCAGGATTAAATAAATAAGTTGAAGATGGGGGGATTTTGTTTAAAGATGCTTTAACTAATGGACTTCGAATTTGGCTTGTAATTGTCTCTCTGCGCATTTCTATACTTTCGGCTCGATGGCCACAAACTAATTGTAACAGGTCTGAAGAGATTTTCTGCAATTCACCTTTTTGAAATAACTCGTCTACCTTCCCGTTTAAATTATCAAAATTAACTGTTGTATTTTTAGCCCAGAAAAGGAGATGACGAATAGCCTCTTGTAACGATTCTTTTTGTTTTAGGATACAAATAGTAATTGCTGCATATGATTTATCAGCAAGTGCCAAGTGACGTAAGGTATCATATATTTTTACCTCTTCGTTTGTTTCTAAGTCTACGAAACCAGGGGTGTGACTATAGAGCTTTTGAGTATCAGAATATCTTACTTGAGACCAAGATTTGCTACCTAAACGCTGGACATCTATTAGCATTTTCAAAAAACTATCTGGGGTTTTCGGAACTGAAGGTTCCTTAAGCTTTGTCTCGATATCAAAGGTGAAGTCTAAATTTGTTAAGTTTTCGCCATCAATATCAGGGGACCGTTCTTCAATATTATGCTGGGCATATAGTTCTCCACTGACCCCAGAACAAATTGATGCTCCATCATGGCTAGGAGTATGCGGAGTTTATAAAGCTTAGTAGTGATCCGAACGGAACAAACCGTTAAAAGTCTGATCACGTTCTTTTTTATAACATATTGATATTGACTTACGTAATTAAGAATACAGAACATAAGAAAAATATAGTGCGATTTTAGTCATCGGTCGTGTACCGATGCGTACAAGTTGCTTCGACGGAGAACGAAACGCCAATGTGCGAAAAACATCTCGCCATATTTTATGAAACTAAAATGGCAATCGGACACCAGGTGGCGCCACTGAGTAGGCATCCTATGCACCTAAAACTGGTAAGAAATCGATGGAAACGGATATGCTCTCTCAATATAAAGCTTCCAGTGACGGTCAAGTAGTTTAATATCAACTGGAGATCCCTTCATTTTTAAAGAATTATATTGGATTTGAACATATTAAAGTTTAATATAAATTGAACCGGATATCGCAACATTTTAAATGATAAGAAAGGAAATACAGAATGTTACAATATTAAAAATAAAACAGAAACATTCAATCTACTAATACCATACTGATCCAGCGCGCTCTCTGCGCTGTACAGCATTTTACATCAAATCAGCATCACCTACTTCAGGTTAGCCTAAATTACGCTGTATCAAACATTTAACATGACATCGGCGTCAGCCACATGGGGATATAGACAAAGATATTTTATTTCAACTAGGCCACCAAGCTGCACTTTTGAACGTAACAATTAAAATATACAAGGAATAAAAATTGATTCTACCGTGCATTCGGCAAGTAGCTTGTTATGGAGAAGAACGCTCAAGAAACTCCATACTTACTCTTTTGGGACTAGCTTAAATCACACAACATCAAACATTTTAAATAACATTCCCGGAATCTCGGCCGGGCAGTTGTTGTGTACGGACGTGTGTTGCTGTTTCTCTGAGCGCTTTCCAATATACTGTTTGATTTTGACCTGTGATTGGACGAAAGAGCCTGTTTCAAATTCCTTGTTACTCATTAAGCGTGTTAACCTATTGTACCTGCCCAGTGGGCGGTCCTATAGAGTAAGATGTTGATATTATAATATATCACTCCTAAAACTTTAATAAAGACATTTTGTGATTAGAGTGGATTTGAACCGGATGCCTTGTTGTCTACAAGCAGTGTCAGTCGACCGCTACGCCACGGGGACACTAGTCGGTGCCGCCAATTTAACCAGCTGATTCAAAGGATTAGTGACGTCACCTGAACTAGCTGCGACTTTAACAGTGTCCGCGCGCCAATATCTAACAATTAAACAGTCTTTGTCAATAATAAATTTAAAAAATGACGCAACGTAATCACAAATAAGTCGGAATCTGACTTAAACTCGGCAAATCCAGATAATCAGGCCTTTGTGAACATGAGCAGATACAAAAGTCTACGAAGAGGAACTCCCTCGTCAACAAGGGATGATGATGGGTTGGTGGAGGACAAAAATAAAGGAGAATTTGAGCTTTTTAAGGACGACATTAAAAATATTCTTGATTACTGGAAATCGGATCAAGACAACAGTAACTTAAATGATAACAAACCAAAATGCAATTATGTCTAAACTGATAGCTGATATTGCTGAATTAAAACTCCAAAACTCAAATATAACCAAGAAATTTAAAAATCAATGAGCTTAATTAGTAAACAATATGAAGATTTCAAAAGTGAAGTTGGTAGCCTACAGAAAGAGCGCCAGGAACAGAAACTTTTCATAGAAAGCCTTGAGAGAAAAGTTCAAGACATTCAGTTTAAATCGCGGTCATCTACGTTGGAAGTTAGAAATATTCCACTGAGAGAAGGAGAAGCCACAGAGGACTTGTCACAAATGGTAAGCAAAATCGGGAAAAATACTGGAATTACTATTTCAGCTTCTGAAATACGGGATGTGTACCGCCTCCCGGGGAAAGCTAATTCTACACGACCCATTGTAGTGGAATTTGTTACAGTCTAAAACTAAGCAGTACTTGCTATCTACCGTCCGAGAATATAACACGAACAAGAAGAATAAAGAGGAAAAACTTAACACTGAAATGGCTGTATCCCTGGACAACGCCAGCCAGTTTATATTGCAGATTACCTACCACCAAGCTCAAAAAAGTTGTTCTTCTTGTCTCGCGAGTTTTCAAAAAAGAACGGCTACAAATTCTGCTGGTCAAAAAATGAAAACATATTCCTGTGTAAGGATCAGGGTGAAAAAACAAATTATCATAACAACTGAGAAATGTTTAACTGAGTTACAAAATAACATTTGACTCATATTTCTATTATTGTTCTATTACTGACTTCGTTTGTATTTACTTATGTGGTGTATTATTAATAACTGTCGAGACAATATATTTAAGCTGGTATACGTCTACTATACGAGTACTACACTACGAGATGAGAACACATACACAAATTTTATGTACATACCTATAATCACTGTAAGCAATCGTAATATTTTCTACTTACTCTTATTTCTCCATAATACATTACAAGTCATACGCCTATTTAATCTTACACATTCATTTATAAACACATGCCTCCGTACATACATACTTATTACACTTATAAATAATACACTACAATTCATACGCCTATATACTCTTACACATGAATTCATGAACACATGCCTACGTACATATACACTTATTCCTTCAAAACTAAAATGGATACCCTTATTACACACCCCCAGAAATAAAATAAAACAAAACGGTACTTGTCACATAAACTGTCAGACACTTACGCGATACTTTAAGAAACACATTTGTTAAAAATGGCTAATATATAACATGATAACTGAAATAAGCGAAGAATTGGACTCGATTCCTGGGGCTAACTCATAACATATATATCTACCAGAAGAATTTAGTATACATTTAATTAATCCGGATAAGTCATTAAATATTTTACATTTATATATAAAAAGTATCAATAAACACTGACGATCTATCCGTACATCATTCATCATTTCAGCCGAAAGACGTCCACTGCTGGACATAGGCCTCCCCCAGGCGTCGCCACATTGACCGATCCCGTGCGTCTCGCATCCAGCGCCTGCCCGCAACCTTAACCAGGTCATCGGTCCACCTGGTGGGAGGCCTTCCAACGTATCGTCTTCCGGTTCGCGGTCGCCATTCCAGAACTTTTCGACCCCATCGGCCATCCGTTCTTCGAGCAATGTGCCCTGCCCACTGCCACTTTAGTTTGGCAATTCTTCGGGCTATGTCGGTAATCCTGGTTCTCTTGCGGATCTCCACATTTCTGATTCGATCACGCAAGGAAACTCCGAGCATAGCCCTCTCCATTGCCCTTTGAGTGACTGCAAGCTTCCTGATAAGGCCCATTGTAAGCGACCACGTCTCAGAGCCATATGTCATCACTGGCAACACACACTGGTCATAGACTTTCGTCTTGAGACACTGTGGTAAGTTGGACGAGAAGATACCGCGCAACTTCCCGAACGCTGCCCAGCCGAGTCGGATTCGACGGTTGACCTCTTTCTCGAAATTGGCCCTACCCAATTGGATCGTTTGGCCCAGGTAGACATAATCGTCCACAACTTCGAGTGTAGAGTCCCCGACCTTGATAGGAGTGGGTGCAACATGGCCATTCAACATCACCTTGGTTTTTTCCATGTTAATCTTAAGACCCACTCTTTCGGAAGCTCTACTGAGGTCATCGAGCATCGCACTGAGGTCCTCCATGGTCTCAGCCATGACCACTATATCGTCGGCAAACCGAAGGTGAGTGATGTACTCGCCATTAACGTTGATGCCAAGCCCTCTCCAATCCAGAACCTTGAAGACATCCTCCAGCGCAGCAGTGAACAGTTTCGGAGAAATGACGTCTCCCTGTCTCACGCCGCGCTGGAGAAGAATTGGTTTCGAGATCTGATCCTGAAGACGGACTGACATAGTGGCGTTCTTGTACAAACACTTTAACACTTCAATGTACCGGTAGTCGATCTGGCACCGTTGGAGAGACTGCAGTACAGACCAAGTCTCGATCGAATCGAAGGCTTTCTCGTAGTCCACAAACGCTAAACAGAGAGGCAGGTTATACTCTTCGGTCTTCTGTATAACCTGCCGCAGCGTATGTATGTGGTCTACGGTGCTAAAGCCTTTTCGGAATCCGGCTTGTTCGGGAGGCTGGAAATCGTCAAACCTGCGCGCGAGACGATTCGTGATGACTCTTGAAAACAACTTGTAGACATGGCTAAGAAGTGAGATGGGCCTATAGTTCTTCAGCCGGGCATTGTCGCCCTTCTTGAAGAAGAGTACCACCACACCCCCGCACCATGCCTGTGGCGTTTTGCCCTCGAGTATGACGGAATCAAACAGCTTCTGAAGGGCCTTAAGGACCGGTTTTCCACCCGCCTTCAGGAGTTCAGCCGTGATTCCGTCATCACCCGGCGCCTTGTTGTTTTTAAGCTGTTTCAGAGCCATCCTAATCTCGTACAGGCTGACGTCCGGAATATCTTCGGTATAGTGTCGGGTCAATCTAGCTCTTGGGTCGTTTGCTAGATTCGCAACGGGCTTGCTGATTGATGTGTACAACTGCCCATATAATCTCTCGATCTCCCTCAGAAGCTCTGGTTTGGCGGATACGATCCTGCCATCATCGGTCTTCAGTTTCGTGAGCTGGCTTTGCCCAATAGCCAGATCCCTTGAAAAAAACCTTGGAGCCTTTATTTCGCTCAATCGCCTCTTTAATACGCTCGGTATTAAAGCGGCGGAGGTCTCTTTTCAAGGATTTAGAGATCTGTCTATTGAGCTGCCGGTATTTGCACGCCTCATCTGAAGACTGCAGGATCAACTCACGCCTCTCCTTCATAAGCTTGAGGGTAGAATCAGAGAGCTTTTTGGTTCTATCTGTACGACGGGTCTTGAAAAACTTAGACCCGACCGTATGGACAGCTTCCACGAACCCGTCGGCGTAGTCGTCCACGGAGCTCCCTAGGCACTCGAAACGATTTTGGAGTTCGAGCTGAAAGCTCTCGGGGTTTTGGAGCTGGATCCGTGCTGGACGGAGCGTGGACTTCATCAGTCGAGACCTTTCAAGCTTAATATTAATGTTCAATGTGCCTCTTACCATGCGGTGATCGCTCCCGGTTTTGCACCGAATTGATCACAGAGACATCATTGAACATTTGCTTCTTGGTTGACATGATGAAGTCGATCTCATTTTTTGTTGCACCATCGGGGCTCTGCCAGTTCCACTTCCTGTGTTCACGCTTTTTGAAGAAGGAGTTCATCATAAAGAGGCCCTCCTTCTCCATAAAACTGGCCAGCAGGTGACCCCGGTGGTTCCGTCGTCCAACTCCAAATTGCCCCACTTGCAGCTCATCCTCGTCTCGTTTGCCCAGTTTTGCGTTGAAGTCCCCCATGACAACGGTGAAGTGAGTTTTGAAACCATGCATGGCTCTGGAGATATCCTCATACATGGTCTCTACCTCGTCGTCGGGGTGTGCCGAGGTTGGGGCGTAGACCTGTATGATCTTCAGCGAATATCTTGAGGATATTCTGAGTATAAGGCACGCCACCCTGGTCGACACACTCGATGTTCACCACGTTGTTCACAAGGGACCTGTGGACGATAAACCCGACACCACCCTGGGACTGCGGGTCACCCTCTCGGAAATAGAGCAGGTTACCGGATTTGAGGATTATCGAGTCCTCCCCCTCTCTTCGGACTTCAGATTACCCTATAATACTCCATCGCAACCTGCTCAATTCCTCTTCGAGTTCGGTGATCTTCTCGTCGGTCCGAAGTGTACGCGTGTTGTACGTAGCCAGGTACAGTCGTCGGTGATTTTTTGGGTAGCCGGATCCCGTCCAGAGATTCTTGGCACCCCTTGCCATGCCGTAACCTCGACCGCTACCGTAGTCGAGGGTAGGCAGGCTGCCGGGCACTAGGGGCCATTTTTTATTTGTGCTATTCATGGGGGGTTTTTGCCATAATCGCCACGCTTGGCAGGTGGGTTGGCGATCGCAGTATGGTTGTTGTAGAAGCACAGAGAACGCTGCTGCCCATTCTCTGGTTTGTCCCTTAGTCGCCTCTTACGACACCCACGGGAAGACATGGGATGGTGAAATTCTTTACGTCCGTTACCATACGGAACATCCGTACTCTTGGCTACTATTAAAACATGATGCGACTTAATGAAAAACTTAACTGAATGTTGGTTAAGAAAAGTCGATAAATTTCCGATTTTAGAAGGCTATACCTCATTTTATACTAAGCGTACAAAAAACCAAAATGATGGCATTATAATCTATAGTAATAAAGATTTAAAATGTAAGGTGTCTGAACCAGACTTCGTGGGTGCTAATTGCCTTCTTTGTTGTATAGATAAAAAATTACAAATTACCACAGTAGTACTTATAGGAGACATCAACATAGATATCAAAACTGATACTACAGACGAGAGAAGTAATGACTATCTTATATTAAATGCTATGCATGGCCAAACAAACCCACCTAGCTCCCACTAGAATCAATAAAACTGCTTAGACCATATCCTTTAAATCTAAGTTACCTTCCAATTCTATAATATTAGAAACCGACATTACAGATCATTTACCCATTATCTTATCTTTGCAAAATATAAGCCCAAACCATAAAGGTAATAACTTTTTCTCACATATAGATCAACGAGCGATTCAATCTGATCTAGAAAATACAAACTTTGACAATATATTAAAATCAAGTAATGCTAATGAAGCAACAAATAAATTTATATCAATAGTTACGTCCATTTTAAATAAACATACACATAGAAGAAGCGTTTCTAGGAGAAAAATAAATGTAAATCATGGTTTACTCCACGTATTGCCAACCGAAAAAAACTACATAAAAAGTCATACAACGCGCCGCATAATTTAATTCTTAAATTAACTTACACCCGCTACCGTAATTTCTGCAATTCACTCCTTCGTAAGCTTAAAAGAGAATATGAGAAAAGGGAAATTGCAAAAGCAGGCAATAATCCTAAAGCTTTATGGAATGTGATTAAAGATATTACTAATACCAAAAAAAACCGATCCCAACCCCTAGAACTTCTAAATATTTATAACCCTAATCTATCTGTAAACCATGTTTGCTCATATTTCACAGATATTGGCAAGAACCTTGCAGATAAAATTATACCGTCGAACCAAAATGTACACACTAGTTCACTAATTAACAAGTCAGTACCTCCATCTAATTTATTTGCCGTCTTAGAGACCGATGCTACTGAGGTGGAATCAATAATACAACACCTACGCAGTAACTGTGCTACGGGCTGGGACAAAATATCATCTTGTATACTAAAACAATGTCGAAATTCTATTATTCCTTCTATAGCGCACATTTCTAATCTGGCTATAAATACCGGAGTATTGCCCCATGCTTTTAAGAAAGCTTTAATCCACCCAGTTTACAAGGGAGGAGATAGATACTGTAAATAATTACAGGCCAATTTCAGTGCTATCTGCGCTATCAAAAGTTTTAGAGGAAATATTAAACACAAGACTTAATAAATATTTAAACAAAAATAATTTAACTGCCCAATATGGTTTTCGAAACGGAGTTTCTACTGAAGATGCTGTGTTAGATCTAACACAGTTCAGTGTAAAACAGCTTGACAATAAAAATAAATGTCTTGGCATTTTCTTGGATATGGCAAAAGCCTTTGACACAGTCTCAGTTTCCAACCTTTTAACCAATCTGGAGAACATGGGTATCAGGGGTACACCTTTACAATTATTCAAATACTATCTAAGCAACAGAACTCAACAAGGTAAAATTGCATCCAACCTAAGTGAGGAGAGATTTGTTACTTACGGAGTGTCCCAGGGGAGCGTTTTAGGCCAAACGTTATTTAAAATTTATATTAATGACCTTTGCACAATGTCTATAGCTATTGTGATAAGCGCTCCTACCTGGAACGAGTTCAACATAAAAGGAGAAGATTGTTTTGGGGTAGTTATAAAATGGCTTAACTCCAACCTCCTCACACTCGACCTGGACAAAATAAACTATGTTACATTTGCCATTACTAAGATCACTCAGCCACCTAGAACTTTTAGTATTGTTGCCCATAATTGTTTAGATAGAACACAAAATTGTAACTGTCGAACAATTACTCGGTCTACTACTGTTATGTACTTTGGAGTAGAAATTAACGACCAATTTCGATGGGACAAACATCAAAATAAACTAAAAACAAGGTTAAGGAGTATGATTTATATTTTTAAAACTCTTAGAGATTCTGCATCAATTGAGCATCTTACAAAAATATACATTGCACTATGTCAATCTGTTATTCAGTATTGCATCACATCATCATACGTGTTTTTGCAACCCCCCGGCTGCAAAAACACGGTTTCTCGCATTGGAACGGGCACAGAGAGCTGTCCTTAAAGTGATGACTCGAAAGCCATTTCGATACTTGACTACACAACTGTATTCTGACTGCAAGGTGCTTAGGGTCCGACAGATCTTTGTGCTTGAATCCATCTTGTGGAAGCATCGATCAGTTTCCCCTCCTGACACTGCCAGACGTAAACAGAAGCTAGTATGTCATACTCCTTCCCATCACACAACATTTGCGAGTAGACAGTATTATGTAACAAGCAGTATACTTTAAATGTTTATTTAAATGTAATATATTAAGATTTTTATTTGATTTTTATTAATTGCCAAGATCTCAGTGAAAATATGATTATTGCAATTAGACTACCAACTACCGAATATCTATTGATTTCACAAACATAAAAATTAAACACACACACACACACCCAATCACATTCCTTACATTCTTTATTAATTAATTCATTAACACAGTAGCACGCAATGTTTTAGGTTATAGTACTATCTTCCGAGATACAGGCCTCGCCTAGTTCAGAAGATAGAGTCTATACCAGTAAACCTCTCTTTACCAGAAAAATGCTGCTGGATTATTATTATATAATGTGCATGATATTAGTATACTTACCTAGTATTAAATAATTTTTACTATGTAATCCCTGTTGTTATGCTGGTGAGAAATAAACCATTTTATTTATTTATTTATTTAACATCGGCGTCACCCATATGGGGCTAGCCTAAATTACATAATAACAAATATTTTAAATAACGTCGGCGTCACCCCTATGGGGCTAGCCTAAATCACATAATAACAAACATTTTACATTACCTCGGCATCACCCACATGGGGCTAGCCTACATCACATAATAACAAATATTTTAAATTACCTCGGCAGCATCCACATGGTGCTAGCCCAAATCACACATTATCAAACATTTTACATGACCTCTGCGCTATTACACGGCATCACCCGCATTGGATCTAGCCAACCATTGTGGTATCACCCGCATTGGATATAGCACTCAGACCGTGTGTCATGATACGCTGGTGATCAGTCAGCGTTTGAGCAAGGATGGTTTGGATAGGTTCGAACAAGAAATCTTTATGTTTATTTATTAACGTAATAGGCCGATTTACATAACTTACATTACAACAATTAACGGCATCACCCGCCAAGATCTAGCCAACCATTGTGGCATCACCCGCATTAGATATAGCCCCCTAATTTGGTATCACCCGCCTAGTATCTAGCCAACCATTGTGGCATCACCCGCTTGAGATAAAGCCCTCAGACCAGAAAAAGGATACGCATGGTGGCCAGCCAGCGCAATAGCTGGGAAAGTGGGACTTGTTAATACAATTATCATAATTTATAATCCTCCGCCCATACGGTCGGTTCATTATAATCCAAAAATGGATCAGTTTGAGTAGAAAAAGTCATGACTAGCGATCTATTCGGCACATGTTCTTTAATTTGCATGCTTTAATGTAATGCAATACAATTGTTAGGCAGTACTTTTAGAACTGCCATAGGAACTTCATACTTAGAACCAAGTTTAGTCATCTGTCCGTCATGCCTATGCATCAAGACAAATCCTCTCTTACAAAAGATATATTCAAGCTTTGCTCGTGTCAATTTTTAACATGTTCCGAAATGATTGCTCGTCCATCCCTTAATTACATGCAAGAGCTTAACACACAGTACCGAAAATAAGACTACATGGGAGACTTTCCCTATACATTTTGAAATGGTAAAGTAAATATAACTAATTGTAAATCTCGAACTGCTGTGCCAGTGTTTATTAAGCTCTGCAACAGACATAACTGTCTTTGCTTATATTCATAGTATGTCAACCTGCCAGTTTGCCCGACTAGCATCTTTAGCTACTATGTTTGTTACTAGCGGAATCTCAAGAAGTGTTGCAAGAAGACCACAAAACAAACGGTTTATTTATGTATGATCTAAAAGGAAATTGCAATAACTCTAAATTTACTAAGCACCTTTTATCCCTTCAGGTTCAGAATGTCCGTTGATTCGGAAACGTTTTGCCAACAGTCGATTAGCCTGTTGGTCAACAGAATCTTTAATCCATTAACTTTTCATCCAAAGAACTGTTCACCCACGAACGTTTCGCCAACATAACTTTACGTCAGTGAACGTTTAACCAACAGAATGTTTTGACCAGCAACTTTTCACCCAACGAACGATTGGCCAACAGACACCGGGACAAGTGAAATTAAATAAAAACTTAACCTAAAAAAATAAGATAGTTTTTAAGCAACTAAGTCGATGGAGGCCCGCTACGTGGGGCCCCTATTTCTGTCTGCAGGGTCTAAAGTAACCTAATATTAAGGAGATGACGGAAGCTGTGTTCGCTCGCTTTGCTCGCTCACTTCAGCTCCCGTCATCTCCTTCGACCCTAACCTATCCGTGTCGAGTCCCGTACGGTCAATAGAATTATCCTTGAACGATCTAATTTTCTACAGAAAGCATGGTTCATCGTTGAATGGTAATACGAAAAACTATTAGTCGATACCATTATTTACAGAAAGCACGTTTCGCCGAAAGCTCCCGAGCTGAATACTCAATCAATATCAGTTCGTTCTATGATTCTCATAAACACAAACTTAAATTTAAATTCTACATAAATTAGTTTTCCTGGAATCGAACCAGTATTATCGACAATATTAATTTGCACCGGATCGAAATAACTTAAATTTCGAAGGAAGGTAGTTGAAAAGTATTTATAGCAACTCGACAATTTTACTTTTGATTTGTAGATTTTAATTTCGACGGTAGTCATGAAAACATTACCTACTTTTAATCAGTAGATTTTGTATTACCGTCAGTTTTTTAAGGCAATTACTAACTAATGACTTCTTACAGTCACGGATAAGGTGACCGACTTGACGATTTAGAGGTTACCAAAAGCCGGGGTATTTCCTTAGAATAATTTTGGATTTTATGTCAGTTTTCGGTCTGTCAAGTTCACGAAAAGTTTTCAAAAGAGAGTTTAGTTTGGGCAAAGAGTCAGGCTTGTTACAAAAAAAACGTTACACAAAATCAAGAAAAATACCAGTGATTAGAGCGTCAAATACCTGACCCGTGGCTTCAGGCTGCACTCTCTTGAACAGCGTCCATCCCTCGGTTGCGTAGTCTGCGAAGCTGCTCGCTTGCGCCGACGTGTGATCACGGCACCGCTGGTCATCGTCAGCATACCGGTACCTTTCGCCGAAAGTCTGGATCAGGCTTGCTTCTTGCTTCCTTGCTCGATGTGGCTTGCTTTATGTTCGATGTCACCAGAGTCAACCAACGAGAAAGTTAGGTCTGGTTGGGCTGTCAGCACAGGCTTGGGAACCCAGAACACTTTAGTAGGGGCGAGCTGGATCCCACCGCTGCTGTCGGCGCGTGGTCGCCATCGTCGCGTCGTAGAGTTCACATGTAATATTGGTTTGCACCAACATTACTCGGTAACAGTTCACAGTTAGAGTAAATGGGGAATAAAAAATACTTTAGTTCAGTATAGGGTGTTTAATCCATGGTAGCGAAAGACTGTTCCTCCTCCATAATTACATCGGTTTTTATACAGAGAAAATAACAAGCATAAAACAGCGGATGTAAAAAATATTAAAATTAAGCGGGTAAACATAAAGTTTAGGCGCGAAACATCACGATTAGGCGGGAAACATCAAAAAGGAAGTTATCAAAATAAATCCTTACAATATTTACTCAGACGGTAGAGAAATATTTAAAATAAATAAGTAGAACGGAAATTGTCAAAGTAAATTTCTTATTTAGACAGTCAAATTAAATCCTTATAAAATGTCAACTGGAAATCCCTTTATTTTTAAAGAATTATAAAGGATTTGAACAATTAAAGTTTAATAAAAATTGAACCGGAAATCGCAACATTTTAAATAATAAGAAAGGAAATACAGAATGTTACAATATTAAAAATAAAACAGAAACAATAAATCTACTAATAGCTTCGCGCCCATATACCTACTAGTTTTTTTTTCTGACTGACAGTAACCATTCCTGAAAAAAATGGTTACTCTTGAATGGATACGAAAGAATGGTTCTCTATACTCAATATCAGATCTTGAACTTGGAGTTAACTGAATAGTCCAACCCTCGGTTTCTGAATAAAATAATCGGTACGTTACAAATTAAATTCACACATTCCATTGAGTATCGAAAGTAAATTAGGTAATCCAATCACAACAGCTAACGCGCGTTTTACTACATGATTGAAAAAGTTATGTATCTAACACATTATTAATTTTCCAATCATTTGGGGTCCAAAACTGGGCCATAAAAGACATATCGGTGACATAAAAGAATAGTTCAGATGTCGATCAGCAACATTAGTAGTCTGAATTATAATCATATTCCATTAGACACATTCAGTCTAGTTGAATTCTTTATTGAGTAACGAGCAACGGAAGTAAAAATGGTGAAGTCTATTGCAAGAGCATTGGGATATTTTACAGAGTGCGGCAGATTCATGACTACTTATGTTTATTTCTTGAAAACTATACAATCAAGCATTAAATACAACTTTAGTGGGTAATAGGACAGAAAACAGCCTAATAGCGAACCATCAGTTAAAATGAACGTAATCAGCACATCTAAACTGCATTAAAGAATGAGTGAGTGTCATCCTTGTAGTAGATTCTTGACGGATTTAATGAGCTGATTGTGTCCAGATTTACTGATGATATTCGCTTGTAATCACAAGGTAGAGAAATACCTACCTACTGTTCTAGACGATATAAATTGTTTTCGAAAACCTTCAATGTTAACTCGTACTTAACATAACCTTTCGTGTGGCAGTAATAAGTAAAACACATTATACACACAACATAGAAAACTCATTATGTCTCGCGTGGATCTAATAATAGGACTTTTAAAAGTTTAAGCATGTCCGTCAATTTAAGTAAGGCATAATAAAAATCCCCACTGCAAAGATGCACACAAGAAGAAAATCATAATGAGCAGTCGGAGGATAAATATTCGCGAGCTGGCTGACCAAAACTATAAATATCCTTCGACTACACAGCATATATATATGTCGCATCAAGGCTGGCCGATAGATGCAAACCATCGGGAAGTCAGGATATATTCCTTAGGTTAAGACATCGTGTGTGGGCAGGTCGGTGGGTATAATCGTGCAAATGAAATCACATAAGTTATTCGATACACTGGGTTTATTCAAATAGACACAAGTTACATTCTTGCTTACTAATATTACGGATCGACACTGATTCTACGACGTCTTAGCTCTACGACTCTCAGTACTAAACTGTCATATTCCGCACCTCGCAAGTGCTTATAAAACCGCGCCAATGCGTAGTTGCTATTGACTGCCGCTAGGGGCTTGCTTGTGATTTGTTTTGACGTCCGTACTATTGACTAAACCCGACACGGCCATCCTGCGAGACAGGCGTCCTCGTCTGTTTCTCATTGTCAGGTTTTAACAGTGTATCGAATCATGTGGAAATCCTCAATGGATGTCCTCAGCCCTTGGGGAAAGCTGAGGGGTCTGTCAGACTCCTACTGACTAAAACCACATGGTGTTCTCTAGGCCGTAATTCCTCTTGAGAGGCGAACGTGGAACACACACGTCGCCTTCTCGGGCCTCTCTCAGGTGACAGATCCCCAAATCTATCACCCGCAGGCATCATCTTCTTGTCCTCGCTCCATGCCATCTCATGGTCACCTCGTGTTGCACCACACGTCGTCTTAGTCCACTCCATCCTGGCAATCTCCCATCATACAAGGGATGTTTTTCTGAAAAATACAAAATTTTCAAACAGTATCAGCTCGTCCAATCCTGACTCATACACTAGAGTGAGGAAACATTTTGAAACAATCAAACATGATCATTTAAATCTCTCTGTTCACTATTGCCAGGAACGAGTTATTCTATTTCCAATTTAAAGAAAATAGCAACCTCATCGATTTGGTACCTAAAAGCACCCAATCTTCGTGATTACAAAGTTCAAGTACCACTGATAGTCATTAATCTCAAATCAAATCAAGAAAAAGAAACCAACAGGTATCTAATTCACGATATTTAGCTATCTCATAGCTCTCCTAGCTATCTCATAACTCTCCTAGCTATCTTATAACTCTCCTAGCTATCTTAACATAGCTCTCATCCCCACGATGTCGAGTCAACTCAACTCTCTGAACTCAGAACCTGTTCACACAGAGATTTAGTCTGTCATATGTTACGTCAATTCATTATCTAATTCATCTACAATCTCAATTGGTACTCGAGCTTTGTGTGTCTTACCAACACGATCTACGCATAGTAATCAAAATTAGAAAACCAAAATTATTTCAATTTTCGTAATGAGGGCTTGACGATTCGAACGTCATCAACATTAACATGATCTCACCACACGCGTGACTGCGAGTTTACTTTCCTTTAACCTCATGACTCAATAGGAACTTTCTGTAAGGTTCCTAACACAAACATGAATTTTCACACCAGACAGTGTCACACAGACTTACAGGTGCCATACAGGCCTACCGTTGCCATAAAGGCCAACAGCTGCCACACAGGCCTACAGTTGCCATAAAGGTCAACAGTTGCCACACAGGCCAACAGTTGCCACACAGGCCAACAGTTGCCACACAGGCCAACAGTTGCCACACAGGCCAACAGTTGCCACACAGGCCAACAGTTGCCACACAGGCCAACAGTTGCCACACAGGCTCATAGTTGCCACTCAACGCTCGGCTATTCCTGACCAAACCAGATTCTTGGGTTCGTGAAAATAGGGAAATTTGAGAACTCTACTCTTTAACCAAATCATTACCCTGGGCCATGTACCACTAGTCGCTCCAAACAAAGTTTAAAACTTATTCTGCAGCAAAAACTGCCAAGCTTACAGAAACCCTCGAGTAAAACCTCCAACGCCATGGCTCTCTAGCCGACCAGCAATTATATTGCTCTCAACGGTCTCTCGGTCTCTCTCTAGACCCCGACCTCCACCAGAATCCACTGGTACGGTCAAACATAATACGTTCGATAGACTGAATTACTCGACACCTTAAGCTTGCTCATCATTATCAAATCCTTTTGACATCAACATCGACTGGTACATGACCCGCTGGCATCTGCCTCTAACCTACCTTGTGCATACTTGCGGGTTCTAAGCGTACCTATTTAAAGCTTTCGGTGTACAACGGTCACCGTCCTGTCACAATCACCTGTCGCGGACTCAATACAGGGCCTATTTAGTTTTAGAACTAGAACCTCCCACAAAACACTATTCATTAGAAAAAGGTCCGACGATCAACAAGTTCAACAACTAAACAAAGTAATTATAACAATGCTGTTACTCTTTACCATAATTCTTGCAATGCATACTCAACTCAAACCTCTTCGTAAACCCATCGCCACATGTTACTCATGAGGTGCGGTCCGGAGCCTCGAGTATGAGTAGACATGTCAATCATATTCGGTCTCACTACCAATGTCATCAACTATGACATCCAATTCCCGAGGAACTTGGTGATCCGGGATCCTTCTCACAAGATTCACGCTTTCTACTCAAAGACCTTGGAATATACAGACTGCTCATATCAGGGGAACAATTAAGCCCGATATTATTTGCGTCTTAATAGCTCGTGTGAAGGAGCTTTACGAATTAATTCGGATCAATATTCTTAAAATCTTATTATTAACAGTAACCCTTTACTATCGTTCTCTAACTCAGTCTTTATGTAATGAAAACGATCGCGAGATCCGCTGCTATCATAATATTACTTTGAAAGTAAGCAAGTGAATTCAGATCTCAAGGTGGTGGTTGTAAATTGTTACGCAACATAAGATCTGTTCCGAATACACGTAAATGATCAGTACCGTTACTAACTCGATATAATTTCCTTTGCCCAACGACTTTACTAACTCGCTTTGCCACTGAAAATGACTAGTTGTTAAGTCACTTTGGATAGCTCATCTTCTTATGGGATATCTCATCCTAAAGTTCGTACCAAACCAAATGATGAAACTATACCGCCTATAGGAAACTCATTAACTACTTGCTTTTTACTAAGTGTGTCTTAATTACCTAGTGATAGTGCTAGATATAACCACGACCAACTCAGTGGTCAAACATGAACACTCTTAAAGCTCGTACTAGCATCTCTTCACTAGACAACATTCGAACTCACCATCGAAATAACATGGAAGCGACTCACCGAGTATTTCATTCCAAACTTGCGCGCTGTTGTAACGTTCGGCTACCACCTGCGAACTGCTAGCTTGCCGTCGGTCTCAACCTCTCAGATGTTGACAGTCGACCTTCGCATTCAGCATTTCAACCGCTAGCCTGCAGCAGAGGCTCCACTGCGACGCAATATGGTATCTGAAACGTGAAAAACATTACGAGAGTATATGTTCACACAGTTATCTTAACTATACACAGCTTTGACGGAAATTAACCAGTGCAGCGGTGTAGTAAACTAAACCGGCACAGCAAAATGGGTTATTGTGGACATGAACCCACACATTACAGGGTCCTAAGTGTCCTGGTAGGTATATGGGCTTTAGAGAATCCAATGAATGCCATAGCATTTTAAGTCGCAATTAACGAGGTCTGGTAGGGTTTGCCACCTTTTAAATAGTTGCCGACCACAAAAGAAGAATACTATGCTTCTTCTCAAACTTAGTTAATTCTCACTACGTAAAACTATCACACTACAAAAGCAATCAAAATATTTCATTTGGAATTATTATAATTTCCAGACTGAAATGTAAGGTAGGTACGTCACTGTCACCATACTAAACAATGATACCGTTCTAAGCAATGATAGTCAGCCAAGGCCAGCCAAGGGTTATTGTCAGTAATAGTAGAACAATAACTCTTCAATAACACCAAAACTTGACTATTGATTGTAACTAAAGTGAAATTATGAACTGACACGGGCCTCCCCAACGATCCACTGACCGCCATACCGTACACAACATTTCGAATAATGAACACTCTTGGCCATAGTCATAACAAAATGAAAACGACTCACCAGATTGGCATAAAGATCAGTGTGTATGGTTCTTTCCACACGTCCACACGCTCCTCCTTGACCTGTCCAACTCCTTGGTTGTTGCTAGCCTCCTCGCTGCTCCGTTACGGACTGGTTTTTTTCATTATACCAGTTTGCGAGGGTAGTCGCAACTGACAGCGCGATATTTTTTTGCAAGAATGTAACAGTTTTCACTAGCATTATTTTTACGTGTGATGCACGATCGAATCCCAATTCTGATGTCGCATCAAGGCTGGCCGATAGATGCAAACCATCGGGAAGTCAGGATATATTCCTTAGGTTAAGACATCGTGTGTGGGCAGGTCGGTGGGTATAATCGTGCAAATGAAATCACATAAGTTATTCGATACACTGGGTTTATTCAAATAGACACAAGTTACATTCTTGCTTACTAATATTACGGATCGACACTGATTCTACGACGTCTTAGCTCTACGACTCTCAGTACTAAACTGTCATATTCCGCACCTCGCAAGTGCTTATAAAACCGCGCCAATGCGTAGTTGCTATTGACTGCCGCTAGGGGCTTGCTTGTGATTTGTTTTGACGTCCGTACTATTGACTAAACCCGACATATACATCTTTGCTGTCGGTTTTTTTTTTTTCATTTTATATTTATTTACAACCTTGTTAGTTATACGTTTTTCTTCGATTGACTTTTAAACATATAAGTGGTATATATTTTTGTAATCATCTCTAAATACTCTTCATTTTGATATCCCACTCGAT
The DNA here is from genome assembly GCA_948252205.1 of Orthosia incerta. Classification (NCBI taxonomy): domain Eukaryota; kingdom Metazoa; phylum Arthropoda; class Insecta; order Lepidoptera; family Noctuidae; genus Orthosia; species Orthosia incerta. The sequence goes on along the minus strand of OX411746.1, from coordinate 16,459,022 downwards.
TGGTTTGGAAGAAAAGAAAAGTTGTAATCCACACGATTATTGCTCCCAAAAGCCGCTATGTTCCTTTTTTTAACTTAGTTAAGAACACTTGGGCGGTCAAGACCTATCTAACGAGGTCTTAATGATATAAATCTATACAGTGGTTTGAATGATATGATTTAATAAAGAATATTACATACAAGATCGCTTTCCTTGCCGGGTAAAACGATGACAGTTTAGCTAACCGATTAAAAGCAACTGCCAAAAAAATTAACCTACTTACTGCAATTAATAGCTAAGCTATTGTTTGCTTCTACTGAAAATAAAAGGAACCACCAACTAATCGATCAGCTATAATTGACTCCTTTGTATTTTTAATAACATAGTTTTTACGTCTATTCCTCGCAGCGGTTATAATCGTAATATCTTGAATATAAATGTGCCAACACCTCTGATCAACACTCCCTAGTGAATCTCATCCATCATAGATGGGTGTCACAACTTGAACGAATTTTTTAGTTACTATAAATATTATAATGTCAGTAAAATTAAGGAGGTTATGAATACCTACTAATCAAAATTCCTTGGTACCTTTACGATATAGAACACGTCAGAAATAAGTCAAATAATATGAGTATGTGATGAAAAGGAATGAAACAAATGTGTCAAAATATGAGATTAATGGAAATGTCGATGGATGGAATGGGAACGGAAGGGAGGAAAAAAATAGATGAAGAGATTGTGTGAGGAATGTGAGAAGAAAAGAGAGTGAATGATAACATGACCCATGACAAGGAAGAATCGAATAATTAATCTTGTTGCACGGACCCCCAAGTACCTATCTAACAAGACACGAGGGCAGAAAATGATATTGAGAATTATATCAAATAGTTACAATGACAGTTCAGAGTATCATTACAGGAATTCAGAATGTCATGCGGGAATCTCCAGACAACTATTTCTTGGTAATTAGACGGCAGAATTAGGCAGTTAGCAGTTGCACCAAATTTGTATGTCAAACCAAATTGTATCTTTCAGGCAAGCTCACCTATCTCACTACAAATGAGGTACTTATGCTTAATGTTACTTGGACAATATTATGATAACCACAGACTTCTTACTAAGGCATTTAGTCCAGTATTTATGTTCGATCCTTGGTTTAGGTTGTGGCTAAATAATATTAGCTGCACGGTCCGATCTTGAAATCGGTCCGTGGATGAGTGACTATATATTACAAATCGAGAGGAGCCTCATAAAAGCAGTTAAAACCGATCGTTCATTAGTAGATCTTTGACTATCTTAACGCATAGACAGAAGCTAGACATTCTGACACCAGTGTTGCCAAGGGATCATTTTACCCGGGTACTGAGTTGTGGAGGTCAGATAAGTAGACACCCTATGTAAAATACTGGTATTCAGCTTCATCCAGTAATAATTGCAACCGTCCCCAACAAACGTGGGAAGAGGCCAGGCAGATTGATTTCTCGGTGTTGATATCTAAAAATTATCACATTAGAACTTTTATCAACACTATTATTAAACCAGGGCTAAAGCCTTTGAAAATGGTAAAAAGTGAAAAAAAAATTGTAGGATGAAACCCATTGGAAATGGAAGAGAATGTTCGATGAAATTGCATGATCTAATTCCGGCCAGCCCATTTTATCTTCGGACGACCAGGCGTACGGCGATGTGCAGTCGGTCGGACACAATGCACCAGAAGTTAAAAACAAACGAGTACGACACCATATTAAAAATATCGTACTTGCGATATTGAAACTATTGTAACAACCTTCTAAAAAAACTTAAAAACAATACGAGAGAGATCAAATCGTCACCGGAAAGGCAAAAGTACTAAAGCGCCATTTTAGCTAAAACGAGTTTTATATATGGTTGGATTAGTTTTTTTTTTCTCTACACATTAGTCTTGGACTCGTGGTAATTTGAGCATTATTTAAAAAGTTAGTGGCGCTTTAGCATTGACATTTTTCTTTTTTCTCGCTATGTCTCTTTTACTTACCTAGAGGAATTTACATGATATATATTGTTATTGTCAGTTAGTTCTTTTTCCTTACTGCTATCTGACTGTCGACCCTTGATTAGAAACCTAAAATTACTAATTCGGTTAATTGATGGTGTTTAAGTCATTATTACTTGCAGCAAATTGTAACGAATGCGCCGCTTAGTAAATTTGCCTTACTTAAAAATTGATGGACTTAATGCTTTAGTGCTTTTTCCCTTCGAGATTTATAAATAAAAAATCTTTTTTAGTAACTTTGCTATAATTATCTACATTTTATGTGAGTATTAAGCGTATTTATTTTTTATTTATGTGGTGAAAAAGTGTTTTAGTTACAAATATTTTACTCCACAAAATTATAGTTGTACGTTAAGTATGTCAGCACAAATATCAGCAATCTTTTTTTTGAGATGGGTTTGCTCTTGACTATAGTTTAGGTCAGAGGTGGCAGAGACAGAGTCGACGGTAGAATGGGGCAGGTGGGATGATGTCGTGGAGTTCTTGAGCACACTCACCGAAGTACAGTCTGTAGAAGACTGACAAGCAGGCAACCTTGCGGCGATGAGCCAAGCTGTGAAGCTTGACTTCTACCAGCTCAACATCGCCAATGAGCCTCTTAGCTCTGCGTTCCAACGAGTCAAACTCGGCAAGTTGATACATAGCTGACCCATCCCAAAGGTGGCTGCAATACTCCATGCAGGACCGGACTTGCGCTTTGTATAGCGTGAAAAGCTGTCCAGGCGTAAAGTATCGCTTCACGCTATTTAGAATGCCCAGTTGTTTGGCCGCCGAGAGGTTGTCATCACACCACTATTTGTCTCCCAGACAAGGCTTAAGGTCAAATCTGTCCACTCCACCATAGCATCTCTCAAGAAACGAACTTCGTCCACGCTGGTTTTTGCGCTGGACAAGTATCTCTCTGAAACAGTACTGTCATCTGCGTACCCAACAATACCAGGCTGGAGTAGGTCATTGATGTGCAGCAGGAAAAGAGTTGCAGAGAGAACAGACCCCTGGGGAACTCCGGCATCAATAGCCAACAGGTCAGAGGAACAGCAGTCAATGACTACTCGGATCAACCATTCAAAGCAAAAAGTTTGTATGTCAACCTATCTCAACACAGACCTATCATGTGCAGTATCCAGTCCGCCGTCCACCCAGTGGTTTTGCCCTTCAAACGCCGTTTTAACTGTCTGAAAACTAATTGGTAACAATTTTCGAAGACCGTAGATAACGAGCTGCTTAACATCCCGCCTACCTCACCAAAATACGACAAATTCGTAAGCGTAGTCGCAAAGCAATATATTCCCCGAGGGTGTCGCACATCGTACATCCCCGACATATCCCAGAAATCTGGCAATCTGCTAAAGACGTACGAGCAACTGTTCAAAATTGACCCCTTCTCAGCAGAAACCGTTGAAGCTGGTGAAAAACTGCTGTCACTTATATGCTAACAACGCCAGAAAAAATGGATGGATAGGGTACCTGGTATTGCCATGAAACATAACAGCAAAAAGGCATGGACCACTATCCGCTAACACATCAGCGAACCACCACTACCTCATACGCCCAGTGCAGTGAAGGCTAAAAAAGTTGGCCACCAAATTCATAACGGATAATCATCACAACGCCCCAACTTCTGAAAGGCAAATCATCACAACGCCTGAGCAGAATCCTCAAAATGCTAGACAAATTATCACAAGAAAGTGAATCTGTGTAAGACCCATTCCAGCTAGCAGGCATCGTCCCAGCCATCCGAAGGCTGAGCTCTGGCAAGGCCTTCGGATTGGACGACATTTTAGTCAAACAGATTAACTATCTCGGCCCAGTATCTATGTCACGGTTGCTGCAACTCTTTAACCATTCGTCTTTGGAGGAGATCTAAGATCATTGTTATTCCCAAACCTGGTAAGACACATGACGATCTTAAAAAACTTTCGCATTATATCGCTCTATTGCCCCACGTACAAACTGTTCGAAAGACTACTGCTAGCTCGCCGCTCAGGTGTCGCCGATCCGAAATGAATGCCGGAGCAAGCTAGATTTAGACCTGGAAAGTCTTGCTCCGGTCAGATACTGATCCTCACGCAACACATCGAGGATGGGTTTGAGACTAAGAAAGTGACGGGTGCAGTATTCGTGGACTTGGCGGCAGCCTACGACACCATTAACATTAGGCTTTTGTTTTGGTAACCAACTTAACAGAGTACTGAACAGACTATTACCACCTTGGTAATAGTCAAGCGGGTCGAACACTCAACATCTTGTGGTAGGGGTTGCCAATCACTCATAGTCCCCACCCAAAATATCTCGGCATCACTTTGGATAGTTCCCTCAACTTTAAGAAAAGTTGCGAGAATGTTAGGCACAAAGTCCACGCTAGGAACAACCTGCTTTGTCATCTTACATCTACCAGATGGGGAGCGTCTCCCCAAATCCTGCGAACAACTGGAGTGGCGCTCTGCTTTTCCGCTGGCGAATATGCCTGCCCAGTGTGGAGCCGCTCCAACTTAGTGGATACAGCACTGAATGAGACATTCAGTGAGAGAAAGGCCGGATTTGTACTGGTTGCCTTAAACTGACCCCAGTATGAATGTTGTACCCACTCATCACCTTTGGACCCCCGGCAATTCGTAGGACTATGGGAAGCCGCATGGAAAGTACGTAGCAAGAGGGTGACTTACGTCACCCAATGTACAACCGCAGCTCGGTCCCCCGGAGGCTCAAAAGTCGAAAGGGTTTCCTGGGCTGTGTGAGCTCGTTGCCGTTGGATGGCAATGTTAGCTCGGAGAGGTGCAAATTCTGTCGGGAGAAGTTTCAATCTGACCACTTCATCGAGCCTGCGGAGAGCCTTTCACCTGGGCACACGTTGCTGTGGCATATCTGGAAGGGTTTAAACAGACTCCGCACTCAGGTATATTTTAGATCTTTACACTTAATTATTCGTATAAGTAATAATAACTAACTGCCGCACTCAGAGACATTTAACGGTTACTTAACGCGCTCCTTAGTATTGTTTTTGTACTGAAAATCTATACTAAGGAGAGCTTTAAGTAACCGTTAACGTCTCTGAGTGTGGCAGTAAGACTTATTAGTTTGTAATGCATGTTAGTCGTTTTGGCGTTTCTAAAGTTCAATGGATGTAAGTGAATTGTGTTTATGCTTTACTGTACCTGAATATTTTTTCAGAATCAGAATCAGAAATCATTTATTTGCAAAGAATGTAGGTAACAAAAACATAGTTTTGATGGTGTAAAAAATAAAAAACAATTGGATCCAGTACATTCTACCGTATGGCATGCAACATTAAGCACTATAAAAAATCGAAAGCATTGCAAATCTATATAAATCAAAAAATGTCATGTAATCAGTTTCTAATGTCATATTCAAAAGTCAAATTCAAATAATCACAATTTATCAGATCAGGGGGGTGACCATAAGCTCTTAGAGCGGTATCAATTTGATATCGAGTAAGTGACAGATGTATATAAGTCATATACATCTGTCCCTTATTCGATCTCAAATTGATACCTTTCTAAGAGCTTATGGTCACCCCCCAGTTCATAATGTCACATTCTCAAAAGTAAAATTCACTGGAAAATAATAGTCTTAGTATATCAAATCAGAATATAACATAATAAATTTAAATATTACTGAGCAATTTCATATGGTGTTATCATTTAAAAACTCGCTGACAGTGTAATAGCATTTTTTAACTAGTAGTTTCGTTAATTTCTTTTTGAAAAAATGAGATGTATCATTTCTAATGTCATTGGGTATTTTATTGTAGATAACTGGTCCCATATGCATAATATTTTTTCTTAATAAAGCTGTTTTGAAACTACCTGTATGTAATAGACCTTTGTATTGGGATCTCAGTAATGCCGGTCTTGAAGAATGATTTATCATTGTTTCAAAAAGATTCAGGTTCATTTTAACAAATAATGCTACCTCCAGAATATAAATTGATGGAAAGGTTAATAATTTTAGGGATTTGAACATAGGAATACAGCTGTCTGTTGAATTAATGCCGGTCATTGATCTCAAGCAATATTTTTGGGCTCTGAATACCCTTTCTCGTTCACTGCAATTCCCCCAAAATACTACTCCATATCTTAAGATAGAGGCAACCAGACCATGGTAAGCTATAATGATGGTGTTAATATTAACTTTTTTCGACAAATTATAGAGAATATAAGCTCCTCTACTTAACTTTTTGCAGACTTCTTCAGCCTGCTGTTTCCAAGTTAATTGGCTGTCAATTACTATACCTAAGAATTTAGCAACATTTGTCTTGTCAATATTTTTTCCATTGTATTCAATTTTTAACGGATCTGGGTGCAAACGTTGAAAGAAATGCATAATCTTTGTCTTTTGTAAATTAATAATTAGATTATTAGTGTTTAGCCAATTAATTATAGATTTTAATGTGTCATTAATGTCATTTTCATAATTTGATTTTTCCACGCATTTTACTATCGCTGTGCTATCATCAGCGAATAACACCATCGGCTGTTGCACTTTTCTCGGAAGATCATTAATATACATAAGAAATAATGGAGCCGCGATGACACTCCCCTGTGGAACTCCAAATTTGACTTCTCTACCATCAGATAGGTATTTAAATTCCAATTTTCGTCTAGCACATACTCTCGAGATTTCTGTATGTTGCTTACGATTACTAAGGTACGATTTCATAAGGCTCAACACATTTCCTCTAATGCCGTAGCTGTCAAGTTTTTGTAGCAGGATATTATGATTAACGTAGTCAAATGCTTTGGTCATGTCAGTGAATATAGCACAAACTGGTGTTTTTTTGTCAACATTCGTCATTATATTATGTATTAAGTCATGTATCGCCATGTTAATGTTTTTATTCTTTCTGAATCCCTTTTGCTCATTGCTTAGAATGTTAAATTTATCTAAAAATGAAAAAATTGATTTATATATTAGTTTTTCGAAGATCTTGGAGAATACCGAGACAAGGGCAACTGGTCTGTAGTTTGACATTTCTTCTTTACTATCTTTTTTATGTAATGGTTTTATAATTACTGTTTTTAGGCTATTTGGAAAAATGCCTGTGTTTATACAGTTATTCATTATATGACACAAGGGAAGAGCTATAACATCAGCAACAAATTTCACAACAGATATTGATATTCCATCATATCCGAAACTTTTTTTGTTTTTCAAAATTTTAATTATTCTTATTATATCATCCGGTATTACCGGAGACATAAACATTGAGTTTGGATTGTTCTCTACCCTAATGACCTCATTATCATTATTATTTGCAGAGTTTTGGACTTGATCGACAAAGAAATTATTGAAAGAATCTGCAATTTCCTTTGCATCCCTGATAATAGAGTTGCCTATCTTGATTTGCCTGATGGGATCTTTAGTCTGGTTACTACCATTTATTATTTGCCAAGAGGCTTTAGACTTATTCGGTGCTTTTTTTTATAATGTAGTTATTTTGTGCTTTTTGTGTGAGTTTTACAATTTTTTTGAATGTTTGTGAATATAATTTGAAATTATTTTTGTTTTCTGTTGAAGGCGATTTTCTATATTTCCATAATAATTGTCTTTGTTTCTGACTACAAATTCTAATCCCTCGAGAAATCCACTTTATTTTCTTGTCCGATTTTATGTTAATTAATTTAATTGGAAAACATAGGTTGTATAAAAGACGAAATAGCTCTATAAAATTGTCATATGCCTCATTCGGATTCGTAGTCTCAAGTACTTCCGAAAAGGAAATATTTTTTAAGTGTTTTTTGAACTTAATCATGTTAACTTTAGACAAATCTCTTTTATTTACACGCCATGAGTTGACTACACATGTTTTATTAACATGAATTTTCAATAATTGTGCAGAATGGTCTGATAGGGCAAGGTCGATTACCTCACTATAACATTTTTTCTGAGCGTTATGCGCAAAATTATCCAGACAAGATTTGCTTCTTGGTCTAGTCGGTTGCTTTATTTCTAACTTTAAATTGTGATTGAGAAGCAGCAGTTCAAAGTCCAAAGTGTACCGATTTTGTTTAAGAATATCTATGTTGAAATCCCCGCATAACACCACTTTCCTATCTCTCTTAGAACACAGATCTCTCTTTTATGAAGATTAGTATTTTTGCCTTACGAAATGGTCAGAGCATTTATACTAAAGCGACACTATCTTCGGAAATACAGTAATAATAGGCAATATGTCAACTTTAAAACATAGATAATATATAACAATGATTTTTTGCCTTCAGCCTATTTAAATTGGAATACTAGAAAAAAAGATATGCCTGATTTAGTATTAAAAAAAAGTTTAAATCGCTCTCCTGTAAAATCCACTTTTGGCGCTTTAGTATTTTTGCCTTTCTAGTGACGAAATCATCATGTCAAAAAACAACTCTAATAACCTCTATAACTAACAACTTTAATAAAAACAACTAATTTAACCAAATACTTCTCCAATATCAGTAAAAGACTATCTAACATGATTCCGTCACATATTCCTAGTCTCAACAAAGTGTCTAATCCACCGCTAAACTCTTTCGTTCTTCTTCCCACTGACTTCGAAGAAGTTGAAAGAGCAATTCAACAGTTAAAAACTGACTGCTAGTCCAGTAGGCATATAATTATTTTTCACATAACCTTTGACAATTCTAAAGTTTTTTTTTATTTTCACTGGGTGGATAACGTATGAGAATTAATTGCTATGTACTAAAATGCTAAGTTTAGAGTTATGAAATAGGTATGAAGTAGGTATTTCCTATTATTTTGTGTTATATCAATAATAAAATATATAAATTTAAATAATTTACTGTTTTTTTATTAGTAATATCTAAACTTTATCTTAGTGAAAATACTAACAGATGGGTACAGTGGAGCATTGGAAATGGCTCGTAACTCTTTCAATAAATGATTTAAGTTTTTCACATCATTTCCTATATGCACAGAGGGAGTATTTATACTTAACATCAACAGTTCTAACAACTAAGTATCATGCTGCACAGGTAATTGTATTTTTTCTTTGCGATACGCGAAACATTGAATTTAAGTTTATAATTTTGCGCCTACATATTTGTAATAATAAACGCTGCTACCATACAAAAGTTTAAACATTTACGTGCTATGCCTTTAGTTTGGGTATTGCGGGGTGTGGTGTAGGTAAGATAAAAGTACGATCATTCGAGCGGCGCGGTGCGATGACACTTCACTCCGAACGTATTGAATGAAGCGCGAAACCATTTCATTACTGTCACATCACACAAATCACTACTCTGTTTCTGTAGTATTGAAAACTCGTTGATAAAATCTAATATTATGTCAATTTGTTTTTTTTATGTTGAGGTCGAATGCGATTTCTACCTGCTTCATTCCTATAAAAAGAATATCAAGGAAATATTCACAGAACACGGAATGGTCGTACCTGCCGTGCTGACAGTGTTTCGATATGACAAAAACCTAGACGGGGTCGCCACCGTCGCCCGTCACCGCGGATGGCGGACGCACATAATAATGGTGAACCCAGGTGAAACCACAGATTTAGAATTTTTTTTGCTAACAGTGTCTCGTATTGTCGGGCTAAGATTTCAATAGTAAGGTGACAGCTGGGACGTCAGACCAAAGGTAACTGGCCCAACGTGAATGCGTCCTATGATTGGATTAAACTCTGGTATTGCACACACGACTCATTTTATAAAGGGTATCAATTATTGTATACGATAATTATACTGTCTGCATCTTTTCTAATCGGAGATATTTTGTCCGTTATGTCATTATGATTATTATAAGTATTCAGATAGGTCATTATGTTATTGCTGTTGTATTCAATAGTTGCAGCACAAGTACATCGAATGGATGGCTTTTATAATGAGTATAGAATTATTTTTACGATTTTCTTTAAATTGATTAGATGTTAATTTGTGGGTGCACATTAATATGTATTAATTAACGCTAAATTCTAGTTGGTGTTGTTAATGCTGAAAAAAAATCAGCTTACAGCAACAGTGTTTGACGTTTTCTATCTTTCATAAGAGTTGATACTGTTATTTAGTTTTACAGCTTATTAAAGACATACGAATATTATATGGCTGTTGTGGGATTTACTATAGACAGCTTTATTTTACCACCATCTATCAGTATCCGCGGGCATTGCAGCGGCATTGATCACTTCACAGTATACATTCTCTTTGTTCATCGATTTTTTACAAACATGACCCTCGCGTGCAACCAAGTGCTTACGACTTTGCATAGATGGCTCTATATGCCGAGTTTTCAGGTACATATATTTGCAAGTATCTACTTATTCGTTTTACCACTTATTACTATGTAACAGTTAAACCTATTTCAGGTGTTTACTTTTTAATTATAACTTTATTGACACCATGGATTGAAATTACGTTTGTACTTTGGTCCAATTTGTACATTAAGACCCGTTGAGAAACAGGAAAAGGTAAGTGGACTAGGTCTAATTAGGTAAATATTAGCATAGAGTAGGTAATAGTCAACTAATAAGGTAGTAATCTCATCTCATATTTATTTCGCACTATGTATGGAAAGGTGTTTTTAATATTAAGCTCTGCTAATGGTTTGATTTCTCAAAGCGTCCTATTTAACCCAGCACTGGTGACGTCAATTTAATCTATATCTTTAGGGACCCGGTTTACGCTAGAGCTCTGGATCTTGCATCCGCAACATGATCACATTGACCTACAGATGTAGGGGGTGTGAAATAAGGGAGCTAACACAAGTCAATGACGGATGCAATAGTTATACGCCCTTTTTGATCCATCCGGTCTCTCAGACATATTCGTCACCAATGATGATGGTTAAACATTTAATCAAACATTGCACTTAACAATGTTGCAATCGTTCAGTATCTGTCCATCACTTAGTAAAATTACCTCTTCGTATACATTTAAATAATGGATCAGTAAAATAAATAAGCATATAATTATTCATTTAAATGTAAGGGAATAAGTTAAGCTGTCTAATTTTGATGTTAATAAGGTCAACGATTATTCAAACTACGTAACATGCAAGATGCCAATCATGTAACCTTTAAGATATTCTCTTAAAACGTTAGTTTATAGGAGTATAATAATATCTTATCTATAAGTCTAAGGTTGTTGTCCTTAAAATGGTCTGGAGAGGCTTTAGTTCTTTATAGATATCCAAGCATAGTAAATGTAAAATGCTTGGATCTCTCGCTCTTCTGGTCTTGACATTAGGTACTGAAGAGGGAAATCTATATAAACAAAAATCAATTGCCACTTGTATGAAAGATCATAACTTTAGAACGGCTCGACCATGTGGCTGATCTTCCTATTGTATCCGTAATAAGAGGTTTCCTGGGTAGAAACATGATAATTCTATTAAGTCCGTCAGTGAGATTATCAAATAATATTGGACCCGTAATTTTTGCTTTACCAAATAAAAAAAAATGACGAAGACAATGCGCATCAAAATTCAGGAGTGGGGGTTTGTGACGTCACTTTGCCAGTATAAAGTGTAGCACACCGTGACGTCACACGATATTTCAACGCACTGTATCGTCGTATTTTTTTGTCGAAATACGTGTCTAATATTTTCAGATTATCTAACTGACGGGCTAAATAAATATTTTTTGTCAACTAGCCTATTGTCAGGTACAAGGTTGGCATGAATGCTTTTTTTTAATCCGGAAATTCGGAGCCGGAGCTGGTAGGTAGATGCCAATTAAGAAATACGTAATATTTTTCTAAACAATCAAATGTTGTCACATTGATTTGACATCCGTCGCCCTGTTTTCTGGCCTACTACTAGGGTCCGGTTTACTTGTCAATTCTTATGTAAACTTTACTAAACATATTACATAATCAGAAGTATTTTAAAAGCCTGTCAAATTATTAAATAAACACGAAATATTCATTGACTGTGTGTATGTTCGGTGGAGACAGTATGATTTATTTGTTATGGTGATAAATGACAACAACATGGTGTCTACAAGTTTTTTGGGTTGTGCTTAGGTGAGTTATGGTGTGTACTTGAAGTTAGGCCGTAATGGCTGAACTATCATCATCAAATTCTGTTATGCCGTATTGGCAGCATCAATTAATCCAATGGAGTAACCCACAGACTCGTATATCCTACGTGCTCAAATGAATAGTAGTTTATATTCTTCATTCAACCACTCGTTTATTTTGGTAGGCTAAGTGAAGTGATTTTTAGAACCACAAGCCGTTTGCACTTTGGAATTTATCTGTTATTACTCTTTTAGAGATCCTTTCTTAGTGGCTTTGCGTTGACAGTTAGGGAACGAATGAATTATTAAATCTAAGTTTAAAAACCGAAATCGCGCACCGAGAGTTTTTACCGAGGGTTTTTAACACTGCGGTGTAGAATATTGCAGTTTTAGATCAGCGCCATCTCTTGTGCATTTATTGTTGATGATTTCTGTAAAAGTGTGCTATTTAGAGACATCGTTTCATTTCCTGTAATCCTTACATAAACTTCTATCACTTAAAATAATTTCTGATTTTCTCTATGAAAACTTTGGAGGTAGGAGGGGGGTATTTTTTTTTTTCGTGGAAGGTCGAAAACTATGGCGCCTAAAAAAAAAGAAAAAGTGTTTGTGAATGTGCAAATAGCGCTCTTTCATATGATACCCCACATACCCTTGTAACACCACTTCGAATTTTTAAGACCCCGTTCAGAAACCGAAGCAAAAAAAACTTATTTGCTAAATAGTTGAGCAAACGTCATCAAAAACTAATCCAAATATCAAGTTGATAGCATTAGTAATTCTTGAGATATCCAGCTGTAACAGACGAACAGACAAACTGAGTCGCACCATAAGGGTTCCTTTTTATTACCATTTTGGTACGAAACCCTAAAAATTAAAGATTTCGATGATGTAGAAGATTGTAGAAAAATCAATGCTTGGGATATGGCAGTATACTATTAAGTATGGTATTGGGTCCAGTTTCTGAAGTCGACGACGAGCCCTCAGTAATTGTCAGTGGCTTTCTCAACACTTCATCATCGAGAAATTACGTAATCGCTTGTTACATTAAATAATCGGCATTAATTTATTTCGGTTGGCTACCCTAGCTGGTATTAATTCACTTCTTTCACTACTTTATCGTAATCAGTAACTTTAAATAGTATTTTATCTTGAGGCTGGGTTGGTGTAGCCGCCAAGTTAAGCAAACCTTACCAAGGACGATTTTTGGATGGGTAACCACGGTTTTTTTGGTTTTTGGATAGGTGACCCCACACAGGTTAAGCAACACTCACCAAGGTCAGTTTTGGGATGGGTGACCACTTTTTTTTGGTTCGTTTGTTTTTGGATGGGTGACCCCGCCAGGGTAAGCAACACTTACGAAGGTCAGTCTTGGGATGGGTGACCACTTTTTTGGTTCGCTTTTTTTTTTGGATGTGTGACCTTGGTAGATGTTGTATAACCTGGCGGTGTGAGTTTAGGATGAGTGATCAAAACTTTTGTGATGATGGTCACCCATCCAAAGACTGACCTTGGTTAGTGTTGCTCACCCTGGTGGGGTCACCTATCCATAAACAAGCGATCAAAAAAAAGTGGTCACCCATCCCAAGACTGACCTTGGTAAGTGTTGCTTACCCTGGCGTGGTCACCACCCCAGCCGCTTCCCTATCTAGAAACTGACCTTGGTAAGTACTAAGTACAGTATACAGTCAACATTAATGCGCGTGAGGAAGGTTCGATTCCCAGGTCAGTAACAGTTTGTTTTTATTTATTTTTTTATTTACATGAATACAAAAAAAAATTTGATTAATAAATAATTGATCCAAATTAACATATTTTTATAACTTAACCCATACCATAGTTTTCACCGACCCCTATTATCTTTTTATCGTAATATAAGTAAGTTAAAATCTGCGAATTATCGATCAATTTCCAACAATTATAAATTAGGCTCGTTGACAAGAGATTAACAATGAAAAAGGTTCTCAGGAACCCAAAACTGCTGTAACATGTGGTTAATTCGAGATTTTTGTCAATTGTGAAAAATTGTTAAATGCTTGTCACATTTGGGACTTAAGAAACTGAAAGTAGAATTAACAGGCGATTAATCCTAGATTACGTTAACAGCCCGATATTTGAGAGCTGGGAAACTGACAGTAAATGTTGTGGATTAGGTTCCAAGTATATTTTTGTTCTTGTTACGTTAATTCAATCCATATGAGTAACTTTGGTTATGTAGTAAGATGCATAGTAATGAAATGCATTGGGTGTATCAAATTTAATGCGTCATGATAGGTGTGTGGGCTGACTTTAATGAGATATTCCTATTTCACTGTTAAATTATTATTCATCGAATTGATAACTATCATGAACCTCTTTATTAATTTCTTCATTAATTTAATGAGATATTCCTTTTTCACTGTTTGTAGCTGCGCGTATCTGCTACGGGGATTGAGGCGACAAGAAAAACGGTTGATGAATTTTGATATTTTACTTTTCGAAATTAATTACAGAGTGAGACGTGTCGTTTCTTGGTACAATTTTTGGAATGATTTTTTTACATTTGCACTGTCATTACGCACTGATTGTCTACTGCTTCGCGTCGTCCTCTAATTGGTCCGCTGACCGTCGCACCACCACAGCACTAACGAATCACGTCGGCAAGCCAGGGTAGGCAGCACGATGCAACATGGCCCTCGGCCAATCGCTGTGGTAAACTGCGCCACGCAGCACGTCGAGTCGCGGTGCCCGATCAATCACAGCCAGCGGTTCCGTTCAGCAACATGCTCCCGGCCTTGGAAGCATCAGGTTCCAATGAGAAGAAGGACGCCCGGCAGCTTCAGCTCAATGCCATTAATCCTGCATCAGAGGAAGCGGACAAATTTTGGAAAATGCCCGTCTGACTATGCCGTCCGCTTTGCGTATATCAGCTACTCTTGAAATTCCATCTTTCCCCGGATAGGTCTTGAGAACTCTTCCTAGGCTCCACTTCAATGGCGGCAAGTTGTCGTCTTTTAGGAGAACGAGCATATTCTCTTGGAGGTCAGTTTTATGCTCTTGCCACTTGCTCCTGGTCTGCAGTTCTGACACGTACTCCTTGGCCCAGCGACGCCAGAAGTGTTGTCGTATCTGTTCCACCCTCTGGTATCGGGTAAGTCGGTGCTCAGGCACATCGTGGATGTCAGCAGATACAGGCGCAGTCAGTGGACGACCAACCAAAAAATGAGCTGGACTAAGAGGAAGGAAGTCTAAAGGATCTGTGGACATAGGAGTCAAGGGTCGGGAGTTCAGGATTGCTTCAACCTGTGTTAATACTGTTGTGAACTCCTCGAAAGTTAAATGCGCATTGCCCACTACACGTCGCAGGTGATGCTTACAGCTCTTCACCCCGGCCTCCCACAAGCCCCCAAAATGGCTAGCATAAGATGGAATCATTTTAAATTTTATATTTTGCGAAGTTGCGTATTCCTTTATGTCATTAGAACAACATTTTAAAAATTTTGCGAATTCATTCATTAAACCAACAAAGTTTTTTCCATTGTCAGAGAATATTTCAATTGGCTTACCGCGTCTTGAAACAAAACGTTTGAGAGCTAATAGATAAGCATCTGATGAGAGATCTCCAACAAGTTCTAAATGTACAGCGCGCGTAACAAAACATACAAATATACATATGTATGATTTTTGCAATTTCGCTCCCCTACCCTTTCGGTTCAAGGTGAACACTGGACCTGCGTAGTCCACGCCACAGCGCAGAAAAGGATACCCGGGATCCAGACGTTCTTGCGGCAGATTACCCATTATAGGAACCAATGTGGTTGCGCTCAGTCGTGCACACCTTACGCACGTATGCACAACCTTTTTCGCAAGATTCCGACCACCGACCGGCCACCACGACTCTCTTATAGTAAATAGAAGCAGCTGTGGCGCAGCGTGCAGCGTATGCAGGTGTTCATAACGAAAAAGCAAAACTGTAAAACAATGTTTAGCAGATAACAAAATTGGATGTTTTTTATCGAAACTAAAATTATGGGAATCCTGTATGCGCCCACCGACTCGTATTAAATGATTTGCATCTATAAATAAGTTTAATTTCAATAAGTGAGCATATTTCTTTATGCTTTTCTTATTAATAAGTAAATCATAAACATCAGGAAATGATTCCTGCTGACTCAATCTTGCTAACGTTAATTCCGAATATTCAAGCTCATCTACTGTCAATAAACCCGTCCGCCGATTGTTTTTATTGCGCGTATTGTGTATGAAACGAAAAACATAAGCGGCAGAACGCTTCATCCTTAAATACTGTGAATATTTAGAAAATGGAAATAGACTACTCTCAATTGACTGGTTCATTACGTGACACAGAATATTTGATTTTAACTCAGGCAAGTCGTTATCTATTAAGTTGTTACTATTTGATAACTCAGACATCTCAAATTTAATATCGTGTAAATATTGCGGACCTTCCCACCATAAAGATGAGGTTCTAAGTATATCTAGGCTTACACCTCGTGACACTAAATCAGCTGGATTATCTTTGCCAGAAACATGCCGCCATGGATGTTCCTTAGTTATGTCATGAATCTCTGCGGTTCTATTCTGAACATACGTTTTGAGTAAATTAGTCGGCATACCTAGCCAACCCAAAACAATAGTGGAGTCTGTCCAGAACACGACCTTATTGACTTTAGAACGGAGAGATTCAATCACCTTTGAATACAATCGCGCGCCTAATACTGCACCACACAACTCTAATCTAGGTATAGTTGTGGGTTTTGTAGGCGCGACCTTGCCCTTGGAACATAACAAGCGCATAGTCACAGCGGATTGACTATAGTTAATTGTGCGTATATAAGCGCAAGCGCCGTACGCCGTCTGCGAGGCATCGGTGAACATATGTAGTTCTACGTAAGTAGGATCGAAGCACATAACATAGCGAGGTATACGTAAACTACTAAGTAAAGATAAACAACTAATAAAACGGTTCCAGACTTGCGCGACGTCACTCGGAACCGGTTCGTCCCATTCTAGTTTTAATAACCAACATTTTTGTAACAATGTTTTAGCAATTGTGATAACCGGACTAACTAATCCTAGAGGGTCATAAATCTGAGATGCATTCGATAAAATAATACGTTTTGTAAGTACACTTACATCGGTTTTAATCTGCGAATAATAGTTTAATTCATCCGACTTATTGTTCCATCCAATACCTAAAGTTTTGTTTTGAATGTTATCACCCAGCGCACGTTGTTGCGTAACGTCTTGTGACTCGTTAGGGTTCGCGCGGTCGAAATTAAAAACCCATTTACGCAAAACTAGACACGCCGATCGTAACACTTGACTAGTACCTTCGCAAATTTCATTTAATTCTGAGACACTGTTTGCCCCACAAATAAGATCGTCAACGTAAAAATTATTATTAATAGTTTCCTTTACGTACGGAACCTCACATTCTTCAGCCAGTTGTTTTAAACACCGGCAACTAAGA
Source organism: Orthosia incerta (assembly GCA_948252205.1). Classification (NCBI taxonomy): domain Eukaryota; kingdom Metazoa; phylum Arthropoda; class Insecta; order Lepidoptera; family Noctuidae; genus Orthosia; species Orthosia incerta. Next base: position 16,441,550 of record OX411746.1, on the reverse strand, counting down.
AACGGTGCTGAAGCGGTACCGTACGTGACTGTATTTAGCTGGTACACCTTCAGTGTCTCAGACGGATTATCCCGCCACAGGATCAGCTGAAGATCCCGTTGATCTTTATCTATCAATACTTGACGATACATTTTTTCGATATCAGCGCAAGCTACATATCTGTTTTCGCGAAATTTAAGTAATATTGAAATTAAATCGCCTTGTATAGCTGGACCGACCATCTGCAGGTCATTCAACGAAACACCAGAACTGGAAACCATTCCAGCATCGAAGACCACACGCAATTTGGTGGTTGTGGCGTGTTCGCGAAACACACCATGGTGTGGTAAGAAATAATGCGGTGTATTGTAATTGTTTATGAGACTCATGTGCCCTAACTCAATATATTCGTGAATGAAATCACTATACATCTTTTTATAATTAGGGTTACGTTGAAGTTTTTTCTCTAAAGCAAAAAACCGACGTTCCGCCTGTGTACGAGTTTCACCTAACTTTTCCGGTAAATGCTTCAACGGGATTCGAACGCTGAATCTTCCGTCTGCAACTCGTTTAGTTGTTTGAATAAAATGCTCCTCGCACGCGAGCTCCTCGTCGCTGCCGAGCTTATTTATACTATTGGGTAACTCTTCTATCTCCCAAAATTTGCGCAATAATTGATCTAGTGAACATGCATCAATGTCTATTGATTGCGTAAAATTACATTTTACATGTTTCACTTTATTTTGCGTAATAGATTGAATCGAACCTGACACTATCCAACCCAATTTCGTATTTTGAAGGTAAGGGCCATTTTTGAGACGCATCTTACCTTCATTAATTAACTCCCAAAACAAATCCGCACCTAATAACAAATCTATCGGCTGACTGTCATAAAAGTTCGGATCAGCGAGAGTAATATTATCTGGTATACTGAAACAAATAGCACTCAAAGTTGTCGTAGGTAACTTTGATGTTATTTGTTGCAGAACCAAACACTGAACGCTTGCAGTGAAGATACCGTTGCGCGATCTTAACTCAATATTACAGGATTGCGAACACTGTGTTATTGAGTCTCCTACGCCGTGAATTTTGTGAGTGGACTGTATAATTTGCGTATTTAATTTGTCGCAAAATGATTGCGTAATAAATGAACGTTCGCTGCCGCTGTCGAGAATCACACGCGCTTTATGATAAACACCCGACTGGCTACGAATATCTACGATTGCAGTTGACAACAGCACATGTCGTGCCGAAGCCGTATTTTTATTTGCGTGAACATTATGTACCTGTAATGAATTACTATGTGTATGCGAATTATTATTGTTCAAACTATAACTAGGAATAGCTGTCTGCTCGCTAGTCGTAAACGTAACTACACTTGAGTTAATTTTGTTACTGTTAACTGCTTCACAAATTAAGGAATTATGTTTTTGTTCGCATTTTCGGCACGGACCAAAAACACAAGTACCAACCTGGTGACCAGGACGCATACAATTTATGCACAAGTCTTTATCTTTGACAATCTTTAATCTATCTTCTACATTTAGGTCAAGGAATTTTTGGCACGAATATAAGGGATGTTGTGCGTCACACATAAGACAAGCTTTATAAAAACGTGGGGTTTTACTTTGCGATTTGTTATTAGATTTATTAGTAACTACGTTACAGTGAACCTTAGGCGTTGTCACGTGATTATTGGCCTGTTTCTTATGGTCACTCCCGCTGTTAATATTCAATTTACTGTGTGACACTATAAGTGTCTCCAACATATCCGCCTTGTTCCTAAGAAACTGTAATAAATCGTCTAATTTAACTACCAACTTTGACGAACTAGTAGTCTTCAGTAACGTACATTTATGTTGTTCCCAATCGCGTTCTGTAATGGGATCTAATTTTGAAACTACAGTATAAATAATTAATGTATCCCAATACTCTGTCGGCTCACCTAATAATTTTAATGCACGTAAACTCTTAAGAATATTATCAATAAGTTTGCGTAATAATCCTGGAGATTCTTTGGTTAGCGCTTGAATTGAAAATATAGACTTAACATGGTTATGAACCAGCAAACTTGTATTGTCAAATCGATTGGTCAACAATTCCCATGCAACTTCGTAATTGTCTGCAGAAAATTCCAGAGAATCTATGACAGACTTAGCGTTACCGTTTAAAGATGATTTTAAATAATGAAATTTTTGAATTTGCGTTATTGTTTTACAGTTGTGCACTAATGACGTGAACGTGTCGCGAAACTCCAACCAGTGTTCATAAGAACCGTCAAAGTTGGGAATAGATATATGTAGTAGGTAACTTGATAGAATGGTTTGAACTGGTCGCAGGTAGTTCAGAAATACTGGTAGATTTCTCATCAGTACTTGTCATACATTCAGCAAGTGCAAGAACAATGTAATATTCCCTTTCAAAATCTTCACGTGATTCGAGTTGTTTTTCAATATCTGATTCAGGACTTATGTCCTCTATTTTACTTTGAACTTGATTAAAATCGTTCATTAGGGTTTGCGATCCTACAACGCGTAATTTTAGTTCTGTTCGCTGGTTAATAGATAAATCGACATCTTCAAACGAATTCACATACTTTTTAAAATGAGTTAACCGACATTTGATCGATGCTCGTTTCTTTTTGAGATCTTTCATCAGTATTTCTACTTTTGCATCTGATAAAGCCATTGTGGGAATGCGGAAAGGCGAAAGGTTTATATTAGATGATACTTACAGTTGAATCACTGCACTTTGTGATATTCTGATGAGCTAAAGCGTCAGCACCACACCACGACGTGCAAGCGGGCAAGCGAAATGGCAAAGCACTGAAATTGATAAATGCACAGTATCACACAGGTGAAGAAAAAAGGTTTTGGAGATTTTAGTTGGCACGTCTCACCGAAAGAACTGTAATCCACCGTTGTATCCACCATAGGTCTCTCAATCGTCCGGTCTATTTGCGTAGATGATCCGGCTCAAAGGTCCAAATTATGTAGCTGCGCGTATCTGCTACGGGGATTGAGGCGACAAGAAAAACGGTTGATGAATTTTGATATTTTACTTTTCGAAATTAATTACAGAGTGAGACGTGTCGTTTCTTGGTACAATTTTTGGAATGATTTTTTTACATTTGCACTGTCATTACGCACTGATTGTCTACTGCTTCGCGTCGTCCTCTAATTGGTCCGCTGACCGTCGCACCACCACAGCACTAACGAATCACGTCGGCAAGCCAGGGTAGGCAGCACGATGCAACATGGCCCTCGGCCAATCGCTGTGGTAAACTGCGCCACGCAGCACGTCGAGTCGCGGTGCCCGATCAATCACAGCCAGCGGTTCCGTTCAGCAACACTGTTAAATTATTATTTATCGGATTGATAATATCTATCTCCTTATTAATTTATTATTTTAATTTATCATTTCCATCGATTTTTGTGTATTAATACTGCAATTCGATTCTTTGCGCTGTCTTTTTTTTTTTGAACAATTTGAACATCTACATTCTATGACATTTTCTCTCATATTCTTTGTTATTTCTTGACAATAAACGAGGGATTTTTCCGTTGTCATGAAACCTGAATCGAGTTGAGTCGAGCAAGTTTATTTCCAAAGGATTTAGAATACTTTTAGGCTCATTACTGCAAATTGAGTAAGATAATTCTATTGAATAGATATGAAACGATGGTTTTTATGGGTGATTTCCTACTATAGAAGTACCCAATTATTGATTTGTTTTTAGTTTCAGAGGCAATAAAAGAGTCAAGTTATAAAATGTTGTTTTTTACTTATTATAAATCACAGTAACAATCGTTATAGATACTTATTCTTATTGTACACCTTAACTACATGGTGATAGGTACAGTCGTGCATGAGTATCGTTCGATATCGTCATGTTGTTGGGATTGCACTTAACCGCGGTAAGCTTGCTGTTGGAAACCCTGCTGTTGATAGATGGGTTGCTGGGGCTGCTGGGGCTGCTGGGGTTGGGACGCGATGTACTGGAGAGCGCGGGCGATGGCCTCTGGGATTGGAGGAGGGGTGGGGAGATGAGCTCCCTGGGGCTGGAATCCTGGAAGCAAATATAATAATTGGTATTAGTACAAAACTAAGAGCAAACGTGGTGATTAATGCTTGTAGCTTCTCTGTATGAGAAGAGGTTTTTGCCCTGCAGTGGGACAATTACGGGGCAGTAACTGTTATTATTATGTTATTTAATATGAAGTTGATCAAATCTTCTAAAAAGTTTGCCTGTTCATTTGGGTCATGTTGCTTGAATTGAATAGAACATTGTTAAAAATTGACAGTAATAGTTAAATGAAATTGTTAGCTCCGTGTAGTCTTAGCTCTTTTACTTAATTGCCCATAACACTTGTTGGATGCTGCAATTTGCGTTACACGCATTTTACCGTAACAAATTTTACGAGTTGCAGAGCTCATAAGACTACGTAATTAAATATTAATATCTGAATGAATGATCAAATAAGCCTAAGTAAATTACAAGTGCAGCTGTAACATTTATCGCAAAACGTGTGTTTTGAGCGTTAAGTTTCTCTATTTATATTATAATTACTTTAACTGTCAATTAAATGTTCCAGCTATAAACACTGAGATTGATATTAGGCATTTAACCTGTTGTTTTGGTCAATGAGCTTTTAAGTTTTTGATGAAACTACACCACATTAGTGAAGATGCTATAATGAAAGATGTTGTCATGTATGCTATAACGTTAAGGTCTGTATCCTAAAACGGTATAGAATTATAGTTGGGTGTAGACCACCTACGGATCACTAAAGCTACAATAAAACAGCACCTTATAAAGTAAAGATGCAACACTTGGCTAGGGTTTCCAATTTAAGTTTATCTTTAAAAGGACATAACACAGTGCGAGCTTTTAATTTTTTTTTGACATTTAAAATGTTTTGTTTGTTTGTTTTGTAAGTCACAGGAACTATTAATATTGTCTCTAATTGCAAGAGATTCTCTCAAACTCTATGTTTTGTAAACTTTAATGCATTCTTTGAATAGTACAAGCATTCACCGCGCGAAATAAATCTGTCCGGAGAATATCTAGCTAAGAACGTGATTTCTGAACATATAACAGTTATCTGTCTTCAATGATTTCGTAATTTGAATTATATTTACCGTTCTCATCAGCAGTGTAGGTCAGGGAGATGGGGATGCCCTCAGGTGAGGTGTAAGTGAAGCTTCCCTGGGCAACCTGGGCTTCAGCGTCCTTCTGTCCAGCGTTCTTCAGATATCCCTGCTCCTGGGCGGCGATGCCATTGCCGGTCTCGTAGCTAAGAATGAAAAAAAAACAAATATTTAGATGTATAATTTTCAAGACCTTTGCGGTTAAATCCTTTGGAGAAGCAACTCTTACGCAGTATGAGGAAAGACAAATGACAATCGAGGTCAATGTGCCTAATTTTGCTGACAACGTTGACATATGAAATTTTGATAGACCTTGTTATTATCTAGCAATTCAATAAGTGCGTATGACATTACTATTTCTGCAATACTGAGGACATAGTATTTAAGCTTTAATGTTCACTTTGCAGAAAGTAGAAATGTGTGTAGATAAAGGTTAACTGTTGACAACATCCCGGTAGTGTCAACGCTTATCTTCACTAAATGTATAGTTTATGAATGAAGACATAAAATTATAAATGCAAGCTCCAAAGGTGACCATACTTCTACGAAATATGATAATTATCTTATCCTATTATCAGATACTTTATAATTTTCCTGTTAACTCTAAGGATTTAATAAATCACTTGGGTTATATCAACCAGGAATCAGGCAGTGCTAAAGACGCTGCCACACGCTCAAAAGATCAAATTTAATTATATATTTCGCCAAATCGTTTTCAGGTCGCAATCATGATGCATTGTCAATCTATTGCTCTTAGGAATCTTTTGTTAGCTAACCTCGTATGGTGATTTTCGTTACAACATTCTTTTTTATTTTTCTGTTGCATGTTGACTTGAACCTACTGAATTTAATTATTGTTTCATTTGAAAGTGATCAAATTAATTCTGTTTTTGACGTTTGTATATTAAACATGCGTTTCCTAACAACTTCATATTATTTATTATGCGTTAACATAAAAGAAGATTTATACTATAAAACTCATTAAGTATGAAATTAAATTTGATAGATGGTGATCTGACATATTGTGTTAGTAATAGTCTTGCAAGAGCATGCATCAGGTGAATCAGAAAATATCAATATATTCATGCACTGCTATAACACCTGAGCAAATTTGTTGCGTAATCAGGGCTTGGCTGCGAACGCTTGCACAGATGCCTCCCACAAATTAAGCATTTAATACTCCTGACACTGAAGGAATTCATGTATGATCTCATGCTATTTGGCAATCTTTTGACTGATATGGATGCATATTTAGGGCTCATCAGTATGCAAATTTTACTAATTTACCATCGATATATGGCGAACATTAATGAAATGGCCATGGTTAACCTTTTGAATTTCATCAATTATAATATTAATTGTTATTTAACCTATATTTGGTATATAGGCTTATTTGGATTTATGAATGGCATTATGTGAATAAGGAGCTTGTTGTTGCACGTCATGTTTATTGCGACGTTTAAAGCAATAATATGCATATTGTATTTGGCTGATGCACTTATAAAGAACATCTTTTAAAAAGCTCTCATGCACTTCTGTGTCTGGTCTGAGCTGACATATTTATTATGACAGATAGGTCATGACTAATTTTATGACCGCCATAACTCTTGATGGCAGATTCAGTAAAGATATATTTTTATTGTTTCACGGGAGATCGTTTAATTTCACAACAATCAAGTTTGACTGCATGAAGAATGGAACATAACAGATGTTCATCGTTCAGAGTTTGTACCTTTTGAATAAGGTTGTACATAATTTACCTGTATTGGTAGGAGCCGTCAAAGTTGACCTGTTGCTCTTGCTTGACGATGGGAATAACGTTGCCTTGAACATACTGCTGCTGTTGCTGGTACTGCTGTGGCTGGAACTGAGGGGCGGCGCACGCGGCGGCCACGAGGACGGATAAGACGATGAACTGAGGGAAAAATACAACAATGTTATCTTTGTTGATTAGCACATTCACCTCGAAATTAGAGAGATTAAGATTATGATGAGCTTTAACTATAGGTCTAACATTGGCATAGTAACGCGTTTCAATGCAATAAAATCAGTTACGTTCTACTTAAATTTTCTACAGTTTTATTCCTTTCTCTGGGATTTTAGATGAATTGTAATTCTAATCGTTTTGCAAAGATCATATGACAATGACCTCGCTTACAAAATGTATCTCATAGATCTCTCGTTACAACAGAATACGTTATTTACATTTTTATGTCCGAATATATGAAATACTATTTTTGATGAGTTTCGTAACTAAGCTGACCATTTTCACCGAAAGTGTTTCTTTAACCTTGATGCTTAAATTATGACGAATCTTAATCACAAATCAAAGGTGATAGATGACCGTTACAAACGGTATTATGTTTATTTAATCGATTTCACGATCTTATATTCGAATAAAATTAACTGATTTTGGTAACTTTACATTTCGTAAGGAATCATTGGTTGTGTTATAATTTATTACACTATAAGGGAAATTTTACCTAAGAAGAAGATAAAACTTGTGAACGAGGTTAGAAATAAAAATGGAAAAACCTTGGGCTCACAAATATGGCGAGATAGGTTTTGTGATCCTGATGGCATTAAAATAAAGCAAGAGCAGAAATACGAAAAAAAGCTAAACAAGCAAGAATCTACTTCTTCCTGAAGATAACAGTTGCATTTATGAATTTTTATCTACCGTTAATGTGAGATTAGCATAATCTTATTCTTATTTAGACGAGACAAAAACTTACTACTGCATGAATTTTGTAGATACACTATTTTGGTATGAAAACAAAACTATTCTCATAGTCGTCAAACATCAATTACGTGTGGGAAATGTGAATCAAGATAAATGCTTTATGTATGTCAGGAATTATCACACAAACAAGGTGTATCATATCGCCGAGCATTGTTCAAGTAATGACAAGCTACGGGAATGAGATACTGTAGGAATATGACAGAATTTTGCCCACAGAAACAAATCTATTAGACAATAGCATATTGTTGACAAATTGACGAGAAAGATCTTCATCTGTTTGAAGGGTAATATGACGATGTTGAACTTTTCACACTGATAAGCTTTTGATTTAATTTAATATTAACACTGATTAATTACCGATATTTTCAAAAAGAGCAAAAATGTTATTTTATTTTATCTCACTTTTTCGTAGATTTAATTGATTGAATGATCCGTAACACGAATTTAACACTAAGATCACTTACCGATCTCATTTTTTGTTTTTTTTTATAGTGGTGTGATTTGCAGGTGATGATCTGCGGTGGATGTGTGTGGCTGGAATGATTATTGAGATCGACCGCAGCGGCTTTTATACGAACCGGCGTCTCGAACCTCGTGAAACTGGAGTACGATAGCGCGGGCGCAACGCGGTGTGTGCGGAGACTTCAAAGCAAGCGTAGCCGCCCGCCCTGACACACTCCGTCCTGTACAACACATATCATATTGTTTTATTGACATATTGTCCCTGTATCGATATATTACACTCCATTCCCATACTGTCAAGCCTTTCCTTGTCACCTGCTACACCTGCATGTCCACCACCAGTTTTACGACATCGTTAAAATCGTTGAGCTCTGTTCATTTTCAAATATTTATCTATTATTAACCTATTAAGGTACACATCTTGTTATATTCTGTTACAAACAAAGTTTAATTAAATTTTGAGAATAAGAGAAACGCATTAAATAATTGCATTTAATTGGGCATAGATTTATCATTGACATTTCGATATCAATACGCATTTGGTAATTTAATATTAGCAGCTTTTAATTTTCTATTCATTATTATTTATTTATGTACAGACAAAACACTTAATAGAGAAAAGATAGAATACAGATAGAAGATCACATAGGTACTGATTATTTCAACATAAATTTCTTCCAGCAGACCTGCGACAGGAAAGTCGGATCAGTCGTCGTTACTGATTGTGATACTAACTGCATACAATATAAATATACAATTAGGATCAGATAAACATTATATCGTTAAACACTGTTATATATAGTCAAGGAGGTAACCCATATTTTTTTAACATACCTACTCAATTACGTTATTCACATAACAAGGTATGGCATTTAACACAAGTATGATAAAAGAAACAAGCGGCATTTTTTGCCTAGCCTATCAAAAGATGTTGCGATAGATCTTCAAACCGCAAACCAGACAGGCATACGAGATTTTGGGAAAACCACTAACCAACACGATTCACTGGTAATCCTTCCCAGACATAACACTACTATGACCAGTTGACCACAGACCCTACGTATATTTTTTTCCTCCTGTAAAGGAACGTTCTGCTGCCTGTGGTTTCGCCCACGTGCAAAGTGTTTTGTTATCCTGAGGGAACATAACACCGGGATAAAAAGTGTCCTATGTATTATTCCAGACTGTAATCTATTTCTGTGCCAAATTTATCCAGATCCGTTCTGGCGTGATTGAGTAACAAACATCAATCCATCCAAACTTTTACATTTACATTATGGATATATAATAAAATTGGGATTAAATTATATTATAAGTAGTAGCATTTATTATGTAATTTCATCAACACTGCTCTTAAAACGGTAAAAGAAAACAAAGGGAGAAAACCAGCATGTCTTAGAACGAAAAATTCAAAGGTATGTGATCTCGTCCGACGAGCCCAAACCCTTTCACAGAGAAGCCTGTGTCCCAAAAGTGAGAACAATAAAAGCTGAGTATGATCGTATTTAGTTTCTGGACAAAGACTTTCTACATATTTCTCCAGCTCTCTTTATCTATTGCCTTCGCCGGCCAATATATTAGGAACGCCACCAAATCGTCAAGGAATTAAGTATAAGGTGACATAAAATTAAACTCAGCCAATTGATGCCAGATAACCAAGATCTTCGTGTGAGAATTTATTCATTGACAATTATGGACGATAGTATAATTTTAGATTTCATTTAAGCAAACCGGTATCTTCATATTAAATTAATATAGGAAACATAAAATATGGCTAGGCCTTCCACTTAAAGAAGTTCAACATATTTAAAGATTGATGGTACAAGGTTAATGTGTGTAACAAAACATAATCAGTTTTTTATGCACTATATTCATATTATTGACCTTTTGTTAGATAATTGCATTGAACTGTAGTTTATAAACACATTCATCGATTCTAATTTGATCATAACAATAATATAATTATCTTATTTAGTCAAAATATTTATATTCGGTAGAGATCTGAATAATAATAATACGTCTTAAGTAATAATTCCGTTAAAAATAACCTACACATTATTTTAATAATCTCGAGTTCAGGAGAGTTGAAGAATCGGTCACGAACCTATCGTATGGATAATAAGGGTTAATTTACAACGTCTCAAGAATGCTTGAGAATTCTTCGGAAGGCACGCTGTTGTCTTTGGTCTTATCTAATTTGTACGTAAAAAATGGAGATAAAGTACAAATGCAACAATTACATAAACCGATTCACTATGAGAAGGGAAGGGCCCTCTCTTCCGCCGCAATGCAAATTGACCCTATGTTCTTCCTTAATTAAAATAAGAGATTATGTAGGCAGCTAGACGACATTAGCGCAACAGTGAGCTAGATGTCTTGAATTCTAATCAAATTCGTTACGACATTGACCTGAGCATATATCATAATAAGCATATTATGTGAAGGAGTTAGCACAAAAACCTACTAGTTTTTTTCTAACTACCATTCAACAGTAACCATTCTTTTCACACTCCTCTATATCAGATCTGGGTTAACTGAATAGTCCAACCCGCGGTTTCTGAATAAAATTATCGGTACGTTACAAATTAAATTCAAACTTTCGTTTGAATATCGAAAATAAATTAGGTAATCCAATCACAACAGCTAACGCGCGTCTTACTATATGATTTGAAAAGTAATGTATGTAACAAATTATTACTTTTCCAATCATTTGGGGCCCAAAACTGGGTCATAGGGGACACAAAAGAATAGTTCAGATACCGATCAGCAACATTACCAGTCTGAATTATAATCATATTCCTTTAGGCACATTCAGTCTACTTGAATTATTTATTGAGAAACGAGCAACGGAAGTAGAAATGGTGAAGTCCATATTAAATCTATTCTCAATTGATATCCCGTTTTTGAGTGTAGGATTAGCCTGAAACAGTATGATATAGGCCCAATAATTGTTACCTATTGTATAATAGACACAGTGAATGGAATTCCTTAAAACTTGTTTTATACCACGCATGTCCTCATTGATTGCGCAAACAACATCTTATTTGTTAGCGTAGGTAGGTGCTAGTGATTTATTAATACTTACTCACTTTCCTTACACACCAATATACTTGCTAAGTTCAGATGTTGCTAACTGGATTTGGCATTTTCCTGTTCATTGCAAGAGCATTGGGTATTTTACAGAGTGCGTCAGATTCATGACTATTTATGTTTATTTCTTGAAAACTTTACATTCATGAATTTAATATAACTTTAGTGGGTAATAGGACAGAAAGCTGGCTAAGAGCGAACCACAAGTTAAAATGAACGTAATCAGCAAAGACAAAGAAGAAAACAAAGACATTTTATTTCAACTATGACACCAAGCGGCACTTTTGAACGTTACATTAAAATTTACAAGGAATAAAAATTGATTCTACAGCACATCTTAACTGCGTTAAAGAATGAGTGAGTGTCATCCTTGTAGTAGAATATTGATAGTTTTAATGAGCTGATTGTGTCCAGATTTATTGATGATATTCGCTTGTAATCACAAGGTTCTCTACCTAATACGTAATACGTACCTACTGTTCCAGACGATATAAATTGTTTTCAAAAGGCTTCAATGTTAACTCGTACTTAACTTAACCTTTCTTGTGGCACTAATTAGCGAAACAATAGAAAAGTTATTGTGTCTCGAGTGGATCCACTATATACTATCCTATACACACGAAAGGTTAAGAAAGTCTTCTCAATTCGTCAATTTAAGTTATGCATAATTAATAATAACAGAATGACAGTTTAGCTAACCGGTTTTAAGCAACTGCACAAAAAATTTACGTACTGCAAATAATAGCTAAGCTTTTGATTGCCTCTACAGAAAAGAAATGAAACACCAACTAATCAATCAGCTATAATTGACTCCTTTGTAGTTTTAATAACATAGTTTTTACTTCTAATAAGAGTTGCTACCTCGCAGCGGTTATCATCGTAACATCTTGAATATGAATGTATCAACACTCTGTAGTGTGGAAGCTAATCCATCATAGATGGGTGTCACAACATGAACGAATTTGTTAGTTACTATAATTATAATAATCTCAGTAAAATTAAGGTTCTTATGACTACCTACCTATACAAGACACTTTATCACGATAGTTTTTGCAGGCCAAAATTCTTTAGTCCCTTTATGATATAGAACACGTCAGAATGAAGACAAATAATATGGGCACAAGATGAGAAGGAATGAAACGCATGAGGCTTAAAGAGTAAAGAATAGAAATGTTGTTGGATGGGGAGGAAGAGGAAGGCCAAAGAAAAGTTTGAGAGACTATTTCAGGGTAGTTTTTCTCTTTTTGTTTGGGGGTTTTTATCTCAGATATGACAACCCCATCATACCCTTTTACAATATTTCTACTTACATATCATTTATCTTAACATCTAAGAAATGAGACCCGATAAATTCATGACGGTGGACAAGGGACAATAGAATAGGAAGATGTGAAATACGTGATGACAGGAAAAAAATATGAGAATTAAATCAATGTAGTAGACAAATTACAGTTATTAAAAAGGGAGTCAAAAACCTAAAACCTACAGAAGTCTAGTTCTACCACCCTGAAATATTGAGTTAGATTGCTCCAGATTTAGAGTCACACCTATAAAATTATCTGACGGCAACTCATCCTGCGTCACAACTGATTAGATATTATGTAAACTTACGGATCGGCAGACGCCTGAAAATCTGACACCAGTGTTGTCAAGGAGTACCATGTTACCCAGTTATTGGGTTGTGGAATTCAGATAGATAGGCAGTCTATTTAAAATACTGGTATTCAACTACATCCAGTTAGACTGGAAGTTGACCATAAGCATTGTGAAAAAAGTCTAGTCAGATTGATTGCTCGGTATCTCTCACTCACATTAAAAGACCACATTATAACTTTTATAAACACATTAATGTAATAATTTTATTACTAATCAATAACCTATTGCAATGTATTATAAATTATAATTAATATGTTTGCATCAACGCAGGTGTACATGCGTTTTCGGCTCATAATTTGGTGTTGTATTTATTGACATTGTTTAGAAGACATAGATACATATTTAAACAGGTAAAAGTATAAACAGTGTATAAAATACTTAATTAACTAAGAGTACAAACATATACACTTAAACCAAAAACTACTTACTAACTAAACCAAAATAAAAAAAAACTAAAATAAAATATGGCGACGAAAAACTCCTCCACATCGTTGTTGACTGGTAATGTGCCCAAAAGACTGGCAGCATTGCCACGTTGTATGGTAATGCTTATTCTCTGACCAAGGTAAAAGCCAGTCCTTGTGTCACGCGAAGTGCCAACTAGGCGTTTGGAAAGATCTTTAAACAAAGCGTGATCACGACCCCACGGACCAAGAGTTTCAACCCCAAACGGCTCGAAAATATAACTACCGATGAGGTTATTATATTTCCGCTGCTTGAGGTTCTCTGCAGCCGCAGCGGCAGCGCCAGCACAGCAAGACGAGCAAGGAAGATGGGACGGCGCAAAGATATCGACACAAGTAGCATCCCACACTAAAGGCCTACCCATCTTTCATGGAAACAATGACATCGGGTCCGGTCTTTTCCCATCGTCGCGTGCCAGGCCATGGGGTACTAATACGGCCGGAACACCGACGGTAACGAGAGCACCTCGGATGATGTTGTTTAAGTTTCCGTGACGCGCTATGCGACCCACACTTCGGCTGCATGAAAGACCGTGGTGACCGAGGCTGTTGACAACTTCGCCACAGTGACAACGATGAGGAGTACAACAGGGAGCGCCAAGACGTAGGGAAGCAGCGAGGTGGAAAGGAGTGTCGTCAAACAAGGTGCCTATGTTCGACGACGGTAGTGCGTGAAGCCAGAGGCCCGACTCCCACTCACCCACAGCCAGCAGGCGAGCGCGCTCGGCAGGAGTGGCAGAAGTGGCAATTTGGCTGATGAGCGGCTCATCCCACCGTCTCTAGGATGATGAGTAGTCGGGGAGATTATAATTCGGGCAAGCGAGTCCCTAAGCATCAATAGCCTCGGTGACGCACGGCACATCAAAATAATCAGTACGGGTGCTAGGATATTCCTGATTAATTAATCAGTACCGTGAACCGAGGATATAAATTCCGGTAAACTAATACTAGAAATTTTGCGGATACAGGTTATTTATGTATAGCCACAGAACTGTTCCGAAATGGTATTTTTTTTTCCTTTTCTCTTCTGTAACTTGGCGATCTGTGTTGACACAATAAGCCAATCTCCTGACATTAATTGGATTTCATGTCATCATCAGCAGAAGGATTTTTTGGATATCTCTTCATATTATTTCCATTTTTAATTTTTCTATTTTAATCTCGCAGTCAGCGCAGGGACACCGTGCCGCTTTAATCGGCTGTACGAGATACTCCCTGTACCCTGTAGCTTTGAGGCCAGTTGGTTGGCGTGTGTTGATATTCTACTTTGGTAGCATTTACTACGTGTAGCAATCTCTTGTTTGACAGTACTGATATTGAGATCCTCGTGTATGTCCGAGTACTTGTTGCTCACGTAGTAAGGTATATCCAACATGGCTCTCAATGTCTTGCTCTGAAATGTTTCAAGAATCTCGATGTTGCTGTTACTAGCAGTACCCGACAGTTGAATCCCGTAGGTCCATATTGGCATCAGTATGGTCTTATACACTGCTAATTTGCTTTCGTGCGAGAGGCTTGACTTACGACCTAACAGCCAGTATATGGTTCTAAACTTTGTGTCTAGCTGTTTGCGCTTGGTCCAGATGTGCTTTCTCCAGGTCAGCCTTCGATCGAGATGCATTCCGAGATTTTTGGCGTCCTCAGCTTGGGGAATAACTTCATTATGGAGTTTTATGGGGGGGCAGGTTTGTTTTCTGAGAGTGAAGGTCACGTGGGTAGATTTGCTCTGATTTGCTTTAATGCGCCATTTATCAAGCCAATCTTTTACCTTATCAACATCATCCTGAAGTTTGGCTGATGCTACTGCTGGGTCCTGATGGACAGATAGTAGGGCAGTATCGTCTGCGTATGTGCCAGTTACAGTATCACTCTACGTTGGCAGGTCAATAGTAAATAGCAGGTACAGTACAGGCCCCAATATGCTTCCTTGTGGCACCCCTGAAAGGATTTCTTTTAAGGGAGCGGTCTCATTATTAAATTTCACTTCAAAGCATCTGTTGTGAAGGTATGATATAGAAGGAATGAGGAAGCAGCTGTTTAATTTTGAACAGAAGTCCGTCATGCCACACTCTATCAAAAGTCTGGCTTATGTAAAGGAACACGGCGGAGCAGTATTGTTTGCATTCTAGCGTGTGACTTATAGTGTCCGTTATACGATAGATCTGTTCTATGGTTCCGTGTTTCTCTCGGAAGCCGAATTGTTGCAAAGGAATGATTTCCGACAAGTACTTGCGCATCCTGTTCAGCAGTATTTTCTCCAGTAGTTTGTCCAGTACTGGGAGAAGGCTTATTGGCCTGTAAGAACTAACTTCATTGAGTGGTTTGCCCGGTTTGGGTATCATAATAATCTGCGCGATTTTTCACTGCGCGGGATAGATATTCAGTCTTAGGCAGGCATTAAAGATTGCAGCGATTTGGATTACGCCCTTTTTAGGCAGATGCTTTAGTAGTTGCGCATCAATTAAGTCATAACCTGGCGCTTTACGATCTCGCAATTTTGAGATTTCTCTCCACACTTCTTTGGGACTGTAGCCACCATCATCAATTCACGTTTTTGACACTCTTTATTAGAAACATTGAAACAAGTAGCCCTTAAAAGGACTTTTGATCACAGTACGTTTTGACACTCTGTTTACCAGAAACATTGAAGCAAGCAGTCCTTAAAAGAACTATTTACGTTTTGACTATTCCCAGTTCTGAAAAGAACTCATCTGAGATCCCGAAGGAACTCATTTGTAAAGAAACAGGACACGAGCAGCCATCGCGCCGGACACGTCTGTCTTGCGCAACGGCCACCCGAAGAAAAAGGCCGAATCTACGCGCCACCTATATTTATAACTTCAGCGCGCAGAACGCCTCGTAGAATGCGCGCCAAAACGACCACGTGCGTCGATTGTGGCGACACTAACGGAACAAACACCAAACTATGCTACAACCCTATTGGTCCCAAATAATCAAGCAACCCTATTGGTTTAGATTTTATTTCTATATTTGTAAACTTGTTTCTGTATTTTCATTGGTTAGAGTATAAGTGTCAAATAGTATTTAAGTGTGTGCAACTAAAAATAAAGCCCTTTTTATTTACCACATCTTGGAGTCATTATTATTTCCATCAACCTGCGACCCATCGCCAAAGTGCCGTCGCTAAAGGACTAACACTTTCCAACGGCATGCAGATTTGCAGTGATGCGTCCAGGTATTCACAAACTTCTTTGTCTTGGTGCTACTAGGTAGAGTAAAAATACAGATCTTAGATGTTCAGCATTTACCTGGGCCTTTTCGAGATCTGTTCTTGCCCATTTACCATCAGCAGTTTTTATTGGTGGTATGTGGAACTTTGGTCTTTTAAACTCTTTTTTTGTTTTCCACAGTGAGTAACTAGTGTCTGCGGATGGAGTAAGTTTAGCCAGTTGGTTTTGGAGTCTCTCGTTGTTTGCTTGGCTAATCATATGTTTAAGATCCTCGGATGCCTTGTTAAAAGCTTTTTTGTCCTGAGGATACCTTGTAGAGTGCCATATTTTCCGCAGCTGTCTTCTTTCCAGTACTTTATCTTTTATCATCTTGGAGCAGGGGGAGTTGTGTGTGATTTTCGGCTTCAGTGAGGGAGTTGATACCTTGACCGCTTGGTGGTGGCTCTGTAGTTGTCCCAGTTTGTTTTATGGTTATGTAGCCTTTGGGGATGGTCAATCAGTACGGCTTTGCAGTGCACATTAATTATAACCGGTGTATGATCTGAGGTAAATTAACCTGAGGGAAATGGTAAATTAACATGTTATTAATTTCTATATCAATTAAAGCAGATCGTAACTATATTTATGTAACCCTTTTTCAAACAGTTAAATAACAGATTAAATACCGAGATTAAAGTAATGTAGCACCTATAATGACAATCTGATTACGAATACTTTATTTTTTTCGATGGAAGTTGTCCAATAATACTGTCACTCCCAAGGTTGTAATACGGACTCGTGTGTAAGGGGCGTAAAGTTTTGATTAATTGTCATAAACATATATCCATGATCTCTTGGCAGACCAAGAGATCATGGATATTTTTTCTGGCAAGCCCCAAGTCATCATCATCATCAGCTGCGACGACGCATAATGACGTCTTAAGCGACATCTACTGGAAGCAATTCTAGTGCACCGGAGTTTCTCAGAGATGGCATTGTTTCAAGATTGGGTTATGCATATTTCAATGCAATTTAAGCATACAAAAATTAATTAACAAAGAGATATAAATTCCCACAAGTTTATATTTAAACAATAACATATAATTTGAAATATGATATTGTCATAGACTAGAGATGACAGTGATTTGCGAATTCTATCTTTGTCTGTGGTTAGATCTTTCTCGAGGACCGATAGAGAGAGAAAGTTTATGTTTATCCTGCTATTATTGGGGTAAGAGGGGGTTTTGGCCCGACCCTGTTTATATCCTGACGCGAGGATGGAGATATAACAGGTATGCTATTTGAGAGGCATCAGATCTATGCGGATCAGACTGTTTCATCATATTGTTGTCATCTTTCGATGGGTTTTACATGAGTGATGTTGATTCAGTTGAAGCTGAACCTCCCCCACGAATTGGTTCCCGCCTTGTCGTGGCGGGGGGGCTCAGTAGCCGTGGTGGCGGAAACCCACGGTGAAGCCAAGAGGAACCTCGGCGGGGGCCGCTCGTCTAGGCTTTTGGCGATAAGCCGACGACGAGTGACCCAATAGTTGCGATGCCGCGGGTGCCGCCAGTAGCGGCATCGCAACTGAGCGGGCTGCGATGCCCCCCCCCGCTGATGGGGGAGGCATCGTGGCGGAGTGCGGGGGGTCGCGGCGGGGAGGGGAGTGTCGGTGTGGCTTCGGCCATTCTCCCTTACCTTCCGCGGCCTCAACGGGGCCACCACCGTCAGATGGCGGACGCGGTGGGGCCGCAGGGGAGGAGGACTGTCGGTGTATCGTTGCCGCTGTCCCTGTCCCCTGCGGCCGAAAGGTGGTAGGTGACGGGGCCACAGACCCGACCCGTCACAGGTGGAGCTCCAGCGTGCCATGACTGCGGCGCGTCGGCGGGCCTGGACCCCTCGCTTCCTGGCGTGGGTAGCGCCATGCTGGAAAGCGACGGGTCTGGGCAGCGGTCGCCTCCTTTTGCGAGGGTGGTAAATCGCAAAAGGAGGCGAAGGTGGTGATACGCGGGCGACAGGTGCGGGGGCCCATTCGCCCGCATTGCACATCACCACCCGCGGGAGGGAATGGCCGAGCACTCGCGGTCATTCCCGGGCCCCTTCGTTGAGAGGGGCATGAGGGGCCCGCTGTGAGACAGCGGGCAGTCGTCGGCGGGGGACTGGAGTAAAGGCTCTGCCGGTTTCCCAGTCCTCCTCCACTAAGACGATGCGGGAGTGCCGTTGGGTATTTTAGTGGGTATACCGGAGACAGACCGGGGAGTCCCACATACCCCTCCCTTCCCCCGGAGGGAGGATGATGCGTAATGCATTTTTCCCAGGGCAAAAAAAAAAAAAAAAAAGTTGAAGCTGAACCTGTCTGGCTGTTTAGTTAGCCTAATCTAACACGTCCGTGTAAACACTTTTTTTTTAATCTAGCCGTTTAGTATTGGTTCTTGTAAAGGTTATTTTATTAAGAAAACCATACTATTATAACATTTCCAGATTAGTTAGTAAGCACGTCTATAATTGGCAAGATTAACCAATGCTTTTATTTACCTTAATATGCATTTACATGTTTCTTTTATCCGTCAATTATAACTATTACAAAAATTATTTGCTATATATTTTTTGTCTCCGTTAAATACAGTCAAATACTTACCACGATGTTGAAATCCATTTTAACAGTGCAAACTTTGGCCTAACCGCAAAGTTCAATAATTGATGTTGCGTTAACCACAAGTACAGAACAACATTGTTCCAGAAATAAAGACATAGATAACATTACCGTGCCGTAACACATGGGCAATAAGTTGCTCACTCATTAAAGCTGTCTGCTTGTAAACATCTAAGTGATATATTCGCTTCTCTTAAATTGCGTGGGAAGGTAAGCACCTAGTAATTATATCTTTAGGTTACCATTTGAGTTTGGATTGAAAGATATCTTTTGTTTTATTAGCAATCTCACACCACGATACACATTGTTGTGCAAACAGGGGAGTGACAATAAGCTCTTAGAGTAAGGCTATTTTGAGATCGCGTAAGTGACAGATGTATACAAGTCATAAACATCTGTGTGTGTACACACACTCAAAATAACCTTACTCTAAGAGCTTATGGTCAACCCCCAGTAGTGTTTCAATAGCGTATTGGACAAAAAATATCTGATTAGTCCGTCAGTTAGATAACCTAAAAATATTGGACACGTATTTATTTATTTTGCCACGTAAACAAAAAATTACGACAGTACGTTGAAATATCGTGTGAGGTCATGGTGTGCTACACTTTATACTGACAAAGTAACGACACAAGCCCCCACTCCTGAACTTTGATGCGCTTTATCTTTGTAAATTTTTATTTATTTGATAAAGCAATAAATACGGGTCCAATATTATTTGGTAATCTCACTGGCGGATTAAATAGAGTTACCATTTTTCTACCCAGGAAACATCCCTGTTGTATTTTGATCAAGTTTGGTGTGATTTTATTTACTAAAATTCTACATATTTTGACCGAAGAAACATGGTATTATTAGATACTTTTTAAAGAATTTAGAATTTTCTTCACTTGACTAGTTTTACTATTTATGTAAATCATTCGTTTTATTGGTTCTAACTGTAATTTCTAAGTGAAATGCATAACATTTAAAACTATGCAATCTCTATTTTTTCTGACTAGTCTTTTCGTTATAGTACATTATATAGCAGAATCCAGTAAGTAAGCCTTCCTGGCCAAGTATTAGTTAACCGGACCGATCCGCAGGTGAGGTCCGGTTATATACGAGGCCAGGATGGCTTTCTTACTGGTTGAGGCTTGTATAATGCTTTTCTCAAAAATGAAAGAAAGTTTAACAACCAACTCGTTTAATTAATATTGAAGATTACCTACATTCATATTAGGGCAATTACTGATAGATATTGTGATCGATTTACCGGGGGCATTTATATTTGTTTGTTGTACGTCTTGATTATCGGACTCAAAAATATGTCTATCTCATAAAATGGCATACCAAAAAGAGAGATAGATATATATTTGGAACCTCCCTCCTATAACCATGTTATAATGGCTAAACTCTAATATGTGTCTGGCTGGAATTATGTTTTTTTTTCTAAGCAGATCTGAAGAGGATGACCTACTGTCTAGAGATGGGTGTTTTCGGTGTTTTGCACAAACGGTTATGTAACCGATATACAGATTTCATATCGATATCGAAAACGGTTTTCAGATTTCGATATCATTTAGTACAGTTTGCATAAGTTAAAATGTTATTAAGATGAGCAAACTAACAACGAACGCGAAATAATACTTAGAAAGAGAGGTAGCGCATAATTATGGTTCCTATCGTTTGTGAAGTTTGCGTTTTGTTCGTAGTTCGTACGTTTACGCATTGTTACAGTTTTAAGTTTTGACTTATTCGTTCTCGCACGCTAGTAAGGTTTTTATTAGATACAGTTTTTGTAATATCGGTTATTTTGATATAGATATCGATATGATATGATATCTAACACATATCCGATATAAGTTACCTTTTGATATATCGGACCAATCCCTACTACTGTCCAGTAAGTAAATTACATACTTACTTACTGGACAGTAACTGTAGGAGATTCGACATTTAAAATCTCGCTTCTTACTGGACAGTTGTGTATGAGTCTCCGGTAAAGTTCACTTTCCGGATACTTTTTAGAGATGTTATGACAACATTACATACCATTTTTGAGAAAAAACATTTATTAAGATATTTAATTATTTGCCTGAAAAAACATTGTTCTCATTTCAGAGGGTAAGTAACTACAAAGAATTTCTTGCTTCATTTGCTTGGCAATATTCATTTAAATTAATGTTTAGACAAAGTTATTTTACCGCAATATAGTTTTCTAATAAAATTAAGTTTCTATTGAAATACTTTATAAGGTAACAAGTTAATTTCTATGATCTTTGAAATGAAAGCAAAGAATGCAAATCAGAAAACAAAAAAAAAATAAAATTAGCAAAGAATGCACAATCCATCTAATGTGAAAATGAGAAATAGAATGAAACTGTCAAATTTTAAAATGGTGTTAATTAAGTTTGATTGGTCATAAAATGAATTAGTAAAAACCTTTAACTTTTGTGGTATGGCTATTTGATAATTCAAGATGGATGAACACTTAATTTCATCAGCTTTACGTACTCGTAGATATAACAATAAAAATGTTATACGAAATATTATGTAAACATTTATCCAAGTATTTCACAGATTGCACAAAGCAACAATTTGCCCATCATCTCTAAACTTTAGATCAGTAGACTACCAGGCCCTAGGGCAACGTTTAATACATTAAGCTTACTGCATCCACAATAGAATCCAATTACAAAGCAATTTGTTATTATTACTTATTAATGTGTAAGCTCAAGGAATGTTCCCGTCATAATATTAACAGAATAATTGATTCAGCATCGAAGAATTTAATAATAATGCAAATATATGCAGATATTAAACAAATTGCTTTTTAATCAGACGTGTATTAGACAGTGATTGCGTTGTGAATTAATAATCTTGTTCGGATGATTCTCAGAGATATGCCTGTCTCGACAAGTGCGGCAGTAGGTAGAAGATACTTATTGAAACTTTTTTTTAAATTACACGATTAACATTGCCTGAAAAATCCGTATATCCATTCTATTACGACCATTGCTGGCCAAAGGTTTTCATCAAATATTTCCTTACTTCAGGTTTTGGCTACAGGTGTTAAAAGAGTCTCGCGCATGAAGGGTTCCTTACCATTATCGCAAAAAACGCCAAAAAATAACGTTTGTTGTATGGGAGCCGCACTGAAATATTAATTTCATTCTGTTTTTAGTATTTGTTGTTATAGCGGCAACAGAAATACATCATCTGTGAAAATTTCAACTGTCTAGCTATCACGGTTCATGAGATACAGCCTGGTGACAGACAGACATACAGATAGACGGACCGTGGAGTCTTAGTAATAGGGTCCCGTTTTCACCCTTTGGGTACGGAACCCTAAAAAAGGACGTCGTCTTCGTCGAAGTCTATTGGCGCACCGTGTCATTATTTCATAATTGAATACAGCTTTAACTAAAAAAAAATCATTATTATAATCATTATAACGTTAGCAATAATGCTTACAATGCGTTACTCATAAATAAAGGTTTATCATGCATAAATACAGGTCAGAAACTTCAAATAAGATTATACAGTTACTTAAGAATTACAAAGCTTTAATTCTTACCGGGTTTGGGCATAACGGTTTAATCTCACCATGCGTAGATGAATTGATTTAAGAAATCAGCTCCTTATGCTCGTTCAGAATAGGTTAACTTTATCAATTGTGATCTATTGCAATAATAAAATTGTAGGCACATAATGATGCAATTACTTTATCTATTCTAAGCTTTTTTATGGTGTCCATATATTTATGGTAAAGCTATATTTTGTTCATCGGTTCGGATGCGAGAGTCCGGTGGATGCAAGACACACAGGACCGATTAGTGTGGTGAGCTTTGAGGGAGACCTATGTCCAGCTGTGCACGTCTCTCGGCTGAAATGATGATGATATTTTTCTGACAAATAGCATTGCTGTATTTTCGTTTGAAGGATGGAAGATTATTCTGAGTTCTAGAGTAATTAATAAATTATAATAAAAATAAAAAAGCCTTTTTATTTCCTTAATAAAATTCAATTTACTGTTATTACTAAAGATTAAAAAAAATACTAAAGATTAAAATTATTACTATTAAAGAGCATGCAATTTATGTATTAGTAAAATAAAATAAATTATTTCTTTAAAAATTATACAATTGTTCAATTTAACCGCTACCAATAAATAATCATTAAATTTAATCATTATTAATAATATGTAGTTGTTCAATTAAATTACTGTTACAATAAAATTATTAAATTTAAGTATTATTATTATATAATTATACAATGCAATTTCATTATTTTACCATTATTCAATTCAATTGCAATTATATAATAATTCAATTCAATTACTATTATTAAACATTTATTCAATTTAATTATCATTATTATACAATTTAATTAAATAATCATAATATGATTATAGAAAGAAAATCAAGAAAGAAATATTATTTCTTTCTTGATTTTCTTTATTCATTTATTTATTAAGGACCTCTCTATAGAGTAAAGTAGTCTCTCGAGTATATACCAGACACAATAAATTTTTAATCTTGTCTCTAAGGCAATGCACCGTGTCTCTAGACAAAGTTTAGTTTTATTACCTTTCCTTGTACTTATACACACTATGTCTATGTTTCTTATCTAATTCTTCTGTCGTATGTACGCTGCAAGAAATTTCTCTAGAAATAAGCTGCACCTTGGTGCTATTCTATCTTTATATGTACTTTCTCTTTTAAGTGTTTTGTGTGTACATAAATAAATAAATAAAGTTTCTACATTTTTTTTATAGACTCGCGTTTGACCACTATCTCACCTGATGTTAAGTGATGATGTGGTCAAAGGTGAAGCACGCTTACCTAGAAGTAGTAACCTTTTCACTCTTGACTTGAATACCCCTAGGTTGTAGCTATCAGGAAACAAAGACGCGGGTAGGGAATTCCACTTCTTAGCTGTACGCACAATGAAAGTATTTTCAAAACAATTTATGCGTATGGGTGGGATATCCACCATGTACCGATAGCGCATTACCGTAGGTACTTCTTGTAGTCCGATGATGGAAAGGGCTAGGCGGAATCAAATTGTGCAGTTCCATCGCACTCTTCCCGAAATGTAACCGATAGAAAACCGACAGGCTGGCAACTCGTCGTCGGTGTTCAAGGCTCTAGAGCTTTGAGTCGACCAGCGCATCGTTGTCGATAAGTCTCTTGGCCCGTCTGTCAATCGACTCAAGTGCATCGAGTTGGTATCTGACAGATCCGTCCCAGAGGTGAGAGCAGTACTCCATGCATGACCGAACTTGCGCTTTATACAAGTTGAGCAGCTGTTCAGGCGTGAAGTACCGTCTCACCTTCGCAAGGATCCCCAACTTTTTTGCAGCCAATTGAGCCTTTGCCTCAATGAATGGACCAAAATTGAGGGTCGATGTCAACGTAACACCAAGAAGTTCGAGATGGTCCGTTATCGGCACGTTTACACCACAGAAGGATGGAGCCGGGCGGAATTGGCTCTTTTTTGCGGAAAAAGACATGCCTGGGTCTTAGCAACATTGAATTTGACTAGATTGGCATTGCCCTATTCGGAGACTGCCTCCAAATACAGGTTCAAGTGCTCAGCCATGGCCTCCCGAAGAGACCGGGCCTGAGGCCCAGTAGCCCGTGCGCCAGACACGTATTTGTCAGCAACAGTGCTGTCGTCTACATACCCAAAGGTTCCGGGTTTAAGACGGTCATTAATGTGCAGCAAGAACAATGTTGCCGAAAGCACTAACCCCTGAGGGACTCCGGCGTTAATACCTAACTGACCGGACGAGCAACCATCGATAACCACTCGGATGGACCAATCCATCAGGAAGTCTGCAATCCAGTCACACATACCACTAGGCAGACTAAAGGAAGGAAGCTTACCAATAAGGCTCTCGTGCCAGACCCTGTCAAAGGCCTTCGATATGTCAAGAGAGACAGCAAGCGCCTTCCCGTGCTTCTCGATGGCCTCACTCCAGATGTGAATGGCATACGCTAGAAGATTTCCAGTTGTCTGGTTTCGGCGGAAGCCGTATTGGCGGTCACTAAGGAGGGCGTTGTCTTCCAGGTATGCCAGGAGCTTATTATTCAATACATCTATTCCATACTCTTACAGAGGATAGACGTTACTGATATGGGTCTGTAGTTGGCCGGGTCAGCTCGACTACCCTCCTGAACGTTAGCTTGCTTACAAGCCTTCGGCACTTTTCCAGTCACCATCGAAAGGCGATATAGTCGTGTCAAGATCGGAGACTATTCAGGCGCACAAGTTTTAAGTACAATTGCTGGTATCCCGTCCAGGCCACTAGCCTTGTTCACGTCAAGGTTACGCAGCACCCTACAGGCCTCCCTCTGATTTATTATTTTTATTTATTTATTTTATTTATTTATTTATTATCACCAATTATAACATCTTTACAGTTTGATCCAATATGATGCTACAAGTCACAAACACACAAAATCACATAATACTAAAGTATCCTTGCAACAAATTACACACAATAAAATAAAATAAGTATTAATATTACATCAATAAATTAAATTAAATTAAACATGCCAAAGTCCAGGCCTCTTTCAATAATGAGTTGAGCCCTGTTGGATGCGAATGTCCGACATACTCGTCTCTCATCGAACAGCAGAAGGAGGAGGCCGCGTGCCATCAGTATTCAGACGCGAAGATTCCGCAAAGAGGGAAGCAAACAAGTTTGCCATGTCCTCAGCGGAGTGGGCCAGCGACCCGTCGGGTCACAGCAGTGGTGGTAGTGAGGGGCGACAGAAGTTTGATTCAACCGATTTAGCCAGGGACCAAAACGCCTTTCTACCTGCGGGGTGTGAAGCAAGTTTTTTCCCGATTCTGCTAATGTGGTCAAGCCCTGTTGAAGGCTCTCTTCTTCTGACTCACGTCACACATACATAAAATCACGCCTTTTTCCCACGGGGTTAGGCAGAAACTACAGAACGCTACCTGCTACGATCCTTACATACTTCTGTTGCTTCACTATTTCTTTCAAAATTCTATAAACTATATCAATTGTTAAAAGTCCTAAATGTTTGAGATTGACGCTATGACATTTGGATAGAGCTTGTCAACCACATCGATTTTGGATTTTAAAACAATCGTTATTGCTGATAGTATGTCATATTGTCTAGGCCTACTGGGATGATTTATGGCAGATGTCAATAGGCGTACGTAACCACTAACTATCGAATGCGCCCGCAGCTTATTTGATTTACAATCCTGTCTATACCTTTTCACGTCTTAACGGCTGAAGGATTTGGATGAAACTTGGCGTAGGCACAGATAATATAATACTAGCATACAGATGCCTCATCTCATTCAAAGAAACCGTGCTGACGTAACTAGCGTTTTTCATCTGATTATACCGATTATTTTTTGTAAATCGATCGCGTTCGGTTTCGTTCCACGGCGATAGATAGATCACCACTATATCCGTGGAACGGAACCGAACGCGATCGATTTACAAAAGATAATTAGTATAATCAGTACGTCGGCACGGTTTCTTTGTATGGGACGAGACACCACTGGCATAGGTATAGATATACTAAAATCTTGATAAGGACATATTGTAGGATATTAATAATGTTAACAGGGCAGAATGGAGGACAAGAGATCCCGGGGTCACTCTCCTACCAGATAGGAGATCTTATTAAAAACATCACCAAAGCTATGATAACCGACTGTTCTCACATTGCGCCCAATTGTCCCGAATGGAGACACATGGCAAGAGCCATCATGTATCAGGACGCACCCATGACAACTCTGCCAAGAGTGCCCGACTATGAAGAGAAGAGAATAATGTTACCTTAGGATAATAATAGACTTTTCTCAGAGTGAAGCCGCGGACACAATCTAGTAACATAACAAAAGGTATCATTCTGTAAATATTAATTAACCATGCAATAATGTTGTAACCTAATAATATGTAACTAGACAACACTACGTTGAATCATCTTAATTATAATGTACCATTGCTAGAGTTTAATTATAACTGTAACCTTTATGTTCACGTCTAAATTACGGTTACATTAGAAGCGTTAAATTTTATTTACGCTGGTAGTGAAGACTTTGTTACTGGCATTCCTATAATAGTTTAATCTGACGGCATCTGTGCTCTTCATGTTCTAATCATGACAAATTTATGAACTTAAATGCATAGTGTTCATGTTAATAGTTAAAATTAATTTGTAAATACTCTACAAATGGTAAATCATGAAAGGTTTAACGGTGAGATCATAGTCGTTCTGTCCTTTTTCCAAATAATTTGGGGTCAGCACATTATGTATTTTTGTCTTTGATGATGTCAGGTGTGGTATAGTCTGTGTAGGTTAGGTTTTGTTACAATAATTTTAACAATAAATATCTTTCTAGCTTAATATGTTATATGAGATGTTAGAGCAGATAGTTTTATTCAATTGATAAATATCGCATTCAAAACTACCTATCATGAGATTCCTATTCAAAAACCAAAGTAAAAAACACCACAAGGCATTGTCATGAAGTTTGCATCTTAAATATTAATCACTTCTGATATCGATCACGACTAACCACATTAATTATTGAGAATATAATTTGTTTATATTAATCATTCGCTTTATCATTATCAACTCACATTCTTAGGCTTTTAATAATGTGTGAAAACAACAGTTTCTTACATAAATACATGTAATATGTTAGATTTGCATAATTTTGTTACAAGGCTTGACATAACAGCCATGTAAACCGTCACGCTACATAACAGAACAAGTAGGCATATAAAACATCACTTTATCATAGTGTTAACATCAGATAAATTAACTTCAGGTGATTTGTACATGTTTGAGTAACACTCTAGAGCAGACTGAAACCATAAGGTGATATTGAAAATTATCCGTGTCAGGGTCCCGTATTATGTCGTATGGGTATTGCGGTGCGCCACTCACCCTACCTTCCGCGGCTTAGACGGGGTCGCCACCGTCTGATGGCGGACGCGGTGAGGCCGCAGGGGAAGAGGAGTGTCGGTATAGCGTTAGCCGCTCTCCCTATCCTCTGCGGCCGTAAAATGGTAGGTGGCGGGGCCATTGACCTCGACCCGTCACAGTGGGACCAAGGGTACCATACACGGGGTCGTCTGGCCATTAGCGACACTGGAGGACACCGTGGAGTTTTAGTGGGTTAGAGTCCCACATAACTGCACTATCTCCCCGTGGTAGTGCAGTATGCATGAGCATATCTCCACGCAAAAAAAAAAAAAAAAAGTGTCCCGTATATGTTTCATCGTTGACGGGAAAAAAATGCTTGCACACATTTTTTATGGACTTTTTTCCAGAGTTCCGTGTCAGGCGCATCCGGTCCGTCAGTATTCAGGATCATGACGACCACAAGACACTGACATGACCCTGACTCAGATATGTGTGGATAGCAACAAGTAAAGGTGCCTTAACAAGTAAATCTGTGTACAGGCCTAGTTTTAGAATCCATTGCGTTCCCGGATGTAGCAGGTAACTTGAAATAGTTTGATCTAAGTTTAACGATGTTAAAATTTAGATCTACACACATACATACACACACACACTCACACATTTTGACGAGTATTTCTACTCTTCAGCATCTGATGGTTATCAAAATGCCAAGATGTTCCGCATTGTTGCCGCCCGTCTTTTGTTGATAAATTGGCCGTCTGCAAATGTTTCTTTTATTTTCGTTATTTATCTTGGTCATGGCCTTTTTATTGTTTTTGCTAACTCTAAAGTTCTACGTGACTATTTATGACTTGAAATATGTATTAATACTGCTCGTTAGTTTTAATTTGAATTATTTTAAAGTTGTATCTCTACAGAAGATTCGACTACAATAAAAATGTATGCTGCGGAATGGCCGATTATGGGCACCGATAATTTTAGCTATCATGCGTATCTAATTCAATCAATAAAACAAAGCTAAAATGTTGCATTCTAGTAGTTTACTGAAAATTATAGCAATTTGTTTCGCAATGCATCGGGACTTGTTCTGGCTGATGACCAACTAACTAATTTACCAGACATTTTATCCCCATTATTGGCTATTGATGTTTATGGACGGATTTAACCTTTAGCTCTGACTTGATAATGGTTTTCTAAGTAAACAACATTAAAGTAATTTTCACCGACTGCTATGCTCTTAAATTGCATACGCAGAAAGATTACTAGTAAAGTGAGTTGCGAAATACTTTATTCCTATTCACTGCTATATTTAATCCTGGTTACTGAAAAGACAAAAGAATTGCTAAAACGTTATTGTCTACCTAATGTGCATCAGCCGGCTTTGAAATCACGATCTCGTCACAATTTGACGCCTTGTTCGGTGGGTAAATGCTGTATTGCACTTGTTACAGAATACTGAATGCCTACGTGGGTGGTCTGATAGCATTCCATGTTTTAGTGCCAGGAGGTGCTATGGTAGAACATAGTTGCAAACCTGAGGCGGTTATTTATACTTATGTAAAACATAAATTGAAAGGGTTATTTTTATGAAATTATAAATACGTAATGGAGTGGGTAAGTACCGGCGTCGTTTAAAAATACAAATAAATTATCATACTACATCTTGGAAGCTTTACCGCTGTCATGTATTAATTATTCACTACACTTGAGATGTCACTTGCTGCCAAGCTTTTTTATGTAAGTACTGTAAGTGTACGGATGATACGGCCATCTGTTGAACTACTACTTGCAAACACCTTTTAAAATTAGCCAATTTTATTTAGCACCTTTTAAATTAGCTACGTGTCTAGAAGCTTGTGAACTTTTGAAAGAAAAATCGTTTAATACCTTATATGAATCCTTCCTAAGCTACTTAACCTACTAACCTACTTAACCTCATTTAAAGCCTTATTGGAAAATTTGTTAGAAGAAGAATGTTTTAAAAGGTAGGTAAGTCTTAACGATTGCTGTAAGTCCTTACCACAAGGTAAAATAGTTGTCAAACGCGAATCTATAAATAGTTATAAAAATGCAAATTACAATAATGAATATAACATGTTACGTCCCCAGTACATATACCGGTAATATACCTGTTTGAGTTTGTCTTCAACGTTTTACGGGTTAGCGTAATTTTCCACTGAGGCAAACAGTTCGCTGTAGAAAATACCAAACATTACACTGGGATGGTGTTGCGGGACGCAACTAGTAATAACATATTCTGGACAATCGGATAGTTTTTTCGATTTGACATGTCAAGGACAAACAAAATGGTTAGCCATAACGGGTAATGAAATAGTAATATGATAAAAAAAAAACCTAAAAGCAAGTACAACATGGATACGACTAATAAGGTTAGGATGCAAAAAGTCCATCTTTATGGCAGTCACGCAAGTTCATTCGTCTTTGCCTCCAGGAAATCAGCAATAAAAACTTTTTACGACTAGATGTATTCAATCCTTATTTTTAGGGTTCCGTACTCAAAGGGTAAAAACGGGAACCTATTACTGAGACTCCGCGATCCGTCTGTCTGTCTGTGTGTCTGTCTATCTGTTTGTCCGTCTGTCACCAGGCTGTATCTCATGAACCGTGATAGCTAGACAGTTGAAATTTTCACAGATGATGTGTTTCTATTGCTGCTATAACAACATATACTAAAAATAGAATAAAGTAAATATTTAAGTGGGGCTTCCATACAAAAAACGTTTTTTGCGATAATGGTACGGAACCCTTCGTGCGCGAGTCCGACTCGCACTTGGCCGGTTCTTTTTCTTTAATGTTGTTTGTTCTACATAACAAAAAATAAATACCTAAATAATAGTGTGAGTGTCCATTAATTGTAGCATAAAGTTTTAGGCATCGTATGTACATAGTATGACCTACCTGAGGCGTTTTTTGTAATAGTTAATAGTCAATTCCATTAATAAATTGTCATTACTAACCGATTAATAGTTTATTTCGTCATGTTATGTCAGTCATTTTCACTTTTCTTGTCTTTCCGGTGGGTTAAGGGAGATTAAAGTTGCCATTAGCCTCCATAACATATAGCTATCAGTTAAGAAATATTGTTAAAAACAAGGTCAGCAAGATAAGCACAAATTTGTCAATAAGATTAATTCTTATGCTTCTAATGTTGAAACTAAGTGTCACACCCTTCTCGTCAGCCATGGATAGTCACAAAAATATTTATAACTTTGATTAATACATATAGATTTCTGAATGACAAATGTTTATTTATAAAAAATGTGTGCAAGCATTTTTTTCCCGTCAACGATGAAACATATACGGGACACTTTTTTTTTTTTTTTTTGCGTGGAGATATGCTCATGCATACTGCACTACCACGGGGAGATAGTGCAGTTATGTGGGACTCTAACCCACTAAAACTCCACGGTGTCCTCCAGTGTCGCTAATGGCCAGACGACCCCGTGTATGGTACCCTTGGTCCCACTGTGACGGGTCGAGGTCAATGGCCCCGCCACCTATTCTAAGAGTGGAGGTAAAGATACGCTAGACCAGGTGGTTTATGAGTATTCATTTCGACGTAGCCGATTGCATTTTTGTTCATAATATAAAATATGTTGTTGGCATTACACTGCTAATTCTATGGAAAAATTATCCAGAGTGAAAATTCGAACCAACTGAATAAAATATATAAACAATAGTATATTATGCAACTAGTGAATAAAGGATGGTTTTGTAAGCGAGGGCCATAGATGAATCACGAACAAGTGAAGGATTCTAACAACTTGATTGAATCACGAGCATAGCGAGTGATTCAAGTGTTAGAATCCTGAGCGACGCAAGTGATTCATGGCCCTCATTATAAATCCGTTTTATTCAAGAGTTGCATACTATATTAAGTAAAATATTAAGTAGGTTTAATCCCAAACATTCGTCACAAAACATTCGTGTGGATACTATTAAAAACCTCGCTTACGGCTCGGTTTTTAAACACACACTCATGTTTTAATACCCCTTAGTAAGCAACAGTATCATAAACTACTATTTTACGTGATATCACAGTAGAAAGTAGTAGTATTTTTTACATGACTTCTAAGATACAGGCATCTGCCTATTTTGGAAGTCAGGGTTCCATCATTAGTATTTTGTCTTTTCGTGTATTTATTATTTGTAAACCATTTTTGTATGGCTTGATGAATGAATAAATTATTAAAATTATTATTAAATTTAAGAACATCTTATAAACTCAGATGAAAGAAGAAATGTCTATCGAGTTATCACTTACCAGTCATGCAAGACGTGATATTATCAAATCAGAAAACTGCTCAAACGTTTGAACCTAACCAAAAATGAAGAAGCGTTGTCATATTTGCCATTGCATAATATCCAGAACTTCTAAACAGTGTAGCGATAAATGCAACTGAAATGTCTACTCTGAATCGTTTGTAAGTGAATAAGAAATATGTAAAGATTAAATACTAAAAGTTACCTGTTGTAATAAAAAAAATATATTAAATAATAAATACTGTCTGCTTCATTCACATTATCTTTGTTATCTACCATATACCTCAGATTTAAGTAATGTATCTGTCGGACACTACTGGTCAGTTACGATACAAAAGCTAACTGGGTTGTTAAGGGTTAAGACGATCTAGGGCTTAGAATATCTTTGGAAGGAGGATGGCTTAATTTCTGGTTAAATTAAGTTAGATATTTCCATCGGGATCTAATTCTAACACCAAGGCCGAATAGCTTTAATGTCTAAAGATTAATAAAAGGAAAGATTATTAGAAAGATCTTTTACAAAAGGAGTATGTAAAGATCGTAGCAGGTGGTGTTTTGTAGTTCATGGAATAAGGCGTAAGTTTATGTTTGTATCTCTTAGGCAATCTGTGATCTCGGAAGTTTTACACACATGATATGAAATGGTGGCAAAAATTGAGTCAAAAGACGTTCGTGTTTCGGATTCGTTTTGACACTTGACTTAACTGTCATGTGAATGCCAACAGGATGTGTGAGCTCACTGTTCTCAGTATTGATAAAAAGAAACTCATTTTCGGTTTTGGTATTACCTTGTCGGGTAAGTAAGATAAATTCAAAACAAAAAACCGACCAAATGCGAGTCGGACTCGCGCACGAATGGTTCCGTACCCGTGTCGCAACAAACAACAATAAAATCACGTTTTTTGTATGGGAGCCCCACTTAAATATTTATTTTATTCTGTTTTTAGTATTTGTTGGCATAGCGGCAACAGAAATACATCATCTGTGAAAATTTCAACTGTCTAGCTATCACGGTTCTTAAGATACAGCCTGGTGACAGACGGACAGACACAGACAGATGGACCTCGGAGTCTTAGTAATAGGGTCCCGTTTTTACCCTTTGGGTACGGAACCCTAGAAAACTGGCCAACTGCGTGTCGGGCCATGAGCAGTAATAGGGCTCCATAGTTGCACAATAATGCGGACTAAAAAGATGGATTTTTGTTGTTTCATGAACATTCACACGGATTCGGCGGCTCACACATACATTTTATACGTTGGTCGACTAAATAACTCGTAAACTTTCACCAGTTAGCTACTTAGCTGTGATAGTTTTCCTTTTAATTTAGTTACATATACTACTGACGTAAATTTGTCATATATCCAAAACTAACTAAAATTTTGCTGGCAGGAAGGGAGGGATACTTGACTCTAACAAAATAATTATTGCTTATAAATTGTTTTTTTAAACAAGCTTTTTTCGTATTCTTCTTAGCAAATCCTTTCATTTGATACCCATATATTAGCATGGCAGTTCACCAAAAATAACTACTCCACCAACTTGGGCCATCTGCCATATTGGATTTAGAATGACGTAACGTAGCTAACTATGCATTGTCATCCAAACTAAACGTGCATGCAAAATGTCAATCGGTTGAGGATAACTGCTTTAAAATTCAGTTGCAAGTTTTGACCCGAACACACTTACATACATACATACATTGCAAGTTAAATAAAAGCTTTAAAACAGCAATTTAAAGCATAATTTATGCAAACGGATCCCTGAATCGAAAAATGGTTTTAACAAACACGTTTGAATTGCCTATCAAAGAAAAAAAAACATCCCCACTTTACGTGTACAAACGAAAATTATTTTTTCATGTTTTTATTTTACCACTACAAAGCGGCGTGATTAATATGTATATCCATGCCAAATTATAGTTTTCTAGTACTTAGAGTATCTGAGCTAAGCTGCAGATAGACGGACAGACAGACATGGCGAAACTATAAGGGTTCCTTGTTGACTACGGAACCCTGAAAAGAGTATATCTCTGTATTAAATGGTATTAAAGTATTAAAATCTACTACAAGGGTGTAAAACACCCAGCTTTCATTTTACTGGTCGAATCTTGGTTTTTGTGTATGGCTGCGACATACATACATTTTAGGAAACTTTTGATTTATATTATTCCTCTTGAACAGTAAAGAATAGTTGAATTTAGATATTCATCTTGTTCGTAAAATTCATAAGGTCTTTCAGGAGTTAAGTCATCAATAAAGTTTATAGATAACTTTAAATTTTTGCAGTCAAACTAATAAAACAGTTTGCAGAGTAATCTTTACTAATATAATAAAGAGGTAAAGTTTGTGAGGTTGCAAGGCGTAATCTCTGGATCTACTGAACCGGTTTAGATGAAATTTGGCATGGAGTTAGTTTTAGACCCTGGGAAGGACATATGATAGTTTGTATTCCCTTGGAATGATAAAACACTTTTTTACGCGAGTGACGCCGCAAACAGAAGCTAATAGTATATAACAAGGATTTTATTCTAAGTGCTTTTAATTGAAAAGACTGATGATACATTCAATAGCTTTATTGAAATCAATTACATTGCATTATCGCTTAAAATATAAAATGACTTGTATTGGCTAAGAAAATTTACTTACATTTATGTGCAATCTAGTCTAATATAAATGATTCATATATTTTTTCTAAATACCACCAATAGGTATTTTTTACTACAGTTTATCGTACCAAGGGCCATGCTCTGCCGGACGCCATCATTGTTCTAGTGTGAAAGAGAGACAGCTATACAGAACGAATAAAACTATCTCTTTTCCACACCGTAATCACGGTCACATTGACATATTACAGTATGACCCCTGAAATACCAACTAACACTAAAATTAACATAGAAATTTTTGAGTATCTTTTGAGCAATAATCTAAAATGGTTATGTATAAATCCATAGCATACATTTTGAGCACAGTTTTACAAAACTGATATCTTAAAAATCTAAAAACCAAATCTTAACTTTTCGTTTAAACAAATTAATAAAAGAATCGACCATCTTGTTTAACTAATTAATGATGATTTAATACTTCAGATGTTTTATCTATGATACTCGTATTAGACTTTCTATATTTACACAATATTATGGTAATGTGCAAAAATCGCTGATTTTAAATGTTACGCTGTTTCGCAACATAACTAGATAGGGTGCGTGGTGTGATATTAGAAATGCCTCGGCTTGAAGGGTGCTGCTTGGTACTGTGGCTTGATGTTGGATGATGCACCTTCGTTGCTACCAGGAGGAAGAGTCTTCAGGTACTCAAGAGCTTTCGCGATTGCTGGTGGGATTGGTGGAGGTGTTGGCAGATGATCGCCCTGAAAATATAAATAAGATTGAGTTAAACATAAAAAATTGATGAAAGGACACTTTGATTGCCTCGTTGGTCTAAAGGGCGCAAGAGCTACTGCTGTGCTGAGTTCCTGAGTTCGGTTCTCGGGACGGGCAAAGTAACTTTTGTTTCTGGAATTTCTCAGTAGTAGTGCGGACTTTGTTACATTGACTTGTTTGCGCGATTAAGCTCGTCCCCTATTACATGGAACTTCACCAAACTCCAGCAGCCATAACTATTCCGAGCATACAGGTGTTCTTCAAACACAAAATGCCATCATCCTAAAGGTGCTCCCTCACCTGGAGGTTTGCCTGTAATGTAAAATTTCAGATTCGATTTTGAGCATTACATTACAATAATTCCTCCCTGACTGACGAGCATTCACCTGTAATGTAACATTAGATACGATTTTGAGCATTAAGTTGATTCAACAATGTCAGACGAAGTGGTCGTTGATGTTACAAGTTGTATCAAAATATTGCAATGTATCATCAAGTTACACACTGAAATTGTCGGTTCTCTTTCCTCACCAATGTAATGCTCGACTCTGTAACGTTACATTACAGGCGAATGCTCCAAGTGTGGGAGCACCGTAAGGTTAGAAAAGCAAAAGTTTGAATAACCACACACGCGAAAATAAAGAGGTTGTTTTGTAAATACATTGATTAATTTACTACAACCTTATTAATATTTAATAAGCTACTAATATTTTGATTAGGATATTTTATCATTATAAAAATAATGCAAATTATTGTCGTTTGCGTCTCTATCACACACTGGTTTTCGTGACCTTCATTACGCCATAGAATATTTTTTGACATGATATGCTTACACATAATTGCTCCAGTTTCAAAATATAGCCTAATTATAATAACTACTATTACAATATTACATTATAAATCACGCTTTCATTGCAAAATATCAATTTCCTGTGAATTTTATAAGGAGACCTTCGGAGGCTTTCAAACCGTGATAATAAAACGATAATAGATACACTGTATCTAAAAAGTATACAAAATTTTGATATTCCATCCTTTATAACCGCGCCCAAGCAAGGAAATAATGTATATGTGTTATTACAAAACAATATATCTCAAAATACAGTATAATGTCATTTAATAATAGTTGACAGGTTAGGCTCTTTGATTATAGTAAAACAATATCAAGAAAATTATTGTAAGTTTTGTCTCGAACCACGGTTTTGGCTTAAAATAGCCGGTTTAAAACAGCATATCAGAGGTCATAATGTCACAGTCGTGTAAAAGCTTACAAAGTGCCTGTCACTTATCACATCGACAAGCATTTGTTGTAAATCCAAAGAATATGTAGAGTTTATGAAAAATTGACGCAATTAACAAAATGTCAAACATCTTTAGATTTTTTAATAAAACATGATATTGATGTTTGATTGTCGTTTAACGATTTTGTTTGTTTGTGAAATCTATACCAATATTATAAAGAGGATATATTTTTTTGTATGTTTGTTTGTACCGAATAGGCGCCAAAACTACTGGACCGATTTAAAAAAATCTTTCACCAATAGAAAGCTACATTATTCCTGAGTGACATAGGCTATTTTTTTATACCGAGTCATGTGGGATGGTCCACGGGAGCGAAGCCGCGGGGAACAGCTAGTACTTGATAAAATTTAAATTTGTCAACTTTTTCGATTATATACAAGCACTTTATAAAATTGCTATCTTCTGCACTCGGTTTCATCCGTGTGGAAGTTGGAGGTAAAATATACTTTCCTGATCCAGGACATGGTTTACCAATGTACCTTTCATCTAAATGCGTGATTGATTAACAAACATAAAAACATATAGACCTACAAATTTGTAACAACTCTTCTTAACAATAATAGTAGATAACTTATTTTAATTCGGCATCTCTTTCAATGAATGCAAAAGCACTAGGAAGTGGTGAAATATGGAGTTACCTGTGGCTGGAATCCGTTTTCGTCGGCGATGTACGTGAGCGCGATGAGCGAGCCGTCCGGAGCTTTGTAGCTGAATTTGCCTTCCGCAGTCTGGATCTCTTTGCCCTCGCCTTGGCCGAAGTTTTTCACATATCCTGTCTCTTCAGCGTTGATCTCGTTACCTGTCTCGTATCTGAAAGACATAAAACGTAGTTTTAATGACTGATTAGACTTTTTTATACTTAGAACTTGGTGGGAGCAAAACAACTTTTTCGTTTCAAACTTTCTCAAAGCTTTTCACCTGTAACATTTTACATAGGCTACTAGATACCTAAGAAAAAGTAGTAAAAATACGTAACTCTGATTTTTTTAGATAAGTGTGTCTTACTCATAAAAAACAATCTTTCCCAAAAGTAATATTGTCACCAACTTGCACAGACAGTGAAAAACATTATATTACCTTGTAATCCCTAAAGAAGTGATTCTTATCTCTAAAGATTTCATATTTTATTCAAAAGATGACGTGATGACGTACATTATGATATGGATGGCTTATGTACTTCACCGACGTTCGTAAGTTTACCTTACAATCTGACGTGCAATCGCAGACAATGTAATGAGTGGCAGACTTTACGTGGCTGTTAAATATAAAGTTAATTTAATAGCATCTTAATTTTTCATTTTTATTTTTATTTGACGATGCGTCTAGACCACATTTCTGATAGAATATCTCTTCTTTGGTTTACCATATCACATTACATCACATCATCAGCCTATTAATGTTCCCACTGCTGGAACACAGGTCTCCTCTCTGCGAGAGGGAATGGGCCATTATCCACCACGCGGGCCCAGTGCGGGTTGGTGGATGTCACATGTCTTCGAATTTTTGGTTCTAGGACATGCCGGTTTCCTCACGATGTTTTCCTTCACCGTTTTGAGAGCAGTGGTGATGAAATTATTTACACAAAGTAAAGCGCCTGCCTGGGCTCGAACCCACGACCTACAACTTGTAAGTCGCGGCCGATACCACATTGAAGAGCAAATTATTTGTTCTTCGTTCTCCAGTTTATCTTTTCATTAGAGCAATGTTCGGTGCTTAAAAGCATAACCCTTCTTTTGGCTTCGCCCGTTCGCAGGTAAAACATTGATTATTAACTTATTTGCAGTTGGTAAACAATAGTTTTCCAACGATTTAGTGCTACAGCAATTTTCGGTGCTATGAATGCGTGCTATTTTTTGTTGTATTGTTTATGAACTTCAATTTTGCTGGTTTTTATTTGGATATTGGCAATGACTTTCTTGACAAAAGTTGTTCATTTCCTTGGACAGAAGGAGTTGTTACAATATAACTAGGAACCGATTTCCGTTACATCCTTTGTTGTGATCGTCAGACGTCCAAAGTTTCAGAATTAATAAAAAATTGAAAAGAATCTTACAGCCATTTATATGAGCCATCAACGTTGGGTCCTTCCGATTCGTACCGAATGATCGGTATCGGAGGAGTCGACTGGCCCTGCGCTGCTACATACGTCACCGCTACAAGGATGACGAAGTATAAGGAGATCTGTAAAGGACAAAAAAAGAAATTCATGTCTGAGAAAACAATATATATTATGACACAATCAAAAAAAACATTTGCGATTTTATTCATAAACAAAATTCATTAAATGTTACGAACTGCGGTACGTAAATTCTTAAGAATAACGACTAATTACTAGTTATATTTACGATATTTTTGACGGACAACTGTAAGTTAAACCTAGGTTCCAGGTTGCCTGGAAGAGATCGCGGAAAGCGATAAGGCCGCCCATTGTATGTTTTTAGTATTAAGTTTCTTTTTTTCTTGTTTATTATGGTGTACAATAAAGTGTATATAAATAAATATAAATAAATAAATACGTTACTAGTTACAAACGACGACGTGTTAGTGGTTATTTTAACGAAACAGACCTACTTCGATTACCTATTCGTTTTTATCGTACTTTGTTTTATAAATTATAATTTTAGAATCCCTAAAACATTAAAATGAGACAGGTTTTATCTTATGATGATTAAATATTAGGATACAATACATCCTACTTGTACCTGACATAACGTCTGAAACAAATGCCTCCATCATGTATTTTATACCTTTGGGTATACGTATTTTTACTTGATTCCGATTCTAAGGAATTTTGGGGTGGGTATGGGATCTACCTCCTAGCGGTCCATCCCGGGCAACGGCACCACAGGCTTGCCTGTGGTACGGCTGAACGATCCCACTTAAGCGGTGTTAGGCTCCGCAAGGGGCCGCCTGGCTTGCGACCACCATCCCACCGGAGTCCGGCGCCAAGCAGCTTGCTGTATTCCGTCAGTGTGTGGGACTGCCAGTGCCTTTGGGGGAGAAGGAGGTTGTCAGTTGCGCTGTTCAGAACCGATCTTGGTCTCTGAAAAAACTTGCCGGGCAACTCATTTTGGAGGGTAGCGGGATCCGAAGCATGGTGCCAGCCGTTGGCCGACCGTAGTCAGTCCCTTACTGACTGCGGTCAGCCGGCCGAAGTAGCACGCCAGCCAAGCGCCAAAGGCTGCCCCGCTAACTCGCGAAAAATCCAGGTATGCTCCATTGTGCCACCTGGCGACTGGATGGGTGGACCTGGTGGCCATATCCGAGGGAGTTCGGGCGTCCCCGCAGTCTCCAAATGAGTTCCCTATAGGTTGGATTAGCTCCAGTGTTCCACTTGGTTTACTGTGCAGCGCCTCGACAGTTCGACTTCTTCCCCAGCAAACTCTAAATTGTGTTAATTTGACCAAAGCGAAGAAGAATATGATGAAACATCGGCTGCACTTCTTCCCACAAAAATTGCACCTCACTAACATCAGAGGGTTGCATTCTAATCTCGATCCGGTCCACCACCACCTTGAGACCGAGAAGCCGCACCTGCTTTTCCTAACGGAGACGAAGATAACAACCCCGTCGGACGTGGCGTACCTCAACTACCCGGGTTACTCTCTTGAACACAAGCTCAAGAAGCAAGCTGGGGTCTGTGTGTACGTCCGCGATGACATATGTTGCTGTCGTCTCCGTTGCTTTGAGAAATCTGGTTTTTTCTGCCATATGGCTACTTGTGGACACTGGCGTGGAGAAGTCTCTCTACATCGGCGTCTACCGTTACCGTGACCAGGAGACGACGGCGCTCTTTAATAGCCTCGTGGTGCTGGCTGATATGGCCCAGCAACGGTACCCAACAGCGAAACTTAATTTTCTGGGGGACTTTAACGCCCATCATAAGATGTGGTTGTGCCCGAAACCGGAAAACTGACCATGCCGGGTTAGAGGCGCGCAAGTGTCTAGACCTTCTGTTGACAACTGGTCCGGAC
Organism: Orthosia incerta; assembly: GCA_948252205.1. Taxonomy (NCBI): domain Eukaryota; kingdom Metazoa; phylum Arthropoda; class Insecta; order Lepidoptera; family Noctuidae; genus Orthosia; species Orthosia incerta. Next base: position 16,400,333 of record OX411746.1, on the reverse strand, counting down.
AGTTATTCAGAATCGGTCTCAGCCCCGCTGGGAACGTCTTAACACTGTCTGGTGAAATCCGTGTCAACCTGCTCTCCTCCAGATGAGAGTCCTAGAGGGACGAGACGAGTATGGCGATATGAGTCAGCGGACTGGGACGAGATGCAGCACTTTTTACGTCTTATCCTTGGCGGCATGTGTGCTTCGCTTCGGGTGACCCCTCGAGCTGTGCGGACGCGGTTGCGGATGCGATTTGGCAGGGAATGGAGTATTTCATTCCATTGTCCGACATTCCGCTCGGTCACAAATCCCGACCTTGGTTTATACCAAGGTCGGGATTTGTGCAGAATGCGTCCACGCTGAGGCCCGAAAAGAGTCTGCCTATCGGTGGGTCGAGGCCCGCGACCGCAAAATTAGAGCACGTAGGGTTCGCGCGAGGAAAAGAACCTTTAATTCTGCCGCCAAGTTCTGCAAGCGAGAACCCGCTTTGGGCACGTTTAAACCATATTGGACTTATTGGGGCCAAGCTGGAATCGCACCCTCCGGGTGACACACAGTAAACAGTTTTGGTCCCTGTCTAAAGCGGTTGAAACGAATTTCTGTCGTCCCACTTTACCTCCAATGCTGAAATCTGATGGGTTGCTGGCTCACTCTGCGTGTGAGAAAGCAAATTTATTTGCATCTCTTTTTGCTAGCAATTTACATCTGGACGCTGGCTCCAAGCAACCACCTACTGTACCTCATTGTGACTCTTCGATGCCGGAGATCGCTGTGCACACTAAAGAAGTCCGGAGAGTATTGTGCAATCTAGACGTGAATAAGGCCAGCGTGCCTTACGACATTCCAGCGAGAGTGCTGAGGCAGTGTGCGCCTCAACTGTCTCCTGTGTTAACACGCTAGTTCCACCTCTCTCTTGTAAAAATAACGGTTCCGGAATCCTGGCAGCTTGCAAATGTGCAACCAGTGCCCAAAAAAGGGAACCGTGCAGACCCTGCCCATTAACGTTCGATCGCCATTACCTCCATTCTGTGCAAAGTTATGGAAAGGGTACTGAACAGTAAGTGGCTGACCTACCTTGAAGACAATAATCTCCACAGTGACCGTCAATATGGCTTTAGCCGGGGACGGTCAACTGGCGATCTTCTTGTGTATGTCACGCACTGCTGGGGCGAAGCCATCGACACGGCGAAGCACATGCTGTATCGCTTGATACCTCGAAGGCTTTTTACAGGGTCTGGTACGCAAGTCTACTCAGTAAGCTTTCTGCTTATGGCATCCCCGCTGGTTTTTGTAGCTTGATATTAGACTTCCTTAGTGAACGGTCGATCCGAGTAGTCATTGACGGCTGCTCCTCTGACCTTATGGCTATTGATGCCGGCGTTCCTCAGGGGTCTGTTCTCTCTGCAACTTTTTTCCTGCTCTACATCAATGAACTACTTCAGCCTGGTATTGTTGGGTACGCAGATGACAGTACTGTTTCAGAGAGATACTTGTCCAGCGCATAAACCAGCGTTGATGAAGTTCGTTCCTTGAGAGAGGCTATGGTGAAGCGGACAGATTTGACCTTAAGCCTTGTCTCCTAGTGGGGTGATGTCAATCTGGTCACCTTTAACGCCACCAAAACACAGGCGTGTGTTTTTACCGCTAAAAGGAGTATATTTAATCTAACTCCTACTTTTCGGTGTACGTCTGTTCCTGTGACTGATCGGCACGAGCTGGATGGCATGGATTTGACATCCAGTCTCAACTTCGGTGCCTCCATTGAGTACAAAGCCCAAATTGCGGTCAGAAAACTGGGCCTCCTAAATAGAGTGAAGTGATACTTCACGCCTGGACAGCTTTTAACCCTATACAAAGCGCAAGTCCGATCCTGTATAGAGTATTGCAACTACCTTTGGGATGGCTCAGCTAAGTATCAGCTTGCCGCACTTGACTCGGTGGAACGCAGAGCCAAGAGGCTTATCGGCGACGTTGAACTGGTGGATGCCAAGTTTCACAGCTTGACTCATCGCCGCAAGGTTTCCTGCTTGTCGGTCTGTACAGACTGTACATCAGTGAGTGTGCTCAAGAACTCCACGACCTCATCCCACCAGCCCCCTTCTACCACCGGACATCTAGCCGCACTGCAAGTTGCCATCCTTGCCTTGTTGCCATTCCACCAATTCGCACCAAGCGCTTCCAAACATCCTTCATAATGCGCACAGTGAATGAATTGAACTCACTGCCTGCGTCTGTGTTTCCGAACGCATTCAATCCGAATCTCTTCAAAGTTAGAGAGAACAGGCGTCTTCTGGGTAAGCTTATTCCATCGTCGACTCTGTCTCTGTCACCTCTGACCTAGACTAGGGTCAAGAGCAAACCCATCACAACTAAAAAAAAAAAACAAGGACTAAAACATGAGGGCTATGAACAGTACTCGATTGAAGCAAGAAATTCACAACCTGACAATATTTGTACTAAGTACTTACACTACAGAAGTGCGTAAACGAGTTAAGTGCAAATATCAATAAAGGCGACGGAGTATACTGCTTTGTTATGCGAAATCTCCATTGCTCAGCTGTCATAATTATGAGACACAATAGTAAAACAATGGCGTCACACCTGATTCAGGGGGGTGACCATAAGCTCTTAGAGTGGTATCAATTTGAGATCGAATAAGGGACAGATGTATATGACTTGTATACATCTGTCACTTACTCGATCTCAAATAAATACCGCTCTAAGAGCTTATGGTCACCCCCCAGGTGTAGGGATGCCGTAAATTGTAGCTATATACGAATAATTATCACAACAATTTGAAAAATTTAATATAAATCAATGTTCAAGTAAAGAGGTTAAATTTACTGTCTGTTTGTAGGACGTATAATATGTGGAAGATTAAGAAAATGCTTTCACCAGAAGATGGTAACATTATCGCTGAAGGCAATAAATGCATTATGGAGGCAATAAATTTATTTGAATTTGATTGCCAATGGATTTTCATTTTTCATCCCTCAAAAAATGTACGGTGTTTGACAAAATGGCCCATTGGCTTTTTTGGCCTTTTTTTGAGAGCGCGAAGCTTATAACATCCTGATAGTTAACGATATATAAGTTTTGATTATTCCTTCAAGCCTGATTATGTTTTTGCAATCGGTCGGCTTGCAAAAAACAAATGCCAAACTAAGAGGCAAACGCCTGAACTCTTCAGAGTAGCATTTTTTACATCAGCATTTTTTTTTCCTAGTTCCACAATCTTGTAGGCGTCTTTGTATAAGAAAGATGTTGAATAAAATATCATTATATTTAAATTATTTAATAAGATAGTTATAATTTAAACCCTGATCCGTATATATTTTATATACATAGATCGATCTATAGTTTATATTGTTTTTGTTGTTGAAATGAAACTATAAAAAAATTTGGGCCTACTGAGTTTGGAAAAAAATCTACGTGAAATTTATCTAAATTTACGCAGTTGAAAAACAAAAACCTATTTATCTTAGAATTGTTACGTGCGGGTGGAATATTCAATCAACTACCATACTAGCCTTTTTTTAAAAACAGGATCAAATTATCTATACTAATATTATAAAGAAGAATGTTTTTTTTGTTTGTACCGAATAGGCTCCGAAACTACTGGACCGATTTGAAAAATTCTTTCACCAATAGAAAGCTACATTATTTCTGAGTGACATAGGCTATTTTTTAAACCCAAAAATGGTACCTGTGGGGTGGTCCACGAGAGCGAATTTAGTTAGTATCTTATCAGTCACAAGAATTTCCCAATAATTGTCCACAGACTTATATCTGTTTTGGACCAAGGGATTAATACGGCATTATTCATAATGTCCAGAAAATTTGTAGAATGCCCAATATGAGTAGGCAATATGATAAAAAATATTGAAATAATGAAGATTACCGGCCTATCTGACCAATGCCCAACACTTATTGGGCCAGGTAATAAAAAGATGTGTCTTTTTTAATTATTTTAATGTTGGCATTGAATTTAATATAGAATATATAAGTAAGTACGATTACTATTTTAGCAACAAAGTTGACGGAGCCATATTTCTATCTGCAGAGTCTAAAGTAACTAAAAGCTCTAAAGCTCGGGAGCTTAGGAGAAACCAATCTCGCTTCGATCGCTCTTGTACTAATTCATTGACCATAATTATCGAATTGCCCAACCGTTACGTAGCAATATTCATAATGACCAGTCAATGTGATAAAGATAGAAGTTTAAATCAGTATTCTTAACATTGCCTGATTTGACTTGACTTGATTCATAATGCCTGAGCATTATACATAGTGCATTGATTAACCACTTGGTCCATGACATATCCATCTCATGCCGGAAGGCACAAAGGTTGAAAGTGCTTTCTTCGTGAACAATGAAAATAAGTTTATAGAAATCGTGTGTTGAAACCGCTAACAGCGCTCAGTGATTTATAGGCATCTTTAGTTTTATATCGTGCACATGCAGCGGAGTTACACCACAAGGCATAACTAGCAAAGATTTTATTTAGCAAAGACTCAAAGAGATAATTGAAACAGTTTTAACAGATCTGTCAAAAAATAAAGAGTTTCACGTAATTTATTTTTCAGATAACTTTCTTGTTGTTTGTTCATTCTCTGAAAAAGTGCACATGCACAACCATTCTACTCGGTACCATTTGGGACTCAGTTATTAAAAAACAATTTTGAAGATCTAACAAAATAGTTTCAGGTGATTAACAACAACTTTGAAAAATTTTGTGCTTTTCTAATTTGAATCAAAGACAAAGACAAAGATATTTTATTTCAAGTAGGCCACCAAGCGGCACCTTTGAACGTTACATTAAAATTTACAATTAATAATAGTTGATTCTACCGTGCATTCGGAAAGTAGCTTGTAATGGAGAAGAATGCACAAGAAACTCCATAATGTACTTATCTATGACGCAAAATCTTTTCAGTGTGAGTATATTTTTTTCTTTTCGAATTCATAATTACCGGTTTATTTCCTGACAATTTTAAACGAGATCAGCAGAGCGCTTTTTGAACTTTAGATAAAACCGAAAGTGTTGTTGAAATTGATGTCTATTGTAATCTACTAGAGTGCTAATTATTTCACACAGGCCTATAACACAATAAGTTTCGCGCGGTCATTGCAATTTCAATATGACTGCTGTAGGTCGCAATTCTTGATCGGAAACCTATACGAATGAGCTTTGCAATAGGCTGTGTAGAAATGGCTATCACAAAGGTGATATATTAACCATTTATTGGTCTCTTTATTATCAAGATGAATGGTCTAATCACTGCTGACATTTCCTCGTGTTGCAAGGGTAACTATCTATTCGAATTTCCATGGATATTTCTGAGTTTTAAATACGTGCAGTAAAATTTATCTTTGTATGGATCCACTGAGTACATTAGAGCATGCTGCAATAATTAGTATATTGCGTTTTACGACACAAAAAATTGATAATAAATCAAATTTTATGTCAAATAGGTAATAGAATTACTAATGAGCTTTAACTTGTTGAGTCCGCGGTGTGGAAAATCAAACCTTCTTTGTTTTTGTCTATTTTATATCGTAAAGTATTAATAGGTTCTTAGTTTCACAATTCACTGATGGATAATAGCCGTTTATAGGTCATAACGTTTTAAGGGTACATCAAGTAACTAAAGAAATATAAATTAACAGAGCCACGGTTTAAAACTATGAAAGTTAATGTCCCAAAACGCCTCACCGTGCGGTGGTTGACGGACTAACACATATTGCACGCACTGCCTCACAAGGCAATGCATACGTTTCGTCTGTCAGTTACAAAAGTCCTTTGTTGAAAAACGACTACATTATATTTTACGATTGATATTGTGCAAACTTTACACATAGAGGAAGTGGTTCGTCTCAAAAACGTGAGGTAGGTGGGTCGAAATTGTCGGTTTGAGGAAAGTAAAGAGTCCGTGATTCGACAACGATCTACGACTGCATTGTGAACTCCTGTTCATGAAACACGTGTTGACTTCTGACCCGCGACAACGTAACGATAATAAACATTTAAATTTGCATACTAAAATTCTTTGAAGACAGGTAAACGAGTGTAGCAAGAGAAAGCTGAATCTTTCATAACTTACAGAGAACATTGTAACGTGCAGAAAGTACCTTTTTCTTATCTACTGCTTATCAAAATATGACAATGTGTGTAACTACTTGTGTATATATGTGTATATGTACATTTTAATATATTACGAATTCGATACATTCGAATACATTAACTAGCTATTTTCGGAGGGCTAAAGTACTTTGAATATAAACAACTTTGACTATGAGATCAATTCCGAAACACAAAAAAATAAATAAAATAAAAAACACACCTGCCTTGTCAAAAAGTGAATTTAAAACTAGCTAAATTAATGAAAACCAATCTTTTCAGCGAAGTCGGGGGACCTTAAAGAAATGTTCCAAGGAACCGTCCCCCGACTGCACCCTGCTGCTGAACCCTGAATAACTTGGTGTGCCTACAAAAAAGCATATATAAATAAATAAATAACACTCTTTTTTTGGGCAGTCGTGTAAAAATACAGATGTGTCTTACAATTTACCGCGTTATGCGAACATAAATTTACTGACCATCTGATTTTCTTCCTTTCTGCTTTCAAACCTCAAAAAATAGGCAATAAATTACAAAAAAAAATCCTTGTGTTATTATTTTTAAAATTAATAAATATGAAACAAGGATCGATAAATTCAACTAAGTTATGTAGGCAGTTTTACTAAAATTCATGCATTTACAAACATTAGAAATACCTTCTTTCGCATCAATACCGCATTTTATTACTTATTATACTGGCATTCTACCATAATTTCGACAACTCTGTGCGGTTGACATTAAGTTTTGTTTTCGTTAGTGTCGGATTATTTCATGAGCTTGCAATAGTCATTACATTACCTATACACGATACATTTTGTATGAAATCACAATACACATTAATTTTGCCTTTTTTTAAAAAGAAAGCTCATATTGGCGACACAGTTGGCGCAGTCTTTGAGCAATTGAATGCTGCGTTGCGTGTCGCGGGTTTGATGCCCGCACGGAACAAATATTTGTATAGCCTACAGACAGTTGTTACGGATCTGGGTGCTTGTGTATGTGAGTTTAAATGTCTGTAAACGTACCCACAATACAGAGAAATTTCTAGTGCGGGACAACGTTTTTTATAAAAAAAGAATATGATTGCAATTAAATACTTATTAGCAGATTTTTTATTTAAATTTTCCATAGAGAATTTAAATCATAAAGAATATAGAATTAAGAATCTGCTTATCGGTATTTAAACTAATCATATGTTTTAAAAGTAAGTATAAATACGGGCCAACGGTTTAGTATTTACCCATACAATGCCTACCGAGTCTTTTAATTCTCAAAATGTGAATATTAAAATTGTTATTTAATTAAAATCTTCCCGAAACTCAATACACCAGTTTTTTTGTTTAGTTTCTAGCTGTCATGCATTTATAGAACAAAGTAAATGATTGTTTTTACGCATTTAATGAATAAATTATTGTTAAACGAGTTTACAATGAATTTTTAAACGTGATATTACTTTCTACTATAAATTACCTACCTATAGCATTGTGAGCCCTGAAATTCTTTTAAATATTTCAATTATGAAACAAGACTTTTATAAAGTTCTTTTAATATTCCCAAAATCTATTTGCCAACTGCAATGATTAAAAAGATATTCATTTACAAAGAATCCTTAATAAGTATATACTCGTACTTTACATATACAATTCTTTAAACAGAAAATAAAAACATGAAAAAGTCATGTTTTTTGCTTAATGCATATTGGAACTCCTAGGAAAACATAGATTACATTTATATACGCATTTGTATTCTAATTTCACACAAGAGGGTGAAATATCTGGGTTCTTAATTTGCAGGTCAGCCATGGAGCACTTCTTATCAAGTATCGATATTACATGTCATTACAATACTTCAACTATACGATTTTCAACAAAGACTAAGAAAACCTTTCCGTATAAAAATATTTTACTCACGAATGGATGATTAACAATCTGTCAACACCGATTTTGAAAAAAAAATCGGCAATTTTCGGCAACTTTTTAAATAACGAATAAATGATTTCTCACCATTGTGTTAGGATGTAGGGCAGGGGACGTCAGTACAAAGAAACTGGATGCAATCACAGGCACAAATGTGTGCTCGTTGACACTGCATGGGGTTTATATACTGGCGTGTTTACCTATGAACTTCGTGCGACCCGACGCCGGCGCAGCGCATCCCGGCGGTACATCGCCGCATCGCAACGCTCACTTACAAACGTGCTCGTACGCATGCTAAATAATCAGATCCTAATACAAACCAAATAATCCTAACAATTTTGAAGATCAGAATGCTTATCAAATTATTTTATTCAATTAGATTTCGCAATTTTCATCCCCGTTGTGTGACTGAACTTTATAAAAATTTCATATAGGAATTTCTCCGTCTGTATGAATGAATGAAGGTAGACAGTTATAGTGCCATGCAAAATAGGCAATTATTGTCCTTTAGGACAAATGAAACCAATTAAATTATTTAATAACAGAGTTAAGTAGGTTTATGAATTCATAATAATAGCTTTTAAATTAAGTTTTTTTAATTATTTCTCCACTGATTTCCCGTTAGCTGCAATAAAATTATTAGCAACTATTTAGAAGCCATTAAAGTATGATGGATGTTTTTTGGTTTACCTAGTTAATCAGCAGGTTTAATGTATGCAATATTAGTCATGTGACAAAAATAGACGGTGAGTTCATCATATATTTATCTTCTTACAGGACAACAAGACAACACACAATTTTTCTTGATCACCAGTACGTACCAGTTACTAGTATCTGGTGGTTGGATGAATTTCGGGTTTTCCACTGGCGCCTAATAACTGCGGTAACCAATCCATCAGCTAAACATGTTGATGAAGAAGGTACAGCATGGCACATCCCTGTTTCAGGACTAGACGTTTTATTATCATAATCATCATCATTTCAGCCGAAAGACGTCCACTGATGGATAGTGGCTCCACCCAAGCGTCGCCATATCGATCGGTCCTGTTCCTCTCGCATCCAGCTGATTTCCGCAGCCTTAACCAGGTCATCGTTCCACCTAGAGAGAGGCACTTTTCAACGCTGCGTCTGCCAGTACTCAAGCTACAAGCTGTTTACGTATAAATAATTACTTTAGTAAATTGTTCAATTCGACAGAATGTTTGGTGTAGCTAGTTGGGATGAGAAAATGGCTTGTAGCCAACAAATTACCAACACTTGCTCGAGCTTTGTAGCTCGAGCAAGTGTTGGTAATTTTATTTTATTTCTCCATTTTAAGTTATTCTTGACATATTTCATGCTCTGAAGTATTAATAAAGGATTAGCCTTTCAAGGCGTGATGTTGTGTACAGTTATTTCAAACCTGACAATTATATTAAAATTAATATTCCTTAATTTTGCCCTTAAGCGCTTACGAAAGGTCGGTGACGGGATTAAGTACATAGTTCTTACAACATTAGGATATAAATGTAACATGGGTTTAGGGCTGACACTGGCCTTTTGCAAAAACACAACTTTGCGATTTATGCAGACCTTACGTAGACGCTGCAACCACGCAATACTCTCCCGATTGACCTGCATCTTATCTTATCGAGTGATGATGGGACATACGATGGACCTGCCAGAAGTAGGTTAATCGAGACTGGAAGATTCCTAGGTTATAGAAATTAGAAAACGGCGGGGAGTTGTACTCACTAGCGGCTGATGAACATGTTCCTGAAAAGTTCTGTACGTCTACAAGTACCGGCCTACGTCAATAATCATAATATTTTATGGTGATATCCATTTTACAAATGTCGGTCAGATATTCTTAAATTGTTACGTCTACGCGATGTCTAAAATAGAGTGCGAATTTTATTATCTGAGGTAATATTTCATATTTGTGCTCAAATCTTCGACTGCGTAAGTTGAGTGATTTTTTATTATTATGTCCTTTTTTTAATTTTTTCCTATTGTTTACATTTTTAAATATTTTTATAAAATTTAAAATAAAAAACAGTACTACTTTCTGAATCAAGACCTTGACCCATCCGCCTAACGAGAGCCTCCTAAGGTGTTATTATTATTATTGATAGGTCTGCATTTGACCACTATCTCAAATGCTGGTAAGCGATGGTTCTAAACTAACTTAAGTTAGCTCTTGGTCTACAACCAGCTTTAGTCTTCGTCTACTGAACAGATGAACAGTACTATATATGAGTATTTTATTGCGTAGTTTATAAGAACAAATAGCAGTTTTAAACTGTTTATTTTAAGCATATAAACCGTTTGTGTTGACTTATGTCCCTATTTTTTATAATATATAGAACAAATCGTCGCCGCGTGAAGGTGCCCTAACATCCAATGGCAAGGAACCAAAAAGATCATGCTTTAATGTGATTAAGATAATGTAATTTAATAGGGCAAGCCAAATGCATAGTTATATAGTACTGTGATACATGTGAAGGTAGCATGCTGTAACGACTCTTACAGCATGCAGGCTGGCAGAAAATGTATCTGATTTATTTTGAAGTGTCATTTAAATTAAGATTAGGTTATAAAACAATAGGAAAAGTAAAACTGTGTGTAGGCTATCAAATTTGGATTTATTTTTGCTAGAGCCCAGTTTTAGATCCCATTTTTTAGGTATTAACGGCGGATCTCATTTGCTACTTCCATTGAATCCCATGTTATAACAACATGTCTACTTTTCAGAAGAAAAGTGATTTACGTTATTTTACCTGTATCAAACATTTAAAAAGCAGCGTGTCCACGGACTATTAAATGATTGAATGAATGAAAGACAGAAGAAACATGAATGAATTCATACTTTATTTAAACATAAAGACATAGGTCAAGTCAACTTATTACACAGAAATTTGAAGCTTTTCCAAACACAGTCCTGCAGAGATTTCCTTTTTTTATATTTTTGCAAGACATCGTTTATCTATTGGCTTTTTTCTTTAATCTCAACATTTTGTTTACTTTGAGTAAACAAAATGTTGAGATTTGAAATTTTTTTTCTTTCTACAAGCTAGCGTCTTCCATTAAGGCAATCCAATATTAAACTGGGATTCAAAAGTGGGATCCAAAGAAAATAAATCGGTTCAAAACAAAAGCGGTTAATAAAAGTTTCGGTTCAAATAAAACACATTGTTTTGTTTTAATAGAATCTGCAGGATCCTAATCCTGAGTCTACGAAGGTTTCATAGGTTCTGCCTAAGATTACTTTTTTATATAATTCCGAATCAAGATATTTGCGCAAGTAAGACAAGGCCAGTTTCACACCTTCTGACTTAAAAAAATATGGAGAAAGACCATAAAAAGATTTGATAGTTGATGATGATTGAGCAATATTTCTTATAACAAAAGAGAAAATAAAAGATCCTATTACATAATGGCACAAAGACGTTGTAACAATGCACTTTGGCAAATGTATGAATTAACTTACTATGGTTATAACAATGATCTTATGAAGATATGAAAAATGTGCCTTTTGCACTAGCTATCGAACCATGGCAAGGTTTTATTATTAAACTTCCTTCTTTTCTTTACGGGTTGACAACACAAGAAACAACAATGTGTAAGTTTTCACAGTTTAGAATCCGGCTCAAATAGATGATACGAATTCTCTATAGGTACTTTTCTTTTCAATAGGTTATTTTCTTTTCTAGGTAGATTTGTTGCGATACTCGGTTGGAAGTGACATGCTATCCATAGGAAACTCTCTATTTGACATCTGTTCGGTATTTATTTTTGCAAAATATGCATATGTCCATATTTATACACTTGACATTTATTTGCAAGCTAACCTGGCATCTATTTGACATTTCATGTGCACAATTTTGTTGACAAAATTGCATTATAAAACTTAGTGCGTTTCAATGAGAATCATAAAAAAATCATCGGTAGGTCTTAAAACAATGTTTGCGATTTTGTTTGTCAATCCCAGAAAAGCATAAATATTACTAGGTGCCCCGACCGACGTTTTAGTGTCTTTTCTGACTGCATACAAAAATCCCAACGAGAAAACTTTTCCAGTTTTTCCAATTTGCCGGGCATCTTTGCCACGGCTGGGCAGTGGTAGGTGCGCGGTCCAAATTACCACAGTGCCTCAAGACGAAAGTCAATGACCAGTGTGTGTTGCCAATAATGACCTATGGCTCTGAGACGTGATCGCTCACAATGGGCCTCATCAGAAAGTACCCAAACGGCAATGGAGAGGGCTATGCTTGGCGTTTCTTTGCGGGATCGAATCAGAAATGTAGAGATCCGCAAGTGAAACAGGATTACTGACATAGCCCGAAGAATTGCCAAAACTTAAGTGGCTGTGGGCAAGCATTACGGATGGCTGCTGGGGCACAAAAGTTCTAGAATGGCGACCGCGATCCGGAAGACATTGTGTTGGAAGGCCTCCCACTAGGTGGACCGATGACCTGGTTGAGGTTGCGGTGAAACGCTAGATACGAGACGCACGGGACCGGTCAATGTGGCGACGATTGGGGGAGGCCTATGTCCATCAGTGAATGTATTTCGGCTAATATGATGATGATGACTCAGGCCTGCAGTCTTTTTCCCTTCCCCCCCCCCGGCCACGTTTGGTTCCCGCATTGTCGAGGCGGAAAGGGCTCAGTAGCCGTGGCTTGGTCACCCTCGGTGAAACGAAGAGGAATACGAGGAGCGGCCGCTGGTCAGGGCTCTATCGATAAGCCTACGACGCAATACCTATTATTGGAATCTCACTAATATTATAAAGTTGAAAGTTTGTAAGTGTGTGTGTGTGTGTGTGTGTTTGTATGTTTTTTACTTCTTCACGGTCAAACCGCTGGACGGATCTGGATGAAAATTGGCACAGAGATAGATTATAGTCTGGAATAGCACATAGGACTTTTTATCCCGGGAATATGTTCCCTTGGGTTAATTTTCGACATTCACGTACGCGGGCGAAACCGCTGGCAGAAGCTAGTCAAATATAAAAGTTCACAATACTAGGACCCATTAATTTTAATGTTATTTTTTGCCGTGGTGCTAGGCAACTGGGTTTATCCCAAGTGTAAACAACCCTTTGTGACTATTGGCCTTGTTTGTTCTGTCTCCTGCTTGATATTGAGGGAAGTGGAAATTATATTTTTTGTTTGAATAGTATTTAAACGAGCGAAAATAAATTCAAATTAAAGGTGTAAAATACTGAATATGGCTTACTGAAATACTAAGTGGGCGACAAACAGTGGGCGAATACAAATGTTTAAAACAGCGACATAAAAATAAAAGTTTATTGACGGAGCCCCCCCCCCCCGCTGCGTGGGGCTCCTTTTTCTGTCTGCAGGGTCTAAAGTACCGATTCCAAGCATCCGAGCTCGCTTCGCTCGCTTTTGGACTAATTCGTTGAGATCACGAATACACCCGAACGCCCGCGCTGCACAGCGAAATCGCCTCCTCGGTTGTTCTGCTATTTTCAAAGGAATAACATGCTAAATTAAATAAATAGAACCCCAAACAAAATTAAATTATGTATCAATATTATTATTACCGCAGCTCACAACAACCTCCTAAAAGGTATAACTTAAACCGGATAAACGCCTACCTTAACTTACTTACGTTTTAGCCAATTTCAACCGGCTCCAACTTTCCGAGATGTGACCGTGCCAATAATGGACCATCTTGAGCTTCTTGGCGTAACGTTGACATCGACTCTCAATTCTGGCCCATACATTGAGGCAAAGGCTCAGTTGGCAGCCAAAAAGTTGGGGATCCTTGCAAAGGTGAGAAGGTACTTCACGCCGGAACAGTTCCTCAATTTGTATCAAGCGCAAGTTCGATCATGCATGGAGTACTGTTCCCATCTCTGGGATGGATCTGCCAAATACCAGCTTGATGCACTAGAGTCGATCGAAAAGTGGGCCAAGAGGCTCATCGGCGACGAGGCGCTGGTCAAGTATAAGCTCCAGAGTCATAAACATCGTCGCCGAGTTGCCAGCTTGTCGGTTTTTTTATCGGTTACATTTCGGGTAGTGTGCGATGGAATTGCACGATCTAATTCCACCTAGCCTGTTTCATCATCGGACTACCAGACGGACGTACAACGATGCGCCATCGATACATGGTGGACATCCCACCCATACGCACAAAACGTTTTAACGATACCGTGGAGTTTCAGTGGGTTGGACTCCCACATAACTGCACCGGCTCCCCGTGGTGGTGCATTATGCTTGAACTTTTCTGCACGGCCTCCAATCTCTTGGCGCTGTTAAAAAATCAAACTTCTAAATAAACGCAATTAAAAATTACAACCGTTTGTGTCGCATATTTGACAAATTGGGTTGTTATTTTTTTTTGTATATATGGAAAGATTTTAGAAGTTTTATAACCAAACTTTCTTTTTTCGCTATAATTACAAAGATATACTCGTATCAAATTGAATATATTTTTTTGTATTCAGTACTGAAAACACGCCGACAGTTCCTGAACTAAACCCGAGCCCGTGTGACGTCACGATGTTCATTTATGCTTATTGTAGCACACAGTTGATACAGCTTTTTGACTTTTAACCGATTCAGTCTTGTTATTATCGTCAATGTATTGATGAATATATCAAAAATATCGAACCTTAAAAGTTATCGTGCTTGCTTTTGCTACCATTATGTATCAATACTACAAAAAAAAAACAAAAAATTACATAAAAATTTCCATTGTTTCAAGCAGTGCGACAACCTAATCCCAAATAAAATAAAAAATAGCTTTATTCATTCCATACATGCATTTCATTTAAAGTAATCACTTGTTGACTTGGTAAAATAACAAATAATAATAATATCAATATTCATGTGCCTTGATTGCAGTTAATTAGATAATATTAAATAATTTAAACATTCAAATATTGCTATTCAATTCAATTCAATTCAATCATTTATTTCGGACCATGATCCATAATTTGTTAGTAAACACTTATGACTATGTTAGTAAATTTACATAAGTTAATAATGTCAAACTAATAAAAACAATAATCCATACACACAATAAAAAATAACAAATATATAATCCAAATCAGTTCATATTTACCTAGTTACCTATTTCCCGTTGCACTGGAGTCGCCGCTGTGCATGCGGGTCCAATACCACAGGAAAGGGCAGTCCGGTTTATCTGCAATAACCTTTAGGATACCGTTTACGCTCCCCCGCATCCTGTGCATCAGGGATGCTGACCTCTTACGCATTATCGCCTGAAAACTATCAGTTTCTGCTTCTGCAAACATCCCCGATGCACTACAGAAACGTGGGAGCCCCAACAGTATCCTAAAAGCGTTATTATACTGGACCCGGAGCACGTTGTAAGCCCTCTGCGTATGTCTAATCCACAGGCTGTACGTGTAGAAGGTCTGGCAATACGCCTTGCAAAGTGTAATTTGCACTTCCCTCATACATCGCACAAACCTGCGGGCCAGCATATTGCATCGGACTGACAACGCCCTCCGTTCCCTCTCGATGTCATCGTCATCGTGCAGATCCTCGTTTAAGATGTGACCTAGGTTTTTAAATTTTGTCAACCTCTTTAGGGGCACACCATAAAAGTACACTGGAAGGACTTCTCCAGGCTTCTTGGTACCCACCCGGAACACCATAACCTCACTCTTCCACACATTATACAGGAGGCCATGTGATTCGGCGTATCCTTCACACCTCAAACAACCGTCTGAGTCCGTTAATTGAAGGGCTCAGCAGTACCATGTCATCGGCGTAACTTATGCTATTTATCATCTGCCCATCAATGGAGCATCCGACACCTGTACCGCTGAGCTCCTCAATCAACTTATTGACGTATAGGCTGAAGAGCGCTGGGGAGGTCAAACCTCCCTGCCTGACCCCACACTCTAGACCATAAGTCCCGGACAATACACCCGACCATCTGACCTGGTTAATTTGGTTGTCATACCAGTACTGCAGAAGGTCAACTAGCTCATCAGCTAGCCCCTGTTCGCGTAACTTTGACCACAGTATGTCATAATTAACCAGGTCAAATGCCTGCAAGAAATATTGAATCAAATTTGAAAATGAATTCTAGAAGTATCAAATTAAAATTGAACACTAAATCCTGAACCATAAGATTAAATTGATCATTGAATTTCAATTGATTTATAAATCAGATATTGAACATGGGTAATAAATTAGATATTAGAATTGATTGTTAAATAACATAAATTTTAATGAATTATTAAATTAGTTTTTAGGCCATAGGACATCCTTATTGTCTGCGACGAGACCCTATCTATGAACTAGGACCATGACGGGGATTCGCCCAATAGCCAAGTACTTACCTAGCAATCTGTACCTGTATGTAAGTTTTAATGTTGTTTATTTACATAGATAAAAGTATATACAGTGTATACAATACTTTATTAACTAAGACTACAAACATATACACTAAAACCAAAAACTACTCACTAACTAAACCTAAATAAATAAATATACTAAACTAACATATGGCGGTGAAAAACTCCTCCACATCGTTGTCCACTGGTAATGTGTCCAAAAGACTAGCAGCATTGCCACGTGCTTATTCTCTGACCAAGGTAAAAGCCAGCCCTTGGGTCACGCGAAGTGTCAACTAGGCCAAACGAGATCCTTAAACAAAGCATGAGCACTTGGACCCCACGGACTAAGAGTTTCAACCCCAAACGGCTTGAAAATATAACTACCGATGAGATTATTATATTTAGTTTTAAGAAATTTTCTAAATCTAACTACAACATATATCCTAATTTGAATGTGTTAATTATGTTGTTAGCTTATTCTAGTTAGTATTAATTTCTTAATTTGATCATTAAAGACTGATTAAATTAAATGTGTATTGGAATTTTATAAAAAGCTAAAGATTGTTGTATTATTAAGTAACTAAAAAATCATGTTTTCAACATGATTTTTTGTTTATGGAGTTATTTTAATTATTTTAGTCTTAAATGAAATAAAACTAATATTTCCGTTTAAATTCTGAAAATCGGTCGACGCATGTATGAAATACTTACTGATAATTTATGTTAGGCAAATGTATCGAGTGAATATTTTAACGTTTTGGTTCTACAAAGTTTTTTAGTGTTAGTAAATATATAAATAATATAGGTATTAGCGTTTAATATTAATAAGGGATATGCAAATAAAGTACATTAAAAAAAGGTTTTATGCATAAATTAATAAAAATTAAGGCTCCACAGATTTCGGCTTATTTTATTTTATTAATATTTTCTCAAAAATGGTATGTAATGTTGTCATAACATCTCTAAAAAGTATCCAGAAAGTGAACTCTACCGGAGACTTATTCACAACTGTCCAGTAAGAAGCAAGATTTTAAATTTGGAATCTCCTACTGTCCAGTAAGTAAGTATGTAATTTACTTACTTGACAGTAGTAGGGATTGGTGCGATATATCAAAAGGTAACTTATATCGGATATGTGTTAGATATAATATCATATCGATATCTATATCAAAATAACCGATATTACAAAAACTGTATCTAATAAAAACCTTACTAGCGTGCGAGAACGAATAAGTCAAATCTTAAAACAATGAACCTTACGAACTACGAACAAAACGCAAACTTCACAAACGATAGGAACCATATGCGCTACCTCTCTTTATAACTATTATTTCGCGTTCGTTGCTCATCTAAATAACATTTTAACTTATGCAAACTGTACTAAATGATATCGACATCTGAAAACCGTTTTCGATATCGATTTGTAATCTGTATATCGGTTACATAACCGTTTGTGCAAAAAACCGAAAACACCCATCTCTAGACAGTAGGTCATCCTCTTCAAATCTGCTTAGAAAAAAAACATAGTACCAGCCAGTCATATATTAGAGTTTAGCCATTATAACATGGTTATAGGAGGGAGGCTCCAAATATATATCTATCTCTCTTTTTGGTATGACATTTTATGAGATAGATATATTTTTAAGTCCGTTAATCAAGACGTATAACAAACAAATATAAATGCCCCCGGTAAATCAATCACAATATCTATCAGTAATTGCCCTAATATGAATGTAACCTTCAATATTAATCAAACGAATTTGTTTTTAAACTTTCTTTCATTTTTGAGAAAAGCATTATACAAGCCTCAACCAGTAAGAAAGCCATCCTAGCCTCGTATATAACCGGACCTCACCTGCGGTTCGGTCCGGTTAACTCATACTTGGCCAAAAAGGCTTACTTACTGGATTCTGCAGTAATGCACTATTACTGGTTATGAAGTTTTTTTTATATCCAAAGTCGAAGTTTCGCAGCAATCGTGTTTGTTTACTTTTTATTTTACAACAATATCACCAACCCATATGTAAAAACGAAAGGCCAGGTGCACAGTACTCATAACCGGCATGTGTGTATGACTAGATGTATGAATGTGAGTGAAGCAAAAGGATTATCGTAAGGATCGTAGCAGGTGGCGTTCTGTAGTTTACGTTCCATGGGAAAAAGGCGTAAGTTTATGTAATTATGTTTCTAAATGTAATAAAGAACAATAACAAACACTGGTCCAATAATACTTAATACTACTCGTACTCGTATGACTACTTTATTTATACTCCAAACTTCCAAATAGTCCATCAGGTATATTATCGAATCAATAAATATGAATGTTTTTTTTTTTTTTACATAATAAACATTCAAATACATGGCTTCCCTAACTCCTGTGCTAGGTGATAGACCTGTGTTACAGGAGCCAGTGCCCTCTTCCGAGGAGGAATTACAAATTAATTAATTATCGGTGAAGCGAAGAAGAACTCGAAGAGGGGCCGCTCGTCAGGGCTTTTGCCGATTAAGACGACGACGTAGCGGCCAAAAAGTAGGTTGCGGTGCCGCTTGGGCGACACCGTAACTGAGGTGGGCCGCGGGGGGAGAGGAGTGCCGGTGTTGCGGTGCGCCGCTCTCCCTACCTTCCGCGGCCTGGACGGGGTCGCCACCGTCTGATGGCGGACGCAGTGGGGCCGCAGGGGAAGAGGAGTATAGCGTATATGGCCGCTCTCCCTATCTCCTGGGGCCGAAAATTGGCCGGTAGCGGCCTGAAAACTGGCCTGACCCGTCACAGTGGGACCAAGGGTGGCCATATATGGGGTTGTCTGGCACCCATGTGCTGGCATGGTCCATGGGGTAGTCACGGCGTACAATGTGTTCTGGTGCGCCGGACATGGGGGGTACTCCCCGAGGACGGTCCGTTGACGGACAGCCACGGCGGGTTCGTGGTGAGTGCTAACGCGTACCCGTGGTCCCGCCATAAATGGCACAGAAAGACACCGTGGAGTTTTAGTGGGTTGGACTGCGCTATCTCCCCGTGGTAGTGCAGTATGCATGGGTATTTCTCAAAGATAAAAAAGGTATACTATCGAAATTAGCCTTTATGAATCTTATATCACAGATGAATAAATAAAAATTTGCTGTTATATAATAATAATACTTTTGCATAAATTTTTGGATATTTTTAGTCAATTCACGTGTAGCTTACGTGCGTGATGCGGTGCCTGGTGTGGCGCGTGATGCAGTGCGGATGCGCGATTTGTCGCATTAGGAAGTGGCACCAACAGTCGCCTCAGCAGTACACAGTACCCTTGATTTCTACTAAAGACATAGATCGTAATAGCAACAGTTTTGTTTCGGTTTTTAGAGAGTTCATACAGATCATGAAAACAGACTGAAGGAGTTAACGTTAACCGGTTTTGAATGTGATACCAGAATTTGATCCTAGTAAACGTAAACAAACAATAGAAAGATGGATAAGTAAGGTCATTGACCTTACTTATCCATCCTATCATCCGCTTATAAATTTGGGAACATTCATTGGAATGTGCCCAAATTTATAAGCGGACCGAAAGACAGATTATCCATTATGTTCTTTCTAAATTAGCAGGATTGGCTCAGAAATGGTATCAGGGCTTACTTAAAAACTGACTTCGAATTAATTACATAATGACTTAAATTTTGTCGAAAGAAAAGTCATATTGAAATTTTAGGTGATAAGCTCATTAAAGCAATCTATACTAATATAATAATAATAATAAAACATAACTTAACTTAACTTTTGGACCCTGTTCCCGATACCGGTGGGCCTCTATTTTTTATATTTTTAAATGTTTTTGTTTTTTAATTTAATTTATAAAAATATTTAAAAATGTAAATAATAAGAAAACTGATTAATAAAGGAAATAATAATAAAAGCAGTATTGCTGGACACGGCTCGCATTGTTAGGAGGTTCCTCTCTTTGGAGCCCTGACCGCCGGTAGCTTGGATCCTATTCCCGATACCGGTGGGCCTCTATTTATTATATTTTTAAATGTTTTTCTTTTTTAAATGTGTTTTGTAAAAATATTTAAAAATGTAATTAATAAGAAAAGAGTTGAATAAATGAAATAATAATAATATTTAAATCAAACAAAAAATGACAACTAAGAAGACAAAACTAAGAAGAAAATGTTGACACGAAGCCAGGCCCGAGCCAAGAACACACGCCCAACATCTTCGGGTTCGTCGCTCAGCTCCGCCTCGCAGCCGCCGGGACCACCTACAACCGTGAGTCAAGAGATCCCGGACGCTGCAGTTGCGTCGAGCTCGAGCGACGAATACTTCTCTCCGCCGACGACACCACCATCTACGCGTCGACGGGGAGGACGCCGGCCGCCGGATAGCCTGGGACCTCGAGGCCCATCGGCCTCTGACAGGGTCCCCGCTCCCGGTGGAAGTGTGCAGCGCATGCGATGGATGCAATCGATTAATGAAAACGTCATGCGCGCATACTTTGGGGCTACAGAGGAGGGAAGTAACCTGACTGCGTACCGTGGTCGGATGCTCTCTCTGTTTCAGGTGCTTGAGCCAGCTGTCAACGTGTCG
Organism: Orthosia incerta; assembly: GCA_948252205.1. Classification (NCBI taxonomy): domain Eukaryota; kingdom Metazoa; phylum Arthropoda; class Insecta; order Lepidoptera; family Noctuidae; genus Orthosia; species Orthosia incerta. The sequence continues at coordinate 16,379,423 of OX411746.1, read as the reverse complement.
GCCCAACGTCTGTCGGATCAGGTGCGGGTCATTCAACGTAACCGTATGCTGGATGACACCGTACTTGATAGACTGCGTGAGGAATCACGGAGTAGCCGTGTCTCGCCTGCCTTACCACCGGCCGCGGTGAAAATGCAACCTAGTGTTTCACCGCGACCTGACCATGTTGGAGAGGATGACGACGACGGGGCTATATCCGTGAGTACCCAATGCAATGAACGATTGAGGAGCGCTTTGGAGTGTGCATTCCGAGAGTATCGTTCCACACCGCCTGATCTTAGACCTCGATTACCTCGTCTGCCCATGCATAATAAAAATAGGGCGCTGGTGTGTGCTCTAGATTTGCAGCTAACAAATGTTTTTGAAAGCAGCAAAGACCTTGCCGATACCCACTCAATCTTGTACTGTGCAGCTGCAGCGGCATGTCGTGTAGCTAACGTCAAATTTCCCAAAACTGATAGAGCTACACGACCAGCTATACCAGCTTGGCAGTGCAGGATTGAGCGTCGTATCGGTGAGGCTAGAGCACTCATCGGCAAGCTTATCTGCTTCAGGGAGGGCAACACTCGCCCTAGAGTGATGCGCTTTGTGTGGTGGGCATTCTCGGGGACTGATATCAGTTCTCGAGATTATCTGGCCCGCATCACAGAGCGTATCGACTTCCTGAAGCAGAAGATCTATGCATGGGCAAGCCGTATTCGTCGGTACAAGCGGCGAGTGGAGCGATACACTCAGAATCGCACATTCCGGAACAACGAAAGGTGGGTTTATAGGGCTTGGGAGCGATCCGACCAAGGTGTGACTGATATGCGCCTACCGGATAATGACGCCATGTGTTCGTTTTGGCGCGATATCTGGTCGGTGCCTGTCAGTCATACCGAGGGTGACTGGACTCGGGAGGTCGAGCAAGCGTGCGATCCGATACCACAAATGGGGGCAATTACCATCAGCCCCCAAGATGTGGCTCGTGCAGTCCGTCCGTTGCCCAACTGGAAATCTCCAGGGCCAGACGGACTGCAAAACTTTTGGATTAAATGGTTACAAAGGTCGCACGCTCGTTTGGCAACTCAGTTCCAGTCTGCCTTAGAGTCAGGGTTACTGCCCCAGTTCCTAACGACAGGAATAACCCACCTGCTCTATAAATCGGGTAGTACTGCGGAACCTAAAAATTATAGACCGATAACGTGTTTACCGACGGTCTATAAAGTTCTTACATCCATTCTGAGAGCGAAAATTAATCAACATATTGACAATAACGCCATCATGTCTGCTTCTCAGAATGGATGTAGGAACGGGTCCCGCGGTACTAAGGAGCTGCTCCTCATAGACATTGCCATTAGCCAACAGGTTCGCCGTTCCCGCAAGGATCTGGCGACATGTTGGATAGATTACAAGAAGGCCTATGACTCAGTGCCACATACATGGCTCATGAGGGTGCTGGAGTTGTATAAAATTGATACAACTCTGCGCGCCTTCCTGACGTCATGTATGGGGCAGTGGAGGACGGTCCTTCACTATCCAGGATGTCGACAGATTCAGGAAAACAGTGAACCTCTAAGGATTGAGCGTGGTATATTTCAGGGCGACAGTCTGAGCCCTCTGTGGTTTTGTTTAGCCCTGAAGAACCCTCTCAGTACACTGCTGGAGGGTTCAGGCCTGGGCTATCGGTAGAGGAGAGGTGGTCAGGTTATATCACACCTCCTTTACATGGATGACCTGAAGCTCTTTGCCCCCAACAACTTGCAACTGATGAAGCTACTGAAGGTAACAGAAACCTTCAGTGACGCCATCAGGATGGGATTTGGTGTGGACAAATGTGCAGTCATGCATGTAAAGCGAGGGGAGATTATGGAATCCGTGGGAATACAACTCTCGGACTCCATACACCTTAGATCCCTTTCCTCAACTGAGACTTACAAGTATTTGGGTATGTCGGAAGCACTAGGCATCAATGTTACTGACGTGAAACAATCGTTGAAGGAACGCTTCTTTGGCTGCCTGAAAAAAGTACTAAATAGTCTTTTATAAGGCGGGAACAAGGTGCGCGCCTTCAACGGCTGGGTCATGCCGGTCTTGATGTACTCTTTCGGCATACTCAAATGGACTCAGACAGAACTTGACGCCCTGGATAGGAGAGTCCGCACATTGCTTACCGCAAATCGTATGCATCACCCACGGTCATCGGTTATGAGACTGTATATCCCTCGGAAGAGCGGGGGTCGTGGCTTTTTAAATGCTAAGACCCTGCACAACCGCGAGGTATGCAGTCTTAGGGAATACTTCCAGGCCGCTGACGTGGGTATGCATCGAGATGTGGTAGCAGTGGACAAGGGCCTTATCCCGCTCTCCTTGGCTAACGAGAACCGGCGCAAACCTATAGTATTAGATACTAATGACCGCATGGAGGTATGGCAGAGCAAGGAGCTTCACGGACGCTTCTACCGGGTTCTACATGGGCCTGATGTAGATTTTTTGGCGTCCGTGGCCTGGTTGCGATTTGGTGACCTTTTTGGGGAAACCGAAGGTTTTGTCTTTGCGATTATGGACGAAGTTATGATGACGAACAACTACCGGAAATACATTGTGAAAGATGGCACGGTTGACATCTGTCGGGCATGTCACCGGCCTGGGGAATCCATCCGTCACATTATCTCCGGTTGTTCTAGTCTAGCTAACGGAGACTATTTGCATAGACACAACCTTGTAGCCAGGATTATCCATCAGCAACTTGCTCTTAAATACAATCTTGTGGAATCGGAAGTGCCTTACTATAGGTATGAGCCCGACCCAGTTCTCGAGAATGGCAATGTCACGTTGTATTGGGATTGGTCTATCATCACTGACAGGACTATTGTTGCCAATAAGCCTGACATAGTGGTGATAGACCGACTAGAGCATCGCGCAATGATTGTTGATATAGCGGTCCCCCATGACGAGAACCTCGTGAAGGCTGAGAGAGATAAGAAAAGCAAGTATCTTGATCTGGCTCGGGAGGTTGTCGACATGTTGGATGTGAATACAGCAATCATTGTGCCGATAGTCGTTACGGCCAGTGGCATAATAGCGAAGAGCCTCGACGAACACCTGAGGAGGCTCTCGTTGGGCAGCTGGATCAAGGGCTTGATCCAGAAAGCGGTACTCCTAGACACGGCGCGTATCGTTAGGAGGTTCCTCTCTCAGGAGCCCTGACCACCGGTAGCTTGGACCCTGTTCCCGATATCGGTGGGCTACTATTTTTTATATTTTTAAATGTTTTTCTTTTTTGTATGGATTTTGTAAAAATATTTAAAAATGTAAGAAATAAGGAAGAAATTAAATAAAGGAAATAATAATAAAATATGTTTATTGACACAAAGAAAAAGTTATACATGTCGGGTTTAGTCAATAGTACGGACGTCAAAACAAATCACAAGCAAGCCCCTAGCGGCAGTCAATAGCAACTACGCATTGGCACGGTTTTATAAGCACTTGCGAGGTGCGGAATAGGACAGTTTAGTACTGAGAGCCGTAGAGCTAAGACGTCGTAGAATCAGTGTCGATCCGTAATATTAGTAAGCAAGAATGTAACTTGTGTCTATTTGAATAAACCCAGTGTATCGAATAACTTATGTCATTTCATTTTCACGATTGTACCCACCGACCTGCCCACACACGATGTCTCAACCTAAGGGAATACATCCTGACTTCCCGATGGTTTACATCTATCGGCCAGCCTTGATGCGACATCAGAATTGGGATTCGGTCGTGCTAATGAGATCACACGTAACAACAAAGCTAGTGAAAATGTTGGTTACATTCTTGCAAAAAAAAATCGTGGTGTCAGTTGCGACTACCCTCGGTATTGAATAATCAAACATCGGTCCGGAACGGAGCAATAAGGAGGCTAGCAACAACCAAGGAGCTGGACAGGTCAAGGCAGAACTTGTGGACGTGTGGAAAGATCCATACACACTGATCTTTATGCCAATCTGGTGAGTCGTTTTCATTTTGTTGTGACTATTTTTTTTTTTTTTTTTTTTTTTTTTTATTTGTGATGGGTTTGCTCTTGACTCTAGTCTAGGTCAAAGGTGACAGAGACAGAGTCGACGATGGAGCGAGCTTACCCAGAAGAAGCCTGTTCACTCTAACTTTGAAGAGATTCGGGTTGAATGCGTTCGGAAACACAGACGCAGGTAGTGAGTTCCACTCATTCGCTGTGCGCATTATGAAGGATGATTGGAAGCGCTTGGTGCGTATTGGTGGAATGGCAACAAGGTAAGGATGGTAACTTGCAGTGCGTCTAGATGTCCGATGGTAGAAGGGGGCTGGTGGGATGAGGTCGTGGAGTTCTTGAGCACACTCACCGAAGTACAGACTGTAAAAGACCGACAAGCAGGCAACCTTGCGGCGATGAGCCAAGCTGTGTAGCTTGGCATCCGCCAGCTCAACGTCGCCAATGAGCCTCTTGGCTCTGCGTTCCACCGAGTCAAGCGCGGCAAGCTGATACTTAGCTGAGCCATCCCAAAGGTGGCTGCAATACTCCATGCAGGATCGGACTTGCGCTTTGTAAAGGGTTAAAAGCTGTCCAGGCGTAAAGTATCGCTTCACTCTATTTAGGATGCCCAGCTTTTTGGCCGCAATTTGAGCTTTGTACTCAATGGAGGCGCCGAAGTTGAGGCTGGATGTCAACTCCATGCCCAAGAGCTCGAGCCGATCAGTCACAGGAACAGACGCACCCCGAAAAGTAGGAGTTTGATCGAAGATACTCCTTTTTGCGGTAAAAAGACACGCCTGTGTTTTGGTGGCGTTAAAGGAGACCAGATTGTCATCACCCCACTGGGAGACAAGGCTTAAGGTCAAATCTGTCCTTTCCACCATAGCCTCTCTCAAGGAACGAACTTCATCCACGCTGGTTCTTGCGCTGGACAAGTATCTCTCTGCAACAGTACTGTCATCTGCGTACCCAATAATACCAGGCTGAAGTAGGTCATTGATGTGTAGCAGGAAAAGAGTTGCAGAGAGAACAGACCCCTGAGGTACTCCGGCATCAATAGCCATGAAGTCAGAGGAGCAGCCAAATAGACTATAGAGAAGTGTGTTCATTATTCAAAATTCTGGTTTTGTGTATGGTATGGCGGTCAGTGGATCGTCGGGGCGGCCCGTGACTCGTCTTAATTTCATGTTAGTTATCACTGATCATGTTTTAGTGTTGCTGAAGTGTTGTTATTCTAATATCACTGTTAATAGTCAAAAGCTAGCTATTATTCTTCGGACTTTAGAGCGATGTAGTAGCATTGCCGTACCAAATACATCATTCTGGAAATTATGATAATTCCTAATGAAATTATTAGTTTTGAGTTAATGGAATTTGATTATGAGGTTTCTATGCTTTTTCTTTTCATGTTGAGGTTAAAGTCTTTAGATAGTTTGGGCCTAATATGTGGCATCGTTAATTGCGACTTAAAATGCCACTGACGCTATGGCCTTGGATTTTCTAAAGCCCATATTCCTACCTGGACACTTGGGACACTGTGATGTGTTTCATGTTTTGGACAGGGACTCTGCACTAACATTTGGTGTCCACAATAACCCATTTTGCTGTGCCGGTTTAGTTTACTACACCGCTGCACTGATTAATTTCCATCAAAGCTGTGTATAGTTAAGATAACTGTGAACATATACTCTCGTAATGTTTTTCACGTTTCAGATACCATATTGCGTCGAAGTGGAGCCTCTGCTGCATGCTAGCGGTTCAAATGCTGTATGCGAAGGTCGACTGTCAACATCTGAGAGGTTGAGACCGACGGCAGGATAGCAGTTCACAGGTGGTAGCTGAACGTTACGAACGCGCGCATGTTTGGAATGGAATACTCGGTGAGTCGCTTCCATGTTATTTCGATAGTGAGGTCGAATGTTCTCTAGTGAAGAGATGCTAGTTTGAGCTTTAAGAGTGTTCATGTTTGACCACTGAGTTGGTCGTGGTTACATCTAGCACTATCACTAGGTAATTAAGACACACTTGTAAGCAACTTTAGGATTTAATATCCCATAAGAAGATGAGCTATCTAAAGTGACTTAACAACTAGTGATTTTCAGTGGCAAAGCGAGTTAGGAATGTCGTGGGGTAACGAAATTGTATCGAGTTAGTTAGTAACGGTACTGGTAATTTACCTGTATTCAGAAAAGATCTTGTTTCGTCTCTTGCTTACTTTCAAAGTAATATTATGATAGCAGTAGATCTCGCGATCGTTTTCCTTACATGAAAACTGAGTTAGTGTGCGATAGTAAAGGGTTACTGTTGATAATAAGATTTTAAGAATATTGATCCGAATTAGTTCGTAAAGCTCCTTCACACGAGCTATTAAGACGCAAATAATATCGGGCTTAATTGTTCCCTTGATATGAACAGTCGGTATGTTCCAAGATCTTTGAGTAAAAAGGAAGGATCCCCGATCACCAAGTTCCTTGAGAATTAGACGTCATAGTTGATGACAGTGGTAATGAAACTAAATCTGATTAAGAATGGCTTGTACACTCATACTCGAAACTTTAGACCGCACCTCATGAGTAACATGTGGCGATGGGTCTATAAGGAATCGTTGGTGCGATTTCTGTCTGTGTTGGTGCACAGAGCGATTCATGTGTTGTAGCACATATTCGCTAGATTTTTGAGAATCGTTGGTGCGATTCCTGTCTGTGTTGGTGCACAGAGCGCTTATGTGTTGTAGCACATTTGCGCTAGATTTTTGAGAATCGTTTATACGATTTCTGTCTGTGTTGGTGCACAGAGCGCTTCATGTGTTGTAGCACATATTGCGCTAGATTGTTGAGAATCGTTGGTGCGATTCTTGTCTGTGTTGGTGCACAGAGCCCCTCATGTGTTGTAGCATATGTGGCGGCAGAAATGTAAAGAATCGTTGGTAGATACGATTCTGGTTTGTGTTGGTGCACAGATCACAATGAAAATTTCATGAGTTGAGTGTGCATTGCCTTTGAATTATAGTAAAGAGTAACAGAATTCTTACAATAACTTTGTTTAGTTGTTGAACTTTTTGATCGTCGGACCTTTATCTAATGGAGTGTTTTGTGGGAAACTCTGATACGAAAACTAAATAGGCACTATAGTAGGTACACAATAGGTGATTATGACAGGACGGTGATCGTTATACACCGAAAGCTTTAAATAGGTACGCTTGGAACCTACAAGTATGCACAAGCTAGGTTAGGGCAGATGCCAGCGGGTCATGTACCAGTCGATGTTGTTGTCAAAAGGATTTGATAATGATGAGCAAGCTTAAGGTGTCGAGTAATTCAGTCTATCGAACGTATTATGTTTGACCGTACCAGTGGATTCTGGTGGAGGTCGGGGTCTAGAGAGAGACCGAGAGACCGTTGTGAGAGCAATATAATTGCTGGTCGGCTAGAGAGCCATTGCGTTGGAGGTTTTACTCGAGGGTTTCTATAGGCTTGGCAGTTGTTGCTGCAGTAGAGTTTTAAAGTTTGTTTGGAGCGACTAGTGGTACATAGCCCAGGGTAATGATTAAATTAAAGAGTAGAGTTCTCAAATTTCCCTATTTTCACGAACCCAATAATCTAGTTTGGTCAGGAGTAGCCGAGCGTTGTGTGGCAACTGAGAGCCTGAGTGGAAACTATGAGCCTGACTGGCAACTGTTGGCCTGAGTGGCAACTGTTGGCCTGTGTGGCAACTGTTGGCCTTTATGGCAACTGTTGGCCTTTATGGCAACGGTAGGCCAGTATGGCAACGGTAGGCCTGTATGGCACCTGTAAGTCTGTGTGACACTATGGATGGTGTGAAAATTCATGTTTGTGTTAGAAACCTTACAGAAAGTTCTTGTTGATGACGTTCGAATCGTCAAGCCCTCATTACGAAAATTTAAATGGTTTTGGTTTTCGAATTCTGATTACTATGCGTAGATTGTGTTAGGCAGATACACAGAGCTCAAGTACCAATTGAGATTGTAGATAAAGTAGTAAGTGCTAAATCTCTGTGTGAACAAGTTCTGAGTTCAGAGAGTCGAGTTGACTCGACATCATGGAGATGTGCGAGTAGAGCAATTGAGATAGCTAAGAGAGCTATGAGATAGCTAGTAGAGCTATGTGATGGCTAAAGATCGTGATTAAGAAACCTGGTTTATTGTTTCTTTTGTTTGATTTAATGTTAGAGTAATGACTATCAGTGGTACTTGGACTTTGTAATCACGTAGATTGGGTACTTTTAGGTACCAAATCGATGATTAAGTTGCTGTTTTCATTAAATTGAAAATAGAATTAATCGTTCCTTGCAATGGTGAACAGAGAGATTTGAATGATCATGTTTGATTGTTTCAAAATGTTTCCTCACTCTAGTGTATGAGTCAGGATTGGACGAGCAGATACTGTTTGAAAATTTTGTATTTTTCAGAAAAACATCCCTTGTATGATGGGAGATTGCCAGGATAGAGTGGACTAAGACGACGTGTGGTGCAACACGACGTGTCCATGAGATGACATGGAGCAAGGACAAGAAGATGATGCCTGCGGGTGATAGATTTGGGGATCTGTCACCTGAGAGGCCCGAGAAGGCGACGTGTGTGTTCCACGTTCGCCTCTCAAGAGGAATTACGGCCTAGAGAACACCATGTGGTTTTAGTCAGTAGGAGTCTGACAGACCCCTCAGCTTTCCCCAAGGGCTGAGGACATCCATTGAGGATTTCCACATGATTCGATACACTGTTAAAACCTGACAATTAGGAACAGACGAGGACGCCTGTCTCGCAGGATGGCCGTGTCGGGTTTAGTCAATAGTACGGACGTCAAAACAAATCACAAGCAAGCCCCTAGCGGCAGTCAATAGCAACTACGCATTGGCACGGTTTTATAAGCACTTGCGAGGTGCGGAATAGGACAGTTTAGTACTGAGAGCCGTAGAGCTAAGACGTCGTAGAATCAGTGTCGATCCGTAATATTAGTAAGCAAGAATGTAACTTGTGTCTATTTGAATAAACCCAGTGTATCGAATAACTTATGTCATTTCATTTTCACGATTGTACCCACCGACCTGCCCACACACGATGTCTCAACCTAAGGGAATACATCCTGACTTCCCGATGGTTTACATCTATCGGCCAGCCTTGATGCGACATACATTTCCATTTGAAACCCTGACTCCTATGCTAGGTGAGACCTGTGTTACAGGAGTCAGGATATTATAAAGAGGAAGATTTTTTTGTTTGTTTGTTTGTACCGAATAGGCTCCAAAACGACTGGACCGATTAGAAAAATTCTTTCACCAATAGAAAGCTACATTATTCCTGAGTGACATAGGCTATTTTTTAATCCCGAAAATGGGTCCTGTGGGGTGGTCCACGCAAGCGAAGCCGCGGACAACAGCTAGTTTTCTATAAAAAGCCATCACATTAAACTTCACCCTTACATAAGAAACTCGTTTGCTAATTAACGTTGATTTCGCTTAGCGTAAATCCATTGAATGAGTTTTGTTCATAAAATTATGCTCATTCCCTATTAAAGTTAGCTTATCTGCAAGGGTGGGCTAGTATTATTAGTGTTCGTGCATAGATGGTTTTCACCTAGTGGTGGTATCTAGTGATACTCACGAAAATGATTATTTTTTCACATATTCTCTTTCTCTCAATTTTACTACAGAGTTTAAGTGCTTCTTCTAAGTTAATGTTGCACTCAATATTTGTGATAAAAAACATTGTGACAAGAAGCCTTAGAAAAGAGTCATCTGATGGCAGCGATGGCGATGGTCGAAATGCCAAAATGTGTGTGTGTGTGTGTGTGAGAGATTCTATCAACGAATGCGTGGCGATAGCGATTGGAAAACTGTCATAAACGTATGGGAATGTCAAACGCTATTGAAATATCACGTGATCAATCTCTTAGATTTTGGCATTTCGACTATTGCCATAGCTAACATTGTTCCTTAGTTCCGGCTTAGTTCCGGCTCAAGACAAAAGGGCCTGGACAAGTGACATTCTATCAAGAAAAGCGTCGCGAAAGCGCCACGTTAGTGCCGCGAAAGCGTCGTGAAAGCGATTGGAAAAAAAAAGTCAAAAATGTATGGGAATGACAAACGCTATTTAATTGTCAGAGCAGTGGTGGCCCAGTGGTATCGGCCGTGACTTACAAGTTGTAGGTCGTGGGTTCAGCCCAGGCAGGCGATTTACTTTGTGTTAATTATTTCATTACCACTGCTCTCAAAACGGTGAAGGAAAACATCGTGAAGAAACCGGCATGTCCTAGAACCAATAATTCGAAGACATGTGACATCCACCAACCCGCACTGGGCCCGCATGGTGGATAACGGCCCATTCCCTCTCATAGAGAGGAGGCCTGTGTCCCAGCAGTGGGTACATTAATAGGCTTAATGTGATTGAAATGTCACGTGATCAATCATTTTGGAATTTCGACTATCGCTATCGCTCACATTGAATGACAGTTGTCTAGAGCCGTAGGGTCTTAGTTCTAGGTCGAGACAAAAGGGCCTAGATCATTGACATTCTATCAACGAAAACGTCGCGAAAGCGATCGAAAAAATGACAAAATATGTATGGGAATGCCAAACGCTATTGAAATGTCACGTGATCAATCCCTTACATAATGGCATTTCGAATTGCCATCGCTAACATCGGATGAGCGTGGGGCCTTAGTTATGGCTCGACACAAAAGGGCCTAGTAGAGATGACAATCTTGAAAAAAAAACATGAATAAAAACTTGGCACCGTCGTTTTGTTTTTGTACATTTGGTTATTTTTCTCATAAAAAGTGAAACACTAAATTTGGTTGTTTTGTTTTAATTAAAGTCAAATTATGTTTAAACCAATGGGTACCTATTATTATGTAAGTACTTAGAAAATAATTAATTTGTTACAATCAGAATCATCTTTTCTTTGTAATTAGGAAAATCCCCGTCCGTAAATGGTAAACTTCAGTGGGTGTTGCCAATTATTTTAAGACATTTATGTACTATTTAAAAAAACAAACAGTATTTTATTATTAACCTTTATAACTAAATTTTTATCTTGAAAAAAAAACCTACTCCAGAAACTGTTTTTATTTTCATGTTTTTTTAAACGTTTTTATTCATCACAGAAAAAAAAAAGTTTTTGTACAATTCTAGGGCCTAGACAAGATATTCTATCAACGAAAGCGTCGTGAAAGCGATTGGATAAATTTCAAAAATGTATAGTATTACCAAGCGCAGGTTAGCGCATGTAGCGCTCTTAATTTGATAATTTAACATGTTCATTTCGTATCTATGTTTGTATAAACCATTTTTCCTAAAACTATATCTACCTATGCAATGACGAAAGCTGCTGTGCCGTATTGGTTTTGGTCTACCTAAATACAAACGCTAACAAGCATGTGCTACCGCTGTAATCAATGGTTACACGATTCCTCTCTTTAAGAAAAGATGCCTTTAACCTGCAGTGAGAAATTCACAAAATTATTACCACATAACTTAAAGTTATCATGATTTAATCCGTCACGATTGTAAGTTTACTACCTCACATCTTTGCCAACGTGCATTTCACTAAAATTTTCTCTGCAACAAACTGTGTAATATCATTAATATCATCTGCCGCAAATAAGAGATGTTCTTCAGAGATTTAATTAAGTGGTTGCGCAAACTGATCAAGTTTCGTTTGAGTGTTGGCGGGTTCATGCTAAGGTTGCACATAGCCGTCATGCTCTAGACGACCTAATGTCCGATAAAGACTGAGGGTCCGTTGTGAAATATACATGTAGGTACATCTGGTACATGCGTCGCGTCGACTCGCACTGACCCTACCGAAGCCAGTTCTATGTGTGGCATTTGATGAAATCTATAAAATATATAAAGTAATCAACTTAAAGCTTCTGCATTTATTTAATGTTCAGCTAATGCACACTTATTGATTTTCTATTTGTAGGGTCTATGATGAGTTTAAAGGTTAATGCAGAGTCTAAGAAGGATTTTGAATGTATAAGCAATTTACAAATTACTTATACGAAATCATATAATTTTATCTAGGTAGTGATTGTGCGTTATTGACGTAATTATTAAATTTGCATTTGTAATCCAAACACTTTTTTAGACTGAGACGTAACGCACCGGATCAACTCAGGATCGATGAAATAGTAGAGGATTCGTACTAGAAACGATCTTCACCCATCTGTTCATTGGATGAAAAGTATTTTGTATCAAATTAAATATATTAGGAAATGTATCTGTTGTGGGTTGTCTAAAAAATTCCTGGCCAGACTATGATTTATAAGAAATTACTTTTTATTAAATATTGCACTCTTGAGTTTAACGAATAAATTTAATACCAACCGAAAGTATGAAGCCTATAGAATATACAAACGTTGGGTTGTCTATTATTTTCAAATCAAATCATTTTATATTTGTGTAACATAGGTAGTCATCATCATCATATCAGCCGAAAGACGTCCACTGCTGGACATAGGCCACCCCCAAGCGTCGCCACATTGACCGGTCCCGTGCGTCCCGCAACCAGCGGATTCCTGCAACCTTCACCAGGTCATCGGTCCACCTGGTGGGAGGCCTTCCAACGCAACGTCTTCCGGTTCGCGGTCGCCACTCCAGAACCTTTCTGCCCCATCGGCCATCCGTTCTGCGAGCAATGTGCCCTGCCCACTGCCACTTAAGTTTGGCAATTCTTCGGGCTATGTCGGTAACCCTGGTTCTCTTACGGATCTCAACATTTCTGATTCGATCACGCAAGGAAACGCCGAGCATAGCCCTCTCCATTGCCCTTTGAGTGACTGTAAGCTTTCTGATAAGGCCCATTGTTAGCGACCACGTCTCAGAGCCATATGTCATCACTGGCAACACACACTGGTCATAGACGTTTGTCTTGAGACATTGTGGTAAGTTGGACGAGAAGACACCGCGCAACTTCCCGAACGCTGCCCAGCCGAGTCGGATTCGACGGTTGACCTCTTTCTCGAAATTGGCCCTACCCAACTGGATCGTTTGTCCCAGGTAGACATAGTTGTCCACAACTTCGAGTGTAGAGTCTCCAACCTTGATAGGAATGGGTGTAACATGGGCATTCAACATCACCTTGGTTTTGTCCATGTTCATTTTCAGACCCACTCTTTCGGAAGCTCTACTGAGGTCATCGAGCATTGTACTGAGGCTCTCCATGGTCTCAGCCATGACCACTATGTCGTCGGCAAACCGAAGGTGAGTGATGTACTCGCCATTAACGTTGATGCATAGGCCGCTCCAGTCCAGAACCTTGAATACATCCTCCAGTGCAGCAGTGAACAGTTTCGGAGAAATGACGTCTCCCTGTCTCACGCCACGCTGGAGAAGGACTGGTTCCGAGGTCTGATCCTGAAGACGGACTGACATGGTGGCGTTTCTGTACAGACACTTCAACACCTCAATGTACCGGTAGTCGATCTGGCACCGTTGGAGAGACTGCAGTACAGCCCAAGTCTCGATCGAATCGAAGGCTTTCTCGTAGTCCACAAACGCTAAACAGAGAGGCAGGTTGTACTCTTCGGTCTTCTGTATAACCTGCCGCAGCGTATGTATGTGATCTACGGTGCTAAAGCCTTTTCGGAATCCGGCTTGTTCGGGAGGCTGGAAGTCGTCAAACCTGCGCGCGAGACGATTCGTGATGACTCTTGAAAACAACTTGTAGACATGGCTAAGAAGTGAGATGGGCCTATAGTTCTTCAGCCGGGCATTGTCGCCCTTCTTGAAGAAGAATACCATCACACCCCTGCACCATGCCTGTGGCGTTTTGCCCTCGAGTATGACGGAATCAAACAGTTTCTGAAGGGCCTTAAGAACCGGTTTTCCACCCGCCTTCAGGAGTTCAGCAGTGATTCCGTCATCACCCGGCGCCTTGTTGTTTTTAAGCTGTTTCAGAGCCATCCTAATCTCGTACAGGCTGATATCCGGGATATCTTCGGTATAGTGTCGGATCAATCTAGCTCTTGGGTCGTTTGCTAGATTCGCAATGGGTTTACTGGTTGACGTGTACAACTGCCCATAGAATCTCTCGATCTCCCTCAGAAGCTTCGGTTTGGTGGAAACGATCCTGCCATCATCGGTCTTCAGTTTTGTGAGCTGGCTTTGCCCAACAGACAGATCCCTTGCAAAGACCTTGGAGCCCTTATTCCGCTCAATCGCATCTTTAATACTTTCAGTATTAAAGCGGTGGAGGTCGCTTTTCAAGGACTTTGAGATCCGTCTATTTAGCTGCCGGTATTTCACCGCATCGTCTGAAGACTGCAGGATCATCTCACGCCTCTCCTTCATTAGCTTTAGAGTTGGATCAGAGAGCTTTTTGTTTCTATCTGTACGGCGGGTCTTGAAAAACTTAGACCCGACCGTATGGACAGCTTCCACGAACCCATCGCTGTAATCGTCCACGGAGCTCCCTAGGCACTCGAAACGATTCTGGAGTTCGAGCTGAAAGGTTTCGGGGTTTTGGATCTGGATCTGTGCTGGACGGAGCATGGACTTCATCAGTCGAGACCTTTCAAGTTTGATATTAATGTTCAATGTGCCTCTTACCATGCGGTGATCGCTCCCGGTTTTCACCGAATTGATCACAGAGACATGGACATAGGTAGTAAATACAGTTATTAAATTAAAGTTCGTAGGTCGCTATGTTATGCCAAGAAGCGTACAAATATTATGGTTACATGCGAAATACGAAGAAAAATAAAATATTAATCATGCGAGAGGTAAACACAAATCGTTTGGTAGGTATGTCAAAATTCATAGAATATGTTATATAAATAACAACAAAATTATGAATGTCACATTATAGAATAATTTATACAGTCAATGCATAAATAATAATCATAAATTACAATTACGCACAATATTCAATTAAAGATTGTTCCTCCAGTCAAATAAATAGATAGATCTACATTAATTTATCATTCAGAAATTCATCAGTCGTATAATAACATTTTTCAATTAATAACAGTTTTTTTTTTTTTTAAGTGTGACCTTCAAATTTTTATGACATCTGGTAATTTATTATAAATGCCATGCCTAAAAAACTCTCACTCACTAAGGCAGTCTTACAACGCTGATTGCTTAAAGAGTTTGCGGAATGGCTACGAATCGGAACATCTCGTAACGTAGATACTTTTTCGAATAACCTCATGTTTGTTTTGAAGAAAACACTAATTTCAAAAATATACAATGAAGGAAAAATATATAAGGTAATTAGCTATCATAATTTTTTCCTGGTTTAACTACTGGGTTGGCAGGTATAAACAGGTAAATCGATAATAGTTATTTTCACCTATTTATTTAATAACTAAATCTTATATCAAAATGAGCGCTATTTAATTGCGAATACGATGATATAGGGTTATTTGTAAATATCTGGCCTGAATGGCAGTTGTCGTGTTTCAAAAGGTGAAAATATTTTTGCGTGTGGAAACTTGTGACAAAGATGTCCGAGCTAAATATCTCTTGCTATAGAAGAGGAAACTACATTGCAGACCGCCAGATGAAAGAGAGTGCGTATGCTATTTATTCGTGCAACAGATAAAGATAGCGATACATTAGTAAATACTGAGCATAATTTTAGAATTTATGAGGGAACAGATGAACATACATACAATATCGGTTTAAAACATATCCCTGCCTTTTGCTTCGCCGTAGTCGGGTAAAAATAGACAATCACTTCGGTCAGTGGGTCGTCTTAGGGCAAGTAAAGTATTGGTTTTCATCTGTATCCAGTTAGATTGTATACTACCTCCACAATAGTCTGCCTAACCTTCTCCCAACCAAAACCTAGATCAAGTCAAACACTAAATAAATGTTAAAAACACCAAAAGACTCACAAACAACCAGGTGAACAGAGTCATAAAAAAGTATGTATTTTACGGGGCTGGAATCTTGTGTGGTAAATACTCAAAAACGACCATAATCCTGAAGGAGTAGATCGACAACCAAAATTGATTGACGAAATATATATCAACGCGAGCGAGGTGTTAGGTAGCTCCAAATACATAAATATTCAACAAGCACTCAGTAAAATTGACGCTGAAACATTGGCTTACAAGAAATGTAGAAATTTACAAACGTAACCAAAGCTGTTATTTCAAACAAACGAAAATGAACATTTCAGGTTCGTTTTAAATAACTAATTTGCTAATTAGTAACAATTAACGAAGCGTAAGTGGTAGCAAATTGTAATACACCTGATTGTTGTGCTAGTAGAGTAAAAACTGGTTCACTCTACTGGCTCGGGTGAGTGACAGCTAAATAGCGGGCACTAGCGCGTGCCCAGACGCGTGTGACGTAATCCTATAATATAACTTCGTATCCTGCGATTGTATAATTATTTTCACTTGACTTTCTATCTGGAATTAGTTGTACCCAAATATCGGGTCATATCACGATTCGTCATCCTGAAATTTCATAACTGTACAGTAATGACTTCACATTACTCTAAGTTCCAGCATAAAGTCGCCTGTCTGCTGGATATCGCAATCGTTGCTTAGAATATTTTATGTAATCTGTACCCAGTTGTATTATGTATTTTAATGACGAGCATAGGTACTATGTACAACATTATTTTGATAATAGCTTACGATAGTATGGTAGGTACTTTATAGGTTTGCCGCCACAATTTCTATTAGAGGTGACACAGAACTGAGTTATGTACATAGATTGTAGATCTGATTTCTTATTATTTCTTGGCAGAAGCCGTAGTTAAAGATTAATCTAGAAGAAAGATATAGAGATTTAGGGAAATATCTAGAGATTTTGAAAAGGTTTCTTGTGTTTTATAGTCCAGCTCCTATATCTTCGCTCGTTTTTCTGTGGAAAGGATTATACGAGTATAGACGAAAGAGGAATTAACTTTTTAATTTTTTTTTTTCAACATTTTTATTTAAAATCAAACATACAAAGATAACTTAATTACTATGGTAAGGTATTTACAAAAGTATAAAAATATATTGAACACTTCTCTTGTTGGTGTTGTATCACAAAAAGAAAATTAGATCTAGGACGATTTTCATAATTTTATGGGACCATGATTATTTGTTAGTAATCTTAAGTCTATTTTATAAAGTTAAGAATATTGTCCTAAAGAGTTTTTTTATTCGACATCTCCACACGTGCAGCAGAAAAAGAGCATCGGCAATGTTACGAGAATCATACGTTTCCTTCATTTAACAAGATACCTGTTTCTAAAGAACACGTTGATTCTCAAAACTGCATTGTTTTTGCTTCATGATTAACTCTTTTAAAATTATATCAGTTATTGAACAAATACATCGACCAGGAAACTAATAGAATACCTAGTAATTATCTGACATATTGAGTATTATATTATAGTAGAATAACAATTGGTTTTTACTATAAAGGTCTCTGCCCACTACAGTGTATCATACCATGACCATGCTAGGGACGTATCAGACACAAAATGCAACACGATGTACGCTATGTTCACTGAAACGGATCGACGGAGTTTTGTGCCCGTATATGTATTAGTATATAGTACTCGTATGCACAGAGCGTGTCAGCACCGGTAAAATATCCTAGGGCATGGTACGCGATGGTGTTGGTCGGTGACGGAACGGTTTAGTGGGAATAGTGTCATACTTTTCAAAACAGAGAATATTGTTTTGCCTGACACGTTCCTAGCACGGTCATGGTCTGATACGCTGTAGTAGGCAAAGACTTTAACTTAAAGCCTATGACCACAATATGTAAATACTGCATACTGCAATGAATACATTTTGTTATCATCCAATCACTGGTCACGGTTGGTCCAAATATTGGCGTCGTTTATTTCATGATTGGATAACTAGTCTTAAGATTTTTGTATGTGGCATAATGTAGGTGATAGGCGTTATATCTAGTCTTAAGGTATATGGCATTTGGAGGTCCTGCCATCAGAACATTCACGGTATGAACACTGAGTCACTGTGAGTCACTTTACTGCGCGTAGTATGTTCCATTGAAATCGAGGGCTGCTTTGTCTTCATTTCGTCTGGCAGCGGCTTCAGGGTTGTTCTTGGCTTCGATGGCATCACGCTCCTGGAAAATTAAATTTTACTTATTAGAACTTGTGATGACGTTGAATTTTTACATCGTTAATATTATCATTATAATTTAAAACCAGTTCAAGATGATTTTCTTACATAACTCTACCGTGAAGAAATATTTAAGTGTAATTGTAAGAACTTGAACGTGAATTAGCGTGGAAGTTAACGATAAAAAGATCTAAAAATTGTTTTAATCGTCGCTGGATGTGTATATAATTATATAGGTATGGAGTTGCTGCGTAAGGGCCTTTCTCTTTTGTTAAGCAGTTATTAATTGCACGCAGTCCTGGCATGTTCCTTTTAATAACGTGATGTGCGATAGTCGAACAGTGGTTTCTAATGATTGAACATTCTCAGAGGTATAATCCTTCAATACCTAGGGTGGTCCATCCATGATAGCCCTAAATTATGAAGCGTTTTAAAGGGTCTACCAAAATACTCTAAAGTTTACCGCGTCATGATAGATCATGTCTGGTGTATTTTATGACTGTAAAATACTGGAAGACACTTTCGCAGAAAACCATAGCATAAAGTCCTGATAGTTTTTCAAAAATATTAAAAAGTATTGAAAAAAAAAATACAAATAAAAGCTAAACTAATTAGAAAAACAAACATGTATGTTATGCGAGCATGTTCATAGACCGGGAAATTGTATTTAGAGTAAGACATTTCAAACTTAGAGACTAAAAAAGCACAGTTATATCTCACTTATATCAATACTTACAGCATTAGCCTTGATTCCAGCGTAGATCAGGTCAAGACCTTTCTGGATTTCAGGGGAGACGGGAGGAGGGGTGGGGATGTGGTCTCCCTTGACCCTGAATCCGAACTCATCAGCGGTGTACTCAACGGTGATGACCTGACCGTCAGGTGCGGTGTAGGAGTAAGAGCCTTGCTGCACGAGCGCGTTGTGGTCTTCACCGACGGCCCGCAGGAAACCTTCCTCGTTAGCCTGGATGTTGTTACCGGTTTCGTATCTGGAATTTGTTTGAAACATAAAATTAATATTGATGTCTAGATTACACTCGATTGAGAAAGTAGACAAACGACAGTTATAAGACATACAACTTTTAAGCTTCGACTAAAAAGTTCTTACAGAGGATAAGGACTTTTAAGTCAGTCAATAGTATTGGAATGATGATGGCATTATTATATTCTTCAAAAACAAACACTCTGTTCAGCCCAATATGTTGGTTCGTAAATTACAAAAAGCATTGAGCTGTTCTTATGAAAACCCATAAATATGTAAATACTGGGTAATTTATTAATGTTTGAGTATGCATAATCTCAGAGATGGTAAAAGTGTTGGGTCAAGGCTGAAAATTTTGAAGAGCAAACCAAAAGAAATACTGAAACCACTAAAAAGTTAAGTGCGGTTATGATTAGATACATTTCATAGAGAGAAAAATTTAAACTGAATCATATCCAAAGATGCATACATTATAAATGAAAGAACAGGGATTCAAGCATATTAAAAAATGGCGGCTAATGTTGACCTTACGAGTATTTAAAAAAAAAACAAGTACGTACTGGAACAAGGGGCGATATAGTTGTTTTCGTTGCAATTTGATAATGTTGTTATTTGATAATATAGTTGATATTAAAATACTCACGCTGTCTTATAGCTGCCATCAGTACCCTGCTCCTTGTCGAAACGGATGATGGGAATGAAGGTGGTGGTTTCTAAAGACACCTTGGGCCTGAAGTCATCGACCTGCTTAGCCGGCCTGTACTCCTGCTGCTGTTGCTGCTGGGGTGACTGTCTGTATTCCTGTTGTTGGTAGTTGCTGTAGTTCTGTTCCTCGGGTTGCTGGTCCTCCACTTCTTGCGGGTCAGTCTTGAGAGACACTCTCCTCTGCGGCAGAGCTGTCGCCAGGGACAGCAGCGCACAAGAAACGACCTGAAACCACAAATACCAATTTTGTTAAACGATGCAACACACTTGAACTTTAAGGTACTTGTTAAATAACGAAATGATGTCAGACAGAAGAGCTTAATCATATTCGGAATGTCGTAAGATAAGATGGAACAGATACAATAGGCAGCATCTTGTGAAACCGGCTCATTCGACACGCAGGTTGGGCGAAAGTTGGCTCCAACATGATGTATTGGCACTTACATTTCGACAACCATGGTATTGTTTCCATTGAGATCAACTAACTTTTAGTTATGCTACGTTAACAGAGAGCATCTTTTGTTTAAGTTATGCAACATACGTTTCATTACAAAAGTTTAGTAAATAGAGTGCGGTTAAACGATGTCTCTTTAATGTTTAACGTATTTCGGTGGTCAAATGTGCTAATATAATATATATGTGTTATTACATAGTATGTAAGATTTCGAAATATGGGTGACTTGAGCAAGTGGACTAACTAAATGAGCTTCGGAATGAACTAGCATAGCCCCACCTCGACAATCTTCAGGTATGTAGTTACGATCACCAATTACAAGTTGTTCCATTGTGTAGGGCACTTTGTCATGCAAGCATTAGACAAACTAGTTTTATAGTTGATCGGTTTATTACCAATGTTTTGTTGTGTTACGTTGTCTCGATGTGCATGATACACACAATTTGTTCAAGTTTTGAAAAAGTAATTTTGATTGTGTGGGAATTGTGCTGCTAAAATAAATATTTACGGTCACCGAACAGACATTAAGTAGGTATTTGTCAAGCTAGACAGCATTTCGTTTTCTACGAAACTTACGCATACCTTTTCAAATAATTCGACCTAGAAAACTGTTATATAATGAACTTCGAAGAACAAGATCATTTGTGTAACCGAAAGTTCATTAGAACGAGGTTGCACTGTCAATTGAAAGGTAATAGTTTCATGTTTATATGCTAATGACTCTTTCTTCGTTCATATCTGGTTTTATATCGTAAATGTGTTTGATTGCGTGATGTTTACATTACCGCACGCAGATGAGAACATAACCGATTACGAACTGAGCCGATTTTAATTTCGCTTCATTTGGAATGTTATGATCTAGAAAACACGATTGATAATTGCGTGTAGTTTATAAAATTTAATGTTATCTTGATCGTCTGTTTTTATTTCTTACTCTCGATAACCGGCCGTTTCTATTATTAGTTCTTAGATAATAATATCGTTACTGAATTAACTATTTTCGAACAGCACGTGCATTTGATCGGTGATATAATTATTATATTCGAACAAAAGGTTTGGTTGACAAATTAAATGTTAAATTTTTTTATTTAGGACAGGAACAGTCAAGGACAAAAATATGTGAGCATTTACTTAGCAAAATTTTAAAACGGGTTTATTGTAGAGCACCGGTTCAATTGTTAAATGTGACACAATTTTCAAAAAAAATATTGTCCCAAAAAATATTTTGTGCAACGACTTATAATTTCAGTCAATGATACTTTTGAAGATAACTATCGTTGAATTTCACAATTATACGTATTTGTCCTTGATTATACATGAAAAAGAAGCTACCTATAAGAAGTTCAGAGATCTTATGGCCATAAAAGTAAAAGAACACTGACCTACTTAACAATTTTTTTGACTTACGGCGCCAGACAAGAGGTGTAGCTGGTACATTCCAAAGATGGGTAAAAGAAACTAAGAGATAAACTCCCTTTTGGCTACAATGAAATAAAAGTATGGCAAAAGAAAGACTGACATGGAGAAAAAGAGCAAGATTTCAAAAGCTTTGAAACTAAATCGTCAAATTAATATCAATGAAGATTAAAATTGATCAATCCTGTCATCCCAGACTTTGAGGTGATCGTACTACTTCATTCATAAGAACGTATTACAATTGAATAATTGTAAAAATATTTTTCGACAAAACATCACTTGAGCTCTTCATTTATCCTGGTAACATACAAATACAAATAAAAACCTTTGCTTAAGGTCGCCGTAGTCGTTCCGATTGCACTCGCGATAAACGATAAATAGTATAATTAAACGTAGGAATTTAAAGATGAAGACATTTAAATGGCAAAGTTCAATCGTCGACATATCTGCCGACCCTATTCTGTGCCGCCGCTCACAACACACGATTGCAGCCAATCCTTCACAGAACTTGGAAATTAACTTAATGCATTTATATTCCAATCACTATAATAACCACAATCTTCTATGATTGCTTCACTTTGAGAGAAAGGGGTTTTCTTAAAAATTATTAGGGAAAAATAATAATGAAAGGGGTAAAGAAAGAAGAAATGAGGGGTAAGGAAATGTATAAATGTGTCCACTTACCAGTAATTTCATTGTTGTTTGTGTGTGGTGTCGTGCAGCAGCGAAGTGGCACGTGGAGTATCGTGAACTATGTCAGAGTGGTAGTAGTGCGCTCACTTTTATACCGCACCCCTGCCACTTATCCAAACTGTGAGCCATCTCACTTTCATAGCCGACTTGCCGCTGCAATACGGTGCAGCCACGATCGACGCCGACGAAGTCGCGATTTTTCGATTTCAATTTCGATATCAAAATCATGACATTGTTCATTTGTTCCTTTATGCCTATGATTGTCATGGTTCGTTAGATGTGATCTGAAAGCTTTCCAATGATCAGGCTATTGTGTAGAATCTGATTGTGGGTATAATGCGTACATACGCGTAGAGCCAGATTTTATATTATGTAAACAAATCATCAATATGAATCATATTTGACAACCGGTCTTTTAATTGAGAGAAAACTGGAACGATCAATCACATCTTTATATTTAAACTAGTTTCTGCTAGTGGCTTCGGGGAAGGGAACATTATACCGGGATGAAAAGTTGCCTATCTGTGTGACTATAATCTATCTCTGTGCCAAATTTCATCCAGATCCATTAAGCCGTTCTGGCGTAACAAACATACATCCATCCAAACTTTCGCATTTATAATAATCTATCTATTTATATATATATAAAAGAGAAAGTATGTATGTATGTTCCTTATAGACT
Source organism: Orthosia incerta (assembly GCA_948252205.1). Taxonomy (NCBI): domain Eukaryota; kingdom Metazoa; phylum Arthropoda; class Insecta; order Lepidoptera; family Noctuidae; genus Orthosia; species Orthosia incerta. Next base: position 16,356,452 of record OX411746.1, on the reverse strand, counting down.
CCGAAACGGCTGGACCGATTTTAATAAAATTTTCAGACAATCTTTAGATTGACCCAGTGGATAATCATGTATAGTTTGGTGGCGATCGGAGTATGTTTTTTTTTTAACTTTGAACGCGGGCGAAGCCGCGGGCAGAAGCTAGTGTAATATGTATATAGTAGTATCAAAGCTATTATCTTTGCAGCTCTTGTTTCTATTTAAAATCTTATTTAGATCTAACCACAATAATATTACTATCGTCTTTAGCATTGTTCGTCAAAACCATGAGTGATTTATTGGATAGGTTATGAATGAATGTTATGATTAAAACAGTAATTTAGCCAATTAATGATTTGATTTACATAAACTTATAAGTTTCTTGTATATGACAGTTTCAGCGCAGTATCGGAAGTAGGTAGGTAATTGTTAAATTGCGTACCTCCCCGAATTTTAGATCCTTGAACTCATTAGATACCTAGTTACCTATAAATGGAGATGGTAATGGTGGGGATGGTGGTGGTGAAATATTCAAAATTACCAGTCAATTTTGAATATTCAAATTATAAGTATTGATTTAGTAAATACAACAAGTGTATTTCTTACAGACTACCTGACCTGAACCTGTTGCCAAATCCACATTATATTATCGATACAAATCGATGTATCAGTACCTATCGATTTTATTGAATACCTACGTACTAGCTCTTTTTTCACGTTGTCACGCTGACAAACAGGATATGAACAAAAGAATAGGTATTTACAAGTTACGTGGCCAGATATTCTTGTGCAATAGAATCTTTTTCTTCTTATTTTCCATTGTATGTCAAGAGTATGTCCTTGTAGGACGATGTAATAAAAAGCTGAATCAATTTGTATTAGGTACGGTCCGTTTAGAGAGTAAGATTCCTTTACGACTGACTAGTGTTTATTATAGCATCTAGGTGCTTTGGTACTTATAGTCTTACTTGATCATTAACACATACATGTATGACTGCACCTACGCACGTTTCATCCGAGTGTTGTGAGATGCTCATTTTCTCAGTTTGTAGCAACACGCATTACTTCCTTGTGACATTTGTTTAAACATGTCCTAGTTGCATACTTCTTTTTTGACAAATGTTAATATATTTAAAAAGATGAAGTTGTAATCCCCACCCAGCCTCAACTTTGCTTCATGAATAAAATTTGTCTAAAGAGATGTGTTTTATCTTAGCGGCACTATTTTAAGAGACATGGTGTAAGGGGCATCGCTTGTGTTGTCAGTAGCTGTTACATAAATTGTAGGCGTTGTTTTTGCTTGTCAGTGTAGCAACACGTTACTATCAGTTATCAAGGCAAATTGCGCAATGGGCACAAGAGGGAGTGTGCGTGGACGCAGGCACGCCTGCGATGCGCTTCATTTCCGATCATTTTTGCGCCCGATGCGCGTAAATTTAATCCATTATATGGATATATAAGAAGCTTCTATATCCGTCAGTTTCCTACATCTTTGCATAATAATGCCAGATTTGGATCAGTTATTAATCTGATTCACGTTTATCATTTGTTCTTGTGTAACTATTTACGTTGATGGTGCAGTTAAAATCAAAACGTTTTATGTTTTTTTATCATAAACATAAGTCCCTGGACTACTGAGCTCTACTTGGGTGAAAATAGAAAAAACGACGTTTTCTAAAATTGATACCTAGATAGATCGATTTATCGCCCCCAAATCAAATCAAGTCAGTTTATTCGCAATAAGTGTTGGTACAATTTTGGTCCTAACATAAAGAATAATATACAGATCCATAACACTTAGTCATAATAATGTGACATGCAAACATTTGGGTTAATATTATTATTATAGTTAAAATTAAACTATGAACATTATTAAATGAACATTATTAAAAAATAAATGATGTCCGAGGGTAAATGATTTTGCTTGTTATTAATCTTTCAACCCACTATTAAATATGTCGCTTACAGAGTAGAAATTCTTATCCAATAGCCTTAATTTAAGATACCTTAAAAATTTATTAAGTGGTAAGATTTTGACAGTGTCAGGTATAGCATTGAATATGCGACCACACATTGCATAGCTATTTTTAGTATATAGTGCTGTCCTAGGGATTATTGGCAAAACTATTCTATTCTTGTGCCTATTACTTTTTGGATACAATTCATGAGCTTTTCTAAACAATTCCGGGTGAGTTTTAACAAATTTAGCGCATTCAAAGATATACAGGCTTGGAAGGGTAAGTATCTTGAACTTTTTGAAAATGGGTTGGAATGTGGCAAAAAGGTGCATACTAAATTTAATGTAAATTCAGAGCCGTTGCCGAGATTCCGATTATATACATATATACAAGAATTGCTCGTTTAAAGGTATTAGATATCCACTTGCTAAAACTGGAACACTATCGTAATACCACCTACCCCTACTTTCATCAGGTAAGGTTATTTTTGCTTAAGTACGAATGTAGATATATAAATTATTATTATTTTCAAAGTCAAATTCAAATATATTTACTTCAACTAGGCCAATAAGCGGCGGTTTTGAACGTCAAGCAATTCATTAAAAGTCTCATCATTTCACGTTCAAATCAAATCAAAACATTTTATTTCAAATAAACGATTTAAAGGTACTTTTGAATTGTCAAACAAAAGATTAATCTAGTTGCACATTCGCAAGCGTCAGTAGGTCTTTATGGAGAAGTTCACCTAGCTGTTTAACAGAAACGTGATCAGACATAAGTATATAATATAGTAGGTATTTAAATCCGAACATAAACTTTCTTGTTGCTTAGTTATACTTATAACCATGAACTTTACAGCTTAATCTGCCGAGAAAGTGGCTCTTTGTCACTGTCACTTACCTCATATATTTTACAATATGACTTATTATATATCGTAACGTATCGTTAGCGTTGTTAGTATTTTGTCATATAGTTTCAATTGCACGTCTGTGGCGGACGCGAGATGAGTCTGTTACGTAAGATGCTGCGCTTTTGAGGTTACTGACACTACTAGCTGCGTGTCGCATGGCTCATGGGGCACCCAATTCAAATTTTTGTTTTGCACTCATTATAGTCATTGCCATCGCTGGGTGCTTTACTACAAGAAAAAACTAGGCGTGCGTGAGGTCCCCCTCTTATTTGATTCATCTAACCTTGGAATGCTGTACTAGTTGAGTAGAGCGTTCTAATGCACTTGCTTCATAATCGTGTTAGTAGGAGAAAGATGAGCATAGCTTTAAACTGAGATAATGTTTACGTAGTTATTACAATATTCGTAATGAGCTGTTGTAATAAACTAGAAGATGTTTGCTATTAATATAATAATGATGAAGAGCACCCACACATTGAAGGATATACCTACGAGATTGAATAATCGACGTAGGAGAAACAAAAGAGGAATGCAAGGACAATTAAATGATGTGCCGTTCTCTGCCTACCCTATACTAGTGCCCTGACTTAAGAAACACACATATTGTGTTATGAATAGACATCTAAGATATAATATAAAATGATTCGTCATCTTAAAATTTTCGACACAGGTAAATACCCACTGCGCTGGTCACATTGGTATTTCCTATAATAAAAACCGGCCAAGTACGAGTCGGACTCACGCACGAAGGGTTCCGTGCCATTTTCGCAAAATACGGCAATAAAATCACGTTTGTTGTATGGGAGCCCCACTTAAATATTTATTTTATTCTGTTTTTATACTTAATTTTATTTATTATAGCGGCAACAGAAATACATCATCTGTGAAAATTTCAACTGTCTAGCTATCACGGTTCATGAGATACAGCCTGGTCACAGACAGATAGACAAATAGACAGACAGTGGAGTCTTAGTAATAGGGTCCCGTTTTTACCCTTTGGGTAAGGAACCCTAAGAACGCCTTACCCCATCATCAAAAACGCTTTAAAATTGCAATTATCACTGGCCTGTCTGAACAAAACCGCGACGCGCGTATGACTGTCTTTAGTATCTACTAAATTTTTTTTAGCCGGAGCAATACGAACGGTCAATTAATATGTATCTTCAAGTATAAAGTATCTATGTAATTTGTTTGAACAAGCCGGTAACATTGAATTTGTTTAGTATTTTCACTGCAAGTGCAACTATAATTTACACTAGTTACGTCATCATTTGTAATGACACATGAATTTCTTTTTGTTCGTAACATTTTGTGTGTCAAGGCACTTTGACTACGTTGCCTCATTCTATAGGCATCTTATTTAGTACCTATTATGTCTAGGAACACTACAATAGCCATTCATTGCAGTGTAACTTAGGTTAGCTGTTAATTATACATTCATCAAAGTCGGTTCACGCAAACGCATGTGTCATCGCTTTGTTAACTTTGACAGTGACTTTCAATTCAATGCTAAAGAAAATTATTTATTAATTTTAGTCATCCATCTGATAAAGCTCATATGAAAATCCATAAATTGTAATTTATTAATACTATGCGGTGCCTTGCCAGCGTGAGAGATTACGTTACGGCCTACCTCCCTTTTCTCAAATGGTAAGATGTATCTATATCCCAGAACTTTAGACTGATTGTTCGTTTCATTTTTGTATTTCATCCCAAAAATTATATAGATAGAGTTTGCATTTTTCTTGATAAGATAGTTAAACGTACGACGACTATTAAATGAGCCGTTTTTATCAATGGACCATTATGTGCGTGAGACGATGATCAAAACTGATACCTACTTAGAGTTTTTTAGCTACCTACGCTATTGAAATCGGCAACTAGGATCCTATATTTACATTTTAGGAGTTTTATTATAGTTACATAACGGCAATAATCCTATGTAAATAAGTTGACATCTTTGAAAGCTTGTCTGATTTTATAACTTTTTTAACCTTTCTCTGTGATTGTTCAATCCAAATACATAGTAACATCGTGATTTCCATTTTTATGTCAATCTAAGATTTATTTGACAGTCGGGGCTAGAGGTTAGAGTTATGACATGAAGAGACTTTCAACTCAACCTAAATATAATTTTAGAGTGTCCGTCTGTCTCGCGAATATCAAATGCAACAAGAAATATGAATATAGAAACCAGGTGCCTAACAGCCAGGGCCTTTTTTTTTGGGTGTGAAATCATCCAATGACTTCTCCCGCTCTGGGTGAGGCGGGAGGGCGTGTCAGACTTTTACTGACTAAAACCCACCCGTGTCCCTTCAGTTTCTTGAGCCAGGACCGCAGTAACTCTTTTTCAAATTTATCCGCGATCGTGACAGGCATCGGCCCTCGCAGACCCCGTCAGTTCTGCTGACATCTATTTGAGGCGCGCGTGGAACACAACGCGCCGTCGACTCGGGCATGGTCTTTATCGGACGGTGAGCTACCCATTACTCGCCGTCCGCAAGCCTGCGCCTACGGTGGCCGGGAATCGGCGTGCGACTCCCGACACCCAGGGCGTCTCCTGCTGTGGCTATATGCGTTTGGGCGTCTCCATTGCGTCTCCTTCACGCGTTCCAACTCCTCCTTTGGGAGCATTACTGCTTTTCAGAAGGAGGAGACAGCTTCCCATACCCTCTCACTCCATAACATGGCCTGAACCAGGGCCGGACGTGAGAGGTTGCCACCGCCGATCGCCTCTAAGAGGACACGGCGGTGCCCAGCCCAAGCGGGGCAGATCTCCACCGTATGCTCCACCGTGTCCTCCAGGCGATCCACACAATGGTGACACCCGGGCGTTTCCGCCCGCCTTATCCTGATCAGGAACCTCCTGAAACAGCCGTGTCCGGTGAGGACCTGCGTCAGGTGGAAGGTGAGGACGCCGTAACGCCTCTCAAGCCACACCTCAAAAAGAGGCCTTTTCGCCGCAATTGTGGCGTTCACAAACAGCCAGGGCCTGCAATCTCGACAGAGATAGCGATCGCTTTACGACAACAATCGATCGCTACATCCTAATGATCCGATCTTAACGATGTTTAGTAGTCTCTACTGCAAAAGTATCGACTGACATCGCACACTTATCGAATATTTTCGCTATATTAGCGAAAATATTCGATAAGTGTGCGATGTCAGTGGATGGATTTATCCGAATTTCCTTGCGTCCATATGTGACAGCCCACTAAGTGTTCGCTTGGTTTTTATAGGTTACAAAAACAATAAATAAATAATAATTAAAGTATTATGGCTGTAGAGTATTAAACGTGGGATTTGGTCATACTCGAACACAGACGCGTTATGTTAATTTGGCAGCAATTTGCATGAAACCGAGGTAAAAGTGAAAATCCTTTGGATTTAGAGGATGGCCAAGTTCTCTACCTTTACCGAATAAACAACGACATATTTCATGAGCTCGTTGAGGAACTTCGCCCATCTATTCAAAGACGACGAAATTTTAATAAATTAAAATTATTTTTAAACAGATTTTAAATCAATTAAAGTTAATACATATTTTTGTTTTTAATAAATTTTCAAATAAAAATAACTATTTTGGGAATATCTTGTCCACCGATTTTCTTTATAACACATTGATTGTTTAGCTGCCAATATCACAAAGTAAATAATTCAAGATAGTGACCATTTTGCTTTGTAACTCGGCTGTCGAGACTTGCATTTATCGTTATCGTCGTTACGGCAAGCGATTTTTTTCCCTAATATTTAGCGATCGGTAGTTTGCGATGGCATCGCTATATATGTCGAGACTTCAGGTCCCGGACATTAACCTATCTACTACTACTACACACTACTAGGTACTTCTGTAGTTCGCGACTATTCTCCTGAGACCGGTGGCGGAATCAAGTCATTCAAATCACCCTTATCGATACAAAACCTTTTATTACTTTATTTGTTGTAATTAAAACAAGAACTATTTAAACCAGATCAGGTAGTAACGACTTGGTCTTAAAATAAGCTTAAACAACATCCTGTCGATGCACATGACGTTCTCTTTATAGCTCGATCATTATTTTGCACCTTAGCCTCTAGTCAAAGTTACATTTTATGAACGAGAATTAATGTCGAAAGGTCCAAAATGTATGGGATTGACGTCATATGCTACCAAAATTTCACGTGGTTATTTGCATACACTTGCTAACAAAATGATCTTGTCATTAGTCTACATCCTTACCTTTGTGGAGATCCAGGAATACTTCCACTCCACCATTATAATAATAATGATTCCCGCCTATTTACTGTTCCACTGCTGGCTTCTTCTCATACAAAGAAGGAACGAGCATTGAACACTACGCTTGCTCAACGATTTCAGACTTACATCAACTTCGTCCAAGATAAACTTAGAAAGTATATATGAGTTTGAAAAAGTCACATTGGTATTGGGCCGGATTTGAACCCATGACCTCAATCACGAGAGGCGAGGTGTTAGCCACTGCGCTACCACGTCATTTTACCACCAACACCATTACACAGTTTATATTAGTACTTGGACCGGAGGCTCTAAAGTATAAGCCTTGAAACTTTGTCTAGAGTCAAGACAAAGTGTGATTCAGCTGTAGCGATGGCGTTGGTCGAACTGCTAAAATATAAGGTATTGATCACCTGACATATCAATAGTGCTTGATATTCCCATACATTAATGTCATTTTTTCCAATCGCTACCGCGACGCTATCGTCGGTATTATGTTACTTTTTTACGAGAGCCTCAGAGTGGATCAGTTCCGTTTGTTCCACCTTATGATTATGAAACTGTTATAGAATAGGGAATACGCATGTAACTTTTTTATTTGCTAAACTATGTCGGGTTTAGTCAATAGTACGGGCGTCAAAACAAATCACAAGCACGCCCCTGGTGACAAATCAAGAACAACTACGTATTGGCGCGCTTTTTCTTACCACTTGGGTGTTGGGATAGTAGAATATGGCAGTTGAGTACGAAAGACGTTGAAGAATCACTATCAGTAAGCAATATTGTAACTGTGAGTTGTGACTATTTGAATAAACTCAGTGTATGGAATAATTTGTGTGATTTCATTTTCAAGATTGTACCCACCGACCTGCCCACACAAGATGTCTTAACCTAAGGGAATACATCCTAAATTCCCGATGGTTTGCATCTATCGGCCACCCTTGATGCGACAACTATATTAATCAAATATGAAAGGTTTTTTTAAGTATCTGGATCAGAGACGAAGGTATAAAGCATCAAAGTTGAGAATTAGAAAGAGAAGTCCGACGTGCCACTTGACGTCAGATGGCACGATGCCCATACATCTGCCATAGAAAACGGCGTTTTCGTAGAGGGACACATTATATTCCTTTAAATTGTTATATCTCTTTTTCGATCAATTTTGATTCTGTTTTTGCAATTAGTATTCTATTTTAGTCTTTTTATCGACAAACTGGTCAAATAACAAATATTTTTTAAACCTGCTGTGCAACGTAGTTTTCTTGTTTTAACAAATACAGGTTATTTTTATTCCAGTCGTTTTGTCCTTACTGAAAATATTTTCAGAAGAGTATCTACTTTCTGTGTGATTTGGAGATCCTTGGAAATATCAGATCAGTAAATGAAGTACCGGATGACAAAGTAGAATACCATCAAGATAGTACCTAAGAACAATATATACGGAGACAGACACTAAACGGAGAAAGTAAAACTGTAACGTAGGATGTCTCGCGGCGTTTAACTTATGTAAGCCGTACTACACAAATAGATAGCCACTATACAGAACTTAAAAACTGTAATAGAAATGACTGTAGGTACACAGTATGGAATTCGTCGGTTAGACCTTAGTTTTAAGTCATATAATTGATCAGTAAAAATATACATGCGATACATAAACCCGTTTTTTTTCCCAATCAGTTAATAGATTGAATATAATATAGTTGAGATCACAATTTCTCAAAATTTAATTGATTTTGACAAATCAGTCATCTTTAAACCATAAAAGTCATGGAACGTCAATAAATAACCACCTACTAAAAATACAAGGTCAATTTCATAACCCTTCATTTCGCCTTCACCATAGTCGGACATGATTCGATCGATTAAACGTTTAGTAGGAAAATCAGCCTAGTTCAGCCTTAAAATAGTAAAAAACTAGTAGCACACCTACTTACCTAAAATGTGAAACCGGCAGAGCAAGTAAACTGGATTCGTATACTGATGCCTGGTGCATGGCTAACTACATGTACCTATGTTACTATAACTTTACTGATTCATTTAAGTCTTTTTGTAAGTGCATAGTGGTCTAAGTAGATAAGTACTTGTATTTTTTTTATTAAATTGATGATGTTTTGGTATTTTAGATCAGGGGGGTGACCATAAGCTCTTAGAGCGGTATCAATTTGAGATCGAGAAAGTGACAGATGTATACACGTCAGATACATCTGTCCCTTATTCGTTCTCAAATTGATACCGCTCTATGAGGTTAAGGTCACCCCCCAGAAGCTATAAAATCCCCCCAAGGGTCAAAGAACACATCTCCGCGTTAAAAAGTGTCCAGTGTCCAGGTAATGGTCTACTCGACAGTATTATTAAAGTATTAAGTTTTTTTATTTTTTTATAAAAAATCGTCTAGTTCCATAAGTAGTTCACATTATCTTAAAGGTCATACAGTAAGTGAAGTTTAAAATTAATGTAAGAAAATAAGCGCAATGAGAGGGTTACAGCATGTAGATGAAAAGTACCTAGAAACTTTTGAGATTACGAAATTTTGGCATAATTGTAACAATACCAAGACAACGTCATAAATTACTATATAAGACATCTGTAATGTAATGACAATTCAATGAAAATAGCAGACCGGTCCAAGATTGACAGAAGAACTATCATCGTCACTACATCTACTTGGCATCACAACTCTGGAACTAATCTTCAAACTTCAACTAAATTAAATAACTCCCTTGACTTTTGCAGAGCATTCCGAAACAAAATTATATCAGTACACCTAATACCTAAGATAAACGTCATTGGTTTCACAACAAAAGTGAGAGGAGGAACGCTCCTCATCGCTATGCGTTGAACACTTGAACTGATCTTGACATTTCATTGAACTGATATTTCAATTTGCATCGCTCAGTACTTCATGCAAGTGTATTAGCGTAGCTGGAGCACTTTCTTTTTTGTTTTATAGAAACGGTGATGTAAATAATAAATAATAATTAATATTTTCTAAGGAGGTGAAAGATTCCGTGTTTAAGGGTATTCTTGAATACATTTTTATTTGGCAAGCCTGCCACATTATTTTCAACCAATACAACTCCTAAAAACCACTATCAGTTCAACATTAGTGACCACCAGAAAAGCGCAGACACAATGAATTTCGACGAGTCCAGGAGAAACTATTCAACTACTACTATGTATATTACTTTCGCTGCCTGATCCAAAAGGAATAGGCAGCGAAAGTAATCAGAAAATAACAGCAGAGGAATAATTATAAGAAGCGGAGGAATTATCTCTGTCTACTCGTCTTTTTATTTGCAAGTCATCATCATCATCATTTCAGCCGAAAGACGGCAACTCCTGAGCATAGGCCTCCTCCAGGCGTCACCACATTGACCGATACAGTGCGCCTCGCATCTAGCGGATGCCCGCAACTTTAACCAGGCAAGTATATTTATTTTACCGTCTTTTATTTATATTTTCCCAATTTGAGTTTCAAAAGTCAATCGAGTCAGTATTTCTTGTCTTTTTCCCTTAGTCTCCAACTTTATAGTTTACTAAGACTGAAATGAAAGGATTTCCTATCATTTCAGTCTTAGTAATCTATAAAGTCGTTAAAACCACATTTGCAATCTAAGATTAGTGTGTTAACTATTTATAATAATAAATAATTGAAAGAGCAAGGTCATTCCAAATATCTTGTCTGATTACTCTCTATTCCACTTTTCAATTAGTGTTTGTACCTGGCCGTACTAAAAGTGGCAGTATATGAAATAACTTTTGCAGGTACACTAATTGCTCGCATTGTTATTGACAACGACTCAACACTTTACCTAATTTTCGACCTCACTAACAGCCTCTCACGTAAAGGTGTAGGTATAGGTGTAGGCGTAGGGTAATGACCGCATAAACCATTGAATCGCATAACGTGGATGCCACAGAATAGCCATTGTGAATCTATGTACTACCACAAAGTATGCAAGCCGCGGCGCGCTATTTTGTGGAACCTACACAGCTATTAGAAACGTAGAAAAATAAACTAAAGTTAGAGAAATTATTGTTTTGCTATTTTTGACGATAATTCTCAGTATATTACAACTTCACTAATGTTAAAACTTGAGACTGTCACATAGACAATAATAGACCATTTTATTACATGGTAAAAGGGACATTCACATATTTTTACTTAATTAAAAATAAATACCTATCTGAGTTACGGTTCATCATCAGCCTTTTTCATGTTCCCACTGCTAGGACACAGGCCTCCTCTCTGTGAGAGGGAATGGACCGTGATTCACCACGCGGGCGCAGTATAGGTTGGTGGATGTCACATGTATTCGAATTTTTGTTTCTAGGACATGCCGGTTTCCTAACGGTGTTTTCCTTCACCCTTTTGAGTACAGTGGTGGTGAAATAATTTACAAAAAATAAAGCGCCTGCTTGGGTTTGAACCCACGACCTACAACTTATAAGTCGCTGCCGATATCACTAGGCCATCACTGCACTCATCACTAGGCCACCACTGCACTCACTCACTGCACTGCACGGAGTTACGGTTGCGGCCAGGGATATTCTTCCCTGCAGTTGTAATAAAGCTGAAGAAGCTTGTTTGGGGACGATTATCATCATCCCTATTCATACACCAAGTAGCTTAGCTATGTGCCCATTTGTAGGAAGGAAGTTTGAATTTATTATGAGAAAACTTTCATTGTGCGTACAGCTAAATAGTGGAAAACCTACCTGAGTCTGTGTTTCGTGATAGCTACAACCTAGGGGTCTTTAAGTCAATAGTGAACAGGTTATTTCTACGCAAGCATGCTTCACCGTCGACCACATCTTCGTTTACCAATAGGTGAGGTAATATCTATACTTAGTGCTTAAGCGCGAGCCTATAAACAAAAAAATAAATATAAATAGTTTCAGGTACTTGAACGAATGTCTCTGGAATGAAAATACACCTCCGATGCCTCTCATATTCAAAATTTTGATCAACTTGTATTAGTTTGAAACGGTGCAAGCGCCTGATGATAGTATCAACGTACATTATTTAAGTTGGTACTAAACCGATAGATATAAATAACGTTGTAGGCGTTTTGGTAAATCCACGTTAGAGCTAGGTGCTTCATAATTTTCTTGTACGTTGTCCTTATATCCCGACTAGGAAGACGTGGCCAATTTACCATTCCAAAAGTAGAAAATATGGTGAGTTTACTTCTGGAAGATTTAATTATAACAGTTTTAGTATAACGTGTTGGTAAAATAACTTTCGATGTACGAATAGTTAAAGAAATGAGTCATAAAATTATGGTTTAAGTAATATTAGATCCCTTCCTTTCTGCCGCAGTCAGGTAAAAACAACTGCAATAACAATTCTCATAAAATCGGATTCATCGGCGCGGACAATAAGTTGACCAACATGGCCGCATTACTGGCGAATTTGAGACGAGGTTGTGAAGAAGCTCAAGTGTTTAAAATTGATAAGGAACGTTTAAAGTAATTAAACAAAAATGCAACAATAACCACAAATTTATTATCCCTTTCACTGGTTAACTGTGAAATGCCGTGCACGACCGACGCAGTGTGCGCCTGGAAAGTGGCTTGCCTGAATACGGCGTTGCCCAAGAACCCATCCCAGAGATATTGGGATGAGCCGCTCTGCAGGTTGGTACAGAATAAACTTATAAATACGTCCACCAAGACTGCTGAGCGTGCCCGCCTGCTGGTTGTGGGAGAGTGAAAGTCTCATCTTTTTAGCACGGCGGGCTGTGCTGGGGTGACTGCTGCCGGTGTAGAAAACCTCAAACGGTGCAAATATAACAACCTTATTGAAAGTTATATGTTTGAGCCGTTTGGGGTTTTCTACACCGGCAGCAGTGCATCGAGTTTTTCGAGACATAGCACAAAGCTCGTTGACTCTTCATGTGAACAGACGGCTGGAATTTTCTTCGGCCAGAAAATCAGCATTGCCATCCAACGTGGCATTGCTGCCAGCGTTCTGGGCACGATTCCCATTGACATCGATGTGGATGAATTTTTTGATGCACAATGAGCTCTTTCCCCTCTCCCCTTTGTATTTGTATATAGGCTTGTTTTTTTTTTTGAATATTCAATTTATAAATGTTACATTAAATAAAAAAAATATTTGTTGCAATAAATAAAAAATAAAAAAATGACAATAACTTAAATGTATTTTCTTACAAAATAAGATAACATAATATCACAATATTTTTGTATTTTTATACAATAATTCATTGGGAGTTTACCCGTACTGGTAGGATAAAAATTCATTCGTGACCAGGTATCGCTGTTTTTCCAACGCGTTTACGCTGTTTTAGTTTTATCTGCTTCCTCTGGCGATATTTGCCATTATTTTTCAGGTTCAGATACTTAAACAGCGATATCGGATTCCTTCGTAGGCTTTTCATTATTTGTAGGTTTTACTAATTCTTTGGGCGCCAAATCAGCTTTTTTCGGTGAGATCACAGATGGTTTTTCGTTGGATTCGTCACCTTGAATAGGATTAGGTGGTGGGGTCGGTAGTGACTGAGCTAAAGAGACGGCCTCATTTGCGGCTTTCTCAGCTGCTTCAGCGGCATTACCAACAACTTGAGCCGCCTGAAGAGCTTCATTAGCAGCCTTTTTAGCTAATTGTGCATGCTTCACTGTTTCATTATCAAGCATTTGATCTCCTATTGCACGCTGTTCTTTAATAGATTTTATGACCTTCTCGGCAGTTTTCAGAGCTTCCATAGCAGACTGCACCGCTCCTTTAGCTGATTCTTTAGCGTCTTGTGCGACGTTTACAGCCTGTTTTGATATGTTTTCAGCATCTTTTGCAGGTTTCTCACCTACTTTACCAGCCGACTTTTCTCCTGCTAAACCAGCGGGCTTCTCTCCTTCCTTAGGAGCGGGCTTCTCTCCTTCCTTGGGACTGGCCTTCTCTCCTTCCTTGGGAGCTGGCTTTTCTCCTTGCTTAGGAGCGGGCTTCTGTGCTCCCTTGGGACCGGGCTTCTCTCCTTCCTTGGGAGCTGGCTTTTCTCCTTGCTTAGGAGCGGGCTTCTCTCCTTCCTTGGGACTGGCCTTCTCTCCTTCCTTGGGAGCTGGATTTTCTCCTTGCTTAGGAGCGGGCTTCTCTCCTTCCTTGGGAGCTGGGTTTTCTCTTTGCTTAGGTGCGGGCTTCCCTCCTTCCTTCGGGGCTGGCTTTTCTCCTTCTTTAGGAGCGAACTTCTCTCCTCTCTTTGGAGCGGGTTTCTCTCCTTCTTTTGGAGTGGATGCCTCTCCTGCTTTACCAGGAGGCTTCTCTCCTCTCTTTGGAGCGGGTTTCTCTCCTTGTTTTGGAGTGGATGCCTCTCCTGCTTTACCAGGAGGCTTCTCCCCTTCTTTGGGAGCGGCCATCTCTCCTTTCTTAGGAGTGATCTTATCTCCTTCCTTAGGAGCGGGATTCTCTCCTTCCTTAAGGGTGGGCTTTTCTCCTTCCTTAGAGGCGGGCTTCTCTCCATCCTTGGGAGCGGGCTGCTCTCCTTCTTTAGAAGCGGACTTCTTTTCTTCCTTAGGAGCGCGCTTCTCTCCTTCCTTGGAAGCGGGCTGTTCTCCAGCTTCACTAGCAGGCTTCTTTTCTTCCTTAGGAGCTGGCTTTTCTCCTTCCTTAAGAGCGGGCCCTTCTTCAGCTTTACCAGCAGACTTCTCTTCTTCCTTAGGAGCCGGCTTTTCTCCTTTCTTAGGAGCTGGCTTTTCTCCTTCCTTGGGACTGGCCTTCTCTCCTTCCTCAAGAGTGGGCTTCTCTCCTCCTGCTTTGCCAGCAGGCTTCTCTCCTTCCTTAGGAGCTGGCTTTTCTCCTTGCTTAGGAGCGGGCTTCTCTTCTTCCTTAAGAGCTGGCTTTTCCCCTTCCTTAGTAGCTGGCTTTTCTGCTTCCTTAGGAGTGAACTTCTCTCCTTCCTTGGAAGTGGGCTTCTCACCTTCCTTAGGAGTGGGCTCTTCTCTGGCTTTACCAGCAGGCTTCTCTTCTTCCTTATGCGCTGGTTTTTCCCCTTCCTGAGGAGCTGGCTTTTCTCCTCCCTTAGGAGCGGGCTTCTCACCTGCGTTAGGAGTGGGCTTCTCTCCTTCCTTAGTAGTGGGCTTTTCTCCTTGCTTAGGAGCGGGCTTCTCTTCTTCCTTAAGAGCTGGCTTTTCCCCTTCCTTAGGAGCTGGCTTTTCTGTTTCCTTAGGAGCGAGCTTCTCTCCTTCCTTGGATTCGGGGTTCTCACCTTCCTTAGGAGTGGGCTTCTCTTCTTCCTTAGAAGTGGGGTTTTCTCCTTCTTTAGGAGCGGGCTTCTCTCCGTCCTTGGAAGCGGGCTTCTCACCTTCCTTAGGAGTGGGTTCTTCTCCGGTTTTACCAGCAGGCTTCTCTTCTTCCTTAGAAGCTGATTTTTTCCCTTCCTTAGGAGCTGGCTTTTCTCCTCCCTTAGGAGCGGGCTTCTCACCTGCGTTAGGAGTGGGCTTCTCTCCTTCCTTAGTAGTGGGCTTCACCCCTTCCATATGAGTAGGCTTGTCACCATCCTTAGGAGCGGGCTTCTCTCCTTCCTTGGAAGCTGGCTTCTCACCTTCCTTAGGAGAGCGCTCTTCTCCGGCTTTAATAGCAGGTTTCTCTTCTTCCTTAGGAGCTGGTTTTTCCCCTTTCTTAGGAGCTGGCTTTTCTCCTTCCTTAAGAGCAGGCTTCTCTCCTTCTTTAGGAGCTGGCATCTCTCCTTCTTTAGGAGTGCGCTCTTCTCCTGCTTTACCAGCAGACTTCTGTCCTTCCCCAGCAGCAGACTTTTCTCCTTCCTTGGTTGGCTTTTCATCTTCTTTGGCAGATTTCTCATTTTCTTTAGCAGACTTCTGACCTTCCGTACCTGGCAATTCTTCTTTATTACTAGACTTGTCACTTTCCTTTGTAGATTTCACTTCTTTTTTGGAAGGATTTTTTTCTTCCTGGATGAGCTCCTCACTTGTTTTTGTGGATTTCTCACCTTTGGCAAGTTTCTGAGCTTTTAACGCGGCGGGTGATCCTTTTTTCGGAATCTTTTTTGCGAATTCTCCATTAGGTGGAGATACATCTTCAAGTGATTCAGATCCGGCGTTTTCTGATGAAGGCGTTTCTTCGGGGGCAGCACTAGAATTATCTTCTTCACTGGCTTCTAATTTTCTTGAAGCTTTATGCTTGTGGGTGTGGCTAGGAGTGGCTGCTGGTTGTGGTCCAAGGTTGATGTGATTACCAACTGGTCGGAAACCATTTTCGTCAGCAATGTACCTTTAACATTTGGAAATTAAAATCTTAGATTGGGAAATAAACACTGTGCATTAAATTTCGTAAAAAAATGTAGGAAATCTTTATATACGAAGAAATAATGAGTCATGCAGTGGCAGCTAGAATAATATATTCAAGTTACTAAAGCTAAATTCGACAATTTTTTATACATGCTTTGATTACTTAAAAACTTATTGATGGATCTATTAATAGAACTTTGTAAATATTTCAACATCAGTACTCTTTATCACTATACAGCGTGTTTTAATTTAGTTATATAACATATAATCAAATTGATTTATTCAAACGACTTAAAATGTTTGATTGTATTTATCTGCAAGCTAATTATGAATAGCAGTTTCATTTTTCATTATAACCCCTTTATCAATGAATAAAAGTAAATAAGTGCTAGTAAGAGCTCTTGCATAATTATTTATTATTTTTATTTATCACATAAAACTATAGATTGTTTTAAGACATCTCATATACATTACACAGTTTTCTCACTACAGTCATAAACTTGTTTTTATTATCGCATTCAAATCTATTTCATCTGCCATTGATAAAAATAATAAAATCAGTACTTACTTTACACTGATGAGGGTGCCATCGGGAGCTGTGTAGGAGTAGGACCCCTGCTGAACGTGGATCTCACCACTGTCGTCATCCTCACCACCCTCGTTGCTGCAGTCACTGTGTTTGTGTGCGGTCTTTCCATCTATCACTTTGTCAAAGGATGTCTCCTCGCGTTTTATTCCGTTCCCGGTTTCATAGCTATAAAAGATAAGTAAGTATTTTTATCATATAAAATAATTTAATAATAATCAGTATTTTAAAATAAAAGTTATATGTTATTTTAATTAGTTATTATAATTTGTATTTTTTTTTAAACTTTATAATGTGAAATGTCTATAATAAATGGTAATTACCTAAACTTATATTTTCCGTCAGCCTCTAGCTCCTCAGACTGTGAAACAATTGGTATCACTGTAGGCTGTTGTCTTTCCGGTGGCACCTCGTCGGTGGGGGGTGCGGAAAGCACGCACGCCACTGCCCAGCACAAACAAAATAATTTTAGTAACATCTCTATTCTAAACACTACTGATTTACACTTATGAGTGATGCTCCAGACTCGTTGTCCACTTATATGTAAGATTCATTTATTTACACTATACTCCCCCCGCGTTCCGGAGTAGCGAGCATCACCGGACGCTAAATACTTCAACCTTAACGCTTGACTGATGTGTTCTTCGGAAAATTGCACAATAACCTAGGTGTCAACAATAAGACATGATCGGCGAAGATCGGACGCGATTAAACCATTGATCACTTTTAATGTGGTCTGAACAAATAAACTCGCTGAAAAAATGTAGTGCTCTAATTATCTATAGAGCATGGCTTACACACTAGTTAAAATACTATTGAATCGTGATTAGATTTATGCAACATCTGGATTAACTAGAATAAATCATTATTTTCTTTAGCTTTTAATGAACTAACTAATATATTTGGAGGACCATACTCTATGTCGTGTTTGCATAATCAATTAATCAACGGCATTAATGTCAATATAAGAATTTGTTTGGAGACGTAGAGTTGATTGTCGTGCGTAAAATTTACAAAACAAGAAAATTAAATGAGTCTTGTCAAACCGGTGAATACATTACGAACAAAACCCATTATGAGTTAAGCTATTGAGTCATCTTCATTTGCTGTTTTAATCGCGTGAGAGGAAGATCACATTACTAAGTAAATTAAATTACGAATAAAGACAAAATGTTATTATCTTTATCAATATTTCCCATTTACTTATTATTACTTCACAGTGTGACAAGTGTAGAATTAAGTGAAAATAAAAGAAGGCCTCTGAGACAAACACAAGTTATAAGGACATATAATTCTAACCATCCCCCAATAGTGGATACTTATGATAAAATTCCGGTAGCTGTGATATACGACGATGAAGAAGTGATTAAAGTGACAAATAAAAATGGAGGAAAATCAGATATTGTTGTGGAAGAGAAAACATCCTTGGAGGAAGCTCCACGTGTAAATCACCCACCTTCCCGCGGTCTGTATCCGTTTGCTGAAGTTGACGACTACAAGGGAGGATTAAATGTAAAAATGAGGGCTCGATCTATTAAAATACCAGTTACTGAATCAGATGAAACAAAAGCTCCTTCCACTGAATCTACTACAACTACAAAAGGAATCAGGAAACGAAAAAGGGTACAGAAAGTAAGAAAAGTCCAGATGAATAAAAGTCAACTTAATGTGCTTGTTAGCGAAGCAGAGCAGACTGAAAACAAAGAAGCACAAAAAGAAGTTACAACGACTACTAATCGAACCCTTGGAGGGCCATCATCACATGCTCCTCAAACTTTTCAACGGAGAAAAGGAACTCGTGATCAGGTGGTTCCTATAATTGAGTCGGAAAGTTACGTTTTCTCGCACTCGGGTGATTTTCATTACAGGTATATAAGATTTTGATTTTAAATTTTGGGTGTAGTTGTAGGTAATGATGTCATATTGACAGTAAAATTTTATTTCAGTTATGAAGGTGGTGACGGTACAAAAGCTTATGAGAGAGGTGAATTAAGAAGTTCCAATGGTGGTGCCGGCAGTGCTGTAAAAGGGAATTATTCATACAGAGTAAGTATCCCACAAAATATAACTTGTTGTTACTAAGTATAGACCGTTTTGTTGTACTGCAACATACAATCGTGCATAACTAACAACTTGGATTAATCTTATATGGTGTTTTTGCTTCGAGTACAGCCTACATGTTCTTAATTCACTATGCCTAGCCTTTGGCCTATTATAATGGGGCTGGCTTCCAGTCTAACCGGATGCTGCTAAGTACCAGTATTTTAAATGGAGCGACTGCCTACCTAACCTACCTACCATTTGAAGATCTTTGACATTCGTTACGGGTAGTCAGAAGCTTGAGATCTGACACCATTCTTGCCCAAGGGGTTCTGTGTTACCCAGTTACAGGGTTGTGGAGGTCAGATAGGCAGTCGCTCCATGTAAAACACTGGTACTTAGCTGAATCCAGTAAGACTGGAAGCCGACCCCAATATAGTTGGGAAAAGGCTAGGCAGATGATGACTGCCTACCTAAGTCATCATCTGCATAGCCTTTTCCCAACTATATTGGGGTCGGCTTCCAGTCTTACTGGATTCCCACACCATACCTCCACAACCCAGTGACTGGGTAACACGATAACCTTTGCCAAGATTTCCTGGCTTCTGACTATCCGTAACGACTGTCCATGATCAACCAATGACAGGGACTGACAGTTTAAAGTGTTTGCTTAGGTACGGAGGAATCTTGATATGTCACCCAACCACGGACTGACCTCGGCAAACGTTGCTTAACCTTTAAGATCGTCCCGAGCGGCTGTTATTACTTCCACGTCCCACGAGCCAACGTGTTCTTAATAATTCGGGCGCACGGTTGGCGCAGTGGTTGAGCGATTGACTGCTGCGCTGCGTGTCGCGGGTTCGATTCCCGCACGGAACAAATATTTGTATGACCTGCAGATAGTTATTCCGGCTCTGCGTATTTGTGTATGTGAGTTTATATGTTTGTAAACGCACCCACGATACAGGAAGAAATTCCTAGAGTGGGGCAATGTTTAATTTAAAAAAAAAAAATGCTAGGAGGATTTGATTTTACTAGAAAATAATAGAACTTTTCGGGTTTTCTTAGACTTTCTGTCAATACCTTCTTTATGGTACCAGATTCCTATATTTTTATATACTTATTTCAGGACAAAGACGGCAATGATGTCAGTCTGTCTTACACAGCTGATGAGAATGGCTACAGACCAGTTGGCGACCACCTGCCCACACCACCACCCATTCCTCCGGCAATTGCACGGGCTCTAGCTTATCTCGCCACGAAGACCACACCGGAACCGATCACCGAGAGAATAAAGACAGTATGAACCCAAATACAAACGTAGTAATTGACAACTTGATACACGGGCTTTATTGGCTGGTAAGGGTAATTAGAGAGTTTATCAGATTGTCTATTTGTGAAACATAATTGCATGTTAATATACATCGAGGAACATATTCATAATATCTCATAAAATGTTCATACTTTTCAAGACTCAATCAATCCAATCTTATCTGCTTTCATAATAATAAGAGGATGGAAAGCTTATTGTTTCAATTGCCTTTTGTTCTAGTCAGAAGTTATCACCATGTCCACCAGTGTTTTTAAATAAGTATTAAAATAATTGAATTGCATGTATGGTTTCGTATGTAGTGATTTGTGCAATTAAATGAAATACATTTTTTTACCGTTTTATTTCATGTGTGATAAAGAATCCAAAAGCTGTACGGCTGCATATTATTTGTATCTTGCCAATAATGGTAACATAAACCAATCTAGAATACTATAGCAATAGATAATCTAGACAGACTTCTATTATTGACTCGATGACTTAATTAGGTATGTTCTTTATTATATATTGAAATATATAAACGATTTAATCATTTGTAAAATAATACAATTGTCAAAAAAAAGAAAATAGTGTAACTAAATACAACCCGACACTACTTCTTTTTTGCATCCTTAAGTCACTTGCTCACATTTGCTATTAAAAAGTACTTATGTTGTTACAATTTCCGTAAACAAAATCCAGTACACTATTTAAATTAAATACCTACTAAAAACATATTGCACACTGTCTACAGTGCAGTCGTAATCGTAACAGTACAACTCAGATTAAAATAGTTGAACAATATGTAAGTATCTGCTAATATATTAATTAGTTCCAATTGTTTTTGCCTGTTATATGACGTTTCATCATCGATTATATGCTCACATTCATAGCCTTTCCAGTAACGTAATAGTGTTCGTTCTATAGATAGAACACATTGTTCTAAAGTCTCATCATTGACCTTGGGATAGACGCTCACTTCTGCAAACAGGTTGGATAGGAATGCTGTATACCAAGTATTGTTGAGACCACTCTTGCTTTCTATTGAAACGAATGTTTTCACTGACATTTCCTTATGTAATTTTGTTGTTGGTTAAGCACGAGTTGTGAGTATCATTTTATTTCTTCGATAGTAATTAATTTATTACTGTGTTTTCCTGTGAGCAATTTAGTTTACCTATAAAGGTTTATAATTATTTCGTAATACACATTCTAATCTTTCATATTTGTAAATAAATTTGCAATATTTTGTAAGTTGCAATTGAGACAGATGGTTATTTTATGGACATTATCAAAAGTTCAATGTCTCAGTACCATTTGTTTAAGTAGGTTATTATAATATTGGGACTAAACCGAATATTCTCGAGCCTTGTAAAACATTCATTGTTTAAAAAATTAACTTGCCAATCTTACTTCGAAGAATAACTTACGTGAATTGGGTTTCTTGATTTGAAAACATACGTCATATAAACGTTCGAACTACCAGTTGAGCCTTTGATACCGTTTATAGGAAATGACATCAACATTTAACACTTATTTGACAAGTATATGTAAGTTTAATGCTAATGAAAAATCACTGTATCTGGCCATTGTCTCATCTCTATAAGTATATAAAACCTTGATATATTATCCCATATAGTTGACAAAAACAGTAGAAGGATGTTGTTGTGTATGTAACGCATTCCTCGACTGTAAAGGCGAGCTATGTAATTTTTATAAAATAAAATATTTGTTAGGCTTATGTTATACCTAATTTCATCTGGATCGATTAAACAATATTGATTTCAACCAATCGCTTGAAATGGTATATTTTTATTTTTTCTTGTTCCTCTAATTTTGCCAGTGTGTGTACACTGGCAAAATTTGCGGAACAAGAAAAAAGGATCATAAAACTTTTTTTTACCATCAGGTGGCTTTTATTTTGTTTTGTAATAAGACCAATTGATAAAATAATTGAATGTCAACTGTCGTGCGATTGTTTTAACTTTATTCGAAATTAAATAATTTTGCGAGAATTTCGCTTATGGCTACTTTATGGTTTGTTTTAAAATTTCGAAAAATGTTCATAAAGATACTGAGCTATTCGTTTTATTTTTAATGTTTAGGTCTTTTTCGAATTTAAGGATGTCATTGTGCCCAACTTATTTCATACTGAGAGGCCCGGGGCACTTGAGATGAGGAAAAATTATGAAACCTACAGATGATGTGCATAATTCATCGTTTACCTATTTCAACCATTGATTGCAGTTTCCAATGATTCAAAGAGACTAATGTTTTTTTGAAATGATCAGGACAGGGCAAAAAACTCGTTTTCCTAACAGGAAGGAGCTGGAGGCAGTTGGAGGTGTAACAGTAAGTGAGCTTACGGTACGTAAGAGGTTTAAGGAAGCTGGTTTAGGTTTATTCGTGCCCGCCGAAGTTCCAAAAGTTTAGGCGCACCTTCATAGAAACAGAATAACTTCTGCTAGAGAACAGCGACTTTGGTCCACGGACTAATGGAGTAAGATATTGTTTAGTGATGAGTGTGAAGTCATTTAAATTGAATTAACGGACGGCAATAAATGTGTTATCACGAACAAGAACAACATAAACTGTATTCTTTAAAGCTATTGTGCCTTATGGTAAAGGAAGAATATTGGATTCAGGTAGGATATGTTTGGCAGCTCGTGCGGACTTGGTGGTGATGGTGGAGATCTTATTGCAAATCGCTATAGAAGAGTTATTTAAGAATAAAATGTGATGTAATTTAGCCCCTTTAGCAGGGGTCATTTCGTTTTGAACCAGGATAATGCTTGGCCGCATACCACTTTTTCAACTGCAGTCTATTAAGGCCAATATCGCAGTTTTGGCGGCGCTGGTTAGATAACCAGATATGCATATGATAGAACACGTCTTGGACCTGCTAAAACGAAGTGCAAAATTCATAATCCCTACACCTGTCAATGTGGGTGAAGTGCGAAGCGCCGTTTTATAGGAATGATAGGTACTTTCACAGGAAACAGTGGATAGCATTATTCTCAACATGTCTAGTTGGGTGAAAACTTTACTAAGAGAAAGTGTAGGAAACACTACATGTTTGTAATATGAATTTTGTTGTGATATTAATTTTTTAACTAATATTTTTAGCTTTTCTTACTAACCTTAAATAATTAACAACGTGCAGTTTTCACATTAAATCATGTTACTCACACAAAGTGCACTAGATGCAATCTCATTTTAAATCGTGTATAAGCAACCTGTTTTAATATAAATTTCCAAAAACAAATTATAGTTTAAAAAAATATGTATGTTCGAATTTTAAATAGAGAATAAAACCACTGAGCAAGGCGCTTAGGACCCTAAAGACAGCCGGAGCACGGTAAAATATCTAACGAAGGATAGAACATTGAAAAACTGGATTACATTTTGCAATGCATCTTTGGCACTGATTTTGCTTTTATTTAAATAAATATACAAACATTTTACGTTAATTCAATCATGTCTATCACAGTTCAGTCATTGTACATTCTTTTTTATATGTTTTTTATTGCTTACTATATTATATTGTTTTAATGTAAGTGCGGTTTTGTAAACAGAATTCAACTATGTATATCATTAAGTTCAAGTCATTTTATTCAAGTTTTATAAAAAGTTTGCTTATCTAAAAAAGACTGGTGATGCATATAACGCACAACGAGATCTTCTTAACTATAAAACAAATGAGATGAGTTACAAAAGTAACAAAAAGGATTTAACTAATAAAGGTTTTTTTTCTAAAACAAAAACAAAGCAAATAATTCTGTTTTCAAAACTGTACGAGTATTCGCGGGATAACAGGTACGTAGGATGCTCAGGTCGTCAGGGCATCGGGCGATCAGTTGGTAGAAGATTTAATTTCTGCCTGGAGGTGGAGGAGGGAGCGTCGCAAGGTAGTCGAGAGCCTTCTGGATTGCTTCCGGGATTGGAGGAGGTGTCGGCAGATGGGCGCCCTGGAACATAAACAACGAAGGTTTTTACAAGTGTTTATGTGATATAGCAATGTGGATTTCCTGAATAAAGAAGCTAAATAAAGCCTTTATTGCTATCAGGACATGCTTAAGAAAAACAGTAGTTTATATTCTTGAAATGATTTAACCGATTTATTGATGTGAACCACATTGATTATTCATTAATTGCTGATAAAACCACAGGAGACAGCTTAAAATTAATAAATAAGTATTTTAGCATCGATTATGATCATCAACGATATTATTATGGTAACCTTATAAAACTCCTCAACAGAAGCTATAATAACAGGTGGCAGTCGAAAAAGAAAAATAAAGCCTAAATATTCCATATTCAAAAAACATAAGATTTAAATAATGACGTAACCGTGCGTGTTTTTATAGTCTATTTTTACAAGGATGACCGAACCATATAAAAAACCTCTATCTAAAGGTTAAGATGTATTCCTCTACATTCTAAAACATATTGGAATAACCTTGACTTTTTTGTAACTTTGCCTATTTTATTTACTACGCAATAAAAAGATTCGGCGAGACAAACTAAATCAAGAAATGGATCATCATTGTTTGTTCTAGTAATTAAGATAAAATGCTTCGATCCTATTGTGTCATGATTTCATGCATTATAAATATAAAGTTTATGAACTGTATCCGTTTACATAAGTGCGTATAAATTCTTGCGGATCTCTACATTTCTGATTCGATCACGCAAGGATACTCCAAGCTTAGCCCTCTCCATTGCTCTTTGGGTGACTGTAAGCTTTTTAGGCCCATTCTCAGAGCCATAGGTCATAACTGGCAACACACACTGGCCATATACTTTTGTCTTGAGAGACTGTGGTAATCTGGCGAGAAGATACCTCGCAACTTCCCGAACGCTGCCCAGCTGAGTCGGATTCGACGGTTGACTTCTTTCTCGAAGTTGGCCCTACCCAACTGAATCGTTTGTTTGTGACATAATCGTCCACAACTTCGAGTAAAGAGTCTTCGACCTTGATAGTAGTGGGTGTAACATGAGCATTCAACATTACCTTGGTTTTGTCAATGTTCATTTTAAGACCTTCTTTCGGAAGCTCTACTGAGGTCATCGAGAATCGTACTGAGGTCCTCCATAATCGTAGCCATGACCACTATATCGTCGGTAAACCGCCATTGACATTGATGCCCAGCCCTCTCCAGCCCAGAACCTTGAAAACATCCTCCAGTGCAGTGGTGAACAGTTTCGAAGATAGGACGTCTCCTTGTCTCACACTTCTCAACAGAAGGATAGGTGCCGAGTTCTGATCCTGAAATCGAACTGCCATGACAGTTCGATTTCAGTATCGGCGTTTTTGTACAAACAGTCGGTTAGGAACCGTTGGAGAGACTGCAGTACAGCCTAAGTCTCGATCGAATCGAAGGCTTTCTCGTAGTCCACAAACGCTAAGCGGAGAGGTAGGTTGTACTCCTCGGTATTCTGTATAACCTACCGCAGCGTATGTATGTGGTCTACGGTGTTGAAGCCTTAACGGAATCCAACTTATTCGGGAGGCTGAAAATAGTCAAACCTGCGCGCGAGTCGATTCGTGATGACTCTTGAAAACAGCTTGTAGACATGGCTAAGAAGTAGTAGTAAAACGAAAACGACGAAAAACACGTCGACATATTAGTATAAAGAAAAACGATGACATTATATAAACAGTGGCAGCAAGTCATCGAAAAATAAAGTGCGACATTGGTTAAAAGTCACAACACGCTATTTTATTAACATTATAAAGTCAAAACTTTAATTTGTTAATTAAAAGAGTAAGCTAGTAACGAAGTAAAATCTCACCTCAGGTTTGAAACCGTTCTCATCATCAGCAATGTAATTCAGATTGATGACAGTGCCATCTGGTGCGGTGTAGCTGAAGCCTCCCTGAGCGACGATGACGTCACTAGCATCAGGACCAGTGGCCTTCTTCAGCGTGCCAACCTCTTCGGCTTTGATACCGTTCTCAGCCTCGTAGCTGGGGAGAGAAGAGTATTGGATGTTTATATTTCTGTTATTATTAACCACCGACGTGAGTATGTGTATATCTGTTTGTAGCATTATAGCTCCTAAACGGATAAACCGGTTATCTTCTTCTTAGCGTGTCGATGGCAAATATAAAAAGTTAAATATTGTGTTTGGCCCAGAATTCAGCCACGGCAAAGAAAAATAAATAATGTGAATTAGTTTTTTGTTTAAGGTGTCTTTATCGAAAATTTCCTTAGCTATGTTTGATGAGAATCGGTTCAGCCGTTCCAAAGTTATGGGCGTTTTACTGTTTGAATCAGGGTGTTTTAGCAAGATATCGTGTCATAATTACGAGTTCAATTGATTGTCGATCGAAGCATGTCGATAGATGTCCGTAGATAAATTATAAAGCATGAAATAAAAATGTGTCGGGGGTATTTTTATTTTTTTTATTTTACTTGTGTGTTATAATAATATACAAAGATGATAGTCTTAAAAATATAAGCTATTCCTTATATTTCCAAACTAGTGTTACTACCCTGTATCCCATATTGTATCCGATAGTTTGCTAAAATGTTAATTGACAAATAACATCAGTAAATTGCCATTGATCTGTCTTTTCTCAAGCGTGTTATTAAAGCTATGGTGCGAATTGAATGGTAAGAATTTTTATTGTTCGATCAAGGTTTTAAGTTTCGAGATACATATCAAAGCACAGTATGGCGTGAATTGAGAGAAACAAGGGCTTGTAGTAAAAGAACTTTGTAGAAATTCGAATAATTTTGGAATCATTGCGATCCTTGCAGCCTTGTTGGTCTCGTAGTGGCAAGCGCTACAGTTGCGCGTTCTGTCCTGAGTTCGATTCCCAGGCAAAGTGTAATTGGATTTTTCATCTGGAATTTCTCAGTAGCAGCCCGGAGTCTGGCCCGGTCGATGGCCTTTTTTCTGCCTAGTCTTCCTGCCTAGCCTTTTCCCAACTATGTTGGGGTCGGCTTCCAATCTTACCGGATTTAGCTGAATTACAGTGTTTACATGCAACGACTGCCTATCTGACCTCCACAACCCAGTATCTTGTACCTTGGCAAGACTAGTGTTAGATCTCAGGCTTCTGACTACCCATAACAACTGTCAAAGATCTTCAAATGACAGCTGAGAGCAATGGCTTAGCTGCTTTCCGAGGCACGGAGAACTCGCTATGGAAAGATGGTCGCCCATCCACGGACCGACCTCGGCAAGCGTTGCTTAACCTTGAAGATCGATCGGTGTGGCAGTTATTACTTAGCCACGACCTCCTTCTACTACATGGGACTTAAACATAATTGGTGAAATGTGTGTGTGTGTGTTTGTATGTGTGGGTGTACTTGCCCAACTCTTTGAGGAACACAGACGGATGTTATGTTATGAATAAGAATAGTGCGACTAGCATAAAAAAAATATTGTTAAAATGTGTGGGGTGCTTTTTAAGATATTTTTAAAATGACTCTGCTTGTGTGCTTGATCACCACATTACACTTTTAATTCAAATTTATTGAAAATTATTATTACTTTTTAGTTTGGTTTTCTATTAAAGCTTGTTTTTGTCATTTTACTTATTTTTTACTTTTAGTTCAATTGCTAATCCTGAAGATCCTGGTTAAGATAATGGAACGAAGTATTAAAATTGATGCAATGTCATCGGTATTTGATAGGTGTGCTAAGTTTCAAATTGATCCGACTTTTTGAAGGGAATGAAAATCACATTCAAAGATTCCGGCACATAGATTCATAGGTACATACATACCAAGCTAATAAAAGCGTGTTAAAACAAGTTTCGGTAAGACATAATGATGTACTCATATTCGTTTAGTCTTTAGTAAATGAATTGTCACGCTTGTTTTGCATTTTGTCGGTTAATTTGATACTTGACCTTTACAACTGACACTCCGGCGGTCAGCACCGGCGGTCAAATCAATGATAGTGAAGTCGCTAATGTGCACACTTTGAGAGCCATTATGTAACGCTGAAGTCGTATTGCCGGTGGGTAAGACGTAACAACGGTAAGTTGGAATCAGGAATTTACACTGTATTCTGATCAATGGCAAATCGATACGTAAAATGTGTTTGTATGCCGTCTGAAAATACCATCATTATTGAAAATTACGTATTTTTTTTCTAAAATTCTAGGATTTACCATTTCACTAGTCTACATTAACTGTTTGTTTTGAAATTCTCACAGCGTTGCCGCTACTGCTTCGTGCCGATTTTTCACGACCGAAACTTCACTAGGCAAAATCAAAATATTTTATTTTTATTTTACCTAGGCCTACATGGGCACTTATAAAACGTCGACAAAAGGTGCACGGTTCGGGTTAGTTGTTTCCTATGGAGAAGAACCGGCAAGAAACTACATGGTTACTCTTATAAAAATTTGTTTGGTTTTACAATATTTCCATATTACAGCATTAGTACTTGGATATGGGGGGACAACGTAGGCCCGACAATAAGCTGGGCACGCCACAACAGTGGCGATAAGGCCCCTCTTTGAGGAGTAGCTAGAGAGGCGCCACGGCGTCCTCACCTTCCGCCTGACGCAGGTCCTCACCGGACAAGGCGATTTCGGGAGGTTTCTGTTTTGGATTCGGCCCTGGTTCAGGCCATGGTACGGAGCGAGAGGGCATGGGAAGCTGTCACCTCCTTCTGCGAAGCAGTAATGCTTGCGAAGGAGGAGGCAGAACGCGTGAGGGGAGAGGCAACGGAGGCGTCCTCACGCCCCAAGCCACCGCAGGAGACGCCCGGGAGTCGGGGGTCGCATGCCGATGCCCGGGCTTGCGGACGGCAAGTAACGGGTAGCTCACCGCCCGATAAGGACCAGGCCCGAGTCGACGGCGCGTAGTGTTTCACGCGCGCCTCAAAGAGATTTCAGCAAAATTGACGGGGTCCGCTAGGGCCGATGCCTGTCTGGGTCGCGGATAAATTTGAAAATAGTTACCGCGGCACTGGCTCAAGCAACTGTAGGAACACGGGTGGGTTTTAGTCAGTAAAAGTCTGACACGCCCTCCCGCTTCACCCAGAGCGGTAGAAGTCATTGGATGATTTCCAACCCAAAAAAAAAAAAAAAAGCCCCGACAATAAGTCGTACGAAATTAAAAAAAAAACAAAAAAAAAGTAAAACCTAATAAAAAGTTAACAAATGTTAACAATCATCTAGAAATCTAGAAGGCCTACAATGTTCACACATTCACAAATCAATCGGTAAAAGAATCTATACCAAGGTAAAAAAAAACAAATGAATAAAAAAAAAATCTAACAACACTAAATTTAACATGTCGCACAAATGTTGTTATCAGTGCTGTAACTTAGCAAAGGGCTATAAAGATGATTGAAAAACATTGTAAAAGTCTAATTAAAAGAGAAAAAAATTTAGATTGAGAATAGCTAGACACATCCACATATCACAGAAGGAGCTAAGGCCAAAATTTTTATCTTCAATTCTTCCTCCTTGATTTTGTAATATGCTTTTTTTTTGGCGCCTCTGCATCCACGATTCCTAATTTTAATCAATATTTTTCCATATTAACAGGTTCACTGTCCAATTAGAAAAGAAATGATTCATTGGACAAATAATCTGTTAAGTTCAAGTTAATAGAGTTAAGTAACAAGAGTTTATTTGTAAATAGGTGCTACTTAAGGCCGTACCCTGACCAAAAAATCAGCATGATATATGAGCATTCCAATTGGCCTAGCGGCACTGGTGGCGCATGAATTACAGTAGTAAATACGCCCAGATTTTAGAATAAAATCTTTATAAAATCGAATATTGGTCTTTTGAAAAAAATAAAACTTACAAAATGTTCGTTATCAAATTGTCTATCCATTAGTGTTAGTACAAAAAATAATTAATGAACACTTTACAAGGAGATGCATGCTATCAATAATCATTTCTATTTTTATAGTTTTGTTGGCAGGAGATTAGTGATATATATCAACGAAATCAACATTATGTAGAAATTTTATGTATTTTTATTAATTGATATTTATTTTTAAATAAAGAGTAGATAGCTCTTAGAAACTGCACAAAAACGACTAGCGCGGCGTTTTGCTCGGGGAGGCGCCTTAATGAAACGCTACAGGCTGCAGTATTATATTATCTGTGCACAGATAATATAATACTAAAGTACAGTTACCCAATCCCATACAAATAAATGTCACCTCCTTAAGTCGGGCTATTGGTCGGGCAATTTTTTCTTACTCCATATTTTTAACAGGCGGCAGCACCAGTGACTCATTAATAGCCCGAGACTGTGGTTTTCTAACGCCATCTAGTAGATTGCCTAGATACTAAATCATATGGCAATTTGAGCGAGGCATCGCATCATGTAGGTACTCAGAGACGTTATTTGCCAGTTGTCCTTGAACGTTTATTTCGTATTCGTATTAATAACATTAGGTATGATCGGGACAGACTCCGCTCAGACCGCGGTAACTTCTTAAATCTAAGTGGTCGCATTGTGTAGCGAATTTCACAATATTCACGAATATTCCAAATCAATCATAACTAAAGAATTCCTTGTAGAATTAAATGTAGGTAGGTAGCTTGCTTCCGCGGCAACGGAATGACATGAAGTAGGTACCTACTTAATGACATTTTATTATTCACTATAAGGGTTATTCTTTTTTTATTTTAGGTAGGTACCTACTTAGAAAGAACAGGATGTTTTTACAAAAATTAAATTACTTTTAATACTTTAGTTAGGACGTAGCATACGGGCTTCTTGAACTAATTTGATGTAGACTAGAATCAAACTTAATGGCGATACGCAACAGAAACTGCAAATAAAAAAAATAAAAATAAACTATTTTGGTCTCTGGAATGCCACATAAGAACAAACATACATACATACATAGACTGATAAACACATTACCCTCCTTCGGCAGTCGGGTAAAATTAATTGTGCCAGCGGTGGTTAGGGGTGCGCAGCGACTCATACGAGTGTTCCAAGCCGCCATTAAGTTTGAATCGAACTGAACGAGTAGTGGAGCCGTGTAATCACAAGGACAAAAATTACTTTATGTTATTATTTACGTATTTACTAACGGGACGTCGATTCAAACTTAATAATGTTTTAAAAAAACCCTACTCGCTGCGCAGTACTTACCCTACCCTTCACCCCCGCTGTCACATGAAATTGCTAGCGTGTAGTGGTTCACGAAGTGTTTCGAGCCGTCCACAAACTGTGTGCTTAGTGCGAGTTTTTTAACGTACTCACTCGTGATAACGTAAACGATCTCTAATGTCAAAATGTGTACAAAAAAAGAGGTTTTGCCTTGCCGTCACCAGACGGCGCTTATCCAGTTTCAATACAAATTGGCGTTAACGTTTACGCGATTGAGCGTGAGTGAAAACTCGCACTAAGGCCTCTGTACCTACTATGCGACGCGTAAACTCGGACGGCAAGCGGGACACGCGTCGCGTTATCTCTTTTTATTTTATAACCCGTGCGATTTGAGTAGGCCCTAGCGCCATCCGAGTCCTGTTCCAGCGAGGTATCTAGTTAATTCGATGTGTAAACAAGCTTCACAAAAAGTGATTTTAAGTAATAGACCAATACTTTAATATTTAAAATTACGCCTATGATAAATAATATATTTTAAATTAGGCCTATAATAAATAATAACTGTCTTACAAAATGATTCTTACGATGGATATATAGTAGGTATAGAAAAAATTGTGAAAAACGCCATCTATTGCAAAGAACTCAAAACAAAACGAAAAGTCGATAGCTACTTTCAGCTAATTTAATATACAAAGTCTTCACTTATCTTTTTCGTTCAAAAAACCTGATTAATGAGTGTAAATGGATAAATTAACATTAAAGAAGCAAGTTTTGATTTTTACTAAACTTATTTCAGCCTAAATATGCTGTTTAATATCTTTAAGTGATTGTTACTTTCCTATTTGTTACCTATGCTGCCATCTATGATCATTTTTTAATACTAATTATAATTTGTTTGAATTGAGACCCCATGCTACAGGTGCCGGCGGAGTTCGGCATGCACAAAGTTCTTGTTATATGTACCTATATAGATTAACACATAGGTAGGTTTATATTGTATCTATGTCTATCGTTGTAGCCGATACCAAATATTTGCTTTCTAATATAGATAGTCAATATTTGGGTCTTTGGTGTTTCCATTTTTTATTATTAGGTTGATTATTTACCATTGAACTTAGGTATGTCGGCTAAAAATAAATGTATAAAAGATATCTTTCTTGTTATTTTTCTTTGTTTCTTAGTTAGGCATTTGAAAGTCCGAAAACTATCGAACTTGTTTTAGGTACTATTATAAATAAATAAGGCACTATTTATGAAGAATGCCAGCATTTTACTTTTGTGCCATCCAGAAGCTTTGAAAATCGTAAATCTAAATAATATATATCACATCACATCACATCATCAGCCTATTAATGTTCCCACTGCTGGGACACAGGCCTCCTCTCTGTGAGAGGGAATGGGCCGTAATCCACCACGCGGGTCCAGTGCGGGTTGGTGGATGTCACATGTCTTCGAATTTTTGGTTTTAGGACATGCCGGTTTTCTCACGATGTTTTCCTTCACCGTTTTGAGAGCAGTGGTGATGAAATAATTTACACAAAGTAAAGCGCCTGCCATAATAATATATATAAATATGTATATTTCAAATTTGGCCAAGCTATGTATAAAGATCAATTTTTTCAATTTTTTTGAAAACAAAGTGCCTGATAGATTTATTACATTTGCTTGTTTTTATCATAAGCCGTAAATCGGAAGGTTTACGACCAAATTAAAATAAAATCAATAGGATTCCAATCCCTAGGAATAGAAAGGAGTTACAAGAGTTAGGTGCATCTTTAAAATATTACCTGTATCGATAAGATCCATCTGGTTGCTGATCGAACTCTTGTGAGAGGATTGCTACAACTTTGTCTCCAGGCCCCTGTGGCGCTGATAACGATGCTGCCACCACTCCCAACAGAATTAAGACCCTCTGGAAATAATAGAATAAAAATTACATTCACTTTTTAACAACATAGACGTATTTTTTTTACAAAAAAAATTGCAATCTTCCATATTTCTTACTTATTTGCACAGTTTAACATTTTCTTAAAAGTTATGGTAAATCTTAACTCTTTAACTATCAACCGATATTCATGATTTAAGAGTCCTGTCCCGGTACCATGACGTGTCAAATCTATTATGGTTGCACTGTGAAACAGGGACAGATATATACATGTCAGATACATCTGTCGCTTACGCCGACTAAAAATAACCTTGCTCTAAGAGCTTATGGTAACCGCCCTGATTCCCCCGAGATCCCAGATTTCTGAATTAGGAATTTAAAATTGAGTAGGTATTTCCAACTCTATTTTGGCCTGAAAACCTGTCAAAGTTTGGCATTAAAGTTACTAGATTTTGAAACATTCGTAAGTCTAAATACTCAATTTAGAAATAAGCCCCTTAAACCAAAGGATTCATTAATACAAAAACCTTCCAATCCGTTACACCCTGTATAATAAAAAAACAACCAAATGCGAGTTAGACTCGCGCATAAAGGGTTCCGTACCATTATCGCAAAAAACGGCAATAAAACATGTTTGTTGTATGGGAGCCCCACTTAAATATAAATTTTATTCTGTTTTTAGTAATTTTTTGTTAAAGTGGCAGCAGAAATACATCATTAATGAAAATTTCAACTGTCTACATATCGGGTTCATGAGATACAGCCTGGTTACAGACGAGACAGACAGACGGATGGTGGAGTCTTAGTAATAGGGTCCCGTTTTTACCCTTTGGGTACGAAACCCTAATATGCAACGTTGCCCTGTGCTTTTTACATGTGTTATGATTTTGATATCTTTACCATATTAAACGCCTGCAAACATTATTGAAGCAAACAGTGTTATACTTGTATCAGACTATTATTAGACTATCAGGCATTGAACCAACCGTAAATCTATACTATTATTTTTTAATATTATAAAGCTGAAGAGCTTGTTTGTTTGTTTGAACGAGCTAATCAGGAACTACTGGTTTGAATTGAAAACATATTTTTGTGTTGGATAGTCCATTTATGAAGGAAATTTATATAGGCTATATAATATCACGCTACGACCAATAGGAGCGGAGCATAAATGAAAAATGTTGAAAAACGGCCAAACTTATTCCTTTTTGAGAGCTTCCGTGAACGGTTTAAGTTACGCAACAATCATGTATGTAGGGTAGATGGGTAGGTAGGTAGCCAGTTGACGGGAGCGAAGCCGCGTGGGATGGCTAGTATACTATAAATTCGCACATAAATCTCATACTTTTGCTAACTTAAATCAATAAGGCACTAACTAACAGCGAGAAGGTTACAGAAGACACATCGCGACCTACAATAACAAGGACATGGACACACAAGACCTTTAGTTTGTAGTCTTTAGTTTATGCTCATGTCGTTGAGAGATTTATAGCCCATTTGTAACCAATATCAATTTCAACATTATTAACAATCAACCAATTAATTTCGATAAAATCAATTTTAATTTAATAATTCATTGCAGACGAGTTCTGTTGTATATTAAGATTTATAAGAGTCTCTTCAATTTTGTAAAAGAGAGCGTCTATTTTGTGTCATAAGGAGCTCTTAAAGATTCAGTTTATAGCTGCACGTATCTACAAACTTCAATAACTACTAATAGTAAACGATTATTGGTTTTGTTAAAAAAAATGTGATATAAAGTTAACTGGAATGGATCCATCGGTAAGGGACAAAACAGGTTGTTACAAAGATATTCAATTTAATAGTTTAAGAGCTTTACAAAATACACATAAAACTAAAGAGCATTTTTGTTATTTTTGTAATGGGTTTGCTTTTGACTCTAGTCTAGGTCATAGGTGACAGAGACAGAGTCAACGATGGAGCGAGCTTACCCAGAAGAAGCCTGTTCACTCTAACTTTGAAGAGATTCGGGTTGAATGCGTTCGGAAACACAGACATAGGTAGTGAGTTCCATTCATTCGCTGTGCACATTATAAAGGATGTTTGGAAGCGCTTGGTTCGAATTGGTGGAATGGCAACAAGGTAAGGATGATAACTTGCAGTGCGTCTAGCTGTCCGATGGTAGAAGGGGGCTGGTGGGATGAGGTCGTGGAGTTCTTGAGCACACTAGCGAAGTACAGTCTGTAGAAGACCGACAAGCAGGCAACTTTGCGGCGATGAGCCAAGCTGTGAAGCTTGGCGTCCACCAGTCCAACGTCGCCAATGAGCCTCTTGGCTCTACATTCCACTGAGTCAAGCGCGGCAAGCTGATACTTAGCTGAGCCATCCCAAAGGTGGCTGTAATACTCCATGCAGGATCGGACTTGCGCTTTGTATAAGGTTAAAAGCTGTCCAGGCGTGAAGTATCACTTCACTCTATTTAGGATACCCAGTTTTTTGGCCGCAATTTGGGCTTTGTACTCAATGGAGGTGCCGAAGTTGAGACTGGATGTCAACTCCATGCCTAGGAGCTCTAGCCACAGGAACAGACGCACACCGAAAAGTAGGTGTTTAATCGAACAGACTCCTTTTAGCGGTAAAAAGACAAGCCTGTGTTTTGGTGGCGTTAAAAGAGACCTGATTGTCATCACCCCACTGGGAGACAAGGCTTAAGGTCAAATCTGTCCGCTTCCCCATAGCGTCCCTCAAGGAACGAACTTCATCCACTTCTTCATGCATTTTGTTAACAAAATATGCAATGCACTAAGTTAAACAAAATTACATCACTTACCCATGGACGACTTATTTTAGGTCAGGCACGCATCTTTAAATAAACAAACTAGTTATGTTACCCGCTAATTTTACCTCCACAACACAAGACAAGACAAATACAATTAGTGGGTAGCCTAGTGGCCATTTGTGGCACGCGGCCTTCAAGCGGCTGTCACGCGAGTGATGCACGCAGGTTTGGGGAACAGTTAGATGTCTCTAAATGTATATACCATTAAATAATATAATTTTATTATACAAGAAAAGTGAATGGCTAAATGTTTTGCTAAGCGCACAACTCGAAAAAGGATGGACTGATTTTTATAAAATGCATTTTTTTGTTTGAGTTGGTCCCTTGTATAGTTCGGTTTAAATATCGTTATTCTCATTAAGACAAATTATTGTCAGTTACATGCGTAGAACATACAAACATTTTAGAAATATTATCCCAGTGAGTACTTAACGTTTACCACGTTAAGTACGCTTGATGTCATAAAAGTCGGAATTACCTGCAGTGTAGGTATGGTAGGTCCTACACAATCGTTTGCTAATCGCTTGCTGTTTGTCAAAAGCACTTATTAAAAAAAAAACCGCCAACAACTCTAAAACTTCTGTATGGAAGCGCAATTATTGCGCAAAAATCGCTATCGTTTTGCTCTTGCAAAAGAATAAAGATACTGCCGGTAGGTTGCGCTGCAAACGGTTTTGGGCCCGAGCAGGACAACGTCTGTCGGCGTCGGGTCCGCTAGTATTTTATATTTATTATTATTTATTCTTGATAGGCCAAGTTTCGAGTTTGACCGCTCTCATCTGATGTTAAGCGATAGAGGCCGAGAAGTTACTTGTTCACTCTTGGTTTAAAGACCCCAGTCATGGCTATCAGAGAATATACACACTGCCAGGGAATTCCACTCCTTAGCCATTGCGCAATGTTTGAATTCCCAAAACATTTTCACCCTTATTTATAAAAATCTTGACGGCAATTAAGCAAGTAATTGATTCAAAATTACGTCTTCCATAGAAAATTTCAATTAATCATCTGATAAGCAATGTATAAACACTATCGAGATTTTTTTTATCTATAAGTCCTTTTGTGCGTATGGGTGACCCATACACCGTGTAGGTCATTTACCTATTTATGTTTTTGATCTCGGAGAGATTAATATTATAAAATGAATCCCTGCCATAATTATCTACTCTGAGTCCCACTGCAGAGGTCTAAGGGAGTAAAATAATTAAGAGTGGGACCATAATCTATCTTTTTTTTCTACATGTCCAGAGTTTAAATAAAGATGCGGATACAGAAAACGTCTACAATTATAATGCGTTACATCAAAAATATTAATTAAATATGATAATGGGAATCGTTTCAAGTTTAAAGCAACTAAGATGATTAATTTTGTAAGAGATGTCGGCGTTTAATTATCTTTTCAACATAATAAAACTGGTTTTAGAAAATAATTTATTAATGAATAGATGCTAGTAGCTAAAAATATGCATTATGGAATGCTTTAACTGGTGTTATTATTTTATTATTCTACTAGCTTCTGCACGCGGCTTTGTCCGTTATTTTTTTTTTATTATAGCTTTGTGTTATTATCCCAAGGGAACATTATACCGGGATGATTATATGTGCTATTCCAGACTATAATCTATTTCTGTGCCAAATTTCATCCAGATCCATTCAGCCGTTCTGGCGTGATTGAGTAACAAACATACATCCACACACAAAACCATTCAAACTTTCACATCTATACTATACAACAGCTACTATATTATATTATAATATTATAAAGAGGATTTTTTTTGTTTGTTTGTACCGAATAGGCTCCGAAACTACTTGACCGATCTAAAAAATTCTTTCACCAATAGAGAAGTACATTATTGTTGAGTGACATAGGCTATTTTTTAATCTGGAAAACGGGTCTTGTGGGGTGGCCCACGGGAGCGAAGCCACGGGGAACAGCTAGTATATTATAACGAGGAAAGATTTTTTTGTTTGTTTGTTTGTACCGATTAGGCTCCGAAAGTACTGGATTGATTTAAAACATTATTTCACCAATAGAAAGGTACCTACATTATTCCTGAGTGACATAGGCTATTTTTTTATCCTGACCGAAACGGTTCCTGTGGGGTGGTCCACGGGAGCGAAGCCGCGGGGAACAGCTAGTTTTTAATATTAGTAAGAGGTAAGATTAGCATAAAATTTCATGCAAGTACTCTTATAATATTTGTAAAACAAAGGTGAACTTTGGATTAAAAGGGATATTTATGGAGATTTATATGAGAGTGAAATTCCTGCTCTGGGAAATCCAAACCAAAAACTAGAAGATGAATACTAAAGTAGATGATTGGTTACACAACCAAGTAACCGTGTATTACCAAGTTGATACTTTGAACTGTGTCTATTCGGTGTCAATGTGCGCAACATAACTACTTCGTTTACGTCTTGACACCTTAACATTAAACTTAAAACAATCCATGCTTTAACAGAAACGGAAGGCTTAAGCAAAGATGTGTAGATATTGATGTGCATAAACAATGTTAAGGTATCCTGCACCCCAATTGCGTAACTGTTTTTTTTGCGTGCTCGAAGCACGCTCGCTCCCTTTCATTTTGACAACTTAAGGTTACACTACGAAAATTCTTCCATACAAACGTAGTCTAGGGGTTATTCCACTGTTTGACGATGTACGTTCAAAATAAAAAGTGATATCAATTTGACTCATCATTATCTAGCCCTGTATGGAAGCAAAAAAGTAAAAAAGAAAAGATTTAAAGTTATGAGTGTCGAAAGTTCCACATTTCGACACTAATTTTAACGCATTTTTGGGCGTGAATAAATACCATAAGAAGACGGAAAATTGCAAAACGGCCTGCATACAGGGATATATGAGTAGTTCAACAATGCAAATAATTTTATTATGAACAGATAGATTTAATCGTTTTTTCATGATTTCTAGACTGCCAAAGGTCTGTTTATAAAATTTCGTCCTAAATCATTATCCATTTCGCTACAAATTTGCAAAAGTGTGTATTCGTACGCGAACTAGCTTCCTCCTGCTCATCACAGCATCTACCTCTTCCGCACGTGTTGTCGGTTGATATAAAATGCATATTTTGCAAATTTTTAGCGAAATGGATAATGATTTAGGACGAAACCGAGCGCGCGAAATTTTATAAAAAGACCTTTGGCTGTCTAGATATCATGAAAAAACTACGTAATCTATCTGTTCAAAATAAAATTATTTGCATTGTTGAACTACTAATCTATCCCTGTATGGAGGCCGTTTTGCAATTTTCCGTCTTCTTATGGTATTTATATGCGCCCAAAAATGCGTTAAAATTAGTGTCGATATGTGGAACTTTCGACGCTCATAACTTTCAAATATTTTCTATTTTTACTTTTTTGCTTCCATACAGGGCTAGATAATGATATTTTTTATTTTGAACTTACATCGTCAAACAGTGGAATAATCCCCAAACTACGTTTGTATGGAAGAATTTTTGACTAGTGTAACCTTAACAGTATTCATTGCGTGTTTTACGCTGTCGAGTAGACGGATTTTTGAACATAGCAATGAATGCAAAGCAAAGCTCGAGTATGCTATTCTTTGAAGTAACGCAATTAAAGCGTTTGGTACCCGTTCCTTGTAACTCAGTATTGTGAAGTGGATGAATTTCAGTCATAGTTTCGTTTTGATTTGTCTTTTAGAGCTTGGCAAATTCATACTTGACACTCTCATGGTGCGCGGGCGCGGGGTACATAGGCAGCGGGGGCTGGCAAAAAATGCGCGCGGGACAGGGGTCATCTGAAGCGAGCTTCGACGCGTCATCGCGTCTTCACGGCATTAGGTACTAACGGCCTCCGCCACCCGCGCGAACAATGGGAGTCACGTATGAATTTGCCAAGCTATAGAGACATTGATGAATAAATCCGTTTTACTAAAATATCAAAACAATGGTTAGCATATTTAACAATAGCGATGTTTACTGAAAATTCGTTTTTTGTCCTTCGGGTAGATTATTAAAAAATAATGGACACGTATTTTTTCTTTAACACGTAAACATAAAGTTATGACGATATAACGCGTTGAAATATCGTGTGACGTCACGCCGTTACTACACCTTATACTGACATAGTGACGTCACAAGCCACTCCTGAACTTTGATGCGCTTTATCTTTGTAATTTTTATTGATTTGGTAAAGTAAGAAATACATGTCCAATATTATTTGATTATCTCACTGACGGACTCAATAGAATTATCATGTTTCTACTCTGGAAAAATCCCTATTGGTTGAGTTAACTACGGATAAAAACTGGGCCTTACTTGTTTTAATCAAATATGCCTATTACAAACGGCATCCTACTGATTCTCGCATATATCCTAGCAAACCCTAGGAGATATATGCATAAAGGTCTATCCACACATATCAGGACCATGCCCGGGACGTGGACGGACCGTGCCCCGTCAGGTGCTCAAAAAATATCGGTGTGTACATTTTATATGAACTTGTTCACACACGTCCGTGCACGGGACAGTTCGTGACTATCCCGTGCACGGCCCGTGTGTGAACAGCTGCAATGCCTGGGCCCGGCCCTCTCACGTCCCGCGCACGGCCCTGATAGTTGTGGATAGACCTATAGGCGTGGATTGTGCATTCTCCAGTTAGGCTCTATAAACATCATCAGTTTATAAATAACTAACTGTTTCCCTTGGCTTCGCTCCCGTGGACCCCACAGGATCTTTTTTCGGGATTAAAATGTCATCCAGGAATAATGTAGCTTTCTATTGGTGAACGAAGTTTTTAAATCAGTCCAGAAGTTTTGGAGCCTATTCGGTACAAACAACAAACAAAAAATCTTTCCTCTTTATAATATTATAGTATAGATATAGAAAAATAAACGCAATTTATTTTGATCAGTCCATGCACATCAAATGCTTAGTATTATTCTCTTAATAGTACGATGATTAAACATATAATATTAAAGGAGAAGACTGTTTCAGTTTTGTCAGAAGCTGTTTTATGACAAATAGATAAATTTATTGTAAGTGTTATTCCATAAATAGATTTTATTAGTGCCCCCTGACCCTTGGTAGTGCAACTAAATTGATAGTTAAATGAACCATTCAGAAACCGCTTTATTTACCCCTCTTCCTAGACGGGATAATTAGCTGCTTTTAAACCTTGTACTATTCAGTTTTATGAAGATAATTAAACCATTGAATTAACATGGCTTACTGTGTAACAAGTCATAAAAGGTATAATGTATACTTGTAAGAGACATTCAACTGTTAATTTCCTGCAAAATAAACCTTTTATTCTGATATATAACGTAATTACATCTGGACTTATAAATATGGAGAAAAATATAGCTATCATTGCAATTTTTTTTTTATTTTTTTTTTTATATATTTGTGAAATGTAATTTTTAGAAGTAAAGTTTACAATTTTTTAACATAATTATGATAGAAAATATTTACATTAAACATTTGGATGCTGCAGAAATCTGTACACAATAGATTAAACTCTGTCGTCTATACTAGGGTATCCTGTAGCTTAAGAGACAGCGTTTCGCAATGAAGTACAAATTGATTTATGCATGTGTGGACTGTATCGATTTACCTTCAGAAGGGAAAAAAGAGATAATTGTATTTAGTTTTTAAATTATATATGAGTATGTGAGAGTGCGAGGGTGTGGGTGAATGAATTATATATATATGTAAGATATTTATTACATGATTTCAGGGTTGGTTTGAAAGATTGCCAATGAAAATGCACTGTATATTCATGTAAAGAATGGCAGATAATTTACTTAGTCACAAATGTAGAGTGAACAGGCTTCTTCTGGGTAAGCTCACTCCATCGTCGACTTTGTCTCTGTCACCTCTGATCTAGACTAGAGTCAAGAGCAAACCCATTACAAATAAAAAAATTCAAAAAAATACTAACACGTTTTTTTGGGGATTACGGCTACCACCTTATTACCTATTTATTCATTTATCTATACTCAGAACGTAATCTTCCAAAATTGAATAAAAAAAATATTGTAAAAACATGTTTTTACGTGTTTTTTTTCGTAGATAGGTAAAATTAAAAACAAAACCTTTACAGTGCAACATTTTCCTTCAATTTTCAAACAACTGCATCATAAAATAACTTTTTAATTTTAATTTATTGCCGCTTATGGGATCATTGATTTAATGTAGATAAATAGTGTAGATTTCTATGTCAAGCGCATTAAGGATCTAAATTGCCCGCCATACCAGATATTTTTTCCGTTTCCACTTTTGTTTATTTCAAACGTATGAGTGAAGACAAAATAGTGTATGCAACGGCATATAATTAGGTATTAAAACACTCGTGTTTTAATAACCCCTATTATATGACCGTTGACTTATACTACAATTATTTAGATTTTATGCACAAAGGTACAAAGGTGGACTTAATGCCACGAACAAGATTTTTGCAAGCGGTGATAGATACTAATTTTGTCTGATTGTTGAAGGCACACACACAGATTAATGACTGAGAACACTCTTCATATTGAGCTGTTATGCAAGGGCCACGTGTGAATTACCGGCACGGGCTAGAGTTACGAAGGTTTATACGCTTCATGGACCATTAGCAGAATCTATAGATATCCTTACTTGAAACCTAGGCCTGCTCGATTAGAAGGAGGTGGAATCTGAAATTGATATTAATTTGAATTATCGGTCTCATTTACTTGCTGCTGATTATGTCAAAATATCACCCACGAAAGCGGCATCTTTTTTAAAGATGGGAAAACTAAAGGTAATATCGTGACATTCTTCTCTATTCTTTTAAGCATGTCGATGGCAAATACAGTTTTAAATATTATGCTTGGCCCATAATTCAGCTACGATAATTATCTACACTACGATTTATTTCAACAAAGTAAATAAGTTTTTTTTTAAATCTATTAACCGAAACGCAGCAGGATTTTTACAAAATTAAGAAGTGAATAATAGAATTTATGTAAATACATCATACTTCTATCAAGTGAAGATCCAAACCTGTACGTTACAATCTTGAATTTAAATTGATGTTTTATAGTCATGTAAATGCTGGTGGATATGAGTAGCAACATGGGCAAGCCATTTATGTGTTAACTCAATTCATTAGCTAAACAGCATATGAACGACTCATTGCTCATATTAGGGACACTGATATTGGTTGGTCTATATGTAAATAAATATTATTACATGTATGTCCATACTTAACAGAAGGCCTGTACAACTATCTTGTAAAATCAGATTATGAGATAAATAATTTATTAATTTAATTTATTAAAATGAATGTGCAATTAGTTTTAGGTGCAACAGGTACAAATTAGGGTCTCACACGTTATTATAAAGATATATATAAAAAGCAGAAAGAATGGTAAAGAGAAATAGATAGTTCCTGAATTAGGGAATTTAAAAAAAAATATGTTGGTGACATAATCATTTCCACCAGCAGTGTCCACACAATAGTTCACAACACAACTGCAAAGTACTAACACGGGCTAACCACTTAGATACGCTTAAGTACGTTACCGTAAGACAAAAGGTTTCCAAGTCACCGTTTGTCACCCACAAACTATTTTTAGCACCGCCTAAATACCTGTGGATGCTGCGGTATGCAGATGTCGGCATACTAGGTATTTTGCAAGTGTATTGAGTTGTGGGAACATGTCATAGAATTCGAGAGTTAC
Source organism: Orthosia incerta (assembly GCA_948252205.1). Classification (NCBI taxonomy): domain Eukaryota; kingdom Metazoa; phylum Arthropoda; class Insecta; order Lepidoptera; family Noctuidae; genus Orthosia; species Orthosia incerta. The sequence continues at coordinate 16,312,749 of OX411746.1, read as the reverse complement.
CTCGAAAACAATGTACTACGTGCTAAAACAAAAGGTGTGCACCTAATTAACTGCTCGCACGCCTCCGCATGTATCCAGGTACGGACTTAACGAGCTAAAGAGTTGTCCGTATTTTTTATTTGTCAGAATTTGAATTACCTACCAATTAGATAAATCTTACAAATAGATTTCATAGATCATAAGGCTTTTTTACAGGAAATTAGGTAAGTTAGTTATTTATGTAATTACCTAAATTACAGTTCAGTTACTATGTACTATTGTGTATAATTAAATAGTCGAGTAAAGCACATCACACAGTCACGAGTTTTTAATTTTTATCATGCTTATATCTATAAATATCATATTTCACAAAATTATAAATAAAAATATCTCAGAAACACCGTGTTTTCCACTAATCTGCAGTCAAAAATACACATTTAGTTTTTGCCTCGCAAATAAAGATGTCTGTAATGTGACCCGAATGAATGACCCTGTCAAGATATCCTATTTACTATATATTTTAATAAAATATCTTCTTAATATGAAGGTAATTTATTTTAAACACATAAGCTTAAAAATATGAGTGTCACATAATTATTCAAATGATACATTGAATTAATGAGAAGTATTGTTTTTTAATGGCCGTATTTTTAACATTATTGTAAAAATGCTAAAGTTGGCCTTTGTTCTGTCAATAATCATGTTGAAATTCAATAATTTATACCTCCTTCATATATTATTATGAATTATTGGACCTACCTTAGTTAAAAGTGGTGACAAATTTGCAAACTTTTGTTAGATTTTCAATAACCTTGAAATACATAGAGTTTTTTGCGGCTGGCACCGGGCAGCGACATAGCGCATGCAATGATATAGCCTCCGGAAAACATTTTCACTTGTTAGGCGCGGTGGTGACGAATTGGGAAAACGTGAAGAAGTAACAAACATACAAACACACACACACACACAATCCTTCGCCTTTATAATATTAGTGCGATGTTTTTTTATCAAGTAGGTTTCCTATAGGTCTGTAGTCCCCGAATGGTTAGTGTGCAGAGGTGTCCCTACATAATTACCATTCCGGGACTACAGGCGTGAATATTATATTATTATAATTATCAAGTGCATTTAAATGAATTAGAAAAGAAGCTTGATAGAAAGGAAAAGCCATTTACTCCAGGCTAAAATAGTGATAGGTATTTAAAACATTACCTAACTAACTTAATTTTACAAATTAAAAATAAAAATGTTGAGTTTCTATATTTTACTAAAAGGTAACTGAACTATCAGGCATTCCAATAAAAAAAAACTTGCAATATTGGCGCCACATACATTATGATCTTAACGTTTTCTTTTTCTAATTAGCTGTGAATAGGAGATAATATAAAAAAAGAAACTTAATTTGACTTGTATGTAGGTAAGTATGAGCAAAACATTTAGATAACTTTGGAGAAGTATCAACTTTGTTAATTTACTAGCTGTCCCACGTGGCTTCGCTCCTGTCAACAGGATACCCATTTACTCTACCTACCCTAAATGCATGATTGTTGCGCAACGCAACGCACGCAACGGAAGCTCTCAAAATTGAATATTTTTTTCCCGTTTTTGCAACATTTTTCATTTATCCTCCGTTCCTAATGGTCGTAGCGTGATATTATATAGCCTTTAACCTTCCCGATAAATGGAATATCTAACACAAAAAGAATTTTTCAATTCCAATCAGTAGTTCCTGAGATTAGCGCGTTCAAACAAACAAACACTTCAGCTTTATAATATTAAAAAAATAATATATATAAGTAATAAGTATAAGTATAGATTCAATTAAACCTTACTGGTGAAATATTTCCATCAAAGGTACTGCTAGCCCTGCGGGGAACGCAGGCATGATATATATAAAAAGTAATGTCTAATTCAATAAATTTTCCATTTTGAAAGTCGACGATCAAAACTAAACATATCTACTCTCTGCGAACTTTGTTGATGTTCTAAGTCCCATAAATCGCATCAATACTTGCAATTGATAAATAAACGCGCAAAACCTAATAATAAATCTGCATAAAATGATGGCACGCTTGTCACTGAGGTAAACAGCACAGATGTCGGCAAAGGTTATGTATTGTGGGTGCATCGAATGCACGACGCGTTGCATAACTAGCCGCACGACCCTATGCCCTATGCACCCACTTTGGCCACGTCCATAAAAACGAGATGAATCTACAAAATGTAAGAAGATGTCTCGATTCTAATTAAGAGGTTAAACTAGTTAGGAGCGGGAGTTATCTGCATAATTATGATCATTAACTTGCAATTTTAAGTATTTGGGTTTCCTTTTTGCGAGTGGATTCTAGTCCGTTATTAGTTTCCTTTAAAGTTTAGAACATTCAATTGATGAAAATTGGGCTGTCAAGATAATTGCTAAAACATGACCCATTATTATAAAAAGTATGTTACTTTGGATGGCGATATCACGCACACTTCTACCTAATCTAAGATGCCGTCTGCAAGGATTTTATTTTGTTATTTTTAGGCTCGAACTTGGCCACTATTTCAACTGATGGTAAGCGATGATGTGGTTGTTGATGTAGAACGCTTGCTTAGAAGTAACCTAGCTTATTACTTTTCGAATTGTAGCGTGTAGGAGCTATCAGGTTTATAAACATTACAGCTAATATAATTGCATCTCACTGACATTTGCGAATAGCTTTTGGGTGGTATTTATCATTCAAATAAGCTGTAAGTACTGAAATCTACTGGATTTGAACTATCGGTAAGGGTTAAAATTAACAGGAAAATCTTTTAGCTTTTTCACATCGCTGAAATCCAGCAATTCTTCACCAAGGCAAAGAACTAAAATAAATAAGTGGATTCATAAATGTTTGAATATTTTTGGGCAAATATATATTAAACAATATTAAATTAACATAAAATACTAATGACCAATAACTTATCGGAAACGGAATAAACATACCCAATTTATGGACTTGTTATTGATAAATATTAACAAATCACGTAATTTATGTCACCATAGCAGGGACACAACAGATTCCTAACTTCCTTGTAAGATATCATCAAAAATAAGACGATCTACCTGCGATGGTAAAGTGCCCGTTCTGCGCCTAAATGTTAAAGAAGCTACATACTACAGCGGGGGTCAGAAGTTCACATCCCAGCATGGGTTATAATTTATAGAATCATTTAAGTCCGTTTAAGGCTTAAATGGTTTCTAGCACTTTAAGCCTCAATAAAAAGTCGAATTTACTAAGGTTCGGCATATTACTTCTGTATCCCATTTCTAGGTGTGGGCAGGGAGTGTCAAAGAATATACCTACTGCAGATTTGTTATGTTTTCAAAAAGTTATTTACCCAACAATGTTTACAAGTTTATTTTTATAAGCTTACCTAATATTTTACAGAACTTTACTAACCCTGAAAATCTAAGAAAAGATTTTTCATTGAATATACATGAATGAAAATTACATGCTTTAATAAAACAAAGGAACAACATTTAAATATACCACAGCCTGGTAAACTAATTAAAGAACACAATAATTGATCGATGAAACTCCCTACGCGCAAAATATCTTTATTATCTAATTACTCGTACGAAGGGCCAAAATAAATATATTGCAGATTCTGACTGCCCCAACACTATCTATCCTAATTCCGTATACGCAAAATATACTATTCCCTATCTTTATTAAAAACGAAGTTAAATATTAGACTTACCATTGTCATATTGAATAGAACACTTGATAATAATAATTCAGGATGAGCAGAAGTGATAATATTATCCCATGTGGTTTGGCAGGCGACGGCGGCGTGTGCGCCCGATTGTACTTACTCGTCTAATCACCTGTCCCTTTTATAGAGACGCAGATTTGTCTAGCCATTGCATGCGGCCGGGGGAGCCTGCACTCAGTGCACGACGCAGGGATGGACTTAGGCCTATGGTTTGTGTGAAAAAAACTAATTTCAAGCAAAATGTGCATATTTTTTGTGTTAGACCGAAGTGCCTGCTGCTATCTAGTATGTCATTCAGGAAATTAATGAAATTATTAGTGTCCTACTTTCAGGCAATTGTATAATGGTTCAGTTTCTTCTGAAACTAATATTTCGCCAGAAAATTTTAACTGAGTACTTCTTGGCATTATCACAGAAGTGGCATGAGATGAAATAGGATTTTTCAAGTCATCTTAGTTTATAAAAGTAAATATAAACAGGATCTGTAAATAAGAAATACTTCATTATACAGCTCGTTCTTAAACAAAGGATTGACAGTGTGCGTATTAGTGTGTGTGTATGATGATATGGTTTTCAAGTGGGTGACGACCAGAAACCATGTGCACCGATCCTTTGGATAAATTGGGGTATTGCCCTTACCCCGAGAATAATGATGATAGATCGTTCTGCTTAACATTTACCTACAGGGCGTCCAAATTAACAAACAGTCAGACTGTCAGTTACGTGGCCAACGTTTTATTACCAGATACATTTCTGAACAGGCTCATCTAAATAATACGTCTATACGTATGTAACAAAATGTGATGAATCTTGACTAAATGTCACAAACCATGAGAGGCAAAAAATGATGTCTCACCAGATAACAATGTGGTTATCAAGAACACAGTTTTTAATAAATTAGCATAAAACATACCTGCTAATTTTAAAGTGATTTTTATTGAGTTTTGACTATAAAAGTGATTTTTACGACTTAATTATGTGTCTTTTATTTATAATTGTTTAATAATAGTATGATGTCAGTGCATATTTATCAATTCACAGCTCCTAATAACAATAAAAATGCATTTATAGTAATGCCCCGCTATTGTTTGTCCAGTTTTAGTAAGTTAGGTATTGTTTTATTGTTATATTATGAGTGCCCTAAATTACATAGTCAGTATAAATTACAATTTTACAACTTGCTTTTCTATTTTGTTTAAATAAGTTATAAATATTTGCATGGCATTGACTTCATTGTGTAAAATACAATAAAACGAACTTTGTATTTAAATATTTATTACGAATTGATTCGAGTGATGATTAAGGTTGCACTAGTCAACGGCACGAACTATTTTGTGCGCAGGGTTAAAATGCATTTTATATCAACCGACAACACGTGCGGAAGAGGTATATGCTGTGATGAGCAGTAGGAAGCTAGTTCGTGTACGAATACATATTTTTACAAATTTTTAGCGAAATGGATAATGATTTAGGACGAAACCGAGCGCGCGAAATTTTATAAACAGACCTTTGACTGTCTAGATATCATGAAAAAACTACGTAATCTATCTGTTCAAAATAAAATTATTTGCATTGTTGAACTACTAATCTATCCCTGTATGGAGGCCGTTTTGCAATTTTCCGTCTTCTTATGGTATGCATTTGCGCCCAAAAATGCGTTAAAATTAGTGTCGAAATGTGGAACTTTCGACGCTCATAACTTTCAAATATTTTCTATTTTTACTTTTTTGCTTCCATACAGGGCTAGATAATGATGAGACAAATTGACATCACTTTTTATTTTGAACGTACATCGTCAAACAGTGGAATAATCCCCAAACTACGTTTGTATGGAAGAATTTTTGACTAGTGTAACCTTAAAGGCCCTAGTTAACGGACTCTATGTATTTTATTGTCTGTTTTATGGTAACAGATAGATGCTATAAATAAACAAGAATGTAAAATTATAATGGCAATAAAAGTTGTAACAAATATTTGATTAGTAATAAAATTGATAAGGAGGGTAATTATTGATAACTTTTATGAACATGAAATTAAATATTAATATACGTTACACAACATCTCTCAGATGGCCCGACAATGATGTGATTTTGAGTCTTCTCAAACCTGTCTTTTGAATAAAAAATATCCACACGTTCTAGACCTAATTCGCTCCTGTAATCGTGTCGTAAGAAATGGGTAGGAATTTTTTTAGAAATGTTTACTAAACTGTTCGTGTTAACCTTAGCTTTAATTTAAATATTCAGACGGTCATCATACTGAAGCAGCAAAGCATTACACGGGCTTCAATAAAAATACTTAAATATTGTTCGTAGATCATATTTATGAGGTTGTCATGCGTGTCCCATAGTACGTCCCCTTGTCTTAAGAGTATGTCGTTCAACGTACAATAGAATAACTATCAAGAGTCTCGTAAACCGATGGCCAACCCAACACTTAAATGGTACGCACGCTTTATGTCAAATGCATTGCAAATTGCGCCCGCGCCGCCGCGCCGCCGCCGTGAAGATGCCACTGCGTTTGGCATTTTACAATTTTATTTAAACTTGGAACTTATTAACTGCTTTGACATACCAACACACTTACATACGAAACACGCATAGTCAATATTCGCTCGTTAGCTAGAAACATTTACACATTTGGATGCAACTTTACTCATAAGTTTAAACTAGTGAACGTAAGGAAATATTACCTTAGATCTCTAACAGATTATCCATTTTATTAGTTTCATAGGTTCCATTAACTTTTTGCTGACGAAGCGCACTTGACACATAAGCGCAGTTGTCGTAAGATGTGTGTAGGTCGTCATCTTGGAAATTAGTATACCTAGATATGAAGGTATATAGTACTAATTAAACTCAAATTAAACTAGGCTTTATGCAAGCCCAGTTTAATTTTCATATGTTATAACGCGATCGTTAAAGTTATTGTTCGTTCATTCGACCCCACAGATTATGAAATACATATTAAAACTCTTCAACATGACTATTTCCGCATAATAACCATGGAGTTCAACTTTCATGGGCGTTTTATGATCATTTTATGGCTACATTAACCGCTAGGTAATGGGTCACTTTATCGGCACTACATATAGTTTCATAGGGAGTTGATGGAAACAATATTGTCACTACGTCGTCGTCATTTACGGTTTTTTTAAGTCTTTCCTTTATTTATTGTTTCCACAACACCTGGCTAGGCATTGCCTTAATGTATATAACTGTTACTAGATTTTGAGAAAAATATAGTTGTTGTTGTCTTTTTATTAAGTTTAATATAGGATGCAGCAAAACTATTATTCCGACAAAAACTATAATAATTGTTTTACTCTTTCAGAGATGTACTGAAAGATGTCCTTGTTGTTATCTTGACAATATTGACTTTTTAATTCCATTTATCTTGATTTAATATTACGCATTGACTAAAGAATAAACAAGGCAAAAGTAATAACTCGTATCATACTAGAATAGGAAAACGATAAAAATTTACAAAAATAGCTTAGAGCTGCTATATTTAAACCCGGAAAATAACCAATGCTTTTAGGCCATCGGATCTCTATAATATTAACATTCGTATAATCTTATATAGATTTTTGTAGGTAGTATTAGTTGTATCCAAACAAAATAATAGTGATCGATCTTTTAGTCAGTAAATTAGTTTTTTACACTTATTAATTTCGACGAGACATTGGCGTCATCATCATCATCAATCATGAGCATATACATCTAGTACCAAATTATTTCGAGGTCGTGATCGTCAGTGTCCATTAAGCTGTTCCAATATCAAATACCTACTTAAAATTCTTCCCAAATATCTATTATGATTAAGGCAAAAAACTAATTCCCAGCGTTCCAATAAGTACTTATATAATATCATATTTTATTATCTCATAAATTATGATACAAGTATTATTGCTTCTGTACGCATCGCTTGATGAACTTTAATATCTATAACGTACAATATCAATAACAATGATCTTGTTCATACATTTATGATTGATCATATTATATCTGGATAATAAAAATAACAGCTTATAAGGGTAGGTTCACTGAATAGAGCAATATTATCGATTATGGAGAGGCAATAGCAAACTATGGGTTAAAGAGTTGTGAACTTCAATCATTGCCAGCTTATCCTAAAATGTATTATTATAAAACGATGTTTTTCAGCAGACTGAAGAACTAGCTCCTAATATTTAAAATTAAGACTCGTATTTTCCAATTAGCTTTAAACCTCAATTTGTATCCAATTAAAGGTACAATGTAAAATTAGAGCTTACTGGCATGCAATTAATTTATCTCATAAGGCATGGAGTAAGTTGTAGCAATTTGCCACTTAATTAAAAACACAATGCGACGAATAAATTGTTCATTTAAGAACGTACAATTGTGTAAACTTTAGTTTAACAGGTCATCGGACCAAATTCTAAAACAATAAAACTATTATCGTATTGTTTTCGCGCACAAAAGCTCATTATAGTAAGCGTCTGCGAATTCCAACGGAGGTTAATCTCATTACTTTAGTAGATGATTAGAAGATTAGAAGGATCATTTGTGTGGGACAGTTTCTCACACCTTATGTTTTGGTGGTAGTGTCGCACGCTCCCACCAGACTTACCAACCTATTAAAAAGAACTTAAATGTTGAAACGAACAGTATTCTTAGAGTTGCACATTAAGTGTGATGTTGTAGAACCAAATATTGCGAACAAAGGAATCTGTTGAGGAGTGTAGGTGCACAAGGTTAGGCAAAACGTTTTTGTTAAGATTAATGATATTTTATAAGGTCCCTTCTTCAGCTAATCTGAATATAAAAATAATTCCAAAAAAAAACGTTTGTTAAAACGCTTGTTGCACCGACGGCAGAAAATGCATTTTCTCGTTCTTCAAAGAGCAAAGTTCCGAAAATTAAATCTTCCAAAATTCTCGTGAAAATGGTAACCAGTCCAAACTCAGGCATAATATCATCAATTCATCAATCAATACATAAAATAAATCTGTAGGAAAGTCGTTTTTATACATCAATTATTTTTCAAAAAAAAATAGCCAGGGTGTTATATTAACCAACACAACCCACGCCCAGTATTTTTGGCATTTTTGCCTGTTTTACTGTGTAGTTGTGCACGCATCACGTAAAATGTACGTAACCAACGTAGATAACTTTTATACATTAAATGTGCGTAGCTTGAATTATTATACGTACTTATATTAGTTTTCACTTCATCGCAATCGGTTCACTCTATCAAAAAATATATGAATTTAAAGTGTTTAAGAAGTAAAATATCACACACACACGCAATCCTGATACTCGAACAGTTGAACTCCATATTCAATAGATGGCGTTGTGCATTTGACGGCATTTTTTGAATGGCGGTGTTAAAATTCACCGCGAAAAAAAGACTCTAGAAAAAGAATTGGTATGTGGATCGGGTACGAAGGGTAGGCAGTTGACGGGAGCAAAGCAGTGGTCTCAGCTAGTCAGCCATAAATCTGCAACTTTAATACAACAGTGGGACAAAACAGGCTGTAAATAAAAATAAACTAAAATAATACAGTACTTTCCTGAACAGTAAATTCCATCAACAAAAATCTGTCAACAAGTATTAGCATTTAATTCAAAGAAAGACCAGCACCAATAAAGCACCTAATATAATTGTACAAAGCAGTAAAATTCAACATCAATTAAAATTATAAAGACAACGATAAAAGTGAGAAAAATCAAATTGTAGTAACAGTAATTAAGTTTTGCTAAAGAAAATTACATACAAAATTGATAATCCATTGACAAATTCAACAAAAACAATAACAATGGTATATTTGTAACAAAATTCTCGTTTCTTTGGGAGATTGCAAGTAATCATGTTGCTACCTCGCTCTTTGCTTTCATTGATAGATTTTGACATAATTGGCACACTATTATTACTACGAAATGTACATAATATATCATTTGTCATTGAAGAAAAAACTGTTGTAATCGTTTATCACTAGGAACATTTAATTTGTAGTTTATTAAAATAACATAGCGAAGGCATAATCAGCCTTTCACCGTTCCCACTAGGACACAGGCCTCCTCTATCTATGACGCGGGCCCAGTGCGGGTTGGTGGAGTCACATGCCTTCAAATTTTTGACTCTAGGTCATGCCGGTTTCCACACATTATTATCCTTCACCGTTTTTAGAGCAGTTGGATGTGTAGGTAGTTAATAAAGTACCTAAGTTAACGAACAGAATGATGTAAAGATCTTTTAACAACTAGATCACTAACAATCGTACCTACGTATATACTCGTAAACTGCAAATTGCAAATCACAGACATGACGACTCTCTGCGCCTAGTCTTATTCAATCAAACCATCATTAAGTACAAGGGTGACATCAAAGAGACATTCAATTAACGTACCTACAGCAAAAAATACCTACTGGATAAATGAACTTTGCGATGTTCAACATGTTAACATTCGCCGCTCACTACGTCAGGATTTCTTGAGGACAGTGTGAACATATTAACATACAAGACTAATCCTTAAGATCCTCTGGTAATGTTATATTTATCTGCTACTTAATCAATACGTCGATTTATTCAGAGTTTAGAAAACCTGTCCTAAACGGATGTCTCGGCCAGTAGGTAATATTACATGTTATGACATTTCTTTAGTGCGTTCTGATAAAATGACATCATTCTGTGAAAAATGTAGATCTGAACAAAGCCAGTTTTAGAAATACGAGGCGCGCCTTAAATACTTATGTTGTGTGTAGCGTATAGAACCCACCGATGGAGGCTTGAGATGAGTTTGAAGTTTTATATTCAATAATTTAACACAATAGGTACTTAAGTCATCATCATCATCATTTCGGCCAAAAGACGTCCACTGCTGGACATAGGGCTCCCCCAGGCGTCGCCACATTGACCGATCCCGTGCGTCTCGCATCCAGCGCCTTCCCGCAACCTTACCCAGGTCATCGGTCCACCTAGTGGGAGGCCTTCCAACGTATCGTGTTCCGGTTCGCGGTCGCCACTCCAGAACTTTTCGGCCCCATCGGCCATCCGTTCTGCGAGCAATATGCCCTGCCTAATGCCACTTAAGTTTGGTAATTCTTCGGGCTATGTCGGTAACCCTGGTTCTTTTGCGGATCTCCACATTTCTGATTCGATCACGCAAGGAAACTCCGAGCATAGCCCTCTCCATTGCCCTTTGAGTGACTGTAAGCTTTCTGATAAGGCCCATTGTAAGCGACCACGTCTCATAGCCATATGTCATCACTGGCAACACACACTGGTCATAGACTTTCGTCTTGAGACACTGTGGTAAGTTGGACGAGAAGATATCGCGCAACTTCCCGAACGCTGCCCAGCCGAGGCGGATTCGACGGTTAACCTCTTTCTCGAAGTTGGCCCTACCCAATTGAATCGTTTGTCCCAGGTAGACATAGTCGCCCACAACTTCGAGTGTAGAGTCTCCGACCTTGATAGGAGTGGGTGTAACATGAGCATTCACCATGATTTTGGTTTTGTCCATGTTCATTTTAAGACCCACTCTTTCGGAAGCTCTACTGAGGTCATCGAGATTTTTACTACGAATTTTACTCGTTTATCTCGGATTATTTCGGGTAAATCATCATCATTTCAGCCGAAAGTCATCCACTGCTGGATAAGCGTCGCCACATTGATTGCATCCACCGGACTCCCGCAGCCTTGACCAGGTCGTCGCTCCACCTAGAGAGGCCTTCGAACGCTGCGCCTTACGGTACGTGGTCGCCACTTCTGAACTTTTCAGCCCTAATGGCAATCCGTTCAATGTGCACTGATCACGCAAGGAAACTGCGAGCATAGCTCACTCCATTGCCCTTTGAGTGACTTTAAGCCTTCTGATGAGGTAAATAAATTGAGTTTATTCTATACTAGCTTCTGCCGCTCTTACAGTTCTACAGACAAAGTTAGGGTGCATTTAATAGTTTTTTAGTATTTTTAGATTATGATCAGCCTATATAGCGTTCCCACTGCTGAGACTGGGATAGATATCTCCACTCCTCCACTCTAAGCGAAGGCAACCGTAATCCACTACGCGGGCTCAGTGCAGATTAATAAATTTCATATGTCTTTGATTCATTTGGTGCTATTTTGCTCTCTATGTATTTCGTCATCGTTTTGAAACCATGTGAAAAATTACACAAAAGCAAAGTGCAGTATTTATAATTTGGAGTCGTAAAAACTAGACTTTGCTGTTGTTTTTAGGTTAAGTGGTTTTAATATTGACCTATAAATAAATACAGGCAGATAACAATTCGAAGCTGTGGTAAATACACATTTACACAGTGTTTGTTGTCAGACACCGATCGAATCGAAACATAAAGAAGACTATAAGGGCCAGTCGTGACCTCATGAGTTATCTCAATACTGATGTAAAAAATGTAATAGCAGAAATTGAATCTGACGTTAAGTTACCCACTTAATCTTAAGAAACATCTCAGACTTCAGTATTTTGTTCCACAAATCGTTTTATTTGTCTGCGGCGTGTGGTGTTTACGTATTTAGCATCTTCAATGCAACGACATCATTAAAGAAGGCGAGGACGTCTGCTGAAACATCACTAAGTATATATTATGCCATATCATTTAATATTAAAAGCAGATACTGCGTAAAAATAAATAAGTTACATTATCTTTGAGGTCAATTGCAACTATAGTAGATAGCCATATTTAGCTCGAGTTATAAAAATTACCCTGGGGCTTTTCAGAAGCTGTTTGATTCCGTCATACTCGAGGAGAAAACGCCGCAGGCATGGTGCAGGGGGTGGTGGTACTCTTCTTCAAGAAAAGCGACAATGACCGGCTGAAGAATTATAGGCCCATATCACTTCTAAACCATGTCTCGCGTACAAGTTTGACGACTTCCAGCCTCCTGAACAAGCCGGATTCTGAAAAGGCTTAAGCACCGTAGACCACATACATATGCTGCGGCAGGTTATAAAGATGACCGAAAAGTATAACTCTGTTTTGCGTTTGTGGACTACAAGAAAGCCTTCGATTCTATCGAGACTTGGGCTGTACTGCAGTGTCTCCAACGGTGCCAAATCGACAACCGGTAAATCGAGGTGTTGAAGTGTTTGTACAAAAACGCCACCATGTCAGTCCGACTTCTGGATCAGACCTCACAACCTATCCTTCTGCAGCGAAGTGTGAGACAGGGAGACGTCATATCTCCGAAACTATTCACTGCTGCACTGGAGGATATCTTTAAGGTTCTGGACTGTAGAGAGCTAGCCATCAACGTCAATGGCGATTAAAATCAGTCACGTCTTTCGGCTGCAATGATGATGATGATAAAAATGACTAACAAGCAGTCAAGAACTTGATCCATTTTTATTTCAATTACATCAATAATGTTTTGACAGACAACGTCACTTTCTTAGGTTCTTTAAGCTCATAACACACGATATTTAACAGAACTCTGACATTTTGTTACACTAGTAACGAATGATTACTCACAACTATCCGAATATATTGCATTTACTGTATAACCTACATTGAGCTCCAGAGGACATTATATTCGCATAAAACCGCGACCTCTAAGATATTGTAATTGAAATTATTTTAGCATTACTTTATAACAGTTATTAATAAAGTTCATTGCAACAGAGTTAGGCCATAAATACGGACATTACCGGAATATGAATTGTATCTGTCTATCCTCTCGTGAGCCCTACGGGGATTATAGAATAATTGCTATATTTATAAGTACAAGTAAACTCATGCTCAGATTTAAGTAAATCAAATCATTTGTGGTGCAAGTGAACTGCGACCTCTGACTCGCGCCTACAAACCTATTTGTTTAATGCTAGTGGCGGCGTCGAGGATGCAACACCAACGTGTCGCCCAGCGGGTTCCACGGTTATTATTGCTCATTTTCCCGCTGGATTGGATGTCTGTAACCTAGAATAACATTTCAAATAAATTATTGAGTTTCAAAACGTAATATGTATCATGTCTTTGCTATTGTCTAGAATTGGTCAGTTCTAGGGCTGCTAATCAGCCGACCCAGAAACAGGATTGACACGTTTATGCTAATTGAATGTACACCATTTGTTTAGTCACGTTGTGTGATAGAAACTGCTAAAACAATTTATTTGGAATGAAGACCTAGAGACCTACGTCCATGACGATCAACGATCTTGAAATAATAACGGAAACTGTATTCTTGGGGATTACTATCGATTCAAAATTGCAGTGGGGCGCGCACATTAGAACTCTTTCGGGCAGGTTAAGTTCGGCTGCCTATGCAGTAAGGAAAATAAGGCAGTTAACCGATGTAGCCACAGCTAGACTAGTATACTATGCTTATTTCCACAGTATTATGTCTTATGGCATTCTGCTGTGGGGGTCAGCAGCAGACGTTGACTCAATTTTTTTCTTACAAAAGAGGGCAATGTGCGCGATCTATAAAATGGGTCCTCGCGAGTCCCTCAGAGAAAAAATTAAAGACATCGATATACTGACTCTGCGTTCACTTTATATTTTGGAATGAATTTTGTATGTCCGCAAAAATCGAGGGCTTTTCGAAACTAGAAGTGACTTCCATAATTTAAATACACGCAGTAAGCACGAAATTGTAATACCCAAATTCAGATTAACGAAAACTAGCAAGTCTTTTCTTATAAACAGTATACGCTTTTATAACAAGTTGCCTAAGTCAGTTATAGAACTGACCGATGGAAAGTTCAAAAACTACATCAAACGTATCCTTGTTAAAAAAGCATATTATAGAATCAAGGACTACGTTGAAGATAAAAATTTTGGCTTTGACACCCTCTGCGCATGCGGCTTCCCTGGTAACTCATAAACGGCACAAATATATGGATATCTCTAACTATTCTCAATCTCATTTTTTTCTCTTTTAATTAGACTTTTTACAATATTTTTCAATCATCATTATAGCCCTTTGCTAAGAATAGTTACAGCACTGATTACAGTATTTGTGCCACATGTTAAATTTAGTGTTGTGTTTTTTTTTTTTTTTACCTTTGTATAGATTCTTTTACCGATTGTGAATGTGTGAACATTGTAGGCTTTCTAGATTTCTAGATGATTGTTAACATTTGTTAACTTTTTATTTCGTGCATTATTTTTTTTGTTTGTTTTTTTTTCAATTTCGTACGACTTATTGTCGGGCCTACGTTGTCCCCCCATATCCAAGTACTAATGCTGTAACATGAAGGGTTTGCCTGAAATCTCCAGAGAAGAGAAATTTGACCTTGCCCATTGACCCATATCAGCGAATATTCCGTAGTGTCCTGTCCACGGCTTCGAAAGCTTTCTTTTTTCCCATTGTGCGTTCACAATTCACAATCCTGAAACACTCTTGCTTTATCACAATTTCGTGTTATCAAACATGTTGCTGTCTAAATCTATAGGGATTTAAACATTGTGTATAGCCAGGAATTAACGTGGTTGCGATGCCTGAAGAAGCCACAGCTACCGCATTTTTTATTGTCGTCTGATTGCAGCGAGAATTGTTTTTGTTAGGTAGATCATTCCAATGCCGCCTGGGGCGTCTAAGAAAAAAAAATTGCTTCCCTTCATCATGAAGTACACATTGAACAAGTGTGTGAAATATTTCCCTTTGTCCCGATGTACAATGTGATAAGAGATCGTTAACTATGTCGGTCAATTCAGTCGAGCTGTAGATTCTCTCAGCTGTATATTCACAAAAACGTTGCTCAGATGTTTGGGTAACAAGCAGGCCGAATTCACTCATAGATTTGCCCCCAATTAAAAACAAACGATATCTTGAATAGCACAAAGAGGACTATTTGTCACCCTTTCAGCTGTTGAATTATTTTTCTGCTATGAATTGCGCCTTAGAAGGCGAAAGAAGTCTTCACATAGATATTGCTATAATTTTCCCATAACGTCAAAAGATCTGAAACACTATAAAACACCAACATCAATACAAACAATTAATGATGAAAGCGTTTGAGACTATCGCTGACACAAGCCTTTTCAAGAGTATCGTCCCAGTCAGTGTTGGCCACCTTCAAGCAAATTAAAAGCAAGGAAGCAAGCTTGTTAATATTGGAACGAAATACTACTTTTACTTTGTATTTTTATTTGAATATGCAACCTTCTAAAGAAAATGAGGAAATAGACAAGAGCCAAACCTCGAATTATGACTTCTGACTAAGGAATTTCAGTCGGCGTTCTCTGCCCATATTTCCCCAGTGTTGTGATATTATCTTCCTGACCATGTCTCGTGCCCGACCCGCAGCCTAATTGTGCCAAGGAAACAGAGAGACAAACAGAGTTTAACCACGGCGGGCGCCCTAGGCCCGTACCACGACTGCGCCGCGCGCCGCGCCGCTGCCGTCAGTGCCAAGTTCCGTCACTCAATTTTGACAGTTTTTTTGTGTTTTTTAGTTTGTTATTATTTTATTAGTGATAGTGTGTAAATAGTGTTATAATAATATTAGTAAGTGAAATTTTAATTTTATGTTAAGCGCCGGCTGTAGCGATACCGGAAACTGTAGCAGTTAACCTGCTACATCACTTGATATTCAGCAGGTGAGATGTCCCCATTGCTCTCAGGCACGATTTTTTAAGGGCGAACGGGGGCTACGGATCCACTATGGTAAAGTACACAAACCCCATAGTGTACCTTCGTGGCCCTCAGCTACACCACAAATACAAACCGAAACACTTTGGAAAACCCTTTCTAAATTAAAAAACTCTGCACCGATTTTAAAGAGGATTCCCAGGGGCGCAAGACGGTCTGTCGCGCTAAGTCTGGCGCGATGCGTCCGTCTTGTGACCCAGGAAAACTCACAAAGTGCCTGGGAGGAATTGCTCACCTTCCCTTATAGGATTCTGCATGTCCAGAAAAATTTGGCTACAAAAAAAACACTAACGACCCAAATTAAAGACAATTGTAACGATTCGACCCTTATTTTAAATTCAAAATTACCAGCATTCAATCACCCTTCCCAGAAAGGAGTGTATTCGCATGTGGAATCCAAATTAAGTGAAGGTGACATTAGGGGAGCGGCCAGGCAGCGGTTCAGCAGTGATGTGGTGGCGCCTTACTCTCCAGAAACTATTTCAGCCTTGGAGAGTAAACATCCAGCGCCTGCGGATGATCTTACCTTTGCCGACCCACCCGACGCCCCTGATCTAAATTCATCCTTTTTACAGGTTTCAGCCCCCCAGTTGATTGCAGCCGTGAGCTCTTTCCGAAGCGGTTCCGCTGGCGGCCTCGACGGCCTGACTCCTCAACATTTAAAAGATCTTTTATGTTCAGGCACCGGGGACGCTGGTGAGTCTCTTTTGAAGGAGCTTGCGGCTCTAGTCAACCTGATGCTCTCCGGTGGTGTGAACGATGCCGTCGTCGATGTCTTGTACGGGGCCAACTTATGTGCCCTGCGCAAGAGGGACGGCGGTATTCGTCCAATTGCTGTCGGATGCACCTACAGGTGTATGGCAGCCAAAATTTGCTGTAAACTGTATGGTAAAACTCTTACTACTAAATTCCAGCCCCTACAGCTTGGTTTTGGCTCCAGAGGGGGCTGTGAGGCTGCCGTACATGCCCTTTCCACTTTTTTGAATTCCGGTAAAGGTGAGTTCATCCTGAAGGTTGACGTTAAAAACGCCTTAAATCCGTCAACAGGGACACTTTGTTGGCTGAAGCAAAAAAAGAGCTACCAGAAATTTTCGGCTTTTTGTGGCAATGCTATAGGCACCCATCAAAATTATTATACAAAGACAATGTTTTGGAATCTTCAGTTGGTTGCCAACAAGGTGACCCTCTCGGGCCAGTCATTTTCAGTCTGGCTATTCATCCGATCATTCAAAAACTAAATTCGAAATTTAACGTATGGTATTTGGATGATGGAACACTAGGAGGCGACGTAGACACCGTTTTATCAGATTTCCAATTCCTGAAAGTGCAGTTCAAATCCATCGGCCTAGACCTCAACCACTCCAAATGTGAAATTTTTCTTTGTGACAGTACCGACAGACAACCGACCCTACAGAAATTCTATGCAATAGCTCCAGAGATCAAAATTTTAGATAAAAGTTCACTGCACCTCCTAGGTTCCCCAATTTTGGAAGACAGTTTTTCTTCATTCATTGATAGCAAAATTAACCATTTTAATGATATTTCGGATAGACTCTCCAAAATTAACCTTCATACGGCTTTTACTCTTATGAGGTATTGCTGTTTTGGACCAAATTTTATGTATTTTCTCCGCTCTTCCCCTTTATGGAAGCAGCCACCTCTCCTGGAAAAAAATGACGAAATTATTCGGTGCACTCTGTCATCTATCTTAAATGTGGCCTTAGATGACCGAGCCTGGACGCAAGCCACGCTACCCATTCGCTTCGGTGGGCTCGGCATCCGCAAAATTTCTAGTATAAGCCTACCGGCGTTCCTGTCTTCAGTCCACAGCACTGAAACGTTAACCACTAATATTTTATCCCTGTCAGTGGTTAACAGTGAAGTGTCGTGTTCGACCGACGCAGTGTGCGCCTGGAAAGTGGCTTGCCTGAATACAGCGTTGCCCGAAAACCCATCTTCCCAAAGACAGTGGGATGAGCCGCTCTGCAGATTGGAACGGAATAAACTCATAAATACGTCCACCAATACTGCTGAGCGTGCTCGCCTACTGGCTGTGGGTGAGTGGGAGTCGGGCCTCTGGCTACAGGCATTACCGTCACCCAACATAGGTACAATGTTGAGTGACACTACCTTCCGGATCGCTACATGTCTGCGCCTTGGTACTGCCAGTGGACCACATCGTTGTCAATGTGGTGAAGCAGTTGACCGCCTCGGACACCATAGCCTATCCTGCAGTAGGAGCGCTGGTCGGATAGCACGGCACGCCAGCATTAATGACATCATACGTCGAGCTCTTGTCACCGCCGGGGTGCCAGCTGTTTTAGAACCCAATGGGTTGGCACGCGACGATGGGACTCTTCCCACCGGACGGGATGACCATAATGCCTTGGAAGTTGGGTAGGCCTTTGGTGTGGGATGCAACATGTGTCGATACCCTTGCGCCATCCCATCTTCTTAGCACGGCGGGCTGTGCTGGGGCAGCTGCTGCTGGTGCAGAAAACCTAAAACGGCGCAAATATAACAACCTTATTGGCAGTTATATGTTTAAGCCGTTTTTGGTTGAGACATTAGGTCCATGGGGTCCGAGTGCTCATCGAGTGTTTCGAGACATTAGTAAACGGTTAGTCGTCTGTTCGCGTGACCAGAGGGCTGGCCTTTTCTTCAACCAGAGAATCAGCATTGCCATTCAACGTGGCAATGCTGCCAGCGTTCTGGGCACGTTTCCCATTGACATCGATGTGGATGAATTTTTTGATGCGCAATGAGCCCCTTTTCCTCTCCCCTTTGTATGTAAGTTTGTTTTGTTATTAGGCATAAGATTAGAAATATTAAATTGTATATATTAGACACTACAATTGAATATTAGCTTCATAGTAAATAATACAGTTAAAAAACAGGCGTAGAATAACCGAGGACGGTCATGTAGATGGATAATAGTTCTAATACATGTCGCGATCGACATATTGTTGTACTGCTAACTGTCCATAAAAAATATCGTGATAATATATAGCCTATACAGTGGCCAGACCATTAGGGAATATTTTGCAATATTTGGTATTGTGTAATTACAATCATGCACTAAACAGTGGTAGAAAAACAGACATAATGTTACATTGTTTATCCACCATAGTTATTAGCGTGATAATAAGTAGTATATGTATATAAGTCTAGCTGTTCCCCGCGGCTTCGCTGCCGTGGACCGACCCACAGGACTCGGGATTAAAAAATAGCCTATGTCTCTCAGGAATAATGTAGCTTCCTATTGATAAAAGATTTTTTTTAAATCGGTCCAGTAGTTTCGGAGCCTATTCGGTACAAACAAACAAAAAAATCTTTCCTCTTTATAATATTGGTATAGATTACCAGACCTATAGAAAACGTTTTGCATTATTTTTGTCAGCTTTTATCCAGGCTCGCGCTAAGTTATAGTATAAAACAACATAATAATAATGCAACATTGCTTATCACCCAATGCAAATAGCATGATAATATATATGTTGCTATGTTCTCTAAGAAATTTTTGTGCAAAATTTGAACAGAATCTGTTCAGTAGTTTTGAAGCTGATTGAATGCATTGCAGCAGATATACAGACAAAAATTTAAAAAAAGCTTTAATTTTCTTCATATACCCCGTATCTTTTACTCAAAATAATTCAATGTTCAGCTTTGACGTTTCTACGATTTTATCAGTTTAACTCTAAAACGCGTTGATGTCTTTTATAGGCAGATTTCATAAAATGTGATTTACAGCTCTTTGTCTTACCATGGGCTATTCTGATAATAAATGATTCATGTGCAAAGCCTGATTCCACCTTATTAAACAATATTTGAAACATAAGTGCATTGACCGTAGGGATCAGTGTCTATTGTGCCTAGCTTTGACTAGTGTAAGTATTGTGCTGAATCAAATACTGCAAAATTATTTTTGTTCGAAATACATCTTGTAAAAATACACACACATACTTCTACGCCTGTATTCACAGATAATTTACGACGAGAAAGACGACTGGGAGCAGAAATAAAAAAGACCTCTTATGTATCTTACTGGAAATGTTATTTGTTCATTGTTTGGTATGAAATATTGAATATTTGATTTAAATTAATGTACATTTGCACGAGCCTTGCTTCACGGTATTTGGTTAACATAGTAAAATATAAATATGTAGTATCTAATTTGATTATATTATACATTATTAGCATGCCTTACAAGCTATTTGAATTTGATAATATAGACTTGAGCAAAAACAAAAACCTTTCTTAAGCTTGTTTGAGTACAAAAATCGCTATATAAAATCAAGAGCACTTTGGTTATTTTATTTAACACAACCATTCTTATCCATACTATAATTTTATAAATGTGAAATTAACTGTCCTTGTTTGTTACCTATTCACGACTAAAGGCTGAACCAATTAAGATGCAATTTTGTATGGAGATAGTTTGAGTCCCTGGAAAGGACATAGGATAGTTTTTATGTGGTAGTGTGTTCCCTTAAGGCGCCGATTCCCTTGAGTAGCTGATTTTAAAATGAGAATCACGTCTAAATGGCTAGTCGTAATTCTTTGAAAAAATATATGTTATATTAGACTATTTTCTTAATGATTTGATCTGAGCAAATTTTGAGTTTTATTTGTATAACATAGTGTAATTAATTTGTAAAGTTATGTCTAAAACGGACAAAAACACGACAATCACACCAAAACCGCTGGGCGTATTTTAATGAAATCAACACCATCTCAAAGATAATTTAATTACCTACATTTTGATCTTTGGCTTTTTTTTAACGTCTTAGAATAATAAGTAAAGTACAAAAAACTACTAATTTTTGAGTCGCGCGGATGTGAAACTTGTGCGCGTTTTGTTCCCTCATGGTCGTTGGCGTTAGTCGTCGTCTTAAGATGAAAAAACACATTTTACGCGAGCGAAACTGCGGGCAGAAGCCAGTTAAAAATAATTGTGTATTGATACACAACTAAAAAAAAAAAAAAAAAAAAAAAAAAAAAAATAGATTGCGAAATTCTTGAAGTCATTCCAGTCTCTATAAATGGAAGTAACTGGTGTGTTAAGGTTGGAAAACCTCAGACACTGCCTTTATATGGAATTTCATAAATACGTTATATTGTTTTTGTACTGCGTGTTACATCATTATTATTGTCGATATCTACATCTATTCTATAATATATATCAATGAAAAATAACTTATTCTGTTTGTGTGTTACGTTTTCACCCCTAAACTGCAGAAGAATTTTGATGAATTTTGGTTCCGAGATAGATAGGAGCTTGGATAAGGACGTAGGATACTTTTTATCCCGCCAGTACGTTTTCCTTGGATAATTTTAAACACGTGGCTAAAACCACAGGCAGAAGCTAGCCATAAATAGAAGTGCTATACTTCACCAGCTCATAAGAACCACGTACCTAAGGTTAGCAATCATAAAAGTATTTTTTCTATTTCTATTTTATAAAAACTTTGCCCCACACTAGGAATTTCTTCCTGTATCGTGGGTGCGTTTACAAACATATAAACTAACGTACACAACACCCAGAGCCGGAACAACTATCTATAGGTCATACAAAAAAAAAATCCGTGCGGGAATCGAACCCGCGACACGCAGCGCAGCAGTCAATCGCTCAACCACTACGCCAACCGTGCGCGTCCAAACAATTGCTTTCTTGCAAACCAAAACCAAATTTAAAAATAATAATATTGGTTAAAAAGAATCTGTTGGTTTTATTACCTTTTCTACAAACACATACATATATAAACTGACGCCTTTTTCCCATGGGGGTAGGCAGAAACTATAGACGCCACCTGCCTCGATCCTTACATAATCCTTTCGCTTCATTTACGTTTATACGACTCATCATTTATTTTGTCTATATATTTTGTGTATTTAGTCATCTAATTATTTAGTTTCTCTCCAATTTACATACATGGAGAAAACTGTAAAACCGGATAACATTTATATGTAGCTTGTTTCAGCACGAATACAGGCAAAAATTATCCTAAGTCCTAATCCAGGACTACCCGTGATCTAATCCTGTTCAGCCGTTAAGGCGTGAAAACATAACAAACAGACAGTCAAAGCTTCTTTCGCATTTAAAATATTAGTATCCGTTAAAATACTACGATTTACAGATTTCTCAAAAAAAATCCTTTACTTCGTAACTGCTTTATTAACCTTCATTTATATGGTCTTTGCCCTACGGTGTATAAGAAGGTATAAGGAACTGCAATGTTGAGGACAATCAAAAAATAAAGAACATCACATGAGTCATCAACTCAATTATTACAAATTAATCAGTAGCTTGTAATACCTACCTGTCCACAGTTTTCCCCTGTGTATGTACTTGATTATGACATATAACATAAAGGTTGAGCACTTAGCCACAAGTATCTGGTTTCTAGATAAGTAAATGCAAATAAAGGTAAAGTTGCTGACAATCGTTATGCACGTTTTTTCGTAATAACCAGCATTTGGTAAGTACAATATCAATAACAGGAAAAATTGTTTGGTCTTGGTTTCAGTCCAGAATATGCAATTTTGCATCAATGATGATTGATGCTGGTTTTTCTTGCCATGAACTGCGAACATGATATGATATCTTACTGTCATCACTTTAATTCATATTCATAATTGTATCGGTTTTAGTTTTCGATATTCTTATTTAGATCTAAATTATGCAAATAAATTGCCTCCTTGCCATAATATACATGCTAGACGTCCTCGAACAAGAATAAATGCCAAAAAATGTAATCATTAACATTTAATCTTCTCAACGCAATTTTGACCCATTTTTTTAATTAATATAGATTTTAAATAAACAATATTATAAATAGTCATATAATCATGAATGATATTATATATTTATTTTCACGTGAATGCACCGTGTGATACGATTCTGCAAGAAAAACTATAGGTTTGTATAATTTTTACTGTCTACCTGGCGTAAACGAACTTTGGCCGGATTTGGGCGTCAACTAAAAAGGAATGTCTTACGATTAGGATTAAAATACCCACATAAACCGAGGAATGTCGATGTTCTTAAGGTGGGTTATATTGGCGCCACTTTGACCCAACAAATTGGGAGTTCATTGTGACGTCAATATGGCAGAAAGCGGTTATTATTGGTCGTAATTGAGGGTAAAAAAAGGCTTCAAGTTTTTTATTCATTCAAAGGGTTAACAGAGTCCAAGTAGCCAATATCAGTTAAGACGCAAAACAAAGTTGTGTTTAGATATTGCACCACACTGGTGACAAGCTGCAAGCCCAACGCCTATAAACACCATTAAGGTTACACTAGTCAACGGCACGAACTATTTTGTGCGCGGGGTTAAAATGCATTTTATATCAACCGACAACACGTGCGGAAGAGGTAGATGCTGTGATGAGTAGTAGGAAGCTAGTTCGCGTACGAATACATATTTTTGAAAATTTTTAGCGAAATGGATAATGATTTAGGACGAAACCGAGCGCGCGAAATTTTATAAACAGACCTTTGGCTGTCTAGATATCATGAAAAAACTAGGTAATCTATCTGTTCAAAATAAAATTATTTGCATTGTTGAACTACTAATCTATGCCTGTATGGAGGCCGTTTTACAATTTTCCGTCTTCTTATGGTATTTATTTGCGCCCAAAAATGCGTTAAAATTTGTGTCGAAATGTGGAACTTTCGACGCTCATAACTTACAAATATTTTCTATTTTTACATTTTCGCTTCCATACAGGACTAGATAATGATGAGACAAATTGATATCACTTTTTATTTTGAACGTACATCGTCAAACAGTGGAATAATCCCCAAACTACGTTTGTATGGAAGAATTTTTGACTAGTGTAACCTTAAGGTAGGCACTATATTTCCCGCTACATGTTTTAAAGAGCGTAAGTCTGGCCACAAATAGTTTCAGAAAATAAATAAGGAAATAAAATGTCTGAGGTAATGAACTTTGCGCAGCCTCTTCGTCTTCGAAGCCTGCCCAAATAGCAGGAAAGTTTGAAAACTAGATGTTTCGTTCGAACCCAGTTGCGACTTAGTCACTTCAGACAGCCAAATCTGTTCCATCAAACGAGTAAAAAATAATGTTATTTGCCGCTGTTATCAAATAGGCCAAGATCAAAATATAATTAAATAGTTATAATAACAATAAATGTCTAGTTAATTTCAAATAACGTAATTTACTAAAAAAACTTTACTAAGTAATAAAGATTTTATATGGACAATATCAAGGCGAACTTTGGCATTATCATTCATAATATTAACGGTAAATTTACAGTCGGATACATAATTTTACATTGATTCAAAAAACTTATCATTTAAATGACCATCAAAGAATCTTGAACGGTTTTCCAATCGTCTGCTTTTCGGGCAGTCGTTGGTAGGTTTAGTTTGCGTTGGTCGCAATGATGGTAGGTATATTCAATAATAAAATTCATATCAAATCATAAATTGCCACGAAATGTCTATTAAATGTCATTTGCATCAGCAAATGTTTCTATCAAGAAGAGACTAGTTTTAAGCCAAATTCACGAATACATCATGATAATAGAAAAAACACTTCTATAAATTTAGCTGTTCCCTACGATTCGCAGACGACTGTGCCGAGCAAAATAATCCAAAACGATCGTCACAGTTATAGGGATTTAATCAATATTATTACCATAATTACCATAAAAAATATGTAATGAACACCACAATGAATGTGTTAACGATTCTATGTTGGCAAAAACAAAAAATATTGTTTAGTTTAAATAACAAAAATACGTAAAGTTGGACAAAAATATTAAAATAGCATGCTCGTGTTTTATTGAATATTTATAGTAAACTGTTGAATTTTTTCACAAACTTTAATTCATATTAATCTCTAATAGTCATACCACAATTTATAGTTTTAACATTTTCGAAATGACACTCGGTTATTTAAGTTTTATTTTTTTTCTTAATTGTTGCACTGTTTTAAATCATATGAAACGTAAACCGGTCGGCAATTCAGTCGCCCACGAGAGCTCGGAGAGTGGTCACGTCTCATTGTGGAGCGACGCGCCGATAACGATAATTCGCGATCTTTTGTGTACGTATACCTTGCTGCAAATAGTTGAATAAGGTAAGTTATATATTTTGTTTTTTGAGTATGACTTTTTATGCATAACTAACATTTACTTTTTATGTTTTTACTATTCAATGCATATTTCTGTAACATTTTTTTTAAATGTTTGTTTTAGTTATATTGGGAAAACGTAAGGAAACATATTATAAGAAGAAAGTTGGCGCTCATTTCCGAAAAAGAATCTGTTCTCATAAAAAGTACATATTTCTATTTTGTGACGTTATTGCCTTTTTAACCGACTTTCCAAAAAGGAGGATTTTTTTTGTGTATATTCACCGATTACATCAATTGTGGACAGATTTTAGAAATTATTTTTTTGTTTGAAAGATTACGTTCCATTTAAATTTGGTGAAGATCTGATGAAGAATTTTGGAGATATCCAACAGAACTCCTCAACAAATACGGCAGATCTCTCGGGAGTGCTGGAATCGCATGTCTGTTTATTGTTTACACCATATTTTCATAACATAACATCACGCCGGTAAGCTCTAAAGGGGTACGCAGATGAATACAGTAAACCCTGGTACACTCTAATTTCATTTAGGCTATAGAACTTGACCATTATGTACACAACTAAAAAGTGTAAAATAAAAACTTTTTTGCCAAAAAAACAACCAACTTCCAAATCAAAACACTACAATATTATGTAAAATAAATTTAATTTCGTCAGTCAGTGTCATAAAACGAAGATTTAAAAACAGGAACACCGACTTCCGAAATTGAATTTATTTTCACTTTGTAATATTTTTGTTTGAAAGTCGGTTGTATTTTTTTGTAAAAAAAAATTATCTAACATAATGGCACATGTAATCGTTTTTTTTTTCAATTGGTTCTCAAACATTCGATATGGGTATCGTGTAATGGGTTTTTGGGGATGCCGATTGCAAATCTGACATTATTTTTAAAATCCAAGATGGTGGATGCAACTTTTTCGCAAACATTCGATATGGGTATCGTGTAATGGGTTTTTGGGGATGCCGATTGCAAATCTGACATTATTTTTAAAATCCAAGATGGCGGATGCAACTTTTTCGCAAACATTCGATATGGGTATCGTGTAATGGGTTTTTGGGGATGCCGATTGCAAATCTGACATTATTATTATAATCCAAGATGGCGGATGCAACTTTTTCGCAAACATTCGATATGGGTATCGTGTAATGGGTTTTTGGGGATGCCGATTGCAAATCTGACATTATTTTTAAAATCCAAGATGGCGGATGCAACTTTTTCGCAAACATTCGATATGGGTATCATGTAATGGGTTTTTGGGGATGCCGATTGCAAATCTGACATTATTATTATAATCCAAGATGGCGGATGCAACTTTTTCGCAAACATTCGATATGGGTATCGTGTAATGGGTTTTTGGGGATGCCGATTGCAAATCTGACATTATTTTTAAAATCCAAGATGGCGGATGCAACTTTTTCGCAAACATTCGATATGGGTATCGTGTAATGGGTTTTTGGGGATGCCGATTGCAAATCTGACATTATGTTTAAAATTCAAGATGGCGGAAGCAACTTTTTTGCAAACATTCGATATGGGTATCGTGTAATGGGTTTTTGGGGATGCCGATTGCAAATCTGACATTATTATTATAATCCAAGATGGCGGATGCAACTACGTCAATTTAATAATTTTATTAAATCATCATCAGCCTATTAATGTTCCCTCTGCTGGGACACAGGCCTCCTCTCTGTGAGAGGGAATGGGCCGCAATCCACCACGCGGGCCCAGTGCGGATTGGTGGATGTCACAAGTCTTCGAATTTTTGGTTCTAGGACATGCCGGTTTCCTCACGATGTTTTCCTTCACTGTTTTGAGAGCAGTGGTGATGAAATAATTTACACAAAGTAAAGCGCCTGTCTGGGCTCGAACCCACGACCTACAACCTGTAAGTCGCGGCCGATACCACTGGGCCACCGCTGCTCGCAATTTTCTTAAATAACTTACAATAACTATATTTTATTACGTTTTTAGGAAATGCTGACCAATAAAGATCCTTGCCTATACGTTGGTGAAAAACCTTTAGTTAGTGATGATATTCCATTCAACAATCTCGATGTAAGTTAATTGTTCTTAGATACATTTTTAAATGTGCCTTAGTACTAGTTTCTGCCCGTGGATTAGGGACTACTTACAATTATCTTATTTTATTTCAGGATTCTTCAAAACATACGGATTCATATTCAAACATTTTGGTAGAAGAAGAAACTAAAGACAAAGCCGAGATCATAATAAATGGCAATAGAATAATAGATTTCGCATACCTCTATAAACAAATGCAATATATCGCATGAACACGTAACAGGTTCTTCCATAATGCACCAGTGATTGAAAATAACAATCATGTTTTAAATGAGAATAATATTACCCTTCTTGTCTCTTTTCCATTTCCATTAGTTTTTGGGAAATGCCTTTGACTTCCCTGGAGATAGTTGTTCATTTACAGAATTAGAAGCAATTTTTAAAATATGACGTTTCTGTTACACTCTGTATAGTAAATATACCACGTTTCCCTGGGTTTTGTGTAAGATTTTGTAAAATGGAAAAACACGCAAGGTATTACATTAGGTAAATAAAGATTTTTTATTACAGACTGGTTTTACTATACAATACACCTACCCATCTAACTTACTTATCAACTCACCTAGCCTACCTACTTACCCAGTAAAATGCCCGGGCGTACAATCAACAACGCCAAAATTTCATCGCAATCGGATGAATAGTAACGGAACGGATAATGTATTACGATAGTACAAACAAACATTATTTTCTACATAATATAGATTATTAGATTTAATTATGGGCTTTATGTACCTACATAAACATCTAAATAATCAATATTCGCCTTTTCAAGTCACTCAACACAACGCCTCAAATTTTAAAAATCCTAAGTTACCAACTTTTGTCGAGCAACTGCAAGCGGGACTCGAGCGAACTTGTGATTGTGTGTGTGACGACGCACACGACTAGCGCGCTGTAGCAAATACCTAATTGCCGCGCGCCTCGTTCGCTCTGCGCCGTCTTAAGACGACGACTAACGCCAACGACCTTGAGGAAACAAAACGCGCACTCGTTTCACACCCGCGCGACCCAAAATTTAGTAGTTTTTTGTACTTTCCTTATTATTCTATGACTTTAAAAAAAAAGGCTCAGATCAAAATGTAAATAATTAAATTGTCTTTGAGATGGTGTCGATTTCATTAAAATACGCCCAGCGGTTTTGGTGTGATTGTCGAGTTTTTGTCCGTTTTAGACATAACTTTACAAATTAATTACACTATGTTATACGAAGAAAACTGAAAATTTGCTCAGATCAAATTATTAAGAAAATAGTCTAATATAACATATATTTTTTTCAAAAAATTACGACTAGCCATTTAGACGTGATTCTCAATTTAAAATCAGCTACTCAAGGGAATCGGCGCCCTAAGTGCACATATTACTACAACTTTGATGGACCCAAAAGAAATTTACTAAGAACGCGTTAATGCTTTACGAATAGGTTTATTTCAATTGGTCTGCATAATAAATAAACTCAATGACGTCGAACATCTTTCCAACCTCAAAATTGAAAGGCATTATCGATATCGTTTACTACAATGTTACTACTGGAAACAGAGCAATAGGCCGTATCAGCTATTAACCTTTTGATTGATCGTTTTGTGAAATCAATCTGGGAGGGATTTGGAGCAAAAGTGGTCGTATAGAGCCATTCGTATGATGATAAGATAACGAGTTACGACACGAGCTGAGAGCCATCTTTAGCCGCGCCCATATTCCTCACTGACTCGCATAAACGCATAAATGAGTAGGTAGGTATCTAGTCTAGCCATGAACTTTTCAAATAAAGATATAGATTAGGTATAGATTAAAAATGATTGGAGCCAGATGCATAGTTTATACGTTTTTGTGTGACAGGCAAAATATTAAACTTGAAGTTAAACATTAAAGCATTTGGAAATCGTGAGATAAAATTGTTAATTTATTGTATCCTTTATTGATATCAGATTTATGACAGACTAGCTGTTGCGCGCAACTTCGTCTGCATAGCATTAGTACATCGAATAGCCTATTTTCTTATTAAAATTGTTAGTTTTACATATAAACTTCCACTCCCCCTTTCCGCCCCGGGATTGATTGATTGCCGGTATAAAAACTATGCTATGTCCTTCCCAGGGTCTCAAACTATCTTCATACAAATAAATTTCATCTAAATCAGTTGAGGAGTTTAAGCATGAAAAGGTAACAGACAGACAGAGTTACTTTTGCATTTATTATTTCGTTTATTTAATTATGTACACATTTTAAATTTACATTTTTAAATATTTCTTTATAAAACAAATCATAAAAAAAAAAACATTTAAAAATATAAAAAATAATGGTTGTCCGCCGGTATCGGGAACAGGGTCCAAGCTACCGGTGGTTAGGGCTCCAGAGACAGGAACCTCCTCACAATGCGAGCCGTATCGAGGAGATTCATTTATTAGCGCTTGTCGCGAACAGACGTGCCCACAAGCAATATTTAGTTGAAATAAATTAATAATTAATAATAGTGACCTCCTTAAGTGTATTGGTAACTTTGCACTTTTAATTTAGCTTAGTATGTGTGTATTTACAAACTATGAACAAGTAAAAGTGATTTAAGTGTACCCATAAAATGGAAAACAGACCCTCGAATTCAGGGGGGCCAGTGCTCTCCTTTGCTTCGCCTGTGGCTGCGCCACCTGAAATCATCACCACGCCCGAGATTCAAAAATGGATGTCTTCTATTGAGCTGCATCTGAATGAAGTCTGCTCTATTGCCGCGGATGGAAAACTCAATTCGGAGCAGAAAATGAAAATAGCAAACCTTTGCCGTAAAATAGGATCCGGTACCTCACAAATGGCAGTACTGTACCAGTCGCTAAAGGCTAGATCTCTTCTAATGCACAATGCGGTTGAAACCCTTACTGAAAAGCGAGACCTGTCAGACCAAATCATGGACCTCAAGAAGACGATACAGGACTCAGGTACTGCGGGAAATGTTTCTTTTGCCGAAATGGTAAAAAAGGGAGCAAATAACTTTGTTCGCCCCAATAATTTAAGCTCGGTTGCAATTTATCCGCAAGATAAATTGAAATCGAGTGACGAAACAAAAGACCTCGTGAAAAGGATCATACGCCCGGAGCAAATGAAACTGCATGTTCGTGGTGTACGGAAAACAAAAAACGGAGGCGTAATTATCAGCACCGAGACCAAACAGGATGCTGATAAAGTAAAGCAAGCAGTCCAGCTCTCTACTTCCGGACTTACCGCCGACGAACCCAGCAAGCGCAAACCCCGGATCGTGGTCTTAGGAGTGCCGAGTTCCATGGCTGAAAATGAGGTCTTCAGATGCATTTTTGAACAAAATGTAGCCGACAAGTTTGAAGACATGTCCTTAGAATCCTTCTTGGCCGTGGTGAAATTAAGCCACAAATCTGGGAAGAGAGATGCGTCGACCTGCAACTACGTCATTGAAGTACCAGCTGATATACGTAAAGCCCTAATCACTCAATCGAGACTTTTTATTAATTGGACGTCCTGTCCTGTCAGGGATTTTACACTGGTAACTCGGTGCTACAAGTGCCAACAGTATGGTCATGCAGCAAAAACGTGCAGAGAGGTCAACTCGACGTGTGGGCATTGTGGTGAAACAGGGCACTCGATGACAGAATGCGCGAAGAAACCTGATGTACCAAAATGTGCAACTTGCTCACGATTTAAAAAGCCCAGCAATCATAAAACAGGAGATCCTGATTGCCCTGCAAGGAAGATAGCGGAAATCAGATACATCAACTCTGTCGATTACGAGGGCGCCTAGAGCGTCACACTTAAGGCCAGACTTCCGTGTTTAACACGTGATGCCGACTCAACAAGAACAAGCCACTGCACTGACCTACTTCGCCTGGATTTGTTGCTGTCTTAGGAAATTTGCCGCCGTGCGTACTTTTGCAAAATGGTTTGAAAATATTTTACAATAGTGGTTAACCCAGTTCAAATATCTGCTGACGCTCAAAGTTCGTTGTCCGTGTGTAAATAATTAAGTGCAATCAATTTAATGTTATCTAAGCTAAGTTAGAAATCATATAATGTTTTTGTTTTTTTCTATCATTATTAATAGAATTTAATTTTTAATCTGTTTTAGTAATTAAGATTAACAATAATCAATATATCTCTGTCACTATTCTAATGTTAAGAAAATACTGTAAAAATTCCTTGTCCTTCCAATTACATTGTTTGAGCCCCTGCCGCCTGTGATACAGGATTACCTAGTACAGGCACCTAACATTGTTGTACCCACTTTATATATAAGACCTATTAGTATATTTTACCAATTTGAAGTTTGAATAAAGATTATTATTATTATTATTATTTATTATTACTGCCTTCTGTATCAGACCCTTGATCCAACCGCCCAATGACAGCCTCGACAGATGGTCGTCGAGGCTCTTGGCCATCAGGCCGTTGGCCGTAACGACAATCGGCACAATGATCGCCGAGTCCACATTCCACATGTCGACAACCTCGTGTGCTAAGTCAAGATACTTGATTTGTTTCTCTTTCTCAGCTTTCACGAGGTTCTCGTCATGCGGGATGGTGACATCGATTATCATTGTGCGGCGCGCTAATCGGTCTATCACCACTATATCTGGCTTATTGGCAACAATAGTCCTATCAGTGATGATAGACCGATCCCAGTACAACGTTACATGGTCATTTTCGAGAACTGGGTCGGGCACATACTTGTAATACGGTACCTCCGATTCCACTAGATTGTACTTCAAAGCAAGTTGCTGGTGAACAATCCTGGCCACTTGGTTATGCCTGTGTAAGTACTCGCCGTTAGCCAGACGAGAACAACCAGAGATAATATGTCTGATGGATTCACCCGGACGGTGGCATGCCCGACATATGTCAACCGTCCCGTCCTTCATTATATGTCTCCGGTAGTTATTCGTCAGGATAACTTCGTCCATAATTGCACAGACAAAACCTTCAGTTTCCCCGAAAAGGTCGCCGAAACGTAGCCAGGATACGGACGCGGGACGCTGGGAAATCTACATCGGGCCCATGGAGAGCCCGATAGAAGCGCCCGTGTAGCTCCTTGCCTTGCCATACCTCTTTGCGTTCATCAGTCGATAGTATTACAGGCTTGCGCCAGTTCTCTTTAGCCATGGACAACGGGGTGAGTCCCTTGTCCACTGCGACCACATCCCGGTGCATACCCACTTCAGCTTTTAAAAAGTATTCTCTGAGACTGCACACCTCGCGGTTGTGAAGAGTCTTGGCGTTTAAAAAGCCTCGACCCCCACAGTTCCGCGGGATGTACAGTCTCATCACCGATGATCGTGGGTGATGCATCCGGTTTGCAGTCAGCAGTGTCCGGACCCTCCTATCGAGGGCGTCGAGCTCGGTCTGAGTCCATTTGAGTATGCCGAAAGAGTACATCAAAACCGGCATGACCCAACTGTTAAAGGCGCGCACCTTATTGCCACCCGACAAAAGGCTATTTAATACCTTTTTCAGGCGGCCAAAGAAACGCTCCTTCAGCAGTTGCTTCATGTCAGTACTGTTGATGCCCAACGCTTCCGACATACCCAAATACTTGTAAGTTTCGGTCGAGGAGAGGTGTCTAAGGTGTATGGAATCAGAGAGTTGAATTCCCTCGGATTCCATAATCTCCCCTTGCTTTACATGCATGACTGCACATTTTTCCACACCAAATTCCATCCTGATGGAGTTACTGAAGGTTTCAGTTACCTTCAGTAGCTCCGTCAGTTGGAATTTATTGGGGGTAAAGAGTTTCAGATCATCCATGTACAGGAGGTGAGATATGACCTGACCACCTCTTCTCAACCGATAGCCCAGTCCTGAATCCTCCAGCAGTGTACTTAGAGGATTCAGGGCTAAGCAGAACCAAAGTGGGCTCAAACTGTCGCCCTGAAATATCCCCCGCTTAATCCATACAGGCTCATCATCCCCCTGAATCGGTCGACATCCTGGATATCGAAGGACTGTCTTCCATTGCCCCATACATGACTCAAGGAAGGTGCATAGAGTTGCATCTATTTTGTACAACTCCAGCACCCTCATGAGCCATGTATGTGGTACAGAGTCGTAGGCCTTCTTGTAGTCTATCCAGCATGTGGACAGATCCTTGCGGGATCGATGAACCTGCTGGCTTATGGCCATGTCAATGAGGAGTAGCTCCTTAGTGCCGCGAGACCCATTCCTACATCCATTCTGAGAGGTAGACATAATTGAGTTATCTTCAATGTGTTTATAAATTTTTGCTCTCAGGATGGATGTAAGAAGTTTATAAACCGTTGATAAGCATGTTATTGGTCTATAATTCTTGGGTTCCGCGGGACTACCTGTCTTATGGAGCAGGTGGGTAATTCCTGTTGTTAAAAACTGCGGAAGCGACCCAGACTCTAAACATGACTGGAATTGAGATGCCAGAAACGCGTGTGAGCTGCTATACCATTTTAGCCAGAAGTTATGCAGTCCGTCCGGTCCCGGAGACTTCCAGTTCGGTAGCGGACGAACTGCTTTGGCTACATCAAATGGACTAATGATTGCTTTTTCCATTTCTGGTATAGCTTCACACACGCGCTCGACATCACGCATCCAGCCACCTTCAGTGTGACAGACGGGTACCGACCAGATGTTTCGCCAGAATGTACTCGTGGCGACATCATCCGGGCGGCACACGTTAGTCACACTTTGTTCAGGTCGCTCCCAAGTTCTGTATACCCACCTCTCATCACTCTGGAACATGCGATTCTGCGAGTACCGGTCAACCCGCCGCTTATACCGCCGAATACGGCTGGCCCATGCACAAACTTTCTGTTTCAGGAAGTCGATGCGCTCTGTGACACGGGACATGTATTCTCGAGGATTGATTCCAGTCCCCGAAAATGCCCGCCTCACGAAGCGCATCACACGTGGTCGTGTGTTGCCCTCCCTGAAACAGCATAGTTTGCCGATGAGTACCCTAGCCCCATCGATACGCCGTTCGATCCTGCACTGCCAGGCTGGCACGGCAGGCTTTGGCCGCATAGCCTCCTTTGGAAACTTAACTTTGGCCAAACGACATGCCGCAACAGCCCCGCAATACAGGATTGAGTGCGTATCAACAAGGTTCTCGCTGCTTTCAAAAATGTTCTTAAGCAGCGAGTCCAAGGCACACACCAGCGCCCTATTCTTCTTGTGCATAGGCAACCGTGGTAATCGGGGCCTAAGTTCAGTCGGTGTTGACCTATACTCGCGAAGCGCATCTTCCAGAGCGCTCCTCAATCTTTCGTTGCACTGGCTACTTACTGTGGCAACCCTATCATCTGCCTCATCGTTAACAAGATTGGACCGCGGCGGGATCACAATAGTGGCTGGCGGTGCCGCGGTCTGTGTCGGGGTTGAGACGATTTGGTTGCTCAGTACTTCTGAGCGCAGCCTATCAAGTGCGGCGTCATCTAACCTGTGATTACGCTGGATGACCCGCACCTGATCCGACAATCGTTGGGCCGAGACGTTTACGGTTGGTTCTAGGTCCTAAAACAGAGACAGCATCCTAACACGGTACGCAGTGAGGTTAGTTCCCCCCTCTGTAGACCCGTAATATGCGCGCATGACGTTCTCATTCATACCTTGAGTCCATCTCATGCGCTGCACACAACCACCGGCAGCGGGGACCCGGCTCGGGGCCGGTTGGCCCCTAGATCCCAAGCTCCTCGGTGGCCGGCCTCTCCCCTGCCGACGTACAGGTGTTGGCGACGTCGGCGGGGAAAAATACTCGTCGCTCGAGCTCGACGCAACTGCAGTCGCTGATGACACTGGTGATCCGAGGTCCGGCGGCGGCGAGGCGGAGCTGAGCGACGAGTCCGGGGGTGGATGGCGTGCGCGATAGGCAGCTGCTCTCGTCAACATTATATATTTATTCCTTTACACTTTTTCATTGTAAAAATTGTGTTTGGTTGACGTCTGCATTTATTATATTATTATGGATAGAAGTACAATGCTTGATCATCTCAGTAGAGCTTCCGAAAGAGTGGGTCTAAAAATGGACATGGACAAAACCAAGGAGATGTTGAATGCCCATGTTGCACCCACTCCTATCAATGTCGATGGCTCTATAATCGAAGTTGTGGTCGATTATGTACCTGGGACAATAGGTTCAGTCAGGTAGGTCCAACTTTGAGGAGGAGTTCAACCGTCCGACTCGGCTTCGTCTCGGCTCGGCTCAGCGTTCGGGACGTTGCGTGGTATCTTCTCGTCCAACTTACCAACAGTGTCTCAAGACGAAAGTCTATGAACAGTGTGTGTTGCCGGTGATTACGCCCATGGTGATACTCACCATAGGCCTCATCGGAAAACTTAAAATCACCCAAAGGGCAATGGAGAAGGTTATGCTTGGGGTTTCCATACGAATCAGAAATGAAGACATCTGCAAGAGAACCAAGGTTACCGACATAGCCCGAAGAATTGCCAAACTGAAGTGGCTCTGGGCAGGGCACATTTCTCGCAGAACGGATGGTAGTTGGGGCCGAAAATTTCTAGAGTTGGCGACCGGAAGACGTTGAATGGCCTCCCTCTAGGTGGAGCGACGACCTGCTCAAGGCTGCGGGCGTCCGGTGGATGCAAAAGTACAGGACTGATAAGTGTGGCGATGCTTGGGGGAGGCCTATGCCCAGCAGTGGACTGTCCCCTGGACCTGGACGTCTTTCGGCTGAAATGATGATGATGGATAGAAGATAGAATAGATAGAAGATCTTATTTTTTTCCATCAGACAGTGTTCTGATAACATAATTAAATTACCGACAGACACTTGTGTGCTGAGTGACCTAACGAGAAAATATACATTCAACAGACATAATATGTTAAAATTAATTGAATATTAATTCATCAAAACGCAGACAAATCCGACAACATTCGAAATAACTACAAAACAATCTTGAATTAATATAAAAAAATATCCATATTAAATCAATTATTATAAAAGAACACGTCCGCCGCACCTATCATAAATTATTGTGAGAGTGTGTCATAATCCTGGAAAATTAAAGGATCTAAAAAAACGCCTTGTCTACTTTGACAGCTACCAAGTGCATTGAAAAAAACCTAATTTTTCCTCATGAAGCAAACGGTTTAAATTTGAACAGGTATGTGAGTAAACCTGTTTGTATTGGTCATCGAATTGTTCGTGATACAAAAACATCAATCAATCAAAATTGTAAAAGATTTGTTCCTAATGACTCATAAAAGTCTTTGCTGCACTAAATAAACGTTATATTCGCAATTGTACAAAAGGCAACAATAATATACGCCAAGTGTGCCCTGGGCGAAGGTACTCGTATAGGCCACCTTAGTCTGCATTTATCATGAAGCGATTGTGTACTATTAAATCCACATAAGCTTTTAAAATATTAAACGATAATTTTTGTCTGTTTGGTATGTTTTTATTTATTTTTTATTTAAGATTTCATTGAAACTCCTGGATAAGAGCTTTTCAATCACTCCCTTATTCATAAACGCGCAGTAAAGTTACGCCAAGCTTAACCCTCTTAAAATGTATGGTTAATACTGAGATGATACTAGTTGTAACTTCACTTCAGGAGTTTATTTAGTAAATGATTGAAATTTGAAAGAGATTTACCGCGGCCCTGGTACAAGTAAATAAAAGAAGAAGAATAAAATCACAGTCACAGCTAGATCACTGTTATTACTCGTATTTTCAATCCTTTCTCATAAAATAATGTAAGATGGCTAATCTTTGTAGGTAAAGTTGTGTATTTTGGGCAATTTCTTTTTGTCACAATACTGTCTCATTTACCGTATGGTGTCAGACATAAAGAATTTCACCATCCCATATCTTCTCGTGGGTGTCGTAGAGGCCACTGAGGGAAACACCAGACATTGGGCAGTAGCGTTCTCTTTGCACTTTAAGAACAAACTGCGATCGCCAACCCCTGCCTGCCAAGCGTGGCGATTACTGAAAAACCCCCAAACCAAAATGAATAGCACAAATAAAAAACGGCCCCGAGTGCCCAGCAGCCAGTCTACCCTCGACTACTACTCTTTTGATTATTTAGCCATTGTAATATTTTTTATGGTTTATTAAGTATTTATTATTTGTATTGTTTAACCCTCTGACAAATTGTTGATGTTATATGTGTAATAGTAAATTGTTAACTCTCTGCACGTGTTGGGTCAAACTGTAAGTGCATTGAGAAATTGAGATTTATAAATAAAATAAATATAAAAAGGTAGCGGTCGAAGCGATGGCGTGACAAGGGGTGCGAAGAATCCCCGGAGTGAATCCGGCTACCCCAATAAACACCGATGACTGGACCTGGCAACGTATAACACGTGAACACTCCGGACCGACAAGAAGATAGTCGAACTCGAGGAAGAATTGAGCAAGTTACGATGGAGTATTATATCAAATATATCCGAAGTCAAGAACCGAACCGGAATACGATACGTTGGAAGGTCTCCCACTTGGTGGACCGATGACCTGGTTAAGATTGCGGGAAGGCGCTGGATGCGAGACGCACGGGATCGGTCAATGTGGCGACGCCTGGGGGAGGCCTATGTCCAGCAGTGGACGTCTTTCGACTGAAATGATGATGATGATGATCCGAAGTCCGAAGAGAGGGGTCGGACTCGATAATCCTCAAATCCGGTAACCTGCTCTATTGCCGAGAGTGTGACCGGCAGTCCCAGAGTAGTGTCGGGTTTATCGTCCACTAGTCCCTTGTGAACATCGTGGTGAAGATCGAGAGTATGTCGACCAGGGTGGCTTACCTTATACTTAGAATATCCGCAAGATATTCGCTGAAGGTCATACAGGTCTACGTCCCGACCTCGGCATACCCCGAC
This sequence comes from Orthosia incerta, assembly GCA_948252205.1. Taxonomy (NCBI): domain Eukaryota; kingdom Metazoa; phylum Arthropoda; class Insecta; order Lepidoptera; family Noctuidae; genus Orthosia; species Orthosia incerta. Next base: position 16,274,405 of record OX411746.1, on the reverse strand, counting down.
GACGAGGTAAAGACTATGTATGAGGATATCTCTAGAGCCATGCATGGTTTCAAAACTCACTTCACCATTGTCATGGAGGACTTCAACGCGAAACGACGAGGATGAGCTGCAAGTGGGACAATTTGGAGTGGACGTCGGAACCACCGGGGTCACCTACTGGCCAGTTTTATGGAGAAGGAGGGCCTACTCTGCATGTGACTCCTTCTTTAGAAAGCGTGAGCACAGGAAGTGGACCTGGTAAAGCCCCGATGGTGCAACTGAAAACGAGATCGACTTCATTCATCATGTCAACCAAGAAGCAAATGTTTCATGAGGTCTCTGTGATCAATTCGGTAAAAACCGGGAGCGTTCACCGCATGGTAAGAGGCACGTTGAACATTAATGAAGCTTGAAAGGTCTCTACTGATGAAGTCCACACTCCGTCCAGCGTCCACGTCCAAAACCCCGAGATCTTTCAGCACGAACTCCAGAATCGTTTCGAGTGCCTAGGGAGCTCCGTGGACGAATACGGCGATGGGTTCGTGGAAGCTGTCCATACGGTTCGGTCTAGAAACAAAAAGCTCTCTGATTCTACTCTCAAAGTAATGAAGGAGAGGCGTGAGATGATCCTGCAGTCTTCAGACGATGCGTTGAAATACCAGCAGGTAAATAGACGGATCAAAACCTTGAAAAGCGACCTCCGCTGCTTTAATACCGAATGTATTAAAGACGTGATTGAGCGGAATAAGGGCTCCAAGGTCCTTGCAAGAGATCTGACTATTGGGCAGAGCCAGCTCACGAAACTGAAAACCGATGATGGCAGGATCGTATCCGCCAAACCGGAGCTTCTGAGGGAGGTTGAGAGACTCTTTCGATCGAGAGATTTTTTTCACTTTTAAAAAGTTACTCAATCTAGACATCATGTTATTGTAATTATAAGTCGTTATTTGAACAACACAAGCAAACGAGTAATTATGCTCACAAAGAAAATAAAACTGCTATGATGCTGTCATGTTTTACTTAACACAATTATATCCTTACCCTCAATCTTCTTCATAATCGAATTTTTGTAATCTTTTTTTCAACATACTTGCTCACTGGCTCTAATTTCACCGCAATTAGGCACATAATGATACATGTTATCAAACTGTGACTTTTTCATTGCTATTATTCACAAGTGAGTTCTAGAGTTTTTTTTTTTAATTTTATTGGTTGAGTTGCTTTGTTCTTAAAAAAGTTTCGATACAAAAAAGATCGTGCTCAATAGTACAAATAAATTAATGTACCTATTGCTTGCTCATTTCATGCAACTTCGTATTTAAATTGATAATTTGAACTTGTACGTGCTTAATAAATAAAACTTTTACTCAAATATAAATTTTATTTGCTCTGTAATAAAGAAAAATCAAAATTCCCAATTTTGTACGTGGCTAAAACACTATCCACGAAAAGCCAAAAAAAAAAGAAACCTCATTATTTTAGTATATGGCCCATCGCCATTGTTAAATGCGCGCGCATAGGAAAACTGATTAATTTTGCCCGCCATTGCGAAAAAAAATTCACAACTCGTTTTTACTGTTGAAAATGATTTTTTAGTATTATTTTCTTCACAAGTGTGTTGAAAAACGTCGTATGATACACGTGTGTATTGATGATTACCGTCCTCGGCTCTCTTAAGACCCTCACCTAACGGCTCGGGTTTCAATGGCGCCTCAGCGGTAATCACCAACATTGCACACTTGTACCATAATGTACTATTATTAAACATATAAAAGAAGTAAGTTACTGACTGACTGACTCACTTACTAACCATCAACGCACAGCCCAAACGGCTGAAGCTTCAATCATGAAGCTTGACACGTAGGTTCCTTTGGTAGTGTAGGTGAGCACTAAGAAAGGATTTTTGGAAATTCCATCCCAAAAGGCGTGAAATAGGGGATGAAAGTTTGTATGAAAATCCGTCAGCTTTAAAGTCAGGATCTTCATATTTGAGTTTAGGCTGAAGATTAAAAAACTAATTTACACGTGTCTTACACGTGTCTCTCATTTAAAGATATGGTAAGAAGAAGCATGTAGTCTACGCGTGCGAAGCAGCGGGCAAAAGCTAGTATTTCATAAACGTCACGGCCGACATGAATAATGTGATGGATGATTTATAAACATATCGTTGAATTTCATGGCAATGACAAGTGTCAGAATGGCGCAGCGGTATAGCAGCAAAACTCGTGAGTTAATAGGGTCCAGGTTCGAATCTTGCTTCGGCCTAACGATTTTATAAAAAAAAAAAAATCTGTTGTGAGTTTTTAGAAATCTGTATAAAAAGTATAATGTTTTTTTAAACACATTTGGAAGTTTAAAAATATCAACAGGTAGGATGCGATGGATGGATGGACTAGCGGTCGCTTGCATGAGCACCGTCAGTTTTTTATTTCTGGCTAGAATATCTTAACAATTTCATTGATATCACAGAGATGGCGCGCACGCGGCGCACGTAAACATCTTAGTATATCCTCTATAGATGTCGCTTTTGATACATTTCTAGGTTTGGGGATTTTCTGTTGCTTACTGTACTCTTCTTCAAGAAGGGTGAAAATGCCTTACTGAAGAACTATAGGCCAATCTCACTTCTTAGCCATGTCTACAAGCTGTTTTCAAGAGCCATCATGAATCGTCTCGTGCGCAGTTTTGAACAAGCCAGATTCCGTAAAGGAAGGAAGGAAGGAGGACCACATACATACGCTGCGGCAGGTTATACAGAAGACCGAAAGGTACAACTTGCCTCTCTGTTTAGCGTTTGTGGACTACGAGAAAGCCCCAGTCTCTCCAACGGTGCCAAATCGATTACCGGTACATCGAGGGGTTGAAGTGTTTGTACAAAAACGCCACCATGTCAGTTCGACTTCAGGATCAGACCTCGGAACCCGTCCTTCTGCAGGGAGGTGTGAGACAGGGAGACGTCATATCCCCGAAACTGTTCACCGCTGCACAGGAGGTCTTCAAGGTTCTGAACTGGAGGGGGACATTACTCACCTTCGGTTTGCCGAAGATATAGTGGTTATGGCTGAGACCATGGAGGACCTTAGTACAATGCTTGATGACCTCAATGGGGTATTCGAAAGAGTATCTTAGGATGAACATGGACAAACCCAAGGTGATGACTCTACACTCGAAGTTGTGGGCGACTATGTCTACCTGGGACAAACGATCCAGTATGGTAGGGCCAGCTTCGAGAAAGAGGTTAACCGTTGAATCCGACTCGGCTGGGCAGGTTCGGGAAGTTGCGCGGTATCTTCCCGTCCAACTTACCACAGTGTCTCAAGACGAAAGTCTATGACTAGTGTGTGTTGCCAGTGATGACATATGGCACTGAGACGTGGTCGCTTACAATGGGCCTCATAAGAAAGCTTACAGTCACTCAAAGGGCAATGGAGAGGGCTATGCTTGGCGTTTCCCTGCGTGATCGATTGAGAAATTTAAAAAACCGCATGAGAACCAGGGTTACCGACATAGCCCGAACATTCGTCAAACTTAAGTGGCAGTGAGCAGGGCAGATTGCTCTCATAACTTATGGCCGATGGGACAGAAAGGTTCTAGAGTGGCGACCGCGACGTTGCGTTGGAAGGACTCCCACCAGGTGGACCGATGACCTGGTGAAAGTTGCGGGGATCCACTGGTTGCGGGATGCACGGGACGGGAGGCCTATATCCAGCAGTGGTCTTTCAGCTGATATTATAATGATGATGACTTACTGACCCGACAGACGGTACTGTCCTTTTTTAATTCTAAAAAAATGCAATAGAATAAAGCAGGAGAGCTTTATTCATTTTTTTTATATAGAATAAAGCTCTTCCAGTTTAATTGTTTTTAGTCTGCAGACCTTTTAGTGACTATATCAAACATCCTCAAGCAAAAATTTTCCAAATCAGGTCATCTGTTCCATATAAACGTAGTATGGCTATTAATCCATTATTTGACGGTTTGCGTTCAAAATAAAAAAAAGTATAATTTTTTCTATAATGCCCTGTATGGAAACAAAAATTAATAAAAACATATATTTAAAAATTAATGAGCGTTGAAAGTTCCATATCTTAACACTAATTTTAACACATCTGTGGGCGGAAATAAATACCATAAGAAGAAAAAAATTGCAAAACAGTCACTAGGATAGATTAGTAGTTCAAAAATACAAATCTTGTTATTTTGTTCATATGCAATCAGTAGATTTTTCATGATATCCATATTCCTAAAGGCCTGGTTAATAAATTTTGCGCGCTCGTTTTCTTTCTTTATCATCATCCATTTCGCTACAAATTTGCAAAAGTGTGTATTGGTACGCGCACTAGCTTCTAATTGCTCACCTCAGCGTCTATCCCTTTCGAACGTGTTGTCGGATGAGATATGCATGCATTTGAATCCCGCCCCCAAGATAGTTCGCGCCGCCGACTAGGGCACCCTTAAGGATAATTGATAATTGGGGGATGTAATATTATTAAAATGATATTATTATATCCCCCAATGGCGCAGTCCTGGCCCTGATCCCGCTTGGAGCCAAAATATCAATATTGAACCTCATTTTGGACAGTTTTTTTCATTCTTTGATTTAAATACATAATTTTTCTGTTTGAACATATTTTCAAACATCCGAGTCGTTTTGGGCGAGTTTCCAAAAGTAGTGAAAAATATCGTGTTGTTGATTATTTTTTTAAAGCAAAACTATTAGTTAGACGGAAAAACCTTATAATCTAGCCGTTACTAAGGAGTATGCTTTAGAAAATAAACTTTTTACGGCATTAAAGCGGTGGAATGCCCTTAAGTGATGCGTTTACCATTGAATAGCATTTCATTTTTATTAGGTACGAATATAATATACGAGTAGATTACCAAATCTTGTCTCGCAACATATAAAAATTACTTTATTTTATTATCACCTTTTATCTAATCAGGAATACACAAGCATACTTGTAGGGAATCAGTTGTATCGTGTACCTATAAAGCGGTAAGTGCGTTACGCCAAATGCTAAGGTCGCGCCCGAACGGACCGCATAGCATCACGATAGAGCTTCATCGAGAGGTGAAGATCACCTGCTTCAATACACGCCAAGCCTTTGTCTAACGAACGATTATTATTCACATTTAACGGGTTTATTTAAACCTTTATTTGTTACGAAAACACACAAAAGAGATTTATCATTCGGCTTTGAGGTGTCAAATTAACATTATATATATAATATTAAAATGATTCCGCTGCCACGTTTTGCTGTTATCGTCATTAGTCAACCATACTTAACCGCTTTGGTCCATTAATCTATGAAGAAGGGCAATCGACATTGATATTTTAATCCGATCAATTTACATAAAATTAAGACCAATTTACGTAAACCACAATTTTTTCGTAACTTGTTCATAATCTATTTAAACGGAAGAGAAACTTGTTTTTTTTTTATTTCGCTATTTATATGATAAATTACGTTTATCGACTGTTGAAAAAAGGTGTTTTATATGCTTGACAATATAGTAATCAGTAAAAATCTTCTACGAAAACCATAAATTTCCGTAAATGTTCGAAGCAGGCTATCATTTGAAATAATATGCAGAATGTTAATTTTATCAGTTAATAAAGTTCAACGATTCGCGGTGAGTTGAACAAGAGCGGTGTTTTTTTTTAAAGCTTACAAGTATCTGAACTCGCAACAGAAATAAATCTTTTAGAACCTGTTGGCTGTATAGATTCTAAGATATTGTGTAATGGTTATCCATACATATCCACGCAATCGTGTGGGTTTAGCAGCCTTCTGTGGTCAACTGTCGTTACATCTATAAAAACGAAGGACACTCCACCATGAGAGACAATGCGATCGATTTCTTATCGATTTATAGCCTCATTAGCAGCGGAATGGCTATTTTTATTCCATAAACGTATCGTATTCAAATAAAATCGTTTAGGGTCTAATCACATTTTAATTCAGACCAAACTTAGAGTCTTGTAGGTGCTGTTAATTGAAATATTTTAGGATATACAACTAGCATGTAAAGTAAATGAAGCGGTGTTCTAACTTCACAGTTAGATTATCTTAACAATACTATAAACATGAGGTCTCTATCTCCTATTTACAATCACTTTAGGACGTGTTAACTACATTTAGTTGGCACTTAACAGAAACTATTTCGCTGAAATAGTTAACAAAGATGCGCTAGAAATGTTTGAGTTTATGTTAGGAATATTTGTAAATTTGATTTAATACCATCATGTTAACCTTAAGTTTGATTTATAGACCGCTGTGGTCGTTCTAAAAAATAGGAGCTGCGACGGCAGACTTCATGCGGAAGGCAGAAAAACCTGTTGTTATCTTAACACCTATGCGCATGAATATCAAACAATAAATAAATCTACCTAGCCTTTTCCCAAGTTATGTTGGGTTCGGCTTTCAGTATAACGGGTTCTCCTTCCAGTGTAACTGGATAAAGCTGTGCACCTGTGTTTTACATGGAGCGACTGCCTATCTTACCCTCACAACCCAGTCACTGGGTAACACGATACCCCTTGACAAGATTTTTGTCAGGTTTTTTCGTTTCTGACTATCCGTAACGACTCTGAATATTTTGACTCAAAAATAAAAAAAGGCTCAACTGTTCCAAGAGAGGAACGAATCTAATATTTACAGAAAGTAATTAGACACCCTTTATAAGCTTCGAATCGTTTAGCATATGTTTATACTTCACCTGTTAATATCAAGCACTTGTTGAACTTAAATGAACAGGATCTATCGTATTTATAGATATCGTTCAGGATTAGCAAAAATATATGAATATCTATTGATTTTAATTAGAATGCTCATAATAGTCTTGAGTGGCATTGAATATTATGATGAATAGCTTAAGCAATAAATAACCCAAAATGATATTTAATGTTAATTTCTAAATAATCGATTTCGACATCCACTGCTAAATAAGTCTTGAAAAACTACTTAGGTACCATTTTGACTGATCTATCTAAAAGGTTAAAGGTGCGGTGATTATGTATAAAATAAGAATGACCAAAAATAAATCCATAGTCTATTTAAAACAATTTTTCTACGAAAAACAAAACTTAATAAATCTGACTGATTGTTTTTTATCATTACAGATTTCAATTTAGCTTCAGCCACGTGTTTGCACAAGGCCTTATCGCAAGCTTATTTTTATCGCAACTCCGCCCAATGTAACATCCATAATGTGTATGTAACTGATAAGTTGTATTTAAATATTTGTAATAATTAATCGAAAGTTAGATCCCTTTTCAATAATCATCAAGCTTTTACGTAACGAACGTGAGCTGCATAATTAATTCATTCGTAGTTATAATCATTTGGATAAAAATTACAAAAAAGATTTGTAAAACGGTAACAATATTTTATTTACACTCGCACGTACATAACTATAACAAGTAAGTATCATACGTTTAAATAGCAAATAAAAGTTGTCGTTAAAATATATCACATTTTTTTATTTGACTTTGAATACTCTATGTTGTACTATTCATTCTGTAATTGACTTATATTGATGTGTAAGTTTCGGTGTTTTCAGCTTCTTAGTTCTTCCTGTGGGTGGCAATGTACTCGAGAGCGCGGAGGATCTGAGCGGGCACGGGGGGAGGAGTGGGGATGGCTTCACCCTGAAAAAATATAATACAATATTACCGATTTATAGGAAATTATGTTCTAGTTTAAATTCAATTAAATCCCTGCTACTTCTGAATTATATAATTGAAATTAAAATACTCACAGAGGGCTGGTATCCGTTCTCGTCAGCGATGTATGAGATGACGACGGTCTTACCCTCGGGAGAGGTCCAGGAGAAGGAACCCTGGGCTACACTGGGTTCTACAGGGGGGTTTCCACCGAAGTTGCGGGGAGTGCCCTGCTCCTGAGCAGCGATACCATTGTTGGTTTCAAAGCTGGAAAAAAATAAATTGATAAGGTAATATGGTGCTTGGATTTTTAGTGGAACGTTATAATTTTGGGCAGTGGTCTGTACTTACAAGTAATTGTAGCTGCCATCAGGGTTGACTTCATTGCCGTATTTCAGGGTCTCAGCGTTGCGGGCGTCACCCTGGTAGTACTTGGCCGCGGACCCCACTGGCACTACGACGCGGGGCGCGGAGGTGGACGAGGGGTAGGCGACGGGGGCATAAGTGCGGTAGGGTGCGGGGGTCGGCTTGTAGTACTGGTTGTTTACCTGGCTCCTTAAGGGTTTGTAAGGGTTTACTTTGTACTGCGCGCTTGCGACAGCCACGAACGCCAAAATCACCACCTGTATCCACAAAAATCGATTAAAGTATCACAAGAGATATTAAAATACCTTATTTTTTCACACTATTTCACACTGCTGATTTTATTTCTTTTTAATATTATTTTATTAATATTCGACTTCGATTTACTTACTGCGAATTTCATTTTGGATATCTAAGGTTGTCTAGCCACGTTGAACTAGTTTGTGTGCGGGTAAAAAATCCGCGCAGGCTTATATATTGCTCAAGGATCCACCCACTTTAGGCGGCGAACTGCAATAACATTTAAATAATTTGACGCGAAACTAGAAATTGTATTAAAATAACACTTGGGCTATCCATCCTGCTTGCTATCTGAATATTCTTAAGGTCAAGTTGTAGGAGTCATAAAAAGGTATTGTTTGTCAAAATTCTTATTTTTACTCGATGATTTATATTTTTAATGTAGAAATATTTACACAAATATATTGAACTTCCGCTATCATCACTTTGCGTACATTGTTTCGGTTAGGTAATTGATTAAATGATTAGATATTACAATTATGAAGTATGCAAATAATGGTCAAGTTGTATGTTTTATAGAGTAAGTAAGATCATTTATATTTTAAATATTTGCAATCAAACTTTAATCGTGAAGAATATTAGCTTATTATAGTTTTTGGACGTATTTTTTCTTCATTATTATATTTTTTAATAATTATATAAAATATACAAAAATATATCTGGGATTTCGTAGAACTTTTAGTAAAAAAGCGAACTTTATTAGTGTAAGATAGGCTCGCCTAGAAAACATTGCACTCTTGCATAGTGTCTACTTGTACTTACTTAAACAATGAGTAGTTAATTTACATATTTAATTAAAAACCTAATTAGCATAATTATTTTTCGCAATATTTCATTGTTTCATTCGTCTTCATAAAGTGCAACTAGGATATAATTTTCCCTAGCGTCTAATTTAATCTAGGTTAACTATATCTGTGAATATTTTTTGTGGTGTTTAAAAATAAGTTTTGCTGCTCGAGGTTGTCCTGGGAATAACTTCAGGGGGGTGACCATAAGCTCTTAGAGTAAGGTTATTTTGAGTGTGTGTAAGGGACAGATGTATTTGACTTGTATACATCTGTCACTTACGCGATCTCAAAATAACCTTACTCTAAGAGCTTATGGTCACCCCCCAGGTAGTCATTACTTAAACATTTCAGCTTTATCTTTAAAGTTGCTTTGGTTTTGCCAGATAAGCTGCGTTTACCACTTGACCGTCTGCATGCTTTCCATCACCAAAATGATAACATAATTTCTAATTTCATTACAATAATTATTATAATAAGCGTAGAAATTATGTTTTTTGTTTTTGATAGCGGTGTTGATTTTATTTTAACTGACTTTTAATAACAAGCCTTTATGCCGTATTGATAGGCAAAGTCCTTCCAGATGCGGTTTTCCTCGTAGCAGACCTTAAGATACGCATCCATGTCATTTCACCAATTCTTTCTAGACGCGAGGCGTAGTATACTGTGGTATTAGAACATTTGTAATTCGGTGAGCATAGGATAGGCACTAGGCAGGATTCACCAGAGGCGTATCCCCTAAGGTGCAAAGTGGTGCAATGCACCGAGTTCCCGAAAGTTAAGGGGCCCCGACAACATTTTTTGTGCCCCCCTTTTATGTCTATTTATTTTGTTAAATTTTGATAAGATAATGATGTTAAGTTTACTAACTGAACCAACCACAAAGTTTTTAAATTGGCAAGAACTAGGGTAGGATTTTAAAATAATTTGGCCATAGGGGTCTGAGGTATTAGTTCATTTTGGAAAAATCTCTTGCCCAAAATAGTTTGGGAATTCGTGCTCTAGACGATGATAAATAGTATACGTAGTAAAATTTTTACGAAAATATGTTTCTGTTTTTTTCAGGAACCATGGCTTCCCCTATATATTTTTTAAATTTTCACCAGGTTTTGTTACCCGGGATAACGCAACACTTCTAACCATACCACATACACTGATATCGGTTATGCCGTTTAGAAGTTATGGTGGAATAAAAAAACTCATAAACATACATGAACAATGAAAACATAACACTTATTTTTCGGGCATTCGGCCAGTCTCAGATAGGTTAGATTTTACGGGTAAAATCGTAATTTTGTTAAAGTGTGCATAAGAACTTTAGAATTTTGGCGCACGGTTGGCGCAGTTGTTGAGTGATTACACACGGAACAAATATTTGTATGATCATATACAGATAGTTTTTCCGGCTCTGGGTGTTGTGTATGTGAGATTATATGTTTGTAAACGCACCCACGATACAGGAAGATATTCCTAGTGTGGGGCAATGTTTTTAAAAAAAAAGTAAAAGAATAAAAGAAATACAGGATGCAAGAAAGTGAAACGAGTTACTTTGTCAACTTGTTATTTCTGTGTTTTATATCGTTATTTGGACTCTCTAAATAATTTCATTTCACTTATTTTCATTTATGTAGAAAAGGTAGAACGATTTGAACCCAGAGTGTAAGAGAGAAAGTAAAGTGAGCTCGAAAATCTATACTCCTTGCACCGCAAACATTATATTTACTTTTGAACATTAAAAAAATGTTATGGTAGACCGATTTTGGCATCTAAACCTCTCTAAGTTTGGTAACATTAATAACAATTTAGAAACTGTTGTGGGGGCCCCCTAACTTTCGGGAACTCAGTTCATTGCACCACTTTGCACCTTAGAAGATACGTTTATGGTGTATCCTACCTAGTGCCTATCCTATGTAGTTATGCTCACCGTATTGCAATTGTTCTAATACCACAGTATACAACGCCACGCGTCTAGAAAGAGTTGGTGAAATAACATAAATGTTTCATGGAACAGTTCTTTACAGGGCCCTTGACTTTGCTGAAAAGATTGGTTTTCAGTCATTTAGCTTGATTTTAATTGTTTAGTTAATTTTTTTAATTCAGTTTTTGTCAAGGCAGGCGTATTCTTTCTGTATTCTACACGAGATTAAAAATAAAATTGGCAAGAAAGTTGAGTGTGAGTGTGAGGGCTATGGATATTTAGTTGTGGCTTATTTCCTTAATATAAATCTTCCGGGCACGTTCGTCCGTTCGTAGACATTAAATTCCATCAAGCAAAAAAAATATTGAGAGCAGGATAATTCACTATTAAAAAAAAAATTGAGAGGAAATTCTGGCAAAATGTAAGTGTTCTGTAGGTGCACTTCTGCCTAACCCTTCGTGAAATACATGCGTAATCTTATGAAATGTTCAAGGGGTTCCCCACATACCTATTTGCTCCAGGGCCCCGACCACACCACGATTTTACGCCACTGGTACAAATATTCATGAGTTTCCGATATGAAGATGGAATTTTAATCATTTTAGTTATACAATTTCATCGCTATGATTAATGAAAATGCTCTAAGTGAATTTATTTCTTGTAGTTTTAACTATTTTGCTCTCAAGTGCTTGGTCACTTCTTCAATCGGTCCCTCATTAATTATTAGTACCTGGACGACCGAGCTCTGCTGGGGTGAAAATAGAGAAAACGATATTTTCTAAAAATTAAACCTAGCTAGATCGATTTATCGCCCCCGAAACTCCCTGCATACAAAATTTCATGCAAATCGTTGGAGCCGTTTCCGAGATTCAGGTAACATATACTCGTATACAAGAATTGCTCGTTTAAAGGTATAAGATTTGTATTACTGAAGATCGTGGTCTCTGGACTCCTTTGAGCGGAAATTTGCTTGAGGACGTAGCTTCTTTCACTTGGTCAGATCATTGTGTTGGCAGACGGCCTCTTGCTCTCTTTCCTTCGGTATTGCCAACAATGACCAGCTTTTAGAGTGGTAGGCATGTTGATCAAAATATGATTCGCCATATAACTTTTAAATAAGAAAAAGGCATTACTATTTGTATTATAAAACGATATTCAATCTTAGTGTAAATTATAAAGAAGACACCGATACTTAGTTAATTGATTTAACATTAAAGTTTAAATTGTTACAATCAGTAAACTTTGGCTGCATTATTGATATTGACTGTGCCACTGTGCTGATATGCATGACTTAGATCTATCTATATAAATAAAAATAAATTGCCAAATGTATGTAAGCTTGATGCGTCCGGGACATCGATAGCGACATCAAGGCCCGTGTATCAGCGGCTTGAGCGAAATGGCGCGAGGTGACGGGTGTCATTTGTGACCCCAAAATGCCGGTCAAGCTGAAGGGACAGGTCTATAAGACCATCATAAGGCCTGTCCTTGCGTACGGCAGTGAGGCGTGGCCGGTGCTGGAGCGACACCGACAGGTGTTGCATGTCACGGAGATGAACATGCTGCGGTGGATGTGTGGCGTCACGCGGAAAGACCGTGTACGGAATACATACATCCGCGGCAGCCTCCATGTCCGTGACATTGCTGACAAGCTGCAGGAAAGTCGCCTCCGCTGGTACGGCCACGTCTTACGACGACCGGCAAGCTACGTGGGAAACAAATGCCTGGACATGACCCTACCTGGCACCAGGAGCAGAGGACGGCCCAAGAAACGCTGGCTTGATGTCGCGCAGGATGACGCGCGCCAATGGGCTAGTTGCGAGGAATGCCGAAGACCGGGCAAAGTGGAGGAGGAAGTGTAGAAGCGGACCCTGGGTTCTCCCGCGCTGGGCGGGATGAGCAACCGGGATAAACGCTAGATAGAAGAAGAAGAAGAAGATGTAAGCGCATCGCTTCAAAACGACTGTACCTATTTGGCTAATTATGTTATGTTGTGTTTGTAAATTGTTAGAACAAGGCTTGCATGAAATCAAAATAGGGAAAATCAATGTTTTATTTTCTTCATTACTCTATCCCTGCGAAGCCGCCCGCGGGCACCTTATTAGGGTTCCGAAGTCAACATACCCCTTATAATTTCGCTCTGTCCGTCTGTCCGTCCGCAGATTAGCTTAGATAATCTAAGTAGTAGAAAGCTATAATTTGGCAGACATATTAATAATGCCGACAAAGTGGTAAAATAAATCATAAAAAAAAAAAACCTCCTATAGATGTAAAGTGGGGATGTTTTTTTTTCTCGTCTATCCCATGGCCTGGGGTATCGTTGATAGGCCGTTTAAAAATATTATGGACTTGTTGAAACCATTTTTCGAATCTGTGATCCGTTTGCGTAAAATTTCAAATTTATGTTAGAGTCAAGTGGGGGACCCCCCTGCCAGCGAATTCCGCGCACGCTGCGTGTGAGGCTCCAGGAACGAACCATACCATTCCCCGAGGCTCTAACGCGCGCTCGTTTCGGCTCCTTTTGTAATTCGCACCCGCGGTGGTACTCAAGTAGATAAAATTTGTCTAACTTCAGTTGCGTAGTTGGATTTTATAACTCCTTCTTCAGTTACCAGTTAGTCCTTAGAATAGGTTACTTCTAGGCAAGTGTGCTTCACCGTAGACCACATCATCGCTTACCATCAGGCGAGATAGTAGTTAAACGCGAGCATATAGATTAAAAAAGAAACATCATCATATGTGGGCCGGTTTTTAGACGTTGTGTACCGCTAACACTGTTTTAATGTTCATGTAACAACAACAAAACCCTCTTCTTAGTCCGCATTATTATGCAACATCGGAACCCTATTACTGCGCTTGGCCCGACATGCACTTGGCCGTTTTTTTTTAATATAATACCTATTTCATTTTTCTCTATGAGTGTAAAGATAATTTGTTTAAAACAAACATTACGACCTTTTGTGCACTCGTAAACAATATTCATTAATTAGCATTTTAATTTGTACTTTGCATTCAAATTAAATGTCAAATATTAACATCAATCATTTAACAATTAAAATCTATACAGTTTTATTTTTAACGGCGGTTAGAGGAATTTGAACGTGCCGAAGTTTCAATAATTTAATAAACTTTAACGTCTGAGGCTTGGTCTTCGCCATTTTATTTTATGACGTGTGCAAAACGACATTGCGTGGTGATTTATGAGTATTAAATGTATCCAACATATAGAAGCTATATTGAATATACATGAGAATTTAAAAGCCGCTCTATATTCAGTATCTTTTGTAACATTAATTCAATTCAGAAATGTCACATATGTACGTAATACGGTTTTGACTTTGGATATTTCTTGCGTTATTAATTTTTATTCACAATATCTTTTTCATTTTCAAAAATATCAACATATTTTTCTACTTAAAATCATTTTAAAATTTTGTGTTGACATTGACATACAGCAATTGTAATTTAGTCTCCGACTTGGTAGCAGAAGTCAATTTCTGCTGTACACTTCTATGAACCAAGTCGGAGGTGTATTACCTGTGACGTCATGTTATTTGACGTAAGTACTACCTAGATTTAAACCTAAGAAAAAGTATGATTATCCCAACGGAATATTGTCCTGGGATGAAAAGTAGCCTATGTGCTATTCCAGACTATAATTTATCTCTGTGCTAAATTTCATCCAGATCCGTTCAACTGTTTTAGCGTGATTAAGTAACAAACTTCCATCCAAATTTCGCATGTATAATATTAGTAAGAAGTAAGATTAACAAGTGCCTCCCGCAGTTGTGCTTGTAAACTAAGATGTATTAAAATGTGTTTATTTACTTCTTCGCATGACTTATTTGCAATAAACAACGAAAAATTAGAATCTTGGATGTTGAAAGCCGAATTGTATTGTTCCTTGTGAATTGTAGAAGCATTTTTTCTGCCTTTTATCCCAATTTATTAGGCGAAAGCATCGCATGTATTTTCTTCCATTTTGTACCTAATAAAAAGTACCCGACTTTAAAAACGTGAAAATAATGTAGTAAGAGGAACTGTTTAGAATGTCGGTCCTGATTTTTTGTATTAATAAAATTGAGTTGGCGAAAATCCTTATGTCTATGCATTACTGTTGTAAATGTATACTATTCTATACCTATTAAACCTCTAAACTGATAAACTGAAGAAGAAATTACTAATTTAAAATGATGTTTCCATTCTATCTATTGTTTTGACTACTCAGAATAAAATTTTCACACAATAAGCCGTATTTTTCCCTAGAAATGCCAACACGTTATCAGCACGAAGCTTTTATAGGGAATACAGTTAATCTAATTATAAATACCTCTGTGAGCTGAAACTGATCCAGGGTACCATTATTTCCTATGCTGACGACACAGCATTGCTATTTTCTGCTGATGATTGGGTAAAAACCTTCACGTTGGCACATAATGGCTTCAACAAAGTGTCAGACTGGCTGAAACAAAATATTCTCACCTTGAACACAGATAAAACTGTGTATATATCATTTTGTACACGAAATCCTTACAAACCCCCTATAGAACTTACCCTTAAACCACACTCTATTCATGTCCACCCAATAAATTCTGCTTCTTGTTGTTGCCCTTGTCTGATCAGAAAATCTGAGGTTAAATATTTGGGTGTCATACTGGACTCATCGCTGAATTTCAATGCACATATATCTTTACTACAATCCAGAATGAGAAAACTCATTTATGTTTTTAAGAACTTACAGCATGTAGCAGATATTTTTTTTTTTAAGTTTATAGGGCCCTTTGTCAATCGCTTCTAACTTACTGCATTTTATGTTGGGGTGGAGCTGCCAAAACCATTCTGCTCCCTCTTGAAATAGCACAACGGGCATTTCTAAAAGTTGGCTCCTTCCAACCCATAGATTACCCTAAACATATTTTGTATCAGTCTTGGAACCTACCGACCGTTCGTCAACTCTACATCATAGCTACAATCCTAAATGGAGGAGATCCCTTCAGTTTCGTTTTGGTTCTCCAGATCTCGCTTCTGACAGCGGAGTCCGCGCACCGAAGCAGGATTGGTCTAGCATGGCCTTCCGAAGCAGCGCCTAATCTGTGGCATACAGTCAGCGACGTGTGGACCACATCTGCTAAGCCGAGCTTAGTCTGCAGAATGCTTGCCACGGTTTCAGAAACTTTCTCACCTGGATTTTCAGGAACGCCGCCAAGCAACAGAAACTTTTTTCTGTGACGCATCTCTATGATGTCCACACTCCTGTTCAACTCAGTAATCTGCAACTGTAAGGCACTGAGAACACTCCAAACATGCTCCTTGAAGGCGGAAAAGTCTTTGTGGAGGCCGCTCAAGTCAGCTCCAGGTGGTGATGCTTTCAAGTGCGCCTCAAAGTCAGCCATCCGCTGGTTCAGTGAAGTGATAGCCATTCGCTGGGTCTCCGCAATCTCGGCTATAGTGGTCATGGTATCAGTCTTGTGTTCAAAAGTCTGAGCCTAGTTAAAAAGTGACAGCTCCAGCCGACAAGTGTATGCAACTTGCACTTAGGACATATAAATGCTACTGCCCACACAATATATGCTTAATGGTAAGCAAATTATTAATAATCCGTAGGAATTTTGATTAAAATTGTATAAAATACTAATTAAAAGATAAAATTAGTCAGAGCGTATGTGTGTTATTTTTATTCACCTACCCACGAAAAATTTTTAGTGCTCTTGGTTCTTCGTGTTTGGAGATAAATAAGTAGTTTATTGACTCTGGTGCATCAAAACACATGTCTCCTAGATGGGATTGGTTCAATGACATCAAACCATTAGCCTTCTAATGGTTTGATGTCATTGAACCAATCCCATCTAGGAGACATGTGTTTTTCAACAGTAACAGTGCTACCTTTAGCACTGTTACTGTTGAGAAGATCGACTGTGGTGATATTGGTGAAAAATCTATTAACACTGTGTGTAATGTGGTAAATAGTATCAAAGATGTAGCGTGTGTACCTAAACTTACTAATAATTTGATTTCTGTCAAGAAAGTCGTAGACAAAGGTTTTGTAGTACTTTTTGATATGAATGGTTGTAGCTTTTTTAAAGATAATGATTTTTCTTTTGAAGGTGAGGCGATTCTACATGGTTCGGCTAGTGGTGGACTGTACACTGTCGATTGTACAACTGATTCCCTCCAAAATGTGGCGTACGAGGTGCACTCTGACTCGTTGAGCAGGTATCTGTTATGGCACAAACGGTTAGGTCACTTATGTCGTATTGGTATGAACCAATCAAAGAATTCTCACGTTGGTATAGATTATACTGAAATAGATAAATCGAGTTGCGTTACCTGTGTTGAAGGTAAGCAGGCGAGAAAACCTTTCAAGACGATTGCGTACAAGAAAGGTACCTCAAAGCTAGAATTTATCCACTCAGATTTATGTGGACCAATGTCTGAGACATCCTTTCAAAGTAATGTTTGTTCTTATTTTCATAGATGATTTTTCGCGTATGATCTATCTTTACTTTATTGCTTACAAGTTAAGGAACAGTTTTGTATTTTCCAAGCATTAGTGGACAGATATAGTGGTGATGGCTGAGACTATGCAGGACCTCAGTACAATGCCCGATGACCTTAGTAGAGCTTCCGAAAGAGTGGGTCTAAAAATGAACATGGACAAAACCAAGGTGATGTTGAATGCCCATGTTGCACCTACTCCTATGAAAGGCGGAGACTCTACACTCGAAGTTGTGGACGATTATGTCTACCTGGGACAAACGGTACAGTTAGGTAGGTCCAACTTCGAGAAAGAGGTTAACCGTCGATTCGGCTGGGCAGCGTTCGGGAAGTTGCGTGTCGAACTTACCACAGTGACTCAAGTCGAAAGTATATGACCAGTGTGTGTTGCCAGTGATTACTTACGGGACAGAGACGTGGTCGCTCACAATGGGCCTCATTAGAAAGCTTAAAGTCACCCAAAGGGCAATGGAGAAGGCTATGCTCGGAGTTTCCTTGCGTGATCGAATTAGAAATGAAGACATCCGCAAGAGAACCAAGGTTTCCGATATAGCCCGAAGAATTATCAAACTTAAGTGGCAGAACAGATGGCCGTTGGGGCCAAAATTCTAAATTTATAGTGGCGACCGCGTACCGGAAGACGCAGCGTTGGAAGACCTCCGTCTAGGTGGAGCGACGACCTAGTCAAGGCTGCGGGCGTCCGGTGGATGCAAAACGCACAGGACCGATCAGTGTGCCGACGCTTGGGTGAGGCCTATGTCCAGCAGTGGACGTCTTTCGGCTGAAATGATGTTGATGAATGATGAGTGGAAAGACAAACCGGCGCTAAAATCAACAGATTGAAAACTGACTGCAGAAAGGAGTATGTCAATAAAGAGTTTGCGGATTACTTAGCTACAAAAGGAGTCACGCATGATACTACAAAAGGTTATAGCCCTCAATCAAATGAAGTAGCAGAAAGGACCCACCATTCCATCGTGGAAAAAGCACGGTCCATGCTAGCTCAGAGTTCGCTATCCAAAGCGTACTGGGAAGATGCCTTCAAGACAGCAAAGCTGCTGAAAGCCCGATAGTCAATAGCATTATGACAATGAACAACTACTGACTTATATATGATTTTTAATTTTTAAAGGGTAGATAATTAATATATTAAAACCCAAATATAAAGAAGACTAGCTAATAGTTTAGCAATGAATTGAACAAACAAATGTAAAACAATTTATTAAAACATACAAAAACATTAGCCGTCAGCAGTTGGATTCGATCTTACAGCGCCAGGGCGTAAAACATTATATACTGCTCGCTCGACTTATGCGCCACGGAGACAATTGTTACACAAGCTAAATTTATGCTTCATATTCACCGCAACATTAAAGTGACAAGAACGTGCATGTGTGTGCGTGAAAAACGGATTATTGTGAAGCAAACACTAATAAATAGAAGTTGATTTTACGCACACTAGCATCTATGTTGGTGTGCCCAGCAAACCTATCTGATTTGCTGTGTGTACCTATTATACTAGATTAGATTACCCGAATATCATGAATCTTGAACATAACTGATGAAATGAGAGTGTACCAAAGTGAACTGTAAACATCTGCGTACCCCTTTAGAGCCTACCGGCGTGATGTTATGTTATGAAATGCAATAAACAATAAACAGATATACGATTGCAGCAATCTCGAGCGATTTGCCGTTATTTATTAAAGAGTTATGTTGTATATCTTCGAAGTTCTTCATCAGATCTTCATCAGATTGGACTAATTTTGGAACATACTCTTACAAACAAAAAAAGGATTTTCAAAATCGGTTTTCAATTAAGCGAATAAGGACATAATTCCTAACTGTAATATAAAACTAACAGACCATAAAGCTACACGTATACCTTTAGATTATAGGCCGGCCGGCAGTGTTCATAAAACAGTTAAACTCAAGAAAAGCTCCAGGTCCACACAATATTAAAGTTTCCGATAATAAAATGATAGGTGACAGTATGACTTAATTAATAGAAGCATTGAAACTGGTCTATACCCAGATGATCAAAAAGTGGGTTGCATAAGGCCAATCCATAAAAGGGGTAAAAAAAACGATTATTAAATCTATCGTCCAATAACTTTGCTCTCGTCTATTGATAAAATAGTGGGAAAATATGTTTGTCAACAAATTCATGCATTTTACAGGCAGCACAACGTAATTAATCCATATCAATTTGGTTTCCAGGCTGGCAAAAGCACCACAAACCACTTGTCAAATTTCACTGATGAAGTCAAACAACACCTAAATGAGAAAAAATATGTTCTTGCTGTCTTTATTGACTTCTCACGTGCTTTTGACACTTTAATGCATAATCAACTAGTTGATAAATTAGACGATTGCGGAGTACGTGATCCATTACTCAACTGGTGTAAAAGCTATCTTAAAAAGCGAACCATTACTGTAAAAATTTACAACATCTGTAGTGAACGCGTGGATATTACTGAAGGAACAGCTCAGGGTTCGGTATTGGGCCCCCTGCATTTTTTGTCGTATGTTAATGATATGAGTAAATGTATAACAAACAGTAAATGCTATCAATTCGCGGATGACACTTGCCTTGTTATTGCTAACAAAAATCCTCAAGTAGCATGTGAACGCTTACAACTCGACCTGGATGCTCTAACAAGTTAGTGTCAAGATGCTGACCTAGTGCTTAATGCAAGCAAAACCAAACTTTTGGTTATTAAATCTTCCTACGTTCGAAAATTGTCCTTACGGAACCTAAAAGCCCATGACCATGACTGCTTGCATGCGGTCAATGTGACCAATTGTAACTGTCCTCAAATAGATATTGTCAATAAACAAACATATCTTGGAGTAGTTATAGACGATACGTTTACCTGGAGTCATCACATAGAACGTATTTGCGATAAACTTCGGCAATTTCTTGCTAATATTACAATATTAAAGAACCTTGCCCTTCAAAGTAAAGATTATGCTATATTACGCACTTATATTGGCTGAATCCTACATCCAGTATGGCCTTAGTAGTTATGGTCGTACCTACAAAACCCATCTTGATAAGATTTACAAAATTCAAGTCCAAATTTTAAAAACGGTAGTAGGTATCACCTAAAATTAAAAATCAATTATAACCTGACGATATGGCCTCTTTGAGGGTACACTAGTCGACGGCACGAACTATTTTGTGCGCGGGGTTAAAATGCATTTTATATCAACCGACAACACGTGCGGAAGAGATAGATGCTGTGCTCATCACAGTAGTAGGAAGCTAGTTCGCGTACAAATACACATTTTTGCAAATTTGTAGCGAAATGGATAATGATTTAGGACGAAACTGAGCGCGCGAAATTTTATTAACAGATCTTTGGCAGTCTAGATATCATGAAAAAACGACTAAATCTATCTGTTCAAATTAAAATTATTTGCATTGTTGAACTACTAATCTATCCCTGTATGGAGGCCGTTTTGCAATTTTCCGTCTTCTTATGGTATTTATTCGCGCCCAAAAATGCGTTAAAATTAGTGTCGAAATGTGGAACTTTCGACGCTCATAACTTTCAAATATTTTCTTTTTTTAATTTTTTGCTTCCATACAGGGCTAGATAATGATGGGACAAATTGATATCACTTTTTATTTTGAATGTACATCGTCAAACAGTGGAATAATCCCTAGACTACGTTTGTATGGAAGAATTTTCGATAGGTGTAGGGTAGGTGTAAAAACACCAAACATTCATCTACCCTAGATGAATGTTTGGTGTTTTTATAGCAAAACAAAGTTTGCCGGGTCGGCTAGTTTTTAATAAATCTTCAAGAAACTTAATTGAACACCCGGTACGCACGCGGGCAATTTCTGAGAATAGGCTTCGTACACAGCGCGCCAACAACATGTATAGCGAGCGAACTACTGGTTATATTATACCGAGACTTCTTAACAGTCTACCCTCAGAAATAAATAATTGTTTAATAGATAAAAATATAAAATTTAAGCTTAAACAATATTATTTAAGTACTATTTAGATAATGCAGGGATGTCTGTTTTTATTTTATTATAAATATTTAGGTATTAATCTAGTGAGAGATGTTATTAATTGTTATCGACAATAACGTTTATTATTGTGTACCTAGTTGCCGTTATCTCTCTTGCTTAGGGAATGATGTAACGATAGTATGTAGTTTGCTTTTAGCGTTTTTTTATATATAGCACATACATAAACATATTGATAGACTGATGATAGCACAAGTTTAAACCTTAGTGGTTTTTGGTTCCTGTACTGTTTTGTAAAATAAAAAAATTGACGGAGATACAGATGAACATACACAAACAAAAAACAAACAAAGTCAAACATAGAACCTCCTCCTTTTTGGAAAGTAGGAAATATACGTTTATTTATATATTAATTAATACATTGATAATGCTGATTATTAACACAAGCAACAGGTGCTTGTAGTAATAAATTATGTAAATTAATCAAAACTAGTGAGTTTAATTTTAAAATAAGAGATGACCTACTCGCAAATATATGACAAAATCAAGTTTGCACAAAAAAAAATCGCTGCTCATCACCCTGGGTCTTATGCATAGAATTGTTTCTGAGACGGCTAAGCGAAAAACCAATACTACTCGAAGATCCCTCAAAGAACTGTAGAAACATCGTAGAGCCCTCGTTATGCCCGTAGTTGCCTCGTAGAACCCTCTTAGCCCTGAATTAAATAACCTAACTCAAAGATTACTTAAAACTCTTTAAGGCGATGTAGTTGGTTGGATCTACATAGTTTAAAGAAATGCTCGAGTTTTGAATGAGGTTCTGTAATAAGAACGAGCACTCATAAAGCCCTGGTAGATACTTCGTAGTTTTTGTAGTTCCCTCGTAGAGCAGTCGAAGATCCCTCGTGGAGGCGACTTAGTAAGTTCAGGGTGCTATTGTAAAACTTTCATAGTGAACTCAGAGGCCTGTTAGGGCCGAAGCCCTTGTATGGTTATCGTAGACGCCTAGGAGTGTTCTCATGGAATTCTCGTTAAGCGCATGTAGATCCCTAGAAGTGCCCCAGTAGAACCCTCGTAAAACCATCCTAGATAGACCCCTCGTAGAATCCTTGTAAAACTTTTCGTAAATACACTACATAATAATGGTTTTAGAGATCTTCTTACAAAATAGTCTCGTAATAGTCGATCAACTTATAAGATGTACTTAGGAAAGTATAAAAAAATATATTAGGTCATCACATATGAAATTGGCTTTTTGTAAGGGAGGAAGATAAAGTCGTTTTTTTTTTTAAATTTTATGTATTTATTTAATCATGTATGTACCATTGCTATCTATGCACTTTTGCCATCTCATGTGTAGTTGATTGATCCCTTTACTAAAAAAATCATTCGGACGGGAATCAAAAAATCTTTGAAGGCGTTTTGGACTGCCCCATCGGAGTTGAATGTTTTCCCTTGCAAGAAGTTATCCAAATTTCTACAAAAATGGTAATCTGTTGGAGCAAGGTCCGGGGAGTACGGTGGATGTCTTAGACATTCCAATTATGGCTCCTCTAATTTGGTAGCCGTCTGTTGTGCAGTGTGTGGTCTAGCGTTGTCCTGAAGCAGCAGTGGCCTAGAGCGATTGACCAGCCTCGGCTGTTTAGCAGCTAGCTTTAGCTTTTCATGGTTTGCAGTTGCTGATAATAGACATCCGCCGTAATCGTCTGGCCAGATTTAAGAAAGCTATAGTGAACGACACCGGCACTAGTCTACCAAACGCTCATAAGTAATTTTTTTGAGTCAATTTTCTCTTGGGGCAGGATTTGGCTGGTTCGCCAGGGTTCAGCCATTGCAATGAGCGTTTCCTATTATTGTACAGGATCCACTTTTCATCACAGGTAACGATTCGATTTAAAGTCCCTTCATAATTGTGCCGGTTGAGTAATGTAACGCAGCAGTCGACGCGCGTTTGTCGGTTTGCTGCACTCAATTCATGAGGTACCCACCTTTCAAGCTTTTTCACATTCCCAATTTGCTTCAAGTGGATTAAAACAGTTTTATCACTAACATCGCAGCCTGCAGCTAACTCGGACGTGGTTTTCGATGGATCCACTGCCACAATAGCCTTCATTTCTTCATTATCAACTTTGGTCTCCGGCCATCCACGGGGCTTGTTCTGCAGGTCGAAATTTCCAGAACGAAATCGTTGGAACCAAAAACGCTCTGTGTTTTCTTTTGCGACACCGTCGCCATACACATTATTAATCCTTCGAGCCGTTTCTGCAGCACTTGTGCCACGATGGAACTCGTACTCGTAAATAACGCGATATTTCAAGTGTTCCATTTTGTAAACGGACTGGCGCAAAGAAGAAACCAAAAGAGGATAAAACAAATGAATTACGGTTTTTCAAACACAAAAGCATGAGTAAATAGCTGCATAAATTTAAAATTGGAATTCCAAACCAAAGAGGAGATATTTGAGATCAAAGTGGCAAGTACGACAAAACGCCAATTTCATAGGTAAGGACCTAATATATTTATGTAAGGGGACAACAGTTTTCGAACCGCAAAGGTAATTTTGTCCCTAAGTTAGAGCAATGTTCAGTGCCTTCGTTGTTTATGAACGTTATTAATGTTATCAATTTATTTTGATGAATGTAGCTATTTATACGGAACCCTCTGTGCGCAAGTCAGACTAGCACTTGGCCGTTTTTTTTTTAGGGTTTCGTACCCAAAGGGTAAAAACGGGACCCTATTATATTACTAAGACTCCGCAGTCTGTCTGTCTGTCCGTCTGTCACCAGGCTGTATCTCATGAACCGTACCCGTGATAGCTAGACAGTTGAAATTTTTACAGTTGATTTATTTCTGTTGCCGCTATAACAACAAATACTAAAACAAGAATAAAATAAATATTTAAGTGGGGCTCCTATAACAACAAACGTAATCTCTTTTCCGTTTTTTGCGATAATGGTACGGAACCCTTTGTGCGCGATTCCGACTCGCAATTTGCCGGTTTTTTTTACAAGTTTTTGCTAGGCTTTCAAGATCAATGTTAAATTTAAAAATTGGACGAATCTGTAACAAAAAAAATGTTATAATGTTTTTACCATGAAGGACTTGGTTTTTCCGGTGGCTTCGTTACCATGGACTATCCCAGGGAAATATTTAGGACTTATCTAGAATTATCGGCATTATATTAGTACTTCCAGAGATAACTTTTAACAAACATAATAATTATTAACAAACTAGCTGTATTATTACGAATCGTTTGTATGGGAGAATAGAAAAGTGGTGTTTTTAGACGTTTTCAGGCATTTTTTTTTAAATTTTTCTCTCCGTAAGAACCTTCTCCTAACAATAACGAACACAACAAAAAAAGAGTTAGCGAAATCGGTTCAGTTGGTTCTCGAGATTTGCGCTTAGCAACACATTTACCGATTCATTAAAATGAGACAAATGAGCGTGACTAAATTCATCGATGTTATGAATTCTTCAAAAATATAGTAATATGTTTTGGCATCATTTGAATTTCAATTAAGGTGAGGATCGGCCTTTAACTTCATTAGTTCGAATGAATAAATAATATGCATCTTACTAATATTATAAATGCACATGTTTGGATGGATGGATGTATGTTTGTTACACAATCACGCCAGAACGCCTGAACGGATCTGGATGAAATTTGGCACAGAGATTATAGTCTGGAATAGTACATAAGCTACTATCCCGGCATATGTTCCCTTGGGATAAGAACACACTTGACACGGGGGTGAAGCCGCTGGGAGAAGCTATAAATATAGATCAACTGAACATCTAACTATTAAGATTTATTGCATTTTGGCAACTCGACAAAAAGTGATCTGATTTAAATATTAAATTGTAATAAAATAGTGATTTATGGGTACTCTTCTGCTTCTCTTCTTATTCGTTTTCTTCATTTCTGAAGGTCGTGCCCGTCTTGAAAAGCTTTGACGGAGTCAACGACGAGCTGCTTCCAAGCCACCCTGTCTTCGGCTCTTCTCATAGCAGTGGTCACCGTGAGTCCCGTAATGGCCCTGATCTGAGACCTTAGTGCGAGTTTTTATTCACGCTCAATCGCGTTAACGTAAACTACAATTTGTATTGAAACTGGATAAGCGCCGTCTGGTGACGGCAAGGCAAAACCTCTTTTTTGTATACATTTTGACATAAGAGATCGTTTACGATATCACGAGTGAGTACGTTAAAAAACTCGCACTAAGCACACTGGTCAGACCAGCGAGTAGGTGAACGTCCGCGTGGTCTTTTGCCGTCCACCTTTCCCAGTACAACCAGTTTTTCCAGGTTGTCTGGCTGTCTCCGGGCGATGTGACCAAAGTAACTAAGGACTCGTTGGTAGCAGATCGTGGAGAGTCTAGTTTTGATCAACTGGTCGAGAATGGACTTATTCGTGCGCTTGGCTGTCCATGGTATGCGCAACATCCTTCTCCAGCACCACATTTCAAACGCCTCTATCTTTTTCCGATCCACCGAGCGAATTGCCCAAAACGCAAAGCCGTAAAGAAATATCGAGAATAACAGAGTTCTCACTTAAATTGTAATAAAATAGTGATTTATGGGTACTACTCGTAGTGGAATCATAATAAAATATCAAGTTAGATTGTTTTCATTTAATCACGGCAAACATTCGGCGTACCTTGTTTTTTTTTACATTTTCATCATTACAATATAAATAACAATTTAAGTCCAATTTAAATAATAAATCCTGCTTACAATGGTATAGGTAGCAATATATCCAATTGGGCGTTGGATATAAATAATAATTATGTACAAAATGCACCTATTTACAAAAGTTCATGAGAATCGTAAAGTCTAAAGATTGATTTAAATTGGCTGGGTTAATTTAGTTGATCATTTACTTCTTCGTGTTCTTAGCGAGGTATTCGAGAGCCCTGGCGATAGGCTCAGGGATGGGGGGGGAAGTGGGGATTGAGTCACCCTGTGAACAAATAAAAAGGATTAGTTTAGCAAGTGACGGTATGAGCAAGTTGTAAATCTTAGGTTGTACAAGTATCAGCATATTTTACATCAAATATTATGTAGACCAACAAACTGTAATATTTATGTAATCATTTTACAACACTGACATTTTTATTTCTAGCAACCGGTCTTCTTCTGTCATATCTCTGTTTCTTCAGGGGGGTGACCATAAGCTATTAGAGCGGTATCAATTTGAGATCGAATAAGGGACAGATGTATCTGACTTGTATACATCTGTCACTTACTCGATATCAAATTGATACCGCTCTAAGAGCTTATGGTCACCCCCCTGTTCATATATCGCTGTCGCGTTCCTCGAAACGTGTTCAAGTGAGCTCTCAGTGTGAGGACATGTTTCAGATTATTTTTATAGCTAATTGCGGAAGCAGTGACATTTAAAAGTTTTTGCCAAATTATCAAAAGCTCATATCCGTTTTAATGGTAATGGACATCAATTGACCTTAATTTTATTTAATGCTGTTGAATCAATTTAAGCCATTCTTAATGATACCTATTCGGATGCTATATTAATTAATTGATTTACTCACAGAAGCTTGATATCCATTCTCATCAGCGACGTATGAGATGCTGATGGTTTGACCCTCGGGAGTGATATAGGAGTAAGTTCCCTGGACGACGACGGGGACTACAGGGGGGTTGCCACCGAAGTCACGAGGAACTCCCTGAGCCTTGGCGGCGATGCCGTTGTCGGTCTCGAATCTGCAAATTTATCAACATTAATTGTTAGGTTGCCCAATCTTTTAGGGAATTTTATTTTGATATATTAACGGAGTGTAGTCGAACTAATGTTGAATTAAAAAGTACTTACTCGTATTGGTAGCTGCCATCAGGATTGGCATCATTTTTGTAGACGATGACGTTGGCAGCCTGGTCGTTGTTGACGGCGCGGTTGGCAACTGGCCTCGCAGGCTGCACCACCGGGCGAGGAACCTGGCGAGATGCTTGGTAAACACCGAACTGGGCGGTGGACACAGCCAACACGGCAGCGAAGACAATCTAAAAAAACAATACTCCGTTATAAAACAACACTCCGCTATAAAACAACAGAAACACTTCACTCACAAAACAATGCAATGGTAATTTCACTTACAGCTAATTTCATTTTGGAATAGTGTTTTAAGTGTTGTTAGATAGATGAGTAGATCTGAAGATCTGTTGGTTAACTGATGTCTATTGATGAGATTTTTTTAACTTTTATACCAATCCAATCCATATATTTACGCAAGATGGCATTGATATTGTCATAATGTTTGCATATGTATTAATTACCAAAATGCAACATTTAGTTGTCAACAGAGAACATCCATCGCAAGCAGTGGAATTATATTGAATTATAATGACCATGTTGACCAAATACTGTATAATTTACCGAATTTAGGCACAGTCTCTTGTAAGGTGCCATGGTGATTAGTCACGGTTAAGACGGACACGTAACTACTAAATAAACTAGATAATAATATTTTTGCAACAGCAAATACATGTCTCTTCGATAAACAAGGTATGACACTATCTCAAGTATCCAAAACCGCGTCCAATTTTGAAGCAAAGCTTTCCCATAGTTGGTATTCTCGTGGTAATTTCTATATTTTTAATTCAACTCTGATTCGCTCCCGTAGACCACCCCACAGGACCCAATTTCGGGATTAAAAAATAACCTATGTAACTTAGGAATAATGTAGCTTTCTATTGGTGAAGGAATTTTTGAAATCGGTCCAGTAGTTTCGGAGCCTATTCGGTACAAACAAAAAAATCTTTCCTCTTTATAATATTACCAGCTGTTGCCCGCGGCTTCGCTCCCGTGGACCACCCCACAGGACCCATTTTCGGGATAAAAAAATAGCCTATATCACTCAGGAATTATGTAGCTTTCTATTGGTAATAGTACATTATGGTACATGTGTGCAATGTTGGTGATTACCGCTGAGGCGCCATTGAGACCCGAGCCGTAGGTGAGGGTCTTAAGAGAGCCGAAGACGGTTATCTATCATCAATACACACGTGTATCATACGACGTTTTTTAACACACTTGTGAAGAAAATAATACTAAAAAATCATTTTAAACAGTAAAAACGAGTTGTGAAATTTTTTTCACAATGGCGGGCAAAATTAATCAGTTTTCCTATGCGCGCGCATTTAACAATGGCGATCGGCCATAGACTAAAAGAATTAGGTTTTTTTTTTTGTTTTCGTGGATAGTGTTTTAGCCACGTACAAAATAGGGAATTACAATTTTTCTTAATTACAGAGCAAATAAAATATATACTTGAGTGAAAGTTTTATTTATTAAGCAGGTACAAGTTGAAATTATCTATTTAAATACGAAGTTGCATTAAATGAGCAAGCAATAGGTACATTAATTTATTTGTACTATCGAGCACGATCTTTTTTGTATCGAAACTTTATTAAGAACAAAGCAACCCAGCCAATAAATAAAATAAATAAACTCTATAACTCACTTGTGAATAATAGCAATGAAAAAGTCACAATTTGATAACAGGTATCATTATGTGCCTAATTGCGGTGAAATTTGAGCCACTTTATGAGCAAAAGTGTGTTGGAAAATATTTTTTCAAATCGGTCCAGTAGTTTCGGAGCTTATTCGGTACAAACAAACAAACAAAAAAAGTCTTTCCTCTTTATAATATTAGTATAGATAAGTATAGATTTTGTTTCGTGTAAATGTGTCCATAATAATAAATTATTGATAGAATAAATTACACCTTATAAACTTTTTATTCGATTCCTTAGTAATCACATTTCATCAAGAAAATAATTAAGTTTATTAATTGGGATATATACATATGACTTTAGGATAGAGTAGCTCATAAATTACATAACATCACAGATAATTATAATACTATCACACATATGCCTCTTCCCATAGAAAGAAACCGTGCCGGTGCCGTCGGAAAGGATTAAACTAAATATTTTAGAACATCGATCGCGTTCGGTTCCGTTCCACGGATATAGATCGTGTTAGCAGCTACTTGCAAGTAAAAGGGTTTACTTGGTTCGTAAATGCTTTTTTTTAAATACAGCGACGATTTGTTTCATAGTATTTTTTGCATGTTTTTACAGTTTCATTTCATTTCATTTATTTATTCTCAAACAATTTACTCGGATTCAACCAAAATAAGTTACAAAACAAATTTAAAAATCGAGTGGATGTCTCAAATTTAAAACCACGCCATTTATTGGAATCAATTTTATATTATCTATTTAAATAATCTTTGAAATGTGTATTAAGGCGCCTCCCCGAGCAAAACGCCGCGCTAATCGATTTTGTGCAGTTTTTAAGAGCTATCTACGGGGAGTGTGTGATGGAATTACATGATTTAATTCCGCCCAGCCCGTTCCATCATCGGACTACCAGACGTACGGCGATGCGTCATCGGTACATGGTGGACACCCCACCCATACGCACAAAACGTTTTGGGGACACTTTCATTATGCGTACAACAGCTAAAGAGTGGAATTCCCTGCCGGAATCTGTGTTTCCCGATAGCTACAATCTAGGGGTCTTTAAGTCAAGAGTTGATGGGTTTCTTCTAGGCAAGCGTGCTCTATCGTCGACCATATCATCGGTTACCATCAGGTGAGATAGTGGTCAAGCGCAAGCCAATAGATAATAATAAAAAAAAAAAACTATTATTTATTTAAAAAAGAAACATCATCATCATCTGCATAGCCTTTTCCCAACTATATTGGGGTCGGCTTCCAGTCTTACCGGATTCAGCTAAGTACCAGTGTTTTACATGGAGCGACTGCCTATCTGACCTCCACTACCCAGTAACTGGGTAACACGGTACCCCTTGGCAAGACTGGTGTCAGATCTCAAGCTTCTGACTACCCGTAACGACTGTCAAAGATCTTCAAATGACAGCCGGGACCAACGGCTTAACGTGCTTTCCGAGGCACGGAGGAAACTCGGTATTTTGAAATGGTCACCCATCCACGGACCGACCTCGTCAAGCGTTGCTTAACCTTGAGGATCTACCCGTGCGGCTGTTATTATTTAGCCACGAGCTCCTCAAAAACGAAAAAGAAACATCAATTGATAAAAATATATTAAATTTCTACATAATGTTGATTCTAAATTTGTAGTACACTTTTTTTATAAAGATATGTTTCACTAATCTCCTTCCAACAAAACCATAAAAATGAGAAATAATTATTGATAGCATGCATCTCCTCGTAAAGTGTTCATTAATTATTGTTTATACTACTCGTAACACTAATGGATAGACAATTTGATAACGAATATTTTGTCAGTTTTATTTTTTTCAAAAGACCAATATTCGATTTTATAAAAAAAAAACTAAAATCTGGGCGTATTCACTACCGAAATTCAAGCGCCACCAGTGCCGCTAGGCCAATACGAATGCTCATATCTCATGCATTTTTTGGTCAGGGTACGGTCTTAAGAGGCCAATCTTCCTTAATGATTTGCTTAGAAGAGTTAATTAAAGAAGAACATTTTTTTTTTATGATCGTCTCTAGAAAATCTTAATATTTCACCAAACTCAATAGCAAATCGAAGCTTATCACGCCATCTAGTGCAATTTATTTGAATCACGTTTTAGAATCAAAGGTTCGTGTTGGATGCCCGTGCACTATACACAGACAGGGTTATGGCCAACTTCCTTAAAAAAAATGCCTATGACCATTATGGAAATATTAGAAAATAACCATGACAATAATATTATTTATTGAGATAGCTAGATAAAATTATCCAGCAATCTAAAATTATTTGATACTTTTTTTTTACGAACATATCAACAGATGAATAAGTTCAATCTACTTAACATTTGATAGATATTAATAATTTGGATTGCGATTTTTTGCATAGTTTGAAGACTCGTCGGTATAAAAAGTGACAGGTGGTATACTGAACTTTAGAGCAATATGATAATATTTTTTTAAAGAGCATATGTCTGATAACTAATCGATATTCGAAGTTATAAACGAGTTATCAAAATGTATGTCTTGAATCACAAAGATTAATAAATTAGATTGCAGAGAATCGGGTGACCCAAAATTTTCCGATGTAGATTGCTCTAAATCTAGTAAGTAGATAGATACCCTAAAAAAGGCGAAAGTTTGTTACTTGTTTTTCAGTTACGTACAATAGTTACTTATTAGTCCTTGTCTAAACAATTTTTAGGTTGTAACTCCGCGCGTTAAGTCAAAATATAATAACAAAATATAATTGCATATTCTATTTAATTTTGTCTCCCATTACAATAATAAATTATGGATCCGTGCGCACTAAAGATAAGATACTTATAGGATCACTTGTGTTATTATTGTAGATTTGTTCCATAACTATAAAAATAAAACTAGTAATCAAGCAACCCAGACTGGTACTACACACAGACAACTAATAGTGACAATCAGGCTAGACATAGCTTGTGACTCAGACAGAAATCATGTTACTACAATTCGTTTTTATTTATAGTGTCACTATTAAATAGCCAACAGACATAACAATTTATAAAAAATATTTTATATTCAGCATAAAATGACAATTGGTTCATCAATACAATCTATCACCTTTCATAACCTAGGTATTTAAATCGAAAAGTTTAACACTAAAATATGAGCAATTCCTTTCGATAAAATATTTTGTCAGAATTACCCAATAAACCGAGACGAGTTCTGCTTTGTAAGGCAGAGGATTTGACTCCGCCTACAGACCCATAAAATCTCAGGTAGGGATATAAAACTTAAAATATCTCAGTTGTCATGAGTAATAAAATAACAAGATGCTTTACATTTTTTAATGTGTGGTCCTCGAAATATTTTACATCGATTTAAATTAAATTATAAACTAATATGGTTAGGGAGCTTTGGGCAGATGTGCTCCGCTTGCCCTGAAACCGTTTTCGTCGGCGATGTAGTCTACCCTGTACTTAAGACCATCATCGCCTATGTATTCGTAGAATCCCCTGACCCTGGTTCCACCACTAACTCCGTTGATGGAAGCGTCAACGATTCCAGATTCTTCGGCAGCGATTCCATTGTTGGTTTCGTATGCGTAGTGGTAATTGTTTTCATCGAAGGTTCTGTCTTCCCTGACGATACTTGCAGCGGCGTCGGAAACAGATTTGTGGTAGATAGCTGCAGGAGCTGACTTCTGGTAGACAGCTGCAGGAGTGCTTAGAGCGAATGGCTTGGGAGTAGAGTACACGATTGGCCGGTATGTCGATACAACAGGAGTCACTGGAGTGCGGTACGTCACTGTTGCAGGGAAGGCGGTGGCTTGTTCAACACTGAAATAGAAGAAATAATTTTAAAAGGGAACCCTAAAGAGTTACTATCTACTATAATGTTGCTGTATTAAAGCATTGGACTTCATTCTAAGTCTTCGCTATTGTGATATTTAATCACTAAATTGGATTTATCATCTTAATAAAATTAATCATCAGCTTAATTTTGTAAAGCACCGTGAAGAAACCCACGCCTTAATTATGAATTCATAACACATGTTTTGCCCTTGAACTGTCATGGGAAATGTCATCTGTTGCGTTGGTGCGAGCTGGCAACGCGGATGTACGGAACACCTCGCATCCACCGTGATAATATCAGAAAACATTTATCATCATAATCTTATCACAATCTGCTGTGATAAGTATTATAAAATGGAAATTTTTGACATCTTTCTTTGTATTCCAAGTTAACAAAAGACACATTTTTAATGCAATAACGTGTCGGAATATCTACGTAACAAAATCTAGAAGTTAAATATAATAATATTAGTTTTATAGCTACATTTGACTTGATAATTTATAACTTTACCTATAAAGTACCAATTAGCGTCTTACCTAACTAAACGAGGTTGTTAATCTGCGCACACAATACAAACTCATTCAGCCTCCAGGCTAGAATATTAATATCATAGAACGTCTATAATTTGGTTCCAAAAAGTTTAATCACACCTATTAATAACGATATCGTTATTAATATTCCTACTAAATATCATGCATTTCAAATCTTATTAATTTATTAACAAAATGGCAGATATCCAAGGATTGGAACATAGGCCCCTAAAGGCCGTGAGTTCAATTCTAATCCTACTGAACTATGCAAATGTGGGTGCTTCCTGCTTGACATTTAAATGCTGGGCTCATTGATAAGATTCCTGTTTTTATGCATAGTGATTGAATCGAGATGGCTATGTTTATTTCTTAAGTACAACGACTGAAGAAAGGCAAATGCAATTGAATTTCGTTTTCATGTCTGTATCAATATCATCTTATTATAGTTTTAGTTGAAAAATATTTATGTACAATAGTGTTTCATAGTCCTCGTATAGTCAAAAATGTACACACACATTGTCAAAAATACACGCATCATACAGGTCTATACTTTGTCAAGCATAAAGTAGACTTGTTATTTCACGCAGATCAGCTAATACATGCTTATATTTAATCTATAGGAATTGTATATTTAGGTGTTAAACCTTCTAATATTCTAGATAGAAAGTTCATTACAATTCAACATTTAAATATTTAAAAAAACCTATAGAATTAATCGAGTTTTCCTTACCTGTTACCATAGTTGACCGCTGGGGTCAAAAGCTCCCGATTGAGCGCCTGATAGTATGAAGGCTGCTGATATGCGTTGTAGATCGATCCGTATTTGCCATTCCTATAAGCCAGGTTCTTATAACTGCCTCCATGGAGTTCAGGGTGGTAGCGACCGTCATTGTCAGCTTGGCAGAAGCTGACAGCGGTCAGGGCCAGTACTATGAACTAAATTAGGAAATAATTTGGTTAAATTGGCAGAAGAAAAATCCCTTGCATAATGACATAATAAGTAGATATATATATTTGTATTCGTGTACATTTATGATTTATTTTATTCGTTTTATATTTTATTTGATTATGCATTGGATCTTTTGTGTTCTCTCTCTTTCACTCTAGGGTTTGCTGTAAGAGAACTCAACATTGAGTTAAGCTCGCCTTTGTACATGTACTTTATTATCACACTATTGAATATTGTTTTTGATGTACAATAAAGAAATAAGAAAGAAAACTAAAGTGTGTGGTTGTTAAAGTGCCTAGATAATAAGAAGACAAATCATTTTGTGTTGCCATTAGACATAAAGTAGTGAGAAAAGCATCAGGAGTTTTGTGTTAGCTGAAATATCGCTATGAAAGGTCGAAGAGCATTTTGTAGGATATGGTGTTTTGTAAGCAAGACCGATCGATATAAATTACAACCCAATACAGAAAAACATGGCGCAGGAAAGTGAGGAGACCCGACCCCAAATATTGGAACCAAAGACTTAACCCTGATCCAAGACTATATTTAATTAAATAAAACCAATATGATTCTAATTTCAGAGCTGGCTTATAGTTAATAGAAGTCTGAAATCGCCAACCCGTCTTTAGTAAGCGTGGTGATCAATGTTCGTGCTTTCTCTGTATAAGATTCAGTGGTACAGTTATTGGCTGGTATTATTATTTATTATACCATACATTTACATTTTTAAATGTTAGTCTATAAAAAAACTTTTTTTATTTTTATTATTTATTCTTTTTTTTTTCGCGTTATTGTGAAGGTTTACATGGTTATGCTTGCCTAAAGGGCCCGTCACATGTGCGCTTAGGCTTTTGCAAAAGTATGTTTAGTTTTTTTTATTAGTACCTATCTATGAGATGGTTCATTAGTAATTATTATATTTTAATGAAAGCAAGTAACTGAATGAGGATCTGGTTATTATTTTAATTGACTGGTAGCATTCAATAACATAGTAAGTGTTTGATTATTATATTTATAATGTCAGTTATGATTTTATTGTGAATAGATCTTGATTATAAATCGTAAACATAATTTGACTTATTTATTAGATTTAATTGGTACAAATGAACAGTATTTTTTATTAAATATTAGTATAAACCCTTAGGCCTACTCACAGTAATCGTTTTCATTGTTTCTCGTAGCTTCTTTTCAATGGAATAAAGCCTAAACGCCCATCGTTTCTTTATATACGATCGTCAAAATCGAAAATGGAGTATTTATTGTAGCAATACCTCCGTTTAAATTGCAAAAATGTAAATTTTATTTGTGAAGGCGTCGTTGGCGGGGCTTATTTGGGCCGCTATGTGATATATTATACAACTGACCGCTCCCAAAACTAGAATACTTAGATCACTCGTGACACCCACATTGCAAATACTTTTGCCGGAAACATGAGAACAATAGGTATCTTCTTACTAAAGTTAGATCTATCAAAATCAAAATCAATTTTATTTTTATTTTACATAGGCCTACATGGGCACTTATAAAACGTCGACAAAAGGTGCACGGTTCGGGTTAGTCGTTTCCTATGGAGAAGAACCGGCAAGAAACTCCATGGTTACTCTTTTAAATTGTTTTGTTTACAATATTTCCATGTTACAGCATTAGTACTTGGATATGGGGGGACAACGTAGGCCCGACAATAAGTCGTACGAAATTGAAAAAAAAAATAATGCACGAAATAAAAAGTTAACAAATGTTAACAATCATCTAGAAAACTAGAAAGCCTACAATGTTCACACATTCACAATCGGTAAAAGAATCTATACAAAGGTAAAAAAAAAAAAAAAACAAAAAAAAAAAAAACAAAATTAACATAAATAACGAGGGCATGTTGTTACGCTGGTTACTTCCATTCATTTTGAAATAATGTAGGTTAGGTTAGGTTAAAACGGGCTGTTTTCCGCAAGTCCACGACCAAGCGCGTATTTTGCGTAAATACCATGTATAAACAGTCTTACCTTACGAGTTCTCTTAGGTCATACGCCCAAATTCGGGTTATATTTATGTAACTAAGAACAGTAAGAATCTTTGTCTTCAGTTAATTCTATATACCAAAAAAGATTCTGAAGGATATCTTATTGTTACAAAGAAAGATAAATAATATTGATTGAAAATGTATAAAATGTTTTCTGTGAATTGCTCCTGCATATTCACTCGAGCAAGTCAAACTTTAGCTTTTTTCTCGTAATAGAAGAAAATAACTGAATTATACAAAAAATAATCTTATAATGAACCAGACAAAGCTAGGGCGATGGGGAACTTATGTGCTTGTAATAAGCATTTAATTTCATTCATAGAAGCTTTTGTAGACAGTCATATTAATTACCTGTATTAATACAATCGCGAGCAATGAAAAAGTTCCAGTTACATATCACCAAATTACTCCTAAACGGGGAAGGCTAGCTTAATGACGCCGTCTGCAATATTGAAGTACATTTAACAGCGCATCAGAATATTACCAACTAAAAACGTAAATATTGTGTTCAAATTTTAAATTAAATGTTTAAAAAAATTGGTTATTTGACAAATAAAACCAAATCTCTAAATAGGGGTTTTATTAGGTGTAAACGTAGGTTTTAATAACTCAGTACTTCGTGTTTCCTCCATGTACAAGCTTGGTTCTATTTCTTGGGAGATATTAAGGTGTTTGTCGGCATTTTGTGGGTGGAACTTTTTCATTGCTCGGCAGTGTATTATGACTCCATATTCTCAACAAGTGCACATTTTGCTATGTATTATGCTGTAACGAAGGTTTTTATTAAGTAAACTCACTACAGCACTGTGAGCTTGATTATTTTACATCCAACCTACTAAGCTGAACTTCACGTATTGAAACTATTAAGCCATACATACAAGAAGTATTGCTTTTGTATGTTTCGTTGTAAATGTGAACTAGATTTCTAGACATTCGTGATTGCTTAGTATTCAATCAACCATTTTTTAGGATTCCGTACCAAAAGGGTAAAAACGGGACCCTATTACTAAGACTTCGCGGTCCGTCTGTCTGTCTGTCAGTCTGTCACCAGGCTGTATCTCATGAACCGTGGTAGCTAGACAGTTGAGTTTTTCACAGATGATTTATTGCTGTTGCCGCTATAACAACAAATACTAAAAACAGAATAAAGTAAATATTTAAGTGGGGCCGTTTTTTTGCGATGGTGGTACGGAACCATTCGTGCGCGAGTCCGACTCGCACTTGGCCGGTTTTTTTTGTAATCGGGGACAACCTTCAAAAGGTGCCTGGACTTGGTGGCAAAAGACCAGAGGGTATGGAATTTTACCCTAAAACTACCCGGTAATCACTATCAGCACGTAGAAGGTCAATAGACCAACCTGGAACCCACTATGTGCAACACCTGTTAGGGCACATCCCTGGGGAGACTGAAAGATCGCCTCCCCTGAGCCTCACTGTGCACGGCAGCACGTGATCACTGTGCCACCGTCTTTCCTGGAGTCTCCTTAGTATTCAATCAACCTACACCTAACATTTCAATCGGTCAGTTTTTTTTGTTAATTTAAGGTCAGACATGACCAAAATGAAGATCAATCTTCTTTTTGGGAATCTAGGATTATTTACGTAAGTTAAATTGGTTAATAACGAGTCTAACCTACAGAAAATGCCAGTGAGAATTTGGGTCATATTATTTTTTTAATATGGCATTCAAATATTCATATTGATATCATTGACGCAAGAGTCCGTTGGCCTTAACTGCTGCCTCCAATTAAATGTTTTGTTAAGAAACGATTAAATACGTTTGAACGTTAAAACTGCTGTTCTATGGCTAGCCTAATCCTATCACCAATCCTATAACCTCTTTCAGTAAGGTCAAAGGTTTTGCAAAACTCTGCCACCAGAAGTACCTTAGCACCTTATATTACGAGACACAACAAAGAGGTTTGGTTACATAATCGGAAGAAAGCAGATTCAAATATAGAACTTAATTAAAACCTACTCATAGAAATTCATATTACTCACGAGGGATTTCAATAACGTATCTTTCAATAGGATTGTCTACTAGAGATAGGAATTTGAAATCACTTTTGACGCAGTTACACCAGCAGTGATATTGCGTAATGGATTCGGCAAGGCAAAAGGCAAAGATTATGATAAATTTACCAATCACATGCGAGATGAAAGATGCGATGTGGATTTCTGTCTATGTGATTGGTCGATTGATGGCGGTCAAACTCTTTGCCTTCCGAATTCACTCACGTAATTAGGCTGCTGGCATGGGTTGACGCTCTAACACGCAAGGCAAATGACGTGAGTCAGAAGAAGAGAGCCGAAAGCAAGCCTGTAATGTACAGTCCGTGCCCAAGAAGGGCAGTCGAGCTGACCCGGCCAACTACAGACCCATCTCTGTAACGTTCTTCTTCTGTAAGAGTATGGAACGAGTACAGTAAACTCCTGGCATAACAGGCGAACAACATCCTCAGTGACCGCCAATACGACTGACGCCGAAATCGGGCCACTGGGGATCTTCTAGCAAACACATCTGGAGAGAGGCCATCGAGAGACACGGGAAAGCAGTAGCCGTCTCCCTCGACATCTCAAAGATTTGGAAAGGGTCTGGTACGAAAGCCTCAATAGTAATCTTCCTTCCTTCAGTCTGCCTAGTAGTCTAAGTGATTGGTATATTATACAACTCCTCACATTGTGTTCCTCATTACCTAGGGGTGTGATTCTCCGGTCTTCGTGAAAACAACTTCTCCTTCACTAATTTGCGCCATCTGCTTCTATTTTTGGCGTGCATCGTACAGCTTGGTATTTGTATTTAACGATGTACGGACTTGGTCTGACCATCTGATTGGAGTATGACCTCTCGGACATTTCCCTTCGATCTTGCCAGTAACCATCAGCTGTTCAAGGTTATTTATTTATATATGCTTTATTGTAGGTACACCAAGTTAAAACATATAAAAGAAAACTCAAAACTAAAATACATACAACGGGCGGCCTTATCGCATACCGCGATCTCTTCTAGGCAACCTGGAATGGACAGTGATAGCCTGGACATGAAAGGTTTGACATTGGTGTAACACATAACATTACGAATATTTACTTTAAACACACAATAATATTATTATAGATACACAAATACATATATATGTTCTATAATAGATACATAAATACATACATACTCAATATATCGACAATCACAATGACACATCCTTCCTGGCAATGTGACCAAAAAAAAAACAAAATCCTACGAAGGCAGACCGTGGACAATCTGGTCTTCTTCTTCCAAATAAAATAAAATAAATAAATAAATAATTGGAGCGAAAGGCAGTCCAGGGGATTTTTAACATCTTCCTCCAGCACTACATCTCAAACGCATCGATCCGGTCACGGTCGGCCTTTTCAGAGTCCACGTTTCGGACCCGTAACTGAAGATGGAGAACACTAGGGAGAAACGGTTCACGGAAGACGAAGTTGAACAGTTTCACCTTCGTCTTCCGTGAAAAGTTTCTGTCTCTCCATATTCCTTCCAGTTGAGTCAATGCATTTTTGGCCATCCCTTTACGCCTCCTAAAATTTTTCTCACAGAACCCTGAGAGGCTAATATTTGCGCCTAGGTAGATAAAATCGACTACGGTATCCAGTGATAGAGCACCCGTAAGTTGGAGTTGGTTTGTGCGATCCACTACCATCACTTTAGTTTTAGCATGGTTAATTTTGAGCCCCAGTTCCATACTAATTATTTTCATTATTTCGCTATCTGCGTGTATATCTGCATAGTGGCGATTAATTATTTTGGTGCCACCTACTTTGACCCCACCCTCCCGTTCATCTGATGATATACTCTCCGTAAATGATAGAATGGGCGACGGAAAGAAACCCTGTCTTACGCCCTTGCCGAAGCTGAAGACATCGATCTGTCAATCTTAACCACACCCTGATTTGTCAAGTAAAGTGATTGAATAAGAGTCACTAGGTGTTTAGGTACTCCGAGTTCTGCCAGAATCTGCCGCAGACCCTACCACATCACGCATTCTAAAGCTTTGCTGTAGTCTATAAATCACAGGAAAAGTGCTATGAATTTAACACCCCTGTCGGGTGTTAAATTTGTAGGCGAATAGGACTTTTCAATTAGTAGGCGAATGTTTAGTTCGCGGGTCCCTTTGCATTTGACGAAGCCAGCCTGCTCGAACTGTGGATTGATAGATGTAAAACATTAGATTTATTAGCAGTAGCTACTGCCTTACACAAGCCGATAAAAAAAACAAAAAGATCTACACATCCTGCCCGAATAAGATCCGTAAGTTTCATAAATATTTATATTATAAGTAAATATTCAATCTATTGTATATTTATTGCTTGTTATACAAGTTTGATCTCATAAATTGTATTCAGAATTATCTAGGATTGCTTCTCTTAATCATATGTATCTGTAACATTTTAGTGTAAACATGTTATAAGGAATGTGTTAGGTATATTTCTGTTTATTGCATTGCATTATTATTTGAAGGTCGTTTGTTTATCCTGTTCGGTACAAGTGAATCACTTATTCTTAAAAAATATTATTCTAACCTTTTGCAAAATTTACATTCTTATGTTTATTTTTATTATTATTTATGATGTGTTTTTCCAGAAAAGCACGGATTATTTAAATCGCTCATCATTTTGTAATGTTATGTCTAATGTTATATTTTCTCAAACAGCTATATCTCAAGCAGTCGGGTTTTTTTTATTTTTAGGGTTCCGTACCCAAAGGGTAAAAACGGGACCCTATTACTAAGACTCCGCGATCCGTCTTTCTGTCTGTCCGTCTGTCACTAGGCTGTATCGCAGTTGAAATTTTCACAGATGATGTATTTATGTTGCCGCTATAACAACAAATACTAAAAGACAAAATGAAATAAATATTTAAGTGGGGCTCCCATACAACAAACGTGATATGTTTATCGTGATATATTAAAATCCTTTATTTTGATACACCAAACGATGGGATAGGATTTAAAAAAAAACCGCCATATTCCTATTTTCAAATTTTTATGTAGCCAGTGACACTCGCAGGGGAATTGATTGACGTAAGAACCATCAAATTCGGCTAACGCGTTTGGTCTCTAGAACGCCACATAGGCACAAACATACATGGATACATAGACTGATAAACACATTACCCTCCTTCGGCAGTCGGGTAAAAACAGCCTGTTGCATTTTGGATGTTCGGCTCAGCACTAAACGTTGAAAATGGGATTTTGTGTATTCTAGTTTTGGTGAAATTGGGCAAAACACTACCTTAATCGTACGTAGATACTGGTATAGCAAACTGCACTGTACTGCACTTGCGAGAAAAAAAATTAAAAAAAAAACACAATAGGTTCCCTTTTTTGAAACGATATCTCAAAATGAGACAAACTAATTAGTTCGTACAGTTTTTGACTTAATTAAGTCAACTTCTGCTTGTTTTGTATTTTAATCAACTTTATTACTGTTTTGATAGCTTTTATCTTTTACGTATAAATATTTCGGTAATGGCCTCTTATTTAAACTGCTTTAATGCAAATTATACCTTAATTATAGTGCAATTTAATTTGCCTTGTTTATCCATTCATTTTTGAGTTGAATTTGGTAAGATTACTACTTGTATTCTTATGGTTATAATTTTTATCACTTTTAGTGCTTTAACTAGTGGTATTAGTTTATTGAAATATTGAAAATGAATATCCCAATATAGAAAAGTTATTAGGACGGGGATAAACCAAAAAACCGGCCAAGTGCGAGTCGAGAGAAAACTACTTACTCTCGTTCAAACTAATTTTCGGTGGAAGTTTACATGGTAATGTACCTCATGTATTTTTTTAATTTTATCATTACAGGAGAAAATGTGTGATTTAACCACTTTGGAAGTATCTCTCGCGCAAAGAAAAAAGTTAGAGTTATGTTTAGATAAAAATTATATTAGAAACCTCAATATCATTTTTGAAGACCTATCCATAGATATCCCACACGTATGGGTATGATGAAAAAAAAAATTAGTTTCAGTTCTAAGTATGGGGAACCCCAAAAAAATATTTTGTATTTATGTGTGAAAATCTTAATGCGGTTCACAGAATACATCTACTTACCAAGTTTCAACAGCATAGTTCTTATATAGTTTCGGAAAAAAGTGGCTGTGACATACGGACGGACAGACAGACAGATAGACAGACGTGACGAATGCATAAGGGTTCCGTTTTTTGCCATTTGGCTACGGAACCCTGAAAATTAAGAGCAGCTTAGTCCCAAAATACAATATTGAATGTACGGTCACCAACCCGGTGAGGTGACTACAGGCAATACACTTTTGTGGGATATGCACATGCACCGACAAAAACTCAAGCCATTGGAAGTATCCAAGGATACTAGGTGCACTTTTCACCACTTATTTTTAAGTCTTCGGGAGCGAGCTGATTGCCATCAACCGAGCACAAATCTGAACTCTTTCTCTTTCCTTTTTTAACAGCTTCTACTACCTTATTGACCTAGGAATCGAACCTGTACCTTATTTTCGGCTGTAGCGCTTATGATCACTATAGCAACTAAGCAGTCAGACAAAAGATCATCAATTAGGATAAACTTAATTTTATCTTAGCACGAAATGCAAGGTAATAAAACAATAAAGATTTTCAATTTTTACAGCTTAATAGGTATATTAAATTATTACAGTATTGCCAAATCATAAAATATCATAAATATCACGGTTATAATACATTAAATAGGGAGAGCATAGTTACTCCGTAGTCGTATCGACAACTCGA
Source organism: Orthosia incerta (assembly GCA_948252205.1). Lineage (NCBI taxonomy): Eukaryota > Metazoa > Arthropoda > Insecta > Lepidoptera > Noctuidae > Orthosia > Orthosia incerta. The sequence goes on along the minus strand of OX411746.1, from coordinate 16,231,332 downwards.
ACAAACACTTCGTATTCTAACTTTATCTTATTAGTTAAGGCGTTCTCCACGGTGTTTAGAACCTTAGTGCCTCTAAAACTGTAGTAGGAGCCGAACTTTTCGCCTTGAGGAAGGTTCATCGTTGGGGGATACCTGCAAAAACAAAAAAAAACATATTAATGAAAATGAAAGTTAGGGCACTTTATCAAATTGTTCTGTAATAAGATCGAAATTGATTCCTAAAGATGCAATCGGTATTAGTACACACCAACAGGTTTTTTTTTACTGAGAATTCCTTATCTTGAGACATTTCAAGTAAATGATTCAAACTTCTAATAATAACAAAATAATACAGGGGTCACCATCATATTAAAGACAAACAAAACTCATTATTTTTTATATACCTATTATGACGATAAAGGTGCATTGTTCTTATTTATATCAATATTTGTACAGGATCAAATGCACTTCTCGACGCACTATTATGTTTTAACGAAAGGTTAAATTACGAGTAAATACTTACAGATACCTAAGACTAAACAAATAAATTAGCGTAACAGTGTTAATTGTATGTTTTTTTTATTATTTTCTTGTTAAATGGATCCATTTTGGAAAATAGTCTTTATTTGGTTTATACCTAAAGTTTGATGTGTAAATATTGTCTTCTCATTAAACTTTCTGTGATACGATGTCAAAGTAAACGACGATAAAATGGAAATCCCATACTAAAATCCTCTCGTTCAAGCGATGAAAGAGAGCCCTCTAAAATTGCATTTATGTACATGATAAGCCCACTGTTCGGACAAAGATCTCCTCTTAATACGAGGAGTTGCAGTTGACAAAGCCTAATTTTTGGCTTAATTTGACCGCTTGACCAGAGAATCCAAAAGACAAAAGAGTGTAAAGAAATTAAACAGTGATGTTTTTTTTTTATCTATTGTAGGCTCGCGCTTGACCACTATCTCACCTGATGGTAAGCGATGATGTGGTCGATGATGGAGCACGCTTGCCTAGAAGTAACCTATGATTGTAGGAACACTGATCTAGCGCCATTACTATTCCTAAGAAGTCGTAGTGGCCCAGTGGCTATGATCCCCAGTCTCTATAATGATCTCGCCTCTCGTGCTTGAGGTCGTGGGTTCAAACCCGGGCAAGTACCAATGTGACTTTTCAATTTCATATGTACTTTCTAAGTTTACCTAGGACATCACAGGCAACGGTGAAAAAAAAACATCGTGAGGAAACATACACTTATATAGTTAATGTAAGTCAGAGGCCTGTGCCGCTCCCAGAGGCGGCTTAATTAACTCTGATAGGCCACCACATCCACACACGAAAAGAAGAAGACTATGCCTATGTATGCGGATAACATGAAGAGACTAAACTCAGTGTTTTTCACTGGCTTTAGATTGTTCATGTTCAATCAAATTTTTGAGGTAGATACATTACCGAGCAAACCTGTAAAAAATCTTTCAGATGTGCTCAAATTATTAGTAACTTATAATAAAAATAAAAAGAAGATTAGAGAAGAAAAGATTTCTTCTTAGAAGGAAGTTTTACTTACTGAGTGACAAACTCCGAGTGGTTAGACGTAGGCTCCAAATATTTGCATTTCACAGCTATCGTCTTATCAGCGTACACCTTCCTGTAGTGGTTTGTGGTTTCTTCGAATCTGTATTCGTTGTCAAACTTGTCCGACACGTATTGGTCTACTAAAGACGTGATCACTTTGTGAATGTAGGGATACCTGTTGGCATAAGTCCTGGACCCGATGTAGTCGATTTTGTTGGGCTTTGGTCTTGCACCACCAGGGCCTGGGGGGCCGGGTGGGCCAGGTGGGCCAGGTGGGCCTTTGGGACCCCATGGGCCGTTAGGTCCATTTGGGCCATTAGGTCCAAAGCCCCCGTTTCCACCGTAACCACCTTTTCCTCCGTTCCCACCATATCCACCATTGCCTCCAAATCCTCCGTTGCCTCCGAATCCTCCATTAGGTCCTACTTGATGTACGTATCTGTAGTCGCCGTCATCTTCTGGATATAACCCTTGTTGATAAATGTACGTGTACCTCCCTTCGTCGCCTGGAATATATTTTCCTTCATCTAAAGGCCTGTAATATCCTCCATCGTCATATACTCTATATTTCTTTGGATTATACTTCCCATCATCATAAGGTGAACAATGTATTACTGCCCATAAAGTTATCACAAATACCTGGAAATAATGCATATTGATTCGATTAAGTAAATACCTACATAATGCATTTAATGCACTGATGAATGCGAATTATTTTCTAATGTCAAATCATTATGAAGGCATGCAAGTCTTTGTCAATTATTTATATGGTAGATCCCTGAATAATATTTGCATAAATCTAGTAATAAGCATTAATATTTGTTTTAGGCCCACAGATAATTTAGATATAAGAGATTTGGGGTATCACAAAAACACAAAAAAGTTTATATGTGGTTCAAGATTCTCGATATGGAGGTCCTTGACCATAAAGTTGAAAAACGTTTTGTATTTTTCATGTGACGCCATTCCAATCTTGTATTGTCACCTTGTTTATAAACGATGTTCTAATTTTAATTCTTCTTCTTAGCGTGTCGATTTTAATTAATATTTAAATATTTTGCGTATGTTCTTAATCCAAAATAAAAAGTTTCTACGCTTACACTAACAATAAACAATAAACTGGTACTTACAAATTTTAGAGCATTCGCCATTTTCACAAAAGAATTCACTAAAAACCGCTATCAGATCCTCGTCCAACCAGCCTGCTATCTCCACAAATTATGTTGTAGATCTGAAACTAGATCAAACAATGTGTCATAGGTTAGCACCTCGGTGGAAATACATTTATATTGTCAAAAATGATCTCCTTCATCATTGACATTTAATTAACATTTAAATGCATAATAAATTTTATTTAAAACGTACCAAAAGTGGAACAGAATCCTTAAATCAAGGTGTGACGAGGTCAGATAAAAACATTAGCATAGTTTATAAATTATTAATAGTTCCGTTGCGACTTGGATGAGTGATATTAATCAATCACTTTGCACTTCAACTTTGCATTTTTTATATTAAAAATATTCGAGTCACTAACTGAGCAATACCCGTGCAGTTTCGAGACGACCGACTTGCAAGAGAGTCGTAATTCTCTTATGGAATGTTTGAAGATCCACTTCACACATCGATTTGCATAAAACAAAAATGATTAAAATGCAACAATATAATGTCCACTGCGTTCGCAAGACCTTATTCCATTTACATGTAGATTCTTGACTTGGTTGACTTAGTTGACATACAAAATCTAGTTCGTACATCTTTATGTAGGTGTTGGGATGCCTACGTGTTGTGACATCACTATGTAAACACTAATATGCAGTCAATAACAATTTTAATGTCTCATTTTCGGTTACGTTTATAAAACTACTGTTTACATAATATGTCGTTTTACTGTGAAATTATAAAAGATTTCATCTAGAATTCACATGCTCTTTTATAGATCTGTCGGCATCTTCCGAAATAGGAAACCCGTATTTCTTTTATAGTATAGTTTCAACATTTAATTTTGAAAAATATAAACAATGGCTTTTAATGCAATTATTACGAATATTAATTAATGATAACAAATATGTACAATAGCGTTTCAAACCACCACAATATTGTGAGAATTTAAATGTTATCTATTTTAGTAATTTTCCAAAACAGCTGTTTGAACCAAGTTGCATTTCATGAAAAAAGTTGGCTATGAACTTTTTTTAACATTGTAATAACAAAATAAATCTTATAATGGCAACTTTAGAGATTTAATTCCGATTTATCATGAACCAAAATATATTAATTGACAATTTAATCATGTTAAAATGCAATCTTGACCCTATTTTTATTTGATAATGGTTGATTTTATTTTTGAGAATAAAAACAGTTTTTGCTTTAAATGTGAGTGTACATATATTGTTTAGTATTATATATCCTACTTCTTTCTAATATTGTAAGTCTGTATTTTTAGATATTAAGACGTTTGTATGTCTGTTTATAAATGAATGGATTCGTAACACTGGTTGAGCATAATCTGCATACATGTACTTCATGTAGGGAACCCTAGACTCCAAATTTCGACTCTCTCTTGGCATTTCATATTCTTTTGTTAACAAAACCAGTTCTCATGCTTTCGTCACGATTATAATGCCGACGCCGCAGGCAGGATTCTCCAAAGCTTAGTAAGGGAACAAGGTGGTGACACCTCTCAGCCTTATGTTCAGGTCAAGGGCCTGAAGATGGGAGCTGTTATCCTCGACACAACGAGGAAGATCCGAATTCCGATCCGAATTTTATGTAACTCGATTGAAATCGAAAAGTAAGTAAAACTTTGCAACAAGAACCTACACGCATATTTTTTCTGTTTTACCCATTACATGTTTATAGAGAATCATGAGAATAACGACCAATCAACAGTGAAAAAAGAACTAAAAAAAACTAAGAGATAGTTCAGTGTCGTGTTTTACACATAAGAATAAGAAATATTTTTACATCTCTCATGTTCGATAAGTAGGTTCTTATTACCTCCAAATGGGGCTTCTAGGTGACTAATTAGCGCTCTAGGGTAATAATGTAGCTAGAAAGCCCTAGGAAGGTAAGTAATTAAAAAAAAACACTTCTTTCTTTTAAAAAGTTCGCGTACATCTAGCCATCATACTGGCAATAGACATCATGCATTCAGCCCAATGACCAAAGAGGTCGCTTTGCTATTCAGCCTTGTCTTCGTGTGAGTATAATAGTCATCAATTTTAAATATCGAAAGGCGAAGCTCTATTTCGTTCTTGAAAAAAAAAACAATGTTCTTTATTCTTGTAATGCCGGTTTTTTTCTACTTACCTCACAATCGAGATGTAAAGCAGAATAGTTAGATCGGGTGTAAGCGAACTATAGGCGCTCAATATCTCGGGCTGCAATTGATGCCTTACAGCCCTTGGCTACTAATCTACTATTATTGTTTACAAGAAATAGTATTCTATTTAAGTATGTACCTACCTACCTAACTAGAAAATGTATTCTTTATTCCTATTAATTATATAGAAACGAAAACAAAAACTTACATTAAATCTATGAGCTAAATATCTTATGAGTAAATACTTGAAATCCTTGCCTAATTAATGAGGGGTTATTCCCAAAAAAGAAAACTGAAAATAAAATATACGACTTACTACGAACGACCTTGTGAGAAAAAAGCAAATAAAATTCCACACACTCACAGAATAGAGCAACTGTTTTTTTTTGTTTATATCCAACGAAACAGGATATGTACATGTATTGTGTGAATAACTCCATAAGACTATGAGAAAATGTTAAAAGTTGCTTACCAATTTCAAAACAGGAACAATGTTTGAACGTTGACTTGGTTTTAAAGACTACAAATATCTGTTAAAGATTTTGGTATTTATAAGTGACACAAAATAAGAAGTATCCATTTCTTTGAAGTAAAGTAAACAAAACTTTAGGTGATTCCTTTAACCAAACAGAATGTGATTCTATAGACGATGCCGTTTTCCTCAAATAAGTGAATCAGATTTTTCAGAATTAGATATTTTAATACTTTTATGGTAATGATTCTAGCAAAAGCCTAACAGTCGTGATCGATTCATTGTATATGCCTTTATAAAAAATACCCATTTCCACTGTTGCTTGGTTGATATATTTTCTTTTGAATAATAAAACACGCAACCTTTTTGTAAATCTATGCATTTAAAAAGAGTTTTATTTAATTATAATCTTATCTATCTATCTTGCCTAGCCTTTTTCCCAACTATATTGGAATCGGCTTCCAGTCTTAACGGATTCAGCTAAGTACCAGTATTTTACATGGAGCGACTGCCTATCTGACCTCCACAACCCAGTAACTGGGTAACACGGTACCCCTTGGCAAGACTGGTGTCAGATCTCAAGCTTCTGACTACCCGTATCGACTGTCAAAGATCTTCAAATGACAGCCGGGACCAACGGCTTAACGTGCTTTCCGAGGCACGGAGGAAACTCGGTATGTTGAAATGGTCACCCATCCACTGACCGACCTCGTCAATCGTTGCTTAACCTTGATGATCGACCCGTGTGGCTGTTATTATTTAGCCACGAGCTCCTCTTAATTATAATCTTATAATAATACATATTACCTTCCTGCAATTTTATTACGGGACTAGCTGTGCCCGCGAATTCATTCGCGTAGTTGTCGAAAACTAAAATGAGTCGCTTAAATAAGAGTACAGTCAATACTCTGTGTTACCTGCTTTACCTGACCGCTGTAGAAAATAGGAGGAGGGTAATGCAACGCACTACTGTATCACCGCTTCCATTTAAAATAGACAATTTGCGAATAAAGGTCTTGTAACTATATCCAGTGAAGAACATGATTATGTTAATGCTTCTCTATATACTATGTTACCGGTGGAATCACCCGGAGCATATACAAAAAGGTTGCTAGCGTTGCTAACACGTGATATAGCAACATAAAGTTGGCCATGAGAAAAGCAATCAAAAGTGAGTTCTACCCCCGCAACGGATAATGTCTGACCCTGGGCTTTGTTAATGGTCATGGCGTAACAGAGGCTTACTGGGAATTGCACACGTTTGAAACAAAAAGGAAAACTATTGGGAATAAGGGGGATAATGGGAATGAAAACTACATCACCGGAGCTGCAACCGGTTAAGATTTCGGCTTCGATGACATTTCGTTGGAAATTTGTTACTTTCAGCCGAGTGTCGTTGCATAGTTTTGGTGGAATTAAATTTCTGAGTACAATGATTGGCACTCCGACTTTTAAATAAATTTTGTGTGCTGGCGGACCTGGTGTATTTAGGGAATCTAAAAACTCTACCGGATAGTGTGTGGCGTCTTCTTCATCCATAACCGTGTTAATAGAGATATATACCCTACTTTCCCCAGAAACATGTGTCAATATTTGAGAATTGATCGTTGCTGCTTGGTCGTTTCTAGGGGCCAAAATAGCTCGTTGGCATAGCCAAGAAGCGTCACGGTTCGAGATCTCTGAGATCGTGGGCTCCCCGTATACAGAGGAAATGAGCTCCTGCTGTGAGGCAACAGAACAACACAGGCTTTCTACTAAAATTACTTTACCACCTTCTTGAGTAGGGTATGAGCCGTCACCAATTTTTAGCAGTAAATTTGAGAAATTCTGGGTGTTTGGGTTGCCTCCTAAATTTGCTCGGATATTAAAGCTCAAATGAGTCGATATTATACTACGCCATAAAAGAGCTTTTTAGACAGGCACCTATTTCATCGGCCCTTGTTCCTCGGGGTATTATAGGGAGTGTCTGCCTGAAGTCACCACAGAAAAGCACCGTAACGCCTCCCATTGGCCGGTAATTTTGCCTTGTCTCGCAAAGTTCTATCTACAGCCTCCAAAGCTTTGCGCAAAAACAATCGCGTAAAACCCTTGCTTTATCACTATTGCGAGACGTTGCAAACGGGGCCTCTGTGCGCTCCAAGTCGATGGGTATTTTAAACGTTGTATGTGCGGTTTTTCCTCCTGGCAATAATGTAGCTGCTATTCCCGAGGAGGCGACGGCAAGAGCAATTTTATTTTGGCTCCTAATTCGAGCCAAGATAACTTTGATGAGAAAAGTTTTGCCTGTTCCACCGGGCGCATCTAAAAACAGTATTTCTCCCAGTGAATTTTCTACAGCACACTCTATCAAATATCTGACACTGTTCTGGCGTCAAATTTTAACAGCCGTTTTGCAGTGTTTCTGCTAACTCCTCGGGATCGTAATTTATTTCTGATGCATATTCTCTGTTAATTTGTTTCCCATCAACTGTCGGTGTTGGCAAGCCATATTGTGTGAGCGGGTTCCCTTCTATACTTGTAATTATATCTTGTATAGCCAACAAAGATCTATTATGACAACGGACTTGGGCAGAAATTTCACCATCTCTGTTTTGTTGTCTCAAAAAATCTTCAGCAATCGCGTCTTGATATTTTTGCTTTAACTGCCCAGCGTCCGATAGTCCACAAAATGTCAGTAAGATGGCAAACAAATGTCGCAAACGATGTGGACTTTCGCTGACGCATGCCCCGGCTTAAGCATCATCCCAATGCTGATTGCCATCTAACAAATGCCGTGCGCGGCAAGCAGCCTGAAATGTGGGATAATCTATATCGTCTACTTTGCGAAAATCGGCAAAAGAAGTAGGCCCTCGCACTGTGAGAAGAAGAAGGCGTAAATAATAGCACTCTGCATTATTTGGGTGCACAGTGTACACCCTTCCAATCACGTGTTCCTTAAAAATGCCGAGCTCACCTTCCACATCAGTTCCACGCTACCTACGATTAAAAACACCTTGTTGCTTGTTGTAAGTATAATAATATGGCACTTCATTGTACAACAGAGACTTCGCGAAGTTATCTCTTTCGCAAAGGCGAAAAAATGCGAGCAAGGTGGTTTGCTTCGGGTTGTCCACCCTTTCAGCCACATTTTCTGACTGAAAGTACACTCGCTCCAGGTGTACGTCGAGATGGATGACTGGCGGATGCCTCTCATGTATTGGGAAACTAAAAATTCGCCAAACTGCCTCCGAAGAGCTTATGTATCGGCCAGATTGGTATCTTGTCATTTCGTCATATTCGTTGCGATTTCTCAGTGCTACCATGGCTTGAATACTACATTTATTAACATACTTACAAATATATTTTATGGACTCTACGCTATTACATATTTCAACATTAATGTGTGCTTGAAATGCTTTTGATAAAACTGGAGAATACGGTACCACCCATCGATTTTCTAAAATAATTTCTTATCCACGGAATCTGATAGTAGCTGTGAAACCACCTTGTGATGGTGATCTGCGCCGGTAAAGCGGATACCCATTTTCTCCTGACATAGTTTGTTCTTTAAGTGTTCTAGGGTACCTTTTTGAACACTGACCATCTTTCATGCACGGTGATTCCCTATTTAAAACGCCACATGGCCCGTGAACCATGTGTGTTTTAATGATGTCATGCAAAATCGGATCTGAACTATGGTCTGGAAATTCAGCACTTATGACATTGTCAATAGCGTCGGGACGATTTTTTCTTCCAGCCACAGGAGAATGTGGGCGTGGGGTAAACCACGCTTTGGCCACTCGACGCTATACATAAAACAAAGATCTGAAAACTTTCTCCTTTGTAAGAAGATTAATCATAAGTTTAAGTTTCAAATGATAAACCCTAGCAATAATGTCATGCCTATCGTATGACGCCTGTCCTGTGAGAAGTTCCTGACAAATCTCGAACCACTTTGGATTTGTTGTGAACATTATAAAAAGGTCCGGCCGGCCGTATTTACGAACGTAACAAAAGGCATCTTGCGTTCTTTCGTGCATATACCGCGGACCGCCTGTAAAACTGGATGGCAAAATGACTAACCGCCCCAAGTTGTCGACGTTATTATCTGATTGCATGGCGTCCCGTAAGTGCACGTATTCTTCAGAGCGTAAACGTCGTTGGTTAGTGCGAATGCACACTAAACGTTCAGTTTCTATTTTTTCATACATGTCCACAATAAATTGGCTGAACAAACCTCGAAATCGTTGCAAATATACGAAATAGTTATGCCTTATTCGTAAAAGGTAAGAATAAAATTGCTGTGCCGATATTTTTTATGAAAATTGGTGACTCTCGTAGTAGGGTTCACTTGGTATAGTTCAAAATTGTACCCATCTTCACCATGACAATAAATTAACGGATATTGCAGGGCGTAATAAGCTCAGTGTGTTTCATAAATGCGTTGCAGGCGATCGTCGCGAGTGCGCAACACGATGTCAAGCCTCTCACACTCCTGATCGACTAAAACAACTTCATTTGTGACGGGTGCATTGTGTCTCCCGCGGTGTTCACCAACAGGACGTCTATCTGCACTGATAATTATTTTGAAATCATTGCTGCCTTGCGGAATTGACTCCAACGCAGCTTTGAAATTACGCACGTACTGATTTACTTGATGCAGCATGTTTTGTAGTTGTGATATAAGGTCACCGTTTAACTGGGGAAAATACCAATTTCTTACATTGAGCTGTTCCGTGTAATCAGACACAAAATATATTTGGAGAAATTTGGGATCATTTTCTGGCAGCAAATATCCGATGAGATGGTAGACTTGACCTTGCACTTTGGAGGTTGGCATGAACGGTCCCTCCGTTATTTGGTTAGCCCCAAAGGATGGTATTTGGAAAGCGCTGTTATCTGTACGGATATTATCTAAAAAATGTTTAGACTGGGGATAATCGGCATGTAGAAGGGTTTTAATAAAGTGAGGGGGGTCATGAAAATTTGGAAGAACTATTTTTCCACTTAAACAGGCACATTTGATTTGCCTCTTTCCTCCATTTCAGAGCATCACAAAAATTGCAAATTTCGTTCATACCACCCACAAAGGCGAAGACCGCATAGTCAATTCTAGACGAATACGTAAATCCTGCTTTTTCCCTATGGTCCCAAGGTAAAATAATAATTGTAACATCATATTCCAAAGACTCATCAGCGTCGCTACTTGTAACTCTGTTCAGATGGTATCGAGCTCGTTCAACCCCTAGGCGAGATTGACGCTGTTCTGCTGTTTCTGCTCGTCTCATTTCATCTATTCTTTCCCTTTCAGATGGTAAATAACTTTCGTCGTTCATCCGCGCGCTTACATAGTTATTTCTGCTATTACTAATCGCCGTTCTCTCTCTGAGAGAGACTCAGACTCGCGTGAGAGAGTGTGACGCTCTCGGTCAGAGGACAAACGCGCTTCGCGGTCCTCGCTGCTTTCTTGGCAGCGCAAAGTCGCGGTCAGAATTCTTTGCGAACTTAAGCGCGACTCTCTTTCGGCGAAAGTCTCAGATTCGCGTGAGAGGTCGTGTCGCGCTCGGTCAGCCGATAACCGCGCTTCGCGTTCCTCGTTGCTCTCTTGGGAGCGCAAAGGCGCTGTCAGAATCCTTTGTGTATTAAGACGTGACTCCCTTTCCGTGAAAGTTTCAGATTCGCGTGAGAGTGCGTGGTGCTCTTGGTCAACCAATAACCGCGCTTCACGTACCTCCAAACTCTCATGTGACCGAGAAGCCACCGTAAGTGAACGCTGTAAACTAAGTCGAGACTCACGCTGGGTAGGCGTTTCTGACGCAAGAGTCTGACCTGCCTTGCTCGGATTGCTGTTAGCCTCACTTCACGATCTTCTTCTGATTCCTGAGACCTACTTAATCTCATCCTTTTCGCATTTCGGCTACACAGCGAAAGGTTTGTTTTTTTTCCTTGAAGGCATTTTTTCAAGGAAAATAATTATTATCAAACCAAAAAATCAAATAAATTCAAAAGTGATAGGCGAAAAACTTTAAGAATGATCGAATTTTTAACAATGGACAGTAGGACAAATCGGACAGCCTCGAATAAATTCGAATCGCGCGTCGGTTCGTCTCAAAAATCAAACGAATCAACACAACAAGAACTTTCGAACGAATGACACTAATTCAAACTACGAAAGACGAAAGTAAATAAAACTACTTGATTCTTAATATTCAAAGTAGAATCTTTCTTTCGTACTTCAAATTAAAGACCGAACTGAACGTACACCAATTTACCCACAACTTTTTTGACCAATTTTGAAATTTGAACGATAGAATTTAGAACATATGAGACACCCTATCTAACTTAACAAAACTGTCAACTGAAAGATGATCGCAGCGTCCCCGTGAGGGGGCGCGGCGAGCGGATTGTAGGCTCTGCCTGTAACCCGCGGTTTCATAGCGTGCCTGTTACAACGGGCATGATCATGAATCAATTTTGTTTGCCTTCTAGGCTTATAAAATGTAGCGAGCGTGCATACACTGCCTGCTAATAGTGTGGTAGCTTTGTGACCTGTCTGCAAACATGAGTGAGTGTCATTCTTCCGCAGAGAATTTTAACACCGCGATTCAGAAAGTGACGAAAAAGTTACAACGCCATCTATCGAATATAGAGTTCAACTGTTCGAGTATCTGAATTGCGTGTGTTGTGATATTTTACTTCTTAAACACTTTAAATTCATCTAACTTTTGATGGAGTGAACCGATTGCGATGAAACAAAAACTAAGTAATACTTCAAATTACGCAAAATTTTAATGTATTAAAGTTATCTTAGCTTACATATGCAAAGTATGTATAAGTGTACATACAAGGTGCAGAAACCCGTTCAGTTTAGGTCGATGGCCTTTTATTGTAAAATTAAGAAACTATTCTTACAAGTCAAAATATGGGTGTACACTGAGGCAGTCATAACGTCAATGACCGATCAACTAAACGGTTCACCGACAAAAATATTTATTTATGTACTAGCAAATTGGCAATTATGCTTTAGTATGCTATAATTATCTGTGCATTAATTACATGTTTGTTTCTCCAATTCATAAACGTGAGCATTTTATAATAAAAATATACGGTTCGCCGATGTGACTCATATAAATATCATTCTTCCACCTACATGCCATTCACATTACTCATATAAGTATTGGTAAGGGTAGGTAGTATCACATCAAACTATTTAATGGATGGCTTGCTGCATCTAATTATAAAAGGTCAATCCGAAAAGTCGATAGTCTTAAGGTCTCAGTACACTGTGCTGTAACATACGAAAAAGTTTCGCAACTGTAGACGGTCTAGTTTTATAATGCCAACTACATTTATTTCCCTAAGAATTAGGCGTACGTGTACATACTCAAGTTTTACCAGTAACTTATAAATATAAGGAGAGCCAAGAAAAAAATATATTGTTACAATTTATTTTAAGTTTAGATGTGTGGGTCTACCTATACATCTAAACTTTGGGTTGCTACAAAACAAATAGAATATCCTAATTAACACTTCGCCGAGGAGAGGAGATCAAACTCGGGACAACATAAACTTCAGCAATGCCACATGCATTCCACCTACTACCAACGAGCATACTGCAACTTCTAAAAATCTTTACAGAATACTACAGTTTGACACACCACATAAATAAATAAAGTCAGCAAATGGATTGATTTGAGACATATCGATTTACAATGACCTCAGGAAGATCAGTTAGCAGATACAGCTCCTACAAGAACAAAACAGTCTCCGACTTACAGCATCCTCAATTTAGATACCTACAATCTCCAAGTCCTAGACAAACTTCAGAATCGATGAAGCTTTGTTCGTTTAGGTATATATCTGACACTATTTGGGTTACAAAGACTTTTTTAAACCTTTTTTTTATCATCACAGGTGGAAACTATATATAACTAGAGACTTATGGGTTAGTATGAACCCAGATAAATCGCTCACTATTTAGTCAGAATTTTCAAACCGCAGATATCCCAACAATTCTAGTGCAGTGGAGAGAAATCTTTATAACGTGCATTAGAAGTGGATGTCGCACCCATAGTGACGCACGTTGAATTTGATGCTCATGTTGTCTTTGAACGCGACATAAATAACAGTATGAATTTAAAAAGAAACAGCAATCATTCTTCCTTTTTATTAACATAAAAAAGTCTGCAGCTGACCTCGTTATAAACTGCATAAAATATTCGAGGTCAGTTCAGCATTTTGTAAGGTGTTTTCACGAATCTTTCTGTTGCAGATTGCAGATTACCTTACTTGTATTATAATAATATTGCGACAGCTCTTTATTTCTTTACTTAGTTAGGGAATTTTATAATCGCCATGCTCTCTTACAATAATAAAAAATGTGATGTGTTAAGTACCAAACGATCTACCTATATATGACAGTGCTTACACAAATATATATTTGCGACATTAATGTGTTCCTACTACTAACGAAAGGACCATTCCTTCTAATTTATAGCTAGCCGTTTGAGTGACATACCTACTGATATATAAAATCTTATCCAGTTATACTGAAAACCAGCCACAAAGCTTTGGCAAAAAAGTAGTGATGATTTTATTGAGAACACTTAAAATAACTAACTACGCATAATTAATCTATACTATATATATAATATTATAAAGAGGAAAGATTTTTTTGTTTGTTTGTTTGTACCGAATAGGCTCCGAAACTACTGGACCGATTTAAAAAAAAATTTCACCAATAGAAAGCTACATTATTCCTGAGTGACATAGGCTATTTTTTAACCCCGAAAACGGGTCCTGTGGGGTGGTCCTCGGGCAAAAGCTAGTTATTCATAAATTATCCTGAATCTTGTTCCATTGCCATTTGATAGATAAGCTCATCACGTAAACTACTTAGGTCGGTAAAAATGGGTAGGCACATTGTACAATAGTTTTAAACTTTTTATCAAGTTTTCATCAATTCGCAAATCAATAAAACAAACTAAATAACAAGTAGCTTCTTTATTATACTTATTTAGAACAGGTACAGCGTAGTATATTGCTTAGGGGCAAACGTAGAGCTTAATAACGCCAAAACAATTTGAGGAACCATTGGACTAGATTTACTTGGGAATGTGAGCGCCCACGGGGACGAAACCGTTCTCGTCAGCGGTGTAGTCCACCCTGTAGGTGACACCGTCGGGGCCGACGTACTCGTAGAATCCCTTAGCCCTGATTCCATCATTTTCGCTGTCGATCTGCTCCAGTTTACCGGCTTCCTCAGCAAGGATTTTGTTTTCGGTTTCATAGAGGTAGTGGTAACCGTCGGGGTATATGTCGTTCTCCTGGCGGATGATACCGTATTTGTATTGGTAATCTGAGCCAGCAGCTGAGACTGATCCTTTGCCGTATGCGCCTGAGCCTGAGGAGCCGGAGCCAGATCCAAGGCCGCTACCGTATTTGCCGCTGCCGGATCCGCCGGCCAGACCACTGCCCAATCTGCTGCCTAACCCGCTGGCTGACCCGCTGGCTGATCCGCTGGCTGATCCGCTGGCTGATCCGCTGGCTGATCCGCTGGCGGATCCACTGAATTTGCTTCCAGAACCACTGGACTTGTCACCGGTGTAGAAGCCTCCCGCTGACCCACGGTCTCCACGGTCGCCGCTGTGGAATATTCATTTAAATAAGGCCAACATCGTAAAAATAATCAAGTGTCGTCATTAACTACTAAATATTTAAACAAATCTAATTAACACCTGTTAATTTATGATCTACCAATCCAATCAGATAATGATATAGATCAAGGATATTATATCAATCGACCCGTATGATTCACTATACGATCGTTTTCTTGATTATTATTATCTGTTTTGTACAAAAAAGTAGGAAATCGGTTACTTTATCGGCCATTCAAGATTTTTCGCGACAATGTTAAACTATTGTATGTATTGCAATTTCAAAAAACCTAAGCAATAAATACACTGTCGGTTTGCAATTATTTTCTTAATAGGTACGTAATTATGTAATTTATATTAATGGAATATAGGCACTCACTTGAAAGCTCCGCTGCCATCAGGCCTGTAGCGGCCAGCATCGTCACCACCGCTGTAGAATCCACCAGCACCGCCGGCGTTACCGGATCCCTTGTAGGCACCGCCGGGACCGCCGGGGCCGCCAGCAGATCCAGATCCGGAGTAAGCACCGCCGGGACCACCAGCTGATCCAGATCCGGAGTAAGCACCGCCGGGACCACCAGCTGATCCAGATCCAGAGTAAAAACCTCCGGCACCACCGCGGTCACCACGGTCGCCGCTAAACAATAAATCACATAGCTTGAGTTCCAGATTTTGTATGTTTACGGGAATAAGGGACATTATTCAATATCACCCGACTGTGTTTTTATAGATTTGAATTGAGTCTTGCATTAAACAGTAACATAATGTACGTATGAAAGACTGAAGAATCAACATTTGCCAAACTACGATAAATTAAATTTTGTTTTTTTATTACTATGTTAATTTTACGGATTTACAATCAACATTTAACGTCGAGGTTAAAATGGTAAAAAAACCATAAATTTTGCTTTTAATATGTAAAAAGCCCATTTGGAGGAATTCAATAACGCTAAGCGGTATTTTCCTCTAAGAAACTATTCGCTGTGCTCAAGGCAGCTTACGAGCTACTTGGACTTGAATTTAGCCTCCACAGACCAAATGCAAGACGAAAACGAATTTATGCAAAATTTATGTGCACTTACTTGTAAGCCCCAGAGTTGTCGGGTACGTATCTGCCAGAGTTGTCGTAGCGGCCGGGGTCGTAGCGTCCCGCGCTGTCGCGACCCGAGGAGTCATACCGCGGGGCAGCAGTAGTGTAGTACCTCGAAGGAGTAGGTCTGAACACTAGGGGTTTCGGGGTGGTACTGAGGAAGCCAGAGTACCGCCGGGTGGTCGCAGCGAACGACGAGAAGGGATTGTAGACATCACTGGATAATTAAACATATTCATGTTTAAATATTTTAAATTGTATAGTGCATTGTTCGCGTTGCGTGTCAGGTAGAAATTTGGTTACAAATGTCATTAATAACATTGATTTCTCGTTTAGAGAATTATTTAGAAGTTTACGAAGGTAGTTCTTTCGCCAAAAGTCTGTGTCGGGATTCTCCTAACATGATTGAGGTCAATTCTAAAACTGTGAAAAAGGTAAGTAAAAGTTACATGTGGGATTTACAGTGTCATTTTTGTACATTTTAATTGCAACGATAACACTGTATGTAACGTAACAATAATTCAACGCAAAAAAAAAAGGTTTTCATTAGATTCAAATGACTTTGTTTCATAATTAGGATTGCATGAATACGTATTTTTTTAAGTCACTCTGTACATTGCATTAAGGCACTTTTTAACAATTTAATATTTTCGCAATTTTAACTATATAACACTAACATAAAACAAAGGTTACTACAACCAATAAAGAGCGTTAAAAAATCAGTCAGTACCTTCTAATTTGACCAGCCACAAGGGCCACTGTCATAGACAGACAAATCACCTGAAACAAAAAAGCAAAACTTAATATATATTAATACACAGTAGTTGCAACAAATTAAGATATTAATTTAAATATTAATAATAAAATTCAAAGATCGGACGTTAATAACTCATAAATTAAATTAATACTTTGGATATAATATCCGTAAAACTTTATTAGCACTGAATGTCCGTCATAAGCTGCATACTAATGGCGAACCAGCGACATACACCGATGGTATTAACAATGTCACACATCACTCCACACTTACCAAAAAGACGCGCATTTTCGTTGTTATCAAGCGGACTTAACTACTTGAATGTGCTCTTCTATAGATCAATGCCTATTTATACCTTTTTTATCTAATTTAATAATGTTCCTCTGTCCAGTTCGTCTCATTTATAATGTGTTGTCTGATGCTAATTCATTAGCACAGCGTTTCTCAATCTGGGTATCATACTCATTGATTAATTTAATAGCTGCGACAATTTGAGACTCGAATCTTTGAAATATGGGCGATTGTTGGTTAACTTTACGCTATGGCAAGTTGTGTAGTCTGCAACAAGCCTTGACTTTAAATATTATCCCATACTATTTTCAATTACAAAATGTTCTTTTAAAAATATACGAAATTTAAATAATGAATTGAAATAGGCAAATTCGTTTAAATAAAATGTGTTCGGGGCAACTACTACATAACAGTTACAACCAGCAAAAAAAGCCTTAGTTATTGCTTTTTCAGCTTTTTAATGTTTATGTATTTTGTGTGAATTAAAAAATTTTTAGTTTCAGAAATGTTAAAAGGCCAATATTTAAAACCAACAGTATCTTAAAAAAACTGTCATAAAGTTAATAACTTCACATATCTTGGACAAACCCATTAAACAAGTGTCAATTCTAGGTGTGGTGCGTAACGAAGAAGCTTCTTTTGACATTTACAGCTTACACAGTTCATTGTTCTTTATTTTTACATTGAAAACAATATCAAGTTTCAATGGTTAATATAAATATAAATCAACTTTTCCAAACAAATTACACGAAATTGATTGCATAATAATTTATGGGAGGTAAAAATATTTCAAAGTATGTTTATTTTTAGTTTATTTTATATAAATACAACTACATTTCACTAGATGCGATTAGTTCTTTTTCAGGGGGACAATTCAACACTAAAGATATTCTTCAAGAAGTCTGAAAATATTAAAAATGCGCTGTGGTCTGTGCATGACTTCAAACTTCTCTCTGAAAAACCCAAAACAAACTAATTTTCAGTATTGAACCTTAAATGGTACCTACTAGTATTACTATTTTTTTTTTTATAAATCATAATCCTGGAACTAGTAGTTTGTACCTACTTAAACAGAAAAAGTGCTGAAAACATTATATCCCACACAGGCTTTTAGATAATATGCATATTCTTGACAAGAAATCCTCTTCCAAACATTGCCTTCAGTAAATTGATCTTTCCAACATCATCGCCGAGATTAGGATTTCTACTTTAAAGTAATACCTATATTAAAAGAGACTTGGGTTTCTGATTACTTAAATAATTGGTTTTGCTTTTAAGGCGTAGGTACATACCATCAATATGGGTATAAAATCTGGTAATTAGGTATTTTAATACCAAACTTGAGACAGACCTTCGATACCTTCACGTACGGGTTACGCAGGTACCATAGATTAGATTATTACTTTTTAGCAGCTTTTTCAAACTGGAAGCTAATTCCAACATCGTCTTACATGAGGACATGCATTACCTAAGTATGTCATGCTAGCCAAAACCCAGTCTAACCAGATTCAGATGCAGTTATATCAGTATTTTACGACAGAACAGCAGTAACTAATGGTGATGATTTT
The DNA here is from genome assembly GCA_948252205.1 of Orthosia incerta. Classification (NCBI taxonomy): domain Eukaryota; kingdom Metazoa; phylum Arthropoda; class Insecta; order Lepidoptera; family Noctuidae; genus Orthosia; species Orthosia incerta. The sequence continues at coordinate 16,212,646 of OX411746.1, read as the reverse complement.
AAAATGTATGATCTCTTGTTATGTAGCAAACGTGTTATAATTATATTAATAGTAAGTACGTAATAATTACAAGTAATATATTGTCAATAAAGACTTAGAATGAAAGGCGATGCTCCACATTGGATCTGATAGATGTCGTCCGACTCCTACCTAGTTTTCACGTTCACAGTTTCAGGGTGTGAAATAGATCCCCCCCCCCCGGTGGGTTCCCGCATTGTTGAGGTGGGAGGGCTCAATAGCCGTAGCTTGGTTAGCCACGGTGAAGCGAAGAGGAACCCAATGCAGGGCCACTGGTCCGGGCTTTTGCCGACTAAGCCAACGACTTAGCGGCTAACAAGTAGGTTGCGGTGCCGTTTTGGTGCCGTTTTGGCGACATCGCAACTGAGGCGGGCCGCGATGTCGTTTAGGAGGCATCGTGGCTGAAGGTTGGCGGTCGCAGCGGGAGAGGAATGCCGGTATTGCGGTGCGCTGCTCTATCTACCTTCCGTGGCCTGGACGGGGTCGCTACCGTCTGATGGCGGTTGCGGTGGGGCCGCAGAGGAGGAGGAGTGTCGGTATAGCGTTGGCCGCTCTCCCTATCCCCTGCGGCCGAAAATTGGCAGGTGGCGGGGCCACTGATCAGACACGTCACAGGGGGACCAAGGGTGCCATACATAGGGTCGTTTGGCACCCATGTGCTGATTAAGTCCCTGGGTTGGTCATGGCGTGCAATGTGTTCTGATGCGCCGGTGATGGGAGTTACTTCCCAGAGGACGGGTTCACGGATGAGTGCCAATGCGTGCCCGTGTTCAAGAGGACACCGTAGTTTTAGTGGGTTGGAGTCCTACTTAACTGCGCTATCGCCCCGTATTAGCGCAGTACGCATGAGCATTTCTTAAAGAAATAAATAAATATACTCTCTCTCGCTTCTTCAATCCATAACCACCCAATGCTGAATGTAAGTCTCCTTCATTGCTAGCTTTACCGGGTCTTGAGCCGCTCGCATTCAACCCTTGCCTGCTACTTTGACCGGATCATTGATCCATCTAGTTCGTAGTCTATCTACGCTCTCATGGCCAGTTCTGGGCATCCACTCTAAGACCTTTCTGCCACATCTACCATCCGATCTGTGACATGTATGTATAGACTATAACAATAAAGAGAATGACAAAAGCTATAAAAGTTAACTTTAACGCGAGCCTATAGACATATTGATAACGGAATAAAATAATAAATTGATAACGGAATAGTATACGGTATAGTTTGAGAATCGTTATTTGTATACTAATTAATTATATGCTCTATAAGAACCAAATCACAATATTGTAGCATAGATGAGCATGCGTTGATATACTGCAACATCATTGTCGTCGAGGCCAATTAATTCACACCGGTAGTAAAAATGATCCAATTATAATAACAACTGGTTCTTCTAATCCTTATAAATTTCCTGATATTTGTTGTTAAAATACTCCTTTTAACGTTATTTTTACCAAAAAGATGATGATTGTGTCATGTAGGTACACTAGTCGACGGCATGAACTATTTTGTGCGCGGGGTTGAAATGCATTTTATATCAACCGACAACACGTGCGGAAGCGATAGATGCTGTGATGAGCAGTAGGAAGCTAGTTCACGTAAGAATACACACTTTTGCAAATTTGTAGCGAAATGGATAATGATTTAGGACGAATCCGAGTGAGCGTAATTTGATAATCAGACCTTTGGGAGTCTGGATATCATGAAAAAACGACTAAACGTATCTGTTCAAAATAAAATTATTTGCATTGTTGAACTAATAATCTATTCCTGTATGGTGGCCGTTTTGCAATTTTTCGTCTTCTTATGGTATTTATTTGCGCCTAAAAATGCGTAAAAATTAGTGTCGATATGTGGAACTTTCGACGCTCATAACTTTCAAATATATATATTTTTAATTTTTTGGCTCCATACAGGGCTAGATAATGATGAGACATATTGATATCATTTTTTATTTTGAACGTACATCGTCAAACGAAGAATTATCGACTAGTGTAACCTTAAAACTTAAACCTGGCAAAGTTAAGATAAGTAATTAATCGGTTTTCTATTTAAGTACAATATAAAATTGACATAGATACAATTTGTACCTTCTTTTATTAATGAATGTGTGGTGCGTAAACAGTAGTTCTTTGAACAACCATTCATCATAACTGGTAACGACCGATTACGAGCTCTAATTGGCTTATTATGGTAATATTAAGGTTTTTTTTTGGTTGAATGATGAGCCCATTCAGGTTTAAAAAGTCTTGTCAACGTTTTTTGATGAAGTAACTTACTTTAATTAATTGACAGTCTATTGTCTTGTTGTCCTTAAGCTAGGTGGTGTGAAGATCTTCGCAGGGTGGCTGGTAGCAGCTGGATGGGAGCTGCTGAAAATCGAGACAAATGACGTGTGATTGGAGATGCCATGTCCAGCAGTCCACTGCTTTTCTTTCGGCTTTTTTTTATGCACCTGCCATGTTATCTCTCCACCACCCTTGGCTGACTGGTAGAGAATGCCTCACGCATTAAGTCGACCTATGTACCTGTATGTTGCATGAAGTTTAAATAAATAAAATTGTTCTCTCTTTAAAAGTGTTGGGATTAGACGCCTTATATGATGTGTTTTTATCGATAAAATTAAGTATATTTAACGGCCTTAAAGTTGTATTACTACAAAACCGAAAACATTGTACCTATAGATTTTAATTTAGACAATATAAATAATAGTATGTATTTTCAGAGGCGATCTAGTTATAAAAAAAAAACAATTAGTGAAAAATCATGCTAGTCGAACTTGAGAGTTGTCTTAACGCAACTCTCAAATTTGACTAGCATGATTTTTATTATCACTGTTGACTTGACTGTTGACTTGCATTATAAAAATGGTATTTGGAATTTTAAAAACTTTGATTAAAATACCTACCCTAGATAACTTTTGTTATTTATTTATTTAAACTTCATGTACAATGGTGATACATAGGCGGACTTAATGCAGCAAGGCATTCTCTACCAGTTAACCTTTGGGTTAAAAAAGAACACAACAGTTGTAGGGGTACAAAAAATATATAATAAGGCGGATATTAATAAACTATCTAACTAATAAAATACATAAATAATTTCTAAAACAATAGACTAATAAATATTATAATAAATATCATATTCTAAATGAAATTTAAATAACTATAACGAAGACCGAGCTATGTAAGAGAGGACAGGTAATAGTTCCGTAACCTACGCTTAAATGAAAATTTACTCTCAGCTTATTTTATGTCAAGGGGAAGGACGTTCCAGAGTTTTATAGTAGAGACAGTGTAAGAATTAGATAGAAACCCAGTGCGGTGAGAAGGAATATGGGGAAGGAAGTTTTTGGAAGCTCGAAGGTTAAGATCGTGAGAACTGCCCCACACTTTAAAATATTGTTTTAAATAATAAGGGGTACAAGGATCGTTCATGATGTTGAAGAGCATGCAGAGGGATCTTAGGGATCTCCTCTGACGGATAGGCAGCCAATTAAGCTGAGAACGGAAGGAAGAAATGTGATCATATTTACGAAGCCCGAAAATAAAGCGAATACAGTTGTTAACAAGTCGATTCATTTTGTTAAGAACTTCTTGGGATAGATCAGAGTAACAAAAAAGCATTTGACCGGGTAGATAACGACGTATTGCTCACCAAGCTCAATAACTTAGGCTTTTCTCCGAAGTTACTAAAATTCTTCGCAAGTTACTTACGAGATCGTCAGCAGTATGTTCGACATGGTTGCTTTGTGTCCGCACCATATCATACTCGATCTGGAGTAAGTCAGGGTTCCATATTGGGACCCTTGCTATTTATCATTATGGTCAATGACCTTGAGAAGGTCCTCAAACATGCCAAATGTTTACTTTACGCTGATGATCTTAAGTTAATATTTGGCTTGGAAAAAGTAGCAGACTCAACTACTCTGCAAGAAGACATTGACGCGGTCTATCAGTGGAGCATGGATAATAAGTTACTCTTTAATATTGCTAAATGCAGCGTTATGACCTTCAGTCGCACGCGTAATCCCTGGCATGAAGAGTACTTTTTAGGCAGTGATCTGATAGCCCGCGTTAATTCTGTAAAGGATCTCGGAGTTCTGTTCGACACGAAGCTCACCTTTCATGAGCATTTTTTTTTTTATCTTATATAGGCTCGCGCTTGACCACCATCTCACCTGATGGTAAGCGATGATGTGGCCGATGATGGAGCACGCTTGCCTAGAAGTAACCTATTCACTCTTGACTTTAAGACCCCTAGGTTGTAGCTATCGGGAAACACAGACTCCGGCAGGGAATTCCACTCCTTAGCTGTACGCATAATAAAAGTATTTTCAAAACGTTTAGTGCGTATGGGTGGGATGTCCACCATGTACCGATGGCGCATCGCCGTACGTCTGGTAGTCCGATGATGAAACGGGCTGGGCGGAATAAGATTATGCAATTCCATCGCACATTCCCCGAAATGTAATCGATAAAAAACCGACAAGCCGGCAACTCGGCGACGATGTTCAAGACTCTGGAGCTTTGACTTAACCGCATCGCCGATGAGCCTCTTGGCCCGCTTTTCGATCGACTCTAGTGCATCAAGTTGGTATTTGGCAGAGCCGTCCCAGAGATGAGAACAGTACTCCATGCATGATCGAACTTGCGCTTGATACAAGCTGAGCAGCTGTTCTGGCGTGAAGTACCTTCTCACCTTCGCAAGGATCCCCAGCTTCTTGGCAGCCAGCTGAGCCTTTGCCTCAATGAATGGGCCAAAATTGAGAGTCGATGTCAACGTAACGCCAAGCAGCTCAAGATGGTCAGTTATTGGCACGGTCACACTTCGGAAAGTTGGAGCCGGGTGAAATTGACTCTTTTTTGCGGAAAAAAGACACGCCTGGGTTTTAGCAGCATTAAACCTGACCAGATTGGCATCGCCCCATTCGGAGACTGCCTGCAAGGACAGGTTTAAGCGCTCCACCATGGCCTCCCGGAGAGACTGGACCTGAGGCCCGGTAGTACGTGCGTTGGACAAGTATCTCTCAGCAACAGTGCTGTCGTCTGCATACCCAAAGGTACCGGGTTTTAGCAGATCGTTAATGTGCAGCAAGAATAAAGTTGCTGAGAGTACTGACCCCTGAGGGACACCGGCATTAATATCCAAGTGGTCCGACGAGCAACCATCGATAACCACTCGAATGGACCCATCTCTCAGGAAGTCTGCAATCCAATCACACAGACCACCGGGCAAACCGAATGAAGGAAGCTTACCAATAAGGCTTTCGTGCCAGACCCTATCAAAAGCCTTCGAGATGTCGAGGGAGACGGCAAGCGCTTCCCCATGCCTCTCGATGGCCTCACTCCAGATGTGAATGGCATACGCTAGAAGATCCCCAGTAGACCGATTTCGGCGGAAGCCGTATTGGCGGTCACTCAGGATATCGTTAGTTTCTAGGTATGCCAGGAGCTTAATATTGAGTACGCGTTCCATACTCTTACAGAGTATGGAGGTTACAGATATGGGTCTATAGTTGGCCGGGTCAGCTCGGCTGCCCTTCTTGGGCACAGGCTGCACGTTAGCCTGCTTCCAAGCATTCGGCACTTTTCCAGCCTTATACGAAAGGCGGAATAGGCGTGTCAAGATCGGAGACAGTTCAGGCGCACAGGTTCTAAGAACAATTGCTGGTATTCCGTCAGGGCCGCTAGCCTTGTTCACGTCGAGGTTGCGCAGCACCCTACGGACGTCCTTTTGATGGATACGAATGTCCGACATACTCGTCACGCATCCATCAGGAGAAGGAGGGGGCCGCGCGTCACCAGGATTCAGACGTGAAGATTCCGCAAAAAGAGAGGCAAATAAATTTGCCTTATCCTTAGCGGAGTGAGCCAGCGAACCGTCGGGTTTTAGCAGTGGTGGTAGTAAGGGACGGCAGAAGTTCGACTCGACCGACTTAGCCAGAGACCAAAACGCTTTACTACCTGCTGGGTAAGAAGCAAGTTTGGTCCCTATTCGGCCAATGTGGTCGAACCGAGCCCTTCGCAACACTAAGCATATGAGGACACTTGCTGCTGATTCATATCGAAGGCTAGGATTTGTCCTTCGAAATATGCGCGAGTTTACTAATCCACATGCCATTAAACTTGTATACATGGCCTTAGTCAGGAGTAAACTCGAATCAGCATCAGTGATCTGGAACCCATATGAAAGTACTTACTTCTTGAAAAAATCCAAAAAGCCTTTCTTCGTTTTCTATATAAAAACCTCTTCGGATATTACCCCTTCTTATACCCTACCAAATTTCTACTTGGTGTTTTAAATTTTAATTCTCTCGAAGTAAGGCGTAAGTACTTCTTGCTTATCTCTGCCTGCCGTATTATGCGGGGAGAGTCCGATTGTCAGGAGCTCGTGGCGCAGTTGTTGAGGCTGTTTGTTCCTGTGGTGCCCAAACAACAGCTTAGACCACGAAGTCACCGGCTTTTGGCCGTACCTTCGGCACGTACGGTGTCCCGAGCTAACTCGCCTCTAGTTCGGGCGCTCACATTGCTAAATGCCCTTCTGACATCAGCACCGGAGTGTGACCTGTTTGCTGGGAGGTGGATAGATGTGTGTCGTGAATTTTTAAGTTTTTGTGAGAAGATGGATGAAAGTTAGATTAGTGAATAATTGTTTATGTATTCTTTGTACACTTTTTTTTTTTTACTTCCGTTTGATATACTTTTTTTTTTTTCTCCGTTATTTTATTCCGTTTTTGTATCTTTTTTTTTTGTCTATGTTTTTTGGTATCGTGTTTTTTTTTTTCATTATATAAATTAGTTTTTATTTGTTTATATTTAATTTTGCCTAATTCTTTTATGTTTCGTTTGTGTGTATTTTTTTTTCTCTTTTCTCGCATTGTATAACGCCTTAGGTATGACCTGTAAAGTTATACATGTATACTTAAATAAATAAATAAAATCAGCATAGTCGATTATAGGCAATACAAGAGCTTGAACCAAGGTAGTTTTAGTGCTAGACGGAAGAAAATGTTTGAATCTATAGAGAGACCGCAGTGAGAATGTGACTCTCTGGCTAATCTGAGCGACTTGCTTATTCCAGCTTAACTTATCATCAATGAATAAGCCTAAGTCTTTAACATGAGACAAGAGAGGGATAACGGTATTGCCGAAACTAAGCGGCTTTAGAAGGCCAGTGTCCAAGGTTCGTAGAAAATACGAACTATCAATAAGGATAGCCTGACATTTACTGACATTGACAGTAACCCCAAATCTGTTATTATATGCATTGGAGAAATCTATTAAAACCAACACCGTCAAACTCGAACCCTCCAAGCCGGTCCTGACGTCTTCAGCAACTTTAAGCAAGGCTGTGGCTGTACTATGGCAGAGCCGAAAACCAGATTGGAAAGGGGACAATAGGTTATTCCGGGACACGAAGGAGGATTTTTGGTTGGTCTGTAGTGATTAGGTAAGGTGGGGTTGGAAATTTTTGGAAGAGGGATAATGAATGCCTTGCGCCAGATTGTAGGAAACTCACCAGCCTGCAGAGAGAAGTTGAAATGAGGGATACCATGGATCTGGTCACTCCATCACAGCCGACAGCCTTGGACTTAATTGCATTGAACGTTTTGAGGATCTCAGCGTCGGTCACCGGGGAAAAAGAAAAAGATTCGAGAGGTACAATTGGCATGGAAGTAATGTCACGTATAGTATTATACTTAACAGCAGCCGTGAGCATAGTTGACGATAAAAAGTGATTATTAAAATCATTCAGAGACATATGAGATGATACAGTATGAGAGGATGATTGCGTGATTCCAATTAATTTGAGAAACTGTCATATGTCAGCCGGTGAAGAATTAAGGACATTTTCACAAATGTATCGGCGTTTAGAAGCTCTTACCATCTGATTACAGCGGTTTCTAGCCAACTTGTACAGGCTCCAACAGCCTAATTGCGTAAGTGAATTCTTCAAAGCAAACAAGTCGATTCCTTCCCAAAAACGAATTTACGTATTAATATGCAATACGTAAAGTCGTTTTTGGGAAGGAATCGACTTGTTTGCTTTGCAGAATTCACTTACGCAATTAGGCTGCAGTTCTCCTCACTGCGATCCCTTCTATATCTCCGAAAAGCCCTGTCACGCCGTCTCATCGCCTAACGAACTCCAGGACTATTCCAGGGAGCCGGAGGGCGCTTAACACGGACAGCTCTGAGTGGCGCATGCGCATCGAAAAGCTGAAGCATGGACCTGTTGAACATGTCCACTTTCTCATCCACAGTTGATGCCTGAGCAACATCGACCCAATCAATAGCTTTGGAATCACTATTGAGTTTGTTCCTGTTCAACCTCGCAAAATTCCGGACAAACATAATGGCAGGCCACTTTTCAGGTGGCTTAATTTTGTACGACAGGTAAATTTAATCGTGTCTAGATAGTCCAGGGGCCGCAATCTGGCTATGGTTAGCAACCAGATTCTCGGAAGACGCAAGCATGAGATCAAGCCAGTTATGTTGACATTTTCTTTTTAGGTACATAGTTTTGCTCATTTTGTGAACAGTGAGAAACTATTTTATTTTAAGTGATGATGTATCACTTTAAATAAAATAGTTTAATATCTTAACACAGTTTGTAAATGAGATCCGCTTAGATTTAACGAAAATACACTCATTAATTTATTGACGTCAAAAACGTTATGTTTGTTGCCGTCGGCGGTAAAGTTGCGTAACCCGTAAAGCATAATTAAAATTCAAGAGTTAGGTTAATTTAAATAATAGACATTAACTGATGTAGTTATATGTTCTTAAATGAAACAAATAAGGTCTGGGGTATGAAAATAGCCCAGTGACCTTCCGGGTCGAAAGCGCCGTTATCTATTGTCAGGCCCTTAAAAGTGCAAATCACTTACCTACTTTGAAATTTATCTAAAGAACATCAACCATGAAATGATAAATTAACGCTAAGAACCTAGTACCTACCTAAATTTTAAAACTAAAACAAAAGCCTAATAGGCAGTGGTGATAAAGCCTGAGATGTATTTCTGTATGTTAAGATTCGATTACGTCATATGTCAATTTTTTTTTATAAATTCGTTATCCTTGCAAAACCATTAACGTCTAAATTGTCACTTATTTTTGACTGATAAATATTTATTTTGCCCCATTGCTACGGTCTGTATCATTTTGTATATTATTAGCTCATAATGTCACGAACACAGTGTAACATTGCCAAGTACAAATAAATTTCTAAGTTCACTGATGCGTAATTGAAACTGCTGTCATCTTCGTTATGACTAAATTATTAATTGAACATAAATTATCAATTTAATTGACATAACCTCCATTTGTAGCATGCAAATTTTCAGTTGATATCATATTAATATGTTGTTTTTATCGCTTATGGCATAGACATCCTCGGTGCACAGTCATAATCATAATCATATTCCTAGGTATTTACTTCATAAACAGCATTGAATGCAGGATCTAGCTTCTAGGCTTTACGTATATAAGTAGTTGCATAACCTCACAAGCCATTTTTGGACTTTATGACCTATGTATTTAAATGAATGTGCTATTCTAAATAAAATTACCATTAAGATAGTTAGCTTAAAGTTTGCAATAGTATAGATTTCAAACTCTAATAATGCTATACTACGAACTTGACAAAGTCTTGTTTTAAATATTTTTTCAAACAATCTCAATTCGGTATAATTTGAAAAGAAAATCAGTACTTATAACCGGCGCGCGTGTATGACGAAGATAAACGTAAATGAAGCTTAAGATGTATGTAAGGATCGTAGCAAGTGACGTCCTGTAGTTTCTACCTACTCCCATGACAAAAGGGCGAGAGTGAGGTTAGCACAGTGCATGTTACAAAATGATTGCTAAAAATAGTCGCCAGGCGGTAAGACATTTCCATAACAGCGTTTTGCCGTATCACCTGCTTACACGATTCCAACATAGAAAACGTAGGAAGACAATCTCATTATAGATGATTATGTCACAAAACATTTTGTTTTTGTACAAGAACATATTGTTTACGGCCAGAAAGAAATGTACAAGAGGAATAACTAAATTAAAAACGCCTTAGACCGTCAAACCAGCAATGTCATTTTAGGTGATAAAGAGCTAACAAAATGACAGGCATTGAGATATAACAGATGTGATGACACTTGTGATATACGTATTATGCTTGTGACTGAACGGTGTTATTAAAATTAAGTTTTAGTAAGAAGTTAGGTACGAAATAACTACAAACGCAAAGATTTCATGATGCACTTTAAGTTTTTTACACTACAACTACTGTTATGGGCAGAGAGCGCCGACTGAATTTCCTTAGTAAAAAGTCATAATTCGAGGTTTGGCTCTCATCTCTTTCCTCCTATATTGGGCCAATTTAAAAGATATTCCGTAAACTGGTAAAGTGAGATATATACTATGTCCCTATGTTTTTTTTTTTCATTTATTTTGTACACTAAGCCTCCGTTGACAGCGCAATTTTGAGCATTTTTTGAGGGCTCTAGTGCTTCTAAAAATAATGTATCATCAAAAAGTAAAACCTAGGGACATAGTATATATCTTTAATTTTAAGTTTACGGAACATCTTTTAAATTGATCCAATATTGGAAGAGGAAAGAGACTAGAGCCAAACCTCGAATTATGACTTTTTACTAAGGAAATTCCATAGATATAGAACCTATAGATTTAGCTTAATTGATAGAGCGAGATCGCTAATTGGCAGCCCCATGTAAATAATAAGGACAAAAGATTATTTTTTCTCATTGTCACCATGGCCGGCTTTTCTTGCTTGGCACACTCAAATGTCATGACAGGTGTGCCAAACTTACTCGGTCGTGTTTGATTTTTTTGTGATTTCGTGGTATAAAGTGTTTATTGAGACAAGGAATTGGGTTATTTATAGATAATAAGTGTCAGTGTGATGGTGAGTTGTAGTGTTCTAGGCTGTAAAGGCCGAAGTGAGCGAAAACTTGATGGAATAACATTTCACTCGTAAGTAGTCGAAATTATCTTTCCTAGGGCTCTAAATCGCTATAATGATGATCAATTATGATGTTTTACAGTGAGATTCAATGATATTAGCTTAGAAAATTAAGATGTAATACGTGTTTTCAATAAATTAAAATAAAATAACCTAAAACTATGAAAGGTTCAGTGTTGCCATTGTATGAATTTAATTTTACCCAACTAAACATAATCTTTTTCATCATATATACATACTGTTAACTTCATTAGGTACCTTTCTTTACTACGCTGTAGCTTATTTAATATTTTTACTACACAATAAAGATGTCTAGTATAGTATGCTAATAAACTGTATTTTACGTTTCCGTAAACTGTATTTTAAACGTAAACATAAACTGTATTTTACGTTTTTTTTTTTAGGTTTCCGTCTAATAGTGAAACAATAAAGAAATGGCTATTGAGAAAATTTACAACCAACAAAATATAGTAAAATTTGATCAAATAATTTTGATGGTGATGCATTTTTCTATAAAAAGAAAAAGTTTACAATTTAAACCACATTCAGTGCCTAAAAATATATATACATGTAAGTATTGATGTATTTACTTAGTTATGATTCCCAGCACCTCTTCTTTTGGGTGTTTTTTTTATTACATAAATACATTCACGTCCGCTTCCCAAATGGGGTAGACAGAGCCTCAGGTTGTTAAACATAAAGTGACAAACATAGTGTTGTTACGAATGAGGTGTACTAGATGACTGAAATAAATATAAACAATGAATCACAACTATTGACACCTGCTCGCCATCGATAAAAACTTTTAGAAGAAAAGTGATTTTATTTTTATTTTAATTTCTTACTTTCTAACTGATCATTTAATGTGAATTTCATTGTTCTGTCAAAAAAAAACATTAAAAAGGCAATCCCAAGAGCGGCAGGTGGCAGGTCTGTAGGAAATTCCGAATTCCCGGAATTAGAAAAAAAACAGGGGTTCGAATTTCCTACGTAGTGTAGCGTTATTAAATAAAAATAAATAAAACTTTTTTAACGCAACGATAACGTATAATTTTAAATTAAATACACAAACACTGAAAACATGAAAATAGTGAAAAAGAAAAACATACTATTTTAAAAAAGGAATGACGCAATAGTCAATATTGGTCATTCCTTTTTTAAATTTTTTTGGGGCTGGGCTGTTTTAACAAACTTGTGCTTTGAGCCCTCAGCGACAAGCCCTATGGGGCTTGGCTTTGTCGATGCAGTCCTACCTTGTCTGACTCCTTCAGAGACGGCAAGGTGGCGTGGTCTTGAGGGAGAGCGCACGGTCGTGATGATCCTCAAGGCAAGTTCGGTGATTTTCCTTCTCGTGGTTGCCGCCCTGTTTTTGGTCTAATTCCCTATGAAATAGACGTAACAGAAATCACCGGGCGCCCTATCACAGGGGTGGCGAGGTCATGCCCCTGGGTGTCCACCATCGGAAAAAAAATCAGATGATGGATAGTAATGACCTCCTGCGTGTTTGTGCCGTGCGCAGGGACCCGTACGGAAGGATGATGGGATCCTGGTGGCTGAGCCGATGAGCGTAGGCGGTTTAACGTCTCTGAGGCAACACTCCACTTTGGCCCGGATTTCTTCTCACACGGGTGGCCGTAGCCTAGCCAGCTACGGTCAATCGGCTGCGGGGTCCGGTCAGACGGCCCCCAGGCGAGTTCACTCCCATTAGGGGCTTGCAGACGGCGGCGCTCGCTCGCATCGCTAGTGGTAGCGGTGTGAGTTGGTGTCGTGCAGTCTCGTGGGCAACTAATGGGGGGGGGCTATATCCCTCGACTAATCCCTGGTGCTACCGTAGCATCGCCACTTGAGCACTCCATGGCGGGTGGGGATAGTCGAGGGATGAAATTTAAAATCGGGATTTAAATGGATAATATATCTAAAAAAAACCACAAGGCGAAAGGACCGGCGAAAGCTGGGACTGCGCACCAAAAGGCGGGACCGGCGAAAGCTGGGACTGCACACCAGACGGCGGGACCGGCGCAAGCCGGGACTGCATCTTCCGCAGGAACGTCCAGAGGTGATACTGCAGTGGGATCGTCTCAAGGCGGGGCTGTGGCGGGACTGTCAAATGACGGGACTGTCGCGGCACTGTCGAGGGCCGGCACTGCTGCGGGACCACCGAAGGGCGGAACTGCAAACCAGCCCACCGGGCATAAGGGTACTGCCAAAGCTGGCGCGATACGGGACGCTTGCGTTAGAGATCGTATGACCTCGGACCTTGCGGCCCCGGACGCGACCGGCAAAGACAGCACCTCGTCGTCTCCCGGCGGCCAGCATGAATCAGGCTGGCTTCCGGTTGGACGATCTGGGGCGCGCAGAAAAAGGCGCCAAAAGCTGAGACAGCAGGCGGCTCTGGAGGGGACTCCTACGGAGGGCCCATCAAAGAGACCGCGTGCTGCTCTCAGCGGGGACAGCGGGGACATGGCGGCCAAGAGGATGAAGACCCAAGGGCAATCATCCTCAACCGGATCCTTTAGGGATGCGGTGGCGGCTGTGAAACTCGCTGTCGTGACAGTCAAGTACCCGGAGGAGTACTTGAAGGCGGAGGACTTGGTGCCGATCCAGGAGCTCATAATTGAGAAACTGGAAGTGGCGCCGGATCCTCTGCCTGTCCTAACGGTTGCTCCCGGAGTCGTCGCAGGTGCAATTCATGTATCCTGCGACGACTCTGATGCAGCCAACTGGTTTCGGAGTGCCATCCACAATGTGGAACTTGGTGCCCTGAAACTCAAGGTTGTTGACGCCAGGGACCTTCCAAAGCCAGTCAAAATGGCATGGAAGAGTCGCAACTTGGCGTTGCAAGACTCTGCCCGGGCCATTCGATTGCTCCAGCGACTCAACCCTACCTTGAGGACGAACGACTGGAAGGTCGTGAATACGCTCACTGAGCAGACCGGCATCCGTCGTATCGTCCTCATGGACGGGGTGTCCGCTGGGGTCATCAAGGCCGCGGGCTACTCTCTTCCAGGAGGGATTGAACGATACTCGTTCAAGCTCCTGGAAGAAGACAAGGGAGAGGCGCCTGCTGCGGAAGCAGAAGTGGAGCCCTCCGAGGATGGACCACCACAACATGGGGAGGCCATTGAAGAAATCTCTGCTGACGGCGCAGCGCAGGCAACAGAGATTGGGACCAGAGCGTCGGAGACAGACCACGAGGATGACATCCTCGGGGACTTCGACACCCTGGGAATCGAGTCGCCGACTGCTCTCGAGGAGAGCCAGGCGATGGAGGAGGGGCCTCAAGACTAAGGCCCTCCCATATCAACACAGACCCATCAAAATCATCCAAGATGGAGGGACTAAGGTGTGTACAAATTAATTTGCATCATTGCAGAGCCGCTACTGCCCTTCTGGCTCGGCAACTGAAGCTCAACACATACGACGTTGCCTTGATACAGGAACCTTATCTGTATAAGGGGACTATAAAAGGCTTAGGTGGGACAGGAGGCATGGTGCTCTATGACTGTCCAACTAATGACGCGAGGACTTGCATCTATATCAGGGGCGGTATAGAGGCAATGCCCTTACGTACTTTCTGTTACAGGGATCTCACAACAACCTTGATCCAAGTGGGGACGGGAACAGAGAAAAGGAGAATCATCCTTGCCTCTGCCTATCTCCCATATGAACAAAAAGAACCAGTAACACCACTTATCAGAAGACTGGTTGATTACGGCAACCAAAAGAACCTTGACCTGATACTTGGTTGCGATGCGAACGCACACCACGTCGTTTGGGGCAGCTCGGATGTCAACAAACGAGGGGAGGATTTGTTGGACTTAGTGGTAAGCTCTTCTTTACAAATCCTTAACGTAGGCAATAAACCTACTTTTAGGACTTCTGCGAAGACTGAAGTTTTTGACCTTACGCTGGCTTCAAACAGGGCCAGCGCTCATATTGAAAATTGAAATGTGTCGGACGAAATCTCTTTGTCTGACCATAATTATATATGCTTTAGGTTTAGGACGGCGGGAGAAGCCGAAACTAGACGAAGGAGAAACCCAAGGTATACAAATTGGGACTCATACAGGAGGGACCTCAAAGTAAATTTAGGGAGCCCTAAAGGTAAGCTCAATTCCATACTGGATATAGAATTTGAAGCGGACAGAATCAAGGCAGGCATCATCGGTGCATGGGAAGATAACTGCCCAGAGAAGAAGGCCTTTGGCAAAAAGGTACCATGGTGGACTCCTGAAATAGCCAAAATACGTCAGGAAACACGACAGGCCTTTAATGATGCAAAAGCCAGGAAGGATTTTTCTGGCTATCATAGCATGCTAACAAGGTATAACACGGCGGTACGCAAGGCCAGAAGAACTAATTGGCGGCAGCATTGCACTTCCATCGAAACTCTGCCAAATGGGATGAGGTTGTGCAAAGCAATGTCCATGACCAAGACAAACCCACTAGCATCTGTAAGGGATGAGAATGGGCAACTCACGGAAACTGGGCAGGACACTCTGGGCGTGATGTTTAGGACCCACTTCCCAGAATGTATACTGCGCGATAGCGATGAAGAGGAACCAGTCACAAGCGACGAGCTTACAAGGCACACTTCCAAAAATAACTGGCTCACGGCAAAGAAAGTGGTAGATGAAAATAAATTGAAGCTGGCCATAGCGGGCTTCCAGCCACTCAAATCCCCTGGTCCTGATGGCATCTACCCAATACTATTGCAAGAAGGGGCATCTGTTTTGATACCCCATTTGAGTAAGCTCTACAGAGCCTGCATAGCCTTTGGGTACGTACCCAAAGCATGGAGGGAGGTCAAAGTCACCTTTATACCGAAGGTGGGCAGACCGACTTATGAAGAAGCTAAAGCTTACAGGCCCATTAGTCTATCATCCTTTCTCTTGAAAACTCTGGAGAAAATGGTAGACAGGTACTTAAGAGAGGGTCCTCTGAAAGTATTCCCTCTACATAAACTACAATGCGCCTACAGCCCCGGCAAATCTACGGAAACGGCATTGCACTATGTTGCGAGTCGAGCCGAGGCTGCGCTAGAGGGACAAGAAATATGTGTCGGGGCTTTCCTCGACATAGAGGGAGCCTTTGACAAGACAACATTTGAGTCCATACGCACTGCTGCAAAGGAACATAGCATCAATGATACCACGTGCAACTGGATTGACTATATGCTGAGAAGCAGAACAGTCAGATCGGAACTAATGGGAGACAGACTTAGTGCAAAAACAACAAGAGGTTGTCCGCAAGGCGGAGTGCTGTCACCATTATTGTGGTGCTTGGTAGTAGACTCGCTACTAACCAAACTCAATACCGGACCATTCTATACAGTAGGCTATGCGGATGACATAGCTATAATGGTCAATGGTAAATTCCCGAACATAGTGTCTGGATTATTACAACAGGCATTGAGGATGACAGAGGAATGGTGTACAGTGAACCACCTCTCTATCAACCCAAGCAAAGCAGTCATTATTCCCTTCACGAGGAAGAGACAACTAGGAAACCTAGGAGAGCTCTCCCTCAATGGAATAAAACTGCCCTGGTCCACCGAAGTTAAATATCTGGGTGTAACGCTTGATAAAGAACTCAGGTGGAAAACTCATGTGGAAAATATTACGACAAAGGCCTTACGAGTGTTCGGCATGTGTCGTTCTACCTACGGTAAAACTTGGGGGCTAAAGCCCAAAGTGATACAATGGCTGTACCGGACAATGATAATACCTATTATCACATACGGCAGCATAGTGTGGTGGCCAAGAACAAAGCTTGCCTCGTGCAAAGCGCCACTCACCAGGTTACAAAGAACAGTGTGTCTCGGCATCACGGGTGCTTTCAGGACAACACCTACGGCAGCGCTTGAGAGATACCTCAATATCCCTCCTCTGCATATGATGGTTGAATTTGAGGCAAGGAAGACATTACATCGTCTCGCTGTCGCTGGACTATGGGATGCCTCTAAGCCAAAGACTAACCATACAAAGTTCCATGAGAATGAAGACCTGGATCGGGTAACAAGCATGTTATCCGATAAAATGCAAACTATGTTTGTGTTTGAGAGGTCTTTCAAGGTCCAAATCCCTACAATAGAGGACTGGACGAAGGGACTTGATCCACCAGAACAAGATAGTCTGGTGTGGTACACTGATGGATCCAAAATGGAATCAGGTACAGGAGCGGGAATATACGCAAAAGGCTACAAATGTAGCAAAAGTTTAGGGAAGATGGCAACTGTATTCCAAGCGGAAACATATGCCATTATAACCTGTGCTCAAGAGAATATAGATAGAGGGACCAAAGGTAAATCCATATATATTCTTAGTGACAGTCAGGCTGCAATCAAAGCCATGGCATCCTACAAAGTGGACTCCGGACTTATTCTGGATGCTATCCAAACCCTAAACAGGCTTGGGAAGCACAACAGGGTAAGACTGATGTGGGTCCCTGGGCACAAAGGATTCCATGGCAACGAAGTGGCTGATGAACTGGCAAGGGAGGGCTCAGCGAATGATTTTGTGGGTCCAGAACCATGTGTAGGCATATCGACGTGTCTCGTTAAAGCCGCATTTAGGGAGTTTGCAGATCACAGACAACGAACTTGTTGGCTGTCTACTACCGGTCTACAACACTCCAAGAGATTCCTGGGCTCCACTTTCAAAGCCCGGGATTGCATTTGGAGCATGAGCAGGGGGCAAATCCGCTACCTGCTTGGGGCCTTTACTGGGCACTTTGGAACCAACGACATGCTCATGAAGATGGGTCTAACCGCGACACCCATGTGCAGGTTGTGTGGGGAACATACGGAACGCATGGAGCACCTACTGTGCACATGCGATGCACTGGCTGGTAAGCGAATGAGTCTCCTAGGGGTTGGATACCCAAAACCAGAAGATTATAGGCTCATATCTCCTAGTCTCGTTGTAAAACTCATGAAAACGGTTTTCAACGAGAATGAGGAGGAGTAAGTTATCTAGGGGACCACAAAAGATCCCAATGGGTCGAAGTGTCCGAGGTATTTCTCGGCCCCTCCATAAGATAAGATAAGATAATAGTCAATATCGTTTAAATTATTTTTAGTATTAGGTAAAATAAACATAAGAGTGAAATTATGGCAAGGCATAAAAGAATAAAGCGGAAATCACGTGCCTAATCTTCAGACACAGTTGCAAACGGCTTAAGCATACAATTAAAGTACGATACCGTAACATGACACAAGTAAGGTAATAAAAGTTTTTAAGTACGGTAACTTAAAATGTAAGCTACATAAATATAAACAAAAATTTCAAAGAAATATGAAAGCAGACAATTGTTATTGGATGAACCAAACCGTCTTCCGTAGAACCTCTTCAACCATTCAGGATTGTTTAATAAAATATGTACGGAACCCGTTGAAAGATGTTCGGAACCCCGAAGACTGCAGGTACTCCTGAGGTCATTCGTTCTGTCCCGGGGTAAAGAGCCGAAAGTCGGCTCAACTGATATCTACAGACAAGGAAACGGACCATCAAAATTATGGAACCAAAAGGGTCTGAAATACCAGAAGAAATCGACATTCAAAAGAACAATTAGTAAGAATAGTCATTACATACCAGTTTTGATTCATGATGCATTAACACTTGTCAGCGACATGGTTATTTTTATGATAAGCTTGTCATCATTGTTTTGGCTGGACTGCCCTATTCTTCAATCTGTCGAACGGCAACTATGAGGCATGTCCTGGTAGCGAAACGATAGTTGGTGTCTCTGACAGAGCTCAATTACAGAATGCGGTCCGCAAGCTCCGGCGCGCCCATGAACCCGAATATCACGTACCCTTGGCCTAACGACAAGGAATGGTTTCCTGCCACAATAATACCTTTAGTAGTGGATGACAGAGCCAAACCTTTCTATGCAAATTCTTTGTGACAGTCCTAGAAAATAATCGTCTTCAGTTTTCTTGACAAACGAAATATGACCATTAGCAAAATTATAAACGGCCTGCTTTGACAAATTAAAAAAAGTCTAAAGCAAAGCGTCTTGTAGCGATCACGCTACAATACCCTCTTTCCAGCAAAAAAAAATTATTGCCTACCCTGGAAAGGTTTAACAACCCTAACAGTGTGATAATCAAGAGGATAAAATTAGATGAAATTACCTAGCCCAACTCAATACCAATAAAATATCCTAAACCCTAGTAGACAAACTAAATAAATTTTAACTGTTGCTTCCAGTTAAAAGCGTCTTCGGTCAGAAATAACAGCTTCGGACAAAGAAAAGCCTTGGCCTGAAATTCGACACCGGACAGTAAAAAAAAATATCCTCAGTCAAAAAAAGGCGACGTAGGATCAGAGTAAAAAACTTACAACCTATATAGAAAACATGGGACTCCAGTTCAAACTATGGAACAGGAGTCAAAGGAAAGACCAAAACAAAACTCAAGTTCAAAGATACAAGGTGAGCCAAAGGTCCAACAAGGAGGTGGAACTCGAGTTCAAAGATAATTCCCCAAATCAACAACACGTCCACGACAAAAATATAAGACTCCAGCACAAACATGTGACTTGAGTCAAAGATCAAACAAAATAGATAGCCAAAACTAACGCCCCTTATTGATGCGAGCTTAGGAAACGTCCACTAAACCTAAACTAAATTAATCGCTATAGCCTAACAGATACCTTAAAATTACCTAATAAGATACAAAGGCAAAAGAGAAAGGTTGAGACAAAATAAAGAGACTATAAGCTAAAGTAAAAAAAATAAGTCATATGTAAGGTCTAAATACTAGATTATCGATAATAGGCTAGGTAAGAAAATCTTATTGATTAAAATCATGCAGGCTAAAAAGAACATCACTACAGGCAGTGTAACAGATATTTCGAAAAAAATAAATAATTTGAAAAAATATCGATAAAAGAATTTATCGACACGTGTACATCTCATTATTTTTTATCGATAAGAGATTTTATCGACACCGGTACATCACTAGAGGGAACAAAGATTTCAAAATAAACGTCACCAAGTGTCAACTGCGGTGAAAATATCAGTCTGTTGCACAGAATAGAGAAGACAGTAGAAATCGCATATAGCTTTATTAGTATCGGAACCAGCGTACCCAAACTCACACATATACAGATTAATTGTATTTCATAACACTAAGAAATCTTTGGTGTGATTGGTAGTTTAATTTTTAGATGAAAGTAGAAAATATGTCAGTCGTCGCTTATTTGAAAATAAACCACAGCTTTATGACAATAGAGTTGGTTTATTGTCTACTCTTTGTGAGCAGTAATTACTTTTTAATAGTTTAATGAGCAAGTTACGCTACCCGCCGCTAGATGTCACTATAATAAATTCATTTAATTTAAAGCCGTATTTCGTTACCGATAAGATTTATATTTGCGAAATGAGGTCATTACTACTCGTCCTCCTGCAGTGATGTACCACGGTCGTTGACTTATTTATCGACATTCCGTTTTATTTTCAAACAAAATAGTTTATTTAAAAAAAAAAATTGCCCCACACTAGGAATTTCTCCTGTATCGTGGGTGCGTTTACAAACATATAATTTCACATACACAAACACCCAGAGCCGGAACAACTATTTGTAGATCATACAAATATTTGTTCCGTGCGGGAATCAAACCCGCGACACGCAGCGCAGCAGTCCATCGCTCAACCACTGCGCCAACCGTGCGTCCAATAACTAGAGTCAATAAATATTATTATGTTTGTAATCAAGTTTTTATATAAACTTATTCCAATACTTACGATTTATAGAAAGTATAATTAAAATATTTTATGGTAAACTACTGATCCGATTTTGAAAATGATTCTATTGATACAAAGATGGGCGTATCTTTGTATGTGGTGTTTTTGTTCTATCAATAGAATTATAGAATACAATACTCTTTATTATGTACACCATGTAAGTTACAGAAAGTATAGACGAAGAAAATATTACACTGGGTGGCACAATGGGCGGCCTTATCGCTAAAAGCGATCTTTTCAAGACAACCTTTGCATGGATTTAAAAAATGAAAGGAAAGACAGTACTGTAGGTAGTCTTTGGTGTACTATTATTAATTACTAGCTGTGCCCGCGGCTTCGCTCCCGTCATCTGTTTTCCAACCCTACCCTACTTACCTTCCTGCCTACCCTACTTACCTACCGACCATATTTGTTTCTATAGTCATCAATCTTTCGCGGAGAATCTTAACACCGTGATTCAGAAAATGACTTCAAATTCACAACGCCATCTATCGAATATCGAGTTCAACTCTCCGAGTATCTGAATTGCGTGTGTTGTGATAATTTTACTTCTTGAACACTTTAAATTCATCTAACTTTTGATAGAGTGAACTGATTGCAATGACACAAAAACTAAGTAATTCTTCAAGTTACGCACAATGTTTATCGATAAAAGTTATTTACATTGGTTTCGTACATTTCACGTGAGGCGTGCACAAATAAACAGACAAACAGACAAAAATGCCAGAAATAGGTTCTGTTGGTTATCCTTTAACACACTGGCTATTTTTTTGGAAATATTTTCGATGTACAAAAAATACTTTTCTACGGATTCATTATATGTAGTTATTTATTGATGATGATGTTTTTTTTTTTTTTATTTATTGATAGGCTCGCGTTTGACCACTATCTCGCCTGATGGTAAGCGATGATGTGGTCGACGGTGAAGCACGCTTGATGATGCGATAGACAAATACAATACGTCCTACTGATATGGGAAGCTTACGCTTTCGCCTGCAGCTACACTCTTATTATGATTAGCTTGACTAACTCCTTAATGAACGGATGAAATTTAGGTCTATACACCAGTAGAACTTAAATTTCAGACTAACACAAATAAGCCACTTTTTAACTGACTTAAAAAAAGAAGGAGGTTCTATGTTCATGTGTTATTATTATTACACTTTGTTGATTTTGAAGGCTGTTGTCTTTTTAACTGACTTCAAAAAAAGGAGGAGATTCTCAATTCGTCGTAATCTTTATTTTTACACGGCTGCAAGGAAAGGGTTATGTTTATCGCGCGTCAGAAGATTTTTTCGAATATTTTAAGTTTAAAGTATCGATAACTCATTATCGATATTGGTAATCTCTAATTGAGTAGCTGAATGTGACATGTGCATAGTTGGAATCTTCGAGAACAATGTTTGAGTTTTAAAGAAAGTAGACCTTAAATTTAACAACATGAAATCAACTTTTACTTGTCTTGTTTCATAAAATATTGTTTTTACATTTTTATCGAAATAAAATAAATTAAGACTTGCCGATGGTAAGATATACCTACATTTGATACATTTTTGGTTCTGCTATCGTGTTTACATTCTAAAACAGCACAATAAGGCATTTTTGTATTTTTTTTCAAGTTTTTGTCACTGTGACGGTTGAACCAAGACTGATGTGAACCAAGATGACGTAGTATGTGCGCGGAAGTAACATATGCGAAACTGTGCAAAACTCGGGGTACGCGGGCCCCGCCCACTTGCGACTTCTATTGTAGTAGGCGTTTTTTTTTGTTCTGTGGTCTGTTGCATAGCAACGAGTTGATTGTTTGAAATGGAGAAGGTTGACAATTTACGTAATTTGAAAAATTAACATTAAATTATGTAAATAAACTGGCAAAAAATGGTAACAATGCATAGCATTAAGAGTAAAACTAATATTTCGAAAGGATTCTGGTGAATCTAAATAACCATTTTGAAATTATAAGGCAATTTGTAAAGGAGAGAAACGTGGGAGAGAGATTTGAGTTTAAGATTCAACAAACTTTATATTGACCACTGTAATATCAAATATTAACGACTAAAATGACTATGGGATACGCAGGGAAAGACATGTAATAACAATGTATAGATTAAAGGCACAAAAATGTTAAAGGATTCTAAGAAAAGCCATAGATAGATCGACTGCAACTTTCACACAAGCCTCGGCAGGGAAAAACAAGTTCAACGCGTGATGAACCCAACTTTCAGCTAAAAATAAATGCTTAGAGTCTGGCCAATAACACGTGATGAAACACGCCTTCCACATCACACGAGTATGTTACCCAAAGTTGGAAAGTGTTAAACATCGAATGTTATGAACAAGGAACGAGTATGGAGAGTAAGACGAGGAAAACGCTATAGCTGGGCTAAGAATAAAAAAATAAAAATAAATAGATAACTAGCAAACAACCTTGTAATCCAAGCTTACCTTAATACTCGAAGCCTAAACGTTCATACTTCCAAGAATTCACTACGGGTTCTATCTACTGCTAGCTAAGGGAATTAAATAAAACTCAGGGTTATGTAAAAATATGTATTTGAGGACAGAAATAAAAGTTATTTCATATTAATAAGGTTCTTTATTGACTTACAAAGTTATAATTCAGAATATAAGATAAATACATCACAAGCAAAAGAAAACGTATTTTGCCTGACGCCTCATCCGATCAAGGGGTAAAAGTAGAAATAGTGCTATACTCCACAGAATCCAATTCAACATTAAGAAAATTTCCAGGTTCTGAAACTAGATAAAATTAAAAATTGCTCGAAGAGCACCACACACACAACAATGAAAAAAAACATACTTCAGTAGTAACATGAATATTAAAACTTACTTTAGCTCGGGCGCCATTTGTAGCGTTATTAAATAAAAATAAATAAAACTTTTTTAACGCAACGATAACGTATAATTTTGAATTAAATACACAAACACCGAAAACATGAAAATAGTGAAAAAGCAAAACATACTATTTTAAAAAAGGAATGACGCAATAGTCAATATCGTTTAAATTATTTTTAGTATTAGGTAAAATAAACATAAGAGTGAAATTATAGCAAGGCATAAAAGAATAAAGCGGAAATCACGTGCCTGATCTTCAGACACAGTTGCAACCGATCCAATGATGGCTTAAGCATACAATTAAAGTATGATACCGTAACATGACACAAGTAAGGTAATAAAAGTTTTTAAGTACGGTAACTTAAAATGTAAGCTACATAAATATAAACAAAAATTTCAAAGAAATATGAAAGCAGACAATTGTTATTGGATGAACCAAACCGTCTTCCGTAGAACCTCTTCAACCATTCACGATTTTTTAATAAAATATGTACGGAACCCGTTGAAAGATGTTCGGAACCCCGAAGACTGCAGGTACTCCTGAGGTCATTCGTTCTGTCCCGGGGTAAAGAGCCGAAAGTCGGCTCAACTGATATCTACAGACAAGGAAACGGACCATCAAAATTATGGAACCAAAAGGGTCTGAAATACCAGAAGAAATCGACATTCAAAAGAACAATTAGTAAGAATAGTCATTACATACCAGTTTTGATTCATGATGCATAAACACTTGTCAGCGACATGGTTATTTTTATGATAAGCTTGTCATCATTGTTTTGGCTGGACTGCCCTATTCTTCAATCTGTCGAACGGCAACTATGAGGCATGTCCTGGTAGCGAAACGATAGTTGGTGTCTCTGACAGAGCTCAATTACAGAATGCGGTCCGCAAACTCCGGCGCGCCCATGAACCCGAATATCACGTACCCTTGGCCACTGACCTCTATCATACAAGTACGCTGGACTAAATATATTAGATGAAATGACAGTTGATTTTTGTCCCGAATCAAAGCGCCCCACTCGAGGTTCTCAGGAACTAAAATTGACACATTTAGAGATAGGTTAAGCCCGATATTTCTCAAGATTAGGTAATACTAATATATTCGCCTGGAAATATTATATTATTTTAACTAATGCGAAGATATGAGTATTAGTAATATTTTTAAATTACACTAATATCAAAATAGTAGACTTGGCAAGGCGTATCACTCATCTACTGTATTGACTTCTCATAATAATATGTTGCAACTAAAAATCTCATATTGGTATTAGTGATGAATGTTATATGAATGCCTAATAATCAGTAATAATATGTTAAAAAGCAATGTGTAATACTAAATTCTGGAATCATCATCATGATCATCCACAGTCCGACTTCGCCCACTGCTGAGCACAGGCCTCTCTCTTCTTGTATCAATCACTCGTTCCTGTCTGGAATTAATTCTGGAATAATACCATGATAATTATAATTGTATTAACAAATGTTTTTAAGTCAAACAATTTATATCTGCATCATAAAATGTACTCTGTGTCTGCACCTGAAACAGAGTTTAAAACTGATATAAGTCTTCACGTCGCTGGAATGCGATGTCACTCTTATTTGCACCTTAACACTACAGAGACACGATCTCGGCGAGAAATATGTCCGTTGTAAATTATTATCCATCTCATTCGTACGCAAATATTTGTATGAATGATGTTCCAACCGAGTGAATCCAAACTATTGTAAATGTAAGTATTAACTAACTAGTATACTTGAGCGAGCAGATACTTGCTCAAATATACTAGTTTTAAGGATAAGTTGTTAGCCTATCCCCATATTTAAATCTCACTGATCTGACAGCAATGCGCTATAACTTTAGTAGCACGCTATCCACTAGTTTGTAGCTTGCAATCTGATTGAAAGTATTTTTCAGTTAACCTTTACAGCAAGTTTTCTATTACTTAGAAATGAATCTCAATTAAAATAATTGGGCTTTTCTTTTTCTCTTACGTTTTAAAGTATTCTCACGTATTTTTATACCGAAGGCTATGTCCCATCTCTAATATTAGTTCCATGGAATCTCACGTTAAGTCACGTTGCTATCAGCGCCAAAATGGCGAAAATCTAATGTCTTAATTTTGTCATCGATAATATGAAGTCCAGCGTACTTGTATATTAGAGGTCAGTGACCCTTGGCCTAACGACAAGGAATGGTTTCCTGCCACAATAATACCTTTAGTAGTGGATAACAGAGCCAAACCTTTCTATCCAAATTCTTTGTGACAGTCCTAGAAAATAATCGTCTTCTGTTTTCTTGACAAACGAAATATGACCATTAGCAAAATTATAAACGGCCTGCTTTGACAAATTAAAAAAAGTCTAAAGCAAAGCGTCTTGTAGCGATCACGCTACAGTAGGTACTAACTAATTACATAAATTCCTTAGTGTTTGGATTTAATATATTATAAATAGTTACAGATTCAGCCCAACCAAAATGAAGCCAGTTACCACGACGATGAACTGTTGATACATCCCTCAACAAGCAAACCTGACCAAACCATGGTTCGTTTTACTACACACACAATTTAAATCGTTCGCCGTGCTGTTTTAAGTTTATGATGCATAAAGCAAATTATTATTTAATTTTTTGCAAGAGTCGTATTTATTTCATCATCTGCATCATGCCAGTCGATGAATGTCCACTCGCAATAATCACTTGTTTAGCAGTAATGACAATAAGTCCTGATAGCCGTGGTATACTCCACTCCACGCAACTCCTTATATGTTGCCCCCTTGGCGCTACGTCATTCAAGCGCTAGCCACCATTTATGGGGGCCCTTTAATTGAGTGTGTAAGTGACCCCCTGCCATTTTATAGCCGTGTAGTTCAACAGTGGTCAGGCAGTGGCCAATAGTCATACTATAGTTTTAGGCAATCGATCCCCTAAACCTTACAAAAACTTAGCCCAACATATTTGTCTCCATATTTAACAATAGTTCTGCACCAACCGGGGTTTGACATTCGGTGCGCTTACATAGTGCATACAGGGATAATCGTCCGTTGGTGTCACATATCATGATACATGTCTAACAAGGCTTCTTTGAGTTGGTTTCGGCATGCCATTCAGTCGTTTTTCTTTAGTCCGCGACAAACTAGACGTTGTGTTAAAAAACTATAAAAATGCCATCGTGAAAAAAGAGACAATAGTATATTATGCAACTAGTGAATACAGGACGGATTTAAAGCGAGGGCCATAAATGAATCACGAACAAGTGAAGGATTCTAACAACTGAATCACGACCGTAGGGAGTGATTCATGATGAAGTGTTAGAATCCTGAGCGACGCGAGTGATTCATGGCCCTCGATATAAATCCGTTTTATTCAAGAGTTGCATACTATACTTTATACCATGACTACGAGAAAAAGAAAGATTTAAGCGAAAAGCACAAGGAATAATAATAAATAAATGTTTTATAACCTTAAAAATTTACAAAAAATGTGAAAACTCAGGGTTTCACATTTTTTGTATATTGAAGCTGAGCTAGGTAACAGCATCTGTGTTTCAGGGACCAGTGACCACCTCCGTTACGTTACATAATTATAATTAATAAAACACCAATGCAATTAATATTACAATTACAATCCAAATAAGTATTCACTAAACATCTCAGATTAAAACCAAAATCATTATAAAATCCTAAATAATAACAAACTGAAAATTAAATCGATGAAGGAGTTTGAAAGTCGAATATTCTTTGCACAAGGAGTTTGACCGTTAAGGCTTGAAAAGGTAACAGACAGTCAGAAGAGTTACTTTAGCATTTTTAATATTGTACAGATATTCAAAATAAAAAATCTCAGTACGAAGTTGTAAAAAATTGCGTTGCTTTTGGTGTTGGCACTTTTTGTTCTTATTACGGCATATAATAAACTAGCTGTCCCACGCGGCTTCGCTCCCGTCAACTGGCTACCTACCTACCCATCTACCCTACCTACCCTGCATGCATGATTGTTGCGTAACTTATGTATACAGTTTACGCAGCGCACGCAACGGAAGCTCTCAAAATAAGATAAGATAAGATAAGATAAATTTTATTAGGACACCTTTCTTTAGATGTATCTAAAGAAAGGTGGTGTAAGCACAACAACAAAATAAAATAGTAAAAATTATAGCACAGGTACACAAGAAAATACAAATATTTAGTGCCTTAAAGAAACCCTAGACCCCACACTAGGATACCCTGTGTCGTGGGATCTAGTTTTTCCGTCGTTAATGACACATTATTATGGAATATATTTCCCGTTTTTGCAACATTTTTAATTTTTGCTCCGCTCCTATTGGTCGTAGCGTGATGCTATGTAGCCTATAACCTTCCTCGATAAATGGACTATCCACTACAAAAAGAATTTTTCAATTCTTACCAGTAGTTCCTGAGATTAGCGCGTTCAAACAAACAAACAAACCATTTCTTAGTATTTTTCTTTCTATTAGTATAGATTAAAGTAGGCAATTTGTAATCCATATTTTAATTTCTAATTAGGTAGTATCGTGTTTCGAATGTTTACGTCATTCGCTTGATATAAATAGGAGTTAAGGCTTCCAAAATAAATCAGGTTTTTAATAGAACTTGATGGCTTGACGTTTTGGCCAGTTATATTATATAAAATATATAAAATTGTATTAATCTGAATGAAAGATATTTGAAAGCATGATTTTATTGCAGACAACGTTGCACCACACTAGGAATTTCTCGCTGTATCGTGGGTGCGTTGACAAACATATAATCTCATATACATAACACCCAGAGCCGGAACAACTATCTGTAGGTCATACAAATATTTGTTCCGTGCAGGCATCGAACCCGCGACACGCAGCGCAGCAGCCAATCGCTCAACCACTGCGCCAACTTGAAAATATTATGTTCTATTTTATTAGCAACATACTACCCATGCCTCCGACCGACTTGTGCGTCTCGCATCCAGCAGATGGGGAGGCATCCAGTTGTAGACGTCTTTCGGAAATGATGATAATACCTACTCGTAACCATTTGACTTTTAAACTATTTATTTGAAAAAAAACATGTTTTAAAGGTTTAAAGAAACCTAACCCAGTCAAAATGGCTTTTAGATCAACAGCTTTATAATGAATCTGTTATTATTACCTACAGATTGGCCACAGTCGTCACGCCATTGCAACTGCTAAAAGAGACTTGACACACAATAGGACATGTTGCCTACCTCCTCCAGTACATTTTGCAGAATTATTAGGCGGGATTAGCAGTCGTCAACCATAAGCCTCCCCGACCAGAGGCCGAGACCAAAAATTTGTTCCTAATATTTCCATCTAGAAATTGATTCCAGGTTAGGCGCGTCACTGATTTTTTTGCCTGTTGAAATGGTAATGCATACTGCGCTACTACGAGGAGATAGTGCAATTATGTGGGACTCCAACCCACAAAAACGCCACGATGTCGTCCTGTGCCTTTTATGGCGGAAACACGGGCACGCATTAGCACTCATCCGTGAACCCGCCGCGGCCTCCAACCCTCATCCACGATGCCTCCCATACAACATCGCGGCCCGCCTTAGTTACGATGTCGCCCAAACAGCACCGCAATCTTCTTTTTGGCCGGCACGTCGTCAGCTTAATCGGCAAGACCCTCCTCGGGTTCCTCTTCACTTTACCGTGGGTGACCAAGCCACGAGTACCGAGCCCCCGCCTCGATAATGCGGGAACCCACCGGGCGAGAGGTACAAAATGTTAATAGGTAGTTACTGCGGTTACAAATTAGTAACTCAACAGTTTAGTTTTGCAGATTCGGTATTTGTCCAAATACATCTGAATAGATAAATAAAATAGAATAGAGTTATTTTGGATATAAACGAAAACATTTATCAGGAAAGCACTATGTTAAATTAATTCAATAGTGTAAAAAGGTTAATGAGATGGGCCTATAGTTCTTCAGCCGGGCATTGTCGCCCTTCTTGAAGAAGAGTACCACCACACCCCAGCAACATGCCTGTGGCGTTTTGCCCTCGAGTATGACGGAATCAAACAGCTTCTGAAGGGCCTTAAGTACCGATTTCCCACCCGCCTTCAGGAGTTCGTATCAAAACGCCCTATTCGCAGAACGTCCTATGAGCAGATCGGCTAATTCCCAAAATGACCTAGTAGCAAAATGTCCTACAAACAAAAGAATGGGAATGGTACAATAGTCATACGACACAAATATGAGGTTTTTAAAGGAATAATTTTATTCAACATTTTCTTGAGACGTTTTCTTGTGGCGACGCCTGGGGCAGGCCTGAGTCCAGCAGTGCAGCAGCAATATACCAACAAAAACCTTGATCAAAAGATATTTCGCTCTAATTATAAATATCTAAGTATACGGGAGTACAGGTGAGAATAATAATTATTAATTCGATGATATTAATAAGTAGGTATCTTAAAGAGATACCACAAAGATCGTTCACCTTTTGCACTTTCCACATTGTTTTTTTTTGTGACAAAATACCTACTTAGCATCCAATCAATGGACTAACAAGAATCTTTCTTTATAATGAAATATTCTTCACTGACGTGTTGTTCGCACATAAACCGTACTGCTTGTGTCTCCAACACCAATATTCTCCAGAGGTTCCAAAATGTTATCCTTGAAAACATCACAAATGCGACGTGGTTTATAAAAAACTGCGAGGTTCATGAATACCTTAACGTAAACACAGTGCACCGTGAGGCGAAAATCTGGGCAGAACCGTACAGTGGGCTTAGTGCGAGTTTTGTCTCACGCGCAATAGCGTTAACGTAAACGATCACTTAAGTCAAAAAGTATGCAAAAAAACAGGTTTTGCCTTGCCGTCACCAGACGGCGCTTATCCGGTTTCAATACAAATTGGCGCTAACGTTAACGCGATTGAGCGTGAGTAAAAACTCGCACTAAGGCCTCAGAACACGCTTGTAGAATCATCCAAATCCCTTGGCGAAGGCTCTTACAAAGCCGGATCACAAAAGGCGTCTGAAAAGGTTGGCTGTAATGGACCTCCCAAAATAGAACATCGGAACGTAAAATGTCATGAATATAAAGAGGGAAATCTCGCTGGATAAACCATTCTACACCACAATATTGCAACAATTCTGCTCCTAGTCCTAGGACTGATTGAGATGAAAAGCAAGAAAAAAAAATGTGTCAGCCCAGAATTTGATGACGAGTTTTGGTGGCTTGCAGTAGTTTCTATTAATATAAGTTTTTAAACTGTCATGGTCACTAACACTAACATTAACATTAAAAGCGGGATATTTACCATGTGCTTACTCATGGTGCTTGCAACAGCACCGAAATATCGGGAACTCGCAACAAACAGTAAACATGGTAAATATCCCGCTTTTAATGTTAATGTTAGTTTCTATTAATATCTATAACAGGATATGCTATTGGTTTAAGTGTCCCATCTGTTGTGGCACAGCAGTAGATTTGCACTCTGGACGACGGAATCATGCATAACTGTTTACTATTAATTTAATTAAGGACAGTCGCGTCCGTCGATTATGTCCGTTGTTACTAAAACTTGTTGGCTTTTCAACGCTCGGCTCAGCACCCAAGGTTGAAAGCAGGTCTTCGTTCCTTGATCTGTACCTACACAATGTAGTCCCAGTTAACTCAGCAAAGATGAGTTGGTCTTACACGTGTTCTATACTTAATAAAAATTAAGAATAAAATAAGATAAACTGCAACATTGTATTTACACGTGTTGGGATTACTAGCAACACTTGAACAGCTATGTTTTTATTATTATTACAAGCTTTAAATTACCTTGCTTTCGTATGGTAATCCATTTTTCAAGAACTTCCTGGCGTCCGATTAAGCTGAAACTTGGCGCACTTGTATAACGTTAGATCCATTGAAATAAGATGGCATTATGGAACTGGTCTCATGATGGATCCGGAAGTTGGCCATAGGATCTCAACCGGAAAAAGCACCGTCGTGTTGGGGCTTATTGGATATTATGTATGGACAAGCAATATTATATTTCGTACTTTTTAATTATCCTTCTTATAGTCTTTTTAGTGTTACTGAGGTAAACCTCCATATGTTATTGTCAAATGTCGTTTTGGATGCTTAATGTTGAGATAAAAATGCAATATTAGTATCACTTTTTACCCGACTGGACTTTTTACCCCAAAGTAAAGGTTATGTTTTTACCTGTGTGTATATATCTAAGTTTGTTCATCTAACCCCTCGTACATAATTCAATTTCATCATCATTTTCACATAACTTCCAAACTTCTTATCATAATTTGACAAATGATATAACTTTAGAAGCGTCTTGATGGTCAACTGGTGACGTCAAACTAAATTCAATGAGTCGCCCTTCTAGACTTAGAAACTGTGTAGGTGCCGTGTTTGGTATCAAACGAAAGGGCTTAATAAACACATTTAAAAATACTATATAAGCGTTACTAGCTCTACCACTCTTTACTCTCTCTCTCTCTCTTTAATACTGCTTTGGTTGCATTTACTCGATAATTGCATATATTTTTTAGCTGATTATGGGGCAATCAAAAGCGGTTATACACCCAGTACACTCATAAAATACAGCTCCAAACGAAATTAAAAAAATATGTAAGTTTAAAAGCTAGACCCGACAACAAAGAACTCTCTCTTGGTACATACATTTTAGAGCGCGAGTTTATTGTAGTCGTGTTTTAGTTTTTGAAAATGGGGTTAAAAAACTGGGGTTATTAAATGAAATCATAGAATTATGGCACAGTTCCTTATTAACTCGATGTTAAATTGCAGTTCTGCAATTTAACATCAGCATCTTCAAATCTATTTAGTTGTATCCGTCGTGAAATCGCAGAAATATTCTGCGATTACTCAGTCGTTGCTCAAGTCGAGATTTAGTACTTCAAGTCAGTCCTCTTGGATTTGGCAGCGTTGTACGCGATGGAGCGGAGGATCGCCTCGGGGATCGCGGGGCCAACGGAGAGGCTGTCACTCTGTAACAGAAGAGATACGATTACTGATCTGTGTGATACCTTGCCTTGCCCTCTCACAAGGATACCTTCCACCAGCAAGAACAATAAAGGCTTTGTATTACGCGAATGCGACGAGCGTATGATCATAATGGTAAATACTAATTCACTGGTAATTTCTAAATATAAGTCAAAGCTCCAGAGCCTTGAACATGGTCGCCGAAATGCCAGCTTGTCGGTTTTTTATCGGTTACATTTCGGGGAGTGTGCGATGGAATTGCATGATCTACTGCCGCCCAGCCCGTTTCATCATCGGACTACCAGACGTACGGCGGTGATGCGCCATCGGTACATGGTGGACATCCCACCCACACGCACTAAAGTTTTGAGAATACTTTTATTATGCGTACAGCTAAGGAGTGGAATTACCTGCCGGAGTCTGAATTCCCGATAGCTACAATCTAGGGGTATTTAAGTCAAGAGTGAGTAGGTTACTTCTAGGTAAGCGTGCTCCATCGTCGACCACATCATCGCTTACCATCAGGTGAGATGGAGGTCAAGCGCGAGCCTATATTAGATTTAAAAAAAAAAACTCTTTTTATGTTGATTATACAGTTTGCAAACAAAAAGGTTATTATGACAGAAATATTAGGAGTGCTTGTACTACACTCAGCGTCATATAAATCGCACCTTTTCTCCTAATCTCCATAAAAATAATTTAAACCATATAAATTAAATGGTAAGAGCTCGTAGCAAAATTTAAGGTGTTTCGGTTTTATTAACCAAGGCATGAAATAAAACGGGTTAACTGAATGCAAGAAAATTAAGTTTAGGGTTGTTTTTCTTGCTTTACTTGTTCAATTGTGTTCACTTCAAAGTATGGATGGTAAACAACTCACATTTGACCTTGATCAGCCGTTTTATACTGTCAAATTAAGTGGCACCTGTAATGTGTATTTTGGTTCTTTCGCCAAAAATTGTGTGCCAGATTTTCATTTGGCAACTAAAGTTTCGCATTTTTTTTTTTTTTACTATTTTTGATGTGAGCGACCCCGTTTCTGTCCTGAATGTAATCACTGTCAACACATACTGGTCATAGACTTTCGTCTTGAGACACTGCGGTAGATCAAGAATATACCGCTCAGGTAAAGTAAGTAAAAATTAAAAAAAAAACGGATATTTTTCCTTTACTTATGCTATAAGACATTACTGCTTACCAAATTTCACGATTCTAGGTCAACGGGAAGTATCCTGTAGTTTTTGATTGCCTTCAGGTTACTTTGATACGCGGCAGCGTGTCAAGTCAAGTACAAGCAAAAAAGGAACTGGCGACGTAGCTGCTGTGTGTAATATTACACGAACCATTTGGAGCCACTTTTGTCGTCTTAGTAACTCAAAATCTATTTAAGAGTCCCTACAAGTTTCACAAGACAAAAACAGAAAAAAGCTACTTATTCAGCGAAAATTTCTCAATAACTACAAGATATATGATAAAAAATATAATGACAAAAATAACAAAGACACAGGTCCGTCGTCTACAAGCCCTTTAGCGAAAATGAATGACTCGCGCGAGCGCAACGGTTTATAAGGCAATATTTAGACAATTTATTAAAATAAAATAAGTACTCAAAAATAAAATATATAAAATATATGTTGGATTCGATTGAGAAACACCTCAAATTTCAAATTATTTACCAGTTATTTTTATATTCAACATATTCTTACACGTAGGCGACGCTTTCGCACATGATAAAATTGTTTTTTTTTCCCGCGAGGACAATATTTTTTTTATATTTATATAAACTTTAAAAAACAAAATTGGTGGCTTAACTAGTATACTATATGCCCAGTCCACACATTTTTTTGCAGATTGTAATTCGCCACCAGTAAGCTGAAAAAGCAATTAAAAACCTGTTGTTTCGGGATTACGTAAAAACCTGTGTTAGGAATTTATTTAAAAAAAATTAAATTGAGCAGTTATCAAAAATATGTAATGTACATTTACTAGATAACTATGTGATGCAAAAAATTGCATTAAAAGACTTATCATATATATCTTGTAGTTATTGTGAAATTTGCGCTGAAAAAGTAGCTATTTTCTGTTTTTAGCTCGTGAAACTTGTAGGGACTCTTAACATAAGCACATGAAATTTGGTTTATGTATTAAAATCGCTAAGATGATCTATAAACTAAAATGTCATAAATATAGCTCTTACGGTTATTTAGATATTAACGTCCAAAAATCAACATTTTTAACACTGACTGACAGAAACTCTAACCCAGTTCCAGATGGCCTAGAAAGTTCAAATTTGGCATCCAGATAGGCAATTGGGTGAATACACAAGAATAAATCTGAAACTAGTAATTATTTATAATTGTATTATAATTTTTCAATAAATTGATTATATTAGAAACACACACCTAAAGTGCCTGTAATGTAAGAGTCAGCAATCAAAATTGATGACAGCCGGTTTTTATGTGGATTTTAAGGTCTTCACGTGAATATATAACGAGTGGAATACCACCCTTAATTCTAGAACGAGTCAAGACCAAGTTTCAGATATTAAGTAATGTATATGTTAGGACAAACAAACAGGGAACAATTCCCTATTTGTTTAGCATATGCTGTTACTATTCACAAATCACAAGGCCTTAGCCTTGACAGTGCTCTTCTCGACATAGGCTCCTCTATATTTAGTAAAGGGCAGACTTATGTTGGACTCTCCAGAGTTAAAGCCTTAAGATGGATTACATCTCATCAATTTAGATCCAAGTCAAATCAAGGCACAAGAGAGCTTTATTGCAGAGTACAACCGCCTGCGCACGTTATACTGCCCCGACTTGGCCAAATTAAGGATAAACAGAAACCGCGAAAAAAAGATCCGGGTACTGAATGGGCAATTTACTCGAACATTTCAAAGGTACAAGAAAATATAGAAAACAACACAAAAAAGACAATTATACCCCGTAAACGTAGGCAAATACAGAAGATTAACCAAAACCATTTGGTATTAATTTTATTATGAATAAGAAGAAATTATTAGTAGGTAACTAATAATTTCTGTACAAAAAGTAATGATTTCCCATCCAAAAAGGGAGCCAAGTTCGATACTAGTAATATGCGCGGTTGTTGATAACGCCGCCAAAACAATTAAGATCTAAATGGGTGCCAAGTACTGTATCCTGAAATTTATTTACAAGAACATAAAACATTATAAAATAAATTTAAAACCCAATTTCATGCTTTTTCTGCGACGAAAATATTAGCTGTTTTAAAATACTCGTATAACTTCTTAAATTTGAATAGTCGAATTATTTACATAAAGCAGATAACTTAGGATAAATTCTAGCTCAATCGTGGCGTAATTCAGCCGAGCGTGTAATGAGCAGAGTTCACGAGTTTGATACAACGTTTTTCAACACATTTGCGAGGAAAAAACAAACATACTTGCTTATATCGTTTAATTTGTAAAACAA
Organism: Orthosia incerta; assembly: GCA_948252205.1. NCBI lineage: Eukaryota > Metazoa > Arthropoda > Insecta > Lepidoptera > Noctuidae > Orthosia > Orthosia incerta. The sequence continues at coordinate 16,176,605 of OX411746.1, read as the reverse complement.
TTGGTGAACGTACAATTTTCAAAGCGATATTGGATTGATTTGGATGGCAATTTCACAGTTTGTGTTACATTGGTGCTTGCCACTTCTTAAGTAGATACTTTCGTTTTCTTATTATGTAAATTTCGGCGACAAAGGCAAATCATAGAACAGTAGAAATCAAATAACTCATGCTACGAGATATACAGGCTGTGGTTCGGAGCAAATCTTTTTTGCCTTTGGCTCCAAATTAATGGCTCGAGTTAATTTGTAACTGATTTTCGCCTTGTTGTGAATAGATTCTGCTTTCGGGTTACTACATCGCGTAAAATATTATAAAGCTCTTGTCATCTACACGCACCAATAACACCGAATATTGAGGCAACCTGCAACAAATTCAATTAATAAGTTCTAAGAAGTTATGCTAAGGTTACGCAATTATTTAAATACGTTTAGATTAATAATATTCAACGTACCTTTGTTGCTAAGTACTGACTATCCAGAGCCTCCTTAAAAAACTATTCAACGTTGGCTGGTGACAAAACATTAGATATCCGACCAATATATCCGTCCGAGCCGTCTCTTCATAAATGCCATCAGGTTACAGTACGTATTGATATCAACACTATGTTTGAGCACCACCAGGAATAGATGCACCACATGGAGCTGGGCTTTTATGTATTGACGAGTTCAGAGAAATACGCCAAAACCATATTTTCAGAAAATGACTGGGTATTATTCTTGCTCTGCCATTGTAGGAAACTATCGTAGGCAGCTAAGCACTTTTCTCTAGATTTATCGGCGATTAGGCTATTGCTTGCATTTTGCATGCTTCATTTAGTATTTCTGGCGGGGTTAACTCTATCAATTGTTCATCTTCTCAAGAAAAGTTAACATTTCTATAATGATTTACCACACAGCGACAAATACGATAAAAACAAAATATGGAAATTATGGGCAATGGCGCGCAAGCTTTTTTTTCACACGCCAAATGCAAGGTGAGTCTACAGAACATACAGCCTACTTCAAAATTATAATTTTAAGTGATAAAATGCAAATATCTTAATATTTTACAAAAAAGTATTGAGTATTGAATAGTATATGAATCTTCTTTCGTGTGAGGTGTGGCCACCTCTGGTGTCAGAGTTAATTAAGCCGCCTCTGGGAATCACACAGGCCTCTGACTTGGCTATTTCAGACTTACATTAACTATGTAAGTCCAGGTTTCCTCACGATGTTTTCCTTCACCGTTGCCTGTGATGTCTAAGATAAACTTAGAAAGTACATATGAATTTGAAAAAGACACATTGGTACTTGCCCGGATTTGAACCCACGACCTCAAGCACGAGAGGCGAGGTCTTAGCCACTGGGCCACCACGACATTACAGTATTATGAATAATTTGATAATACTATTAAGGATGTAGATATTTATTTATTCTAAAAATGTATATGGAATTTCAGCGGCATAAAACCTCTTTCTTGTTACTAAAAAAAACCGTATTACCCGGTTAAATTGAAAATGCCTGTTTACTCGCATACAACTTGCAGAAAGGTACTAATTTACCTTTGTAGGAATAATTCTATTACGCACTAGTGTGTAATGTTATTACGCTCGTGTCTGTCATAGCTCGGTTTATGGCCCTAAAAGCGAAAATATAACTACGAATTACCCAAAACCCGTTTCGCCTGCTGTGATGATAATGTTGATGGTGATGCAGGCTTTTGTTTCATTTGCCTACATACAGAATAGACAGGTTCACGTTTGGGTTTTACTGGCGCTGTCATAGATGTACGATGCACGAATAGTGACATGCAAATTATTTTCCTGTTACCGCGTCGAGATATAGAAACAGGTCTGTTTCTATACCTGTTTCCCGAGATGAGGTGGTCCTCATCTCGGGAAATTAAGTCCCAGATCTTTGGAATGCATACGTTATTAAAAAGTTTGGAGATTTTGACTGTGCATCGTAAAATGTAACCATGATCATTTTATTACACCTAATCGATCAGAATGTGGCATGGTTTTTCTTCACTGCCACGACGGGTTGTTGTAAAATAGCCTGAAACTCATCTTTTTATGTTCACAATGAAATCTAAGAATTAATTATAAGTAAAGACATCTTGTTCCATGTAAAAGAAAGTACCTGAGCTACCGAGCTCTGCTCGGGTGAAAATAGAGAAAACGACATTTTCTAAAAATGAAACCTAGGTAAATCGATTTATCGCCCCCGAAACCGCATGCATACTAAATTTCATGAAAATCGTTGGAGCAGTTTCCGAGATTCAGATTATATATACAAAAATTGCTCGTTTAAAGGTATTAAATATTGCATATATATATATTTAAAAAAAAATGAAAATATTAAGCTCGAGTAATAAAACGGTAGAGTACATTATCTATATATATATTATTTATAGATAATGTACTCTATCGTTTTATTACTCGAGCTTAATATTTTCATTAAAAAAAATAAGAATAGATACGGAACCACTCCATAGTTAATAATAAAATACAAATACTTGTTTGGTTATTAAATAATGGTATCCTATATTTGAACGATTTGTTAATAGATCCAGTCTTAATGATATTCTGCTTGACATCGAGAAATTAATGTCTAAACCAAGGTCACTTTTTCGTGTCAATACCCTTAGAATGCCAGGCGCTGTTTTTTGTTAACTTCTATTTTATATAAAAGGATATGAATTCAATGAGAAGGTACCTTTTTGTTTCTGACATTCGTACAGATCACAGCAAATATGAAATTCTTGGTGAGAATTTTTTTATTATACAATATTATGTCTAAAGATAACTCAAATATTTCCAACCAATTAAATTGAAATTCGGCCGAATTAAATTAATGAAGCCAACAGATTGGATTATTAGCTATATAAGGTACTGGAATTACTAATGATTTAAATTGATACACAGGTTCTTGCTCTGTGTGTGTGCGCTGCCAGCGCGGCGAGCGCTGCCAGCGCTTCCAGCGCTGCCTACAAGGGCTACAATAGATTCCAGCCTGCCCGCGCCGCTCCCGTCGCTGTCGCCGCTAAGGCAGTCGTGTCAGCCGTCGACCCCGTGGTCAACCCCTTCGCCGCAGCCGCCGCCGAGACCTACAATGATGGTGCCACCGCCTACCAAGGCGCTAAGCAGGTCGTCAACAAGGCTTACTCCAACGATGGTGACGCCCAGATCGTCCGCTCTGAATCCGACGTAGCCGCAGACGGTTTCAACTACATGTAAGTGTTAACTTTTTTGTGACTCTCGTTCTATATAGGATAAAGAATGATTTGTCAGATTAACTCATGACCAGAAATTTACTTATATTTTCAAGTTTTATCTCCTTTTTCTTCCAGTTACGAGACCAACAACGGCATCAGCGGTGAGGCTACCGGTGTCTACAAGAAGGTCGGAGAGGCCGGCGCTGTTGTTAGTATATTTCCTTATCATGAACTTGTTTTTCAGGCCTTTGTTGTTTATTATAAGCTGCTTTATATATATATATATAGAGACAAAACGCTAGTTTGGAAAGACCATGATAAATTGATAATTTATGTGATAAGTAATTTATTAGGAATTTATTTGAGGCGCACGGTTGGCGCAGTGGTTGAGCGATTGACTGCTGCGCTGCGTGTCGCGGGTTCGATTCCCGCACGGAACAAATATTTGTATGACCTACAGATATTTGTTCCGGCTCTGGGTGTTGTGTATGTGAGTTTATATGTTTGTAAACGCACCCACGATACAGGAAGAAATTCCTAGTGTGGGGCAACGTTTTTTTTAAGAAGAAGAAGAAGTTATTGTTGAATTTCTGCGGCTGAGGTAGGCAATAAATGTTAATGTGTCTGTTTGGAGATTGTCATTTTTTAATGCTTTTCTTCACAGTGCTAACAATGTTTTGTTTTGTATGACAGGTGTTCCAGGGTGGCTACCGGTACACCGCCCCCGATGGTACCCCCGTGGTGTTCACCTACATCGCTGACGAGAACGGCTACCAACCTCAGGTAACACTCCTTTTTTTAACACTAAAACCAGGCAAGGTCGAAAGCGTAGTCAAACATACATTTATGGTTATGAAACTGATAAGTATCCCCTACGTATTTCTGTTTATACACTTAGCATAAAATAATCGCACCTCCCCGAATATAGCATCCAGGCCTGTCAAAACAAAAACTCATGCATTAAACCCAGTTTAATATTGGTATTTGCTGAAAGTGTACCTTTAGATTAACAACATTTAGATTTCATAAATGACACAATGTTTTAGAGCACGGGCCGTTAAATGACTATTATTAAAATACACATTACAGGTGCCACTTAATTTGAGGGTATAAAACGGCTGATCAAGGTCAAAGGAGAGTTGTTCGTCCATCCATACTTTGAAGTGAAACAATTGAACCAGTAAAGCAAGAAAAACAACCCTAATCTTAATTTTCTTGCATTCAGTTACCCCGTTTTATTTCATGCCTTAACTTTTTCTAAGAGCTCTTACCATTTAATTTATATGGTTTCAATTATTTTTATGGAGATTAGGAGAAAAAAGTGCGATTTATATGACGCTGAGTGTAGTACAAACACCCCTTACATGGCTGTCATAATAACCGTTTTGTTTGCAAATTGTATTATCAACATAAAAAGCGATAAATATATATTTAGAAATTACCAGTAAATTAGTATTTATCTTTATGATCATACGCCCGTCGCATTCGCGTAATACAAAACCTTTATTGTTCTTGCTGGTGGAAGGTGTCCTTGTGAGAGGGCAAGGCAGAGTATCACACAGATCAGTAATCGTATCTCTTCTGTTACAGAGCGACAGCCTCCCAGTTGGCCCCGCGATCCCCGAGGCGATCCTCCGCTCCATCGCGTACAACGCTGCCAACTCCAAGGAAACTGCCTTGAAATACTAAATCTCGACTTGAGCAACGACTGAGTAATCGCAGAATATTTCGGCGATTTCACGACGGATACAACTAAATAGATATGAAGATGTTGATGTTTAATTTCAGCAATATTATCTTTGTTAATAAAGTAACTGTGCCATAACGTTATGCTTTTATTTGATTGAGTTAGTTCAAACCACAGGTAAAACACGACTACAATAAACTAGTGCTCTGAAAAGTATGTGACAAGAAAATATTCGTAGATTATAAGATATACGAATACTAAAGATTGATGTGTAAACAATCCACAGGCTATCCTCAAAGAATATTTTCTTGTTACATACTTTGCAGAGCGCGAGTTCTTAATATTCACTGTGCATTGTATCATGGTTAGATTTTTAGGGTTCCGTACCCAAAGGGTAAAAACGGGACCCTATTACTAAGACTCCGCGATCCGTCTGTCTGTCTGTCTGTCTGTCCGTCTGTCACCAAGCTGTATCTCATGAACCGTGGTAGCTAGACAGCTGAAATTTTCACAGATGATGTATTTCTGTTGCCGCTTTAACTAAAAACAGAATAAAATAAATATTTAAGTGGGGCTCCCATACAACAAACGTGACTTTTTGATGTTTTTTGCGATAATGGTACGTACGGAAACCTTCGTGCGCGACTCTGACTCGCACTTGGCCGGTTTTTATTATATCTAATCGATCAGAATGTGTCATGGCTTTTCTTAATTTCTTTTAAACTTATTTTTTATTGAATTTAGTTTGAAGCTTTATTTTATAAGGGCACTGCACCTATGCAGTACCGTATTTAGTTTCAGCATAATTGGGTAAAAATTATACACAATTATTGAGTGAATACAAGCAAAACAATGGGCAAAAGCTAGTAACATTTATAATGTTGAATTTTGCTAATTTTAGCCCTTTCGTTTGATATCAAACATGGCCCTTTCACCGTTTTTAGGGTTCCATACCCAAAGGGTAAAAACGGGACCCTATTACTGGCTCTTCACGATCCGTCTGTCTGTCTGTATGTCTGTCTGTCTGTCCGTCTGTCACCAGGCTGTATCTCATGAACCGTGATAGCTAGACAGTTGAAATTTTCACAGATGATGTATTTCTATTGCCGCTATAACAACAAATACTAAAAACAGAATAAAATTAATATTTAAGGGGGCTCCAATACAACAAACGTGTTTTTTTGCCGTTTTTTGCTCGATATTAATAAAGGCAACAAGTAGACGCTTGAAATATTCACAGATTATTTAATTGTATATTCACTTCAATAAATAATATTATTAAATTAAAATAAAATAAATTAAGGGGGGCTCCCATACGCCGTTTTTTGCGATAATTGTGCGGAACCCTTCGTGCGCGAGTCCGACTCGCACTTGGCCAGTTTTTTATTATTTATTATTCATGACTTTATGTCCTCTAGAGCAGGGTTGTCCAAAACACGGCCCGCATGGCTATTATTTATGCGGCCCGCGACATGATTCTAATATACCACAATTACGACTTTTCTTTTTTTTCCGTATTGCAAAGAACATAACACGAAGATGGACCATTTTGAAGAATGCAATTTTTTAGTTCACCTGAACTACATTCATAAGATAATTGATGAATTTGAGGAAAGTTTTCTGATTTCAAAGAATTAGAAAGCGAGATATCTATTTTTTCAAATCCTTTAACGAATGAAAATGTAAAGACTGATTATCAATTGGAATTATATGATCAGACCCCTTTTACAAGGGTAGAAAAGAATCTGGAACTGATTTTTTTAAGCTCCTTGGCGAGTGTTGCTTGTATTTAACAAATATTGGCTTTAAAATGAGTACCATATCTTTGAAAGTGCATTTTCAACTATTAATTATATAAAATCTAATTATAGCGGTTCTCTTCTTCTTCGTCGGTACACTCTTGGCAGAGAGGTCGTGGTCATCATGTTGCTGTGAGACTTCGGGTTGCCATAATATGTTTAACGATGCGACGCCATCCCTCTCTATCGGCTGTTTTTCGTGTGCACTCATGCAATGGGCCACCCACTGCAGACTTAATCTGGTCGGTCCATCGCATGGGCGACCTGCCACGCGCTCTCGTTCCTTCCACTCTACCCTGAACTACAAGCCGCTCGATAGAGCCGTTGCCTCGTCGGGACACGTGTCCAAAGAACTGGAGTACTCGATCTTGGACTATAGCCGATAGATGCTGCCTGATACCGAGTGCGAAACTCAGTCCACGACACTCGAAGCATTTTTCTCCAGCACCACATTTCCAGAGCGTCTATTCTCTTCCTCTCAGTGTCTCTCAGCGTCCAGGTCTCGGCTGCGTATAGAAATATGGGGAACACAAGTGCCCGTATGAGCCGGGTTTTCGTGGCTTTGGTGATATTGTGATTGCTCCATATTTTCTTTAGCCTACCCATGGCAGACCTGGCCATAGCCATGCGTCACTTGATCTCGTCCCCGCAACCACCGTGGTTTGATATTAACGCGCCCAGGTAGACGTATGATTGTACGACGTCACAATTCGCGACTTGAGTGACTTCTGGCGAATTTTCGTTAATGCGATCGACAATCATCATCTTCGTCTTGGTTCTGTTAATTCTCAAACCGAATGCTAAGCTGGTATGTTCCATCTTGGATAGCAACCGTTCCATGTGGTCAGCACTAGTCGCGAACAGCGTAGTGTCGTCCGCATATCGCAGGTTCGATACTCTTATACCTCCTATCGATACACCATCCGTCCAGTCCTCAAGGGTAATCCGCATTATAAGCTCAGTGTAGATGTTGAACAATAGCGGCGAGATTATACATCCTTGACGGACGCCTGCAGTGGGGTGAAAGACCTTTGATAGTACGCCATCCGCCCTCACTGACACTGTTCCGTCCTCATAAAGACGCCTCAAAAGATGCACAAGATGTTTGGGAGTGCCCATAGCAAGAAGGGAGCTCCACAGCACTGGCCATTTCACCGAGTCAAATGCCTTGGAAAAGTCAACGAAGCAGATATAAGTGGGCTTGTTGAACTCTCGGGCTTTCTCAATAATTTTGCGTACTATGAAGATCTGCTCTCGAGTGCCCTTTCCCTTTACAAACCCTGCCTGTTCAGGTGCAACTTCCTTGGACAAGTAGCTTTTCAGTCGCTCGTTTAACACGTGCAGCAAAATTTTGCTTGCGTGTGATATTAGTATAATCAGGTGGTAGTTGCTGCACTTCTTTGTGGAACCCTTTTTATGAAGTGGAATGAAGACAGTGTGAGCCCATTCCTTAGGCCATGTTCTGCTTTGCCATATTTTGTTACAGATGGTATGAATCATCTGTACCCCCTGTTCACCTGCGGCCTTAATGGTCTCTATTGGTATAGCATCTTTGCCAGTGGCCTTGTCATTCATCAGATGTTTGATGGCAGCTTCGACTTCTTCTTTAAGAATGTCTGGCTCCATGTCTTCATTGTTGGGTTCCGTAGGAGCGAAATCCTTGGATAGAGGGTCCTCGTACAAAGATTGGCAGTACTGCTTCCACGTCTCGGAAATATCTTCCAGCTCAATGATCATTTCCCCTCGACTGTTTTCAATCGCCCAGGTCTTAGAAAAGACTGATTTCGTAATCGAGCGTATTTTGTGATGTAAATCCCTGGAATCATTTTTATCGCTATGAGACTCGACATCTTCGCATATTTTACGTAAGCTGGCGTACCGGTCTCGTCTGCAAGCTGCTTGTATCTGCGCGGACTGTCGGTTGAGGGATCGCTCATCCACTGTTGGCGTTTACGAGTCTCTGCAAGCGGTTTGGAAATGTTGACCGCGCGCTCTCTCAGGCTTTTTGCACTTTCCCATAGCTCATCTGGGTTCTTTACTTTAAGATCTGCATCCGCCCATTCACTCCAATTTCGTTTCAATGCTGTCATAAATTTTATGCTGTCCTTCACTTCGATCCTTGAACGCGAGAGCGCGTGGCAGGTTTAAGTCTGCAGTGGGTGGCCCATTGCATGAGTGCACACGAAAAACAGCCGATAAAGAGGGATGGCGTCGCATCGTTAAACATATTATGGCAACCCGAAGTCTCACAGCAACATGATGACCACGACCGCTCTGCCAAGAGTGTACCGACGAAGAAGAAGAGAACCGCTATAATTAGATTTTATATAATTCACTCCAATTTCGTTTCAATGCTGTCATAAATTTTATGCTGTCCTTCACTTCGATCCTTGAACGCGAGAGCGCGTGGCAGGTCGCCCATGCGATGGACCGACCAGATTAAGTCTGCAGTGGGTGGCCCATTGCATGAGTGCACACGAAAAACAGCCGATAAAGAGGGATGGCGTCGCATCGTTAAACATATTATGGCAACCCGAAGTCTCACAGCAACATGATGACCACGACCGCTCTGCCAAGAGTGTACCGACGAAGAAGAAGAGAACCGCTATAATTAGATTTTATATAATTAATAGTTGAAAATGCACTTTCAAAGATATAGTACTCATTTTAAAGCCAATATTTGTTAAATACAAGCAACACTCGCCAAGGAGCTTAAAAAAATCAGTTCCAGATTCTTTTCTACCCTTGTAAAAGGGGTCTGATCATATAATTCCAATTGATAATCAGTCTTTACATTTTCATTCGTTAAAGGATTTGAAAAAATAGATATCTCGCTTTCTAATTCTTTGAAATCAGAAAACTTTCCTCAAATTCATCAATTATCTTATGAATGTAGTTCAGGTGAACTAAAAAATTGCATTCTTCAAAATTGTCCATCTTCGTGTTATGTTCTTTGCAATACGGAAAAAAAAGAAAAGTCGTAATTGTGGTATATTAGAATCATGTCGCGGGCCGCACAAATAATAGCCATGCGGGCCGTGCTTTGGACAACCCTGCTCTAGAGGACATAAAGTCATGAATAGTAAATAATAAAAAACTGGCCAAGTGCGAGTCGGACTCGCGCACGAAGGGTTCCGCACCATTATCGCAAAAAACGGCGTATGGGAGCCCCCCTTAATTTATTTTATTTTAATTTAATAATATTATTTATTGAAGTGAATATACAATTAAATAATCTGTGAATATTTCAAGCGTCTACCTGTTGCCTTTATTAATATCGAGCAAAAAACGGCAAAAAAAACACGTTTGTTGTATTGGAGCCCCCTTAAATATTAATTTTATTCTGTTTTTAGTATTTGTTGTTATAGCGGCAATAGAAATACATCATCTGTGAAAATTTCAACTGTCTAGCTATCACGGTTCATGAGATACAGCCTGGTGACAGACGGACAGACAGACAGACATACAGACAGACAGACGGATCGTGAAGAGCCAGTAATAGGGTCCCGTTTTTACCCTTTGGGTACGGAACCCTAAAAACGGTGAAAGGGCCATGTTTGATATCAAACGAAAGGGCTAAAATTAGCAAAATTCAACATTATAAATGTTACTAGCTTTTGCCCATTGTTTTGCTTGTATTCACTCAATAATTGTGTATAATTTTTACCCAATTATGCTGAAACTAAATACGGTACTGCATAGGTGCAGTGCCCTTATAAAATAAAGCTTCAAACTAAATTCAATAAAAAATAAGTTTAAAAGAAATTAAGAAAAGCCATGACACATTCTGATCGATTAGATATAATAAAAACCGGCCAAGTGCGAGTCATAGTCGCGCACGAAGGTTTCCGTACGTACCATTATCGCAAAAAACATCAAAAAGTCACGTTTGTTGTATGGGAGCCCCACTTAAATATTTATTTTATTCTGTTTTTAGTTAAAGCGGCAACAGAAATACATCATCTGTGAAAATTTCAGCTGTCTAGCTACCACGGTTCATGAGATACAGCTTGGTGACAGATGGACAGACAGACAGACAGACAGACGGATCGCGGAGTCTTAGTAATAGGGTCCCGTTTTTACCCTTTGGGTACGGAACCCTAAAAATCTAACCATGATACAATGCACAGTGAATATTAAGAACTCGCGCTCTGCAAAGTATGTAACAAGAAAATATTCTTTGAGGATATCCTGTGGATTGTTTACACATCAATCTTTAGTATTCGTATATCCTATAATCTACGAATATTTTCTTGTCACATACTTTTCAGAGCACTAGTTTATTGTAGTCGTGTTTTACCTGTGGTTTGAACTAACTCAATCAAATAAAAGCATAGCGTTATGGCACAGTTACTTTATTAACAAAGATAATATTGCTGCAATTAAACATCAACATCTTCATATCTATTTAGTTGTATCCGTCGTGAAATCGCCGAAATATTCTGCGATTACTCAGTCATTGCTCAGGTCGAGATTTAGTAGTCCACGGCAGTTTTCTTGGAGTTGGCAGCGTTGTACGCGATGGAGCGGAGGATCGCCTCGGGGATCGCGGGGCCAACGGGGAGGCTGTCGCTCTGTAACAGAAGAGATACGATTACTGATCTGTGTGATACTCTGCCTTGCCCTCTCACAAGGAGACCTTCCACCAGCAAGAACAATAAAGGCTTTGTATTACGCGAATGCGACGGGCATTTGATCATAATGATAAATACTAATTCACTGGTAATATCTAAATGCATTTTTATCGCTTTTTATGTTGATAATACAGTTTGCAAAAAAAAAAGGTTGTTACGACAGCAATGTTAGGGGTGCTTGTACTACACTCAGCGTCATATAAATCGCACCTTTTTCTCCTAATCTCCCTAAAAATAATTTAAACCATATAAATTAAATGGTAAGAGCTCTTAGAAAAAGTTAAGGGGTTTTGGTTTTATTAACCAAGGTATGAAATAAAACGAGTTAACTGAATGGAAGAAAATTAAGTTTAGGGTTGTTTTTCTTGCTTTACTGGTTCGATTGTGTTCACTTCAAAGTATGGATGGACGAACAACTCTCATTTGATCTTGTACAGCCGTTTTATAGCCTCAAATTGTGATAAACACAATTTGAGGGCAAAGTGGCACCTGTAATTTGTATTTTAATAATAGTCATTTAACGGCACGTGCTCTAAACAATTGTGTCATTTATGAAATCTAAATGTTGTTAATCTAAAGGTACAGTTTCAGCAAATACCAATATTAAACTGGGTTTAATGCATGAGTTTTTGGCATGACAGGCTTGGATGCTACATTCGGGGAGGTGCGATTTTTTATGCTAAGTGTATAAACAGGGATACTTATCAGTTTCATAGCCATAAATGTATGCTAGACTACGCTTTCGACCTTGCCTGGTTTTAGTGTTAAAAAAAGGAGTGTTACCTTAGGTTGGTATCCGTTCTCGTCAGCGATGTAGGTGACCACCACGGGGGTACCGTCGGGGGCGGTGTACCGGTAGCCACCCTTGACCACCTGTCACACAAAACAAAACATTGTTAGCCCTGTGAAGATATGCATTCAAAAATGCCAATCTCCAAACATACACTAATTAACATTTATTGCCTACCTCAGCCGCAGAAATTCAACAGTAACTTATTACAAAAATTATCAATTTATCATGGTCTGGGCCTTACCAAACTAACGTTTTGCAGCAGCTTATAATAAACAACAAAGGCCTGAAAAACAAGTTCATGATAAGGAAATATACTCACAAGAGCGCCGGCCTCTCCGAACTTCTTGTAGACACCGGTAGCCTCACCGTTGATGCCGTTGTTGGTCTCGTAACTGGAAGAAAAAGGAGATAAAACTTGAAAATATAAGTAAATTAGAGTTTTTTTTTATAGTTTCTGGTCATGAGTTAATCTGACAAATCCTTCTTCTATACTAATACTATAACGAGTAAATATTTTTTAGTTTGTTCGTTTGTTAGACCGAATAGGCTCCGAAACTACTGGACCGATTTGAAAAATTCTTTAACCAATAGAAAGCTACATTATTCCTAAGTGACATAGGCTATTTTTTAATCCCGAAATTGGGTCCTGTGGGGTGGTCTACGGGAGCGAAGCCACGGGCAACAGCTATTCCTATATAGAACGAGAGTCACTAAAAAGTTAACACTTACATGTAGTTGAAACCGTCTGCGGCTACCTCGGATTCAGAGCGGACGATCTGGGCGTCAGCATCGTTGGAGTAAGCCTTGTTGACGACCTGCTTAGCGCCTTGGTAGGCGGTGGCACCATCATTGTAGGTCTCGGCGGCGGCTGCGGCGAAGGTGTTGACCACGGGGGCGACGGCTGACGCGAATGCCTTAGCGGCGACAGCGACGGGAGCGACGGGAGCGGCGCGGGCAGGCTGGAATCTATTGTAGCCCTTGTAGGCTTCACCAGCTCCGACGGTGCCGGGGAAGCTCGCCGCGCTGGCAGCGCACACACACAGAGCAAGAACCTGTGAATCAATTTAAATCACTAGTAATTCCAGTACCTAATATAACTAATAATCTAATGAGTTGTTCTCATTGAAAACGTATTATAAGAAAGTTTAATTAGAAATTTCAATTTAATTGGTAGGAAATATTTGAGTTAATTCAAAAAAATAAAAAAAATGGCTCACCAAGAATTTCATTTTTGCTGAGATCTGTACGAATGTCAGAAACAAACAGGTACCTTCTCATTGAATTCATATCCTTTTATATAAAATAGAAGTTAAAAAAAACAGCGCCTGGCATTCTAAGGGTATTGACACGAAAAAGTGACCTTGGTTTAGACATTAATTTCTCGATGTCAAGCAGAATATCATTAAGACTGGATCTATTAACAAATCGTTCAAATATAGGATACCATTATTTAATAACCAAACAAGTATTTGTATTTTATTATTCACTATGGAGTGGTTCCGTACCTATTCTTATTTTTTTTTTAAAGAAAATATTAAGCTGTAGTAATCAACCGATAGAGTACATTATCTATATATATATATAATACATATATTTATATGTATATATATAATCTGAATCTCGGCAACGGCTCCAACGATTTTCATGAAATTTAGTATGCATGCGGTTTCGGGGGCGATAAATCGATCTACCTAGGTTTCATTTTTAGAAAATGTCGTTTTCTCTATTTTCACCCGAGCAGAGCTCGGTAGCTCAGGTACTTTCCTTTACATGGAACAAGATGTCTTTACTTATAATAAATTCATAGATTTCATTGTGAACACAAAAAGATGAGTTTCAGGATATTTTACAACAACCCGTTGTGGCAGTGAAGAAAAGCCATGACACATTCTGATCGATTAGGTGTAATAAAATGATCATAGTTACATTTTACGATGCACAGTGGTAAGTAAATCTCCAAACTTTTTAATAACGTATGCATTCCAAAGATCTGGGACTTAATTTCCCGAGATGAGGACCGCTCATCTCGGGAAACAGGTATAGAAACAGACCTGTTTCTATATCTCGACGCGGTAACATGAAAATAATTTGCATGTCACTATTCGTGCATCGTACATCTATGACAGCGCCAGTAAAACCCAAACATGAACCTGTCTATTCTGTATGTAGGCAAATGAAACAAAAGGCTGCATCACCATCATCATCATCATCATCATTATCATCACAGTAGGCGAAACGGGTTTTGGGTAATTCGTAGTTATATTTTCGCTTTTAGGGCCATAAACCGAGCTGTGACAGACACGAGCGTAATAACATTACACACCAGTGCGTAATAGAATTATTCCTACAAAGGTAAATTAGTACCTTTCTTCAAGTTGTATGCGAGTAAACCGGCATTTTCAATTTAACCGGGTAATACAGTTTTTTTTAGTAACTAGAAAGAAGTTTTATGCCGCTGAAATTCCATATACATTTTTGGAATAAATAAATGTCTACATCCTTAATTTAGTATTATCAAATTATTCATAATTCTCAATACTTTTTTGTAAAATATTAAGATATTTGCAGTTTATCACTTAAAAATCATAATTTTGATGTAGGCTGTATGTTCTGTAGACTCACCTTGCATTTGGCGTGTGAAAAAAAAGCTTGCGCGCCATTGCCCATAATTTCCATATTTTGTTTTTATCGTATTTGTCGCTGTGTGGTAAATTATTTTAGAAATGTTAACTTTTCTTGAGAAGATGAACAATTGATAGAGTTAACCCCGCCAGAAATACTAAATGAAGCTCAAAATGCAAGCAATAGCCTAATCGCCGCAAAATCTAGAGAAAAGTGCTTAGCTGCCTACGATAGTTTCCTACAATGGCAGAGCAAGAATAATACCCAGTCATGAAAATGTGTTTTTGGCGTATTTCTCTGAACTCGTCAATACATAAAAGCCCAGCTCCATGTGGTGCATCTATTCATGGTGGTGCTCATACATGGTGTTGATATCAATACGTACTGTAACCTGATAGCATTTATGAAGAGACGGTTTGGACGGATATATTGGTCGGATATCTAATGTTTTGTCACCAGCCGACGTTGAAAAGTTTTTTAATTTAAGGAGGTTCTGGATAGTCAGTACCTAGCAACAAAGGTACGTTGAATATTATTAATCTAAACGTATCTAAATAATTGCGTAACCTTAGCATAACTTCTTAGAACTAATTAATTGAATGCGTTGCAGGTTGCCTCAATATTCGATGTTATTGGTGCGTGTAGACGACAAGAGCTTTATAATATTACACGTTGTTGTAACCAACAAGGCGAAAATCAGTTGCAAATTAACGCGAGCCATTAATTTGGAGCCAAAGGCAAAACAGATTTGCTCCGAACCACAGCCTGTACATGTCGTAGCATGAGTTATTTGATTTCTACTGTTCTATGATTTGCCTTTGTCGCCGACATTTACATAAGAAGAAAACGAAAGTATCTACTAAAGAAGTGGCAAGCACCAATGTAACACAAACTGTGAAATTGCCATCCAAATCAATCCAATATCGCTTTGAAAATTGTACGTTCACCAATTGTTTTAATAATTAAACGATATAAGCAAGTATGTTTGTTTTTTCCTCGCAAATGTGTTGAAAAACGTTGTATGAAACTCGTGAGCTCTGCTCATTACACGCTTGGCTGAATTACGCCCTCACCTACGGCTTGGGCTGCAACCCACACCTCGTGTGTACTAAGCAACTTAGCTCAATTGTATCATAATATTCTATTATTATCGCTCTCCGTGTACAGTACAATAATACGTCTGGGATGTTGGTGGGGCTGGCCACGCTTCTGTAGTGCGTCGGGGATGTTCACGGATCCGCATGTAGATTGTATCTATACAACCATGCACAAAAGGTGCGTACGGCGTGGAGCAGCTCCAACAGTATCCAAAGCATGATTTTGAGTCGCCTAGACTGTGTTTTCGTGGGTCACTGTGCAAATGGGCTGTGGCAAATGTGATCCACTGTTATTCGTTGTTTTAAGTATTGGTCATAGGCCGTCGGCATTTACGGTCCTGTAGTTCCCATATCCAAAGCACTCTTGGAATCCACATCAGGTCATCTATCCACCTTGTGTGAGACTTTCCAACGCTGCATTTCCGGTACGCATTTAGCACTTTAGAAACTTCTGGCCCATCTGCCATCTATTCTACGAGCAATGTTCCCCTGCGTCAATATGGCTTAACATGATTCTTCTACGGATCCCCAAATATTTGTTTTTTTTAAGCACAGACAGAGCATACATTGACAAAAAGGTATTATTTTCTGCCCACCCTTAAAGTCTACCTGCTCTGACTCTCTACCATTAGCAACAGATAACGAATCTGGAATATTGTTGATGTTTTCCTACTTCTACGCGGACAAAGTCACTGGTAGAACTAGTATCTAACTAAGCACAAACTTCATCCCTAAATTCTGAACAATTTATTATCACAATTTGTATTATCTAAACTTATATATATATATATATAATAATAATTTTATACTGTCATTGGGTGGTTGGATCAAGGGTCTGATACAGAAGGCAGTACTCCTCGATACGGCTCGCATTGTGAGGAGGTTCCTGCCTCTGGAGCCCTAACCACCGGTAGCTTGGACCCTGTTTCCGATACCGGTTGGCCTCAATTTTTTATATTTTAAATGTTTTTTTATAATATAGCTAATATCTAAAAATGTAAAAAAAATATGTACATAAATTGAATAAAGGAAAAAATAATAATGATAAAATATTATAAAGAGGAGGGATATTATAAATTGCATATCAAATAAAATAATCGTCTATCAATACATACTCATCATTTATATTCTTTTTTACATCAAATAACTTACTAAATGTTTAGCAAAACTCAAACTGCAGATAATTCGAAATTATACATCAATATGACATTACTTTTTTCCTCATAATGCAATACAGTTAAATTTATTGTTGTACAAATATACTACATACATAGCAGAAATACTAATTGCACAGCAAATTTTCCATATTTCGTAGCAAAATAACTATCTCAGTCGCATATTAACCAGTAAGTACAAAAAAACCTGTTCATCACATTTGTCCTAATTTTCAAGAAGTCATTAGTCCAAGAGCGAGCGAAGCGAGCTCGGGAACTTAGGGCACCCCGACACGGACAGGTTAGGTTCGAAAAGATGACGGAAGCTGAAGTGAGCGAGCAAAGCGAGCGAACTCAGCTCCCGTCATCTTCTTCGTGTTAGGTTATTTTAGACCCTTTAGACAGAAATAGGAGCCCCGCGCAGCGGGGCTCCGTCGACATTGTCCTTAAATAGTAATTGTAAAAACTTTAACCATGAATTTAAAAGAAAAAGAGTTAACATGTATGATGTGCATTAAGATTATTAGCTGTGCATTAATAAAAAAGCTTTTGCTTTAGGAAAAATCGCTGTACGCTGCGAAAATAAATTGTAGTGTGTTTAGTAATATTTTGCGTTGAATATTTTGCTGCGCAATCAGTAATTTTGATGAGAATTCGGCATTTTATTGCATAGAAAAAGGATATTTTTTGATTTGCGTTTAAATACTACCCTAAAGAGGAAATATTGTTTGTTTGTTTGCATTTTATAGGCTCCGAAACGACTGAACCGATTTGAAATATTCTTTCACTGTTGGGAAGCTACACTATCTCCGGGTGACATAGGCTATATTATATATTCAAAAAAATTAGGAATCCTTACCAAAACTCCAATAATGTAACTCAAGGTGTAAAAAAAATACCTAAATATTCTTTACATCGCGTGCGCTGCGAAAACTATTGATGATAGAATAAAATAATGTACTACGATTTTGCAGAACACATCATTATTTACAAAAAATGTCGCAACAGCATATGTCTAACTATTATAGTTATGCCGCAATAAGTGTTTCTTTTATTATACATTTTTTTTATTGAAATGCCGCCGCTAGAAAAGGCTCTTTATTTGTATCTTGGTATTAACCCTTATCAAAATAAATTACTTCATATTCAACACTGCTTCAATACCTTAATAAAAAAAAAATTAAATTATTCAATTCAGACATTCCATTCCAAAGATATCATGAGTTTAAAAATGTAAGTATTAGATAAAAGTTGCGTTGAAGCCGCTCACCCTGCTCGGCTAGCTATGCAGCACCTTGTGCAATGTAGGCGTCACTGGGGCACGTGTTCCGTACCCAAAGGGTAAAAACGGGACCCTATAACTAAGACGCCGAGGTCCGTCTGTCTCTGTCCGTCTGTGGTTAAAATTTCCTTTATGGGCCGCTGATTTTTGGCACGGGGAGGGTGGGGGGGAGGTTTAGCTAACCCCCTGTACGATCCCCACCACTCGGAGCCCCATGGTTATGGAGATATCCATGGTTAAAGTTTTCAGGTTAGACTAAAAATTTTGTAAATATCCATCGTTTTAAGGGGCGGCGAGGGAGGGAGGGGAAGGGTTGTAGCGGGCTACCCCCCTGCACCATCCCCACCCCACGGAACCCCGTGTATATGGAGATATCCATGGTTAAAGTTTTTACGATTACTATTTAAGCAACAAAGTCGACGATGCCCCGCTGCGCGGGGCTCCTATTTCTGTCTGAAGAGTCTAAAGTAACCTAACACGAAGGAGATGACGGGAGCTGAGTTCGCTCACTTCAGCTCCCGTCATCTCTTCGAACCTAATCTGTCCGTTTCAGGGTGCCCTAAGCTCCCGAGCTCGCTTCGCTCGCTCTTGGACCTATTCACATTTTTTTACCTCGCTAATTATATTTAAGTAAAAACATATCTAATATCTCCATAACCCTGGAGTTCCGTGGGGTGGGGATGGTACAGTGGGGTAGCCCCCCTACCCCCTTACCCTCTCTCCCTCCCCGCCCCTTAAAACGATGGACATTTATGGAAATTTTTGGTCTAACCTGAAAATTTTAACCATGGATATCTCCATAACCATGGGGCTCCGAGTGGTGGGGATCATATAGGGGGGTAGACAAACCACTCCCGCCTCCCCCCCATCCTCCCCGCGCCAAAAATCAGCGGCCCATAAAGGAAAGTTTATCCCCGTCTGTCACCAGGCTGTATCAGATGAACCGTGATAGCTAGACAGTTGAAATTTTCACAGGTGATGTATTTCTATTGCCGCTATAACAACAAATACTAAAATCAGAATAAAATAATTATTTAAGTGGGGCTCCCATACAACAAACGAGTTATTTTTGCAGTTTTTTGTGATAATGGTACGGAACCCTTCGTGCGCGAGTCTAACTCGCACTTGGCCGGTTTTTAGTAACCTGACGCAAATAGAAGGGTTTATGTGTGTGTATTACAATTTTTAATTTTGAAATTTTTGTTAAATACCCGTGCGAAGCCGGGGCGGGCCGCTAGTAAACGATATGATTATAGAAGTAGTCCGCCGACAAGGCTGTGTGAATTTGCATCAAAAATTATTATTATACTTAAATTCCAATAGTACATACAGTACAAAGGGAATTTAAATGTACAATTGTAATGCCTAGACCAAAATGAAATAAATTGTAGTTCTAAAAACTAAAAAACACGCTTTAATGGTAAATTCAACTTAAAAGTCGTTAATCCTGAAGATCTTGGTAAGGCTAATTGGACAAACTATTTAAAAGCGCACGGTAGAATCAACTTTTATTACTTGTAAATTTTATTTTTTTTGACGTTCAAAAATGCCGCTTATTGTCCTAGTTGAATAAATAAATTTGACTTTGGCTTTGACTAAATTATTGCATTATCATCGGTCCTTGATAAGTGTGCAAAGTTTCAAATCAATCCCACGTTTTGAAGGGGGTGAAAATCACGTTCAAAGATTTCGTTACATTGATACATACATACTAAGCTAATAAAAGCGTGTTAAAAATATGTAAATAAGCGTTGTGTTTAAATATCAACTATTGGATCATCCTACGGTTGTGTCCATATTCAAATAAATACTACCTTCTTTTTCAATTGTCTTATCAAATTCAATAGCCTATGACCTTAAATTATAATATTGACTAGCTTCTGCCAGCGGCTTCGCCGGCGTGAATGCCGAAGATTATCCCGAGAAACAAAAAAATAATAATATAAAAATAATCATTTATGCTATTCCAGACTATAATCTATCTCTGTGCCAAATTTCATCCAGATCCGTCGTTTGAGTGTGAAGAAGTAACAAACATCACACACATTCACTCACAAACTTTTCCCTTTATAATATTAGTATGATATGCTGAAAATAAAACTCTCACGGGTATTTTTTCTTATTTAAAAACTGAAAAGATGTGAAGTATTTTAGTTTCCTTACGTTGACAGAATACAATTTTAACGTAGCGTGGGAAACTACGCCCACTCATAGGGATCTTAGAGAAGCTATAAATTCAATACATCCTAGTTAACCTTGGTGATAACGCGCCACAGTCTCGAAACGTGACATCTTCGGAACGCACCACATATCGAACGAGGGCCCCTCTACATAACTAGTTTCCATCTTCTAAATGTCAACGACTATTATTACCACCTCTACGGGTCACCAGGGTCTGACCCATGCCATCTGCGGCTCACAAATCACGCAATACTTTTATGACAGATATAACATGTAAATATGTTTGCACGGTATAAATTCTATCCATTAACACCTTTGTAATTGGTGTAGTAAGTTTTTTTTTCGATATAATTAATTCCGTTTCTGGCTTGGAATTGAACTGGCAGCTTTATAAAACTTAATTAGAAGCTGCTGCACAGTTCATGGGCTTGGTAGACAGAGGTTTCAACACTAAATCTTGTAATTTCATGAATTGCTGTTTGTATGTATAAAAAGAAATACATCTATATATATATAGATATATAAATGAATGTTTTGACGCTCCGTAATTGTACATATGTTTATTCTTATTTTAGTTCTAATATTAGTTTTTTTTTTTAATCATTTATTTAATGAGGCTTTTTGCGCTGATGCGCCAAGCCAGCCTCGTAAGGTTATACATTATGTGTATTGTACAACAAATAATTAAATTAAAAAAAAAACCTATAAAATAAACCTACCTAACATTTCGATGAAATGCAGCGCTCCCAACAATCCAAAGCCACCGAAAAAAAAAAATCAATTACTTCGTCTCAAAAACACTTCCCTAACAAATTCATAAATTTTAATACTTTGTTCCGAAAGAGGCCTCCCAAGCAATACATTAACTCCACCACCGTACACATCACCGCCAACCGCCTCAAACAACAAAGACCTTAAATCATCGAAAGCACTACATTCCAGCAAAATGTGGTACAAATCATCCAATTTCTGTAAGCAAATGTTACAAAAGGGGGATGGTTTTACACCCATCAAATTTAAAAAGCTATTGGTAGGTATATGACCAGACCTTACTCTAAACGCTAAAATTAAAAGTTCTCTTGAAAGATTACCAACATCAAACCAAGGAATCCGAGGCAGTTCCTGTTGGATAGTTCTATACCACAAACCCTTTCCCGCAGTTATAATATTAAAGTGGTTCTCCCACAAACTAAAACAAAACTTTTTCACACTAGGGATAAGCTCCGTAATATAGGGATTACTGGGTATAATTATGCCGTCCGTAATAGCTTCTGCAGCAAGCTTGTCAGCTATTTCATTTCCAGAAATCCCTACATGGGAAGTTATCCACTGAATTTTTATATTAACTAAATTCATCTGCAAAATATGTATAATCCTAAGCGCTTCATAAGCTATCGGCATGCCTCGAATTCCTGACACACAGCGAATCAGGTGTTGAAGAGCACTTTTCGAGTCTGACAATATCACCACGTTTTTGTAAGACAGAGATTGAATGTATGATAAAGCCTCAACAATAGCCATCAACTCAGCTCTCATTATACAAGCATCATTACATAACTTAAATGTAATGCCAGTATTAGTCTGAACATCAAAAAATGCTGCTCCAACACCATGAGCATCTTTAGACCCATCGGTAAAAACATAATAATAATTATTGTACTTAATATCTAACATATTCGAAATTAACACCCTCAAATTAATCGCACTTGTTGTACGTTTTGGTACATTAAAATGATCAATATTACAATTTGTAAATAATAATGTACACATGTAAATAAATAATTTATTAGATCTATATATATATATAAATGAATCCCTATTTCCCTTGGTCACGGCATCTCGCGTGAACGGCTGGACCGATTTCTCTTATTCTTTTTTTGTTGTGTTTGTTATTAGGAGAAGGTTCTTATGAAAAAATAAATTAAGAAAAAAAATTGGTTCCTTACCTAAACAGGAAAGGAAAAAAAATAAAAAGTTATGTAGGTAGGGTAGGGTAGGTTAGGTAGGGTAGGGTAGGCAGGGTAGGGTAGGCAGGGTAGGATAGGCAGGGTAATATACGCAGGGTAGGATAGATAGGGTAGATGAATTTTTGGTATTTTTATGGCAAAACAAACTTTGCCGGGTCAGCTAGTTAGTCATAAATGTACACAATGTTGAAGTGCCACTTCGCAAGGCAATTTTGACAGGTAATAAATTTGTTTTTCTGTTTATTTGTCTGTACTTTCCTTTCGTCTTTTTATATTTAAATCATAAATTGTATTTTTACCCAATTTAATAAAACATCGCACACAATACTATACTTTGTCATTTTAATATGTTATGATTATTTCAGGCATTATAGGTATTGATATAAATTTAATAAATGATTATCTAATATTCAAAATGTTCAGAGGTTAATGTTCTCATTTAAACAAGACACGTTTATCCAAAAGATATGTTTAAATTATGTATGAATTTAATATAATTTGAATAATCTAAACAAGTTTACTAAAAATAATATATTTCTATTAAAACGTCGACTCGACAAGGGGAATTTTGCAACTAGAGATTTACAGAAGTCTTCATTTCATGAGGTTCAAACAAAATTTCTAGCTATTTATATTTATTAAAAAAAATCAGACAATTGCTTACAGGCTTAAAAGTTAAAATAAAAAAGATATAATCTCATCTGCCTCGCCTTTTCCCAACTATATTGTGGTCGGCTTCCAGTCTTACCGGATTCAGCTAAGTACCAATGTTTTACATGGAGCGACTGCCTATCTGTCCTCCACAACCCAGTAATTGGGTAACACGGTACCCCTTGGCAAGACTGGTGTCAGATCTCAAGCTTCTGACTACCGGTAACGACTGTCAAAGATCTTCAAATGACAGCCGGTACCAACGGCTTAACGTGCTTTCCGAGGCACGGAGGAAACTCGGTATGTTGAAATGGTCACCCATCCACGGACCGACCTCATCATGCGTTGCTTTACCTTGATGATCGAACCATGCGGCTGTTTTATTTATTATTTAGACACGAGCTCCTCTAAAACAAATATGATATAATCTATCTAAATTAATTGGCCCTTACAACAATCTTCCAAAATAATTTCACGACAGGTGTCACATAAACATCAGACCCTCACACCGTCGAGAAAGTTCAGCATATTTCCAGGAAACGCAACGGAAATGCAAGAATGCTGCTGTAGCTACTTTATCGGCACCTTGACCTGGAAGGTAGCAGCCGTGATACCCCTCTGCCCCCTCCTCTGGTTATAAATAGATGCTTAGCTAACTTAACCTCTAACCTTTTTACCTTTCTAGGTGAACTACGAGCGTCTTTACTTTGTACCGATGCTCCGAGCGACACGTGCCCGTATGATTGGTTAAAAATAAACTTCAATTGAGGTCGCCTTACTGTTGCCAATTATTACTATCACTAAAATAAGAATCATTAAGCTATTATGTTGTTTGGAAGCCTTGGCGTTTATTTTCGTAATAAGCACATGTGTTTGCACTGAAATTGGTTTGATTATGACTAGTTTTATTTTCAAGCCATAGCTGTTTAAAATGTCGTTCTTTAGTATTGTAGTGGCGCTTGGACAATCTTGGTTGAAGACCTAGCAGGTTCCTGACACCCAAAGTGGACTTACATCACAACATCACAATTAGGAGGTAAAGAAAAATTGCTTGCTTGTTGTTAGCACGAGCGCAGAAAAAACACTATGAGAACTGTTGATAGGCCTACTTCCTACCAATTCCTTCCAATTTCGTCAATGTGAAAGTCTGAAAGTCTCCATGGTAGAATAGTTATGGATGAAGCTTGGGTCGCAGATAGACCTCATTCTAGCTTAAGATATAGGAGTATATTAGGATATTTTTTCCCAGTAGTACGTTCCTTAAGAGGAAACGGGGCAGAGAGCGCCGACTGAATTTCCTTAGTAAAAAGTCATAATTCGAGGTTTGGCTCTCGTCTCTTTTCTCCTCCAATAATTAACCAATTTAAAAGATATTCCGTAAACTGAAAATTAAAGATATTTACTATGTCCTTATGTTTTCCTTTTTGATGATACATTACCTTTAGAAGCACTAGAACCCTCAAAAAATGCTCAAAATTGCGCTGTCAACAGAGGCTTAGTGTGCAAATTTGACAAATATAAATTGAAAAAAGGAAAACATAGGGACATAGTATATATCTCACTCTACCAGTTTATGGAATATCTTTTAAATTAGTCCAATATTGGAGGAGGAAAGAGACGAGAGCCAAACCTCGAATTATGACTTTTTACTAAGGAAATTCAGTCGGCGCTCTCTGTCCCCGTTTCCTCTTAAGGTTACTTTCTAACGTTCACACGGGTGAACCACTGGAAAAAGAAAGTGAATGAAACTTAACAATGAGATTGAAAATTTTTGTAGATTAAAGAAAACTAAACAACATGGAAGCATCTGTAGCTGAATTATGTGAATGTATTACGCAGTGTGTGCTCATATGGCTTTGATTTGACGGCATTGTATTGCAACTTTGCAAAACAGCAAAGATACCTACTCAATAGAAGATTTTATATAACAGTATTGATATTAACACCGTGTGTAGGAGCTAACAAAAGATAGGCATGTTACAAAACCATGACACAATATCTGCTAGAAATCGATGATTGTCACTTGTCCATTCATCAATCACCAAAATGATTGATGGCAATGAAGTGGTAGAGCCATCCTTTTAAGCTTAATAATGCTGCTAATGTAAAACCGAGACCAGATGGTGTTACCAACAAACCTAAATTTTTATTAGATTATTTTGAAACCCATACACTTATAATATCGTGAAGATATATAGACCTTAAGAACAACGCCATCTTTATATGTATACTAGAAATAATTAAGTAAAACGTAGCAAGACTTAAATGGCATGGATGAGATCAAATGGATCTTGGATATTCAAATTAATTCAGCAGCTAAAATGTTCAAGCTTTTGTCGCCAGATGGAGCCGAGACGATAATCGTAAAACCTTATGCTATTATAGTCTATTTAGAGAACTTCTTTTTATAGTAAGAAAAACTGATACAATCACTCATTATTTGTTGAAAAGCTAAAGTTTGTTGCAGAGCTAAAACTATTTTTCATCACACTTCCACTATTCACCAGTTCAGTTCAGTGTAGGCCAGCCCAATTTTAACCGGGTGAAAATGAAAATCATGTTTTCAAGGTTATATTTTTACTGCAGGAATTACTACTAATAAAACTATTGCATAAGCTCTCTTTTTGCGGCCTTCCTTTTAGCTTAATGTCAGAGTCATGGAATGAAAGGAATCATGTAAAAGTTATGCAACTAAATCATATTTGGGCATAAAGGAATTTATTTAGTTGTTCGGCACCCCATTTACATAAGTTCCATAACTTTTTTTAAGCATCAATGTTAAAGCCATGAAAAAAAGGCCGCATCCTTGACTTTTTCTCGACGTATGTTTACATTTTTTGTTATCAAGTAATTGCCGATTATGAAAAATTTACATAATTATCTCGTGAATTTCATCATCAGCATTCTTCTTTCATTAGGGTGTTTCAGTGATATACGCGTAATCAGGCGTGAACATCTATATTACCAAACATAGATTTTTATTGCACATCATATTTATTCGATACCGGCCGGCGCCGGCGCATCTGTAGACATTTATTTCGTAAAACGACAATTAAGTACGCATATCACAGGCACATGTTTAATACTGTTATTAGTATGTATTATCTGCTGCAATATTTCCTAATAACGTTTCAAAACACGTTAGCTGCTTTTAAAACTTAATTATAGGTTTATTGATACAACATGATGTCAAAACTCTCAGGGTTAACGGTGTATGGCTGTTAGGGCTTTGTAATAAGATGTTCACAAACATGTTAATGTTTTATCTCCTTAACCTTTCTATAGGTTAAAACGTTAACATTTGAATGCTAGGTATTTATGTTACGTGATCAAATTATAATTATTGTCAACACAACTGCTACACACTATACCTATCGAATCTTAGCAATATTTTCAAAACTAATTTTATTGATCTCTAAACTCGGGGCGACGACGATAATTTTGTTCACCATGAAACTGCAAGGACACTACTTGGAGTCCTGAGGCCTTAAATAAGTGTCATTCGATGTCAGCGATGGCAATGGTTGAAATGCCAAAATGTACGGGTTTGATCACGTGACATTTTGATAACGTTTGACATTCCCATACATTTTTATCATTTTTCCAGTCGTTATTGCCACGCTTTCGTTAGTAGAATGTCACTTGGTGAGGGCCTCAACTCTTTTAATTTCTTGTAGATACTTTTCCTTTCCGCAAAACTCAGATTTTTGTAATTTTATAGGCCTATTTAGGCATACTATTATGCTGCATGACTTTTCGTTTATTTACATATCAAATATCTGCATCAATAACTGTTTGTAGTGGTTAATTAATGCTTGATTACACTGAAAAATACTCAGTTATAGTCCACAGAAAAAAAATACCCATGTATTTAAATTTCGTTGGTATATTAGACGCAAATATTTAGTCCCACTGCTGGGAGTAGCCGTCCAGACTTTACTTCATAATTCATAGATAATATGTTTTTGTAGGAAGTTTTTAAATAACTCCAGATGGTAAAGGTTAAGGGAAAATGCAATTATTAACTTTTAGATTTTATATTTACATCATACAAACAGTTTATGTACAAAATAAAAAAGGTATAAAATAGTGAATTTCTAATAGGCATTTTAAGTATTCAAAATATAGCAATGGAACTTGTCTATTGAAATATTAAGGAATACTTAATAATTTAAATTATAATACATTGAATAGTGCTTATCCTAATAGTTCAAACATGAATTTAGTTCTCAGGCTGGGGAGGAGCGGTGGCAAGGTAGGCCAGGGCGCGCTGGATGGCCTCTGGGATCGGGGGAGGAGTGGGGAGGTGGGCACCCTGGGGCTGGAATCCGTTTTCGTTGGCGATGTATGTGACCTGGATGTTGCCACCGTCTTCACTGGGGTACGAGAACTGGCCTTCAACCTGCTGAGCAGGCTCTTCGCCGCCGATGTTCTTCAGGGCTCCCTTCTCGTCAGCTTTAATACCGTTGCCGGTTTCGTAGGCCCACGAGTAGGAGCCATCAGGGTTGATCACGCTGTCTTGACTCAAGATGGGGATGGGTTCACCTTGACCCTGAGGAGCGGCGACGGCGACAGCCAGGAAACCGAGGAAGACCTGGAACAAGCGAATTGTTATGAATATTTTATGTTAATTGTTACCAAAAAGGGTGTTTTACAGTCAAACTTTTTTTTAGGAAATCCCTTTTAGTTAGATATCCCACACAACACTGCGATCACAAGGCACTTTATTTTATGTATCCAATGAATGAATGCACTATCACAACACTTACAATGGTTTTCATGTTTGTTTGTTGTTTGTTGTTTGTCGGTGAAGGCACTAGACAATGTTGATCTAACACTGTTATCGGTATATATACGGACGGGCCAGTATGCCGCCTACCACCTCTGAATGGTATTGCACCATTTGGTACGTCAGAATAAATTCGACAAAATATGTGCGTGCCTACTGTAAGTCAATGCGCTTGCGTGATATTTGCAGCCACATGTTTTAATCGGCCCTCAGTCAATTCTTTGCCTTTGGATGCGATAGGACGTTCAGCAACCAATTTAATAGAAATCATTATTTCCTTGTCGATATTTATTTATTTATATACACTTTATTGTACACCATAATAAACAAGAAAAAAGAAACTTAATACTAAAAACATACAATGGGCGGCCTTATCGCATTCCGCTACCTGAAGAATAATATCAGCCAAGGATGCCCCAAAAAAGTGATAATATTTTTTAAGTAAACATAACATTATGTAAATTTCTACCAGTCTATTTGTACGAATAATTTTATCGTGTATTCTCGGTACAATAATTTGCAGTCTTTACATAAAGGTCTGAACACTTTCTTACAGGCAAATGTTTCAAAAAATACCCAGACAGCCGAATTATGTACTTGATTTATTCCAGCAAGATTCGTATATTTGTATAAACATTAGGTACTGCCGATTTCTCCCGCTCGCTCGCTCGCTTGTCTAACTGATTCACGGAGGAAAAAAAATACCTCTTCTATTCCGTCTATGGTTAGGTGACTGATTTTCAAGATTTGCCTGTAATTGAAATACTCATGTGCATGATTTAACCATCTTTTATCATAACTTATATTTACGTTTATACAGATAATTGATAAACATATTGAAAAAAAACCGACCAAGTGCGAGTCAGACTCGCGCACGAAAGGTCTCGTACCATTATCGAAAAAAACGGCAAGTAAAACACATTTGTTGTATGGGAGCCCCACTTAAATATTTATTTTATTCTATTTTTAGTATTTGCTGTTATAGCGGCAACAGAAATACATTATCTGTGAAAATTTCAACTGTCTAGCTATCATGGTTCATAAGATGCAGCCTGGTGACTGACGGACAGACAGACAGACGGACCGCGGAGTCTTAGTAATAGGGTCCCGTTTTTACCCTTTGGGTACGGAACCCTAAAAAACGTCGAAAATATAAAAAACCGAAACATTTTACCGCGCTTTTTTTAACTTATCTTGTTTACTCTATATTTAGGTGGGGTTATATGCTGGATCAGCTTTCCGTCATGTTTCTTATTGAAACAGCCCTCGTCAACCTTATAGCCATAACATTGGCATATTTAAATAATTTGCTGTTTTTGTCAAAAAATCCTGTTAGGGAATTATTACTCGTAACACATTATTACTTTCATATAAACCCACAAAAAGTTTTCTGTTTCTTGTAGAAACAGAAAACTTATATTATAGACTAGCTGTTCCCCGCGGCTTCGCTCCCGTGGACCACCCCACAGGACCATTATTTAAAAAAAATACCGCCAACATTTCTAAAACTTTTGTATTGAAGAGCAATTATTGCGCAAAAGTTGCTATCGCTTTGCTCTTGCAAAAGATACGTAATAAGCCTGCCGTTTTCGGTATAAAAAATAGCCTATGTCACTCAAGAATAATGTAGCTTTCTATTGGTGAAAGAATTTTGTAAATCGGTCCAGTATTTTCGGAGCCTATTCGGTACAAACAAACAAACAAAAAAAATATATAATTAAATCTTCATCTGCCTCATCATCTGCCTAGCCTTTTCCCTATACTATATTGGGGTCGGCTTCCAGTCTTACCGGATTCAGCTAAGTGTTTTAAATGGAGCGACTGCCTATCTGACCTCCACAACCCAGTAACTGCGTAACACGGTACCCCTTGGCAAGACGGGTGTCAGATCTCAAGCTTCTGACTACCCGTAACGACTGTCAAAGATCTTCAAATGACAGCCGGGACCAACGGCTTAACGTGCTTTCCGAGGCACGGAGGAAACTCGGTATGTTGAAATGGTCACCCATCCACGGACTCAACTCGTCAAGCGTTGCTTAACCTTGATGATCGACCGGTGCGGCTGTTATTATTTAGCCACGAGCTCCACTAGCTATATAATTAAACATTATAGATAAACGAGATTCGTTATAGAAAAGCTTTCTGTTTCTACAACGAATCTCGTTTTCTATTTCTGGGGGATTAGGTAAACTCTATAACATGTTTTTCAACGATAATTTTATGCATTAATTCCAATAAAAAGATTTGTCTAAAACGTTAAACACAATAGTTTACCAGTTTAACGAAACCGGTAGTACAAGGTCGTCTCATTATAAGACTGTAGGTACGCAAGTCTAAATAACTAATTAACTATGTTTCTACAATATATTGCGAAGAATACTTAATAGTTCTTTAAAATAAAATGAAAAAACGTTTACCTTTTAAATTTCGACATTAACCTGACCTGAGGTTTAAACAGATTCCTATTTTAATAATTATATTTAAGTACCTATACATAATCTTGTAAGGTATTTTAACTAAAATGTCAAATAATTAATAATGCGCTTTGTGCACAATCAAAAAGTCAATATCAGATAGGTATATAATTATATAAAGGCACCTTTTTTAGCGTTCCGTACCCAAAGGGTAAGAACGGGACCCTATTACTAAGACTCCGCGATCCGTCTGTCTATCTGTCTGTCCGTCTGTCACCAGGCTGTATCTCATGAACCGTGATAGCTAGACAGCTGAAATTTTTACAGATGATGCGCGATCGTGCGCGAGTCCAACTCGAACTTGGCCGGTTTTTTTGTTTTGGGCGGGCAATCATCCAATGACTTCTCCCGCTCTGGGTGAGTCGGGAGGGCGTGTCAGACTTTTACTGACCAGAACCCACCCGTGTTCCTGCAGTTGCTTAAGCCAGGGCCGTGGTAACTCTTTTTCAAATTTATCCGCGACCCAGACAGGCATCGGCCCTTGCGGACCCCGTAAGTTCTGCTGACATCTCTTTGAGGCGCGCGTGAAACACAACGCGCCGTCGACTCGGGCCTGGTCATTATCGGACAGCGAGCTATCCGTTACTCGCCGTCCGCGCCCCCGACTCCCGACGTCCAGGGCGTCTCCTGCGGTATATATAAAGGTACCTACGAATATCAATATGAATGAAGTAAATGACTATATTTGGTAGCATATCTATGATTACTTGCTATATAGTAATTTATTAGCACTTCTGTACGAAGGCCTTGTATAGAAATATGAAGATGAGCCTACTGGCAGTAGGAGTAAGAGAACGATTAGGCTATTGTCTTCAGGACGACATGTTTTAACGGTCTCCTAATATTTTACACATACTTACATACCTACAATACAAACTATACCTTCATATCATCTTTTTCCTAAATATAGTGCGCGCGGAACTAGGTGGCCGCGCCTTAGGTATGTGAGTGGTGGGACGGAGAGGCTGGGGCGCCAGTAAAACCCGGGATGACCCATTGACAATGGGTGTGATGACCCCCTCACCCCTGTCGCCACCTAAGGCGCGGCCAACTAGTTCCGCGCGCACTATAGTACATAACCTGGTTTTGACATTTGACAATTTTTGTAGGTAATATTAATGCGCAGCTTCCTAAGATACAAGGCGTTTTCTAATTTAGACAGATTTTCATTGACCGACAACCAATTTCTGATCATTTCTTTTTACCTACTAAAATAATCTATATTCTATACATATAAAAAGAGAAAGTATGTATGTATGATCCATAAAGACTCCGAAACGACTGGACCGATTTTAATGAAATTTTCAGATAATCATTAGATTGACCCAGCGGATAATATATACTTAATAAAAACGCTATTGACGATTACAGTGCTATTAGACAGAAGGTTTGAATATAAACCCTGAAGCCTTTTCACGGATGGTGGAAGTGACTGAAGTTACAGGCCTGACTCGCGTCACTATTTCTATTTTGATTAATTACAATGAAAATATCTCTTCGTAGTCAATATCGTAAAGGGTTTCCCTGAAGTTATTTCGTATGTTAGAATAGGTAAAATGAAGTTTGTATGAGAATCCCTAAAAACACTATATGCTCAGCAGGATATTTAAAATTTTCATTAAACGCTATATAAAATATTTTATCAGTTGAAGACCTTCATTTACATAGATAAAAGTATATACAGTGTATAAAATACTTAATTAACTAAGACGACAAACAAATACACTTAAACCTAAAAATATACTAACGTAAAATATGGCGTCAAAAATTCCTCCACATCGTTGTGCACTGGTAAAACAAAATATTAGATAACATCTTGTAAGTCATCATTGATTTGATAAGTAGGCAGTAAAAACCACGTGTAAAACTCATTTTGCATTGATTTGAAATTATAACGACAAGCGGTTTCCGCTCTATATTTTATGTTTTAAGTAAGTCTTTTTTTAGTCGTTAAATATTATTGTAGAATATTTTTTCTTATTTAAATGGGTTTTTCTAATTGATGACTTCCTTGGCAAATACACAACCTAATTTTAGATAAAAATAAGTACTACATTTTTATATTATTATTACTCTACTTTTATTGATACGTATTCTAAGAGTATTGGCCATGCCAATATTTATTGAATATACGAGTACTTTTACATACGATTTTTTTTTTTTATATATACGAGTAATAAATTACCTAAGAATCTCAAAGAATTACCCATCCAAATGTTTTAAAAACAGCTAACAAGGCTGTTACTAGACAAGTGTTTCTACACAATTAAAGAATTTTTAAATGACAAAACTATCAGTTGAAATGTTCCCACTTTTTTGTTGTAATTATTTTGATGACATGATTATTTTTAATTTCTGATGTTTAATACAATTTGTTGACATGACACTATCATGACCATGATTGTATTTAATTAATTATTTTGTTGACATGATTATTTCTAATTCCTAATGATTTTGACTATGGTTGCATTCAATTAATTATTTTGTTGACACGATTATTTTTATTCCTAATGTTTTAACACGAGACAATCATAGTCTTTAATTTATTAGTTTGCTGGCATGATTATATTTTATTCCTGATGATTGACTATGATTGTATTTATTTTATTGACATGATTATTATTTATTCCCAACTTTTTTTTTCTGGCTCTGATTACATTTAATTAATTTTTTTATTGACATAGTGATATTTACTTCCGAAAGTTTTTAATTATTGTTGTATTAATTGCTGATTTTTTTTAAATTATTATATTCAACTGTACAATTTTGTATGCCGTAAGGTAAAAGGTACCGGGACTGTCTACAAAAATTACTATATCATATGTATACCTACATTATTGGCAATAAATGATGATTCTGATTCTGATTATACAGATATTGATAGTAGGTAGTTACATACACGGGGTAAACTGGGAATACCACAAGTCAAATATTAGCTTGATAAGTATGTGGTGTTTTCTATCAAACGAGAATTCTCGACGCATGTTTAGTTTCATTGTCAAATATCTAAGATGCATGCATTCAGAAATATACTCCTAGTAAATGTTAAAAGACCTTGCATGGTTTAAAAGCTTAAAATTGAAATTACTGAATATCAGCAAAAATGCAAAAAGGTCAGCGAGACGATTCTGCATACTCGTGAGATATACTGCTTCTTATAATGTTGTTGTTCAGGTATGAAAGGCGAACTTTAATGCATTGTCTAACATGACTAGCTACAACTTGGGGGTCTTTAAGTAAAAAGTGAATATGTTACTTCTAGGCAAGTGTGCTTCAACGTCGACCACATCATCGTGTACCATCAGGTGAGACAGTGGTCAGACACGAGCCTACCAACAATAAAATAATTACCAGTGTATGTGCACTACTCAAGTTACATGAATGTTAAATTTAATGAATTTTGAAGGGTAAATACTTTAAGTTAATCTATAGGCCTTAGTCAGACCCTCACAGTTATAATCGTTTTTTTTTGAATAGATCTCCATCAGCTATGGTCTATAGTTATATGTATTACTAGGGCACTCGCAGATAGGCCGGACGCGACAATGTGACA
Source organism: Orthosia incerta (assembly GCA_948252205.1). Taxonomy (NCBI): domain Eukaryota; kingdom Metazoa; phylum Arthropoda; class Insecta; order Lepidoptera; family Noctuidae; genus Orthosia; species Orthosia incerta. The sequence goes on along the minus strand of OX411746.1, from coordinate 16,142,726 downwards.
ACCCTTATTACAGAATAAATTCTATGAAAATAAGTTGTGGTGTTGCGCATGTCTGCAGAATCCTTTGTCACATCACATCATCACACAGGCCTCCTCTCTGTGAGAGGGGATGGGCCGTAATCCACCACGCGGGCCCAGTGCGGGTTGGTTTGAATCCTTTGTATTCAAAATTAATCGAAAAATTCTGAATATCCGAATTGTACTACTACTCGTATTATACACGCGAAAGTTTTTGAGGATGACGATCTCACGCAAAAAAATCTTAACGGATTTTGATGAAACTTTACAGAAATATAGCATCAGAATACCACATATGCAATTATTTATCAAGATAGAAGTACTAATGCAACGCAGGTGGTGTCGCGGGCGGAAGCTAGTTTAACAATATTTGGAGGTCGCAAATGTCTATTGTTGGCAGAAACTAATAGAACATGCAATTTTTAAGGGACAGCGATTAAATTTAACTTCTGAGCGTCATATTAAAACCTATAATTTTCCTGCGGCTTTGCTTCCGTAGCCTATCCAAAATGAATCGTCCATTTCTTCAAAATACAAACACCAACACAAAATAGGTGTCTTTTATTAAAATTACTTGTCCGCGACTTCGCTCCCGTCACCCACCTCGCAGGTCGGTTTACACTTCATTTATCGGGTTGCAATGTACCTTATGACAATCAGCAATAGTGTGTTTCTACCAAAAGTGTTTTTTTTTTTGTAACCCGTTGAGAACTTACAGAGATTACCCATTACAAAATAATATAATTTACCGCTTTTATGTTATGAGTTTAGATAAATAAATATTATTAAACTTTAGTTTCAATATTTATTTTGAAACTTCTGAGTATGATCCTAGTCGCTCTGCGCTTTTCATCTGAAGGCGCATTGCAGGTAACGTAAAAAAATAAAACAATATCAATATTAATTAAACGATTATTACGGCCGTAAATGTTTGTTAGTTTTTATTCTAACCTAACATCTATTTTGTAAGTTTTAACAACATTGTTCTGAACATTCAATTCGTTTTACTGATGCGGAGGTACCTCATATATGTGGTTTTATGTTTTATTTTTGTTCAATGGCGTCAATCGTATTGATAAAAACCTCTATAGCAGGGGTCACCAAATTCTTTCAATGGCGTCAGTCGTATTGATAAAAACCACTAATTTTTGTTCAGTTGCGTCAATCGTATTTATAAAAACCTCTATAGCAGGGGTCACCAATTTCTTACATTTGGGGTCCGTTTATTAAAATAATATGACCGTTGCGGTCCGACCCCTGCTCTATAGCATTAATTAAAACTAAAATATTTAAAGGTAAGCAATGTACACTGTTAAGCGTTTTTTAATAAAGTCTGATTTTTCAGTCGTCAGATAACTTACATATGAAGAATTAAATGATAGTCTGACGTAGGTATTTTCTATAAAAACGCAGTCAAACTGCAATTTCGTATTCCTTAGATAACAGCACCCTAATTGCGTAACTGTTTTGACAGCTCGAAGCATGCACGCTCCCTTTTAAGCTCTATCCACACATATCCTGATATGTGTGGATAGACCATTATTTTGACAACTCAACAGTAATCTTTACGTGTTTTACGCAATCGAGTAGACGGATTTTTGAACATATTAATTATTATAAAGCAAAGACTCCTAGCAAAGCAAGCGAGCACCATTATTTGAAGTTACTTATTTAGAGTGCAGTGATCCAAGTCTTGAAAAGTAAGCCCTTAAACTTTAAAAAAAATACGCAAGTTCTATTCTGTCCATTGTACTAGATATTATATGCTATGAGATTTGACGGTTTATAGGTAACGATGTGTCACCTCAAGGATATTTGTAACTGCATACCTAAAGCTTATATAGATTGGTAATACGAAATGTGTTTAAATTCTCATTTTAAAGTTAAACTCCGTGGCCTACAATAGTTTGTCTTAACTATGTGCCAATCTCATTCAAAGCATAATTCACCAAGGTTTAGCGCCATGACCTTTCAACACTTCAGATGGGTGTCCACGCCTATAATCATTAATGTTTTACCATTAATTATAGTTTCTATCTATAATAGCCTTTTGATATAAAAAAAAACCGGCCAAGTGCGAGTCGGACTCGCGCACGAAGGGTTCCGTACCATTATCGCAAAAAACGGCAAAAAAATCACGTTTGTTGTATGGGAGCCCCACTTAAATATTAATTTTATTCTGTTTTTAGTATTTGCTGTTATAGCGGCAACAGAAATACATTATCTGTGAAAATTTCAACTGTCTAGCAATCATGGTTCATGAGATGCAGCCTGGTGATAGACGGACAGACAGACAGACGGATCGCGGAGTCTTAGTAATAGGGTCCCGTTTTTACCCTTTGGGTACGGAACCCTAAAAAACAATCATATAAGTATCAGCTGTAGCGAATAATAATTAAAATTGATAATTATCTGTATATAAAACTATATTTTCGCTATGAAAGTAATATTTGCAAAGCGATCTTTAGTTATTACCATTAGAAAACAATTATTATTAGTTGCGTACTTAAAATATAATGGTTAATTTACCATTTATTAGATAACCTAAGTATCTTGCATATTTAATGTCCTTAATTGAATCCAAACACATTCATGGCCTTACACCCAACTCGTCAAAGTGAAACTAAAGTGCGTGCAAGATAAGTCTGCGCGCGGCCAAAATTGGAACTAATCGTTTGTCATTTATGTCAGGTGTCAAGAGAGTGTGTTGTATTCCGTGTTTTTATTATGCCAAAAGTAATTTAAAGTGCTGACAGAGATGTTTTCTTGAGGTGAACAAGACAATAACGAGCCTACGGTACCGTTTTACAAAGATAGAGCCCGCGTTTCTTATTTGACAGGTAACTTTTAGGGATACCATTATACTAAAATTTCCCAAAATTTTCGTACTACCGGTGCCTGACAGTACCTATTGGTTTTTGGGTGGTACATAAATATACCAGAGGGACAAGACTGGCATCATGTAATATAATGCAACACTGTTTTTTTTTTTTTATTAGGCGTTTCTAAACGCACTGTCACCCAAATAACTCGAGGGTTATGTGGCAGCATCTTCTTCAAAAATTGTTGAAGAAGAAATTAAAAATAATTGAAAATGAAATGGACGTTATTAGCCACTGTAGGACCATTGTTAGACCAAATTTAACAGTAGGTGCTACTAAGTATTCAATAAAAGATTTACAAAAATTTCATGAAGCTTTTTTCATCATATTCTATGCAAGTAGAAAAAGCTAGTAATTAATTATGCGTAACTTAAATTAATTTAAGTTTTGAGTTATGAAAAATGACTATTGATTAAATGAAGGAAAAAGATCAGTTATGCTGGCAACATTAAGCACGCCACCCATCGCGCGCAGACTTATCTTGCGCGCACTCTATCTAGCAGTTTTCATTAAATGCTTGTTGATTGGATTTACCAAGATAGATTGTTAACATCATTACCTACCAAAACTGTAATAATATGCATAAACACTGGGTGTGGTGATTATACCAACATAATGTCAGGAGTAATCGGTCACACTGCAATACTATTGATATTAGCAAAGACATATTGATTGCGTATTCTTCAAATTGGAAACTTTTTCTGTCAAACGTCTTCTTAATATTATAGGTATCTATTCTGATAACCATTAAACGCTTACTTTATATTCTCTCTACCTATTGAATATTTTCGCAAATTTGTTTATTCTGGTAATACTTAAAATTTATTAGATAGCTGCCGCCGCCGGTTCGTCCGGTTCGACGATCAAATTGATCTTATTCAAATTAGCTGACCTTCACATTTCAACCTAGGTAAAATAAGTAAAGAGAGTAAAATGTATTTTGGTTATGAATTATCGATTTTGTGGCCAAACTAGTTCTATTAATACCATTATAAAGTCTTGAAATATTATTAAAATTCAATTTAGTTGGGATTAAAGAATAAAGGTTTGGATTAAGTGTTACATTAGCTTTATTGATAGTAGAAAATTATAAAATACACATCACAATATGTGATTTTGAGTATTGTTGCATCAGCCAACATGAAATCTATTGTGGGGCAGCAGCTCCCTGAGGGGGCGCAGCGGTGGCGAGGTAGGCGAGGGCACGCTGGATGGCTTCGGGTACCGGGGGCGCGGTGGGCAGGTGGGCGCCCGCGGGGTGGAAGCCGTTCTCGTCAGCGGTGTAAGTGAGGTGGATGGCGTCGCCGCCGTTCTCACCAGGGTAAGAGAACTCTCCCTGCACCTCCAAAGCGTCAACTTCCCCGACCTTCTTCAGCTCTCCCTTCTGATCAGCAGTAATACCATTGCCAGTTTCGTAGGCATACTGGTAAGAACCGTCGCCATTGATCTGGCTATCATCCTTCACGATGGGGATGGGCTCAGTCGGGGCTCCTTGAGGGGCAGCGAACGCCACCGCGAACAGCATGCAAGCCAACACCTGTCATAAAGAAAACTTTAGTTAGACCTCAGGCAAAAAATAGCATAGTTAGATTATGCAAATAAATAAACATGAGCAATAATAAGAGCAGATTTTATCTAATGTGCTGCGTTAATTGTGGACTTATTTAAATAATTTATAGATCAAAACCTATTTGAATTTGTATAACGTTTTGTCCACGTGTATAATGGTTCGTATTAACATTTTTATGGTAAAGCACAACACTGAATTTGGTTTTATGTCAACGCATTGAAATTCTTGACAACGTCAATACACTTCTTTGGAACACCATGGAAATATAAAGGAAACTTTTTATCAAGCACTGATTTTTAATCACTTACAATAGATTTCATTTTGTAGTGTTTGGTGATGGTAGTACAAGCAGTGATGACAACTGTTGTCGACTGATGCTTTCAGTCCTGAAAATTTGAGTTTTTATAGTTATCACATTAGCCCACCACCCTGCATTCTAGTTTCACAATTCATTGTGGTGTCGCAAAATCTATGAGATAAGTAAACACTGGATGCATTACCTCGCCTCGTGTATGTCAACTTGGCCGGCGACGTAATTGTAAACAACAAACATAACGGCTCTTCCATTTGTGCGGCCTTAGTAGCGCAAGCTTCGTGCTGTTTGCTCAAAAGATTTACATTCATACAAATTGGCAATTACCCACGGCCGAATTTGTCACAGTTACTAAAATTCTCAAAAAAACATCAGCAGACGATACGCATCCATTATTACCTACTTTTCTTGGAATGCGACTCTATGACTGACATTTCCAAATGAATTAATAAGATTGTGTATTTTTATCAAAGTAGACGTATCACGTTGAATAGGCAATAAACTACATAGTATAATTATCATTCGTACACGCGATCCGATCATCCGACTGTTTTCTAGGTGAAGTTCACGAAGCGGGTGCGTGATAGCAGAGATTCTTCAATGGCTCGTCGCGAGCTTCAAGTATCTAGCGTGCCGGGCGTACAACGTCCATTACGTAAAGCTCTCGAGGGGATCCATAACACACCGATCCAATCAAGTCTATAATTTCGCCATCGTTTGTCCATAAATAATGAGCATTGTTATTAGCCGCTCCACCTAATCATTAAATACTTATAGTTACTTAGTGTAACTGTAATACCTATGATATTTGAAAAAGATTTTCCACATAGACTTGTAAGAATGCCGACTATTGTTACAGTGCTCACTCCTGGAATAAATAAGTGTGGCAGCTTTGTCAAAGTAACCTACAGATAGGGAGAAGAGCCAGTTAAGGCTTAGTATTAATTAGCGATGCAATCTTTGAGCAATCTAATGATGTAAAAAATTAAATGTGTTTTCCCAGAATTCAAAGACGTGTTCGTCTAGTTCATGTTAGTCAAATAACATAATCGTAAATTATACAGAATTTTGTGAAAATAGAACAGTGACACAATAAAACTAAAAGGCTATGTATAAAACTAAGGTTGTAAATTGATAAAATAAACGTGACGGCATCGCAAATGCTGTATTTATTCTATCAATTTGCAGAAGCTAAAATGTTACATTCTAATTTCACTTAGTACTTTCAATGTTTTCTTTTTTGACACTGAAAAGTTGATTTAACCATCTGCCTTCACCGACGACGGTCGTTTCGGTGAGTACGATAGTTTCGTGTATCTATTCATACTCGGTTTACTTCTATAATGATTACTATATACAATTTTACTTTGTTCATAATTTTGTTCTTTCAAGTTGTTTGCACTATCATAATTTAGATAAATAGAATGCGTGTGGTCATATGCATTGGTTTCATACCATACGGTACAATTTAGTACTAACATTCCAAGAACAAGTGCTCACTCATGCTGACTTATACAAAAACGCAATCATTTGAAATTGCCGGCATCGGATCAATACAGCCTACGATATATTATGCAAGTTATACCATCCATGGTAGCCTTTATGAATAGGTATTCAGACAACAAAAGATTTCACTCCTATCTCTTATGTAAATCATATTGTAGACACTTTAGTGAATAGAATGTCTTCAGGCAAATTCTGATATTGCTGCATTAACATCTATTTGTTGGGAGTGGCCTACCGGTGACATGTATGACTATGATAATTTGATGAAGTCATTTGACATTTAAAGCTTCAGTAGGTACATATTTGTTCGACTAGCGATTTTTTTTCTTGCGTGTTATTCAATGTTTTTTTTTCCAGCGTCTCATCACATTTCGTGGAAGCAGTAAGCTCTACAACTCGTGTAGGCACACCTATGTCGGTTAATTGATTATCATCGAATGTAGGTGTTCAAATAAAACCGTATCAAAAAGATAGTTCACAGCAGCAACAAAATCCTCATTCAAAGTTTTAAATACCTAAACTACGGGACTTTTAAAGTGATTGAAGTAATTGCTAATATACACTATAATGTCCACACAGCTGCTTGTTTTGTGTCATCAATCAAATTAGGCTCAAGACTGACGAAATAGATATTTAAAATAGACATTTCAGACATACCTGAGTAAAGGAAAGGATTAATTAGTTAAGTGACCAAAATCTTTACATATTTACTACCATATCCTCAGCTTCTTGATTTGCGAGCTATGAAATTCTTCAGTACTCCTGTAATACGCTAGACACCAACAAGTTTAGTGTTTACTTTTGTAAACAAGCTTATGCATCGAGATGCAGTTTATAAATTTTCTAATTTGACGTATAGTTTAGTATTTAAACGTCATATCAATTAGCTATCTTTCAGCATGATGAAGACAAAACGAACAGATAATAATATTTTTATAATGCTAACAGCGGGGTCACTGGTTAGATTATAGGAATTTTAATTTATTTTTATAACTTGTCTCAGTCATAAAAAATAATAAAATGTCGAAGGCGGATACAAAATTTACGACAAAACGAGTTAAAACAAAACAAAATACATTTAAAAGACCAGCCAGTTTATTGGGTTGCGCAAAGTAGGTATGAATTTAACCTTCACAATTAGGCACGATGCATAGATCAGGCATATTTTGGGTATTCTCCGATGTTTTTCTACCTGTTTGGAGCATGGCGACGATGGTCGAGCGACCTTGACACGGAGGTGTGGGGAAAGTGAACAGACCGGTTGTTGAGCAAGGGGTCGCCTCGAACGAACTTCAGCCGCTTAGGACTCGACCGTATGTGATGCATTGAATATTTCCAGTGTCTGTTGTAGTGATGATAATTTTAGAGAGGATGACAGTGCTATGTTTTAGAAAAAAGAAAATAGCTTTTGATGACCTTTTCATAACTTATTTATCTAGTTTTTCTTTCCTTATCGTCGAAGGTCACAAAAAATTGGAAATTCCCATGCCATATGCCTAAAACTTATCGACCGCTATCGGTTATAATAACTTACAATTAACACCCGTCCCTTTTCATCTACTACTTAGCATAATTAATAAAACGATTTCATTTCTGAACTGTCACAGTTTATTGGCGGTGGACCAGTATCAGATGCTACGATTGGCAAGGATACGAGCACCAGAAACTTTGAACACATGATTTTCTACATTTACAGCTTTGTTTAGGTGCCAGTGTTTGAATACAGTTGCAATTTGGAATACTTTAGATAATCATAAAATTATCCATTTCGAAAGGTGTTTAGCTGCGACGAAACAGTTACTACAAAATCATGGTGGGACAACAAAGTTCGTATGTACCAATATTTGGTGAGGAATGACCTGCGTTTGAGCAATTACATACTTTATTATCAAACTCCTAAACTAAAGTGATGGGCAAGTTTAACTTAACCCCTTATAAAACGGTTGACGGTTCTCCTTGATTGTTAAACATGTGCCCATCACGGCGCAAGCGCAGGGTGTAATTACCATTGACAGCCCGAGAGCCGATAATCACCACAAACGGTTATTATAAACTGTAACCTTGCAAACGGACAAACAAATATTTAATCTTTGAGTTGCGAAATGAAATTATTAGATCAAAATAAACGTTTTTTAATTGAGATAACTGGCAAGCCAATCTACGCTTACTTGGCAATCCGTAAGCAGTTCTATATTCTCTTTTAAACATTTTTTTCGTTTAATTTAGGACCGGATAATAGAAACTATTAATGGATCTTGTGGCAAGTAATAATTTTCAACAAATCAAGATTTAGATAACAATAAAAAATCAAGTTCCTTTCGCGAATCATAAACGAAAACAGGTTTTCAAAGAAATTCCAATAAAACAAGATAAGCTTAACATAAAACCACAATATATTATGCAAAATTTACAAAAAATATAACTATCTTAACTACCTATCAACAGATATTATACATTACATAACATCTTTTTATTTTTTTGTATTTTTTTATTTTACCTTGGAATCACAAAAGTGACAATCTTTGTATGACTGAGTTTCAATTGTTTATATCCTAGTCCCTTATTGAAAACCCCGGAGTAAAGGCATGCTAGACTTAACATCATGAAAAATATTAACGATTAACCTCAATCCCGATTTAATCAATAAGGATGTGTCTGTTTGTCTGAGGTCTAATTCCTGGGATAGTCTCTATTCTCAGGGTTCTGGGGGGGGAGCGTCGCGAGGTAATCCAGGGCATTCTGGATGTCTCGGGGGATGGGAGGAGGGGTCGGGAGGTGAGCACCTTGGGGCTGGAACCCGTTCTCATCAGCCAAGTACTGCAACTGGATCACCTGAACAAAAAAATGTAATGTATAACAGTATAATGATGCTGGAAACATCTTTATGTGTTTTATTTATCTTCAAGAGATACGCGCAACAATGATGAACCCGGTTAAAGCCAAAGTTAATAAAACGACCTTTCTAAGCCGTTTCCTTGATAACTCTTCTATTATGGATATATCTAATAAATTGATGAAATCTGAGTGATAATTAAAAAACAAGAAACAGGCCTCACGAATACTGAAAGTCCTTGCAAAGTCCCCTAATTATTATGTTAGCTACATATGATTGAATAACTTAAATAAAAAGAAATAGGTACCTAAACATAATTTGACTTTGACGAAAACACTACCTATTTTGCCGACCCACGGTCAACATTTTATGATGGGTATCTATTTATTATAAAGATTTCCTTGATAAATAGATACCTAATGTTATGTATGAAGGTAATTAAGTGTCATCGCTACGGCATGTCATCCGATTTTTAACCAACTATCGAAAAAGGAGGAGGTTCTATGTTCAACAACTTGTGTTTTTTTTAAATGTTTTTTCACTGATATCTCCGTCAATTGTGGACCGATTTTGAAAATTCTTTTTTTGAAAGAGTATGTTTCGAAATTGGTCCCAATTTAATTTGGTGAAGATCTGACGAAGAGCTTCGAAGATATACAACAGAACTCTTCAATGAATAACGGCAAATCTCTCGCGACTGCTGCAATCGCATGTCTGTTTATTGTTTATACCATTTCATAAAATAACATCATGCCAGTACGCTCTTAAGGGGTAAGCAGATCTTTCATTTGATCGGTTGTTCAAGTTTCATGATATTCGGGTAATCTATTCTGGCGTTATAGGAAACTTACTAAACAACTTGCGTATTAGGTAGGTACAACAAAAAAGTGAAAAATAAAAAAAAAAGTTTTTTTTATTTTTCCGTTTTGAATTCAGAATTTGAAGTTACTAAATACTTGTCAAACTCTAAACTTTTAAACCTGGGCATTAACATAGAGTTGGACGGGCCCAATGTGCTGAAAACCTAATACAAAATAACGAGTATATGTAACATTTATAGTGCCTTCTTTATCCAAGATTTTAATTTTATTTAAATATAATATCCTGTCATCAGCATAAAGTCGAATTAATTATTGAAAAACGTCAGTTTCTCAAACACTTTATTGACTATTTTAGTAAACAATTAATAGGCATGCTATTCTTGAATATTTGAGACCTTAACATTATTTGGTTAGTAGTATCGTATCCGGTCGTGTAGCTTCTTAGAGTTGACAAGGATACAATAATTATCATCTTCTTAAGAATCATTTTTCTATAGAATTTGAGATAGAAGGAAAAGATATTTGAGGTGAATTGAAGACACAATCGAAGGTTGTCAAACCAACAAATCATGTTTACTAATCAGTCAAATAAATTATCTTGATTAATAGTGAAATAGACGGAAGACAGACATATGACGACATCATCCTAAAATTAAAGATTAGTATGATTCGATAACCACTAGTCAAACATTAATTTAAGACGTTTGTCATAAGCTTAGAGTAATGTGAAGATATTAATTATGTATGAACTTATTGAACGATGTTTGTTTTAACTCATAACCTGTGGCTCTATTCTATGGAGTGCCATCTATCGTGGATCGATTAACTCAACCGAAAGTTGAGTCAAGCAAAGCCTGTGAAATTTTTCGATTCTGCTGCATAGGTTATCAATGCAAACGCTGCTCTATCTGTTTGTGTAGGCGCAACTTTATACAAATCCTTCTACAGTCCATATATTACAAAAATCATCGTAATATTTTGATTGTACATGATTAAATCATAGAAACATGTAAGCATTTCAGCAAGTACCATCATAAATATAAAAATTATGATAAATTGGTCAAAAAAATGCACATAATTTGGTTATTTTAACACAGACATTCATAAATGCATATTTGGGTATTTTGCATGATGCATTCTTTATTGACACTACTATAGAATATTTATCATTATAATAAAATCAGAGCAGCCGAAAAAAAAAGTTCTGAATATCTTTTTTATGGTTCCGTAGTCAACATGGAAAGTAGTTAAAAATATCAAGAAAAATCATATTTATTGTGCATGTAAACTGGGGTTGTTTTATTTTTCTCGTCTACCCCCATGGTATGGGGTATCTTTGGATAGGCCATTAAAAAATATTAAGGGTTTGTCAAAACCATTTTTCGATTCTGAGATCCGTTTGCGTAAAATTATGCTTTAAATTGCATTTTTTTGTTAGTGTCAAGTGTCGTCCCCCTTCCAGCTAAATGGTTGCTTTTGGATATGAGAAAAAAATCACGGCAGTAGTATACATAACGAAATTAAAGGAAAAACTATCACAGCCATGTAGGATTTACAATGTAATTGGAAAAGTATTTTTTTTTTCCTTCGTAGAGCAATGTTCGGTGCTTTCATCGTTTATGAACTTCAGTATTTTTACATAATTATGTTGGTGTATGTAGCTGTTTGTACGGAACCCTCGGTACGCGAGTCCGACTCGCGCTTGGCCGGTATTTTTCTTATTTTTCTACAGCTGACCAGTAACAAGTATTTTTCCTATTGTATCATCATCTTAAAAAGTTACATAATGCATAGTTACCTGTCCATCAGGTGCAGTGTACTGGTACTGCCCCTGGGCCACTTGCGCTTCTTGCTCCGGGATGCCCTGGTTCTTCACATACCCCTGCTCCTCCGCTGAAATGCCATTTCCAGTCTCGTAGCTGAAAGAACGACCATGTTAAATATCAACATTTTGCCCTCGTAATAAAAAACAAAGCCACTGTGTTTTCTTTTACGGGGACAGTATTAGTAGACTTTTTTAAATTTGGCGATAGTGGTAAATAAAAAAAGACAACTTTTAAAGGTCAGAATGTTGTTTAGTATGATCTTTTATCAATTTTTTCAAAAAACATACAGAAGTTGTCATGTATATTAAAATCTTTAGCCAATTCAAATAAAAAAAAACACGAGGCTTTTGAGGCACACCAGGCACGAATCATGTGAGTGGAACGGGAAACGGTAAGGAATCAAATAACTCTTGATACATCTGGTTTCTTTTCATAGAAGGCAAAATAAACCGTTGCGTACATTTATGACCGACATCTTTTTTTAAATAACCAGCATAATTACAAATTGAACCAAGAGGACACTCAAATAAAAAATATTGATGATTTAAACTCTAAATTTTAAACCAATATAGCATTGCGTAAATAATTAATAGTGGTAGTCCTTGCCAGTAACTTACATAACGTACCTACTAATAAATATCAAATTAACTGTATAAAGATTCACATAAATTTAATCTGCATATGCCTGACACTAATTTGTTTGACCCATCCACTCAAAACTTGAACCCATCTATTCTAAATCTGATATTAAGGCGATAAATACGCCCCAATGTTAATGCAGTACTGGCCGTGCGCCCGCTCGATGTCAAAATATCAATATTAAACCTCCTTTAGAACAGTTTTGTCTGCAAAGTATTATTTGATTTACATATGCTATGATAGTTATGAAGAAATAACAGTCATCAATTTTTCTGTGTAATAATATTATTAAACATCCAAGTCGTTTTGGAGAAGTTTCCAAAAGTTGCGAAAAAATATCGTGTTGTTAATTATTTTTTTAAAGCAAAACTATTAGTTACACGAAAAAACCTTGTGTTAAAAATTATATACATGAATCAATTTTTTTTTTTTTTCAAACCTTTAAACCTAGTTAGTAAGGAGTATGCTTTAGAAAGTTACCGTTTTACGGCACTAAAGCGGATGTTGGCCCTTAATTGTTTACGCTTGCAAAGGGTAATATAATTATTTAATGAATAACTGACAAAGCAAATTATTCCACAAATAAGAGAGTGGTACTATTGCTAAATAGTACTTTTTTCACAATTAAAATCAACTTTTTTTAAATAAGCTTTCTAGCTTACCGTGCATTGTCATCCAAGCCAAACGTGTATGCAAAATTTTATGTTAAGGTTCCCCTAGTCGACGGCACGAACTATTTTGTGCGCGGGTTTAAAATGCAAGCTGTCTCATCCGAAAACACGAGGGAAATAGATAGATGTTGTGATGAGCAGTAAGAAGCCAGTTCGCGTATGAATTAGCACTTTTGCAAATTTGTAGCGAAATGGATGATGATTTAAACCGAAAACGAGCGCGCCAAAGTTGCTAAACAGACCGTTGGGAGTTTGGATATCATGAAAAAACTACTAAATGTATCTGTTCAAAATTAAATTATTTACATTTTTTAACTACTAATCTATCCCCGTATGGTGGCTGTTTTTCAATTTTCCTGGTATGTATGGTATCTACTCGCACCCAATTTTTTTTTTAAATTAGTGTTGAAATATGGAACTTTCGACGATCATAACATTTTTTTCTTTTTTGTTTCCATATAGCGCTAGTTATAGATGAGACAAATTGATATAATTTTTTATTTTGAACGTACACCGTCAAACAGTGGAGTAATCGCCTGAATACGTTTGTATAGAAGAATAACCGACTGAGGATAACTGCTTTAAAATTCAGTTGCAAGATTTGACCCGAACATACATACATAGCAAGTTTTTCGCTAGTCATAGCTTTCGTTTGAAATAGTCTACAAGAACGAAACTAATGGGACTGTTCCTAAATCACCTAGCAATCCCAGAACAGGTACTTTTATGCCAGAAAAACGCAAGGTTGTATGGGAATCTTTATGTAGGGCAATCGCGGTGCACGTGAACTAACCTCCATTTATAAGATCCGTCTGGGTTTTGTACATGTTCTTGTCTTATGATGGGTATGGGTTCCGTTGTGTATTGTGGTTGCTGTTGTTGCTGCTGTTGGTACAGAGGCTGCTGTTGGAACTGCTGGAAGCTGCTGACGTCAGCGTAAGCGGCGCTGACCAGGAATGCCAGTAGTATCTAGAACATGAATTGGTGTATTAGGTCCGTAAGTAACCGTTTTCGCTTTTGTAAAGCTTGTAGTTATGTCAATCTTCAATAATATTTTTTTAACTTTTTAGAACACCATGGCTAGACAAAAAGATATGATGATCAAAATCTTTGAGGTATTAGAATGTTTGAGTAAAAAGTATCCATATGAATCCAGATAAAAGCCGATACAAAAGGAACCTGCCGACTACATGAGCTTTCAATAGAATAGCTAATGAAATTAGTATAACTGAACAACACATTGCATAAGATGAAAAATTTGTGAATTTACTAAGTTAACGTAAAACTAAGTATGATTGATATAACAAACTTTAGGTTAGGTTAGGTTAAAACGGGCTGGTTTCCGCTACTCCACGACCAAGCGCGTATTTTGCGTACAAACATAAAACAAACTTTATCAAACAATTTTCCATGAGAAGAGTACTCAATGAAAGAAAGTTTAATGAATAAAAATTGAAAAACTTACAACAAACTTCATGTTGTTCAGAGGACAAAACAGTTGCAAGATGGATGCGTATGATACAAAGGCAATGTAATGATGCATTTTGGATTCACCCCCAGTATTTATACCGAAAACTTTTGTCGCAATTACACATCGCAGCGGATTCTGTATATATTTTATGATCATCTGTACAACGAAGGACAGTTGGAACGTCCCTTATGGTACCGAGACAACGTAAGAAACGATTGAATAAGGACTTAATTCTCTTGCTGATAAGACCTAAATGATACACCGTAAACTGCAGACGAAATTGGAAATTATAGCTTTTGCGTGAAATTTTAATGCATTAATTTTAATTTTATTGCTATAGTTTTTTGTAATATTCAAGTTAAACAGAAATGAGTGTGCTAATTAATACAAGACGGGATTTTTTGTCTTCTTAATCGAATGCTGTACTTACACCTCTCAGAAAACAATAGTAACTTCCTCTACATGGCACGATTATTCTCCAATTTACCAGGATTTTCAACGAACGAATGTACATATTAGAAAAAACCTTTATTTTTCTAACAGAAGTTACGAAGGAGCAGAATATTTTCAGTTTCCCATATTCTTGTCGGACGTAGTAAGTAGGAACTGACTTGATTTTCAGGTCTCCAAATGTATTAGCCCTGCTTAATGACTTGTAGGAAAACGTTAGATTTGTTTTAGTTTCTTTACTCTTGAACAGTTTATCACAAGAATAAGCACATAAAGAATAGCTTTTTCCACATATTGATTCCCAGATTTCTTTGGGAACGGAAAAATGTACTTACAAAAAAGAAAGATACAAAAAGAAAAGATTAATATAGCAATATGATGTAACTTGTCACAGTAAAGATAACCTTAAATCTTAGGCACATCAGCGAAGGCGGATCTCAGAAACCAGTCGCTTCTCACGCTTGTGACACACTTCAACAAGGTTCAAAGAAAAAAACCGGCCAAGTATCATCTACCATACTAAGTTGGGGAATCACTGTTTCCTACTGTGAAACGTACGTGAGGATAATAATAATATTATTAAAAACAGAAACACTTCAATGTGAGTAAATACTCAAAATAATTTACACATTACTCAAAATAATTCTTTATTTCTCAGAGCAAGATCCATAAATGTTAGTAACTCAATCTATAAACTATTTCCCTCCGGAGCAACTCGACAGTTTCGCAACTGGACAGATTAGCAACTGGACAGAGTATAGTCGTGAAAAAAATAAGTTACTAAACAATTAAACATAGGTATTAAATTTAAAAAGTGTTTATTCAAGGAAAGTCTATTTAACACAAAGACACGACAATATAATAAAAACTGTCTTACAATCTGTTTTAATTATAATATTAGAATTTGTTTTATAATATAATATTAAACAAAATCTTCAACTGGTCTTCAAAAAAAAAACTGATTACGGGGTGAAAACCTCTCTGGAGTAACTGGACAGATTCTCAGCTGGACAGATTAGCAACAGAACGTGTACAGTCCATGACATAATTAAAGTGGATGAGTTGGGAACATGGACGTTATGAAAAATTGGTTAAGATAGGCAAGTAGCCGACTTACTCCAGAGGGGCAAGGGCTGACTCTTTTCATGCTTCGATTTGAACATCTAGGCCCATCAAATTAGCATACAAAATTACACCAAAAACTGTTTTACCAGCTTTTCTTGCTACATGTTGACATAACCCAGGGTAGCGATTGAGTTAACTTTGTACCAGTACTGATTATTCTTTTACCAAATAGTCTCATGAAACGTACTATACAAGAATGTTTAAAATTTTTAAAGAGCAATTGTCTGTTAATATTAAACAGTTCAAGTGCGATTATGAATCAGCAATTGCACAAGCATTAAAATGTATCTATCCGGATGTTATTGTCAAAGGCTGCTTTTATCATTTTCTGCATGCGGTGTGGAAGAAATCTAATGAATTGAAATTTTCATCTACTGTAAATGGTCGTGGAAATTGACACAATTGTGTACGCAATTAGCACTTTTGCCAAACATACCTGAGGGCTTTTTGTCAATAAATTAAATGGCTACAGATGATGAAGAATGTAAAGCCTTTTTCAATTACTTCACAAATTATTGGATGGCGAAAATTACGACTGAACAGTTATCTTGTTACGGAGAAAAATTTAGGACTACTAACGCTATAGAAGGTTGGCACCGGCGAATTAATGCCAAAATACCAAAAAAAACATCCCTTTTTTTGTTTCTACAGTTATTAAAAAAAGAATCGAAAATCAGTGATACCAAAATAAATAAAAGTTACTATCACTGTGAGGAAACAAAACGTCGGCCAAAGCAAATTTTGATTAATAAGCAGATACAAAATATTTTATCGGACTGCGTTAACGAAAAAAAAATCAGTCATGACATGCTTAGAACGCCTACGTTCATTAAAATTATCTCAATATTAGTTTTCTCCCCTCAACAACCCCCACCTCACCTCAGCAACTGGAGCGTTAGTAAACGAACTAAATTTTTTTCCGTAACAAGATAACTGTTCAGTCATAATATTTTTTTAAATAATTGAAAAAGGCTTTGAGTTCTTCATCTTCTTTAGCCATTTCATTTATTCCTAACTCATATGTTCCCAACTCATCTACTTTACTTATGTCATGGACTGTACACGTTCTGTCCAGTTGCTAATCTGTCCAGCTGAGAAAATGTCCACCTGAGAATCTGTCCAGTTGCGAATCTGTCCAGTTGCTCCGGAGGGAACTATTTTAGTAAATCAGTCGCATCATTTAATAATTTCAAAATAAAATACATAATCCATTAAAATAATCAATGTCTAAATAATCCATCCACATAAAAAAAAATAACATACTCAATTTTATTTCTAAAAACTAGTTAGTGTATCTGTTTAGCCCATTCACTGTTACACAGGAACCGCCGCTGTGCAAACGAATCCATACCCTAGAAAATGGCAGTCAGGTTTATCTGCAATAATCTTTAGAATACCTTTTTTTTGCACATCCCACGCATTAGGGATCCTGTCACAGAACAAAAAAAACGGATCCTGTCCTCTTCCGCATTATCGCCTGAAAACTATCAATTAATGCACAAACTCTTAACAATACAATCCTTATTTCACCTTAAATGGATTGATTATATCGCCTTAGAAAAATGCAAAGCCGTCGGTTTCGGCCATGTTTCGGGTGTCACTTATAGTTTTTCGTAGTAGTTACGGGCAGTCTGAAGTTCGAAAGTCCAACAACCAGTCTTACCAAGAGGTATCGTGTTACCCAATACCTTATTGGGTCAGATTGGCAGTCGCTCCATGTAAAATAGAACTGGATCCGGTTAGACTAGAAGTCGATTCCAACACAGTTGTAAAAAGCTGGTAAGACGCTTATTAAATTATAGTAACATACAAGTTCATAATGTGAGTAAAAAAGCTGCTTTTTTATATATTACCTCCATTGGAGTAATTTATTCATTTATTGCCACGGCAGGTAGAGATAGTCTCTATTCTTCGTGCCACCAATATTGATGTATGCTGGTGTTGATCAAATTTTCATCACATATAATGGCCATAATACCTATTAAGTTGAGACATGTATCGTATCTTGTGAAGTTACATCCAAGATGCTACAATGGTAAATTATCATAATGGCTGTAATAAAAAAACCAGTTCGACGTTTTGGGGAGATACGGGTGAATTCGGTAGACTTGAGGCAATGTTGTCCAAAAGCTAACTTATTGAACTTTGATAATGCTGCCAGCCTTTTGAGTACATTACCAGTGGACAACGATGTGGAAGAGTTTTTTGACTCCATATTTTAGTTAAGTATATTTTTAGGTTTAGGTAGTGAGTAGCTTTTGGTTTAAATGTATATATTTGTAGTCTTAGTTAATTAAGTATTTTATACACGGTATATAATTGTATCTATGTAAATAAAGAAATTACTTTGATAATAACGTAAAGTTCTCGTGGATATTTGCATTACATTTCGATACACATTAACTCACACCACATTTCCCATGGGGGTAAGCAGAAACCACAAAACGCAGGACGCGTTCTGAGGTTCTTGCATAGGAATGCAAGTTCGTTTTGAAAAATTAAGGACGTTACATAAAGATAAGGAGCATACTTAAAATAAGAAAAATGTTGATGACAACACAAAGTTGTTATTATTTCTAGTGTTATCTATGATAATTTGTAATCTGTAGTAAAGAGCTGTCATGCGTCCTTCCTCTTTCCTGTGGTCTGTGACCACATTTGTGTGATTCATGTGAGTTACATTCAATAATTAATAAAACAAGCAAATTATATCAATACAAACTACAGTTCACATATAAAGATATTAGAAAGCTAAAACCATATTAAGCTTTTAACAAAGAATTCCTTAAGTGAAAAACGAACACTAACGGAGAACAAAAATTATAGATGTCCTATATAATGCTCTAAAACAGAAGTGGCGCCAGACAGTACATTTAGCAAGATACTTGACTTTGACTTTAAAAGATGGACACTTGACTTGACAACAGCATGGGAAGGACCAACAGGAAAAAGAAGAAGAGGGTGCCTTAGAAAAAGGTGGATAGAAGACATAAATGCTATAGCAGGAAATGAATGGATAACGAAAGCAAAAGACAGAGAGGCCTGGAACAAGCTGAAGGAGGCATATACTCGAGAAAGGGTTCTGATCAGTGAAAATAAAGACAGTAACCATAGTGACTAAAATGAAATTCAAACATATAAAAATTTAAATATTTTAAGTTATGAATGTTTAATAAAATTAATAATTTATTTAAATTTTATGACTGTATAATTAAACTAATATTTAATTTAAGTTTTCAAATGTTTAATGCAATTAATAATCTATTTTAGTTTTACGAATGTGTAATTTAATTGATATTTTATTAGAATAATTTAATTGAATGTATATTTTATTTTAATGATTATGTATGTATAATCAAATTGATAAATAAATGTTTTTAATGTTTATAAAAGTATAATTTAATAATATTTTTGTAAATGCATATATTTTGATGTTGATTATTGGATAAAAATGGGATTATTATTATGATTACTTAAAGATAGCATCGCGTGCATTGCTTATTATTAATTTCATGTAGTTTTAATTTTTTACACAAGATTACCGCAACCAAGTGAATGATTTAAGTAACCAGTACATAAAACACAAAATTGATCACTACCCCACGCCTCGTTACATTCATACTTCTGTTAAAGTTATGACTGGTAACACGAGTATAAAAATTCTTATGCATGAATGTGTACATGAAAATACGTGTAGGTATTCTGGTGAAATCTTGATGTCTCTTGTACTGACTAATTTTATCAGCTGCGGTAGGTTTTGCGTCCAAGTTGTGGTTCAGTAGGTATGTACATAGGTATTCTTTGCTTACTAGTAATCACCACTCAGGTTGTTCCTATATACGGCGTAGTCTTTTTGTGCCTTAAGTTCTACTTTCTATCGATTGTCAGACCAGTTATTGAATATCCCGCCAAAGCTGTGTCCTGCCTCGCCCAGAATTGTTAAACATGTTTAACGATAAGACAAACAGCGATGTTGACGTGTGATTTCATGTCTCACAGTATTGCAATCACTAGCTTTTGAGTGATTTGGATTCACGTCTGCCATACCTAACCTACTAACTAATAACAGGATCAATAACATACTACTACAACTACTAGTACAAGAAGGTAGACAGATGAGTGGCTCCAAACGGTGCAGCAACGCAGTTTTATCAGTCAAATAAATCTTAAGGTTCCTAAGATTCCCCGCAGCCACTATTCGCCAAATATGCTTAAAAGATCCATCATTTGCAAGATCCATCACAACAATTTTCGTTTTTATTTCACTTACAAACTTATACGAGAAAGTAAATGTTTATGTTCTCCACCACACCATTACACCCGTGCCTAAGTTATTGTATCGGTGCCGTACATAAAGCTTGCATGTCGTATTGTATTAAATGTTTCGGCTATTTAAATGCACCGCCATATTGATTAATAATAAAGTGCGGGCCATCGGAATGACTGTTGGGCAACCCGCGACATGCAACATCTTTAAAAGCCGCTTAATGTAGGCACTCGCCGGAGTAAGCACTTGCAAAGGATACCAAGAACACTAAAGGGGGACTGATGTAACATTGAGCTTCGATAACAAGGATAAAGTGAGGTAGGTTTTGATAACTGACGCAACTGACGTCTAACCAATTTTCTTTGTAATTATAATCAAAGAAAATTGATTGCACTCTACAGATTAAGACGTATTATAAAGTTAAGACTTTTCCAATAAAACTCAACATCTTGTATCACAGGTTTTATTCATATACCATAAAAATATACATTTTTAATCTTATCCTAATATTTCCGATTTCAATTGTGATTTTCATTCAGGGTAGTCAATTAGTCTAGGCGGTATTATTTTTAGTGTCTTGGTTAGAATTTTTGTTCTGTCCGCCAATTTGATAGGGGTTATAGTTGTTATTATTAAAGTAGGGGTTGACCTTTGTAGGGTTGTAGGGGTATCTTGGGTCAAAAGGTCTGTTGTTGTACTGGCCAAAAGTGTTATATCTGTTTCGGTTTGAATAAGGATCATAGTGGTTATAAGTCGGGTCGAAAACTTGCTTGTTGACTCGATCCACTACAGGCACGATGGGGGTAACAGCTTTTCCGCCAGCAGGAATATGCACGCCTGATGGTCTGAAACCTGCAACATTGTATTGAAAATGTTAGTTCATATGTACAAACAGTCATGACTGTAAATATTACGTAACCCCTCGTCATTAGAGGATTAAATATTCACAAGATTACAAACTTCTTTAGCTTCACATAAGTTCAGCAATTACTAAACTTAAATACAAAACACACTTTGGTTAGCATTTTGCAAGTGCAACATTCAATAAAAAACTATCGTGTTGACAAACAGAAACAATAAAATACACCTACCAACCGTGTATGGCAGCATGGAATTAGGCCGGTATACCGGCAGCACTCATGCTCTACTCAAAAAAGACATTTGTGATTGGTTGGTTTGTAGCAAGTCCTAGATTCCAGACGCCCCAAATGTAACCGAATTCTTTCAACACAGCTGTAATTGAGTATTCTTAGTATGTACTATGACCGTACAATACTTGCTAACTTATACTTTTATTTTCATTATTTACACCTATATGAATCTCTGTGATCAAATTTCAGTCTTGCGAGTAGGACCTCATTTAAGGTGGCGACCAGCTAATTATAATTACGCGTTGAATATTATTTAACTAGCTGTGCCCGCGCCTTCGCTCCCGTCATTTGTCTGCCAACCCTACCCTACTTACCTACCATTTTTGTTTCTATGGTCATCATTCTTTCGCGGAGAATCTTAAGAAAATGACTGCACAACGCCTTCTATCGAATATCGAGTTCAACTGTTCGAGTATCTGAATTGCGTGTGTTGTGATAATTTTACTTCTTGAACACTTTAAATTCATCTAACTTTTGATAGAGTGAACCGATTGCGATGAAACAAAAACTAAGTAATTTTTCAAGTTACGCATAATTTTAATGAGTAAAAGTTATTTACGTTGGTTTTGTACATTTCACGTGATGCGTGCACAAATAATCAAAAAACAGATAAACAGACAAAAATTCAAAAAATGCCGGCAATAGGTTCTGTTGGTTATCCTTTAACACCTTGGATATTTCTTTTGGAAATATTTTCGGTGTACAAAAATTACTTTTCTACAGATTGATCATATGTATTGATATTGATGATGATGACATTGATTGATTGGCTGTCGGCCGTTCAAAGTAGGTATAATATTAAAACTACTTAATACCTTTTTTTTTGTTTACTGGGGGAACCTTCTTAAGGCACCTGGTTCTTTTGGGGAAAGACCAGGGTGTGTGGGCTTTTTACCTCACTACAACCACCCCGGTGATCACCATCAGCACGTAGAACAGGCACCGCGACCACTCAAAAGTCCACCCGGAGCCCCCTCTGTGTAACGCCTGGCGTTCCACCTACTTCTGATGCAGGTGGGGTTTCAGCGTTTAAGGTTACACTAGTCGAAAATTCTTCCATACAAACGTAGTCTAGGGATTATTCCACTGTTTGACGATGTACGTTCAAAACAAAAAGTGATATCAATTTGTCTCATCATTATCTAGCCCTTTATGGAAGCAAAAAAGTAAAAAAAGAAAATATTTGAAAGTTATGAGCGTCGAAAGTTCCACATTTCGACACTAATTTTAACGCATTTTTGGGTGCGAATAAATACCATAAGAAGACGGAAAATTGCAAAACGGCCTCCATACAGGGATAGATTAGTAGTTCAAAAATGCAAATAATTTTATTTTGAACAGATAGATTTAGTAGTTTTTTCATGATATCTAGACTGCCAAAGGTCTGTTTATAAAATTTCGCGCGCTCGGTTACGTCCTAAATCATTATCCATTTCGCTACAAATTTGCAAAAGTGTGTATTCGTACGCGAACTAGCTTCCTACTGCTCATCACAGCATCTATCTCTTCCGCACGTGTTGTCGGTTGATATAAAATGCATTTTAACCCCGCGCACAAAATAGTTCGTGCCGTTGACTAGTGTAACCTTATGTCATCTAGGCGGTTGCCTCCCCGACGCTTTCTTCTCCGACCGGGATGGGCTCGCTCGCGAACCCGCTCGTCGGCCTCCTTCTGGACCATCACGGTCTCAAAGAAGGAGGCCATTTCCCTGCAGTTTTCTGTCTCTGCCAGCATGGCCCTCACAACTACTGGCAAAGACAGTACCAAAAACTACTCAATAACTACCATTTTGTGTAGAAAGTGTCAGTAACGACTGGGGCGTCTGGAATCTTGTTCTATTGAGTATACATATGTCAAGCTGAAGAATCATATGCCAAACTCGAGAGTTGTGATTGATTGGCAGTTGATTGGTAGGTGTGGCCAATTTTGAGTTTGAGTCGATTATGAGCATCTGGAACACGGCACTAGAGAGTTATATTTTATGTTTTGGCTTCGCACGGTTTGTGCATTTAGCCAGTGACACGTTTAGAATAGAATTCTAGTTTCTTTGGATTTTAGTTCAATGTTTTATTCACAGACTATTAAGAGATACTACGTATTTATTTAGGCCCCAATAAAATGGCGGTAACTTTATTGGAAGCTTCTACGGAGTTTTGTCGACAACATGTACAAACTCATGATCTACCGCTGTGTTTTACTTGTCCACACTTTTGCACGTTCACTTATATTATTAGAATAAAAAACCACCTTTTTTACACTATTAATAATCAATTTAACACAATTTTAAGAAAATAAAACAGAGAAGCAGCATAGACGACATCACGTTCCCGCCAAAACTCCCACTTGAGAGTTAGTTAAGTACTAGAATACATTTCTATACATCTATACGTATACAAACATACATTATATACAATTGAAGTGTCTGTTTGTAATATCAAATTAATACCAGCTTCTGCCCGCGGCTTTGCAATGTGTTTTACGAGTATTATCGAGAGAACATTATACCGGGATAAAAAATACTCCGGACAATAATCTGTCTCGATAGCGCTATAATAATTGGCTAGTGCATAATAATAATTAAGTTACCATTTTCGTCGGCGACGTAGCTAACTTGTATGGGAGTCCCGTCAGGTGAGATGTAAGCATAACTTCCCTGAACCACCTGAAATAAGAACAACATAACAAATATTTTTTAGGGAGAACCACGCATTGCAAGGTTACTGTTACGTCTTTTTTCTGTAAAAAAGTCGCGAATAATATGCAAGGTGTGGCACGGCGTATTGTCTTTATGAAGAATGGCCACAACACGGCAGCTGGAGGCAGTTTGGAAAAAGGTTGCCAAAAATGGTTCCAATCATGAAATCAACCCCGGGATTAGTGCATGACTAGTCAAGGAAAGTACTTTAAAGGGAATTAATTATAGGGCTGATGATGATGAATAAAATAACTCAACATATTTTTTATCTTAGTAGTATGATGAGCAAGCCCAATGAAACATGCTCCCTGCCCAATGGTCACAGATGCTGAATCCAGTAAAGATGATGATACCATGATCTTATAGCGCTGCTGTGCACAGCGAGGCTCAGAGGAAACGCTTTTTCAGTATCTCCAGGGATGTACCCTAACAGGCTTAACACAAAGGGGTCAGGATGGTCTTCACAGAGTAGATTTTACTGAAGTAGAAATCCCACAATCCTTGTCTTTAACCTAAAAACCCAGACGCTTTTTGAAGGTTTCCCCCCAAAAGCGAAAAAAGGTTCAATGAAACAAGCATAACAGTTTTAGTAAAACCTCCGTACCTGAGTCCCTTGTGGATTTCCAGTATTGTCAATGTAGGCATCTTTCAAATATCCACTTTCTTGAGCTTGCTTGCCATCAGCAGTTGAAAAACTGAAAACATTAATTGCCTTTGGAAAGTCAGTTATGTAACCGTATTGAATATGAGAAGCTTTGCCGTGCAAGGAGACAGTTAATAACACAATTCTTAAAAGTAACACTGTTCTTTTGATGTACGAGTATGCTACAAATTTTACTAAAAATTTCGCGGTAAATAATGTCATTTTAACACAAACCTGAATGCATAAGACCCATCTAAGCCATGCTCACTAGAGTATGACAGAATAGGAATAGCCGGGGCTCCAGCGTAGTTGTAGTAGGGGTTGTTGACTCCAGGAACAATGGATGTAGCCCCAGGAGCGAATGGAAGCGCAGTCGGTACTATCGGCCTAACCCCGGGGGCGTAAGAAATGGCCGTCGGTGCAACCGAGCTGATCCCTGGGGCAAAGGGAAGAGCAGTCGGCACTACTGGTGTGGACCCCGGTACGAAGGGATACGGTGTCGGAGCTGTTGATGGGACAGCGGGGAATGGAAAAGGGTACCCCGCGGTCAGAGTGCTGCACAGCAACACACAGCTGATGATATGAAACATTCTAGAACAGAAATACGGTAAATGACAAATAAACGTTTTTTGATGACTATACCTTCTTGGAACTCTAGAACGCCTACGGCAAGCTTTTTGTATGTGCCCTGAATGTACATATCTAGAATAGCTAGGATTTATGACTTCAATCACTGCACCATTTATGTTTCTTTTTTTTGGAAAACGCACTTATTAGAACAAGCCAGTACTATGTTGATGTTAACTATCTCTGATCAACGAAATCGGTAAGTTAGCTGATACAAATTCTTAGAGTGAACTTTGATATAAACAGAATATAATTTACAGCTCGCTCATTTACCTCAACAATGCTCAAATGGACTGCACTCGTTGTACTCAAAGTGTAACTGTTAGCGTGGGATCCGAATATTCCATTTATAGGCGGCAGGGTGCTCCGCACTGATATTTTTTGTTGTGCCATCGCTCAAACGTGAGTGTTACACACGTCTCTTTAAACCATCAGCTGTTATTAGCCACGTTATAGTTGCCAGTACCCACCAAAGCTTAACACGAACACGATGGTTGTAGTCATTTAAGCAATTTTAAGTCAAAATTATAGTAAATGTTACAGGGCGCAGTTACTTTTAGACATCAACTCAATTAGGATGTTGCAGAATAGCGGTTGGGTGGTCTGTTAAATTCAGCGGCTTTCGTATGTAAAGGCCACTTTAAATCCTGGACTAAATACCATTACTTTCGAATCATTATTTTGATTTCCAATTTAAAGGTTTTATGGTATCATCCATTTATTGTTGACAACTTATCTCTATCTTGTTCAGAAATAAACGCCTATTAAACTGATGACATCACAAGAGCGCTTATCTATACTTCTATACTATAATTAATATAATCTATACTTATATTATTAATATTATAAAGCTAAAGAGTTTGTTTGTTTGTTTGAACACGCTAATCTCAGGAACTACTGGTTGGAATTGAAAAAATATTTTTTGTTGGATAGTCCATTTATCGAGGAAGGTTATAGGCTATATAACATCACGCTACAACCAATAGGAGCGGAGCATAAATGAAAATGTTTCATAAACGGGCAAAATTATTCCTTTTTAAGAGCTTCCGCTGCATGCGCTAAGTAAACGGTTTAAGTTACGCAAATATCATGTATGATGGCATTTTTTCTCTTTAATATATCAAAAGAAAAGTCCGCGGCAGCATATGTCTCTCTTTTAAGATTGACTCACTATAACCTTTTTTATGGTAATCAAAGTTCATTTGCGAAGGATTTTATCAACATCTACGAGTATAGTAATATTATGAAGCTGAAGAGTTTGTTTGATTGTTTGTTTGTAGGGTAGGTAGGATAGGTAGATAGATAGCCAATTGACGGGAGCGAAGCCACGTCGGTCAGCTAGTAAATAATATTTGCAGCCAATTTAGTAAGTTAGTAACTCTACATTGTATCTGTTTTGCATTGTGTTTGTTGAACAATTTAGGGGTGGGTATGGGATCTACCTCCTAGCGGTCCACCCCGGGCAACGGCACCACAGGCTTTCCTGTGGTACGGCTGAACGATCCCACTTAAGCGGTGGTAGGCTCCGCAAGGGGCCGCCTGGCTCGCGACCACCATCCCACCGGAATCCGGCGCCAAGCAGCTTGCTGTGTTCCGTCGGTGTGTGGGACTGCCAGTGCCTTTGGGGGAGAAGGAGGATGTTAGTTGCGCTGTTCAGAACCGGTCTTGGTCTCTGGGCAAAACTGGCCGGGTAACTCATTTTGGAGGGTAGCGGGATCCGAAGCACGGTGCCAGCCGTTGGCCGACCGCAGTCAGTAGGGGGCCCAAGTAGCATGCCAGCCACGTGCCAAAGGCTGCCCCGCCAACTCGCGAAAAATCCCGGTATGCTCCACCGTGCCAGCTGGCGACTGGAAGGGAGGACCCGGTGGCCATATCCGGGGGGGTTCGGGCGTCCCCGCAGTCTCCAGATGAGTTCCCCATAGGTTGGGTTAGCTCCAGTGTTCCACTTGGTTCACTGAGCAGCGCCTCGCCAGCTCGACTTCTTCCCCAAAAAACTCTAACACAAAATGAGCAACAAAAAGAAGAATAAGGTGAAACAACGGCTGCACTTCCTCCCACTAAAAGTGCACCTCACTAACATCAGGGGGCTGCACTCTAATCTCGATCCGGTCCACCACCACCTCGAGACCGAGAAGCCGCACCTGTTTTTCCTAACGGAGACGAAGATAACAACCCCGTTGGACGTGGCGTACCTCAACTACCCGGGTTACTCTCGTGAACACAAGTTCAAGAAGCAAGCTGGGGTCTGTGTGTACGTCCGCGATGACATTTGTTGTCGTCGTCTCCGTTGCTTTGAGAGATCGGGCTTTTCTGCCATATGGCTACTTGTGGACACTGGCGTGGAGAAGTCTCTCTACATCGGCGTCTACCGATCGCACTCCGGTGACCAGGAGACGACAGCGCTTTTTAATTGCCTCGTGGAATCGGCTGACATGGCCCAGCAACGGTACCCAACAGCGAAGCTTAATTTTCTGGGGGACTTTAACGCCCATCATAAAGAGTGGTTGTACCCATACCGGAAAACTGACCATGCCGGGTTGGAGGCGCGCAAGTTTTCTCTTTCGCTAGATCTAACCCAGCTGGTGAATGTGGCAACGCGGGTACCGGACGTTGACGGCCATACACCCAATTGCCTAGATCTTCTCCTGACAACTGATCCGGACAGTCATTCGGTGTCGGTCTCAGCCCCGCTGGGAACGTCTGACCACTGTCTAGTGAAATCCGTTTCGACTTGCTCTCCTCCAGATGAGAGCCCTAGAGGCACGAGGCGAGTATGGCGATACGAGTCAGCAGACTGGGACGAGATGCGGCACTTTTTTGCGTCTTATCCTTGGCGGCATGTGTGTTTCTCCTCGGGTGACCCCTCGAGCTGTGCGGACGCGGTTGCGGATGTGATTCGGCAGGGAATGGAATATTTCATTCCATTCTCCGACATTCCCGACCTTGGTATAATGCTGAATGCGCCCTCGCTGAGGCCCGAAAAGAGTTTGCCTACCAAGCCTGGGTCGGGGCCCGCGACCGCAAAGTTAGAGCGCGTAGGGTTCGCGCGAAAAAAAGAGCCTTTAATTCTGCCGCCAAGTTCTGCAAGCGGGTTCTGCGTCGGGCACGTTTTGACCATATTGGACGTATTGGGGCCAAGCTGGCATCGCACCCTCCGGGTAGTAAACAGTTTTGGTCCCTGTCTAAAGCGGTCGAAACGAATTTCTGTCGGCCCACTTTACCTCCGATGCTGAAACCTGATGGGTCGCTGGCTCACTCTGCGAGAGACAAAGCAAATTTATTTGCATCTCTTTTTGCTGGCAATTCACGTCTGGACGCTGGCTCCAAGCAACCGCCTACCGTACCTCACTGTGACTCTTCCATGCCGGAGATCGCTGTGCACGCTAAAGAGGTCCGGAGAGTATTGTGCAGTCTAGACGTGAACAAAGCCAGCGGGCCTGACGGCATCCCAGCGAGAGTGCTGAGGCAGTGTGCGCCAGAACTGTCTCCTGTGTTGACTCGTTTGTTCCGCCTCTCTCTTGTAAAAAGAACGGTACCGAAATCCTGGAAGCTTGCAAATGTGCAACCAGTGCCCAAAAAAGGCAACCGTGCAGACCCTGCCAATTACCGTCCGATCGCCATTACCTCCATTCTGTGCAAAGTTATGGAAAGGGTACTGAACAGTAAGTTGCTGACCTACCTTGAAGACAACAATCTCCTCAGTGACCGTCAATATGGCTTTCGCCGGGGACGGTCAACTGGCGATCTTCTTGTGTATGTCACGCACTGCTGGGGCGAAGCCATCGAAAGACACGGCGAAGCACTTGCTGTTTCGCTTGATATCTCGAAGGCCTTTGATAGGGTCTGGCACGCGAGTCTACTCAGTAAGCTTCCTGCTTATGGCATCCCCGCTGGTTTTTGTAGCTGGATATCAGACTTCCTCAATGAACGGTCGATCCGAGTAGTCATTGACGGCTGCTCCTCTGACTGCATGGCTATTGATGCCGGAGTACCTCAGGGGTCTGTTCTCTCTGCAACTCTTTTCCTGCTACACATCAATGACCTACTTCAGCCTGGTATTATTGGGTACGCAGATGACAGTACTGTTGCAGAGAGATACTTGTCCAGCGCAAGAGCGTGGATGAAGTTCGTTCCTTGAGAGAGGCTATGGTGGAAAGGACAGATTTGACCTTAAGCCTTGTCTTCCAGTGGGGTGATGACAATCTGGTCTCCTTTAACGCCACCAAAACACAGGAGTGTCTTTTTACCGCAAAAAGGAGTATCTTCGATCAAACTCCTACTTTTCGGGGTGCATCTGTTCCTGTGACTGATCGGCTCGAGCTCCTGGGCATGGAGTTGACATCCAGCCTCAACTTCGGCACCTCCATTGAGTACAAAGCCCAAATTGCGGCCAAAAAGCTGGGCATCCTAAATAGAGTGAAGCGATACTTTACGCCTGGACAGCTTTTAACCCTTTACAAAGCGCAAGTCCGATCCTGCATAGAGTATTGCAGCCACCTTTGGGATGGCTCAGCTAAGTATCAGCTTGCCGCGCTTGACTCGGTGGATCGCAGAGCCAAGTGGCTCATTGGCGACGTTGAGCTGGCGGATGCCAAGCTACACAGCTTGGCTCATCGCCGCAAGGTTGCCTGCTTGTCGGTCTTTTACAGACTGTACTTCGGTGAGTGTGCTCAAGAACTCCACGACCTCATCCCACCAGCCCCCTTCTACCATCGGACATCTAGACGCACTGCAAGTTACCATCCTTACCTTGTTGCCATTCCACCAATACGCACCAAGCGCTTCCAAACATCCTTCATAATGCGCACAGCGAATGAGTGGAACTCACTACCTGCGTCTGTGTTTCCGAACGCATTCAACCCGAATCTCTTCAAAGTTAGAGTGAACAGGCTTCTTCTGGGTAAGCTCGCTCCATCGTCGACTCTGTCTCTGTCACCTTTGACCTAGACTAGAGTCAAGAGCAAACCCATCACAAATAAAAAAAAAAAAAAAAAAAAACAATATTTTTGGAGGTTTGAATAATTCAAGAGATTTTCTGAATGATCTAGATGATCTTTTCAGTGGTTACAGCAAAATAATGAGATTATAAACTTTATCAGCCTAAATGAAAAGGCTGACCTTGTATTTTAGATAAAGAAAAAATTTCCCAGGCGAATTTTTACTCCTGGGAAATTTTACAAAAACGAGCAGAGACCCCTTATTTAACCTAGAACCTACTTATATGACCAGCTGTTTTTTCGGTAAAGTTTCATTCGTCATTGTAATTATAAATAGCCGTTCTATTTATAATTTTTAAAAACGAATAACTACTATTTTATAACGAATTTAATTATTTTGTTAATTTTCCCATAACCTGTATTTTGTTACGCGTGAAGACATCTATAGAAGCGAAGAAGCTCATTACTCATTAAGAAGGCCAAAAGTCTGGTTTTCATTATGCTTTACAAAAGATAATGATCTTAGTGTCAATTAATTTACATGATTACATCAACGTTAACCAACTAATTAAATACACTATATTTTTTAGAGCTCCGTACCAAAATATTAGTAGTTTGTAGTTGTTATTAGTATTTTTAATAGTAATATTATGGATCTCCAAATTAACTTTTTGAACAAGATAATGTTTATGGTGCGGTAATTGTGAATTATAATTGTGTCTGTCTCATTTTATATCGGGCTTACAAAATCAAATTTTTATTCAGATATAAACCGTGAATTTTATTATTAATGATACAAAATAAAACTTTGATAAGTAAAATAGGTAAAAGGGCTAAGAATTCCTCTTATAGATAGGTAGTAGGTAGTTATAGGTATTGGCATAGTTTGCAAATAATAATGCCTCGGAATTGGTCCCGGCTGTCATTTGAAGATCTTTGATAGTCGTTCCGGGTAGTCAGAAGCTTGAGATCTGACACCAGTCATAGGGTACCGTGTTACCCAGTTACTGGGTTGTGGAAATCAGATAACTGCCTATCCTATATATCGCTTCATTTAAAACACTGGTACTCAGCTGAATCCGGTAAGACTGGAAGCCGACCCCAATATAGTTGGGAAAAGGCTAGGCAGATTGATTTAAACCGTATATACAAAATAATATTTTTTTTCCCACAAAGGTTGCCTAAAATCTATGTATATAAAACTATATTAAAACATTTGTATATCTTTCCATTCTTTAGATTCCATTTAGAGGAGCACGTGGCTAAACTCGAAAATCTATCTAATCGAGGTTAAATAACGTATGCCGAAGTAGTTCCATGGATGGCTGACCATCCATTATAGTAGTCACAGCGGATCTTAATTTCTCTGAAGATGGCTGCATGACCCTGCACAATAGCAATTTTTGTGTCAATTTTTAGGTGAAGCTGGCATTGTATAACTGCCTCTTTCACTCTAAGCGAGTGAAAGAGGCAGTTATTCACTCGCTTACGGTTGTCGCATCGTCCTGTCTCGCTTACTGTATGCACTATACTCGATGACAAACTTTTCTTGCGCAATGGTTCACAGAGATAACTTTAGACACACAAAGACCCGTTGTGAAACACGTTAAGCCTTTGGTCCCGGCTGACATTTGTAGATCTCTTACAGTCGTTACGGATAGTCACAAGCCAAAAAATGTGACAGGGAATAGGAGGAAAGAGGAATTATCCTAGCCCGTTTTATAATCGCACTACAAGACGTACGACGAAGCGCTATCGGTACATGGTGGACATCCCACCCATGCGCACTAAACGTTTTGGGAATATTATATTATGCGTACAGCTAAGGAGTGGAATTCCGTACCGGAGTCTGCATTTCCCGATAGCTACAAGCTGGGAGTATTTAAGTCAAGAGTGAATAGGTTTCTTCTAGGCAAGCGTGCTTCACCGTCGACCTCATCATCGCTTACCATCAGGTGAGATAGTGGTCAAGCGCGAGCCTATAGACTATAAAAACATACATATATATCGTGTTCTGGCGGTCAGATAGGACTGTGCTCCATGTAAAATACTATTACTCAGCTGAATACGGTTAGACGGAAAGTCTACCCCAACATAGTTTGTATAATGTTAGAAAAATTTATATATCGTTTCATTCTAAGATGAAATAATATTTTTATTACCTACTCTTGTGAATCAAAAGCTTAAGGTTACACTAGTCGAAATTTTTTCCATACAAACGTAGTCTAGGGATTATTCCACTGTTTGACGATGTACGAACAAAATAAAAAGTGACGTCAATTTGTCTCATCATCTGTATGCAAGCGAAAAAGTAAAAATAGAAAATATTTGAAAGTTATGAGCGTCGAAAGTTCCACATTTCGACACTAATTTTAACGCATTTTTGGGCGCGAATAAATACCATAAGAAGACGGAAAATTGCAAAACGGCCTCCATACCGGAATAGATTAGTAGTTCAACAATGCAAATACTTTTATTTTGAACAGATTAGTCGTTAAGTCGTTTTTTCATGATATCCAGACTCCCAAAGGTCTGTTTATAAAATCTCGCGCGCTCGTTTTCGTCCTAAATCATTATCCATTTCGCTACAAATTAGCAAAAGTGTGTATT
The DNA here is from genome assembly GCA_948252205.1 of Orthosia incerta. Taxonomy (NCBI): domain Eukaryota; kingdom Metazoa; phylum Arthropoda; class Insecta; order Lepidoptera; family Noctuidae; genus Orthosia; species Orthosia incerta. The sequence goes on along the minus strand of OX411746.1, from coordinate 16,109,671 downwards.
CGTACGCGAACTAGCTTCCTACTGCTAATCACAGCATCTATCTCTTCCGCACGTGTTGTCGGTTGATATAAAATGCATTTTAACCCCGCGCACAAAACAGTTCGTGCCGTCGACTAGTATACCCTTAAATAATAAATACCACTATACTAACGAGATGGTCTTAAACCGAACCGAAATATTTATAGGCGTAGTCGCTATGGAACTGTCTGAATGTAATGGTCCTTTTTAGGGTTCCGTACCCAACGGGTAAAAACGGGACCCTATTACTAAGACTCCGCATTCCGTCTGTCTTTCTGTCCGTCTGTCACCAGGCTGTATCGTGAACCGTGATAGCTAGGCAGTTGACATTTTCACAGTTGATGTATTTCTGTTGCCGCTATAACAAAAAATATTAAAAACAGAATAAAAAAAATATTTAAGTGGGGCTCCCATACAACAAACGTGATATTTCCACTACCACCTGGAGACTGAGAAACCAGCGCTGCTTTTCCTTACGGAGACGCAGATAGCGAGTCCGTCAGACGTGTCGTACTTATCTTACCCAGGGTTTACCCTGGAGCACAGTTTTAAACCGCGTGCGGTTGTGTGTATGTACGCCCGTGACGACACTTGCTATCGGCGTCTCCGTAACCTTGAGGACTCCAATTTCACAACGCTCTGGGTTCTGGTGGACACAGGTCTGGATAAAATTATCTACGCCTGTGTCTACCGTTCGCACAGCGGAGATCAGGAGACAACCAGGCTCACAGAGTACCTCAGTGAGGCGGCTGATGCGGCTCAGCAGCGGTACCCTTCCGCCCAATTAGTGTTACTGGGGGATTTTAATGCCCACCATCAGGAGTGGCTCTTCCCATACCAGTGCACTGACCATGCTGGACGGGAGATGCGTAAGCTTTCGCTAGCGCTAAACCTCACCCAGCTGGTCCAGGGAGCAACGAGGGTACCGGATGTTGATTCGCACACAGCAAATTGCTTGGACCTTCTGCTGACAACAGATCCAGACAGACACTCTGTGTCGATAGGTTCACCCTTAGGTAGTTCCGACCACTGTCTGGTGAAGTCTGTATCCGTCTATTCCCCGCCCGATCCCAGCCCAAGAGGCACTCGGCGGGTTTGGCGGTACAAGTCAGCAGATTGGGATGGTATGCGATCTTTCTTCGCATGCTATCCTTGGCAGCCTACTTGCTTTTCTTCGACTGATCCATCGTCGTGCGCGGACGCCGTGACGGATGTGTTGCGTCAGGGAATGGAGTAATACATTCCGTTCTCTGACGTATCAATGTCTGGCGAGGACCGGCCATGGTTTGGCGCCAAATGTAAGCGCGCCGACGCGCTTAAACATGGGGCGTACCTGGCTTGGGTCAACGCTCGATCGCGTAAGGCGAGTGACGTGGGTCTGAAGAAGAGGGCCGTCAACAGGGCTGCCAAGTCCTGCAAGTTAGTGTTGCGAAGGGCTCGGTTCGACCACATTGGCAGAATAGGGACCAAACTTGCTTCTTACCCAGCAGGTAGTAAAGCGTTTTGGTCTCTGGCTAAGTCGGTCGAGTCGAACTTCTGCCGTCCCTCACTACCACCACTGCTGAAACCCGATGGGTCGCTGGCCCACTCCGCTGAGGATAAAGCAAATTTATTTGCCTCTCTTTTTGCGGAATCTTCACGTCTGAATCCTGGTGACGCGCGGCCCCCTCCTTCTCCTGATGGATGCGAGACGAGTATGTCGGACATTCGTATCCATCAAAAGGACGTCCGTAGGGTGCTACGCAACCTCGACGTGAACAAGGCTAGCGGCCCTGACGGAATACCAGCAATTGTTCTTAGAACCTGTGCGCCTGAACTGTCTCCGATCTTGACACGCCTATTCCGCCTTTCGTATAGGGCTGGAAAAGTGCCGAATGCTTGGAAGCAGGCTAACGTACAGCCCGTGCCCAAGAAGGGCAGCCGAGCTGACCCGGCCAACTACAGACCCATATCTTTAACCTCCATACTCTGTAAGAGTATGGAACGCGTACTCAATATTAAGCTCCTGGCATACCTAGAAACTAACGATATCCTGAGTGACCGCCAATACGGCTTCCGCCGAAATCGGTCTACTGGGGATCTTCTAGCGTATGCCATTCACATCTGGAGTGAGGCCATCGAGAGGCATGGGGAAGCGCTTGCCGTCTCCCTCGACATCTCGAAGGCTTTTGATAGGGTCTGGCACGAAAGCCTTATTGGTAAGCTTCCTTCATTCGGTTTGCCCGGTGGTCTGTGTGATTGGATTGCAGACTTCCTGAGAGATCGGTCCATTCGAGTGGTTATCGATGGCTGCTCGTCGGACCACTTGGATATTAATGCCGGTGTCCCTCAGGGGTCAGTACTCTCAGCAACTTTATTCTTGCTGCACATTAACGATCTGCTAAAACCCGGTACCTTTGGGTATGCAGACGACAGCACTGTTGCTGAGAGATACTTGTCCAACGCTCGTACTACCGGGCCTCAGGTCCAGTCTCTCCGGGAGGCCATGGTGGAGCGCTTAAACCTGTCCTTGCAGGCAGTCTCCGAATGGGGCGATGCCAATCTGGTCAGGTTTAATGCTGCTAAAACCCAGGCGTGTCTTTTTTCCGCTAAAAAGAGTCAATTTCACCCGGCTCCAACTTTCCGAAGTGTGACCGTGCCAATAACTGACCATCTTGAGCTGCTTGGCGTTACGTTGACATCGACTCTCAATTTTGGCCCTTACATTGAGGCAAAGGCTCAGCTGGCTGCCAAGAAGCTGGGGATCCTTGCAAAGGTGAGAAGGTACTTCACGCCAGAACAGCTGCTCAGCTTGTATCAAGCGCAAGTTCGATCATGCATGGAGTACTGTTCTCATCTCTGGGACGGCTCTGCCAAATACCAACTTGATGCACTAGAGTCGATCGAAAAGCGGGCCAAGAGGCTCATCGGCGATGAGGCATTGGTTAAGACAAAGCTCCAGAGCCTTGAACATCGTCGCCGAGTTGCCGGCTTGTCGGTTTTTTATCGATTACATTTCGGGGAATGTGCGATGGAATTGCATAATCTAATTCCGCCCAGCCCATTTCATCATCGGACTACCAGACGTACGGCGATGCGCCATCGGTACATGGTGGACATCCCACCCATACGCACTAAACGTTTTGAAAATACTTTTATTATGCGTACAGCTAAGGAGTGGAATTCCCTGCCGGAGTCTGTGTTTCCCGATAGCTACAACCTGGGTACAAGTCAAGAGTGAATAGGTTACTTCTAGGCAAGCGTGCTCCATCATCGACCACATCATCGCTTACCATCAGGTGAGATGGTGGTCAAGCGCGAGCCTATATAAGATAAAAAAAAAAAAAAAAAAAAATTTGCCGTGTTTTGCGTTAATGGAACAGAACCCTTCGTGCGCGAGTCCTTTTATATATGCATCAGATCTACCGAAAACTAGTCCAACCTGCGTTAACGCCGCTACTTTTTCAAAACTAAATAATCGTGTGTCTTAGCAGAAAACTCTGATATATTGAAGCACACGTAAACAAATAGCTGAAATTGAGTTCCAAGATGGGTTAAATCCCTTTCCAAAAAGTGAAAAACGGCCAACATTCAACAACATACAAACAAACAAACAACATTCCCAACTGTTCCTATCAACATGACGCATAAATATTTATTTATGAATAGATATTTATGCATTATGTTTATACATTGTGTGTTGTACACGTATCTGTTTAGTTTATTTAAAGTGTAAGAATTTTAAACATTAAATATTTTTGAACTTTAAATTTAGTAATGCACTTGGCGTATTTATAATCGCATTATTGTTGCTCATATGCAAATTTCCTTTAAGAACTGAGGTTTGCTGTTAGAGAACCCAATTATGTGTTAAGCTCGTCTTTGTACATAAGCTGTGCATTTATGTTTTGTGTGCAATAAAGAATAAGAATGGGAAAAACGGCCTATTAGTCCATCTCAGAAATATTGGGACATAGCTTTAGACTTAATTTTATCTCTAACAAACTGTGTTCGGAGGCAACATTGTTGCACAGATGGATTATTTTTAGACAACTTCTCAACTACATTTTAATTAAATCCATGTTCAATTCTCACGATTAGGGTGCTCTTAATTAATTGGTATTACTCAAGTCGGTGTTCCGTGCTATTGTAAATTCAGAATTACGCAGCTGTTTACTTACTTACGGTCATGGTCTCGTTACCTACTCGATCCCATTTAATTTATCGATTAACGAAATATTGTGACACCAGCAATTATATATAGGAAAATAAAACTTTAGCGTAGGTCTTTTATTTTTAAACTACCAGATGATGGTCGCTATTAAGGGTACACTAGTCGACGGCACGAACTATTTTGTGCGCGGGTTGAAATGCATTTTATATCAACCGACAACACGTGCTGAAGCGATAGATGCTGTGATGACCAGTAGGAAGCTAGTTCGCATACGAATACACACTTTTGCAAATTTGTAGCGAAATGAATAATGATTTAGGACAAAACCGAGCGCGCGAAATTTTATAAACAGACCTTTGGCAGTCTAGATATCATGAAAAAACGACTAAATCTATCTGTTCAAAATAAAATTATATGGAATGTTGAACTTGAATTTTGTACAAAGGCTCTATGTTTGATATTTCACAAGTCGCCGGTGCAGGATATCACGTGATTCGTAGATACTGACTGGGGAGGGAACATCAAAGATAGGAAATCTTATTTACTGTGTGGCACTGTCGTCAATGGAAGCTGAGTATATTGCACTTTCGGAGGCAACCAAGGATGCAGTTCACTTACGGTGGCTGAATGCATTTATAAGAGGATCTTGAGGTCTGAGGGAGGTATCTTGGGTCTATTTGCATTTTCGTAGATAATCAGAGTTCTATTAAACTTGCGTACAATCCTGTAGCGCATAGAAGGACGAAACATATAGACATAAGGGCGCACTATGTCAGAGATTGAATTGCTAAGAATGTTGTGCATCTGGTCTATGTGTGTACCAAAACCATTAGGTCGTGTGGCATTTAATAAATGTGTACGCGATCGTGTCTGGTGTGGTGTGATGTGAGGATATCTAATGATGGATGTTGTTTGAGGGGAAGTATGAAACTTTTTAGTTGGAACAACATTTTAAATTGATATTCGAATATGTGGTTTTTAGATAATGACTTCTGTGATTCACTTGATAAAAAAAAATATCTGTGCATACAAAGTTTTTTACTACGCGCCGTCGACTTGGGCCTGGTCCTTATCGGATGGTGACCTACCCATTACTCGCCGTCCGCAGGCCCGCGCCTATGGTGGCCGGGAATGAGCTTGCGACTCCCAACACCCAGGCGATTCTTAAGCCACTTCTTAGCCTTGGGGAGCCCATGGATGGAGTTTATCCCGCACCATTTTGTAGGGTGGGGACGACCAACGGATCCTTGTTCAGAGTCCCCAGTACAGCGGCCCACTTGATCTCCGCTCAGAAGGCGGTCCTCACCGCTCTGTACCCCTCGTACAGCTCCACCTCAATGGCTTCAGTATCCGGAAGGTGTTTACGGAGCCTGCGGTGCCTGGTGTACCGGCGTCGCGCAGCAACGCACGCCTGGTGACGACCACCAATACACCTGGCGCCGGGTGCGTCCTGGCTGGACCCGATGCATTGCTACGTCACTTATCTCGGAGATGGCCTCCGAGAACCACTCCGCCTCGTCGTTGATGTAAGTAGGCCTGTCCGGTGATGACACCCAGGCCTACACAATCGAGGCTTCCAGGAGGAGCTTCCAGCTGCTTCAGCGCCCACTGCGGACCACTCGGGGTCTGTCGAACCGACGCACTCAAGATCTGGGTAGAACTGGATATACCGATGGTCGGAATAGGTCTCCACCTTCTCCATGACGAGCCAGTCGTCGACACGTAGCGACAGATGGACAGCTGGTGATTGAAATGTCCACCACTTATTCACCCCTAATCCGTACACACGTGGGGACAGAACCCTGGTTTAGGACGACCAGGCCTATCTCAAGAGCCCAGTCCTCCACCATCCTGCCCCGTGTGTCCGTATACCGGGCACCCCATTGGGGTGGGAATGGGATCTACCTCCTAGCGGTCCATCCCGGGCAACGGCACCACAGGCTTGCCTGTGGTACGGCTGAACGATCCCACTTAAGCGGTGGTAGGCTCCGCAAGGGGCCGCCTGGCTCGCGACCACCATCCCACCGGAGCCCGGCGCCAAGCAGCTTGCTGTGTTCCATCGGTGTGTGGAACTGCCAGTGCCTTTGGGGGAGAAGGAGGATGTCAGTTGCGCTGTTCAGAACCGGTCTTGGTCTCTAGGAATAACTCGCCGGGTAACTCATTTTTGGAGGGTAGCGGGATCCGAAGCACGGTGCCAGCCGTTGGCCGACCGCAGTCAGTAGGGGACCCAAGTAGCACGCCAGCCAAGTGCCAAAGGCTGCCCCGCCAACTCGCGAAAAATCCCGGTATGCTCGACCGTGCCAGCTGGTGACTGGATGGGAGGACCCGGTGGCCATATCCGGGGGGGTTCGGGCGTCCCCGCAGTCTCCATAGGTTGGGTTATCTCTAGTGTTCCACTTGGTTCACTGAGCAGCGTCTCGACAGTTCAACTTCTTCCCCAGCAAACTCTAATACAACATGAAAAAAGCAAAGAAGAATATGGTGAAACAACGGCTGCACTTCCTCCCACTAAAAGAACACCTCACTAACATCAGGGGGTTGCACTCTAATCTCGATCCGGTCCACCACCACCTTGAGACCGAGAAGCCGCACCTGTTTTTCCTTACGGAGACGAAGATCACAACCCCGTCGGACGTGGCGTACCTCAACAAGCACGACGAAGCAAGCTGGGGTTTGTGTGTACGTCCGCGATGACATTTGTTGTCGTCGTCTCCGTTGATTTGAGAAATCGGGTTTTTCTGTTATATGGCTTGACTTGTGGACACTGGCGTGGAGAAGTCTCTCTACATCGGCGTCTATCGATCGCACGCTGGTGACCAGGAGACGACAGCGCTTTTTAATTGCCTCGTGGAGTCGGCTGATATGGCCCAGCAACTGTACCCAACAGCGAAGTTTAATTTTCTGGGGGACTTTAACGCCCATCATAAGGAGTGGTTGTACCCGTACCGGAAAATTGACCATGCCGGGTTAGAGGCGCGCAAGTTTTCTCTATCGCTACATCTAACCCAGCTGGTGAAAGTGGCAACGCGGGTACCGGATGTAGACGGCCATACACCCAACTGCTTGGACCTTCTGCTGACAACCGATCCGGACAGTCATTCGGTATCGGTCTCAGCCCCGCTGAGAACGTCTGACCACTGTCTGGTGAAATCCGTGTCGACTTGTTCTGCTCCAGATGAGAGTCCTAGAGGCACGAGGCGAGTATGGCGATACGAGTCAGCAGACTGGGATGAAATGCGGCACTTTTTTGCGTCTTATCCTTGGCGGCATATGTGCTTCTCCTCGGGTGACCCTCGAGCTGTGCGGATGCGGTTACGGATGTGAATCGGCAGGGAATGGAGTATTTCATTCCATTCTCCGACATTCCGCTCGGTCACAAGTTACCTTGGTATAATGCAGAATGCGCCCACGCTGAGGCCCGAAAAGAGTCTGCCTACCAAGCCTGGGTCGGGGCTCGCGACCGCAAAGTTAGAGCGCGTAGGGTTCGCGCGAGGAAAAAAGCTTTTAATTCTGCCGCAAGCGGGTTTTGCGTCGGGCACGTTTTGACCATATCGGACGTATTGGGGCCAAGCTGGCATCGCACCCTCCGGGTAGTAAACAATTCTGGTCCCTGTCTAAAGCGGTTGAATCGAATTTCTGTCGTCCTACTTTACCTCCAATGCTGAAACCTGATGGGTCGCTGGCTCACTCTGCGAGTGAGAAAGCAAATTTATTTGCATCTCTCTTCGCTAACAATTCACGTCTAGACGCTGGCTCCAAGCAACCACCTACTGTACCTCATTGCGACTTTTCGATGTCGGAGATTACTGTGCACACTAAAGAGGTCCGGAGAGTATTGTGCAGTCTAGACGTGAACAAGGCCAGCGGGCCTGATGGCATTCCAGCACGAGTGCTGAGGCTGTGTGCGCCTGAACTGTCTCTTGTGTTGACGCGCTTGTTCCGCCTCTCTCTTGTTAAAAGAACGGTTCCAAAATCCAGGAAGCTTGCAAATGTGCAACCAGTGCCCAAAAAAGGTAACCGTGCAGACCCTGCCCATTACCGTCCGATCGCCATTACCTCCATTCTGTGCAAAGTTATGGAAAGGGTACTGAACAGTAAGTTGCTGACCTACCTTGAAGACAATAATCTCCTCAGTGACCGTCAATATGGCTTTCGCCGGGGACGGTCAACTGGCGATCTTCTTGTGTACGTCACGCACTGCTGGGGCGAAGCCATCGAGAGACACGGCGAAGCACTTGCTGTATCGCTTGATATCTCGAAGACTGACACGTGCCACGCGTGCCACGACAGGGTCTGGCACGCGAGTCTGCTCAGTAAGCTTCCTGCTTATGGCATCCCCACTGGTTTTTGTAGCTGGATATCAGACTTCCTTAATGAACGGTCGATCCGAGTAGTCATTGACGGCTGCTCCTCAGACCTTATGGCTATTGATGCCGGAGTTCCTCAGGGGTCTGTTCTCTCTGCAACTCTTTTCCTGCTGCACATCAATGACCTACTTCAGCCTGGTATTGTTGGGTACGCAGATGACAGTACTGTTTCAGAGAGATACTTGTCCAGCGCAAAAACCAGCGTGGATAAGGTTCGTTCCTTGAGGGAGGCTATGGTTGAGCGGACAGATTTGACCTTAAGCCTTGTATCCCAGTGGGGTGATGACAATCTGGTCCCTTTTAACGCCACCAAAACACAGGCGTGTCTTTTTACCGCTAAAAGGAGTATGTTCGATCAAACGCCTACATTTCGGGTTGCGTCTGTTCCTGTGACTGATCGGCTCGAGCTCCTAGGCATGGAGTTGACATCCAGTCTCAACTTCGGCTCCTCCATTGAGTACAAAGCCCAAATCGCGGCCAAAAAACTGGGCATCCTAAATAGAGTGAAGCGATACTTTACGCCTGGACAGCTTTTATCCCTATACAAAGCGCAAGTCCGATCCTGCATGGAGTATTGCAGCCACCTTTGGGATGGTTCAGCTAAGTATCAGCTTGCCGCGCTTGACTCAGTGGAACGCAGAGCCAAGAGGCTCATTGGCGACGTTGAACTGGTGGACGCCCAGCTTCACAGCTTGGCTCATCGCCACAAAGTTGCCTGCTTGTCGGTCATCTACAGACTGTACTTCGGTGAGTGTGCTCAAGAACTCCACAACATCATCCCACCAGCCCCCTTCTAACTTCGGACATCTAGACGCACTGCAAGTTATCATCCTTACCTTGTTGCCATTCCACCAATTCGAACCAAGCGCTTCCAAACATCCTTTATAATGCGCACAGCGAATGAATGGAACTCACTACCTGCGTCTGTGTTTCCGAACGCATTCAACCCGAATCTCTTCAAAGTTAGAGTGAACAGGCTTCTTCTGGGTAAGCTCACTCCATCGTAGACTCTGTCTCTGTCACCTATGACCTAGACTAGAGTCAAGAGCAAACCCATTACAAATAAAAAAAACCCAAAGCCACATTCTTGGCATTAAAGTTCCCAAAGATGAGCACAGGGAGCTTTTTCGCAGCAGGCCTGTGAGGACTCGCCAATTAAGAAGGCAACCTTCTTGCCTATATTAAGACTGGCAACAGATAACTTCTGTAAGGTAATTAAAATTCGAACATAAAAATAGGTGAAGATGTTTTCTGCTAAGCTTGACTGTCAGATCTAGATTGTTCGCCTGAAGGCAGGCTCGTTATTGCTAAAATATAAAAAATAAAACTAATTTATGTTTGATTTCCCGAAGACCACTGGCTACGTCCTCACATTTGGTGGAGGCACCGGGTAAAGTATCCCCGTAAATAATAAAAAGTTATTAAAAATTCGCGTGTATACGGCGTACAGTATACGTATAAGTAAAAAAAACAAGAAGAAAGTGTTTTAAAGACAGTATAGTTCGCGTGTGCATGGCGATACAGTGCACGAAGCCCTATTGTGCGTACATAAAGCGAGATAAGTGATAACAGAGAGTGCTTTACCTCTCGTTCCCTCCCATAAGGCAAATAAATGACATGAAAGCATGGTTGTCATTTTAAGAAATGGTTTGACACATAGTGCCACAGATAACAAAAAAAGCACTGTCAGAACCTTGTCAAAAGTAAAGTTTAGTGGTCATTACAAACTTAGTGCTATAAACAACACAATAAAGCACAGTGTTCATTACATTAGAATTAGATTTATTTATACTCTATAGCCACAGATTAGTTAGGCCGGACCATAGACACAGAATAGTTATGTGGAGTTATAAGGTCCATTCCAGATAAACAGAAATAATATTGACATGATTGATTATGTAGGATATCATGAGCTAAGGAATAGTTTGACACGTTGTGCCATAGATAATATAAAAAAGGCACAGGATAAACAGAAAACGCGATATGATAGATAAGCTAAATTGAGAAGATTTACGCCGAATCAATTAGTGTTGCTCTATACACCTAGACGAACCATAAATAGAAGTCTAAAAAAAATTTAGGTTGTTTAAAGGCCCGTACCGAATAGTTAAAATATCTGATGTAAATTATGTAATAAAAAAATAATAGTAGACGAGTTAGGGAGATAGTACATGTAAATAGATTAAAACCTTTTAAATGTTAGACTAGAATAAGAGATAGGTTTAAATAGATAAGAATAGGATAAGGTTATTAAGGTTTCTATAAAAGAAAAGGCCCGCGACCAAAAAAAAATGGAATAGGAATGTCAACTGTCAATTTAATTCACTGAAGCTAATAGGGATGGGGGAGTAGGAAAATGTATCGATAGTTTTCTTGTCGACATTTTCAAATAGTATCGATATATATAATTAATGTAATTTTCTCTTTTGCATATACTGATGGATTGTATGCCGCTGGGTGAAGAAGAGGCTGGCAACATTAGCTACGCATCGAAGAAATGTATTTATATAGTATAAGCAAGTTCGTATAGCAGGAATTACCACCAGGGTTATTGATAAAATATAATCCCTCTTTGGTGGAAGAAGAGGAATGGTTGTAACTGAAACCGACTTTGCTAACGGGGCATACATAGCCTTTGCAAAGGATGTCAAGTTGACATCAACGGTCCAGTTAATGACTGTTTTTTTATTTAAAAAAGTAAGTGGTAATATAATGATAAACCCTGGTGCAAGTTCTATGAGTAGAATTTAAATTCGATGCGATCCAGCCTTTCCTTCTCTGGCCTGATAAACGCACGAGATCGAAAAATTTTAGAATATCTGAAATATTTTAAATTTAAACCCCATCCGGGTCGATGTGAGTAGACGCATCATTCTTGTTAGTGTCGGAAGGACGTCTTGTTCCTTTTGTTGGGTTTTGGGCAAGGAGATTCAAGCATGACGGCGTAGATTTGTCAGTGCGTATGCGCACGTCAGCCGAAGTTTATTTATTTATTTATTCATTTACACATACAATTATTTTTACAGGTAGAACCCAAGGTAACAAAAGTAGTCATACAATGCGACACTCAGAGACGCCCCGTAAAACTGATCACACACCTTTTCGCGTCCATGATTGACCAGACCCAAGTAACGGCTCTGGGCGTCCGCACAAGTTAACTAGAGGACAATACAGTAATTGTCACCCTCTGGAATTCCGCCAAAGAGCAGGAAAAAAATTCCAAACGCTGAGAGACGCTATTAAGAATCGTAACAGCCCGACACACTGGTGCAAACTTTAATAGATTTGTACGGGCTACCGGAGTTTCGAACAGACTCTCCCTTGGTCCCAACCTTAGCCTACTGTTTGGAACGAGTAATCCCAACGATTCTAAGATTTGTTGATTGTTTAGCATCCCCCGAAAAACCATAAAGACGTATTTTACCAGAGCAAGATTGCGCCTCACTTCCAACTAAAAAGTACCCAACCATCCCTATTACAAAGAGAGTTGGGTACATAAGCGGGTAAAACGGATAGACGCTAAATTGCCTCATGTATAAGTACCGTGTGAATTTATTCTGCATCTTTTCCACCATCTGAGAATATTTCATTTCATAAGGATTCCAGATGATAGCACTAGTTTCCAAGTTGCTTCGTACCAACGCGTTATAAAGCGATTTCACTGCTGCCATGTTAGTGAATTCACGGGTTTCACGCATGACAAACCCAAGATTTTTGAAGGCCTTTTTGCACACTTGCACGATGTGAGCTCGAAATGACAGATCCTCAAAAAAAGTGACCCCTAGATCTCACACCGACCTCACCCGCAGTATGACGTGACCGCCCATATTATATTCGTGATGTCGGGGTACCACGGCCCGCGTGAAGGACATCATATTACACTTTGTCACATTGAAGTGTAACTTGTTTTCTAAACTCCACGCTACCACCCGATCGATGTCACGCTGAAGCTTTTCACATTGTGACTCGTTGGTTATCCGCATGAACAACTTCAGATCGTCAGCAAATAATAGACAAAGTTAAAAGCACAAATCGGAACATCCGATAACTCGTTTGTCATGACTTAAGCCTTCCCCTTTTAAGGGTCGTACCTCAATTGTTAATGTGATTCCCCTGTTAGGTAAATGTTCGGGTTAGGATAAGGTAGGTTTGATGTTACCTTTCAAAAGATAGAATAGAAGCACTTCATATGATTCTGCGCGTCTATTCGTAGGGCCGTAGCTCATGTGAGGACTCGCCAATTAAGAAGGCAACTTACTTGCCTATATTAAGACTGGCAACAGATAATTTCTGAAAGGTAATTAAATTTCGAACATAAAAATAGGTGATGTTTTTCGCTAAGCTTGACTGATCTAGATTGTTCGCCTGAAGGCAGGCTCGTTATTGCTAAAATATACAAAATAAAACTAATTTATGTTTGATTTCCCGAACACCACTGGCTACGTCCTCACAGGCCCCACCACTTCGCGCTCCGGGTTCTGTGGACTCTTTGCGCCAGATATGGCGTCGGACTGCGACCCCGCACAATCCTCACCTCTTCGTTTCAAATTATCGGTGTCCGTATATCGCGCGTGTGGTTGTCAGAGACAGATGGAAGACGTTTGTTGCCCACCGCGGAATATGAAGGGCAGCCCGCCGAAGCGGGGTGGGGTTTCCCGACCACTGAGCAGTCGGGACCCACCTGGGGACGTTTTTCACAAATGTCTTTTTCCATTATGGTTTGTTTTGCCTTTAAAGGTTGAAGTCCCTGTTTCTCCCTCCTTCTTTTCTTTCTTCCCAATCTAAGCCCACTCGACCTACCATCTGTGACCCTTCCTCGTGTGTGGAAAATTAGCCACCGGCCCTAACTTTCAACCCAAAGTGGATGGGCTGCTGGAGCTGACGTTGCCCAGGGATCACCACGTGGAGGCTTTCAACGTGCATCTCAACGAAGATCAACCTAGCAACAATAATTCTAAGCTTTAGGTTATTAATTTGCATGTTTGTTTGTTTGGCTCCAACGCAGCGTTTTCCAAAATTCAACCCCTAAGAGGGTAAAATAGGGGATGAAAGTTTTAAATAAACGCACAGGCCAAACCCTTAGGGCTAGAAACTTAATATTTCGCACACGTATTCTTCTTATGACGTAAGCATCCACCAAGGAAAGATTTTTCAAAAATCTAACCGACAAGGTAACCACCTTGTCGGTTAGATTTTTGAAAAATCTTTTTCGGTTAAATAGGGGATTAAAGTTTGTATGAAACTTTTTATTCCTTGGACATATTTGCATGAAATTTAAATTTAGATAATTCTTTCAAAGACCTTTAGTGTGTGTGATGCGAGCTTTACTCCTCTGTATTTGCCGCATTCAGCGATGTCCCCTTTTTGTTTACACACACACTGGTAAAATTAGCAGAACAAAATAAATATGACGATTTTCTTTTTTATTAAGATTTAACTTTAAAAACTCTATTTTTTATCACTCTCTATGAAAAAATAAGTAAGTGCAACTTATGAACAAGAACTTTACGTTTATTTATATACATACAATTTAGAACCACAAGACATAACATAGAAATAATTAGAGGATAATGTTTATATTTGAACAATTATGGAAGCGCATCGTTAAAATTTTATTAGTACCATCCGTTACAGTTGTAAACTTATTTTTAGGGTTCCGTACCCAAAGGCTAAAATGGGACCCTATAACTAAGACTCCGCGGTCTGTCTGTCTCTCAGTCCGTCTGTCATCAAGCTGTATCTCATGAACCGTGATAGCTAGACAGTATAAATTTTCACAGATGATGTATTTCTGTTGCCGCTATAACAACAAATACTAAAAACAGAATAAAATAAATATTAAGGTCCCATACAACAAACGTGATTTTGCCAGAGAGAACGTATATTTACGCTCGTACCGTAGGTTCATTATAACGACTTCATGGCGCCTTTGCTATCAAAACTTCAAAAAGAATATACTAGATAGATAGATAGAAGAGGGACTCCCTTTTCCGCACTTAGACACCCATTTGGTTCGTTGTGCGTGGGGTTTACGGCTAAAGTAGCCAGCCTAGCTCCGTCCAAAAGCACAGAAGCTTCTTGGGGGCTTCACAGGCTTCGCGGAGCGACCTCACCGTTCCGAAGATTTCTTCACGTTGGGAAACCACGGCTTCACAGTCCAGGATGACGTAGGCAGTTGATTTCTCGGCGTTAAAACAGCCCCTGCAAAGTGTTCTGTCCGTGGCGCCTATGTTTAAGAGATGTTTGTGAAGAGGGCTATGACCCGTAATTGTCCCTATGATTATTCTGAGATTATTTCTGCTTAGGCTAAGAATTTTTTTGGTTAAGCGCGGGTTTACATTCGGTAAGGCCGTTCTTGACTGTCTACAGTCTGTGGCCTGTGACCATCTGTTGTTATGCAGTTCGGTTGATCTTTGGCGGATCCATGCACAAATTTGTGAGAAAGGCATGGGGGGAGAAGTGGGTATGGGCCTAGCACTATCATCTCAGAACCTCTCCTTGTTTTTTAGGGCTTTGAGCACTGCCAGACTATCGGATAGGAATCTGATTCCATAGTTATGAATACCTAAGCGCTTTATAGCAGTAGCGGCTTGTGCTAGGGCGACACAATCACATTGAAAGATTAAACTGTGTGTGCCTAGCGGTAAGTGAAAGTTAATGTTGAGGTCAAGGGAATGTACGCCAGCACCTGACCCGTTGTCTGTTTTTGAGCCATCTGTGTAAATGCGTTCTTAATTGGCTCCAGACTGATCCCCTACAGTTTGTATGCTATACTTTTTGTTAAACATAGGTTGATTTGGTGTTCTATCACACGGGGCGGCGATGAGAGGTTGGTACCGAATCGCCCGGACCAGGATTTCAACGTGTGGGCTGGTGAGATTCTTTCCCCATATGCCCAGATGCAACAGCCTGATGGCAGCAAGCACTGCCTCCTGCTGTATGCGGGCTATCCTCATGGCTGCTGTCGGGGTGGTCCTCATGCAGCCGGTGATTGCTAAACAGGCCAGTCTCTGGAACCTCTGTAGTCTAGCAATGGTGGTAGACAGTTCCGTCCTTGTCCACCAAACCAGAGCGCCATAAGCCAGCATTGTGACAAATTACACACTTTGCCAATATTTCTGTGTCTGACTGTAATTTATAATTACGTTGATATGTAACTTGTGGAGATAAATATATATTTTTTTATTTATTTATATTTATTTATTGGCCTGATCACCGCTGTGTATAGCCACAACGTGATCTTCGGAGAGAGCCCCCATTTTTTACCTAACTTTTTTTTACATTGTGCAGCATTAGCTAATGCTACATAATAATTTTATTGAATCCAACCTATTTTTTATTGATTTCCACCTTATTTTTAACCAGTTTTTTTTTTTTTTTTTAAATTCGTTTTGATTTATGAATCTAAAAATGTCATGCCATTTTTTCCTTCAGTTAATTTTCATTTGAAGGATTTATTTAGCTCACGACGGATCTCGAAGTTTTTTTTATTACTAAAATAAATCATGGAATTGTTTGAATGAGCATTTTATGTGCGGTAATTCTCATGTCCTAAGGGCTGAGTTCCAGTAAACCTAATATAATAATTCGACGACACACCATCTATGACTATTCTCGAGGCGACTCAAGTTTCCTGTTGACGATATAGACTTGATTCGTCCGGAGCCGGTAGGGCGACCTAAATTCACCCGACCACCCCCCCTGTCCCTCTTCATTCCTGAAAAACTTTGATCTCTGATCCTGCCTTCTCAGCAACCAGTTTCCAATTTGGGAATTCAGACTGCCTACCAACAAGAAGTTTCTTTGATCGACATCGTGAAGCCCAGGACCAGATATATCAGATAACTCGTAGTTTAGTTCTTAGATGTAACCCTTTTAGTTATTACGCAAAAATACAAGAATCCACCGCTAAGCCGACAAAGCAAATACCGATTTATTAAATGTTTAAAGTAAAATAAGCTCTCGCGTGTAGTAATACGGCATAAACTAGCCCGCGCGCAACATTATCAAACGGAGCCGCCTTCGAACCTAATCCTTTCGACGGTGATCCTTACCTACTTAGCACCCGGGTCAACGCCCCGCTGTCGTTCGGCCGTAGATATCGGGAGGTATTACTATTGGTTCGTGATCGCTTTCGAGTTAAGTTTTTCACAATGTTAAATATGCCAGTTTTTGTTTCTAATATTTTACATAACTACGAAACGATTGTATTACATAGAAAAAACCATTTCGCTGCGGGAAAACAACCATTTAAATTTCACGGTGTATTTCAATTTGTTGGTAAATTTCAATTGTAGTATTGAGATCATTCGATCTTTTTAATTATTAACTCGGCTAATAAAGAATTGACTTGGTGCCGTAAAAGCCATCTCAATCATTTTAATAATTACCAAGTTAAGACATACGTTTGCAAACCAATCATACTCGTCTCTTATCAATAATACATTAAATCCTAATATATGGTATACCTAAACACCAAAGACGTTCAGATTTACTTTTTTTTAAATAAAAAAAAAACAATTTTATCCGTCGTGTGTTTTTATGAACTACTTTTTTAAACCATAACTGTACTATATTTTTATTCAAAATTATACGTTTACGTTGCGTTAAAAGTTTTATTTTTTTATTTTATAACGCTACAATCTGTCGCCCGAACTTAAAGTAAGTACCTACTTATCTTTATCCTATATTTTTTTGTAATTCGTGTATGGTTGTTCTGCCGAACAAACATTAATCTCCATTTCTTTGTTGAATTTTTCAGTACCTAGTATTTGACTAATGGTGGCGTTTATTTCGTTCCGTCAAACAAGTTGGTTACCATGGATACAATGCAGTAGTCAACCCTTTAATTGCTATTGGTTTTATGTTCTTTGATATGCAGTGTTGTGGTGCAATTTCAAATATTTCTTTGTAATTATTATAAATAATTTACTCTCTTATTTCCTTCCCAAAAATATAATCACTACCTCGACTTTTATTCCACTTCTTTAGTTAGTTATAGTTAATACCCTGTAGTATGTGACTGGCGTGTGATTGTTTTTAGGCGTCGTGGCTAAGGTACATGGTTCATGGTTCTTTGCTAGTATCTTGTTTCGTTTATTTTATCTTAGACCAGCCGTTCGTGTGTTGTCGCGTCGTCATACCTACCATTCCTCTACCGGTTGAAGGTAGGGATTTGTCGGTTTGTTTTGTTGTCAATTTTGTGTACTAACATGTCAGGACAAAGTGATCCCATTGGCGACACACCTCGTAATTTAATAAGTCCTATCATCTCTAGGCCTCGTATGTTAGCGCGTAGGGCATCACAAAGAGATCCTATTGACGACAGGCCGCGAGACCTGTATTCTATCATATCTGGAACTCATTCGATACCATCTATTGCATCTCATGCTTCTTCAATATCAATGGCTCATTCACCACTAAAATCCGAAGAAGGTCATCATCATTTTAGAAAACAATTCTCCCTAATGAAGTGGAATTTAAAATATACAGGCGACACTAGTGTTCGTGAATTTTTCACTTGTATCGATGAGCACAAGGACGCAGATGATTTTACTGATAGTTACCTTTTAAAAAGGTTCCATGAGGTTTTAACTGGATTAGCCTTACAGTATTACAGGTCGATTCGGCGAAACAATGTATCTTATCTTGAAGTTAAGCAGGCCTTCTTAAGTACATTCGGTACTGTAGATTTTGAGTTTTTTTTTTTTTTTTTTTATCTCATATAGGCTCGCGCTTGACCACCATCTCACCTGATGGTAAGCGATGATGTGGTCGATGATGGAGCACGCTTGCCTAGAAGTAACCTATTCACTCTTGACTTAAAGACCCCCAGGTTGTAGCTATCGGGAAACACAGACTCCAGCAGGGAATTCCACTCCTTAGCTGTACGCATAATAAAAGTATTTTCAAAACGTTTAGTGCGTATGGGTGGGATGTCCACCATGTACCGATGGCGCATCGCCGTACGTCTGGTAGTCCGATGATGAAATGGGCTGGGTGGAATTAGATTATGCAATACCATCGCACATTCCCCGAAATGTAATCGGTAAAAAACCTGAGTTTAAGACTGAGCAGGAGGTTAGAAACCTTAGAAAAAAACCAGATCAATCGGTTAGAGAGTTCATTATTAGCGTCACTTCCGACAGTCTATTGAGGACTCGAATCTTTTAGATATTATAACACACAACATGCACCATAAATATTTTCCATGTCTATCTATTCACAGATTTACCGATATTAATACGCTTATCGAAACTTTAACTCACCATGAGAGCTATTTGCGGAAATCAGCTAAAACTGTGTCGAGTGTAAACAATGATATACCTTCCAAACAAAGCTCAAATTTTAATAAAACCCAACAGTGCTCAAATTGTGTTCAAACCCAGCAATGTCCCAAATGTAATAAAAACCGGTCATTCCTATCGTTCTTGCCCTGATTATCCTGGAATGTTGTGTTTTAGGTGTCGTTCGCCTGGATACATAACACGTGATTGCCCAAAATGCAATCCAAAAAGGAATAACCCACCGGCGGCACGTCACGTTCCGTACATTGTCACCGGTGATTAAGTCTAATTCATCAGATAACCGTCCCTTTATTGAGATATCATTACGTGATCGTTTGGTTAAGGCTTTACTTGATTCAGGTGCTCAAATGTCTCTTATTAGAAATAGTTTGATTCAGGAACTTGGTATCACGTTGAAGTATAATGAGCCACATCCTCAGGTCATTTCTGCTAACAACGCACCTTTTGATATTTTAGGTACCATTTTTCTTCCGGTTAAATTCAATTGTACTACTTTTAACCATGAGTTTTTAGTAGCACGTTGTATGTCTTCTTCTGTTATCCTAGGGATTGAATTCTGGAATAAGTTTGGTTTAACTTCAGTTTTTTGTAAGGCATTCGATAAAAATATCAAAGGTAACATGTATCTTTCATCATTAAATCACACCTCTTTACAACCTCCCTGTATAAGCGAGATACGATTTAAACATCCTCGCAACGTACTATCATCGGATCAAGAGCTTAGTTTACAACAGGTGATTGATGAGCTCGAGGCAATTTCGTCAGCCAAGTAGTCTTGATAAGACTACTTGGTTGTCACATAAAATAAATACAACTGGACAGCCAATTAGACAGAGGTTTTACCCTCTTTCTCCTGTTAAATTAAAGATTCTTAACGAAGAGATTGATAAAATGTTAGAGGTCGGTGTTATTCGTCTCTCTCGTTCTCCGTGGGCTAGCCCGGTGGTTAAGGTCACTAAGAAAGATGCTTCTGTGCATTTCTGCGATGACAGCAGAAAATTAAACAGCGTTACGATCAGAGATTCATATCCTCTACCTCGAATACATGATATTCTTGACAATCTTCGCGGTGCAAGATATATAAGCTCCCTTGATTTTAGGAGTGCTTTTTGGCAGATCCCTCTTGCTGATAAAGAGAGTTGTGAGAAAACCGCTTTTTTTTTCTTTTATTATAGATAGGCTCGCGCTTGACCACTATCTCAGCCGATGGTAAGCGATGATGTGGTCGACGGTGTAACACGCTTGCCCAGAAGCAACCTATTCACTCTTGACATAAAGACCCCGAGGTTGTAGCTATCTGGAAACACAGACTCCGGCAGGGAATTCCACTCCTTAGCTGTACGCATAATGAAAGTATTTCCAAAACGTTTAGTTCGTATGGGTGGGATGTCCACCATGTACCGATGGCGCATCGCCGTACGTCTTGTAGTCCGATGATGAAACGGACTAAGCGGAATCAGATCATGCAATTCCATCGCACACTCCCCGAAATGCAACCGATAAAAAAACCGGTAAGCCGGCAACTCGACGACGATGTTCAAGGCTTTGGAGCTTTGACTAGACCAATGCCTCATTGCCGATGAGCCTCTTGGCCCGTTTTTCGATCGACTCTAGTGCATCAAGCTGGTATTTGGCCGAAATTTTTTTTGTCGTATTTCCTCCTATAGATGAAGTGGTTATGTTTTTTTTCTCGTCTATCCCATGGTGTGGGATATCGTTTGATAGGTCATTCAAAAATATTATGGGTTTGTTAAAACCATTTTTCGATTCAGAGATCCGTTTGCGTAAAATTAAGCTTTGAATTGCAAATTTATGTTAGAGTCAAGAGTCCCATTTCGCTGGCAGGGAGGGCCCTGCCAGCGAAATGGTTGCTCTTGGCTATGTGTAAAAATTCACGGCAGTAGAAAATATAAAGAAATTAAAAGGAAAACTATCACAGATAAGTAGGCTTTACAAGTTTACGAGTAATAGTCGACCAACTTGTAACAATGTACTTGAAACAGGAAAAAAAATTGTACAAATGCCATAGAAAAATTACTTAAATAACGTTGTTAGCTGTATAATACAGAGTAAATATATGCTTATGAACCATGTAAAATATACAAAAATTAAATCATAACATCCTTAATAATAATGATTTCTAAATAAATAATGTTTAAGCTCGAATAACGCGGAGTCGTTGGCAGTACCGGTCCGTAGTCCATACGGCGCCTGCGCGCGGGGGTGTCTATTTTGTGTTAGTGTAGAAGTATTTTAGACGTTTTGTAATCTAAAGTCAAATTAGATTCGATTGCCAAGCAAATTACTTATTTTCTTTTGTCGATATCCATATATAAAAGAGAGCAGTGGTGGCCCAGTGGTAATGGCCGCGACTTATAAGTTGTAGGTCGTAGGTTCGAACCCAGGCAGGCGCTTTACTTTGTGTAAATTATTACATCACCACTGCTCTCAAAACGGTGAAGGAAAACATCGTGAGGAAACCGGCATGTCTTAGAACCAAAAATTCGAAGACATGTGACATCCACCAAAATGCACTGGGCCCGCATGGTGGATTACGGCCCATTCCATCTCACAGAGAGGAGGCCTGCACGTACAACGGACCAAATGCGAGTCTAAGTGCGGAAAAGGGGTCCATCTATCCTATCCTATCCTATCCATCTATAAAGTCAATATTCGACCCAACTACATCACTAATTGAGTAGCGTAAAACTTACCAGAACGAAATAGTGTATACCGCAGATTAGAGTTGAATACATAGGATTTTTTTCAAATTTCGAAAGATAAATAAACAAGGAGCGTGCGCGCAAGGATCCAGGAATGAACCATACCATTTTCCGTAGCTCTAATGCGCGCTCGTATCGGCTCCTTTCGCAATTCGCACCCGCGGTGGTTGGTACTCAAATAGATAATATTTTTTTGACTTCATTTGCGAATTTGGATTTTATAACTCCTTCTTCAGTTACCAGTTTAGTTTGAGTCAAGAGTGAATAGGTTACTTCTAGGCAAGCGTGCTTCACCGTAGACCACATCATCGCTTAACATCAGGCGAGATAGTGGTCAAACGCGAGCATATAGGTTAAAAAAACATCATCCTATGTGGTCCCGTTTTTAACGTTGTGTGCCGCTGAAACCGTTTCAATGTTCTTGTAACAACAACTAAACCTTCTTCTTAGTCCGCATTATTATGCAACTTCGGAACCTTATTACTGCGCGTGGCCCGTCACGCACTTGGCCTGTTTTGTTTCAAAGTATGTTTGGCTTATTCCGCTTAAAAGAGTTGATACTTGTTCCATAATTAAAGCTTTTGAGACTGAAATATATTTCAATTTCGGAGTTCCGCGTGCTATTCTCTGCGATAACGCTTCCTTTTTTCGCAGTTGTCGTTTTGTAAGTTTTCGCCGATCCTTTCACATCGAATCTCCTACATACACTCCTTATTATACACCTCAAGCCAATACGGTTGAACGCTATAACCAAAGTGTTGTTACATGATTGAGCATATTAGTAGGAGAAAATCAAAGGAATTGGGCAAAACTATTACCCAAAGTCAAACTCTATCTAAATTCTTGCATCAATTTAGCCACAGGTTTCACACCAAACTTCCTGATGTTGGGTAGGGAAATTTTTACTTCTAAAAGCGTTCGGCTATCACTCTCAACGTGGGTGACACTGTATGGAGACGTAACTTTTCTAGATCTTCTGGGTCTAGATTATTTTTCAGGTAAGTTTGCTCCATACTTTATTAAATTTCGTGTGACTAGGGTTATCTCTAGGTCCACGTTTGTACTTCAAGACTGTGATTCAAGTCAATTCTGGACACTATCACATTAAAGATATTCTTAAATATTTATCTTATGACTTTAAAAATACGTACATAAACTCACGTCTTTTTTTCCGTGTGGGTGCCTCAGAACACCACCTGCTTCGATCTTACATACTTCTTTTGCTTCACAAACATTCATACATCTAGTCATAGACATGCTGGTTAAAAAATAAAAAAGTAATTCCTTTAATTTTGTTTTTATTTCGGTATATTACATTTTCATTTCCCAATCAAAAATAAATAATTTTGATTTGGTTTTGGTTTTTTAAGTTCAAATTTTCAATGAGTGAAATGATTGATACTTTTTTATGGATAAAGATAAGAAACATACATAGCAAGTATTGTACCATTATAATAATAACTTCGTTAATTCAGATCTAGGCACCCGGCAGCGTGTCAAGCCAAATTCAAGCAAAAAAGGAACTGGCGACGCAGCAGGTGTCTGTAATATTACACGAACTATTTGGAGCCACTTTTTCACACATCTTAATAACTCAAAATCTATTTAACATATACACATGAAATTTGGTTTATGTATTAAAATCCCTAAGATGAACTATAAACCAAAATTTCATAAATATAGCTCAAACGGTTATTTAGATATTAACTTCCAAAAAGGAATAAATCAGAAATTAGTAAATTTGTATAATTTTATTCATTTTAAGGTTGTCTGTAAGAGATTGCCCTGTGCGATAAGACCGCCCATTGTACACTTGTTTTTGTAAATGTTTGTCCTGTAAATTTTTTGTGGTGTACAATAAAGTATATTTTGGGGGGTATGTGAAATAGGGTGTAAAGTCCCACAAACCTCCATAGAAAAGGGAGGATCCTCCGACCAGACGGGTGTTGTGTCTGGTCCGGGCAACTGCCCAACGGTAATTGTCGGAATGTTGTATGTGTTCAAATCGCGCCGAAAACTTTACTTGTGCGACGTTGGTGCCGCTACAATATAATAAATAAATAAATAATTTTCTTATATTTTTTCAATTAATTGATTCTATTAGGAACACTTACTTATAGTGCCTGTAATGTAAGAACCAGCAATTAAAATTGATGACAGCCGGTCTTTATGTAGATTTTAAGGTCTTCACGTGAATATATAACGAGTGGAATACCACCCTTATTTTTTTTATAATCCAAAAATTTAAAATGTACAGTCGTATTTATTACGATTTTGTTATGAGGCTTTAACTGTAAATATGAGGCACATAAACGACCAACTTTTCAGCGAAATGTTGAATCGTTTAAGAATGGGTGTAGTATTTAGTCAAGACAGTTGCACTTTATCTAATAGACTCCTCAAATTAACCGCAATAGATCAAAACGACCGGCTTAAAGAAATCATACTTATCTTATTTTAGACTGTTGCCCGATGATACAGTATGTTTATTTCCCACTAAAAATATGTGTAACCAGTTTATTGATACTGCAATGTTGGCAAGTATGGAGCAACCATAAATTAAATTAAATTCGATAGATGGAATAGACTGTACACGGTATTTATTTATAAAGAAAAGTTTATTAACCAAATATAAGATAATTTGTGTGTGAAAACTAGCCAAGTCAAATCTTGAGCTACAATTTATGCTAAGTTATCTGCTGTAAACAATTTGACTTTTCAAATTTAAGAAGTTACATTTTAAAATAGCAAATATTGTAGTAGTAGAAAAAGCATGAAATTGTGTTTTTAAATTTATTTTAAAATGTTTTATGTTCTTGTGAATAAATTTCAGGATACAGAACTTGGCACCCATTTAGATCCCAATTCTTTTGTCAGCGTAGTCAACAACCGCGCATATTCTTAGTATTGAACTTGGCTCCCTTTTTCACATTTATGTTTTTGATGGGATAATGTTTACCCATTTTACACAAAAATTACCATACATAATGTCAAACAAAAATACGAGTACATTGCTAATACGCAAATGTTGCGCCAATATTAATTTTAAGATCAATAGTTAATAGGTATATTTAAATAAAGTTTTTCCAAAAGGTACAACTAGGGATTGCAAAAGCCGGTTTTTTTTTAAATCCGGTCTTCCGTTTTCTCGCCCGATTGAAAACCGGATATTCCGGCTTTTTCAAATTTTTTTGTTTTATATATATTTGATAAAACTGAAATAAAATAGCACAAATTATTTAAATTCTGCATATTTTATTCGCTCAATTATGACGCACGATCGAATAAAATAATGTTCTCCGTCGACGAAATCATCGCTTACCATGAGATAGTGGACAAGCGCAATCCTATAGATTATAGACAGTAAAAATTATAACAATAACGAAACTTTGGGCGTCAGTCATGTTTCCCGCTATAAATTTACATAATCATAACATAAACTGTACTTAAACTTTAGATAATGAAGGAAACATAACATAAACGGCTACCGTTTACCGCAACGAAATTAATCAGAAAAGAATAACGGAGGAGTTGGAAAAAATACAAATTTCTACTGCCCTCCATATCAAGCAGGAGACAGAACAAACAAGGCCAATAGACACAAAGGGTCGTTTACAACTGGGATAAGCCCAGTTGCCTAGCACTACGGATAAAAATTATTTGCATATTTGATTTCAATAATAGGTATGGCAAAACAGCTTGAACGCACGAAGTCGGTATTAGATATTTTTATCGTTATAGGGTCGCGTTTGACCACTGTCTCACCTGATGTTAAGTGATGATGTGGTTGAAGGTGAAACACGCTTGCCTAGAAGTAACCAATTCACTCTTTACTTGAAGCCCCCTAGGTTGTAGCTATCAGGAAACAAAGCTGCCGGCAGGGAATTCCAATCCTTAGCTGTAGCCACAGTGAAAGCATTTTCAAAACGCTTTGTGTGTATGCGTGGGATATCCACCAGGTACCGATGGCGCATTGCCGTACATCTTGTAGTCCGATAAAGGAAAGGGCTAGGCGGAATCAAATTTTGCAGTTTTGTTCATTCTCCGGGAATTCGTCAAGCTTCATTGCCTCGGCGCTTTTCTGGTGGTCGCCACTGTTGATTCTGGCTTTCAGGAGTTGGAGTGGTTTGGGAATAGTGCAGTGGGTTTGTCCCAAATAAAAAAACGGGTTGCTCCTTTTATATAAAAATGCATTCTCAAGAAAAAAGTTTAGACGTACTTGTCAGGTTGACGACGTAAATAACGCGCAACGGCAGGTTCAGGATTGGTTCACTGCCAATAATTTAGTTTTAAATGGTAAAAAAACCAAGTGCGTAAAATTTTCATTGCCGAATTTCAAAAGTACTGATTGTGACATTATGTTAAACAAGGAGAAGCTAGAAATCGTCGATAAAACGGTTTTCCTGGGGATCACGCTGGACTCGGGGTTGCAGTGGGGTCCTCATTTTGTGTCCCTTGCGGGGCGGCTGAGTTCGGCGGCTTGTGCTGTTGGGAGGATTCGTCGGTTGGCGGGTGTGGATACCGCGAGACTGGTATGTTTTAGTTATTTTCATAGTATAATGTCTTACGGTATCTTACTATGGGGCAGGGCTGCAGACATTGAGTCAATTTTTATTCTGCAAAAACGAGCCATCAAAGCAATATATAATCTTCGCCGGCGCGATTCCCTAAGGGAACTGTTTAAGGACATTAACATCATGACGTTTCCTTGTCAATATATTTATGAAAACATCATGTATGTGAGAAAGAATTTACATCTTTTTAGTAAAAACGGCGACAGACATAATTACGTTACTATAAATAGGGACCAATTAGTTCAACCAGGTTTCAGACTGGCAAAAGTAGCCTCTTCTTTCATGGGGTACTGTACAAAATGTTACAATAAAATTCCACCCCACATTCTTGAACTGAATGAGACGAAATTTAAAACTTGTATAAAACGCACACTATGCAGGCTGGCATATTATATGTTGGGGGATTACTTCACTGATAAAAATGCTTGGCTAAATGCTATTCCTGCTCAAAATCCACTAGGGCGCAAAACCAAGTGATATGCAGAACATTATTGTTTTGAAGTGTTGTTGGAACTGCTGAAGACTGAATGAATATATTTGTATTGTATAAACTCAATTTCCTTACTATTGTATAACTGCAAAGCACGTTGTACCCAAATCTACCATTTACTGTACCTGTGTGTCGTTCGTTGACTTGTGTGTGCCCTGGCAGTTGAGTGTGTCATGCTCTCTCAAATGTCTCTCTGATGGTGGCGCGTGTATTGGATCATCCGGTTTCCTTCATGATGGTTGAGCTGGGTGGTGCCAATTCATGCGTCATGTTCGTGAACGGACGCCGTCAGTTGGGATTGGTCATAACTTAACTGCTTCGGATGTTAATGCTTTTTTTCTAGCTTCTATTATATAACTGCACAGTGCATGTGTGAGTACTTTTATTACTTTATGCCTGTACGTAGTATAGTGTGTAGTGCTATTCTGGGTGCATTGTCCTCACATATATGAATTTATTAATGAAACTAAATATTGTAAAAAAACATTTTTTTTTAAAAGAGTAAGTATATTCTTGTGCATTCTTCTCCATAACAAGCTACTTTCCGAATCCACGGTAGAATCAACTTTTATAACTTGTAAATTTTAACCTAACGTTCAAAAGTGCCGCTTGGTGGCCTACTTGAAATAAAATATCTTTGTCTTTGTCTTTGACACAATCGACGCATAGTAATCCAAACTAGAATAAAAAAATCGTAATGAGGGCTTGACGATTCGAACGTCATCAACATTAACATGGTGACCTCACCACACGCGTGACTGCGAGCTTATTTTCTTTTAACCTCATGACTCAATCTTCCCCATCTTTAGGTGACCTTTATCAAATATGAAAGCGCATGCATCTTGGTATGATGCGCTAACTCATACTAATTTTTCTTTTCCTGTTAAATAAAATATGGCTTGACGTCACTTTACTGTTTAAGTAATCTGACTACTATGAAAGAGACATGGGTTTTGCAAACGTGGATGTCGCTTAAGTAACTAACATAACGAAGGACTGCGGTGCTGGCTGGCTTATAACTCACTGCCACACCTTCAAAGGCTAGAACTCATGGTTAAAAGGCTTTTTCAACACACTTGCTCATAAAGTGACTCTAATTTCACCGCAATTAGGCACATAATGATACCTATTATCAAACTGTGACTTTTTCATTGCTATTATTCACAAGTGAGTTATAGAGTTTTTTTTTAATTTATTGATTGAGTTGCATTGTTCTTAAAAAAGTTTCGATACAAAAAAGATCGTGCTCAGTAGTACAAATAAATTAATGTACCTATTGCTTGCTCATTTCATGCAACTTCGTGTTAATTTCAACTTGTACGTGCTTAATAAATAAAACTTTCACTCAAATATAAATTTTATTTGCTCTGTAATTAACAAAAATTGAAATTCCCTATTTTGTACGTGGCTTAAACACTATCCACGAAAAGCAAAAAAAAAAGAAACCTCATTCTTTTAGTCTATGGCCGATCGCCATTGTTAGATGCGCGCGCATAGGACAACTGATTAATTTTGCCCGCCATTGTGAAAAATTTTCACAACTCGTTTTTACTGTTGAAAATGATTTTTTTGTATTATTTTCTTCACAAGTGTGTTGAAAAACGTCGTATGATACACGTGTGTATTGATGATTACCGTCCTCGGCTCTCTTAAGACCCTCACCTACGGCTCGGGTCTCAATGGCGCCTCAGCGGTAATCACCAACATTTCACACTTGTACCATAATGTACTATTATACCATTCCCCCTCTAAAAAGCTTATTTTATTCACTGAAAACAGTGAACAAAAAGCACTTTTACTCACTGTTTTGGTGTTTGAATTTAGAACACACCAATATATATTCGACGTCCATCTCAATGCTATACAACCTCCTTGCGCATAAAATACTCGATACAAACTCCTTGTGCAAAGAACATTCAACTTTCAAACTTCTTCATCGATTTAATTTTCAGTTTGTTAATATTTAGGATTTTCATGATTTTGATTTTAGTCTGGGATGTTTAGTGAATAGTTATTTGGATTGTAATTCTAATATTAATTGCATTGGTGTTTAATTAATTATAATTATGTACCGTAACGGAGGTGGTCACTGGCCCCTGAAACACAGATGCGGTTACCTAGCTCAGATTCAACTTACAAAAAAATGTGAAACCAATATAACACATTTATTTATTATTATTCCTTGTGCTTTTCGCTTAAATCTTTCTTTTTCTCGTAGTCATGGTATAAAATATAGTATGCAACTCTTTAATAAAACGGATTTATATCGGGGGCCATGAATCACTCGCGTCGCTCAGGATTCTAACACTTGAATCACTCGCTATGCTCGTGATTCAATCATCATGAATCACTCCCTACGGTCGTGATTCAGTTGATAGAATCCTTTACTTGTTCATAATTCATCTATGGCCCTCGTTTTAAAACCGTCTTTTATTCACTAGTTGCATAATATACTATTTTTGTTTTGTTAGTGTTACTATTCTTCTTTTAAAACAAGACCACATTCATCACAGCTTACATTTCGCACAGATAAATAACCTCAATTGCCGCCTAATACGGACAATAGAAAAGTTGTGTGCAAAGGTAATAATAGCGTTTTTATAATAATGCCAATTCACTGGATTATAAATTGTCAATATGATTACTTTTCATAATAAGGTGCCACTCAAATTTCACATTAGCTATGTGCAGATGATTTCGACCAATGTACCTCTAGACTCTAGTCTTTATGCAACACTTATGTTGCCATGAAAATAAGTCGCAAGTACCTACTTTGTGTGCAACCCCACTTAAAAATAATAATGCGTTGATTGCTATAACTAATTTTATTTACAGTACAAATTACGGTACTAAAACACAACAGTTAATACAACATAATATGGCAGTGAGCATCAAGTAACGAAGAGCTAGCCGCGCGGATGACGCTCCTCCGCGCGCTCCTGTGTCATGGTAACCGTCCTGTTGTTTGCTAAACGTCATCAGAATTATAGAGCACGTTCGCTGATAAAGAATTGATTAATGACAATACTATGTATCAATCAACACTTCATCCGCGCGTCGTCGTAGTTAGCTTATCTCCTCGTGGCCTTGGGCACGGAGTCTCCCTTCGCGTGGAAGCCGGTCTCGTCAGCGAAGTAATCGATTTTCACGGGTGTACCTTCAGGGCTGATGTAGCTGTAGGAGCCGCTGATGTTGACGACGGTTTGGGGCTTGTTCTCCTCATCACGAACTTCCTTCAGTACACCCACCGATTCTAGTTTGACGCCATTAGTAGTCTCGTAACTGTTGATAATATACAGATGACAAACTTGTTGTTATATTCCGTAGCATTAAGTTATCACTAGATGACTCAAAATGTTTAGGATTTTACTTATGAAATTGCAGTGTTATTACACGAGTCACTTTGATAGTTTCGGTTTCACATTATTAACCTTATTTATACAAAATCTCGACTTGATTAGCAGATTATAAATCCGAATTCTCTATATAGAAAATTTTAAATAAACTTCTGCTCTTAGTATAACTTCTGCTCGGATGTGAAGATATGAACATGAACTCTAAGAAAATTCTAAACAACACGCATATTAAGGGCATATACACGGAGTTAGGAACTTACATTATACTACTAAAGCACGAATTGTGCGTTAATGGCACAATCCTTTTATTTGGGCATTTTAATCCTTTTATTGTGAAGTAAAATTTCGTAAACGATAAAATAAATATAGCGAAATTAAAAAAAAAACAGGGCGATGAAATCATGACATACCTTAAATAAAAAATTTAAATGAATTTATAAAATTGCAAAGTGAAACCGAAGTTATCATAGTTCAAAGTGGTTCATTAAATAGAACGGCAATTTGATTGGTAAAACCCAACAAGAGAATTATTTAAAAAAAAAAACAAACAATTTATTACCCTGATCGGAATGAACCTTCGGGTTCCTGAATGAAGAATTGGTTGACGACCTGGTCTTCATTTTGATCAACAGGGAGGGCCACAGCGACAGCCACGAGGGTGAGGGCGACAATGATCATCTGAAAACCAATCGAAAATATCTTCAGTTTAAGTGACATAATTAAAGTTATTTTTATTTACGAAAATCCTTAATATACTCGTATTATGTAGGTATCCATAAGTTACCAATAAATACTTAAGCTCATATGCTCAATAAATTTGTAAGTATTTGGTAATAAAATACATATTAATTTTAATAAAATAAAATATAAATGCACGTACGGATTTCATGTTTCATAGGTTTTATTCGGTGGCTGCTGTGCGACTGATGCTAGATCGATCGCAGAGTAAGCTTTTATACATTTCACCGGCTTCTAACGTAACGTCTAATGTACGATGTCGCTAATCCGGATTTGATATTTAATAGGCATAAATATGCGTGATATCTATTTTTAAGTTGACACTAACCTTTGACTACTTGTGTGTAAATAATTATGTGTAGAAAATGGAAATTGAAATACGTTTGGTTTCGACAAAATTAAGTTATGGGGTGTATTTGACTAGATATGCTTTAATTACCTAGGATTTTAGTAATTTATCTCAATTCTAGTTTGCCTATGTATGTATGAATAGCTGCAATAGCTAGGTACCTAGGAATTCAAAATTAGGTAATTAAATAACGAGTTTATAGGGTACAATCAAATCTTTAAATCTAAAAATACTCATTGCTCAGACAATGTAAACTTTTCTTTTCTCTTATTTTTTCCAAATTAATATTATAAAAAGGTAAAATTGTTTGTTTGTTTACAAAGGGAGTTCTTCAGCTGCCTGCACAGCTTGTGGATGGAGGTCCAGTCGCCCTCCGCGGCGTCGATGTGTTCCTCCCAGCTCGCGGCTCTCATGGCACTCAACTCGGCCTTCACTTTTTCAGTGAGTTTGTTCAGTGTTGTCTTCATTGCCGGGCATCTAGTTTGTTGCCAATGCTTGCGTAGGCGCCTCTTTTCGGTAATAAGCCGTCGAATGCGTGCTGGCAGGGGCGGCTGTAGCACTCTCCCCTGCTGCTGCGTCGTTGTTGCTGTTTCCAGTGCGTGTTGTACGCAAGCAGTGATCTCGTCGGCGAGTAGGTCGACGTCAGCGGCGGTGTTGATAGGCCGAGTTGGCGTGGTAAGGTTGATCTTTTCTGTATATGCGTCCCAGTCAATTAGTCGACGTGGCGCTTGAGGCTTGAGTCGGGTCGGCATATCCGACAGTACAACAAGTACTGGGTGATGGTCGGACTGCATCTCGTCCTCCAGTACCTGCTGTGTGACCTGGCAGTGCAGCCCACGATGTACGACGATGTCTATCACGTCTGGCATGTGTAGGTTGTGGTCGGGCCATCTGGTCGGCGTGTAATGTTGGGGTTTCGCAAAGCAGACAACCAGTAGGTCTAAGTAGGATTTATTGAATGTATCATTAAAACATACAGTACAGTTACAATAATGCGCGTTACGTAAAGTACATATTAAGCATTAATATGATACCGTTTTGTTAAGGGTAATACTAAGTAGATTTACTTAAGGCTAATACACTTCACCTCCCGCGAAAGTGAACACTTCACCTCCCGCGAAAGTGAAAAAATAAAAAAAATCATACATATTTTTTTTTTTTTTTTTCGTTTACTAACAATATACCATAGACCGAAGTTAACATCTTAAGTAAAATAATAACTATTTCTAATCTAGCTCACAAATTACTCATTTAGTTACAGTTCAGTTTTTTTTTTTTTTTTATTTATTCATAATAGGGTCTAGTCCTATTCTTATGCACTAATTCTATTTTATTATTCTTACTTATTCTAACATTACAACCTAAATCTTCTATTACTATATAAGGACCTTCTATTATCGCATCTAATTTCCGACCTGTCTCATTTTTCAACAAAATTAAATCATCTTTGTCATATATGAATGGATTTATGGATTTGTCATACAAACATTTTCTTCTTAATTTACTATTAATCAAATTTTGCTTTGCATCGGCATGAGCTAACTGTAATCTATACTTTAACTGTAAAGGATAACTGTCAATATTGTACAATGGTTCTAACGTATCAGTAATTCTACTGGGTATTCTACAAAGTTTGCCAAAAACAAGCTCATGTGGAGTGTAATTTGTTTCGCTATGGACTGTGTTGTTGAAACTAAAACACCAGAACGGTAACCAATAACTCCAACCGTCTGTGTGGTTTTCACACTGAATCCTTAAAAATGAACCCAGGGTTTTGTGCGCATTTTCAAGAGCTCCAATGGACTGGTGATGGTAAGCTGTTGAGGATAACTTTTCAATATTAAGAAGTTTACATACCTGTTCCATAGTTGCTGATATGAACTCTGCTCCACGGTCAGTCGCTATGATCTCAGGAATGCCAAAAATTAAAATAAAATATCTTACAAATGCATCTGCAATGGACACAGTTTCCTTATTTTTTATGGGAACAGCTTGCACATATTTAGTTAATTCACATTGCATAGTCAATATATAGCAATTACCGTCAATGTCTCTATCCAATGGTCCCACTAAATCTAAATAAATTTTCTGAAATGCCGAGGAAGCCGTTGTGGTTAGTTCCATTGGCTGTTTAATATATCGAAAATATTTCGATTTCTGACATTTCGTGCATTATTTGACATAATTCTGGACGTCCTTATCGATACTTGGCCAGTAGTATCGTTTTTTAATCGTATTTACCATTCTACGGACTCCAGCATGACCACTGGATGGTTGCAAATGGAAATCGTTCATAATAATTGTCTTTTCCTTGTCGTCATTTATTTTCTTAACTCCTCGCAATATACATACTCGTGGTCCGGACCAATGCGTGAGTGAAGATATCTCATCGCATATACTCTTTATAAAATCAATATTCTCTTCGTTTTTAATTATACAAACTTCATCGATACGTATCTTTTTACAAATATCATTTAATTTCTGTACAAATTCGGCTCGCGAGAAATGTACCTTGAAATCAAAATTTATAAACAATTCCTTTTTATTTGCAATAAACGCAAAACATTCTATTTCCTCTGATATCTGGTTTTTTACTCTCAGCTTTTTTAATTCATTACCTTTAATTAAACACATTTCTACGGAGTCTATCGGTTTTCTTAATATATCCACAACTCTTGGTTGATCAGACCTATTGTTAGTGAATTTACTAGGATCCGTTGCCTCAGTTTCATCCTTATTATCATCACACAGATCGTTCATTCTCTTCTTCTGAGCTCTAGTCATCACAGCTACAACTTGTTCATGCATACTCTTTAGTTCATCTGATGTCATATACATTCTAAACAAAGCATCCGCTATTACGTTATTTTTTCCTTTTACATAAACAATTTTAAAATTATATTCTTCCATAGTTAATCGAAATTTGAGTAATCTACTAGAAGGATCTTTCAAACTAAAAAGGTAAACCAAAGGTTTGTGATCCGTCATTATGGTAAATTTTCTTGCATATAAATACGGCCTAAAATACTTTAAGGACCATACTATCGCTAGAAGCTCTTTTTGAATAGTAGGATAATTCTTTTCTGCTTTATTTAGCGGTCTACTTGCATAAGCAACTGGTCGAAGATCTTTATTACACAGCACTGCACCAATACATGTGCCTGATGCATATGTTTGTTGCACAAATTCATTGTTATCAGAAAAATCTGGATATTGCAAAATAGGTGAAGAGATTAACGCATTTCTCTAAAACTCAAAAGCACTTTGACACTCATTACTCCAAATGAATGGTACATTTTTCCTACATAATTTATTCAATGGCATTGCTATATCTGAAAATGACCTTATGAATTTCCGATAATAGTTACAAAAAGCTACAAAGCGTTTAACTTCGTCTGAACTTTTAGGTGTTGGATAATTAACTAATACTTTAGTTTTGTCTGGATCAGGCAAAACTCCTTTTTCAGATACAACATGGCCTAAATACAAAATCTCTTTCTTTAAAAATTGGCACTTTTGAGGATTCAATTTTAAATTGACTTTTCTTAATCTCTCCATGACATTAACTAAATTTTGATTGTGATTATATAGATTTCTTCCAAATATTATCAAATCGTCTTGTTAAACTAAACATTTCTCATTGGTTAGACCAGACATTGCTACAGACATCATACGGCTGAAAGCACTAGGGCTTGTCTTAAGGCCCATAGGTAGGCGTTTCATCTGATATTGACCTGAATTCGTAGTAAATGCTGTAATTTTACGACTCTCGGGTTCCAAGGTCACTTGATAATAACCTTGGTGAAGGTCAAGATGACTGAAGTAAATAGCACCAGATAGGGAATCTAAAATTTCTGTTATATTGGGTAACGGGAATTTATCATCACAAATAGTTTCATTTAATTTTCTGTAATCTATCACTAACCTCCATTTCTTTTCACTTCCTTCGCTACTTCTTTTTGGTACTAATAAAATTGGACTTGACCATTCACTATTCGACTCTTCTATAATATCATTTTCTATCATTTTACTAATTTGCTTATCTATTTCTGGTTTCAATGCATGTGGCAACCTATATGGTTTAACATAAACAGGTGTTGAATTTGGCTTTAAAATTATAGATTGTTCATAAATGTTTGTTGTAGTTAATTTATCTCCATTTACATAGAATTCATCCGCATATTTCGTACATATCGCCTCTATAGATTCTTTTTCTTCTCCATTTAAATGACTTAAATTCAATTCCGATAATAACGATTGAACTCTAGGAACATTAATGTTGTTATGACTAAATTCACAAACGTCATACTCACTCAAAGATTTTAAATCAGGAGTAAAGAATGGTAAGGTAATGTCTTCCTCACAAACGTTTAGTATTTTAATAGGCATTCTATTATTTATTACTTTTGCTATCGTATTTGCTAAAAATACATTGTTCGTTAACTCTCTTCCGCAAACAATCACATCTTCATTCATAATCCGATCCACAAAAATAAAATGTATTGACTCTGACCTAGCTGGTATAGTTAAAGTATTCCTTATCCTATCACTTTCATCCACTAAACTAAAATGATATAATTTCTCATTCTTAACCAATGATATAATATTCGATTTTAAATTAATATTTGCTTGAAACTTTTTTAGAAAATCTAATCCTATGATTCCATCAGCTTTTAATGGTAAGGAATCAAAAATAAAAAAATTGTGTGAAAACGTTTCGTTGCCATTTCTCAGAATTAAATCTACTGAACCTTTAGATCTACGCTGTCCTCCTATTCCATTTATTAAAGTGTTGTCTCCATGAGTAATACAATTTTTCGGTACTGTTTCATATTTTATAATAGACAATGTAGCGCCAGTATCTATTAGCCAATAATATTTAACATTATTAATATTAAACGCTACGTATTTCGCATTGCCATTACAAGATAGAATTAAATTTTTAAAATCGAAAAAACTGATTTGGATTTTCTAAATCTGGCTTGGGTTTATTATCACCTTGTGATTGTGCCTGTGGTATATTATTGTCAATATGAACACGTTGGCGTTCAGGGTCATGTTCAACAGAATATACACTTGGACCTTGTCTTTGATTTCTAAAATATCTTGGACCTCTATTACCTCTTTGACCGTTTGGTGACCCACGGTAGTAACCTCTAAAATTACCACGAAATGCTTGTGGGTAAGCACCACTATATTGGTGACGAGAACCACGGTTATAATAGCTATATTGACCACGCATTCTACCTCTTTGATTTGGGTTACGGGAACCATGACCTTGACCATTTGGTCGTCTAATATTTTGATAACCATGTCCATTTTTAAACACATGCATGACGTTACCTGATGAAGACTGGCAGGATGTAGCCTCCTCATCTTTTGCAGCTTGGATGGCGTCTTTCAGGCTAGTGTAGTTTCGGGCGGAGATAATTGTGCCTAATTTGGAACTTCGCAGACCACCTGAAAAACGTTGTAGGGCAAGTTTTTCATTCAATGGCTTTAAAACTTTGAACGTTTCCGAATTTCCGTCTGCTTGGGAAATTGTTAATTCGGTGAATAATTTTTCCACTTCGGAGCCATTTACTTCGACAGACCTTGAACCTTGTTGCACATTCTGCAATTGAGTCTGTACGGCAACAAATGATTTTTTGGGCAATAGATGTTGTCTCAAATCGGTAATTAATTCTTTAACAGATGTATATGATGTAGAAATTCTCAATTTAGCACTTTCAGAGAGTCTATTTTTTAAAACAAATATAATTAATAAAACCTCACCTGATTTATCCAGCATGTCCGCGTACATCTCTACTGAGTCTATCAACCGTTTAGTGGTGTCCTCAACACCGTCCATAACTGGAATTAAACTACAAGCCACTCTTAGGTCAAACTCCATTTTTTCTAAATTTACCTGAATTGGGATAACACACAATTTATTTATCTCTTCATATAATTTCTTAATATCGTTAAAAATCTCTACTGCCGATGACAACTTATCATTCTTACTACTCTTTAACAATAAAATTATTTGAGTACTTTTATCGAAAATATTTTTAGCTTCCGTTAACTTTATCTCAATTACGTTACCTTTATACCTACTTTGTCCCTTTTTAATCAAATATTTCCGAATAGTTAACAATGTTTGACAATTATTTATTAAACTATCAGTCATATTCTAAAAATAGCATATCTACGTAAGTAGTTACACACGTAAGTCACAAACAAAAGAATCAAGTTCAACATTATAAGGAAACGACACACAGGTTATCACTACGTTGCAGTTTTGCGCGCGGAGTATCAAGTTCACGTATAATCACTGCACTATCGAAGCTCGTTTAAGTTATTGCGTTATGAAATGTGACACTTGTCTATAAAAATAATGAAACGCTTTCTTTATCTCACGATGACGCTGAAATGTGATGTGGGCGGGCCAATTTCAATTGGCAGGTGAAGATTCGTTGACTCGTCCTCGTATGGATGCTCTAATCCTCTGCATCGTGCTGAGCCCAATTTCCTCCTGCATCCATCTGCGATGGCACTTCTTGTACACACGTATCCAGATGTAGATGGCCAGTACCAGTATACCAGCAAGAATGATGTAGGTCACGATGCTTAAGTGCTCAAGGTTGCTTCCCATGGTCTTCAATGTACCGTCATTTTGTCCTCCAGCAGCATTCTGGTTAAGGAAAACCTCTTCTTTCTCCACATTTGATCGACACATCGTAAAAATTTACTTGAGAAGACTGTCCGAAAATAACGCCGAAAACTTTTAAATGAAAACGCGACAGTCTAAAAAATTTAGAGCCCCTTGGCAGGCCTTGATGGCAGGGTCGCCATGTAATGTTGGGGTTTCGCAAAGCAGACAACCAGTAGGTCTAAGTAGGATTTATTGAATGTATCATTAAAACATACAGTACAGTTACAATAATGCGCGTTACGTAAAGTACATATTAAGCATTAATATGATACCGTTTTGTTAAGGGTAATACTAAGTAGATTTACTTAAGGCTAATACACTTCAGGCGTCTCAGGTCCAGACACCGTGTACTCGTGGGCCTCCGCGTCCGCGAAGAGTCGCTTCCCCTCGTTGCAGGTGTTGGAGCTGTTCCACGCTGGGTGCTTCGCGTTGAAGTCACCGGCGAGGAGGGTCGGGTTTTCATTGCTTTTCAATAGCTTTCTAAGCTCCGACATATCAAGCTTCTTGGTGGGAGGCTTGTAGCAAGCGTATAGTTCCAGGTCCTCGCCGGCTACGTGCAGCTGTACACCCAGCGCGTATATCGTTTGTAGTGACGGGAGGGGAGTTCTTGATGTACGACTCTTCTCTTTACAAGCACGGCCAGGCCACGGTAACTAATTCCTTGGGCCGACCGCTCGTCCTTCCTATAAACGAGATATCCTGGGAACTTGCACCTATCTCCAGGTCCCACGAAAGTCTCGCTTATTAGCGCCACATCGATGTCCTGTTCTTGTAGGAGGTGGCGGAGGAGAGTGACCTTGTGTTTCAGGCCACGGGCATTCCAGTGGATTATCCTTAACGGCTTAATATTCATTATACAGGGTTAGAAGAGCGGCTAAGCCGTCAAGGATAACCCGTTCCACGTCCTGGCCTTGCCTTATGGCCTTGATGAGGTCCATAAGCAGTTGAATTGCGCAGGCAGTGAAGTTTTTCTTCCTTTCTGAGTGGATTCTGTTTTGATTGTGCGTCGGCACGTGATTGGCCGACCTGTTTTTTCTGTTGTCGCTTGATTGGTCGGTGCAACTTTTAGTTGCCCTTTCATCCGCTAGATGGCGCTCGGTGTATGGTTTCTTGGTGCCGACGCTAGCAATCTTATCAACATTTTCGTTTTTGTTTGTGTTTACTGCCTGCGCGTTGATGTCTTTTGTATTGTATTTTTGGTGGGTCAATTCCTGGGTCACAGGGCGGTGATGGGGCTTTCTACCCTTACCTCCCCTCTTCTTCTTCCTCCGCCCCGAGGAGGAGGCAGCATCTCCGCGTTTTGTGGGCCCGTTGGCTGCCGCCATCAGCGTCGTGCCT
The DNA here is from genome assembly GCA_948252205.1 of Orthosia incerta. Taxonomy (NCBI): domain Eukaryota; kingdom Metazoa; phylum Arthropoda; class Insecta; order Lepidoptera; family Noctuidae; genus Orthosia; species Orthosia incerta. The sequence continues at coordinate 16,070,564 of OX411746.1, read as the reverse complement.
TGAGCCTCTTCTGTTGGCATCTCGTTGTTGTTTGACACTGTTGTTACTGCCTGTCCCGCGTTCTGAGGGCGGCGTGGTGGTTTGGATGAGATGGCGACAGTGCCCAGTCGCCTGTGTGATATTTCTTTTTGGAATACCGGGCACCTAATATTGCTCGCCGGGTGTGGGCCCCCGCAATTGGCGCAGGTGGCCGGCTCTTCTCTAGGGCGGGGGCAGTCCCTTGCTGTGTGCCCTTCTCTACATCTCACACAGGCGAGTGGGCGATGGCACTGGTGCGAGCTATGCCTAAACTGCTGGCACCTATGGCACTGTGCGGGCCCACGTTTGCCACGCCATGCCTCGATCTTGACCCCCCGCATATATAAGAACACGGAGGTATCATAGATCGATCGGACGTTTTCCGTTTTTGCCAGCACAGCGTGGAACACGCAGCCAGGTCGTCCCTGGCGCGCGTTAATATGCCTGACAAATTCAGGTTCGTACCCTAGGGTGCGGAGCTCCTCCTCGATCTCCTTAGGGTCAGTATCCGGTGGCAGCCCCCTGATGGCCACCTTGAGTTTCTTTTCGGCCTGCAGAGAGTACGCGAACCAACTGATTTTCTCCTCTTTTTTCAGGGCGACCAGGTAGCTCTGGACCACCCTGTACTCGGCTTCACTCTCTGGGGAGAATCGAACCCCCTGCCCATAGGGGCGTGCATTTGGTACGCGCCCTAATTTGGCAGCCAGGGCCCTAAAATGTGTCGCCCAGTTTGGCAGTTTCTCTACTATAAGTGGAGGGTAGCGGGGGCGCTTTTTATTGTTGGCCGTGTTTTGGTTACCTTGCGTATTTGTAACCGGTGTGGGGGCTGCATCTGGGTTTGGGGTAAGTGTGGGTACTTCGTCACTTACCCTGGTTATCCTTGTTCTGTGGGTGGCGGTGGTAGCTGTCATACGCGGCGATGGTGTGCGGCGCAATGCGTCAGCAAAGGTGGGCGAGGCTGCGCCCCGTCCCACGCTCGACGATGGGTACTGCGTGTCCAGGCGGTAGCGCTTTGATGCCTCCGTCGATTCATCCGGGCTCAGACGTCTTCTTTGAGCCCTACCCCTAGTCTGAAAATCTACTTCCATTTCGTTTGTAGGGTAGGGTGAATTCGGCGTTTGAATATTTTCCGAGTCAATATCCTCTGCCTCTGCCCTGCGCCCGTAGGATGCAAGCGAGGTGCTTGACCCACTTAATGAGGATTGGCCAGAGCGCAGAGCGGGGGAGGCGTACGCGGAAGTGTGAGGGGGTGCAGGTGAGTCGGGATTGGCCGACGAACCTACCGGTGGCGCCATCTGGAGGCGTAGTTCCTGGCTTATACGGGGGTCGCGTCTTGTCTCAGTTGTGACTGAGCTCATCAACATTTGCTTGGATGTCGATGATGATGAGGCTTTAGGTGCCGTCATACAAGCTTTGGTTGTAGCTTGGGGGTGGGTGCGTATATTTTCCTGTGACGTGCGCGTTATAGGATGCGGGGGTGCAGGAGTACGGGTTTCGCTCGTGCGCATTTGTGGATGCGCAAAATGTGGTAGCGTGACGCTATCGGTGGGGTTACACGACTGCTGAGGTGCTGGACGCGGCGGGTGAAATTTTTTCTTGGTCACCGATGACCTTTGGTCAATGAGGGTAGTTGGTGGCGCGGGTGAAAAATTCGATTTCGGCGTTTTCTTGAGCGGGGTTCGCGACGCGGGTATCGGCTTTTTCACGGACACTGGTCGGCACTTTGCCTGGACATTGTACCTACTTGTAGGTGATGTATGCGTGGGTGAAGCAGGGGAGTCGGGAATCGACTGCCTACCCTGGCTTCCTCTGGGTGACTGGTGTTGGTGATGCTGGCTGCTACCATCGGACGAAGGTGCACCGGACGCCAGTGTCCCCAGGTTGGGGAGCGAGGCTGTTCGGTCCATCGTCGGTCGATGCTCCTGCTGGTTGGGGGCACCGCGACCCGGCTGGCCGCGGGCGCCTGGGTTGGACATCTTCTTCAGGTTTGCTTCTTCTTCTTAATTTGTCCTTGCTATGACGCATGGGGAAAACTAGTGGCTAGTTATCCGCGACCGCAACAACGGTATTGCGCAAGCAAAGTCCGTTGGGCAGCGAAGATATCCGCCCAAGTTGCCTGAAATATGAAGCAAGGAAGCAATATCAATTAATGGGTGACCTTCCCCCAGCTAGAACTAACCCCGCTCCTCCATTCTATCATACTGCGGTGGACCACCCAGGTTTCTTAAACATCAAAGCAAACAAGGGAAGAGGTGTGAGAACACTGAAAGGCTACGTGGCTGTATTCATATGCATGGTCACGATAGCCGTTAATTTAGAACTGGTGACTGACCTTACCAGTTCCGAATTTTTGGCTGCATTAAGGAGAATGAGAGCCCGAAGAGGAGCACCACATCACTTATATAGTGACCAAGGAACAAATTTTATCGGAGCTAACAGATTACTACAAGAGGAGTACAACCAATTACAACAAGTTTTCGGGGATAGTTGCCTAGCAGAGATCGCTGAAATGAACATACAATGGCATTTCAACGCTCCATCTTGGCCGAGCGCGGGAGGGCTGTGGGAAAGAGCTGTCTGCAGTCTGAAGTTCCACCTAAAAAGAGTGGTTGGTGAACAAAGACTAACGTTTGAAGAGTTCACCACTGTATTGACACAACTGGAGGCGTGTCTGAACTCGAGACCGTTAGGTTCGCTTACAGAAAATATTGAAGATTTGGATTATTTATCACCGACACATTTTTTAACAGGAAGATCCGACTTAACAGAGATCGAGACAAAGGAGGATGCGAGAACACGATGGCACTTAACAACTAACATTTTTAAACAGACTTGGCAAAAATGGATGAGTGAATATTTGAGCCAATTAACAGCAAGAGAAAAGTAGTCCAAACCTCAAGAAAACTTGAAAATAGGCAACATGGTGGTAGTGCATAAAGATAACATTCCAGCTGGACGATCGATTATGGGCCGAGTGATATAGCATTCGTAGCAATTTCATGCATGAAATGTCACCATTTTAAGACTTTTATTTGGTGACATGGTGCCACCCGGCGCGCGGCGCGGTGGGTTATCTCCTTTCTAACAAAAAAAGAATCATCAAAATCGGTTCATAACGACGAAGTTATCCTCGAACACACATTAAAAAAAAATGTATACACGGTCGAATTGAGTAACCTCTTTCTTTTTGGGAAGTCGGTTAAAAAGATGTCCGATGGTTATATAATCCAAAGCTTATTAGCTATAAAAAGCATAGAAGCGTAGATAATGTTTCAGAACGAGCGCGAGACGGTTGGCGGTCAAGGTCACAGCACTGTCTGCATGCCAAGCGACTGATCTCGAACGTGTGTGCATGTCATCGAATAACTAGCCGAATTAGAGACTTCGCACATAATTACATTATTATCGGCCGATAAAACTCTCCTGAAAAGATAATGACTAGGGTTGACATTGCTACGACGCCAACGCATCGATAATAGACACGCCGTCGAAGCTTCGTAGCGGCGCTTCCTAATATACCTGGGATGGGACTCGTCTCCCTTGTCTTATGTGAAAAGAGTGCTTCCGTAATAGGCGATTTTGACGTTTACTTATTATTATTAAGGTGGGTTTGTGAAGAATTATTGGATAAAATTTTAATAGGCTTTTCGCTAAAAGTTGTTACATATCGTAGCCATCAAGACAGGAGTTAGGATTGAACATGTTAGGTATTCCGACTTAACACATTTATGCCTCCGGCGATATTTGTCGTGTGGGAAGGCTCTTAATTTATTTGAATACCTATTAAGATTCATGTCGTTAGGTGGCCGATAATAGATGTATTACCAGTTTCCATCTTATATTTCTTTGTACACTTTTGGTTTGATACAAGGTGAATAAAAAATAAAATGAGTATGAGCTTGATGCCTTTGCTTTTCCGACAAAAAAATATTAGTCTAGGAATTTGCCGCGTTTTTGTTTTCTTCAAATACATAAACGTTAAGTTTATTTTAATTTATTTTTATAAATAAGTTAATGTTCTAAAAATACGTTACGATGTTAAATCAACAGCGACAGTGACAGTGAATTGTCGGATTCCATCAGTGCAAATGCTGCCGCAATTATAAATAATTTGCTTCCAACAAAATCCAAGGAAAATTATTTAAAAACTTATGAAGAATTTTCAACGTGGAGAAGCCAATCAATTTCAGAATCAGTACTTCTTGTCTATTTTAATTATTTATCCAAGACAAAGAATCCGAATACACTTTGGTGCATATACTCAAAACTGAAAGCTACATAAGCATCAAACACAGCATTGAAATAAATAGATACACGAAATTACTGGCTTTTTTAAATAGAAAATCAGAAGGGCATTGCGCAAAGAACTCTAAAATTTTTACGACTCAAAATGTGGAAAAATTTCTTAATGAAGCTCCTGACGAAATTTTTCTGGCCACAAAAGTAAGTATACATAATTTAACTATGAATATTTCGTATCTTAGTAATGGTAATTATTCTATATATTTACCTGTTTTTTATCTTTGTTATAGGTGGCCTTAATTTTTGGACTCAATGGTGCTTGCCGCGGATGTGAACTTGTAAACTTAAAGGTGGAGGACGTTGAAAATCATTCCAATGAGTTACTGCTGATTAATGTAAAGGAAACTAAGACAAAGAAAAATCGGTCATTCATTGTACAAGGACAATATACTAAAATCATTCATAAATACCAAGCATTACGGATTCAGGGGCGGATATTACGTCAATAAAAAGACACGGTGGTTGGAGCTCTGATAGAGTAGCTGAGGGTTATATTGAAAGCTCAATGGCGAATAAAACCATATTAAGCACTCAAATTAACAAAAATATAAAAGTTAATCCATCAGAGCTACAACCATCAACTACGGGTAGGTACTACGTTTTTGATTCCTGAAATTGTTATGTGTTATTCTCTGTGTTAACAGTAAAGTTTGTTAAAGATTTAGTAATATCTCTCAAGATTTCATGAAGTGAATATTTGTATAACATGTCGAACTAGATTAACCAATATCAACAGTTACAAAACCGACGACGGCAGCAGCAGGGAAGAGAAAGGAGTCGTGTTGGAGGTTCTTGACAAAGAGAACAAGCCCCGAAAGGTCATCATTATCAGCGGAACCTACACTTTTCTGGATGCTGAAGGCAAGCCCGACACCATCACCTACTTAGCCGACGATACCGGCTACCACGCTGATGGAAAATCCATCCCCAAGGTCCTCGTCGCAAGGAGATAAATAACTAACCACGTCTTATAATGGACAAGCTCTGACAACAACAATTGTGTAAAGCTTCACTGCTCATAACGAGTACGTTAAGGATTATGTCGCCGGTATAAGCCGCGCATAGTTCTTGTAGTTTAATATGATTGAAATTAATGTGATTTAAACTGTAACTAAATATAGTTAGTTATTTAAAACCTCAGGAATTTCATTTTTACATCTTATTTATGGGTGATATCAGCCCTATCTATTTCTCCCCTCAATGTGTGTCCTACTATAAAATTATAAATATCATTATTATATAGGCAATAAATGTTTGTACCTTATACATCAGATAACTCATAGGTACATAAATATATTGGTAGAAGTACTAATTTCACGCGGGCGGAGCCGCGGGCTCTGAGAATACTAAGGTTTCTGTCTAAGCTGGTAGCTGTCTTAAGAGCTTAAATCTGATTAGTTCGTTTTGAGGAAGCTGTAAAATATCTACCTCTAAGATCATTTTTACACACAATGCACCTTTATTTATTGGTGAACACAGTTTTGTTATTAATACCTCTCATTTGATTAAAACCGTTATCAACATCTGTTAATAATGTTATTAGTTAAGTATTAGTGAACAATTACTGACTAAGCAATGTTGTTATGGCGAATGTGAGAACCAATATTCAAACTAATTCAGCTTTAATGGTACAACACAAACTGGAATATCAGTACAGCTCAGCGCGGTTACCATAAGCTCTTAGAGTAGGTTATTTCCAGCATGCGTATATATGCTATACAAGTTATATACATCTGTCCCTTTTTCACAATTGAACCATGATAGTTTTGAGTTTGATACGTCATGGTAGGCAGACATGATGATGCAGCATGATATTTGATTTATTAATCAATATTATCCTTATTCTTCCGTTCTATTATTTTGTTTTTTCGTAAGGATATTTGAGCTGGGGTCTTACACTGACGTGTCAAAACTATCATGTTTCCACTGTGAGAGAAAGGTGGAGGTATACAGGACGAAGAGCAATACTTTTTTCACCGCGGAATCATGATGACGTTGACGTGCAGTACCAGGTTGGCATTCCTTGCGTAGGCCGACTACACATGAACATGCATTGTTTTGTATGCTTTCGCAAAGCAATGTTTAATAAAATCTAGTGCGCTACATACCTAATTCTATTAGGCCCAGTCTTGCATGAAAAACTTAACTCAGAGTTAGTTGCTAACACGACGGTAAATTAACAATATTGTATGACAAACTGATGCCTTAGAAGTGTATTTATTAGGGAATCATCGAGCCACTGTATATTAGCGTTAGTATGTCAACTGAAAACAATTTGAATGTTGCGGAGTAGAAATTCCAAACATAATTAAATTGCATAATTTTATGCTTGTAGGTACAGGATCCCAAACTCTAGCACAAAAATCATTAATGCTTCGACATAGTCGCTTTACAATTGATTTATTTATTAGGCTCACCAACAATTGTTAACACTTAAATATTTGTCCAGGCCATCTATCGCTGAAGAGATGAAGAGGATATTATTCATTCGGTCGTTCACCACTCAACCTCGGTCATTCGCTCACTCGCGCCTCCGTCATTCATAATGTCTTCACTCTTCCTTTGCGAAACACCAAACAGCCACGGCTAATTTTGTAATGAATCTATATTTTTTAAAACAATATAAACCCTAATTGAAAATCGTCAAGTTGCTTCATTTTGGACACAAAACCTCCGCATTAATCCTATACATATTGGACCTTCGAGACGGATGCTGGATTCGATACAACCAGGAGAACGAATAACGACGACGCCGAGAAGAGAAGGCGACGCCATAGTTGGACCAGCAGCCATTTAATACCAGAAGAAAAAACGAAGATATTATCAGAAACGCAACGGTCAGATCTTTGTTCTCGTCCTTTCCCTATACGCTTAGATTTGTTTTAATACTGTGTTTATACAATTACAGTTTGGCTGTACGCGACGCGAGAGATCAAGTTACGCGGCTTCGTTGATGTTTGCACGTGAGTACTTAACTACATACCAACGCTTATTCGTAGTCCGCCAAAATGTCTGTAAAATCTGTAGGGGAAATTCTTTCTGATTTAAAAAAACGTAGGGGTAATATAAGGGGCCGGTTAACCCAATTCAAAAATTTTGTTGACTCATTTGAGGGGGCTACCCTGACTACCTTACAAGTAGCCGAACTAAAGTTGCGAGTTCAGGCTGCCATCGAGATATTTTCTAAATTCAATAGCATTGAAAGTGAAATAGAATTACTTTCATCGGAAGCGGAATTAACCGCTAATTCAGAATATGTAGAAGCGTTAGAATCATTATATTTTACGGCTATGGCCAGTGCGAATTGTCTTATTGACAATGCGGAGGCTTACAACAAGTTCCCTGTGGCATCAGCTCGGGATGCTTTCCGACAACCTGTTAATATTAAATTACCGGATATAAAACTACCTGCCTTTGAAGGTTCATATGATCACTGGCTGGAGTTCAAACATTCATACATCACTATGATCCATAACCGTTCCGATTTAGATGAAATACAAAAGTTTCATTATTTACGGTCAGCTCTGAGTGGAAGTGCGTTACAGGTCATAAGTGCCTTAGAGTTCAGTCCTGCCAACTACATTCATGCCTGGGAACTATTAGAAAACCGCTATCATAATGATAGGTTGTTGGTTAATAATCACGTCAAAGCTTTATATAGTATTCCGTCGGTAAAACAGGAATCACCTTCACAAATTCGGAAGTTAATTGATACCGTTCTACGTAATTTACGCGCTCTGGCGTCACTCGATGAACCCACAGTCAATTGGGATACCTTAGTTATTTACTTAGTCGTTAGTAAGCTTGATCCTTCCACGGAACGGGAGTGGGAAAACCACATAGGTGCCATGTCTTCAGGGTCAAGCGATAAGGTCAAATTAAACGACTTAATATCATTCCTTAAAAACCGTGCAGATACACTAGAAATGATTAGTGCAAACCACGTAAAGTCGAAAGAATTGCCTCAAATTGATAAGCAGCATCAACACGACAAACGAAGTTCAAACCGCGTACATAGTTATTCATCCATAAAAATGAATCGTAACAACTTACGCAATAATAATTTTAATAAAAAGGATTTACCTAATTGCGTTTTGTGCAATCAAGGGCATGCGTTGTACACGTGCATATTATTCCTTAACATGTCTATTAGGGATAGAATGAAAGTTGTTACTGATAAGAAGTTGTGTTGGAATTGTCTGCGAGCAGGTCATACGTTAGACGACTGCATTTTCGGACCGTGCAGGCAGTGCCAGCGCAAACATAACAGTTTGTTACATTTAGAAAATTATAATAGTCAAAGCGTTAGTAGTAATGCGTGTGTGCGTAGTGAGTCGCGCGGAGAGGCAACCGTTACGCACACTACGACGACCGCGTTGCATTCTTTACCTAACAATTCGAATAACACTGTTGTATGTGATAAAACAACCAGTGATTTTAAATTGATAAATACGGTTTTACTTTCTACGGCATTAGTGGAAGTAGCCGATAATAATGATGTTTATCATACAGCTCGGGCACTTTTAGATAGCGGAAGCCAGAACTGTTTTGTTACGGAGAAATTGTCTAAACGAATAAATGCGTCTTATATACAGTCCACTGTTCGAATCTCGGGTGTGGGACAATCAGTCGCACAGTCGTGCCATTCATGCGATATATCAATGCGATCAAAAGTAAACGATTATTATACCAAGCTTAGATGTATTGTCTTGCCATGCATAACGTCCAGTTTGCCTACGATAAACATAGAAGCAGGCCATATACGTTTTCCTGAATCCCTACAATTAGCAGATCCTACGTTTAACGTTAGTTCAGAGATTGATTTGCTGATAGGTGCAGATAGATTTTGGGATCTTTTAGAAACCGATAAAATACGTTTACCTAGTGGGCCATTCTTACAAAATACGAAATTAGGATGGTTGTTGTCCGGTCCTGTGTTTGTTAGGAACTCGAAACCTACTCACGTTCATTGTCACTTCAGTCAGGACATTGATAAGCAGCTCCGGTTATTCTGGGAAATTGAGAATATTCCTTCATCACCATGTGCAATTCTTACAGATGATGAACGTATGTGTGAGGAATTATTTAATAATACGACTAAACGTGAAGAAAATGGTAGATTTTCGGTTCGTATACCGCTAAGAGAGGCACCAGACGCACTGGGTGATTCTTATACGTTAGCGAAGAAACGATTTTTATCATTAGAACGTAAATTCGAACGTTTACCTGAATTTAAACGTATGTATATTAACTTCATGCGAGAATATAATGACTTAGGTCACATGTCGAAGTTAGCTACTTGTAGTCAACCTAACTATTATCTTCCACACCACGGAGTCATTAAAGAGAGTAGTACGACTACAAAATTACGCGTAGTGTTCGACGCTAGTGCTGTCACTAGCTCGAATAAATCATTAAACGATATTCAACTTCCGGGACCCGCGTTGCAAAATGATATTTTTTCTATTTTGTTGCGATTCAGACAGTATAAATATGTAGCTTGTGCAGACGTGGAAAAGATGTTTCGTCAGGTTCTTCTCCAGTCTGATCAAAGGTCATTACAGTTAATATTGTGGCGCGATAATCCTTCGGATCCATTAGATACCTACCAACTTAATACGGTTACTTATGGCACTGCGTCAGCTCCATACTTAAGTATGCGATGTATCAGACAGTTAGCGTTAGAGTGTGATGATGACGTCATCGCTCGCGTCATCATTCAAGACATTTTCGTAGACGATCTTATCATTGGTGATGATGATTTAGAACATTTAATTCAAGTTTGCCAGAAAACTTCAGAAGTACTACAGTCGGGGTGTTTTCCTTTGCGCAAGTGGACTTTTAATTTAGACGTATCTCAAGATAAATCCACAGAATGTTTTATAGGCGATCATGCGCAAACTAAAACACTCGGACTAGGTTGGCACAACATTACTGATGAGCTGCATTTTGTTACGAATATTGATAACAGTGATAACGAGTCGAATTTAACTAAACGGGTAATGTTATCAGTTATATCACAAATATACGACCCATTAGGCCTTCTTTCTCCTGTAGTTATAACATCAAAAATCATTTTACAAAAATTATGGTTAAGTAAAATTGACTGGGATACTCCGGTTTCTAGGGATATTGTTAGCACTTGGAAACATTTTATTTTTACTTTAAGATTTTTAAAGGATATTCGCATTCCTCGTCACATAAAGGGTGACCACACTCAATATAAAGAACTTCATATATTTACTGACGCGTCCCAAGACGCATACGGTGCGTGCGCTTATTTACGTACTTATAGTGATAACTCTGATGTAACCGTGCATTTGTTGTGTGCAAAAAGTAAGGTTGCACCTTTAAAGGCTATAAGTATTCCTCGCTTAGAACTTTGTGGTGCCTTAATAGGAGCTAAATTATACAAGAAAATTGTTGAATCTCTTAGGTTACAGTTTAGTAAAATATATTTTTGGACGGATTCTACAATAGTCATGGGTTGGATTAAAATGTCACCACATTTACTTAAAACATTTGTACAAAATCGAGTGACCGAGATCAACGATCTCACAGGTGACTCGGTGTGGTTACACGTAAGTAGCAAAGACAACCCGGCTGATCTATTATCGAGAGGTTATAGTTTAGATTTATTAAAAGATTGTGATTTATGGTGGTACGGTCCGTCTTATTTACGTCACAATTTACATGATTTTGATCAGATTAAATACGATAATTCAGATGCTTGTAATTTACCAGATTTAAAATGTAAACGAACATGTTTAACTTCCATACAATGCGAAGACTTAATAAACTTTGAACAAAATTCTTCATTCTCTAAACTTAAACGAATAGGTGCTTACATACTTAGATTTATAGATAACACACGCATGAAGTCGACTGCTAAAGGTAAACACAGCCGTCCGGTTCGAACCGGTTTCTTATCAGTAAGTGAACTGAATGCCGCACAAAGAATGCTCACTAGGTTGGTGCAAATAAAATCATTTCCAGATGTTTACAATAGTTTGGTTAGCAATGTTCCTATTAAACGTACTTGTAAGCAATATAATAAGCTTTCTAGTCTTAATGTTTTTATGGATGAACATAAAATAATTCGGGTTGGTGGAAGACTATTTAATTCGTCTAGTTTTACTTACGATAAAAAACATCCGGTTTTATTGTGCAGTAAACATCCTTTCACTATTAGTTTATTTCGGTATGAACATATACGATTATTACATGCGGGTCCTCAACTTCTTTTAGCTACGGTGCGTGAATGTTGGTGGCCATTAAATGCTAGAAACTTAGCACGGAAAATAGTGCATGAGTGCGTGAAGTGTACACGTATCCGAGGTAAGACGTTAGCACCCATCATGGGTAACTTACCACTTGAGCGCTTAGAGCCTGGCTTCCCATTTATGCGAACAGGTGTTGATTATGCGGGGCCAGTTTTCATATTAAACCGAAAGGGCAGAGGTTCAAGATTAACCAAAGCTTACATATGTTTATTTATTTGCTTCACGACGCGAGCTATGCATTTGGAACTTGTTACAAGTCTTTCTTCAAATGATTATATTTTAGCATTAAAACGTTTTATTAGTAGGCGAGGTAAGCCTTGCGTCATTTATTCGGATAATGGCAAGAATTTCGTGGGCGCAGAGAAAGAATTTCCTTTATTTTTAGAAAAAGGTTCTGAAACTATTATTAATTACGCTTCAGACAATAACATTGAATTTCGATTTATTCCTCCTTATACTCCACATTTTGGCGGTCTATGGGAGAGTGGGGTACGCTCGTGCAAGCATCACCTGAGGCGCATAGTAGGTAATGCGCGATTAACTTACGAGGAATTTTGCACAGCTTTGACACAAATCGAAGCCGTCCTAAATTCCCGTCCAATTTCACCTCTATCCTCAGATCCTTCCGACCTTACTCCTCTTACCCCCTCCCATTTCCTTATTGGCCGACCGTTGACAGCACCACCTATTGAAGACGTCACAGACAAGCAGACTTCGAGGTTGACACGCTACGAACGAATCGAACAACTTCGGCAGCACTTCTGGCGACGCTGGTCCACAGAATACGTGTCGGAGCTACAACTGCGAACCAAGTGGAAGACTAAGCAGGATGACATCACACTGGGCAGCCTTGTCCTCATAAAGGATGACAACCTACCACCGTTAAAGTGGCGGTTAGGTCGTATTACACGTATATTTCCTGGGAAAGACGGCGTGGCTCGAGTAGCGGATATCCACACAAGTACTGGGACAATTCGACGAGCCTTCTCCAAGATTTGTCCGCTGCCACTGCAATCGGTAAGCGACGACGCTTGACCCACCATCATTTTGAAAGCTGGGCTTCCAAGGCCGGGGGCATGTCCAGGCCATCTATCGCTGAAGAGATGAAGAGGATATTATTCATTCGGTCGTTCACCACTCAACCTCGGTCATTCGCTCACTCGCGCCTCCGTCATTCATAATGTCTTCACTCTTCCTTTGCGAAACACCAAACAGCCACGGCTAATTTTGTAATGAATCTATATTTTTTAAAACAATATAAACCCTAATTGAAAATCGTCAAGTTGCTTCATTTTGGACACAAAACCTCCGCATTAATCCTATACAATATTACAATTTATACACTTAATACTGCAGTCAAGTATCACAATTTTTAACAGGTAAGCACCACTTATTCTAAGTTGTTGTACAAACATTTAGAAAAATAACTTAATTAATAGACAAAAAAATGGTTCTGAGTGATACGTACGTAGATATCTTGACCTTAAAAATAAAAACTACAATTCAAATAAGTACATCAATTCGTATCGTCACCCGTGAAAAAAAAAAAGAAAATACTAAAACATATCATCATCATCATTATCTTCCTGCCCTTATCCCATGTTACATGGGGTCGGCACAACACGTTTTCTTCTAACTAAAACCACTGCATGTATGCCTATGATATTTGAGGCGTTTCCTCAATTTCTCATGAATTCCATCATGAGAACTGGCTTTTAAAAAAATTGAGACAAATCTGGTAAAAAATTCTTTCAAATAAAAAAATATATTCCATATCCTGTTCATATTAATGACGGAGTTCTGAGTTAATAAACCTACATCACCAAGACTCAGCGCAATACGTCGCCGATCCAAAGTATTAAATAGATTCGTGTTATCTTTGTTAAGCATTATGTATTAAATTATTTTTGTATGTTTAATTTGTGTGTATTATCTATGGGCCGTAGGTGCACGAACCAACCCTAACCAACCCTTCCAACTTTGCCACACATCCAACTTCCACGACCGAGACAGTCGAATAATAATTGGAGATTTCAAAAGCTATATATTCGTCTTGGGGATATCGGAATACAAACAACGATGGCGCGGCGGTTGAACAATGGGCAGAAGCGGAAAACTTATTCCTGCTGCATGATGCAAAACAACCTGCTTCTTTTAACAACGGTCGATGCAAACGTGGATATAATCCTGATCTTGTTTTTGTAAGCCTGGACATAAGTCACTTTTGCCTCAAAACAGTAGAGAACCAATACCACGCACACAACAAAGTCCAATATCTTGTAAAGTACAAGCTGCTGTTAAACCAATTACAGTGCCATTCAGACGCCGGTTTAATTTTGCAAAAGCTGACTGGAAGCATTACGCTGAAAGCATAGACAAAAAACTGCACTCCCTCGTTCCAGCGCCCCACAACTATGATGCATCTGTTGAAGCTGTGCGGACTGCCTCCCGTCAGTTTATTCCCAGAGGGTGCCACAATCAGTATATGCCTGGCTTGAACCCTGAATCCTCAAGAATACTAGAATCGTACCAACATCTGTACGCAGCGGGGGAAGAACTCCTCAGTAAAGTCAGTGAAAGCCGTAAAGAAAAGTGGATGAACCGAAAGCTTACCAGCGACCCACCAGAGCCATCACCACCAAATCAGGTTTCTGCCAACCAGATAGCGCATCAGCTCCTTCTAAATGGAAAACCCTCAAAAAAACCTCCCTAAGACCCCCAAAGCCTCAATTCCATCTGCCGGTAGTCCTGAAATAAGCAAACCATTTACGTTGTCCGATATAATACCAGGAATTAAGATACTTAAAAATGGTAAAGCCGCTGGTGTGGATGACATATGTGTCGAACAATTAAAGAACCTGGGTCCGGTGGCAGTTGCATGGCTTCTCGCACTTCAATGCCCTTTTCCGGTGCCATTTTAAAATTTTATTTAAGTGTAATTAGGGTCTAATTATAAGTAAAAACTCAACAAAACGCTATAAATACTCAGGATAATTGTTTTGCGGGAAAAATATACAAAAGTTATACAAAAGTTTGCGGCACGGAACCGGTAACCTATCAAACAGCTGACGACTGAAGTGCTGTTCTACGGATATTCTTAGGGCAGTATTGTTTATTTATAGCACACAAAGTGTAAATTTAACCTTGTAACACGTTCTTGTTAGTTTTAACGTATAAATTCTGTGTATTTAGTACTGTGCAGTGAATCTAAATAGTATTGTTGACATCATAGAAAACGAAATAAATCCAATATCCCAATGTGCATAATTCTACTAATATATTCAGATAATTTAATAACAAACATTTACATAACGCTATGACAGTTATTTTGCATAATTTAACTAGAAAACTACAATAAAACAATCATTCAAATTCTGGTCATCCAACCCACATAAAAAAAAAGTAAAATCTCAAGGCAAGGATAAGCGACTAAAGTCTGTAATAAATAGCTTTTAAGCCAATTCAACAGCCTTCCTCATTTCTCCACCGATCTACACTAACTATTCCCTCCATTTCCAACTTTGCTTTGTTTTGTTTTTCCTCTATTCCTTTGGTTCTCACCGTTTTTTTTTTTCTATTTCTAGTAAGCTATCCTGAAACCATGGCTCCGATGACCCGTAAGGCTACTGCTCAGGCGACTTAGAGATTAAATTGAGAAATACCTAACGTTCAAAAGTGCCGCTTGGTGGCCTACTTGAAATAAATTATCTTTGTCTTGTCTTGTCTTGTCTTTCAATGCACGCTTGCTAGACGCAAAACTTCCCAAGCAATGGAGGAAAGCGAAGGTGACAGCGCTTCTCAAGCCGGGAAAATGTCCATCGGATCCCAAAAACTATCGCTCGATCTCGATTTTTTTGGGGGTTTTCCATTTAGAAGGAGCTGATGCGCTATCTGGTTGGCAGAAACCTGATTTGGTGGTGATGGCTCTGGTGGGTCGCTGGTAAGCTTTCGGTTCATCCACTTTTCTTTACGGCTTTCACTGACTTTACTGAGGAGTTCTTCCCCCGCTGCGTACAGATGTTGGTACGATTCTAGTATTCTTGAGGATTCAGGGTTCAAGCCAGGCATATACTGATTGTGGCACCCTCTGGGAATAAACTGACGGGAGGCAGTCCGCACAGCTTCAACAGATGCATCATAGTTGTGGGGCGCTGGAACGAGGGAGTGCAGTTTTTTGTCTATGCTTTCAGCGTAATGCTTCCAGTCAGCTTTTGCAAAATTAAACCGGCGTCTGAATGGCACTGTAATTGGTTTAACAGCAGCTTGTACTTTACAAGATATTGGACTTTGTTGTGTGCGTGGTATTGGTTCTCTACTGTTTTGAGGCAAAAGTGACTTATGTCCAGGCTTACAAAAACAAGATCAGGATTATATCCACGTTTGCATCGACCGTTGTTAAAAGAAGCAGGTTGTTTTGCATCATGCAGCAGGAATAAGTTTTCCGCTTCTGCCCATTGTTCAACCGCCGCGCCATCGTTGTTTGTATTCCGATATCCCCAAGACGAATATATAGCTTTTGAAATCTCCAATTATTATTCGACTGTCTCGGTCGTGGAAGTTGGATGTGTGGCAAAGTTGGAAGGGTTGGTTAGGGTTGGTTCGTGCACCTACGGCCCATAGATAATACACACAAATTAAACATACAAAAATAATTTAATACATAATGCTTAACAAAGATAACACGAATCTATTTAATACTTTGGATCGGCGACGTATTGCGCTGAGTCTTGGTGATGTAGGTTTATTAACTCAGAACTCCGTCATTAATATGAACAGGATATGGAATATATTTTTTTATTTGAAAGAATTTTTTACCAGATTTGTCTCAATTTTTTCAAAAGCCAGTTCTCATGATGGAATTCATGAGAAATTGAGGAAACGCCTCAAATATCATAGGCATACATGCAGTGGTTTTAGTTAGAAGAAAACGTGTTGTGCCGACCCCATGTAACATGGGATAAGGGCAGGAAGATAATGATGATGATGATATGTTTTAGTATTTTCTTTTTTTTTTTCACGGGTGACGATACGAATTGATGTACTTATTTGAATTGTAGTTTTTATTTTTAAGGTCAAGATATCTACGTACGTATCACTCAGAACCATTTTTTTGTCTATTAATTAAGTTATTTTTCTAAATGTTTGTACAACAACTTAGAATAAGTGGTGCTTACCTGTTAAAAATTGTGATACTTGACTGCAGTATTAAGTGTATAAATTGTAATATTTAAGTGTTAACAATTGTTGGTGAGCCTAATAAATAAATCAATTGTAAAGCGACTATGTCGAAGCATTAATGATTTTTGTGCTAGAGTTTGGGATCCTGTACCTACAAGCATAAAATTATGCAATTTAATTATGTTTGGAATTTCTACTCCGCAACATTCAAATTGTTTTCAGTTGACATACTAACGCTAATATACAGTGGCTCGATGATTCCCTAATAAATACGCTTCTAAGGCATCAGTTTGTCATACAATATTGTTAATTTACCGTCGTGTTAGCAACTAACTCTGAGTTAAGTTTTTCATGCAAGACTGGGCCTAATAGAATTAGGTATGTAGCGCACTAGATTTTATTAAACATTGCTTTGCGAAAGCATACAAAACAATGCATGTTCATGTGTAGTCGGCCTACGCAAGGAATGCCAACCTGGTACTGCACGTCAACGTCATCATGATTCCGCGGTGAAAAAAGTATTGCTCTTCGTCCTGTATACCTCCACCTTTCTCTCACAGTGGAAACATGATAGTTTTGACACGTCAGTGTAAGACCCCAGCTCAAATATCCTTACGAAAAAACAAAATAATAGAACGGAAGAATAAGGATAATATTGATTAATAAATCAAATATCATGCTGCATCATCATGTCTGCCTACCATGACGTATCAAACTCAAAACTATCATGGTTCAATTGTGAAAAAGGGACAGATGTATATAACTTGTATAGCATATATACGCATGCTGGAAATAACCTACTCTAAGAGCTTATGGTAACCGCGCTGAGCTGTACTGATATTCCAGTTTGTGTTGTACCATTAAAGCTGAATTAGTTTGAATATTGGTTCTCACATTCGCCATAACAACATTGCTTAGTCAGTAATTGTTCACTAATACTTAACTAATAACATTATTAACAGATGTTGATAACGGTTTTAATCAAATGAGAGGTATTAATAACAAAACTGTGTTCACCAATAAATAAAGGTGCATTGTGTGTAAAAATGATCTTAGAGGTAGATATTTTACAGCTTCCTCAAAACGAACTAATCAGATTTAAGCTCTTAAGACAGCTACCAGCTTAGACAGAAACCTTAGTATTCTCAGAGCCCGCGGCTCCGCCCGCGTGAAATTAGTACTTCTACCAATATATTTATGTACCTATGAGTTATCTGATGTATAAGGTACAAACATTTATTGCCTATATAATAATGATATTTATAATTTTATAGTAGGACACACATTGAGGGGAGAAATAGATAGGGCTGATAACACCCATAAATAAGATGTAAAAATGAAATTCCTGAGGTTTTAAATAACTAACTATATTTAGTTACAGTTTAAATCACATTAATTTCAATCATATTAAACTACAAGAACTATGCGCGGCTTATACCGGCGACATAATCCTTAACGTACTCGTTATGAGCAGTGAAGCTTTACACAATTGTTGTTGTCAGAGCTTGTCCATTATAAGACGTGGTTAGTTATTTATCTCCTTGCGACGAGGACCTTGGGGATGGATTTTCCATCAGCGTGGTAGCCGGTATCGTCGGCTAAGTAGGTGATGGTGTCGGGCTTGCCTTCAGCATCCAGAAAAGTGTAGGTTCCGCTGATAATGATGACCTTTCGGGGCTTGTTCTCTTTGTCAAGAACCTCCAACACGACTCCTTTCTCTTCCCTGCTGCTGCCGTCGTCGGTTTTGTAACTGTTGATATTGGTTAATCTAGTTCGACATGTTATACAAATATTCACTTCATGAAATCTTGAGAGATATTACTAAATCTTTAACAAACTTTACTGTTAACACAGAGAATAACACATAACAATTTCAGGAATCAAAAACGTAGTACCTACCCGTAGTTGATGGTTGTAGCTCTGATGGATTAACTTTTATATTTTTGTTAATTTGAGTGCTTAATATGGTTTTATTCGCCATTGAGCTTTCAATATAACCCTCAGCTACTCTATCAGAGCTCCAACCACCGTGTCTTTTTATTGACGTAATATCCGCCCCTGAATCCGTAATGCTTGGTATTTATGAATGATTTTAGTATATTGTCCTTGTACAATGAATGACCGATTTTTCTTTGTCTTAGTTTCCTTTACATTAATCAGCAGTAACTCATTGGAATGATTTTCAACGTCCTCCACCTTTAAGTTTACAAGTTCACATCCGCGGCAAGCACCATTGAGTCCAAAAATTGAGGCCACCTATAACAAAGATAAAAAACAGGTAAATATATAGAATAATTACCATTACTAAGATACGAAATATTCATAGTTAAATCATGTATACTTACTTTTGTGGCCAGAAAAATTTCGTCAGGAGCTTCATTAAGAAATTTTTCCACATTTTGAGTCGTAAAAATTTTAGAGTTCTTTGCGCAATGCCCTTCTGATTTTCTATTTAAAAAAGCCAGTAATTTCGTGTATCTATTTATTTCAATGCTGTGTTTGATGCTTATGTAGCTTTCAGTTTTGAGTATATGCACCAAAGTGTATTCGGATTCTTTGTCTTGGATAAATAATTAAAATAGACAAGAAGTACTGATTCTGAAATTGATTGGCTTCTCTACGTTGAAAATTCTTCATAAGTTTTTAAATAATTTTCCTTGGATTTTGTTGGAAGCAAATTATTTATAATTGCGGCAGCATTTGCACTGATGGAATCCGACAATTCACTGTCACTGTCGCTGTTGATTTAACATCGTAACGTATTTTTAGAACATTAACTTATTTATAAAAATAAATTAAAATAAACTTAACGTTTATGTATTTGAAGAAAACAAAAACGCGGCAAATTCCTAGACTAATATTTTTTTGTCGGAAAAGCAAAGGCATCAAGCTCATACTCATTTTATTTTTTATTCACCTTGTATCAAACCAAAAGTGTACAAAGAAATATAAGATGGAAACTGGTAATACATCTATTATCGGCCACCTAACGACATGAATCTTAATAGGTATTCAAATAAATTAAGAGCCTTCCCACACGACAAATATCGCCGGAGGCATAAATGTGTTAAGTCGGAATACCTAACATGTTCAATCCTAACTCCTGTCTTGATGGCTACGATATGTAACAACTTTTAGCGAAAAGCCTATTAAAATTTTATCCAATAATTCTTCACAAACCCACCTTAATAATAATAAGTAAACGTCAAAATCGCCTATTACGGAAGCACTCTTTTCACATAAGACAAGGGAGACGAGTCCCATCCCAGGTATATTAGGAAGCGCCGCTACGAAGCTTCGACGGCGTGTCTATTATCGATGCGTTGGCGTCGTAGCAATGTCAACCCTAGTCATTATCTTTTCAGGAGAGTTTTATCGGCCGATAATAATGTAATTATGTGCGAAGTCTCTAATTCGGCTAGTTATTCGATGACATGCACACACGTTCGAGATCAGTCGCTTGGCATGCAGACAGTGCTGTTCCGTGCCGCAAACTTTTGTATAACTTTTGTATATTTTTCCCGCAAAACAATTATCCTGAGTATTTATAGCGTTTTGTTGAGTTTTTACTTATAATTAGACCCTAATTACACTTAAATAAAATTTTAAAATGGCACCGGAAAAGGGCATTGAAGTGCGAGAAGCCATGCAACTGCCACCGGACCCAGGTTCTTTAATTGTTCGACACATATGTCATCCACACCAGCGGCTTTACCATTTTTAAGTATCTTAATTCCTGGTATTATATCGGACAACGTAAATGGTTTGCTTATTTCAGGACTACCGGCAGATGGAATTGAGGCTTTGGGGGTCTTAGGGAGGTTTTTTTGAGGGTTTTCCATTTAGAAGGAGCTGATGCGCTATCTGGTTGGCAGAAACCTGATTTGGTGGTGATGGCTCTGGTGGGTCGCTGGTAAGCTTTCGGTTCATCCACTTTTCTTTACGGCTTTCACTGACTTTACTGAGGAGTTCTTCCCCCGCTGCGTACAGATGTTGGTACGATTCTAGTATTCTTGAGGATTCAGGGTTCAAGCCAGGCATATACTGATTGTGGCACCCTCTGGGAATAAACTGACGGGAGGCAGTCCGCACAGCTTCAACAGATGCATCATAGTTGTGGGGCGCTGGAACGAGGGAGTGCAGTTTTTTGTCTATGCTTTCAGCGTAATGCTTCCAGTCAGCTTTTGCAAAATTAAACCGGCGTCTGAATGGCACTGTAATTGGTTTAACAGCAGCTTGTACTTTACAAGATATTGGACTTTGTTGTGTGCGTGGTATTGGTTCTCTACTGTTTTGAGGCAAAAGTGACTTATGTCCAGGCTTACAAAAACAAGATCAGGATTATATCCACGTTTGCATCGACCGTTGTTAAAAGAAGCAGGTTGTTTTGCATCATGCAGCAGGAATAAGTTTTCCGCTTCTGCCCATTGTTCAACCGCCGCGCCATCGTTGTTTGTATTCCGATATCCCCAAGACGAATATATAGCTTTTGAAATCTCCAATTATTATTCGACTGTCTCGGTCGTGGAAGTTGGATGTGTGGCAAAGTTGGAAGGGTTGGTTAGGGTTGGTTCGTGCACCTACGGCCCATAGATAATACACACAAATTAAACATACAAAAATAATTTAATACATAATGCTTAACAAAGATAACACGAATCTATTTAATACTTTGGATCGGCGACGTATTGCGCTGAGTCTTGGTGATGTAGGTTTATTAACTCAGAACTCCGTCATTAATATGAACAGGATATGGAATATATTTTTTTATTTGAAAGAATTTTTTACCAGATTTGTCTCAATTTTTTCAAAAGCCAGTTCTCATGATGGAATTCATGAGAAATTGAGGAAACGCCTCAAATATCATAGGCATACATGCAGTGGTTTTAGTTAGAAGAAAACGTGTTGTGCCGACCCCATGTAACATGGGAAGATAATGATGATGATGATATGTTTTAGTATTTTCTTTTTTTTTTTCACGGGTGACGATACGAATTGATGTACTTATTTGAATTGTAGTTTTTATTTTTAAGGTCAAGATATCTACGTACGTATCACTCAGAACCATTTTTTTGTCTATTAATTAAGTTATTTTTCTAAATGTTTGTACAACAACTTAGAATAAGTGGTGCTTACCTGTTAAAAATTGTGATACTTGACTGCAGTATTAAGTGTATAAATTGTAATATTTAAGTGTTAACAATTGTTGGTGAGCCTAATAAATAAATCAATTGTAAAGCGACTATGTCGAAGCATTAATGATTTTTGTGCTAGAGTTTGGGATCCTGTACCTACAAGCATAAAATTATGCAATTTAATTATGTTTGGAATTTCTACTCCGCAACATTTAAATTGTTTTCAGTTGACATACTAACGCTAATATACAGTGGCTCGATGATTCCCTAATAAATACGCTTCTAAGGCATCAGTTTGTCATACAATATTGTTAATTTACCGTCGTGTTAGCAACTAACTCTGAGTTAAGTTTTTCATGCAAGACTGGGCCTAATAGAATTAGGTATGTAGCGCACTAGATTTTATTAAACATTGCTTTGCGAAAGCATACAAAACAATGCATGTTCATGTGTAGTCGGCCTACGCAAGGAATGCCAACCTGGTACTGCACGTCAACGTCATCATGATTCCGCGGTGAAAAAAGTATTGCTCTTCGTCCTGTATACCTCCACCTTTCTCTCACAGTGGAAACATGATAGTTTTGACACGTCAGTGTAAGACCCCAGCTCAAATATCCTTACGAAAAAACAAAATAATAGAACGGAAGAATAAGGATAATATTGATTAATAAATCAAATATCATGCTGCATCATCATGTCTGCCTACCATGACGTATCAAACTCAAAACTATCATGGTTCAATTGTGAAAAAGGGACAGATGTATATAACTTGTATAGCATATATACGCATGCTGGAAATAACCTACTCTAAGAGCTTATGGTAACCGCGCTGAGCTGTACTGATATTCCAGTTTGTGTTGTACCATTAAAGCTGAATTAGTTTGAATATTGGTTCTCACATTCGCCATAACAACATTGCTTAGTCAGTAATTGTTCACTAATACTTAACTAATAACATTATTAACAGATGTTGATAACGGTTTTAATCAAATGAGAGGTATTAATAACAAAACTGTGTTCACCAATAAATAAAGGTGCATTGTGTGTAAAAATGATCTTAGAGGTAGATATTTTACAGCTTCCTCAAAACGAACTAATCAGATTTAAGCTCTTAAGACAGCTACCAGCTTAGACAGAAACCTTAGTATTCTCAGAGCCCGCGGCTCCGCCCGCGTGAAATTAGTACTTCTACCAATATATTTATGTACCTATGAGTTATCTGATGTATAAGGTACAAACATTTATTGCCTATATAATAATGATATTTATAATTTTATAGTAGGACACACATTGAGGGGAGAAATAGATAGGGCTGATAACACCCATAAATAAGATGTAAAAATGAAATTCCTGAGGTTTTAAATAACTAACTATATTTAGTTACAGTTTAAATCACATTAATTTCAATCATATTAAACTACAAGAACTATGCGCGGCTTATACCGGCGACATAATCCTTAACGTACTCGTTATGAGCAGTGAAGCTTTACACAATTGTTGTTGTCAGAGCTTGTCCATTATAAGACGTGGTTAGTTATTTATCTCCTTGCGACGAGGACCTTGGGGATGGATTTTCCATCAGCGTGGTAGCCGGTATCGTCGGCTAAGTAGGTGATGGTGTCGGGCTTGCCTTCAGCATCCAGAAAAGTGTAGGTTCCGCTGATAATGATGACCTTTCGGGGCTTGTTCTCTTTGTCAAGAACCTCCAACACGACTCCTTTCTCTTCCCTGCTGCTGCCGTCGTCGGTTTTGTAACTGTTGATATTGGTTAATCTAGTTCGACATGTTATACAAATATTCACTTCATGAAATCTTGAGAGATATTACTAAATCTTTAACAAACTTTACTGTTAACACAGAGAATAACACATAACAATTTCAGGAATCAAAAACGTAGTACCTACCCGTAGTTGATGGTTGTGGCTCTGATGGATTAACTTTTATATTTTTGTTAATTTGAGTGCTTAATATGGTTTTATTCGCCATTGAGCTTTCAATATAACCCTCAGCTACTCTATCAGAGCTCCAACCACCGTGTCTTTTTATTGACGTAATATCCGCCCCTGAATCCGTAATGCTTGGTATTTATGAATGATTTTAGTATATTGTCCTTGTACAATGAATGACCGATTTTTCTTTGTCTTAGTTTCCTTTACATTAATCAGCAGTAACTCATTGGAATGATTTTCAACGTCCTCCACCTTTAAGTTTACAAGTTCACATCCGCGGCAAGCACCATTGAGTCCAAAAATTGAGGCCACCTATAACAAAGATAAAAAACAGGTAAATATATAGAATAATTACCATTACTAAGATACGAAATATTCATAGTTAAATCATGTATACTTACTTTTGTGGCCAGAAAAATTTCGTCAGGAGCTTCATTAAGAAATTTTTCCACATTTTGAGTCGTAAAAATTTTAGAGTTCTTTGCGCAATGCCCTTCTGATTTTCTATTTAAAAAAGCCAGTAATTTCGTGTATCTATTTATTTCAATGCTGTGTTTGATGCTTATGTAGCTTTCAGTTTTGAGTATATGCACCAAAGTGTATTCGGATTCTTTGTCTTGGATAAATAATTAAAATAGACAAGAAGTACTGATTCTGAAATTGATTGGCTTCTCTACGTTGAAAATTCTTCATAAGTTTTTAAATAATTTTCCTTGGATTTTGTTGGAAGCAAATTATTTATAATTGCGGCAGCATTTGCACTGATGGAATCCGACAATTCACTGTCACTGTCGCTGTTGATTTAACATCGTAACGTATTTTTAGAACATTAACTTATTTATAAAAATAAATTAAAATAAACTTAACGTTTATGTATTTGAAGAAAACAAAAACGCGGCAAATTCCTAGACTAATATTTTTTTGTCGGAAAAGCAAAGGCATCAAGCTCATACTCATTTTATTTTTTATTCACCTTGTATCAAACCAAAAGTGTACAAAGAAATATAAGATGGAAACTGGTAATACATCTATTATCGGCCACCTAACGACATGAATCTTAATAGGTATTCAAATAAATTAAGAGCCTTCCCACACGACAAATATCGCCGGAGGCATAAATGTGTTAAGTCGGAATACCTAACATGTTCAATCCTAACTCCTGTCTTGATGGCTACGATATGTAACAACTTTTAGCGAAAAGCCTATTAAAATTTTATCCAATAATTCTTCACAAACCCACCTTAATAATAATAAGTAAACGTCAAAATCGCCTATTACGGAAGCACTCTTTTCACATAAGACAAGGGAGACGAGTCCCATCCCAGGTATATTAGGAAGCGCCGCTACGAAGCTTCGACGGCGTGTCTATTATCGATGCGTTGGCGTCGTAGCAATGTCAACCCTAGTCATTATCTTTTCAGGAGAGTTTTATCGGCCGATAATAATGTAATTATGTGCGAAGTCTCTAATTCGGCTAGTTATTCGATGACATGCACACACGTTCGAGATCAGTCGCTTGGCATGCAGACAGTGCTGTGACCTTGACCGCCAACCGTCTCGCGCTCGTTCTGAAACATTATCTACGCTTCTATGCTTTTTATAGCTAATAAGCTTTGGATTATATAACCATCGGACATCTTTTTAACCGACTTCCCAAAAAGAAAGAGGTTACTCAATTCGACCGTGTATACATTTTTTTTTAATGTGTGTTCGAGGATAACTTCGTCGTTTATGAACCGATTTTGATGATTCTTTTTTTGTTAGAAAGGATATAACCCACCGCGCCGCGCGCCGGGTGGCACCATGATAAGGAAACTAGGATCCAAGAGAAATCGAGGGTTCTCCTCAAATATTATAGGCATACTTATAGCGATTTTGGTATTTTCATCAATAGTGCACTCATTTGCACTCAGAAAGTATCATTTGGCTAAGTGGAACTGATGAAGAAGACCACAATGGCCCCTGGAACTCTGGAACTCCGAAATGAAACAATGTATACTAGTCGAGTTTGGGCTTATTGGAATCGTCATGAGATGTATTTTAGCTATAAATGATTTTCAAGTTAATTGGAGGTACCTACCAAATCAAAAAAGAGGAAAATATAAAACTTTTAAACAAAAATCTAACCGACTTACAAAACATAACGAACGGAAGTCGGTTTGATTTTGTGTTAAAAAGTTTTTTTAGAACTTGTAGACTTATGTTTTAAAATTTTGAACTCGGGTAATGCATACATGCATAGGTACAGTATTTACCAGTATCCCCTGAGCAGTGGAGTATTTAAAGAGTCAGTTCCCCGGGCCAAATATTTATGGCGCCCCATTATTAACAAAATCGGAAAACATTTCGCTATGTCTGTTATTATTACTTTATTACTTTGTCGACTTATGCAGAAAAGCTTCAGAATTAAGAGTATTTAGAGTTCTATCGAAAATACCTCGGATAGGTTTGTTTTTCTTTCTTTTAGAAATAGATGTTACTAGTTTCTGCCAGCGGCTTCGCCCGCGTTAAAAGTGTTTTTTTTATCCCAAGGGAGCATTATACCAGGATGACGGGATTATACCGAGTAGGCTATTTTTTTTTTTTTTAAACGGGCACGATACAGGAATAAATTCCTAGGGCCCCACCCTAGGAATTTATTCCTGTATCGTGCCCGTTTTAAAAAAACGTTATAAATTCCTAGGGTGGGGCCCTAGGAATTTATTCCTGTATCGTGGGTGCGTTTACAAACATATAAACTCACATACACAACACCCAGACCCGGAACAACTATCTGTAGGTCATACACATCTTTTTTGTGCGGGAAACGAAGCCGCAACACGTAGCGCAGTAGTCAATCGCTCAATCTCTGCGCCAAGCCGCCAACCGTGCGTCCATTCCAGACTATAATCTATCTCTATGCCAAATTTAATCCAGATCCGATCAACCAGTCATGTGAGGTTGAGGACTGCAGGCAATATCTTTCTGAATATCAAAACTCACTAACCATACTGACTCAAAACATTCGCAGTATTTATAAGAACATAGATAGCTTTAACGTTTTTCTTCACAGACTTAACTTTGATTGTGACATAATGGTACTAACCGAGTGCTGGCTATCTAACCGACAGGAACACCTTCCAGTAATGCCGGGATACAACTTATTGTATACTACAGTGAACAACAATCAAAACGATGGTGTGGTTGTTTATTGTAGGGAATCATTAATGGTCACAATCGAAGAACCAATACTTCAAGACTGTGTGTGTAATTGTTTGGTCATCAAAATTGGTACAAGTACAGCAATAATCACTGTTTATAGGTCCCCTTCTGCAAGAAATTTAGACTCTTTTCACGCATCCTTAAACCAGATCTTTGAAGCACTAAGTTCATTTAAGAATGTTATATTAACAGGTGATATAAATATAAACATTAACTCGGAAAACTGCGACCCTGGGGCCCAAGATTACCTTAATATCTGCTCATACCATGGTTTTCTCCCCGCACATACTTTGCCTACTCATCAGAGTGGTTCCTGTCTGGATCATATGATGATCAAATCTAACTTTTCATATGTTACGCTTGTTACTAACTCAACTATTACAGACCATCACGCTGTTCTACTAACCCTAAACTTAACGCTGCCTAAGCTAAATCGTCCCCAGACGAAAACGCAATTAAACATAAACAAACTCGAATGTGATTTATGCAATCTTGACTTTAACCCAGTTTACAATACTGCTGACGCTAATTTTGCTTTATCGTACTTAATAAAACATGTTCAATTAGCAATATTACGTAATACGACTTCTATTATAGTAAACAAAAAACTTCGTAACATCAAGCCTTGGATGACTCCTGGCCTAATTCGGTGTATAAGACACAGAGATAAACTTCATCAGAGATCTAGGAGTAACCCTGATAATCTAATCATTAAAATAACCTATAAGAGATACAGAAATTTTTGCAACAACCTCCTAAAGAACTTAAAAATTAATTACGATAAAAATGAATTAAATAGAGCAGGAAACAATAGCAAGCAACTTTGGAAACATATTAAGAACGTCACCTATAGGACGAAACAGCGTGAATCAAATTCGAGCTTGCTGCTTTCTAATCCATCACCTCTCTTGTCAGCCAACCACGTTAATAACTTTTTTGCAAATGTTGGGAAGACTCTTGCCGAACAGATTCCAAAACATTACTGTGTTCTACCATCTTCCCAAAATAATAGATGTCCTTTAAAATCTTTTGGATTGCTGGATACTGACGAAGATGAAATAACTCGAATCATATCTGGACTAAAGGATGACTGTGCAGTTGGATGGGATAATATAAGCAATAAGATCCTTAAAACCTTTAAGCATATCCTAGTACCTCCCTTAACGCATATATTTCGTATTTGTTTATCTGAAGGTATTTTCCCTAGATGTCTGAAAAAAGCAGTTGTAATCCCTATCTTTAAATCTGGAAACAAAAACTTAGTAAATAATTATAGACCAATATCTTTACTCCCTTCAATATCTAAAATACTAGAGAAAATTGTTAACAGTAGACTAGTTAATTATCTAGAAAAAAACAAACTATTATCATCTGCGCAATTTGGGTTCAGAGCCAAACTATCCACAGCCGATGCGGTGCATAGTCTGACAGATTATATCGCAGAAGAACTTGGCAAAGGAAACCAGACCCTGGGGGTTTTCCTTGATCTAGCAAAAGCCTTTGATACGGTGTCCGTTCCTATGCTTCTAAAAAAAATAGAGGCTTTAGGAATAAGGGGAACACCGCTGAAACTTTTTGCTGACTACTTAGATGAACGATCTCAATGTGTTAAAATAGACGACATTATTAGCGATGAGCAAAAAAATACTGGTTATGGTGTTCCCCAGGGAAGCATTCTGGGCCCAACCCTATTCCTGATTTACATTAACGATCTGTGTAATTTAGATATTAAACAAGGCAAACTCATATCATATGCCGACGACACGGCGTTAATCTTTACCGCGAAAACCAATAATGAATTGTACGAATATGCTCAACAAGGTTTCAATACTGTGACAAATTGGCTACAAAACAATTTACTAACACTAAATGCTGACAAGACAAAATATATTCACTTCTCCATGCGCAAGCCTCAATTTAACATTGCTAACTCTCATCTGTATGCCCATAAATGTGGATCCCACCCAGTCAGCATGTGTAATTGTCCATTTATCCTCAAAACAGGCAACATAAAATATCTCGGGGTTATTATAGATGAAACACTCTCATTTAGACCTCATATTGATAGCTTAGTTAATAGAGTGCGCAAATTAATTTATGTTTTTAAAAAGTTGAGAACGATTGCAGATTCAAAATTGATCAAACAAGTCTATTTGGCCCTAGGTCAATCTGTAATCAATTACTGTATCACCTCATGGGGTGGGGCACCAAAAACGAATCTACTGCCTCTTGAAAGGGCTCAGAGAGCAATTTTAAAAGTAGCCTATTTCCACCCTTTTCTCTACCCTACTGATCTTCTTTACAAATCCTGCAACGTGCTGACTGTTCGCCAGCTTTTCATTATGCATTTAGTATTAAAACAACACACCATGCTTTCCTATAACGCCGAATACATAAATAATAAGAGACGAAATGATATTGTCTGCGATTCTAATCCATCCTCAAAATATGTATTTGTAAATAGATTCTTTACATTCTTAGGACCATTTCTGTACAATAGATTAAATAGAAAATTAAGTATCTATAACTTAAATTATTTTAGCTGTAAAAAGACTATTATTGAACATCTGCTTCGCATCTCTTACGGAGAGACAGAAGATCTCCTGGCTGTAACAAAATAATAATTTTGCTTTGTCTTTAATTTAAGTATTCATATATAAGCTATGTCATTGTTAATTTATTATTATTATTAGTTTTAAGCACTTCATAGTCTGAAACACAGGTTCAACCTAGTTCAGGCAAATAAGCAACTGTCTTCTTTTATATTTTTAAGATATTTTTATTGTAAAATGTGCCTTATGTCATAAATAAACGATATTATTATTATTATTATTATTATTAACCTTTCTGGCGTTATTGAATAACAAACATACATCCACACTTCCACACAGACATCCATCCAGTAGTAAGATTCCATCGACTTATAGTCCTTGCCCGCAACTTAACAGTTGGCCTAATGCCCAATTAACATTCAGACTTTATTTTGCACGGATAATTTATGGGCAAATCAGTTTTGTTTAATGCCTCGAAATTAATGCCTCGACTTAGGACAGTGCAAAAACAGTTCGATCTTATTTTATTAGTTGACGGGAGCGAAGCCGCGTGGGACAGCTAGTAGTTGTCCCACGCGGCCCTACCTGCTAAACAGCTAGTAGCTGTCCCACGCGGCTTCGCTCCCGTCAACTGGCTACTTACCTACCCATCTACCCTACTTACCCTACCCTACCTACACTACCCTACCTACACTACACTACCTACCCTATACTACCTACCCTACCCTACCTACCCTACCCACCTACCCTACCTACCCTACCCTACCTACTCTACCCTACCTACCCTACCCTACCTACCCTACCCTACCTACTCTACCCTACCTACCCTACCCTACCCTACCTACTCTACCCTACCTACCCTACCTGCCAATTTGTTGAACTATTTATTTGAATAAGAAAGGCTAGTATTTAAACGAGTGAAAAAAAAATCAAATTAAAGGTGTAAAAAATACTGAATATGGCTTACTGAAATACTAAGTGGGCGACAAACAGTGGGCGAATACAAATGTTTAAAACAGCGACTTGAAAATATAAGTTTGTCGACAGGGCTCCTTTTTCTGTCTGCAGGGTCTAAAGTAACCTAACATGAAGGAGATGACGGGAGCTAAGTTCGCTCGCTTTGCTCGCTCACTTCAGCTCCCGTCATCCCCTTCGAACCTAACCTATCCGTGTCGGGGTGCCCTAAGTTCCCGAGCTCGCTTCGCTCGCTCTTGGACACGAATAAACCCGAACTCCCGCACTGCACAGTGATGTCGCCTCGATAGTTGTTCAGCTATTTTCAAAATAATAGTATTCTAAAATAGAAAAAATAGAACCCCAAATACAATTAAAGTATGTAACAATATTATTACCGCAGCTCACAAAAATCTCCTAAAAGGTATTACTCAAATCGGATAAATAGTCGCTTACTAAGTATAATAGTCGCCCATGCAGTATATTTTTCGCTCGGTTAATTATTTCCCAATAAGAAATAATATACTACCATACGAATGTAACCAACTTTTGTTTCTACCGGCGGCGGCGATCTAATTAAAATTTAGAACATAAAAGCTGCTTTTGTGAGTCAATCTTAAAAGATAGACATATGCTGTCGCGGACTTTTTTTTAGAACTTTTAAAGAAGAACAATTCCATCATACATGATATTTGCGTAACTTAAACCGTTTACGCAGCGCACGCAACGAAAGCTCTCAAAAAGGAATATTTTTTCCCGTTTTTGGAACATTTTTCATTTATGCTCCGCTCCTTTTAGTCGTAGCGTGATGTTATATAGCCTATAACCTTCCTTGATAAATGGACTATCGAACACAAAAAGAATTTTACAATTCCAAACAGTAGTTCCTGAGATTAGCGCGTTCAAACAAACAAACAAACTCCTCAGCTTTATAATATTATATAATAATAATAATATAATATATTAATATTAATATATTCAGCTTTATAATATCAGTATAGATATAGATATAGATTTAGGTTCCAACTAGAGTTAATGAAAACATAGGGTCGTAAAATGCGCCTAAAATCATAATAATAAATATACACAAAGTATGAAAATTCTGCAGCAATAAGAGAATCCATAACATTTTAAATGTGTATAAAATAAGAAAAGTTAGCCATATCAGTCCAGTTACGGAACTGGACCGATATTTTTTTTTAAATAGTTCTTGTTCACCCAAATAATTTTGTTATTTGAAAAAATGGATAAGATGCCTGGAGGATTGGAAAAGCCGGGCAAAGTTTCTAGTGGGATTTTTGTACGGCTCATAAATTAAGGTTACACTAGTCGAAAATTCTTCCATACAAACGTAGTCTAGGGATTATTCCACTGTTTGACGATGTACATTCAAAATAAAAAGTGATATCAATTTGTCTCATCATTATCTAGCCCTGAATGGAAGCGAAAAAGTTAAAAAAGAAAATATTTGAAAGTTATGAGCGTCGAAAGATCCATATTTCGACACTAATTTTAACGCATTTTTGGGCGCAAATAAATACCATAAGAAGACGGAAAATTGCAAAACGGCCTCCATAAAGGGATAGATTAGTAGTTCAACAATGCAAATAATTTTATTTTGAACAGATAGATTCAGTAATTTTTTCATGATATCTAGACTGCCAAAAGTCTGTTTATAAATATTCGCGCGCTCGGTTTCGTCCTAAATCATTATCCATTTCGCTACAAATTTGCAAAAGTGTGTATTCGTACGCGAACTAGCTTCCTACTGCTCATCACAGCATCTATCTCTTCCACACGTGTTGTCGGTTGATATGAAATGCATTTTAACCCCGCGCACAAAATAGTTCGTGCCGACGACTAGTGTACCCTTAAGAAAAGGTATCGTCTGGCGGATAATATAAATTTAATATTTAAAAAATTGACATTAAAAATCACTATAAAGCCAGAAATACTAATCTAAAGAAAGTCGTCTACTCTTTACCGACTTCCAAAGGTAAGTTTCTTTACTAACCCCCTGACGGAAAAAGAAGGAGGTTTTAAGTTTGACGTGTGTTACTGTGTATCTGTGTATTTGTATGTTTGTCTGTGGCATCATAGCTCCAAAACGAATGAACCAATGTTGTTTTAGATTTTTGTTGTAAGATGTCTTCATATTTTTAGCTATATTAGATGAAAATCGGTTCAGCCGTTCAAGAGTTATGGGTGTTTTACTGTTTGAATCGGGATATTTTCGCAAGATCATCATTTCAGCCAAAAGACGTCCACTGCTGGATATAGGCCTCACCCAGGCGTCGCCGCATTGATCGATGCCGTGCGTCTCACATCCAGCGCCTTCTCGCAACCTTAACCAGCAGCCGAATTGCGTAAGTATATTATCCAAAGCAAAAGAATCGATTCTTTCCCAAAACCGACTTTACGTAGTGCATATTGATACGAAAAGTCGTTTTTGGGAAGGAATCGATTCTTTTGCTTTGGATAATATACTTACGCAATTCGGCTGCAGGTCATCGGTCCACCTGGTAGGAGGCCTTCCAACGTATCGTCTTCCGGTTCGCGGTCGCCATTCCAGATCTTTTTGGCCTCATCGGCCATCCGTTCTGCGAGCTATGTGCCCTGCTCACCGCCACTTATGTTTGGCAATTTTTCGCAAGATATCGTGTTATAATTACGTTTTCGATGGACTATCGATCGAAGCGTGTTTACTACTAGGTAGATAAATTATCTATACTAATATTTGAATGCGGTAAAGTTTGTGAGTTTGTGACGTTGTAAGGGGTAATCTCTGGACTTACTGAACCGATTTTGAAAATTCTTTCACCAGTAGAAAGTTACATTATTCCTGAGTCTAATAGCCTATAATATATTTTCAAAAAAAATACAGATCCATATGAAAATTGCAATAATGTAAGCCAAGGTAGCAAAATGTTGCTAATAAAATTCATTCTTTGGCGTGCGCTGAGAAAAATATTGATGATAGATACAAATTATTAGGTAGGGTAGAGTAGGTAGGGTAGGCAGGGTAAGCTAGGTAGGCTGGGTAAGCTGGGCAGGCAGAGTAGGCAGAGTAGGCAGAGTAGGCAGGGTAGGCAGTGTAGACAGTTGACGGGAGCGAAGCCCCGCGGGTCAGCTAGTGTTGTATAAAGAAGTATTTGCATCGGGGGTTTTTTATTTTTGCTTGGTTTACACTTTTCATTTCTTAATGAATACCCCACACTAATTCATGAACTATGTGACCATCAATGTAAATGCATAAATTAGGCCCTATTTGAAAGAAAGAAAGAAAGAAAAAGTATTTATTTGTGACCCGCACAGGAGACACGAGAAATTAGGTTAAAATTAAACAAAAATAAAAAAAAATCGACAATGTTGTATGAAAAATTGTCAATTTAACCTCATGTTAGAAACTAACTCGGAGTTAAGTTATAAACACTAGTGCATAAACATAACTCAGAAACCACTCGAATAAATTAGGTTATATTTGTATGGGGCCACAAAGGGTTTTTCTTTAGCACAACAAATGAATCAAGCATGTCGGGGCCATAATAATGGAATAAACTATCTATTTACACAACTACATGAAAAAATACACTCATCATTATCACATAACATCCTCATTTTTCGGTTAAAATGTGGCCCGGTTGCTTTATCATCGTCCTGCCCTAATCCTAATTTATTGGTGGTCGGCGCAGCATGTATTTTTCTCCCATGCACCTCTATTCGGCGTCATCTTAATAACCTAGCCTTATATCTTTCACTTACAGATATTTTTTTTACCTTTACTGCTAAGGGTTCAATGAGACATCAGAATTTAATATTATCGGCTCGTTGACGGATTTGCTTATGGGCTTTTTTAGTATCACATTTTACACTAATAGAAACGTTGAGCAATACTTACTACTTTATTTTTTTTTATTTTTTTTGCGTTCCTTTTCATAATGGTTCTTAAACTTGTAAGTAAATACTATGGCGTATCTATAAAGAGTAGTAAAGGTATCGTTTTTGCTATAAGCCAAAAACGCTTACACAAATGACACACAAACACCATATAACCAAAATCGGACCAATGAAAGAAAGAAAGTAATTGTTGCATGAGTGGCTTCCAAGAGTAAATTCCATGTTAAATAAGACTTAGACAATGTGACCAAAATAATAGTGTAGCACGTGAACATTATACGCCGTAATTACTCATGTTATTACCAAAACAGTATGACCTACTGCACATGGTTGATTGTTTTTAAATAAAAAGAGCACATGACTTCAATTGAACTTTAATTAGGTACTACGTAAATCACGTCATTAAAACGCAACAAATAATATAAAAACGTACAAAAATATGGCAGTGAGCATCAAGTAACAATGAGCAACAAGAAGTGAGCGCGGCTGAGAGTCCACGCCACACTCCTGCGTCATGGTGACCGTGCTGTTCATTCCTTAAACGTTATCAGTGTCAAATCATAGTTGCTGATGAACAACCAATTAATTTAAATCAATTGAGCATTCATCTGCACGTTGTCGTAGTTAGCTTAGCTCGTTGCGGCCTTGGGCACGGAGTCTCCCTCCGCATGGTAGCCGGTCTCGTCAGCGAAGTAATTGATTGTCTCGAGTTTACCATCAGCGTTTATGTAACTGAAGGTGCCGCGGACAACGACGACTTGGTGGGGTTTGTTTTCCTCATCCAAAGCTTCCTTGAGTTCCCCAGTTTCCTGGCGGGTGATGCCGTTCTCGGTTTCAAATCTGTTGGTATTACACAGATTATTAACATATTTTATTAAGAAGACTTGGATTCACTTGAATTTATTATGTAGATAGTAAGTATTCATACCAACATAATTATTCAGAAAAAATAAAGTTATTTATTACCCAAAGCTGTATGGTCCATCGGGCTTCTGTTCGAATTCGGACCTAAGGATCTTGAACGGCTCCTCAACGGGGATGGCCATGGCGACGGCCACGAGAACGAGGGCGACAACGATCATCTGAAAACCATGCAATTTATGACAAATAAAGTACTGGTATCTATTCAGCCGCATGCGGTTAGACCAGAAGCCGAGCCCAACATAATTGAGATAAAGTTAGGCAGATTAATCAATCTAACAATAACAATATTAAAAATGGTGAAGGAGCATTTCCTTTCACTATAATTAGTCTTCTCCTTTCTCTGTAATATTTTTGTTATTTATTAGTATATTATTTATTATTGTATGTATGTATTTTATGTTATTATGTCTAAGTATTATTATTTAAAAAAAAATTGTACACTGACAACCCTAAATTCATCTCCTCTCGTACAATCCACCCAAAGGTTGTCTGTAAGAGATTGCCCTGTGCGATAAGACCCATTGTACACTTGTTTTTTTGTCCTGTATATATATTTTTGTGGTGTACAATAAAGAATATAATAAATAAAAAATAAAAATTCAATATAAAAAGGTGTAATAAAAAAAAAAATAAAAAAAAATACTTCATCATCATCATCAAACCATCAGCCTATTAATGTTCCCACTGCTGGGACACAGGCCTCCTCTCTGTGAGAGGAAATGGGCCGTTATCCACCACGCGGGCCCAGTGCGAGTTGGTGGATATCACATGTCTTCGCATTTTTGGTTCTGGGACATGCAGGTTTCCTCACGATGTTTTCCTTCACCGTTTTGAGAGCAGCGGTGATGAAATAATTTACACGGAGTAAAGTGCCTGCCTGGGCTCGAACCCACGACATACGACTTGTAAGTCGCGGCCGATACCACTGGGCCACCATTAATATATATACTTATTAATAATACTCCAATAATAATCCACTAATACTCTATACTTATTTTAATATTATACTGATTTAAAAAAATCTAATATTAATATTCAATCGAATATTGCTAGTTAACACCACAAAATTAAATAAGGCAGTAAGATGGGTCTTATCCGAATCATTGTAAATGAAACGTGAAAATGTACAGAATAAAAATGACAAAAAATGAATAAATATAATCAAAATAAAATTATAAGACAACTAAAACACGAAAAGGCTAATAAATGATGGCTTTAATAAATTATGCACATTAGCTTATCCTTTAAAGCCCTTAAAGACGAACCCGGTTGCGGCATCAGGTCATCTTGTCCAAATAAATAAAGGCCCATGAGAACTTTAACTTAAAAACTGTAACTTTCAGCCAAATGGAAGTTAAGATTAAAATATAATCCATCTTTACTGGCCTTTTTATACTAACAGTAAAACTAAATGAAAGCTAGTATAAGAGCTGCTCAGAAAACAGATGTAAGGGGATGATGAGTTTAGAGTGTGCCTCTACGTACAACAATTTTGAATTCGAATCAGATGTCCTCATCATGAACGAACTTATCAAAAGTTTGCCCAACGAAACATTCACTAAGCCAAACTGGACTTACATACAAAACATTAATTTAGCCGACCCGGAATTTTACAAAAGTCGACCAGTTGACTTGCTTTTCGGGGCTGATATTTATGCTAACATTATGCTAGGAGGAATTATAAAAGAAAAACAGGCCCAATAGCCGATGGCACAGCAAACACAGCTGGGATGGTTACTATGTGGTAACGTAAAAACATACCACTGTAATGTGGTTCTTAATAACGTAGAGGAGATACAGAGATTTTGGGAAGTGGAGGAGATTGCAGAACCTTCAAATCTAACGGTAGAAGATCAGGAATGTATGGATTTCTATACAAAAACAACAACAAGAAACAGTCAGGGTCGCTACGAAGTCAAAATACCAATGAAAGAAGAAATCAAACAGAAATTGGGGTCTTCAAAACCTATGGCTATCGCTCAGCTAAAGAATTTGAACGCCGTTTAGAAAATCAACCAACTGTAGCCGAAAAATACAAGGAATTCATGAATGAATTGAAACCAGAACAGAGAACCGATGATATAACACTAGAATTCTTCATGCCTCACCATGGCGTGCATAAAGAAAATTTTTCGACAACAAAGCTTCGCTTAGTATTCAACGCATCCGCCAAAACATCCACCAAATATAATAATAATTTATCTTTATTTCAGACGATAGTCCATACATTTTTACAGATATAACGTTAGTAGAGTTGTTAGTAGTACACATAAAATTAAACATAACAAGGTGTTAGTAATTTGTTAGTAAACGTAACAAATTAATAATAATTACCGGAATCTATTTCCTATTGCGTATACGCATCCGCAAACATTGCGGAAGCACAGCAGTACCTGGGTTTTCTTAACACTGCCCTCAGAGCGTCATTGTACTTAACACGCAGGGCGTTGTAAGCCCGCCGCGTAACGCTGATAGACTGCACGTGTAAAAAGACTGACAGAAGGCTCTGAAAAGTAGCAGTTTTACATTTGTGGTACATCGTGCAAATCGGCGAGCCAACATATTGCAGCGGACTGCCAACGCCCTCCTTTCCCTCTCTAGGTCTTCATCGTCCTGTAGCCGATCTGTCAGCATGTGACCCAAATATTTTACTTTATACACCCTCTCTAGAACCGACCCACCGATCTTAAGGTTACACTAGCCAACGGCACGAACTATTTTGTGCGCGTGCGGAAAAGATTGATGCTGTGATGAGCAGTAGGAAGCTAGTTCGCGTACGAATACACACTTTTGCAAATTTGTAGCAAAATGGATAATGATTTAGGACGAAACCGAGCGCGCGAAATTTTATAAACAGACCTTTGGCAGTCAGATTTGGTCAACAGATAGATTTAGTCGTTTTTTCATGATATCTAATCATGAAAAATCTACTAAATCTATCTGTTCAAAATAAAATTATTTGCATTGTTGAACTACTAATCTATCCCTGTATGGAGGTAGTTTTATAATTTTCCGTTTTCTTATGGCATTTATTCGCGCCCAAAAATGCGTTAAAATTAGTGTCGAAATGTGGAACTTTCGACGCTCCTAACTTTCAAATATTTTGTTTTTTTACTTTTTTGCTTCCATACAAGGTTAGATAAGGATGAGACAAATTGATATCACTTTTTATTTTGAACGTACATCGTCAAACAGTGCAATAATCCATAGACTACGTTGAATTTTCGACTAGTGTAACCTTAATTGGTGGAACTTTTGATGGAGCCTTGTTCCCTGCTTAGTATAGCATGAGAACACTTCACACCACGTCCATGTGACAACTTCTGGGCATTTGTGAACATATGATTCACAAATGCCCAGAAGTCTTCTGAGCGCACTCACTGACGGGCTCAGCAGAACCATGTCGTCCGCATAACTAATATTATTGATCATTGTGCCGTCTATTGAACATCCGACCATTGCTCCGCTGAGCCTGCCAATCAGCTGGTTGAAGAACAGGTTAAACAAACTCGGGGAGGTCAACCCGCCATGCCTGACTCAGCATTTCAGATTATATTCCTGACTATGCGAGTTGATCCATCTGACAGCATTCTTTTGATTACTGTACCAATACTTGAGGAGGGATACCAGCCGTCTCGGCACAGTGGTCTCCTCAAGTAGTTTATGCCAAAGAATATCATAAGATACCAGGTCGAAGGCCCTCGACAAGTCAAGAAAACACGCATATACTGGTGTTTTTCTATCAGTATAGTACCTTACAGTTTGTTTCAGACACATAATAGCTATTTCCGTTGACAGGTTGGGTCTGAAGCCAAACTGCAAGTCATATATCTGAAGTTATTCGCTCAGCTGTGCATTCATGAGACTGTCAAGGACCTTCGCCATGGTTGTGGCCAGTGATATCGGGCGGTAATAATGCTTGTCAAATGGATCCCGGTTTTGTTCTTAATTATTGGAACTACTACTGTTTTCATCATATGATCCGGCATAAAAGAATGACCTATACAAAAATTAAACAATAGACTTAGGACTCTGGGCAGATGTACACCTACATAACGCAGATGTTTTATACTTATACCGTCATGACCTGGTGACTTGCCACGCTTCATCTTTTTTATGACATTCCTCACGTCTAATGGCATAATTCGACCGTACTTCTCACCAGGTCTGACGTCTGGTTTACTTATGTTACTAACATTACAGGGCATTGGTTCTACAGTAAACAAATCTTTAAAAACATTCGCAATATTTTGGTCCCCCACTGTACAGTCCACGCTCACAGAAACACTCGGCTTAGGATTCAATGGCCCCGTTTTTTTCCAAAAACTGTTAAAATCAAAATATTTTATTTTTATTTTACATAAGCCTACATGGGCACTTATAAAACGTCGACAAAAGGTGCACGGTTAGGGTTAGTTGTTTTCTATGGAGAAGAACCGGCAAGAAACAAATGTAAAACGAAATAAAAAGTTAACAAATGTTAACAATCATCTAGAAATCTAGAAGGCTTACAATGTTCACACATTAACAAAACAATCTGTAAAAGAATCTATACAAAGGTAGAAAATAACAAATTAATAAAAAAATAATGTCTAACAACACAAAATTTAACATGTGGCACAAATGTTATTATCTGGGGGGTAACCATAAGCTCTTAGAGCGGTATCAATTTGAGATCGAATAAAGGACAGATGTATCTGACGTATATACATCTGTCACTCACTCGATCTCAAATTGATACCGCTCTAAGAGCTTATGGTCAGCCCCCTGTGCTGTAACTATTCTTAGCAAAGGGCTATAAAGATGATTGAAAAACATTGTAAAAAGAGAAAAAAAATGAGATTAAGAATAGTTAGAGACATCCACATATTTGTGCTGTTTATGAGTTACCTGAGCTTCCCTGGAAGCCGCATGCGCAGAAGGAGCTTAAGCCAAAATGTTTATCTTCAACGTAGTCCTTGATTTTATAATATGCTTTTTTTTAATAAGGACACGTTTGATGTAGTTTTTGAATTTTCCATCGGTCAGTTCTATAACTGACTTTGGCAACTTGTTATAAAAGCGTATACCGTTTATAAGAAAAGAATTGCTAGTTTTCGTTAATCTGAATGTTAAGGGTATTGCGATTTCGTGCTTACTGCGTGTATTTAAATTATGGAAGTCACTTTTAGTTTTGAAAAGCTCTCGATTTTTGCGGACATACAAAATACATTCCAAAATATAAAGTGAAGGTAGAGTCAGTATATCGATCTCTTTAAATTTTTATCTGAGGGACTCGCGAGGACCCATTTTATAGATAGCGCGGATTGCCCTCTTTTGTCAGATAAAAATTGAGTCAACTTCTGCTGCTGATCCCCACAGCAGAATGCCATAAGACATAATACTGTGTAAATAAGTATAGTATACTAGCCTAGCTGTGGCTACATCGGTTAACTGCCTTATCTTCCTTACTGCATAGGCAGCCGAACTTAACCTACCCGAAAGAGTTCTAATGTGCGCGCCCCACTGCAATTTTGAATCGATAGTAATCCCCAAGAATACAGTTCCCGTTATAATTTCATGATTTTTGCCGTCAAGATTTAGATTTAGGTCACGTTGAGGTACATTTGGTAAAGAGAACTTTAGACATTTTGTTTTTTTCGCATTCAGTAAAAGATTGTTAGCTGCGAACCATTTTGAGAGAACAATTAGACTTTCGTTGACATGTAAGACATCCGTATCTTTCCTATCTATTTTAAAAATTAGCGAAATATCATCGGCAAATATATCCGATAATTTGGCCATCATAAAAGGGAGACCATTAATCTAAAGAAGAAAAAGGCAAGGGCCGAGAATTGAACCTTGGGGCACGCCCATTTTGACTAGAGACCCGGAGGACGTCGTCCCATTAACATTTACTTTTTGCTGTCTGTTTGATAAAAAGGAAAGCACAAGATCAGCAGCTTGTCCTCGAATTCCGTAGTGGTGTAATTTACAGATCAGTGTGTTGTGGTTGACGCAGTCGAACGCTTTTGACAGATCACAGAAAATGCCAATGGCATCCTGGGACTTCTCCCAAGATACCAAAATGTGGCTGATGAGTTTTACTCCCGCGTCCGTTGTCGACCTACCTGTCGTGAAACCAAACTGCTGACTATGCAGGATCCTTTTTGAATTGAAGTGAGACAACATCTGGTCCAGCATGATTTTTTCATAGATTTTACTCAATCTATCAATCTCTTCTCAAAATCTTTAGCCTTATATTTTGCTGCCAGAATGTCCATTTTTATTTGCTCGGTATTATCCTGGCACCATTTCAATTTATTGTTAAACTCTTTTCGTGTTTCACACATACTCACATACGGTGGCCCCACACGCGGCTTTCCTTTTAGAACCCAGTTACTGAAACTAAGCCGAGCCTTCCTATGAGGTTCACCTACATGCTTGTTCCATCCTACAATATACGTATTTTTATTTATCTTATTGACACTTCGAGTTTGTTCCGAGGCATCACTCAAGACAGACTTAATGTTAGCGTACATTTTGTTAATTATTTGCCTATGTAAAGAAAGAAAAAAAGAAAGAAAAGAAAGAAAGAAAACATTTATTGCCAACTGTACATGAACAAAAAAAAAACACAAATTAGTTCTGTTGTTTATGTTCAACATTGTCACATATACAGTCACAGCAGTCCCGCAATTCCACTGGAAAGTCTATATTACGTAATGCCCCGTTGCATAGCTCCCTATATTTACAAATTTGTTCCTCATTTCTTAGCCCCCATATTGTTCTATTATCTATATCTATGTTCGCAACAGTTTTACTTGGTATACTCTTAAGATTACATGTGATTTCCAAAGGAAAGTGGTCTGACCATGACACTTCATACAATACCTTAATACTTTCAATTGTTTGAAATGCCATAGACGTAACCAGGCAATGGTCTAATCATCTTACAGTTTCATGCGATTCACTGAAGTATGTATAAGTGTTCAGACAACTTGGTTACAATTCTACGTCGGCGCATGACCAACTTTGTTCCTTACAGAAACTCATAATTTCAACAAAAAACAACTGACTCGGTTGCGTATTTAAGTCAACAATAATAAATACTGTATACAAATACAAATACAAAAAATACAAAATAGTTTATTGTTACATAAGTTTACAAAAAGAAACGTTTTGTGTTTGGAGCTTCCCTTTAAGCAAGTAATGCCTGTGTTGGGAAGCTCCGCTCTTCCATAGCAAAGCAATACAAATTTAGAAAACTAGGTATTTACAAAAGACAATAGATACAGAAATATGATAAACATTACAGAATTTACTATATAATTAAGTTACCATCTAATGCAAATCTTGCTTGCAAGTGTGTGCTCAATGTTATGTAAGGTAATGTGTTGTGTATTAAGGATAGTAGTGTTATGTTGCGTGTATGTCAGAGTGATGATACTGAATTAGTGATGAATGTCGTAAGGGCGTGTGTTATAGTT
This sequence comes from Orthosia incerta, assembly GCA_948252205.1. Classification (NCBI taxonomy): domain Eukaryota; kingdom Metazoa; phylum Arthropoda; class Insecta; order Lepidoptera; family Noctuidae; genus Orthosia; species Orthosia incerta. The sequence continues at coordinate 16,027,702 of OX411746.1, read as the reverse complement.
TTTTTTCTGTTGTATTATTTTACTTACTTATATGCGTCTGATGTGTGATATGTGTCCGTGTTGTGCATTTGATGTTTAGAGATATAGGTGTGGGTAGTGTAGTGTGTGATTATTCTTGCTGCTTATTTAGGATTTACCTAATGTGTTCCAAAAGTGCCTCCGTGTCATCATAGGTTAGTGATTTTATCCAATTTATTAAAGTTTTTTTACAATCGTAGTATTTTTCTGGGTATATATATATTTTCCTGTTAATTTTGTTATATATTATTGCTGATCGCTTATTGTATTGTCTCCCAGCGAATACAGTTTTTGTATGGGGAATTTGTGTAATTAGGTCCTTTCTTCTTTGAGCAATTATACTTGAGTTAAATTTTAGGGATTTATGTATTTTTAAAATAGTTTGGATTACTGTTGTATCTACATTATAATCATCAATTACCGCATTCACTTTCGAGAGACACGCAGTAAATTCAGATAAGTTGTCCTTACAGTCCGTAGCAAACGACCCAAGAGCTAGATTGACCCGACACTATACCGAAGATATCCCGGACGTCAGCCTGTACGAGATTATGATGGCTCTGAAACAGCTAAAAAACAACAAGGCGCCGGGTGACGACGGAATCACGGTTGAACTCCTGAAGGCAGGTGGGAAACCGGTCCTTGAGGCCCTTCAGAAGCTGTTTGATTCCGTCATACTCGAGGGCATACGCCGCAGGCATGGTGCGGGGGTGTGGTGGTACTCTTCTTCAAAAAGGGCGACAATGCCCGGCTGAAGAACTGTAGGCCCATCCCACTTCTTAGCCATGACTACAAGTTGTTTTCAAGAGTCATCACGAATCGTCTCGCGCGCAGGTTTGACGATTTCCAGCCTCCCGAACAAGCCGGATTCTGAAAAGGCTTTAGCACCGTAGATCACATTCATACGCTGCGGCAGGTTATACAGAAGACCGAAGAGTAAAACCTGCCTCTCTGTTTAGCATTTGCGGACTATGAGAAAGCCTTCGATTCGATCGAGACTTGGGCTGTACTGCAGTCTCTCCAACGGTGCCAGATCGACTACCGGTACATTGAGGTGTTGAAGTGTCTGTACAGAAACGCCACCAGGTCAGTCCGTCTTCAGGATCAGACCTCGGAACCAATCCTTCTCCAGCGTGGCGTGTGACAGGGAGACGTCATTTCTCCGAAACTGTTCACTGCTGCGCTGGAGGATGTATTCAAGGTTCTGGACTGGAGCGGCCTAGGCATCAACGTTAATGGCGAGTACATCACTCACCTTCGGTTTGCCGACGACATAGTGGTCATGGTTGAGACCATGGAGACCCTCAGTACAATGCTCGATGACCTCAGTAGAGCTTCCGAAAGAGTGGGTCTGAAAATGAACATGGACAAAACCAAGGTGATGTTGAATGCCCATGTTACACCCACTCCTATCAAGGTTGGAGACTTTACACTCGAAGTTGTGGACGACTATGTCTACCTGGGACAAACGATCCAGTTGGGTAGGGCAAACTTCGAGAAAGAGGTCAACCGCCGAATCCGACTCGGCTGGGCAGCGTTCGGGAAGTTGCGCGGTGTCTTCTCGTCCAACTTACTACAGTGTCTCAAGACAAAAGTCTATGACCATTGTGTGTTGCCAGTGATGACATATGGCTCTGAGACGTGGTCGCTTACAATGGGCCTCATCAGAAAACTTACAGTCACTCAAAGGGCAATGGAGAGGGCTATGCTCGGCGTTTCCTTGCGTGATCGAATCAGAAATTTAGAGATCCGTAAGAGAACCAGGGTTACCGACATAGCCCGAAGAATTGCCAAACTTAAGTGGCAGTGGGCAGGGCAATTTTTTTTTTTTTTTTTTTTATTCTTAAAAAAACGTTGCCCCACACTAGGAATTTCTCCTGTATCGTGGGTGCGTTTACAAACATATAAACTCACATTCATAAACACCCAGAGCCGGAACAACTATTTGTAGATCATACAAATATTTGTTCCGTGCGGGAATCGAACCCGCGACACGCAGCACAGCAGTCAATCGCTCGACCACTGCGCCAACCGTGCGCGCGATTTGCTCGCAGAACGGATGGCCGATGGGGCAGAAAGGTTCTGGAGTGGCGACCGCAAACCGGAAGACGTTGCGTTGGAAGGCCTCCCACCGACCGATCCTGGACCTGGACCTGGTGAAGGTTGCAGGAATCCGCTGGTTGCGGGACGCACGGGACCGGTCAATGTGGCTACGCTTGGGGGAGGCCTATGTCCAGCAGTGGACGTCTATCGGCTAATATGATGATGATGACAGTCCGTAGGCATATACACTGAGAACACTAACACAGATTGACACTGACTCGTACATTTGATTCCCGAAATGCGCACACTATTACACTTAATAATCTCGACGGCACTAAACGCACTCTTTCTCCATAAAACTCCTTCCGCTGTGTCTACCGCTGAGACACCCACCGCTGCAAAATCACTATGAATGTCGTTGAGATAGGACATATCGTGAGGTAGCAGCCATGTCTCCTGCAGTGCAACTATATCCGCCGTGTCACACAGTTTTTTCACAGTATACTGATCTCTTAATAGACCTACAATTAAAACTCAATAGATAGTAAGTTAAGTAAGTCATCTATTTTCCGGAACCATCATGACGTTTTCGCTCCTTCCCAGCGACTAAGTACTCTTGTCGAGGCTTAAATATAATATATCTCCTAAAAAATATTCCGTTCGGCCAAAAATCGCCTTTTACAAATAAGTCTAACCTACTTCTAGGCATATAGATCTTATCCTATAGGACTAGGAATATATATAGCTCGAATGACGTCATGCTAAAAGGGCCCAATCTACAAAAAGATCTACAGGCGTTACTACTTCAATGGAGACAATATCCTTTTGCCTTCTCAGCAAACATCGAAAAAATGTATCGCCAGATCTTAGTTAACCCTGTTGACCAACATCTACAAAAAATCGTATGGCGTGAGTCAGCAAAACAACCTATACAAGTGTATCAATTGAACACGGTAACATACGGGACAAAGACCGCACCGTTCTTGGCAATAATTACCTTAAAACCATTGGCGGCGGATGAGCGATGCAAATTTCCAAAAGCAGCGACTGTCTTGGAAAGCAGTTTTTACATGGACGACCTGCTACACGGGTGCTACAATATTGAACAGGGTAGTAAACAATTGATGAAGGATTTAAAACAGCTTTTGAAATCAGGTGGTTTCAATCTACGAAAATGGTCATCCAACAGTCAGGAATTATTGGAGAACCTATCAACAAGTATATTCATTTATAACTTCAAAACCGATGACATTTTGAAAACCTTAGGTTTGTGCTGGAACCTAAAAGCAGATCAATTTACATTCAGTTGCAACTTTACACAATCAACCTCAAAACCAACCAAAAGAGGCTTATTATCCGAAATATCAAAATTATAAGACCTTCTAGGTTGGCTGACGCCCCTATCCACGAAACTAAAACTACTATTTCAAAAGTTATGGAAACATGACCTACAGTGGGATGACAAGGTGTCAGATGACATACATAATAAATGGATTAAATTGATGACAGAAATTGACCAAATCAACAATTGTAAGATTCCACGATGGATACTTTGCAATGAGAATGACGTCGTGGAACTGCACGGCTATTGCGAAGCGTCCATCGAAGCATATGCATGCGTGGTTTATGCACGAACAAAACACCAACAAAAAACAGTAATCGTTGCAGCAAAATCGAAACTTATACCCAACAAAAAGAGTGTAACATTGCCATGAATGGAGCTTTGTGGCGCTTATCTACTATCTAAGCTCATCGACAAAATCAGACAGGGCATAAGTTGCCAGTTAGAAATCTACGGATGGTGTGACTCCATGGTGGTCATAGGTTGGCTACAAAGTGATTCAGCGCGTTGGAAACCTTTTGTAACTAATAGAATCAACGCTATAAAAAAGATAATGCCGGTAAACTGCTGGCGTTACGTGAAATCGGGGGATAACCCTCCTGACTGCGCCAGCCGAGGTTTAACAGCAACACAACTATTACAGCATCCATTGTGCAACATCCTATAATGTAGAAAAAGAACAAAAACAACTAACCTACCAAACAGAGGAAGAAATGAAACGAATTAAATTGGTTAACACTGTGCAAGACCTAAACAATAACAGTATAATAGATAACTTATTATTACAACATAACTCTTTTATGAAAATAACACGTGTCTTGGCATGGGTACTGAGGGCATTGAAACCAAAGTCGCAACGTGAACATTTACCGCAGTACCTAACATTACTAGAATTGAGAAATGCCAAATCCGTTATCATAAAACGATTGCAAAGAACAGCATTTACGTCAGACAAACAGCAAATTATTACAGTTAAAACCTTTCGTCGATAAAAATGGCTTTCTCCGAGTGGGAGGCCGTTTAAAAAATGCGGTTATAAACGATGAAATGAAACATCCTTAGATAATTCCTAACAAGAGTCGGTTGGCCGAGCTGCTCATAGAAGAAGCACATCAGTTATCCTCCTCAGTGGTCCTCGACTAACATTAGCTACTCTCAGACAACAATACTGGATCTCAAGCGGATACAGTACGACCAAGAAACAGCTAAGAAATTGTGTAACTTGCCGGAAATATGAAGCAAGGAAGCAATATCAATTAATGGGTGACCTTCCTCCAGCTAGAACTAACCCCGCTCCTCCATTCCATCATACTGCGGTGGACCACCCAGGTTTTGTAAAAATCAAATCAAACAAGGGAAGAGGTGTGAGAACACTGAAAGGCTACGTGGCTGTATTCATATGCATGGTCACGAAAGCCGTTAATTTAGAACTGGTGTCTGACCTTACCAGTTCCGCATTTTTGGCTGCACTAAGAAGAATGAGAGCCCGAAGAGGAGCACCACATCACTTATATAGTGACCAAGGAACAAATTTTATCGGAGCTAACAGATTACTACAAGAGGAGTACAACCAATTACCACAAGTTTTCGGGGATAGTTGCCTAGCAGAGATAGCTGAAATGAACATACAATGGCATTTCAACGCTCCATCTTGGCCGAGCGTGGGAGGGCTGTGGGAAAGAGCTGTCCGCAGTCTAAAGTTCCACCTAAAAAGAGTGTTTGGTGAACAAAGACTAACGTTTGAAGAGTTCACCACTGTATTGACACAACTGGAGGCGTGTCTGAACTCGAGACCGTTATGTTCGCTTACAGAAAATATTGAAGATTTGTATTATTTATCACCGACACATTTTTTAACAGGAAGATCCGACTTAACAGTGATCGAGACAAAGGAGGATGCGAGAACAAGATGGCACTTAACAACTTACATTTTTAAACAGACTTGGCAAAAATGTATGAGTGAATATTTGAGCCAATTAACAGCAAGAGAAAAGTGGCCCGAACCTCAAGAAAACTTGAAAATAGGCAACATGGTGGTAGTGCATGAAGATAACATTCCAGTTGGACGATCGATTATGGGCCGAGTGATATATCTGCATCGCGGTAATGATGGCTATGTCAGAGTGGTGTCATTGAAGACTATTGTACCCTGCCTGACCACTGATGATCTCCACGGGTATAAAACGGCAGGGGATGACTTGCACACTCAATGAATGGCCCCCCCATAAACAGTCGCTAGCACTTTAATGACTTAACGCCAAGGGAGCAAAATATACGGAGGTGCTTTAGGAGTGGAGAGGTAAGACACGGCTATCAGGACAAGATCAAGATCCCTACCAGCACGTTTGTTATTGCGAAAAAAAAATAATAATAAATATATAATTTAATAGTGTAGAAGTATCAATTAATTTAGGTTTGGTCTGATGTTCGTGAATCGTTACAATGCCAAGATTAGCATTTGTGGCAATGTCATGCATGAAATGTCACCATTTTAAGACTTTTATTTGTTTTATTCCCTCATGTGAAGGAACGCTAACGTTATAATAATGCTTAAGCTATTCATGATTATGATGATATTATTTTAATACTAAGGCAATAGCAACAAGGCCACAGTATGCCACAAGAACCATCTTTAGGTGACCTTTATCAAATATGAAAGCGCATGCCTCTCTATCTTGGCATGATGCGCTAACTCATACTAATTTTTCTTTTCCTGCTAAATAAAATATGGCTTGACGTCACTTTACTGTTTAAGTAATCTGACTACTAAGAAAGAGACATGGGTTTTGCAAACGTGGATGTCGCTTAAGTAATTAGTTACTTCGTTATGCTGTCCTTCGTTATGTTAGCATAACGAAGGACTGCGGTGCTGGCTGGCTAATAACCCACTGCCACACCTTCAAAGGCTAGAACTCATGGTTGAAAGGCTTTTTTTGTTTTGTTAGTGTTACTATTCTTCTTTTAAAACAAGACCACATTCATCACAATTTACATTTCGCACAGATAAATAACCTCAATTGCCGCCTAATACAGACAATAGAGAAGTTGTTTGTAAAGGTAATAATAGCGTTTTTATAATAATGCCAATTCACTGGATTATAAATTGTCAATATGATTACTTTTCATAATAAGCAGTACTCATAACCGGCGAGTGTGTATGACAAGATGTATGAATGTGAGTGAAGCAAAAGAAGTATGTAAGGATCGTAGCAGGTGGCGTTCTGTAGTTTCTGCCTACCCCCATGGGAAAAAGGCGTGAGTTTATGTATGTATATGTATGTGCCACTCAAATTTCACATCAGCTATGTGCAGATGATTTCGACCAATGTACCTCTAGTCTTTATGCAACACTTATGTTGCCTTGTAAATAAGTACCTACTTTGTGTTCAAAACCACTTAAAAATAATAATGCGTTGATTGTTATAACTAATTTTATTTACAGTACGAATTACGCTACTAAAACACAACAGTTAATACAACATAATATGGCAGTGAGCATCAAGTAACGAGGAGTTAGCCGCGCGGATGACGCTCCTCCGCGCTCTCCTGTGTCATGGTAACCGTCCTGTTGTTTGCTAAACGTCATCAGAATTATAGAGCACATTCGCTGATAAATAATTGATTAATGACAATACTATGTATCAATCAACAATTCATCCGCGCGTCTTCGTAGTTAGCTTATCTCCTCGCGGCCTTGGGCACAACGTCTCCCTCCGCGTGGAAGCCGGTGTCGTCAGCGTAGTAAACGACGTTCACGGGTATACCTTCAGGGCTGGTGTAGCTGAAGGAGCCGCGGATGCCGACGACGGTTTGGGGCTTGTTCTCCTCATCACGAACTTCCTTCAGTTCACCCACCGATTCTAGTTTGACGCCATTAGTAGTCTCGTAACTGTTGATAATATACAGATGACAAACTTGTTGTTATATTCCGTAGCATTAAGTTATCACTAGATGACTCAAAATGTTTAGGATTTTACTTATGAAATTGCCGTGTTACACGAGTCACTTTAATAGTTTCGGTTTCACATTATTAGCCTTATTTATACAAAATCTCGACTTGATTAGCAGATTCTAAATCCGAATTCTCTATATAGAACATTTTAAATAAACTTCTGCTCTTAGTATAATTTCTGCTCGGATGTGAAGATATGAACATGAACTCTAAGAAAATTCTAAACAACACGCAATATTAAGGGCATATATACGGAGTTAGGAACATACATTATACTACTAAAGCACGAATTGTGCGTTAATGTCACAATCCTTTTTATTTGGGAATTTTCATACTTTTATTGTGAAGTAAAATTTCGCAAACAATAAAATAAATACAGCGAAATTTTAAAAAAAACAGGACGATGAAATCATGACATACCTTAAATAAAAAGTTTCAATGAATTTAAAAATTGCAAAGTGAAACCGATGTCATCATAGTTCAAAGTGGTTCATTAAATAGAACGGCAATTTGATTGGTAAAACCCAACAGTAGAATTATTAAAAAAAAACAAACAATTTATTACCCTTGTTGGAATGAACCTTGGGGATCCTGATTGTAGTATTGTTTGAGGACCTGGACTTCATTTTTATCAACAGGGAGGGCCACAGCGACAGCCACGAAGGCAAGGGCGACAATGATCATCTGAAAACCAATCGAAAATATCTTCAGTTAAAGTGACATAATTAAAGTTATTTTTATTTACGAAAATCCTTAATATACTCGTATTATGTAGGTATCCATAAGTTACCAATAAATACTTAAGCTCATATGCTCAATAAATTTGTAAGCATTTTGTAATAAAATACATATTAATTTTAATAAAATAAAATATAAATGCACTTACGGATTTCATGTTTGATAGGTTTTGTTCGGTGGCTGCTGTGCGACTGATGCTAGATCGATCGCAGAGTAAGCTTTTATACATTTCTCCGGCTTCTAACGTAACGTCTAATGTACGATGTCGCTAATCCGGATTTGATATTTAATAGGCATAAATATGCGTGATATCTATTTTTAAGTTGACACTAACCTTTAACTACTTGTGTGTAAATAATTATGTGTAGAAAATGGAAATTGAAATACGTTTGGTTTCGACAAAATTAAGATATGGGGTGTATTTGACTAGATATACTTTAATTACCTAGGATTTTAGTAATTTATCTCAATTCTAGTTTTCCTATGTATGTATGAATAGCTGCAATAGCTAGGTACTCAAAATTAGTAGGAATTCAAAATTAGGTAATTAAATAACGAGTTTATAGGGTACAATCAAATCTTTAAATCTAAAAATACTCATTGCTCAGACAAACTTTTCTTTTCTCTTATTTTTTCCAAATTAATATTATAAAAAGGTAAAATTGTTTGTTTGTTTACAAAGGGAGTTCTGGGTAACTTGTATACATCTGTCCCTTGCTCTAAGAGCTTATGGTAGGATCCTTGATACATTTACGAGTAACATTCTTTTACTTTTAGAAAACTTCTCTAACACTGAGTGTATATCTTTATAAAATGCTTGATTCCCTGTGGCATAGTCCACGGAAGCGAAGCCTCAGGAAATAAGCCAGATGAGAATTAATATAGGGTAACATTATAAAGAGAGCAATCTTTGTCACCAGCCGAGATGGTAACCGAGTCTTTCTATAAAAAAATTAAAACTACTACCAAACTAACGTACCATATTGATAGACTAACAGCGAGTTTCTGAAAGCAAAATTACCAGAAAGTAAGTAGTAAAGTAAGCGACGGATAATCGCCGATTTATTATAAGTTGGGTTTCTCGAAATTTATTTTAAAATCATAGACTTTATAAAGGTTTTTTATAATCAATAAGTTAAGAATTATGTTCTGTTTTTTTTTTTCAAAATTGTAAATGTGTTGGAAGGAATGATTAATTTTCATCTACAAATGTTCAATAACTTCAAAACTATTTTAAAATGATGAAAAAAAACCTTGTGAACCTAACAAAATGCCTTTACATCTGATTATTGCACGGCAGTTTGATTATCTTTGTTTTTTACCCAAGAGTTAACCCTTATCCAAATTTATTTAGATACTCCCGTTACGAGTATAGTTTCCTTCATAAAACATATGGCAGGAAGAATTTAAGTGCAAAAAAATACAATTGGGTATAAATGGTGTCAAGTGGCTGGCTCAGTGTATAAGGTCATTGTAACTCAAATATATTATCAACGCCGCATAAAATCCGCGTCAAGGTCATACTATGGCGCGAAAACCGCTTTTGCTTGACCCCTGGCGAATATGACTATCCATCAAAACGATGTACCAAGCGTTGCTTTAAATCACCGCAATGTTTAATTTGTATAGTTCTTCAAATTATTCTTTCATCATAAAACTATTGAACTGAGTGTGATTTACTTGTGCAAGTGCTGTTGCGTTATCTTCTAACACACTAGGACCTAATGCCATCACAACTATTTTACAAATACACTGTAGTCTATTCGCAATATATTTATTTTATTTATTGATTATTTATTTTTACATTTTAGGAAAGCTTACAGACTAATAACATTGTAATAACAATAATATACAACTAAATTGCTAATAACAAGCTTCCTCAGATAAATAACAAGAAAATAAAAAATATTACTTCCCAATAATCTAAGCTACGAGTACTTCATCAAAATTAGCTCATTCTATTTTTATTAATTCTAATTTAACTATTTGTACAATAAACGGTTCAAGTACATGCAGGTGCCTCTTGTACAAAAAATGGCTTTGCTAAAAGTCTCCTAACTGTGCTTGCATTGGTGCAGAATAGATCAATGCCAGGTTCACAAGAAATCTCGTTAAAACTGCGACTGGCTCTCGGAAAGTATGCATTACGCCTATAATTTGTATTTGCATAAGGTACATGCAGTAGTGGTCGCTGTCGAAGCCCCATCTGATTAGTGCGCATCGTTAATTTAGAAAGAAGTCCAGGACAGTCGACGGAACCATTAGCGATATTAAACAAGTAACATACGTCATTAATATAACGTCTACGGTCAAGTGGTAGAAAATGGTACCTTCTGCATCGGTGAATATAATTTACAGATACTTGCTTTGCCCTCCAATCAAGGTACTTAAGAAATTTTCTCTGGATGCCCTCAATACGAGACTTGTAAATCTCGTATTGAGGGTTCCAGACTTGTGATGCATACTCAAGGTGGCTGCGTACGAACGAACAATAAAGGACTTTGATCGGTTTTAGTGATCGGAAACATGCTGAGGTTCTCATTATGAAACCAAGAGCCCTTGACGCCTTACCTACTATACTATCAATATGCTGATCAAAGAGAAGCTTACTGTCTTGTGTAATCCCAAGATCCCTAATACTGTCAACTTTGCCTATGCCGATATTGTAAAGTTTGTACGTAGAATCGATCATAGCCTTCTGACGAGTAAAAGTCATGTGGAAACACTTTGCGACATTCAATTCTAGCCTGTTACGTCTACAGTATTCTTCAAAACTATTCAAATCGTTTTGTAACAGGGTATCTGATATGTTTCGGATAATTTTATGAATTTTCATATCGTCAGCATAAAGTAAAATATAACAATTCTCGAAACAGTGTTTCACGTCAGCAATGAAGAGAGGAAATAAAAGGGATCCTAAAATCGAATCCTGAGGAACTCCAGAAGGGACAGAACTCCATCCAGATGTGTACCCCTGCAGTACCACAGCCTGAGTTCTATTATCAATATAGGAGGAGAACCAACGATTCAAGTCTCCGTGTATTCCGGCTTTTAATAGCTTCTCTAAGAGCAGCCTATGGTCAATACGATCAAAGCATTTACTGTAATCAGTATAGATTACGTCAACCTGTGCACGCTGTTCCATACCTTCGGATATAAATTCATGGGACAAGATTAAGTTAGATGTAGTGGAACGCTTTCTAAGAAAGCCATGCTGTTCATCACCAAAGTTGCATTTCATAGCAGCGTATACGTCAGTAAATACTATGCTAACAAACATATCTTGGATATTGGTCGGTAATTAGAGATATCCGACTTATTACCCTTCTTGAAGACTGGGGTCACGAATGCAGATTTCCAAATTTTGGTACCATGCCTTCTGAGAGTGACCGCCTGAATAAAATACACAGTGGTACAACAAGGCTTTCGGCACAATTTACAATAAATACTGGAGGTTCATACCTTGGACCTTTCCAAATCTGGCGGTCCTGATCTCATGATCAGGACCGCCAGATTTGGAAAGGTCCAAGGTCTTTAATAACTTTAGAACTTGAGAATGAGACACGCCAATCGAACCTATGCTTGTCACACTATCTTCAACAGTAATGCCATCGGAGGTAGCGGGCACAGGATTAGGTTCTTGAAAAGTTGAATGGAAATAAGTTGCGAATAAATTGCTGATTTCTTCACCTGTACTCGCGCTGCTATCACCATAATACATTACTTTTGGAAAAGTACCAGAGTTCCTTTTACTTTTTACATATGCCCAAAAAGATTTAGGGTTCTCAATGATCGACGATTCGATTTTATCCATGTATGAATTAAAACAAATTTTCTCCAAGTTAACTGCCCTAATATCCCTTTTTAATTTTATTTTCAACACACTTGCTCATAAAATGGCTCTAATTTCACCGCAATTAGGCACATAATGATACCTGTTATCAAACTGTGATTTTTTCATTGCTATTATTCACAAGTGAGTTATAGAGTTTTTTTTTATTTATTGGTTGAGTTGCTTTGTTCTTAAAAAAGTTTCGATACAAAAAAGATCGTGCTCAATAGTACAAATAAATTAATGTACCTATTGCTTGCTCATTTCATGCAACTTCGTATTAATTTCAACTTGTACGTGCTTAATAAATAAAACTTTCACTCAAATATAAATTTTATTAGGTCTGTAATTAAGAAAAATTGAAATTCCCTATTTTGTACGTGGCCAAAACACTATCCACGAAAAGCCAAAAATAAAAGAAACCTCATTCTTTTAGTCTATGGCCGATCACCATTGTTAGATGCGCGCGCATAGGAAAACTGATTAATTTTGCCCACCATTTTGAAAAAAAATCACAACTCGTTTTTACTGTTGAAAATGATTTTTTTGTATTATTTTCTTCACAAGTGTGCTGAAAAACATCGTATGATACACGTGTGTATTGATGATTACCGTCCTCGGCTCTCTTAAGACCCTCACCTACGGCTCGGGTCTCAATGGCGCCTCAGCGGTAATCACCAACATTGCACACTAGTACCATAATGTACTATTATATCAAATTCAAATTAAATGTAATACCTAATGACTGATGGAGTGAGTTTACCCAGAAGAAGCCTGTTCACTCTAACTTTGAAAATATTCGAGTTGTATGCGTTTCTAAACGCACAGACGCAGGCAGTGAGTTCCACTCTTTTGCTGTGCGCATTATGGAGGATGTTTGGAAGCGCTTGGTTCGAATTGGTGGAATGGCAACTAGGTGAGGATGATAACTCGCAGTCAAAAAAAACAATTTATTTTATTTTACACAGGCCTACATGGGCATTTATAAAACAGCGACAAAAGGTGCACGGTTCGGGTTAGTCGTTTCCTATGGAGAAGAACCGGCCAGAAACTCCATGGTTACTCTTTTAAAAATGGTTTGGTTTTACAATATTTCCATGTTACTGCATTAGTACTTGGATATGGGGGGACAACGTAGGCCCGACAATAAGTCGTAAGAAATAAAAAAAAAACAAAAAATATAATCTAGAAGGCCTACAATGTTCACACATTCACAAAACAATCGGTAAAAGAATCACACTAAATTTATCATGTGGCATAAATGTTGTTATCAGTGCTGTAACTATTCTTAGCAAAGGGCTATAAAGATGATTGAAAAACATTGTAAAAAGTCTAATTAAAAAAGAAAAAAAAAATGAGATTGAGAATATTTAGTCCACATATTTGTGCCGTTTATGAGTTACCAGGGAAGCCGCATGCGCAGAAGGAGCTAAAGCCAAAAAAATTATCTTCAACGTAGTCCTTGATTTTATAATATGCTTTTTTAATAAGGACACGTTTGATGTAGTTTTTGAACTTTCCATCGGTCAGTTCTATAACTGACTTTGGCAACTTGTTATAAAAGCATATACTGTTTTTAAGATAAGACTTGCTAGTTTTCGTTAATCTGAATTTGGGTATTACAATTTCGTGCTTACTGCGTGTATTTAAATTATGGAAGTCACTTCTAGTTTTGAAAAACCCTCGATTTTTGCGGACATACAAAATACATTCCTAAATGTAAAGTGAACGCAGAGTCAGTATATCGATCTCTTTAAATTTTTCTCTGAGGGACTCGCGAGGAGCCATTTTATAGATCGCGCGGATTGCCCTCTTTTGTAAGATAAAAATCGTCTGCTGCTGATCCCCACAGCAGAATGCCATAAGACATAATACTGTGGAAATAAGCATAGTATACTAGCCTAGCTGTGGCTACATCGGTTAACTGCCTTATCTTCCTTACTGCATAGGCAGCCGAACTTAACCTACCCGCAAAACTGCACATACAGTTTGACTGCCGGATCTACCATACTCGCTTACTTAAGTAGGTACATAATTACGCAAGTGCTTAAAATTAGATTTGTAGGTAAGTAAGTAGGTACTTAATTAAAACAATTAAGGTAGTGCTTAAATAATTTACGCTTAAATAATTTCTTTTTTGGTTCTTTGGCAATGTCGGCGGGTAAACTGTTGAGTAGGTATGGAATACGTTTTTTTAAAGTTCTGTCCCCGTAATATTTATTGACTCTAGGAACAACAAATTTACCCGCAGTCATTGACCTAGAATTATAGCTATTAACGACTTTAACTAACGAAGACTTATGATCTCGATTGCAATGGTTATTAACTGCAAGAAGGTATTTATGTTTCAGACTTACCGGGAGAATTTTACAATCTTTAAACAATTTACTGTAGTCATTTTTAAACTTATTCTTAATTTTTCTCTGAGGGACTCGCGAGGAGCCATTTTATAGATCGCGCGGATTGCCCTCTTTTGTAAGATAAAAATTGAGTCAACGTCTGCTGATGATCCCCACAGCAGAATTCCATAAGATATAATACTGTGGAAATAAGCATAGTATACTAGCCTAGCTGTGGCTACATCGGTTAACTACCTTATCTTCGTTACTACATAGGCAGCCGAACTTAACCTACCCGAAAGAGTTCTAATGTGCGCGCCCCACTGCAATTTTGAATCGATAGTAATCCCCAAATGGAGTTGGTTTAAGGCACCCAGTGATTATTCTGCACGTGGCATTTAGGGCTACATCTACTTTTCGGGCATGAGCGGATCGATGCCACACTGGGCAGGCAAATTCGCCAGCCGAGAAGCAGAGAGCCAAACCAGATGTACGAAGGACGTGAGGAGAGGCGCCCCAGGAAGTGGACGTGAGTCGACGAAGCAAGTTGTTACGTGTGTTGACCTTGAGTTTAGTTCTATCGCAGTGGTTTTTGTAAGTCAGTGAGCGGTCCAAGGTAGCACCCAGATAGACAAGATTGTCATTGTGTTCGATGTTAGCACCTCGCCATTGGATGTTTAATTTTCTGGCAGCCTGACGATTTCTCAAGTGGAATGAGCACCACTGCGTTTTAGATGGATTAGGTCTTAATGCATTATCTTCGTAATATCCATCGAGATTCGCCAGGGCCAGTTCAAGGTTTGCTTCGGTATCTTCAAAGTTTGTCGTCCATGTGGCCAGTGGCAAGTCATCCGCGTAGAGGAACTTTTCCGTGTTTGTCGTACTGGGCTGATCATTAGTGTAAATGTTAAATAGAATGGGAGTCAGGACACTACCCTGAGGCAGACCATTCTTCAAAATACGCCACCTGCTCTTTTCAGAGTTTAAGCTGACCATAAAGCGTCAATTGCGTAGCATTTCACCCAGGAGTCATATGAATGCATGGTCATCTGTTAAGGCAGTTAACTTGAATAACAGCCTTTTCACATTAACTGTATCATACGCCGCTGGCAGTTCGACAAGGACAACACCGGTTATTTTGTTGGCTTCGTATCCATCCTCAATATACTGGGTGAGACGGAGGATTTGCCCAGTGCTTGATTTTCCAGGACGGAAACGAGCTTTTTCTGGGATCAGCCCAGGGTCGATTAGGGGCTGTAGGTAATTTAGAATTAGCCGTTCGAATAACTTAAATGTGTGACAAAGTAACGAGATCGAGCGATAGTTTTTGGGATCCGATGGACATTTTCCCGGCTTGAGAAGCGCTGTCACCTTCGCTTTCCTCCATTGCTTGGGAAGTTTTGCGTCTAGCAAGCGTGCGTTGAAAGACAAGACAAGACAAGACAAAGATAATTTATTTCAAGTAGGCCACCAAGCGGCACTTTTGAACGTTAGGTATTTCTCAATTTAATCTCTAAGTCGCCTGAGCAGTAGCCTTACGGGTCATCGGAGCCATGGTTTCAGGATAGCTTACTAGAAATAGAAAAAAAAAACGGTGAGAACCAAAGGAATAGAGGAAAAACAAAACAAAGCAAAGTTGGAAATGGAGGGAATAGTTAGTGTAGATCGGTGGAGAAATGAGGAAGGCTGTTGAATTGGCTTAAAAGCTATTTATTACAGACTTTAGTCGCTTATCATTGCCTTGAGATTTTACTTTTTTTTTATGTGGGTTGGATGCCCAGAATTTGAATGATTGTTTTATTGTAGTTTTCTAGTTAAATTATGCAAAATAACTATCAAAGCGTTATGTAAATGTTTGTTATTAAATTATCTGAATATATTAGTAGAATTATGCACATTGGGATATTGGATTTATTTCGTTTTCTATGATGTCAACAATACTATTTAGATTCACTGCACAGTACTAAATACACAGAATTTATACGTTAAAACTAACAAGAACGTGTTACAAGGTTAAATTTACACTTTGTGTGCTATAAATAAACAATACTGCCCTAAGAATATCCGTAGAACAGCACTTCAGTCGTCAGCTGTTTGATAGGTTACCGGTTCCGTGCCGCAAACTTTTGTATAACTTTTGTATATTTTTCCAGCAAAACAATTATCCTGAGTATTTATAGCGTTTTGTTGAGTTTTTACTTATAATTAGACCCTAATTATACTTAAATAAAATTTTAAAATGGCACCGGAAAAGGGCATTGAAGTGCGAGAAGCCATGCAACTGCCACCGGACCCAGGTTCTTTAATTGTTCGACACATATGTCATCCACACCAGCGGCTTTACCATTTTTAAGTATCTTAATTCCTGGTATTATATTGGACAACGTAAATGGTTTGCTTATTTCAGGACTACCGGCAGATGGAATTGAGGCTTTGGGGGTTTTAGGGAGGTTTTTTTGGGGGTTTTCCATTTAGAAGGAGCTGATGCGCTATCTGGTTGGCAGAAACCTGATTTGGTGGTGATGGCTCTGGTGGGTCGCTGGTAAGCTTTCGGTTCATCCACTTTTCTTTACGGCTTTCACTGACTTTACTGAGGAGTTCTTCCCCCGCTGCGTACAGATGTTGGTACGATTCTAGTATTCTTGAGGATTCAGGGTTCAAGCCAGGCATATACTGATTGTGGCACCCTCTGGGAATAAACTGACGGGAGGCAGTCCGCACAGCTTCAACAGATGCATCATAGTTGTGGGGCGCTGGAACGAGGGAGTGCAGTTTTTTGTCTATGCTTTCAGCGTAATGCTTCCAGTCAGCTTTTGCAAAATTAAACCGGCGTCTGAATGGCACTGTAATTGGTTTAACAGCAGCTTGTACTTTACAAGATATTGGACGTTGTTGTGTGCGTGGTATTGGTTCTCTACTGTTTTGAGGCAAAAGTGACTTATTTCCAGGCTTACAAAAACAAGATCAGGATTATATCCACGTTTGCATCGACCGTTGTTAAAAGAAGCAGGTTGTTTTGCATCATGCAGCAGGAATAAGTTTTCCGCTTCTGCCCATTGTTCAACCGCCGCGCCATCGTTGTTTGTATTCCAATATCCCCAAGACGAATATATAGCTATTGAAATCTCCAATTATTATTCGACTGTCTCGGTCGTGGAAGTTGGATGTGTGGCAAAGTTGGAAGGGTTGGTTAGGGTTGGTTCGTGCACCTACGGCCCATAGATAATACACACAAATTAAACATACAAAAATAATTTAATACATAATGCTTAACAAAGATAACACGAATCTATTTAATACTTTGGATCGGCGACGTATTGCGCTGAGTCTTGGTGATGTAGGTTTATTAACTCAGAACTCCGTCATTAATATGAACATGTTGATATTGATGGGAGTGCCAAATCTTTTTTCAGTCTCTTTAGGCTCCCCGAAGGCCTCTAAAAATTCTTGTGACAATTCAGGCTCTTCAAGGGATTCTTGGCCAATACTGTCTATGATCTCAACATTCTCCATGCTCTCTATGTTGTTCTCAATGTTCTCAATATCCTCATTTGAGTCTTGAGGTAAAAATAAATTCATACATGATAAAATAAAGAAAAAACATTTGGTTAACAACCTTTATGTTTGGTGGTAGACTGACTTTTTTTTTTAGAGCTATATGAACAATGGAATAAACTATTGTTAGATTTTGAACCAAAATTCCAACTTAATTTGCTGACTTTGAACAACATAGGTAGCTCCTTAGGCAAACTTATTCCAACGGGATTCCGCAAAAGAGTAGAGCATATTAGATACCAAGTCGGTATTTACATCTCTCCAACGGAAAGAAGCATCTTCGTAACACGAGGATGCTTACTCATGTATCGCTCACCAAACGGGGAGTCCACATAGTCGCAACGCGATTATGCCCACAATAATGAAAGAGTTACTATGCCAATTGCAACGCAATAGCTATATATTAATGTTTAAAAACCGAAATTGGTGTATCAACTAAGCTTCGATGGTGAAATTCACAGAACATATCGGGATGAAAATTTAAAATAGGTAGGTCCTTACAATCCTACGGCTGACGCAACTTGTCTTTATCCAATCTTCTAATTCCCTTAATCGCCTTGTCTTCTGGTTCTTCAGCTTTTATATTATATAATATACCAAAATAAAATCTTATTATAACACTTTTTCTCGAACAAAAATAGTAGATTATTAACCAAGGGGATAAAGCAGTGTATTCTGTTGCAGGTGACGATTTAAATCGCGAGCGTAACGAAGGACTCGAGGTTTACTCCCGAGCGTAGCGAGGGATTTAAGACGAGTCCTGAGTGTAGCGAGGGATTTAAGTTCACCCAAGACTAAGACAGCTTTATCACCGAGGAAAATACTCTACTTTTCGTACCATTTGCGAAAAAATTAACACAATAATAATATGAGATAAGCATTTATTAAAAATAATGACAATTAAAAGTAAAAGTTAACATTCGAATGATAGAGAGAGTTACATTTTTGTTTGGTACATTTATTGTTGATGAGTTGATTTGAGTATTTCTCTGTTCTTGCGTTTGATTGTAGATAGTATACGTCGGAGATAGTGGTGGTGGTGCATCGTGAGTTACGGACAAAGATAAGATGCCGAAAGTTGATGGTTGTGGCTCTGATGGATTAAGTTTTATATTTTTGTTAATTTGACTGCTTAATATGGTTTTATTCGCCATTGAGCTTTCAATATAACCCTCAGCTACTCTATCAGAGCTCCAACCACCGTGTCTTTTTACTGTCGTAATATCCGCCCCTGAATCCGCCAAGAAAGTCGCCGAATTTCTTCTAAAGCAGTGACCGGTGTAGAGTTCAACATCTTTAAGTTTTAAATATTTAGCAATTTCCTTTGGCATATTGCTAATTTTATTTTTGCCGATGGCTTGTCGAGTACATTTTCCATTCCGATAGTTTATAAATAATCTATTGTTTTCCATGTTGGTGGGACGTAATGCTTGGTATTTATGAATGATTTTAGTATATTGTCCTTGTACAATGAATGACCGATTTTTCTTTGTCTTAGTTTCCTTTACATTAATCAGCAGTAACTCATTGGAATGATTTTCAACGTCCTCCACCTTTAAGTTTACAAGTTCACATCCGCGGCAAGCACCATTGAGTCCAAAAATTAAGGCCACCTATAACAAAGATAAAAAACAGGTAAATATATAGAATAATTACCATTACTAAGATACGAAATATT
Source organism: Orthosia incerta (assembly GCA_948252205.1). Lineage (NCBI taxonomy): Eukaryota > Metazoa > Arthropoda > Insecta > Lepidoptera > Noctuidae > Orthosia > Orthosia incerta. Next base: position 16,008,205 of record OX411746.1, on the reverse strand, counting down.
CATAGTTAAATCATGTATACTTACTTTTGTGGCCAGAAAAATTTCGTCAGGAGCTTCATTAAGAAATTTTTCCACATTTTGAGTCGTAAAAATTTTAGAGTTCTTTGCGCAATGCCCTTCTGATTTTCTATTTAAAAAAGCCAGTAATTTCGTGTATCTATTTATTTCAATGCTGTGTTTGATGCTTATGTAGCTTTCAGTTTTGAGTATATGCAGCAAAGTGTATTCGGATTCTTTGTCTTGGATAAATAATTAAAATAGACAAGAAGTACTGATTCTGAAATTGATTGGCTTCTCCACGTTGAAAATTCTTCATAAGTTTTTAAATAATTTTCCTTGGATTTTGTTGGAAGCAAATTATTTATAATTGCGGCAGCATTTGCACTGATGGAATCCGACAATTCACTGTCACTGTCGCTGTTGATTTAACATCGTAACGTATTTTTAGAACATTAACTTATTTATAAAAATAAATTAAAATAAACTTAACGTTTATGTATTTGAAGAAAACAAAAACGCGGCAAATTCCTAGACTAATATTTTTTTGTCGGAAAAGCAAAGGCATCAAGCTCATACTCATTTTATTTTTTATTCACCTTGTATCAAACCAAAAGTGTACAAAGAAATATAAGATGGAAACTGGTAATACATCTATTATCGGCCACCTAACGACATGAATCTTAATAGGTATTCAAATAAATTAAGAGCCTTCCCACACGACAAATATCGCCGGAGGCATAAATGTGTTAAGTCGGAATACCTAACATGTTTCAATCCTAACTCCTGTCTTGATGGCTACGATATGTAACAACTTTTAGCGAGAAGCCTATTAAAATTTTATCCAATAATTCTTCACCAACCCACCTTAATAATAATAAGTAAACGTCAAAATCGCCTATTACGGAAGCACTCTTTTCACGTAAGACAAGGGAGACGAGTCCCATCCCAGGTATATTAGGAAGCGCCGCTATGAAGCTTCGACGGCGTGTCTATCGATGCGTTGGCGTCGTAGCAATGTCAACCCTAGTCATTATCTTTTGTAAGCCACGTTAATACAAATAAGATTATAAACAAAAGAAAACAAATAATAAAAGGATATAAAGTATAAGAATCTTCGTGGACCGGCTTCGCACGACGTGGGCGGCCCAACCAGGCAGCAGGTCGGATAGGCAGGAAGACGTGGAGTAGGCAGCAAGTCGGTGGGCGGCTAACCAGGCGGCAGGTCGGATAGGCAGGAAGACGTGGAGTAGGCAGCAGGTCAGACAGGAACGCCTCTTGAGTAGTGATATGCTCCAAATTGACAGATAGGCACCACGATGGTCTAGCTGGCACACGGGTTGATATGCTGTTATGTAGGCATACGGTAGGCGGATACGTAGATTAAAATCAGACAGTATATCACACACAATATATTAAACTGGATTAACTTCAGATAATATGGACATACTCGAGCTAGATATTAATAGATTTGTCTTCAGATCAAGACTTGACATTTAGTAATTCAAGGTAAAATCGTCTTTCGGACTTCATTGCAGATTCCAGACTGCTCCTGGAATGTCTGGGAAATGCCTTTTATAGTCAGCGTTTTTCCAAACAAACGTTTCTAGAATTCCATTATTCTTTCTATAATTTTTAAATTATGAGTTGCCTGTATTTAAAACGGCCTGTATTATTTAGTCATAAAAGAATTCTGTGAGCGTTATAACATAATTTTACAAGCGTAAGAAGATAAGAAACTACTATCCAGTAAACAATAGTAAATTAACAATAATATATAGAGCTAACAATAAAAATAATTTAAATTACTTAAAATCAAATTAAACCTTCATAGTCACTAAGAAAATTACACAAAATTAAAGAAAAAGTAAATGACAGGCTTGACAACTGACGTAATGTCAGACAAAAAGTAAACATTGAAAAATTATAAAATTATTATAAAATTCAATATTCTATTTCAGCAAAATAAAGTTAATAAATCGAATTAGATCGATTTAATATGGAAAAAGGACATTTTACAAAAGATGAGAATGATCGATAGTAAAAGTGTAAGTATGGATACTATACTTTCCAGGAGAGTTTTATCGGCCGATAATAATGTAATTATGTGCGAAGTCTCTAATTCGGCTAGTTATTCGATGACATGCACACACGTTCGAGATCAGTCGCTTGGCATGCAGACAGTGCTGTGACCTTGACCGCCAACCGTCTCGCGCTCGTTCTGAAACATTATCTACGCTTCTATGCTTTTTATAGCTAATAAGCTTCGGATTATATAACCATCGGACATCTTTTTAACCGACTTCCCAAAAAGAAAGAGGTTACTCAATTCGACCGTGTATACATTTTTTTTTAATGTGTGTTCGAGGATAACTTCGTCGTTTATGAACCGATTTTGATGATTCTTTTTTTGTTAGAAAGGAGATAACCCACCGCGCCGCGCGCCGGGTGGCACCATGATAAGGAAACTAGGATCCAAGAGAAATCGAGGGTTCTCCTCAAATATTATAGGCATACTTATAGCGATTTTGGTATTTTCATCAATAGTGCACTCATTTGCACTCAGAAAGTATCATTTGGCTAAGTGGAACTGATGAAGAAGACCACAATGGCCCCTGGAAATCTGGAACTCCGAAATGAAACAATGTATACTAGTCGAGTTTGGGCTTATTGGAATCGTCATGAGATGTACTTTAGCTATAAATGATTTTCAAGTTAATTGGAGGTACCTACCAAAACAAAAAAGAGGAAAATATAAAACTTTTTAACAAAAATCTAACCGACTTACAAAACATAACGAACGGAAGTCGGTTTGATTTTGTGTTAAAAATTTTTTTTAGAATTTGTAGACTTATGTTTTAAAATTTTGAACTCGGGTAATGCATACATGCATAGGTACAGTATTTACCAGTATCCCCTGAGCAGTAGAGTATTTAAAGAGTCAGTTCCCCGGGCCAAATATTTATGGCGCCCCATTATTAACAAAATCGGAAAACATTTCGCTATGTCTGTTATTATTACTTTATTACTTTGTCGACTTATGCAGAAAAGCTTCAGAATTAAAAGTATTTAGAGTTCTATCGAAAATACCCCGGAAAGGTTTGTTTTTCTTTCTTTTAGAAATAGATGTTACTAGTTTCTGCCAGCGGCTTCGCCCGCGTGAAAAGTGTTTTTTTATCCCAAGGGAGCATTATACCAGGATGACGGGATTATACCGAGTAGCCTATTTATTTATTTTTTTAAACGCACCCACGATACAGGAATAAATTCCTAGGGCCCCACCATAGGAATTTATTCCTGTATCGTGGGTGTGTTTACAAACATATAAACTCACATACACAACACCCAGACCCGGAACAACTATCTGTAGGTCATACACATCTTTTTTGTGCGGGAAACGAAGCCGCAACACGTAGCGCAGTAGTCAATCGCTCAATCACTGCGCCAAGCCGCCAACCGTGCGTCCATTCCAGACTATAATCTATCTATATGCCAAATTTAATCCAGATCCGATCAACCTTTCTGGCGTTATTGAATAACAAACATACATCCACACTTCCACACACACATCCATCCAGTAGTAAGATTCCATCGACTTATAGTCCCTGCCCGCAACTTAACAGTTGGCCTAATGCCCAATTAACATTCTTACTTTCTACTCCAAATCAGTTTTTTTTAATGCCTCGAAATTAATGCCTCGACTTAGGACAGTGCAAAAACAGTTCGCTCTTATTTTATTATTATATTTAGGTTTCGACTAGAGTTAATGAAAATATTTTCATTAACTCTAGTCGAAACCTAAGTATAATGTATAAGTATAACTGTAGTAAAATGCGCCTAAAATCATAATAATAAATATACACAAAGTATGAAAATTCTGCAGCAATAAGAGAATCCATAACATTTTAAATGTGTATATAATACCGTAACTGGACCGATATGGCTAACTTTTATTTTAAATAGTTCTTGTTCACCCAAATAATTTTGTTATTTGAAAAAATGGATAAGATGCCTGGAGGATTGGAAAAGCCGGGCAAAGTTTCTAGTGGGATTTTTGTACGGCTCATAAATTAAGAAAAGGTATCGTCTGGCGGGTTATATAAATTTAATATTTAAAAAATGACATTAAAAATCACTATAAAGCCAGAAATACTAATCTAAAGAAAGTCGTCTACTCTTTACCGACTTCCAAAGGTAAGTTTATTTACTAACCCCCTGACGGAAAAAGAAGGAGGTTTTAAGTTTGACGTGTCTTACTGTGTATCTGTGTATTTGTATGTCTGTATGTGGCATCATAGCTCCAAAACGAATGAACCGATTTTGTTTTAGTTTTTTGTTGTAAGATGTCTTCATATTTTTAGCTATATTAGATGAAAATCGGTTCAGCCGTTCAAGAGTTATGGGTGTTTTACTGTTTGAATCGGGATATTTTCGCAAGATCATCATTTCAGCCAAAAGACGTCCACTGCTGGATATAGGCCTCACCCAGGCGTCGCCGCATTGATCGATGCCGTGCGTCTCACATCCAGCGCCTTCTCGCAACCTTAACCAGCAGCCGAATTGCGTAAGTATATTATCCAAAGCAAAAGAATCGATTCTTTCCCAAAACCGACTTTACGTAGTGCATATTGATACGAAAAGTCGTTTTTGGGAAGGAATCGATTCTTTTGCTTTGGATAATATACTTACGCAATTCGGCTGCAGGTCATCGGTCCACCTGGTAGGAGGCCTTCCAACGTATCGTCTTCCGGTTCGCGGTCGCCATTCCAGATCTTTTTGGCCTCATCGGCCATCCGTTCTGCGAGCTATGTGCCCTGCTCACCGCCACTTATGTTTGGCAATTTTTCGCAAGATATCGTGTTATAATTACGTTTTCGATGGACTATCGATCGAAGCGTGTTTACTACTAGGTAGATAAATTATCTATACTAATATTTGAATGCGGTAAAGTTTGAGTTTGTGACGTTGTAAGGGGTAATCTCTGGACTTACTGAACCGATTTTGAAAATTCTTTCACCAGTAGAAAGTTACATTATTCCTGAGTCTAATAGCCTATAATATATTTTCAAAAAAAATACAGATCCATATGAAAATTGCAATAATGTAAGCCAAGGTAGCAAAATGTTGCTAATAAAATTCATTCTTTGGCGTGCGCTGAGAAAAATATTGATGATAGATACAAATTATTAGGTAGGGTAGAGTAGGTAGAGTAGGTAGGGTAGGCAGGGTAAGCTAGGTAGGCTGGGTAGGCTGGGCAGGCAGGGTAAGCAGGGTAGGCAGAGTAGGCAGAGTAGGCAGAGTAGGCAGGGTAGGCAGGGTAGACAGTTGACGGGAGCGAAGCCCCGCGGGTCAGCTAGTGTTGTATAAAGAAGTATTTGCATCGGGGGTTTTTATTTTTGCTTGGTTTACACTTTTCATTTCTTAATGAATACCCCACACTAATTCATGAACTATGTGACCATCAATGTAAATGCATAAATTAGGCCCTATTTGAAAGAAAGAAAGAAAGAAAAAGTATTTATTTGTGACCCGCACAGGAGACACGAGAAATCAGGTTAAAATTTAAATAAAATAAAAAATAATTGACAATGTTGTATGAAAAATTGTCAATTTAACCTCATGTTAGAAACTAACTCGGAGTTAAGTTATAAACACTCGTGCATAAACATAACTCAGAAACCACTCGAATAAAGTAGGTTATATTTGTATGGGGCCACAAAGGGTTTTTCTTTAGCACAACAAATGAATCAAGCATGTCGGGGCCATAATAATGGAATAAACTATCTATTTACACAACTACATGAAAAAATACACTCATTATTATCACATAACATCCTCATTTTTCGGTTAAAATGTGGCCCGGTTGCTTTATCATCGTCCTGCCCTAATCCTAATTTATTAGTGGTTGGCGCAGCATGTATTTTTCTCTTGAGCAGTGGTGGCCCAGTGGTATCAGCCGCTACTTACAAGTTGTAGGTCGTGGGTTCGAGCCCAGGCAGGCGCTTTACTTTGTGTAAATTATTTCATCACCACTGCTCTCAAAACGGTGAAGGAAAACATCGTGAGGAAACCGGCATGTCCTAGAACCAAAAATTCGAAGACATGTGACATCCACCAACCCGCACTGGGCCCGCGTGGTGGATTACGGCCCATTCCCTCTCACAGAGAGGAGGCCTGTGTCCCAGCAGTGGGAACATTAATAGGCTGATGATGTGATGATGATGTATTTTTCTCCCATGCACCTCTATTCGGCGTCATCTTAATAACCTAGCCTTATATCTTACACTTGATTTTTTTTTCACCTTTACTGCTAAGGGTTCAATGAGACATCAGAATTTAATATTGTCGGCTCGTTGACGGATTTGCTTATGGGATTTTTTAGTATCCCATTTTACACTAATAGAAACGTTGAGCAATACTTACTACTTTATTTTTTTTTATGTTTTTTGCGTTCCTTTTCATAATGGTTCTTAAACTTGTAACTTCTTCCGGTTCGCGGTCGCCATTCCAGATCTTTTTGGCCTCATCGGCCATCCGTTCTGCGAGCTATGTGCCCTGCTCACCGCCACTTATGTTTGGCACTTACAGATATTTTTTTTTCACCTTTACTGCTAAGGGTTCAATGAGACATCAGAATTTAATATTGTCGGCTCGTTGACGGATTTGCTTATGGGATTTTTTAGTATCCCATTGTATAGGTACACTAAAAAAACGTTGAGCAATACTTACTACTTTATTTTTTTTTAAGTTTTTTTCGTTCCTTTTCATAATGGTTCTTAAACTTGTAAGTAAATACTATGGCGTATCTATAAAGAGTAGTGAAGGTATCATTTTTGCTATAAGCCAAAAACGCTTACACAAATGACACACAAACACCATATAACCAAAATCAGACCAATGAAATAAAGAAAGTACTTGTTGCATGAGTGGCTTCCAAGAGTAAATTCTATGTTAAATTAGACTTAGACAAAATGTGACCAAAATGATAGTGTAGCACGTGAACATTATACGCCGTAATTATTCATGTTATTACCAAAACAGTATGACCTACTGCACATGGTTGATTGTTTTTAAATAAAAAGAGCACATGACTTCAATTGAACTTTAATTAGGTACTACGTAAATCACGTTATTAAAACGCAACAAATAATATAAAAACGTACAAAAATATGGCAGTGAGCATCAAGTAACAATGAGCAACAAGAAGTGAGCGCGGCTGAGAGTCCACGCCACACTCCTGCGTCATGGTGACCGTGCTGTTCATTCCTTAAACGTTATCAGAGTGTCAAATCATAGTTGCTGATGAACAACCAATTAATTTAAATCAATTGAGCATTCATCTGCACGTCGTCGTAGTTAGCTTAGCTCGTTGCGGCCTTGGGCACGGAGTCTCCCTCCGCATGGTAGCCGGTCTCGTCAGCGTAGTACTGGATTTTCTCGTTTTTACCTTCAGGATTGAGGTAGCTGAAGGAGCCGCGGACGACGACGACTTTGTGGGGTTTGTTGTCCTCATCCACAGCTTCCTTGATTTCTCCAGTTTCCTGGCGGTTGGTGCCGTCCTCGGTTTCATACCTGTTGTTATTACACAGATTAATAACATATTTTATTAAGAACACTTGGATTCACTTGAATTTATTATGTAGATAGTAAGTACATACCAACATAATTATTTAGAAAAAATAAAGTTATTTATTACACAAAGTTGTATGAACCCTCTGGATTCTGTTCGAATTCGGACTTGAGGATCTTGACGGGCTCCTCAACGGGGATGGCCACGGCGACGGCCACGAGGGCGAGGGCGACAACGATCATCTGAAAACCATGCAATTTATGACAAATAAAGTACTGGTATCTATTCAGCCGCATGCGGTTAGACCAGAAGCCGAGCCCAACATAATTGAGATAAAGTTAGGCAGATTAATCAATCTAACAATAACAATATTAAAAATGGTGAAAGAGCATTTCCTTTCACTATAATTAGTCTTCTCCTTTCTCTGTAATATTTTTGTTATTTATTAGTATATTATTTATTATTGTATGTATGTATTTTATGTTATTATGTCTAAGTATTATTATTTAAAATTTATTGTACACTGACAACCCTAAATTCATCTCCTCTCGTACAATCCATCCAAAGGTTGTCTGTTAGAGATTGCCCTGTGCGATAAGACCGCCCAATGTACACTTGTTTTTATGTTTTTTTTGTCCTGTATATATATTTTTGCGGTGTACAATAAAGAATATAATAAATAAATAAATATTCAATATAAAAAGGTGTAATAAAAAAATAATATAAAATACTTCATCATCATCATCAAACCATCAGCCTATTAATGTTCCCACTGCTGGGACACAGGCCTCCTCTCTGTGAGAGGAAATGGGCCGTTATCCACCACGCGGGCCCAGTGCGAGTTGGTGGATATCACATGTCTTCGCATTTTTGGTTCTGGGACATGCCGGTTTCCTCACGATGTTTTCCTTCACCGTTTTGAGAGCAGTGGTGATGAAATAATTTACACGGAGTAAAGCGCCTGCCTGGGCTCGAACCCACGACATACGACTTGTAAGTCGCGGCCGATACCACTGGGCCACCATTAATATATATACTTATTAATAATACTCCAATAATAATCCACTAATACTCTATACTTATTTTAATATTATACTGATTTAAAAAAATCTAATATTAATATTCAATCGAATATTGCTGATTAACACCACAAAATTAAATAAGGCAGTAAGATGGGTCTTATCCGAATCACTGTAAATGAAACGTGAAAATGTACAGAATAAAAATGACAAAAAATGAATAAATATAATCAAAATAAAATTATAAGACAACTAAAACACGAAAAGGCTAATAAATGATGGCTTTAATAAATTATGCACATTAGCTTATCCTTTAAAGCCCTTAAAGACGAACCCGGTTGCGGCATCAGGTCATCTTGTCCAAATAAATAAAGGCCCATGAGAACTTTAACTTAAAAACTGTAACTTTCAGCCAAATGGAAGTTAAGATTAAAATATAATCCATCTTTACTGGCCTTTTTATACTAACAGTAAAACTAAATGAAAGCTAGTATTTACTTAACGATTTACAATACTCGAAGTTTTTATGATGGTAATAATAATTTATGATTGTACGTACCGATTTCATTTTGGTAAGTTTGGTTTGGTTCGGTGGCTGATGAGCGACTGATGCTGCAGCACAGGCAACATAATCTTTTATACATTTCTCCTGCTTCTAACGTAATGTCAAATGGCTGCAAACATTCGATGTCGATATTCCGGATTCGGTCATCAATGTACACACATGCTCTATGAGTATATTTGTGCATAATATATTAGTGTGTATCTCATTCGCGTGCGCGTCACGCCTTGTAAACATGACAAGGATTTAAGTATTCTAAATGTACAGTGGTATGCCAGGACCAGTGACATTTTGTGCTGCAGTTCGTTTAAAGAATTAATAAAGAATTAATCAAATACACTCAGTGTGGTTTACCAGAAGTCGGACGGACGGGCGATGTTTTGCTTGTTGTACCAACCCGGAAGAAGATAGGGTTTTCTTGTCACTTGGAAATCCTAATAAATCAAGTAAAATAATCCGGGAGTAAATGAGTTAAATATTCTTTATAGATGGAGGTTGGAACAGACACAATAGGTAGGTACACTTACAACTAGGTACATTGTTCTTGTAAAATGGGAATATCTATACTTAATATTATAAAGCTGAAGAGTTTGTTTGTTTGTTTGAACGTGCTAATCTCAGGAACTACTGGTTGGAATTGAAAAATTCTTTTTGTATTGGATACCTAGTCCATTTATCGAGGAAGGTTATAGGCTATATAACATCACGCTATAACCAATAGGAGCTGAGCATAAATGAAAAATGTTGCAAAACGGACAAAAATATTCCTTTTTGAGAGCTTTTGTTGCGTGCGCTGTGTAAATGGTTTAAGTTACGCAAATATAATGTAGGATGGAATTGTTCTTCTTTAAAATTTCAAAAAAAAAATCCGCGACAGCATATGTCTATCTTTTAAGATTGACTCATAATAGCAGCTTTTATGTTCTAAATAATAATTTGATCGCCGCCGCCGGTAGAAACAAAAGTTTACAGGTTACATTCGTATAGTAGTAAGGGTAGGTAGGGTAGGGTAGAGTAGGGTAAGTAGGGTAGGTAGGGTAGGGTAGGTAAGGTAGGGTAGGGTAGGGTAGGTAGAGTAGAGTAGGTAGGGTAGATAGGGTACGTGGGTAGGGTAGTTATGGGAAATAAAAAAATAGGGTAGGTAGGTAGGAGGTAGGTAGGTAGGTATCCAGTTGACGGGAGCGAAGCCGCGGGGGTCAGCTAGTTTAAATATAAAGTTCCTAGAAGCATAGTCAGTATATAAGCATACCCACATACAATACACATTCTGTAATACAAATATGTTATTTGAAGGTCTAGTACTCGTAATGACAGAAGGATCACACGAGCATGCCATACAGTTGCAACACGTGTGTATTCTCCTCAAGTATTACCGAAACCGCACAGCAGCGCAAGCGAACATTACTGCCGCGGCCGTCTTCAATTTCATTTATTTTTATTATTTCTGCAAATATATTTAAAATATACGTTCAGAATCGTAATCCTTATGAATACCAAATTAGTTTCAACTTGGAACTTTAGTTATAGGTACCTAGACATACCTACACTATTCGTCTCGGCGATGGAAGTTTTTAAGAAGGCAAGTGATGTTATAATAGTACATTATGGTACAAGTGTGCAATGTTGGTGATAACCGTTGAGGCGCCATTGAGACCCGAGCCGTAGGTGAGGGTCTTAAGAGAGCCGAGGACGGTAATCATCAATACACACGTGTATCATACGACGTTTTTCAGCACACTTGTGAAGAAAATAATACAAAAAAATCATTTTCAACAGTAAAAACGAGTTGTGATTTTTTTTCAAAATGGTGGGCAAAATTAATCAGTTTTCCTATGCGCGCGCATCTAACAATGGTGATCGGCCATAGACTAAAAGAATGAGGTTTCTTTTATTTTTGGCTTTTCGTGGATAGTGTTTTGGCCACGTACAAAATAGGGAATTTCAATTTTTCTTAATTACAGACCTAATAAAATTTATATTTGAGTGAAAGTTTTATTTATTAAGCACGTACAAGTTGAAATTAATACGAAGTTGCATGAAATGAGCAAGCAATAGGTACATTAATTTATTTGTACTATTGAGCACGATCTTTTTTGCATCGAAACTTTTTTAAGAACAAAGCAACTCAACCAATAAATTAAAAAAAAAACTATAACTCACTTGTGAATAATAGCAATAAAAAAGTCACAGTTTGATAACAGGTATCATTATGTGCCTAATTGCGGTGAAATAAGAGCCACTTTATGAGCAAGTGTGTTGAAAAATATACTTTTGTCATTATTACCTAAGTAATGGATATATTTATCTAATGCCAAATAATTTAGTTCCAAATAATTTGGTTTCTAAAAGCCCTAATAGGATCAAGGAGGAGGGCATTTTAATGTGCCATTTAATAACCTTTGTTTTTAAATCGACTAAGTTTGTGGTTTCGAAAAAGTGATTAAATAGGAATTGAAATAGAATCAGTACATAAGGCGTAGCTACACGAAAATATGTGACCCACCAAGAGTATGGAACTCAGGTAGGACACCGAAATACGATATGTATTTTTGGGATAACTTATTTATCCAGGGGAAAGCAGAGTCCCTTGACTACTGGAGATGCAATCGAGAGACTGAAAATGCTTACGATTTTGTTGTTAGATATCTATTACTTCAGGTAATAATGAAGTAAAATCATGAGTTTCATATCTAGTAGGTAATAGACTGATACAAGAAAACAATATACACACACCGGCAAAATTTGCATTTTTTTACTAAGATTTTATTGTTAAAACTTATATTAAAACACTTTTTCTTACTTAAAAATCATCATCATCTGCCTAGCCTTTTCTTTACTATAATGGGGTCAGCATCCAGTCTGAACGGATGCAGCTGAGTACCAGTGTTTAACATGAAGCGACTGCCTAACTGACCTCCACAACCCAGTAACTGGGCAACACGGTACCTCTTGACTAGACTGGTGTCAGATCTCAGGCTTCTGACTACCCGTGACGACCGACTGTCAAAGATCTCAAATGACAGCTGAGACCAACGGCATAACGTGCTTTCCGAGGCACGGAAGAAACTCGATTTTTTAAGACGGTCACCCATCTAGGAACCGATCTTGGCAAGTGTTGCTTAACCTTGAAGATCGACCCGTGCGGCGAGCGTGCTTACTTAACTTTTAAAATAAATACGAGATCACATTTAGTACAAATTTATGAGTAATATAATTTTATGGGAAAACTGCACATTGTTGATTTTTGAAGGTTATCAAGGAAAGTTTTAAAACAATATTATAAATCCATGTTTTCAATAAAAATAATATCGTACAAGATTGAGTGTTTCCTCCACGTGCTCATTGAAGTTTTCATCTAGACATGTTGGGAATAATTGTATTCATTGTTTCCTGTGGTAGTATCTACACAGAACATATATACCCTAAAGGGAGTCTCTACCATTTCTATACAATGACGTTTCGCAATTCACCCACATTGACAGGTGTAGGGTAGGGAGTATGAATTTTTATGTTCGTTTTAGCAGGTCCTTGACAAGTTCTATCAGATGCATATCTGTTGACCTCGCTGACGATTCTACGACTGCGATATAGACATCTGCAGTTAAAAAAGTGTTATTCAGCCGAGCATTAACCTGGATTAATACGAAGTGGCCATAGATAAAGGGGCAAGTGACACCACATTTTAATCCTGCATAACTCTTCTATAGCAATCTGCAATAAGATTATTTCCATCTATCTCGACCAAGTACGTACGAGCTACCAAACATATCCAACCTGAATCCAATATTGGTCTTCTACCATGCAGGTTAAAAAAAAATACTGATTTTATTGTTTTTGTTCATGTTTAAATATTCATTACAATTCTTCAACTCGATTTAAATTAATTTCATACTCATCACTAGAGACCGGATTATATTCATTCGCATATGAAATTGCATATTTACCCCATTCTCAACGTAAATTGCATATTATATCTAATAATCTAGTGATGATGCATATTATTGCCGCTATATTTACTATATTGGTCGTGTAGGTAACCCCATTGATAAGTGTAATAATAAGCTCTACAACCTTTTGCCCATATATACTAAAAAATTTACACTTATAAAATATTTTGACTGATTGAAGATTTAGAACACCTACCTGATTGTTTACGTTCACAAAAATGTTAAAACATTTTTCCTTTTAGTTGATTATTATCGTCTACAAAGTTTCGTATTAATTATTTTGGTATTGATAATTTATGATTGAATAATTCATTAATTGTATGCTGATTTAGAAATAAAAAAATAAAACCTACTACTTGGTTCCTTTTTTTCGTTTTCTAAAACTTTAATGTTGCATATTTTACAAATTTTCTTGCATATTTTACGCATTTTTCACGCATATTTGCATGCATATTTCAAGCTTTTAATGTTACATATAATCCGGTCCTTACTCAACACTAAACATTATTTTAGTGCACTAGTTCATGGGCCAAAGTCGATGTTCCCGAGCAAAAGTTATTCTTTTTCTATGTGGTGTACCTCAAGTTTTGGACCTTGGCGAGTACCTAACCCAGAAAGTGGCGATAAGAGAAATTCTCTCAAAATTATGCAAGTTCGAATAAAATTAACACAATCGCGTGACAGATGACGTTCAATTGTTTCATTACAAAAAGGAAAAAAACTACCAAGTTTTTTTCCTTTTTATAATAAAACCAAAGGTAAAAAAAAAAGTTTTACGATCATTTTTACTTGTTCCAATAATTTTGCGAATGTATGTATAACAACCTACATAATTATAATAGATTCTATACATCAGAAATCCAGTAACTAGTAAAGGTTGAAATAAATAAGCAAAAATAAAATTAAAAAAGGAATAAGAAACAAAAGACGACCCGAGTGTTTGCCATCTAATTAATATTTAAAAGGTCAACCGATAAAAAATGGCTGGAGTCTAGCAACAGGTATTATTAGTCTGAAAATAAAAACAAGTGTAAATAGGCTAAAACTTGTCCTGCGGTATGCACGACGACACGAATAAAAGTGATGTGCTCTTAACCTTTCCAGAAGTCGGATCCATACTTTATATCGTGAAATTATTATTCAAGGTCGGTTTGTTTTTTACGTAACTACTGTAGGTAGGAGGATGTGTATATTGCGACTGGTTTATTAACCACTAATTAAACAATAAGGCCTACGTGTTATGTGTCATCAGCAATATCTTTGGTAGCCACATAGAAGACAAATAGGTACCTATGTTACTGTTCTAGTAAGGACGTTAACTAATAAAACTTTAGAAGCTGTCACCTAAAACTAAAAACTTTTCAGCAGTGCCTAGTGCTATGTTCACATCAATGTTTTATTGTTGTCTTTGTTTTTTTTTTACTATAGCAGCTAGCTTTGGATAAAATCCTCCTTAAATTCAAAACTGATAGCATTTAGTAATTTAAAAAAATCTTATTATTTTATTCAAACCAGCCAATTACAATCTACTACTGGGCATAAAAGTCAGTCACCTAAGTTGTGTCTTCATCTTCATTCGTCTTTGCCGGCCACCTTTTCATTTTCCTGGATCCATATAGATTTCGTGGAGATAATGACTGATCTGCTCCGCTCCAAAGTGCATCGGTCTTACGGGAAACACGGCCAGCCCACTTCAGCTAGCTATACTCTTCAAGCTATTTTGTGAACTACCCTTAGTTTCTTTTCGTTTTCTTGGGACATATTTACGGTTTGTCATTATGTAAGAAACAAGTAGGTTCCTATTGTGATATACAGGACAAGGAGACTTGACGTAGATTCTCAAATGCTGCCCAAACAGTAGGTATCTAGCCATCAGATGATTCGTGTCTCGAAATTGTCTATATATGTCTATCAAGCAAGAATGTAAATGCCTCAAATACTCTATCCGGTCATTCACCTTACTTATAAGTACACAGTTACCTACATACTTGGTTGTAGTTTTAATACAGATACCGATACCACAGATAATATAATACTAACATCCGATACCATGTGTGTAAACGCGGCTTTGTAAACGTAGTCTGGTTTGGGCGATCACTCGAAATTAATGTGAATTAGCTAGATACTAAGAACCGGTTATTTATTAGATATAAGAGATACATAACGACTAATGCATTACCTAAATGTAAATTATTTAATAATAATGTTAATAACATAAAATCACTATAAATAATATGATAGTTGTTGCGTTCAAGTCTAGAAAACTACCTCATGATATGCAAAAAATCTTTTTATTAAAAAAAACTTACTTCCAAAACAAAACAATAGGTACAAAGCGAAAAATAACTTTATTTTCGGCAGCTTTTTTTTTTTTTTTTGTTAAAACGTTTTTTTATTTTTCACCTTTTAGTTTGGGTAAACTATATTAACATGAAAATAATTTATAGCCAGAGGGCTTCTTAAGGTTACACTACACGAAAATTCTTCCATACAAACATAGTCTAGGGATTATTCCACTGTTTGACGACGTACGTTCAAAATAAAAAGTGATATCAATTGGTCTCATCATTATCTAGCCCTGTATGGAAGCAAAAAAGTAAAAACCGGTCAAGTGCGAGTCGGACTCGCGCACGTAGGGTTCCGTACCATTATCGCAAAAAACGGCATAAAAATCAAGTTTATTGTATGGGAGCCCCACTTAAATATTTATTTTATTCTGTTTTTAGTATTTGTTGTTATACCGGCAGCAGAAATACATCATCTGTGAAAATTTCAGCTGCCTAGCTATCACGGTTCATGAGATACAGCCTGGTGACAGACGAACAGACAGACAGACAGACGGATCGCGGAGTCTTAGTAATAGGGTCCCGTTTTTACCCTTTGGGTACGGAACCCGAAAAAATAAAATATTTGAAAGTTATGAGCGTCGAAAGTTCCACATTTCGACACTAATTTTAACGCATTTTTGGGCGCTAATAAATACCATAAGAAGACGGAAAATTGCAAAACGGCCTCCATACAGGGATAGGTTAGTAGTTCAACAATGCAAATAATTTTATTTTGAACAGATAGATTTAGTCGTTTTTTCATGATATCTAGACTGCCAAAGGTCTGTTTATAAAATTTCGCGCGCTCGGTTTCGTCCTAAATCATTGTCCATTTCGCTACAAATTTGCAAAAGTGTGTATTCGTACGCGAACTAGCTTCCTACTGCTCATCGCAGCATCTATCTCTTCCGCACGTGTTGTCGGTTGATATAAAATGCATTTTAACCCCGCGCACAAAATAGTTCGTGCCGTCGACTAGTGTACCCTCAAGTTCTTATAACAATTCCAACAAGCCTAATCACGACTGGGGTACATTGTTTTATTACGGAGTTCCGGTGCCAACCTTCTGGCTTCACCACCAGATGAAGATGAAAATGGTACCATCTGTGTAATCGGGGAACATAAATAAAAATAAAATAAAAAGAAGATGCCGACTAATTGAGAACTTCCTCCTTTTTTTGAAGTCGGTTGATAAAATTGTAAAAAGCCACACACTAGTACCATAGGCTTCGATGTATGATGCATGTCTCGATCGAAGCCGTTGAAAAAAGCTAGTTTACATGGAACATTTTGAGTTTGGGTCGGTATCAATATCTTGTTGATTGCATCATAAATGATTAAAATTAGTGGGACTAGTCTGTTAGGTGCTATCTATCAATATCACGGGCCAATCATTAAATTAACTTCTCTAAACTACGTTCACATCTACCATCGACACATTCACACCAACACACGCAATGCTTGACCTTTGAACTTGAAGAGGACTTCTACGAAATCATAAAACTTAGATCATCTGCAAAAAACAGGTATATTTTTCTTGCACCTAGTCGTTTATTCGAGTATGAGACACAATATTATAATGCCCACGTATAAGGCAATATCTCTGTAATACTCTGTTGCGCCATCTATCAAAAACCTTGTTTGCCGTTACTGGGATTTTTAAGATTTTGCGTCATGAAGTTGATTGCGTCACTATAAGAACCTACTTATTGTGATTGTGTTTGAACAGGCGTGCATAATCAACAACTTATATGTTTGAGTCGGATTCATAAATTCATTCTTATTAAATAGGCGCCCAATTTTGACGATTTGACTTGCTGTCGCAAGCGCGACCCTAAAACGCGCGTGCGACTGCCCATTATGGGGTTGGGTTCGATCTAGAAAGTGACATAGAGCCATGGATAGTTCTTCAGAAGGTATGTATAGTTCTCGCCAAACTTCTTGGCAACCCTGAAGTTGGCTACAATGGCTGCGCAGTAGTAAATCTCATACAAAAATAGCACCGTTTCGAGCCTTGCGCATGGGAAAGCCAATTTCAGGGCGGCCCAGAAGTTTAGCGATCACTATACTACGCACTAGATTTGGCGATCCGACCACTCACTCTGTTCGACTAAACTGTACTGCAATCAAAAAGTCCATGAATTTCATGGCGCTTATGAGGTTTTGCTCGCGAGTAAACTAAACTCTATAAGCGCTCTAGCGCTGCATGTTTTAATAGTTTCATTAGTCAACCTAAAATAATAATGTTTTAGCGCTGCAGCGAACTTTAGTTCTAACTCACCAGCATTTAAAAAAATGGTTTTTAAGAATGTTTTTGTCTATCGGTAGAATGTATGTCAATGCATAGAGCGCTTTCATTTAGAATTTTTAGAAGCAGCCGTAAATCTTAAATTTTGTTCTCTATTAACAGCGACCAGACAGCCCCTGGCTATGTGGTCGATGTCTATTAATGACATAAAGATCTCCTTTTATTGCAATAAGCATAACATCTGTTATTTTATTTGTACTGTATGTAAACATCATTACCGCTCTACCTAGGCTGCCCTTCGATAAAAACAAGCGTGATGTTACGGAATGTAGGTAAGCATTATTTAACGCAACGCCCGTTCCTTCAACACTATCGCAATTGAAATTATCATTTGTATTTGAGTTGCTTTCAGGTTCCTCTGAATCTAAAAACGAGCTGTGAGTACCTACATAGTCGAAAGCGCTACTACTGAGTACCTACCGAGGTTCTAGACCAGTGGTCGTCAAACTGCGGCCCGAGGCCGCATGCAGCCCGCGGACGATATTTGTGCGGCCCGCGACATTGCTAACAATTTTAGTAAACAATGACAATATCAAAACTGATTATGCGCATGAAGTTAACAAAAAAGAAGTGCGCGAGACAGGAACATGAGTAAAAACTTGGTTTTGGCAACCAGTGCCTTCAACCGCTCAGTGCGGCCAGCAATCAGCATGCCATTGTTTTAAATGCTGTACCACACACTAATCTTTGTTTATAAATTACGCGCGAAGTATACTTCTTTAATAATATTATAATAGCGGGCGTATCAACAAAAGTGCTAAAAAAGGAAGTGGCAGGTTTCCTCACGATGTCGGTAACTTTGGTCCTCCTGCGTATATCCTCAATCAAATCTACAATAATACAACAACAAAATATTATTATGACCGCGTTTGGACAAAATGAGGCTGTTACAAAACATGTCAAATGCAAAAAAAAACCTTTTCTGTTTAACTGAAAAAATAGGGGTAATCGCGTTTTCATACACAGCTCTTAAGAGCCCCTACAAGTTTCACGAGCTAAAAACAGAAAACAGCTACTTTTTCAGTGCAAATTTCTCAATAACTACAAGATATATGATAAATCTTTTGATGCAAAGTTTTTGCGTCACATAGTTATCTAGTAATAGTACATTACTGCAGAATCCAGTAAGTAAGCCTTCCTGGCCAAGTATGAGTTAACCGGACCGAACCGCGCAGGTGAGGTCCGGATATATACGAGGCCAGGATTGCTTTCTTAATGGTTGAGGCTTGTATAATGTTTTTCTCAAAAATGAAAGAGCATTTAACAACAAATTCGTTTAATTAATATTGAAGGTTACATTCATATTAGGGCAATTACTGATAGATATTGTGATCGTTTTACCATGGGCATTTATATTTGTTTGTTGTACGTCTTGATTAACGGACTCAAAAATATATCTATCTCATAGAATGTCATACCAAAATGAGAGATAGATATATATTTGGAGCCTCCCTCCAATAAGCATGTTAGGCTATACTCTAATCTGTGTCTGGCTGGTACTGTGTTTATTTTTCTAAGCAGATCTGAAGAGGGTGACCTACTGTCTAGAGCATAGATATAGTATGTACAAGATACACAGAGTCAGATGAAAAGCGAAACCAAAAAAATTAAATCTATGTGTTAGGGAATTTGTCCATGTGTTAGTTAAAAAAGTGTTGATAAAAAGTCCATGTTCAGTATCGATATCGATACTTGGTGAACACCATAAGAAACACGATTAAAGGGTTGTTGGGTATATTGAACTTTAATAAGAGCTGGGCAAAAACCATGCTTTGCTTTAATTAAAATACAAATTACAAAATAATATCTCGCATGTATTTAAAATACGAAATATTTTTAAGTCGTGTATTTAAAATATAAAATACAGTATTTCAACTATTTATATTTAAAATACAAATAACAAAAAACAGTCGGTCATCCATCGTGACATTCGTTCTAATAAACTTAATCAATACTCTGTGTATTGATTAAGTTTATTAGAACGAATTATTAGATGTTAGAACGTTTTATTAGAAAAATGCACGAGTTAGGTGAAAATAACCGTTTGAAATGAAAATGACAATTTACAAGGTACTTGACAATTTGACGTATGCGGTCGCCATTTTGCTTATGAGAGCTATCAAGCGCTATTTTCTGCAGAACGCAACTATTAATAAAATCGCTAAATGTATTTTGAATCCAAAAGTATTTGAAATACTAATAACAAAATACCGCAGCGTCAGATATTTGAAATTGACGACACGTGTACGGGTCGTAAGTCCGTACACTGATTCATTGTTAGTTGGTTGGAGAGAAACACGTCACAGTTAGATCCACTAGTTAAATATATTTAAGTTAAGTAAATTACAGTTTAACTTAGATGGAAGGCGACTATTTCTCTCTCTTGGTTTGGATAGCAACACGGCTATAAGATCACTATCCCCGTTGGTTGCTTTGGTATGATGTTTAATACGGTCAAATTATGACGCACATCGTTGGCCTGAAGTGGGTTGCAAGTATGCAGAAAAATGTACGGTGATGAGACCGTACAACACGGTTGGCGTAGCGGTTGAGCGATCGGCTGCTGCGCTGCGTGTCGCGAGTTCGATTCCCGCACGGAACAAATATTTGTATGGCCTACAAATGTAAGTTTGTTTGTAGAAACACTTTTACATCATCATCATCATTTCAGCCGAAAAATGATGAAAAAGTCCACTGCTGGACATAGGCCTCCCCCAGGCGTCGCCACATTGACCGATCCCGTGCGTCTCGCATCCAGCGCCTTCCCGCAACCTTGGTCATCAGTCCACCTAGTGGGAGGCCTTCCAACGTATCGTCTTCCGGTTCGCGGTCACCATTCCAGAACTTTTCGGCCCCATCGGCAATCCGTTCTGCGAGCAATGTGCCCTGCCCACTGCCACTTAGGTTTGGCAATTCTTCGGGCTATGTCGGTAACCCTGGTTCTCTTGCGGATCTCCACATTTCTGATTCGATCACGCAAGGAAACTCCGAGCATAGCCCTCTCCATTGCCCTTTGAGTGACTGTAAGCTTCCTGATAAGGCCCATTGTAAGCGACCACGTCTCAAAGCCATATGTCATCACTGGCAACACACACTGTTTATAGGCTTTCGTCTTTAGACACTGGGGTAAGTTGGACGAGAAGATACCGCGCAACTTCCCGAACGCTGCCCAGCCAAGTCGGATTCGACGGTTGACCTCTTTCTCGAAGTTGGCCCTACCCAATTGGATCGTTTGTCCCAGGTAGACATAGTCGCCCACAACATCGAGTGTAGAGTCTCCGACCTTGATAGGAGTGCGTGTAACATGGGCATTCACCATGACCTTGGTTTTGTCCATGCTCATTTTAAGACCCACTCTTTCGGAAGCTCTACTGAGGTCATCGAGCATTTTACTGAGGCTCTACATGGTCTCAGCCATGACCACTATGTCGTCGGCAAACCGAAGGTGAGTGATGTACTCGCCATTAACGTTGATGCCAAGCCCTTTCCAATCCAGAACCTTGAAGACATCCTCCAGCGCAGCAGTGAACAGTTCGGCGAAATGACGTCTCCCTGTCTCACGCCGCGCCGGAGAAGAATTGGTTTCGAGGTCTGATCCTGAAGACGGACTGACATAGTGGCGATCTTGTACAAACACTTCAACACTTCAATGTACCGGTAGTCGATCTGGCACCGTTGGAGAGACTGCTCTGTTTAGCGTTTCTCGTAGTCCACAAACGCTAAACAGAGAGGCAGGTTATACTCTTCGGTCTTCTGTATAACCTGCCGCAGCGTATGTATGTGGTCTACGGTGCTAAAGCCTCTTCGGAATCCGGCTTGTTCGGGAGGCTGGAAATCGTCAAACCTGCGCTTGAGACGATTCGTGATGACTCTTGAAAACAACTTTAGAACTCTTTCGGGCAGGTTAAGTTCGGCTGCCTATGCAGTAAGGAAGATAAGGCAGTTAACCGATGTAGCCACAGCTAGACTAGTATACTATGCTTATTTCCACAGTATTATGTCTTATGGCATTCTGCTGTGGGGGTCAGCAGCAGACGTTGACTCAATTTTTATCTTACAAAAGAGGGCAATCCGCGCGATCTATAAAATGGGTCCTCGCGAGTCCCTCAGAGAAAAATTTAAAGAGATCGATATACTGACTCTACCTTCACTTTATATTTTGGAATGTATTTTATATGTCCGCAAAAATCGAGGGCTTTTCAAAACTAGAAGTGACTTCCATAATTTAAATACACGCAGTAAGCACGAAATTGTAATACCCAAATTCAGATTAACGAAAACTAGCAAGTCTTTTCTTATAAACAGTATACGCTTTTATAACAAGTTGCCTAAGTCAAATATAGAACTGACCGATGGAAAGTTCAAAAACTACATCAAACGTGTCCTTATTAAAAAAGCATATTATAAAATCAAGGACTACGTTGAAGATAAAAAATTTGGCTTTGACACCCTCTGCGCATGCGGCTTCCCTGGTAACTCATAAACGGCACAAATATATGGATATCTAACTATTCTCAATCTCATTTTTTTCTCTTTTAATTAGACTTTTTACAATATTTTTCAATCATCATTATAGCCCTTTGCTAAGAATAGTTACAGCACTGATTACAGTATTTGTGCCACATGTTAAATTTAGTGTTGTATTTTTTTTTACCTTTGTATAGATTCTTTTACCTATTGTGAATGTGTGAACATTGTAGGCTTTCTAGATTTCTAGATGATTGTTAACATTTGTTAACTTTTTATTTCGTGCATAATTTTTTTGTTTCAATTTCGTACGACTTATTGTCGGGCCTACGTTGTCCCCCCATATCCAAGTACTAATGCTGTAACATGGAAATATTGTAAACAAAAAAAATTAAAAGAGTAACCATGGAGTTTCTTGCCGGTTCTTCTCCATAGGAAACGACTAACCCGAACCGTGCACCTTTTGTCGACGTTTTATAAGTGCCCATGTAGGCCTATGTAAAATAAAAATATTAGATTTTGATTTTGATGATTTTAACTTGTAGACATGGCTAAGAAGTGAGATGGGCCTATAGTTCTTCAGCCGGGCATTGTCGCCCTTCTTGAAGAAGAGTACCACCACACCCCTGCACCATGCCTGTGGCGTTTTGCCCTCGAGTATGACGGATTCAAACAGCTTCTGAAGGGCCTTAAGGACCGGTTTTCCACCCGCCTTCAGGAGTTCAGCCGTGATTCCGTCATCACCCGGCGCCTTGTTGTTTTTAAGCTGTTTCAGAGCCATCCTAATCTCGTACAGGCTGACGTCCGGAATATCTTCGGTATAGTGTCGGGTCAATCTAGCTCTTGGGTCGTTTGCTAGACTCGCAACGGGCTTGCTGATTGATGTGTACAACTGCCCATAGAATGTCTCGATCTCCCTCAGAAGCTCCGGTTTGGCGGATACGATCCTGCCATCGTCGGTCTTCAGTTTCGTGAGCTGGCTCTGCCTAATAGCCAGATCCCTTGAAAAAAACCTTGGAGCCTTTATTTTGCTCAATCGCGTCTTTAATATTAAAGCGGTGGAGGTCTCTTTTCAAGGATTTAGAGGTCTATTGAGCTGCCGGTATTTGCACGCCTCATCTGAAGACTGCAGGATCATCTCAATCTCACGCCTCTCCTTCATAAGCTTGAGGGTATGATCAAAGAGCTTTTTCTTTCTATCTGTACGACGGGTCTTGAAAAACTTAGACCCGACCGTATGGACAGCTTCCACGAACCCGTCGGCGTAGTCGTCCACGGAGCTCCCTAGGCACTCGAAACGATTCTAGAGTTCGAGCTGAAAGCTCTCGGGGTTTTGGACCTGGATCTGTGCTGGACGGAGCGTGGACTTCATCAGTCGAGACCTTTCAAGCTTAATATTAATGTTCAATGTGCCTCTTACCATGCGGTGATCGCTCCCGGTTTTTACCGAATTGATCACAGAGACATCATTGAACATTTGCTTCTTGGTTGACATGATGAAGTCGATCTCATTTTTTGTTGCACCATCGGGGCTCTGCCAGGTCTTCACAGGCTTCCTGTGTTCACGCTTTTGGAAGAAGGAATTCATCATAAAGAGGCCCTCCTTCTCCATAAAACTGGCCAGTAGGTGACCCCGGTGGTTCCGTCGTCCAACTCCAAATTGCCCCACTTGCAGCTCATCCTTGTCTCGTTTGCCCAGTTTCGCGTTGAAGTCCCCCATGACAACGGTGAAGTGAGTTTTGAAACCATGCATGGCTCTGGAGATATTTTATTTTATTTTATTTTATTTTATTTTATTTTATTTTATTTTATTTTATTTTATTTTATTTTATTTTATTTTATTTTATTTTATTTTATTTTATTTTATTTTATTTTATTTTATTTTATTTTATTTTATTTTATTTTATTTTATTTTATTTTATTTTATTTTATTTTATTTTATTTTATTTTATTTTATTTTATTATCTTGAGGATATTCTGAGTATAAGGCACGCCACCCTGCTCGACACACTCTCGATCTTCACCACGTTGTTCACAAGGGACTTGTGGACGATAAACCCGACACCACCCTGGGACTGCCGGTCACCCTCTCGGAAATAGAGCAGGTTACCGGATTTGAGGATTATCGAGTCCTCCCCCTCTCTTTGGACTTCAGATAACCCTATAATACTCCATCGCAACCTGCTCAATTCCTCTTCGAGTTCTTCATCTTCTCGTCGGTCCGAAGTGTGAGCGTATTGTACGTTGCCAGGTACAGTCGTCGGTAATTCTTTGGGTATCCGGATCTCGTCCGGAGATTCTTGGCACCCCTTGCCATGCCGTAACCTCGACCGCTACCGTAGTCGAGGGTAGGCAGGCTGCCGGGCACTAAGGGCCATTTTTTATTTGTGCTTTTCATGGGGGGTTTTTGCCATAATCGCCACGCTTGGCAGGCGGGTTGGCGATCGCAGTATGGTTGTTGTAGAAGCACAGAGAACGCTGCTGCCCATTCTCTGGTTTGTCCCTTAGTCGCCTCTTACGACACCCACGGGAAGACAAGGGATGGTGAAATTCTTTACGCCCGGCACCATACGGAAACACTTTTACATGTCGATCATATTTTATAAAACTAGATGAGGTCGGCGTTTCCTATCTGACTACTCCGAAAAGAAAGGCCGAAACAAACTCAGAGGTCACAGTCTCTTTTAAATGCCAGACAAAATCTTGGTTAGATCATGTGAATATAATGACATTCCTAAACCAACTCAAAGTAACAAAACATCAAAACTCTCAGATTTTTTTTGAAAAATGAAGGATAATATAATAAACATGCAACTTAACGTACCTACAGTTTAGATAAAAACACCTTCTTAATCGTAACTTAAATCTATTTTAACAAAACTTGACTAAATAAGTTTGTATTCATGTCATGATGTCACTAAAAACGATTAAGTTTTTATCGATACTCATGACGTCACTGCTTTGTCAGGCCCTAGCGTAAACAAACAATTTACTCTTTTACATATATTTTCGCAAAATTTGTTTAGATATACGAAATATACTTATATACAATAATAGAAATCAATATACTATTGTAAGAATCTTTTTCTGAGCCGATTACTAGCAGAAATTCGTCAAAATATGGTTCAAAACAATCCCAGGACAAAATTGTATTTACCTATGCAACGTGTATTTGTTGGGGTTATTTTGTCTTGTAACGTCACATACACTCACAGAACAAGCGACCATAATTGTATAATTAATAATATTAATTTAAATCTAAAGATTATGATTTAAATGCAAGAAATTCACCGCGGCGTAAAACAGATACTTAGAAAGAGAGGTACCTCTCTTTCTAAGTATTATTTCGCGTTCGTTGTTAGTTTGCTCATATATATAACATTTTAACTTATGCAAACTGTACTAAATGATATCGATATCTGAAAACCGTTTCCGATATCAATATGAAAACTGTATATCGGTTACATAACCGTTTGTGCAAAAACCGAAAACACTGAGATGGCTCCAGACCTTTTTTTTTTATTAAGATTTTTTTTTGCTACGCAAAAAGATACACGAAGCGTGCGAGCGAGAAATCCTACCTAATCATGTACTAACTGCCCAAGGGAAAAAGAGAATGAAGTACCAATATGTCATTTTTTTCGCGAGTAAGAATCCATAGCGTCCCATCTGTTTTACGCCGCGGTGAATGTCTTGCATTTAAATCATAATCTTGAGATTTAAATTGATAATATTAACTATACAATTATGGTCGCTTGTTCTGTATCTTATATCATATCGATATCTATAGATATTGATATACTTACTGGACAGTAGGAGATTCCAAATTTAAAATCTAGCTTCTTACTGAACAGTTGTGAATAAGTCTCCGGTAGATTTTATTTTCTGGATACTTTTTAGAGATGTTATGACAACTTTACATACCATTTTTGAGAAAATGTACATTACATAATAATATTTCTTATAACTGCTCAAAAAAAATAAAAAAAAATAATTCCTAACACACGTTTTTACGAAAGCCCAAAACGTTTTTCAATTGCTTTTTCAGCTTACCTACTGGTGGCGAATAATAATCTGCAAACCAATTTTGTTTTCCAAAGTTTATAAAAAAATGTTGTCCACGCGGAATAAAGGCAATTATATCATGTGCGAAAGCGTCAACTACGCATCTATTTGAGAAGTTTATCTATCGAATCCAAATTTCATATTATATTTTTGAGTACTTATTTTATTGTAATAAATTGTCCAAATAATGCCTTATAAACCGTTGCGCTCGCGCGAGGCATTCGGTTTCGCTCAAAGATTACTATTATATACTGGGGTTTCGCTCAAGGGCTTGCAGTCGACGGACCTGTGTCGTTTTTATTGTTGTCATTATGTTTTTTATCATATATCTTGTAGTTATTCAGAAATTTTCGCTGGAAAACTAGCTGTTTTCTGTTTTTGCTCGTGAAACCTGTAGGGACTCTTAAAATAGGTATGTAAATAGATTGATGGTGTCAACTACCCAATCCACGAGTATGCGGCCCGTATACCCACCTCACATTGTCCTATTTGGACCTTGGTCAGAAAAGATGGACGACCACTACTCTAGACAAAGGCCAGTATTCCGCAGCATGACTCATGCTCAACACCAACTCGAAAACTCATATTGACAGTTATGGCGCGGCAAATTTAAAAAATATCAACATAGCAACCCCAAAAACTAGTATGCAATACCTGGCATAACCTAATTTGATACTTTAGAATTATTTATATTACTTCGTCTGAATAAAAATACTATAGGTGCATTTAGGTAGGTAATACTTTAGACATATCAATCTTAATAAAAAAAAGCAATAGTATTCTATAATAATTCTGGTTTATTCACTATCAATCAAAATCTGAATCTAAGACTTCCATGTGAAAAGATTCATAAGAGTCACAAGAATCATTGTTTTCTACATTAATAATGAAACTTTTTAAATTATTAAATAGAGAAAATGTTTTTACAAAAAGATAAATAGTGATTACGAATTAAAACAAAGTATCAACTTAGTAGCGTCATACGGAAAATTGTGGGGTTGACATTAGTATAGCATTGCCATATAAAAAGTTTGCAAATAATTCGAGTGTCTACTTTCGTTTGCCAGACTCTAGCTTATTATAAATTGACGTAAACGTGCTCGACAAG
This sequence comes from Orthosia incerta, assembly GCA_948252205.1. NCBI lineage: Eukaryota > Metazoa > Arthropoda > Insecta > Lepidoptera > Noctuidae > Orthosia > Orthosia incerta. The sequence goes on along the minus strand of OX411746.1, from coordinate 15,980,835 downwards.
GGAAAGGGACGATTATGACATACTTTACAAGAAATGAAAGTAAGTTATTTTCTTGAAAATATGTTTAATAAATTAAAAGAACGAAAGACTAGTACAAAATCACCAAGTCAATCGCATTACATGATCAGTCTTTCGTTTAGATGACTTTATAAAGCCAAGGAACTGTAGTTCAGCCACTGCACGAGTAAATCTTAATCTGGAACAAGAAATAACATCATTATTGAGTGGAACAAAAACAATAAAAGACAGCACAATATCGCAAAGGTCACACAACCCGTATATATTTTTTGGATTTATTACTTTTTATTAATAGTACCTTTTTATCAGACGGCTAATTCATTTATAAACGGTTGTGATAAAATAATTATGTAAATAGATGTCTCAGACAAAACCAAGACTCGTTTTGTGAATATAAACGATGGCGGCTTCTTTGCACGAATATAGAACAGTATTATTAAGTAGTCTGGTGGTACAACAACGACCCAAAAGGGTGTAAATCCGTAGCCGACTGCAGGGGCAGCAGCAGTTTCTATGAATTTCTAGGCAGGCGACGTGTCGTTAGATACGGAACGTAAGATGCAATGGTCGAGACCAAGGCAGAAAGCAAAGAAAAGGCTTGTTTTTACCGACTTCTAAAAAAAGGAGGTTATCAATTCGATACCGTGTACATACATAAAATATGTGAATATTGCGCAATATTACATAATATTGCAATATATTCACATATTTTACTCTATATGGGTTACTAAACACGTATGCTAAATGTCATAAGTGTATGTATGTCTAGATGTATGTATGTATGTTTGTCCACGCACATCTCCGAAACTATTAATCGGATCGTGACCATTCTTTTTTTATTGGATTAAGTATGTCTCAACTTAGGAAACAGTACAAGTTTCATAAAAATCGGTTCAGTAGTTTTCAAGATATGGAACATACAACTGATCTCCTTAACAACCAGCATGAATGTGTAAATTGAGTTATTATGGGTATTTTGTCGATCCTATAGGTACCTTACTATAGAACTTGCTCACGTTTTAGTAATGGAGTACCAAAACGAAAAATAAAACATTTTCACGAAAAGTAAACAGACTTTTAAAGCAAAACACTAAATAGATCAAAAATAATTTTGGTGTCGCAAAACGACATAAAAAATAAGAGGTACCAAAGACACCGATCTCCGAATCGAAAGCTCTTTTTAGTGTTTTGATTTGGAAGTCGGTTTACTTTTAGTGAAAAACTTTTTTTCTACTCAGCTTTTGGTAATTATGGGATATACAGTGATAAGTTGATGACACTCACTGCGTATTAGGATCCTGATGTCGTTGCTCGTCATCTTCTTCTGGGCGCAGAACCGCGGCGAAGGCTTGCAGCCAGTCGTACAAATTGATATGTTTGCCGCACTCGCGATGTAGCTTGTACGCCAGGCACACGTCCGGCAAAGTGTCGATGACGCTGTCTGATGAGGGCAGGTGACAACAGGAACACTGCGAACGAGTCAAGGAGAAAATAAGAAAAGCGGTAAGTTAATACTTTAATAGCCTATGGCCAACATGGGGTTATTATGGTTTAGTAAGGGGTGTTGTACTAAATGCAATCTTCTTGCAATGCTTCTTCTATTTGTGAGGTGTACGTACAACAAAGAGTATTCTGTTATAGTAACCAAGTACATGAACGGCAGGAGAGGTGCAAGGAGCTGCATTCGCACCCTTCTAACTTTTAAACAGAAGATACAAAAATATTCGATATAAAAACTAGCCAAGTGCTCAGTAGCATAGTGGTATCGGCCGCGACTTACAAGTTGTAGGTCGTGGGTTCGAGCCCAGGCAGGCGCTTTACTTTGTGTAAATTATTTCATCACCACTGCTCTCAAAACGGTGAAGGAAAACATCGTGAGGAATCCGGCTTGTCCTAGAACCAAAAATTCTAAGACATGTGACATCCACCAACCCGCACTGGGCCCGCGTGGTGGATTACGGCCCATTCCCTCTCACATGGAGGAGGCCTGTGTCCCAGCAGTGGGAACATTATTAGGCTGATGATGTGATGTGAAGTGCGAGTCGGACCTGCGCACGATGGGTTCCGTACCATTACCGCAAAAACCGGCAAAACAATCACGTTTGCTGTATGGGAACCCCACAAAATATTTATTTTATTCTGTTTCTAGTATTTGTTATTATAGCGGCAACAGAAATACATCACCTGTAAAAAATATTAAAATTCAACTGTCCAGCTATCACGGTTCATGAGATACAGCCTGATGACAGACGGACAGACAGACAGACAGATCGTGGAATCTTAGTAATAGGGTCCCGTTTTTACCCTTTAGGTACGGAACCCTAAAAAACGGCAGGCTAAGCTTTTCGGGCTTTTTCGTTCGATCTTGCATCCTACATTTTCTTCATTATTTTGCGTCTTTGTATAACTTGATAAAGTTACTCTTATTTCTATTTCTGCAAAAATGATCAAAGAAAGACCATTTCGAGGTTAATATTGTAAAGTAAGAAAGGCAGGGTGAGAAACCCAAGCCGTAGATGCACACCCCTAAAATTAATGAATAAACGCCTTACAGATCATGCACCTCAGTTAAGACTAGAACTTTAAATTATCCGAGCATATTGAGATCTGCTTATAAATAAAAGATGTTAACAATCTACAAAACAATTAAGGAACAAGCCTTACCTGTAAGTAATGCACAGGATTGCTAAGCGCAGTGTGCACGGCCCCTCGCGGCGAGCCGACGATGTGCTTCCTGACATTAGACACGTCGCTGAAGAACAACACTTCGTGGAACGTCTGCGTGCGCGCCGGCTGCAAGCCCTTAGCGAACACGTCCTCCAAGTAGCTCACGAAGCGAGACCGAACCATCTCGAACTCGGACTGGACGCGGTCCACTCTTGTTGCTTTTAGTAATTTCTAGAACAAAATAGAAGGGTTTGTGACATTTTTATTTATGTATTTATTTAATGCCTTCATTGGGGCCAGCGCAACACGTTTTCTTCTTCCAAACCGTCCTGTCAACCGTCACGCTATCAATGTCTCCCTTTTCTTTTATATCACTCCTCACACAGTCCATATATCCACATTTATATTCATTACTCTTAACAGTGAATGACACAGTATTAATCTAAGTTTTTGTCTTGCTCCAGTTTTCGCTCGCTAGCAATCCTGTCAGTGAGTCCCCATCAAACAGACGTACTATTAAAATTGCTCCATTGTACCAAATGAGATTAGATAAACTCCATGCGTTGTCTGTCTACCCATTGTGGGCACTCAGTTTATTCACCATAGTTATTAAGCACAATACTTCAATATCTGATAAGAGTTACAATTCGTTGTTGATTTTAAGAATAAATAAACAAGTAAGTCGTATAAATGATAATATATTGTTGTGATAGCCTTTATTTATGCTGAGTTATTAAATTTCACTTATATTATGTTCTTGTTGCTTTCAATTCAACACACCTTTTCAGAAGGTTAGTTTTTTCAATGGTTTTTCCATATCATCAAGTCCTCCATGTTCTAAGTCCTTTAGAAGAAAACTTCCCTCACTACAATTTTCTCCATGCCGGCGGAAAAATAACCCGACTTATTAAAATAAATCACATGTTTTGACTGGCAATTTTACTGAGTTGAGTAGAGAAAATGAATTTGAATAATATAGTGGTAAGTCTTGCTAGGACAGCTTATTGCTTTAACCAACGAAAAAGGAAGATGTTCCCATTTTTTTGCTCACAGTTTTACTCAACTCTATCTAACATAATTCTCTGTCTATTATCCGTCTTACATTACGAGTCAATACATTATCTAAACCTTTACTTTAAATCTAAATAAATGGCAAATCGTAAATATTTTCCCATAAGGCGAGGAAATTTGTACCGTACAGGGTCTTTTTGTCTTTTTTATGGAAAATTTTCAGCAAACTTCAGGAACTATATGTAATATTGGTGGAAGTACCTCTCAAGTATTAAAACACCACTGAGTAAAGGCACCTCGCAAGTAGTTTAAACTTTTAATTGTTGTCTTTGTACTTATATGGTGTACATAATAAAGAGTATTCTATTCTATTCTATTCTATTCTATTCTATTCTATAAAGTTCTTACCTCCTTCAACTTGTATCGATTCCCGGGTACATTTTCATCAGTATCTTCAGTCTCTGGTAAATCATTCGTAATAGCAGATGTATCGGTATTGGCATGCTCTATTTGTCTCAAAAATGTTAATAAATGCACTCGCAAAGATTTGACAAAGTTTTCTCCAAGATCATCGTTGAGAAATATATTATTGATATTGTTCTTCGTCGGCGATGACCGAAGAGGTTTCACTGGTGATACAGCTTGTAAGTATGAATTGACTATCTTCAAGGCACTTTTAATACTTTCAACCAACTTCATTTGTGACTGAAACTTTAGCAGCTGCATGCAGTCTTTGAATGCTGCTGTATCTGTTACACAATCTAAGGCGCACTTTGTGTAGATTTCTCGGACCTACAATAACAAGGATACACATTATTAGCACTTACTTAGACAAGTTACAGTTCTTTTCTATTTGAAGAAAAACTCGAAAACATTTTGATAAACTCTTACTAAGATAAGCATAAGTCTTTAAAAAGGTATTTAATGTTACAAACGTTACTACAAGCGGGCTATTAAAAATCCAGAAAATATATTGTGCTCACATACTTTTTGCAAGTTCTAAGAATTATGCACTTTGTAGTGCTATGAGATCGCCAAGATCACTGAGCTGTGGTGGACTAAAGATACTGACGCCATTGATATCAATAAACTGGCTTGATAGTAATGAACAGTACTTATGAATTTTTTGCTATGTTTTTTCTAATAGACAAAGTTGCGCTAGCGCATGTACACCGCATTTATAGTGTGATTTTCGTCAGGCGCTTGTTTTATCTTCGCTTGTAATATTTTAATGGAAAAATACATATAGGACGTAAAAAACAATAGCTTTTAACCTTGCATTATTATTTACATGTATAAAATCAGGATACTCACAGATTTCCCAAGTATATTCTTTGGCAAGTCTTTCACAAACACACTTAACAATCTTAAACACATATAAAAACTATACAAATAATCGTGCAGTCTATTCATCTTCTTGTAAAGAGCCTCTCTAAAGAAATTGTCGTCATCAAACAGACTGATCTTCGTTCTACAATCCTGTTGTTCTAAGAACGGCCTGAATGACATCAACTGTCGTAAGCTCTCGAGATCATCGGCACTGAGCTCCATTATGACTTCTTCGAGTTTGTCTCTGTCACAGCATAGCGTCTTTAAGTTGTCCCCATAGAAATGATCCATCATGCAATACTGAAAACAGATTAATAAATATATGGAACATAATTTATTTGATTCTTGAATATGGCCCACTTCCACCACTCTGGGTTAACTTATTAACTCCGAGTTAGTAGATAGCGCACCCAATAATGTATGATATTATTTATTTATTTATTTAAACTTTATGTACAATTGTGCTGGACGTAGCGTGTTCACTGGCCCCGAGAAAAGAAGGGCGTAAACCTTCTGGCCATTGCCGCTGAACGCCCCTATCACACCACGAAAACAAGGTTCTTGGATGCCTAGCTGCAGCACTGACGTAGGGTTGCAAATCGACTCTAACGATTCAACGATGTGTTGGCTGTACTCGAGTTATTTCCAGGTTCTGGGTTGCCTACTTCTGGATCAGCACTCCTGGTGTCCAGGTCCCGAGGTTCAGCTCGACAGGATCGAAAAGGGGTGTCTTCATAAGGGTTGAAGTTGATGAATTAAATGAAACACTAAGTTATTCAGTACACGGCACGATTCTAGGGCTCTCAACAATTTCTGAGACTTGATTCTATATAAGAATTACTTCTTATTTACTAAGACAAGTACAAGCGACTAGCTTTGGATGACTACAAATTCTATTTGGGCCCGGGGGGTGTATATACCCTCGGACCGTGCCATTATTGAGAGCCCCGCAAATTCTCGCCGAAAATAATTTTTATTTCTGTAAAAAACCCTTATCAACATTTGGTAAATAGGGTTACCGCACCCCTTCCACGGTGCTATCAATAGCTGGATTTCTTCGTACTGTAACACAGTAACGCCCCCTATCTCTGTATCTAATCCATATACCTAATTTCCAGGTATTGATAGCTTCCCTAGACTAATTTCATGAAATAAAGGAACAATTTCCTTTATTTCTCGGTTAAAACCTTAATAGTTAAGTTAATCTTGCGTAGCTGCTATGCGACTTCTTAGTCGCAGCACGCTGTCGACGACCTGAATTTGTAAAGGTCGCAGCGAGCTATTCTTATTTATTTCTTCAACATTCGCTAACTCTGAAGCGAACGATTGTTGTTGTGCGACCTGGACAAGTATTTTCTCAGCTTCTTGGAGAAATTCTGCTTCTATAATTTGTCTGTTGACCTGGGTTGGGGCTCTGCATGCCTGCTTCTGCTTCTGTGCAGGTGCAGCGGGCTTCTGGCGCCAGTCTGGGTCCTTTTCAGCGTTTTTTCTTGTCCGTTTATAGGACGTTATCTCTGTTCTATTTTTGCAAAGAGATATAAAACGCAGAACTGTGGCTGTCGCACGAAGCAGTCGCTCCCATCTGGAGAATCTGCTTGGCTCTGGAACGGCTTCTATGAAGCTCTTCTTGTCCCCTTCTGTGACAACGAAAGCCTTTTCTTCTCCCGTGTCGTCTGTAGTCGGAGGTTTCTCTGTGGGCCATAATTCGGGCCCAAGAGACAAAAATCTCGGCCCGTAGTACCACTCGTGGTCCGAGTTGAACCGCAGTGGCACGTCACGGGTTGCTGCATCAGCGATGTTCATCTTGGTGGGTATCCATCGCCAATCTTCGACTTTGCTATTGTCTTCAATAGCAGCTATTCTGTGAGCAACGAAAGGTTTGTATACTCTCGCTCCTCTTCTAATCCAGGTCAGTACGGTCTTGCTATCTGACCAATACGTTACTGACGTGGGCTTGCAGTCGTGTTCACTCATCACTGCTGCGGCTACGCGGGTTCCCAATACCGCGGCCTGATGTTCGAGTCTCGGTATCGAAAGCAGTTTCAGTGGGGCCACCCGCGCTTTCGCCATAACAAGGCTTATTAAATGCTTGCCTTCCACGGTCGTGGCCCGCCAGTATACAGCGGTAGCATATGCCATCTCGCTTGCATCAGTGAACACATGCACCTGCATTTCTATAGCGTCGCTATACCCAGGATAGCATCTTGGTACGCTAACGTTTTTTAGTTGGCGTAAATGTTGTACCCAAATTTTCCATTGTAATGCTAGGTCAACATCTAGCCTCTGATCCCAGTCGACGCCTCGCCTCCATGCTTCTTGCAATATTTGCTTCGCCTTGATGGTTACTGGTGAGGCGAGTCCGAGTGGGTCGTATAGCGACGCGACTATTTTGAGCGCCTCTCGCTTGGTGGGCGCCTCTCGGTCCAAGATACCCTCAGGCAGACGCGCGAGTGTGAGGTTGAAACCCAGCGTGTCTTCGCCTGGCCTCCATATGAGGCCGAGTATCTTTTCCGATGTATCTATATCTCCAATGGATACCATCTCAGTTTGTATATGCGATGGGTCCATTTTTTCTAGGAGCTGCGAGCTATTTGAAACCCATTTCTTGAGTTCAAACCTCGCCTGTAGGTGTATTTTTCGCACCATACTAGCGACTTCTGCCGCCTTCTCGATAGTTCTATAACTATCTAGGTAGTCATCCATATAATGACTACGTAGTATAGCATCCACAGCTTCAGGGTGCTTTTCTATATATTTGTTTGCGTTCCAGTTCTTTGCAAAAATTGCTGTGCAAGGCGAACTGGCTGCGCCGAAAATGATGGACGTCATTCTATATTCTTCTGGCGCTCCTTCTCTGCGGTTTCCCCTCCACAGGTAGCGAAGCGCGTCTCGGTCTTGGCTCCGCACCTTCACTTGCATGAACATCTCCGCTATGTCACCGGTTATTGCAACGCAGTGACGGCGAAACCGCATCATTACGCCTGGCAGCGACTGTAATAGGTCGGGCCCAGTTAGCAGGAAGTCATTCAGTGACATTCCTCTCGATTTGGCGGCAGCGTCATGTACGATGCGAAGTTTGTCTGGCTTCATTGGATTGAAGACATCGAAGTGCGGGAGGTACCAAGTTTTGCCCGGCGTGCTAATTGCGGGTGCCCTTTCAGCGTACCCTTTCGCAATTAGCGAGTCCATCTGGTCTGAGTATCTTCTTAGAAGTTCCTGGTTCTTGTCCAGCTTCTTTTCTGTTGAGACGAGCCTCTTCAGAGCTGTCTCAAAACTATCTGGCATCTCAGCATGCTCATTACGCCAAAGCATGGCGGTTTCGATGTGTCCATTCTCTAATTGGACAGTTGATCGATTCAAAATGTCCTCTGCCCTTCTTGTTGGGTCAGAGGCGGGTCGCTGTGGGTTTATGCACAGCGATTCTATGGCGAAATATTCGCGCAACTGATGATCCAAATTGTCATCAGTTGTTATTCTATTGACATGATGTACTTGTTGTCGTAGTAAACTACTATGCGCGCCATGTAGTGTCCAACCCATCGCTGTAAGTGACGCAATTGGTTGGTGTCTTGGACCTCTGCGAATCTCGCTGGCCAATAACAAATGCCAGTTGTCTTGGCCGACGAGTATTTTTGGCACGCCATTGTTGTACATCAACTCTTTTCTCAAGTCGGTTAAATGCTTGCAGCGTGCGACAACTCTATCGCTCACTGTTTGTTTTGCCAAGCTGAGTTTAGGTATAGTACGTGCTTTAAATTGTACCCTTCTCTCTTGCGGGCTAACCAGTGTCACCTTGACTCTTCTTGAGCATGGGGTGGTGAGCATGGTGTTGCCTATCGCACCGATCTTGAGCGGGTCCACAGGGCCCTCTGCCCCGACTTGCCTCGCGATGTCTTCATCCATCAGCGAAACGGTGGACCCATCGTCTAGGAGAGCGTATGTTGCTACCTCTCCCGCCGGTCCGATGACCCGGACCGGCACTATCTTTAGGTACGCCTGGCTCGATGGTGACCCGAAACTGGCCACCGTTTCCTGAGGATCCTTGCGGGATTCAGGAACATCGGGCTTCTTGTTGGCTTCCCTCTGTTGTTGCTTCTTCTTATGAAGAAGCCGATGGTGCGTATCTCTGCACCCGTCTTGGCCACACTGTTTTCTCCTACAAGTGTGGTTGCCTCGTCGATGTTGAAGGCAGCGATAACATAGATCATGTTTTTTCGCTAGCTCCCATCTTTTCTCGACAGCTACGCCCCTGAATTGTGCACATCCAGTGGCGTAGTGATGTCCCACGTCGCAAACACGGCATTTTCCTACCGGTTGGTCCGTAGCTATATGCGTCCTTTGGGTGACGCGTCTGTTGGTGTTCGCCTCGGCCGAAGCGATGCCTTCGGGTGGGGCGAATGGACTACAGAAGTGTGCCTGTTCAGATATGAAATTACTGAACAATGAAATATCTGGCACCGATTGGTACTTCTCCGAATATGATCGGTACCATTGTGCTCGTAGCGAATTGGGTAACTTCTCTGTTAACAATCGCATAAGCTCCGCGTTCATAAGGTAATGACCCTTTTTTAACGCGCGGAGCGTGACTACAGCACCTCTTACGCGACTTGCAAACGCGCAGATGTCTCTTGGTGACTCACTGCAGCGCGGCAGTCCGCGTAATCTATCTGTTTCAGCTTGCGCTATGGAGTCTGGACGGCCGAACTGCAGCTCGAGTTCCTTCATGATGTCATCGGGCCTGGCATGTCCGATGAGTTCTGAGCTGACGGTTTCCATTGCACGTCCATGTAAGCTTCTCCTCAGCCTCGCTGTATTCTCGATGTCCGTAAAGTACGCTCGAGTTGTCTCATATATGGCCCGAAATGATAGCCATTCAGTATGAGAACCATTGAAATTCGGCAATGTCATGACGAATTTCGACGCAGAGGGGTTCGGTTGGTCCCGCTGTTCTATTTTTCTGTCGGCTAGCGACGCTATAGCGGACGTCAACTCCGTCAAGAATGGACGGAGACTATCCCTCTGACCTCCTGTACACTCAGCTGACGCTGCAACTGGAGGCTTTTGCACTTCTTTTTGTTTAGGATGCTGACCTTCTATTTGCGATTTGGTGGCGGTCGCAGTCAGGGGTCTATGCATAGAATTTCTGGTTCCCCCTTCAACGACGTTATCCTCCTTCTCAGGCTGAGGTTCTGGTGCCTCTTCTAGCCATGAACGCACGTACTCGTCATTCGAATTTCTGTCATCCAAGTATTCAGCTTCGGAACCCTCTTCCTCCGCTCTCTGAAGTGCCAATTGTGCAAGCTCCAACTTAATTTTGAGTAAGTCTTCGCGAGCTTTGTCTATGTTTTTTCGTGACCGAGTCACTATAGTTGACGGCGGACGGCTATGTTCGATACGGGCGTCACCCCGGGTAGTCATCGGCATCGCTGTACGTCTGTCTTCTTCGGAAATCTTCTCTTTCTGAGAAGGTTTCAATGTTGTGTCTGAAGCTCCTTCTAATCTGGTTACTCTGGTAGAAACCGCTTGATCAGTTTCTATTGGTTGATGCGTCGGAGTGCTTTCAGTTTGAGGCGCTAGATGGCGCTGCTCGTCCGACGGCTCGGTCCCTTCGGTTGTGGAAGGTGAACACGGCGGCAGCTCATGTCTGATGCCAACTGGTTGATCCAACTCCACGGTCCATGCCTCCGGCGCCTTGCCTTGGGATCTGGTGACCGGCGTTGTCGTTCAAATATTTTCTTTTGAAAACTCGAAGTTTGTTTTCAAAGATAAGTCCCAGTTCCGGGCTTCAGTGTTCGAACCGACGATCTCCAGAAGTTAACCTCCACTCCGATTGACTATAATTCAATCTTCAAATAAAAAATCACTAAAAACTTACGGTCAGTGATAAGTCTTCAGGAAACTTCAGGCATCTGCTATACAAGTTTATTTTTTCCCATAAACGTGTATGTTCTATTTGATTGACTATAATTCAATCAAATTCTAAAATCACCGAAAAGTCAAGGTTACTCTTCGGTGGTGATGCTTCATGAACTGCTTGTCCAAAGCATCAGAGCCGTGCATCAATCTTCAGAGCACGTATCTTGCTTGATTGAAGAAAATTCAATCTTCAAATAAATCACCGAAACGTCAAAGTTATTTTCAGTGATAGTGCTTCAGGAACCGCATAGTCAGTACATCCGAAACGTATCTAAGTCTTCAGAGTACGTTTCTTCCATTCACTGACGAAAATTCAGTCTTCAAAATTTCCTGAAAACATAGGGGTTGTTTTCAGTCATAAGGCTTCAGGAATTATTCTTCAATCGTCAAGGATGCACATCAGCCTTCTAAACGCACGTCTTGTATTTTTCTGACGGGCGCTCGTTTTTTAAACAAATCGCTAAAAACATAAGGGTAGTTTTCAGCGATAAGTCTTCAGGAACTATTCTTCCGCGTCAAAGACGCAATCCAGTCTTCTGAACGAGTATTCTTGGTTGAATAAACAAGCGTTCAGTTCTAGAACAAATCACTGATAACATAGGGTAGTTTTCAGCGATAAGTCTTCAGGAACTATTCTTGGGGCTTCAAGGATGCGCATCAGTCTTCATACAGCATTTTGCGGCTCACAGAAAATTTCTTCTATTTTCTTAAAATTATTGAAAAAATAGGGTATTTTCAATAACTGTCTCCAGAATTTTACCTCATAGATCCAGCGGCAAATAGGGCACGTAGGACTTGTTCCCTGCAGTGCACGTCGATTTTTGGTTTATTTGTGAAATTAATTTCCCCAAAATTCGAAAAATTAATTCCACCACTGTTTCTTCCTGACGTCCTGGGGCGCTCCAGACTTCGAATTTCGGCTCGAACGGGTCAACGTTGTGTTGCACGTAGCCGAATTAATATGCAGGCACCCAGTTGTTTTTTCTGGATCTGCTGTTCCCGACGTCCTGGGGCTCTCCAGGCTCCAAAATTCGGCTCGATAGGACCATAAGATGTGCTGGACGTAGCGTGTTCACTGGCCCCGAGAAAAGAAGGGCGTAAACCTTCTGGCCATTGCCGCTGAACGCCCCTATCACACCACGAAAACAAGGTTCTTGGATGCCTAGCTGCAGCACTGACGTAGGGTTGCAAATCGACTCTAACGATTCAACGATGTGTTGGCTGTACTCGAGTTATTTCCAGGTTCTGGGTTGCCTACTTCTGGATCAGCACTCCTGGTGTCCAGGTCCCGAGGTTCAGCTCGACAGGATCGAAAAGGGGTGTCTTCATAAGGGTTGAAGTTGATGAATTAAATGAAACACTAAGTTATTCAGTACACGGCACGATTCTAGGGCTCTCAACAATTTCTGAGACTTGATTCTATATAAGAATTACTTCTTATTTACTAAGACAAGTACAAGCGACTAGCTTTGGATGACTACAAATTCTATTTGGGCCCGGGGGGTGTATATACCCTCGGACCGTGCCATTATTGAGAGCCCCGCAAATTCTCGCCGAAAATAATTTTTATTTCTGTAAAAAACCCTTATCAACATTTGGTAAATAGGGTTACCGCACCCCTTCCACGGTGCTATCAATAGCTGGATTTCTTCGTACTGTAACACAGTAACGCCCCCTATCTCTGTATCTAATCCATATACCTAATTTCCAGGTATTGATAGCTTCCCTAGACTAATTTCATGAAATAAAGGAACAGTTTCCTTTATTTCTCGGTTAAAACCTTAATAGCTTTTAACCTAGCCTAAGGATATCTATAGGTTGGGTTGACCTGCTGGTGCCAATAGCAGGCTGTCTGTTGACGTCTAGAAAAAGCTTATTTTCGGGAATCTTCTATGGGATATCATCCCTTATGTAATGAATCTATAAATTCCTAAGTCATTTCACCGACTTTAGGACTTCCTACTTAGGCTAACCAGACAATCACCGCCTATTATGGGGATTCTGGTAGCCGATAGACCACACTTTACATTTCTAGTGTTCATATAAGTCTATCTAGGCTATATGCACATAAGGTGCCTCGATATGTACAAATTCGATAGCTGGTCACTTTCTTTGCGCCCAGCTATCAGAGAAACTATTTATAAAACCCTAACAAGATTGGGACGACACGATGGTGCGTTTATCGGGCCATCGGGAGGTCCCCAAAAATTCCTTATTTTCGGAATTCCCAGGGGTGTATAGTCCCGGGGAATGCCAAAAACTGACTAAAAATTACATTTCCAGAAACCTATTTTCTGGAATTGTACTTAAACTACTTGAGCGATTTTCGCTCCAATGTGATGGCTTGGTAGCTAGTCCAGCAAGCCATCAGAAAGTACTTACACCATGAGTACATCTATTCCCTTCATGGAGTTATTCCACCTGAAGGGTCTACAAATTTCAACGTTTTACGTGGTTTACATTTTTCACGACTGTTTATCTCGCTGACTATCCAAGCGATTCTTCCCATCTAGAAACCGCCTGGAAGCCCTTTTAGCAAGCTTTCCCATGGTAGTACTTTTACCAGTACACCTATATGTTTTCTAGGTACTTAGGGCACCTAAACCCGTAAGCATTTGCCGAAAACCAGATAAACAGCAGTTTTCTATTATATACCGACTTGATATCTCAAGTAAATGGGCTTTATATAAAAGACTACGCTAACTATGAGGTGTATATAGGTTTCCTGTCTCGGTCTAGGTCTCCCATATACCCTAAAATGACCTAAAACCATATATTTGGTGTTTGAGATATCAAGTCAATATTCATATTTACATAGCAGAAACTATGTGGTTTTCACATAGTTTCATCATTATGTACTGATTTCATGTCCAGTACATAGGATAAGCCCTTAAAAACATGATTTTAATTACTATAATTTTTCCAAAAAACTCCAACCGTCTTATTAATAAACGTGGACTAAGGTAAGAATAACTTTATTCCAAGCATTAGGTTGGTACTAAAAAAAATCCGTATTAATAAACACGGAATAAGGAGGGATTATACTAATCTGACACTAGTCTCGGACTAAAAGTTAAACCATGGTGCCAGCTAGTTTAAGGTCGGAATAAGAGTAGTGTAACTATGGCAACCACAATTTTTTTAATTTTTTTGCATCGCTCTATTCGGGCAGGCTAAGGTCTTAGACCATACCGCCTCGTGTTCAGTGCATAATATCCTTCTTGAATTCTTTAGTATGCATTAGAATGCGGATGCAACAGATTCTAATGTTTTTTGAAGTATTTGGCAGCAAATTGTATCAAGTCAGCCTTCCCAGTAAGCCTTCCCAGTAAGCCTTCCCAGTAAGCTTTGCGGGAGGTAGTCAATACTACAATAAAATTCTCCGCTCCACTATCCCGAGATCGCTTCTGTCAATGCTTTCACAGATTGACCAGTTGCGTAGACAGTTGAGACATAAAACTACACCAATTTAATATCACAATAGCCACTAGGAATCAATTTGCAAATAATATTAACAGCCGCTGAACTACACTCGAAAAAATCCCGCCAAAAACTCTCGCAACCACAATTATTACATAGACTCTGATTTTTGATTTCGTAGATGTGGAACATAAAAAAATAAGGTCATTGGCAGCTGTTTAGCTTTAGTCAACGAAATTACAAATTAATTAATTAATTAATCATCATTTTATGTAATTATTAAGTTTAAAGGTAAAGGGATCCTTCACCTTTACTGTCAAATCTCTATGGCAGATGTCATTTTTAGTTTTTTTTTCTACATAATGTCTTCAACTTGCTTATTTTTCATTCACTAGTTCATTCATTTTACTTTTAAATTCAACTGGGTTGCCAGAGCTTACGCGTAAATCCAAGACTAAGAAATGAATAGTTAGTCCGAGGTTATTCCATGTTTATTAATAACATTGCTAGATCTATGGTAATCCTTAGTTACTCCGGGATTAGCTAGTTCAAGAGTAACTTCGGAGTAAGCTGGGAATACGCCATTTTTATTAATAAGACTGCAAAACTATATATATCGGGTGGGGCCACCTCGCGGGCCATTCGGAACTAATCCGTCGTCGAGCAATGACGTATCGTACGACAGAAATTTATGTTTTTCGCTATGATAACTCTTATCAGTATGCTTTCTAATGCTTTTACTCTATTAAGGGTGAACTATTGAACCCTATAACATACTGACAAATACTAAAAACATTATACTACTATCTCAAAAAATGTAGGTAAATTTTTTGTATAAATAAGAACGTGCCTCTAAAAATCATTTCAGTATTAGATGGCGCGCCGTGGTGAGCAGACATGTCTACACATACAAACTTTAACTCTTATGAACCATTTAGTATGGTTGATGACGCTTCGTCGCGAACAACAATGGTGATACAAAGGCGGACTTAATGCAGCAAGGCATTCTCTACCAGTCAACCTTTGGGTTAAAAAAGAACACAACAGTGGTAGAGGTACAAAAATATATATATATGTAGGAGGAAGGTATTTCTAATAATCTAGAACAAAGAAGTATGACGCATTTAAACTTATTAATTCAGTTTTGTTTAATTGGCAACATTTAGCCTACGATTCAATCTCAGTTCGATTTTATTCGATTGACAACACTTTATTTGGCTTATGTCAAAATACTCGATTTTGATTGGATGTTAAAAGCTGTGAACTTTGCCCGAGGTGTTCTTGAACCAATGAAAGCAGGGTAGCCAAGGATAATGGCGACCTGAGCGAAGTCGCCCGCCATATTTGGTCGGAAAAGAGTTAGAAAAAGGAACGCGCGGGAGCGCGTTTGCAAAAAGTTGAAAAACAGAGTTGTGAGAGAAATAATTGAGAAGTAGCCTAAAGTGTGGCTTTATAAACTTGAAAGTGTGTTTTGTTGAGAGAAAGCGAAACGAATAGGTGGCCGAATTCGCTGCTTTGATAAGATTGGAACAAGGACTATCTCCAAATCGGCATAAGTTACCTGCTTTGTAGCATGCATATACCCACGAAAGCCCACAAGATCGAGTGTTTATCCAAGATAGCCCTCCTATTTCCGATATCAGAAGTCCGGGATCAGTGCAAATACAAAGCGATGATGGAGAATGGACCAAATGAGACGAGTAATGGCTGGCATGGAAGTAGCTCGAGCTACCTACTTATAGAGACGTTTCGCAACTCGTCGGCTACTGGCGACAGGAATTCATGTTGCCCGAATTCAACCGTATAGTGTGGCCTATACTAGACAATGTGCGAAGTCGGGCTGCAGATAATGTTGATGATGACATCGATGCCCAATCCTGACTAGATACTGAGGAAACGCAACTGTGGTGGTGATGTTCAGGGAAGTATAAACTTAAGTATTCTGATAATAATAAGTACCTACCTAATGTCTTGTGAAGTTTAGCCGCAATATTGTTAGTTTAGCTTGGTGTAAAGTGGCTAAAATTTAAAATAAAATTCTATTTTCGTTATGATGCTAAATGAAACTCAGTCAGTTTCATACCGTCAGCGGAGTTCGCAAGAGATTAAGACGACTTGTGCAAATACAATGCAAGATAGCAAACATCCTAAGCTACAGCTTGATTTAGCAAAACATCATTATGATTATGCTTGTGGAACACTTATTCATAGACATGAATTTTTCAGCCATTCGCACAACATGCAACAGATAACAGGGACGCCTGAGCCCTTAAACATGGCTGTGGATACCACAAGACCTGTTGTGACCAGCTGCGTGTGGTGAAACAAGTGCGGAGCTCGGGTTCCAATTCAAGAGGCAACATACAAACTGCAACCTACAGCGCTATGAATAAGGAAATTTTGTGGTGTTATACATGCCGCTGCGGTGATCAATCAATTTGATATTTTCTGAAAGCAGCTAGGAGTCTGGACAAGTGCATGGTCAGTGACAAAATTTTGCTTTTGTGCCTGGTGTACTAAGCGCTGCTGCCTGACCTTCCCGTGAGTACAGGCTTAAAGGTATGTGACTTTGATCTGCATTCAACTATCTGTGCATCGGCATACATTTGTGGCAGCCGAAGTATGTATTGGGTTTGGAAGTACCTATCTTATCTTATGGAGGGGCCGAGAAATAGCTCGGGACACTTCGACCCATTGGGATCTATTGTGGTTTGGAAGTACCTAAGTTTTATAACTAATTTCTGTTTTCATTGCAATTTATAACTATTGCATTATTTTATTTCATGGAAATGTGTAAGGTAAGTTACATGAAAAGAGTAGAAAATTCAAACAGCGCCATCTACGTAATGGTATTGATACTGTGTTTCTTTCAATAATCATCGAAATTAGCTTCAGGACCCCATTTTGCCGTAATATGCTGCTTGGAGGAACTTATTGAATAGGTGCATGTATTTTTTATGATCAATTTAAAAACGAACATATTATTTTTACATAAACAGAATGAGAAGTTGGTGCATGTCACGCCATCTATTTAAATCTATGTTGTGTTCGAGCTTTGAAATATTTTGCTACAAGTATTTTAATCGTTATGTTCACCAACAAAACAAACAACGAAACGATTTTCGCAATATTATCAATCAATCAATCAATCAGTCTTTATTTGTAAACATAAGTAGGTTACAGCAGTGTGCAAGATGTTACAATAATATGAGTTTCTATATGTTTTGCCATGTGGCGTACAAATATGCATTTTTGTGAGGCTTTTGCCAATTAGGTAAATTAATTTATAATAACTCCGTAATCAATATCAATTAATTGTGTTATTTAATATGCCAAGTGATGTCAATAATTAATTATAAAATCGATCATGTCAGTAATAAATAGTTATAATGTCAATAAGTAATTTTTAACAGAAAAGTTTAAGTGATATTGTCCACAGAATTGCAAAGTCATCATTATACATGCTATGGGTATACAAATATTATTATTTCAAAGAACTGTCTTCAAAATAGTCACTGAGACAATAGTAACATTTCCGTACTAATATATTACGTAATGTATGCTTAAAATTGACTAAATTGAGCCTTTTTATTGAGCAGGGCAACTTATTAAATATTCTCTGGGCCATACAGAAGAAGCTTTTACTCATTAAAGCCGTGCCTGCACAAGGTACTTTAAGCTCTAACTTATTTTTATCACGAAGTTTCCTGTAATGACTTTTAAAAGCTAATTCATATAGAGCGTTGTTTGTTTTGACAAATACATTTACTTCATATATATACAGAGAAGGCAAAGTTAGGATTTTGAGGCTTTTAAATAGAGGTTGACAACTGTCAGTACTCTGTAAACCACACATAGCTCTGATGCATCTTTTTTGGGCTTTAAAAACATACTCTTTATTTACTGAATTGCCCCAATATATTATGCCATATCTTAGTGCGGATGCAACATAGCCATGGTAGGCCATTAAAAGAGTTTCTTCGTTTACAATTTTTGCCAATTTATAGAGAGCATATGCAAATTTATTAACTTTCTTACATATATCGTCCGTTTGCGGTTTCCAGGACAAGTTATTATCTATAATAACACCAAGGAATCTAGTCACAGTTTCCGACTCTATTTTGGTCCCCATATAGTTAATGTCGACGTTTATATTAGGAATTCTTTGATAAAAATGCATTATTTTAGTCTTTTCTAGATTTATGACTAGATTATTATTATTAAGCCAAGTAATTATTTTATTTAATGTCAAATTTATTTCTGCTTCGTATGTATTAGGATCGTCACATTTTATTACTACCGTGCTGTCGTCAGCAAATAGTACCATAGGATGCTTTATTTCCCCAGGTAGATCATTTATATATGTTAAAAATAGTGGAGGTCCTAACACACTGCCTTGGGGGACTCCGTATTTAATTATGCTACTACTAGATCGGTATCTTCTTTCATTTCCAGTGCGTGGGCATATTCGTGTTATTTCTATAATCTGCTTTCTATTGTGTAAGTAAGATTCAATAAGATTCAAAATATTGCCTCTTATACCATACTTCTCTAATTTATTTAAAAGTATCCTATAGTCTACATAGTCAAAAGCCTTTGTAAGGTCCATATATATAGCACATACGGGATTTCTTTTATCAACATTCGATAGGATAGGGCGTATCAGATCATGGATAGCCATATTAATTGTCCTGTTCTTACGAAATCCTTTCTGTTCATTAACTAGAATGTTTGATTTCTCTAAGTACGTATAAAGTGCTTCATATATGACCCTCTCAAATACTTTCGCAAATATAGGTATCAAAGCAATAGGTCTATAATTTTTCATGAGACATTTGTCTTGCTTTTTGTATAGTGGAGTAACTATGGAGGTTTTGAGCTGCTCCGGGAAGATACCTTTCTCAATACCTAAATTGATTATGTAACTTAGATGTGGGGCTATGTATTGAGAGACTGCTTTTATAACTTTTGTGCATATTCCATCACTACCTACACTATTTGTATCTTTAAGAGACCTAATCTGATTCATGATGTCATTCGGTATAGTTGGTTCCATAAATAAAGAGTTCAAAGAGTTTAATTGAATGGGGATGTCTTGTGTTATGCTAAGATTTGAATTCGATACTTGGTTAATATAATATTCATTGAACGAGTTTGCTATTTCTATAGGGTTCGTAATTATCTTTGTGTCAGTTTTTATTTCACTTATAGGTTCTTTAGGAAAGTAGGCTTTATTCTTGTTAATTACAGTCCACGCTGCTTTGGATTTATTTTGTGATGTTTTGATGAAATAGTTATTTTGAGATCTTTGTGTTAAAGATATGATTCTCTTAAGTCTATGTGAATATGCTTTGAACACATTTTTATTCTTGAGAGTGGGCTTTGTTCTGTATTGCCACAGAAGCACACGTTTCCTTTTACTGCATTTTTTTATTCCCTTTGAAATCCACTTAGATTTTTTTGTTAGTGACTTTGTAATTGTTTCGTAAGGAAAACAAAGGTCGTAAAAGCATTTAAATAGTTCTATAAAACAGTCATAAGCCTTATTAGGGTCCAAAGTATTGTAAATGTCTGAAAATGAGAGGCTTTTTATACAATTTTTAAATTTACCCAAATATTCTGGGCAATAATTTCTTCGTTTAATACGCCATGACTTAATAGCACAAGTTTTTTTAACAGGGCATCTTAAAAGCTGTGTGGTGTGGTCTGACAGTCCAAATTCAATAATTTCCCCCCTGCATCCTCTGATATTGTGCGCGAAATTGTCCAAACATGTACCACTACTTAATCTAGTGGGTTGAGAGAATTGCAATTGTAGATTATAGCCTAAGAGAATATACTCAAAGTCTAGGGTCTGTTTGTTTCTTTTTAATGTGTTTATATTGAAGTCCCCACAGATGATAATCTTTTTATTACGTTTAATGCATACTACCTGAAGAATACTTTCCAATTTAACATAAAAAGTATTTAAGTCGGAATTAGGGACCCTATATATACACACAACAATAATACCATGCTCGGTTAATTCAATTGCGCAACATTCAATCAAATTTTTTACACAATAATTGCTTAAATTTACCTCTCTACATTGATGTCCAATTTTTGTTAATATACATGCACCCCCTCTTTTACATTCTCTTGAGAAACTTATAGCTAGGTTATAATTAGGTATATTTAATAATTCTTCTTGCTCAGGCGTCATAAAATGTTCCGTAATACATACAACATCCACAGTTTTTCTCTTACTTTGCAGCTCTTCAAAACAGATATTGAGGATATCGACTTTGTTTAAAAGTCCGGCAATGTTTTGGTGTAGGATATATATGTTATTGTAGACGAAAAAAGTTTGAATGTTCCTTGTGGCTTGCGTTTTGCTCGCTAATGTCGTAAACACTTTCTTGTATTTTACTATTATTATGCTCGTTGATTTGACCAAACAGATGTAAATCGACCATTATGTTACTCATAATGTTGTCATATATTTTTCTCATTCCATATTTATTGATTTTGCCTGTATAGTAAGAAAACATCTCATGTGTTAAGTGAAGGTTGCTGTCGAAGATGTAAGCGTACTCATGACTTTGTACGTCTAGATAAAGGAGGTTTCTAAACATATCAATTTTGAAGTTGTATATCGGTGCTCCTGTTATGTATGTAGGGAGACAGATAACTATGTTGGTGTGTGTGACTTTTCGGAGAGATTCGTGTATTATCTTAATTACATTTATATAGTTGCTCTCCTCTTTAATGTCATTTTCTCCAATGAAAAGCAAGCAATAGTCGTTTAAGGTGAAGTCTTTTAATTTTTGTTCGATATTACTTATGAGTCGTTTTGTGGTGCTATTGGGCATTATATAGTGGCAGTAATCGAAGTTAACGGAGAACACTTCTTCAATTGCTGACGAGGATCCTTTTATTGTGTTACAACTCAGAATACACATTTTGTTCTTTTGTTTAGGCTTCGATACTACGCTTAAAATCTGCTCTTTACAAGAAGAAACTTCTTTTACTTTATTTGGCATATGGGTATTAGCAGTTTGCGTTTCCTTGTCATATTTTTTGCGTTGCGTAGATACCTCATTTACTTTATTTGGTTATTTGGCATATGGGTATTAGCAGTTTGCGTTTCCTTGTCATATTTTTTGCGTTGCGTAGATACCTCATTTACTTTATTTGGCGTCTGTGTACAGCTAATAGTTTGTGTCTCTTTATTATGTTTGTTGCGTTGTGATCCGCATTCTAGATTTAAAGAATTTGGTGAGTTTACTTGGCGCAGTGTTTTATTTTTGCGTATCGGTGTTGCACTTTGTTTCTCTGGCGTCGAGCATATTTTCTTGTATGTATTAACAGTTTTTATCATGTTTTGCAAATCGGATTTGAGACGATAGTTTTCACTATTTAAATTTTCTATTTCTTGTTGTGCGCTCAATAATTGATTCTTAAGTGTATTGTTTTGTTCAGTAAGCTCACATACAACTCCACTATTGTCATTAAAGCTATCTGGTAAGCTCATCATTGTTGTGTCAAAGATAGTTTTTTCGTTACTATTTGATAAGTTAGATACGTCGGTTAATGAGCTCGTTCTATAGGGTTTACGGTATGTTATGTTGTTGCTGTCGGAATCCATTTTTTTTCAAAGGTATCGGTGGCGCCCTCTGTTGAAATATTTTAGTGTAGACTTTTATTATTAACCTCGAAGTATATCAGTGGTTTTGTTTGTTTCGTCCTAATAATTCTATATTGTAGTTAATACAGAATATATTGTTAACTTAACATTCACAAAAACAGACACTGTTCCACGGGGTTTGAACTCGGTCCCTCTAAATCAGTGACGTTATGCAGTTGCCTGTTGCGCCAATGAGCCATACGAACTTAGTGATCTGTTCTGAAATTTGGCATTGTATTGTACAGGTCTCACTTTCAAACCAAATAAAACGGTTAGGGATGACTCATGTGATTATATTTTTTTTCCACTGTCAAACACTTTTGTCATTTTGGTTTTTTGTTTAAAACTTGGGTTTATAAGTTTGAATAGTCAATGTTTGTGTATTTATTGAGAGATAATCACTGTTTAAATGTCACTGCACTTGATGTTCGTTTAATCTAATTGTTTTTTCGTTGTTCACTGGAAGTTATTTTGACGTTGTTTTTAAGTGGATTTTATCGTTTTTCTTTTAGATAACACTTTCTCCTATAGATTATAACTTCTTGAAGATGATCATGTTGAAAAAAGTTAGCAAAAAGTGAGATTGAATATTTTTAATTATTTTAAATCACAGAGCGGATTCGATCGTGGTCACCGTCTGTATTATGTATACATCATCTGTGTTGTGTATTATCTTTATAATGTATCCGGAGCATTGAAACGTGAGTACAAAACGCAAAGAAAACAAATTTCATTATGTTATGTTGCATGATGTTAGAACAATATACGGTTTTGTGACCACTAGTGCTGTTACAATCGTACATACAGATTATTAAATAGGTTGTTAGTTTGCTGAAAATCGAGAAGTGAAGATATTAGCAATCCGTTTTTTTTTACATGTTTGAACACTAGCAATTTCAGCCATGCATTATTTTTTTATCAATAGGTGTCACTTCAGATTTCCCGTAAATACTACTACCACTGAGTTTGTTGTTGATTTGATCACCAAGGGAATTTGTGAATATGCTTTTCTTTGAATTAACGTACTTTCTAACTATTCGCGTTGGTATTTTTTAATGCAAGTGTGAATACAGTTACGGAACGCAAAAAGGAAAATCGAAATAATAGTCGATCTTTTAACATCTTTGGCGGATCAGGGTTGTTTTCACAACTAAATTAAAGTATCAGGTATAAGGGAATGATATTTATTTTGTTTACATTAAATTCACTGAAGTTTGTGTAATACATTAAATTATTCTTAAATAATATTTTGGTTCATATCATAACAGAAAAATCTAATCTCGATTTTCTAGGGTGAAATGTCGATTCTCTGGATCGATTCAGTACTAAATATCGATTGGAAAATTGTTTATATTTTTTATGTCGTTTAAATCGATTCGTCGATTAATCGATAACAGATCGCCATCCCTTGCCCATCTCTATCAGAGAGTGACATTAACTGTCAACATTGAAAAAAAGTTTGACGAAACAAAAACAAATAACTTGTTAGATGATTTTTAACTTATAAGTTACTAGTTATAGACTAGATTACTAATAAATCGATACAAGGTGTGAGTCAATGTGAGGATTAAACTTTTGTTTTGTTCCAAAGACTTGCGATAACTTTCAGTTAATAGTTATATTGTGATCAAAATTATTTTCAAACCGGTGTTTAAGTTTAGTGAAATAGTTTGTTGTTAGACTCGATTTGCAAGCTTACAACCCGAAAATATCACGAGGATTAACGTGACTATAGCCTAGAGAGTTGGCGTTTAGTTTTGTTGCTACCAACGGTTGAATAAAGGTAAAGTTATTGTCTGTAGTTTTTATATACCGCATTGTAGAGAACTAACCAAATAATAACATGTCATTCTAACGATACCTACAAAAAATAATGATTTAAATTGACTACGGCGAATGAAAGTGCAACTAGACATTTAGATGGTGTCTAGCAGACGTATTTAGGTATTATGAGATGCCCGAGGGCCAATAACTGTTGAAGTTGTGGCTGAAGATGAGATAAATGTTCAATTGGCAACATTTTAATTTACATAGAACAGTTTCTTAGTTTCATGGGTCAGAGAGCTGACGGTGTCAAGAGTTGATTCGGCAATTAAGTTGAAAGTGCATTCTGTGTAGCAAATGTATTTACTAAGTTATTGTGGATTGTGGACACTTGGGTTTTATTTTATTTACTTGGTACAGGAGTCATTTTTTTGGAGGAAACTTAGAATGGTTTTCTTGTTCTGCGTTGTTCAACGATGCTTGGCCTCGGTAATCTTGAACATTGTTCAAAAGTTTTAATAATTGTAACATCTCTTTAAAATAAAGGTGTGAATTTGTGAATTGTGTGATTGTGTGGTGTCATGTAGGAAGTCTAGTACCTACCTAACTTGAATAATAAATGTGGAATTTAAAGTGTCAGTAATGGTTGTGGTGTTCTAACTTTTTGAATGTTCTGTGCTGGTCATTGTGAACATACCTAACGTAATTTTGTGTTATTTGCTATCTGACCAAGCTGGATAAGATAATGTTAACACAGATGTAAAGTCGGTGACATGCGGTGCATGATTTCATTTTCTTTTTATTTTGCAAAATTGGTAATGTTTGATGATGGTAGTTAGTTGGTAGATTATACCTATCGCACTGAGGGTTTGGTATGAAATCATGAACATAAAATGGAGTTCTTGAAAATGCTTTTGGCTGGGTAAGAAATCCTGAATGTGAGGTTGCTGTTGTATTTTGTACTGAGAATAAAGTATGAAATAACAAATTTTGTTATGGTTTAAAGGTGCTGTTTCTGGTTATTGGAGTTCTGAATGGTGGCAACTATGTGTTGAATTAAAGGCTTTGTTTGGTTTATGATGAGTTAGAGAAAAGCTGAAAGAAAAAGTACCCATTGGCGTAACTGAATGTACTATGTTGAAGACTGATTCAAATCAATCTGGCAATGGTGAGGTCGGTGTGTACGGTCAAAGGACTGACTGTACGGTGAGGTGTGTACGGTCAAAGGACTGACTGTACGGTGATGAGTAGTCACTGCGGTGACTGCTGTAACCAAGGAGGGTTACGAGGTGTGAGTGGTCAAAGATGACTGCTGTAACCGAGGAGGGTTACGAGGTGAGTGGTCAAAGATGACTGCTGTAACCGAGATGGGTTACGTGGTGAGTGGTCAAAGATGACTGCTGTAACCGAGGTGGGTTACGAGGCCTGGTCAGGATGACTATGGTTGCAGGATGGTCACAGGGTTGACCATCGGGAGCCACAGCGATTGCTGTGGGACCAAGAAACATTGCTGGATATGTGTGGGGGGGAGCCTGGTCCCTCTGGGGCTTCGGTGACCTGTTGTATGTCTGGGGAAGCCTGGTCCCTCTGGGGCTTCGGTGACCTGTTGTTTAGTGTATGTGGTATGGGTATCTGGCAGTCTTGTTGCTTTGAGAGGACCGGTTGTCTGGGGGAGCCTAGTCCCTCTGGGGCTTCGGTGACCTGTTGTCTGGGGGGAGCCTAGTCCCTCTGGGGCTTCGGTGACCTGTTGTGTGTCTGAGGGAGCCTGGTCTCTCTGGGGCCTCGGTGACCTGTTGTTTGGTGTATGTGGCATGGTATGTTGTGTTGGGCGTTTGGATGGTTTCTGGCACACTTAGTGCTTCGAGACCGAATGGACGCCTGTTGGGAACCTGGTACCTCTGGTGCTTCGGTAACCATTTAGAATGTGGTAATATGGTTGTCTAAACGGTGAGGTGGCTGTTTCGATAGTACGAAGATGGTTGTGTACGGTGTACGGTGTGGAGACCTAGATTTACATGGAGAAAACAAATGAACAGTGTGAAAGCTATGAGAATTCCGTTTTCATGAGTAAAGAAGTACTTGATTTTTGTTATAGGCTGGTAATATAGGGTGTTGATTGAAGGTTTCACGTAGAAGGAAGATGTCACGACCACGTTATTTTTTTTATTTGGTCAGGAGCGGCCGAACTTAACCTATTACTTATTTTTTTATTGTTGTTCTGTCTCTCTGTCTGTTTTTTTTATTAAAATTGAGTAACGATTTCTCTCGTCGCTCAAACGTGGGGCCGTTTGTCTGTCAGGTTGGCCGTGTAGGAGGAAGGTATTTCTAATAATCTAGAACAAAGAAGTATGACGCATTTAAACTTATTAATTCAGTTTTGTTTAATTGGCAACATTTAGCCTACGATTCAATCTCAGTTCGATTTTATTCGATTGACAACACTTTATTTGGCTTATGTCAAAATACTCGATTTTGATTGGATGTTAAAAGCTGTGAACTTTGCCCGAGGTGTTCTTGAACCAATGAAAGCAGGGTAGCCAAGGATAATGGCGACCTGAGCGAAGTCGCCCGCCATATTTGGTCGGAAAAGAGTTAGAAAAAGGAAAGCGCGGGAGCGCGTTTGCAAAAAGTTGAAAAACAGAGTTGTGAGAGAAATAATTGAGAAGTAGCCTAAAGTGTGGCTTTATAAACTTGAAAGTGTGTTTTGTTGAGAGAAAGCGAAACGAATAGGTGGCCGAATTCGCTGCTTTGATAAGATTGGAACAAGGACTATCTCCAAATCGGCATAAGTTACCTGCTTTGTAGCATGCATATACCCACGAAAGTCCACAAGATCGAGTGTTTATCCAAGATAGCCCTCCTATTTCCGATATATATATGAACAATAATTAAGAAATAATTATATTAATAAACTATCTAACTAATAAAATACATAAATAATAATAATGATATGTTTCTTATTAACCCTCGTGTTAGCAACAAACTCTGATGCGCAAGAGGGCCTAAAAGTATTATACTGACCTCACTACCTAGTGTCAGCATGAAAAGAGAAATATAGTATTATGACATTAATAAGTATACACCGTAAAGGTGTTTACGCACTGCATCCGACCTTTATCCGAATCGGAGTTGCATCCGAATCGGAAATAACGTACTGAGTTCGGATACAGTGCTTTGGTACGGCTATTTCGGACCGACATTTCTTTAGTGCGGTTTCGCACTGCATCCTATCTGAGTCCAGATTTGAGTGCCGAATTCTATCTAAATTAAAAATGTTTTGAATTCGGTAGAAACGAAGTTCGAATCTAGTGCGTAACACCTCTTACAAGTATTACTACGGCTACATCGGACCGAAATTAGTGTGTATAAAGTGCCGTGTGACCGTATAAAGTGCGAAACCACTCTAAGTACCTATCGTAGTATTTACTCAGAAAAGAAATATAATAGATTTTATTTATTACCTTAATACTTTGAATGAGACCCGTAACAGAAAAATCGTAGAAAAGAAAGACATCTGTCAGCAATTCAAACGCCTTTCCTGACAAATGAAACGGACTTGTGTGTGTCAAGAAAATATCCTCCAACACCTGGAATTCAGAAAAGAGTAAATTCTATGAGAAAACAATCAGTGTAAATATCAAAGCTGGTTGAATAAAGTTTAACATGTGTAAAATTGGTGCATAAAACATAAGCCTATAATGTTGCCACTGCTGGAACCAAAGCCTCCTTTCCGTGAGAGGCAGTGGTCCGTAATCCACCAAGCTGGCCCAGTGCGGTTTGGCAGATGTCAAAATACATGTCTCGAAATTTTCTAGGTTCTAGGTCCCTTCTTCTTTAGTGTGGGGTGTGGCCACCTCTGGTGTCAGAGTTTATTAAGCCGTCTCTGGGAACCCCACAGGCCCTAGGACATGCCTACAACTTGCAAGTCATGGATTTTATCGTGTATAAAAGTCATAACGGATCTTTGTGTCTCTGAAGTTGGCTCTGCCAACCATTAAGCACGAAACAGTTTCTCATCGAGTTCACTGCATAGAATAAGCGAGATAGGACGATGCGACAAATGTAAGCGAGTGAAAGAGACAGTTATACAATGCTACCTATACCTACAACATTGATACAAAAATACCTACTGCGCAGGGTCTTGTAGCCAATTAAGAGACACAAAGATCCGTTGTGAGTATTATACATATTTAAACGTCGAAAATTAGGCTACCTACGGGTAAAATTTCAATGTTCAAAACATCGAAAACTTAAATGTCGTTAAATGCATCCACCGTACCGTAGTACAGTTTAAACTAGTACGGGGAACAGGTTGAATCAGTTGCGTTTTTTTTTCTATTTTTTGTGCCTACCTACAGAACTGTTTAGAACTGTGCAAGCTTGCAAACTTATTAAATGCCAAACTGTAAACCTGTGGCAGAACTGTGCAAGGTTGCAACCTTATTACGTGCCTATCTACGAAGCTTTGATCAATTGTGCAAGGCTGTTTGTTGTTTTGGGAAATAAAGGTATTTTTTTTAAATTATCTAACGATTATAAAACCGTAAGTTTATATTGCCGAATGGTTAGATAACCTACGCTCAATACATCTAAATATCGAAGTACAGAGTATCGAATGTCCTAAATATCGATATTAAAACACTTTTAAGTTGCTTCTGACACTTCGCCGGCGCTGCGGGAAGTGCAATCCCTTCACCCTTACGTAACAAAGGATGCTCACATCCGCAGCTTCGGCTTCACCAGCCTCAGCCGGTGTCTGTTCTTTGTTATAGCGGGCGGGGGCTACCCTCCCTTCGCACGCCCGATTTTTATATATGTCAAAGGCCATCTGCCTGGGCACATCACGATATTTTTGTCGATTTTCCCAACTATTCACTTGGCCATATAGTGCATGTATAACTTCATGCACTATTTATTTTTACCTAGCGCATAGTTGGGAAAAAAATCAATCAATGAAATATTAAATAATTCTCTTCTTCCGTCAATAACCTAAGGTATGATAAAGTAGGGGTAGGTAGTAGGGATTTGAAAACAGCCTAGCTAAGCTTTTATTTATTCCGTCTCTGTTTAATGTGGTGACATAACATCAGATTTTGTAGACAGATGTATTCCCAGAAACCTATAGACTGTAATGCCGCCACATTCGCAATTTCCTTTAGGAGCTGAATTGTCGATGGGGCAAGGATCTCTGTTACAACAATAATCCTTTGAAACTACTCACAACAAACTTACTTGATTCATGTAAACAGGTGACGCATGTGAATGGAACACTTTGATCAACAGCTTGGACGACACATGATAAGGAAACGACTTGTGAAGCGCTGACACCGACGTCGCCACTCCAAACACGAATACTATCGGCATCATCGATACATATGAACTGGAAAATACACAAGTAAAATTTTAAAAACCATCGACATGTTTTTATTTCATGCTATTAATTTAACTAGTAGTTGACACGCTTCGATCGACAATCTATTTAACACGTAACTATGACACGATATCTTGGGCAAACACCCCGACTCAAACATGAAAAGGCCCATAACTTTAGAACGGCTGAAGCGATTTTCATCAAACATAGCTATGAACATTCTCGATAAAGAACGTTTCAAACAAAAAAAAAGAAACCAAATCGGTACATCCGTTTAGGAGGTATGATGCCACAGACAGATACACAAACACACAGGTACACATGTCAACTTATAATACCCTAATTTTCCGTCGGGGGTTAAAAATGTAATTAAACAATAAGTAATTAAACCCTTTTCAGTGTGGTTTTGATTTCAAGAAAAGGATGTAACGTACGTAAAGGAAACGTACTACCACGACAAAAGTATTAGATACTTTTACCTATCCCGGTCATGGCCAACCTGCAAGCTGCATGACTGTCATCTCAACTCTGATCAGAACTGTCATTGCATGTCCATAATCACCTAATTTGGCAGATAATCTGGTAACTTGGATTTTTAGATAGTTATATTAAACAAATGGACACAGCTGCTCATATTAAGCCAAAGCATTCTAGCTAGCAACTAAGCTTTAAGTAGCTTTTATAGACCGACCACTTAACTGAGACCATTCTAAAGTAGCTGTGCATTACGGAAGGGTTGTATTTATTTATTTATTATAACTTCATGCAGCATAAAAGTACATAGGCGGAATTAGTGTCAACTCAGATGTAATGACCTGTCAGTCGATAGTTCGTTGATGGGTGTCAACATACTTGCTACCTTAGGAACGGTCTCAGTTAAGCAGTTGGCCTATAATAACAATGGATGTAATAATGTGACTACTGGGACATCTTACCTTACAATCATTACAAAGTCTTGTAAAACATTACAATTAAAGCTCTCAAAATCAGGAATAATAATAACTAATTGTCTTTTAGTTGTTGGTGTATTTGTCTTCATTGGTGATAATGATGACATGCTCTTAGATTGGTACCAATTTTTGAGGGTCTTCATTGTACACTGATTCTTTTTTAATTTCTTTGTTTGACTGATGATGCCTTCTGATTCCTCGTCATAATCCTGACAAAAAGTAGAGTAAAGTTTACAATTAATAGATAAATGACCCTATGGTGGTTATAGGTAGGCGTTCGGTAAAAACTCACCAATATTTGATTTCCATGTATTAACTGCCAAACAGCATTTTCGACTAAGTGTTTAACGGTGGGAGCATCTTGTGAATTTACTAATGCCACATGTGGAGTCACTTCATTTCTGAAACATTAGAGGAATATCTTAATATCACTAGTGTCCATTAAATAACAAGTGCAAGTTGGACTAGCGCACGAAGGGTTCCGTATCATTATCGCGAAAAAAACGGCAAAAAAATAGCGGCAACAGAAATACATCATCTGTGAAAATTTCAACTGTCTAGCTATCACGGTTCATGAAATACAGCCGGGTGACAGACGGACAGACAGACAGACGGATCGTGGAGTCTTAGTAATAGGGTCCCGTTTTTACCCTTTGGGTACGGAACCCTAAAAAAGTATTCTCTGGCCGTTGAGGGAAAACTAGAGTATGCCTGACATTTTATTTACCTATTAGCTTCTGTCAGCGCGAGCGGCTTCGCCCGCTTGGAAAGTGTTTTCTTATCCCAAGGGAACATTATACCGGGATGAAAAGTAGCCTATGTGCTATTCCATACTATAATCTAACTCTGTGCCAGTTGCATTCAGATCCGCAGCTTTATTGCGTAAGTAAATAAATAAAATAAAAAATAAAAATGCCTTAAATTTCTTGCTTGTTCAATTATACAATTTCAATAACAATGTACATGCAAAATTATTCAGTTTTAAATTTATTTGATTAAAATATAAATAAGATCCATAACACAATTATAATATAGTTAAATAATTATTAGATTTGGAATGAATTTTATATTGGATAAAATAATAATATATATTGATTTAATTAATTAGATATTTTCAGGCTTTGTATTTCGTTAGCAAGAACCCCGCTCAATGAAAGGTAAAGGCCTCCAGAGATGAGCTGCAGCCGTATTGCGTAAGTGAATACGGCAACGCAAAGAATCCAATCGACCAATCACACAGACGGAAATCCACATCGCGTCATTCATCTCGCATGTGATTGGTCGATTGGATAGCGGTCAAACTCTTTGCGTTGCCGTATTCACTTACGCAATACTGCTGCTGGGCAGCCTTTCTGGCATGATTGAGTTACAAATATCCATTCATCCAAACTTTCCCATTTATAATATCAGTAGGATGCACAACTCTACTCTTTCAAGAAGTGCATCTAGATTACAAATAAGTCCTAAAAAATATACGAAAACAGTACTAGCAGAGTGAAGCTGGAAACTACAGGGCCACCCATACAAATAAGTAAAGGTGTACGGCAGGGAGACCCATTGTCGCCAACGATCTTCATAGCGGTGCTAGAGGCATCATTTATATTATGCATCATTTATATATCATTTACATTATAATAAATAAATAAATAAATAATTGGCAAACTAAACTGCGAAAAAGTTGGCATAAATATAAATGGATATTACTTGAATTACTTGAGATTTGCCGACGACATAGTCATGCTATCAGAAAGTATAAATCAACTGCCCAGGGAGCAGGCAAAGACCACAGAACACCAGCTGCTATGACCCTTCCATACTTATTTCGCTTCAATAATATTCATACATCTGATTATAGACCCAAGCCGATTAAGAGTCCGACATTACAGTTACCTGATAATATCAATAAGGGATATAAATTGTGACACATGGTCTGGCTGACTGACTCCAGTCAGAAGTGTGGCGCTTGGGATGATTCCTTCCAATGTAGATGCTTCACAGATTCCATGATTCTTTATGTAGTTCACAATATCATTCAACAGGAGACTGTATGTCTTTTGATGAAGTTCCTGAAAAAAACAGTGAAATATAATAGCTTACTATTTTATGAAACTGAAACTTAAAGAGCCCGCGACGATTTGAGCTTCGTTATTTTATAAAAGCTGGCATTTTCTCTCGTGTGTAGCCAATACATAGGTAAAAACGATCACCGAATATGAACTTAAGATCATGGTGGCTTTGGCAGATATCAGGTACCAAAGGTGCATAAAATTGCACCTCACTTTTGTTAAAGTATAAAGGTCAGATTTTATTTGGAATAATATTAGAAACTAGCTGTGCCCGCGGCTTCGCTCCAAGTCAACTGCCTACCTTAGCCTACTTACCTAGACCTACCTACTTACCTAAAGGACCTACCTACCTACCCTAAATACCGTGCTACCTACCCATACCTACCAATCAATATTTTTGCTAGGGTCATTCTTCTGCAGCGAACCTTAACACCACCATTCAGAAATGACGTCAAATGCACAACGCCGTCTATCAAATATGGAGTTCAACTGTCCGAGTATCTGAATTGCGTGTGTTGTGATTAGAGATGCTGCGAATACTCGCTATTGTTCGGTATTCGACATCAATCTTTTTTTTTTGTTATTCGTCGTAAATAGTGTCTATTATTCGTCATTCGGCGAATAGTTGTCAAAATAAAAATAAGAAGCTTAAAAAGCGAACTAAAAAGACGTAAACTAGAAGAAAATCATGCTGTGCAGTCGGAGGATACATATTATTATTCGCGCGGTGGTTGACCAAAACCAGATTATTACTGTTTGCACTCCTTTTAAAAAGGCCTCTTCCAAATCTCTTTCATTTTTCCCTATACCTAGCGAATCTTATCCATGTAGCGCCTGCTATCGTCTTAATGTACTCTGCCCATCTTCTAAATGGCTTACTCCGTTTTCGTTTCTTGTGACTTGTAAACCAGTACATAATTGTTTTTGACCATTTTTCTTTTCCTCTGATTCTATGTCCTGTCCATTTCCATTTGAGCTTTCTTATAGTTACAGTAACATCCTTTGTTCTTGTGTGTTTCTTTATAATGTAATTTAAATTATTTTTATTAGTATGTTAGCTCTAATAATGTATATTATTGTTAATTTATTATTGTCTACTGGATAGAAGTTTCTTATCTTACGCTTGTAAAATAATGTTAACACGCTCACAGAATTATTTTATGACTGAATAATACAGGCCGTTTTAAATACAGGCAACTCACATTTTAAAGTATTATAGAAAGAATAATGGAATTCTAGAAACTAAACAATTTGTTTGGAAAAACGCTGAGACTATAAAAGGCATTTCCCAGACATTTTCTGGGGGGTTTGGATTCTAGACTGAACGCGGAAAGACTTTTCCTACTTAGGATTACGAAGAGTATTTTTCTAATCTGCAAACTCTGTCAAACTCTAATATTTAATAATTATGTCAATGTGGTTTAAAATATCTCTAGAAAAACTGAAAAACTGTAAATAAATAGCATTTGGACAAAGTGTACTTTTACTGCTAAATAAAATCAATGTGCCAGTCCGTTACGTGATGCAAGAGCTGCACTTCTATAGTGAAGCGCACGGCCACGGCGCGCCCGCCAGCAATACGCACAGATGCTGATCCCGCCTAATGACCGTCGGCTTGCCTTTTGCCTACACGACCACCTGCCTACCACGAGCATACCACGACTGAACGAGTTCCTGTCTGTTCAGCCACCTGCCTTATCGACCTATACTGCCTGGTTACCAGACCACCTGCCCCGGACCTGCTGCCCACGACGTGTGAAGCCGGCCCCTACTAAATTTTCTATTCTCTACATCTTTTTTATTTTTTGTTTATAATTATTTAGTTTTAATTTACGTGGCTTACGTGTAGTTACTCTAGTTACACGTAACGTTACAGTTTGAACACACTATTATACATACTAAATTTTGATATTTCTCGTTTTCGCGAATGTCTTAGTTCCGATCCCGATAGTATATAATAGGAACGTCAAATGAAACAATCTTACTAAGACCCAGTTTTTTTATCCGTGGTTAACTCAACCAGTGGTTAAATATGTTAACCCTTTTTTGACTATTTGTGACGCTAACAATTGAGAAACCTAATAATTGACAGGTTCTAACACTCCACCATGGCCTCACGGAGAGACCGGATCTGCGGCCCGGTAGCCCGTGCGTTGGACAAGTATCTCTCAGCAACAGTGCTACCGTCTGCATAGATCATTAATGTGCAACAAGAATAATGTTGCTGAAAGTACCGACCACTGAGGGACCCCGGCATTTTTTGTACTTTATTTGAGCTTAATTAATGTGACTGCGTGTGCTGCTATTATTGTTATTATGTTATGAGTCTGTGTTACTTGAAATAAATAAATTGAATTGAATTAATATCCAATTGGTCCAACGAGCAGCCATCGATAACCACTCGAATGGACCGATCTCTCAGGAAGTCTGCTATTCAATCACACAGACCACCGGGCAGACCGAATGAAGGAAGCTTACCAATAAGGCTTTCGTGCCAGACCCTATCGAAAGCCTTCGAGATGTTGAGGGAGACGGCAGCACTTCCCCGTGTCTCTCGATGGCCTCAACCCATATGTGAATGGCATACGCTAGAAGGCCGATTTCGGCGGAAGCCGTATTGGCGGTCGCTAAGGATATCGTTAGTTTCTAGGTATGCCAGGAGCTTAGTGTTAATTACACGCTCCATACTCTTACAGAGTATGGACGTTACAGAGGTGGGTCTGAAGTTGGCCGGGTCAGCTCGACTTCAGCTTCTTGGGCCTGGGCTGTACGTTGTCTTGCTTCTAAGCATTCGGCACTTTTCCAGTCTCATATGAAAGGCGGAATAGGCGTGTCAAGATCGGAGACAGTTCAGGCGCACAGGTTCTAAGAGCTATTGCTGGTATTCCGTCAGAGACGCTAGACTTGTTCACGTCGAGGTTGCGCAGCACCATACAGACGTCCTTTTGATGGATGCGATATACTCGCCACGCATGCAACAGGAGAAGGAGGAGGCCACGAATCACCACGATTCAGACGCGAACATTCCGCAAAAAGA
The DNA here is from genome assembly GCA_948252205.1 of Orthosia incerta. NCBI lineage: Eukaryota > Metazoa > Arthropoda > Insecta > Lepidoptera > Noctuidae > Orthosia > Orthosia incerta. Next base: position 15,945,620 of record OX411746.1, on the reverse strand, counting down.
GAGGCAAATAAATTTTCCTTCTACTCAGCGGAGTGGGCCAGCGACCTGTCGGATTTCAGCAGTGGTGGTAGTGAGGGACGGCAGAAGTTCTACTCGACCGACTTAGCCGGGACCAAAACGCTTTACTACCTGCTGGGTAAGAAGCAAGTTTGGTCCCTATTCGGCCAATGTGGTCGAACCGAGCCCTTCGCAGCACCAACTTGCAGGACTTTGCATCCCTGTTGAAATCCCTCTTCTTCTGACCCAAGTCACTCGCTTTGCGCGATCGAGCGTCGACCTATGCCAGGTACGCCTCGTGTTTATTCGATATCCATTCGAATCACCCTCCAGTGGATCAATGGACATAGTGGACCCTTAGGCAATGATACCGTGGATGAACTTGCAAGGAGAGGTTCCGATATGATAGTGACAAATTCGTGCGTGGATCCGCCAAAGATCAAACGAACTGTATAATGTGGTAACGGGCTGTAGACAGTCAAAAACGGCCCTGCCCAATGTAAACAAAGACAAAGATATTTTATTTCAAGTAGGCCACCAAGCGGCACTTTTGAACGTTACATTAAAATTTACAAATAATAATAGTTGATTCTACCGTGCATTCGGAAAGTAGCTTGACTTTAAACCCGCGATTAACCAAAAAACTTGTTAGCCTAATTAGAAATAACGTTAGAATAATCATAGGGACAATTACGGGCGACTCCCCTCTTTATAATATCTTTTTAACATAGGCGCCACAGACAGCCCACTTTGCAGGGGCTGCTTTAACGCCGAGGAAAGTAAAAGAAAAGGCTTCCCAAAGTGAAGAAATCCTCGTTACAGTGAGGTCGCTCCACAAGCATATGAAGCCCCCAGGAAGCTTCTTTGCTTGTGGTCGGAGCTAGGCTGGCTATTTTAGACAGAATCCCCACACGGGCAAAATGGGAGTCTAAGTGCCGAAAAGGGAGTCCCTATTATATTCTACTTTAGCGAAAGTGACATGCAATTTTATGCAACATTGGTACCAAATATGTCCCAAAGCCACCATGATCCAAACATCATATTCGGGGATCGTACTTTCATGTATTGGGTACATACACAGAGAAACTTACAGCTTTTATAAAATAATGAAACTCAGATCGTCACAGGTTCTTGGGATATTAGGTGAAGTTTTTTGTTCGTTTTTTAGGGTTCCGTACTCAAAAGGTAAAAACGGATCCCTATTACTAAGACTCCGCGGTCCGTCTGTCTGTCTGTCACCAGGCTGTATCTCATGAACCGTGATAGCTACACAGTTGAAATTTTCACAGATGATGTATTTTTGTTGCCGCTATAACAACAAATACTAAAAACAGTATAAAATAAATATTAAAGTGGGGCTCCTATACAACAAACGTGATATTTTTGCCGTTTTTTGCGATAATGGTACGGAACCCTTTGTGCGCGAGTCCGACTCGCAAAAATATATAACTTTAATTTCTAAGAGTGAAAAAGAGTTGGATGTTTTGTGGTTATAGTCAAGGTTTTTTAGAAAACTAAGTATGTAGACACTGTGTGTAAGAGAGGAAAGGAAAATACTTCAAGTAATTCACTTTAAAACTCACCTGTAGTTCATTTTCAATGTAGTTCCAATTCTGTTTATATGTTTCATACCAAAGTTCTTTCATAAATATCTTTTCAAACAATACTTTTCCACCTTTCTTCTTACTACTTTTTCCTTTTTTAAATCCATTTGTGAACAAGAAAACACCCTGGAATTAAAGTTTAATTTCATCAGAATCAACTAAGTACTTGCAATCACGGTCAAACTGTGGCAGAATGGCCCGGGTGGCTCTTCTCAAGAAATTGGAATAGGTAAAATATACAGTTTTCTGCACCTGTCGAAAATTTCATGAATTGTTGAAAAAAAAACCATGCCACACACACCAATTTTTTTTCAACAATTGTAGCAAGACACATACATTATAGGAAGACACTTTGGTTTGGATTTGGAGAGGATAGATTTTCTTTTTACCATTCAAACAGAATTAATGATAACTTTATTTATTTTTATTTGACTTTATTGACTTATGCAGAAATGTGAATGTAAGCAAAAGTGAGCTACGAAATTTTTGTAAATAGGTATGCGCAGTATTTGGATTAGGCTAGATTTTCTTTTAACCATTTGTACAGAAATAGAAGTAAGAAATTTAGTTATCATACGAAGAAACAGTTTTTTTTTCTTAACACTAGTAGAATATTAAATAACTGTCTTCAATAGGGGATAGGGGACCTTTACATTCCCGGGGCCCTGGGCGGTAACCCAAATAGCCATTAGATAGATCCAGCCCTGCTCACTAGTCTTTTGTGTGAATGAAATGGTGAGAATTACTCAATATGCAATTCATATGGTGGTGTACGTGCTGCTATGCATGTCATATTGTAATAAAAGTTTACATTCACATGGTATGTAACAACTATCTACTTAAGATGTAGGTTGCAAGAGCAGGGCCTGAGACTGCGCGGGCCTGAAACTGCACGGGCCTCAACCTCTTGCAGCTAGCAGCAAGTACGTCAAACGACTATATGGTCAGTCCGACCCTGCTTGCAATCATTTGGATTGTAATTATTATAAGTATACTTAAAGTATTATTTGTAAAGGCTACACCAATGTTTAAAAGTTTAATTGTGTTTTGTAGCAATACTTTTTATCCTTTTTAAAACCCCAAAAAGCTTTAACATAACCATTGGCAACAATGAAAGAAGCTAGCTGGCTAGTGAAGGAGTGGAGGTTGTTAACTGATTGTGGATTGTTAGTAGAATCTTAGAACGTGTTTTCATGAAGTATTGTGACCCATACGCTTGATAATAATTAAATAAAACACTAGTTTGTTTACTACGATGTGTAAGAATTGGAGCGTATGGGTACACAGTCGGAATTTTCTTAGCAGTTAGCACTGAAATTTTTAAATGAGAAACATTTCTTGGTATGCATCAACTGTAACATAAATAGTAATTTACCTTAGAAACCGACACAGTCGACTCCATTCTTCAATAAATATAACATAAACAGATTACAGAAACACTGAAAACACGCGCCAACACTTAAGAAATGTCACTCAAACTCAAACCACAGATATTTTTTTTTTTTTTTTTTGTATTTGTTCCTGACGGAACAGGCTAAGGTCTGAGACCATGCTGCCTAGTCTTCAGTGCAATTTTAACATTCTTTAGTATGCATTAGAATACGGATGTAACAGATTCTAATGTTTTATGGAGTATTTGGCAGCAAATTGTATTGAGTCAGCCTTCCCAGTAAGCTTAGCGGAGGTAGTCAATACTACAATAAAATTCTCCGCTCCACTATCCTGAGATCGCTTCTGTCAATGATTTCAAATATTGTCCAGTTGCGTAGACAGTTGAGACACAAAACTACACCAATTTTATATCACAATATCCACTAGGAATCAATTTGCAAATAATATTAACAGCCGCTGAACTTCACTCGAAAAAATCCCGCCAAAAACTCTCAAACCACAGATAACTATATACTAGGTAGTCAGAGACTCAAACATTGCTTTGATCCATGAAGGTATAGATAAATATGGAGAACACACTTCGAATACCTTCTTGAAGCAAAACCTATGTATCACTATCTCGCTCTCTGTGGGCAGACCCTCTCTGTCTAAGCAGGGTAACCTTCATTTTATTTTTCCCAGAACATCGCTGTAATTTTTGCTGTCCATTTAGTGGTTTTCAATAATATTTATACAATTATCTACATCTCATTAATACTAAGACCGAGCCCCTAAATATTATATAGATCATGATAATTATGCATGCGTATAATATATTCATAATTAATATGTGGCGACGCTTGGGGGAGGCCTATGTCCAGCAGTGGACGTCTTTCGGCTGATATGATGATGATAATAAATTACGAAAGAAGCTGTTTGTTTAAGTGTGAAAGTTTGGATGTTTCCGAGTTTGTAAATTTTGCTCTTTGTCATTTATCTAATCACGCAGAAAGTGTAGGGTCCACATGGACAGAATTTTTCGAAGAAATAGATCATGACCAGGACATAGGTTTAGTTACAGTGGCAATACGAAATGAATGACTGAGATCTGTGCGGGCACGAGAAAGAGGCATCATTGTACACATCATTTTACAACAACTGGTACTAAGGGACCAACCCAGAAATTGCGATAAATAAATCAGATGTTTCATTAATTTTGCTGATAGTGAAACAATGAACAGCTGTTTTTTTTCAGATTCCTGGATTAGTCAGTGTTAAGGATCAAGGTGGTAAGGAGAGTGTTCAGGTGCTCTATTTTTAATATTACGTATATATATTATACCGGATTATAATAGGAACTGTAATATATTAAAAAAAAAACAAAAGAGAAACAAAAACACTTGCCGAATTAAAATCATATATTTTATAACTTTTCTATTTATTATTCATGACTAAATATTATTGCTCTGTGTAGTTTCTGTCGCTTACCACGTAAATCACTGAAAATATTTTCGTTGTGACTCTTAAAGTAAGCACGTATACGCATGAAAAATAACCAATTAGCTATTTGCTTAACTATCTTAGTTTCATGCAAATCATTACAATCAATGGAGTCCGTGATGGGATGGTTAACCATTACCTGCAACAGAGAAGTAAAATATTGTGATACGACATTTTTGTTTCTGTGTTATTTACTCGTAAGTTGGCCCATCAATTTAGCTCGTTGAAAATTTTTGTCCCAGATATTTCCTCAATATGGTCACACTACTGCACTTACACTTACTGTTACTTTATGTAAACAAAACAAATTAAATTGCACAAAATCAATGAAATTCAATGTAGATGTTTTGATCTTTACATAGTTATCATTTACAATTATTTTGAAAAGACTGGTTAATCGATTTAAGAGGAAATTATGTGAAAATACAAAGAAATATGTTTACAATGATTCAATGTCAGAAATCACGATTTAAACACTTACGCTTGAAATCTTATATCACCTTTTGGACACCACGTTCTATGGCAACCACTCACAACACAATTTTGTACCAGTTTTTGAATTATAACAATGTAAAATATCGAAAAATCTCAAACGAATCTGTAAACCGCAAAGTAAACAACCGCCATATTGGCATGATTTGTTTTGGCATATAGGGCCAATGTTGCCACATTACCGAATCCTTAAGAAATGGGATTATATTTTGTTGATTTGCCAACCCAGATATGCTGTGACCTACAATTTTAGGATTTTAAATTATGGAACTAATCTTAGTTCAAGTATTTATTTATAGTTAAATTATTTGACACTCACAGTCTTTAACTTCTGGTTGGGCTAGTGTGGTGACTATTTCTAAGAATTTTCTAGGAGATTTAAATAAGAAGATAACAATACTATAGTCCACACTAGAAAGAGAGGTCGGCCCACAGAAAGCGGGATGGAGATACGTAGGTATTTGCCTCAAGATTTTGTTCTAAGTGTGGCCTCCATCTTTACCTATAACTTCATGATTTGATCTTGATGTCACTCATTGACTTGGCAGAGATATCCTTTTTAAATTTTTTTTTATTTTTTTTTTATTTGTTCCTGACGGAACAGGCTAAGGTCTGAGACCATGCTGCCTAGTCTTCAGTGCAATTTTAACATTCTTTAGTATGCATTAGAATACGGATGTAACAGATTCTAATGTTTTATGGAGTATTTGGCAGCAAATTGTATTGAGTCAGCCTTCCCAGTAAGCTTAGCGGAGGTAGTAAATACTACAATAAAATTCTCCGCTCCACTATCCTGAGATCGCTTCTGTCAATGATTTCACATATTGTCCAGTTGCGTAGACAGTTGAGACACAAAACTACACCAATTTTATATCACAATATCCACTAGGAATCAATTTGCAAGTAATATTAACAGCCGCTGAACTTCACTCGAAAAAATCCCGCCAAAAACCCCTTTTTATTTTTTTTGTTCCTGACGGAACAGGCTAAGGTCTGAGACGATGCTGCCTTGACAGAGATTACATTGTGACAATTGACTGGACAACGGAGTATGAGTATTGCTAGAGTGCGTGCAAGATAAGTCTGCGCGCGGTCAAAATCGGAACTAATCGTTTGTCATTTATGTCAGGTGTCAAGAGAGTGTGATAAATTCCGTGTTTTTATTCGTTTCCCAAGTAAATAGTCGCGGAGGACACGGTAGAACATACGGTGGAGTTCTGCCCCGCTTGGGCGGAGCAACGCCGTGTCCTCGTGGAGGCGATCGGCGGTGGCGACCTCTCGCGTCCGGCCCTGGTTCACGCCATGGTACGGAGCGAGAGGGCATGGGAAGCTGTCACCTCCTTCTGCGAAGCAGTAATGCTCGCGAAGGAGGAGGCAGAACGCGTGAGGGAGAGGCAACGGAGGCGCCCTCACGCCCCAAGCCACCGCAAGAGACGCCCGGGCGTCGGGTGTCGCATGCCGATGCCCGGCCACCGTAGGCGCGGGCTTGCGGACGGCGAGTAACGGGTAGCTCGCCGCCCGATAAGGACCAGGCCCGAGTCGACGGCGCGTAGTGTACCACGCGCGCCTCAAAGAGATGTCAGCAAAATTGACGGGGTCCGCTAGGGCCGATGCCTGTCTGGGTCGCGGATAAATTTGAAAATAGTTAACGCGGCCCTGGCTCAAGCAACTGAAGGAACACAGGTGGGTTTTAGTCAGTAAAAGTCTGACACGCCCTCCCGCTTCACCCAGAACGGGAGAAGTCATTGGATGATTTCCCACCCAAAAAAAAAAAAAAAGTAAATAATCGCAATCATTATGCCAAAAGTAATTTAAAGTGCTGGTGGGGATGTTTTCTTGAAGTGAACAAGACAATAATGGGCCTACGGTACCGTTTTATAAAGGTAGAGCCACTGACTTATAAGCCTATGGACTTGCCATACCTACGAAATTAGCGTGCATACCTACATAAATCGGGCAATTAAGATGGCTGCCCATTGGCCAATGAGGTAGGCCATTTGCAACTGTTTGACAGCACAACTACACAGATAAACGTACATATACAGCACACAACTACAAATTTTACTCGGCAATCAACATGGCGACCGGTCACGCATAGACATGATTTTGACGTCACTCAAAAGTGTTACCAAGTTTAGTCCTTGACAAACATTTAGATGTCTCTCTTTTCATATGCAGCTCTTGGTTAGTTAAAAAGAGACAATACGCTTTTTGACATGCGTGTGTCGATATTTATAGATATTTGTATAACTATTCTTCATATAGTAGAATATGCCGTCTCCATAGTTTTCCTACCTCATTGGGTAGAGCCCGCGTTGCTTATTTGACAGGTAATTTTTAGGGATACCATTATACTAAAATTTCCCAAAATTTTCGTACTACCGGTGTCTGACAGTATTGGTTTTTGGGTGGTACATAAATATACCAGCGAGACAGGATCGGAATCATGTAATATAATGCATAATTGTTATTTTGTTTTAGGCGTTTCTGAACGCACCGTCACCCAAATAACTAAAGAAGGTTGTTGATGTACTAAGGTTCACTTTGGTCTGCAGGGTGATGAAGAATGAAAAGATGCGTGTGATGCGAGTGATGCTTTATTGCGACTGTCTTTACAAATAGTTTTTAACATATTATATTAGGTTACACACACATGCAAAATCGTCTCTCAGACACATAAACTAAACACAACATTCCGCCCACCAAAGGGTTCTAAAAGGCCCTTTGATAGAAATGCATTATAAAATCTAGCGGCAATTAAAAATTCTGAATTTAAAGATTAGATGTTACATTAAACAAGATTAATCTGTATGGTCGATTGGTAAAGGGCATAATTTATTAACAGCTCGTTGGACTATGTTATCACCACTTTTCACGCTGTAAACTCTTGTCATGCCATCGGCGCCTGGATGCTTTTCCACAATACGTCCCAACACCCATTTGCCCGGAGGTAAATTATCATATTTAATCAGTACAATGGAACCGATGTCGAGTTCAGGGCTCCGTTTAAGCCATTTAGGTCTCTGCTGCAAACGAGATAAATATTCGCTTTGCCATCTCCGCCAAAAGTGTGACAATAGTTGTTGCATATGCTGCCAACGGGATAACCGGTGCATAGGTGTTCCGTCTAGGTCAGGGTTGGGAATTATTATGGGAGCTTCGCCGATTAAAAAGTGCCCTGAAGTCAATGGTGTAACATGATCTGTTTCGGTTTCATCAATGGGACTTAACGGCCTTAAATTGAGGTATTACTTAAATTGAATACTTTGCTGTGCCAAATAGAGGCCCTATTTGGCACAGCAAAGTAGACATTTCTTCATATGTAAATGGGAAGTCAGTACTCTTTTCAGGTGGTATTTCAACGATTTAACACCTGCCTCCCATAAACCTCCCATGTGAGGGCTATAAGCAGGTATGAAATGCCACTGTGTGCCATCAAGGTCCGTCAAGTTGTAATTGGGCTTCACTCCAAGCATGAGCAAGTTCCTTATTAGCACCCACAAAGTTGCGACCCTGGTCTCTCCACAAATGGGTACATTTCCCACGCCTGGCGACAAATCTTCGAAAAGCCCCAATGAATGATTCAGATGTAAGGTCGCCAGCAAGTTCTAAATGGATAGCTTTCGTAGACATACATATAAATAGACATATACATATATGCCTTAGAAGTCTTTACTCCTCTGCCCTTTGACATCAAAACCTGGAAGGGTCCCGCAAAGTCCACGCCGCTATGAAGAAATGCTCTAGATGGTGTCACTCGAACTTTCGGTAGGTCTCCCATTAGTTGGGTATTATTTGCGGCACTTTGTTTGGCGCAAACTAAACAGTTATGTAGCTTAGTCTTTACCAATTTCTTCGCCCTCAAGATCCAAAATTTTGAACGTAAATAACCCATTATTAGTTGTACTCCACCATGTAACGTCTTCAGGTGGGCATCTTCTACTATGAGGGCAGCAAGGGCGTTATTGACATCTAAGATCATTGGGTGTTTGCCATCTTCATCTAAATCGGAGTGTCTCAATCTTCCACCCACCCTGAGTATATGTTCGTTGTCTAAGAAAGGGTGTAAAGTCTTCAGTCTACTTTCTTTTCTTATTAGTTTATTTTGAATCAAACTGTGAATCTCATCTTCAAAACTATACTTCTGAATTAGCTTAACACAGGTCTTCAATGCATCATTTAACTCACATGTTGTCATTGCCATATCCTTGTCCTCCATTTTCCGGCCTTTCAGAAATCTCTTAATGTACGTCACTGTCTTCAATAGCTCAGTCAGGGTTTCAAATTCTTCAAATCTTGTTGACAAGCTTTTACAGGTTTCAGTATCCATTTTGATATTGATTTTAATGGTTTGTATCTTTTCTAAATTTGTGAGCAGGCTACTAGGTCTAGTGTATGGCATATCTTCTATTTTTAACCACTTGGAACCTTCCCACCACAAATTATTTTCTTTCAGGTTCATTAAAGACATTCCTCTTGAAGCTGGATCTGCAGGATTTTCCTGGGTTGCTACATGATACCAGTTATTTCCTATGTTGTCTAGAACTTCGACAACTCTGTTTCTTACAAAGGTGTGCCATCTCATGGGGTCCCCAAATAGCCAGGACAAGACAATTGTTGAATCAGTCCAGGCGAAGATGTTTTTGGGTGGTATTCTAGTGGCTTCCGTCACTTGCTTTAAAGCCTAGATAGCAACGCAGCCCCACATAGCTCGAGACGCGGCAACGACACAGGTTTAATCGGAGCTACTCGCGTTCTTGCTGCAATTATGTTGGTCTTAATTTCACCGTTGTCTTGACGCACACGACTGTAGGCAACCGCTGCATATGCCTTAGTTGAGGCATCACAGAAGCCGTGAACAGTGACGTTTGGCAACAAATTTGATTGGGTATGTAGCCATCGTTTAACTTCAAAGTTATTTATTTCGTGAAAGCTTCTTCTCACGGATAGCCACTCCTCTGCTATTTCTGTGTTAATCTCTTCATCCCAGGTAATAGCTTGCAGCCATAGTTTTTGTATAAGCAGCTTTGCAGGCAATATAGCAGGTGCTAACCAGCCGAGCGGATCAAACAACATTTGAATATACCCCAAAATTATTCTCTTCGTAATCTTCGCAGCTGGACTTGGTAAGTTTAATTGGTATTGGAAAACATCCTTTCCCATGTTCCAGCTCAAGCCTAGGGCTCTGATAGTGCCGTCAATATTGATATCCACATTAGCATGACAACTTCTTAGAGAAGGATCAAATTGCCTTAGGAATTCAGCGCTATTTGAACACCATTTTTGAAGGACAAAGCCTCCATTTCTTAAGATAGTGTCAATATCTTTCGCTAATTTAATCGCTTCTTCCAGTGTATCTTTCCCAGACATCAAATCGTCCATGTATTAATCTTCCTTAATCGCCTTGGCAGCGTCAGGATAGTTCGCGCCTTCATGGTCCGCTACTTGTTGCAAGGTTTTAACAGCTAGATATGGAGTAGACGCGGTACCAAAGGTGACTCTCGTCATTCGGTAATCCGTTACTGGATCTTTGGGATCGCCGCGCCAAAGAATTCTTTGAAGGTCTCTGTCTTCCTTGCTGACGTAAATTTGGAGGTACGTTTTTGAATGTCAGAGACAAAACAAACTCTCCTCATTCTCCATCTTATGATTAAACTCGTCATATTTTCTTGTAGCTGCGGTCCAACTAATAATTCATCATTTAAAGATATACCGTTCTTTCCTTTCTGTGACGCATTGAACACTGGTCGTACTTTTGTTGTTTCCTTTTCTTGTTTTACTATCGCATAATGTGGCAGATATACTGCTGGTTTCTCTATTTCATTTCTAGAAACTTCTTCCATGTAATTCATTCGTTTGTATTCTTCCATTACTTTCACGTACTCTAATTTTAACTGGTCGTTTCTTTCAAATCGTTTGTCTAGTTCATACAGCCTTGTAGCTGCTATGTCTCTGGTTTGTCCATTAGGTGATAATATTTCATTTTTCCTTTTCGGTAGTGTCACTATATATCTTCCGTCATTTGCTCTGGAATGTGTTCCGTTGTATATGTCTTCACATTTTCGCTCTTCCAATGTTAGTACACCTTTGTCTTCAGTTTCCAGTTCCCACATAGTTTTTAGAAGGGTAATGAGGTCTAGATTAAGGTGCATGACGGTAAAATCATGCTGGTCTTTCTTCACAGTTTGAACTTTACCAAAGAGGATCCAACCCAGGCTGGTATTTTGTGCACATGGTGTGCCTGGTGGGCCCTTGATTAATTCACCCTTTAAGATCTGAGCACAGATTTCGACACCTAGCAACATGTCTATCCGTCCTGGTTGATTAAATCCTGGATCTGCTAGGATAAGTCCCTTTAAGTGTGCCCAATTGTTTTTAGGCAGTTTTTGTGAAGGAAGTTGTGCAGTGAGTCGCGTTGACATTATGTATGCCTTAGTTTTAATCTTAAAGCTGTCGTCGTGTTTAGACAAAATCTCTATGTCAGTTGCGAATTTTACTGCAGTCTGCGTTGAACCAATTCCCGTAATTGTACCATGTACGGGGGTTCTTTTGAGACATAGTATTTGGGCAGCTCGTTCACTGATAAACGTTGCCTGAGAACCCTGATCCACTAGAGCTCGTAACATGGTGGTTCGACCGGTTACATCTCGCACTGGTACAAGAGCAGTAGCCAAGAGAGCAGTGGCAGCATGTGTTGTATGGAATGTTGATAACTCAACCTTTGGTTCTTCAGGGCTTGTACTATTGAAGATTTCTTCGTCTTGAACTTCACTATGATTTGCTTGAATAACATCTGGTTTGGTAGGGCTGGGCGCCGGCGCGCTTGAATGTACTAAGGTGTGGTGGCGTTTATTACACTTGCGACAATTCATATTCAACCGACAACGTATAGCATGATGTCCGCTGGCAAGGTTATTAAAACAAAGATTGTTTTTCTTCACGACTTCACATCTTTCATTTGGTTCTAGTTTCGCAAAATCCCTGCAGTGGCTCAATATATGGCTTTCTTCGCATAGTATGCAATCTTTTGCGGGTGTAGTCTCTGACGTTGCTAAGTTGACAGAGCCTTTAGGTTTCTCCTTTGATGGCGGGGCGACAAGTTTCAGGGCACGAAACTTTGTTTGTAAAAACTTTACTAAATCATCCCATTTAGGCAGCTCGTCCATATCCTCTCGGTAAGAATACTCCTCCCAATCTCGGTGTGACTCTGGATCCAATTTCTGAACCGTCAGAAATATAATTATTGGATCCCAAGAATCAGTAGAAATATTAAGGTTCTTTAGGCCCTTTACACATTCATTTGTAACATCCAGTAAAGATTTGATGTGAATAGCCGTTTGACAGGGAATCTTCCGTTGGTAAAATAATTTCTTTAGAAGAGAATTCACTATAATTCTTTTATTTCCATAACGTACGCTCAGTGTGTTCCATGCTTGCTCATAATTGGTTTCGGTGATCTGAATGTGTTTCAACAGAGCGTGTGCTTCGCCAGACATACTGCTTTTCAAATAGTGCAATTTTTGACATTACTTATAGATGGAATTTTTGACATTACTGTTATGGAGTTTCTTGTGCATTCTTCTCCATAACAAGCTACTTTCCGAATGCACGGTAGAATCAACTTTTATAACTTTTGTAAATTTTAATGTACCTAACGTTCAAAAGTGCCGCTTGGTGGCCTACTTGAAATAAAATATCTTTGTCTTTGAAGTATTTTTGTGCACTAATGAGAGAAATAAGTCTCGAAATGCTGGCCATTCATCATACACTCCGGTAAAAGAAGGTAGCTGTATTCTCGGTAACTTGACTTGTCCTTCTATGAACGAGCTTCCCTCCATAGGTTTCACAGGCGAAAATGTGGATAATAAATCTCGCAAATCGGCCAGTATACATGAATATAAATCTTCGTATACAAAGTAATCCTCATTAATAAAATAAGAAAAAATGGACCTTTTCTCCTTTGGTACACATTTAATGAAGTCTTGATGAGTGATCCTGAACGTATCGCAATATTCACCAATTGATTGTATACGAGTCTCAATGTAATGTAACCCTTGGTTAGTCTTTGTTTGGGGCATTTCTTAAGGTTAGTTTGCATCTTTTGTAACAACAATGCAGTATCTTCCAGTATGGACAAACACTGCTCCGGTGTAGGTGGAGTCATCTTAGTGTTATTAATATATATTATATACTCGTATTTTTAACTTAAAATTTTGCACAAACAAAGTCATTAGGAGCAGGTTCCTTATCTAAGGAATGTTGTTTTGCACTCGATGAATAACGTCTTTGGTCGCACTCTAATCCGGCTCGAAATTCGACCATATGTTGATGTACTAAGGTTCACTTTGGTCTGCAGGGTGATGAAGAATGAAAAGATGCGTGTGATGCGAGTGATGTTTTATTGCGACTGTCTTTACAAATAGTTTTTAACTTATTATATTAGGTTACACACACATGCAAAATCGTCTCTCAGACACACAAACTAAACACAACAAAGGTTATGTGGCAGCAGCTTCTTCAAAAATTGTTGAAGAAAAATTTAAAAATAATTGAAATTGAAATAGACGGTATTAGCCACTGCAGGTCCATTGTTAGACCAATTATAACAGTAGGTACTATTAAGTATTCAGTAAAAGATTTACAATAATTTCATGGTTTTTTTTTTCATCATATTATTATTCTATGCAAGTAGAAAAAGCTAGTAATTAATTATGCTTAACTTAAATTACATTAAGTTTTAGTAATGAAAAATGACTATGATTAAATGAAGGGAAAAAGATCAATTATGCTGGCAACATTAAGCACGCCACCCGTCGCGCGCAGACTTACCAAATAGAGAACACACAAGCGAGGTAATTAAAGAGATTAAAAAACATCTGCGTAAATCTGTGTGAATACAACTGATTCCATTCCTAAAAGTTATTTCCATATTGATACAGAGTTTATTAAATAAAATAAAACGCTCAGTTAGCTTTTTGGCGTTCTTGTAAGACATCTTTAACCGACCGTGGCCGATCGTGGCTGCACTAGCAATAGTGAGATTAGCTAACCACACACAAGATAAGCACAGAATGTAGAGTACTACTTTAACTTGAAAATTGGAAAGTGGCATAATTAGGTTGAGATGTATGGACTCACCTTTATGGTATATTTTAACTATTATTAAATCTCAAGTAAAGTTATATTTTGAAAATCGAAGCGATATCTAAATTTTATTTCAATGGAAAAATAAGTTTTGGCGGCATTTTTCCTAGAGAAATTCAGCCAGCGGTTTTTTTAATTATTTGCAAATTGATTCTTAATGGATATTGTGATGTGAAATTGGCATAGTTCTGTGGCATAAGTATCTTCCCAACAGAACAATAATATGTAATAACAGAGACAGGTGCGATCTCGATAAAATGGAGCCGTACATTATCTACCGCAGCGAGGATAGCCGAGAAGGGTGACTATTTGGTGTCAAATACTTTAAAAGTTTTCTGTGTGTTGACTGTATCAAAAAACCAAAAGACTACTGAAAGGCCTCAGTAGCCAAGTCATGAAATTCCTAAAAGAAAATAAAGATAAGAAGTTGTGGCGGGAAAGGGCGGGCAAATAAAAGCATCCATTTTTGTAACAGAAACATGATATTTTTATTGTCAACACCGAACTTTTCTTCTTATCGGCTGATACCGAAATAGTCATACAATTCTATATACAATTCAGGCATCTAACATACGACATCTTAATAAGTATTAATGCTTGAAGAAAAATTCACCCGTGTTACAACTGGAAAAAGAAATCACGAGAAAAATTTTCTTTGGAGAACAAAACAAAAATTGCTGATTGTTTCTGGAACAAAATGAAAATCATAAAGATTTCCGAGCACATCAACTTATAATAATGCTTATATGAATGGTCTATCTATCACGATTTCAGCGACTTAGACCAAATAATGAAGAAGGTAGTGTTTTACAATGCAATGCAATTGTTTTCTCTTTTTTTATTGTTGTTTAGTTTTAAGTTTTCTTTTTTTAAATGTTTACGTTGTGTGCTCTAGTGGCTTGTGTCAAATAAATGTGTTTAATTTATTTCTTTTTATATCCCATACTTTTATACAGGTATATTAACCCGATAATTTGGAATGCTTTTTCAGAAACACTGAAAAGTGCGTGGAATGTAATACAGAATGCAATAGGACGGGCCGAAAAAAGTTGCCGATCGTTTACCAGTTTTAATCCTTCGTTTCCTACGGTGATGTTACGGCATACTGACAAGTAAATACATTTTAATTTATGGAGTCACTCCATAAAATTATATCAGGAATCTTGAAAGTAGGTATCTACCTATATAAATCTAGTAAAGGTTAATAAAACTGAGTGCAAAAAAAATACAATAAATTGGAACTATTACAATATGTAGGTATCCACTTTCGTAGAATCATATTATCTTATTTAGTAATACATTATTAAATCTACCTACTCGTATTTACATTAACATCTCTCGAAAGTATACAACATACCTAAATACATAATGTGCCTAAAAATATTTCTAATTTCAACCCTAAACATCGAAGAAAAATATATATTTGAAAGGCCTCGAACTCCATGCGAAGTATTAATTTAGTTTGCAACTATATTTAAAACTACGTGATCACTGCGTTGGTGAGCGCGGTGGTAGGGCAGACTCCTCGCACGGCGACTGTCGTTCTTCTTCAGTGCTGAACTTGTACTCTCGCTCGCTTTGTGGGTGTTCCTGCCCGGGGGGTGTGGCTCGGCCTTCACCAGCCGTGGCGGCTTCGAGCGTAGGCCCTGTAGGCCCGAATGACATGCCTTCTGCGCCGTATGCTACTTCTCCAGTTCCAACGTACTCAGAGGGCTGATACCCGTAACTATTCAGACTGAAAAAAAAAACAAATTTTGGTTTAAATTTGCTCTACATAGACAAGGTAACTACGTAAATGATAAATTAAGTGATGTGCAGAAAAATTAAGCTCTTATGTAGTCAGATAAGGTTCATGCATACCTGTTTGGCCAATAGGATATGTCTTCAATCGC
The DNA here is from genome assembly GCA_948252205.1 of Orthosia incerta. NCBI lineage: Eukaryota > Metazoa > Arthropoda > Insecta > Lepidoptera > Noctuidae > Orthosia > Orthosia incerta. The sequence continues at coordinate 15,929,620 of OX411746.1, read as the reverse complement.
ATGATGGGCATACGGTGCGTAAGCATGTTGATAGTACGGCGAATGATGTTGCGCTGGAGTTTCGTACTGTAGCGGGTAGAGGGGTGCGGGGGCTGATGATGGCGCCGAGGTGCTGGTCGGTGGCGCGGGCGCATACTCCAAGGGGGCTGGGTAAGCGTGTGGGGGGGTTCGGTACGGGGCCGGGGAGGTGTTCGGCTGCGGGGAGCTGCCGCCTTGCGTCGAGTTCCAATAGCCACTGCTGCTCACCCACGTGTAGCTGCCGCTGCCGTTCGTCGCTGTAGTCGTACGTTCAGGATTGCTGTAGGAGGCTGTGGAATGGAGGTAGATATTAAAATTATGTACTTAAAAATTTAGTGTGATTAGTATCTACTATCCGCATCAGACATAGATGGTAGGTACTCAGCACTGAAATCGAATCGATATTTGTTTACCGACGACACGTTTAGATAAGTTGGGGTTCGATTAACCGACGTTCGAAGGAAGTTCTGCTTGATTATCAATACAAAATTAAGGAACAGGAACATTAAATTAAATTTTATCTATTGGGACTTAGGCACTCTTAACTTGTTACTTATAGGGCCGATTTCTACATTGAGTATTTTTAACCGACTTCACAAAAAGAGGAGATTCTATGTTCGACTGTATGTATGTTTTTTTATGTATATTAACCGATTTCTCCGTCCGATTTTGAAACTTCTTTTTGTGTCTCGAAGTGTTCCCATTGCCATCAAGTTAGAATCTGATGATGGCATCCCATGGAAATCGAGGAAACTCATAAAATATTATAGGCAAACGCAAATAGCGATTTTGGTATTTTCATCAACATGGCAAGCGCTTGCACTCTGAAAGTATCATTTCGTAAAGAGGAACTGATGAAAAAGACCACAGATGGCCATTGGAACTCCTTAAGGTTACACTAGTCGAAAATTCTTCCATACAAACGTAGTCTAGGGATTATTCCACTGTTTGACGATGTACGTTCAAAATAAAAAGTGATATCAAATTGTCTCATCATTACTATCTCTGTATGGAAGCAAACAAGTAAAAAAAACAAATATTTGAAAGTTATGAGCGTCGAAAGTTCCATATATCGACACTAATTTTAACGCATTTTTGGGGGCAAATAAATACCATAAGAAGACGGAATATTGCAAAACGGCCTCCATACAGGGATAGATTAGTAGTTCAACAATGCGAATAATGTTATTTTGAACAGATAGATTTAGTTGTTTTTTCATGATATCTAGACTGCCAAAGGTCTGTTTATAAAATTTTGCGCGCTCGGTTTCGTCCTAAATCATTATCCATTTCGCTACAAATTTGCAAAAGTGTGTATTCGTACGCGAACTAGTTTCCTACTGCTCATCACAGCATCTATCTCTTCCGCACGTGTTGTCGGTTGATATAAAATGCATTTTAACCCCGCGCACAAAATAGTTCGTGCCGTCGACTAGTGTACCCTTAATGATAAGTATGTCACGGGTAGGTTTATGTTATGATATAGGTAATTATTTATTAGATAATGTCGGGTTAAGTGACTATGATGAAGCAAATACATATAAATAAACTGTGTTTTGCTTTTGTGGACTATGAGAAGGCTTTTGACTCCATCGAAACCTGGTCTGTTTTGGAGTCTATGCAGCGATGCCAAGTTGACTGGCGATACATCCAAGTGCTGAGATGTCTTTATGAAAACGCAACAATGACCGTCCAAAGTCAGGACCGGCAAACTAGGCATACCTCACTGCGTCGAGGGGTTAGACAAGGGGACGTAATTTCCCCGAAATTGTTTAGTAACGCAGTGGAGGATATGTTTAAGACGCTGGACTGGGAACGACGCGGCATTAATATAAACGGCGAGTACATCTCACACTTAAGATTTGCGGATGACATCGTCATAATGGCAGAGTCGGTGCACGACTTGCAGCAGATGCTGGATGGCCTAGCTGATTCTTCTGCACGCATCGGTCTCCGGATGAACTTGGACCCAGGTTATGTTCAATTCACACGTCACTCCGGGATCGATTGTGGTCAATGGCGGTGCTCTTAAAGTTGTTCGAGAATACCTTTACCTCGGGCAAACTCTGCAGTTTGGTAAGAACAACTTTGAGAAGGAGGCTAGCAGAAGAATACAGCTGGGCTGGGCGGCGTTTGGAAAACTTCGTCGAGTTTTCTCGTCGCGCATCCCACAAAGCCTGAAGACTAAAGTCTTCAACCAGTGCGTCCTACCCGTTATGACCTACGGTGCCGAGACGTGGACACTCACAATACGGCTGGTTCATCAGTTCAAAGTTGCTCAGCGAGCTATGGAAAGGGCTATGCTCGGCGTCTCTCTAAGGGATCGAATCAGAAACGAGGTGATCCGGCAGAGAACCAAAGTAGTCGACATAGCTCACAGAATAAGTAAGCTGAAGTGGCAATGGGCCGGCCATGTAAGTCGTAGAACCGATGACCGTTGGGGTAAACGTGTTCTTGAGTGGAGGCCGCGAACTGGTAAACGTAAGGTAGGACGCCCTCAGGCTAGGTGGAGCGACGACCTTCGCAGGGTGGCTGGTAGAAGCTGGATGACAGTTGCCGAAAATCGAACCAAATGGCGTGCAATTGGAGAGGCCTATGTCCAGCAGTGGACTGCTATAGGCTGATGATGATGATGATGATGAAAATGGTTCCATCGAACTGATCTGATGGTGAAGCCGGAAGGTAGGCACTGGAACTCCGTTATAAAACAATGTATTCTAGTCGTGGTAAGGCTTATTGGAATTGTCATGAGATGTAGGTTATAGCTATAAATGATTTTCATCGTAATATGAAGTACCAAAACTAAAAAGATATTAATAGTTTAAAAAATAAAAAAAACACGACTTCTAAGGCGCAGGCCACAAAGAATTGCCGTCGAGCGCGGACATGGCACGGGCGGCTTCAAATATCATTCAAAATGCATGGAAATAAAGCGCTATTTAAGACACACGGTATGTCGTTGCTCGGACGTGGTTATGACGCGCCATGTCGGCGCCCGCGCCTGATCAAATTGTGCTTTATTTCCATGCATTTTGTATGAAATTTGAATGGAATAGGAAGCCGCCCGTGCCAAGTCCGCGCCCGTCACCATTTCTATGTGGCCTGCGCCTAAAGCAAAACACTACAAAGCGAAAAATAACTTTAATTTTCGAAGTCGGTGTCGATAAACAATAGGTACCTACCAAAAATACCGACTTCGGAAAAGAAAGTTGTCTATTTGTCAAATTATACTTTAGCCTGAAAATTTGTCATTAGGTATACAAGTTGTATTTGGCACTAAAGGAGGATTTGACACGTTCATAACCTCAAATACTTAATTAAGAAATCGGCCAATCTCTTAGTTTAGAGTCTTGAGTCTCTCTCAGTTGGACAAAATCTGTGTTAGCTGAGTACGTAACTAACATAGTTTGAAGCTCAATTCTAAGTTTTACTTACAAGGTGGTGACAAAGTTCGTGGTCGTGAAGGTGGCCGTGGGGGGTACGGCGCTGGTCTTCTGGAGGCTGCGGTGCTACCTCCATAAAGCGACTGGGATGTCACAAACCATCCACCGACTGTAAATTAAATAATATTGTTCAGTTTTTTATATTGCATTTGGTGCGTAGCTTGATCATCCTGGTACTGGGGATCGCGTTATTTAAGTTCTTGCGCTCAGGGTCAAATAGGTTTACCACCCCGTAAATTAACAAAAAAATTAAAATTATTATTTACTACGGTAGTGACTTTCCAAAAAAAAAAATCAACATCATGCTGTGCAGTCGGAGGAACAGGGGTCAGCCAGCTCGCGAATATGTAGGACTGCGCAGACTGCACAGCATGATTTTTCTTGTTTACTGCTTTTTAGTTCACTTCTTAAGCAGTCGGGTTTTTGATGATTAAATTAACTTTTTATCACATTTATTAAAAAAGAGCTAGTTTATTCTTCGTGACAGGGACTAAAATAGCTCATTAATCCCTAGGGACTAAAAGTGATTTGAATTTGGAATGTAGACATTGAAATGTGCCAATCAGCAAAGAGATGAATCACAAACCATGCGGTCCAAAATAGAATTACATCGCTAAAATCAATTACGACAAATGTATGAGGTGAATGGCTAATGAGCGATTGTAAATCTTTTTAGGACCGCACGGGAACATTGTATTAATTGAACAAGTGACTGGCAGGAAAACCGCGTGCGAGCCAAATTAAAAAATAAATCTACAACTGTAACGGATTGTTCCAATAAAACTGTTACGATGCACTTCCATAATTGTTCAAATATAAACATTAGCCTCTAATTATTTCTATGTTAAGTCTTATGGTTCCTAATTGTATGTAAATAAATAAACGTAACGTTCTTGTTCATAAGTTGCACTTACTTACTCATAGAGGGTGATAAAAAGTAGTGTCCACCTCGGGAGCAACCTTATTTTAAGCTCGAGTGACGTGTTGGTTCAATATTAAGTAATAAAAAAAATACTGTAATGATTATAGACTTTGTACCTAAAATATGAAAGAATGGGTCCCCGACGGCGACGATGGCATCTACGATACTATGTGGTAGCTCCACGCGTGTGCAATTTTTATTTGGATCTCGTCTATTCGTTTAAGAATTATACAAGTAACTCACATTGCGGATATTGATGTGGCGAAGAACTCTGCTGGGGATAATGCGTGCCCACAAAATCTCTTTGATAATAACCCTCAGGTCTTTCCTTTGCGTCTAGGAAGGCTTTCGCGAACGGGTTGTATTTGATCTTCAGTGACGTCACCTCTTCGTTCTGGTAGGCAGTGACGGCTATGAACTGAGTCTCCGGAAATGGGTAGGTCATAATACGGCGAAGGTCGGTACCCACTTTTACCAGGTGTACCCGAGGTTCATATTTGTGTAAGCTATTTAACATAATCTGTAACAATAAATCGATATAAATATTTACAATAACTAATTTAAATGCGAAATCGCCCTATGAATTTTCACTGCAGGGTTGTAGGACACTTCTCATACAAGAAAAGCACGAAATCATCAATAATTCTTCATTAATCATAGCTAATGATAAATGCAGAAGTACGAGTGTATCAGTAATTGTTACAAAAATAACCTCTACTACTCTTAGATAGTACCTACCTACTTTGTCAAATGTTTCATGTAAATGTTAAAGTTTTCAAAAAACAAACTTATCAAGAACGTTGCAGGAAATAAAATCAATACATTGCAGATGAATACATCATTGCCCCGTGCCTCACAAATATTGTAATAAATGCAGTACAATGATGTGTACATCATTACTGTTAGCATAACGACCACAGGGGGCATCTGCTTATTTTTAAGATATGTGTAATGTAAACATAGCGCAGAGACAATAATTATTACAAATGATAGCGCGTACAGGCAGCCGCTAAACAGTTGGTAAAGCTACAGATTTCACACCGAGCCGTCAACGTATGGATCTAGATGTATCAGATGTTTGCTTTCATATTCATTCGCACCACATACAACCGTGAGAACTGCCTTCTACGAACTAGCGGTAGCCACGAAACTGTAGCACACTCACACCTTGCCATCGAGAGCTTTCTGTTATAAAATTAGTATTCCGACAATACTGTGAACTAATTATTATGCTCGGTCAGGCACATAATCTGGAGGATCCCGCTATAAATATTGAATCTGTAATTTGTGTTTATCCTGCTCGAGACTCATTTATGCCTGTGAGAAACAATGTAAATTCTTGTAGTAAACTCTACAAAGTATCTCGTAAACAGACGTCTGATTCGCAAATGTGTATTTCTTTATGCAGTAGGTATTTATTACTGAGCTATGAAATTGTTGATGTTAGTAGAGTTATCCCACTTATTTCTTGAATCACTGAAGGATATTTATGTGTATTTTTCACAATAACAATAATTTACGGAAACATTAAACTCGATCTAAAATTAAGCTATACATAGTTCATATTTTCAACATTACCTGTCCATTTCCATTAGTTTTATTTGTAAGTTTCACTTTAGCGAAGGAGATTGGTTCTTTCATCCAATGTGCTCCGAAGTTCGGACTCTCGGGATGAATGTAAATTGCGTTAGATGGTGGGACTTCCGCCTTGCCGCCGGGAACCTTAAGATAAATAATCAATATTTATATCCCTGGCTAATAAAACATAATAGGTGCTCCAAATATTGCCTTTAACAAAGATTCTATACATTGCGGCATTTCCCATGCAGTTCAAAAGCAAAATAATGTTAACTTTAGGTATATTCCTTCGCTACAATATTTTGTAACACGTTTTTTGACATACCCATTCTCCATTTACGTATTTCCAGCGATGGGAGTCCACTTGTACAAATTCTAAGAGCACAGTGTACATCGCCGTCGGGTCCAAGCCACTGGCAGTTACTTTGACTACGGGAAACATTCGTCTGCAACAAAACAAAAACCCTAAATAAACAAGTTTTAATGAGTTTATGACGTTCCTTACTTTAAGACACCAGGGATGGCTCTAAAAGTTCGGTCGTAGATAATCGATATCAGCGAGATAACATCGAATATGGCCTTTTTTCTTATCTCATACCGGATACTACTGAGGACAGGTAGTGGTCAAATATGGGTGCTGGTAGGTAAACAGCTGATTCACAAGATCTATAGAGCCAAACGATTTCTCTTCAGCGATAGCCTTTTAAAAATGTTAGAAGCTGGTACCTATACACATCCTGGTACATAGTAAGCGTGTTTTGCATAGAGCCAAACATCAATTGAACCGTCGCGGTCGGGTTGGTAACGTGTCTCAAGAGCATTTCATTAGTTACTATCTAAGAATCTGCAGCCAAATTGCGTAAGTGAATTCGGCAAGGCAAATGGTTTAACTCCATGAAAGAGTATAACACAATTTTTTTTTTTTTTCCGAAGTCAGTGTCTTTTTCGTTTTTCGACACCGATTTCGAAAATGAAAGTTAGTTTTCGCTATTGTACGCTTAATGCAAGCGTCCAATAGCAATAGAAAACTAACTGGTGAAGAAACTATTTTCAAAAGAGTCCAATAATTTTTGCCAGTACCTAATTACCTATTTAAAGAGTATTTGTCAGAATCTTTCATAGGGTCAAATCCTTTGCCTTGCCGAATTCACTTACGCAATTATGCTGCTGGATGGGTTCAAAAGCTTATTCGCGTTCAAAACAAAACAGAAACTTTAAAAAAAAAAATATTTTTTTGTTTTGTTTCGTACAGATGTGTTTAAATGGCATAAAAAATTAAAGCAGCAAAAGGAAAACACAATAATAATTTATTTTTTATATCTACGCTACTGTAGAACAAAACGTCACTTCGTCAAGGGTAAGGGTTCCGTCATTGCTCATCGGCATCGGGCGGTATCATTTAGCCACCCAGCGTTAATGAGTAAGACCTACCGCGTTAATAGTTGAAAACTAGCCGCCGGTCGGCGAGCGGTTAGCACTGGCAAAATGTGACCGTGTAAGTACCTGCGCCATCATTGTGTTCTGAACGTATCGCTCTGACTAATATTGCCAAGTCAGTTTTTTTTAACAAAAATAGATCACTGGTTTTGACTCGACAAAAAAGACGGGTTTCGGTGTAAAAGACAGAAGAAAATTGTTGCTGTCTAACACTGCTGCTGGGATTTAAATAAAAGCAGAATTGATTTTAGACTGCCATCATCATCAGCCGTAAGACGTCCACTGCTGAACATGGATCTCCCCCAAGCGTGCGTCGCCACAATGACCGGTCCCGGGCGTCCCGCATCCAGCGGTTCCCCGCAACCATCACCCGCAGCCTAATTGCGTAAGTATATTATCCAAAGCAAAAGAATCGATTCCTTCCCAAAAACGACTTTTCGTATCAATATGCACTACGTAAAGTCGGTTATGGGAAAGAATCGATTCTTTTGCTTTGGATAATATACTTACGCAATTAGGCTGCAGGTCATCGGTCCACCTGATGGGAGGCCTACCAACGCAACGTCTTCCGGTTCGCGGTGGTAGACTGCCATGCAGATAGCTTTTTAGTCTTTAACCTAGCAACGACAGGTCTGACTCTGACGGCCTCTGCTAGACTGTATTCTGGATTTCAGTCACCATAGTTACAGGTAACGTACATAATGTTTACCCGGGGACGACGTGCGACTGGCCAAGAAAGATAGCGATGATATTTATATGTAATAGCCATGTTCTTAGCCACGAGCCCTGTATTATAATCTAATATAATTATAACGAAAGCGTTGTTTACTATCTGAACAGTTGTTTATAATAACACTATGCTGCTAATGCATTGCAAATCATTCATATTTTAAAGCTATTATTTATTTTTCAGTTCTCACTTCCATAAATATCTATACATAACTATAGGTAAGTATAAATTGCAATGTGTTCTCCGAGACGATAGAAAACAGACCTAGGGCATTTTAATTTTTTTAGTTTGCCGAACCCGGCTCGAAATGCAATTGGTTGGGTTCATTCAAAGACGAAAAATCGGCGACTAGACATGTTGACCCACTATCAACAAAAAAAAAAAAAAACACGGTCTTGATTTGAAACTAATGGACTAATTTGAAACTTGTCACTCGTATGAATTTCTACAGTCGATAGATATATTGTGTTAAGTAAGTATTAAATCAGACCCACAAACTAACCGCTTAAAGGGATCGAAAGAAATCTTCTGGAAATGGCAGTTCTATTCCAAATTCCAAAATCATCAAGGTTCTTACCTCCCATTCTTAGTGACGATCATTTCGTTGGTGAGCGTCTGAAAGCGCACCCACAGCTCTCTGTCGTCGAGGGCCACGTTGACTTCTCTCTCGCGACCGCTGCGAGAGCTGCCACCGCCCACCGTCGGCTCCACAGCACTCAGGATGTGCGATGCTGCCATCCTGTTGATGAAACATTGTTGTTTATTATCAAATATAATATAAAAGCTTTTTCATCCCCCCATCTCGGAAAGAGTATTTTTGCTTTTCGATATCCGAGTGCAAAAGCCGTTTTAATCCGCTAGAGGATAAAGTAAATTGAATTTAGAACAACGTGTGCACTAAGTTTGTGAACTCAAAACATCATCAAACCTATTAACTTCTACCTCCATGGTGCCGAATTTATCATACAACCTTTGTTAATTTGTTAAAAACTCAGACTCGGAACCTTCTTGGGATTTTTTTTTAAATTTGCTTTGCTTTACGCTTTTCTTTACGTTTTTCTTTTCACGTCATATTGTTAAATCTTAGGTTAAATACAAGAAACTAGAAAACAAGTGAAAAACCTAAAATGAGTGATTCTAGCGACGGGGAAGTTTATTTGACGCCAACAGAATTGACTGAAACTGTTTATAATGCGCAAATGAGCTTTCTCTCTCAACAATCACGCGATAAGTATTTGAAACAGAACGATATGTTTAACACGTGGCGACTAGCTACAGGAGCCAAAACCTTCTCAGGAAACGTTTTGCTGGCATATTTTATTGAATTATCCAAGACCAAGAAATCAAGCACTCTATGGAGTACGTATTCAATGCTAAAAGCAACAATAAAGACATACATATCGACACCTATCCTAAATTAGTGGCATTTTTAAAAAGAGCCTCATCTGGTCATCTACCAAAATAATCGAAGGTTTTCACAGCATCTGAAATTGAAAAGTTTCTTAACGAAGCACCTGATTCCGTATATTTGGCGGCAAAAGTAAGTCAGTTGCACATTCAGTATCTACATAAGTATATTAATCAACTACTTAACATAATCTAATACGTACATGCATAATTAAGCCTATCAACATCTACTGATGTTGATAGGCTTAATTATGCATGCATATAAATTTTATTAATTTATCTACTAGTTACAATATTCTTTACATTACAGGTTGTTATTATTATTGGTATAAACGGAGCATGTCGAACTAATGAACTAACACAACTTAATGTCAAAAACATTGAGAAACATTCAGATGACTTACTATTAATTAATTTACCTAATACAAAGACAAAAAGAGACCGCAACTTCGTCATTCGCAAGAAATACGTAACAATTGTTGAGAAATATCAAGCATTACGCCCGCCTAACACTACAATCAATCGATTTTTTCTACAATATCGCAACGGAAAGTGTGTTAGACAGTCTATGGGTGCTAATAAAATTGGCAGTATCCCACGAGAAATAGCAACATTTCTTGAACTTCTAGAACCCCTGTTGTACACGGGTCATTGTTTCCGACGAACTTCAGGCACACTTTTGGCCGATCTCTTGTCCTTTAAGCGTCATGGAGTCTGGAAGTCCAATGCGGTTGTAGAAGGATACATAGAGGATTCCATCTAAAATAAGTCTAAAATATGTAAAGGCATCTTAGGAGCCATTGAACTGAAAGAGCCTCAGTCAGATCCTTGCACTGGCCCTTCTACATCAAAAATGAGCCGTTATGAAACACCTAACCATCGCCCTCTCTCGCCAACATTTACGACAAGGGAATCAGACGAATCGGTACAACTTTTAAGTATGACAGATAGTTTACCGAAAACAGTACACAAGTCACAAACACCAACATTACAGTAGGTACCTAACAAAAATATTACACTCAACTTAATAAACTGTAGCAAAGTTACTTTAAATTTTTCTTAATTATACTTAAGTATTATTTGTTATAATTTAAAGATTATTCTATTGTTGTGTGTACAGGAAATAACTCTTAAACTTATATTAAGCTACGTTGATGATATTTCAATAAATTATTACGTAATTTGTAATGATTATTGTGATGTACTCTGGATTTTATTTTGCTATATAAGTATTATAAGTCCTTTCAAACAATTAGTACAATACTGCCTGTTAGTATCAATATTCTTTCGAATATTGATTAAGAATGACTAAAGAGGTGTTATTAAATTCCTTAATTCTCTTTTTACGTTTTAAAATGGATTCATTACATGATAGTTTATTATTGTTCACCTAATTGTGAGATTATTTAAAGCAATATAGAAAATGGCAGGATACCGCGCCATTTTCTCATATTGGACGTACCTATTGAGAAACTGATAGACCCGAGATTATAAAATATTGTGTAATAGATCAGCCGACTTACTTTTCTTACTTTTCTGTGAACTACAAGCCAGTACAGGCCAGATATATTATTATATTTCCTTTATCATTAATAATTGGTGTAAGATCGACTATACAAGGCTAACGTAAGTTATTTAATATTATAACTTTATTATTGCTAATGGTTGTGTTGAAACTGTATTTATATCATATTATGGCCTTTATTCCTAATATGTAATATTGATTTAAGGGCTAGTCTATGTCATTTGCCTCATCCTTGTTATTTTGATTCTATAATATTGTAAACACTTTGTGGTTGTAAATGATATCGATAGATACTATGAAATAGTTTCCGTGGGGTTTATTGCCCTTCTTCCCCACGAGAACTAGGTCTAGCGAACGGGCAGTAAGCTCGATGAGCCTTCTAAATATGAATTAATTGACAAGCCTTATTTAAATAAATACCTAGTCTTGTCTTTCTGTACTTTTATTCATAAAACCCTTCCCTTACACACCACATACATGGAACTCTGATACACGGTGAATAACCAACAACCATCTTGACATTGCTATCTTGGTAGATATCAATACTTTTATATAGAGTTCCATTCATGTTTCTAACACACTCGAATGCAAAGATTTTTCACCTCGTGCTCTTTTGATTCCCTCGCTAACGCTCGGGATTCTATTTTTTTAATCCTTCGCTTGTTCGGTCATCAAAATTGTGCACGCGGCAACTTTGCACTCTTGTACAAATAACTATTAACAGCTGCTTCCTCCTCTGTCCTATTCCAGGACATGGTCTACCCGTGTGCCATGTTTCATCGAAATCCGTTCAGCTTTTAAGACGTGAAAGGGTTACAAACAGACTGCCAGGATTATTTTTGCATCTATAATTTTAGTGTATACATCATCATATCAGCCGAAAGACGTCCACTGCTGGACATAGGCCTCCCCCAAGCGTCGCCACATTGACCGGTCCCGTGCGTCTCGCAACCAGCGGATTCCTGCAAACTTCACCAGGTCATCGGTCCACCTGGTGGGAGGCCTTCCAACGCAACGTCTTCCGGTTCGCGGTCGCCACTCCAGAACCTTCCTGCCCCATCGGCCATCCGTTCTGCGAGCAATGTGCCCTGCCCACTGCCACTTAAGTTTCGCAATTCTTCGGGCTATGTCGGTAACCCTGGTTCTCTTACGGATCTTAACATTTCTGATTCGATCACGCAAGGAAACGCCGAGCATAGCCCTCTCCATTGCCCTTTGAGTGACTGTAAGCTTTCTGATAAGGCCCATTGTAAGCGACCACGTCTCGGAGCCATATGTCATCACTGGCAACACACACTGGTCATAGACTTTTGTCTTGAGACACTGTGGTAAGTTGGACGAGAAGACACCGCGCAACTTCCCGAACGTTGCCCAGCCGAGTCGGATTCGACGGTTGACCTCTTTCTCGAAGTTGGCCCTACCCAACTGGATCGTTTGTCCCAGGTAGACATAGTCGTCCACAACTTCGAGTGTAGAGTCTCCAACCTTGATAGGAATGGGTGTAACATGGGCATTCAACATCACCTTGGTTTTGTCCATGTTCATTTTCAGACCCACTCTTTCGGAAGCTCTACTGAGGTCATCGAGCATTGTACTGAGGCTCTCCATGGTCTCAGCCATGACCACCATGTCGTCGGCAAACCGAAGGTGAGTGATGTAATGGCGATTAACGTTGATGCCTAGGCCGCTCCAGTCCAGAACCTTGAACCTTGAGTGTATACTCGTATAATTAAATAAAACTGGCGAAGAGTGGGTGTACTATAGTCACATCTACCCCTAACCTTTCGGGGAAGTCCCTTGTTATATAGGGTGGGCCTATATTGAAGGATTATGAATACAACTTTTGAGTGAGACTCAAAATTCGTCCGATCCTCTCCATCTCTACTTCTTTGATTCGGACAATTTTATTACGGGTTACAGCCGAAAAAACTACTATTAGTCTATGTATTGTTTACATAGTCCAAACTCTGAAATCGGTCAAGCAGAATCTATTGTTATATATATTGATTATTGTTTATCAAGCGTAAGTTTGCGAACACCTTTTACAACCAAGATTTTGTAGTAAATGCATATTATAAAGCAAGAGTTTTGATTGAACTTCGTAAAACAAAACTTTACCTACAAGCTAAGTCCAACCACGACTACGACTCGACCGTTGTCATAAAACAAACTTTGTTTTAAGAAACATGTATCAATACAATTACGAACCAAAAATGATCAAGCTACTCTGTTACAACATCAATGTTGTCTGCTGACAAACAAATCGGTAATATAAGTTGTATGTAAGCAATGTACCTATCAACTTAATGCCGGATTTCTAAGAGGATGCTGATGTCAACACAAAGTCGCATTTCTAAATAAAGTATTAAACAAAGCCGCTGTCTGCCCTTGCTATGTATAGTATAGTTCTCGCCAATCCTCTGGGCCGCCCTGCAGCCTTATTGCGTAAGTGAATATGGCAATGCAAAGGTTTTGACCGCTATCAATCGACCAATCACACAGATGATGCTGATGTCAACACAAAATCGCATTTCTAAATAAAGTATTAAACAAAGTCGCTGTCTGCCCTTGCTATGTATAGTATAGTTCTCGCCAATCCTCTGGGCCGCCCTGCAGCCTTATTGCGTAAGTGAATACGGCAACGCAAAGGCCCTTCGCCTTGCCGAATACACTTGCGCAATTCGGCTGCTGAAGTTGGCTTTCCGACGCGCAAGGCACACACGGTGCGGTTTTTGTATGAGATTTACTACTGCGCAGCCATTGTAGCCAACTTCAGGACGGCCAAGAAGTTTGGCGAGAACTATACTATATATACGGTTTTCACTAATAAAAAGATCGATTAACTCTAATGGCTTGTGTATATGTCATTGTAAAACCGTAAGTTTTTAGTAAATCTTGCGAGGTTATAAAATCTCGATATATTGTGAACTGATAATTTAAAATACAGAAAGCACACCCAACTTCGTTAGTTTATAAATTTACAATATATCTGTGTCTTATTAGGAAGAAAAAGTTTACAATCTCACGCGATTTATTATAAACTTACGGCGTTTGCAATATTCCGGTGAGATGTACCTATATAAATATAATGTATATAAAGATTATTTCGGACTTTTACTAGTAAGACTTGGTAAATCTTAGGTTTTACGGGTAAATCCTAGGTTTTACCGTATTTCGGGCGTAACATATAATATAATTGGTCCCGTGCAACGCCCGGGTGGGTCTCTAGTTAGAAATAAACAAAGTTCAAAATACTCTACTCTATTACAAATCATACTTGTTCTAGAATCGAGGACTGTTATAATTCCCTGATATTTTAAATGCATTTTCTTAAAAAAAGAAAGCACGAGCATGATTATATAGCACGCTAAAACAAACGCCAACCCGCATTCAGCAGTATGGTTATGCTTGATGATTTCAGACTTATAGTAAATATAAGTCCAACCCTATTTGTATAGCTTATAGTAAGGCCCCTTTTTTTATTATTGCTTGGAGTAATGCTCATGCATACTGCACTTCCACGGGGAGATAGTGCAGTTATGTGGGACTCTAACCCACTAAAACTCCACGGTGTCCTCCTTTGCCGCTTATGGCGGGAACACGGGCACGCGTTAGCACTCACCGCGAACCCGCCGCGGCTGTCCGTTGCCGGACCCTCCTCGGGGGAGTACCCCCCATCACCGGCGCACCAGAACACACTGTACGCCGTGACCACCCCAGGGACCAATTCAGCACATGGGTGCCAGACGACCCCGTGTATGGCACCCTTGGTCCCACTGTGACGGGTCGAGGTCAATGGCCCCACCACCTACCATTTTGCGGCCGCAGGGGATAGGGAGAGCGGCTAACGCTATACCGACACTCCTCTTCCCCTGCAGCCCCACCGCGTCCGCCATCAGACGGTGGCGACCCCGTCTAGGCCGCGGAAGGTAGGGAGAGCGGCGCACCGCAATACCGGCACTCCTCTCCCGCCGCGGCCTCCAACCCTCAGCCGCGATATCGTATGAGACCTGGAAATCTCCATAAGACATCGCGGCCCGGCACCGCAACCTACTAGTTGGCCGCTACGTCGTCAGCTTAATCGGCAAAAGCCCTGACGAGCGGCCCCTCCTCGGGTTCCTCTTCGCTTCACCGTGGGTGACCAAGCCACGGTTACTGAGCTCCCCCGCCTCGACAAACGGGAACCCACCGGGGGGGATGGTAAGGCCCCAGGTCCCTAATATTTAAAAAAAATATTCAGAATACAATTCGTAAAAATCCACTGTGAAAAATATTGGAAGCGACAAAATATTATGTTTGCTAGTAAGAAAATATGGTTGCAGTATCATCGACGCCGTTTTCTACTGGCAACTAGGTATAGTGAAGGTAGGTGTTTGTTCTATAACTTAACAGATTTTTGACGAAATGTTAGGCAAAGACCCTGAATTTAATAAGGTTGTTGTTGTCGTCAAAATATTACAACATATTTTTACTTGATTTTGGCACTCCAAATCATACACTTACGTAGTACAGTGCAGCATACTTTTACTGCTTATCATCTATGCACAAACATATATATATATAATCTATACACCTTATTTTTTATAATTCTTGAAACTCGTCTCTAAACGGAAGGCTTCACGAAATCCATCGGCCGCATCGCCAGTGGCAAATAAGCCGGATATTTTATTGTAAGTTGGTCTCGAGCACGATCTTCGAATGTTTATAGAACCTATTATCACCGGCTACGTCGGTTCAACGTCCCAATCCTTCTGACACGGTATTTTTGACAAAATCTGGTTCTCGTTATGTAGCTTGAATTTTACACTTTTGTGCTTAAAATGTCGTATCACTTGTAAATTGTTCACGCCTTTATTTCTTTTAACGAGAGTTTCGATTTCTAAATTGGTGTTTGAGAAAGTTTAATGAGGTTGAAGCAATTAGTTGAACTGTCATTGTGAATGTGTCAATTTGGTCGTGATGAGTCGCAAAGAGGCATCGTGAAAAAATAAATGCAAAAAATGAACCGCATCGACTCTATACTTCTCTCTGTCTTTGCGGTAGATACGGATAGCTTGTCGTCTATCTTACAATTTTCACAGCATCTGAATATATTTACCTATGTGAAAGTCAAGTTCAAAATATATGAAACGAAATATAAAAAAATATCTTGATTCTGAGTAGCATTACAGCACAATTGACATAGAAAGAAAAAATATTTATTTGTGACCCGCACGAGATAAGAAACACAAACAATTATAAAAAATAAAAATATATAACCCCGTGCGAGACCAAAACGGCTCCTATCTCTCAGCATGTGCATCGATATTAAAAAGAAAATAACGCTGCGCTGATATTCTGATAGGACAAACTGTTGATGCCACGGACACATTCACGGAAACGGCAAATATTTAAGTAATAAAATAGAATAAAATAAATAATAACAAAGGTAATACCTGGAACAAGGAAGGACAAACCTGGGGTAAACAACTCTACAATGACCAGAAGTCTGCCAGTCTCTCAAACTGCCATGAAGCCCGAACTGTTACCCTGTGCACAGGCACAAACTGTGTTCAATTCTACATTACCCATACACACATACTGTTTAATGACTAATATTTCATGTAAAGACTTTGTGGTAATCCTAAATATTCATCAGTATTTAAGCAAACATCAAAGTTTACGGCTGTAAAGCGCTCGGAGTAATCCCGCTTGAATATCTTTGAATATTCTCTCTGACTACAAATCTTACAAGAATCTATCATTAGGAGACATTACTTTTTTATTTATTGTAAGGTTTATTTTAAAATAGTTATTTGGGGTTAGGTGGTAAGACAGAAGGCTTTCTGTGTTCAGCAGCCTAATTGCATAAGTGAATTCTGCAAATCAAATAAGTCGATTCCTTCCCAAAAACGACTTTAAGTTTTAATATGCAATACGTAAAGTAGTTTTTGGGAAGGAATCGACTTGTTTACTTTGCAGAATTCACTTACGGAGAATCGTGGGTGAAAATCAAGAATGTTAATATTTCAAGAAAGTATGAATTTGGGATAACGTGTGCAATTATGTTATTCACATGAATTACCTAGGGCATTTTATAGACATGATTTTGAATACGTAAAATAATTATTACTCAAGTAAGTTCGGAACTACACGTCACACATAGCCATAAAATATATCTCGTTCAGCGCGCTTGTACTGACCCGGCTGTCTCCCACAACATCCGCGAGGAGGTTTAAATAAAGAACCGATCTTGGAATAGAGTCGTTAAAAGTCCGTGTAGAACAAGTAATCAGTGTAATTTTGTGATCACGAACCATTATTTTGTGAAAAACTAACAAAACTCAATTTTATGTCCAGCCAAATCCCTACATATAAACCCTGAACAAAAGACATCAACGCGCGTCTTTTAATAAAGGCGATTTATTTTTTTAGGGTTTCCAACCCAAAGCGTAAAAACGGTACCCTATTACTAAGACTCCGCGGTCTGTCTGTCTGTCCGTCTGTCACCAGGCTGTGTCTCATGAATCGTGCCCAAACAAAACAACAAAATAAACAAATAAATAATTAGAATAAATGGAAAGGTGCCTCTGGCTGTGGTCGGTGATATTACTATTGTAATGATTTACTTTAAGAGACATGCAAGGCTCACTAGAATTACGTACAGATTTTGTTTGTAAAGATAATATGTACTTGTCTGTTACTCTCCTACTAACCAGATGTAATTATTTCATTGTAATTTAGTTTTTTTTTTAAATTACTGAAAAAAAAATCATTTTGATCATGAAATCTTTGCATTATAATTAATAACAAATAAAATTACTATTTATTTACTATACCTATTTATTTATATTTAAGGTAAGAATAATTTACAACGCTAAAGAGAATTATAATTTTTCCTTCTGCGTAACACTACAATTCAAAAACTCGAAAATATAATTAACAACGTACGTAAATAGCTTCAATCTCAGAATACAGATAAGCCACTAGTTTGGTTCTAGAACTTAGGTGCAAGTTAGTAGTCAATAACAAATAAAATGTAACAGGCCAGACTTGAGGGCAGAACCTTCAGTTTAATGACGATAGGCAACTTCAATCGTAACTGGGCAAAGTGATTTTTGTTCTTTAGTGGCGATGTAATTTCGTTACAGAGCAACTTGTTTTTTTTTGTAGTGGCGAATTTGGCGATATTGCTTTTCTTCGTTTTTTTTTTATTTGTAATGGGTTTGCTCTTGACTCTAGTCTAGGTCATAGGTGACAGAGACAGAGTCGACGATGGAGTGAGGTTACCCAGAAGAAGCCTGTTCACTCTAACTTTGAAGAGATTCGGGTTGAATGCGTTCGGAAACACAGACGCAGGTAGTGAGTTCCATTCATTCGCTGGGCGCATTATACAGGATGTATGGAAGAGCTTGGTTCGAATTGGTGGAATGGCAACAAGGTAAGGACGATAACTTGCAGTGCGTCTAGATGTCCGATGGTAGAAGGGAGCTGGTGGGATGAGGTTGTGGAGTTCTTGAGCACACTCACCGAAGTACAGTTTGTAGAAAACCGACAAGCAGGCAACTTTGCGGCGATGAGCCTGGCGTCCACCAGTTCAACGTCGCCAATGAGCCTCTTGGCTCTGCGTTCCACTGAGTCATGCGCGGCAAGCTGATACTTAGCTGAGCCATCCCAAAGGTGGCTGCAATACTCCATGCAGGATCGGACTTGCGTTTTGTATAGGGTTAAAAGCTGTCCAGGCGTAAATTATCGCTTCACTCTATTTAGGATGCCCAGTTTTTTGGCCGCAATTTGGGCTTTGTACTCAATGGAGGCGCCGAAGCTGAGACTGGATGTCAGCAGGAGCTCAAGCCGATCAGTCACAGGAACAGACGCACCCCGAAAAGTAGGCGTTTGATCGAACATACTCCTTTTAGCGATAAAAAGACACGCCTGTGTTTTGGTGGCGTTAAAAGAGAGCAGATTGTCATCACCCCACTGGGAGACAAGGCTTAAGGTCATATCTGTCCGCTCCACCTTCTTATTAAGTCCTACATTTCTAATTGATAACTCTCTCCCCCCCCCCACCTCCATTCCCTTTTAATATTATAATATGCGCTTGTAAAATATTATTATTATCAGTTTGTAAATTCATTAGTCCATAATATTTGTTTTTATTATTTTTGTATGTTCTTTTGTAAATAATAATAAAACCACATACTACCACATACATTTATTACGTCAAGTCATTTTAGACTATTGCGCTTCCTACTTCGACTTCCTCTTTGTAGGGTAAAGTTTAAAGTTGAAACTTTATACCTATTTTATGTACTCATTCCATTTTGGTAGAGATGACGACTTATGCTGCAGCCAGCACCGATTCCATAGGGAAAAATTTGGAAACCTCATGGTATTGTTGGTAACAGTATACAAAACGTTGACATTTAATTATTTACGAAAATAATTTGTGACGAAATTTATTTATTTAAAAACAGTCAATCCAGAGTATAAAAGTACAACATAAAGGTACTGCTGGTATATATGTAGGCACCTAGTTAGTCTAGGTACTAAAGTCTTACAGTGAGCTACAAAATAGTTTTCAAATATTGAAAGACCTTTTCTTGTTGCCGAAGTTAAAGCAGACGCAAAACTTTATTGAAAATTATATATTTATCATCATAAAAGCTCGGCTCGGAGAAAGAACTCGTAATTTGTTTTTACGTCCACATCAGAGAATAGATCCGAAGGTTCGGATCGTATTCCTACAACATTTAAGCATTAAACAACAAGAAAGCAACCAACGGGTATGTATAAAGGCGAAGTAATTACAGCGTTAGCCCACTCGACTGCAGCGTCATTATTCATCGTTTTACGACTCCATGAGTTATAAATATTAAACTTAGTCGTATAGATGTACTGCGAACATTTTCTTTTTAATGGCGAGGTTAAATAATATGATGCGCGATGCGAATGTCGGCCCCGGCTTCAGCACCGAGCTTATAGAGCCGCAACAAACTGTGCGCCCGAGTCGGAGCGTGCCGGACAATGTGAATAGTTATCGCCTTTTAATTACGTGTAATAACGTTTTTATCTGCCGGCGTGGCATCATCCCTCGCGGCTCGCGCTCTCCTCGCAGCCCGGACACAGCGCGACGCGGCGCAAGCGCGTGGAATGTCGCTTAATCGCGTCGCAGCGCCGACGTTTTACAGATCCTATAAAATATCAAAGATAACAACGAGTGGCTCTGAAGGCTGTTTCGAAAGGAACCAGGGTCCAGTGATTGGACGTTTATGGCATTCGCTTCGATAAATGTACGCATTATGTGTGCGGGCGATGCCGCGGCGCAATTGTCCCGCCGAGCCGCGCACCTCGCCCCAACTCCGCAGAGGTGCTAATTATCAAATGCAAGACCGACCAAACCGATATTGAAACCATTGAAACAATACATCTCGTGTTGTCTTTTCCAATTTCAAAGTTTGCGGAATGGCTGTGTAATGAAGGCCGAGAAGGCTATGCAAATGGAACGATGCCGAAAACTCAAGTAAGTATTTTAATGGTCTTGCGTCATCCGTGTTTCAAACTTGAATTTTCATTATCACTTTACGTGTATACCTACTACCTCTAGCCTTGATATGTTAGTCAAACAATAGGCTAAAATCAAATAACCGCAACACATGATCAATAATATTCGACCTTACGAATAAAATATATTTTTCTACTGTTGACCAACTGTTGACACAATATTCGATTACTTTGAAGACGGACCTACCTGACTTGCGCAGACACACATCCATGTACATAAACACATAATAGGTAGTCATAATATAGTACTCATACATACGATGTATATGTACAGTCTAATGTATTAGGTATGTACTCAATTATAGGTATTTTCCTTATTGCGAATATTTGATCGACTCTAAGGAGTCACATAAAAAATATTAAAGTGTCAAAAACTGGAATGAAATTCACAAAAACCACTAATGTCTTCTTTATTAGGGATCCGAATTCAAATGGCAAAACAGGTATTTTCCTCCTTCACAGTCTGTCCGTCTGTTCGGATGTTACTCAGTCATTTTATCCCGAACAAAACTATGGTGGTATGTGTTATGGATGGCCTTTTATCATAATGCCCAGACTATTTGCAAAATGCCTAATATGAGTAGGCAATTTGCTAAAAACCATCAAAATAATTAAATTGAACGGGTTTTCTGAACGGGTTACTTATTGGACGGCAGTAAAAAGTTGTGTTTAACAACTTATTTTAATGAAGAAATTGATTTTATAAATAAAATCAGTATGGTAGTTAATTAGGATTACTATTTAAGCAACAAAATCGACGCGGGTCTCCTATTTCTGTCTGCAGGGTCTAAAGTAACCATATATGTGCCCTAATAAGTGACTAATTCGTTAAAAATTGCGGCACCGCTTACAAAGCTAACCGATTCTACAATCCTGAATGTGAAATTAACTTTGCCGCCGATAATTCTTGCTGACCGAATATTTAAAATAGAACCATACTAATGTACCATAATTATCGAATTGCCCAACAGTAACGTAGCAATATTCATAATGACCAGACAATGTGATAAATAACATTACATTGCCCGATTTGACTTGACCTGATTCATATTGCCCGAGAATTGAAGAGGTGGTACGCCAAGGTGAAATTCTCCTAGAGAAGATCCAAGGAGCCCTTAGTGACATTGCTCAATGCCAGCTCGATATGCAGAACCCAGCATTGATCCTCAACAAAGACGTAAAGCCTCAGTTATAGGGCTCATGACAACACGGTGCTGACACCCATTGGATGACGATGATCTGATATGGACTATAACACAAATTTTTATGTGTTTTAATATTCGTACATAAAGATAATCAAAGCACAATGTCCTGTCTACCCTAGAGAGTAAGTTTATTTCTACGGGCACAAAATTAGTATTGATTGGTCTTGGGCTGTACATTCGGAATACATAGGATTTACATACATTATTTACTTTTATATTTTTAGTGTAAAATAATTCTGGATATTAAAATTCAAATTGGTTAGTAAAAGAATTTGTGTACAGGCGCATTTACTATTGATTCGTGCTTAAGTTAAAAAGCCGGTATTTATATTATTTGTTAACAAATTGGTTTTGTATAAAAACTTGGTTTGGTAGGGAACTAGGGATAGTTATTATTTTCGTAATACTTAGTTATTACAGCAGAACTAATGTTGTTTTAGTTTTGTTGTAAAGTAAGATGAATGAGTGGAGTGAGTAAATAATGTTATACAATATACAATTATACATAGTGCCTTGATTAATCACCTGGTCCATGACATATATGCACTTCTTAAGTTGTGTGAGTGACACGTTTTTCAGGACGTTAGCTGATTCTACCCAAAAAGGGAATGTAATGTATGAAAATCAGTCTATTTCCAAGTCAAGCCAATTATTTAAATAGGATTACGTTTGAAAACATTAAACAGTAGCCTGCCAGAGGCTTCGTCTGCGTGAAATTCTAAAATTAATTATCCTATGTACTAATCTAGGACGTGGTCTACCGTCCATACCTACCGGTGTACCAAGTTTCATCTTAATCCGTTCAGCCTTTAGATCATGAATAAGAAACAAACGGATTGACAGAGTTACTTTCGTATTTAAAATGTTAGTATGGATGTGTGGATTATCAAAAATATAACCCAAAAGGAGTAAAATGGGGGATAAAAGATAGAAATTCAATATTTTCGCGATTAAATTCGATGGCAAAGTTGAAGTAAAATATGAACTAAAAAGTTTGATGTATATTTCAACATCAAATAATGTTGAACTCATAGCGTTGGATTTGCTAATGAAAACTAGTTTTTTAACATTTTGATTTATTTCGTTTATTATATTTGCCTTTTCATTAAAATTTTATTTGTTTAAGGCCATCGTTTTGCGTCAGGACAAGTTGTATGCGGAACTGTGTATTTATTTTTATTGAGCTGTAAATAATACTTGCAGATGTCGCAAATTGGTGAAGGAGACTGTTGAGTTGTTTCCACGAAGACCGGGGAATCACGACCCTCAGACCTATGTAGAAAATTTAAATCATGTACCGCTTGTCTGTAAAATACGCAACGTCTGCAGGCTGTCTCCTCTTGACTCATAGACAATTACCATCGTTGTTGTCTTTTATTTGTGTTAGTGTAAATATTCAAATTCGGAAGCTGATAACCACAATCAAACTTTTTTTCGGGATACATTTCAATTAAATTTTATTCCTCAATTCTGTGGTTGTCATAAAACTTTAAAGTTTGACGAGTAAAGCCCATTGAGGAACTCCGAATTGATATTAATTCAAATAACTCGGGTTAAAAAGTCAGGGTTTTATGCGCGTTGTAAAAGTTTATTGTAGGGCTTTGTGGCGAGCCGGACGCGCCGATAGGCCTCGCGTCGATGACGGAACCTGCGCCGCCGCCAGCCGCCGCCTTTGTGCCTGCGCCCGCGCCGAGCCTCACACAATACCGCACGCGTCTTCACTCTATAAATCCCGCATCAGGTGCTACCTAACGCCGCATAGTGCACCTTTTATAGCTGCAACTAAACCCAAACTGGAGACGAGCACTACACACTGCACGGCGATGTAATTAAATTGCGAACCTCTACCATAAAATAAGAGAGGAAGAAATTGCCTATGCAATATAAGTTAATGCTTCATAATACAAAACTTTATCATGCACGTCAAAACACTCTATATCACTTTGCGCTTTGCTAATGTGACAGCTTTTACAGATCTAGGGAATCCGAATCTGCTATCGTAAATTAATATGACTTGACGAATAAATTAAACTACTATGAAAGACAAATATTTATACAATAAATATTTGTAATAGTGAAACAGACGAAATCACATATATAAAGAGTACTTAATCATAACCGTAAAATCATAGCACCCCCGAGTGGAGACACTCAGGCAGTCAGGCCCAGTTACTGAAAAGTAAATTACATACATAAATTAATGCGAAAAATCGTCAAACTCAGCCTACTCGAGATTGGTGTATTTTTGACTCGTCGATAATGAATTCTCAGAAACCTTTACAGATTTTAATACACAAGTAGTTACGCCATCCGCAGGTTAACGGACCATTACACTAAAGTTGAGAACAGATAATAGTGCCTTAATGTCTTTTATCCTTAGTAACTAAGTATGTGAACAAGAATCTTATTAATACACGTGCTTGCGAATACATTGTTAGTTTGTTACAACTTGTAGAAGTTTCAAGTAATTTTTTCCGCAACAGAAGTAAAATGTCTGTATTGCATAACAGTTTAGTAGTGTTGATATGGGCTTGATAAGGCAGAATATTCCTTTTTTAAATCATTAAATAACTGATACAGACCTACATAAGTTCAATAGTCTTCCAGAAAAGGCTCATATAGGGCAAAGGTACAGGCAAATAAAAAATAACATTTCTTGCGGTTACAGAATTAGTTTTAGTAAAGCTCTGAACGAATTCTGGCCAAAAGAAAACGGGGCCGTTCAAAAGCGCGTAACTATAATTATCGTCATAGTCGCCGAAAACATCCGGATGAGTTCATTAAACACAAACAATACCTACAAAGTTATCTATGGAACGACCAAATGGAGAAAACCAACTGTGTGACCAATTGGTTTTATTCCCATTGCCACAGATAATGTAATGCTAGCATACCATTGTGATGAACTATAGTTCTTTTTCGATTTCCTACTAGTTTCTTCATGAAAATTACCTAATAACAAGCCCGGAAGTGGAAAAGCCAGTGTAATTATTTCTAGATGCCTATTAAAATAAACGGTTTATTATTTACAACAGAAAAAACATATGGACGGACTATTAAAAAACGCATATACAAACTGATAATAATAATTATGTACAAGCTCGTATAAAAGGGGAGAGCGGACTAACTCATTCTGCTGTCAATGGTAAAGTTCCCAGATTGCTGGCAGCCTTGCCACTTTGAATGGCAATGAATCAGCATTGCTGTTTGGCCGAACATAAGACAATCTCGCTGGTCACGTGAAGAGTCTACTAACTGTTTTCTGATGTCTGGAAAAACTCGATGAGCGAGCACTCGGATGCATCGTTTTATCCTCAAACGACTCAAACATATAACTCCCGATAAGGTTGTAATATGTGCGATGTTTGGAATTTGCACCAGTAGTATCCGCCCCAATACTGTCCTCGCCATGCTAAGAAGATGGGAGACTTATCTAATTTCCAAAGCATGATGGTCATCCCTTCTGGCCACTACTATACCCACATATACTATACTCTAGCTAGTCTATACCCATCGTCACAAGTAGTCGTCACTAGCCAAGCCATTGAGTTATAATTTAGATACATCTCTATGTAAAAAAAAAGGGGTGTTATAAGTTTGAAGTGTGTATCTATGTGATTGTGTATTTGTCTGTGGCATCATAGCTCCTAAAAGGAGGAACCGATTTTGATTTAGTTTTTTTTGTTTGAAATATGACATTATCGGGTGTTTTTAGCTATATTTGATGAAAATCGGTTCAAAATTTATAGGCGTTTCACTGTTTGAATAGGGGTATTATCGCATGATATCATGTCATAATTACGTGTTTGATAGATTGTAGATCGAAGCGAGTCTACTACTATATAAATTATGTAGTTTAAAAAGTAGGAAATAAAAAAAAATCGGGTGTATATCCGGTGAATTGAAACACATAACAACCCGCTTCAATAACGAATAATATATTTACAGGGTAACCGTTTACTACCAGTTTTAAATAAACACATCAACACGGTCTAGGGAGATTTCATACTCAATTAAATAACTCGAAAAGTACTGGCCGCATTGGAATCTTATATACACCGATTTGTTTGTAATTTATCTCAGACTAATTCCAAATTCAAATTTTTGAAAACTCTTTTGTTTCGGTGGCATAAAAATGTCTTGATGTGTAGGAGAGGGAATTTTCATTTGTACGAAATTTAGAAAACAATACGAAGTACGTTTAGTTACAGTTTTTTTTTCATTTTTAAACGAAAGATAAAGTTAAAATTGAGGTATTGTAGCCATGCAACGCCAACATTTGACGAGGGCGGAGATGTGGGAATGCTGGAAGCTGGGTCTGTTCAGCGTAATGTTGCTGAGGCCATAGGGACCCACCAAAATGTAATTTCAAGATTGTGGACACGCTATCGTGCCACAGGTGAAGTAGCGGAGAGGCACCGGGGGCCAAGTCGCATCACTACCCCCAGACAAGACCGATTTTTGCAAATTACTGCGCGAGCTCAACCAAATGCAACGGCGACTCAATTGGTCCAAAGGCTGCGAGTGGAACACCAAGTGCTTGTGAGTGACCAAACTGTAAGAAGGCGACTACATGAAAGCAATCTACGCTCTCGTAGACCACTCCGGGTCCCTTCCGGACTTCCGGTCCGGACCTTTACGGAGAGGCAATCGTGGACGACGATTAGAATGGGTTCGGAACCACGTGGACTGGGGCCGTGAGCAATGGTCCAATGTGCTGATCACGGATGAATCCTGGTTCGGCTTCCATCCAGATTCACGAAGGACGCGTGTTTGGCGAGTTCCTGGACGATGGAGCCGTCTTCAGAACCCTCAGGAAGTTCACCCATACCAAGGAGGAACAATTATGGTTTGGGCAGGAATTCGTCTTGGAGGACGGACGGATCTCGTTTGGGTGCGGGGCAATATGACGGCAGAACGATACGTCCAACAGGTGCTGGGGCCCGTAATCTTGCCCCACAGAACACAAATGGGGCAAGATTTCCTGCTCATGCACGACAATGCCCGGGCACACACGGCGAGAACGGTAGCAGCTTGGTTACATACACACAATGTTAGGGCCTTAGACTGGCCTGCTCAATCGCCAGATCAAAATCCCATTGAGCATGCGTGGGATATGCTGCAAAGAAGAGCTCTGAAGGAAGTTCCTGAAAATCTGGCTACAGAAGATCAACTTTTTGCGCACCTCAGAAGGACATGAGACAATATTCCGCAGCGAAACATTGACAACCTTGTTCTGAGCATGCCGAATCGTTGCCGATGTGTTATAAACATCATAGGCGCTTTCTCAGACTA
This sequence comes from Orthosia incerta, assembly GCA_948252205.1. Taxonomy (NCBI): domain Eukaryota; kingdom Metazoa; phylum Arthropoda; class Insecta; order Lepidoptera; family Noctuidae; genus Orthosia; species Orthosia incerta. The sequence goes on along the minus strand of OX411746.1, from coordinate 15,902,517 downwards.
CTAACTTCAAGTTTATAAACACAAATTAAATGATTTTTCTATTTTTTTCAGTTTTTACTCATAAATTAAAAGTTAATTCATATACGGTTTCCGTCTATGCTTCATTTTTTGTCCATAAAATCCTGAAATTTTAATTGAAGTACCTTAACCATTAAAAAATGGTAGAATATTAAATAACGTATCTTTTAAATATATACATGTCATATAAATAATTAACACATTGATAGTAATTCGCTTTTTTAAAAATATCCCTAGACCGTGTTGATGTGTGTACTTATTTAGTCTGGTTTTTAATTTAACATTCTGAGTTTCTTTTCTTCACCTACAAGGGTGGTCTGAAAACGCAACCAAACGTGTTTTTGGACGGCCCTTGTAGATCATTTGAAAGATGATATCATCAAGGTCTGGTGGGTCAACACACGGAAACTGCAATGGGTGAATCGGGGGTGAAATGAATCATTGAATCATTTCACCCGTTATTTATGGTGGTCCCTTTGGCCTCAAATAACCCAACTACAGAGCAATTCCAATATTCTAAAGTTAAGACATTGTTGTTGTTAGATTTTATCTCGTTGCTAATAAAGTGGGGTAGAGTAAGAAACTTCAGATTGGAGGAAATCGATGGTAGCTTCATAGATCCGTATGATTACCAAGGCCGTAAATTTTCTGTCTTCTTCTAGAACCAAACTGAACTAAAAGTACAGTTCGACCAACTTAACTGTGAATTATGAGTGGCGCTGTTCGTCACCATTTCACCAAAATTAAACAAAAACCGATCTTATGTCCTATTCAAAATGTAAGTTCCAAAAACGTCCATTTCAAAGATAAGTTGATAGGAGTTGTAACACACATTTACCATTTCGACCATCGCTGACATCGAATGTTAGTTGTCTAAGTTAAATTTGTGGTTAGTGTGTGTTTGGTGGTTTTTGCTAACCATTTTATCTATATGTAATTACTATTAATTTACCTACTTGTAATTTTCAACAGCATCACTAAAAACTGGTAAGGCCGTAGCTTTCCTTGTGTTTTAAAGATTGTTTTAATCCTTTATGCCAGTAGCAGCTGCAATTATACCCAAGGAGCTATAAAGAAAGAGCTAATTCAAAGGCGTTTCTTTTGGTGCCTATATTAATTGATGGCAATCAATGAGGTTACCTACCTGCTGGTAAGTTTGCCTGAATCCGACAACGCCCAAAATCGCGGGGTTCGTCTCAGGTGCGTAGTAATCCCAGTCACAGATAATATAACTAGCGTTTTTCATCTGATTATACCGATTATTTTTTTGTAAATCGATCGCTTTCAGTTCCGTTCCACGGCGATAGATAGATCACCATCTATATCCGTGGAACGGAACCGAACACGATCGATGTACAAACAATAATCAGTATAATCAGTACAGTACGTCGGCACGGTTTCTTTGTATGGGATGAGACACCACTGTCTTACACCGAGAACCATACCATTAGAACCCGCAGCATAATTGCGTAAGTGAATGCGGCAAGGCAAAGGGTATGACTTCCAAGTTTTAGGACTCTTTCAAAAAGAGTATCTGTACCAATGAAAGCGTTCAATAATTTTTGGCATTACATTATTATTTAAAGGGAATTTGTCATACTCTTTCTCTTTGCCCTGCCGAATTGACTTACGCAATAAGGCTGCCAAACACAGCAACACTGCTTGATGGTGTTAGAAATAGATATGGCAGCTTAGCTCGTTTACAAAGTAGGTTAGCTCGTTGTAAAGGCACGATGTTTCAACTTTTAAGGGTAGCTAGTAGGTATGTGCTTAGGCTGTGCACACCTACTGATGTGTAAATCCGACAAATTACTTAAACAACTTACGTGTGAACCCGTAAGCTGCCACATAAGACATATGTGCCTGACGCTTGTGGAGGTTTAACCTTTTTGATCCAGTAGTTTACACTCTACGTTGTCGCCGTGGTGAAGCTTGCGCGCTCCAATGAACCCTAGCTATCTTAGTGCCAGTAGATTTTACTATGCTGCAACATGCCCAGGCTGAGGGGCCAAACTATCAGATATACAACTCCCTGGGCAGCTTTGTGGCGAGCTATTTGGGGAGCTCACGGACCTGATCACCCGGTAGAAGTCTTGATTCAGTTAACAGCAAAATAGACAGCTTGCCTTTCACTGGTTGGAGGGAGCACTGCTGCACAGAGCTGCCACCTCTCTCTTGCCTTAATTGGCTGGCTTGAGTGGAGATTTGCAAGAGCTAACGTGCTCGGAGGAAGGAAGTATTTCAGTAAGGCCTGGTAAGGACTTGACAATATTCCGGGCTTTAGGATAGTTGCGATAGCCGTGAAATGCCACTCCATTCCACAATCACCTCAGTATATGTTGCCTCTTTGAGTCTACGTCATCTCGAAGGCTTTTGATAGGGTCTGGCACGAAAGCCTTATTGGTAAGCTTCCTTCATTCGGTTTGCCCGGTGGTCTGTGTGATTGGATTGCAGACTTCCTGAGAGATCGGTCCATTCGAGTGGTTATCGATGGCTGCTCGTCGGACCACTTGGATATAAATGCCGGTGTCCCTCAGGGGTCAGTACTCTCAGCAACTTTATTCTTGCTGCACATTAACGATCTGCTAAAACCCGGTACCTTTGGGTATGCAGACGACAGCACTGTTGCTGAGAGATACTTGTCCAACGCTCGTACCACCGGGCCCCAGGTCCAGTCTCTCCGGGAGGCCATGGTGGAGCGCTTAAACCTGTCCTTGCAGGCAGTCTCCGAATGGGGCGATGCCAATCTGGTCAGGTTTAATGCTGCTAAAACCCAAGCGTGTCTTTTTTCCGCAAAAAAGAGTCAATTTCACCCGGCTCCAACTTTCCGAAGTGTGACCGTGCCAATAACTGACCATCTTGAGCTGCTTGGCGTTACGGTGACATCGACTCTCAATTTTGGCCCATTCATTGAGGCAAAGGCTCAGTTGGCTGCCAAGAAGCTGGGGATCCTTGCAAAGGTGAGAAGGTACTTCACGCCAGAACAGCTGCTCAGCTTGTATCAAGCGCAAGTTCGATCTTGCATGGAGTACTGTTCTCATCTCTGGGACGGCTCTGCCAAATACCAACTTGATGCACTAGAGTCGATCGAAAAGTGGGCCAAGAGGCTCATCGGCGATGAGGCATTGGTTAAGTCAAAGCTCCAGAGCCTTGAACATCGTCGCCGAGTTGCCGGCTTGTCGGTTTTTTATCGATTACATTTCGGGGAATGTGCGATGGAATTGCATAATCTAATTCCGCCCAGCCCGTTTCATCATCGGAATACCAGACGTACGGCGATGCGCCATCGGTACATGGTGGACATCCCACCCATACGGACTAAACGTTTTGAAAATACTTTCATTATGCGTACAGCTAAGGAGTGGAATTCCCTGCCGGAGTCTGTGTTTCCCGATAGCTACAACCTAGGGGTCTTTAAGTCAAGAGTGAATAGGTTACTTCTAGGCAAGCGTGCTCCATCATCGGCCACATCATCGCTTACCATCAGGTGAGATGGTGGTCAAGCGCGAGCCTATACAAGATAAAATAAAAAAAAAAAAAACGTCACTGCTAGCAACCGTATTTGGGGGCCTATTAAACGAGTATGCAAGTCACCTCCTGTCATTGTATAACCGTGTATATTAACAGTGGTCAGGCAGAGAAAAATAGTACTTCTATAGTGTTAGGTAATGCAGGCCACTAAACTACCCAAACCCACAGTCTTTTATTTGCACATACCCATTGTAATAGTCCTGCAACAGGGGATTGTCCGTATTGCGCTTGCATAGTGCATACAGGGAAAATCATCGGTTGGTATCACATTTAATTTAAATACCTATATCTAAAGAGACTTGATTAAAGAATACTTGCAGAGACCTCACTGCAAGTTGGCTTCGCAGCCTTATTGCTTAAGTGAATTCGGCAAGCCCAAAGGTTTTGATCCCATCAATCGACCAATCACCGTGCGAGATGAAAGACGCGATGTGGATTTCCATCATTTGATTGGTCGATTATTATATACACACTCTTTGCCCTTTGCCTTGCCGAATTCATTACGCAATAAGGCTGCCGGATAAACATATGGAAAGGTCGACAGTAATATGGCATATAGAAGGTCGACAGTGAGTCAAGCAAGGTGGATAATAAAGTAAAACACCCTTTTTCTTTTAGTGCGGCTGCTGCGGCATGAATCCAGCGCCCGTAATCCGTCGTATTTTTTTATCATACAGCCATCCGGCTAGTATGAACCTATCCAGCCGTGGTTGAGTTTCTGCGTAACCTTAGAAATCAGACTCGGCAGACACTACGGTTCTGGTTAAAGCTACGAAGGTTGAATTTCTGCTTCATAATCCACTCTCTTTCACAGGTATGTCTTTAACAGGTAAGTTAAGGTTTACTGATCTATTCAGATGATCTGCGTTATTGTGTTGTGTTCAATAAATACATATGATGCTGTCACTTATTTATTACCTTCCACGTTATGACGTTTGTATGCAAACATGTCGGTAAAATACTTAGGCAGGTAACTACCTATAAAATACAGCAAATAATGCAACCTCATCAAGCAGCCTGGGCATCGAACCCAGAACATTAAATAATCAGGCATCTAGACTAACCAAACATTTCGTTGATCTTAATGGTAGGTAGAACATGCTTATGAAAAATTAGGATTGTACTTTCGCAGAAAAATATGAATCATTAACTATACTAGCAAACGCTTTTCTTTCATTGATTGATATTTTTTTTGTCTAAATATATTAATAAACAACATTTTCTCTTACCTTTCGTCGGCTCTTGCTTTTTCGTCAATTGCGACGGTTCATAAAACACATTTAAAACAAAAAAAAATCTTTTATACCACTCCAGTTCACAATCCACGTTTTTCTCACATTAACTCAAACAATACATTGTGTTGAGATTTATTTTTAAGACACAGAATAATTTAAACGCAATGACAGTCAAAACAGATTTTTCAGTACCAATGAAAATTCTGTAAATTAGTTCTTTTATTTGTCACAAATCACAAATCAGTGGTGGCGTGCCAACTGCATGAGCAACTACCGCAAACTCGACCGCACTACACTTCATTAGCGCGTATACAGCACAACATACCCACTATAATTTTGACGCAACACACAATAACCACTCATAAAGCTTTACAGTAGAACATCTTTTTCTGTAAAATGTTAAGATCTTCTGCTGTATGATGACAGACGAGAAAACACTTTACTCCCATAAGAATAGAGTTTCATATCACCTTGTGTTGGTTAAGATGACGCCAACAGGCTAACTGCGCGAAGCCCCGCCCCTGCCGTATTGACAAATAAAGCGATTGGCGGTGAGGTGAGCGCGCTAGCGAGGCAATCCTGCGCAACATTGAGGCGGTCACTTAGATAACACTTGTATTTCCATAAATTTTACCTCCAATTTCATTTTATGAAAAATATATTTTGAATTATTTGAATTTTGTGATGTCTTAAAAATACAGTACTTTCCTCCATAATATTCAACACTCACTACACTACTTTGAGATTAAAAACAATTGATAACAAATTAGAAAGGATGCCCACGGTGCGTTAAAACAACCCTCATCTATTAGGGTGATAATAAACACTTTTGAAGATCAAAAGGCATCTAATAAAAGCCCCCATTCACCATAAGAGATTCCAAGTCCAAGTAACTCTATCTTGATCTCTGTACTTACATTTATTAGTATATGCAATGTAAATGTGTATGAAGTACTATGGTACAGCAGAAATCCACAATCAAGCTGGCTTGTCATAGAACAGTGGAACAGTGCTCACGTTATGGCGCTTCACACCAATAATCGTTAACATCTATCGAAACGACAAGCCCGCCTAAGAAAGTGGGCACAGAATTACCACAAATCGAATGAATTGTGGGATCTTAGACGTGGAGGATAAAAGGTCGTGAAGAAATACAAGGCGGAGACGGGCCTACAAATATGCACTTCATTCGGCCCTTGAACCTACTCAAGTGTAAGAGGGTTGAAAGAAGAGAGATAGGTCTTTGTCCTTAGAAAACCTCCCTTTTTCTCGTACAGCAAGACGACATAGGTAGATTTCTATTTCACAAATCCGAATGTTAGAAACAACCTTTTGTATCCTGTCCTGACACTTGAAAATAAAATGATTGTATTTATATTTAAAATTACCTTGTCACGAACGCGTGCGCAACATGTCAGCACAATCGAACACCGGGAATTGGGTCATATTTAACTTGCTAGCTTTGATAGGTACACACAGACCATACACCGGGACTAGTGTAACTTAATAAAAGCTTGTGACTTCATCTATGTGAACTAGCAGCTTATCGATAGCGTTACTTATTAGTACTAATACGTTACTATTAAACACAGGTAGACGTCGTGGAGACAATATACAAATAAATATTCAAATAATTCATTTAGTCGCATGTTCATCAAATTAACATCAGTTTTGTGCTAAGTGTTTCTTCAACTGATTTGGCTCCGGTTTTTGAAGTATCTATTGTTATTCACCTGCATGTTTATAAAAAGGTTGTAATAAAGTTATCTATTGCATGTTAGACAACTTTAAAAGTATTATAGAAAGTACAAAGAATTAGACGAATGGGTAAAATTTATCAATTTCGAATTGCCTGTGTACCATAGGCTAATACTGAGGAGGTCTATAAAACATAGTTAGCCTTAACCTCTTTTGGATAACCATCAGTGATAATAACAAACATATCTGGGGTCTAGGGTATCTGATTCATAAAAAACTGTTGTTGTGTGTTTCACCTGCGCTACCTACATTTACAGTACAGATGGACTAGGTATCTAGTGTCGCACCGGAAATAGTACCCGAAAAGAAATAAAGGAGAACTGCGTACAAAAAAACAAAAAAATAAACCGACTTGGTTTTACATTAGTAAAACAAAATAATGTAAACCCCTCTTAATACTTTATTGTACACCAAAAACAACATTACATACAGTGTGATAATAAAGTACATGTATAAAGGCGAGCTTAACTCAATGTTGAGTTCTACTTACCCCTTATGTAAAAGTAAAACCAAGTCGGTTAATATGTGTGTTTGTAACCTAATTAATAAGGTACCTACTGAATAAATTATCCGACTTGGTTTTACATTCGATCTTACTGCTTTTCGCGGTAAAAGAACTGCGCCGCGAAACTTGCGTTTTTTTACATGTTATTTTTTTGATGGGATGAGATTTAACAGCAGAATTATCTGGTTTTCTGACACTAGGGTAAGAAAAAAAAAACTAAATTGTAAATGCCTCAGAGCAACTAATTTTATGTAGCTTCTAGCTTCTACCAGTGCCTTCGCCCGCTTGAAAATTATCCCAAGGTATGCTAGTATTATCTGTGCCCAAGGGGACATACTCCTGGGATAAAAAAGTATCTATCCTATGTCCTAATCCAGGACATGGCCTACCCATTTGCCAAGTTAACAGTCGGGCATTTTGAAAGACTTACTTCAACTGGAACTATGATTTTCAAAAACTGCTGGCTCGCAGCTTAATTTGAAAAAATACTTGTTTTTCACCCAAATTCTATTAGCCGTTAAGATGTAAACAGGTAACAAACAGATAGACAGACACAGGTTCTTTCGTTTTTATTAAAATATTAGTAGTATTAGTAAGGTTATCACAGACATCTGCATATCACTAGTGAACGTCATCATGTTGTTGGCCATCGTGATATTCCCGTCAAACACATTGTGTAGATAAACTATAATATTTCACCAAAGAACTGAATAAAGAAATACTAATAATGATCGCTAGGTTCTATATCTGTCCTATTTTTTAAATGAAGACTGTAAGGCGTACCTGTTTTCAGCAGCCGAATTGCGTAAGTATATTATCCAAAGCAAAAGAATCGCTTCCTTCCCAAAAACGACTTTTCGTATCAATATGCACTACGTAAAGTCGGTTTTGGGAAAGAACCGATTCTTTTGCTTTGGATAATATACTTACGCAATTCGGCTGCAGGTTAGATATGCAATCGCTCCATGTAAAATTCCTATTGGTACTCAGTTAAACCTGGTACAATGGAAGCCAACCCCAACATGGATGGAACATGGGAAAAGGCTAGGCTGACTGATTGAAGAAAGAAAGTATTTTGATTTATCAAATCACTAGCTACCAACCTAATAAAAATAAAATAGTCTGCAAGATTTTGCTTTCAATCAGAAAGTCGAAAGTCACTTAATGAAACAATGAAAATTCATTGGTCGTAAAAATTGCCGTAAAATCGGGGAAATTAAATTTGCTATTCCTAACAAAAAGGCATCGATAAAACCCATTCATCATTATAATGTGAAGATAGATTTGAAAAATTCATTTCAATTTATCTTTTGGTAATACGTACGAGTATGTGAAACGTAAGTATGTACTACATGCTTGTTACATGCAGGTAGATCTGTAATTTTCGCGCTCACAAGAAAAGTAGACGACCTACTTTTATAGTTGCGAAAACTTTCGCATCTTTGGTCATGGGCGCAATATGAATTAGATCTAGTTTCAGACTATCATTACATGCTTATTCATATGCTCTACAATCGGCTCTCGTTTTGTGTTTCACCTAAGATCCTGAACTATAAAATTAATATAGATTCATATGAATGTTTGCTTTAGTCATCGACTCAGCAGCAGATATTTCGTAACCCTAAAATACCAATCGATGAAATGTAAGACAGCTTTCACAAGGCACACGATAGTTGCACGTCATATATACCAAAGATAAATGTACCTACCTACCTCCCGCGAGGAACTGCTGTAGACACCTAGTCAGCATTCCAATGCATCGGGCCCGCCTCACCCAGTTACGGTCTGCCGGCCGACCAAGTGCTAATTGGAAAAGGAAACCTCAAACAACGAGCCAGCTCAATGCTCTCCACAGAAATGTTTCATTTTTAAACATCTCAGTGACCGTTATAAGTGTTATAACCGATAGATAGGTACACTCATTGCACTTCTAAGAGCTGACTGGTCGATGACCAATGCTATGAGCATGAGATCTAGGTTACTTTGAGACGATTTACGATTCACAATTTTATTCCCAATCAACTGTCTAACCTATAAGATATCTACCAAGATACTTCATTGGCATCAATAGAGTAGGTTTGTCTAGAATAGAACTCAACGTTCTTTTGCAATACTTAATTATTACGTAGATACTAGAAGGAGCTCAATCCTTATCAGTTTCAGTCTAATCTAGGAACAAAGTATACTTCAATGAAGACTCAATTCCTTCATGCAATATTGTAATGTAAATTTGCACACTCTAATCGGCAGGTAACTTTTTAATATTATGCATTTACGGCATATGTATTAGATATGTAAAGTACCTATGTGTATCTACTCAAAAAACTCGTCTCAAAACTGGCCGTGCTTGGTTGGTTTTAACCCCGTCCCTTCTTAGAAACTACTGAACCAAAATTATCTGGTCCGTTTGTTTACACAGCAATGCAAAGTGGACAATTTCCGAACATTAGTGGCTGTTGCGACAGAATTACCACACAGGCTATGATTGGGTGTCCTTTATTTAATGATAAATTTAATGATATCTAGAAATAGAAGGAAACCTCCTAAATCCATTTGCTTAAAGTAATAACATTACCTCCCTAGGGAGGTAATCTGTGGGTATAGTTTAGAATAGTTGTCAGGAATCGACTGCAATAATACCTATATACTACAAACACATGTCAAGCCACTGAAGCTAATAAATTAGAATCAAAAAAGTTATTTTAACCATTTTCACGCGGTTTTCGTAAGTGCTACGAAGAAGTTAGCAGCGTAGCAGACCGCTTTTCCAAATAAAGAACATTTTATTAATGGTGTATAACAACTTAATTCTTCATTTGAATATTGATGAACTCGAAATAATGTTTACCAGATAATTCTCTATATTCGCATTATAAAAAACCTGCAATTCAATATTTTCTTCCGTCTTTAATTGACTGTTAAATATTTTAGACATTGATATATTGCTACGCGTATGTTACTAGACTATTATAGCCATAAATATTATACGCTTTAATAAGTAGTAAACAAACAAGATCACCAAAGGATATGAGATGAGATCTGTAGGAGCACTGTGGACATCGCACGCGCACACCTCCGTGCCGCTGCACGTAAACCATGCGGTGTTTATTCGGAGCCCCATGCTAACTCCGCCGTTTAAACACTACGTGCTAGCAGGGCATGAATTAACTTTTCATATAAATAAAATTCACGCTACTCTAACCTCCTGAAATTAACACCTTGGCGTAAATAGTATTTAGTCTCGTCATCTCGTGGCATGTGGAGCCTGTCATCTGAATGGCCGTGTCGTTTATGGTTCACGAGATTACGTTGGCGGTCGTGTTTAATTGCCAGCAAATACGTATGAGACCAATTAGACACCTATTCGACAAGCGTAGCTGTGACCGCGCGAGCTACTTTATTATTTTGTTGGCGTTCTGTATCGTTATCGGTTTTTAAATTAATTAATTGGTTTGGCTTTGCTTTTTTAATTAGTCTGAATAAAGTGAGTGATTGCGTTTAGTTAAAATTAAGATGGAAATAGCTTTACATAGACGCATAAATGCACGCCTTTTTCCTTTAGGGGTAGGCAGGAAAAAATAACGCCACTGCTATGATCCTTACATGCTCATCTTGTTCCTGGAACCCCTTTTGCACAGCGAGGCTCAGGAGAGACTGAAGAAGAAGAAGCGTCTTCACTGAGCCTCGCTGTGCACGGCGGCACGTGTTCACTGTACCACCGACTTTCCAGGAGTCACTTGGACAGAGTCCCCAATCTGAGCGCCCGCGGCCCTGGAGGCCCTTTAAACATTTAGTAGTACCATGCCAATACAGCTGAACTTGCTGATGGAGACAATAAACACAAAACTTGTTCTCCAGTATGACAGTTCAGAAACAATCTTTGACCTCCGGAAAAAAAAAGGTCCGGTGATAAACTCCTACACTGTTGTCTTATTGTCTAAAGTTTTTTATTACACATAGGTACATACAGTACAAACATTTTCGTAATGTCCCTTGGCAAACTTCGTGTTTCGTCAGTCGTCTGATTTCTATCAGTTGCCCTAATATAAAATAGTAGTCTAGAGTTGCCCTTTGCACTTGGTGCAGACCGAACGCTCTCAATTAACTTGGAAGTATATAGAGTTTTTAATACTCTTATAACAAAATGTAATTTATTTTAAAAATAAATTGTAGTTCTAAAAACTAAAAAACACGCTTTAATGGTAAGGATAATGGGACAAACTGTTTAAATTATTGCATTGTCATCGGTCCTTGATAAGTGTGCAAAGTTTCAAATCAATCCAACGTTTTGAAGTGGGTGAAAATCTCGTTCAAAGATTCCGTTACATTGATACATTGTTACATTGATACATTGATACATAGATACATAGATACATACATACCAAGCTAATAAAAGCGTGTTAATGAGAGGAAAGCTGCTGAAGCTGCTATTTTTACAGCACTATATATTACACACGGAAATCAAAATAAAACAACAATTAAGTACTTAGTTCTGAATTCAAATTATTCTACACGATAAATCTAACCTAATCTAGAGCAGTGGTGGCCCAGTGGTATCGGCCGCGATTTACAAGTTGCAGGTCGTGGGTTCGAGCCCAGGCAGGTACTTTACTTTGTGTAAATTATTTCATCACCACTGCTCTCGAATCGGTGAAGGAAAACATCGTGAGGAAACCGGCATGTCCTAGAACCAAACATTCGAAGACATGTGACATCCACCAACCCGCACTGGGCCCGCGTGTTAGATTACGGCCCATTCCCTCTCACAGAGAGGAGGCCTGTGTCCCAGCAGAGGGAACATTAATAGGCTGATGATGTGATGTGTGATGTGATAAATCTAATAATTGATGGACATGGAAATTAGCATTCGTTTGTATTCGGAAACGCGATGATTGCCGAGAGACATTAAGAAAATTGTAGTACTGTACGTATCTAATCTATTTCATTAGTTCCCAAATAAAAATACTTTCAAAAATGTTCAGGAACCAAACAACCAAGGTGAAACAAAACGAAAGTGTTATTCGGTTTTCGTGATGAATTTGTCTGAAAAAGAATCCGGAGTCTGGATTTGCGTTTGATTTATACAGCCTCGTCCCCTTTTACATAGGAAGAATAACTGGTAAATGTGGTTGTACCATACATTAGCTAGATAAAGGTACTTTTTGCCAAATCCTCATAATATGCCGCTAGGTGTGATGTGACTTTATGAAACTAGGGAAATATGAAACCAGCAAAATCGATGTCCGTTATAGTAAATAATGTAAGTATCTTCGGTTATATAAACACGAATAATACGATCTGAAAACATATAAAACATTTTTTTATATTTACTTGTTTAACTCTAGAAACACCTAATATTTTAATGCCATTTAAAGCGTTAACAAAACGCTAAAGATAGCAGTTTCGGACTGTCATGATAGAAAATCAACATTTACATACCTCCATTTTAAATTCTCAACTTCCCAGATGTGTCTACATACAATACTTACATAGATACATATAGGCAATACTTAGGGTTCCGTAGAAAACGATTTCAAGACCACCACATGATTTTTCCGATTAGACGACTAGGATCTTAGGGAGAGCAATGATGAGTTGATGACATATTAGAAAGTTTTGTTGTGGTTGATTCCAGTTCATCTTTGGGTAGGTATAAATATTGTGTCAGGATTAGAAATGTCCACATAACATTATATTTATATACGTAGATACTACAACTAATGACTTATGTACTCATTTGATTATATATTAGGTTCTAGAAATAACAATTACTAAAATTTTACAACATGTTTGTGGTAACTGATTATCTAGTCAATTGGAAAACGTACAGGCCCTCTAAGAAAACACCATTCGTTAAGTTTATTGAACCAAACAGAAACACGTTGCTCTCACTGTCTCAGATTTTCTGTTAGCTCTACCTACTGCCTGCCTCTACTTTACGATTCCGTGCGTAAACTTACAAACAACGTCTCGGCAAGTATCCGCCATACTCGTCCACTTTAGTGTTTGTTCATGGTGACATGAAACGTGTTCGATAATTATTGGAAGGATCAATAACGCTACGCCAACTATTCGTCTCTCGGTCAACACGTTTTATGAGCGACGCGACGGACTATCCGACGCTGTACCTACGTTTCTATTTGAATGTTAATTTCAAACGCAGTTTATTTTAACTAACTCAATAATACTGACGCGAGGGAACGGAAAAGTTTTCGGGTAATTGTTAAAATTAAGTTGGAATGTTTCTTAAACTGCCGTTCGTTGCTTTCAACCTCGAACTTCTGTATGAGAATCTCAGGTTGCAAAATTAGGTAGGGTAGGTATCTTATAGATAAATGCTAAATAGGTATCTAGGTACGTATACCTATACAGTTTCAGTTAAGACAGTTCACTATAGTTGGTATAAGATTACATTACCTACTTCCTTACAACTTTTGTTTGGTCGGGGCTCGTTGTTATGTAGGTGTAATAGATACCAGCCGCACTGGTCGATGCTTTAAGGGTACACTAGTCGATGGCACGAATTATTTTGTGCGCGGGGTTAAAATGCATTTTATATCAACCGACACCACGTGCGGAAGAGATAGATGCTGTGATGAGCAGTAGGAAGCTAGTTCGCGTACGAATACACACTTTTGCAAATTTGTAGCGAAATGGTAATGATTTAGGACGAAACCGAGCGCGCGAAATTTTATAAACAGACCTTTGGCAGTCTAGATATCATGAAAAAACGACTAAATCTATCTGTTCAAAATAAAATAATTTGCATTGTTGAACTACTAATCTATCCCTGTATGGAGGCCGTTTTGCAATTTACCGTCTTCTTATGGTAAATATTCGCGCCCAAAAATGCGTTAAAATTAGTGTCAAAATGTGGAACTTTCGACGCTCATAACTTTCAAATATTTTATTTTTTTACTTTTTTGCTTCCATACAGGGCTAGATAATGATGAGACAAATTGATACCACTTTTGATTTTGAACGTACATCGTCAAACAGTGGAATAATCCCTAGACTACGTTTGTATGGAAGAATTTTCGACTAGTGTAACCTTAACTACGCTTTTTCCATCCATGACTTGTTGAGATCCCTTCGTGCCTCAGAAAGCATATTGAGTGGCTGGTCCGTGACTCCGAGCTATCATGGTGTATCGTGTCACCCAGTAAAGCGGTGGTGAAGGTCAGATAGGCAGTCACCCTATGATTACTGGTATCTGGTATTTGGCTGCATCCAGTTAGTTGAAGCTAAACCCCAACAAAATTGGAAAAATGCAAATGATACCTAAAGGTATTTCTAGTTATAGTTTTCAGGCAGTTTTCAACGTGGTCTCTCTGTGCAGCATACGTAGGTAGATAGTGTTATCTCTGATTTTTTATTTCGTAGACTAAACTGACATTTGTTGGTTGCAAAACAAAATAGTGTCGTATCAGGCATCAATCGAAGTATATCGAAAATGCAACTATGTATTTTATGGCAAAAAAAGAAAAATTTTGCTACTCATTTGTGACTTTATTCTATCAATAGTATTTAGTTTTGTTCATTTCTTATTTATTACAATAAAGGTTTATGTAGTATGTGTATAAATACTGTTACTTAAAGCAATTAGTTAAATTAAATTAAAGAGTCATGTCACATAATCGATTCGATGAATCCCTTAAGACTGAGCTTTACATCAACACCATGCTCCGCGCTTAGAACATAAAAAATAAGGCTATTGCAAGCTGTTAGTTTAGACTACGAAATAAAAAATCACAAACTTAAACTAAGAAAACTAATTTCCAGTGTAGGCACCTACTTAAATAAGATAGATATAGGCACCTACCTATCGCCTATTCCTACTACTAAACGTTAAATTCATTTGGCAACATAATTATTACGCCATCTTGCCCTTTACTAACTTGCTAGCTAAAACAGAATTTTATTAAAGCAAAAAATCACGGTGGGAGGTAATATGCAAATTATTTTACCTGTAACCCTGCAGCATCCAAGACAAATAGAAATATGCCTTATCCTGGTTTGCTTAGGTTTACGATGCGTGTGTAAAACACGATTACCTATTTCTTTGACCATTCTTTGCCGAATGACCAAAGCGTCTGGATACAAAATGCCGACTCGCCTTGTTTAAATAATTACGAATTAAATAATCACATGCCTGTGGTTTACTGAACGCTTTCAAACTAAAATGCAAATTAGTAAGTACTCCTTTGTTGTATTATATTATCTGTGTTATTGTGAAACGTTCACTTGGTCGACAAGTATTTTTTTTATGTTTGGTGCCGGAAGCATGGCAACTGGGCAACATCCTACAGTTTAACAGTTGAGAATAAAACCAAAGAAAAAGAAAAGAGAAAGAGAGAGAGACGAAAGAGAGTAAAGTCTAATTTTCTAACAATAAAATCTCGAAAAGAGATAGAAAATATGTAGAAGATAGAGTTAGAGGCCAGTAAAGTCAATATTACTCGGGACCGACGGCATTGAGGCGGCGCCCGCGCCGCCGGCATAGGTGACTGACGACGGCCCGGCCCAATGTTGGAGAAATGTACGAGTAGATACTCCGAATTCTCAAACCACTCCCATCTTTGCAGAATTTAAAGAGCGCAACCATTTAAGACATGCAACAATGATTAGTTCCTGGATACCACAGAGAAACTTATACGGACACTGGATGCTGGCAATTAGCGGTCAAAAAATTACGAAATGCCATTCGATATTTTTTTCTTTTTCTGCAGAAATATTTTCTAGCATCACAGTTGTTATTTCAGCCAGCTCGTTTTATCTCATCTAATGAAAACCTTTTTGGGAAAGCTTTTCCAGGATAATATAAAAAGATAAGAATACCAAAAAGCGAAAAAAAAACACTAAAATAAAATACATTTCCAATCTAGTTATTTTGATTCTTTTTTTTGTTTGAAAGGGTATACAAGGTGGTCCCATTGTCACCAAGTCAGAATCTGATGATAGGAATCGAGGGAACTCCTAAAATATTATAGACAGACATATAGCGATTTTGGTATTCATGAACATGGCAAGCATTTACAATCAGAAAATAGCATTCGGGGAAGTGGAACTTATGAAAAAGACCAAAGCTGGCCTCTGGAACTCTTTAGTAAGAATAGTTAAGCGAGAACGACTATGATGAAGCAAATACATAATATGTATAAATAAATGGCACTAGCAAAAATGGTACCATCGAACTGACCTGATGATGAAGCTGGAAGGTAGTCACTGTCGTGTTTGGCTTATTATAATTGAAATGAGAAACAACTTGACTATAAGTGATTTCAAACCGACTTCTAAAGCAAAACACTACAAAGCGAAAATTAACTTTGTTTTCCAAAGTCGGTGTCGAAAAACGAAAAACAATATAGATACCAAATACACTAACTTCGGAAAACAAAGTTATTTTTCGCTTTGTAGTGTTTTGCTTTAGTATAATACTGAGACCAGTCTTGCCAAGGGGTACCGTATTACCCAGTTACTGGGTTGTGGAGGTCAGATAGACAGTCGCTCCATGTTAAACATTGGTACTCAGCTAAGTCCAGAGGCAGATTGATTGAGTGTTTTGCTTTAGAAGTCGGAAATGTTTTATTTTACTTAATTTTGATTGAAATTACTTTATTTTGATTTGACTGTGAAATCTTTTTGTAATTACAGCCATTATTAGTTCAGAGATCCTGGCACTAAGCGATCAAAAAATTACGAAATGCCATTAGATTTTTTCGTTTCTTTTTCTTCTGAAAATTTATGGCATCACATTTTTTCTGCTATTTCGGCCGGCTTGTTTTATCTCATCTAATGCAAACTCATTGGATTTTTTTTTCAGAATAATAAAAAAGGTAAGAATATCACAAAGCAAAAAACTATCACTAAAAATCTATAGATTTTAATTTATTTTACTTTATCTTGATTGACATTACATATTTTATTTATTTGATCTTATTTTATTATATGATGTGTAGTGTAGGTAATTGATGGAAATGGGTGTGAAATTACCATAATAAACATATTTATCTAATTATTTATTTGTTTTGTTACTGTAAAAGCCTGAACTACGGTAAAACCTATGATGTACCCATTGAGTTAAATGTACATTTAACTCAATGTCAATGGGGTGTCTTATCGGTTCCGTAGGGACAAGTGGTCAAAAAATTACTGTTCATGACGGTTTAACCGTCAATCGCGGTTCATGAGATACAGCCTGGTGACAGGCGGACAGACAGACAGACAGTCAGACAGATGGATCGTGGAGTCTTAGTAATAGGGTCCCGTTTTTACCTTTTGGGCACGGAACCCTAAAACTCTTGTGTCCTTTTTCGCGCAGCCGCGGGGCACACTATGTATGTAATTGTTTTAAAATTAAGTGCCCTTTCTTTTGTGTGTATATGTGTGTGCCAAATAAACAGTTTTCTTTCTTTCTTTCTATTCTTTAAAAAAAACCAGCCAAAAGCGAGTCAGACTCGCGCAACGAGGGTTCCGTAAAAAAGGCTACATTCACCAAAATAATTTGTTGATATTACTGAAGTTCATAAACAATAAAAGCTCCGAACTTTGCATATGGAATAAGGGACAAAATTAACTTTGCACTTGGAAAACTGTTGTCCCTATAAGCATATTATTATAAAATCAAGGACTACGTTGATGACAAAAAAAATGGCTTTAGCTCCTTCTGCGCATGCGGCTTCCCTGGTAACTCATAAACGGCACAAATATGTGGATGTCTCTAACTATTCTCAATCTCATTTTTTCTTTTTTTTTTCCTTCTTGTAATTAGACTTTTTACAATGGTTTTCAATCATCTATATAGCCCTTTGCCAAGAATAGTTACAGCACTGATAACAACATTTGTGCCACATGTTGAATTTAGTCTTGTTATACTTTTTCTTTTTTTTACCTTTGTTTAAATTCTTTTACCGATTGTTTTGTGAATGTGTGAACATTGTAGACCTTCTAGATTTCTAGATGCTTGTTAAGATTTGTTAACGTTTTATCTCGTTATAATATTATTTTTATATATTACGATTTATTGTCGGGCCTACGTTGTCCCCCCATATCTAAGCACTAATGCTGTAACATGGAAATATTGTAAAGCCAAACCATTTTTTTAAAAGAGTAACCGTGGATTATCTTGCCGATTCTTCTGCATAGGAAACGACCAACCCGAACCGTGCACCTTTTGTCGACGTTTTATAAGTCATAGCCCATGTAGGCCTATGTTAAATTAAAAATTGATTTTTATACATCTTTAAATAAGTTAATGAACTTTTTTTTTACTTAAGTAAAAATTTTGACCAGAATAGATCCCAATGGGTCGAAGTGTCCGAGTTATTTCTCGGCCCCTCTACAAGATAAGACATTGCTTCTTGCCACATTTCATGATTCTGGGTCAACGGAGAGTAGGTACTCTACTATAGATTTTGATTCCTTTGCGTTTCGTCAAATTCGCGATATAAGTGGCAAACGGCGATATCTTTTGATTCCGTTGATCTAGATGTTTGTTTTATTCACAGCTCCAAGGGATTGCAGCCCTGAGTATATGATATAAATAATAATAGATACCTTCACCATTCCTTAGAAAAAGATTTTAGGATTTTTTCCTTTATTTGTGCTATAAGACATTTCACCTTGCCGAATGTCATGGTTCTAGTCTAGGTCAACGGGAATAGGTACCCTATTATGGTTTTCATTCCCTTGCGATGCGTCAAATTATCGGCATAAACAGCGATATATTTTGATTCCGTTGAAAGGTTTTTTTTTTGCAAGGGGTTGCAGACCAGAGTACCTATAACATATTAATTTCAACTTGATACCTCCAGGCGTTCCAGAGAAAAGACCTTGACACACGGACAGACAGACAACGAAGTGATCCTATAAGGGTACCTTTTTTTTTCTTTTGAGGAACTGAACCCTCAAAAAGATTATTTTTCCTACGGATGTGTAGAGAATTTAATTTAAATAGATGGGGTAGAGAATTTGTGAAAAAGTCTCTCAAATATTTCCTTGTTAGGTTCTGTAGACGTAGGTATTTTGGTATGGCACTAGCACTACACACCTTAAATTAACGTAAATCAATATAATGTGGGGCTCGACTTGCGCAACCGAATCGAATGTGGGTTTTCTGAAATGATGTACAATACTGACCACTGAGACCTCAGATCCAGACATGTCAAAACCTATAGAGGACTGCCCGACTATAGAATATAACCTAATTATTTTGGTGAATGTAGCAATACGTAGGTAACTACGATTGTATAATGAAAAACAAAAAAAAACACGTCGTTTGGGGCAGTTCAGATGTCAACAAACGAGAGGAGGATTTGTTGGACTTTGTGGTAAGCTCTTCTTTACAAATCCTTAATGCAGGCAATAAACCTACTTTCAGGAACTCGGCGAGAACTGAAGTTATTGACCTGACACTGGCTTCAAGCAGAGCGGATCAGATGAGTGCTGACTCATATTGAAAATTGGCATGTATCGGGCGAAATCTCTCTGTCTGACCACAATTGCCTTAGGTTTAGGATGGTGGGAAAAGCCGAAACTAAATGAAGGCGAAACCCAAGGTATACGAATTGGGACTCGTACAGGAGGGACCTCAAAGTAAATTTGGGGAGCCCTAAAGGTAAGCTTAATTCCATACTGGATATAAAATTTGAAGCGGACAGACTCAAGGCGGGCACCATCGGTGCATGGGAAGATAATTGCCCAGAGAAAAAGGCCTTTTTCTCAAAAATAGTATGTAATGTTGTCATAACATCTCTGAAAAGTATCCAGAAAGTGAACTCTACCGGAGACTTATTCACAACTGTCCAGTAAGAAGCGAGATTTTAAATTTGGAATCGCCTACTGTCCAATAAGTAAGTATGTATAGTACATTACTGCAGAATCCAGTAAGTAAGCCTTCCTGGCCAAGTATGAGTTAACCGGACCGAACCACAGGTGAGGTCCGGTTATAAACGAGGCCATGGCAGGATGGCTTTCTTACTGGTTGAGGCTTGTATAATGCTTTTCTCAAAAATGAAAGAAAGTTTAACAACAAATTCGTTTAATTAATATTGAAGGTTACATTCATATAGGGCAATTACTGATGATATTGTGATCGATTTACCGGGGGCATTTATATTTGTTTGTTGTACGCCTTGATTAACGGACTCAAAAATATATCTATCTCATAAAATTTCATACCAAAAAGAGAGATATATATTTGGAGCCTCCCTCCTATAACCATGTTATAATGGCTAAACTCTAATATTTGTTTGGAGTTGGAACACAAATTGTAAATTTTTTGGTTCTAATTTCACGCTAAAATGGGCATTTAATTTTGGTGATCATTTACTATTTTTGACTATATAAAGTGATTTTTGCCGTTACATTTTACTAGATCTGGTGGTTAATTAAACATAAGCCAATTAATTTTTACACACCTTAGTCCCTCCATCTTGGATGATTTCGATGGGCCTGTGTTGATATAGGAGGGCCTTAGTTTTGAGGCCCCTCCTCCATCGCCTGGCTCTCCTTCAGAGGATTTGGCGACTTGATCCCCAGGGTGTCGAAGTCTCCGAGGATGTAATCCTCGAGGTCTGTCTTTGACGCCCTGGTCTCAATCTCTGTCTCCTGCGCCGCGTCGTGAGCAGAGATTTCGTCGATGGCCTCCGTCCATCTTTGGAGGGTTCAACTTCTGCTTCCGCAGTGGGTGCCTCTCCCTTGTCTTCTTCCAGGAGCTTGAACAAATATCGTTCAATCCCTCCTGGAAGAGAGTAGTCCACGGCCATGATGACCCCAGCGGACATCCCGTCCATGAGGACGAAACGACGGTCTGCTCAGTGAGAGCATTCACATCTTTCCAGTTGTCCGTCCTCAAGGCAGGGTTAAGCCGCTGTAGCAAACCGAATGGCCCGGGCAGTCTTGCAGAGACAAGTTGCGACTCTTCCATGCCATTTTGACTGGCTTTGGGGATAACCAGCCGTTGTTTACATGTTTAGTTTTTTGTTTAAATCTACTTAATGCGAATCATTCCAAGCTGAATACTTTCACTATATATTTTTGACTAAACGCACTTACTTGTGGTTTACACCTATCTATCTTGGGTTGAGCCGGTATTTTGTATTTTGCCGTCAAAGTTATGAAACCGTCGTTTCGACTTTTAGCAATATTATTCGATAACGCAAGCATGTATATTTTTGAAACTTTTTATGGTTAATACAAGCGTCAAGATGGACTGAATACAGTATTTAGCGAGCTTATACGTTTTCTCATTTAGGCACTAACATTTTCTTAAATCTAATTCCGGCACAAATACGCACATATCAAGAGCTACTCGTGTATGATTATTCTGCAGGCGCACATACAATGGTTTTAGAGATACACGATTCTGCAAAACGTTACTCCAGCAGGAAATGCAATATCTCGAAAACCTGATGACGCACCAATTATATTTTCGGCGCACATTCTTGCACAACTATAAGCTCTCGGCCCATGCACAATATTTCTCACTCCGATCATTCGTTTAGAATTTTCCTGTTGGAACAGTGTTACTCCAGCAGGCATCGCTTTTTCAGTTTTTTCTCAAAAACGACGACACGCACTAATTGTTTATGTTGCGCACATTCACAGCAGATTACGCACTAATTATACGTGCCACTCATATCACTCTAGGAGCCTCTTTCCTGTTGGGGTAACGTACACGCTTTCTTAGTATCGCCAGGGATGTATCCTAACAGGCGTTGCACAGAGGGTGTTCAGGGGTGGTCTGTTAAGAGATCACGTGGGTCAGCCAGTTCGCGACTATGTATTCTCCGACTGCACAGCATTTTTTTCTTGTTTTCAGCTTATATTTAGAAGTGGAAGGGTGCCAACTACAGGGTGGTTTACCCTATAATGGTAATATTTCTTTGATCCTTTTATTTAATCAACATTATTAATTTCAATTTATGCCAAACAAGAAAGCAAATTAGGATAAAAAATATACCTACCTACCGGACGCCTACCGGCCTAACTTATCCGAGTCGAATACGCATTGGAAGAGCATTAGGTAGCTACATCCCTTATAGTAGGCGGCTATACCTAAGAGGATATACAGAATTGTTAGCAAATACAATCGTAATCCACAGCCAGCCGCCGGCCGCCGCCGCAGCGACTCTTAACTTGTTTGTACCCAGTAGGTGCCGTGCAGTAAATGGTAGCGATAAATAAACGGGCGCATGCCAAAAAATTTGTACTCATTATATACTCCTATTTCATTACTGGTAAATTGTAGGAAAGCAAAAAGAAACATTTTCTGCCACATTTAACGCCATCTAGTGTCAAGTATACAATTCACATACTTATCGGCAGAAAATGTTTTTTGCTTTTCTAACAATTTACCAGTAATGAAATAGGAGTACAATTTTTTAGGCATGCTCCCGTTTCATCACTTCCATGCCAGCTGGAATTTTAGCGTTGGTGACCTTTATATCTGCGATAATTGAGAGGTATAAAATTTATAATTAGTGGTATGAAATAGTACAAATTAAAAGGATTTTAGTAAAATCTAAAGTTTATAATGAATGCGTTCATGGTCGTGCTACGAAGTACAACACGAAAATCATACTGTGCAGCCGGAGGATACATCAGGTTTTGGTCAGCCAGCACGCGAATATGTTTCCTCCGTCTGCACAGCATGATTTTCTTCTTGTTTACGTCTTTTTAGTTCGCTTTTTAATCAGTTGGGTTTTTTGATTTTTTGAATTAACATTTTTTTATTCATTAATTTCGAAGCACACGAAGACAGAGGAGATTCCTCGGCGATTTCTTGTTGAAAAACAATAATATGTTCTCATAGAAACAAATAAAAGACTTCAATAATAGTAATGCATATATTTTGTTTTATTATAACATGAAAAAAAAAGTTATGTGACAATTTGCATAATTGAATTGAGTCCGAGGACAATAACCCACTACTCCTACGAGCATATATCGAACACAACAATTTGCCCTGGGGGCTCAACACAACATTCGTAACATATTTTACATTCCTTGACAAAAACATTGCGTAGGAGTAGTATTGCTAGACCCCGAGTGTGATATATCAAATAGCTTACAATCTTTATCTCCTTCTCCTTTACTAACTTTACTCACAAGTGAATTTTTATACACAGCCTTATTATAAATAAAACCCACTGCCGCAAAATTTAAGCCCGGATATATTTCCAAAATTGATTTTTAATCAGAACTAGCTATTACTATCCTATTCGAAACTTACAACGCCGTCGTCACATCTCCCTCCCTTCTTATTAACATTTTCGATAATCATATTGAATACAATCGTATTCCCTCGTTCATTACCAATTTTATCAGTAAATGTATCACGACCGAGCAGAAATAAGAATGTAATTCTAGGAGCGTGCCGAGTCGACAGGGCAGTGAGCAGAGTGCACAGTAGGTTTTTATATAAGATTAAACAATACCATTGCCAGAATCAGTCGCGATTCAATGTCTGCACTTCAAAAACAGATCGTATGATAGATAGCCTGCCGTCAAAACTTCACGACTGCACTCGACAGATATTATTGAATCTTACAGCTTCGAATCCACACCGACGTAAGGGCAAATTCACTAAACTCCCTCCAATATAATTTAATTCGATGATGCGGCTACAACACACTATACATATCGTGCAGCCGTAGTACACGTCATTAGACCCTAGTCCTTCGTAGTTTCAAATACATACATAAACTGGAACGAGGGGTTCTCGACGCTACTGTGCCTACGCGAGCCGGTAAAGCGCTCTTACGTCGCGGTGTGGCCGAGGACTTAGTCCTTGGAGGACGTGTCCATGGGGCTGGCGGGCTGCATGAGGGCGGGGTTGGGCATGGGTGCGGCCGACAGCGGCGCCAGCGGGGCGGCCGGCGGCGCCAGCGGGGCCAGCGGCGGCTCCAGCGGGCCCGGCCGCCCCGACAGCCCCGCGCCGCCCGGGATCGCCGGCTTCACGAACCTGTCGCTTGTGCGACGTGGCTGTTAAATAATCAAGACCGTATTTAAAATTACGCAGATTAAAACTTCACGTGATATTACATGAAAATCTTCTGATGTAGGTACATAACACTTTGTCATTTACAAAATTACTAACATTACTATCTCTTTAAATCTTCGAAATTGCTGTCTTTGTTAAATCAAATATGTATCTTTTTAATAAAGTATCCGATAAAAGAAACAAGCCAATAAGGAAACAATATAAAAACATGCTACATGTTGTTAGTTATGACACCGCCTTATTAAAGAAAAGTGTTTTATATATGGGCCCGGTCATATTTAATAAAATACCTGATAAAATAAAACACAGGCTATTCCAGTTTTTTAAAATAAATTGACAGGTTTGTTGACTAATAAATGTTATTACTCGATTTGCGAATTCCTAAACAATGAATACTTAAATTAATCCTGACATTTCTGTACCAATTCCATACTGTTAATTCAATCATGAATTTATGACAGACTAATAACACATAAATTATCCAAACTAAGAGGATGACTGACTTGAATAATACTGATATGGCTTTCGACTGGAATTCGTCCTAATAATTAATAATATATATTTATAAATTTAATTTCAATTTATTTTGACATTCTGCTTGTACTATACTTGTGTTATGCCTGTATTGTATTAATTAAGTTTTATTTGTTTTATAAAATGGCGGTAACCCTGGTTCTCTTGCGGATGTCTACATTTCTGATTTGATCACGCAAGGATACTCCGAGCATAGCCAGAGGGCTATGCTCGGCGTATCCTTGCGTGATCAAATCATCTCTCCATTGCCCTTTGGGTGACTGTAAGCTTTCTGATGAGGCTCATTGTGAGCGACCACATCCCAGAAAGTATAACGATCAATTAATATCATAATAACATCTGTATCTTGTACCTACTTTCTGTGCAAAGAAATCATTATTCTATTCTAAAAACATACATATACAGAACACACAGATACAGAAGTTTTATATGTGAAAACTTTTAATTGGCCTTTTCTTGTATGTTGTTTCTGCGGATTGATGTAATAAGCTGTAAGTTTTCCTCAGATTAATAAAATAAAATTAATATTTTTCTTCATTCATTTAAATAAAATTATAGATTCCTTGAAAAAAATTGTCACTATAAAAAAGGTAAAAATGGCATTCATTTCAGATACCTGAGAGTTGAGATGCAGAGAAGGCCGAGACATCGGCATCCCGGAGGCGTTAGGCAACAATGGTGACGCGTATGGTGAGAGAGGCCGTGACCCGCCTGGTGACGACACGCTCCGCGATCGTGCCTGCAAATTGAGCATTACCAATCATTTTCACTTGTTAGCTACTGCCTTACCTAACTAGTAATGGTAATGCGTGGCTGTTTAAGGACCTTTTAAAACCGCTTTCCAATCTCTCATTGCAACGCCAATGCTACCATTTTCTTTTTCTATTTTTTATGGGACCAACTTCGAAGTTTTTTGACACTTTCCAATACAAAAAGAAAATACTCTAATAAAAGAAACTATTTGAAAACCCTGCTTTTGTTTTTATAGGTTAAATATAGGTCATAAGATAACTTACACTCAGAGCTTCGTTGAACTGCCTTTCTTCCTCCATCTCGAGTGAGGACTCACTCTCGGACAGATGCCTGCACAGCGCCTCACGTCGCTCCACCTCCTGCTGCAATTTCCTCTGCAAGCGAACATTCTCCTCCCGGATGTGCTTCTCTTCGAGCGCAAAACGATGCATCTTCTCCTTGTTCTCATTTTGAGAGACTGCCAGCTGATTTCTGTTCCAAATTTTTATGTGTTAATATTTATGGTTTAGAAAACAATGATAAAAAAGTTTTCTATATTGATGTCTAAATAAAATGATAATACTATCTTGTTTTTCAAAAATGTAATCAAATATTATATTGAAGCAATCTTACAAATATTACAAATGCGAAAGTTTGTACGGATGGATGTATGTTTTTTACTCAATCACGCCAGAACGGCTGAACGGATCTGGATGAAATTTGGCACAGTGATAGATTATAGTCTGGCAAAGCAGATACTTTTCCCGAGATCCCGGTATAATGTTCCCTTGGGATGATAAAACACTTTTCACGCAGGCGAAGCCGCTGGCAGAAACTAGTTCTTTATAAATTTTCGGTTCAATATCATTTATTACCTACTAATTGTGCCACAATAATGATGAGAGATGACTACATGATAATATTTTTATGGGTTGATTCAAATTATATTTCATATTATGAAGTTACCCTCAAAAGTCAGATCTAGAATGATTTCTAAAGTTTTGACTAAATTATTAGCATCTGAAAACACACAACACAATTTAGCTGAAGCAAAGTTAGTGTGTCAAGGCCTTTTATAGACACAAAATATTGGAAAACAACTTACTCAGTTCAGTTTTAATAATTACTATACTAATGCATATACGACACACCCCCACGTCACTGTCCTAGGGTATGTGAAAATCATGTATTTGAAATAAATTATATGTTATTTACTCACCTTAACTTTACAACCTCAGAACGCAGGGTCTGAATGTGATTGCTTAAATTGGATGCTGTATCACCATTACTAATGTCCCTAGCAAGAAAAAACTCCATTAATAATAAAACAATGAAAATATTGCAAGATGCATGAAGAATTATTAAAAAAAATTGTGAGTATCATGCCTTAAAACTATTTATCATGCAATTATATTAGGAAGTATGCATAATTTCAGGACTGGGTTCTGTGAAATTAAGCATTATAATCCAAAAATGAATTTATTTTACTAAAGGAGTTTCAAATCACTAAGCCCCTAAGTAAAATTTAAAGAACTTGTGTTATGTTTTACACCCCAGAAATAGTGTCAAAATATTAGAGGAATAAATCAAGTTTAAACCAACACAAAATAATTATAAATTCTAAGATTTTCACCTAGGACTAGCTGGGTCGGATACTGGCTGGTCAAGCCTGATCTGCAGTGATCTCTTCTCTGCCTCCAACTTGTCCATTCGTTTCCACAGTCTGTTTACTAGGGCTTCTTGCTCCTGTTCTAGTGTGTTTTCAAGTTCCACCTGCAATTAAGAATGTTTATTACTATTTATGATCATACATTTGTTTGCATAAAAAAAACTATATCCTTCATCATCAGTACAATGTATTTGCAGAGAGATCATGTGTTGTGTGAGTCAGCAGTTTGGTTTCACGAAAGGTAGGTCGACAACGGACGCGGGAGTAAAACTCATCAGCCACATCTTGGAATCTTGGGAGAAGTCCCAGGATGCCATTGGCATTTTCTGTGATCTGTCAAAAGCGTTCGACTGCGTCGACCACAACACACTGATCTGTAAATTACAACACTACGGAATTCGAGGACAAGCTGCTGATCTTGTGCTTTCCTATTTATCAAACAGACAGCAAAAAGTAAATGTTAATGGGGCGACGTCCTCCGGGTCTCTAGTCAAAATGGGCGTGCCCCAAGGTTCAATTCTCGGCCCTTTCCTTTTTCTTGTTTACATTAATGATCTCCCTTTTATGATGGCCAAATTATCGGATATAATTCTATTTGCTGATGATACTTCGCTAATTTTTAAAATAGATAGGAAAGATACGGATGTCTTACAAGTCTAGTTGTTCTCTCGGAATGGTTCGCAGCTAACAATCTTTTACTGAATGCGAAAAAAACAAAATGTCTGAAGTTCTCTTTACCAAATGTACCTCAACGTGACCTAAATCTAAATCTTGACGGCAAAAATCTTGAAATAATAGCGGAAACTGTATTCTTGGGGATTACTATCGATTCAAAATTGCAGTGGGGCGCGCACATTAGAACTCTTTCGGGCAGGTTAAGTTCGGCTGCCTATGCAGTAAGGAAGATAAGGCAGTTAACCGATGTAGCCACAGCTAGACTAGTATACTATGCTTATTTCCACAGTATTATGTCTTATGGCATTCTGCTGTGGGGGTCAGCAGCAGACGTTGACTCAATTTTTATCTTGCAAAAGAGGGCAATCCGCGCGATCTATAAAATGGGTCCTCGCGAGTCCCTCAGAGAAAAATTTAAAGAGATCGATATACTGACTCTACCTTCACTTTATATTTTGGAATGTATTTTGTATGTCCGCAAAAATCGAGGGCTTTTCAAAACTAGAAGTGACTTCCATAATTTAAATACACGCAGTAAGCACGAAATTGTAATACCCAAATTCAGATTAACGAAAACTAGCAAGTCTTTTCTTATAAACAGTATACGCTTTTATAACAAGTTGCCTAAGTCAGTTATAGAACTGACCGATGGAAAGTTCAAAAACTACATCAAACGTGTCCTTGTTAAAAAAGCATATTATAAAATCAAGGACTATGTTGAAGATAAAAAATTTGGCTTTGACACCCTCTGCGCATGCGGCTTCCCTGGTAACTCATAAACGGCACAAATATATGGATATCTCTAACTATTCTCAATCTCATTTTTTTTTCTCTTTTAATTAGACTTTTTACAATATTTTTCAATAATCATTATAGCCCTTAGCTAAGAATAGTTACAGCACTGATTACAGTATTTGTGCCACATGTTAAATTTAGTGTTGTGGTTTTTTTTTTTTTTTTACCTTTGTATAGATTCTTTTACCTATTGTGAATGTGTGAACATTGTAGGCTTTCTAGTTTTCTAGATGATTGTTAACATTTGTTAACATTTGTTAACTTTTTATTTCGTGCATTATTTTTTTTTTTCAATTTCGTACGACTTATTGTCGGGCCTACGTTGTCCCCCCATATCCAAGTACTAATGCTGTAACATGGAAATATTGTAAACAAAACAATTTAAAAGAGTAACCATGGAGTTTCTTGCCGGTTCTTCTCCATAGGAAACGACTAACCCGAACCGTGCACCTTTTGTCGACGTTTTTTAAGTGCCCATGTAGGCCTATGTAAAATAAAAATATTTGATTTTGATTTTGTGGTTTGAGAAGTTCTCCTTCAATATGTACAACAAAATTGATCTTGCTTGCATCACCTTCATGATGCTTATTATTCCAAAATTAGATAAGCACTGACATAGAATACAATGTAAAAATTATAAAAGTCTTACCTTTTCCCTACGAAGCCTTTCTAAATTCATTTGCTTGGCAAGTGTCTCAGCTTCAAGTTTTTCAATTTTTCTCATCAATTTGTTCACAAGACATTCTTGTTCTTGCTCTAGAGTTTGCTCCAACCGGCATTTCTCTTGGCGTAACTAAAAAACAATTCAAAAGCATATTTTCAATAGCTGTAAAATCTTATAAACACTGTTAAGATATATTCTTCCTAGGTTTTTGGTCAGTGAACTAATCACAATTTATTTTCAGATTTTCCTTAAAAACATCTTTAACATAAAAATTCCATTAATAGTTATTCTAGACATAATTACTTAGTTATTGAATCCTAAGCACACAACCAAGATTTAACAGAGATAAGATATCATTATATAACAGTTTTATTTATATTATGTTTACAAGCCTTTATGTATGTAATATCAAGCTTTGTCTCCAATAATAATAATAATCTATACTATATACTAAATATAATATTATAAAGCTGAAGAGTTTGTTTGATTGAACGCGCTAATCTCAGGCACTACTGGTTGGAATTGAAAAATTATTTTTGTGTTGGATACTCCATTTATCAAGGAAGATTATAGGCTATATAACATCACGGTACGACCAATAGGAGCAGAGCATAAATGAAATATGTTCCAAAAACGGGAAAAAAATATTCCTTTTTGAGTGCTTCTGCTGCGTGCGCTGCTTAAACGGTTAAAGTAACGTAACCAGTTGATGGGAGCGAAGCCGACAGCTAGTAAATATGATAATAATATGGTGGTATTCAAAAACAAGCCCATCAATGTAAACAAATGCTTTATAATATTTATGCCTGCTGCATCTTATCATCTTAGCATTCAAGCTACTTTTCCTAATGGATGGTAGAATCAACTATTATTACTTGTAAATTTTAATAAGACAATATTGTGGTTTAAAATTAGATGTATTGTAATTGAAAAGAGTATGCTAAGATGGTTTTGGCCATGTTGAGAGGATGAATGAAAGGCAACTAATGGAAGGTATTTACAAGGCAGATGTGCATGAAACGCCGGGAGCCAGGGACACAGTACTCATAACCGGTGTGCATGTTTGACTAGATGTATGAACGTGAGTGAAGCAAAAGAAGTATGTAAGGATCTTAGCAGGTGGCATTCTGTAGTTTCTGCCTACCCCAATGGGAAAAAAGGGCGTGAGTTTAAGTATGTATATAAATTTTAATTGTTGACGTTCAAAAGTGCCGCTTAATGGCTTAGTTGATAAACTTTTTTTGGACTTTGACATTAAAAATCGGGACTAATTTTTAGGGGAATATTGAGGACAATTTATAAATCATTTGATTTTATTGAATGTACCTGATTAAGTTTTCTGGAGAGATCATTTGTAAGACATTCTTCTTCACGTTCATAATGATGTGCCAATGTTTCTTTTTCTTTCTTTAATGCTTGAATTTTTTTCAATAATGTGTTTGAAATATATTCTTCTTCTTGTTCAGCCTTAGCTTGCTGTGAACGATATTGATAAATTATAAGTAGGTAATTATTGTTCAAGATAGAATATTTTAACAGTAATTGCATAAAATAATAGACAAATGTACTAAAATTACATTCATAAGCAAAGCAAATGATACAGATGACTTACAATTGATACAGATGCTTGTCTCAAGGCACGATTCTCTTCTTGTAGAGCTTTCACCCGAAGCTTGTAAGTATCCAGCTCCACTTTGAGAACCCTGAAAAGCATGTCATTGATTCATTAATAAAAAAAAATTCTTTGTTTATTTTATTCTATAGAAAAGGCATATTGGGCAGACAAGAAAAATATACATATGACATGTAATACATAAAAATTTATATCTAAAGACATACAAGTGGTCACTTGATGTGATCAGTGCCTAGATACTTAGGCCCAGTTTTTCGGATGGATAAATATGCGAACCATTGGTTGCAAATTTCAGTAAAACACCATTTTTTTTCAGTTGTTATTCTCACAAATGGTCAAATAAAATGGAGAGCTAATTATTTGACCATTTGTTATACTAACAGTTGACGAATAAACGCGTTTTACCGAAATTTGAAACTATTGGTTAGCATATTTAACCATTGGTAGAGTTAACTACGTATCAAAAAACTGGGCCTTAGCTAAGCTCATATAAACACAAACCACATTTTGGTAACATACAATAGAAAAAGATGAATCAATTTCAATTAATAAGAATCTTATGAGAATCTAATATATTTACGACAAAAACATACCTATTCTGTTGCTGCAGAGATTCAATTCTTTTCTGTAGCTGGTCACGAGAAACTGTGCTTGGAGGCAACATAGCTCCACCATCCAATGAGCTGGAGTCGCTTTCAGACGCTGAATCGCCCATCTTATTACCTACAAAGATTGTGTATAATTAAAATAAAGTAAATATCAAGGATTTAAACTTTTTTACGTGTTTTATCTGCAGTGTACCTGGCGAAATCACTGTATCATCCATTTGCACGAGTGATGAGGACGGCAACAAAATGTCATATAAGTTGAAATTTACAGCGCGCTTCTAATTTTATACAAAGACAATATTTTTAAAGTGATTTCTATCAAATTATTGAAGTAAAAACCAAAGGAAAACGAATTAAACTGCAATGTATTATATTAAAACACACGAAAACCGTCTCGTTGTTGCAGGCTCAACTAGAGATGTGTGTAGACTATTTTGTTTTGAATGTAGATAATTAATTTTCTCAAATAGTTACGGTTTTTACAAGCTTTTATTTACAACTAGCTGCCACCCACGGCACAGCCCGCGTGGTATTAGTACTTCACCCAATATATCTTTATAAATTATTGCCTATGTGTTATTCTGATGTATATTTATGTAAAGTTTCATCAAACTCCGTTCAGTAGTTTTTGCGTGCGTGACAGTGTAACAAACATCCATTCATTTAGAGTCTGCCTATTATAACTATGCTTATGCAGAACTCATAATTGACATCCCCAAAAAGTTTTGCATATGGTATGCTTTTATATTCTCTACGTTCGTGGTACTTGAGCTGTCAGATTGAAAATTTATATATTTTAATAGAGTGCGGTGTTAAAAGGATACCAGGTAGTAAGGGGCAGATATATGATTATTTACATAACTGGACTGCGTGGTAAACTCACAAAAAACTTAATATTTAACTGTTATAGGTGATTTTTAATTGTCTCTGGCTATAGCATGTTTTTAAAAGTAAGTTGTTTTCAAATTCAGAGCTTTAGAATTTTGACAATCTATTGTAAGAAAAATTCAATGGCACTCGTTTTGAAAGTTATGTAGTGTTGAGATGGTTTTTGATTGATTTCAGTGGTATGTTTTTAGAGTCATAGTAATGTAGGTTTTTTATAAAACGTTTCAACAATGATTAAATAAGTGAGTGAATGTTTTTGAGAAACTTTTATTATGGATCCCGATCTCGATCATTAACTGGAGGGCCTACATCCCTATCAGGTTATGGGCCCAGCACGAAGGTCTACAGTTGAAGCAATTTGATGTGAAGACAGCGTTTTTGTATGGAGAGTTAAATGAGGATATTTTTATGGAAATTCCATTAGGATACAATTATGGTGAGAATAAAGTCTGTAAATTAAAGAAGAGTCTTTATGGTCTTAAGCAAGCACCGCTCATGTGGAATAAGCGGCTAACTGAATATTTAAAGAAATTGGGATTTGAACAACTGAAATTAGATCCATGTGTGTTTTTGTGTAAAGAAAAGGAAATTTATTTGGCAATATACGTCGACGATGGCATTTTGATAGGAAATAGTGAAAATGAATTGGATAATGTAATAAAAGGAATGGAAAAAGAATTTGAAATTAGAAAATTTGATAAGGTCGAGAAGTTTATTGGACTTGATATACAGGTTGGAGAAAATTACTTGAAAATTTATCAAGAATCTTACATTAATCAAATATTGAAAAATTTTGGGTTTAGTGACTTAAAAGAAACTATAGTTCCGAATATTTTAGCCGATATACATCAAGAGGGGAAGGGTGATAGTAGTGATGTACATCGTTATAGGCAGTTGATAGGGTCTTTACTATACTTAGTAAATAAAACTAGACCAGATGTTTCGTTTCATGTTGGTTATTGTAGTAGACATCAAGAGTGTCCTAATTTAAATGATTTCGCCAATATCAAAAATCTCTTCAGATATCTTAAAAGTTCTATATCTTCTGGTATTGAATACTTACGCGGAAATAGTTTTGTTTTGACAGCGTATTGTGATGCAGATTACGCTGGTGATCCTGATACTAGGAAAAGTACTACTGGCTTTGTAGTTTTGTACAGTGGTGGTCCTATACATTGGTGCTCGCGTAAACAGTCCGTCACCGCTCTCTCCAGTACGGAAGCAGAATACATCTCTGCCGCAGAATGTATCAAAGATTTACTTCACGTTCAAAGTCTGATTAAAGAGATTACAGGTCATACACCAAAAACAGAATTATTTGTTGATAATCAGTCGGCTATTGTTTTAATTAAAAACGGAATTTTAAATCGGAGAAGCAAACACATTGATGTGAAATATCATTTTATTAAAGAAAAGATAGATCAAAATTTAATTGAAATTTTCTATTGCCCAACCAAATCTAATATTGCTGATATTCTGACAAAAGGATTAGATAGAACTAAGTTTCTACGTTTAAGAAAGCATATTGTGAGTGATCACTGACTTTGATGTGAACTTTAATGAAGTGAATTTAGTGGTATAATTAGTTAATTATGATAGGTGTTATATGTTATATCTTGTAGAGTTAACGTTTTGGAATTAATTTGAAAGTTTAGGTTTTAGTTATAGTATTAAGGTTGTCTTGATTGTTAATTTGAAATTTATATTTAAGGGGGTTGTTTAATATAGTATGTAGAATGTTATGATAGGTAGTGAATACTGGTATGGGTTTTTATTCTTGTATTAATTATGTGTTCAATGTTGAAGTTGTATATGGGGTGTTCTAGGAAGATATGTCAATGTTAAATACCGTTTGATTTTAATTTTATTTGAGACAATATAAAATTCAGAGGGGATGTTATAGGTGATTTTTAATTGTCTCTGGCTATAGCATGTTTTTAAAAGTAAGTTGTTTTCAAATTCAGAGCTTTAGAATTTTGACAATCTATTGTAAGAAAAATTCAATGGCACTCGTTTTGAAAGTTATGTAGTGTTGAGATGGTTTTTGATTGATTTCAGTTGTATGTTTTTAGAGTCATAGTAATGTAGGTTTTTTATAAAACGTTTCAACAATGATTAAATAAGTGAGTGAATGTTTTTGAGAAACTTTTATTATGGATCCCGATCTCGATCATTAACTGGAGGGCCTACATCCATAACATTAACAACCATAAAGTTTTGAAGGTGAAAACTCTACAAGAATGAAAACTCGACTGACGTATCCAATTAACAAATTCAACAATCAAAAATATGAATTTGTCATTCTGCACAAGTGCCATTGATTGTAAATTGAGAAAAAATATGAAATATTCTATTCAGGCAAGAACTTAAATGAGTTTGATAAATTAAACCTCATTGCAACATGCGGGAGTTATTATTTTATGTACTTACTTATTTAATAAATTCCTACTTTATTGTACCTACACCATAAGTACATATTCACTATATTACATCGCAAAATACGCGCTTGGTCGTGGAGTAGCGGAAAACAGCCCGTTTTAACCTACCTACATGCTATGTAAATTCCAAGATGTGAAGAAACAGCTTTATGTTGTCTTTAGCCAAAAATGACAACGTTTACAAGATATCGAAACGTTGACGTATACGTCGATCGACGATTTTGATATTTTGCCTTTTCATTTTTGCATAGATTAGATTATTTAACCAAGAATATTTTTTTGAATACTCATAAGCCTGTTCACGTTGTTTACAAGAAGATCATGTCAAATGACAACATTATGAAGCACTAGCTGACCTCCGCGACTTCGCTCCCATCAAAATTATAGCCTATGTTACTCGGGAATAATGTAGCTTTCCATAGGTGAAATAATTTTTAATATCGGTCCAGTTGTTTCGTAGCCTATTCTGTACAAACAAACAAAAAAATATTTCCTCTTTATAATATTGGTATAGAAAACAACAAACTTTGTTGTTTTGCGGTAATCACACACTGAGAAAACGATCACTCACAGTGACAAAACTGTATAGTACTAAAGTGACTATTCTTTACCAGCAATGAATCAGAATAAAAACAAACTAGTCCACTGACCTCTATTATACAAGTACGCTAGACTTCATATTATCGATGACAAAATGAAGACATTTGATTTTCGTCATTTTGGCGCTGATAGCAACGTGACTTAACGTGAGAGTCCATGGAACTAATAGTAGAGATGGGACACAGGCTTCGGTAAAAAATACGTGAGAATAATTTAATAAGTCAGAGAAAAATACCTAGTTATTTTTATTGTAATTCATTTTTAAGTAATAGAAAGATTGCTTTAAAGGTTAACTGAAAAATATTTTTAGTCGTATTGCAAGCTATAAACTAGTGGATAGCGTGCTACTAAAGTTATAGCGTATTAGGTACTGTCAGATTAGTGAGATTTAAATATGGGGATAGGCTAACAACTTATCCTTAAAACTAGTATATTTGAGCGAGTATCTCCTTGCTCAAGTACACAAGTTAGTTAATAGTTCGGATTCACTCGGTTGGCACCCATCGGATTCGTAAAGGCAACATCATTCATACAAATATTTGCGCTCGTATTTCTCGCTCTCATCGCTGAGATCCTGTCTCTGTAGAGTTAAAGTGCAAATAAGAGTGACATCGCATTCCAGCGAGGTGAAGTCTTAGTTTCAACTCTGTTTCAGATGCAGATATAAATTGTTTGACTTCAAAACATCATCAATCATCATCGATACATATAATAAAACTGTAGAAAAGTAATTTTTGTACAACGAAAATATTTCCAAAAAAAATAGCCCGGGTGTTAAAGGATAACCAACAGAACCTATTTCCAGCATTTTGGAATTTTTGTCTGTTTATTTGTGCACGCATCACGTGAAATGTACGAAACCAAAGTAGATAACTTTTACACATAAAAATTGTGCGTAACTTGAAGAATTACTTAGTTTTTGCTTCATCGCAATCGGTTTACTCTATCAAAAGTTACATGCATTTAAAGTGTTCAAGAAGTAAAATTATCACAACACACGCAATTCAGATATTTGGACAGTTGAACTCGATAAAAAAATTGGTAGGTAGGTAAGTAGGGTAGGTAGGAGGGTAAGAAGGGTAGGGTTGGCAGACAGATGACGGGAGCGAAGCCGCGGGCAAAGCTAGTTTGTTAATAAAATTATAATTATCGTGATATTAATCCAGAATTAATTCCAGGCACAGGAACGAGGTGATTTATACAAGAAGAGAGGGTCTGTGCTCAGCAACGGGCGAAGTCGGACTGTGGAATTGTGGATGATCATGATGATGATTCCAGAATTTACACATTGCTTTTGAAAATATTATTACTGATTATTAGGCATTCATATAACATTCATGACCAATACCATTATGAGATATTTAGTTACAACATACTACGCGGAGTCAATACAGTAGATGAGTGATACGCCTTGCCAAGTCTACTATTTTGATATAAGTGTAATTTAAAAATACCACTAGTACTGATACCTATATTAGTGGTAGTGGTAGTAGATGAATATATTAGTATTACCTAATCTTGAGAAATATCGGTATTAACCTATCTCTAAATGTGTCAGTTTTAGTTCCTGAGACCCTCGAGCGGGGCATGAATCGGCAAAAATGTAAACTGTCATTTCATCTAATATATTTAGTCCAGCGTACTTGTATGTTAGAGATCAGTGAACTAGCCTATCAAAACTGAAAAAATAACAACTATCAAAAACCTTTTTCGTAGTAAACCTTCACCATGTTTTTGGTTGCCCACACTTTTTGAGTTATGCATAGTTATAATAGCCAGACTCTATCCTTTTTGGGTTCCGTACCCAAAGGGTAAAAACGGGACCCTATTACTAAGACAGTCAGTCAGTCAGTCTGTCTTTCCGGTGTCTTTCGGTAATCAAAACTTGCAAGTTAAATTTGACCCTCTTTCCGGATTTACATTGATCTCAGTTTTCTCTCAATTTACATGGTATAGGAGAAGATTTTACAAAATCGAATCGCAGAGTTGAACTTTATCTTTCTTGTAGTAGTGATGATGTGGAGAATTAATGACCTATAATGATTACTACTTGAGTAAGTATTTATTCGAAACGGATAAATACATTTTTTTTTGGAATAAAGACTCAAACTAGAATTAAATATATTTTGAGCGTTTGGTTGTTTTTATATTACTGCTAACGATTTTCCGTCGCATCCAAAACAGAAGTGCACTTCAGCTGAATAGCACATGTCAATCACAAAAAGATAGATTTAAAATGAAATTCCTCATCCATTGCTTCATTTTTAGGGTTCCGTACCCAAAGGGTAAAAACGGGACCCTATTATTAAGACTCCGCGATCCGTCTGTCCGTCTGTCACCAGGCTGTATCTCACAACATGTCAAAAAGCGTTTTGTCTCTTTTTAACTAACCAAGAGCTGCGTTAGAAAAGTGAGACATCTAAATGTTTGTCAAGGACTAAACTTGGCAAAACTTTTGAGTGACGTCAAAATCATGTCTATGCGTGACCGGTCGCCATGTTGAGTGCCGAAAGTACTCTGCGGTTTTGTGGTAGTTGTGTCTCGTATACGTCTTCGTTCATCTGTGCAGTTATGCTGTCAAACAGTTGCTAGCTCAAAATATTTTTTTGTTTTAAAAGAGAAATACGTCTAGAAACTAGGTATTAAGGTGATCTGAGTTTGGAAATTAATAGGAAAATCGTTGCGAGAAAAAACAAAAATGGGCTGCCATCTTAAGTGCCCGATTTTTGTAGGTATGCACGATAATTTCGTAGGTATGGTTTCTAAATCAGTGGTATCTCATGAACCGTGTTAGCTAGACAGTTGAAATTTTCACAGATGATTTTTTTCTGTTGGCCAACATATACGAAAAACCGAATAAAATAATTTTTTAAGTGGGGCTCCCACTATACAACAAACGTGACTTTTTTTTCCGTTTTTTCGATATTGGTACGGAACCCTTCGTGCGCAAGTCCGACTCGCACTTAGCCGGTTTTTTTTAATATTCTGTATTAGTAGTCAACCACCAATACCAATCAATAATTAGTAGTCAACCACCTCAATAATCTTCTGTATCTATCTATTAAGATAAAAGAGAAAGTATGTATGTATGTTCCTTAGACTCCGAAACAGCTGGACCAATTTTAATGAAATTTTCAGACAATCTTTAGATTGACCTAGAGGATAATCCTGTAAAGTTGGTGTTGGTGGCGATCGGAGCATATTTATTTTAACTTTGAACGCGTGCGAAGCCGCGGGCAGAAACTATTATTGATAAACTGCCAAAGTGAATGGAATTGCTATTGTTAAGAAAGACCATCGTATCCATACGAGCACTATATCAGGCAGTTACGAGTGACTTTAACTAGTGGTTAGTCTGCTCGACACTTTACTTGAGGTTGGTGAAAGAGGCCCTAAGAGTAACGAGACACTTACGTGGAAGATATTTCTGTGAATATGCACTTGCGTGAAGGGGCTTTTGCAAAACAGACACTTGGGTAATAGAAGACTTGCATGAATGAACTTTTGTGCAAAATATATAGAAATTATTCCCTTGGTTTTCAGAATGCTAAAAACGAAAATGGGCTCGAATTAAAAATTCAAAATGGCGCCTGCCTATGTTAAGTTGGAAAATTTTCGTTGTAGATGACGTTTTAATGATACAAGGAATTGTTCATAACGAAAATGGGCTCGAATCAAAATCTAAGATAAACGCAAACAAGCACATTTTTCATTCATGTCATTGCATGTTTTTTTTTAGTATCGTTTGTAAATAAAATAGGTGCAAAATCGAAATTCAAATATTAAAGCAAGTTGAGTACAAAACTAAAAAACGGATAAATTCTCAATCAATACATTCTTGGTGGGAATGACCTTTTGCTATCGAGAATACCCACCACATTTCATGATATGTATTAGAGAATAGTAACCCTAACCGAAAAAAAAAACATTTATAAAAAAGTGACACACACGCCATAATGTAAATTGCTTCTCGATTTGGCGTTTGAGTTAAAAAATTAACATTTTGATGTTAAAAAATCTTTTATAATGTATAAATAAGACATTAAAAATGTCCTTAGTAAATATTGGTAAGAAGTAAATCTATAGCCTAGATGTAATCTGTGTTAAACATTCTCCTTTAGAGTATTTAGGTTGGATCAAAGGAATCGAAGCCATTTCGTTCTTTTCGTGTAAACGGTATTGAAGTTAAATTTCTTACTGTTCCTTACGTTAAAATCGCAAGTGGTGATGTTTATGAGACAGACAAAAAGTTTATTTGAAAAGGTGATTGCTGGGTCGTCGCCATAGTTGAGGTGTTGGTGCGATTTCAGAAGTCATTGCTGCTGTTATTGCACCGTATGTAGTGTTCAGGGAGTATGGCATAATAACTGTCATCGAGATATAGGTGTCCCTCGTAATGTAATGTCGCTAACTTCAATAAAATAGTGTTAATCATGAAAAATACTAGTGCATTGTAGTTAATACTGCAGTTAAAAGGTAGGCACTGAGTTTTTTTTTGCCAAGCATACTTGTAAACAAATCCTTCAGTGTATGTTGTAATGTCTTGAGAAACTGATGAATCCTAATTTATCTGCTCAAGTCTTTAACTATAGGATGATATGTTTATCTAATTGATATATTGGACAATTTTTTGTGATCTGTAATATAGTTTTTGGTAATGATATATAAAAGTACAACACTATTGTTGATAAATATGCCACTATGTTATAAAATGTATAGTTGTTAAATAATAATCAACAATATAGTTAAAAATATATATTTTAAATTAGAAATTGCTCTCTTTTTTATATTGACATTTTGAATCATACCAACCATGTGAACTGTAATTTTGTGAGCATTCAAATACAGCATCCATTCTGTTTATTATTCTTTATCAATTTAAATTAATGAGAAAATGAAAAAAAATGTCTTAGAGAAAAACTAAGTTCAAAAAGACATGTTTCAAAATTTCTAAGAAAAAGAAGTAGTACATACATACACAAACAAACAAAGAAAGAATGAAAAAGAGTACCTATTGTTTTTCTTATGGGGGTAGGTAGAAACTACAGAATGCCACCTGCTACAATTATTATAGACTCATTTTGCTTTGTTTATGTTTAAGGAAGTAGTAGTGTAGGATAAAATGAGAAAAATTTAATCAATAAAGTGTGAACATAGGCATCAAGTGTTCCTCATTACCCATGATTTTTTCATAACTAGGTACTTATATGAATGTTTCTAAGTTAAATATATTTGTTTGGCCCAGTTCTCAGGGTTTGAAAACTGGTTTCCATTCCTTGATTTAGTATGTTTGTAATTTTATTCTGTAGTTTTTATTGCACCTTTCAAAAGAAAGGAATAGGAAAAAAGAAAGGAATAATAGGCACGTGGGGGAGGCCTATGTCCAGCAGTAATGACTTTTGGCTAAAAATTATCATTACATCTTTCTTTCATAGCAAATAATTAAAACAGAGTAACTAAGATCTTTTTGTTACGATTATGGGAGTTCCACACTTGGACTCCCTTGATAGAGATTGGATTGTTTGAGAATAGACTAATGCTCACTAATCACAATCGCTCAATCATACTCTGATAGCGAACTCAGTATTATAATACTTTTCTTATCTAGAGGTTTTTGTTTAAAAACATTTTGAGTTAGTGTCTAAATGTATGGTAACCATTTTGGTCTACAATAAACATACTCCAACTCTCTATTCTACAACTTTTAATCCAGCCTTATATTTTCTTGAATAATCTTTTATTTATGCTTCAAAATTTGCTGTAGCTTGCCGAAAATTTGAAAAACTGACCATCACATGAAACCTTAAAACATTTATACAAGGTGGTGCAGAAGTGGTCGACTGATTTTCTTTGGCTGTAATTTTTTTATGAATGAAAATCTTTAGTTCTGCTTTTGGAAATGTTTATTCTGTCTTGACTCATCTTCCATTAAGCTAAGAAAATGATATTGTCTAAGTTTTTGCTTATGATTCGGTTGATTACTTTTGTGCCACCAAGTATTATTAAAAAATTTGATGTTTCACCACATAAATTATTTATTAATCACCTTAGATTGATTGTCACTTGCACATCATAAATAAACACATTACCCTCCTTCGGCAGTCAGGTAAAAAAGACAGGAAGATCTTATCGGCCCTAATAATTGAAAATACAGTTACTTCTCTTACTAAAGTTACTGCATTTTCCATTATGGAGGTAATATTTGTCCATGTGACACAAGTTTCAAGCATAGTGTAGTTTTAATTAATTGCGAATGGTGGTCAAAAGTGATAAACAATACTCCAGGCTTTATATCAATTTGGAGATTGTGACTGACGTCCAGGTGTACATTAAAAATAGCACTAGACAAGGCTCTGACTACACTATAGGTACTGTTGCTATGCAGGTAACAATAAATTTGTTAAACTAATATACATGTTTATAACATCAGTTATTTACATTTACAAAACAAAACACATCTTTTCTATCTGTAGTTTAAAGTTTTTTACTTGTAAACTCTTAAGAGCTCATATAATTCAATTAACTGCCTTGTACACAAATATGTCTTGTTTTTGTATAAATATCTAACTTATGTATTCTTCTAGGCTAAACATTTGCGATGGCTCAATATTACCAGATAGTTGGACAAGGACAACAATTGACTCTTGAGGATTTACAAAGATACTGTCCAAACCTCTGCTTGGATAGAATAATAGTGAATCAAGATGACCAGCAATATGCACAACAGCAGGTAAGAGATCACTTATTGAAAATACATAAAATTGAATGGGAAAAAATAATGTAATGTTTTAAATCTTTAATATTTTTATCATGTTGATAGTTTACAATTTGTTTATTTGTTTGCTAGGTGGTGGTACAGCAAGCAGATCCGCAGAATGATATTATAGTAAGTGAAGGAGTGCAGTCTCAGCTGGTTGTGAGCGATGGCTTACAGTACCAACCCCAGTATATTATCCGACATGAAGTCCCTCCACCTCCACCGCCGCGTGCCGATTTTCAACAACAGCAACAGCAGCAACAACAGCAGCAGCAACAACAACAGCAACAGCAGCAGGCATTACATAGGCACCAAGTGGGTATTTTTCAAATAAAAATAGCTGTAAACAGAATACAATTTATGTATTGTTTCATCCATAAAATTTTGGGCAAACATTTTCAACCCAAGATTGCCATTAAAATGAATGTGATAAAAATATCTATTTCGTTCATAACAAGTGTGGCATAAGTTATGATGTGTAATTTATTTGTAGGTTTACTACACATCTGATTTACCTGTGGATGCTCAGGTTGTGTTACAACAGGCCCAACAGATCATTGATGCATCTTTGATGCAACAGGCATCTCCACAACGACCACAACATGTATGTTTCCTGATTAGATCATTGTGTATTACACTTATGCACTAAAAGAGGAAATATTGCATTATGTTTTAAAACTCCTTGGTATAATATGCTTAGCATGTTTACTTTTTCATTTGGTTAAATGATTTTATTTCATTTGGTTAGCTAGTGCATAGATTTTCAATAGAATTATGTTTTTAGTTCAATAATTTATTTAATTAGGTTCATATTATTTTTGGAGATATGTCATAAAGATTAACATTGGACATAGTTTGATAGTTCCTTGTGGGATGAAAAGCATTTACCCAATAAATGGTACCTGATTAAGTACCCCTGAAGAGAGTAAAAGCTACTCATAACCTTTTCTGCTATTTCCAATACATTTCATGATGGTGCAATGGTTTAACATTCCTAGTGTAACACATTAACAGGGACTTTCATTTAAGCTTTCTCATTGAAGAGGTGGCATAAAGCGTAATCAGCCTTTTAACATTCCCATTGCTGGGACACAGGCCTCCTCTGTGAAGAGGGAATGGGCCTTAAACCACTGGGAGGATGTCACATGTCTTCGAACTTTTGGTTCTAGAACATGCCAGTTTCCTCACGATGTTTTTCTTCACCGTTTTTAGAGCAGTGGTGATGAAATAATTTACACAAAATAAAGCCCCTGTCTGGCTCGAACCCATGACCTACGAAAAGTAAGACCGTTACCACTAGGCTACCACTGCTCTTTGAGGGAAAATCGATTAATATAAATTTGTTAACAATTTCTAAGTTTGAAAATTACATTTATTCTTTTTTCTCTTTCTGTATACTTAGATAATTTGTATTTAACTACTATTTATCGTGCGTGAATGTGGTATTATAGATGTAAATTACTTACTAGTCCCTACTCTTGACTCTAAACAATGGGGGCTACCGTTGTTGTGCTCACCAGTTGGCACCACTGGCGAGTAAGGTCCTTAAATATAGCTGTGAAGACAACGACAGTCGCCAACGACCTTAAGGGAACAAAACGCGCGCTCGTTTCACACCCGTGCGACCCAAAATTCAGTAGTTTTTTGTACTTGCCTTACTATTCTATGACTTAAAAAAAGCATTAGGTCAAAATGTAGGTAATTAAATTGTCTTTGAGATGGTGACAATTTCATTAAAATACGCCCAGGTATTGGTGTGATTTTCATGTTTTTGTCCATGTTAGACATAACTTTACAAATTAATTACACTATGTTGAACGAATAAAACTCAATTTTTATAGATCTAGAAGAGAATGGTCTAAGGTACCAAATGTTTTTCCAAAAAATTACAACTAGCCGTTTAGACGTGATTCTCATTTTAAAATCAGCTACTGAGAGGTATCTGCGTCTTAAACGTTATTACGTGCGAACGTGCGTACGAAGTGCGAATAAATATAAAATCGAGTATGCCGCAGTTTTGCGCAGTCCTTTTTTTCAAAAAAAAAAAGCAGAATAACATTTTCCGATAAGTAAAACTATCTGCGATATTTGAAAAATATTTATAACAATAAAAAAATTGTATACAAACTCGCGCTAAAAGCCAAAAACTATGAAATTTGACATATCGGAGAACTCACGCTACACCAGCGCTTCTAACGGCGAATTCATACGCGGTAGCCCCAATTCTATGCTTCTGGATATCGAATGGTGTATCTAATAATTTTTTCAGTAACATTTCATATGATATGATGGATTGTTTAGGCTTATTTTGTAAAAATAATAAATGCAGATCTGATAGTGTCTTCTATATAAGTATTGTCAGCATCTTCTAATGTAAAACAATACTGAGACCGATTGTCAGATTATTTATAGGTACTTACTTTTACTTTTTTGGAGAAAATTGGAGAGTTTACATTTACATTATTTACTAATTTCCATGGGTTTTTTCATAATGTACAAAAATCATAACCACCAAGAGGAATGGGAGCACAATATTATTATAATTAATTGTACAAATATCATCCTGTAATTATGAAACTGGAACTGTTCAGGAACATACTGCTGGAACATACTCCAGGGTGTAATAATTGTAGTTGTTCTTTCTGTTAACTACACTAAAGCATGAGTTGCTTTGCCTTGGTTTTTGAAAGTCTGTTCAATCTGTTTTACAAGTTCTAATTAGATGATA
Organism: Orthosia incerta; assembly: GCA_948252205.1. Lineage (NCBI taxonomy): Eukaryota > Metazoa > Arthropoda > Insecta > Lepidoptera > Noctuidae > Orthosia > Orthosia incerta. Next base: position 15,857,744 of record OX411746.1, on the reverse strand, counting down.
TATTGGCTGTTGTCATTTTTGACAAGAAATCAGAACATCTATGCCTACGCTAGGACAGTACTACGAGTGGACCGTTTGTATAGCCTCAAACGAGCACGCTACGCCATAGAAATTCGCGCCCTGCTTGTGATCCGTTCGTGCTCGGCTTGCCTAGCGTAGACACATCATAATACTTGACTAACCTTTTAAAAAAACTGGGTGCTGAACCCTTATCTGTGCATTCAAAGTGGATTCGATGTAAAGCTTGTTGTTGACGTCAGCAGCTAGTGAGTCCGGCACACGTGCTGTCGCAACCAACTGTGATACACCCCGCGCAGCCACCGCCGCCACAGCCGCCGCCCCCACCTCCCCCGCCGCAACATGCTCCTCAGCCTACGGTATGTAACACGTCTACAAGCTATATTTATAATTTTTACAACTACCTTCATATTCATTCAAATAAACTATCTTGTGTTTTAGCAAACGCAACAACAGCAACAGTTACGAGCGGCACCTCAACTCTTACAGCACTTCCAGCAACAGCACCAGCAACAAATTCATTTGCAGCAGCTACAACAACAACAGTTGCAACACCAACACCAGCTGCAACAACAACAGCAGGCGCAACATCAACAACACTTGCAGTCACAACAACAAATACCACACCAGCAGGTTGTTATGCATGCGGCATACATAAATCAAGCTGTAAGTTTGATGGTCGAAGGTGGTAAATTTGGGTTAGGTCAACTTATTCTATTCAGAAGTAGAATTGCGTTACCCGGTTGTAAATATGATCTTTGGGACTCACACGGGAAGAAGTAATGACGTGTTTTCTTTTCTCAAAAACTTGCTATGATGTATTTACATTCGGGTAGGTGCTTAAGTTTGGTTATTCATCCCATACGTTCGTAGATATAGTTGGCCTGACCCGCGAGCTGATCAGCTGATACAGCTTGTAAGTTTAATGACAGTCAACGCTATCACTAAGCCGTATCACTCATATCCAGGGTGGTCCGCGGCCGCGACTACTGAACCCGGGGCTGGGCGGCGCCGGCGTCACACTGGTGCGCGCGCCCATGCGGCCCGTGCGCCCGCGCCGCCCCGCGCAGCGCGCCGCGCCCGCCCTTCACACGCCGCCGCGCATGCTCAACTCCATGCAACCGGTAACTACACAACACGATACCCGCCTCCCATCGACCTCTATTCTTCTTCTTTTTGTGTCGACGGTACATCTTCATCATTCATACTGTTTTTAGACCCAGTAAGAGCTGATCAGAGCTGTTGTTCACGGCCCTGAGTAGTTTGGATATAACCAGTGCTAACTGCCCAAGTTGCGTCGGATGTTTGGAATTGCTGTATGATTTAGATTAACGAAACTTGAAGTGGCTACTTCCATGCCCTTATCGACTATTTAGCCTCTCTAGGCGCCTCATGCGATGGATTTCTGCCAATACAAAAATCTGATATTATGTCATTACTTTAGACAAAGACGTAACTAACCAACTAACTAACAACACAGCTGAATTGTTTTCTTTTCTGTATATTAGTTATATGTATGTATTTATGTATCTATTTTTATTTTATTTTTGTATTTAGTACCTACTTTCATATTGAAATAATTATTTGTTGAAAATTTGCACCAAGTGCAAACCCATATTGTGTCCAGGCTGTCTCTTTCCATTCTTGGTTGCCTGGAAGAGATCGCGGATCGCGATAAGGCCGCCTGTTGTATGTTTGTTTTTGTTATAAGATGTCTTTTTGAACTATTTTTATCTTGGTGTACAAAAAAGTATATATAAAAAAAAATATAACTACCTTCTCTTAGTTTCTCCACCCTCCTTGCGTCGTGTTGCTCATTACTGAGGGGGTCGTGATTGAAACTACCTTCACTAATTTTCGCTATCTAGCGACCGTCGTGGACAGTCCGCACCAGGCTAATACCTAATAGGCTCAAGTAATATAATCCAATGTGCCATTAATATAAAGAAAGAAGAACATTACCATTTGTTTTTACTAAATGCAGAGTGCACACCTACTAGTTGCGTGACACGGCACCCCTAAGTAAGTGTAGTCAGTGTAGAATGTCATCGTTATAAATATTAACAACAGAATTTTATTTATGCAGCACTCTAGATACAATTTTCTTATAAAAAATTCTATCTTCAGCAAAAAGCAATGAACTAGACAGTACACATTTACATTTAATTTTGCATTTACAACTAATGAAAACTGAAGATCGACTCGCACTTGGCCGGTTTTTTCATTATGCAAAATAAAATGATTTTGGTAAACCACATTATTGGCTATATGAGTATCCCACACAATCCAACACGCGTATACACGGACCGACAGGGCCAGGCGTCGTCGCCGGGAGTAGCGGGCGTGGTCAGCGTGGGCGGCGCCAGCGCAGGCGGGGCGGGGACCCCCAGCCCGGCGCGCGCGGCCGCTCCCCGCGTGCTCAACCCGCAGGCGTCGCACGCGCAGCACCGCCCGCCCCGCCCGCGCACCCCCCTCGCGCATCACTCGCTACAGGTGCTGCATGTTCACTGTCAAACCAACCTTATTTATGATGGCTGACCACTTGGTTAGCACTGCCTAAATAACATTTTGTATTTTAGTGCAGCGGAGTTCTCTAGTTGTATCCCTGAATTTGGTAGTTAGTGCATGCAAAACCTATATTTGTACGCGCCCTCTATACATTTCCGATTTTCCAAAGCTTATTCCTTATTTGTGTGTCGTTTTAGCAACACCAACACGCCCAACAACACCAGCAGCATCAACTCGCACAACACGTCTTAGGACAACAAGTTCATCCGCAACAACTGAATCAACTCAAGCTCGCCACTCATCAAGTGAGACAAGTTTATCATTTACATTAGGAATTATATTGTACTAAACTTTAAACATTGAAAAGTATAATTAAGTTATGAGTGGGTCGAGGATGCCTCGTCCATCTCGTCGATATTCAATTTATTTTATTTCTTTTATTCCATCCAGTGCTCTCCACTTCCCAAAAACCTACTTATCATGTATTATTCTTATCTTTTCCAGCTTCTCAATCAACAAAACCAGACACATACACAGACAACTCGAATAATAACACCGCAAGGGACAATAGTGACGCAAAACTTACCAACACAAATGGCCCAACACTCAGTTCCGGCTAATCAGAACAATGGACCTCTACCTCAACAGAACACTCTCACTACCATTCCGCAACGATCTTCACCCCATCCACAGCAAGTACAGCAGCAAGTTAAAAAGGTCGTAGTTCAACCTAACAACGCCAACGACATGGACGATCTCGAAGAGAGTATTACCGCCGCCATACTTACCAAACACTCGGTCACTGAAAATATGACTCCCTCACCGCAGCAGTTCCACACGCCGCCGCCGACGATGCGGCCCAACCACGTCGCCGGCAACGTCGCGCAGCAACACCAACAATTGAACTTCAACTCGCAGCACAGCTTTCAGCCACAGCAACTGTCTTATGATCAACCTCACGCGCAACAACACCCCCAAACACTCACACAGCTATTGATGGACCCAGACATGGAGGAGGAACGACAAGTATTAACCCTTAATAATGGTCAGAGGATAACCCTCGCCGACTATAAACGGATGCAACAACCACCACGTACGCCTATACAGCAACAACAAGCAAGGTATGTATTGCTTATTGTCAACCTATAATGTGCACTCAAATAATGTAGGTTGGCATTCACTTGACGGGCTCGCCAAAGACTATAACACAGATCTTTGATTCTTTACAGAGATGCCGGGAGACAAACCCTGGTGAGAAGCAAAGAGTTGCAGAGGCCAGTACAAAGAGTACCGCCGATGCAAACTCAACAACTCAACTCGACAGTGGCCCCGCAGCATGGTATTTATACAATACTATTATGAAGTAACTAGTGGCCCGCCCTGGCTTTCCCTGGGTCAAAATTATTTAAAGCCATAACCATAATCATTTGGAATAATGTACCTTTCAAATGGTGAAAGATTTTTTTAAATAGGTGTAATGGTTCCAGAGATTACTCTACATGTCGGCATCTGTCTAAATATACTAATTGCATTCAGTATTGTAGCAGTTTGTATCCAGATGGACTATCTATTTCAACAACTATTTTATGAGTGCTGTGTGGTTTCTTGTATAGCAAATATTAAGAAAATATTTAAAAGCAGTATAAATTAATCTTAAAATGTATTTAAATTCTACACTTAATTTTTGAGGCGCCGTTTCCTAATGTGAAGTAGCCCTCTTTTTAGAAAACAACGAAAACGTGTCTGGACCCTCGGAGCCACATTCGGAGACGCAATCTGCAAAAATGTTAATATTCCTTCAAAATGGTGAACAGCGGTTGATCACTTTTACATTGCCGAAAGAAAGCTGTACGCTACAAGAAGTTCTTGAACAGGTATGCATTTCTTACAATGATTTTACAGTTGCTTTTACGCCATTACGCGGACTCGAATAGCATCTCTGTGCGGTGAGTGCGAGATAGCTCCAACAGCCTTGTAGCTGTTGTGGCCGACAGAATAGACAGCCCATTGATGTGGCACTGGATGAACACTCATACGAGGGCGGCACTGAAAATTTCGGGAATCAAGGAAGTGACACAACATTACTATTTAAAAATGTATTTATTGCTTTTCGAAGTATCCTCCGCGAAATTTGACACATTTTTCCATACGATGGAACCAATCATTGAAGCAACCATTCCATTCGGAAATTGGGGTCTCCAAAATTGCCGTTTTGTAGGCGTCCACAGCTTCTTCAGGTGATGAAAATCTCTGACCACGCAATTTATTCTTTATTTTAGTGCAAGTATAGAAATCATTAGGGCTTAGGTCGGGGCTGTACGGCGGATGGTCTAATAATTCTATGTTTTCTTGCTCTAAAAACTCTTTTGTTCTGCGCGGTGTGAGAACTCGCATTGTCGTGATGGAGGATGATGCGGCGGTTGCAGTTCTCTTTACGGAGTTCAGAAACGACCTGTGGCAAACAAATGCTAGCATACCATTCTGCATTAACCGTTCTTTGTTCCTCAAGAGAAATAGTCGCAACATGGCCGGTTTTGGAGACAAACGTGGCCACCATTTTTTTTGCAACATCTCTTGTCATTTTCTGTATATTTTTATATCGTATTTTGTCAACATGTAAATCTTTGGTCGATTTTTAGGGTTCCATAGCCAAATGGCATAAAACGGAACCCTTATGGATTCGTCATGTCTGTATGTCTGTCTGTCTCTGTCTGTCCGTCCGTATGTTACAGCCACTTTTTTCGAAACTATAAGAACTTCTCCGTGAACGAACAATTTTTGTTGGCTTTAACTCATTTTCGAACACCCAAACTCGTGACTGGTTTTTTGTTTCGGGTTCGTACGCGTATATCCAGGATTCGTCACCTGATACGATGTTGTATACAGCATTTGAGCATTTCTTTCGAGAGTTCTGACGCACCAAGTAACGCGAGCCGCTTTTTGCTCTTCACAGAGCGAATGCGGTATCCATCGGGAAAACAACTTTTTTACACCTAATTGTTCATGCAAGATTATTTGTATTTGACTCATGCCAATGTCTAAAGTTGCCTGAATTTCGCGGTATGTCACATGTCGATCTTCCTCAATCAACTTACGCACAGCATCAATGTTTTCTTGGGTGACTGCAGTTTTTGGACGACCTTGACGGGGATCATCACTGAGCTTGACACGTCCACGTTGAAATTCAGCAAACCAGCGATAAATTGTGGTTTTGGATGGGGCTTCATCACCAAATGCAGAAATCATCCGGTCAACACACTGTTTTTGTGTTAAACCACTTCGAAAGTCATAATAAATCATCGCTTCAATTCTCAATTTTTTTATTAAATTTTCTCGAGTCAATTCCATTTTCTCAACGACTAAACAAGTTTGACAAAACCTTGTGACAAGACCGAGAATCTTTTTTTAAATAAATAAATGGTATGCGTTTTTTAAAACCAAGGAGTTTTCAATTAAAAAGATTTTAATATGACAGAAACAGTAGAAATATTCCATTCCCGATACTTTTAGTGCAGCACTCGTAGAGCGTCATTCAAATATATAAAAGAGTTTTTTAAATTTCCTGTAATTTCTCTATTGTATGTATGTGTCCAAATGAAATTTGATTATGTGTAATTTTACTATGGACATTGGTCTGTTTTAATTTTTTATTATCACACTATCACATCACACTAATATTATAAACGCGAAAGCTTGTGAGTGTGTTTGTATGTTTGTTACTTCTGCACGCTCAAACGACTGAACGGATCTGGATGAAATTCGGCACAGATATAGATTATAGTCTGGCATAGCACATAGGATACTTTTTATTCCGGGAATATTCCCTTGGGATAATTTTCGACATTCACGCGGGCGAAGCCGCTGGCAGAAGTTAGTTATTAAATAAAGTAGTGGTCATTGCTGAAACCATGGAGGACCTTAGTGCAATTCCCGATGACCTCAGTAGCGCTTCCGAAAGAATCTTTTCTTTCCGTCTTAAAATGAACATGGACAAAATCAAGGTCATGTTGAATGCCTATGTAACTCCCACTCCTACCAAGATCGGAGACTACACTCGAAATTGTAGACGATTATGATGATATTATTATTACCTGGGACGGTCCAGGTAGGTCTAACTTCGAGAAAGAGGACAACCGTCGAATCAGACTCGGTTGGGTAGCGTTCGGGAAGTTGCGTGGTATCTTCTCGTTCAACTTACCACAGTGTCTCAAGACGAAAGTCCACCAAAGACCAGTGCAAGAAAGAAAGACCAGTGTGTGTTGCCAGTGATTACATAATATGAGACCGAAACGTGGTCGCTCACAATAGGCCTCATCAGAAAGCTTAAAGTCACCCAAAGGCAATGGAGAGAGCTATGCTCAGAGTTTCCTTGCGTAATCGAATCAGAAATGAAAACATCCGCAAGAGAACCAAGGTTACAGAGAGCACATTGCTCGCAGAACGGATGGCTGAAGGGACCGAAAAATTCTGGAGTGGCGACCGCGAACAGGAAGACGTTGCTTTGGAAAGCCTCCCACTAGGTGGACCGATGACCTGGTGAAGGTTGCGGGGATCCGCTGAATGCGAGATGCACGGGACCGGTCAATGTGGCGACGCTTAGGGGAGGCTTTTGTTCAGCATTGATGAAATAAAGTTATCCTTGCCTCTTGTGAGACTCGCCTCCTCCAACTCAGATGTTGCTATTAATTATTATTGTTGCCCCTCAACCGGCGCAAGACCTTAAAATACTACTGTTTATTTTTTTTACTATTGTGTCTGTAATTACGCCAGATGTGCTTAATTAAAAATCTTGGATGTTTCATTCTGGTCCCTAAGCATAATCAAGTAAAATGCAAACTATTAAACATTTTATACTTACGTGAAAATTGTCGCGACAATTTTGCCAAATTATCTTTTTTTTTTAACTTTACATTAGGAATTTCTCCTGTATCGTGGGTGCAAACAAACATACAAACTCACATACACAATTAACCAGACCGGAACAACTATCTGTAGGCTATACAAATATTTGTTCAGTGCGGGAATCGAACCCGCAACACGCAGCGCAGCAGCGGTTCGCTCAACCACTGCGCTAACCGTGTCGTCAAACTTAGGATTACTCACTAAAAATTTCTTTTTTTTTTTTCAGGTTAACGTTCCTTTTACAGAGGATACCCATATACAATGTATGCAGAACACTAGCAGTGAGATAGACTATTTTGTGTCTGTGGGCTCAACAACTAGAATCGAGGAGATGTTAGAAAATCACCCGGTTTGTAGACCTAATGTTATTATTAGTATATTCTCATTGACTGAACTAAAATTATAGTGATCTCTTATCAACTATCAGTGCGAGAACTGCAGGCTTATTGCGTAAGTGAAAGAACACGTCTAAGTAAGGGTGACGACACTTTTAAAATAACGACTTTCGTATTGCGTAATACACTCGAAAAGGGTGTGGTAGGTCATGGAAAGGGTATGTGACGTATGAATTGAATGAACAGAAATGCTTTAGTGTTTAAATCTATTAAATTATGTTTTTATCAAAGAAAAAAATAGCTATAACATAAATGATTATGTTCAAAGCACAACAGAATTTAAATGTACATCAGTTAATTGACGAAGGTTACAAAATTAATCTTCATATTTTATTGTTGCAGATGTTAGTAGGAGGAGATATGAGTAGTAGAAATTCCCCCACAATGATGGCACAAGCACAGAGTAGTGAAATGTCTACACCTGAAAAAACCCCGTGTCCAGATAATGGTATGTATATCACTCACTATTAATAAGTCAAATTACAGATTATACAGGCTGTAACGGCCTCTCCGTTACAGCCTGTATAATCTGTTATTTGCGATCATATTTTAAGACGAAATATGGGCAGAGAGCATCGCCTGAATGAAATCTTTAGAAGCACTAGAACCCTCAAAAAATGCTCTAAATTGCGCTGTCAACAGAGGCTTAGTGTACAAATTTGACAAATATAAATGAAAAAAGGAAAACATAGGGGCATAGTATATATCTTATTTGTCCAGTTTATGGAATATCTTTTATATTGGTCCAATATTGGAGGAGATAATAGGCGAGAGCCAAACCTTGATTTATGACTTTTTACTAAGGAAATTCAGCCGGCGCTCTCTGCCCATATTTCCTCTTAAATACTGTTTCTGCTCATGTATATGAACAACTTTCTCCATGGAAGTCATAGATTTTTCGCAAAAAAAATAGATCCATCATTTTTAAATCTCGTAATTTTTACAGTAAACAACAGTCCAGAATCTCCAGGGCCGCGCTCTCCGCCGCCACGATTAGTGGACGGCATGCTAGCTGTTTGTAAATCATGTGGATACACGGGATACGACTTCAGTCGCTGTGAACGGTATGCATAAGATCAACTTAGTTTATATCCTCCATTATTAAACACTGACTTTTAGCCCAAGTTACGCCACGACGTCTGATTTTCTGCCTTCCGCATGCAGTGTGACCATCTGGCCTATTTAAGGTCGTCTGCCTATCTACCTGTGGAACGTCCCGCACTACGAGTGTAAATTTGCGTTCCCCACTCAAGGGCATAAAATATAAACGGTCCCCTGTTTAACTTATTTGTTATTTACGAGTTTCATATTTTTTGCTAGGTGTAAACGAGTGTTCACAGAGGAGCCTAAAGGTGTACCAAGTAAAAAAGTAGAACAGAAAAAGAAAGAACCAGAAAAATCAGTATCAGTCATAGACAAACAAAGGTAAGTTCCTACACATTGTTAGACGCGTCATGCTTGTATATATTTATATATTCACACTGATTTAAAGCAAGAGAATAAAACTAAAAATCCAATCCATCTTTACTTAAGAGGAAATATGGGCAGAGAGCGCGGACTGAATTTCCTTAGTAAAAAGTCATAATTCGAGGTTTGGCTCTCGTCTCTTTCCTCCTCCAATATTGAACCAATTTAAAAGACATTCCACAAACTGGTAAATTAAGATATATACTATGTCCCTATGTTTTCCTTTTTTCATTTATATTTGTCAAATTCGTACACTAAGCCTCTGTTGACAGCGCAATTTTGAGCATTTTTTGAGGGTTCTAGTGCTTCTAAAGATAATGTATAATCAAAAAGGAAAACATAGGGACATAGGATATATCTTTAATTTTCAGATTATGGAATATCTTTTAAAGTAGTCTAATATTGGAGGAGGAAATAGGCGAGAGCCAAACCTCGAATTATGACTTTTTACTTAGGAAATTCAGTCGGCGCTCTCTGCCCCCGTTTCCTCTTAATTTAAAACTTGATTTTTATATCTGATTCCCTTAGTGGGAGGGCAATGTTTTATTTTACTTGTACTAACATCTAATATACTTTATATTGTTATAGCACGTGTGGGGAAGGTATTAAATTAAATTTATTAAAGACTACAATGAAGACGCTAAACAATAAAACTGTAAGTAGGATTGTGTCAAAATGTTAATACTATTTTATAAACCTAATAGCCTTTTTGGTCACCAATGGTTTTTTTTTGCAGCCTGTACTAGAAAAGAAGCCGCCTAGAGTAAGAAAGCCACGGGGTAAACAACCGGATCCAGAGCCCGTTATATTAACTTTAAGTTCAGATGAAGAGGACTCAAATAGTTCCATGTTGAGTCAGGTAAATTCATTCTAATATTGTAAGGTTCTTGGAATTTATGTCAAACTATGTATATTAAAAGATGTTAAATAAACTTATCTACACCACTTGGAAGTTACATCCTTCCTTCCTTGATTACAAGGCTAGAACCAAATTTGCTATCCTCCTGTTATTTGGAACATAAAAGAAAATTTGTAACAAATATCTGTAACAATATTTAACTAGTATTTTGTTTCTAGCATGAACATTCAATAAGTATGAAGGAGCCCTCACTGAGCGAAATAGAAGGTGGGACCCCCGACAGTGGCATCGGCATTGACAACATGGGTGGTAAGTCTATTTTCATATTTTGAGTGACATACAGACTATCATTGGCTTATGATTATGTTCTAGAAATTAGCTCCCCTGTTGTAAAATTACGTTGTTTGTATTCCCCGCCATGTAAGTAGCCAAGGTTTTGGTGGACGCGACGCGATTGGTCAATCGATGCTTGTGTCAGCTGACCAACCAATCCCGCGTTCGGAACGTTCGTCGCGCCCCGCTTCACTACCAAAGAGACCTAAAAAACGACTTCTGCGAATCTAACGACGACTCTTGCCAACTTACGTGCCGGGGATTATAACAACATTTATTTTACACAGAAGCTATACCTCATTCACAACGAATTGCAAATTACGCCAGACTGTTTATAATTTTTAATACAATTTTTGTCCGAGGCTTTCCTCGTTTTCGGGAGATATTTCCACGATACAAACATATATCACCCCTCCGACCTACCTACTCTGAACACTACAACACGAGGAATCGTTAGTATGGACTGTCCACAGGGTGGGGTGCTGTCACCAATTCTATGGCATTTAGATGAGCTCAAGCTCATTGCAGAGCTGAACGCCAGCAGCCTGTATTCGGTGGGATATTCAGATGACATAGCAATTCTAATCTTGGGAAAATTTGAGGGCATCTTATGTGATCTCATGAGAAAGGCCTTCAAAATAATCGAGAGCTGGTGCACAAAGCACGAACTATCGGTTAACCCCTTTAAATCGGTACTAATAATGTTCACTAACAAACATATCCTTGAACCCCTAGGCTTCTAAAACTTTACAACACAGAAATAAAACTTAACTACGAATCTACACAGATAGTTCAAAAACACAACGATTCAGGTGTTGCTGGCCTACACTCCCTAGACCTCAACTTTGACTTTTACGTACAAGGCAAAAGGCAAGGGCGTCGCCAGCCGATGGCCCATGGCAAAATGGCCCAAGTTGATATATGGACGGTGGGTAAATACAGTCAAAATTTCATGAATTTTTTTTAGTGTTAACAACAAAGCAATGCCTAATTAGGCATCACATAGCTGCGAAGTTATCGAAGTAAAACTTTTCTTTTGTTTTTAGGGTTCCGTACCCAAAAGGTAAAAACGGGACCCTATTTTCTAAGACTCCGCAGTCTGTCTGTCCGTCTGTCACCAGGCTGTATCTCATGAACCGTGATAGCTAAACAGTTGAAATTTCATCACAGATGATGTATTTCTGTTGCCGCTATAACAACAAATACTAAAAACTGAATAAAATAAATATTTAAGTGGAGCTTCCATACAACAAACTTTGTGTCTTTTTTTGGCGTTTTTTGCAATAATGGTACGAAACCCTTCGTGCGCGAGTCCGACTCGCACTTGGCCGCTTTTTTATATTTAAATAATTGATATCATTCAATAGAAATTACTGAATGAATGCTATCGAATTTGAAAAAAAAAACACGCTGTATTATTTATTATTCCATCCGATAGTGTCGCTAATAAGGATTAAAATACTGGGCAGTAATGTTATACGGCAAACTTGAGCAATGAGGTCATTTAATTGAAATACGTTTTCTTCATGCAATTGATGAATGATGAATTGACGACATGAAAAAATCTTTCGAGAATATTAGAAACGAAATCAAAATTATTGTGATGCTGAATGTAGTACAATGCTTGGGTTGTCGAATCCGGCTATGTATTGAAAATAATGACCATAATTTTTGTTCAGAACTATGGAAAAAATACTGGGAACGTTAAAGGATGATTCCTTTCAACGTTCCCACTGCTGGGATACCGTCCTCCTCTCTTTAAGGCAGGAATGGGCTTTAATCCAACACAATTATGTCTTCGAATTTTTAGTTCTAGGACAGTTTCCTCACGATATAAAATGATGGCTTTTATTTTATGTTCCTAGTAAAAAAAATAAGTCTCCTCAAGTTTGACTCACTTGACTTAAGATCCTATGGCCCCTAGCTGGGGCAGAGGGCTTCCACAGTAGTCTTCCATCGAGACCGGTCTTGAGCTTCGCGCTTCACCTCGCTCCACGTCATTCCGATACTCGTCGCTTCAGCCAAAACGGTGCGTCGCCATGTTTGACGGGGACGGCCTCGCTTCCTTTTTCCTTGAGGATTCCAATCCAAGGCCTGTTTAGGAATGTGATTGGAATCCCTCCGGAGCGTGTGACCAATCCAACACCATTTACGCCGCTTGATCTGGCGGTCGATCGGGGTCTCGTGGCATCTCTCCAACAGCTAGAGCTGTTGGAGAGATGCCACGAGATCTCTAATGTCTCTAATGTAGACATTAGAGATGATCTCGGGCCAGTAAATTCCGAGGATGCGACGACGACATCGGTTGACGAAGACCTGGATTTGGCGTGAGATGTCCTTTGTTATCTTCCACGTTTCGCACCCGTAGAGCAGCACGGATTTGACATTGGACCCGAAGATTTTGAGTTTAACCCTTCGGGTCACTTTCCGTGATTGCCACACAGGTCTCAGCTGTGCGAAGGTAGCTCGCGCTTTGACGATCCGTGAAGTGATATCCTCATCAGTTCCTCCAATCTCTGACACGACACTCCCGAGTTACGTAAATTTGTGGAAGCGTTCCACTACCTCAGTGCCGATTAATATCGGCGAAGAATTCCTCACACCTGTACGCATCTCTTGGGTCTTCCGGATGTTAATTGTTGCGTGGTGATTTATTGTAAAAACACTGATTTGTCTGCGATTGATGAGCCAGAATTCTCTGACGCGAACATTCTTGTACTACAAGTCAATCCGGACACCATTTTAATTGCCATTTATCGCCCACCAAGTAGTAGAAACGTTGATAATTTCTTAACCTCACTCAATGAATGCCTTCATAAATATTCGTCGTTTAAGAACGTTGTATTGGTTGGTGATATCAACATTGATATTGCGTGCGGTACCCAAGACCTAAGATCCTCCCCTTATCTTGATATGATTGCGTTTCACGGCTTGCTGCCAGCTCACACAATCCCTACACATAGTCGTACATGTTTGGATCATATTATATTGAAAACAAGACTCACTGCTCATTGTTACGTGGCACAGACATCTATTACTGATCATGATACCGTCATACTTTTCATGGACACTAAATCTAAACAATCAATTAAAAAAACATACCGTCGTATCGATTCCGAAGGATTGAACACAAGCATGCAAAATATAGATTTTAGTCCTTTATATAACATGACTGATGTTAACGAAGCAGCAGATTTTTTTTATAGGGTCTCTGTCTAATGCCATAGAAAATAACACACACACCATTAAAAGCTCTGTACGCAAAAGAATCTTTAAGCCCTGGATAACTAAGGGACTTTTAAAGTGTATGCGAAACCGCGACAAACTTTATATTAAATCAAAGAAAAACTCTGGAAATGAAATTATTAAATGCACATATCGAAGGTACAGAAATTTTTGTAATAATATTTTAAAGAAAGCTAAGTTTGACTATGAAAAATATATGATTAGGAAAGCCGGAAATAACAACAAGAAGTTGTGGGAAACCATTAAAAACATTACGTATACCGCAAAGAAAAAAGACAAACCAACACAATTACTTTGCCCCAACAATCCGTTAGCTTCAGTCTAATGATATAAACTCGTTCTTTGCGGGAGTTGGAAAATCGTTGGCTGAAAAAATCAAAACTAATACACCATGCAACACTTGTTCATCTCACGCAACGAATGCTTTCGTTGATTCAATGGTACTTCTGCCTACAGACGAGTTTGAAATAAAATCATTAGTATGTAACCTCAAGAATGATTGTGCAGTGGGGATTGATAAAATCTCAGGAAGTTTCTTGAAACAATTCACTGACGTCATTGTTCCTCCCCTGACTTTTATATGTAATCTATCATTTAACACGGGTGTTTTCCCTTCTGCTTTTAAAAAGTCTCGAATAGTCCCGGTTTTCAAGAGTGGTGATAGATGCTGTGTCAATAATTATAGACCTATTTCCATCCTTCCAACACTGTCTAAAATATTGGAGCGCCTAATGAACAGCAGACTTGTTAAGTTTCTGGAAACAAATCAGCTATTGTCTCCATCCCAATTTGGTTCCCGCGCTCATAAATCAACGTCAGATGCTGTTCATCAACTAACGGAATTTATAATATCTAAGCTTGATAGTAAGAAAAAGATCCTGGCCATCTTTCTAGATTTAGCCAAAGCATTTGACACATTGTCTGTCCCCATCTTGATCAATAAGCTGGAACACTTGGAAATAAGAGGTTTGCCACTGGATTTGTTTGAGAGTTACCTAAAGGGTAGAACGCAGGTTGTTGGAGTGGATGTTTGGACCAGTGATGAACTGCCGATTAAATATGGCGTCCCACAAGGCAGTATCCTTGGCCCGACCTTGTTTTTAGTTTACATCAACAACCTGTGTAACACAGACTTAACCAATGGGCAAATAATTACTTTCGCCGATGATACTGCATTACTTTTTTACGGAGACACGTGGGAAGATGTTTATAAACATGCTCAAAATGGGTTCAACCAAGTGTCTAAGTGGCTTAATGACAACATCCTCACCTTAAATGTTGACAAGACTAAATACATGACCTATACACTCAGAAAACAAGACCTACCAAACCTTCCCATTATCTCACACAGTTGCAACCTGCCATACAACAATTCATGTAAATGTCCGCGTTTGTCAAAAACTAGCACTATTAAATATTTGGGTGTTGTAATAGATAGCCAACTAAATTTCCAACCCCACATTGAAGCCTTAGTTCCTAGAATTCGAAAACTTATTTATATATTTAAATCTCTTCGTCACATTGCTGACACTTCCTTAATTAAATCTGTTTATCTTGCATTGTGTCAATCTTTACTGTCTTATTGTATAACTTCTTGGGGTGGAGCACCTAAAACTTACCTTCTGAAATTGGAGAGAGCCCAAAGAGCCATATTAAAAGTTAGTTCTTTCCTACGCATACGATACCCTACAAGGGATCTGTATCAGCGCTGTAAGGTACTGACCGTTAGACAGCTTTTTATTCTCCTGACAGTAATTAAGAAGCACTCGGAACTGTCTTACGACCCCAAAACAAACTCAGGCAAGAGGAGATCTGCTGATGTCTGCACGACAAATTCATATAAATTGAGTCTGGCACATAACTTCTACGGTTTCCTGGGTCCATATTTATATAATAAAATAAACAAGCAGCTTTTAATTTATCCTCTTTCTAGAACAGAATGCAAGGAAAAAGTTTGCTCGTGGCTACAAGGCATTGATTACAATGGAACCGAACGTTTGTTGAAACCATTAGTATAGCGTTAACATAACATGGAACAATAATAAATTTAACACGTGTCCATCACACCATCACCCACACTCTCACTCACACACACACTCTTTCACTCTCACTCGCACACATCCACAAGAACTCATCCCCCAAATCCATATAAAGCCACTTTTGTCACCACAATTGTTTTAGTTTTAATTTTCTATTTTGTTTCACTTTTGTTTTATGTTTTATTATGTACGAACTGTATGTTATTTTAATACAGTCAGTAGTCATAAGTGAGTTATCCGATGGAGGGTAAGCCTGGTGATCTGTAATACAGGTTTTACCTACAGCAGACACCAGTCTCTATTAAGTGTCACAATGACTTTGTACTGTGTTTGTGAATATGAGAAATAAAGAAATAAATTTTGAGCCCAGTTTTCGCCGCCTCCTGGCGCAGGTCATTCAGTTTCGCTTGCATGTCAGCGTGTGTATGACTCAGCAGGCATAGATCATCTGCATAGTCCAGATCCTCCAAGACGTTTGTCAATCCCCACTCTATCCCGCGACGCCTGCTATCGTGAATGCGCAGCATGATTCCGTCGAGGACGATTATAAAAAAAGTTTGCCGAGTGACATTACTTGCCAGAATATTATCCTTATTACCGACCCTATCGGATGGTGTAATAATAGAGTGTGTTTTTATATCCAAAATTAACTGGTTCTATAGGAGGCTAGGACTATAGATTTGCCAAAAATCCAATGATGCAGTTTTAGTTTTCATCACAATTGGCCTCGTGACTCTTTTGAGTGTTTTCCGCTATTCTTCATAGTTTCGGATTTGGCCATCCACGCCCTCTTGAAAAGACTTTGGGACAAAACATAGGATAAAAAAATTGGAGGCTATCAAACGGTCCATTGATAATTACAAGATTTTAATAATAACGTAGTCAAGCGAAATCCTTTTGTTTAATTAAGTTATGTAAATCACTATCTTAGGGGTTTTTTTGTAAACTTGTAAGTTTTTTGCGCACACTCATCATGGGCAGATCGTTGAGGCGATTGTCTCCCATAGTGCTTTTTACCAGGTTTTTAGTCTCCTGAGGCTGATAAACGATCGCTCTACCGTACACGTTGTGCACGGTAGAGCGATCAAAATTTTGAACGCTTTTCACATTTCGGGAAATACGGTTTGTCTCTTAGGCAATCGCTCTGGAGTGAATATCGAAATCAAATCGACTCACCCTCCAGTGGATCAAGGGGTATAGTGGATCTCTAGACAATGGACCGCAGAAGATGAACTTGCGAAGAGGGGCTACGAGATGTCAGTGCTAGGCCCGTATCCAATTCTCCCCCTACCTTTCTTGCAATTTCGTGCGTGGATTCGGCTTTACCAAATGTACGCCCGCGTCTAACTAAAAATCTTCTCAGCCTAAGTAGAAACAACCTAAAATTAATTATAGGGACAATAATAGGCCACACCCCCCTTATCAAACATCTTTTCAACATAGGAGCCACAGACAGCCTACTTTGCAGGGGTTGTTTTTACCCGACTGCCGAAGGAGGGTAATGTGTTTATCAGTCTATGTATGTATGTATGTTTCTTTGTGGCGTTCTAGAGACCAAACGCGTTTGCCGATTTTGATGATTCTTCCGTCAATCGATTCGTCTTAACCCAGCGAGTGGCTACATTAAAATTGGAAAAGAAAAAACTGGCGGATTTTGGGCGCCATTTTGTGAGGGAAACATTTTTTTTTTCTTACAAACCCATTGTCTGGGATATCAAAATAAAGGGTTTTAAGGGGTAATTTCAAAAATATATAACACTTATATGTTTAAATGTACATAATTCTATAAAAAAATAACTAAAAAGTTGTAAATAAATAAAGTTAAAAGACGTAAACAAGAAAAAAATCATGCTGTGCAGTCGGAGGATATATCTGGTTTTGGTCAGCCAGCTCGCAAATCTGTCTGTCACCAGGCTGTATCTCATGAACCGTGATAGCTAGGCAGTTGAAATTTTCACAGATGATGTATTTCTGTTGACTAAAAACAGAATAAAGGGGCTCCCATAGAACAAACGTGATTTTTTTCATTTTTTTTGCAGTAATGGTACCTTTCGTGCGCGAGTCCGACTCGCACTTGGCCGTTTTTTTTTTGTTAAGACTCAAGTGTCCATCCCCCCTGCCAGCTAAATGGTTGCTTTTGGATATGTAAAAATAATCACGGCAGTAGTAATATAACGAGATTAAAAGGAAAACAGCTAAGTAGGCTTTACAGGTTTACGAGTAATAGTCGACCAACCAACTTATAAAAATACTAGGAAAGGTAAAATAATTATATGTTGATGTATGGGGGACAACAGTTTTCGAACGGCAAAGTTAATTTGTCCCTTCGTTAGAGATCAATGATCGGTGCTTTCATTGCTTATGAACTTTAGTAATTTTACCTATTTATTTTGGTTGAATGTAGCTGTTTATACGGAAACTTACTTTTCTTTTCTTTTACTGGTGGCAAAGACGTACCGCCAGGCGGCCTAGCCGTGTTCCGGTACGATGCTCCGTGTAGCCAACTAGAGGAATTGGGTTGAGATAGCTGTTCCATTGCAGGCTGACCAGCCTGACGCGCGCTGTTAAGGATGTTTTGGGAGACTAGTCGCAGAGGGTAGCTGGATCCGAGGCACGGTGCGCCGCTGGCCGACCGCAGTAGTTGGGGGCCCAAGTAGTGTGCCACTACGGCTGCCCTGCCAACTGTCGAAAAATCCCGGAATGCACCATAATGGGGGGGGTCGGGCGTCGCCGAATGGGGGCTGAGAAACCAGCACACTTTTTCCTTACGGAGACGTAGATAGCGAATCTATCAGACGTGTCTTTTGTACTTGTTTTACCCAGGGTTCATTTTGGACCACAATTTTAGACCACGGGTGGGCGTATATATGTACGCTCGTGACGACATTTGCTATCGACGTCTCCGTAAGCTTGAGAACTCACAACGCTCTGGTCTCTGGTGGACACAGGTCTGGATAAAATTATCTACGCCTGTGTCTACCGTTCGCACAGCGGTGATCAGGAGACAACCAGGCTCACAGAGTAACTCAGTGAGGCGGCTGATGCGGCACAACAGCGATACCCTTCCGCCCAATTAGTGGAACCAGGAGTGGCTCTTCCCATACCAGTGCACTGATCATGCTGGACGGGAGATACGTAAGCTTTCGCTAGCGCTAAACCTCACCCAGCTGGTCCAGGGGGCAACGAGGGTACCGGAAGTTGACAGCGAATTGCTTGGACCTTCTGCTGACAACAGATCCAGACATACTCTGTGAAGATAGCTTCACCTTTGAGTAGTTCCGACCACTGTCTGGTGAAGTCTGTGTCCGTCAATTCCCCGCCCGATCCTAGCCCAAGAGGCACACGACGGGGCGTTTGGCGGTACAGGTTAGCAGATTGGCATGGTATGCAATCTTTCTTCGCATGCTATCCTTGGCAGCCTACATGCTTTTCTTCAACTGATCCACTGTAGTGCCCGGACGCCGTGACGGATGTGTTGCGTCACGGAGTCCGCGCACTGCCGAAACCCGACGGGTTGCTGGCCCACTCCGCTGAGGAGAAGGCAAATTTACGTGCCTCTTTTTGCGGCATCTTCACGTCTGAATCCTGGTGACGCCCCCTCCTTCTCCTGATGGATGCGAGACGAGTATGTCGGACATTCGTACCCAGGGTGCTGAGCAGTCTCGACGTGAACAAGGCTATATAGCGGCCCTGATGGAACTGTCTCCGATTTTGAAACGCCTATTCCGCCTTTCATCTCATATGAAAGGCGGAATAGGCTGTTTTTTTTTTATTCGATTTTTTGTGTTACTCCGACGTTTCATTTGATCGATAACTTTTTACCGAAGTTACACTTAGCCGAAATAACATTTGTTTGAAGTATTTATTTTTATACGCATATCAAAATACTAAGTTAGAGAAACAGTGGACGAATAAAAATGTTTAAAATAGCGATTTGATAAAAAAAAAATACGGGGCTCCTATTTCTGTCTGCAGGGTCTAAAGTGCCTGTAATCCTATCCGTGTCAGGGTGCCTAAATGCCCGAGCTCGCTTCGCTCGCTCTTGGACTAATTCTTTAAAATCATTAATTAATAAAAATGTCTGATGCATGACAGCTATTGATAAATCATTTGCATGAAAATGCAAAATAAATACGTAAACACAGACAAGACTGCATGAAGTCGGTTTTGCAACGATTCGTTTCCGTCACTAAATTTTGTAGCACAACGTATTGACTTTTTATGACACTATTTCAATTTTAAATTGAAAATGCTACCAAGTAACCGGCTATATATTAGTGGCCAAATAATATTCCGTAAAATGTTGTTTCGGTGTGGAGAAAATATAGTAAATGAAAAAAGTTCAATAGAGGCTTCGGCCAAAAGCATAAACTTATTTCGTAAATCGGCGAAATGTAGTTCGGTAAAATAATGCATATGCGACATGATACTTCGATGATATGAAAATATCTCAATGCATATAGCAAAAAAAGACGTCGGTCAATAGTTTTCGGTAAAATGAAATTCGAACAAAACAAAATTCGGAATAGTGTTCGGATCCCACCATATCTGTACACGTTCCAAAAATTTGTAATTAAAAAAAAACGTACAAAATGTTTGTAACAAATACATTTTGAGTACAAGAAACCGTAAATTAGTCAAACCGGTATTTTCAGAATGAACGGTTTTACTGTGGCAACATTCCTCAGTCAGTATATCGAGAATACAGAGAATAATCTGTCAAAAAATGGCAGCCGCAAGCTGTTCAAACCTTTTTTATCTGTGAACATTTCGGATGGGACATGGGTCGCAATGCGTATTGTTGTGTCTGAATTCTTCTAAAATATAATCATTGTGATATATTAACATTAAATATACGAAATGTTCAAGGATAACTTCAAACGCGATACAGGTACATATCTTAGTATTCAAGCTACAACGTTATTTTTAATAAAAACGGGTGCCGCTTCGTAATAAACGAGAACAAGAG
Source organism: Orthosia incerta (assembly GCA_948252205.1). NCBI lineage: Eukaryota > Metazoa > Arthropoda > Insecta > Lepidoptera > Noctuidae > Orthosia > Orthosia incerta. Next base: position 15,837,008 of record OX411746.1, on the reverse strand, counting down.
AAGTAGACATCGTCGATATCTGTCTTCAGTGATTTTTAATCAATACTTGGTGTTATTGAAGTTATTCTGATGAACTCTTTTTATAATTCTACGTAATTACATCCGTATTCTCTGCTATTACGCATTGCTGCTAGCTTAGGCTTCAGTCGGCACCTACAGCTATACATAATAGCTAGCTACATGAAACATCAAGACATGTGTCTCGGTATTTTGGTTCATAATACGCTTATTAATTCGGGCACATTCATCATCATCATCAAATCAGCCGAAAGACGTCCACTGTTGGACATAGGCCTCCCCAAAGCGTCGCCACATGTTAACCAGTCAGTCGTGCGTCGGGACACATTATTTATATAAAATACAGTAAGAAAACCATTCATGAAATACAATAACAGTGCCCAATATGTTGTTTCACAATGCATCACACAAAATAAAGCAATACCTAACATAAATAATTATAATTTATATTTTCTTAATCTTGCCTTTTTGCTTGGAATAAATAAGCATGGTAAGTTCATATGCTTAAAAGTTGACGTCAATTAGAATAAAAATTCTAAGTTATATGGAGGCCATTATTGTGGTGAAGCTCTTCGAAGTTTGTTAATGTGTTTCAGAATATCAAAATAATATTTTGTAAACAGAGGTCTTTTTTGTTTTCATAAGAAGTTTGAGTGAGAAACTATAGTACACAACTACAGTTACTTTACTAATTGAATTTGTAGGGTACTCAATAATTATTTGCATCTACCTACTAAAATGTTTAAATTTAATATTAGAGAATGATCGGTATGGTTGCCAGTTTGTATGACATTATGCACAAGCATTATCGAGTAGAATCAGCCCAGGACATGTTTCAACATCCACGATACTGCTCTTGCAGGTGGTTTTATGCAGTTGTTATTTGTCCCCATAAGATAATAACAAAGAAGACTCAACTTAAGGGTACACTAGTCGAAAATTCTTCCATACAAACGTAGTCTAGGGATTATTCCACTGTTTGACGATGTACGTTCAAAATAAAAAGTGATATCAAATTATCTCATCATTATCTAGCCTTGTATGGAAGCAAAAAAGTAAAAAAAAGAAAATATTTGAAAGTTATGAGCGTCGAAAGTTCCACATTTCGACACTAATTTTAACGCATTTTTGGGCGCAAATAAATGCCATAAGAAGACAGAAAATTCAAAAACGGCCACCATACAGGGATAGATTAGTAGTTTAACAATGGAAATAATTTAATTTTGAACAGATACGTTTAGTCGTTTTTCCATGATATCCAAACTACCAAAGGTCTGATTATAAAATTTCTCGCGCTCGGTTTCGTCCTAAATCATTATCCATTTCGTTACAAATTTGCAATAGTGTGTATTCGTACGCGAACTAGCTTCCTACTGCTCATCACAGCATCAATCTCTTCCGCATGTGTTGTCTGTTGATATAAAATGCATTTTAACCCCGCGCACAAAATAGTTTGTGCCGTTGACTAGTGTAACCTTAATGGGACTATCTATTAAGTTTAAAATATGGTTGACTGAGATATTAATTTTGTTATTATTCATATTAGTAGAAGGGGAGCAAGATGAGAAGGTGAATAACATAATCAAATAACTTTGGACAAATCTTTAGTAAAATGATGTTAGTCAAAATGTGAACTAATGTTTTCTGGATATGGTAATAAGACTTAATTTTGTTTTCTTTGTTTTTATTTCTGGAATCACAATCAGTCTTAATAGACTATAATCAGATGTGTTCTGGGGTCAATTTCATATGGAGTGCTTCCATGAATGAGGACAACTGCTCATCTGTACAGCATATCTACTATTTGTTTTGCAGCTTCATTATATCATGCTTTTTGAGGTGGTTGGAATAATTTTGGTACAGTAGTTCATTTGGGTGATGAGACAATACATTTTTGTGTTTGTTGTCATTTCTAATTGTTTGTGAGAAATAACACATGTTTGTGGTAAATAAAAGTCAGTTTTGTACAATTCAGTAGGTATAAAAATATCAGAATAATAATTGTCAAATTGATTCTATACTGCAGCCATTTTGAACACACAAGTGTTTAGTGTTTGTGTCTCTCCTCTACTCAACAACAAATGTGTTAATGTAATAAAACTAATGTGGTATAGATATTATCTGTTGTACATCGATTTATAGTTCTCGCCAAACTTCTTGGCCGCCCTGAAGTTGGCTACAATGGCTGAAGTAGTGAATCTCATACAAAAACAGCACCATTTCGTGTCTTGCGCATCGGAAAACTAACTTCAGGGCGGCCTAGAATTTTGGCGAGAACTATAACTGTGTTAGTACAGATGAAATATAGTTTGAGAACATAAAATATCAAGAAATTTTGCACCTTCATCTTGGCCAGAGTATAGTTTATACAATACACTTTTCTAACAATGTGATTGACAAAGATCTATATATAAAAAAACAATTTGTTTTTTTGCAGCAGTTAATTTAATGATATTAAAACTAAAATACATGCTACTCATACAAAACAAAAAAAAATATCTTTTCTGTAGGCTTTTCTATCATGTTTTTGCTCAGAACAATCAAACTCATTTATTTATTTTTCAACTGAACTATTTATAGATAAGTATTTATGAATTGTCAAGCAGTCGGTCAGTCCAAAACATAAAGCTATTTACACTTTCGCAAGATTAAATAGATCTCCATGGAAGAGAACGTGCAAGAATCTACACAGTCACCATTCCATTCAATGAGTAAATAACTATCATGAAGTATTACCATTCTACTTATTTCTCACTGTTTATTATTATTATAATTTTTTTTATATACACTTTATTGTACACCCATAATAAACAAGAAAAACCGGCCAAGTGAGAGTCACACTCGCTCGCGCACGAAGGGTTCCGTACCACTATCGCAAAAATAGGCAAAAGAAAAACGTTTGTTGTATGGAAGCCCCACTTAAATATTTATTTTATTCTGTTTTTAGTATTTGTTGTTATAAAATGGCAACAGAAATACATCATCTGTGAAAATTCCAACTGTCTAGCTATCGCGGTTCATGAGACACAGCCAGGTGACAGACATACAGCCAGCCCGCGGCCTTACCGCATTCCGCGATCTCTTCCAGGCAACCTGGAATGGACAGTGATTACCTGGACATGACATGGGGTTGTCAGTGATACGACAATACCAACAATGAACATAATATAGATACCATAATACTTACAAACACAAATTCATACATATGCTGAATCATAGATACATAAATACTTAATATATAAGCAATGAAAATAAATGATGTACGACAATCATAGCACATTATGTCAAAAAACCAAGAGCAAAATCACAGCGATAGGTTAGGTTCTTTGATGAGTTTTTTAAATAAGGGCAATGACTGAGCACCTTTTAATGTCCAGGTTCTATGGGAATCTGTTCAAATGGCTTTGTAATGCTGGATATTCTATTGCCCGGATTATCTCATAGGCAGTTGTTTAAATTTGTTTGGGGATACTCCAAGTACCTAATGCAACTAAGTGGGCAAGGTTTACAGGTCCTTTATCTCGTGAACCAGAGTCAATCTAAACAATGTTTGTTTATGTCTAATATAATAAATAAGTGTTTATCAAAACGATTGACAAAAAATTTGCAGTAAAACATATTTTCATGCAGGGAACCTGTGTAATGAATGAATGTGGCTCATTCTCATTAAGGAATCTGTAGGTTAATATTAATAACTAAGGCTTTTGATCATCTGAGATTTAAAATGAATATTCTTTTAACAGATGGTAGCAGAGAAGAAATCAGTTCTTCACATGTTACATCACTCAACTGTCGAACCATTAGAATCGGGTCATACAGATATACACCAAAAGAAAAGGTATATTTTATATAAGTTGTAGTGTTACAAAAGAAATATAATTAATTTATTTACTAATAATTTAGGTACACAGACAGCGTTTGCTTCTGCCACATAAAAGTTTTTTTTTTTGTTCTACAGGTATACATATCAGCAAAAGGAATAAAAATTGTAGCACCCTCACTTAAAAATGAATCCAGAGATGTGGCTCTACAAATACAACTTAAAGAAGTTGTCAGAATTCTGGTACATTTTGGTAAAGGGTTACCTGTAATTTTTTTATACACTATGAGCAAATGTGGTGGCTATATTAGGAAAACATTGGATATGACCGAGGATTCAGGTAATTTCATATAAACATATTGTATTTTATTTTTACTGTTTTAGGCAAGTTTAATTAAATTTTTTTTTTTCTTTACAGGTCCTTATTATAATCCAATGTCAAAGATAGATCCTTTCAAAAGGATAACATTGCTACCAGAAACTATATCAGATGAAGCAAAAATTACATTAAAAATGTTATTTGGTAAAGTAATGGATGAATTGAATGCTCGGGAAGCCAATGATATATTAGTGAGAACCTGTCCTAAAGAAAGCAATAATGTTGCAAGAATGGCAACAAGATTGTCAAGTGCTGCTATTGCATCCGGAGCTAAAAGGTGTGTAAGCCAGCTTTTTAATTACAACTCTGTTTATCCATGCCACATTATTTTCATTATTATTTTTTATTTTGTTTCAAGTTCATTTTGACAAGTTTTTTTTTTCGTTTATTTACAGTTCTAACCCTGCAGAAATAAGGCAGATTTTAATTTATCCACCTGGGAAGGGTGGTATACCTATAAACACTGAAGACTACATGTGCCTAGCCCAAGATCAGTTTCTAAATGATGTCATCATAGATTTTTATTTGAAATATTTAGTTCATGATGTTCTAACGCCACGTCAGAGAGAAAAGACTCATATTTTTAGCACATTTTTCTACAAAAGGCTTACTACTAAACCTAGCAAAGTGAATAAAAGTTCGAATCCGCATGAGTGGGATAGTAATTTGACTCCGGCACAAAAACGACATGCGAGAGTGAAGACATGGACTAAAAATGTTAACATTTTTGAAAAAGATTTTATTGTAGTTCCTATTAATGAAAATTGTCACTGGTTTGTGGCTATTATTTGTTATCCAAGCTTAGACGGTTGCCGGAGTACAATAGATAATAGAGTGGTTACCCCTCAGGAGATTAAAAGAAAAGGTGAGATGCAATAAAACTAAATTTAATTTTACTTTTATTTTTAATTTTACAATACTTATATCTTGAAAAACTTCATTCGAATTTCAGAAAGAAGATCGTCTATGCAAATAGGAAACACAACTATCACTCCATTAAACAAACAAGAACAGCTTACATTAAGTTGTGACTCTGACAACCTTAGTGAACGTGATGAGGCTGAAGCAGAGGTATAATGATTATTTTTTATTACATTTGATTATTCTCAATTATCATCAATATAATAATCTGTAGAAAAGTAGTTTTTGTACATCGAAAATATTTAAAAAAAAATAGCCAGGGTGTTAAAGGATAACCAACAGAACCCATTTCCAGCATTTTTGGCATTTTTGTCTGTTTATTTGTGCACGCATCACGTAAAATATACGACACCAGTGTAGAAAGTATTACATAGTTTTTGTTTCATCACAATTAGTCTTCGGTCCACTCTATCAAAATGTTCAAGAAGTAAAATTATCACAACAAACGCAATTCAGATACTCGGACAGTTGAACTCGATACTCGATAGATGGCGTTGTGCATTTGAAGTCATTTTCTGAATGGCGGTACTAAGATTCTCCGCGAAAGAATGATACCCTAGAAAAAAATATTGGTAGGTAGGTGAGTAGGGTAGGCAGGAAGGTGAGGAGTAGTGTAGAGCAGGCAGTCAGTTAACGGGAGCGAAGCCGCGGGCACAGCTAGTAATTCATATTTCTAAAATACAGCTGTATATTTACTGCTGTGTAATAAGCTTATTGACATTAAAATTCATTACAGGAAAGTGATTTGGACATGCAATGTGATTCAGAAGATGAAAACGAAACAGAAAAAAGTCCTGTTGAAAAGAAAATTGAAATTCAACCAAGAAAAACAGAACCTATAAAACAGTATGTATATCTATCGACACTATCAAAATGTAGAAAGTGGTGTAATCATTGCTAGCCAATTTAATTATTCTGTATCTAATAAACCACTAGATGTCCCGGTAAACTTTGTAAACACCTGAAAATTTTTTTTGGTTCCCTTAATTTTGTTAGTGCCTAAAGCACCCCATTATTGAGGCATACAAAACAAAAATTCAAATCAGTCAAGCCATTTTCGAGTTTGTGCATTAGCACAGCAATTGACTTTTATATATAAAATTTTCTTACCATGAATAATTGATTGTGGCAACTTTTGTACCATTATAAGGCAGCTGTAATAGTTTGATTTTCTTTCATTCTCAGATCAGCATTGGAAACATCTGTAAATCAGCAAGGAAAAGATTCTATTATTAGGTGTGTTTTAAACACCTAATGTGAAAATTCAATTCAAATAGAATTGTGTAGTTCTTAATACCTTTATTACTGTTATAAATCATGCTCAAAACATTTTTTCTTTTCAGGCCATGTATACTTATATTTGATTCGTTAGCTGGAGCATCTAGATCCAGAGTTGTAGCTACATTAAGGGATTACCTCACTTGTGAATATCAAGCTAAAGTACGTATATTTCTCTGGGTCTGAAGTAAAACACGTAAAAAAGATATAGTTTACATTTATTTAACGATTAATTTGTGTTGCAGGTCTCTCAAACTAAAATATTCAATAAGGATAACATCAAAGGAAGTTGTCCTAAAATACCTCAACAAAACAATTTTACAGATTGCGGGTTGTATCTGCTGCAGTATGTTGAACAATTTTTTAAAGTGAGTATGATACCTGTATATAAAGCGAAAGTTATACAAATTCTAAGATTGTCAAACTAAATATTCGTTTTGTTTTCAGGATCCTGTCTTAGACTATGCATTGCCTATAAAACAACTAGCCAGTTGGTTCGACGAAATAGTCGTAACGCGAAAACGTGAAGAGATCTCAAATTTATTAAAAATATTGATGCACAAATATAACCCAGATTCGCATTTGGCTTTGCCTGATATTACATTCCCTACTTTAAATGGTATGTACTATCCTGGCGCTAACGCTAAACCTTCAACATTTTTTGATCCAACAGTAAAATAATGTGTTAATTATGTTATTTTTCAGGTAAATTAATTGAAACTGAAGACCAACAAGAAGAAGGTTCTGACGGCGACAAAGGCAATTCCAGCAAATCACAAAAATCCGATGGAAAGGAGTCTGAAACACCAACTCTTACATTTGTGAAACAAATGCCAACAGGTGACATAGTAGTGAAGCGAAACTATGCAGACTCTTCAGATACTATTCACTTGCGAAAAACTATAAGACTTTCAAGTGATGCAGAAAATAGGTCCATGGTCCAAATAAAGCAAGAATTTATCAAGAAAGGTGATAGCGAAAATCAAATCTTGATTCCTATTAAATTACATCCACATACAAGTGACTTGGTTAAAGACATTCAAAATACTTTAATAGTTAATAAGAATAATAAAACTTTGGGTGATAAAAAGCATGGTGTACATAATCAAAATGTATCCAATATGAACTGTATTCGACAAAACATTGTTGAAAATGACAGCCATCATTCATTCCTGAAGTCGTCGAGAAGGGTAAACAAACTCGACGATGTGATGAATGAAACAAGTAAAAAATTCAAAAAGAACGAATGTTGATACTTGTTGCTTGTCCATATACCATGTCTATTAAATTATTTTTAATTTAAAGTGTATAGTAATGTTTCATGAACTTGTAAATATTAGTAATTAATACTATTAATGTATTTAATACTGTATCTATTTTATAAAGATAACTGTAAAGATTTTAAAATTTTACTTGTGTATAATATTAGCTTCAAAAAAATAAATAAATTGACTTTATCTTTCGTTTTGTGATTATTTTTTTGAATAAGGTTATATAAGCACTTAGGAAAAAAATAAATAAAATTAATTAACTGCTGTTTATTAGTACTTCCTATCGGAAAGCAAAACCTTACCCTAATGTCTGGAAATCTGATGTATTTGCCCAGAAGCCCTGTAAGCCGGTGGGCTTTGTGGCAAATGAGAAATTAGGATAACGAAAAAAAATAATTGTATCACCCCCTTTTTTTTAGGGAGGTCGCTATTTAAAATAATTATATAGCCTTTAGGCGGAACCCACTGACCTCTAACACAAGTACGCTGGACTAAATATATTAGATGAAATGACAGTTGATATTTTTCTGTTTTTTGCCGATTCTTAGCGCCCGGTCTCGGGAACTAAAAAAATTGACACATTTAGAGATAGGTTAATACCGATATTTCTCAAGATTAGGTAATACTAATATATTCGCCTGGAAATATTATATTGTAACTAATATAGGTATCAGTATTAGTGGTATTTTTAAATTACACTAATATCAAAATAGTAGACTTGGCAAGGCGTGTATTACTCATCTACTGTATTGACTCCACGTAGTATGTTGTAACTAAATATCTCTTAATGGTATGGTCATGAATGTTATATGAATGCCTTATAATCAGTAATAATATGTTCAAAAGCAATGTGTAAATTCTGGAATCATCATCATGATCCACAATTCCACAGTCCGACTTCGCCCGCTGCTGAGCACAGGCCCTCTCTTGTATCAATCACCTCATTCCTGTGCCTGGAAATCCTGGAATTAATTCTGGATTAATATCACGATAATTATAATTTTATTAACAAACTAGCTTTGCCCGCGGCTTCGCTCCCGTCATCTGTCTGCCAACCCTACCCTACTTACCTACCTACCAATTTTTTTTCTATAGGCATTAGACTTCAAATGCACAACGCCATCTATCGAATATCGAGTTCAACTGTCCGAGTATCTGAATTGCGTGTGTTGTGATAATTTTACTTCTTGAACACTTTAAATGCATGTAACTTTTGATAGAGTAAACCGATTGCGATGAAGCAAAAACTAAGTAATTCTTCAAGTTACGCACAATTTTTATGTGTAAAAGTTATCTACATTGGTTTCGTACATTTCACGTGATGCGTGCACAAATAAACAGACAAAAATGCTGGAAATAGGTTCTTTTGGTTATCCTTTAACACCCTGGCCACGGGGTCTCATTCCTAAGGAAGAATATGTGGTTCAAATAAATCTCACTAGATGGCGGGACATGTATTGATCTGTGGTTAGTGTGTATAATTTTCAAATTTTATTTTTTTTGGTCTTTTTAGCGTTTATTCTTAAATAAACAACTCCTATACGCACAAAATTATGGAACATTATTTCAAATTTCAAAGATGATTGGAATGGACAGTTCATATCTATACTAATAGATGGCGCTGTATTAAATTTCAGAGGTTAACTACTCGACTTAAAATTTGTCCAACACATTTAAAAAAATTAAAACTTCAAAGTCGGGGAAAAAATACAATTTAAAAGAACTCTTGACATTTTATTTCGTGGCCATTTTCGTCATGAATAAGAATGAAAATATAATTAAACTGACTTACTTATTGTTTTTCTACACCGACTTCAGAAAAGAAAGTTAGATACCTAAGTATTTTGTGCTTTGTAGTTAGTGTTTTCTTTTCTGAACTTGGTTTATTTTTTTTGTTAAAATGTTTTTATTTTCTTTTTTAGGGTTCCGTACCCAAAGGGTAAAAACGTCACCCTATTACTAAGACTCCGCGGTCCGTCTGTCTGTATTTCTGTCTGTCTGTCTGTCACCAGGCTGTATCTCATGAACCGTGATAGCTAGATAGTTGAAATTTTCACAGATGATGTATTTCTGTTGCCGCTATAACAACAAATACTTAAAACAGAATAAAATAAATATTTATGTGGGACTCCCATACAAGAAACGTGATTTTTTTGCCGGTTTTTGCGATAATGGTACGGAACCCTACGTGTCCAACTCGCACTTGGCCGGTTTTTTTAGTATTGCTAGGTAGATACCTACCTCAAATTTCCGTGAAATAATTTATAGCCAAAGTACATCTCATAACGATTCCAATAAGCCCAAACACGACTAGGATACATTGTTTTATTTTGGCGTGCCAGTACCTACCCTCCGGCTTCATCATCAGATCAGTTCGATGGTACCATTTTCATCAGTACCATCTACCACTTCACCAAATTATACTTTCTGAGTGCAAACAATTTTATTGTTGATGAAAATACCAAAATTGCTATTTGTATACCTATAATATTTGAAGAATTCCCTCGATTTCCTTGTGGTCCCATCATCAGGTTCTGATTTGGTGACATTGGGACCACCTCGGGAGTATACCGTTTTAAACACGAAAAGAATTTTCAAAATCGGTCCTCAATTGACGGAAAGTTCAGTGAACACAAGAATACATTTTTCACGCTTGCGAAGCCGCTGCGCTGGCAGAAGCTAGTTAAGAGCAGTCAACCCGACATAATGTTCATACAAACGCTGTTACGTGATTATGCCGTTGTAACACATCTATCTTTAATTTTTTTTAACTAATAGGTATTTTGTGCACTATATCTAGGTTTCTATCGAAGCAGAAAAAAAAAAATTGTAGAAACCAATTCAGTATAAGCCTCCAAAAATCTGGTTTTTTGCACAAATTTTTCCTGAACTTTGGCAGTTCATAATGCATTCATAAATTGTAGAAAGTAAAGAAAATACCTCGATAGAAACCTTACACATGTAATGGAGATTCTTATTATCAAATTTTTATTTTACAAACTTGTAAGGCTTATTCAAAAACACGTATCTCCTGGAACATGTTTTATGAAATTTTCGAACAGCATTTTTCTTTCAAATCATATCGCGTTCTCACTTGCTTGTTAGTCAACAAGGGGGAATGAGGTGCGCGGGGAGACGAGTCGTGCGGGGTGAGACGGGAAAGTTGAATGAAGATCGCCGCTGACTCGGCTAGTAGCTAATTAATTTGTTGAGTATATTTAGACAATTCTGTTTTACCTACTACAACGATCTTGCTTTTTTATACCGGACACTATTTTTGCTTTCAAAAAGATTTAGTAGTTTTATAATAAAAAGGAACCTGGCATTAGTGAATACGGACACCGAATTTGTTTTGATGGTAGGTTTTGAAGGTAGAGTAGGTAGTTAGGTACCAAGGTTGGGTAGCTCTAAGCTAGGTAAGTAGTAAAGTAGTTAGGGTAGGTAAGTAGATAGGGTGGGTAGGACCTGCCTTCCAACTTACCTACCCGGTAGATAGGGTTGGTAGGTAGGGTACCTATGTCATATGTAGGGAAGGTAGGTAGGGACCCTCGAAACACCCGCCAGATGCTCGCAATACTTCCTTGAGTATCAGTATAAAATTATAGATATTTTTATCGCTACTCAATACTGATATCAAGCTGCTACGCAACGTTGCGAGATCGCACATCACCGGTCCGGGCGAACGGCGCGCGAACTTGGCGCGCGACAGAACGGCAACAGTGCAGTGTGCGACGTATACATATTTGATCAAAAGCAAGCATAGCATCGCATTCGCAACAGTTTCTTACTCCGTGCGTTGAAGTTCCGCGTGACGTCACGTAAAGTCATCACGACACGATCCCAACTCCTGAACTTTGACGAGCGTTATCTTTATCAATTTTTAATGATTTAATAAATAAAAAAATACGTGTCCAATATTTTTCGATAATCTAACTGACGGACTAATTAGAATTATTATTTATATCAGTCTACATCGAGTTGCTGTTGTTGCGAAAATAGTTTTTCAAAGACAAACGAAGATAGTTTTAGACCAATAAAACAAACAAAAAATAAACAGAATTTCATTTTTTACCGACTTCAAAAAAGGAGATAATCATTTCGACACGTATGTAAGTAATATTATTGGAACTGCACAATATTCACATAATGTGTTACTCTATCTGAGCTTTCTAAACACGTGTGGAAAATGTCATAAGTGTATGTATTTTTGTTTGTATGTATGTACGTTTGTCCACGCATTTCTCCGAAAGTTCTTATCGGATCGTGATCATTCTTTTTGTGTTGGATTGAGTATCTCTCAACTTAGGGAATAGTGTAAGTTTCATCATAATCGGTCCTGCAGTTTTCAAAATATGGAGCATACAACCGTACTCCTTAGCACAAAGAACACGAATCTGTAAATTTAGTTAAGTATTACAGGTATTTTGTCAATGACACCCAGATCCGGAACTATTATCTATAGGTGGAACAATTTTTTTTTTTTTCGGGCGCGAATAGAACCTGCGACACGCAGCGCAGCAGCCGATCGCTCAACCACTACGCCAACTTACACAACAACCAAGTGTGTCGTAATTTATGTAGGATGCCTACATAAAGTACGAAAAAGTATAGGTACCTGAATGATTTATTCTGCTTATGGAGTAGCACAAGCAGAATACATTATTATCTATCCGGTCCGTATTGAGGAAGCTAAAATTTTTAGCTATAATTACTTCCGACTTCCGAAACTAAAGTTATTTTACACTTTTTAGTGTTTTTGCTTTTGAAGTAGATTTACTTTTATGTGAAAATGTTTATATTTCTCTCTTTATAGTTTTAGTACACGATCACTAAAATGAGCAAGTTCTATAACAAATGAAATTTGGCACACATGTTTAGAAGCCCACATAGAGTAACATGTGTGAATATTGTGCAGTTCCAATAATATTACATACATATGTTTCGAATTGACGACACTGTTGGCGTAGTGGTTGAGCGATCGACTGCTGTGCTGCGTGTCGCGGGTTCGATTCCCGCACGGAACAAATATTTGTATGACCTACAGATAGTTGTTCCGGATCCGGGTGTCTTGTGTATGTGAGATGTTTTTAAACGCACCCACGATACAGGAAGAAATTCATAGAGTGGGACATCGATTAAAAAAACCCCTTTGTTTGGCCCAGGGTGAAGGACACAAAAGATACAAAAATCTGAAAAAACAAATATATGTGCTAAACTGTATCCAGACCAGATACTTTATTTGATCAACCGCCTGTACGACGTAGGTACCTACGTACATTGTAATTATACCTACTAATTTAAGCTGCTTCAATACTGCCTGGTTAGATAAATAATAATGTGTTTTGCTTGTGCTATTCTATAAGCAGAATAAATTATTTAGGTACCTTTACTTTTTCGTACTTTTTGTAGATATCCTACCTACATAAATTACGAAAAAACTAATATATTTCAAATAATTTCCATGCAGTAAAAAATAGTGCACGTACGGTACCTAGATTGGTAAAAACACAAACACGCATTCCCAGGGCCAAGGGCTCCTTCCTCCTAACTGTTGGTATATGTAAGTACCTGCATGCAGAGCAATTTACAAAACTGGCAGCGCGCGTGCGATGCGATATTATAATCATGAATTCATGAATGAATGGGTCGCTCACTCACCTCTCGAGCGGCCGGCGGCGATGGCCCGCGAGTGAGCGGCGGAAGTTACCGAATGACAACCGAGCGTGCAGGCGCTATCTCTCTCTTTTCGCGTTCCCTCTTTTTCAAGCATTGCGCTGGATGAAACAACAAGCTTTTCGACCGTGCTCGCGTTGGCGATAGACGGTTCGGCAAGAGTCCTCTTAAGACGACGACTAACGCCAACGACCTTGCAGGAACTAAACGCGCACTCGTTTACACCCGCGAGACCCAAAATTTAATAGGTAGTTTGTTGTACTTTCCTTATTATTCTATCACTTTAAAAAAAAGCCACAGATCAAAATGTAGATCATTAAATTATTTTTGAGATGGTGTCGATTTTATTAAAATACGCCCAGCGCTTTTGGTGCGATTGTCGTGTTTTTGTCCGTTTTAGACATAACTTTACAAATTAATTACAATATGTTATACGAATAAAACTGTAAATTTTTATAGATCAAATTATTAAGAAAATGGTCTAATGTAACATATATTTTTCCAAAAAATTACGACTAGCCGTTTAGACGTGATTCTCATTTTAAAATCAGCTACTCAAAGGAATCGGCGCATAACATCGTGTTTGACGTAAATAAACATTAGGTCATGCATTAGGTATAGTACCTACACCACAAAAATGTATATAGGTACATGACAAACATTATAATGTCTCCTATTGTTATTTTTAATGTTTGAAAGTGATTAAAGTAAGTAGGTAATTATGGTAAAATTTTGACCTATTCATGCTATCAAATCTTTTTGTTTTGTAAAATGACATCAACGTGAGGTAGGTTACTACACTAGAATTGAAAATTCCACTGTTTTGGATAAAATACCAACTCGAATAAAAACCGAATGAATTAATTTTGAGTAGTATTTATACATACATACATACATACATAAACTCACGCCTTTTTCCCATGGGGGTAGGCAGAAACTACAGAACGCCACCTGCTACGATTGCTAGTATTTATACCTACTGATAAAATCCCAACACTATTTTAGGTACCGAAAAATCTTAAGTCATGCGCCACTGCAAAGTAGGCATTTAAGAATGCGACTTCAAATAAAATAAAATACATAAAATAAGTGCCGTCTAAAGCTTCAAGGGCTAGTATTATATTATCTGTGGTTGTGATTTACTTCTGAATTTTATTTTGATTATCATTGCCATAGTAGAAAATAATTAGCTTATTAGTCTTTGCTAACATGTTAAGTTATGAAATGGTATAAAAAATAAACAGACATGCGATTGCAGCAATCTTGAGAGATTTGCCGTTATTTATTGAAGAGTTCTGTTGTATATCTCCGAAGTTCTTCATCAGATCTTCACCAAATTAAAATGGGACCAATTTCGGAACATACTCTTTCGAACAAAAAAAGAATTTTCAAAATCGGTCTATAATAGACAGGTCAAAAATCGGCTGTTATGTATAGATTGTTACGTAACCTCACTTTTCATTAATCTCTTTTATCTCGGCTCGCAGATTGCCAAAATCTGCAAAATTTTCAGTGAATGTTTGATAATATAGTAGCTATCAATTAACACCAATTTCATCTTTTTACATCCAGGCCCAAAATTGTATGAAAGCGTATCCGTCTCCTTTAATTGAGAAGTCATGTCACATCGATTCGATGAATCAGAATCACTTATGATCAAGCTTATGATTGAGTCTTTGTCTTACCTACAACACTATGCTCCGCGCTTGCAACATTAAAAAAAAGGGTCAGCTGTCCTGTCACTCACGCTGTCAGTTTACGAAAATAAATTACAATAATAGGTACCCATATAAAAACGGGGCTAGTTGATAGAGTTGGAAATCGTACTATCATTTGTAAATATATTTTGATCACATATGGCTTCCAATAAGAAAGTAGATATCGGGTTCCTAGAGGAAAAGAATAGTTGGCTATTACACTCAAAGTTCTTTCCAAGCAAAGTTGGAGGGAAACCAGCATGGTTAGATCTAAAATATTTGCCAAGTCCAAACGAACTACTTTGTAAAAAGTGCAACGAACCATTAGTGTTTCTCTGTCAGGTACATTTTTATTTTGATAAACGTAATTTTTTTATTTTGCTAAAAAAAATATATGATACCAACTTAAATTTGATTATAACCTATACAAAAAAAACATTGTGTATTATTGGTTAATAGGTATCTTTATTTTATGCTAATACTAGCTGTTCCCCGCGGCTTCGATCCCGTGGACCATGGGATATTCGGGATTAAAAAATAGCCTATGTCACTCAGGAATAATGGACCTTTCTATTGGTGAAAGATTTTTTTAAATTGGTCCAGTAGTTTCGGATCCTATTCGGTACAAACAAAAAAATCTTTCATCTTTATAATATTAGTATAGATTATAGACACACACAGAGGCATCCACAATATTTGTTTTGAAAATTATTATTGGTCAGTGAGGAATGCATCAAAATATTTATTGTTTATACATTTCAGATTTATGCACCCTATGAGGACTCTGATACAGCTTTCCACAGGACAATATTTTTATTTGTATGCAGAAATGGATCATGTTGTCAAACAAACCTTTCAGATAATTTCATTGTGTTGCGTTGTCAGCTTCCAAGAAAGAATGATTTTTATTCTTTTGAACCTTATGAAGAAATAGAAAGTGAAGTATGGTTTGCAAAAGAAAGGGCCTGTTTGACCACTGCTGAATAACTTCTTCTTATGTTACCTGCTCCACTGATAATTTCATACCATATTTATCAAATAAAATTTGTTATCCAAATGTGGGAAACAGGTCTATGCCTTACAAAGTATATTATTATTTATGTGATGATGTACCCATGAGCTTTATTACCTATGTATTATTGCAGGATTTTCCGATGGATGAATGGCCCAATTTATGTAATCTATGTGGCTGCAAAGGTCCTTCACATTGTTCAAAATGTAAGAAGACTTATTATTGCAGTCGTAAACATCAAATCCTAGACTGGCAAAAAGGACACAAGCAAATGTGTCCAGAGTTACAGGTGTGATCTGCTTGAGATATTTAATGTATCCATCTTATTGTTCTATATTAGTTACAACTGAAAATGAAGTAGCATTATTAGTATTCTCATGACTGTCATGTATGTTATCCATCTTTTGCAGACAGCTAACAGCAAACCTAACAATTTCATAGTCACAGAAGCAGGGAAATCTGTTCTGTTCAAAGAATGGGAACTCATAGTAGATGAAGAAGATGAGGTATTTATTTATTCATCCATTCAATTAACTAGTTCATTAATTTCAACAAGGGAATATTACTACACTAATACACATTATTATATTACACTAATATTTTATAGGCGAAAGTTTCTGTGTTTGTATGTTTGTTACTCTTCCCAAAAACTAATAAACAGATCTGGATGAAATTTGGTACAGAGATGGATTCCGATAGATTAGAGTCTGGAATTGCACATATATACACACACACTTTTTATCCCTGGTATGGATGGCTGTTTGTTATTCAATCACGCCAGGATGGCTGAACAGATCTGGATGATTCAGCACAGAAATAGGCTATAATATTCCCTTGGGATAAGAAAACACTATTCACACTGGTGAAGCCACTGGCAGAAGTTAGTATTTCATAATTATGATTTTTCAGGAGGATTCCAAAGATGTGGATGTTGGTGAAGAAATGGATAAGTTAAGAAAATTGATGGAAGAAAAGAAAGTTGGTACTTTAAGCAATGTTAGTGAAGATGAACTGGAACAGTATACTAAGACAATGCCTGAAGACAAAATCTTTAATAAATTCAATAAAAGGGTAGCTAGGCATCCAGACCAAGTGCTGAGGTATGATAGAGGAGGTCAACCACTATGGATTACTGGTAACTCTGGTGACAGTATTGTGAATGTGCCAAACTGTCAATATTGTAATGAAGAAAGGCAGTTTGAATTCCAAGTAAGTTTTTCAGTCCAGTTTCAAAATGTCTTAACATTTAAATTCATTTTTCCACATCTTAAGTTTAATATAGTGCAGCAGATAGAATAATAATGTTTACTAACTTGCAAATTATGTTTCAGATAATGCCACAACTTCTTAACTTCATTGGTGTTGGTATAGAACTCAACAGCATTGACTGGGGAGTACTTGTAGTGTACACTTGTAAATCAAGTTGTAATCAAGGACCAGCATACAAAGAGGAAGTCATTATAAAACAAGATTTGTCAAGTTAAACATTAATAATTATTATTAAATAAAGTTAAAACTACAAAATAATATTATTATTTTTCCTTCACTGGTGTCTTCCCATAATCCTCTGATAAGTATGTCATTAGGTCATTCAGTCCTGTGAACTCTGTTCTTGATGTAGGTGGGTTATTTTTTGGTAAAACAGGTAACATGTTCCCCATTTTTATCCGAAACTCCTTTAGCTACAAATAAATAAAAATTATTAAAAGTTTAGTAATACAGTGATTAATGGTTTTGGTAAATCAATAGTTTCTGGTCACTTACATTTTTAGCACCTGATAGTTTCCATATGCCATAGCATAAACATGTAGTACCTGTTATAGCAAAAACAGTGCCCCAGCCAAGAGCCCTTAAAGCAAGAATAGCACCTGCATCTGCTAACTCGGGACTGCCATGTAGACCTTGATAAGAAAAAATAAACATTATAAGAAACAACAGCTTGTTGTAGCTGTTCACTGAAAGTAAAGCCAAAACAGTGGACCATTATTACCTTTGTTAAAGTATTTAGGATCTGTTTTCTTAGCAGTAGATAGTGTTGCACCAAAGCCTACGAAAGCAGAAATCCCAGCAACTGTTGCCAAAAATGCACCAGCTGTAAATTGAAATGATTGTAAAGCAAGGTCTTGTGATATAAGATAATAGATACCTCTAAGAATACAGGAAGATTATTATCATTCAAGCCTAATTAAGATTAAATTTATGTTCATTATTGAGAAGCATGTTATAAGGTTAAAATAAAACTGTTACGTAAGTACATTCAAATTGTTGAGTTTTACTTAAATTTTATTCGGTGGAGACGCTCTTCTTTCTCCACGGTATCCATTGCTTCAGTTATTATTTTTTATTTTCATTTATTTACTTCTCACAGCAGTCTTCGACATTCCATCCATCTGACTCTGACATTTGAAATGACATTATTGACAAATATTATGACAATGACTGTCAAGTCAATTTTAACGTTATGTCAATTGTCAGCAACAGCTGTGACCCAATGAGGTAGGAAAACTATGGAGACGGCATATTCTACTATATGAAGAATAGTTATACAAATATCTATAATATCGACACACGCATGTCAAAAAGCGTTTTGTCTCTTTTTAACTAACCAAGAGCTGCATACGAAAAGAGAGACATCTAAATGTTTGTCAAGGACTAAATTTGGTAACACTTTTGAGTGACGTCAAAATCATGTCTATGCGTGACCGGTCGCCATGTTGATTGCCGAGTAAAATTGGTAGTTGTGTGCCGTATATGTACGTTTATCTGTGTAGTTGTGCTGTCAAACAGTTGCAAATGGCCTACCTCATTGGCCAATGGGCAGCCATCTTAATTGCCCGATTTTTGTAGGTATGCACGCTAATTTCGTAAGTATGGCAAGTCCATAGGTTTATAAGTCAGTGCTGTGACCTGTGGTTGCAAGCATGGTATTAATGGGATTAGTACAAGTATAACAACTTCATGAGTATAACGAAGTCAACGTAGTTTTATTTTCTCTGTGAGTACGATCGTAGTGTACATAGGTCCGCTGACACGGGAAAGCGCCCTAAGTTCACGCAACGTCCTATTCAGGTTTAACGACCAAATGAACGCACAGTGTTATATAGACCCAAAAAAAGTGACATCGGCTTTTTATTGGCTATTTCTACCTAATAGTTCATTACAAATGCACGAGTAGAACTCCCATGTGCCAATTTTGAATAGGTACTTGATTTTTTAAAAAATCGTAAAGTTTTCGTAACCTTGAAGCCGGAAAGACCAAAAAAAAATCGTAAAAAAAAAACTGTTCATAATTGTGCTTTATTCGTTTTGCAGATTTATGAAGCAATTCAAGGAGAAAATTATCCCGTATTTATGTAATTAAAAACGATAATAGGACCCACGAAAAAAAATGTTTTACCGAAATCAGTATTTATTTTTTTTCTAGCTCGAAGTCGAACCTCTGTCTGGTACAAATAGATTGCATTTACTAAGGTTTATCACCCATAAAAATATTACTTTCAATTTGGGCCTGGGTTTCGAGAAAATGATTTTTGTGTACAGAGGTCAAAATTCAAAATTTAGGGGTGTCACAAGGGTCAATTATTATTGGCTTTTTATAATCAACTAAAATTAATTATAATTTAGTTTAAAAGTATTTATGACTTATCGATCATAGTGCATGTTGCAGATATAGTCTATTGAATCGTAAACAATAACACCCATTATTATTCAGAGAAGTTAAGTAGAAGGTAATCGCGGAGACTCGACCTTTGTATTTATTTGGTAAGTAGTAGACAGACTGTCAAAGAATGTTATTTCTGATCTTGATAAAAGGCCGACGTTCGTCTAATTTCACATAATTAAACACAAACACAAGAGAGGTGACTAGAAAAACAAATTGGAACTGTTGTCCTTCCGAAATTACAAAGCCGCGCACGCAATGTCACAGGACCTCGGTCAGTGGCGCAGTGAACTGACCCGTGACCGTGACCTATATACGATTAGATAAAGATTTCGACAAGAAAGCAAAATAGAAAAATCGAATTTAGCTATACAGTGCAACATAAAAGAGTAGAAATTAAATGAGGGCGCCACAATCGCTCAGATAGCAACCCAGTTAGAACGACCCAGCTGATCTTGATACTTGAATAGTATTATTTATTAATTGGGTATAAAATGAGTAAATATATTAAATAAGTATATTTATTAAATATTTAATATGTAGTAGTAATAAAACAACAATTTCACAGAAAATAAGTACTTTTAATAATCAATTGCTTTCCATATAAACTCAGATATAAACTAAAATTAATAAAATAAACTAATCTAATAAATCAAAATCTAAATACTCAACACCTTCCATGGGTTCACTTAAGTTCGTGTAGTCTATTTTAAGCTCTGGTATTGATTCGTCACTGATTTCTGAACCACTCTCATCGTCACTGCTGTCTGCACCATGGGACGACCCTTCATGTGTTTAGCTGGTGTTGAGAATTTCCCACCGTTTTCAATGCCGTGTTGCACGATTCTGCGCACTGTGCTTACAGAAACACCTAAAACAAGCAAAAAAAAAGAATCACTGTCAGTCCGACGAAAGAAGTTCCGCGGTAAATAAACGTGAATATATTTTAAAATTGTTTCTTTCCATTTAGTCGATTGCATCAACAAATATGGCATAGGAAAAAAAAAGTCGTATCCGCAATAAATTACATTAATTGTTTTTGCCTTACTATCAACGTTGTTAAGTCGCGCTATAACTACAACGGTATTTGTTTACCTTAGCATAACCTCAAAAATTGTAGACAAATAATTTGTAAATGATATGTGGTTCGAAAATTTAGCTCCCTGAATGTATTAATCGTTTGTAATTAACGTTCAGCGTAACTTTCAATAGTTACTTACCAGTAAAATCTGCTGTACGATGGTAAACATCTTCTAAGTTGCATAGAAGCTTCCCAGCTTGGAATTCGGCTATACATCACATATAAACTTTGTAAACTATATCACGGGCACCTCCACGAATTACCTTATTCATGATTTGCCACTGTTTTTCTGTCCACACTCAGAAATATCACACAAAAACCAAAATTCTTACGAAAATCGAATCCGATCGAGATAAATTGACAACTAAAGTACTCATTTTAGATGTTGCCAGAAAATGAAAAATATTAGTTCCCAAATATTTAATTTCTACTCTTTTATGTCGTACTATATCTGTTTCGCACTTACCTAGTTTCATGACACAATGATATGAGTGCGTAACAGGAAGTAATAAATTTCGCATGCATTCTTTCTTTATTTAGTTGAGATGGCAAGTTTTGACTCTTATGGCTCAGGCATAAGGTATAATTTGCACTGAATTGCATCAGGAAGCGAGCTGGCAACGTGTGGACGTGGGATTCGTTAATCTGTCGGTGCTCACCTATTAACAGATACATCATAAATGCAAAAAATAATAATAATGTCCGGTGGCTAAACTACTGGATATATTCGTTTGCATTTACACATAAAAATGTTTACGTACGTTAACGGAGTTTAATTTATTGTCATCTCTATCCTATAATAGGACAGTAATCAAACTAAGAAGCCAAGAACCCAATTACGGGCTAAGCTCGCACTTGTACATTAACTGTCCTATTACATTTGTATGTTTATATATTTTGTGTAGAATTTCACGTGAAAAGTGTTTTAAAATTAATCGTTAGAATTATACCAGTACAGAAGATAAAAGACCTGCTGATTTTATGTGATAAAAACTAATCGTCACAAAAGGTCAAAATAGTGACAACCCTAACACATATTATTAAAAATCATTTTCTCAAAACCCAGGCCCAAATTGAAAGTAATATTTTCATGGGTGATAAACCTTATTAAAATGAATCTATTTGTACCAGGCAGAGGTTCGACTTCGAGCTAGAAAAGAAATAAAAAAATAAATATAATTGTATATAAAAAAATAATATAATTGTACTGATTTCGGTAAAACATTTTTTTTCGTGGGTTCTATTATCGTTTTTAATTACACAAATACGGGATAATTTTCTCCTTAAATTGCTTCATAAACCTGCAATACGAATAAAGCTCAATTATGAACAGTTTTTTTTTTACGATTTTTTTATGGTCTTCTGGCATCAAGGTTACGAAAACTTCTAGATTTAAAAAAAAATCAAGTGTTCAAAATTGGCACATGGGAGTTCTACTCGTGCATTTGTAATGAACTATTAGGTAGAAATAGCCGATAAAAAGCCGATGTCACTTTTTTTGGGTCTTTAAAACACTGTGGAACGCTATTACGCTACGATCGGGTTTTCGCGAGATGCCTTTTTTGTACGACGAAGCCATAAAAAAGGGCGAGTGGAAATTTGTACATAAAAAAAGGCCAGAGGCGTGTGCTCGCTCACATTTAACGTCATCATCATAAATATTTAAAGCACGTTTCGCTTCCAGAGCCACCTGTTACTCTGAATAGGTGAGACATTCAAGGCGTCTCTAGCCTATGTTGCGCCCGTGTGCAATCATTACCCTAGCACCCTCTAGTAAGAGAACAGCACATTATCAAATACTCAAATTTCCCCAATGGATAATAAACTCCATAGTTTGATGAGATTAAATTGAAAATCTATTGAAGAAATTTGACTGTTTTGGATGCCATCATGTGCAGTTGACTGTATTTAGAATTATACAGGGGGTTTACCATAACAAGCCAAAACGTACCCATGTACGTTTTGGCTTGTTTACCAAACACCTTGTATTTTCAACAGTGAACAGAGATCCGGGTGCAAAACTGCAAATGGTGTAATTTTAAATGATGTAAACAACAGATACACACACACACACTAACACAAATACTGAGCCTCGCATCAAGCTTCCCACATCTGTCAAATTTCTTCATTCTAAGGGTTCTATCAGATAGAGAGCCGTCACGCGGTTGATCTTTCAAGACAAGCTCGTTCGTTGTGTTGTATTACGTTACATAGATATATAAGATATACCCAAGCAGGAGGGCATCTGACCGCGTCGTCCTTTTCCGTCTTGATGCTGTTAATGAATACAAAATCATGAATCCGTCGTCCGATGAAGAAAGAATCATCGTCAAAAAACATGGTGACAGTTCGTAGTACCGCGTAGACCTTCCAACATAGCGCAACTGACCTCTTGAACGCTTGACCGTGTGACCACTCTCTGTCTGATAGAACCCTAATTACGACCTCATGTCATACGAATTAATTAAGATTTTGTGTGTTGTGTTTTGTCTTTTGTGTGCACTAAATAAATGATTTATCTATCTATCTATCTATCTATCTATACGTAAAGAGTCCAATATAAATTAGGACATTTGACAGATTTGGGAAACTTAATGCGAAGCCCACTGTACACGGGTAAAACGTATTTTAAGGTAGGTAGGAGTGACAAGAATAACATAATACAACTTTGTGGTTATTTAAAAGCTCTGACCCCGGTGAAAGCCGCAACGGTTGTGGCAGCTCACAATAGGCATATTTTAATCAAAAGAAACCGATTTACTTCTTATTTACATGTTTAATCAAATATAATCCATTGCGTCAAGGCTTTTTTCGCGAAATTACGTGTAGCGGTAGAACACAAAGTGTGGCACGCGCCACGCGAAATGCTGCGCGCGTGATGTTCGTCCATGGCAATTTAAACTTTATTTTTTATTCTAAGCAACCGAATTCAGGATTCGCAATATAATTGTCGGCGTGTTTTTAAACGAATTAAAACAGGTGCCGGCACGCCCCTTTAATAGCAATGCGACACTCACTACTAAACCAATATAATCTGTAATGATCTGTTTTTAGGTTTATTTCATGTTGATATAAAAGTTACTATTCTAAAAGCCGCTCGTGGCGCGCCGCGCGCCTTGTTTTGTTCGACATATATAAGATGAGCTCCAGATGCCATACAAAATGTATGCAACCGGAGCTCTTTTTACGTGGGTCATTGAAAGTGCCGCGGCCGGAGGGCGCGCGAGTTGCGCTTGGCGTCCCCTAGGACGCTGCGCCCGTGTGCTACGCACACCCTGCACTGCACTATAGGTAAAGCCGCCCCTGGAGACATTAAAACTATTATTATCCCTACTATACAGTACCCCTACTCTACGGAAAAACAGCCCGACCAAGGTTTGTTCGATTGGTTCGATGGTCGGAGCACCAACCAAAAACATCTTTTTTGGTTGCTGCCCTGACCAAGGAAGGGTAGTACAAAGGGGTTTTACAAAAGAAAGTAAGAAAAAAATAATGTTTCAATTTTAATTGTTGACTCGCCAACGCACTACTACACAGGCCGACATTCCGATAACGACCGATCGCCCCACCATTCGGACCAGTATTTATAACCAAGCGTTTTTTGCGCCCGATGCAACGTTACAATACTGTTATCGGTTTGTAGCGCAATCTATTGATATCTATACACACTACATTTAATATGGGCAGAAACATATAAACAAAACAACATGTGATCAAACGCAATCCCACGTTGTAACATCCAGTCGGTCTAGATCAGCCTGTTGCCGGAAGAGCTTCGCACGTAGTTTGTTTCTAGTTAACACGCAACGCCACGCGTCAGTCAGACGAAAACATTCCTGGTATAAAGATAGTTTTTGTTAGTTTTGATTTAAAATGTCGGATGAACAATTAATGGAATTAGTTAATGGTACTCAGTATTATATGATATGAGTTCAGGCCAATAACGTGATCATAGTATTAGACATAATACTAGGTACGAAGCTATGATACTTACGAAGCGTTTTGTAGCATCACGCGGCGTTTTGTTATGTGCACGATTCGCATCGGGTGTCGACATGTCACTTCACGTCGCGTTTTGGTAGTATGTTTCCACCATAAAGAACATCCGTGACAGTGACACTCTTATACATAGACCATATATTCCTTGCTCAATAACATAGACACTAACAATAAGGTAGGAAAACTATGGAGACGGCATATTCTACTATACATGAAGATATAGATAAATATGAAGAACACACTTCGAATACCTACTTGAAGCAAAACCTATGTATCACTATCTCGCTCTCTGTGGGCAGACCCTCTCTGTCTAAGCAGGGTAACCTTCATTTTATTTTTCCCAGGACATCGCTATAATTGTTGCTGTCCATTTAGTGGTTTACAATAATATTTATACAAATATCTACATCTCATTAATACTAAGACCGAGCCCCTAAAGATTATATAGATCATGATAATTATGCATGCGTATAATAAATTAATAATTAATATGTGGCGACGCTTGGGGGAGGCCTATGTCCAGCAGTGGACGTCTTCCGGCTGATATAATGATGATAATAAATTACGAAAGAAGCTGTTTGTTTAAGTGTGAAAGTTTGGATGTTTCCGAGTTTGTAAATTTGGCTCTTTGTCATTTATCTAATCACGCAGAAAGTGTAGGGTCCACATGGACAGAATTTTTCGAAGAAATAGATCATGACCCAGGACATAGGTTTAGTTACAGTGGCAATACGAAATGAATGACTGAGATCTGTGCGGGCACGAGAAAGAGGCGTCATTGTACACATCATTTTACAACAACTGGTACTAAGGGACCAACCCAGAACTTGCGAAAAATAAAGATGTTTCATTAATTTTGCTGATAGTGAAACATAATGAACAGCTGTTTTTTTTTCAGATGCCTGGGTTAGTCAGTGTTAAGGAGCAAGGGTGGTAAGGAGAGTGTTCAGGTGCTCTATTTTTAATATTACGTATATATATTATATGGGACTATAATTATTATGAACTGTAATATATTTAAAAAAAAAACAAAAAAACTTGCCGAATTAAAATCATATATTTTATAAGTTTTCTATTAATTATACATAACTAAATATTATTGCTGTGTAGTTTCTGTCTCTTCCCACGTAAATCACTGAAAATATTTTCTTTATGACTCTTTAAGTGAGCACGTATACGCATGAAAAATAACCAATTAGCTATTTGCTTAACTATCTTAGTTTCATGCAAATCATCACAATCAATGGAGTCCGTGATGGGATGGTTAACCATTACCTGCAACAGAGAAGTAAAATATTGTGATACGAAATTTTTTTCTGTGTTATTTTCTCTAAGTTGGTCCATCAATTAAACTCGTTGAAAAATTTTGTCCAGGATATATCCTCAATATGGTCACACTATCGCAGTACGACTTCATGTAAACAAAATAAATTAAATTGGACAAAATCAATGAAATTCAATGTAGATGTATTTGATATTTACATAGTTCACATTTACAATTATTTTGAAAAGACTGGTTAATCGATTTAAGAGGAAATTATGTGAAAATACAAAGAAATATGTTTACAATGATTCAATGTCAGAAATCACGATTTAAACACTTACGCTTGCAATCTTATATCACCTTTTGGACACCACGTAATATGGCAACCACTCACAACACAATTTTGCACCAGTTTTTGAATTATAACAATGTAAAATATCTAAAAATCTCAAACGAAACTGTAAACCGCAAAGTAAACAACCGCTATATTGGCCTGATTTATTTTGGCATATAGGGCCAATGTTGCCACATTACCGAATCCTTAATAAATGGGATTATATTTCGTTGATTTGCCAACCCAGATATGCTGTGACCTACAATTTTAGGATTTTCAATTATGGAACTAATCTTAGTTCAAGTATTTATTTATAGGTAAATTATTTGACAATGTTTAACTTCTGGTTGGGCTAGTGTGGTGACTATTTCTAAGAAATTTCTAGGAGATTTATATAAGAAGATAGCAATACTATAGTCCACACTAGAAAGAGAGGTCGGCCCACAGAAAGCGAGATGGAGATAATTAGGTTTTTGCCTCAAGATTTTGTTCTAAGTGTGACCTCCATCTTTACCTATAACTTCATGCTACTATATGAAGAATAGTTATACAAATATCTATAATATCGACACACGCATGTCAAAAAGCGTTTTGTCTCTTTTTAACTAACCAAGAGCTACATATGAAAAGAGAGACATCTAAATGTTTGTCAAGGACTAAACTTGGTAACACTTTTGAGTGTCGTCAAAATCATGTCTATGCGTGACCTGTCGCCATGTTGATTGCCGAAAAAATTGGTAGTTGTGTGCCGTATGTATACGTTTATCTGTGTAGTTGTGCTGTCAAACAGTTGCAAATGGCCTACCTCATTGGCAAATGGGCAGCCATCTTAATTGCCCGATTTATGTAGGTATGCACGCTAATTTCGTAGGTATGGCAAGTCCATAGGTTTTATAAGTCAGTGGACCCTAATCACTCACTGTCACTGTGAACTGTCAGTGTCAGGCATCAAATCACGATTCAAATAATTCAATGTTTACTTTCTAGGTTAGCTTTTATTTTAGTAATCAACTAATCCGTGTATTAACATATTATTACCTAAAATACCCACAAAAATCTTTAAAAATGAAGAACAAAACAAATATCTCGGACTTGTTTAGTGAGGCCAAGTTCAATCAAAACTATGTTAAAGTTTGTGCACCGATGGTCAGATACAGTAAAGTGCAATTCAGAACTCTTGTTAAAAAGTAAGTTATTTGTTGCAACCTATTGCAAGTAATGTAATATAATATATACATACTAAAATTTGTGACAAAACTCAAGTTGTTGTGTTTAGGAAGTCAGTGGTCGCAATATATTTATATGTTACTACTATGCTATCTGTTTCAGCTATGGGGTAGACTTATGCTTCTCGCCCATGATATTAGCAGACTCATTCTGTCAAAACTCAAAGGCTCGATCCAGTGAGTTTGCAACCACAGTCAATGATACCCCTTTGATTGTGCAGTTCGCTGCTAACAATCGTGATGATTTTGTAGATGCCTCCAAACTGGTTTATACATATGCAGATGGCGTGGATTTAAATTGTGGTTGCCCACAGAAATGGGCAATGAAGGATGGTTACGGCTGTGCACTTTTATCAAAACCGGAAATAATACATGACCTAGTAAAAGGTATCAGGAACAATTTGCCCAATAACTTTAGTGTGTCTGTCAAAATAAGGATATTAAAAGAATTAAACCAGACCATCGAAATGTGTCAGCAGTTAGAAAAGTGTGGAGTAAACTTTCTGACAGTTCATGGAAGGACACCAACACAGAAAAGTGGTGACAAAGTAAATGCAGTAGCTTTACGTGATGTAGTTGACTCTGTACAAATACCTATAATTGCAAATGGTGGGATCAAGACATTGGAGGATGCGGATGACTTGCAGGAACAAGTGAAATGTAGTGGTGTCATGGCTGCTAGTGGCCTTCTTACTAATCCAGGACTGTTCAGCGGAGTTACAAGGACTCCACTAAGTTGTGTAAAAATGTGGATGGAAATGAAAGATAAAGAGAATGATAAGATAACATTTCAGTGCTATCATCATCATTTAGTTTTTATGTTAGAAAAAGTGTTGACAAAACAAGAAAAACTAGTGTTCAATCATCTAGGTACATTTGAATCTGTTGATAAGTTTTTGAATGACTATTTAAATAATTCTGTAGATGATAGATTAGACATTAAGTATAATCTAGATGAATTTTTAAATTGTGAATTTGCTGATGAAATAACACTAAAACATTCCAGTAAATGTAGGGGTTGTGGTAAAAGTGTGTGTTACTGCATATGCAATAAATATGATTCAAATACATCAGATGGCAATTATTTTGTATCTTCTGTAAAAGATGACACACTTGATATGGACTTGAATATTTTTGATGAAACTTGTTAAATAAGTAGGTGTGTACTTATTTTGAATATATATTTATTTTTTTGAACTATCATTCTATCTATTTATTCTATCCCTTTGAGCTACAAAAACAATTATGTTTTGGAATCTATCTGGATAATCAAAAGTACAATTAAGAATTCTAAGGTATAAAAATGTACACAGAACACACAGAAGCTTATTGGACCAATTTTCTGCTTGCTATTGTCTGTATACTGAGTAAGAGAGTCATCCAGCTAATTTTAGAACTCCACAGGGCAGTAGGATTTTGGTCCCAATCTACTTAAAACTAAAATGTAAAACACAAGCCTGCTGGTAATTGTTTTGGATAGAAAAAATTGGCAGTCATGAGGACTGCCAACAGAAAAGGAAACTTAGAATTTTTAAATAACTGTCAATAACACTGACATAGTTATTCCATCACACGTCACACTAGCGTGTCGATGACGGTATCCTGTTAGCATGTCGCTGACGCGATCCCATAAGTTTTTCCCTTACCAAAAATTGCGGAACGCGGCTAAAGCAATTTTATAATAAATAATCAGTAGGTGGAGTTTGACATGGAGGACTCACCCATTACCGACATTAGGTTCACATAATGTTAACTATGGTATTACAAAATTGAAGCGATTTTGAACTTAGACATCAGTTACTCCGAGTATTTTCGCCTACCGAGGATGCGCGCGAGCTAAACGAGAGTCGAGGCCATAGGGAACTTTACGCAGAGCTGAGTCATTAGGTGGCGTCACTTAAATACAGAGTGAACAAAACAAGTTGTAAAAATGCGGGAAAATTCCAGTATTCTTTCAGATCTATTGATGTGTCCTAAGACTCTAATTATATACCTACAACTAGTTTCAAAGTGCGTTAGACGCGGGTGCCGATGCGCGTGGCGAGCGTCTGGACGCGCTCTTATTGTTACCATGGTAGTAGGATTTTGATAAACGGGCCAAGAGACACATCGGCAACGTGCAATGGTCGAGTTATAGCTCCAGAGCCTTGATCATCAACGCCGAGTTGCCAACCTGTCGATTTTTTTGTTTTTTGATGGATTCGGTTCCGCCCAGCGCTTTCCGTCATCGGACAACAAGACATACGGCAATGCGCTGTCCTATCGGTACATGGTGGACATTCCACCCATACGCACAAAGCGCTTTGGGAATAGGTATCTATGCACTTTCATTGTGCCATTTGTGCGTACAGTTAAGGAGTTTTGAAGAATTCTGCCGGAGTCTGCGTTTCCTGATAACTACAAATTAGAGGTCTTTAAGGAAAGAGTGAATAGGTAACTTTTAGGCAAGCGTGCTTCACCGACGACTACATCATCGCTTACCATCTGGTGAGATGATGATCAAACGCGAGTCTATCGTCAATAAAAAAAAATGGTTTTCTGTTGGCTGCATGTAGCTAGCATACCTTTTTTTTTCTTGCAGATATATGCTCATGCATACTGCGCTACCACAGGGAGATAGCGCAGTTATGTGGGATTCCAACAAGCACATGGACGCCTGACGACCCTGTCTATGGCAACCTTGGTCCACCCTGTGACAGGTCAGCTCAGTGGCCTCACTATCTAACACTTTTCGGCCGCAGCGGCCACACCGCATCTGCCATTAGACGGTGGTGACACCGTCCAGGCCGCGGAAGATAGGGAAAGCGTCTCACCGCAATACCGGTACTCCTTTCTCCGCCGCGGCTACAGACCCTCAGCCGCGATACCGTGTGGGACCTGGGACGCTCCATACGACATTACGGCTTGCGGCCCTGCCCAGTTGGGTTGTCGCCTCTGTTAACAAACGGCACCGTATTACCTGTTGGCCGCTACGTCGTCGGCTTAGTCGGCAAAAGACCTTACGAGCGGCCCCTCCTCGAGTTCCTCTTCGCGTCACCGGTGGGTGACCAAGCCACGGCTACTGAGCCCCCTCGCCTCGACAATGCGGGTATCCACCGGAAGGGTGCATGTAGCGTACCTACAAAAAAAAAAAAAGATCGTAAAGCGTAAAGATATTACCTCTTCATTTTTGTCATGTTTTCAAGAGCAAAGTCTACAGACTTTTTTGTCCCGTGGACCTGCAGCCTAATTGCGTAAGTGAATTCTGCAAAGCAAACAAATCAATTCCTTCCCAAAAACGACTTTACGTATCGTATATGCAATACGTAAAGTCGGTTTTGGGAAAGAATCGATTCTTTTGCTTTGAATAATATACTTACGCAATTCGGCTGCTGGACCTTTTTTTGTTTTGGTAGACCCCCATAATAGGGCAAACGAGACGAGGATTATCTGCAAGTGAGGTAATTTGGAGTTGGACGTCGGACCACCGGTGTCACCTGGCGAGTTTTATGGAGAAGGATATGATATACTCCTTCAGAAAGCGTAAACACAGGAAGCAGACTTGGCAGAGCCCCGATTGTTTATTTAAAAACGAGATTGACTTCATCATGTCAACCAAGAAGCAAATGTTCAATGATGCCTCTTTGATCAATTCGGTGAAAACCGGGAGCGGTCACCGCATGGTAAGAGGCACATTGAAGTTGGGGATCCTTGCAAAGCTGAGAAAGTACTTCACGCCGGAACAGCTGCTCAACTTGTATCAAGCGCAAGTTCGATCATGCATGGAGTTCTGTTCTCATCTCTGGGATGGATCTTTTTTCTTTTTTTTTTTTTTTTTGGGACAATGCCACCGCACTATTCCCAAACCACTGCAACTCCTGAAAGCCAGAATCAACAGTGGCGACCACCAGAAAAGCGCCGAGGCAATGAAGCTCGACGAAGTCCCGGAGAATGAATTTAACTGTCTTGGATCCCGCAACGAAATTAATCTGAAAATAATAACGGAGGAGTAGGAAAAAGTACGTATTTCCACTTCCCTCCATATCAAGCAGGAGACAGAACAAACAAGGCCAATAGGCACAAAGGGTCGTTTACAACTGGGATAAGCCCAGTTGCCTAGCACCACGGAAAAAAAATTGCATTAATATTAAGGGGTCCTACATTGTGAGCTACTATATTTGTTTCCAATAATAGGTATGGCAAAAATGCTTGAACGCACGGAAATTTGTTCTAGTTTCCACAAGGTCCGTATAGTAAACAACTCCAGATGCAGCCTGTACATTATTCAACATAAAATTGCGCTCATTCTGCCAAAGAATACACTCCCATAAGATATGATGTGCAGATTGTACATATTCGCAGTCAGACGTAGAACACTGACACAAAGGTGAGGCAACGAGCTAGAAGGAAAATAATTTACTTTTAAAGTTACCATGCCCTGTGAGAAATTGGGCAACACAGTGATCCACCTCCAGCCACGTTCTGGCTAGCCGCACGCGAACGGATGGAAAGAATTGGTGGAGGTGTCGGCCCTTGATGGAATTATCCCACCTACATTGCTATTCGGATAAAAGTTCCTTCCAGACGTCATTATGTGGTTTAAATAACCTAGAGATTTTCTCACGGTCACACCGAGTTAAAAAGTCCGCGTCCGTGGTCTCTCGTGCGGAATAGTACATTGCAGCGCGTCGTTGCACTTCAAGGTCGACCGGAAGTACGCCAGCAAGTACCGGTAAGGCTTCAGTACTAACCGTCCTGTATGCTTTACATAAGAATATCAAAGCCAAACGCTGGCTTTGAAGTAATTTACGTCGTACCGCCCCTATTGTGGCCCTATCAGCCCAAACAGGCGCACCATAGCACATACAACCCAAGTAAGTAGCCCCATAAATAGTCTTTAAGGTTAAAAAAGACAGACCCCACGTAGATTTAGATATTCTCGTTAAGGCATAGAAGTTCTTTTTTGCTTTTTCACCGACTATTTTAATATGATCTATAAATGCAAAATTCTTCTCTAACACTAGACCAAGATAGCACACGGACTGCTTCCTTTTTACGGGAACGTTATTAAATTTTATAGTAGGACACGATTTGAGATTACCTTTCAAAATGAGTTGATAAGTTTTGTGCGGAGCAAAGGTCAGGCGGTTTCGATCACCCCACTGAGATATTAATCGTAGGCAAGTGTCAGCCAAGTTCTCGAGTCCAGCTCAAGTACTTGATTGAATGAGCAGAAGACCGTCGTCCGCGTAACCGATTAATGAACAGCCGCTTGGAAGCGGAATCGCGAGGAAATCATCAAAGCCTAAGTTCCATAAAGGTGAACCAATAACCGAACCCTGAGGACATCCTATGGTGAGAGACTTCGACATGGAATGATGACCGAGTTTAAGTTTCGCGGAACCATTTAAAAAGTAAGAGTAAACTAAATTGTATATATTTCTATAGCAGCCCCGAGTTTTCATTTTAAGTAATAGCATTGGCCACCATGCGTTATCAAAGGCCCCAGAAATATCTAGAAAAATCCCAATTACGTACTTATGTTCAGATGTATTAACAATTTTCCTAACAGTAAGGGCCGCGTCTACGGTAGATTTTCCCATAGTGAAACCGAATTGATTGTTATGAAACTTTGGTCCGTCCGGTAGCAAACGTGGAACGATAAGGCGCTCCAGGAGTTTGCCCAAAGATGGAAGTAAAGTTATGGGCCGGTATGACTTTGGGTCGTCCGGGGGTTTGTCGCCACTTTTTGGGATAATTCGTATAAATCCACGTCGCCAAATACGAGGAAATACGCCCTCTGCAATACAACGGTTGTAAACGGTTAAAATCGCATCACCGGCTGTTTTACACGCTTCTATAATCATCCGATTAGATATTTTATCTTCACCTGACGACTTGTTGAGTGGTAACCTCTTGACAACGTTAATAAATTCGTTAGTGGATGGAAGGTCTGACGCTGGTGATTCAGGTGGTACAGCTGCCCACGCTCTGATCTGTTGATGGTAGTCGTTGTCATTAGAAAGTAAGTCATCAGGTATAAGAGTGTTCAGCAAAGCTTCAGTTGTCTCCTCAATACCGGCGGTGTGTTTATTATTTACTTTAATGTTCTGAACAAACGCGAGGTCGACTGATCGATTGGCTTTAAACTCACTGGGATGGATCTGCCAAATATCAGCTTGATGCACTGGAGTCAATCGAAAAGCGGGCCAAGAGGCTCATCGGCGATGAAGCACTGGTCAAGACAAAGCTCCAGAGCCTTGAACATCGTCGTCGAGTTGCCAGTTTGTCGGTTTTTTATCGGTTACACTTCGGCGAGTGTGCAATGGAATTGCTTGATCTAATTCCACATAGCCCGTTTCATCATGTGACTACCAGACGTACGGCGATGCGCCATCGGTACATGGTGGACATCCCACCCATACGCACCAATTTATCCTGCAATCTTCAGACAATGTGTGCAAATACCGGCAGCTAAATAGACGGATCTCAAAGGCCTTGAAAAAGCGACCTCCGCCGCTTTAATACCGAAAGTATTAAAGTCACGATTGAGCGGAATAAGGGCTCGAAGGTCTTTGCAAGAGATCTGACTATTGGGTAGAGCCAGCTTACGAAACTGAAGACCGATGATGGCAGGCTCGTATCCGCCAAACCGGAGCTTCTAAGGGAGGTCGATAGATTCTATCGGCAGTTGAACACGACAACCATGTGAACCCGTCGCGAATCTAGCAAACTACCCAAGGGCTAGATTGACCTGACACTGCACCGAAGACATACCGGAGCTCAGCCTTTAGGAGATAAGGATGACTCTGAAACAGTTTAAGAACAACAAGGCGCCCAGTGATGACGGGATTACGGGCGAACTTCTGAAGGCGGGTGGAAAACCAGTACTTAAGGCCCTTCAGAAGCTGTTTGATTCCGTCATACTCAAGCCTATAATTCTTTAGCCGGGCGTTGTCCCCCCTTGAAGAAGAGTACCACCACACCATACCAGGGTTGTGGTGGTACTCTTCAAGAAGAGCGACAATGCCTGGCTGAAGAATTAAAGGCCCATCTCACTTCTTAGCCATGTCTACAAGCTGGTTTTAATAGTCATCACGAATCTTCTCGATCGCAGTTTTGATGATTGCCAGCCTCCCGAACAAGTCGGTTTCCGAAAAGGCTACAACACCGTAGATCACATACTACACGGCGGCAGGTTATACAGAAGACCGAAGGTACAACCTGTCTCTCTGCTTAAGCGTTTGTGAACTATGAGAAAATCTTCGATTCGATCGAGACTTTGGATGTACCTACTGTAGTCTCTCCAACAGTGCCAGATCGACTAACGGTACATCGAGGTGATGAAAAGTTTACGCAAAATGCTACGTCAACGTCAGTCCGGCTTCAGGATCAGACCTCGGAACCTGTCATTCTGCAGCGAGGTGTGAGACAGGGAGACTTCATATCTCCGAAAATATTCACCGCTGCATTGGAGGATATCTTCAATGTCTTTGGCATTGGAGGATATCATCAGAGGCTAGCCATCAACGTCATTGGCGAGTACATCACTCACCTTCAATTTACCGACGTTAAAGTGATAATGCCTGAGAATATGAAGGACAACAGTGCAGCTTCTGAAAGAGTGGGTCTAAAAATGATCATGGAAAAAAAAAGAAGTTCATGTTGAATGCCCATGTAACACCCACTATTATCAAAATCGGAATCTCTACACTCGAACTTGTAGACGATTATGTCTACCTGGGGCAAACGGTCCAGTTAGGTAGGTGAAAGACTTCGGGATAGAGGTCAACCATCGAATCCGACTCGGCTGGGCAGCGTTCGGAAAGTTACGCGGTATCTTCTCATCCAACTTACCATAGTGTCTCAAGACGAAAGTCTATGACCAGTGTGTGTTGCTAGTGATGACCTATGGTACCGAGACGTATTCGCTCACAATGGGCCTCACCAGAAGGCTTAAAGTCACCCTAAGGGCAATGGACAGGGCTATGCTCGGAGTTTCCTTGCGTGATCGAATGAGAAATGATGATATCCGCAGGAGGACCAAAGTTACCGACATAGCCCGAAGTCCCGTACGCCCGGGACCGGTCAATGTGGGGACGCTTGGGGAGGCCTATGTTCAGCAGTGGACCTCTTTCAGCTGAAATGATGAGACCCCATTGTTTTAATGACACTTTTATATATCCATACACCTATAGTAGGTACACCCACATTTTCCCAGTTCCATGGGGCAATGTTTATGTTTCGGGTCCCCCATGGAACTTAAACATCCCTATTACCATCAACTCACATACTGATTTCGGGTTGCTACTGTAAAATTACAGAAAAAAACAAATAACAATTGACCCGACCCGGCAATCGAACTCTTGAACCTCAGTGCATGCACTGCAGTAGTGATTGCGAGCACTAGACCAACGTAGTGGTTACTCAGTAGACTTATTTTATTATAGCCATATTATGTGGAAAAGGTAGGCAGGGGGGTGACTATAAGCTCTTAGAGCAAGGTTATTTTTTGTGTGCGTAAGGGACAGATGCATTTGACTTGTAGAGCCATGACAATTTCGACACGTCATGGTACGGGGGCAGGTCAAGCGGGTCATAGTCTGAGCCTTTCTAATTTAGATTTTATCATCCCTCGTACTTAATCAGACGAAACTATACCGTATTCCAAGAATTAGTGTAAGTTGCTTCGGACTTTAATTGCTGAGTTAAGTTACAATTACAAGTTTACGTTTAACACTGAGTGTGTAAACCGCATATTAGAGAGCACATTAAGTACAACATTATTACTCTAATAAAAAACGTACAGTGGGAACGAGGATATTAGATGCGTGACTTTTAGTTTAACGTATTAATTCATTATAATTATACTACTTTGCTTTACTTTTAAGCAGTTGGTATTCGCGTTGGAAGGATTAAATATCTTCTGTTACCCAATCGTTTATCATCATCATCATCATTTCAGCCGAAAGACGTCCACTGCTGGACATTGGCCTCTCCCAGGCGTCGCCACATTGACCGATCCCATGCGTCTCGCATTCAGCGCCTTCCCGCAACCTTAACCAGGTCATCGGTCCACCTAGTGGGAGGCCTTCCAACGTATAGTCTTCCGGTTCGCGGTCGCCATTCCAGAACTTTTCGGCCCCATCGGCCATACGTTCTGCGAGCAATGTGCCCTGCCCACTGCCACTTAAGTTTGGCAATTCTTCGGGATATGTTGGTAACTTTGGTTCTCCTGCGGATATCCTCATTTCTGATATGATCACGCAAGGAAACGCCGCAGCCGTTTATGAATGCAAAAAATATTTTATGTTTGGGTATCATCATATATCATCGGTTATAATAAATAATAAAAAACGGGTATTTTTTTTTCTGTTTATAGCAACTGTAGTTTTTCCATACCTTAGCATGAGATTACTTAGGATACGTTTGTAAAAAAAATAACCAATTGTAAAAAACCCATTTACAAAAAAATACAACCGACTTCCAAAAAAAACACTACAAAGTCAAAAAAAGGTTAATTAAAAAGATAAAAAAACCCGACTGTTTAAAAAGCGAACTAAAAAGACGTAAACAAGAAGAAAATCATGCTGTGTAGTAGGAGGATACATATTCTCGAGCTGGCAGACCAAATCCAGATGTATCCTCCGACTGCACAGCATGATTTTCTTCTTGTTTACGTCTCTTTAGTTCGCTTTTTAAACAGTCGGGGTTTTTGATCTTTTTAATTAACATTTTTTATTTACAACTTTTTAGTTATTTTTGTTTTAAAAATTAGGTACATTTAAACATATAGATACCCCACACAATTGGTTTGGAAGAAAAAAATATGGCACCCAAGATCCGCCATTTTTTTCAATTTTTAATGTAGCCAGTGACACTCGCAGGGTTAAGACGAATCGATTGACGTAAGAATCATCAAAATCGGCCAACGCGTTTGGTCTCTAGAACGCCACATAGGAACAAACATACATACATACATAAATACATACATACATAGACTGATAAACACATAACCCTCCTTCGGCAGTCGGGTAAAAATA
This sequence comes from Orthosia incerta, assembly GCA_948252205.1. Classification (NCBI taxonomy): domain Eukaryota; kingdom Metazoa; phylum Arthropoda; class Insecta; order Lepidoptera; family Noctuidae; genus Orthosia; species Orthosia incerta. The sequence goes on along the minus strand of OX411746.1, from coordinate 15,799,352 downwards.
ACTTTAATTTCGGCAGTCAATGTTCCTGTTTTTTTTCTTCGTTTTTTGACACCGACTTCCGAAATTGAAGTTAAAAAAAAAACACTATATAGTGTTTTTTTTTGGATTTTGGATGAAGATGATTTTTTTTGTAACAAGGTTTTTATTTTCACTTTTTACATAATGAACAAGTTCTATTAAGGTACCTATAATGCACAAAGTTATACCAGAATAGATTACCCGAATAACATAAAACTTGAACATAACCGGTGAAATGAGAGTGTATCAAGGTGAACTGTACACATCTACGTACCCCTTTAAAGCGTACCAGCGTGATGTTATGTTACGAAATGGCGTAAACCATAAGCAAACATGCGATTGCAGCAATCCCGAATTCCCGAGAGATTTGCCTTTGTTTATTGAAGAGTTCTGTGGTATACCTCCGAAGTTCTTCATCAGATAATATCAATAAATAAGGCCACATGAGTCGAAGCACCAGCAGCCGTATTGCGTAAGTGCGCAAAGAGTTTAAACACTATCGAACCGACAAAATCGACCAATGACATGCGAGATGAACGGCTGCTGCTCTCAAATAAAAAACCGGCCAAGTGCGAGTCGGACTCGCGCACGAAGGGTTCCGTACCATTATCGCAGAAAACGGCAAAAAAACATATTTGTTGTATGGGAGCCCCACTTAAATATTTATTTTATTCTGTTTTTAGTATTTGTTGTTATAACGGCAACAGAAATACATCATCTGTGAAAATTTCAACTATCTAGCTATCATGGTTCCTGAGATACAGCCTGGTGACAGACGGACAGACAGACAGACGGATCCCGGAGTCTTAGTAATAGAGTCCCGTTTTTACCCTTTGGGTACGGAACCCTAAAAAAGAATCGTCAAAATCGGTTCACCTATTAAAGAGTAACAAAAAAAAACAGTCAAATATGAACCTCCCCCGTTTTGAAGTCAGTTAAAAAGAAACCAAAATTACATAGTTTCGTAGGGAATTATTTGAACAAAAAAGACAAACGAATTTTTTTAGTATTTTATTTCATTTTATTAATCTTAGGAAAAGTTACAGCTAATACAATACATAAAATGAGAATTAATAATAATTGATAGTAATAAATGATAATTTTAATTTTGTTTGTTTTCTTGTCTCTTACAAGCATCGGATCATTTCGTTTTAATGTCCAACAAAAATCTGCAAGTATTTGCCACCATGATGTCTTGGGAAGGTAGGTGCTGTAAGTGATGAGCACGGCGAGAGTCTCCTCGTGATCATTGCTTACAGCACCAGATTTTTCAGGACGAATGTTTAAAAGGGAACCTAAAAAAAATATCCAATCTAAGCCAACGCGTAGCGTGGCCAAGGGATCATTCCCGCATCCGGCGGCGCGCACTTTGCTAATTGTTCCCCTTGATTCTGTTCTCTTTAAATCTAAATTTGTTACTTTTGCGTTTTATAGTATTACTTTTGTCAACTTCGGATGGTTATTTCATGAATTCCTAAAAGACATATTATTTCCTAAGGCTTTATAATTTTGTAGTAGCTTCGAAATAACTTCCATAAAGTTCGGAATCATTTTATTTTCTATAGCATATGTTGTCACTGCAACGAAAGAAAACCAAGTATTTTTTTCTAGATTTTAATTTTGCAATAAAATTGGGCTTCTTCATAACCTTCCGTATATCCGGTTCTACGAAAATTCATTCCTTTAATTTGACTTCGCTCTGTCTAGGTAACAAAGATTTTAAATTCATTCCATTTCTATCCATGGCTTCATGAGGCCTAACTAATCTGCAAAGGCGGTAAATGATATTGTTAAAACCCAAACGAAATTACTCGTATTAAAGAAAATGTAAAGGATTTTATTTATTTATTTATTTAAACTTCATGCACAAAGGTACCATGGCGGACTTAATGCCTTAGGCATTCTCTACCAGTCAACCAAGGGTGGTGAAGAGATAACATGGCAGGTGCATTGTTTTAACCGTGGAAAGCAAACCTTTTAAATACATATGTTACATATATATCTTATACATATTATAATACATACCTACATAAATATATATATATTAAGTAACGAAAAGAAGTTATAGAGATGACCCCTCTCCCCGCTGCAAGTAAAACCGCAGTATCCGCTTGAAAGCATACCGGCTGGTGGCCGTCCTGATTTCGAGAGGAAGCGCGTTCCAGAGAAGAATAGACTTAATATGAAAGGAACAATGAACAAAATCAGTAGTATGAGAAGGACACAGGAGGAGAAGATTATTGGAGGAACGCAGATTTCTAGCGTGTGAAGAACTTAAATATTGAAAGTGAGACATAAGGTAAGAAGGTGGGGTGGGAGAGTTGAGTAGGGAGAAAAGCGTAGTAAGAGCGCGAAAATTTCTTCTCTGGCGATTATATATTTATTTATTTATTTTCAGATATATATTCTTCTATTTACAACAATATAACTCGTATTGTCTGTAGTAACACTGTAAGCCGTTCTCGAATTGCAAATAAAATAAACTGTCCACAAATTAAACCAACAAAGAAAACTATAAATTTTAGCTCACCCGATTCATATTCTTTTCTATAATAGAAACGTATAAAAATTAACAAAAATACTTGTCACAATTAACAATCACCGGTTGTTAAAGTCGTACTATCGATCTAACTGTAGTATAATAAATAATAATAAATCAACAATATCGAATTAAAACTATATTTAGGTATATACTTATTTTGTATTTATGAAATGTCAGTCTCATTTTTGTCTGTATAGCCAATTGTTTTTTCGATATACCTTGAAAATGTGAATTAAAAATTTTGGATATTCAAATTGTAGGTTTATTTACTTATAAATTTTGAATTATTTTTCTATTTTTAAGGTATATATGAGAGATACAGAAAATACATAATTGGTTTAACGGCAAAAGTTATGATGTCCAGTGTAATCATGGTGGCTTATCATCCCGTTTTCACTAATGTTAAGAAGCGCTTAAATGTATGCAAAAAATAATTTCTGAAACTTGGGTGAGGCCTTGGTTCACTTGTAGCCGAATACCTAATAATACAAAATACTAGACTGTTACTGTCCAGCTGCAGGGCAAAGGCCATTTCCCATACAGAGAAGGCACGATCATAAATCACCACGCTTGCTCGCGATTTTTTTTTGTTTCTAGGCGGTTTGTTGGTTTATATAAATATCACACACACACACATCATCAGCCTACTCCAAAGTCCAGGTTTCCTCCTGATGTTTACCTTCGATGTCAGCAATATCCAAGATAAACTTAGAAATCCATATGAATTGAAAACATATTTTTGGTACTTGCCCGAATGTGAACCCACAAGCTCGCGCAGGTATTAATACCTAGCTAAATAAAACCTCCTTCCTAGGATTGAACACATTTCAGCTCTTTAATGGTAAACTGCCGCGCTTACGGCCACTAAATAAATGAATAGAACAATAAGTCAATAATTAAATTTTTAGAGATGCAGTCAGTCACAGCAACAGTGTGGTGGTGGTTTATAGATCGCGTGATTACCTGTAGATAGTTTTTTTCTACTTGAGAGAAAGCCTTAGAAAAGTTTAAAAAAATAGCGTGGGTTAATAAAGGTAGGCTAAGTTCTATAAGGTACTCCTACCTACTTTCGATGGGGGTCAAAGAAAAATATTTAAGCACTTAATAACACCGCGTAAGTATATAATAATATAAATGACAAAGTAACAACTAAATCTGTATGATTAATATCTATAACTGTAAGTTCCATGAGTGTCCCGCACATTTGCAAGAATTTGCATAACGAGTTAGTTACGAATAAAACTGAAAAGCTCTTGTTCACAAACAAGCATTATTTAGTTAGTAGGCAATCGAATATTTTTGTTGAAAGTCCAATATACGGGTTTTGTTGGTACACGTGAAGTATGGAATAACGCATGCCATTAAAAGTGGTAGTAGTAGGTATATGGCCAGCGGTAAGGCAGTAACACACATTGGAGCATGCGTGTTGGATACCGTCAGCGTCAGTGTGGAGGACTCTCGCGCAGACATTGGTTCGGTCCCCTGTCGGTAAATTTCCCGCGCTTTTGGATGAAAATATTGATGTACATAAGTGTAAAATTAAATTTTACATGTGAATAATTTAATTCGTTACAGTAAGTGCAATGGTTCTTTCTTTATTATTTTTTATTCAAAATCACAGTGTAGGATTCTTTATCTTTTTTAGTTATTTTGTAATCTATTTTGGTGAGACTTTTTACTATGTAAATAATTAACTATTTAGGATACATTGAAACTGTTAATAATAACATATATATGGTGTCACATTTCATCCTACATGTCTAACAAGGCCTCTGCGTGTTGATTTCCGCCCCTGATATGCCTTTCAAAGGTCCAGGATTCCTAGGGTCGCGAGAATCTCAGATATAATAGTAATTTATTGCTTACATACCTCTTTTATTTTTTCAAAAGAGGGCGACTTCAGTCGACACTCCTGAAAATGGGCAATCATTGTAGATACTGTACTTACATATTTATCTTATTGACATAATAATTCTATTCAAGTAAAACTTTATATTTCTTCATTTTAAAGATTTTTAGCAAAGCAATGCCCCATGTTTGAATACATCCGCTATATCGCGTGTTGTTTTATTTGTGTGTGGTAGAGGTATAATTTGCCAAATTATGACCCTATTACACCTACCCAGAAAAGACAGTAAGACAATAGAGAGTAAGAGATTATATTTTCATTCTTATATTGCATGCAGTGATAGTAGTTTTGATGTGTCCCACACTCCCACCAAACCGTTTCATTACGTGTCTGTGTCAATATTGGAAGAATCTAAAAAAGCTCGTCGTCATATCGATCAAGTATCTAACCATTTAGTTCTATCCTACTTAGATATTACTTACAAGTCATGCAAGGCAGGATTGCTCATCGGTAAATGTAGAATTTCCATTTCAACCGATTTCCAAAGTTTAACCTCTTTAATCTCAAATCTAATCTGAAATCTTTACCGCATTCATAATGTAGGTGCTCACTAACAGGTAGTTTTAAGTCCCTTTAAAGCTTCTAAGGTCTAGAAGGACGAAATTATAAAAAAAAATGCGAGCACTGATGACCGACTATAAAGAGTATTCTAACGAACCAAATAATTTTTTAAAATGTATGTTTTATTGTGTTCATAAGGGATGAGAATTTGATTTGAGTAATGCGGTTAAGGCAGGGCGTTGTCACACGTTTCGTCGTCGTCAGACCTTTACTAAGCAGATGTGATAATGTGAGAAAATCATTTTCGAAGCTCTTTTAAAGCACAATGCTTAATGCATTGATGTCTCCAATTTTCTTGCTTCATTTTGCACTTTTTGGGGTTGGAAATCATCCAATGACCTCTCCCGCTCTGGGTGAAGCGGTGTCAGACTTTTACTGACTAAAACCCACCCGTGTTCCTTCAGTTGCTTGTGCCAGGGCCGCGGTAACTCTCTTTCAAATTTATCCGTGACCCTCATTTTGCACCCTTGGCAAAAAAAAAAACGCCTTCACATAGATTTTAAAAATCATGCATTTTAACAACAACAATTCTTTAGGGACCTAAACATTAATTATAGCGGCCAATATAGTTAGCAATCTCAGGCAGCGCAAGTCTATGAGCTAAAATTTGTGAGCGATTCGGTATCCCCGATAAGTAGATGAGAATCGCAAAACTTGCCCAAGTTAGAAAAAGTCTGATGGGCTAATTTAACTGTGCTCAAGATTAAACTTTAGATCAAACATATCAATGTTTATTTTTGAGTTCAATAACTTCTATAGTGATTGCAGTGCATAACTCGTAGGAAGTAAGGACTAGAATGTTAGAACTAAAAACACTAAGCAGTTTGTGTCTATGTTCATTACAACACTACTTTTAATTGTGGATGAATCATTTTACTAGTCTGCAAAGTAAAAAATATAACTTTACTTAAGTACCTAGCTTTGCCAAATTGAGCATTTTTGATGTATAACAATAATACTAAAAGAAGTCTTAAGAAGATTTTTCATGAATTTTCTACATTTTTGTACCTTATGTGTAGTTTCTCCCACGGGGTAGTCATGGGAAAAACTTGAGTTTATTTTTGTAGGTATAGTTATCACTACGACTTTGGTAGTGTCCTAATAAAAGCAAGTAGGTGTCTATAAGTTTAGTCCTTGTTTTTACTTTCGACTTTGAACAGGGGATCGGAATTGATTTTTCTTCACAGAACTTATCTGGCAAAACACTACTGTGCTACTACTGTACACACTAAATAGAATGAGATATTTTATGCCGCTTTACTTTGCAGTGTAAATAAGACCCAAATTGTGTCCCAAATTGAAAAACATTATTACTATTTTATTTAAACTTCTACGCCTCGTTGAAGCTGTTCAGGGATTGCCCACAAAGCTCAGATACCTGCTTAATCTATTTCTGTAACTTCTTAGCTTTCTTCATTTGCGATAAAACTTTGAAAACGTTTTCTTTTTTTTCTGAGTGTAGAATTCTAATGTGCAGGCATGCTTGCAATCATCTCTGTGAGAAATGATACTCGTAAATTCGTAATGTTCAGCTACTGCAAACAGAAATACAGAGAATTGTCCATATTGCATTCCTGAAATATTAGCCATAAATATCCGTTAGGTAAACAATAGTCGTCATGACAAGTAGGACAAGAAAGAGGCTTGCAATGTTTCATGGATCACGGGTTATTAATCTTAATCTTAAAATACCTTCACGAGTTAATTGATATCGGCAAATCGGTAATTAACGTTACAATACGACAGCATCGATAGCATGTGTATTCTGGTTACTGGAATATGCTGTATATAATTGGTAATGTACTAGAAACTAATCTGACCCTAGCTTTCTATTTTTGTTAGTAAGCTATTTGGATAGAGTAGTTTTAACGCTATTTTAACAGAGGTATTTTTTTCAAACCATTTTATTCTGTGCAGATGCTTAGGTCTGTTATTACAATTAATTACTTACCCACCTATACTTACTCGTTGAGGTTTTAGCCTATGCAAACATAAAGTAGCTTCGCATGAATCATGTGTGTTAGTGTTTGAAGTGATATGCTTCAGATTTTAACACCTAACCGTGGACTTGATCTCGGCAGCTATGTGATAAACCAAAAAATCAGCAAGCTCACACCTACTTAATTTGGCATAAGACAATGCGCTTCATGCATGTTAATAGATCTGTATGTCAGATACAACACCCAAAGTAAGCATTAAAGAATACTGCTAATGAATTGCTTGAATGGATAGTCTCTTCTACAAATAAAACTGCACACCAATTTCAATTGCTTAGTTAAATAACGACGTTTTAGGTTAAGTGTAACTGTCAAAAAGTCAGACGTAGGAAGTGTATAGTTTGGCGAGATGATGCTTCCAATTTTCCTCTTGTTTGATTAGACCTATTTGCTCTACACTTTCACGAGTGGTGCTACTTTAAAAACGTTGACCTGGTCGGGTGTGTTTGGTTAATTTAGCCTTTACTGGCATGTGAGACATCGGGCGTGCATGTCACTGCTACAGCACAGATACCAGCAGAGGCATCTATTTGCACGATCGGCGAGGAATTAAAAGTGTGCCACAAACATAGCGTGTTTACAGACGTCCGAGTTTGGTTCCGTGCTCACCGGATCATTGTTGAAGCCCCATCCAAATTACTAGAGAATTGCGTGAAAGAAATTCTTAAATTATTTCTCTAATCCATTTTGTAACGGTGTGTTTTCACAGGCTATTATCAAGTATGTTGTGAGTGCTATTAGATTGTTCTATTGTAAATGTTTAAAGTACTGTTCATATCAGTGCTCTTCCGCAACGTTTTATTTTACACTTAATATTCAAAGCTTCCTATTTTTTTTCTTATTATGCACAACGAGTAAACTGAAGAATTTATAATTTAGAATAAAATGTAATAGTTTATGGATTTCTCTTTCATTGATATTTCAGATGTGCGAATGGCTGTCGCACGGGGAGTGGTGCGATGTGAAACTCCTGTGCGGCGGGCGCGCATTCAGCGCACATCGCGCCGTGCTCGCCAGTGTTAGCACTTTTCTCAGAGTAAGTAAACACTTCCCATTGTCGTTTTCAAAGCTTTTATCAACTTAATAATTGTACATTGACTAATTGGCGACGTTTTCTTACAGCGTCTTCTCCTTTCTTGTCCCACGGATGAGTCGCCGACTTTTATCGTTTTACCAGATTTTGACCTCGAGGCTATGTCGTCTGTGCTTTATTACATTTATAATGGAGAAGTCATTGTACAAAAAGATAAAATAGAAATGTTTCTAGACATTATAAAAGCCATGCAAATATTTGTTGATAGTCAGTATTTGCCACAAATGTCGGATACATTGGAGTATAATAATTTCGATCTAAGTTTTCACTTTGAAACGGATTTGTCAAAAAGGAATGTATTTACCTTAGGATTTGAAGGTTGTAGAGATCAAAGATACATTAATATAAAGAAAGGCAAGAAAAGCCAGGATGTATTACAGTATTCAGTTAGCAACACAGATTGCAAAGATAAGCTGGTACGTAGTCAGAATCCAAGTGGAGAGCGTAAGTCTTCTTTAGGAAATCTGAAATCGCCGTATGGAGACCGCCAAAGGAACTCTTTTCTACGTGATTTATTTATCGAGACATATCCTCGAAACGGTAATGTTAACGGTCTGACGGCAGGCGTGCTAGCAATATCAAATGAATGCTATCGTGCTCCGGCATCTGTGTTCTTGACGAATGCAAATGGCAAACATCTCAGCGCCGACGGTTCACTCTTAGAACCATATAAAAATACGAACGAGCACATCAGTCATTCGCCTACAGTATTTCACCTTCGCGAGCAGCAGCGATGCACTCGAGATGAACCAGATTACGGTGAAACTAAGAAAACATTTTATGACCAATCTTGTCTAAAAGTTTGTTCGGCTGAGAAAAATAATGAGACATATGGTTTTAACAATGACACAAATAATTTACCGATGAATATATTAATGAATCATATGCCCAGATCCACAAATCCTTTACTTCAGCTGGGGATATCTGAACAGATTCTATCAGGATTTTATGTTCCTTCCTTGGACTTTCGAATCGCACCATCAGTGTTCGATTCGATAAAACCGATGTCAGTTCATAGGAACAGATCCGTCATTGAGAATGCAACTGATGAAAGCAGGAAAGAAATAGACGTGACAACATCTGCTAGAGTAACCATTTTAAATCATGTATTAGAGAGTCCGTGGAGCCCTCGGATACCTAACAACTACAAACCATTTCGTAGAAAAACTGAAACTCCTCTGCAGTCGCCATCGTCCAAACAAAAAGTAAGTATGTACTTATGTTTGGTTGTGTTCTATGGATTAAAGGACCTTTATTTCGAAGATTACTAATTATCTTTTAATTTTCAGGCTGCTAACGAAAAAAGCATAGTTAACGATAGCAATAACAATGTTCCGAAACCAAATCTATCATCAATATCGGATGCAGCTAGCGAAGCAGCGCCTGCCATTAGTGTCATGAAGAAATTGTCAACAGTTTCAAGTACACCAAATACCCGCAGAGATGACTTCAAATGCACTATTTGCAATCAGGTAAATGTAACATTTGAGCTCAAAGTAAGAAAATATTTCAGCAGGGTGTTCTCTGGTTTTGATCCTTAGCGAGTATTAGCGATCATACCAAAAAGGCAATTTCATGAAAAAATTTCAGGGTTGAAATTCCAGTGACAATTTTATCTGGAAAATAGGAAACAGAACGGTGATGAACCATAACCTTGTGGTAGATCTAGTGACTAGGATTCTGGCGCTAGGCCAAACAGCACTCACGCTAGTTGCGCGTATGAAAAGTAGCGTATGGCATAATAAGCATTGCAGTTATATTAAAATAGATTTGTAAATATGTTGAGGGTTGTTTTAAAACAAACACGACGTCTTGAAGCAATATCGATAGTATTTCCTTAATACCTAGGTTTGCTTTCACCACGCTGAGTGGAAATGTTTTACACTAAAATGCATTTATATTCATGTAGTCGTTTGCATTCGCGGTTGAAATGCTACGTCCACTAAGCTATTATTTCTCGGTCTATAGTAAAGTGCCTGAAGTTGGGATCCCTGTATAAACAATATATTTACATGTTATGTATTATTTTATAGTCATTTTATGTTATTTGTTGTATGTGAAGTCACGTAACTAACTTGTAATGTTTCTTCGTAAGCACATAATTTATTGAAATGTCCATTACTCTAAAGAAAACGGTTTACTTGAATAAGCCAAAGTTATGAACTATAACTTGCATATACATTAATATAAAAATAGAAGGTACAAATACCTTCTTTTCTGTATCTGTAAGGAATAAGTTTATCGTTGTCATTTATTCATATAATATAAGAGTTGAACTGTCGAAACTAAAACCAAATAATGGCGTAGGCGCTCAAGTTTCAAGTTCCTTCAAATCTGCAAAGTAAATATCTAATTCGATACTATAGAAAAATACTGTCATGTTACTTTAAGTGATTAAACCCACATAGTTTAAACTTTATGTTTGTGTTTGACTCTGGTCCGGAGTCCATGTACCATTTCTTTGGCTCCTTTCATCATCACTATTCTCTTGTTCCCATCCCAAGTTATTTGGGGTCAGTGCAACATATCTTCTTCGCCCATACTTCTTTATTAGTTTTCTCAGCTCAGCGGTTAGATACTCCTTTTCTAGATTTATAGTGATTAACCGTCTTCGATATTGTATCCAATTCCAGGTGTTCACAAGCGGCGATACGCTGGCGGTGCACATGCGGCGGCACTCGACCACGGCGCGGTACTCGTGCGGCGAGTGCGGCAAGACCTTTTCCCAGCTGCGCAACTTCAAGTACCACATGTCCATACACCGGGGCACGCGGGAGTTCGCGGCCACCTGCACCGTCTGCGGCAAGTACTTCAATGATCGAGGGTATCTCAGCAGCCACATGAAGATTCATCGGTGAGAGTTTATGTTTCATAATCTGATATTCAAGTTTCTGTGCTAACTTGCTGGAACTGCAACTTCCCAGAAGAAAGTCAGCTTTTATCAAAAGTTACCTCAATTTCGCACCACGAAAATGTACAATGTAAATGTAAAATATATGGTTAAACTGACTACTAAAACTGTTTTGATATAATACCGTAATTAATTAGGGTACTATAGCGTGAAAAGCGTGCAAATAATCACACTTGGTATATGCTTCTTTTGTTTTCAGGAACCGTAAAGAGTACAAGTGCACACTCTGCCCCAAGTCTTTCAACCAACGCGTTGCATACAACATGCATGTCAGGATTCACACAGGTAACACGATCACGATCATTTTTCATGGGTACCTATATAATAGTGTTGATTAGCCTATAAGCAGGTATGCCTAACGGTGAATTCCATAAACTGAGAAATGTAAAATAAAGACTCAGTGTGTTCTTCTCATCTTCTTAATAACCATTCCAAAATCAACTACTCTTTTTTCGAGCTTCATTTTACGAACCAACAAAACTATGAGACAGTGTCCAAATAGTATTCAAGTAATTATTTGTTTATAATACTGAACACTGGCGTCGAGACCAAGTACACATTAAATTAGTTACGTAGTGCTATTTGCACTTTCCCGAACGTGCACGATTTCTAGATCCCTCAAATAGATCTACAGTTTCTTATTAGAAAGGTTGTCATGCCATACAAAACCAATGGCGATTTGATTAAATTCTTTATATACTCAAGTAGAGCTTAATGTTAGTTTTTTTTAAGTCAATTTTGTTACTATTAATAAATCTTTCTGGTTGACATGGAAAAAGCTACTTATAATATTTTATTTGGTTTACGACCGCATTTTACGCAGGTCCTGGTTAGGTTTACCACCGCTTTACCACTATCTAACCTGTTGGTAAGCGATGACGTGTTTCCTTAAGGTGTTCTCTACATTTTGTAATATTGTTATCGTTTTTATTTTCAGGAGTAAAGCCCCACGTGTGCGAGGAGTGCGGCAAGGCGTTTTCTCGCAAGATGTTGCTGAAGCAGCATCAACGCACGCACTCGGGTGAGCGCCCGTATGCGTGCCCACACTGCGACAAGCGCTTCGCCGACCGCTCCAACATGACGCTACACCTGCGGCTACACACAGGTCAGTTACACAACATGTTGCTGAAGTAGCATCAGCGCACGCACTCGGGTGAGCACCCGTAGGCGTCCCCGCACTGCGACAAGCGCTTCGCCAACTCCTCCAATATGACACTGCACCTAAGGCTACACAAGCCCGTATAACAAAGAGAGAGGTGATAATATGTGCCCGAACCTCTGAATTCAAAGACATAGATACCAGAATAATCCTTCGATGTAACCCGTTGATACGGTTAACAGTTTATTGTTAAGTAGGAACCTAATTTATAATTATGAAGTTTCATTCGAAGCAGCTATTTCACAAATAAACCGATGAAAATATAACTTGAAATAGAATTACATAATCCACCTAAGACTTTCAGCTTCTATAGATAAAGCATAATTATTTCTAGTGACCTTGTGCTCGACATTCACGATCGTTGTTAAATTAATTAATTGGATACTGTTATCTCGTAATTATATTCCACACTAGATTGGAAAGTGCATCGCACGGACATTTACATAGCTATAATAGTTTATGACACTTCAATTATAAATTACCCTCGTACGTCTCGTCATACGTAGCCCGTGGCTTCATTGCTAAATTTGTAACTTAAATCCAAAATACCTTAAATTATATAACCATATATTTTTTATTATAGAAAAGTGACCCTGAAATTCATTCATCATCATTTCAGCCGAAAAACGTCCATTGCTGGACATAGGCCTCCCCCCAGCATCACAACACTGATCGGTCCTGTGCGTTTTGCATCTACCGGATTCCCACAGCCTTGTCCCCAGCCTTATTGCGTAATGAATTCGGCAAGGCAAAGGGCCTTTGCCTTGTCGAATTCTTTGTCTTCATCACTCCACAATCAATCGGACGCAATCAACGCAATGGAGAGGGCTATGCGCGGCGTTTTCTTGGGTGATCGAATCAGAAATAAAGACATCCGTAAGAGAACCAGGTTTACCGACAAAGCCCGAAGAATTGCAAAACTTAAGTGGCAGTGGGCAGGCACATTGCTCGCAAAACGGATGGTCGTTGGGACAGAAAAGTTGACGACCGCGTACCGAAAGACGTAGCATTGGCCATTGAAATTGTAAAGATAGAAATAAAGGTTTTTATTATTATTAATTGGTTTAAAATATCTCAATTGCGATTTCTACACCCGCCAAGTTTATAAAGATTTACTTTTTAGGGTTCCGTACCCGAAGTGTATTATATTGCTGTCACTCACGTCTATCTGTATGTCTGCCTGTCTGACCGTCATCTGTCAAACATTTTGTTCTGAAGAATTCTTTAATTTCCCATTGACTTCTGAACTTGAAATTCTGGTGATTATGTTTATTATTACGAATATTTTACTAACAAATACCAATATATTGATAAATTGGTACGGAACTCTAAATGTGCGAAGTCCGACACGCACTTTGTCGGTTTTTTACGTAATCCTATGTTCTGAACCGGATTAGACGGTGCGTATCAGTTGCTTATTTAATTCATGATCATAATAGTCACGAAAACATGATTCCTTTAAAAATGCATGCAGCTCAATAATCATACTTTTTATTCCAGGAGTAAAGCCGTTTTCCTGCACGCTGTGCCCAAAGTCTTTCACGAAGAAGCATCACTTGAAGTCGCACCTGAACTTTCACACCGGCTCGAAGCCGTACTCGTGTCCTCGTTGCAATCTGGCCTTCACCCAGTCCTCGAACATGAGGACGCATCTCAAGAAGTGTCGGGCTCCTGAGCCTGTGCCCAATGCTCCACAACACACCGAAGATGTGACAGTGCAGACGTAGTGCAGGGACGACGGGATTTAGTTGTATCGAAAATTAAACAAAACTTGCCTGTATTTTATTTATTCTGAATATAGATAACTAACTATGTTACTAAAAATAATATAGATTATTAAAAAACATATTTCATATTAGGAACTTTTCTCGATGACACTTACCTCCGGTTTCCCAGCTCTCAATTATCGGGCTATTACCGTAATCGAGGATTCATCGCCTGTTAATTCTACTTTCAGTTTCTCAAGTCCCAAATGTGACAAACGATTTGTCACAATTGACAAAAATCTCGAATTAACCACATGTTACAGCAGTTTTGGGTTTCTGAGAACCTTTTTCGATGTTAATCTCTTGTCAAAGAGCCTAATTTATAATTGTTGGAAATTGGTGGATTATTCGCAGATTAAAATTAGTATTATGATTTTAAAGGCTTATATTACGATAAAAATATAATAGGGGTCGGCGAAAACTATGTTATGGGTTGAGTTATAAAAAATATGTTAATTTTGATCAATTATTTAATTACAAAGATTAAAAAAAAATGAGAATATTACAAACTTTTTAAATTTTACAACATTATAAAAACTTGACATAATTATCAAAAATAGTTATTTTGTATTTACGTAAATAAAATAAAAAAACAAACTGTTACTGACCTGGGAATCGAACCTTCCCCACGCGCATTAATGTTGACTGTACCCTGTACTTAGTACTTACCAAGGTCAGTTTCTGGATATGTTTGTGTTTAACTTGAAGCGGCTGGGGTGATGACCGCATCAGGGTAAGCAACACTTACCAAGGACAGTCTTGAGATGGGTGACCACTTTTTTTGGATCGCTTGTTTATCGATAGGTGACCCCACCAGGGCAAGCAACACTAACCAAGGTCAGTCTTTGGATGATTGACCATCACCACAAAAATTTTGATCACCCATCCTAAAGTCACCCCGCTAGGTTAATCAACAACCAAGGTCACCCATCCAAAAACAAACGAACTCAAAAAAGTGGTCACCCAACCAAACACTGATCTTGGTAAGTGCTGCTTACCCTGGCAGGATCACCCATCCAAAAACAAGCGAACCAAAAAAATAATGGTCACCCATCCCAAGACTGACCTTGGTAAGTGTTGCTTAACCTGTGTGGGGACACCTATCCAAAAACAAGCAAACCAAAAAAATCGTCCTTGGTTTAAGGTTTGCTTAACTTGGCGGCTACACCAACCCCAGCCGCTCAAGATAAAATACTATTTAAAGTTACTGATTACTTACGTTACAGTTATAGTAGTGAATGAAATGAATGAATACCAGCTAGGGTAGCCAACGGAAATAAATTAATGCCGATTATTTAATGTAACAAGCGATGCGAAGTGTTAAACTCACTGACAACTGAGGGCTGGTTAAATTGAGACAAATTGTCAGCGGATTTGAGATGTGACGTCGACTTCAGAAACCGGCCCTTAGTAACATTATTTTTCATAATTTCCTTCCAGTATACAGAAACAATTATGGATATTCTGAAGGTGTATCCTTCAGGATATCCATAATTGTTTCATGTTCCTCGGCAGTCATCATCTTCCAGCCCTTATCTCATGTTACTTGGGGTCGGCACAACACGTTTTCTTCTTCCATACCGTTCTGTCCCCTGTCACGCTATCACTGACTCCTTTAACCTACCCCTCCCCTCCTTATCCTTGACCTAATTAATTATAACTTGACACGTACAAAAATAAGTAAAATCTGTAAAAAACTTTGTCATTATTTCAGGTTATTAGTTGGTTTTTTGACGTAAGGATGCCTCTACATTGCAGAACCTTTCCTACATATTAGATTCCCTGCATAAAAGTGACTTAAGACTAGGCGTCTTTTTCCATATTTCCTCATCCAAACAACGAAAAAAGACATGGTTTCAAGGCATATGAAAACACAGGGTTAAAATAGGTTATCTGCAGGTTCATTACATTAGTAAACAGGTTTCTTTTGTTAAGAAATTATTTTTTAGATCATCATTTCAGCCAAAAGACGTTCACTGCTGGACATAGGCCTCCCCCACACTGATCGGACGTGTGCGTCTCGCATACACCGAACTCACGATTTTTTTGATATTAAAATAAATGTAATAACTACTCGGATACCTGGCTAAGTCGGTCGAGTCGAACTTCTGCCGTCCCTCACTACCACCACTGCTGAAACCGGACGAGGCGGTGGCCCACTCCACTGAGGAGAAGTAAAATTTATTTGCATCTCTTTTTGCGGCATCTTCACGTCTGAATCCTGGTGACGCGTGACCCCCTCCATCTCCTGATAGATGCAAGACGAGTATATTGGACATTCGCCTCCCTCAAAAGGATGTCAAGGCTAGCGGCCCTGACGGAATACCAGCAATAGTTCTTAGAACCTGTGCGCCTGAACTGTCTCCGATCTTGACACGCCTATTCTGTCTTTTATGTGAGACTGGCAAAGTGCCGAATGCTTGGAAGCAAGCTAACGTCCAGCCCTTGCCGCGTATGCCATTCACAAATGGAGTGAGGCCATAGAGAACTACGTGGAAGTGCTTGCCGTTTATATCGACATCCCGAAGGCTTTTGATTGGGTCTGGCATGAAAGCCTGATGGTAAGCTTCCTTCATTCGGTCTGCCCGGTAATCTATGTAATTGGATTGTAGACTGCCTGAGAGATCGGTCCCTTCGAATGGTTATCGATGGCTGCTCATCGGATCAATTGGATATTGATGCCAGATTCCCTTACGGTCTGTACTCTTAGCAACATTTTTCTGGCTGAAATTACCGATCTGCTAAAACCTTAATATGTAATATGCATAGAGTACTGTTCTCATCTCTGGGACGGATCTCCCAAATACCAGCTTGATGCACTAGAGTCGTTCGAAAAGTGGGCCAACAGGCTTATCGGCGATTAGGCGCTGGTGGCACAAAGCTCTAGAGCCTTGAACACCGTCACCTGCAGCCGTATTGCGTAAGTGAATTCGGCAATGAAAAGGGTTTGACCGCTATCAATCGACCAATCACACAGACGGAAATCCACATCGCTTCATTCATCTCGCATGTGATTGGTCGATTTGATAGCTGTCAAACCCTTCGCCTTGCCGAATTCACTTGCGCAATTCGGCTGCGGGTTGCCAGCTTGTCGGTTTTTTATCGGTTACATTCGGGAAGTGTGCGATGGAATTGCATGATCTAATTCCACGGCGATGCGCCATCGGTACTTGATCTCACCCATACGCACAAAACGTTTTGAAAACACTTTTATTATGCGTACAGCTAAGGCGTGGCATTCCCTGCCGGAGTCTGTGTTTCCCGACAGCTACAATCTAGGAGTCTTTAAGTCAAGAGTGAATGGTTAGAGAGTGAGAGCAGCCCTCCATGTGCCTCCAACCTATATCTTCCTTTTTACGTCACCTAGCTTTCACGTAATCATAAACCAATTAATCTATAAGCAGTTTTTTTTTTAATGTTAGATTGGCTTTTGGATTATACGGACAAGTCTCTACTACTGCTATCTAAACTACATTAATCGATACATTATATCTAAAGGGTATGATTTTATCAATAAGGCTTTGCATGTATGTAGGTAGACAGGTGGTAAAAAGTTCCTTAACTTAATTAATCAATGTAAAGAAAGCAACCAATTATGTGTAGCCGCAGCGCTAAAGAATGAAACTGAAATCAGATCGGTGATGTGGCAGATTGCTCTTTTATGACCAGTTATTTAATTTGAATGATGTAATTCTCTGCTATGGTTACTTCTTTGTTAACATGATTCTATTTAATTATGACCTCAACTGTAAGCGTGATCGTAGTTATGCAAACATCTTTAATGTGTATTTTAAATAAGGATAATTCACCGAATTACGTGTTATCAATTGTATTGACACTGTAAGGGTTACTTGTTACTATCATCACTTCAGCTGAAATCCGTCCACTGCTGGACACAGGCCTCCCGAAAGCGTCGCAACCTGTCCTGTGCATGTCGTATGATTTTAGGGGTAGAAATGTATAATAAAACCATGATTTGTATTTTTTACTCCCGTTTTAATGAATTTGGTGTTGTAAAATAATTATTATCGATCATGGTGTACAAAATTACAGGCCTTTACAGTAGGTATGTAGGTAAGTTTCTGGCGCATTAAGTAGTTTACAATAATACCTATACTCCTTACGAGGTGTATGCGAGTACATTATATTTATTTTATACATAATAGTAGCAAAAGGTATTAAATACATACAGTGATAGTACCACAAGTAACGTATAGTACTTACATTATTTATTATGACCATCAATCTCTCTTAGGTGTCAATTTTATACAATATTGAAATAGTTATGTTGACGTTGGTAGTGACTGATATATCATTAAATGTAAATAATTTAAAAATAAACCATATTATTTTATCATTAACCGGAATTATTTACAGTGTAATTAGTTGCTAAGTACCTGTTCGCACTTTACAAAAATGATGAAATTAGCAAAAATCTAATAAAAAATAGAATAACATGGTTTATTCTACCTACGTACTGTTCAGCATATTAACATTCTTTAGTTTTGTCTTAGTGCGAGATTTGTGCGATTTTTACTATTTTATTTCCGTACAAAAATTTAGACTCTGTTCGAGATCTATATTATTTTCAGTAGTCAAACAAATATATCTTTTGTATAAAACAAATGTGGGTCTAATTAAGGCTTCACGAAATTAATTATTGTTAAGTTCTTCGACAGCTTTGTGACACGTTGTGAAAGATAAATAAATATAATATAATTAAAAATCTAACAAAATACTATAACTATAATATTTAATATAAGGAATGGCGAGAAGTCAACGAGTTTATATACTTATGTAACAATATCGTAGTCTAAGTGCTGTGCTCAAGATACTCAACAATACTTAATTTCCATGATCATTAATTAAAATAATTACATGTTTACGTACATATTTCTACGAAAAGTGTAGATGTTTAGATGATTATCGACAAAAGATGATTTCGACGTTTGAAAGCGATTTAGAAAAAGTTTGTGAATTATGTACTCATGTTAGAAAGTCACATTACAAAAATTAAAAAAAAAAGTTCTTGTTTGTGACATTACACTTGCAGCATTTTTCATGTAGTATAAATATTTTAAGAAATAACCCTGTTTTTTACTTTTCTAAGAATTTATACATAGTTACTATTTAGGATGAATAAAGTATAATTAGTCATGCATTTAAGTTACAAATCAGGGAGTACACACATGCACGTGTACAGGTGATCTTTTACGGATAAGATTATATATGCATGATAATATAATAATGAATACTGAACTTTATACTTTTATAACGTAATAAAATCACCCGCATATCAATTGTTGTTGTTCAAATGAATTATAATTCTTTTAACTTTTAAAAGTTTGCTTAAGTACATGTAATTAGTAATGTCCATTATGTTAAATATCAATAAAAAGTTTATTTTAAAGAGTTTTCGATTTTAGTAATAGATAAATGAAGAAGTGAGTCGAGAATTATGTAATGGACTAACATTATACATATTTATGTCTTCAAGATAAAAGAATTGTAATTTTAAACTGTAAAGAAAAGTTAACGTCGAAACCAGCGTAATTTTTACATGATTGTAAATACGATATTCTAAGCCATACACCATAGTGGCTTTAATACAAATTCTTTTGCCCTGTAAACAGTATAAAATATACAGTTAATAAATCTACTAAGGATTGCTTGTAAAAATCTTATTCGTATGAACAATAGAAATATACAAAACGCTATCGTTTGGTTTTACATCACGTATAAGCTGTGAATACATAATATTACACACAAACTTTACTTCAAGCCACGTTACACAAGTTACACATAATGTAAACCAATACTTACTTACGTTTAATATTTGCCAAACATTATATTACATTTAATTATCTCAGCCTTTTCGAATAGGAGAATCATAATTACTTGGGAATATAAAATAGTAACTAGTAGACTCGGTGAATTAACATTACACTGTAGTACATGTCCATCGGCGCGCGCGCAGACGCGCGGGCGGCGCGGCGCGTGCGTTGCGAGCGACCACTACTCTACGATGTGAAGCACCATTTGTTCTAGCGTAGGGATAATGTACACAATTTGACAATTTTACTCTAAATAACATTAGAATTACGTTGTTGCACATATCATGCGCTTACTTTCCGATTATTCATTAGGAACAACAATTTAAAAATACTATACGCTCATCTCTTTAATTTTAACTTAAAAATAAACGTGCTTTTGGCACTTATCGCTAGTCAGTTGTTTAATAACGTGTTTCGGACTCATTTGAGATAATTACAAAACAGTATTCACTCGGCTCTTTTTTGCTGTTCAGATATTCTTTGGTGAAATTTTATTATAGTAACACTTTTATGTACGTGCTGATGTTTGACACTACTTATAATTGAACAACAAATCAATAAAATGATTATCTTCAATCACGACAACACTGTTAAGAAGACAATTATATCTGTAAGTAGGTACATACATCTGTAATCGCGTAAAAAATTAAATAAGTCGATGTCTCAAAATCCTATTTACAATAGAATTCTAATTATACATATAAAATTGAGCATTAGTATAAACAGAGGCTGCTGAAAACTTGGATGTAATATTTAAATCCTTAACTAAATATGATACACTTCCCGAAGGGACTAACATTACTCAAGTACTTAGTACTTATTAATATCGCATCACATTTACAAGTAATAAATCTTACAAATGTACAACTTAAAGTTTATATCGTAATCTCATAGCCACTGCGAGGGACAAAGTCCTCGTCCAAATGTTTTTACGAAATACTTTCGTTGATCACAAGACTGGAATCACATGGTGCGGCGGGGATACACACGTCCGACAAGCTCGTGCGGCGCCCTCAGGTGCACTCGATGATGAGCGGCTGGCTGGACTCGATGACGGAGGCACGCTCGCCGCCGCCGTAGTGCTCATGCTCCAGCGTGCGGTAGTGCGGCGGCGAGGCGTGCGGCCCGTGCGCCCCGTGCGCCAGGTGCGGCGTGGTGGAGTGCGCCAGCAGCTCATGCGCGCGAGCTCCCACCAGCCCCGGCGCCGACGACGGGGAGTGTACCTCGTATGTCTCGTGCCCCTCTCTATCGTGGCAGTCTTTGTCGACGGTACCTGCAAAGTGCACGCGAAAATGAAATCGGTCGCGTTCAGCGAGAGCGCAAGTGAAAGTTGCGGTTCACCTACGAAGAGAAAGTGCAGCGCGCTGCAGTTGCTCTCGCGACTGCGGTCGCATTAATTCTCTTTCATTTGATTTTAAATTTGTTTAAATTAAAAAAATAGTTTATTATTAATGAAAACAAAAGTGTTTAAAAGGGTTTAAATTATTTTTCTGTGATAAAAGTTAACTTACCGATGCATTCAGTGTTTGCTGCATTCGTTATTGCTAATACTTCTTCGATGTTGTTTGGCTTACAGCTAGTAGTTTTCCAGTGAGTGCGAAGCCCGGAAGCACTGATGTACTTTTTGTCGCATCCTTGGCAAACGTATGGCCTGTCATTCGTATGTAACCGCTTGTGAAGTTTCAAATGTACAAATTGCGTGAATTTCTGCATACACAAATCACATGCGTACGGTTTCTGTCCTGAATGCAGGCGTAAATGTGTTTTTAAATTAGATGTTGAAGAGAACCGTTTTTTACAAATATCACATTGGTGCGGTTTCTCCCCGGTATGTACTAAGTGATGTTTCTGTAGATGTGCAAGTTGCGTGAACGATTTACTGCATACATTGCATTTGAAAGGCCGTTCGCCAGAGTGCGTTCTCAAGTGAACCTTCAGATTCGAAAGTTGTCCAAACGTCTTACAGCAAACATTGCACTCGTAGTGCATTTTCCCGTCCTTTTTCTTTAGTGGGTAAGGCAGGCTCCTGTAACCCCGTGAGGATTGCGAGCCGGGACTCATCGGAGCCCCCATGAGG
The DNA here is from genome assembly GCA_948252205.1 of Orthosia incerta. Taxonomy (NCBI): domain Eukaryota; kingdom Metazoa; phylum Arthropoda; class Insecta; order Lepidoptera; family Noctuidae; genus Orthosia; species Orthosia incerta. The sequence continues at coordinate 15,777,485 of OX411746.1, read as the reverse complement.
CCACACGAGCCGTCGGGGCTGACGCTGCCGTGTTGAGGAACCATTTGACTGTTCACATTCGTGTTTTGAATTAAACTTAACTGTGAACAATTTTTGAGCGTAATCACACTAGTCGACGATGGATAGTGGTGGTTACTTTGAACATTCTGTGATCTCTCGTACTGATGAGATGACGTCACCGTTGGTGAGTAATTACTGGGTGGAGATCCTAGTTGAGTGATGATTGTCGAGTTCGGCGGAGAGTACAAGTTATATGAGTAGTTGGGGTAGTGACTTTCATATCGGGTTTCCCGGATCTCTCTTATTTCTCTGATTTCCCGGATTTCTGTTGTATGTGGGATCGTATGTGGTGGTGATGAAGAATAAATTGAGGCAGCGCTGGGTGTAGGTAGCTGCTGTGGTAATGGCAGTAGCGACGGCAGCGGTGTCAGGTTAGAGCTGGAGTCCGGGCTGCAAACGTTGCCGTACCTCTGACTCTTCTTATACGAATAAGCCATTTCAGTTGGGGATGAAGGCGGCGGTGTCGCATTTGGTTGGCGGCGATTAGGATCATTATTATTTGTATCGATTCTGTTACCAGTTAAAATTGTTTCTAGTATTCTAGTATCTGGTGGAGAATATCTCATAAAAGCCGGTGGTGGCGTAGGGGACATTGCACCGTCTTCATAGTATGGTTTGGTTAGAGGCACCACCGTATTTTGAGATGATTCCAACACTATAACAGTCGATGTCGCAGGATCACGTCGCGGTGGTGACAAGTTTTGTGGAGTGTTGGGTATTTCTTCAGCTATTACTAATTCCTTTTCACTTTCACAGTCCATATCTTTGTGATTTTGATACTGATATGCCCTTGGCATTTTTATTTTGACTTTCCTATATTCATTGCGATGCATGTCTTGATCAATTTTTTGAACTATGACTGTCTCTTTGGGTTCATTGGTTTTATTGGAACAGTCGAGCACATAATTTTCTACATCGGAATCACTTGAATCTTCTGGTGGTGTAAATTCATCGTGATAGCCATTACTATGGTATCCTTCATCTGATCGCACTGATCCATCATTAGGTGTCAGTTGGTGTTCGTAGTGTGGTCCTACACAGTGAGTGAGCACTGGAGATTTATTTCCCAACTTTTCTTGATTACTTTGAGCCATCGGAGATGGTCCTCGCATGTCTCTCAAGGGTTGGCACTGTGCAGGTGACCTATTGCATTGAATTCTTGGATTCTCGAGTTGGTGTATTACCACTTGGGATGTACTCTCTTTGTGTTGATGGATTATTAAAGTAGGATTTTCTCTATGCATTTTTACCGGCGAGGGTGAAGGCATTAAGCTGGTCGGCGATAATGATCTTTGTTCAGAGTTTTCTGTTTTATTATGAATAATGTTGGTAGAAATATCTGCCCTGAGAACCACCCTGTCGTTTTTGTTGATACATCTTGGGTCCTCACGAATAATGGTTGTTGTATTTTCATGAAAAGGCTTATCAGTTGCTTCTCGCTTTCGCCGTCGGTTTGGGATCTCACCTTCTAGCAATTCTTTCGTATTTGTTAATCCAAGAACATATTTCATGTGATTGAAGGCAATTTCAGGATGTACTGGTGCTGGTGGCAAGCCATAAGCTTTTTTGATTGTTTCTTCTTTGCCTATAATAAAATATTCAGATTATTCAAACACTTCTTTGAAAATCTTGATTCGCTTATAGTGAAATGTGGCTAAATATAAAAATACTTACAGATAGAGTAGGTAGCTCTCTCCGGATCGATATCATAGCCCAACCTCGTTGCAAAATCTTTGCAATACCACACCATCAACTCTTCGTTTGGCATAATGTCCCTGAAAAGATAAAATTGTAGTATTAATTATTTGAACTTGAACAATGAAAAGTAATCGTGAACAAGTTGTTTTGTGGTGAAGTGAAGCTACCTGATCGTGTAGAAGTAAATGTGTTCCTGATGCTGACATGCCACGAGATTCATCACGGACAGAGAGTACGCCGAGGCGACGTACCGCATCCAGTTGGCGACGCTCGTGTCCGACCCGTCCAGGTAATAATAGTCACTGTCCTTGAATATCTGTAATGAATTAACAACTATTAAAACACTTGCGTTCAGTATCCATGTAAACATAATTGAGTACGGAACTATCAAATAGGACAAAGTTCGAGTTTTCACAACGCGACCGATTTTTGTGAATATTCATTTGAAATGTTACTTTGACTAAACGCCTTGTTAGTTACTCCTGTAAAAGTAATTACTTGCTGTTCGTAATCATTGGCTAACAATACCACTTACGCCTTGAGAATTTTCTCAATTAAATTATAAAGCAATCAATTGTTTATTTGCTTAAATTATGTATATTTCTAATGAAACTTATATCATTGAGCTAAACACATGTTATTCGTGCACGTGGCACGTGCAGGATATTTACAGAGCGCGTGCAACTGATAGCGCGCTCACATTATAGTACGTAGTGGAGAGTCAAGGACGAGATGCAATGTCACTCGAGAGGTAATGTAGGACGCGGCAGATAACGCGCTCCAACAATCACTTATATTTTAACAATACGAGTACTAGGGTTCATCTAGTGCTGTGCACAGGATATCAGCAACATGCATTGTGATACGTTCATTACATTGCCTACTACGAGTCATTTGTATCCAAATATTTGTACTAGCTAGGTTGAACGTCTATTTGAATCAGTTTCTCTAACATACACACTTTTATGACATGAAAGATGATGTGTCTTAGATAAGTTTTAATTTACAGAACATATATTGGTATCCACCACCATTGATATCGAATTTAAAGCCCAATCTCACCTTAATATTTCCATAAGTATGATGTCTCACAGTTTCCTGTACCTGGCCCAAAGAGAGAGTTCGGTTAATTGAAGGAGAAAATAATAGTGCATTGTAAACAGATAAATTATAAAAATACGCCAGAGATATTAGTTTAGTAGTTTGCTAAGTTGACGATAGTCTGGATAGTTTGAATTGCGGTCTATAAGGTTGTGCTGAATGTACAGATACAAGCCTCAACCAAAATATTAAAAGCAAAGCGGGTTGCGATTACTGGTTCATATGATTTGGTTATAATGGATCTATAGTTACACTTACCCTCCAATAATATCTCCAGGAGACTTTGTCGTTAGGTTTGTTTGGTGTCCGGGTGCCTTCAAAGGGCCCGAAGCGTGTCCCACGCGGTATTACACCGATACTCCACACACCCTCAGTCTGGAATAATTTCAATATGTTACGATATGATTCACTCTCGGTTCTGTCTGTTATGATTAAGTTCGTCGTTCGACTTTAATGTTCTGATGATGTTTTGAGTTGTACTGATTACGTACCGGTGTATTTGGAGTGGATAATACTGCCGATGGCCTGAGCGTGAGGCTGCGCGGGAGCGTCCTCTCGGCGCGGTTGGGAGTGCCGCGCTCGCTCGGTACGTCCGGCACGATGTACACCGTGAGCCTCTCGAACTCCTCCTCGCGCATGCGCGTCACATCGTATGCGCCCGCGCTGGACACACCGCTCACCGCATCTGCGCCGCCGGGACTTCCGGTGCGGCCCACCACTGTTGTGCTTGGAACTTCCTCGCTTGTTGACTGTAGACAATACGATCCAGGTTAAATTAAGCCTCGCTCCGTAACACTTAAATTAACCTAATTTTCTAAATAAATTCACTTTAAAACATTTCTTAATCACCAGAAGAAATGTTCAGCCGAAACGTTTTCATTAGAGTGAAGATTTAGCACTGTGAGTCCGCAAGTCGGTCATTTCCAGACCCCAAAAATATGCAAACAACGTCGTAACGAAATGCATTTTCCCTCTTTACAGCCGTGTGCATTTCCCGGCGTGTCGTCTAACTTTGAGTGTTATTTTCCTCTAGAAAGAGTTTAGTTTCCTAAGTGAGAGGCGAGAAGCTACGTTCAATAAAGGGGCGGCGCCACTACTGACCCAGTTTTGTGATAAGTGCGCACTTTCCACTGCGCACCGACACTTCCCCTTTGCCTATTTATATTTTCAACAAAATCCTATTGAATACTTATTTCGTAGCGGCATCAGCCTTTAGCGTCATTAGCATGCAACTCAATTTGCTGGAAAGTTAATAATATATAACATATTTAAGTACTCACCAGTCTCATCTTGATTGATTTCTGTGGGTCCTTTAAATTAGTATTCTCATAATTACTTTCTGCGTATCGAACTAACTTGTACCTAGAACAAAATTAAAACATTTGTAAGTAATTTGTATTACAAGTTTACCTACTTATAATTTGAATCGAAGCTTTCATAAAGCGGAAGTACAACCACTGAAACAGTTAAAGGAAATTCTTTGTTAATTAAATAATTGAAATTCGTAAAGATCTTTTGTCAATCCAAAAAAAATAAGTTCAATTTAAAAAAGATATGTACGACAGCTAAATTATCAAGTGATTTATATTTTTTGTAGTTGTTGCTTGAACTATTCCAATATCTTCTATGCGAAAAACATCCAACATAGTGTTACATGTTAATGTTGTAATACTGTTATGATGCAAATAAAACTTATTACTATTATAGGCAAAAGTCCTCCAACAAAGAAAGCAAAGTTTGTGATTTTTTATGGAAACCCCTAATAATATCTATCTGAAATAGAAAACTCATGTTGTCTTATTTAACTTACCGTTACAATAAAATAAACTTTTAATTATGAAGATGTAATCGACATCTATTAAGTCAAGTGAAATGATAAATTTAATAATAATGATATGACTAAAGTGTTAATGAATATGCGATGGCAACGGCAAAACAGATTAGTTTAAATATAGGATAGTATCGAAATGATTGAATGTTCCTCTCTTGACGGTAGATGCATTGAATATTTGCCAAGTTGGCACTCCTCGTGTGCAATACGGAACAGTGAATTGGTCACGAAATTGAAATTCTTTGTATTTCTAACAATAATTATTAGGTTTAAAATAAACCTGAAAGTATGATTCAGCTAAAGTAAAACAGCCCGTGGAAAAAGATTTTGAGAAAACGACAGTTTTCTATGGTTACGTTTTCTGAAAGCATAGAGTTTACAGTAAATGATATTATTACCAAAAAACAAGCTGTTGCGTAATAACGACTTAAGTTAACAAGCGGGACTAGTAGCAAAGTGTCTCAAATATGGGCAGGTTCGTAAAAGAATGCATTCCCGTGTTGGTGCAGTGAAGCAACATTGAAGTTCAACATTTCATTGCATAATTGCGGAAGCGAGGCGGCTTGCGGCCGACGACTCCTCTCGATGAGAACGAAAATTTTATTTTCCAAACCGGCCCCATTGACATTCAAATTGTTGCGCAAGCGCCGGCCAGGCACCGTATTGTAAACATTATGCGCTGCATTGGTAATGCTTTTATGTATGAGTTTTGTAACCAATGTGGTGCATTGCTAAGTGTTTATTGTACTTATGTGCATAACTTAATATATTGTTTAATTTAATAATGCCTAGAATAATATAGTTTCACAACATCTCCATAAAGTATTTCAGGTAATGATGACAACACCTTAAATAAAAGCGTGCACCATTCACGCTTTTTTCTGAGTGACGTTAAAACGAAAGCAAAAAAAGCAATTACTAAATTAACCGATCACTTTCTCTGATTTGGCCTGAAATCTGAAAAGTATCAATGGTAACGCACGAATTGTACTTATATTTAATGTATGCATATGTGTAGTTAATTCTTGCGTAAGGGCTTATGTTTACACAATATTGAGGTGGTGGGGGTATCGTGTGAATAAGTGGGGGGCAGGTGGGGGGCCTGCACGTGGCAGTGCAGGTTGCGCAATGCGTACACGCAATGTCACACACATCGCACGCAACCTCGCCCAGCAACCAGCAACCACTACTTGGTACTTGTACCTCTCGTGATAACACTCATACCCACCTAGGAACTAGATTCGATTTTGTTGATTTTCGAAACCGATAAATTGATTTTCCACATTCACTTAAGTGTTCAATGAAAAATGAGATTCCATTTCCATCAGGTTTTCCCATAATATATGTATAATTTATTTGGCACAAATACTACCAACTTCACAATAATTAAAATCTTCCAACAGCGCTGTCGTTTAAAAAAATATTTTGGGCAGTAGCTGGAACGCCAATCACACATAACTATTTCACGAAACATTTATAGTCGATCAAAGTTTACGTTAAATAAAATGCATTTTGGCCAATAGTTCAACGCCAATCCCGATTTCTGTCATAATAGTGTAATAGATGAAAATCATCCGTTCCGATCGCGCACATTGCGTCGCTATCACGGTAGCGCACACCGCACGGCCGCGCATCGCCGCGCGCGCACCAGGAAGCAACCTTGCGCATGCGCATGATGCGCTCGCTCTTGAACTTGCCCTTTACGCTCGCACGTTGCGACCGCGCTAGGGCTACCAGTGCGCAGCATTTACTTTTTATTTCATTTTGTTAACCTAATGGTTCAGTACGATACAGACAGTAGCACTTTAGCAAAGCTTTTTCTTTTCTGATATAAATTAAAAAAGAATACAATTAAGTCTAATAAGTGTGCTCGTTCGGACCAGGCACCTGCTTGGGTGGATACTAGCATTTCCTATACAACATTTATTTAAATATTTGTTATTCATTAATACTATTAAATCCATATTTGTTATAACAAAAAAATATGCATGTGTAATTGTTGCACTGATAATATCATTAGAATTAATGTATTGTACTTATGAATGTATTGTGCAACTTTAACAATTGTTGGCTAACCAAAATAAATAAATAAATTTGTTTTAAGGGAAAACTTTATTTTACTTTGATGTCTAGATACTAAAAAAAATCTAGATGACTTGTACCAAGTAAGTTATTTAATATTTGAACCATTAGAACGTTATTTATGGACTTAATGAAGATTCAGGAATTTATAGTGAAGCTAGTTAATAAAATGAACATTACATTTTCCGCCGCTACGTTTACGTTATGATTATCTAAATATTAATGTATTAGTTAGAAGAAGCACTGCACACAATATACAAGCACAATCTACGTTGTCGCAATCGGTTTAGAATGGTGAAACAGGAAATCATGGCCGATAAGAAATTAAGAATATTTACCTATAAATCCAGATTCTTGTTGACTGACTTATAATAGTACGTAAGTACAATTCTAAGAGTGCGGAACCCTACCGGCGGCGATGCGCGTCGACGCTGAACGTTATTATTCAGTGATTAATACGATGTGATGAATCAATTGTTTTGATCTATTCGGACTCTACAAGGTCCCTTTATCTACATTCTTATTTCCCGATTGAGTTTGTACTCGTAACGATGATAAGTACGCGTGAGAGTACTTCACAAACGCGGAAGTTATAAAATTTGCTCGTTTGATGTTACTGAATCTAATACTTTTCCGATATATAATTATCAAATTACGTAATGCACCCATTGTAGATAGTTTTCGATTTCTATGAAAGAAAACGTCTGTATTGTCTCGGCCGAGAGCGCGAGGGCGCGTATTGAAAAGTGCCACTAATAAGAGTGATGTTGTAAAATAGCGACGATGACTGCAACACATATGTTACATAGCCACGCGAGAGTGCAGCGGGAACACTAACCTTGCACGCTAATAATACATTTAATACGTAGATATTTCCACTACAAATATACGCGACCACCTATCGCCTAGATAAAGCTAATATTTTATGTAAATACGGAATTGGATGCAGTAAAAGGAAGAAGATTGTCAGTGAATTTTATAACTACGACTTTTAAGAATAACTTGTTTTAATAGTTTTTAGGGTTCCGTACCCAAAGGGTAAAAACGGGACCCTATTACTAAGACTCCGCGGTCCGTCTGTCTGTCTGTCTTGCCTCATGAACCGGTTTGTTGCCGCTATGATAACGAATACTAAAAACAGAATAAAATAAATATTTAAGGCTCCCATACAACAAACGTGATTTTTTTGCCGTTTTTTGCGATAATGGTACGGAACCCTTCGTTCGCGAGTCCGACTCGCACTTGGCCGGTTTTTTTAGTAATTCGTAGTAACACTATCAAACTAGTTAACAATCGTTAAAAGACGAAGATTCTTTTCACCACTTCGATATTACAATCAATCTGAACACCATCAATTATTTTAACTTCACATATCTTAAACTTTTTAAAGTAAACAGCGATTAACGGGCGAGTTTGTTTAAAGAAATGGACGAAAATATAGGAATACTTACAATCATAAATATTCATCGTTCATGACATTCTTCAGATATTGTTCATAGTTTGCGCGTTTAATGTTAGTTCTACCGCGAATAACCAAAGAGTATTATCGTCTTTGGAGCATAAGTAGTGTGATGATGGAAGCCTAGAGGTGCCAAACGAGGTGCAGCGACTTGAGGTACTCGAGCAGTATGCGCAGCGCCAGCAGGGGGACGAGGGGCCGCAGCCGGCGCGCCGCTCGCATGCTCGCGGGGCACCGGGCCGGCTAGCGCGCGCGGGCCGGGAGCTGCCGTGCGGGCCGGCGGAGCGCAGCGCGCATTATGCAAGCGGAGGCCGTTGTGCGCTGTGCCGACCTGCCTCACATCTAGCCGCCGAGCGCCGAGCCGCCGAGCACTAACCCGCCACCCGCGCCGCTATGCCAACCGACCTAGATGCACTTTTACGACGCCGAGAATGCAATCGACACACATATTCGCGTCTCGTTCCGATAAACGCATCGACGACGAAAGCGGCCTGTGACGGAGAATGCGGACGAATTTGACAGCAAATGCAGTGGGTACGTCACGTTCGCGCCTCCTATTCTCTTATTAGAGGAGAGCGGGACGGCACAGCGCATTGCGACCGCGGACTGCATTCAAGTTCATTACTTCCGTAGTGTGGCGACCGCGGCGCGCGCCGTGACCGTGCTCTCGATCCCACGAGCACTGCCGGTCTCAGCGAGTGGACCCGCGGGAAATGCTTACTGTTTGCTACTAACTACGAGTAATACTGTACTTGATAATGCTAAGTATAACAAGAAAATCGAAAATATGAACAAAAAATAAAATCTAAGATAAACATGAAATAAATTAGAAAATAATCTACATTCATTTACTGCTTCGATAAAAGTTTGCATCACACAGGACATACATCACTGACAGGACCACTAAAACAACGTACGCACCAATATATATTAAACGACACTACAATACAATCTATAAATACGATAATTCATAATCACAGCGCATAGTGCGCTAATTAATACGAGTTGAAAACAACGTGGTCGCGGGTGTCGTGAGAACGGCAGCGAAAGCCATGCAGGGCGGGCGGCGGCCGGAGCCTCCCCGGAACACGCTTTCACTCTCACGGGTCATCGACACAGCCTGCACACGCACCCTTACCTCTGATTCTCGATCGCACCCCCAGCAAAACAACACCCAAACCACTTTTTTGAAAGACAAACTTTTTAAAGTTCGACGCTGAAGAGTTTAGATTTTCTTTTAGATTTGAGTGCTTTATGTATTTTCGAGTATAAAGTTCGTGGTAAGGGCGCATCTCACTCTCCGGCTCCACCACGCCGCACCCTGCCACCTACCATTATCCAATATTGATTTCACTATTTACAGCCTGTAATCTATAAACAGCTGCAACTGCCCGCCGGTATAAAGGAGCAGGCGGCGACTGTCGACACTCAAACACTGCCTTTTCAATTAGTTTGAATGAATCGCGGCGTGATTGTACATTTTTACTCAGCTTAGCTTTGCTTTTCAGCGTCTGGAAATACGAGTACATATATTTTCGTTTATGTTCTTCATGGAATCCGGAAGCTAGTGCTTTATTTCTATGCTGCATGCGAGTCTACTGTTTTATTAGGCATTTTGAGATACTTCGTTTATTATCTACTGCATTATCTGAGAAGTATTAAAGTTCAATTAAAAGTAAATGAGACATTACCACGATGAGGCTTGGTAAATCTTTGTAAACTCGAACGTATTTGAAGGCACCCTTTATTTCGTGTTAGCAGTGCGGATGGGTGACGGCTATGTTTACGTGTATATGCGCCCTTTACTACCGCGACCTACGATAACGTCTGGCAATTTCCGATCTACCCCAAAGCGGTTCGTTTTTCAGGCTCACTGGATCACTGCACGTCTGGGTCTACATTCTACACGTACTCGTCACCTATGATTTAAACTATAAGCGATGTCCGACGGTGTCGGGATGAGAGTGTCGCGAGATAAATATAGGTTTTATGTTAACTTAGTGGAACTCCTTTTGTGAGTTTGGTAAATATTGTCAATTTGTTTAATAGTAGATGGCGGATTTCATAAAATCATTTACGAGTATAGATAAAATAATTCATAATCTCTACTTCTGCATTACTAATAAATAATAAAGTGTACTAAAATCTTTGCCCAATATTAATAGAAGAATAAAAAAAAACGTTCCAATACCTTACATTTTCCAAGCCCAATAGAAAACCATGAGACAAATCGTTCATTTAAAAAACGAAATTATCCGATTGTCGGTCAATTAGAGCGTGAAAAGCGAAGCGCATCAAAGAAAATGCAGTTTTCCAGCGGCGGCGGAGGCTTGAGCGGTATCAAAACACTGAATCTTCCGGGGTGAACGGCCGCGCGCCTGTGTGTGCCTCGTCCCACAACGCGCGCCCGCCGCGCGAGCGAGACACCGCGAGTCGCGCGAATAAATCGCACGCTGCGTTCGTGTGCGCCGGGAAATGCGTTTTCTGTACGAGTATTGGGCACACGGTCGTTGACATCACATCACAAATTTTCTTTGGGCTTGTAATAGGCTTAAAATACTTTTAGTTGCATAACTCCGTAAAAGGGCTTTAGAGATACGGTATAATGTTTCGATTGCATTAGTTTACTCGTAAATGCACCGTATGTAATCTAATGGCTTAATTTTAAAAACGGCTTTTGTCGTAAAGAATTACACCATAACCCTTCCCTTCAGCTCTATGGTACTATTTGGTGCACAATAATGATTATTTATGACAAAATAGGAACCTTCTTATAAAAGACAGAACGACGTACTCGTCCTTATTGGATATTCAATTATTAGAATTCAAATAAGTTTTTAATATTTATGAAGAGGAAATATTATATAATGACGATAATAACTGATTAAAAGCGTAAAACAAAACTGAAATGTTCATTGATGTTTGTCTAGTAACTAATTGGTAAAATCTGAGTTTCTGTATGGGGAATGGGTATAGAATTGAACACATTTCCTCTAACTATTAGTTATGTAATTAACGATCCTGTGCATCCTGAATTGTTGTGTTTGATGTTTAGTGTTATTGCTTAGATATCTAGATAATAAATTATAGTTGACCCCCGCGGCTTCGCTCCCGTCATAATTATAGCCTATGTTACTCGGAAAAAATGTAGCTTTCCATTGGTGAAAGAATTTTTAACATCGGTCCAGTAGTTTCGGAGCCTATTCGGTACAAACAAACAAAACAATCTTTCCTCTTTCTAATATTGGTATAGATAGAAGTTTGATAGTTTTATTAACTTGCATGTCTAAAGACGTTATGCGTGTAAGATTGTATCATTGTGACTAATATGATAACACTTGTTTCTTTCTCCAGTATAAGTTTCTTATCTATCAAGATTAAAAGTGTCGTTCTTGTCGATTCCGTAGCTGCGTTAAAAGTTTTGCTGGTAAAGCACTATTGATCCTATTTAGTATAAGGTTCGGCTATATCTGTGCAAGTGCTGGTGCCCGCAGTGCAAACTCGATTTCCCCCTTCTTGGGGTAGGCTTCAATACTCATTCATGCGTTTTTCCCGCTCTGGCTGGGAGCGGGCGCATAGCGCGCTCCCTCTCGCTGCGCTTCCGCGTTGGTACCGCTACATACGCGCATGCACTAGACCTAGCCCAATGCAGCGAATTTTGCGTGGGGTCGTTGTCCTCGCGTACATCTCTATCAGCACAGCTACATGTAACTGAATGTCCCGATAAGTCTGGCTAAATTTCTAATCCCTTGACACCCGCTGCCGCCGCACTTGTTCTCTGAAGTTTTACGATTTGTGAATAATTTTCACTTTTAGCACAAACTGTGCAATTTGCTTTGTCGGCCCATTACTGCCATTGTTCAATACAATAATGAAGGATGCTGAGAAGATAGGAACGCTATTTAAAAAACAACCCACCGCCGGGCGGGTTTTATGGCCAATTGCGTCAGTAATATAATAGGACGCACTAAAAAGTGCCATTTGCACAAATTGCATTTCTTGCTTTTAGCAAATTGAATAGCGCCCATTTTTTAAGAAAACACAAAATGGCAACAACAATACGTCGGTGTCGTTAAAAAAACGCAAGTCTCAGAAGGACGAGAAACAGTTACAAGACAATATTCCTAATAAATAAAGCAGTGTTTTTTATTTACATAATTGTGTTTTGACGAATGCATATACCAAAGTTAGACTGATGGGTAAATTTTTACCCGCAATAAATTGTCTACAAGAATAGAATTCTTAATTACATTATTTTATGGTTTGAGCAAATTATTTAAAACGTTTTTGGAATGAACGGTTACATTACATAGATTGCGTTCATTTTAAATGAGAAAGAGTTTTTTCAATGTTGCGTTTGAGTCAACTATTTGTAACAATGTGCGGAATGATAGCGAGGTACCTAAATGAATCGGTGCACAGAGGTGTTGAAGTACTAGTCTAGAATGTGGCTAGGGTCAAAAGCCGCGCAGTATGTCAGCGTTTAGTATTCCGTGAGCCCGAGCTCGGGCCGGCTAACGGGACTGCTCGACCGTCTACTCAGGCCTTTACTTTCATCGATCGAATAAACCGCATCGACGGTTTACTTTCCTTTGTTAGTTTTGGGTTCCGCAGACTACCAAATCTACATATATACTTAATTTTATGTCATGTAAATCGTTATGTGGATTACATTAACCACACATCGTAATAATTTGGACAGAGATAACGTATTACAAAAAATCAAATAGGCTCTGAAACGGGAATTTTTTATAGGGACACGTTATAAAGAGATTATCTATGGTGGCTACTTACGTAAAAAAAACGAAAGGGACGTCAAGTGTATGGTTAAAACGCAGGTAGGCCCTGCATCCGGAAAAAAATAAGACGGGACCACAGAGCCTTTGTATAGGGAAGTACCGTTAGATCTGCTTGAAACGAATATCAAAAGAATATGAAATATGATCATCTATTTATTGTTACTCCGTGTTCAGTTCACCTGCAGAATTGTTTGCTAAAATGTTAGAGATATCCTGTTATGTGCTTTCCCACTAACAAAGTTTACGGCTACAGTGAATCATAGATTGTGAATCAACACACATAGGAATATACCGCTAAGCAAAAACAATGATGATCAACAGGACTCGGATTACAGAACTGCATATGAATGCAGTTGTGTTATCCTAGTTTCTTAGAATGTAGAGGTAAAATGTATAAAGTGGGCGGTAAAGTGTGAGGCAATCTTGTGTTGGCCATAAATAAGTAGGTAACTGATATGGGAAAGAAAATATAAACCCTGCGATGTAGATGTTTATCTCTACACGTAAATGGAAAGAGCTAAGTAAAGTAATAATTTATTGTTATGGAGGCAGGCGATGTTCATGCAATCTGTTACTCTTGCATTCTTTGCGATACCTTGTTGATAACAGTTGAGACTCTCTCTATTACAATGTTGCCATCTCTGTAAATATGTATAATACATACTTCGATAAAGATACATATTCAATCCGTCACAGTATAAGGTTTAACACATGATTTGGTCCATGCAGCAGCTATTGCATCCCACTACCGTTAGGTCGTGTTGATAAAAAAAAAAAAGGAGGGTGAAATCAGAGCTCGCCGGGACGCACCGTCGCCTGCAGATTTAATTCCGACGTGTAAAGAAAAACATTCTCTTGATGAAAATATTAACTTAGTTGTTCAATTTTCATATCAGAATTGATGCTGACTGATTCCTATTTGTTGATTTTTATGATAGTATTATAAAAGCTATTGTAACAGTTTCTACTGTCTATCTTGTAACAAATGAGAATGCGGGTTGCTACGGAAAAGTCTTGCCTTTGCAAACATCTCCAGGGAAATCTATCGAATTGTAAATCGATCCATTTTATACGTTTCAGAAAAGCCTTTTGATGTGGTATGTAGGTACCTGGCCTGATTCGTTTTGTGAATACATAATTGCAATAAAATCTTATACAACTTGGATATTTTATTTGTTTTCAATGTGAGACGTAGAAGATAGAAAAGAAGAAGAAGGAAATAATGTGATAGAGAAAATTCCTAGTTGATGTTCTGGCAAAAACTTCTTGTTATTAGAAAACCGATTGCGCGTAGCAATGATGAATAATATATGAACATGTACAGTGTACTGTGTAAGTCTATTTGCTACGAATTTGCTACGAATTATGGTGCGGTAACCGTTGCTTTGGGTGCCACCGGAAGGCTGCTGGCATACATATTATAGCAACTGTATGCATGTGGGACACACTGTCATCGATATTTTTATAAACACGTGCTGATGCACTTCCTGTAACTTTACTTTCATAACTTATACAGAATAATAAATAGTTGATTACGCTATTTATTATTACTACGTTAAGCGCTGGGAACACTTGCATTGCTTACAGAGTTTAAACAAATGTAAGGCTTGTCTGTTTTGCATGTACATTTGTACGTTGATATCTCTTTTTCTCGGTAGTTTAAGCTGTTCGTTTCTAGTGGCTTACTTTGACGCTAGGAACAAGTGAATCATCTAGTATTCAGACGTTTAACAGCTAATTTTATCCAAAAAGAGAGGTTGCTTAGTATGCAATAAATACTGTTTCATTACTTGGTTTTATAGATAGAAGGTTTATTGGCCGCAAGTATGTAAATCTGAGTCACGATATTACTATAAGGAAATTGACGTAGTTGGAATTCGGCATGAAATGCAAATGTACTATAACAAACAACTGCATTGTGTTGACGTTATCGGTATCCCCTATGCTTAATAAAAACAAACAAATCGCTATTGAAAGTTAAGGTCACATGTTGAAGGGACGAGTCAGTCGAGCGAGAAAAAGGTTATTACTTATTACATAATGGGTGCGTGTGCGCCCGGGGCACGATACGGAGGTACCGTTGCTCGAACAGGTTCCACACATTACAGGGCCCTCCTCGCTCCCCCTCCCTCCCCCTCCGTTACCCCGCGGGGCCCTCCCGGCGCCCGCGCACTCCCCGCAGGCAACACGCGTGTGCTGCACTCAACATTTACTTTCTACCCATCAAGGACCTTCCTGGCTCACCCATGTCAACACAAACTAAATCGAAATGATGGCGGTGACCTCGCGGCCTCGAGTGTGCTGCGTTTCCTGTTCATCCTGTTTTAAGAATTCTAATAAGTAATGTATTTATAGAATACATGATCAAACTCAAACATTTCTTTCAGCTGTTTGTCCAGGACACCTGATAGTATTTTTTTATAATCTGTTAATATCATTATAACAGAGTTGCCTACTTTCAGCAAGTTGCTCTTTCCACATGTTAATTAATTCAAAGATTACATAAAAATGAAGATCAATACCATAACACTTATACAATCATCAAAATCTAGAATAAAACTTGTATTTTTTAGGAGTCGAACAGCGTCATCGGTTCTGAAAAATGTGTCATCGCGGGGTAAATATGTTTTTCCAAACCTTCATTGTTTATGTAATTAGGTTCTACTCCTTTGAATCATACGAAGAAATTATTAACATATACTTCCGTCACGAATTTTCAGTCTAAATCTTAACTGTATATATTTTTAGATTATTGTCAAATCAAAATTAACTTTATGTTCAGCAGCGTAAACATAAAAATCGCATGAGCGAAAGCGTCAAGAAGTGGGGCTGAGTCGCAAGCGTGCGGTTCAATGACCGAGTTTTCACGGGTTTGACAGCCTTCTGTTATATCATCGGTCGTTGTCATTGTCATTGCCGAAACCGCGGCGGGCGGTGCGCATGCTAATTTGTAGCTTTTGCGCTTGCGATTGGGATCACTTTTGCTTGTCGTCGCTGTTGTTTAAATTATTATTTTTTCGCTGCCATTTACATAGGTGTGCGTGCTTCATGTAATTCGCTTATACTTATTTATGTACATGGCAGCGATTATTTGTTCTTTCATTCAATACATATGCTTAAAATAAAAAAGTTCGATGCATTCTCGTTTTGAAGGTCAAGTGAGATGAAGATGATATAATTATTATGACATAAGTTATAGAATGCGATTCAATTCTTTCATAATGCCGATATTAAGGTTTTTTACTTAATATGTGTGCCTACTTACTGGTTAGGTTTCTAGTTTGGCAATTATGAAGAAGTAGATTTTCATTTTATAAAAAAAATAGATTTTACTTTTAAGACAATACGTACTTAAATTTAGATAGAATTCATAATTTAACTTTTTTATCCTTGAACTGGTCATTGACTGTCAGCTAAATATTAAATCAGAGAACAATCTCAAAATATCCAAATGACTATAGCATCGCAGTCAAAAAACCAACAAATCAATCGGCTGCATTACATAAATCGCAGCTTGGATTACGTAATTTCGGCGTAGGAGTCGCCACGTCACGTGTGTTGAGTGTTCGCCTTGAGTTTGAACCTGCCAAGTTCAAGGCTTTGTTTTTGCGCAGCCAACAACGACGCAACAACAATACCTGCGCATGTGTGCGTGTGGCCGCGCATGTTATGATTTCTGTAATTGCCGCCCAAAAAACTTGGAGGACTCCTCTTGAAAATTGATGTGGCAATCACGAATTTATTCATCATTGTACAATGTTTGAAAGATTTTACAGATAGCTGTAGCGATGCTTTCAGGAATAAATTTTGTTGGTTAAAGTTGGTGTTAGTAGGTTTGTTTCGCGCCAAAGCCGATTAATTAGCATACCATTAATTTAGATAATTTATAATGTGCTAACATATCTACGTGCGTTAGTCTAACCATGTTAGTACCTAAAAAGTAAGTTAAGATTTAGAATGTACAATATTCAAAATTATATGATCATACAAATAATTGGATGTAATTGTAATTTTGTATTATTTAACTAGTTTGTATTACATAATACTAACCTAGTTTGTGTAACATAATTCTTACTAAATGTAAGTCAGTGTTAGAAATGAGAATATTAGTATGCAAGGTTACCATTATTAATAATTAATTACGTAGACAAAGCCATCAAAATATTAATTGATCATTAAGCATGATCAGTGACTAAGACGCGCGTTGATGTCTTTTGATCGCGCGAAGAAATTCGTAAGTAAGTTGATTAGTAATGATTACAAAACTTAAGTCTATGTTTATTCTTAAACTATAATTAAATGTTTGTGTACTAACCATTAGGCTTACAATCCTGATGTGATGAAGAATTCGAAGAAAATCCAAATTGTAAAATCCTAATGGGAAATGTTTGTTTATGTTTTCACTAACACTTAAAAATAAATCCACACCTCACATAAAACCGTCACTTAAAAATAAAGAAATTTATAAAAATAAGTCTTATCTTGAGATCTAAGTTGCTTTCAGTCTAGTTATAAATGCAAAACGTCACTGAGTATCGTAATATTAGAGGGTCATGTTGGAGCGTACTGCGACGCGGCGTGGCGCACCGACACCTCCGGATAACTGATAAAATATAGCTCGGTTCATGGTCGGAGACGTCCTTCCTGCGCGACTACCCGTGTACAGCGTCCGCCCGCCTCGGTACCTGCGCCCGCGCAACGCTGCTCTTCCGCACTCGCCGCGCGCGCGGGTGAATGAACTGCTGCGCCAGAGCGAGACGGAACACCATGCCGCACCTCCTCCCGCACGTTCCACCAACCCCCGCACACTCCAATGCCATGGTCGAAGCTGACAGTGAATCTTACTCCTGTATCGACAAGATAATCTAGTACAAGTGTCAAAATCTTTTTTGCCTGAATTCTGTTCTCACATGACTGCAACAATTTATGAAGTCAGTTCATCTGATGGTCATCATTTGTTCTCGTTAAACGCGAACTCTATAGAAATAACTAGAAAAATATAATGCAGTTTTCACAAAACGAAAGGAAATGCACTTTTTCTGACCTGATGAATCACATGGTTGAAAAAGTTACTCGTAAGATGCACATTAATAAGTTACCAAGAGGAAAAGTTATTAGAAGTGCATGTAGAGTATGTTTGAATTCAAGATGTAAAAGGGGGGTTATCATGATTCAGTTTTACACACAGATTTTCCCAGCAGAGACCCAAAATATGCACGAGATCTTTTCCTTGAAGTATGAAATTAACCCCCGCATAACCTGCGCAAAACGTCTACTTTTGAAGTGCCACATTCATATAGTGTCATAACATTAAGGCAACCGAAATCACTCAGGCGAAAGAAAACAGGTATACAATCTAGATTTAAGAAGTAAAACACTCACATCCGATACAGGTTTGTTACACAAGCTGATCTAGTGTCAACGACAGGACACACACATGATCTGAGGGTGTGTGGTGTGACAGTCAGCGCACGCCCATGGAAACTGTCGTGACAAGACATATTGTATCACGTCACATTCAAATCACATGCTGACTCAGAGAAAATCTGTAGCATCAGTCACTATAATGCGTGTGGTAGACTTATCTTGTAATTTTATTCAGATATTGATATTCCAGTTTACAAACTGAAGCAAAACAATTATGATCTGTTTCATAAGTGCTAAATCACTTCCTACCATCTTTATTATTCCACATCTGTATTCTTAACCGACCTGAGTGCAATACGAACTGAAGACGGCAAGGCGAGGTAGACACAGAAGCAAGCGATTTATAAATCTACTAGCTTTTGTCAGCGGCTTTGCACGCGTGAAAAGATTTTTTTTTTATCCATCCACGCCAAAAAACATTATACCGGTATGAAATTTAGCCTATGTGCTATTGCAGACTATAATCTATCTCTGTGTCAAATTTCATCTAGATCCGTTCAGCCGTTTTTGCGTGATTGAGTAACAAACATACACACCTCCATCCAAACTTTCGCATTATAATATTAGTAAGATGAGAAACTACTTCCACATAATAAATCTTGCCTAATATTTTACCTGTAAATTCACAACTGGCATGTGTATAATAGATGATCACCCGGTCTCTACCAACTCTGGGCTGATGACATCATAATGCCAAAAATTCATCTCGACGCCAAATATGATCCTTTGTATATTAATGTAGAAAATATAAAAAAAAACATTTGATTGAATGAAGTGAAATGGTAATAAAGCAAAATTACAACCGAGAATCGACTTTATGATTGCTAATGATACACATGACCCTGAATTAAATTTAATAAGACAATAAACTCGGCCCAGTTAGTATCATAGAACTTTATATCATAGGCAAAATGCGGCTATATATGCGTGTATGTTATCAATTACATATTAAATTTGTATTTCTAGGAAACTTGTGCTATATAAAGTTATTTTTGATGATAACAAATGATTGCAATTTTAGTAAGCCGACCTTTTCATCACGTGAAATAGTGGTTATATTATTCTTTAACTTTAAGTTGCTGAAGTACTTAGTGATCATCAATATTGGGTATAAAAATGGTCCTAGATACGGTAGTGAATATGGTGAATATGGCACGACTTTGTGAATTACCACCAGATCTAAAACTATGTTACTAACTTACCTTGGTATATATGGACAGATCAAACTCTAGGGCCTCAATCTTTCTTCACTATACGCGTTATTTGATATGCTTTCAATATTTTCTTACCATGTCGATGCCAAATAATTAGTTTAGTTATATTCAAGAATGTGATATTAAGATATTTTTAATAGATTTTTCACGCTATGTCTGGAGCTTTTCTTAAGATAACCATAATTTTCACAAATAACGATGTAAATTAATCCTTGTAAAAGTATAAGGATGTTCACGGTGAACCGTCGTCGAGGCTGCTGGAGGTAGTCGAGCGCTAAAGAGCAACGATCTCTACACGGATTCTCTAGTTCTCAACAATTTCATACTTTTTGTAAGAGCACGTCTTTCGGAGAATTATATCTTCAGGTTCTGTGACCTTATTAGGTAATCATCATGCAACAATTTCATTTTTAAACAGTGTCGTAGTTTGAATCTGTCATGATTGACTAAAAACAAATCATTCAATCTTTCATTTTCGAATAATATGCAGTAACAAGCAATCATTTGAGAAAGGTTCAAAGATAGGTCTGTTGAAAGTATGTAGTAATATTATTTAGGATTATTGCTTGGACTGAAGTGACCACCTAGAAGTGTTTACTTAAATGATCTCTTAATCTTAATCTTATCATAGTTAAATGTCTCATCGCTGCACATAAGCCACTGCCCCTAAAATTACTACTACCACTAAGTTTTTTAAATAAACTTTTCGAAATCAATTAGCCTTAAAAGACAAGTTAGTGTTATAGGTCTAAGCACTGTAAATGTTTCACACTACGAATAATTGTTTTGTTAGTGAACATAACAAAGTCCGTAGTGTATATTTTAAACGATTTTTTAAGTTAATTAACTAGAAGGAAAATAAAAATCTTTAGGCAACTTAATTATTTGCTGATGTAGATCGACAATTTAATCATTACGGAGATTTCTATCCATGTCTTTTGTAAATTTCCCTTTGACCAAAATATTTATATCACACACACGATACTTGGATACTATATCTTCTTTCAATTAGATCTTTTGTATGGTGTTATCATTTTTATCAGTAATGATTGGCTGCAGTCCCCAATGTAACTCTCAGTAACCGATATCTCACGCCCAGGACTGCCCTAAACTTCTACAGCTTAGACAACCCTGTATGTAGTACTGTAAAGGATAAAATACTTACAAGTGGTGAGTTGGTAAAAGCCAGGTCGTTTATTTCCCTTTAGTGAGCAAAGCTGTTAGCAGCACCGACCGCCTGGCAGGGCTCCAAGCCACGTGTAGCAGTAACTGCTAGGATAAAGATTAAACAGTATACAGCCTGGTTACAGCTACATGGCCAATCTTCTATGACCACTACAGTATTTTACAAAACAATTATGACATTTTGTGTGGTTTTATATGAAAAGCATCGTGGTTATTTGTCTCAAGGGGAAATGGGCAGGTACCACAGATTACAAAACAATCCGAGGTAGGTGCTTAATTGATGTCCAGTGAAATAGCTCTTAGAGTCGCATGTGCATGTGTTGGATTTGATACCACTTGATTATGTTTGAGAGAAAGTAGCGGGCAAATATTCATTTATTTATACTTTATCGAATACCAGATAATGAAAAAACAAAACGAAAATTAAAGAAGTAATGTACTTAAGACTACCTATTGATATATAAACCTAAAAACCTTCTAAATCTTAGCTAACAACAGGAAAAATTACCTAACGTTAGCAAGTTTTTCGAACAGTTAATGTTATGTTTAAAACGTATGACCCTTTTTTAAATTTCCGCAGACAAATACAGTATCGCACATATGCATCAACGATAAACTGTTGCATATGCCTTCCGCCGCACACTTATCAGGCGCAATCAAAGAAACGACAAAGAGGTAAATGTTTGAATTTATGAAATGGGATTTTACAGTTACGTAAGGCCCATTACAGAAATTTGGAACATCTGAACAATAAAAAATCTACATTATATATGCTCAATCGCAGCGTTAATCGCAGGCTTCGATCAAAAGATTTGCTCTACCTGCCGAACCCTTAAGTTTTTTTAAAGGGTGGCCGTTATAATGGCAGTGTCAAAAAAATCTAACGGTCCCTTTCCACCCAAACACACATTGCAATGACAAAAACACAATGACATAGAAACTTTTATGTTTCCTGCGACGAAAATACTTGCAATTTGAGAAAAGTAAAAAATGTGTTTCGTATTCATATTGTTTTTCTTAAAAAGTGTTTGTTTCATGGAAGATTTTTTGAAAGTGATTGATTGGTGTCCTCAGTGTTTCACTTTGCAAAAAATCTTTATGAAGGTTGGTTTATTATGGTCATACTTTGTAGCTCGATCAGAAAACTTTTACAGTGTAATTTAAAAGCTTAAAGTTAACAATAAAGTCAGCGGCCTGTTCTTTTGTCTAGGCGGCTTTTTCTCAGTTAGATTAAATTAAGCTCTCTTTTGGAAAAGGATTAAACGTGGAAACAAAAGATACACCGTTGTAAACCCGCATCTTTATTTGTTATTTATGAAAAAAAAGTTAAGAAAGAGTTTTATTACGCAGTAGCCGGTTGTAAAAGAAAGGGGTGCGCCCTCGTTTCGAGTCATTGTCTAGTACTGGCCACCCTGAGGGCGGAGAATGCAGTTGTAAATTGTCAAAAGACTTTCTCATTGATTTATTGTGATACGACAGTAGCCGCTCAACTCAAAAGTCCTTCCTTTTCTAATGCGACTAATTGTTACAGTTTTTGTGTTAAACTCTCCTAAGAGAAGTCATTCACACAATAGATTTTTGTATAAAACTCGAATAAAATTAGCATTTCTATTCTTTGTTCTAGACAAGAAGTTGATAAACATCTAGGAACGTAATTAACATTCCGAATCGCGTTTAACTTTAACGAACACCGAGCTATACGATTCTTTGTGTGTTATGTAAAAACCTGACTGTAGTACCTAACATAGTGTATAATAGACGGTATTAGGAAAAAAAGACGTGAACGCCCAAACTGGCCAGTTGGAGGCTCCCCTCCACCGGCCGGCAGGACGCGATCAGCGATTTGGGAGCAATGTCCTCGACCTTGAAAATAGATGAACTTATGTAACCGCCGCCGCCCGAGGGCACAGAGCTTCCTCCACCAAATATTCCTTGAGTTTTTGCGCGTCCCGCCAGATTATAACAACCTATGCATAAAAACTTTACAATCCTCATAATTATGAAGTTTTACTTCCAGACTCATGGCACGCTACGTCGTATAGGTATAACTAGCCTTTGGCGATAAATTCGGGACGATGATTTTGGTTGTTCTGAAATTTCATTTTTGGGTTTTCTTTACGTATTTACGTGCATAATTTTCATATGAATTAGCCAAATTTCAGATCGTTTCAGATCGTAACTTGATGTAAATTTAGGCGGATTCATGTTCCATGATTATGTTGGAGCTAAGAGCCACGTGGTTTTGCCGCGTGAGCCTGTGGGCTAATCGGAAGTTGCTATTATTCAATGATCGTTTGGAAAAAGATACATCATAATAATACCTATCTTATGTTATATAAAAAAACATTATATCTATTAAAATAAATATTTAATATAGTCACCAAAAGACACCACCTCGCCCTCGGTGCATAAATAGGTAATTATGTTTTTGTGGTTATTGACAGGGACTCGATACCCTGAAATTTGTAGAAAATAACATTATAGATACCATGGTATTGATGCCGTGCTGAAAAAGGAGTAGTGAAGATATTTTTATGAAAGTACTTGTATGTTTTTGTTTGTTGCTATAGCGCATGGCATAATCGTTCCTCAATATTTAGTAAAAACTTTGTTGTTGTAAATAAAATAGCACAAGTACCCACACACACACACCTACATACGCATGGTACAGCCTATCTTTGAAAAAAGTTATCTAATATGCGTGAAGTAGTAGACGAAAAAAATATTTCACCCATTATTAATATGCAATTTTTTCGTAGCCTATTCGCTAATTAATCAAACTTTATGTTAATTGGATACTCCGAGCAAAAACCAGTAAAAATTACTGACCGAGCCATAAAGTAGTATACTTTATTCATTATATTCTGTTTATGTTTCAATGAAGTTGCTTAAAATAGACGTCCGCCTTTTTGAAAGACGGTTAGTAATAAATAGATTAAGGTTTGTTTCATCTTTGCAGCTCTGTTTCATGATTTTATAAGTGCAATAAGTAAGTATCTCCAATAAAGAGAATTTTAAGACAATTTTACCTTACTGAGTTCTGTATCGTTGAAATTATTACGGTCATTTTGCCCTCAGTTTTTAACCGTAGTTCTTTGTAATTGTTTGACCAAGGATAAATAAGCACAATGGGTAGTAAAATAATAAATATTTTGGAACCACTGTTTACAGTTAGTATTTTGGTGTTGATGTTATTATACGCCTCTATTGTTTACAGGTGTGCACTAAGAACTTAACGTGAGCTTTTTAAAAATACAGACAACAAGCAAAACTTCTTCTTTGTTGTAGAAATCAGATTTTTGTCCGAATATTTAGACTGCATTTTCTATGACTCTGGTCCATGGTTTTTTTACTAAAATAATAACTATACGTATAATATAAATTATTTTTCGACATGTAAATTGAGAAAACGTTTCTCAAAAACGAAATGAAGTTAAGATTCAAAGTGAACACATATATTATACATATGTAACACATTAAAAGCTCAAGAAAGTGTGGCTATAAGAGCGGTTGCAGCAATTTCAAGCTTTTGTGCAGCCAGTTAGAATAGCTTTTATAACATTACGTTTTGCATTATAATTATCATATAAACATTATTTAATATACACCAACTTTGCTTTTAATGACTATTTACTCTTTCGCACAACCAGTTCTCTGCAAATATTTGGTAGCTGTTTACATAAATTACGTAATTGAAAAGAAAATACTTAAAACGTTCAACTACTTTTCCTATGATTAAGGCTGTACAAATAGACATAATAATATTACTTCATACATATAACACATGCCCATAGCTTGTACCTAAAGTAGCGTCAAGTTGCTAGTCAGGGTGATGTCATAACCAAAAGCAAGAATGCACAAAAAAGCCATTGTGTAAAGAGTCGTGAGACTAGCTAGCTCAAGTCCACGAGCGTTGAACTCTTTTGAGTGCCGAACAGAGTCAATGCCTGCTATTAGCCAATTTATATGACGAACTAACGACGTTTGAATTGCTTTTACAAACTCAGTGTAACATCCTACAGCGAATATAAGCGAATATTTTTGACAACCCACTCGTACTGACATGAAACAAACGTCTTTAAAGGAAGCACAAAGAGTACGACTTATTTTCCACACTTGGAGCCAATCTGTTATGTATTGTTTCAAGATAACGTGCATGTAACCCGCATAAGTAGAGTTTTTTGACACTGGCGACAAAGACCATGAAAAATAATGGCATGTTTAAACACAAATAACATTTATTTTTGTATGTACTGTGGAAATTAGTATTGATTTTTCAGTGAGTACAGTTGTTACGTACATTTATGTATTTACATACTTGTGCCATTGTCTACTGAAAATTCCTCAATTTATTTAAAATCTTTGTTCTGCAATACACTAACAGTATTATTTGGTTAAAATAATTTGATTTAAACAATGCGTCATTCCGTATATTTATAGTAATACATATTCAGTAATCTTTCTTGTTATACTTTATTACGTCATAGCGTGTTGCCGCGATATAAATAAATATTAACAATTCAATTTTTTTGCTGCGGTGTATCTTTGCATTTCTTTTTTTTCATTATTTTGCGGTTTCAAAGAGTACTTAACAATACCCAACCTATTTCCACTATCATTGCCCCACTGCAGGTCAAAGTTCTCTTCTCATACAGAGAAGTCTGTAGAAGAGCATTAATCACCACGTTTGCTTAATGCGGGTTGGCGAAACAGTAGTTGATTTATCTAATGACTAAGTTTATAATTAAAGAAAGGCAATAAGGAGAATATATGAACTCTGGAAACAACACATTTGTATCAAGTTTATTTATTTAAGCCATAATAGTCATGTAAATAAACAAATAACACATTTTGAGTATAATATGCTTAATTGCTTATGTAAAAAAAATGTATGAGTTTTCTTTATGTGTTCAATATCTGCAACAATGCGCAAAGGTTGTTTGAACATCAAGGTTTCTGAACTGAAAAAATATGAGGGAAGGAGCATTGCGGTTTTCTTAGTGAACGTTTACATTCTTCAGGTTCCCCTAAATATTTAAATTAATCGTCGCCGAGTTGAGAATGCGATCAAGTCGCATTTTGAACGCATTTTTTAACCGACTTTCCAAAAAGGAGGAGGTTCTATGTTCAACTGTATGTTTGTGTTTTAACCGATTTTACAAAAAGTAGAAGGTTCAATGTTCGGCTATATGTATGTTTTATAGGGTTCCGTATTCAAAGGGTAAAAACGGGACCCTATTACTAAGACTCCGCGATCCGTCTGTCTGTCTGTCCGTCTGTCACCAGGCTGTATCTCATGAACCGTGATAGCTAGACCGCTGAAATTTTCACAGATGATGTATTTCAGTTGCCGCTTTAACAACAAATACTAAACACAGTATAAAATAAATATTTGAGTGGTACTCCCATACAACAACGTGTTTTTTTTTGCCGTTTTTGCAATAATGGTACGGAACCCTTCGTGCGCGAGTCCGACTCGCACTTGGCCGGTTTTTTTTGTGTATGTTCACCGATTTCTCCGTCAATTGTTCACCGATTTTGAAAACTGTTTTTTTTTTGTTTTAATGTGTGTTCCCAAATTTGTCCCATTTAAATTTGGTGAAGATCTGATGAAGAACTTCAGAGATATACAACATAACTCTTCAATAAATCTGTCGGTTTTGCTGCAATCGCATGTATGTTTATTATTTAGACCATTTCATAACATAACATCACGCCGGAACACCCTAAAGGGGTACGCAGATGTGTACAGTTCACCCTGGTACACTCTAACTTCACCGGTTATGTAAAAGTTTCATGTTATTCGAATAATCAATTTTGGCAAAACAATGGACATTGTAGGTACCTTACTAGAGAAGTTGCCCATTATGTACCACTACTAAAAAGTAAAAATAAAACATTTTTACAAAAAGAATACCGGCCAAGAGCGAGTCGGACTCGCGCACGAAGGGTTCCGTACCATTATCGCAAAAAACGGCAAAAAAATCACGTTTGTTGTATGGGAGCCCCACTTAAATATTAATTTTATTCTGTTTTTAGTATTTAATGTTATAGCGGCAACAGAAATACATCATCTGTGAAAATTTCAGCTGTCTAGCTATCACGGTTCGTGAGATACAGCCTGGCGACAGACGGACAGACAGACTGATCGCGGAGTCTTAGTAATAGGGTCCCGTTTTTACCCTTTGGGTACGGAACCCTAAAAATCAACTGACTTCCAAATAAAAACACTACAAAGTGAAAAATAACTTCAATTTCGGCAGTCGGTGTTCCTGTTTTTGTTTCTTCGTTTTTTGAAATCGACGAACGACGAATTTTTTAACACGAGAATTGGCCTTCTAATTTTACCAAGATTATCTCAGCTGAAAAACAGCAACAACTGGACATAGGCCAAGTCAACATTGTCACAAAAATTGGTTCCTGCAGTCTTCACCGTCTCTCCTTTGCAATCATTCATCTCTCAAAGATCCTAACTAAAGGTACCAAATTTTATTAAACTAATTACACAAATTACGATGATTTTGCCATTGCGGAATACATTTTTTAGGCTTGCGCTTGACCACAATCTCACCTGATGGTAAAAAAACACATACGTATAATGAACGTAGCAGAAGTAGGTAGGCCCTTGAAAACACTGTGGTCCTGAAAACACCGATTCAAAACTGAAGTGAAAATGGAAATCTTGAACACGACCATAATAATGTATTTATTACTGATGCAAGTAGGCAACATACATATTTTCTAGTTGAACACCAAGAAAATGGCGGCAACTCACTATACACATATAATACAATTTTAAAAGAACATAATATATAATTTTCATAAGATACATTCATATAATGATATATTATATTTCTCGGTTTTATTCATTTTCTGTTTGACATCGATGTGGACGAATTTATTGATGCACAATGAGCTCTTTTCCGGCTCCCTTTTCTATTTGTATATAGGTTTGTTTTTTTTTAGAATATTCAATTGTATTTAAGTTAATAAATAAATTGATTTTCTGTTTTGTTTGGAATTACCCGATTATGTATGGAATTAGTTTGCCAAACCCGACAAAAAGACGTAATACATTGGAAGTGGTATGTGGTGTTTATATAGATACCTGAAAAAGCACCTAGGTCCGTCCGTGTACCTGGGGTGCTCGATGTTTTTCCTTACCTACGTTCCTACGTGTTAGTTTCCCATTTTGTTTTTTTAGGGTTCCGTACACAAAGGGTAAAAACGGGACCCTATCACTAAGACTCCACGATCCGTGTCTCTCATGATCCGTGATAGCTAGACAGTTGAAATTTGCCCAGATGATGTATTTCTGTTGCCGCTATAACAACAAATACTAAAAACAGAATAAAATAAATATTTAAGTGGGGCTCCCATACAACAAACGTGATTTTTTTGCCGTTTTTTGCGATAATGGTACGGAACGAAGTGCGCGAGTCCGACTCGCACTTGGCCAGTTTTTTACAATCATATCACCATCATTATTATGTTTTTTTACAACCTATTCTTTTGTTCTTTGATCTCCTTTTTCCTTTCCATCCATTTATATACTCGTAAATGGTCACCTCGACATTCTTGTAGTCATAATCATGTTGACACTACAAACTTTAATATCATTTAAATACATTTTTTTTTTATTTATTTATTTATATGTGTGTACTACATCTAGTATTTGAAGTGGCCTCTTAAGTAATAATACTTATTTATGTCCTCATACAAATGCTACCACTTTTCAACTTTTTATCTATTTTCGCTGCTCTTAAACCTTCTGATATATTAGAAACAAATATCTATATACTATTTTGTAACGTTTACCTACAAAATTACTGTCCTAATACTATAGTAGTCTCCTTGAAACGTGTGTGTTACAGGCAATCTGTGAAAACCAGGCATTGTATACAATTCCTAGACAATCTATGGAATCGGCATTCTGCACATTCCCTAAATAGGCCCCGCGGTTTATTTAGGAAATGTGTGATATAACAATTCTAACAGTAATCAATACACACATTTCCTAAGAATGCATACATATTTATTTAATACTTTAAGCCATAAGCGTACAGAGGCGGACTTAATGCCTTGGGCATTTTCTACCAGTCAACCTTTGGGTGCTGGAGAGACAAATAGTGGTAGGTGGCATACACACGCAAGGCATAAATATAAGCTATATTAAATACATTTGGTAGGATTTTTAAACAATTCTTAAATGGTTCAAGGAAAAGTGTTTAATAAAAGAATTAATGAATAAATAAAGCCAATAATATTATCTTTTTAAGATTCCCAGTGCAATATTTTCAATCCATAATAATGAAATCCTAACAATAAAGATTAAATATTTATAAGATTTAATAATAATTAAAAATAAACAGAACACAATCAACAATAAATTAAATCAATCTGCCTAGCCTTTCCGAACTATATTGGGGTCGGCTTCCAGTCTTATCGTATGCAGCTGAATTGAGGTTGTAGTAGAGCTGTATTAGCTGTATCAGCTCAGTATTTTACAAGCAACGACTGCCTATCTGACCTCCACAACCCAGTAACTGGGTAACCCCTTGGCAAGACTGGTGTCAGATTTCCTGGCTTCTGACTATCTGTAACGTCCAACGGCTTAGAGTACTTTCCAAGACACGGAGAAATCTCGCTATGTAAAGTTTCTGACCCATCCACAGACCAGAATCGGCAAGCGTTGCTTAGCCTAGAAGATTGACTGTTACACGACGTGCGGCTGTTACAATATCACCACCAGCTCCTCAATCAGAAGACAATCAACGATCAAGTGACTGGATACCCAATACCCCACGCCCCCTCGTTTACCCCGTAACGTGCCGGTATCCTGTTTTTAACAGATTTCCTATTGCTGTTTAGGAATTTTATAGAATACCTAGGAAATATGTGAAATACAATTTGTTTCATACTTTTCCGATCGATTTTCGGAATTCTATTGATTTCCTAGGAATTGTATAGAATTTCTGATTACATATATTTCCTATAATATATGCACTAACTGTGTGCACTAACATTTCCGGTTTAAAATCTAGTATTTTCGGTTAGTCTTTTTTTGCAGTCAGTTCTGCGTGTATCTAAGTGACTTTACACTTTTTCAATGCTTGTTTGGCC
This sequence comes from Orthosia incerta, assembly GCA_948252205.1. Taxonomy (NCBI): domain Eukaryota; kingdom Metazoa; phylum Arthropoda; class Insecta; order Lepidoptera; family Noctuidae; genus Orthosia; species Orthosia incerta. Next base: position 15,747,506 of record OX411746.1, on the reverse strand, counting down.
TACATAAAGATATGTTAATAACAAAGTTAACAAGACTAAACTAAGTGGATTGAAGATTACAGTTTTAAAAGATGGCGTGGTTTATTAATCGGAAGTATATTAACATTCCGTGCATCGTTAAAATAATTGAAATTGACAGAAAATCATTAAATTTATTCAACATTTTCTTCTTCAATTGGGCCCTCATTACTGTGGGACCAATTGAAGAAGAAATCTTAATATACTCCCGATTCTCCTTCTAAGCGGTTATTCTGCGTCCATTGACTCCAGTCAAAAGTTGTTATCACTACCTGCTGAAATTTGCATGAGGACGTACGTAGCTTCTTTCAGTTGGTCCGGCCATCGTGTTGGTGACTGGTCTCGTGCTTTCTTTCCTTCAGTATTGGCAGAAATTACCATCTCATCGAGGCTGCTATTTCCCCTTCGCAATATACGTATGACAGTAGGAAAACTGTTGGGTCTTGATATCAGTACCACATTTTGAATCCTCTCCTCTGTCTTTCTCTTGCTAGATTGTCCACCTCTCAACTCTATAAAGGAATATCGGGATACCTATTTGTCAGAGCACTAGTTTTCTACAGGATTTGGTTTTATAACGATTTTCATAGATATTCTGGAGGCGCCTGCACCTTGTTTACATTACAAATCTTAGGATATGCTATCTCCGTCAATTGTGGACAGATTTAGAAAACTCTTTGTTTGTTTGAAAGAGTATGTTCCGAAATTGATTCCATTTTAATTTGGTGAAGATCTGTTGAAGAACTTCGGAGATATACAACATAACTCTTCAATAAATAAAGGAAAATCTCTCGGGATTGCTACAATCGCATGTCTGTTTATTGACTTTACTACACTCAGTAATAATCACACCACTCTGTTTTATTTAATATTTTCACTTTGTTTATTTACAGAAATTTCTTACTTAATTCACCAATTATTTATCTTTTTTTTTCTTCTCATTTTGACAGCCGACGTCAACCACGGATTGGCGCGCTCTCTCGTTTGTCTACGGTTTCGACAAATGACTATTGAGCCGTCGGGTTTTTGGTCGTATATTTATTGTGTTTTATTTACTTATTTGTTTTATAAATTATACACAAACATACTGTAACTCACCTTCTGTGTTTGCACTATTTTGTTATTTGTTTTATTCTATTTTATTCCTAATATATATATTGTATGTTTCGTTCCGTGAGTGTGTCCGTGGCATCAACAGTGGGCCTTATCAGAATATCAGCGCAGTGATATTTTCTTTTTAATATCGTTGCACATGCTGAGATAGGAGCCTTTTTGGTCTCGCACGGGGTTTTTTATATTTTATTGTTGTTTGTGTTTTGCTTATCTCGTGTCTCCTGTGCGGGTCACAAATAAATATATTTTCTTTCTTTCTTTCTTTCTTTATTGTTTATACCATTTCATAACAAAAGTTCACCTTGGTACTATCTCATTTCACGGGTTATGTTCAGTTTCATGATATACGTGTAATCTACTCTGGCATTATAGGTTACTTAACTACTTGCCTATTAGGTAGGTACAACTAAAAAGTGAAAAATAAAATAAACTTTTTTACAAAAAAATACTACCGAGTTCCAAATAATAAAACTAAAAAGTGAAAAATAACTTTATTTTTGGAAGTTGGTGTACATAACGCATAATTTGATCCCATCCCTACCAAAGCCACGGACTACCAAAAATAAACCTATTTTTCACTTTGTAGTTTTCTTATTTGGAAGTCGGTAGTAGGTATTATTTTGCTAAAAGTTTTTTTAATATTGGAGTCCACATCGATAAAACTGTCCACAATATTGTTGTTTTGGATGTTATAGGCGCCCGAAAGATTTCCCGCACTATCTATCACAATACGCTGGGTTTTCTGCCTATTTAATGCAAGCCTTAATTTGGCACTTTCCATCTCTAATCTATGTACGAGTAGGATCTCCTACATGTTATCGATTGTTGGTAGATAACAAAGCAAACGGTGTTGTCATCGTATCGCAGATTGGAAAAGCGCTTTCCACCAATAGTAACGCCCTGTTTCTATCCCTCATGAGTTTCCGATTTATATACTCTCCAAACACATTGAAGAGTTGAGTTACTGTAACGTCTTTCTTGATGGAAAACACATTTGTATAGTCGATGTCTACTTTGAGCGATTGTATTTGGTTGTCTTATTGAACCTTCTACAGCTTATTCCATTTCACATAATCAAAGGCTTTGGTGTAATCAATGAAAATGCCCGGCTTTTTCTGTAATTATTATTATTATTATTGGTCAGGATTTGTTAACGCGTGCCTTTGCCTTTAACAAGACCTTCTTGTTCTTCTGTAGTTTGTGGATCGATAATGTGTTTCATCTTGTAGTTTATGATGAATGATGATTAAGTGCCAAGGTCCTGCTGTTGCTGCAGTCTTTGATATAGCCTTTTTTATGAAGTAGAACAAACACAGACTCTGTACTCTTCAGCCCATTTCCTGGCGTTAGGTATTTCTTGGAGTGAATTTGCCATGCTGCTGTAAAAGTTCTCGATTTAGTCCTCGCTGGATTGGGCGGGACGTGCATGTACAGTGGGCAGCAGCCGTGAAGCGTGCGTGCCCCGCGTGCAGTCAGGGGTCAAAAGTGCAGTCTTACTCTCCCAAAATTCAAATGGCTAGTTTTGGTAGAAGTTAATTTATCCACAGCTGGTTTAATATTTTGTGAAGAAATTAAAGTATATATTATAGCTACTAACCGTGAAAAGTTGCTGCTGTTTTGGTAAAGTGTGACTGCACTTTTGACCCTTAACTGTACCTGTAACATCATACAAGAACATCAAAAACTGTTATAAAACTGTCCCAAAATGTTAATCAGCAAACTGCTTGCACATTTACTTGGTGTTAATAGTTAACGCCGATTATAGCAAAAGCATCTATTTTGAAAACATTAACGTTAAATCTGTTAGTACAATTAACTTCAGTCGACATGAAAACACATGTGTCATGAATGAATCACTTATTTCCTCTTGTTACTGATATTATTCTTAGCTGCTGATAAAACCGTTATTTTAAGTCAGTTTGATTAAAAATGTATCCTTTCTATAGCCATATACTTTTGTTTATTTTTGACTTAAGGATACACTAGTCGACGGCACGAACTATTTTGTGCGCGGGGTTGAAATGCATATTATATCAACCGACAACACGTGCGGAAGATATAGATGCTGTGATGACCAGTAGGAAGCTAGTTCGCGTACGAATACACACTTTTGCAAATTTGTAGCGAAATGGATAATGATTTAGGACGAAACCGAGCGCGCGAAAATTTATAAACAGACCTTTGGGTGTCTGGATATCATGAAAAAACGACTAAACGTATTTGTTCAAAATAAAATTATTAGCATTGTTGAACTACTAATCTATCCCTGTATGGTGGCCGTTTTGCAATTTTGCGTCTTCACATGGCATTTATTTGCGCCCAAAAATGCGTTAAAATTAGTGTCGAAATGTGGAACTTTCGACGCTCATAACTTTCAAATATTTTCTTTTTTTACTTTTTTGCTTCCATATAGGGCTAAATAATGATGAGACATATTGATATCATTTTTTTATTTTGAACGTACATCGTCAAACAGTGGATTAATCCCTAGACTACGTTTGTATGGAAGAATTATCGACTTGTGTACCCTTAAAGGTTTTTCATACTTTTGACGATCAAATGATCCCTGATGATGTAGTCTAAAAAGAAGAAAGTATTATGTGACTATGTGGCTGTGTATTGCGAGCGCACGTAGAAGCTCGAGGTCAACGCTTTTCGACTCAAGATTAATGTTGTGATAAGAACTAAGTGGATCAAACAGCGCTACGTAATTGTCTTATTATGATGTTGCATTTGCAAAATGATATTCTTGAGGATGTTTGCGTTAGATGTTTAAACCCCTTTATTTTGTTACAGATTTGATCTCAAGGCAAACTGCGCCATTATGAGCTACCCGTGTGTCCGAGGATGCATGTCTAAGGTAGGTAGCTTTTGTTATTCTTTGCCTTTAACATAAGCACATACAGAGAATTACATATTGTCACGTTATTTTGTCTCACGACAATTACATGTCGCTTTTAGGGTTGTGCCTTTTTGTTTATCGCCTTTATAAATAAAATCTGTTTACTAAACGCCTTCCTAAATTAAACTTAATGTAAATAAAGCTCTTCCTTTTAATATCTAGATAGCGGTTTTTTGAGGCTAATGTTCAATAAATATTCTACTTTAACACCAGACGAGAATGAAGGCTATTCGCAATACAAAGTAGATCTGATGTCATAGATCGTTCTCGGTAATCTGGTTAAAGCAACTAGACAATACTGTGCTGGACATACGATTCGCGCATTCGATTAAGCTGCGACCCCCTTTGTATATTTTTCAATAAAAAATGTGGAGTGTGTCGAATTGGCGAGTGCATGTGACTATTGACGGGTAAGATATGCAGTAATGATGATTAATACATAGAGAAATGAGGAAAGTAATTGTATTGATTCCTTATTTTTTTACAAGAATAGTGACCATAATTATGAATTTAATAGAACTCACTCTTTATTTGATGTAATTAGGGTTTTGCGTTTTTAATTCGGTCATAGATATTTGACATACATTTCGTTTGAATTGGGTATTATGCTCTAAACGGCAAATAATATATTTGGGAGTTTTTATAGGTAAGTAAGTAGGAAGTAAAAATAATATTCTGTCTTTGCTTTTTCGATGTAAGTCAAATATTTCTTACAGTATGCATTAGTACTGTAGGTGCATCTTTCTACCGAAAATCATAAACCGTAGTATGAGACAGTCGCAACGACAGTTGCATTACAATAATTGCAAGAAAATGTCGGGCGAGTTATTGCCTAGTTTTCTATGCGTCGAAGTTGAACGCACGGCGGTGGCGGCGGTAGCGGCGGCGGCGGCGGTGTGCGTCGAGTCAAGGTAAGTGTGCCGACGGCCGGGTATGACCTAGTGCGGCTCCCCACCCTGCTCAGTTCTGCACTCGCGAAAGTTCAACGAACCTGCAGCAGAATTCTTACAGGCATACGCGACGGTTACATTACCGGAAAGCAGTTGCAATCACCTACATGCCCGCAGCATCGGCATCGGCCGCTCTGCACACAATGGGGTTTTACTCTGTCTTGAGGCTAAGGCCAAACAAATCGCGCCCAATTTTTCGCTAGGCATAGTTGAATAATTCGGATTCTGGTTTGTCTGCATAATATGAATATATTTACATTATTTAATAATACGGCGTTTAAAAATATTTGTATTCGATAAGCTTGTGTAAGAACAAAAAATACCATGTTTAGACAGTAAAGGTAAGGGCATACCTTACATAGGTTTTTCAGGTCATACAATACAGAAATAAAATATTGTATCAAAGCCTGATAGAACAGCTTGAAAATACACGTACATTTTCAACGATAGCGCTGACAACGCAAATATTTTCTTTCAGCTGAAAAAATTATTACCTTCTTCATGTATCAAAATTGTTAAAGCGCACTTGCATATTGCCTACACAATGAGCGTCTAGATTGACCTTTGCTAAGAGCTTGCACTTGGCAAATAGAACAGTGATAGAACAAGTTTCCTTAAGTTAGATAAACCAATGACTCGCAGTAAACAGTATGAGTAAGAGTAAAGGAAAGGCTTAAGCAGAAATTCACAGCAGAAATATGTTAATTTGGCGTCTTATGTCACCGAGCGGCGAGTTTCGTGAATCATGCGCTCACTACACGTATTATACATACACCGTTATTACTTTCTACGAAGCTGATGAATTTTCCTAATTTCCTGTTTTATGCTCGAGTTTTATTGGTAGCAGTTCTCATAATTATATCATATTTAAGTACTTTATTGAAGATGTGATTTAATAGTTTGTTGAATAACGTCACTGATCCTAAAATATGATTGATTCAAGAGGTATCCAAAAAAAACCATCGCAAGGTTCTCTTGAGTTCTAGAAAACTGTTGCAATTTTACTTTTAAATGGAAATTTAGGAAGGAAAAGCCTTATCTATAAATACAATATGTGTGTAAATGTATATTTTTATATGATGTTAGTATGAGGCTTGCAGTGGAGAGTGTCGTGGTCCGGCAGCCGGCAGCGGCAGTCCGCGCTGTAACGGCGCGATCGGGGCCGATGAACGCCGCTGGCCTTATTCCGGCAAACTATCGCAAGCGAGAAACGCGACGTGTACTTTCATTGTCACCTCGCTGTAGTTGCTGATTCGCTGTACGCACACTGCTCAACATCAGCCAGCCTCTATCATTCAAGGTTACACTGATAAAAAACATGATAAACTTGTTAAAGACTTAATTAACGTCACGTAAAATTTGACGTAGCGACGTTTTAATGATTAAATAACTGGTAAATAACATTTCTTCACCTAGCCGCATAGAGAGACCGCTTTCTTAATGTTCCTAGGTAAATAACCTGTTGCTACATCGGTGTGATTTGAGTCATTGGCATTGTAAGTGGTAGGTACGTATGAATACAGACGTGTTATCGGAGCAGGAGATCTGTCTGGAGAGGTCAGCTACGGTATACGATTGTACGTTTCGGCGCGAGGCGGCGGCGGCGGCTGCGGCGTCAGCGGTAACAATGGCGCAACAGTCGCGAGGCTACGTCACTCAGTGTCAAGTGCAGCGAGTTCAGATAACGCTTTGATCTTGAATACAATTTTACTGAAAATGTGGAAATTTTATCACATGAATATTATGTCTATAATTATCATCACCCATCCCGGTAAAATGCATGATGGATTGATTTCTGATGGGTACCTATCGTTAAAGTTTGCAAAGTAACAATAAGTTCAGTAAAATGTTTGCAGAACTACCAAGCACCATCGCTCCTCCATTGATTAGGTATCACCAACCGCACTAAAGCATGGTGATTTGGTGGTCTTTGGGTCCATGATATATGCCAGCTGATACAGGCATCACAACCCTGAACGATAATACTGAGTAAATGTTACAAACCTCTGAAATGGTGCTACAGGCGCTACCGTATTGGATTTACGCTGATAATGACCTGCTCTACATAGTTCGTATTGATGTCAGTGTTGATGTTTACATTTTGGCGACGATTTTCGTATTCAGTTTTTCTTTCTTTGTTCTTTTAAAGTCGGTCGTACAGGATATCTTCTAAGAAGGGGTGACGTAAAGACATCTACAGGCGGTTTTTAATATTTTGATTTAAAATAATTTGTTGTAAATTTTAGATGATTTGTTGACTTTACCGTAAAAACTTTAGAATTAAATTTCTTAGGGGGCAAGAGCGAACGGTAAATGTACTATGGCTCAAAATCGGGCAGTTGACACGGTAACTACGCATAACCAAAGGCATATGAAATTACCCTACGGAGTCTGAATTCAGAATTCGACTTCGACAACTTGTCAACACAATATAAGGGTGTTGACAAACCAATCAATCGATCTTCGATTGATGCCATTAATCGATAGTTCCAATTACTCTAAAAGCTACCAAACCAATCGACCGAGGTCGTTCAACGTAAACGTTACGTACGTCTTCAATTGATGATCGATCAATTAGTGTGGTAATGCCCTAATAATTTAGGTTTCAAATCCAAATCTAATCTTATCAGCATATGAAATCGCATATAGTTTATTCTTCTTTTTCGTCGTGTTGTGCTCATGCTTTGATGGGCGCGTTCCCAATGTTTGCACATTTATTTCCAAAGGGTTTCTGTTTCTTTGTTCCAGAATAAGTACTGAAAATATAGAAAATTTGCACCTTACAAGCGTGCCTCAAGCATTGCATTTTCTCCGAAAGTATGCCACTTTCTCAATATTTTTCAGTTTCTATTTTGAACTGGGAATTGAAGAAAAACGAATTGTATCGGTTGTGGGAAATGGGTTGTTGAAGTATTCCACTCTAGGTTAATTATACGGAATGCCACGTTGGTAGTGATTGCAAGCGGTAATGCTGATGCATGTTCGATGCCCGAGTCGGGAAAATCGTTAAGTGTCCCAAATTGTAGAAACTCGGCGTCTGGCTTTGTGCTCGTTTGATAGCAATAGGCTTGTCCCCCTATTACGCAGGCGCTGAACAAAACTGGTGAAATAAGGGTGTACACCTACAGTACTGCCTAATCCTTCGAGGAATAAAGGTGTGGTGTTATGTGATCATATACTAACAGCCTGCCACTATTAATGTGCAAAGCAGCACCTTGTTGCAAAGCAGCAGGTGTTAAAGCGTCTTAAGGTTGATAAGGCACAACCTTTTGTTCAGTACTAAAATACTAACTATCACTTATTGTTGTTCTAGCACAGAGATAAGGGAGGGGAGAGGGGGGCATTGTTGGGCAAGTATAGGTACAGTCGTAAGTCTTATTCAGGACAAATTTTTGACCGTGGAAATGAAAAGGATCGTATTCGACTCGACTGTATCTGTTTTAGGGTTTTTGTAATTGCTCATGGAAGTGAGTATTGTTGCGGGTTTATTTTATTTTATTACATATGAGTACTAGCTGTTCCCCGCGGCTTCGTCCCGTGGACCACCCCACAGGACCCGTTTTTGGGATTAAAAAATAGCCTATGTCACTCAGGAATAATGTAGCTTTCTATTAGTGAAAGAATTTTTTAAATCGGTCAGTAGTTTCGGAGCCTATTCGGTACAAACAAACAAACAAAAAAATCTTTCCTCTTTATAATAATAGTATAGAAGTATAGATATAGATTAAGTCAAGTAATATATCTAAACTATAAATTTTCTTATAATCTGTTTAAAGCTGGCCTTGTTTCTCACAAGTCTATATAAAATTAACACGTTTTTCCATTTCTCTCTAAGTTCGTGTTGGTGAGTGAAAACCGCATGGCCGCGCGGACGTCATTCCACTTTTCCGAGGCGTCGTCGGTGATTTATAAGTCAACCAGTGTTATTTGAGCTCCGTCATTGAAGCGGATTTTCCTGTTGTTACGTGGTTGAGTGGGAGTTAGGGGGGCCGCGGGAGTTCTAATGACGCTGGCTAGCCTCGACGTATCCGCAGAAGCGGGTGACGACGCGCAGCCGATGCATTTCGCCGCTGCAGTGTGCAGTAGGTAAGTGTGTCAATGCACTCTAATCCCCCCCATCCTTCTCTCTGCAATCACTCATGACAAGTTCAAGTCGTCTAGTCTCCCCGAGCCCTATGTGGAACAAACTTACCTCGCAAAAACTCTTGCTACTCTTAGGTATGAATGCACTAATGATTGATAATAGACATTACTTTCTGCATACAGTTATCAAATACACTTCCAATACAGATGGGTAAGGGATTTTGGAACAAGTAATAGGTTTAGTTCAAAAGAAAGAAATGCGTTTTTCGTATCCAAAAACCCTATCATGAAGAAAAAACTAATTATAGAAGTCATAGAAAGTGTGACACTTAATTTTCTAGTGAACTCAACAGTAATTTTCCAACTAATTGGGTAAGTATAAGTACTACAGGAAAGATGGTAAAACAAAACTATTTTATTACCTGCCAAAGTGCAAGGCCAAGAAACAGTGTGCTATTGCTAATAATCATGAAACGTTTAAAATGTTTTGAAGAAAGTTGGAAAACTATCTAAAACAAGTTTTCTGAGTTTATACTTATGTTGTAACAATTTGAGAAAATTAATGAACAAAGTGTTGTCAATAAATTTGTGAAGTGGTAGGCATCAGACATTGGAAGATGCAATAAACGGGTTCGTTACCCTGTCTCGTTTTCATTAGCGTGCGCCATCCAGCACCACGCTACAAGACGTCGTATGGCGCACCGCGCCACGCCACGCCGCGCCACCAGTGCGCCACGGACGCTTGTTACGACTGAAAAACTTTCATGTTACATCGCACACGTTTTTATCAGCCATCTACCGAATGCATACCTGGGATGAGATCAATATTTTTGAAATTCTTAGGACGACAACATGTATTCGTGGTATTTTATGGCTGTATCAAATTTTGTAGGTGCAGTGCACTCTCTACGGTATCACACTCCGTGATACCTTCAGGGAAAGGGGAGGTTCTGTCGATTTCTAGTTAAGATCTAGGTTTAAAAACTTTGTAAATAAAGTTCGGCGCGTGCGCAGATTCAAGGCGCTCGTTACGGTCAAGTTGACTGGTTTAATAGGACGCATGGCTTCATAAGATGGATATCCCGCATAAAATAATCTATATCTTCAAATTCACTAATAACCTACTTAACGACTTAGTATTTTAGTATACAATGCTTTTAGTGGTATTTTTTTCGCACAGTGCTCGATAAAGTTTCAGAGTAGAATATAAAGTACATTAAATTTTAACAGGCCTTAGGTTTTTCTTTTGTGTTCATACTGTTGTAAATCATGGTGTTGAGGGTTCCACGGACAGGTGGGTGCGAGCGCGCCGAGTTTCCTATCCGTATCTAGGCGAGTGACAGTAGCGGCTTGCGAAAGTGCACATAATTGGATCGGCGCTTTAGAAAGGGGGTTATGAGTTTGTAAGTGCAACGAACTCGCTTGCATTTCATCGGGAAGATGCAGTTCAGTCAGCGTGCGTGGAAAGCGCACGCTTCCAGGAACTCGCGCTCGTCGACACATCGTCGCTCGTGGCGCGCAGCTCGCGCTCTCCCCCGGCAGCGCGCTCCATAAGGCGAAAAGTGAAAATAATTATACTTAACACCAACACCTCTCCACACGTGCTTAGATACACACTCTTTTCGCAATCTCATTTACTTATACTGTTATCTCATATTTTATTTAGATTATCTAAGCAAACAAGACTTCATCAAAATATGTAGTACCTAAGCGTTATCTGTGGTTATGCCAAATAAGTAGAACACATTGTGGACCTTGTGTAAAAAACACATCACCTGGCGCATATTGTTGTTCTTCGTCGGCTATTACAAAAAAACGTCAGCTATTATAATGATTATGCAACTGTTAAACAAACGCGGTATAACGGGGCCAAAGGGTTACGCGACCATATGGCCTGGTGCCGGATATGGGTTAAGTAATCACAGGCCTTTTTTTGCATCCTCTCTATTAAACCCCTTTCTTTTGTTAATGCCATAACAGTACAGTTTAACAAAAAGTCGGCGTTTGCACGTATGGGCGGTATGTTAATTGAATCGGTTAGAATCGATGCCATCCCAGTTCGGCCGTGCTAATGTCATTTTTTGCTCATCACTACAGATCAGCAGATGCTTTTTTCGTTAATTATATATTTACTCTCTCAACGAACGAATATATTTGCATCTGTTGGTAGTTTGCGAATATGCTTTTTTAGGCAAACCAAGACGAAAGATTCGTTAGAGATTCACAGTCACTTATTTCGAACTCACTCACTGACTCATCAACGCGTAGGACCGATAAGCTGAACTTTGTACAGAAGTTTATTTTATGATGTCTTTTTATGGCTCGCATTTGACTACTGTATCGCCTGATAGTAAGCGATGATGAGGTGATGCCGAAATTCACCTCTTACAGGGCTGTAAATAGGAAGCAGAGTTTGACGTTTTTCAATCAATCACGCTACAACAACGGGACGGACTTGGTTGAAAATTAGCATTAGACACAGAATAATTTATATCCCCCTTATTTATTTAATCATTAATGTAAACACACATAATAAATAGTCAAGAAGATGAAGGAACAGAAAATAGGTACAAAAGTACGCTTATTTCAATGAATTCTCTCTCGAGAGAGAGGGAAATAAAAAGAAAACATATCAAACAATTTATTCTAAAATAGAATACAATATACCTTATTAATATATACTCTCATATACATGCATATTAATAAATTAAATATTACAATAATAACTATAAAAAAAATGTTAAATGTTTTCTTGGGATACAAATCTTTTTAGGAGCGTGATATAGCGGGCAGAATTTCTAAAATAAAACAAACATATGTGTTAATTTATAAATTACCGGTCGAATAAGTTAGACTTAATCTATCCAGAGGTAGAGAAACAGGATTTACAAATAACTAGCTTATGCCAGCGGCAGCACCCGTGTGGTATTTGTCCAAAGGGAACGCTCTATCGGGATAGAAAGTATGTTGATATAGGTCATGGTCTAACTCTAACCAAATTTCATCCAAATCCGTTGAGACGTTAAGATGTAATTGATTAACGAACAGCCAGAAATACAGGCTTTGACATTTATAATTATTATGAGTAGGATAGGATTTATCGTGTACGTAATTAATCAGATAAACTAAATTTTGTCACTACAGTCAGTATGTCACATTATAAATCGCGCCGGAGAGCAGAATGTAAAACCTCCTATTTAGTTTCTTCTTCTGTCCGTGGTTAGGTACTAACCTAAACTGTCCCGTTCCTGGATAAAGGTGGTCTCATTCCATTCTTTCAATTTCTCTCGATGTTGTGTTTATCTCGCCTTGCCTTGCAACATCCATCTAAGCCAAAGAACAATGGCAGGTGCCCATACATTGTTTTAGCTGAGATTAAATTCGTACGTCATCAAATGAAAAATATCTGGTTTAACTCAGGGTGATGTTCTGAATTAGTTTGTGCAAGAATTTTAGTTCGAGAATGTCGAAAATAACAGATATTCAGTCATAAACATTTGTAGGTTATGTCAGGGTAACTTTTAATAATGTGGTAATATTGTTCAATTTCGTGGAAGTGAAAGGGCTATATCGCATTAGTATTTCTCTTATACCTAGTTATTTCAGCATGAAATGTATAAAATGTATGTATTTATTTAAACAAAGCGACTTTGACGTGTATCAAAAGTCGTCAACAAACAAGCTATATTTTTTTTAGACTTGGATACTAGTCTTTTTGCCAATCATTAATTGAAAGTAATTAATATTTTTCTACTTCACTACAATATTCTTAGCCTGCGACCTGCAAGGAACATCTACACTTAGTGTTAACTCATTTACTGCAATAAATACAATAATGATATTATTACTTAATAAAGTTACTACATGTCACTTAGCAGATAAAATATATAATGGCAACACTAAGCCTAAGAAATTAACTAATAAACAAATAACTTATTATTTATTATGATGTTTTTTATCCGTTTTGAACCAGCCCAATTATACTTTAAAAAACGTAGACAAATAATAGAATTTCTTTCGTATATAACTCACTTTCAGACGCTCAAATTTAAGTTAGCTAAAATTTAGCCATTGTTCTTTAAGGCATCTAGCTGTGTGCCTTCACACAACCAGTAATCATATTACTGAATGAAAAACTGTTATTTACCTGCACCTCGTTATCTATACATCTAAGCAGATGCAATTGAACACCGTTATTTTACCCTAAAGAAAAAAAGATTGATAAAAAATACCGATACTTTCTTTAATTCGAATGTCACTCAACATCAAAAGTTATTAATTACTTATAGTAAAAACTTGGAGCTTTTCGTTAGCTCCTATTTGATTAGATAAAATAATAGTTATAAAAACCCGAAATATTTGAATACTGTTAGTTTGTTTTTAAAAATTATAAACAATTTGTTATACATATCTCCCTAACCACAAAAACACTACCTGAGTATTGAAAATATACAAAAAGTGTACGTGGCCCAAAGATAATATGGTATTTAAACCTCAAATTGGTCACAGACCGGAGGAAAAATGACCGGCCATATATCTTCCTAATCTTTTGTACTTAAGGGTCCGTTGGTTCTGAGAAACAGCTATTACTATAGATCCCGGTTCACTACAGGAACTGTTACTTTGTAACGGGCACTGCATGACGGCAAAAGTGCATTTTGTAAATGCAGGCTGTGACGTCACAAAGAGTACCTGCCTACGTCACATGCGGGGCTGGCTCCCGTTACTCGCACAAAGGGCTCGTAAACAAAGGACCTCTAGTTTGACCACAAAGTAGCTGCTCACTCACTGCACATTGTTTTGAGTGTAAAGCTATAAATCAATCGGTAACGGGAAATCTTGTTTGTTTGTTACCATTCATATGTAACAGACTGGTTTGTATTGGTGTTCAATAAGTACCTACGGACCTTCATTATTTTCATGTTATGTCACATTCATTATCAAAATTAGTTCATTACAATCAAGACTAACTGAATATTAATGTGCAAGGACATGTACCTAATACCCATATTAATAATATAATTAATTTTATCCATGAAACTGCGGCATTGCTTTTTGGTCCCAACACGCTACGAATGTTTACAAAAATAGCAGAAACAAACTTTTACAAAAACAAAGAATCAAACCAAAATATCATAATTAAAATGAACCGAAAAAATGTCAGAGAGGCGTCATTAAAAGTGAACGCATGCCGATGCAGGGCCGAGTTGGAAAAAAGTAAAAAGAAGGTTCGAGTCCCGTTACAGGCCGGTACCCCGCGGCATGCGGCTGTAGGCGCAGCGATAGATAGGTCGGAGCTCGCTGCGCTTCCCTTTATTACCTGATGGCTTACCTTACCTTCTATTACGTAATGAAATATACAGTAATATCGTCGATGCGTGCTCAGATTTTGTTGATAGGATGCATAATGCATGATAGATGATTTTGCTCACATACGACAGTACCTTTACTACATCTTATGTGAGCGAAAAGGAGAGAAAAGTAAGGTTTTTGTTTGCTATGATAAATGTACGTATGATGTCTAGTTTATCGGTAATTAATTAAGAGATTAAATAACTATCTGAAGGCTTAAGGTTACACTAGTCAACGGTACGAACTATTTTGTGCGCGGGGTCAAAATGCATTTTATATCAACCGACAACACGTGCGGAAGAGATAGATGCTGTGATGAGCAGTAGGAAGCTAGTTCGCGTACGAATACACACTTTTGCAAATTTATAGCGAAATGGAGAATGATTTAGGACGAAACCGAGCGCGCGAAATTTTATGAACAGACCTTTGGGAGTCTGGATATCATGAAAAAACGACTAAACGTATCAGTTCAAAATAAAATTATTTGCATTGTTGAACTACTAATCTATCTCTGTATAGTGGCCGTTTTGCAATTTTGCGTCTTCTTATGGCATTTATTTGCGCCCAAAAATGCGTTAAAATTAGTGTCGAAATGTGGAACTTTCGACGCTCATAACTTTCAAATATTTACTTTTGTTTTGAACGTACATTGTCAAACAGTGGAATAAGCCCTAGACTACGTTTGTATGGAAGAATTTTCGACTAGTGTAACCTTAAATGAATCTTTTTTGTAGGTATGGACTCGAACCGATGACCCGTAGCAGAATCACCTATCGCTCAGCCAAGTACTGCCCTAATCAATTCATCTACTATAATATGGTTGGATACATATTTTGAGCTTTACAATCAATATGACACATCGACAGATAAATAATGGGATAAAATTGCAGACAAGGAAATAGCTGGACAAAAAAATGGCATTGCTCCGGATCAAAAAAAAGAAGAAGAAAGACCACATACCGTAATATAGGCACATGAAAATGATTCTGTAAGCGCTATGAATCAAATTAATAGATTTAATCAAATTAACGACCCTGGTCTAAACTTTCTCCTCACTACTACTTTATTTTACAGATTTTATCTTAGTGTGTGGCGTCAAAATCAAATGTTTTATTAGTGACAAATTATATTAATGACGAGAACAGCGGATGCCGCGGCATTTTTAAACATCTGAAATAAAACCACATTTTCGATCTAAAGAGAAGCACTCATTGAGGTAGGTTTGTCATCCTACAGTCGTTTATTAATTGATGAGCGTTGTGATATGCACGACTAAGCTTCTTGACAACCTCCTTCCATTTGTGACGATCTTTGGCCTGTTATTATAGAGTGTCGGAGATGGGGATAATAAATCTAGATGTTGCTTCAGTTCGTCAAACCATCGTATAGGGCTACGTCCCCCACGCCCCTTCAATTTCCCCAGCAACTTTATTTTTTTTCTGGTTATATTGAAAATTTTGCAGCTATGGATTGGCCACGAAGCAGCCGCCTCATGGTATGTAAGCGGTCGCCGCCAACTATGAACTACCCACAATACCAGATGTGTGCGTTGCCTACCCTTTTCGAATTCTCTTTCATTTTATTTTCTTTACACCTTGACCTTATTTTAACTATATCTTTCCTAGATAACTAATATCAAAGATGCAATGACTAAAAAGTTCAGCTGTGTCCCCGCTACTACAGTTGCAAAACCATTATCACCTAGTAGCTTAACAAAGACTGTAAAAATATTATGTTATCTCGGTTTTTTGTATCATTTAATTACGGTAGGTACTTTGCTCCTGTGATTATGAATGCAGGTGTGAAAGGGTTTTTATCGTAGAGGTGGATAGTATTACACACATTAATTGTGCGCTCAACACATACATAGATACAATCACACCCACACAATTCATTTGCTTACTCATAATTACTCCTTTATAATTTAAAATAAACATAAAATTATAATCAATGTTTCATCTTTACAAACAAGTATAAAAAGCCTTACAATTTAAGTTGCACTTAAAGTACCTGTCTAAATGGAATTCTGAAGTATACAGCGTTCATTAAATTCCAATTTGAGTAGAGGGACTAAGTGGTTGGGTGGCAACGGCCTGTTTATGTGGGATACCATGGACGCGTTTCCTGGACAACCTTCGATTACACTTAAGGAAACCTCATCGGACAATAACCGGACGAAAGATTATCATGATCTGATTAAGTCCTTTATGAATTCGTACTTTTCAAATAAATATTTCTGCCAGAAACTGAAACAATATTGTGAAAATGGCAGCGCCAACAAGGAACATTAGTCCATCATCAAATAAGTCTTACCAACACATATTTTGACGTTTTCTCGGCTTTCCTATTAGATAGCCTACCTCGTATAAGATTTAGTATAATATTAAAATGATAATAAATTAAATTATCAATAAATTAAAATGAGTTTTTCATACTACGTTCCCCTAATCTCTTATTTAAGAATTTGAAGTATTTGCCAAACTCTTTTTAAGCCTTAAAGCCTGTCCAACTTTTCAGATTCTCAACTCAGAAACCGGGTCTTAGGTACTAAAAACAAAGGGACCTCGACCATTTTGGTAAGCATTTCCAAATTATATGGTTGATTTGATTAAATACATACATTTGGATATCTATGACATTTACCATCTCCAGGACAAGAGAAATTCCTATAATATGCGACGGGCAATGTGATAATACAACACCCTGAATTGATATTGTGTGTAGATCTAAAAAAATATAATACCAATAAAACTATATCGATTTAAAAAAAAACAAAAATCTGTGACAAAATATTTAACATTGAGCTTGAATTTGATGTATTTATTCCAAATAGAATAGGTCTAGTTTTTTCACGGCGTGAGGTAACAATTTCTGGGTTACCGGCTCATAGTCCGAATTCTTATAGGTCTAATAAGTTTGCTACTGGACGGACCAAACAAGACAAGAAATGGATCAGCGCAGTGCTTTCACCTGTCAGATATTTTCAGCCTCAGCAATTAATAATGTGCGAAGCAATGTAAAGAAAAGTCATAGACGTAGTATAAATTAATTATTTTTCTAGAAAAGTGGCGCACAATAATTCTCGTGGGCGGCGCGCGCGACGCGCGGCGCTGGCGTCGCTGCGCGAGCGCATTGCTAGTAGGAAAGTTGTTTATGACGTCGGAAAGTGTCACGTTGAACCATGGTGAACCGCGACCAATGTCTTCGCGGTGCCTGGCCTACTCGCCGAATTGTCATTCTATCAATCCGTCACCATGACTTTATCTTCGCCATCTAAAGGGTACATTTGCAGAGCTCCACGATGTGTCGTGCTCTTACCGTTGAACGATATTACCCGTCACATTCACCGTACCCTTCTTTGTCCTAATGAGATTTGGCAAATGTGCTGGCACTGTTTCGTGTCTTCGTTTCGAGTTCATAAAGCTTAGTCTTATGCCACTTATTACAGCATCACCTAAAACCGTTCGAATATAATTAGGAAGCTATAGTCAATGTCTATCAAAACTGTAGCTTATTGTTATATATGTGCTATTAATGCTATTATGCATGTATTTATAAACGGGTCGATTTGTAATAGGTCTACAAATTTGTATTAAATATTTGTGTT
The DNA here is from genome assembly GCA_948252205.1 of Orthosia incerta. NCBI lineage: Eukaryota > Metazoa > Arthropoda > Insecta > Lepidoptera > Noctuidae > Orthosia > Orthosia incerta. The sequence goes on along the minus strand of OX411746.1, from coordinate 15,729,481 downwards.
CGTTTGAATGAACTAGAAAGGTTTTAAATAACATTTGAAATACATACTTCGTCAGTTTACAAATAATTGTGTTCTATAAAGCAAACTTCTTTATTTGCCGTCTTCCATATAAGAAACTTAATGTTAAAATTACTTTTTCTTTAGAAGATAACATAATAAGTATGATAATTTAACATAACCATACAATTATAAAAGTGATGATGGCCGTGGGCCGTGATAGTTTAGTTGTAAGTGTTGGAGCGCTGCCGCGGCAGGCGTGACGCGAATCATCGACCTCTCTCGCCATTTGTAATGTTCGGTGGCGAAATAGAGGTCATTGACAAGGCCTAGCTCGCACCACCATTATACCATTTGAATCAACAATGCTTATTCAACGCTCTGTTCCCACTACATCAGTTTTCTTTCTAATGAAGAGTAATGGAAACCTAATACGTGTTAATGAAATCCTTCTTAAGATGTTTTAGCATTACATCCGGCTTTTGCAAAACTGACAAGTATACCATCCATTGTCATAATTTTGGTATTGTTCTTTATATGAGAAGGGTGTAATTTATATCCTGAATTTCATAAATATTTGATTTGTTTCTGACATTGTTTTGATTGACGTTGTCTAAGAAATATGAGTTTAGCTGACATGTTGTCGAGGCATTGATTTTTTTGTGTGTGTTTGAACAATGACTTGTATTGCTAGTCGTGATCTAAGTTGGCGGAATGGGGGGCTTCACACGCAGGGGCGAGGGGGGAGGCGGCACGCACACAACGCCAACGAAACGAAAATTTGTGAGGTGAACGAACGGAAGTGGCCGCGCAACCAAACGTCAGGTTGATTCACTTTTCATCTACGCTCACTCTGTTATGGATATTGTTAACTTCTTTATTTTTGATATGATGAAAACTCACTTTTTACATCTTAGCTGTTTTCATTTTTTTTTTGTTATGACCCACCGCTGCACTTCGTCTCGATAGCTTTGGTGAGCTTACCTGTGTTAATGAGGAACGCTTTGTAAGTAACCCGACTTTAAGATTAAACAAATATTGTAGATTCAGATGTAGACGTAGTCTTACTTACGTGGACGTCTGATTCTGAATTTGTTTTTCTATACGAATTTAGAATTTTCAGTGCCAAAACTGAATAACCTCAAAATCAGAAGTACTATTTACTTCTGATTATGAGTAGTATTCATATAAAGAAGTATAGTACTCGTAATTCTTGAGATAATGCACAAATGTAAAAGTGACTTAAGTGCCTTCTGGCAGAGACTTATAGTTGCTATGTGCAGCAGCAGACTGCAAAACTGAGACTAGCCGTTGATACATGTATCATATTCTTGTTCTTGCACTAGCAGGGCGTAGCCCGTGTATGCATACCTGCCCAAAATGAAAAAAAAACCGGACAGGATACAGTACGGAACTTGAAAAAAGACTACCTTCGTAGATTTTTCAGGAAAAGGTAAACAGGAAGGCGTTCATGTAGACTCAGGTCAATAAACATTAATTGTACATAACTCCAGTAGTCTCCACTCCGCTCTGGACGTACATTTAACATTTTGTAATAACGCGCAAAGTATGAGTTTTTACTTTTATCGAGCATGTGAGTGGCGGTCACCGACCCCGCGGTGTCCGCGTTTGGCGGGAATCCACAGTTCGCGAGCGAGCACTATTCTGACAAGCCACGTGACCAAACCTGATGACGACTTTAATCAGGACTACTTACCGGGGTTTTTACTCCTTCACATGTGTGATTCATTGTTAAAAACAATGACGCAGGAACTTTTACATTTCACCGAAAAATAACCATGACTGATATGTTTATTAGTACAAAATACATAAAAATTGCAAATTGTTTCTAAATTAAATAAATTCACTTTAGATAATGTGTTTTTAACGGCAGATGCAAACAAATAATGATTATTCATGCATTCATTATGCATGTAAATCTTGATAAGCGTAAATAAAACATTATAAAAGTAAAGATAGCACAAAACGTATAATAAAAATATTCAGTGTGAGAAAAGCGCTAAGTACGTAGCAGTAAGCAGTTAATGACGAGGTGGAGTCAATGACTGCAGAATCATAGAATGAGCAAGGAAGTGGCGTATATTAATACTCTTATTAATTATGAGTGATAGCAACATTTAACTGTTGCGGCAATCAAGCGCAGCGCGCGCGCAATGAGGAGTGCGCGCACGTTGATGTCGTTTGCTCTAGCGTTTGCTTCGGCGCCTACTGTGAGACTTGCGTCTTTGTTTAGGAACCATTCTTCATGTTACTCATAGCGTATTACAACAGATTTACACTATAGAAAGGCCTACAGAAACATTTTTGAGACTGATGATTCAAAAAAGTTTTATTGCAATATTAAAGTAAATCTATTTTTAATCAACATTAATGAATAGTTAGACGAGCAGTTATCAATTTATCATAATCAAACCATCGATACGGAAATAAGCACACATAATATTGCAACATGGCTGAACTACAGTAAGAGCTTATCAGTAAGCTTGGTGGATATAATACCGTATATAATTACTGTGTTTAGCTGGATACAACCTCTTGGAGATAGTAGAGAAACATGTTATGGTGTGGGATGAAGCTATAAATAAAACGAATCCACAGGTGACTATGTAAGATGTATAAGTTCATCTTACGGACAATTAATTCATTTTACTTTGCAGGATGAGCTACACATTAAATAAGTAGTAATAAAAAGAACAACGACCCTTATATTAGCAAAATGGAGGTACTTCTATTTGACTAGTACTTACCTAGACTGTCTGTTTGTCTGCCATTCATGGTTTTTGCACGGCTAAAGGGATTTTTTCAATGGATGGACAGCAGCATGACATTTTGTATGCAAAAAATATAACCATAAAGAAAAAGCCTTAACATTATTTTCACCACAATTTTATTTGTAACTGCTTATTAGGGACTGTCTTATTTTCATCAGTAATAACTGTTACCAGGGGGGTGACCATAAGCTCTTAGAGCGGTATCAATTTGAGATCAAGTAAGTGACAGATGTATACACGTCAGATACATCTGTCCCCTATTCGATCTCAAATTGATACCGCTCTAAGAGCTTATGGTCACCCCCCTGTTCTGTTCCTGTTCACGTAAGTCCACGTCAGGACTTTATGACTGCGTCAGCAAACAGCATTGCCGTGGCCGTATACTGGGTCAGACAAGGGATTGAACTAAGAAGAGTCTATAAGTCTATATTTGTCATCGACACGCTAAGAAGAAGTAATACGTACCTACATGAAAAGCACTTCATTTCATTTTAATTGTCTGTGTTTTCACTACAAATACAGGATACAGATACGTGTTCGGGCTTGAAGACTTGTCACAAGGAAATTAACCTCTAACAGTAACATATCAAAGGCAACCTTCTTCTGAATAACAAACGCATATCAGAGTTTGGTAAATTTTATTTTTGCTGATAAGTTCCAAAGTTACGGTGTTGGTTGTTATGTGGGTGATTTTGGTAAGATTGCTGGAACATTGCATTTTCACTATTTTTCTGAATGGACAATAGAATCAATTTTTGTTACTTGTAAATTTTAATTATTGGCGTTCAAAAGTGCCGCTTAATGGCCTAGTTGAAATAAATATATTTGATTTTGACTTTATATTGGGCACAGTTAGAGCAATTTTAGTTGTAAGGCTTTATTTTATTTATCCTTTTCTTTAAGTTTGTTTTTGTGGCTGTGTGTTATGTCCATATATTATCGAACAAAGGTTTTCTATTTTATACTATTCTGTCAACTTTCTTCTTGGTAATAAAGTGATTAGCAAATGCAACTTGACGTTGGATACTTTTAATTTTAATTGATAGGCTGTGACTCTGTGGCGGTGCGCCGGCAGCAACAAGCGCAGTTTCCGCATTGCGCGCGCAGATCGCTGCCCGCGCCGCTGCAGCCTGCAGCAGGGAGAGGGAACATTTCCGCGCCGCCTGCAACACGAGTGGAGGGAACCCTCAACATTTTTTGTTACCAATAAAGAAAGCATTCTGCATCGTATTTGCAAAGATTAAAAAATATTATATTCTATCCTGATTAGATCCACATATTTTTTGTAGAAAGAGAAATACTGTATGATATCTACTATTCTACTGAACTCAAATTCCTAGGCTTGATTAGGGTTATCTGTGATTAGGGTACCAACCCTCGGTTTATCACTTAAGTTACGAAATTTACATTTTGGTTTTAAATTCTGGTTTAATGGTAGGAAATCCAACGGGAAACTGTACTCTACGTTATATTTATTAAAGAATAAAAAAAACTACCTAGTCTCCACAGGGAAGACCGGTTAAGCAGTTAGTAAATCGTATGATTTAACTGTGAGACGCATCGAATTAAAAAAAAAACTGTCATGTATTTTTTGGTGTACATAATGATAAAATATTTATAAGATATACTAATTTCATGATTGCCCTTTTATTCATAAAAACAAATATTTTCTAATGATACAATTTTGGGGGTTATTTATACCTTAGAATTCATAGGGGGATTTTCAGCTCACTCAGGTGGTCTGCCTAAATTCGTGCAACGCTCAACACCGTCTTGCACGAAGCACTCCTCGACGCTAAGACACGGACGGAAGAATATCATAAGATAATGGTTGATCTCTCGTCGAGGAATCACGACCATCAGTAATGAGGATCACGGCGCAAGGAAGAGGAGCAGGACCTTAGAATACCCCCAAAATAGCAGGTCATTCTTGCCGTGCGTCTGTTGGCAAGTTGAATCGCAAGTACATATATTATGTTCTGTCCAAAAAAGTGACAATTTCAGTTGTTTTAAGACAATATTTTTCTATCGAATGAACATACATAATCAGTTAGTGGACAGTAGTAATAATACAAAATACGTACTGTTTTTTTCGGTTAAGGCTGTACTGGGTGATTTGAGCCTATAAGCAACAAGTAAAAATTAAAAATTTCCAAAAAACCCGGCATTTTTTTTTATTTCACACTTTTTAAACTACATAATTTATCTAGTAGTAGACACGCTTCGATCAACATAATCTATCGAATACGTAATTATGACACGATATCTTGCGAAAGTACTCCGTGAAACAACCAAATCAAACTGAAAATAGCCCATAACTTTTGAACGGCTAAACCGATTTTTACGAAACATAGCTGAACGATCTCGACAAAGTCACCTTTCAATTAAAATCGGTTCATCCGTTTAGGTGCTATGATGCCACAGACAGACAAACAGATACACAGCAACACACGTCAAACTTATAACACCCCTCTTTTTCCGTCTGGGGTTAATAAAAAGGCTACCTCCGCCCGCGACCCCTCATGTTCAATACGACTTGTGACTTGTGTGTTGTTTTGCCAATTTTGTAAATAGTGTCGTGCTGCTATAGCTACAAAATGTATCGAAAATAATATTAATTAGGATTTAAAATCGAATATGGTTTTAAAATCTACCCTGTTTATGATTGAGAGAATTAATATGATCTAACGTGTTTTGGGATACTAACTTAACTAGAACTAAACTCGTTTGGTTTAGACGTTTAAATTAGCTCATTTTACAGTCCGTTCAACAGATTTTGACTTCTATTGCGTTGGTGATATTTTATTATTTTTTATTTTTTATTATTGATAGGCTCGCGCTTGACCACTATCTCACCTGATGGTAAGTGATGATGTGGTCGACGATGTAGCGCGCTTACCTAGAAGAAACCTATTCACTCTTGACTTAAAGACTCCCAGGTTGTAGCTCTCAGGAAATACAGACTCCGGCAGGGAATTCCACTCCTTAGCTGTACGCATAATGAAAGTATTCCTAAAACGTTTGGTGCGTATGGGTGGGATGTCCACCATGTACCGATGACACATCGCCGTACGTCTTGTAGTCCGATGATGGAAAGGGCTAGGAGGAATTAGTTCATGCAATTCCAACGCACACTCCCCGAAATGTAACCGATAAAAAACCGACAGACTGGCAACTTGGCGCCGATGTTCAAGGCTCTGGAGCCTAGACTCGACCAATATCTCATTGCCGATGAGCCTCTTGGCCCGCTTTTCGATCGACTCTAGTGCATCCAGCTGGTACTTGGCAGATCCGTCCCAGAGGTGAGAGCAGTACTCCATGCATGACCGAACTTGCGCTTGATACAAGTTGAGCAGCTGTTCTGGCGTGAAGTACCGTCTCACCTTTGCAAGGATCCCCAACTTTTTGGCAGCCAGCTGAGCTTTTGCCTCAATGAATGGACCAAAATTGAGGGTCGATGTCAACGTAACGCCAAGAAGCTCGAGATGGTCCGTTATCGGCACGGTCACACCGCGGAAAGTAGGAGCCGGGTGGAATTGGCTCCTTTTAGCGGAAAAAAGACACGCCTGGGTTTTAGCAGCATTAAACCTGACCAGATTGGCATCGCCCCATTCGGAGACTGCCTGCAAGGACAAGTTCAAGCGCTCCACCATGGCCTCCCGGAGAGACTGGACCTGAGGCCCGGTAGCACGCGCGTTGGACAAGTATCTCTCAGCAACAGTGCTGTCGTCTGCATACCAAAAAGTGCCGGGTTTTAGCAGATCATTTATGTGCAACAAGAACAATGTTGCTGAGAGTACCGACCCCTGAGGGACCCCGGCGTTGATATCCAGTTGGTCAGACGAGCGGCCATCAATAACCACTCGTATAGACCGGTCCCTCAGGAAGTCTGCGATCCAATCGCACAGACCACCGGGCAGACCGAATGACGGAAGCTTACCAATAAGGCTCTCATGCCAGACCCTGTCAAAAGCCTTCGAGATGTCGAGGGAGACGGCAAGCGCTTCCCCGTGCCTCTCGATGGCTTCACTCCATATGTGAATGGCATACGCTAGAAGATCCCCAGTTGACCGATTTCGGCGGAAGCCATATTGGCGGTCACTGAGGATGTCGTTAGCTTCTAGGTATGCCAGGAGCTTGGAGTTGAGCACCCGTTCCATACTCTTACAGAGGATGGACGTTACTGAGATGGGTCTATAGTTGGCCGGGTCAGCCCGACTGCCCTTCTTGGGCACAGGCTGAACGTTAGCTTGCTTCCAAGCGTTCGGTACTTTTCCAGTCTCATATGAAAGGCAAAACAGGCGAGTCAGGATCGGAGACAGTTCAGGCGCACAAGTTCTTAGAACAATTGCCGGTACCCCGTCGGGGCCACTAGCCTTGTTCACGTCAAGATTCCGCAGCACCCTACGGACGTCTTTTTGATGGATGCGAATGTCCGACATACTCGTCTCGCATCCATCAGGAGATGGAGGGGGCCGCGCGTTACCAGAATCCAGGCGTGAGGATTCCGCAAAAAGAGAGGCAAACAAGTTTGCTTTCTCCTCAGCGGAGTGGGCCAGCGTTCCGTCGGGTTTCAGCAGTGGTGGTAGTGAGGGCCGGCAGAAGTTCGATTCGACCGACTTAGCCAGGGACCAGAACGCTTTACTACCGGCTGGATAGGAAGCAAGTTTGGACCCAATACGGCTTATATGGTCGAACCGAGCCCTTCGCAATACCCTCTTGCAGGACTTGGCAGCCCTATTGAAGGCTCTCTTCCACTGGCTCACGTCGCTAGCTTTGCGCGTCCGAGCGTCGACCCAAGCCAGGTACGCCTCATGTTTCAGCGTGTTGGCACGATTGCACTCGGCGCCAAACCATGGCCGGTCAACACTAGACATTGCTACGTCAGAGAACGGAATGAAGTACTCCATTCCCCGACGCAACACGTCCGTCACGGCGTCCGCGCACGACGAAGGATCAGCCGAAGAAAAGCAAATGGGCTGCCAAGGATATGATGCGAAGAAAGAACGCATCCCATCCCAATCTGCTGACCTGTACCGCCAAACCCGCCGAGTGCCTCTTGGGCTGGGATCGGGCGGGGAGTAGACGGATACAGACTTCACCAGACAATGGTCGGAGCTACCCAAAGGTGAAGATACCGACACAGAGTAGCGGTCTGGATCTGTTGTCAGCAGAAGGTCCAAGCAATTGGCAGTGTGCGAATGAACATCCGGCACCCTTGTTGCTCCCTGGACCAGCTGGGCGAGATTTAACGCAAGCGCAAGCTTTCGCGTCTCTCGCCCAGCATGATCAGTGCACTGGTATGGGAAGAGCCACTCCTGGTGGTGGGCATTGAAATCCCCCAGTATCACTAATTGGGCAGAAGGGTACCGCTGCTGTGCCATATCAGCCGCCTCACACAGATGTTCCGTGAGCCTGGTTGTCTCCTGATCTCCACTGTGCGATCGGTAGACACAGGCGTAGATAATTTTATCCAGGCCTGTGTCCACCAGTGACCAGAGCACAGAAAACCTGGAGTCCTCAAGGTTACGGAGACGCCGATAACAGATGTCGTCTCGGGCGTACATGCATACACCCGCGCGTGGTTTAAAATTGTGCTCCAGGGTAAACCCTGGGTATGATAAGTACGACACGTCTGACGGACATCCGATCTGCGTCTCCGAAAGGAAAAGAAGAGCTGGTCTATCAGTCTCCAGGTGGTGATGGACTGCTTCGAGATTAGAGTGCAGCCCTCTTATGTTGCTGAGGTGCACTTTGAGTGACAGGGAGTGCTGCCGCTGTACAGCTTTTATTTTATTTTTCCTTTGCATACTTGAGTGAAGTTTTTGATATGTCGTATCACCACTACAATGGTAGCTGTAGTAAACAGTTGGTTTTAGTAACAGGTTTATGCTTTTTATGTCATCCTTATGCTTACAGGATAGAACTCAAAATCGTTTGAACGGACTCTAAAAAGATTTGGAAACACGTCTAATGTTATTTCAAATGGAGTATAGGATGTTTTATTACATGTATTTTTTTCTTTTTCTTCAATCCGCTGATTTGCCTGTTTGATCTGATTTGTTGATTCCCCTTATGTAGGTATTATCGAATCAGGCAAGGTAAACCATAAATATCACTACGTATTAATTTTGCATTTGAAGTACGAGTACCTACTTGAGTTTGCATTGGCATTATTTTATTTATATATCAAACTATTATTGAAGCTAAAAACGTATTTCCATGCAGCACGGATAATAACTTAGACTTAGACAATACCTATTATAAATGCGAATTTTGGGGGCTGAGTCACCCACGTCCGTAGGAGTGTACCCCATTCGATTCCCTACACGTGGTCCCCGGGTGGTGCAAATCAGGTGACAAACTGGTGGTAGGCTTCGGCCGAAGGCTTGCGACCACCCACCGGGCAAAGACGTACCGCCAAGCGGCCTAGTCGTGTTCCGGTATGATGCTCGGTGCAGCCACTAGAGGGGTTGGGTCGCGATAGTTGCTCCACTGCAAGCAGGCCGGCCTGACTCGCGCTGTTATGAACGTATCGAGAGACTGGTCGCGGAGGGTAGCGGGATCCGAGGCACGGTGCGCCGCTGGCCGACCGCAGGTAGTTGGGGGCCCAAGTAGTGTGCCAGCCACACATGAAAGGCTGCCCCGCCAACTGTCGAAAAATCCCGGAATGCGCCATCGTGCTGGTTGGCGACCAGACGAGAGTGCCCGATGGACATTCCTGGGGGGGCTCGGGCGTCCCCGCAGTCTCCAGACCAGTCCCCCAATGATGGCGTCCTATCGGCGCGTGTCTGTAGGTTGCAAGCGTGGGACCTCATCTTACTTCCTTCTCCTCTCCCTCCTTTTTCACTTAAAATGCCAAGGAACAAGAGAAAAAAAGCTGAACAGCGGCAGCACTCACTCTCACATAAAGTGCACCTCAGCAACATCCGAGGTCTGCACTCTAACCTTGTCGCAGTCCATCACCACCTCGAGACTGAGAAACCAGCACTTTTGTTCCTTACGGAGACGCAGATCGGATGCCCGTCAGACGTGGCGTACCTATCCTACCCAGGGTATACCCTGGAGCACATGTTCAAGCCACGCGCTGGTGTATGCATGTACGCCCGGGACGACATCTGCTATCGGCGTCTCCGTGACCTTGAAGACTCAAATTACTCTGTGCTATGGGCCTTGGTGGACACAGGTCTGGATAAGATCATCTATGCCTGTGTCTACCGATCGCATAGCGGTGATCTGGAGACAACCAGGCTCACACAGTACTTGAGTGAGGCGGCTGATGTGGCCCAGCTACGATACCCCTCCGCCCAACTAGTGTTACTGGGGGACTTTAATGCCCACCACCAGGAGTGGCTCTTCCCATACCAGTGCACTGACCACGCTGGACGAGAGATGCGAAATCTTTCGATTGCGTTAAATCTCACCCAGCTGGTCCAAGGGGCTACGAGGGTGCCGGATGTTGATTCACATACAGCCAATTGCTTGGACCTTCTGCTGACAACTGATCCAGACCGATACTCAGTATCGGTATCATCACCTTTGGGTAGTTCCGACCACTGTCTGGTGAAGTCTGTATCCGTCTACTCCCCGCCCGATCCAAGCCCAAGGGGCACCCGGCGGGTTTGGCGGTACAAGTCAGCAGATTGGGATGGTATGCGATCTTTCTTCGCATGCTATCCTTGGCGGCCCACTTGCTTCTCTTCGGATGACCCATCGTCATGCGCTGACGCAGTGACCGATGTGTTGCGTCAGGGGATGGAGTATTACATTCCGTTCTCTGACGTAACTGTGTCCAGCGTTGACCGTCCATGGTTTGGTGCCGAGTGTGACCGCGCAAACGTGATTAAACACAAGGCGTACCTAGCATGGGTCGACGCCCGTATGCGCAAGGCAAGGGACGTGAGTCAGAAGAAGAGAGCCTTCAACAGGGCTGCCAAGTCCTGCAAAAAGGCGATGCGAAGGGCACGGTTTGACCACATTAGCAGGATCGGGGACAAACTTGCTTCACACCCCGCAGGTAGCAAGGCGTTTTGGTCCCTGGCTAAATCGGTTGAATCAAACTTCTGTCGCCCCTCACTACCACCACTGCTGAGACCCGACGGGTCGCTGGCCCACTCCGCTGAGGACAAGGCAAACTTGTTTGCCTCCCTCTTTGCGGAATCTTCGCGTCTGAATACTGATGGCGCGCGGCCCCCTCCTTCTGCTGTTCGATGTGAGACGAGTATGTCGGACATTCGCATCCATCAGAGGGAGGTCTGTAGGGTGCTGCGTAACCTTGACGTGAACAAGGCTAGTGGCCCGGACGGGATACCAGCAATTGTACTTAAAACTTGTGCGCCTGAATTGACTCCTATCATGACACGCCTATATCGCCTTTCGATGGTGACTGGAAAAGTACCGAAGGCTTGGAAGCAAGCTAACGTTCAGCCCGTGCCCAAGAAGGGCAGTCGAGCTGACCCAGCCAACTACAGACCCATATCAGTAACGTCCATCCTCTGTAAGAGTATGGAACGTGTATTAAATAATAAGCTCCTGGCATACCTAGAAGACACCGACCTCCTTAGTGACCGCCAATACGGCTTCCGCCGAAACCGGTCAACTGGGGATCTTCTAGCGTATGCCATCCACATCTGGAGTGAGGCCATCGAGAAACACGGGGAGGCGCTTGCTGTCTCCCTTGACATATCGAAGGCCTTTGATAGGGTCTGGCACGAGAGCCTTATTGGTAAGCTTCCTTCCTTCGGTCTGCCTAGTGGCCTGTGTGACTGGATTGCAGACTTCCTGAGGGATCGGTCCATCCGAGTGGTAATTGATGGCTGCTCGTCCGGTCAGTTAGGTATTAACGCCGGAGTCCCTCAGGGGTCAGTGCTCTCGGCAACATTGTTCTTGCTGCACATTAATGACCTGCTAAAACCCGGAACCTTTGGGTATGCAGACGACAGCACTGTTGCTGAGAGATATGTGTCTAGCGCACGGGCTACCGGGCCTCAAATTCGGTCTCTTCGGGAGGCCATGGTTGAGCGCTTGAACCTGTCTTTGGAGGCAGTCTCCGAATGGGGCAATGCCAATCTAGTCAGTTTCAATGCTGCTAAGACCCAGGCGTGTCTTTTTTCCGCAAAAAAGAGCCAATTCCACCCGGCTCCATCCTTCCGTGGTGTAACCGTGCCGATAACGGACCACCTCGACCTTCTTGGTGTTACGTTGACATCGACCCTCAATTTTGGTCCTTTCATTGAGGCAAAGGCTCAATTGGCTGCAAAAAAGTTGGGGATCCTTGCGAAGGTGAGACGGTACTTCACGCCTGAACAGCTGCTCAACTTGTATAAAGCGCAAGTTCGGTCATGCATGGAGTACTGCTCTCACCTCTGGGACGGATCTGCCAGGTACCAACTAGATGCACTTGAGTCGATTGACAGACGGGCCAAGAGACTTATCGGCAACGATGCGCTGGTCAACTCAAAGCTCCAGAGCCTTGAACACCGACGACGAGTTGCCAGCCTGTCGGTATTCTATCGGTTACATTTCGGAGAGTGTGCGATGGAACTGCACAATTTGATTCCGTCTAGCCCTTTCCATCATCGGACTACAAGACGTACGGCAATGCGCCATCAGTACATGGTGGATATCCCACCCATACGCACAAAGCGTTTTGAAAATACTTTCATTGTGCGTACAGCTAAGGAGTGGCATTCCCTACCGGCGTCTTTGTTTCCTGATAGCTACAACCTAGGGGTCTTCAAGTCAAGAGTGAATAGGTTACTTCTAGGCAAGCGTGCTTCACCTTCGACCACATCATCACTTAACATCAGGCGAGATAGTGGTCAAACGCGAGCCTATAACAAATAAAAAAAAAAAAAAAAAAAGAATGTGAGTTTGTTTGTTTGTTACTCTTTCACGTTCAGCCATTGAAAGGATTTGAATGAAACTTGGCATATGAATAAACCAGAACCTGGCTTAGGACATAGGATAATATTTATCCCAGTATAATTTTCCCTTGGGATAAAAAAATAACTTTCACCCTGGGGAAGCCGCGGACAAAAGCTAGTACAAGATAAAGTAGACATGAGCTGAAACGGCGCTACAATAGCGGTACATGTATTGAAAAAAGTCAATTTTGAAAACTCGTTTGCAAACCGCAGGAACGTTTTAGTTCTCGGTAGACCTATAAATAGCGTTCGATTTTACGACTCGTGTGGTTGACGGTGAATAACAATAAAGTGCATTGCGTGGTGCCGCAGGTTGACGACGCCTGTCGCCAGCGGCGGCTAGCGGTTCGCAAGGTTTAGGTTCACTCGGGTTCATTGCCATAGTTTTGTAACCCTTCTTGTGTAACTCGCTCTCGGCCCTACTCGCGCACCTCTCACTTGGACCCATTATTGCACTTATTTACTTTTCTCGAAATGCCCATTCTATGTTTCACTGTAACATAGCGCTCTGTCATTGAACGTCTTACGGTTCAATACCGATGTTAAATAATATAATTAGTAACTCTAGTGAGACGTGTGACAGAACAATTCAATCCGTAGGCCGACGGCGACGTGGGTGTTTGATTAATCGCGTAGGTTTGGTCACCATTTGTTTAATTAAAGGCCATTTATTGTGAGTTATTATTCATGTTTTGCAACATTCATTATATTTATGTACAGTTACCACGACGCTACAGAATACAGAGACAAATTGTCTTTGCCACTCAAAAATAAGTGACATCACAATTACGGTTCTTGACCTTATGATAGTTTAATAATTTCATATGTTTAACTTCAAGTTTTTTATAAAATCTACATTATAATACAGGTAAATACTGACATTGGAACATTATGCATATTAAACATAATTCCTTGCATTTATTAGCCGGTCTTTGACTTATGGGATTAAATTACATTCGTCACATGAAACTGTTACAGTGTCAATATAAATGTGTGATCAGTGATGTATTATTATATCAGTATGATTGTTTGAACGTGATGATGTTCCATGGTGTGGGTATGGGTATAATGTACATGCGGAATGTTTAATTGAGCAGTCGTGTAGGCTGCGGTTCCGCGTCTAGCGGCCGTCGACCCCGCAGCCTTTCGAGAGTATCGAACCGCATGGATTACGTCACCGCGCAAGCCTCCCCCCATGCCTGATCACCGCGCCGCGACGCCTAGTGCCAACTGACGAACGAGCCATGGAATATTCCTACACTTCTTTATTACCCAAAAAAATGTTCGTTAAACTTTTTGCCGAAGGACCCAAGTTCAAAATCGATAGCTCAAATTCAAGGTTGACTTTTTCAAGCCATAGAGATTTAAAACTATCATGTGTTTTTTCCGTTTAGAAATTATTAATAATAATCAATATAACTTTTTTAGGAAGCTTTTTGCCGGCATCGGCACCGCAATTAAGCTCTGACAATGTTTGACTGAATGTTTTCGTAGCAAGGCAATGAACGTGCTACGCCGTAGGTCGTCGTACAAACTCACGCAATAAAGCTGTAGCGCGCCCAAAAATGTTGGGCATAAAGTTTGGCGCTGGAACTTTCGTTGGTTACGCTCACTCAGTCGATAAGGTAAACATCATCCAGTCAGCGCAGTCATCGACCCCAGCCGCTCGCAAGGCCACTCGCTTACACAACGCGCCACTAAATTTTTATTGACTTACTTCTTTTGGACCCCTTTAATTTGTTTAACTTAACTGATCTAATCGAGCACATTGCGTAAGATAGTTGACTTGACAAGTGTAAAGCGATGATAAATTATGCAAATGATGTTAAAAGATATAACTGTTCGAGTAACTGAACTTAACATTCTCCTTGCACAGCCATTTTATTTTGAAAAGCTCTTTGTTTTGAGCGAACTCATACTAAACAACGACGTTGTTCTCAATACAGTGAACTCGAGCGATCGCTCGTGTAAGTGGTCGAGGCGAGTCGCGCGATGCGGCGCGAGCAGGCAACAAAAGTACTTTCGGCCGAGTAACGGGACAGCTCGGAGAAATGCTCTACGAAATCGAAACACGCGGTCCCGTTAGACGGCCCTCGCCCTAAGAGCCTGCCGGGATAATCTTGGTAAATCACAGCCGACGATCCGCCGTTACCTCGTATTAGTGCTAGTAATTTCTGCTGTACTGGTTTAGTGCATAGTTTTCGTAGCTGGCAGTAATTTGGCCAAGTAGTTATAGTCAGTATAAGATTTGTTAAATTTGTTTATGAAATTTGACTCGTTACGGTTGTTTAACTTAAACAATTTTTTTTAAACAAACAAATTTGAGGTAAAATCATGATAATGACGGGGATTATTGCAAACGTTCCTTTAATATCAAAAACAAATTATATTTACTGTTACTTTGAAAGTTTGCGAAGAACCTGAAACGCATTGTCATGTAACACAACATTTCTAAACCCCCTCTACGAATGTATTTACAGTAATAAAGTTATTAAGATTCACCTGACATAATTGGTACACTCCACATCAATTAAAGCATGTTATAAGAAAGTATTCTGAAAACATAAAAAACTCACATAACTTTCAATCGTGAACTTGGCCGAACGGAACTCTTTATGTCGCCATCTAGTGGCGCTTAAAGAGACTACTAGTCGACTCACTCTCATTGTAGAGTCGCATGGACGTGAAGTCGTGGGTCGAGATGACTAGTGGTAGAGGTGCTCTACAATACTCGATACAGTAGCTCAGAAGTTCCAGCTATATGCACCAGGTGGCGGCACTTTAAGATTGTATGATAAAAATAGGGAAATTATTAACCGAGGGAAAAATATACTGAATGGGCGACTATTATACTAAGTAAGTAACTATTTATCCGGTTTGAGTAATACCTTTTAGGAGATTTTTGTGAGCTACGGTAATAATATTGTTACATACTTTAATTGTATTTGGGGTTCTATTTTTCTATTTTAGCATATTATTCTTTTGAAAATAGCTGAACAACTATCGAGGCGACATCACTGTGCAGTGCGGGAGTTCGGGTTTATTCGTGTCCAAGAGCGAGCGAAGCGAGCTCGGGAACTTAGCGCACCCCGACACGGATAGGTTAGGTTCGAAGGGGATGACGAGAGCTGAAGTGAGCGAGCAAAGCGAGCGAACTTAGCTCCCATCATCTCCTTCATGTTAGGTTACTTTAGACCCTGCAGACAGAAAAAGGAGCCCTGTCGACAAACTTATATTTTCAAGTCGCTGTTTTAAACATTTAATTGTATTCGCCCACTGTTTGTCGCCCACTTAGTATTTCAGTAAGCCATATTCAGTATTTTTTACACCTTTAATTTGATTTTTTTTTCGCTCGTTTAAATACTAGCCAATAGCATGTGTTATGTTATTATTTTATGATATTTGAAATTTTCAATTGTATAGTACCCATAAGTGGTCATGGCTGAGACCATGGAGAGCCTCAGTAAAATGCTCGATGACTTCAGTTGAGCTTCCGAAAGAGTGAATATGGACAAAACCCACTCTAAAATAAATAAAGGAAATAGTCTAATTGGGTAGGTCTAACTTGGAGCCTCTCTGGTCAACCGTCGAATCCGACTCGGCAGAGCGCAGAGGGGCGTTCGGGCAGTTGCGTGGTATTTTCTCGTCTAATTTACCGCAGTGTCTCAAGACATAAGTCTATACCAGTGTATGTTGCCAGTAATTACCTAGAAAACCTACCTAGTAACTTACCTAGTAATTATTAGACGTGGTCGCTCACAATGGGCCTTAGCAGAAAGCTAAAGTCACTCAAAGGGCGAGAAGAGAGGGCTATGTTTGGAGTTTCCTTGCGTGGTCTTATCAGAAATGAGGATATCCGCAGGATAACTAAAGTTATCTGAACCGGAAGACGATGCGTTGGAAGGCCTCCCACTAGATGGGCCCTTGACCTGGTTAAGGTTGCGGGAATGCGCTGGATGTGAGACACACGGGATCGGTCAATGTGGCAACGCCTGGGGAGGCCTATGTCCAGGAGTGGACGTCTTTCGGCTGAAACGAGTACCCATAAGCATTAATACTCTTATTTATAAAAATATCGCCGCTGTTTTATTAAAATTGTCTACATATTATTTGAATTTGAAATCTGCTAATCAGTTGTAAACCAGCTCAAAAATTTTATAAATAGGACCCCTATATAATTATGTATGTCTATTGAATATATTAAAACCGTTCTTTATACAAATTCGTAAAGCGACAAAATCTTTATGTTTTCTTATTATTGATGTTTAAATATCAATATTACGTTACTGTCAAATAATAGTAAAATCCAATGTAGAATTTCTTTAATCATCGAAGCTTTGGTTTTAAAATGCAACTGTAAAATAAGCAAATACATTATACCGTTGTTCGGTTGCACCATGATTCATGGTCTTCGGATGGCGACCAATTTTTATGTTGATAACGTGTCCTAAATATTCTTCTTCATTTACAGCTCCGTTGATATGAAGCAATGTACTCTACTGTTTTGGTCGTATTTTTTCCGGAGCACAGTAAAACCTCTGCTCTTGCTCTCTCCTTAGGGCTTAGATCATGTTCTTATTCTTCTGATTACAAATCAAAACACCGATCACAGGCCAAACTATTTTGTTTGGCCTAGGACAAACTAGTTTAGACTGAAATCGGTAACATAACCAGAACTGTGACAGAGGGAAGACAAAAATTATAACAAGCTTGAATTTTGCATATTATAACTTTTGCTGGCATTTTACAGTACTTACTTATAGCAAAAATATAAATAAACTTACAACTAGAGCTTTAACGTGGTATAGATTCGTATACATGGGGCCTCCACATATATTCTAGTATAGTGGGTTTTTTATTTTAATGTTAAAGAATAATAAGCAAAGCTGTATTTTGGAATAAATTTTGTACCGCACACGTGAAGCGCGTGTGCGTTATACCCTCAAGGTCGTTGGCGGCTGTTGTCGCCATAAGCTAGCTTGTCTGTGAGTTGCAGGCAACTTTAAAAATTAAACATTTACTGGTATGAAAGGGGTGATAAAATGGTCTCCTTCTTACGGTTCATTTTTTAAGGCTACTCCACGAATTTCATTGAACGTAAGTCAGAGAATTATGCGTAGTTTTTAAAACATTTAATATATTTTACAATGCATGTCCTCGAAAAGAGCGTTTTCCAAGCAGCCAAACTGTGCGGGAAGTATCACTATTTTTACTAGGGTTTTTTACTTTCCTGTATTTTTTTTATTTTTATCTCCAACGTCAGCCCGCCGCATAGAGTTTTTATTATTTGAGAAAAGTTTTAAAAATTAGTTAAAACAAAACAAAACTAATACATCATTAAAGGCGTTTTTAATTACTCTAGATTTAGATTTTGATCAATAAATTAATTTTAAATATTCATTAAATATGTTTGCAAATAATCAATAATCTATATGAGATAACACTCGTCGCAACGCGGAGCCTGTGAAGCCTCCAGGCAGCTTTGTGCTTCTAGGTGGAGCCAAACTGGCCATGTTAGCCAGGACCCCACGCACAACTGACTGAATAGGCGTTTAAAGTGCGGATAATGGAGTCCCTACTGCTAGAACCATTTTTCAATATTTAATTTTCTTAAATTTTAATATTCAAAATAATAAAATATAATGTTTTACATAATATTTTAATGACATTGGTATCCGTCTTATTAAAGGTCAGACCGCACTAGGCGTAACTCTAATTCTAATTCAGATTAAATACAAATTATATTATTACTATTAGTCATAAATAACAGACACGTCAACAAAAACAAATTTCGTCAAGCGGAATGAAACATTTAAAAAGTTCTCGTCGATAAGAATTCATCTACGGAGTAAAATATTGATACATTCTTTTATGTTATTAGGAATTTGATCGTAGATCTTTGTGGCCATAGCAAAGACACTTTTCCCAAAGAGGGTAGTTCTATATTGACTGGTTAGGTTATTATACAAACGACTTCTATTTCGAGATCTGAGCTCTAGTGTAAATAGTGATTTCGTCAAGCGGAATGAAACATTTAAAAAGTTCTCGTCGATAAGAATTCATCTACGGAGTAAAAACATTTTTCCATAATAAATTGGAACAATTTATTTGTAAAGACATTAATATTGATACATTCTTTTATGTTATTAGGAATTTGATCGTAGATCTTTGTGGCCATAGCAAAGACACTTTTCCCAAAGAGGGTAGTTCTATATTGACTGGTTAGGTTATTATACAAACGACTTCTATTTCGAGATCTGAGCTCTAGTGTAAATAGTGATTTCGTCAAGCGGAATGAAACATTTAAAAAGTTCTCGTCGATAAGAATTCATCTACGGAGTAAAAACATTTTTCCATAATAAATTGGAACAATTTATTTGTAAAGACATTAATATTGATACATTCTTTTATGTTATTAGGAATTTGATCGTAGATCTTTGTGGCCATAGCAAAGACACTTTTCCCAAAGAGGGTAGTTCTATATTGACTGGTTAGGTTATTATACAAACGACTTCTATTTCGAGATCTGAGCTCTAGTGTAAATAGTGATGGATGATGTCTAATAAAAAAGGCCATTTCAAAAATATATAAAGACTAGTATTTGCTTGGTGCGCGAGCTGCAAGCAGCTCGCGTGTTGTTGTCCCTACACCTACCCTACACCTACCCTAGACCTACCCTACACCTACCCTACACCTACCCTACACCTACCCTAGACCTACCCTACACCTACCCTACACCTACCCTACACCTACCCTACACCTACCCTACACCTACCCTACACCTACCCTACACCTACCCTACACCTACCCTACACCTACCCTACACCTACCCTACACCTACCCTACACCTACCCTACACCTACCCTACACCTACCCTACACCTACCCTACACCTACCCTACACCTACCCTACACCTACCCTACACCCTACACCTACCCTACACCTACCCTACACCTACCCTACACCTACCCTACACCTACCCTACACCTACCCTACACCTACCCTACACCTACCCTACACCTACCCTACACCTACCCTACACCTACCCTACACCTACCCTACACCTACCCTACACCTACCCTACACCTACCCTACACCTACCCTACACCTACCCTACACCTACCCTACACCTACCCTACACCTACCCTACACCTACCCTACACCTACCCTACACCTACCCTACACCTACCCTACACCTACCCTACACCTACCCTACACCTACCCTACACCTACCCTACACCTACCCTACACCTACCCTACACCTACCCTACACCTACCCTACACCTACCCTACACCTACCCTACACCTACCCTACACCTACCCTACACCTACCCTACACCTACCCTACACCTACCCTACACCTACCCTACACCTACCCTACACCTACCCTACACCTACCCTACACCTACCCTACACCTACCCTACACCTACCCTACACCTACCCTACACCTACCCTACACCTACCCTACACCTACCCTAGACCTACCCTACACCTACCCTACACCTACCCTACACCTACCCTACACCTACCCTACACCTACCCTACACCTACCCTACACCTACCCTACACCTACCCTACACCTACCCTACACCTACCCTACACCTACCCTACACCTACCCTACACCTACCCTACACCTACCCTACACCTACCCTACACCTACCCTACACCTACCCTACACCTACCCTACACCTACCCTACACCTACCCTACACCTACCCTACACCTACCCTACACCTACCCTACACCTACCCTACACCTACCCTACACCTACCCTACACCTACCCTACACCTACCCTACACCTACCCTACACCTACCCTACACCTACCCTACACCTACCCTACACCTACCCTACACCTACCCTACACCTACCCTACACCTACCCTACACCTACCCTACACCTACCCTACACCTACCCTACACCTACCCTACACCTACCCTACACCTACCCTACACCTACCCTACACCTACCCTACACCTACCCTACACCTACCCTACACCTACCCTACACCTACCCTACACCTACCCTACACCTACCCTACACCTACCCTACACCTACCCTACACCTACCCTACACCTACCCTACACCTACCCTACACCTACCCTACACCTACCCTACACCTACCCTACACCTACCCTACACCTACCCTACACCTACCCTACACCTACCCTACACCTACCCTACACCTACCCTACACCTACCCTACACCTACCCTACACCTACCCTACACCTACCCTACACCTACCCTACACCTACCCTACACCTACCCTACACCTACCCTACACCTACCCTACACCTACCCTACACCTACCCTACACCTACCCTACACCTACCCTACACCTACCCTACACCTACCCTACACCTACCCTACACCTACCCTACACCTACCCTACACCTACCCTACACCTACCCTACACCTACCCTACACCTACCCTACACCTACCCTACACCTACCCTACACCTACCCTACACCTACCCTACACCTACCCTACACCTACCCTACACCTACCCTACACCTACCCTACACCTACCCTACACCTACCCTACACCTACCCTACACCTACCCTACACCTACCCTACACCTACCCTACACCTACCCTACACCTGCCCTACACCTACCCTACACCTACCCTACACCTACCCTACACCTACCCTACACCTACCCTACACCTACCCTACACCTACCCTACACCTACCCTACACCTACCCTACACCTACCCTACACCTACCCTACACCTACCCTACACCTACCCTACACCTACCCTACACCTACCCTACACCTACCCTACACCTACCCTACACCTACCCTACACCTACCCTACACCTACCCTACACTTTGTTCCAAAAAACATAACCCTAATGTTTGCTTGTCGTCGCCAGGCACTGAGTTTCGCTTCACCCACTCGGGATCCCTACGCTGAATCCGTAAAAAAAACAAAAAAAATAGATTCGCCAAAACGGGGGGGGAAAGGGGGGCGAGGGGGTCAACTTTGAAAAATGGTTTGTTTGTGACTTTAGCATTGCCCCTTTATATGAATCTGAAAAAAGAAATGTTCCAAGTCTCTCAACTGCCGAGATCCGCTTAAAGGGGGGGAGAAGGGGGGCGGGGGGGTCAACTTTGAAAAATGGTTTTTACTTTTCCGAGCCTCCTCTAAACGATTCCGTAAAAAAAACAAAAAAAAAAGATTTGCCAAAACGGGGGGGAGGGGGGAGAAGGGGAGCAAGGGGGTCAACTTTGAAAAATGGTATGTTTGTGACTATAGCATTGCCCCTTTATTTGAATCTGAAAAAAGAAATGTTCCAAGTCTCTCAACTGCCGAGATCCGCTTAAAGGGGGGGAGAAGGGGGGCGGGGGGGTCAAATTTGAAAAATGGTTTTTGCTTTTCCGAGCCTCCTCTAAACGAATCCGTAAAAAAAACATACTACGGGTACCTTAGTTTCCGAGATACGATAGAGGGGGGGAGGAGGGGGGAGGAAAAGGGGAGGTTTGGGACTTTTCCCAAACTCGCGAGAGTCACTTGTTTACGAATCTGTCAAAATATACCCACCTCCCCATCCACCATCTGGGAGAAATAAAGATGGTACGGTAAGTATTTTTAATTTCTTAAAGTATTCCCTGCAGCTGTCAGTTCTGTTGAGACCACACATTGCTCGCAGGCACCTTTTTTGACATTTAAAATTTTTATCCCCGTTTGTAGTATTGCCCCAGAATATGATTGCATATCTGAGTCTAGAAGCAACATTACTATGATAAGCTACGAGCAATGTGTTAAGATTGACTTTTTTTGTATAAGCTATAAGATGACAATGTTTTTTTGCAAACAAACTCTATATGACTTTGCCATTTCAAATTGTCGTCTATGTGAACGCCGAGAAATTTTGTTGTAGACGTCAATTCAACTTTATCACCGTTAAATTCTATTCGAGTATGTAAAGTATTTTTTGTTTTCTGTTTAAATTAAATTTATTTAGTTTTATCGTTATTAACTTATAACTTATTATTTTGTAATCATTGTATTATTGGATTTAAACTACTATTAATAATGTTTTCATCAATGTATACAACAGTGCAGTCATCAGCAAATAGTACCATATGATCTGTAGTAGATTTTGGCAGGTCATTGACATAGATAAGAAAAAGTGGTGGGCCCAAAACAGTACCCTGTGGAAAATTCAATTTTTTTACTCCTGGACATATAATTTATTTTGCATTTTGTATTAGGACAAATTTTGACAAAACTCGTAGTCTGAGTTCTGTTACTGATGTAAGATTTTAGCAAGTCTAAAGTGTTGCCCCTAACACCGTACGTTTCTAGCTTACTCAGTAGTATATCATGATCCACGCAGTCGAAAGCCTTTGACATATCCATATACAAAGCATAGACCGGCTGTCTTTTATCAACTCGAGGATATATTAAACTTAAGAAATCATAAATTGCTAAATTTATGGACATATTTTTACGAAAGCCTTTCTGATCAGGTGTGAAGATATTATTCCTTTCAAAGTAGTCGTACAAGTTATTGGATATGGATTTTTCAATTATTTTAGATAATGTTGGAGTTAGGGCAATAGACCTGTAATTTTTTATATCCGATTTAGCATCCTTTTTATGCAGTGGTTTAATTATAGTAGCTTTTAACACAGATGGAACGATTCCTTGTTCGAAGCACATGGCTTAGTAAAGGTGCAATTATGTGAGATACGGATTTTATTACCAACACGCATATGTCATCAAAACACTGGTTGGCTCTTAGTGTTATTTAATTTTTGTATAATAGTATAGATATCAAAAGGACTAGTGGGACTCAGAAAAAACGATTTTGGTGAATCATACGTGCATGTAGATGTTTTTAGGATATTATTACCCGAAGTTCTAGTCTGTGGTTTAACCATATCTACAAAATAGTCATTAAACAATTCAGCGATACGTTGGGGTCTGTGATTTTATGTTTATCTATTACCAATTCGCTTACTGTCGGGGGGGGGGGGAAATTTTGTTTTCTGCCATTAATTATGTTCCAGGTGACTTTAGATTTGTTATTAGAATTCAGAATGTAATAATTATTCTGAGATTTTTGGGTTAACTTAATGATTTTGCCATATCTCAAAGAATATTTTTTAAAGTTGGATTTATCTACGTTATTTTTCGATAGTCTATATTTCCAGAGAAGAGAACGCTTACGTTTACTACATTTCTTAATACCAAGTGACACCCATTTTGGTCGAACTGTTTTATTTTTAATTTTACGTATTGGAAAGCATAATTCGTAAAATAGCCGTAAATGTATCGTAAAAAGAGATAAAAGCTTCATTTGCATCCTTTGATTCAAACACGACATAAAATTATCATATTGTGGTCAGTTAATTTAATTGCAGAGCATTCAACAACATTAGGGATACTATACTTTTGAAATAAAAAAAGTTTATGATAATAAAAATTTGATTGATCATAGCTTATATTCGTTTGATTTGATTTTAGGCAGTGGATATTCAAAATGATCAGGATATCATAATGTATCCGGCTAGTGATTTAGAAGTATTCGAAATATCCGAATAGTGAATTGGGCCGTATAATTGCATGCCCTAATCATAAGAAAGTAACTTAAGACATAACATAGAGAGTTCGACCTGTTTCTTGCAAGTAATAAAATATATACATAAAATTTTAAAATTTTGAGCATAAGTAGACAAAATAGCGATAAAATAGCTTTATATCACAAACCCGATCAAAACGTAGTTTTTTTTAGCAAATTTTGTTTGGTTCATAGGTTAACTGGTAATGTTTACGAAGCGCCGTCCAACAAATAAACTACTCTCCGTCAGTTAGGTCCTGCTGGTAGAGAGAGTGCAGTGATTTCGTAGAAAAGTGGATTGGTTGCTTCGCGAGGACTTTTAAAACCACCCTCTGAGCTTTTTCAATTGGTAACAACCATGTTGGGGATCACAAAACAACGGTTTTGTAATCCCCAACCCAGACCGTCAGGCAATTTCTCAAGCTCAACAGTGACTGAACAAGTTCAATATTTTTAAGGAAAGAAAGATTGAAACTAGAGTTTAAAAAAAAACATAAAAGTTCTCTCAGTCACTACAGAGCGAATATGGTGATCCCATTAAATATGGCGTTCATTCCTAATGCCATGTGTGTAAAGGTCCACTCAAATGTCAGGTCTGCTTTTTTGTTAAAGGGCCATTTCAGACATTGTCTTGCGTGGTTCATATAAATGTGGTGCTAGAGAAGAAATCTTGCCATTTCATGGACAGAATACCGCACAAACGTCTCCATATTCTAATAACTCGGTTTGTGGGACTTTCCACCCTGTTCCGCATGGGGTATGCGGAACAGGGTGGAAAGTCCCACAAGCCTCCATAGAAAATGGAGGATCCTCCGACCAGACGGGTGTTGTGTCTGGTCCGGGCAACTGCCCAACGGTTGTTGTCGGACTCTTGTATGTGTTCTAATCGCGCCGAAAACTTTACTTGCGCGATGCAAGATTTGTGTGACGTCATGTCATTAGTTCGTAAGTGGCGGCGCTGGTGCCGCTACATCACTCCCCTCCGGAGACCGGAGGTCGATAGCAGGTTGAGTCGTCCGTACATCTTGTGATGCGTGCCTGGCCAGTGGAAGGTTGGTTCCCGTTAGTCGGGGTGATGATATCCCAGTGAGTCGGGATAGTGTTATGATGTCCTAGTGAGTCGGGACAGTGCTGCTGGCTCCGGTGGGTCGGAACGGTGATGAAAGAAGCTGAGGGTGATGACCAGGAATGCGCGTCCGCTGCATGCTGGTGGTAACGATACCCCCGTAGATGCCGTGGGTACTGGCTGGCTGTATGACTCGCTGCTCGAAAGCTTGTGGAAGTGATT
Organism: Orthosia incerta; assembly: GCA_948252205.1. Lineage (NCBI taxonomy): Eukaryota > Metazoa > Arthropoda > Insecta > Lepidoptera > Noctuidae > Orthosia > Orthosia incerta. The sequence goes on along the minus strand of OX411746.1, from coordinate 15,703,904 downwards.
CTGACGGATGCTGACGTCACGACGAAGTTGTTCTGCACGAAGGCTGCGCTGACATTCATGTTCGAGGGTCACCAGTTTACGGGTATGCGGAACAGGGTGGAAAGTTCCACAAGCCTCCATAGAAAATGGAGGATCCTCCGACCAGACGGGTGTTGTGTCTGGTCCGGGCAACTGCCCAACGGTTGTTGTCGGACTCTTGTATGTGTTCTAATCGCGCCGAAAACTTTACTTGCGCGATGCAAGATTTGTGTGAAGTCATGTCATTAGTTCGTAAGTGGCGGCGCTGGTGCCGCTACATCGGCATTATGCAGTTTCCATCAGAAATAGTACAGTTTCGTATATTGAAATTCTTTGGCCATGTCTCGAAGCGGAATAACGATAACATTGAGCGCACGGTGGTACTGAGCAGAGTGGACGGTCACAGGCCACGCGGGAGGTCATCGACGAGGTGGACCGGCCAAATATAATCTGCGGTTGGAAGTCCTGTAAATGAATGCGCCAAACTTTCATCTAATAGAGATCTGAGATATCTCCATTTGGATGAACGATGACCGATGATATGATCGTGGGGCGATTGACAAGAGCGATCGGACAAAATTCATCATGACCAAGACCGCGCTCTGTTAAGAACTCAAGAGTGAAACGAAGAAGAAGAGTCCGTTCAGCCGTTAAGACGTGAAAAGGTGACAAACACATAGACAATTCAAAGTTCCTTTCACATATATAATATTAGCATGTATTAGCATGTTGGTATGCATGTATGGATATATGTGCTACAAAAAACCTTGACCTATGACTGTGTCGGAGTTGCTACTCAAAAGTGGCCGAACAGGAAATATCGTACTCATCTATTTTAGAAAACGTGTCATGAAAATATTATCAACTTGCAGAGTGAATAATAATATTGAAATATCTCATGAAAGGCAGAAGGAGGAGCAGGCAGTTTGACAGAAAGAGTTACTTTGAACAGTACTAGGCCAGGCTAGCAAAAAAGAAGTATTTCTTCTAAAATACTTTTTTTTTCTTTTTCTCATGAATTTCCAACGGTGGCCCGCTGGAATATTGGTGTGGAACTAATCAACTGGAATATTTTGAAACAATCGAACAAGTTTCATATTGCGATTCAAACATGCTTCACTAATTAACATGACGATGATTTGCAGATAGGTACCTACTATCCGCAGTCAGAAAATAGTAAATGTCTCGAAGTTACGGCATAATGAAGAGTTGAGCTGAATCTCATTGACTAAATTAATATTCTTTAATAATTAAATACCGGATTATCGAGATCGTCCAGTACGACGGTTGACATTATACTTTAGCGGCGGGACCTGTATAAAAGATGACATCGTGATAGGTTGAGCATCAGTTGCTCATCAGCCGCCGAACAAAACCTAAATATTTCAACATGAAATCGGTATGTTATTTTGTGTGATTTCCTTCTTCAAAACTTGTGTTCTTGGAATAGTTGTCTAAAGCTTCTTGTTATTTTTTATACAGATGATCATTGTCGCCCTCGCCCTCGTGGCCATCGCCGTGGCCTACCCTGCTAAGGACGAGGAAGCCCAGATAAAATCCCAAAATTTTGATCAGAAGCCCAACGGTGAATTCGCTGCAGGGTAATACATTGTTTGACCTTTTTAATAATTCAATTATTGGGATTTACCAATCACATTGCCGTTCTATTGAATTTACCATTTTGAACTATGATAACATCAGGTTCACTTTGCAATTTAAAAAACTTTGTTTTTTTTTAAATTTCGCCATATTTACTGTGTCGCCGGAGCCGGAGCAGCTTTTTTTTTCAAAAAAAAAGGAAATTGGCTTAAATATTTACCATTTATAAACATCTTGTTGCTGTTCAGAGACTGATGAACATATTCTAAAGTTAATTCATTTTAGAGTCTGCTAATCAATTGCTGCTCAGAGATTATTACAAATAAGGCCAATAATGTTTATTCGAATTTATAATTCCAAGTTAAACCGAAGCTATCACAGTCCAAAGTAACCCGTGTAAATAACAAGGCAATTTTTAGTAATCCAAAGTAACTTAATGCTATGGAATATAGCAACAAATTTGTAATGTGTATATTATCAACAGTTTCGAGACTAGCAATGGCATCAGCCAGCAACAGCTGGGGACACTGAAGGAAGGTCTGAATGAGGAGAACAAACCCGTCCAATTCCTCACCCTCCGCGGCTCCTACAGTTACGAAAATTCTGAAGGTAAAATCGAGACCATCAACTACTTCGCTGACGAGACCGGCTACCACGCGGAGGGAGCCTCCATACCCCAGGTTGCGCAGCAATAAGCTTACTACGACTACTGGCTCATTAACAATTGATTGATCCATTACAATGTGATTAATCGGTTGTTCATAAGCTGATCTTGACTCGAATATTTGTTTTGAAAGAACCCTTGAACAATTTATGCATAGACGTATTCAGTAGCGTATATAGCATTTATATAAGTTACATTCTTACGTGTTTGTACAAATTGTTAAATTTTTAACAATAGCCACATTGTAAATAAATTTTTATTGAAGGTATTACCATTTTTTATTTCTAATACTTTTCGCCACTGCTGTCAGGAATGCAAGTTTTGGCATCGACACTAATATTAGATGCTCAGTTGAAAAGTTCAAAGGTCGAAGCTCGACGAGTTTGAGTTGCCACACGATAGTGTGCAACTTTTGTCATTGCTGATTTATATTTAAACAAAATAGCTTTTGCCGCGGCTTTGCTTGGGCGTGAAGCGTTTCAACGCAATGAACTAATTGATTAGCATTTAAAAAGTTTTTGCGTAAATTGCCCGTTTTCTTTTTTCACATATACAATAACAACGGTTTGTAGAGGGGGTAGAAGCTACACGGTGGAATAGACCAATAAAATAATTATTCCCTTTTTTCTGTATGGATTTTATTGCACAATTATGTAGGCGTAATTAAAATGTCTAATGTATAGCAATAACAAATTACAATACTTTTACGTTCCAAGACTGCGGACTTGCGGAAACTAATTACTACGGAACCCCAAACAGACTTTAGGTCTTTTTTCCTCTAAATATACGGTGTGCAAAAATTGGTTAGTACAATCAAAATGACAGCCCTTTATATAACAAGTCTTTAATAGTTACAGGATGAACTGTGAAAGTAACTGGAGAATTAAAAATTCAGTACACTACTTCAAAAATCAATTAATCTAGCTTTTCACTTTCACGCAATGATAGGAGTTTATCGCTAAATAAAACGCTGGATTTTTATTAATACAGATAAATATCTATTGATTAAGAAACAAATGTCTAAATATTCTGTCGTAAAAATACCTGACGATATGGAGGTCTGACTAAAAGACCTTGATATCGTCAAGACTGAGATTAATATTTCTCAATTATTTGTTTTTTAAATGATCACTAATACACACTAACAAACACATCTGGGGTCAAAGGGCGTATAGTAAATTTTGGGCATTTTCACGTTTCTTTATCTTAAATTCGCAAAAAGATGTCGAATACATCCTCATAATTTTCGTTACGTAAACACAATTTATTTGAAGATTAGGGGTATAAGGAACATATTGCTGCCAACACACTAATTAGCAAGTTGTATAAACCAATTCTGGTTGAAGATTTTGGGTGTACGATCGAATACGATCTTGTATCTAATTTTGCAAATTGTCTTATACATCTTCATTCGAAAAGTAATATTGCTCTTTATCCACTAACATAATTTTTAATAAAAGTAAAGTTCATAAATCATTCATAAATCATTTATTTATCTGCAAACATGGGTACAATAGTAGTTTATGATACTGTTGCATAATAAGGGGTATTAAAACATGAGTGTGAGTTTAAAAACCGAGCCGTAGGCGAGGTTTTTAATAGTATTCACACGAATGTTTTAATACCTAGTTATGTGCAGTTTCATACACTACTTTATCTACACTCATACATTTTGGGATTGAACCTACTTAATCTTATTTTTTGCATTTTCCATGCCATAAAGTCGTGATAAATGCATCATATAATAATTTCGACTTTGCTGGTAAGATTATGAGTAATGAGTAATCCTTCGCCGCATATAAAATATTTGGAGGCGTCAATTTTTCTTCACATTCACTAATATCAGACATTTTAAGCAAGAATTTTAAAAAGTCATGAAATTCAGTACAACGAAACCTGCAAAACGTATGAATGGCGCCAAAACCCAGCACATCACCGCATTAAATTGTAAGTAAAAAAATCGTGCGGCAATAATACCGCATGAAAGCCGTGTTTTGCAACAGAATCCACCGCATCGCAGCGCGAATATAATTCGTGCGAATATTTTGAGCTCTATGAAGGTGGAAAGAGACAAAAGTTCGCGCAAACAAAAATGGCAGTGCGTAATAAGCCTAGAGCGGGAATTTTTACAGACAAGTTAAAATTGCCTATAAAAAATGTACTATAAAAATGGCATTTCAAAAAATTTAAATAATTGATGGAATCTCCTTAGTGATTAACTTCTTGGATTTGACCTGTATCATAATAGAAAAAAAGTTATTTTATGATGCAGTTGTTTGAAAATCGAAGGAAAATGTTGAACTATAATGGTTTTTTTTTTTTTCCTATCCACGAATATAAAGTACGTGTTTATACAATATTTTTTGAATTCATAATTTGAACATTACGTTGTGAGTGTAGATAAATATACATTGATGTTTTCTGTTTGTAGTTGAGCTATACGACATACATTTTATTATAAAATAATGTTATTTATTTATTTTTATTTTTCCCTTTGATCCTAACTATCCTTTGCTACCAACAAACTTTTACATTTTTTATTTATTTATGCTTTACGCTCTTAACATTTTAAATTTTCAAATCAAAAAGGGTTTAACTTCCTTAATTTGTCGTTTTTAATACATTCTAAAATTGGTGGGTCTTTCGAGTATTGCGTGAAACTACAGTAAAATTGGGTACTTACTTATTATTTTTCTCGCTCACAGAACTAACTTTAGAATAGGACAGCAATAACAGTGGAGCGGGGTGTTATGTCTTTAGGTGACCGGCGACCATTCGTCAGTGAGTCACTGACGCACGGTTTTAACGCCAAGAAACACAAGATGGTCCGTTATTGGCACGGTCTCATCTTGAAAAGTTGGAACCGGGTGAAATTGAATCTTTTTAGCAGGAAAAAAGACACGCCTGGGTTTTAGCAGCATTAATCCTGACCAGATTGGCATCGCCCCATTTGGAGACTGCCTGCAAGGACAGGTTCAAACGTTTCACCATGGTCTCATGGAGAGACCGGCTCTAAAGCCCGGTAGCCTGTGCGTTGGACAAGTATCTCTCAGCAACAGTGCTGTCGTCTGCATACCCAAAGGTGCCGATCGTTAATGTGCAGCCATTGAATGGACTGATCTCCTAGGAAGTCTGCAATCCAATCACACAGACCACCAGGCAGACCGAATGAAGAAAGCTTACCAATAAGCCTTTCGTGTCAGATCCTATCAAAAGCCTTCGATATGTCGAGGAGACGGCAAGCACTGCCCCGTGCCTCTCGATGGCCTCACTCCATATGTGAATGGCATACTCTAGAAGATCCCCAGTAGACCGATTTCTGCGGCAGCCGAAACATTGGTGGTCACTAAGGATGTCATAAGCTTCTAGGTATGCCAAAAGCTTAAAATTAAGTACACATTCCATACTCTGTAAGTATGAACGTTACAGAAATAGGTCTGTAGTTGACCGGGTCAGCTTGACTCAGAGAAAAAGGGCTTCTTGCACATGGGCTGTACGAAAGCTTACTTCCAAGCATTTGGCACTATTCCCGTCTCATATGAAAGGCGAAATACGTGTGTCAAAATCGGAGACAGTTCAGGCGCACAGGTTGTTAGAACTATTGCTGTATTCCGTCAGGGCCGCTAGCATTGTTAACGTCGAGGTTGCGCAGCAACCTACGGACTTCCTTTTGAGGGATGCGAATGTCCGACATGCTCGCCTAACATCCACCAGGAGAAGGAAGGGGCCGCACGTCACCAGGGTTTCGACGTGAAGACTCCGCAAAAAGAGAGGCAAATAAATTTGCCTTCTCCAGCGGCCCGTCGGGCTTCACCAGTGGTGATAGTGATACGGCAGAAGTTCGGCTCTATCGACTTAACCAGGGACCAAAACGCTTTAATACCCGCTAGGTCAGAAGCATGTTCGGCCTATGTGGTTGGACCGGACCCTCTGCAACACCTTCTTGCAGGACTTGGCAGCCCTGTTGAAGGCCTTCTTTTTTTGACCCAAGTCACTCGCTTTGACCCATGTCAGGTACGCCTCATGTTTAAGCGCATCTAAGCGATTACATTCGCTGCCAAACTATGGCCGGTCTTCGATAAACATTGCTACGTCAGAGAACGGAAAGTAGTGCTCCATTCCCTGACGCAACATGTAGGCAAAATAAAAAGGTCTCAGTTTTAGTTAACAGTTTCCCTGTCCAATGAATCATATATTTTATTGTTGATGAATTTATGTTTGTTGATTAATTCTATTGTTTCAAATTATTGTTTTACTCATTGTACAGTGAACCTTTTAAAATGCTAAAGTAGACATTTAATAGACCCCATCAAATCATTCTTTGTTCGATTTAGTAATAATAAAAAACTCACGAACCATGATGCAACACATTAATATTTAGCAAAAATCGTCAGTACGTAGTATCCAACAATCATCAATCACATATTACATAAGGGTACATACAACGAGTAGAGTAGTTCGTAAAACGCGATCGTTTTTTTATCAGTTTTGTTCTTTATTTAAAAAATAAGCGAATTGATTGGCTGCGCGGGCCTGTGAGCGAGCTCGCTTCGCGCGCAGCGTCCCTCTGCCAACCGACCAATGGCAGCAAAGGACCTCGCGAGGGTGCTCGCCCTTTATCATTACACAAAAAATAATTTTGTTCTTCTATGCTAAATTTTGGCAATGCAGCGAATTGTCAGAAGTAATCGATATTTTCGTTTTAATTTCGTACTATTATGTATGGCTAGCTTTGACTATCTGGCTAAGTGGTTAACTGAAATGAATATTTATCTACCTAGTCAATATATTCATGCTTACAGCAACAACAAACCCTTATGGCGCTTTAATCATAATCAAACCTATCAGTTGCAAACGAATACCTAAGCTTAGCAACCAGGTAAGTAGTTGAAATCTTCAGAACATCCACTCGTGAAAACCGGTCTCACAAATCACCTCATTTATAAATATCTTTAGATTGTCTGTTAGATTGTTAGCTCTTTTTGGAAAGATACTACAGCATTCTTTTAAACTTTAACTGCCATTGAAATAATCTGCAAGAATAAGGCTATTTAGTTGACATATGAATTTAAATGCACATGATGATGCAAGCACGAAGCATAGTGCAAGTGCCCTTTAATTACAGGAACAAAAAGCTGTAAGTAAAGGAAAGATCTATTTTTTTTTTGGTAGAGATATATTTTTAACTCATCCAACAGCTTTAATCTAAAAACAATTGAATAAGTTTAAGTTTGTACATAACACGAGAAATCAAATGGGTCCTGCCTATTGTGACTCTATTTTTTTGTGATAACTTTATTCCGTATCAGCCACTCAAATACGAAAGTTCTATTGAAAACACCCTAAGTATTATCAAATATTAGTGCTAAACCTACCAATAAACAAACTCATCATGACTTCAACATGTCACATTTTGATTCAGTCATTGTTCGCTAAAGTTTGTTTCGCGAATATGTAAACTGTGTATACGACGATGATTGAGCGAATGAAATAAACGGAATTAACGAATATTGTGTGTGTGGGCAAAAAGTTGTTAGAACGAGGGTGCACACCCCCGCAGCCCTCAGGGATGAAGTGCTTCGAATGTGACTCAACGAGATGATGACTTGCCAAACTTCTATGTAAAAATATAAATTGGAAATTACATGGCTGGTGGCGTTATTTTATAAAAATGTAATAAATAATATAACTAAGTGGCTGATTTTACTACACAATGAATATTGCAGACTTAAAACTAGATGATAAAATTATTATAAGCATGCATAGATAGATAGAATAGTCTTTATTGTTTACCATTACAACTAGGAGAATAGTTATTGTCGAAGTTCAATAGAAGCTCAGTCAAACACTTAACTTGAGGCTTTGCTCTACAGTCTACAAAATAGGGCTTGCAAAGACAAGTGAAACAGTGTTGGTTATTAAGAAACACTCTGGATAAGGTTTGTTTAACTTTGTTTAAGGTTTGTTTGACTAAAATAAATAGTCACGATGAATATGTTAGCATGAATTTATTCATAGCTTGCTAACAAAACTTTTAAGGAATCTTTTAAACTTTTAAGTGTTTTTGTGTGTACATAAATAAATTAATAAATAAAACTGCTATATTCTAAAGTTTTTTAAGGCTACAAAGCTATATGAATACAACAATGAATACAATTTTACTAATGGAACCCTTTTAAATAAAGGCATTTAAAAAAATTTACATCTCATTACAAATGTCAACTCAGGTCCCCAAGATAAAGATTCTAGTTTAGACACAGGTTCTGTTTGTATAACAGATTGTTAAAATAGTTACGGATTAGATAAATATGTTATAGCTCTAAGGTACAACAATGAACAAATAAACTTTATTCTTAACTAATTCATGGTTAATGAAAAAAGCGCCTAGATTATTTGTCGTTTTATTAAAAACCTTTATGACTACCATTGCCAATGAATGTAACTAGGTGTACACAAACTATGTACAATGTAAAGTTCTTTGGTTGCTTCTGTTTCATATGAAGGATCTTTGCACAGAGTAAAGAAATACAAAAGTGATTAACATGAATCAGTGGTCGAACCCGACATTTGCTAATTTTAAAATATATCACTTTTTATTGGCACGAGGGGTGGCACGCGACTCAATCCTAGCGAATAGTCCTTCCTTTAATGTGAGGATTTATTCGCAATCCTCAATTTGGTTTTTGGGACTATTGTGATTTTTTTCTAGCTTTTTTGTATGGTCAATGAGGGGTCAGTTTTTTAGATGCACCCCTGCCTCGTTGAGATTGATTGACAGGCAACGGTCACTCGCAAATTGCCATCTGCATTTACGTCAAAATAATAAAAATAGTTCCTAGTGATATCAGTAAGGGGGCTTTTTTGCAACAAAGGAATCGTATTTCAGCAGTTAACGTTGTGGGCTTGCTGTACGCTTTGGCGCAAACTGTAAGTAGGTACAGCAAGTAACTGTTATAAAAATAAATAAAACGATGTTGTAATAAACAAAGCGAGTCAATCGTTTTGCAACTGAAAAATCTTATTGATCCACCAAAACATTGGCTTGTCTGTGTAGTGGGCACTGAATAATTTAAATAAAAGCTTAACGCACTTCACAACTTATTCAGCAAGCAAACCAAACTATCTCAGAATCAAAACTTTACACGAAAGCAATTTCACGTTGAGTTGAATTTATTGTTTATTTATATTTCTAATTCATTGTATAAGGTCTCATTATCGGGCACAGTGTGTCCATTGTCCACGCCGACACGCGTCCGATCTCTATTTTTTGTCACATTCACTTTTTCACAGCTAATATTTTTGCATTAATGTATAAAAAACCTACCCCTATTTACAAATAACAGGGACCTTTAATCCGAACGCTTATTAAATGTCAATATTTCATGCAATATTATCGTGATGGATTTTTATGGCGTTTTTAGTATTGCGATTCAATTATCATTTTTTGGTAAAAAACGTTGATGGGCCACAAGCAATCATCTGTGCTCATTCATTAATAAAATCTAGTTTATAAATAAACTATTGTTTCCAAAGAAGATGATTGTGATTTTGTTAAAAGTGCTGTTTGCTATTTTCCTTCCTGACGCTGCGCGTTGTTTGTAAGATAAATTTTATGTGCCATGGTGATTAGCTGACTCATCAAGGTATTCACTAGATTAGACTATCCAGGGAGAGACGTCACAGACGAGGGCCAGCTAGTAGGTGCACCAAATTTGCATGTAATACCTAAAATTTATAATATATTTTTACCAATTTAGAACCTAAACATTAAATAGACTAAAAAGCCTAACACTGACATTTCACCAACCATATATTGTACATATAATTGCTGACTTAAATTTAATTTTTACTGCTTTGGGAATGTTGAAATGTGCAAATGATCGAGATATGCATATCAAATCGCGTAACATTGGTTTTGGCAAACTGGTGATAGAAAAAATAGAGCATTGACGTACGCGCGCCTAGCGTCGCATGGGTCAGGTAATCGTACTGTGTACCAGGTTTCGTATAATAGGAGACATTCCTGTATCGGTTCATATTATTTGTAGTCACTGGAGAATCAGAAAACTTAACAGTTTAATTTTAAGGGATGATTAATGTTAATGTTATATGGGACTTTTAATTGGCAATTTTCACCTTAGTTATGAAAAAATGTAGATAGCAAAATAGCATGAACAAGTATACCTATTCATGCATGGTCTAAGAGTCTATTAGGTTAACTAATAAAATTCTCAAAGTGAATAGTCCGATTTGCGTACAAATTTTCACAGGTACAAAAGACTTAAACGCATGTAATGCACTACTTTTCCTCGATCGATTGATATTAAGGGAGAAAAATACGTTTTAAAATGTGTCTCTGATTGATTGTAGCATGGTCAGTGTAGTCGGCATTGTGTCCACGAGCGCCGAGCTGACCAGCAGATGTGCGGCCGGCTGTTTGTATTCAGTTGTCGCAGTGCGCATGCGTGCCCTCCGCGAACTTTGCCAAATATGGCCGCCGACCAACACACCTATTTCATTCATTTTATTTCTCAAAATAATAATAAGCTTAATGATTTATCGGCCAGGAACTGTATGCTATGAAAAAATAAAATTGAATAATATTTAATCTACCGATTCACTATTATGTACTCTTTTGAATTTTTTAAATTAAAATGATATTTATATAATTAATAAGGTTATTTCGCTACTAATAAAGATCAATTTGAACTAAATGGTCGTCTAGTAATCGATTGTTATTGTTAAAAGCCTTAACCAAACAAACACGATTAAGATACGAAATTATACCTATTTCCTTTTGAAGAACAAAAAAATAAAGAAGAATACTTGAAAAATTAATGTGTTGAATAATTGAAAACCAACACGGCATGCATTTAAAAATTGTTAACTACAAAATCTTTACTACTACTATTTACATTTTTGTGTAGCCAGACTCTATTTAGGTAACAAATTATAAACTAACTTTATTCTGTACTGAATTCTATTAATAAGTATTCAGATGAGATACGGTCTCTGCATTTTATTAATAACCTTTAAAATCTGATTTTAAAGTAGTATTTTAGAATATATTGAATGCGTAACAGTCCAGAATTTACCGGTGAACGAAACATTAACATTTCTTTCAAGAGACACATACACACTTTGTATCAATGCTGGTTGATTAGCAGTAGGCATTACTTTACTTACCGTTTATGAATGAGATGACTCAATTAACATACCTACCAGTGTTGTAGTTATTAACCGAGAATCCTATTTATGAAGATTTTAAGTTATAATCTGATGCGCGTTAACAGATTCAAGTATTCAGATCGTGATCACATCTACTTGAAATTTGGGTTTTGGGCTACAGTATTTTTCAAAGCTCTATTTGTTAATTCTGGAGAAATATATTAGGCTCGTATCAACAAACTGTTACTATTGTATTTACTTGTAGTAAATGTAGCAGCATCCCCCGTCCATGCGCGTCACCCCAAATCAAAACGCACCACGCAGTCTTTCGGTAATCGCCACGCGGGCCACAGCTCGAGCATGTATACCACTCTCGTTTCACAACTACGACACCATAAAAAACCTAATAAATATTTCTTACAATCAATAAATAGGGTCTAGGGAGGTAAAGAACATCGGCGCGTAATTAACCTATTCTCTTCTCTTTCGACTTTTGTCGCCAACTAACAAGTGCGGTGTTATTGTGTGTTTTTTATTGAATTATGTGTGCCACTATAAAAAGGCTATGTATCAATATTTTTAAATAGCAGTGCGTATGTGATACGCTCGTTGGGGTTTCTCTTTAGAGGGGCGGCTCGCGGCGTACATGAAGGGTGAGATACTTTTATATACCTACTTGATCGAGAACGATGATTTTATCGAATCTAAAATTGTGAATCGTAAATACGAGTTCCCATTTGTTTGAACTGTGTCAATAACTACATGTTTTGACCAAAACAGATGCACAAATACCGTTGCCCCAGAAAATAAATAAACTATATTGATAAAAAGTACATCCTATTATAATTCTTGAAGATAATTTTTGCCACATAACCCAAAAAAATAGGAACGTATGTGCATCATACACGATAACCTATGAATATAGTGCATACTGATACCTACTAATCTAAAAAAAGTAGGTTTGGCGCAATGACCTAAATGCATTGCATACGTTGACCTCAAACAAAATAATATATCTTTGATTATATTATTTTGTTATAATACCTCTTTATTTTATGTAGAGATTCAATTTTTTTTGTGGTATAATATGTATAAGAGTATCATTTTATGTTTCCAAATATTATTATTGTATCTGTCTGTCTGTCACCAGGCTGTATCTCATGAACCGTAACAGCTAGACAGTTAAAATTTTCACAGGTGATGTATTCTTGATTACAAACAGAATAAAATAAATATTTAAGAGGAGCTCCCATACAACAAACTTGATTTTTTTGCCGTTTTTTGCAATAATGGTACGGAACCCTTCGTCCGACTCGCACTTGGCCAGTTTTTTTGTTTATACATAAATAAATACAACTGATTTTAAATGGCTTGATGTTACATGAATACTAGCTATAACTGAAACACATTCTAAAAACAATTTTTATCGCCTGAAAACTATTTAAACGACACGGTACTGACAGACAGTATTATTATATTGTGTGCCGATTGCTGAATTAACAATTTGAAGTTGAGTGTTTGTCAAACTCTACTTTAGCCTGAAAATCTACTCAATTCAAAAACCCATTGTCATATAGTTCTTACATACATTGAAACGAAAATAACGCCTACTACTACTAGTCTTTAAGAGGAAAATCAAGGATCATTTTGTATACATCATACGTCGGGCTCTTGTCACCGCCGGGGTGCCAGCTGTTTTAGAACGGGTAGTATTTAAACGCAAATCCAAAAATATCCTTTTTCTATGCAATAAAATTCCGAATTCTCATCAAAATTACTGATTGCGCAGTAAAATATTCAACGCAAAATATCACTAAACACACTACAATTTATTTTCGCAGCGTACAGCGATTTTTCCTAAAGCAAAAGCTTTTTTATTAATGCACAGCTAATAATCTTAATGCACATCATACATGTTAACTCTTTTTCTTTTAAATATAGCTTCTATTTTATATTATTTACAGCAGTTTTTCTAAATAAAAAAGCATTTTATTAGTCACAGTAGGGGGGGAGGGGCGGAAACCCCCCTATACCATCCCCACAACTCGGAGCCCCATGGTTATGGAGATATCCATGGTTAAAATTTTTACAATTACTATTTAACGACGGCAGCTGAAGTGAGCGAGCAAAGCGAGTGAACTCAGCTGCCGTCATCTTTTCGAACCTAACCTGTCCGTGTCGGGGTGCCCTAAGTTCCCGAGCTCGCTTCGCTCGCTCTTGAGGCTGGCATATTATAAGTTGGGGGATTACTTCACTGATAAAAACGCTTGGCTAAATGCTATTCCTGCTCCACATCCACTAGGGCGCAAAACCAAGTGATATGCAGAACATTATTGTTTTGCAGTGTTCTTGGAACTGCTGAAGACTGAATGAATATATTTGTATTGTATAAACTTAATTTCCTTACTATTGTATAACTGCAAAGCACGTGTGTGAGTATTATGTACCCAACTGTAAATCTACCATTTACTGTACCTGTGTGTCGTTCGTTGACTTGTGTGTGCCCTGGCAGTTGAGTGTGTCATGCTCTCTCAAATGTCTCTCTGAGGGTGGCGCGTGTGTTGGATCATCCGGTTCCCTTCATGATGGTTGAGCTGGGTGGTGCCAATTCATGCGTCATGTTCGTGAACGGACGCCGTCAGCTGGGATTGGTCATAACTTAACTGCTTCAGATGTTAATGCTTTTTTTTTTCTAGCTTCTATTATATAACTGCACAGTGCATGTGTGAGTATTTTTATTACTTTATGCCTGTACGTAGTATAGTGTGTAGTGCTATTCTGGGTGCATTGTCCTCACATATATGAATTTATTAATGAATGTACTTATATGTAACTAAATATTGTAAAAAAACTTTTTTTTTTAAAAGAGTAAGTATGGAGTTTCTTGTGCATTCTTCTCCATAACAAGCTACTTGCCGAATGCACGGTAGAATCAACTTTTATAACTTGTAAATTTTAATGTACCTAACGTTCAAAAGTGCCGCTTGGTGGCCTACTTGAAATAAAATATCTTTGTCTTTGTCTTGGACTAATTCATAAAGACCACATGGAAAGTGGGTGCTCTATATATCTCTAAATATGGAAAATTTGCTGTGCAGTTAGTATTTATGCTATGTATGTAGTATTTTTGTACAAAAATAAATTTAACTGTATTGCATTATGAGGAAAAAAGTAATGTCATATTGATGTATAATTTCGAATTATCTGCAGTTTGAGTTTTGCTAAACATTTAGTTTATTTGTAGTGAAGTAAGTTATTTGATGTAAAAAAGAATATAAATGATGAGTATGTATTGATAGACGATTATTTTATTTGATATGCAATTTATAATATCCCTTTTAGAACCCAATGGGTTGGCACGCGACGATGGGAAGAGACCGGACGGGATGACCATAATACCTTGGAAGTTGTGTAGGCCTTTGGTGTGGGATGCAACATGTGTCGATACTCTTGCGCCATCCCATCTTCTTAGCACGGCGGGCTGTGCTCGGGCAGCTGCTGCTGGTGCAGAAAACCTCAAACGGCGCAAATATAACAACCTTATTGGCAGTTATATATTTGAGCCATTTGGGGCTGAGACATTAGGTCCATGGGGTCCGAGTGCTTATCGAGTGTTTCGAGACATTAGTAAAAGGTTAGTCGACTGTTCGCGTGACCAGGGGGCTGGTCTTTCAGCCAGAGAATCAGCATTGCCATTCAACGTGGCAATGCTGCCAGCGTTCTGGGCACGTTTCCCATTGGCATCGATGTGGATGAATTTTTTGATGCGTAATGAGCCCCCTTTTCCTATCCCCTTTGTATGTAAGTTTGTTTTGTTATAAGACATAAGATTAGAAATATTCAATTGTAAATATTGTTTAAAATTAATAAATTATTTGAATATACTGCAGGTAATATATATGTATGTATATTTATGATTTATTTCATATATTATATTGTACACCGGACAACTTCTCTTCTTCCTTTTGTAAACTCTCTCTATCACTCTACGGTTTGCTGTTAGAAAACTCTTCTTTGAGTTAAGCTCATCTTTGTACATCAACTTTATAATCACTCTATGTTGTAGTTCATTTTTGTGTTCAATAAAGAATTAAGAAAAAATATAACTTTATATATAAGTAAAGTGTAAGAACTATCCGGGATTCGGGGAACACATTGTGGTGTTATGTTTTGTTTTACATTCTAAAAAACTTTAAATCAATCGAGTGATTCTACAAGGTTTTTCGCTCTCTGCCTTGGAATAATTGTTTTGTCATTTTGCACATACGAAACCGCCAAGTGTACCAACCATAGAAAAACATCCTGTACACTTTTTTGTATATAATTTCTTATTAGAACTGACATATATTTTTATAATAGTTTTTATTAAAAGTTTGCTTCAAGGAGCGTAACAGAGCCTTCATGTTGTGTAGATAGTTAAAAAATTAAATTATTTTTTAATATTTTTTTTTTTTTTTTTTTAATCTGCATGAATTACTAGAATGGTATTTAATGTTATAACAATAATATGAAACAAAATCGCATTTTGTATCTGCGTGTTTGATTGCCTTGTTATTCTAAAGTAGATAAACAATAGATTTTAATGCAGTTTTCTTGATCCTTCAGAGGATTTATACTGGAATGGTGTCTGTGCGTAATATATTCATATCTAGATACATGACCCAGAAACCGCATCGAAATCTCGACGTTTTAACATTAATGGCTATATCAATCAACGGCTTTGCATTACAAATTGTGGTTTTATAGTACTTACCCATTAGATAATTCTTGATTAAACTCATATTTATGATATTAGAACTAGTTTGTTTATTATTAGTTTAACTTTGGGGTAACATTTTCTATTTATAGATATGTTTGTAAAAGGTCATTTCTAGATATTCTCATTCGATTTCAAAAATCTTTCACTGATTAAAAGCCACATTATTATTGACTGCTATCTGCTGTACTGTAAGACACAGTACATTTATATATTATGTGATTTCAACGAAATCTCAACGTTTTGACATGACGTGACACTTTAGTGGCGTGGGCGGCTTGCTAATAACAAAAAGAATATTCTTATTGGTTGTTTCTCTTATAACTAACTAGCATGTGGCGGTGGCTTCACCCGCTTGTAGTTCAGAAATTATTCAAATGGTACTTAAGTAACTACTGGTGTAAAAATATGAGCAGGTATCCTATCTCCTAATCCAAGGCATGGTCTATCATCGTATAAAGTTTCATTCAAATTTGCCGTTCAGGCATGATTGATTAACAAATACCTATACATGCAGTCTGTGATGACAGAGACTTCCATTTATTCATCATCATCATCATATCAGCCGAAAGACGTCCACTGCTGGACATAGGCCTCCCCCAAGCGTCGCCACATTGACCGGTCTCGTGCGTCCCGCAAACAGCGGATCCCCGCAACCTTCACCAGGTCATCGGTCCACCATTTATTTATATTTTCTTTATTGTACCCCATGAAATGAAAAGGAAAATATTAGAAAGATAGTGGGATAGGAAAGCAGGGTAGGATAAAAATAATTATCTCTTGCTATCTATACCAACTGTTTTCTAAAACCAATCTGCTTAGTCTTTTCCCAGCTATAATGGGGTCGACTTTCAGTCTAACCGAATGCAGCTGGATACTAATGACTGCCTATCTGTTTATACCAGTATTTTACAAGATTCATATAAAATACTGGTAGGTATTACACTCGCTGGTAGGTTAGGTAGTCACTTCATGTAACATGAAGTGTGTATACCAGTATTTTACAAGATTCATATAAAATACTGGTAGGTATTACACTCACTGGTAGGTTAGGTAGTCACTTCATGTAACATGAAGTGTGTATACCAGTATTTTACATGATTCATATAAAATACTGATAGGTATTACACTCACTGGTAGGTTAGGTAGTCACTTCATGTAACATGAAGTGTGTATACCAGTATTTTACATGATTCATATAAAATACTGGTAGGTACACACCCAAGCACATTAGCGAAAATAACATTCATAAACCAGCTATATTACAGCCAAAGGCTCTTAAGTAGCTGTAATAATGGATAAAATTATTCTTGAGGCTGTATGAGGGGTGATCTCTACACTATTAAACAGCATAGCTGACTAATGGCTGTACAATGGAGTAAAAAACAACAAAATGCTTCTTAGTAGAATTTGATAGAACTATTGTCTAGCCTTTGGCTACGTTTAATGCTACTAGCTGGTTAAGAAGACCAAAGCTTATAAACGGCTGCTTGGCGCGATAATGTCACCCCTCTCTAATACAGCTGTGAGCTGTATTAGAGAATCAAATTTTGCCATTGGCTTTTTTATGGTGTAAACTAAATCTATTATATTGCTACCACAATGAGCTTAATAGTAGCTGGTTAAAAGAATTTAAGAACTGTATGAGCTGTAAATTAGTGTAACCTTACTCCACTTTATTTCCAAAGCTTGTAGTGTATATGTTAGCTATTATACAGCCTCTAGAATTATTGAAGAGTAAACATAGGTTAGTAGTGCTATGATAACGTAATTTTTTTCATAACCTCTTAAATTGTCGTGCGTGAAAAAAATATAATTTTAATGGCTCGCTAGTTTGGCATAACAGGTGAGATAAGTAGCATCACAAAATCAAGTAAAGTACCTTCCTAAGCTACGAGTATATGAGTACAAAATGCCCGAAATGAGTTAAAGTTTTCTAATCAAGATTAGATGTCCCTATGACGCTGCTGTTGTATAGTCTTACTTTACTTCTCTAACCAGTCGTTAGAGTAACCGAAAACTATTATACAGCTAACGTACAGTTTTCAGCTAATTAATGGACTTAAATATGGCCATAGAACAGAAAAGAGTGGGTCAAGGGAATTTAGTTAGAATCATTGCTGGATAACAAATTGACGCCATTTTAATGTGAACAAGCCAATTGAAAAAATCACTGATATCTGTTAGATGTTCAAGATATTTGAGAGCTGTTAAATTAAAAACTCATTATTCCATTGTTACAAATAGATAATAATGCTCAATAAATGGAAAATATTGAATAAAATCAATGAATAATTCGTACACCGTATTTATTTTGTATAATTTTTTAAGTAAAACTATATTATTTCGATGGCGCGTGTAATATTTGATAATATCACCTATTGACAGTAAAGTGACACCCGCAGTACAATTTACTAATAGACATACAAAATAACTTGGCTTAAATTAGAAATTATTATTTGTCCACAGAAATAATAAGTCCGCCTCGACGTAACACTTCGCAGTGTGCACACTGCAAAAATAGTTTTTTCTGATATAATATTTCATTGTAGATTTATCAATAACCGTTACTAAGCCATAATCCATCTGTTGGCTGTCTAAGAGAATTAAAGGAGCTGGATAGTGGAGTATTGGTAGCTGTCTACGCCATTATACAGCCCATTTACAGCTCTTAGAATGCTCGAAAGCTATTAACAAGCTACTATAATGCTCAGGGCTGGTTAATGTGGGACAGAATCGAACATTATAAGAGCTGTGTAACCGGATATACAGCCCTTGTACAGATAGTATAACAGCCTGGAGTTTGAATTTACATTGAATTTACAGCATTGGTAGGTTATCTGCCCTCCACAACTCAGTAACTAGGTAACACGATATACTCCTTGACATGACTGGTATTCGATTTCAGGTCACTGTCAATTATCTACAAATGTCAACCAGGACTGACAGCTTAACGTGCCTCGGAAGGCTCGGCCTCGGCAAGCGTTGTTTAACCTCGAAGATCGACTCCTGCGACTGTTCTAGCCACGAGCTCCTCCTGTTTAGTAAAACCATGTTTCGTTGTGTTACAGAGTGTAGCGTTTGCGCGGCGGCAGCGGCCGCAGCCGCAGCAGCAGCGGCGGCGGCGGCGTCGTGGGCAGCCAACCACGCGGCGGAGATCAGCAAGTCTGCACCGCCCGTCATCCTCGCCAACGGCACACTTAATGGAACTGCTCAGTACAATGGAAACTGTAAGATTACAAAATTGCACGAGTATAAATATGACATAAGTATAATCAGGCTGCGGGGATCCGCTGGCTGCGAGGTGCACAGGACTGGTCGATTTGGTGACACTTCGGGGAGGTCTATGTTCGCCACTGGACGTCTTTCGGCTGAGATTAATAGATTATGAGGACGATGATGATAATCACCCTTTCACCCGAGACACAGACCTCCTCCCTTAGAGAATTGGCTGTAATCTACCACATGCGCCGTGTGTGGTGGCCGGTGAGTAGGTTCTATAGGTTGTCCACCTCTGCCTCTTTTAGGGCATACAAGCTTGATCTTATGTACGTATGACTACATTTCTAATACAAAAATTCCAAGACAGCTGGTGCATTTTTACGCTTCCTGAAAGTCTAATGCACGTAGAGTTAAATAAAACATCTTTCTTGTAAGAATAGTATCGGTTAGTCACTGTCCTAATAAATAGGTACATGAAACTAGTAACTGCTGGATCAAACGGCACTTTTTCATTTGCAAAGTATGTTATAAATCGTAAACCCAACACCGATTTTAACCAATTGCACAGATTGACTCGGGGAATTAAAATGCACGTTGCATGTAGAAAAATATTTTGGCGCTCGTTTTTCAGATAGAACAATTAGAAACTATTCAATTAGAACATAAGAATGATTTCCAAAGGTTAAGTAACCCAGATACCTCATCCATTATAATTATGAGACATAACATATTATTATTTTTCTAATTGGCAAATACCATCATCATTATCATCAGCCTTTTGACACATGTCTCCTCTCCGTAAGAAGGAATGGAATGTAATTCACCACACGGGCCCTGTGCGGGTTGGTGGATGACTGGTAAATCTATTTGAGTATTTTTTTAGAATCTTACTGGACTGGTAGTCTTATTGGTTTCTTCGAAAATCCACTTTAACACAGGAATAATGTTTTGCCCTCTATTTTTAATCGTTTTTGTAAAAGATGATTAAAACCTTAAAAATAAAAAACAGTGTGGCCAGGGCAACAGAGTAATCGTTATAAAAGCATTTCTTAAAATTCGCAAAAAGTTTGCAAGTCGTAGCAGCGCCGTAGCAACAACGTAGAGCCGAGCGTAGCACTAGACTTCTACGTATCTCGAGGACATAGGACATAAAATATATAATATGAATATTAAAAAAAATACAAAATTTGTGCATCATTCATCTTTTTTTTTCCATATTTTTTTTGAAGTAAGTAATATTTCTCCAAATTCGCAAAGCAAACGATTTGCGAGTTCTAGCAACATTTTAGACCCTGCGTAGCACTGAGTGCAATGCAATAAGTTAATTCATAATTTTAAGCGTTTTGTCGACGAGCAACTAATTTCACATTAAATGGCTTTCTTGAAGGCTTTTTCTTTAAATAAAGCAAAGAGCCTATCGTTGCTGACAATACAAAAGTTTTTAATTAATTTGACTACTTCGCACAATTGAGTTACAAACAAGTAATCTATTTAATCAATTAATGTCATGTGCTAATAATTTAGTGAATTTAGGATATTTAATTCAAAACGCGATGGAGAAACAGGTTGCAAAGCCCATACAACCGATTCTTTCTTTAAACTAGCTACCTGAGTCGTGATCTTTTTTTTTTATCTCACTAGATCTGTGCATAGATAATGATAACAGTGCATAGTAATAATTTGAATACAAGAATAGACACTTGCATTTTGAAGGAGAGTTATTGATTTTACTAAAACAATTAGCTACTAACAATCCTTAGGAAGAAAAAAGTCAATTCAGTAAATAAAAGAACTTGAATTGTCTTAAAGAAAAGCATTCAGATGAAGTTTAAACGCAAAACAAGGATTCGATAGAATCTCTAACATACCTATTTTATATTTTAGGGTGCTGGTAAGCGCCACCCCTCGTAGGGCACGCCTTTCAAGTAAAATTAACATAACACATTGGGGTCGATTGTGGGCCTTCGCGGTACCCCCCTTGCTTGGCTCTCGTTTTAAAGTTCATCGATACCAGTACAGATGGCGGTGTGATAT
This sequence comes from Orthosia incerta, assembly GCA_948252205.1. Classification (NCBI taxonomy): domain Eukaryota; kingdom Metazoa; phylum Arthropoda; class Insecta; order Lepidoptera; family Noctuidae; genus Orthosia; species Orthosia incerta. The sequence continues at coordinate 15,682,443 of OX411746.1, read as the reverse complement.
TGACGATGGCAATGCCATCTGCAGTTAACTTGACAAACTACCAAATTGGGATGCATACCACGAAATAGTTTTGGTATAAGCGTTTTACAACAGAGGACACTTTCGAGCTTGTTTGAACGATACCTTGATAATTTTCCACAACTATTTTCATCGAATTGAATATGTTTTGCTACAGTTACTGAAATGCGTTTCATTGTACTGCACCAGAAAACATTTGAAATGTAATTTTAAAAGTTTTCATTAGTGAATAGTTAAACTTTGATCATCATCAATAGGCAATGAGCCCCCTAACAAATGCTAGTAGGCACGATTTGAATTATTAATAATTTCCTCCAAGTTTATACACTGTATTTGATTGACCTCTTCTGTAGGCAAAACATTCAGCAGTAACTGAGTAGTTTATTTCAAGGTCGTCAAATATTTCTATAAACCCTTACGATATACTAAATTTATATTATTACTCATCTTGTTTTTTTATTATTTTCGATACAATATGAATCACATTTCGAAGAAGGGAAGACTAACAAGCGATTAATCAGTCGGTTTTAATTTTCATTTAGTCATAGAAATTAAAAAAAATCTTTAACTAGCTTTTGGTTGGGGTGAAAAGATGAGAAAGTGAATAAGAACGACAATTGGTCGAGTTTATTATTTCCAAAACGTGTTTTTCTTGTGAGGCGACTATTGTCAAATATTGTTGATGCATAATCATACGTGGATTAGATCAGTAACAATGGGTCCGGTCGACCAGGTCGTCAGCATGTGACGGGTCCGTAGGGGACTCCCGCTAACGTTCGGGAGGATGAGCTTCAAATTTCGCCATACCTGGTTCACAACCGAAATTTCGAAGAGCAAACGTGAAATTGTCACACTTGTAACAATGAAGATCAAGCTTAGCAATGAATTTAATACGAATCCGGAGGGGATCGCGGATTTAAATAATCAAATGAATAGTTATTCATTGATCTGTTTATTCACTTTCTGACTTTTAGACAAGTTTGGGCTCTTTCTTTAATATTTTCTACCTCAAAAAGTTTCTAAAGGGGTTTGTAGTCCGTTGCTTGTAGCCTAGGAATGCACTTGAAACTGTTCGATGCAATGCAGCTAAATATATTGAGAATATTTAAAATAAAGGTAAACCGAACCGAAATGTTGAGTTTTGGAATTTACACAATTCACTATCAATTTTTTTCATTGTTGAAGCTTGATTCTTATGTGGATTATGTTCATGAAAGTAGCCTTTATACAGTAATTGAAATAATAAAAAAATACACTAGTCCGATTGGATTCCTAATACGAGTAAGTATTATAACTCATTTCACGGTGATCGCGTCATTTGTTTAACCACCAGTTAACTGGAAACTTTACTAAAGTAGGTACTTAACTTTATTGATTGAGTCACAGGCCAAAAATATGAAAACTTATATTAGAGATAGTTAGAGGGCTCATTCAATAAAACTAATTCCGTTGAGTAACTGAGGTTCCGACAGGACCGGGTATCTCGATTTAATGCGTGCCATAAACTTAGACGCGAACTCTGCATTCCGATCAAAGTTGTCTCCCAGAAGTAGTGGACTACGGTGACACACACGTTTTGATACACGTTCGAATTCTTTTAATATTAAATAGTTTGAGAATTTGGGAGTACTTTGCAAACATGTACTTTATTGGTTTTACCTAAGTAAGCAATAAAACTAATTGGTTACCGTCGCCTTTATGTTCGAATTTGAAAAGTTTCGCATTGGTCATTTGGCAAGTAAAACAAGTATTAAAACTCTTAATTTAGGAATTTGCAGATAAACTTGTAACAAAACTATACTTAAATATATCTAGTTAATCCACGAAAAAAGCGTGCGCTTGATGATGATGAATCCACGAAAATAGTATGCAAGTTACTGAAGATAGCGAAAACAATACGCATTCATTTTTCTTAATTCTTACGTTATCAAGTTTATTCAATTTGGGAATATATTCCATACAGTATTTTTATTTGAACATACATCTTTGGCAATGGTTTGGAAACTAGTAGAGAACATGAAGGATTCAGAACAAGATATCCACTAAGACCATTGAAACCACACTCACAGCGATTTATATTTTCAACTTCAAGCAAAATCTGTGTACGATTATTTAAAAAAATCGGCCAAGTGCGTGTCGGACCACGCGCAGTAATAGGGTTCCGAAGTTGCATAATAATGCGGACTAAGAAGAGGGTTTTGCTGTTGTTACATGAACATTAAAACGGTTTCAGCGGCACACAACGTTTAAAAACGTGCCCACATAGGATGATGTTTTTTTTAAATCTCTACGCTCGCGTTTGACCACTATATCGCCTGATGGTAAGCGATGATGTGGTCTATGGTGAAGCTCGCTTGCCTAGAAGTAACCTATTCACTCTTGATTTAAACTAAAGAAGGAATAACTGGTAACTGAAGTAGGAGTTATAAAATCCAACTTCGCAACTGAAGTTAGGAATTAATTATTTATTTGAGTACCACCGCGGGTGCGAATTGCGTAAGGAGCCGATACGAGCGAGCGTTAGAGCCAAGGGGAATGGTATGGTTCGTTCCTGGATCCTTGCGCGCACGCTCCTTGTTTATTTCTCTTTCGGAATTTGAAAAATTTCGTATGTATTCACCTCTTATCTGCGGTATTCATTATTTCGTTCTGGAAAGTTTTAAGCTACTCAATTAGTGATGTAGTCGGGTCGAATATTGACTTTGTAGATGGATATCGACAAAAGAAAATAAGTAATTTGCTTGGCAATCGAATCTAATTTGACTTTAGATTACAAAACGTTGAAAATACTTCTGCACTAACACAAAATATACACCCACGTGTGCATGCACCGTATGGACTACGGACCGGTACTGCCAACGACTCCGGCTACTCCAATGCGTTATTCGAGCTTAAAAAACATTATTCATTTAGAAATAATTATTATTAAGGATGTTATGATTTTATTTTTGTAGATGTTTACATGGTTCATAAGCATACTATCTGTTTTACACAGCTAACAACGTTATTTAAGTATTTTTTTAATGGCATTTGTACAAAAATTATACTGTGCCAAGTACATTTTATAAGTTGGTCGACTATTACTCGTTATGATTTTATTTTTGTATGTTTTTACATGGATCATAAGCATATATTTACTCTGTTTTACACAGCTAACAACGTTATTTAGGTAATTTTTTAAAATAAATAAATAAATAAAAAAAAATTATACTTAATACTTTTTTTTAATTTTTTTAAATTTATACGGCTCCAAGTAAATTTTATAAGTTTTGTTTTAGTTTAGTTTTTTAAAAAAACGTTGCCCCACACTAGGAATTTCTTCCTGTATCGTGGGTGCGTTTACAAACATATATACTCACATACACAATATTGGTCGACTATTACTCGTAAACTTGTAAAGCCAACTTATCTGTGATAGTTTTCCTTTTAATTTCGTTATGTTTACTACTGCCGTGAATTATTTCACATAGCCAAGAGCAACCATTTCGCTGGCAGGGGAGGGAGACACTTGAATCTAACATAAATTTGCAATTTAAAGCTTAATTTTACGCAAACGGATCTTTGAATCGAAAAATGGTTTCAACAAACCCGTAATATTTTTGAATGACCTATCCAACTATACCCCACAGCATGGGAAAGAAAAGAAAAAAAAAGAAACATCCCCACTTTACGTCTAGTCTTACACCAAAAAATTTTTTTTTATGTTTTTATTGTACCACTTTGTCGGAATGATTAATAAGTATATCCATGCCAAATTATAGCTTTCTAGTACTTAAATTATCTGGGCTTAGCTGCGGACGGAAAGACGGACAGAGCAATATAAGGGTTGCTTGTTGACTACGGAACCCTAAAAATGAGAATATTTTTGTCAAGATGTTCATCTAAATATGTATTCATATAAAATTTCATTTAAGTTAATTGAGTGAAGGGCAACACGAACACCCTTACTCCCTCAAAAATTTAATAATAGTAGAGAAGCCAGCAAAAGCTCATTCAATGGTTTTTCAGCGCGAACTTTTTACTAATTACACAGGAAATCGTAAGTTAAACTTTACGTAACACAGTTTATTTAGGTACAATTCTGAAAATAGAATAACAAAAACCATTTATAGTTACTGGATATAAAACAAAAAACTTGGAAAGTTGGTCATTCCCAAAAGATCCCTTTTGCGGTCAGTTGTACGCGGCTTCTATTGAAAATATTTTTTGTGAGGTTTGAAGATGTTGTTGGGTGTTTGTAAGCAATATATGAGGTAGGTAGTCGAAGCCGTTCACCCTGCAGAGCGCTCTCGTGTCTGTTGGGAACGTGCTCGCGCCGCGCTGCGCCGCCGCCGCCGCCGCGCCAACAACTCCAACAAGTGACACAATTTGGGTTGGGGTAAAGCGGCCGGCGCTTTCGGGCGGTGTACACGTTTCGTTAGCTTCTCTATTTTAAAAACTACTTGCTTGACGATATCCGGGAAGGGACGGCCGCATCACCGCGCCGACTCCACTCCACACTGTCACTCATTTTCGATGCAGTCGAGCTGCGTACGCGTCGTTGGTCGCTTCGCGCGCACGCGCGTCCGCCTTTATGCACTTAACACATTTTGATAGTTAATAAGTTTTAAACGTGCAAAGGTAAATGAACTTATTATAAACAAAGTGCCTTTTTCAATCAGAGGATGTATGTTACGGAGAGGTGATATTTGTGGTGCCAGTTGATAATATTTAGTTACCATGAGGGACGGCGGAAATGCAGTTCCCTCTTCAAGTAAGTAGATACTTAAGATATTTTTTTCTTTGGCTTTAAAATAATATTTTTCCTTTTGTTTTGTTGTTTACACCGTTTTAGATAGAACGGAAAATTTAGCGGGAACACAATCAAGTCACGTAAAAAAGCTGTTTCATGCGTTGGAACTTGACATGGCCCTTATCGAACGGATGTGTTGTACGCAGTGCCCAGGGAGGCAATCACAAACAGTTCATCATTGAAATTATTCAAATTGAGGTTAATAGAGTCTCGTTTTACTGATGTCACACATATGTGTGCCATGTTTACTGGGTATCAAGTTGATCAACAACAAGATATACTAATTATAAATTCGTACTTCCTAATTAGAGAATGTCTTGTATGGTATGACGTCATTTTATACGCAATAATTTATATTTTTTTGTGATAAAATCATTTGTATTTTTTAAGGACTACAGATTTAAATATCATCACAGTTCAATTTTAAATGAATTAAAAACAAAGTGCGTTTATTCATGAATGGAAGTACCGGCAGTCCTTGTATAACATGAGTATCAAGTATTGAATTGGAAACATGTGACGTGAACATTTTATTAAACAAGGTCTACGCATCGAGCAGTTAATTGTTTACTATTCCTACGATACCGTTTTAGTTGCTCGCATGCGTGCTGCCTGCGACTTGGCGCCGCTGCCGCGCCGTTTTCGACTCTAACAACACTCTTTTAAGTTTCATACTACCAAAAATACTTTCTATTTATATTTATCTGTGTGAGTGATAAAAGCTTGAATGTGTTTAGGTAAGCCGACTGCATTTTAGAAGGACCTTAATCTCTCCCCACTACTGCTGCACTACGTGTTTTTGTCGTCGACATACCAGAGTCGTAGTGACGAACGCACTATCGATATTTTTATGCTGATTAGAATATTGTTTACATTCTTACGCAACAACATTATACGGACCGAGGTGTTTTAGTACATCCTCAATATGCGTACCTTTTGGGCTTGTATCTACTGTGTAGTGCGTAGTAGTTCAAAACAGGAAATTGTTTTTAGTTAAGAAAACGTTACATAGTCTCGCTTGATCTGTAAAATTAATTTGCTTGTACAAAACATACACAAACATGGCGAGAGCATTCTTCCAAACAGGAATTATCATAGAGAGTTATTGAAGTACCATCCGGCATTTTTAGAAAGTCGATGTATAGTGAGGTGACGTCCCTACGGCAGGGTCCGACTTCGTAACCAGTCAATTAAATCCGAATGGTGGTAAATTCGGCTGTCTCTTTCCCTCCTAGTTCAAGATACCCAAGCACAAGCGCCACTTGACGATGATTCACGTTCAAATTCCATACCTACGATTGATAACAGCAAAAAGTGGTGAATGGCACAATGTTTTAGGTCATTTCATTTGCTTGCTGGACATGCGGCCCACAATCATATTGGTATGCGCTTTGTTTACTACACGTGTGACTCGTTCCATTCAAAAAGTAAATGAGCATTGAACTATGATAAATATGTATGTATTTATATCCTCAATATGTATAAACCTACATCAACTTTGTGTGAATGAAGCACTACACTATAATTAGATTTTTAAAGAGTTGTTTAAATTGTTAAAATTATAGCAAAGTAACAGCAAAGTGAGTTTTAAATAGAGAAACCACATAAATATTGATAAATAAATTGTTATGTCGATATTCGTGCTGTATCATTTAATTAAAATATCACGGTCTGTTATCGATAGGCGTTTAATTATTTGGAAAAAGACAATTTGTTTAAATTAAACTATAAAAAAGGTAATAAATAAACTTAAGTGTTAGGTTAACCCACGCGCGTCACGCGTTGCATCTGATGGCTGAAGTGTCGCTCCCAGCCTCTCAGCGTGTGATACGAATCACGGAATCATCGCCCGCATCCCGGCACAGACACCATTGCTACATAAAAGCATTAAGTACTGGAAAATATTTCGTATATTAGATGGCCATTCAGTCATTCCATACTAATTCCCAAACCAACAAAAGCTCTCATCAACTTGGTGCTATGTTTTCAAGCTAGTTCATTTTTTTTACCAGATTCCTGAGAATGTACCCTAAAGATAAGACGTTTATGCTCATACAGAAATACCATTGAGAAATATAATGTCAAATACGCAATAGTCATGAGACTGAGACAACAGATGCGTGGGTCAACACGTGTTCGTTTATTGACGAAACTTTATTTTCATTCATGGAAGTGATCCTATACCTCGTGACGTCGATTGATGAAAAGGTTCTTAAAACATGTAGTTCAGCGATTGCAGATGTTAACAACATAGGATACCAAGATGATCTAGACCGAATCGAAAAAACACTGCAACTTGCGCCCGCCCTAGGCCAGGTAAATCTGACTTGCACCATCATCTACGTAAAATGTAACAAGACATAAGGGTGCGCGCAAGCAGCAAATGGTCCACTTAAAATATGCGTAGAGTTTCCCCTTCCTGCTTTTAAAATACCTCGAGCTTAAATTTAAATTCCAGTTTAAAAATAGTACACCTAATCGCTTTAGGAACTGACAATAAACCAGAAACGTCACGATTTCTGTCTCGCGTTTTGTTATTAACGTGGAGAAGCTAAACATTTTTGTTATATTTAGTAGAATAGTAGAAACTGGGACATTTTAATCTGCACCACAACAGTTCGTTGCACAAGAGTTTGTGGTAATTTGATACGAAGTAGAAGAGGCAAAGTAATGATTAAATATTTGAAGAGGCGCGTCAGTGTTGCATTAGACGAGCGGCGTGTAATGCATCTGTTGCATAGAAATTCCGGCGCATGTTGAGGTGTAGCGTGGAATGTGCGTAGTGGAGGGGCGCGGGCGCGGGCGAGGGGGGGAGGGAGGGACCATGCTGAGTAAACAAAACTAGAAAACAGGCACATAGTGGGTACAACAGCAGTCGGATGCGCCGGAGTGCTACCTCACTCGGTACATACTCGTATATAAATAACGTGCTGCTACCGCTTGCGCCTAGCGCACTAATACCATGTATTGTAATGAGCGAACACCACGTTACACTTTAATCCAACACGATAACAACGTCTGGATTTCACTTAAATGCTTTTCTGAAATCTGTTAAGCGTGACAGATATTTAAAGCCTTTGTCTAACAATCAGAACTACCTGGGACTCTAGACAAGTGACATTCCATTATATCAACAACAGCGTCGCGACGACGATTGGAAAATAAAATCGTCCCACCGCCGACGAGTAAGCGATTAGCTATCGAATATTTTCTCGCTGAAGAAACATACAAAAAGTATAAAATCCCGTTTAATAAAAGAGACCCATATAGGAATAGTTGACCGCTGGCTTATCATACTGCCGGCGAGTACTCTCTCACCACAAGTTCGTCGCAGCGACAATAGCTATCAGAGTCGTACTCGCTCAGCGATGCTCGCTTGCTCGCTTGGCGGTCAGAACTCACGCCGAGAGACCAACCTGGTGTGATTTCTACTTAGAGTGCAGCCGCCCCGAGTGAGTGGTCCGAGTAATCGCCCGTCGCACAATAATACTCGCTTATAACCGAGCGACAAAACTTCGGCAAAGCAAACTCGCTTTACTCGCTACTCGCTGATCGTCAGCGTTGACAAGTGCCTTAAGGGGCTACATACGCTTTAGTGCCTTAAAACGGTAACTTTCTAAAGCATACTCCTTAGTAACGGCTAGGTTAAATGGCTTGAAAAAAAAAAATGATTCATGTACATAATTTTAAACACAAGGTTTTTTCGTGTAACTAATAGTTTTGCTTTACAAAAAATAATTAATAACACGATATTTTTTCGCAACTTTTGGAAACTGCTGGCTGGAATTTCTTCATAACTAACATAGCATATGTAAATCAAATAATATTTTGCAAACAAAACTGATCAACAGGAGGTTCAATATTGATATTTTGGCATCGAGCGGGCGCACGTCTAGTACTGCGTTAACATTGGGGCGTATATAGCGCCTTAAGCGCTATCGAAATGATACGTGCATCCCATTACCTACATTTTGTTATTTTGGCCATCACCGTTGTTGATACAATTACACTTGTTTCTAATTAAAGCCTCTGAAAGTAGTAACGGCAAAGAAAATCTATGTACGAACACAATACAACGTAGGTCCAAAAATTTTAGGGGCATGAACATGAACAATCTGCCTAATAAAATAGGACAAGGGCAATGCCACCACATGTGAACAGCTTTCCACGTAAGAAATAAGTTAGGATTGGTTTTATATCAGTATCTGCATTGAAAAGCTCGTTCAGTAGTCCGTAAAGAGCTTTAAACACCTAAATGGGAAGGCAAATCAAAAACATAAGAATCTAATAAAAATATTAACATCCGTGCACCATCACGCATTTGTAAGAATTAAAAAAGAATACCATATAACCCGACTCTAGTTTCAGTGATTGGAAGCTTTTCAAAAAGTTTTCACGTTCGTGGGTTCTCTAATGAGTAACTATGGGTTGTCGCCTTTAAGAATTTACCCGTTCCTTATGTAAACATTGAGTTCACTTTAATAAATATTTAAATACTAAGAAAACAAGTCTCTACAAAGAAAAAACATATTTTTGTAACGGCAAACAGTTAAGATACAAGTTGATTTTGGAGTTCATATTAACTAGGCGTCCGATAGAATTTTGTTATATGAAACATGCTCAAATTGGTCCCACGTTATTCAGAAACAAGTCTAAAAGCTTTCTCATTAATATGGGCTAGGGAATAATAAATATTGGGCATGGTAAGCAAGGTGAGGTGGTGTGGTAGTGCGGCGGCGAGGCCGCTAGGTGCAGTGTTACGGCAATGAATGAAAAAGGTACCAGAAACTTAACCTAAATACCAAACATTCTTCCAGTCCCCGCGGCTCGTCGCCGCGCCACGTGTGCGCACACACGCTTTTACCGCTGCCGCCGCCCGAAATAATATGCTTAGCTTACATACCAACACATGGAAATGTATATCGAATTAGCAAACCCACCAATAAATTCTCATATAACTAACATTTGAGTAAGCCTCCGTGATACTAACGCTCGCTTGATGAGAGAGCGCCGTGAGAACTTTCAGCTTGTTTTATTTAAATTTCGGTTTGTTATGGTCTAGATTGAGCTCATATTATACATATTTAAAATACTCGACCGCTTATAAAATGCTTTGGCTATTTTGTTTATTATAATTCTAGATAATAAATTGAAGATATTATTTCAATTAAAATAAATTGCGAAGACTTAACATAAAGAGAAATTATAGCCTTGTTTTAAATGATGAATAAAATACAACTTAGGTATTTGGAGATAAGTCATTCACTACTGGGAAATAAAAAATAGTAGGTGCTAATCAGTGTGACTATGAGAATCGGTGTTTGTCATCTGAAGTATTTCCGGATTTTTCTAATAAACTTGTTAGTCACTACATACAAATATTTCTTCAAGGAAGTAACGTTAGTAACGTTATATATGTTAACGTTAGTCATCGCTACAATTGATGTTTTCGATAGCTAATTTACTACCACCATTCAAAGTTATACTCTCTTTTAACTTGGTTGAAACTTAATATGCTTAAATACATGTGGAATTAAAAGGCACAGTGTAAAAGGAGTTGTCTTTTATTTCATTCCGTTCCCACGTTATTTGTTGTCTCGGTGCCCGATAAGGGGAACAGTATACCCTTTCTTCGTCCACTATACGATTGTAGGCCCTTATTTATTACTAATAGATTTCCGAACGTTAAAATGTCTATGCATGCCTTTGGAAGCAAGGGACGACGACCCACTTAATGCAATTTGACTATTAGTGAATTCTTTATGACCTTTCTATTCAGTAAAAACACGTTAACGCGGTGCCAGTATTACAAATTTTTGTTTTCGATAAAATTAAAAACACATGAATGACGCTTAGCGCGTACGCGTATTCGATCCAGATGTTCATGTTGTCGTACTTTAGGGACTAAATTTTATACAATTTATTAATAAGTAATTCCCTGAACTTTGCAATAAAATTTTAAATGTTGTAAAACATGCACCCTTCTGCCCTCAATTAGCTCATAGTACCTGCTAATGAAATCATTCATTAATTAAAGCATGAAAGTAAAAGCCTGTTAATATCGGTACTTCGTTAAAGGTATGTACCGGAAACATAGGCTTTATGTGTGAAGGCACTAAGTTGTAAAAACTCAATTGGATGGTAGATTGGGCAACAGGTAAGAAGGGGAGCGTTGCGCGGGCGCACGGGACAGTTCGGGGCTGTAGGGATAGGGACGCGCAGGAGCGGCGGCGCGGGCGGCGGGTGATGCCGCGGTGGCGGAGAGTGGAGCGATACTCACAAAGTGAACTGTATATTATTTGCAGGTGCAGCGGGCGCGAGCGGCAGCGCCGTCACAGGGGTGACGCGCCGCGGACGATGTAAGTGGTTCAACGTCGCGAAGGGCTGGGGGTTCATTACCCCTGACGATGGCGGGCAAGATGTTTTTGTGCACCAGGTGATTGTTATCATTTTATACCTCGAAGCATGCACGCAACGAACACAATTTAAAATTAGATATAATGCCAAATTTTAGACGAATGCCTACGTAGTTACTAAAAACGCTCCGTTCTCTATAATAGTTAAAATAGGAAAATAAATCCATTCAGAAAAAATATTGTGGCATATCTAGCGGTTGACCCGATAGTGCGCTTATTTGTTTGCTCGGCTTATCAAGGCCGGATGTTTTTTCTATACATTTGCGCCACCAAACTTGTACTTCGTTCGGCTGCAGCGACGCTAGCGGTAAAACTTATATTAGGTCAAGACTATGTTACTGGATGCCGATAACGTTGATTTTTTTCTCATGAGCGATAAGTAAATTTATAGCCCATTGAAGGGACCCACAGTTAATAATAATAGTTAGCATGAAGTTGTTATTTTTATACTGAACTAGCGGCAGCCTCGCAGCGCCGCTGTCGTACGCACAAATATTATTACAACTTTGTGACTGCTCTACCGATAATGTTTACTTTTACAATTCTGAATTCCTTTTTTGAATTTGTAGTTTTACACTTCAAAAATAGATTATGAACCAGCAAAATCGGCTCGTTATGAGTTCTGAAAAATAATGATTTTCCATATAAGACCCTATACACTATTTTTCTGAGCAGTTCGTTTCGTTGCATTAATTTGACCAGTAACATTGCAATTGTAGCATTCGGTGTGAGAACCACGAGTAGATCACGAGAATAGAGGGATTAACAAGGATGACTAAATGACACGTTTATTTATCAATTTCCAGAGCGTCATCCAGATGTCAGGGTTCCGGTCACTAGGAGACGAGGAGCAGGTGGAGTTCGAGTGCAAGGAGTCAGGCAAAGGCTTGGAGGCCACTCGCGTCTCCGGACCCTCGGCTTCGGACTGCCAGGGCTCCAGCCGGCGCCCGAACACCAAGAAACGGTTCAGAAAGATACGGTAATCTTCGCTAAGTAGCGTAGGTGGAAGTATCTTAACGCCTGTTTGAAAGGACGGTACTTCCAAGCTTGCGGTGTGATATTGCTGAACGTAGAACCTTCAGAAGCATTTGCAGTTGGTTGTATTTTAGGGATAGCGTCGTTATTTTACCAAGGTTTTTAGTGTCACGCATAAAGCAGATATCCAAGTAGTGAAACCTGTGCAACCCTATAATACTAAGTGGGTACCTATATTTTCTAGTTCCAAGGGTAAGCAGTTTTTTTATAAAATTATTGTATGGGAGAACCTACAAAACCGCATTTCGGTACTCTTTCGGGCTTTACTTACCATCAAAGCCAAAACGATGTAAAAACCCCATCTTATTTAGTCTGCGGTCATATTTCAGAAAAAAACATACACGTGTTATTTTAGAGACGACAAAACAGAGTTAGAAAGCCTTGTTTAACTGCTAACATCTATGTCATAGTATTAAATATCTATTTGGTATCCTTCTACTATGAACTAGATGTCAATATATCGTATATAATTAAAAGGCGAACATTCAGTTATCAAACTATTAACCAATATCATGAAGTACCTAAGCCAGACGATAACCTATTGAAATTAATATCGAACGATTACGACACTATTTGACTATTTCAATGATATATTATAGGTTTGTATTTCTGGTATTTGCTGGTTAACAACAACCGTATAGGTACGAATACATAGGTACAATAAATTATGACAAACTGCAATAACTTCGAACATGCACGTGGGTATCATATTTCATATAAATATCGTATTAGATTTATTTTACATGCTTACTTGTTGCCGAGTCCAACACTTAATCGAGGGTTATCGCATTATCTAACCATGGGAAAATATCGAGCCTACGAAGCTTCAAGTCATATTAACTTTCTTGTAAATACAGTTGAAATCTTTTTTACTACACGCATAGGCGACAGATGCTAGATAAAATTCTATTTTGGGCATAGTTAATAGATAAGGATTAATAGTTATGTGTTAATTGGGTTTAAAATGTAATATAACAGAGATGTTTCTATTATCTACTAGACATTTTATCAGTTTTGTTAAAAAAAAACATAAGTCTTGTTGTGTGATGGCAAATGTGCTGGTCTAGGATTGATTCGCCTTACTTATAAAAGGATACATCACTATTTTCTCACCCTATACAATTTGTTCCGTCAACATAATATGTTTTGCTGTGGAGTTCTTCTTTTCGAGTACCCTTATATATATAGTTTGAGTCCTTACGGAGAAAAAGTTGATAGGCAGGTTAAGAGCACTGTCTTTATGTAAAAAAGTGCTTGCTCACAAACTTCAAAATTCAAAAGATTTTGAATAAATGACTTCTGCTTTCATAATTATCTATAAGTTGCTTCCATCATATCATCTTTCATACAGTACATCCTTCATTTATTTGTTATTATGTCACTCTTACAGACACCACACTCATATTCAAACCATTCTCCTCATTCCTCCGCAGCACATATCCATTCTCTATACCGTGACAGCCGATTTCCATACATCTTCTCAGTCACTGGTGCCACTTTCAGAGATTCTCTTACATATCTATTATTTTCATATTCTATCAATTAGCGTAACCCCCATCCCTCTTAGCATTATCTTGTCAGTTGCATTCAATTGCCTTTAATTCAAACTTTTCGGGCCCAAAATTCTACAGAATAAGAAACAAGATCAAGAGAAATCCAAAAGCCTTTGATAGTCCAATCCAAATAATATAGTACTACTAGCAACTAGTTGCCAAGCTGCTGAAACTTCTATTTTATAAATTATAGCCTATGTATTATTTTGATGAATAAGTTATATACTGTGCAGTTTCATCAAGATCCGTAGGGCAGTTTTGCGTGATAAAGCAACAAACATCCATCCATTTTCAAAGAGTTTCGCTTTTATAATAGTACAGCAGGGCTGGTCAAACCTCATTAATTTCAGGACACGATCATATTCGATATTAAACGTTGATTCAGGAGGGTTATTTGGAACAGTTGAGTAAATAATTACTTCTGTCACACGTCACAAACATTTAGCTAATTAACTTAAATAAAGGCGTCAAACCAGATAGGGAAATTAATAGCTTAAAATATTATTAAAATCGCTATAGTAAATGAAAGTACTAAAAACCTTTTCCTTGTGAGAATTGTTTTAACGAAATTGTGTCTATCTAGATAAGACTGAACTCAATACCATTTAGTAGATTAGGTAAATTAGCCCAGTAGAAATTGACATTAAAATCACAAAGCTTGATGTAGTTCTAGATTTTGAGTTAATCCAAATTTGCAACTTTGAAAAACGTGTTCTTGCTACGCACCACGCGAAAAAATTCGAAATCTAGGAAAAAAGAAACTATGCATTTATCCACAAACGAAAAACCCTTCATTTTTTAAATTGCATTAAATGAGAAGGTCCCAAATGTATAAATCAAAAACCCAGAAATCGATACAAATGCGATAACTCTATGCGTATTGATTGCTTATAACGAGCGGAATAACCTATCTAAATCCATGGGGTATCGGCGCTCTATGGTGACAAAATATGCATTATTTACTAAGGATTTTCTTAACACTAGTACAGTAATCAGTCATTGTCCCTATAGGGTTTATAGAGCTGCGGTTGGGTTTAAATTGTTTCACATTTAATTGTCTTAAAAAAAAATACCGAGCATTTCAGCCCAGCTCTCAGGCAAGTACACGCCACCCCAGTGGCGGATTTGCAATTTTGGCCGCCCTAGGCCGTGTACATAGGTACTACATATGAATTTACTTTCTTGCATACTTTTATCAAAATAGATTCAGTAATTTAGTTTTATTGGGATAAAATTACACAGATCATTATAATTTTTTATTGCTAACATCTGTCGGTTTATACATTGTCATGTGCACCTTAAGGTCCGCCACATTAGCGACAGTAAGACCGAATGAGAATGTGGTCTATGCAGCCGCAAAGGTTGACGGCGTACGCATGAATTCATGGGGGCAAATACCTGGCCGGAGGAGCGTGACGAAATGCGCAAGCACTCCAGCGCCTCGGCCAAAAGTAGCTGCAGAACACCGTGTGGTTTTAATCAGTTAGTCTGACAGTGGCCCAGTGGCTAAGACCTCACCTCACGTGGTGTCATTCACGTGGCGGTTGAGGTCGTGGTTTCAAATCCGGGCAAGTAACAATGTGACTTTTTTAAATTCATATTTACTACATTCTTTTGTACATGAAAATTTATTTCACTCTGTATAAATGTATTGTTTTGGTGTACAATAAAGAATTAAGAAGGAAAACATCGTGAAGAAACTTGGACTTATAGTTAATGTATGTCTGAAATCACCAGCCCGTATTGAGCAAGCGTGGTGATCAATGCTCATACCTTCTCAGAATGAAAAGAGGCCTTTGCCCTGCAGTGGGTCAGTTACAGGCTGGTATTATTATTTTAGTCTGACAGACCCCTTCGCCCAACCCGGGGTAGAGGACATCCATGAGGATTTCCACAAATTAGAAAAGGCGGGTGGAGTTTAGTTTGGCCCATTCATAGGGCTCCCACACAAAACAGATAATTCGCAACGCATCGCAAATATCTGCGAGCTCGGACGTACTAAATCTATCTAAATCGCATTGCATAGCATCGCAGCTATGTGTGGGACCCCTTAAACAGATATAACAAACTTTGTCGACTTATGCAGTAAAGCTTGCAAACCCTGCCGGAGTCTGTGTTTCCAGATAGCTACAACTTCGGGGTCTTTAAGTCAAGAGTGAGTAGGTTACTTCTAGGCAAGCGCGATACACCGTCGACCACATCATCGCTTACCATCAGGTGAGATAGTGGTCAAGCGTGAACCTATCTATAATAAAAAAATCAAAGAAGAGAGAAGCATAAGAAGCTCGATAATTTTAGCACTTCGCCTCGAGTTCGCTAGTTTCTCTAATAATAGGTTTATTTATATTTTTGTGTAAAGTGCACCAAAATATAAATAACTAGCTGTTGCCCGCGGCTTCGCACCCGTGGACCCATTTTCAGGATTAAAAAATAGCCTATGTCACTCTGTTATAATGTAGCTTTCTATTGGTGAAAGAATTTTTCAAATCGGTCCAGTAGTTTCGGAGCCTATTCGGTACAAACAAACAAACAAAAAAATCTTTATAATATTAGTATAGATATAATAATTTGAAAGCCAGATCCAAGTGCACCTCCTTGCATCCCCTCCCGGCGCCAATGCATTTCTTGTGTAAGTATCAGTGTATTTTTTGCCACGATTGGCCGCCCCTAATATCTGGCCGCCCTAGGCCCGGGCCTACTGGGCATACCTTCTTACATTTGCAGGCAACGATTTTGAGAAGGTCATAGCTTTGGTCCCTATTAGGTTAAAATACGCAATGTTGTTTGTCGAAAAAGGCATAGTTTATGACTTTGAGAGCAAAAATTGAAATACCGGCAAAGTGTGTGTCGTGTCTTCGCACATTTAGGGTTCCGTACCAAACTGCAAAATTAGGTTTGTTGTAATAGAAAAAAATAAGGCATTTTAAACAAAAATCTGATTTATCAATAATATTCGTATTTGTAAGTAAAATATACGTAATAATAAAATATTATCACCAAATTTTAAGTTCATATGTCAATGGAAAGTTAAAAAATTCATGGGCACAAAATTTTGTAAGAAAAGCTGACTTTGGTGGCTTCTCATACCTATGTTTTCCAATATTTTTAAAAACAAAATACACTGTATTTATCCCTTCAACGAGTTCCTAACAACAATACCCCACACGATGGGGTAGGTAAAAAAAAGTTTTTACGTAAAAATATATTTATGACAACTTGTATGGCTTTGCGTCAACAAGATGCTTATACTGTGAAAATGTGATGCTCCAACTGTTTGGCTGTAAACCCATGTGACAGACGACGAACAGACAGACGGCCACGTGAGTCAGACGGCCAGCAATATAGGATTCCGTTTGGACCCTTCAGGTACGGCACCCTGAAAAGTCCCAAAATTTCGCAGATTTTCGCGTGGTGGGCAGCGAGCGCAAGTTCCATACAACATACCAATAAATAAGAACTTTATCATGCTTTGCGATTTAAGCCTCTTTTAGTGTCGACTTCTTCTGGGCAACTTCTTGGCTTTCAATTTTGTAGCTAGTTATTTTTGCATGTTATTTCCTTTTTAAAAATCGAATATTCTATATGTTTACGATTAGTATCTTGACGATTTTTGAATTGGAAGGTTTTCGTTTGACATAATAATAATATGGTTGTTTCAGTGTCCTTTATATAATGTTTGGTTCATTCCAGCTGCTATAACTGTGGCGAGTTCGCCAACCACATAGCGGCTAAGTGCAGCGTTGGCCCACAACCAAAGAGATGTCACAATTGCAAGAGCGAGGATCACCTCATTGCTGACTGCCCGGTCAAGGTAGATATCTGTTGAATAAATCTTCTCCTTATAGGGTGAATCTTCTCCTTTCCCTTCTGTGCACATCTGGCCTATCCTAGGTGGGCCTCACTAAGAATGTTGCTGACTTTCCCTCAGAACTTGTCAAACTCTATTTTATTGTAAAGTTTGATAAGTGGTAAGGATTAAGAAGCTCCAGTTTAGCATGAGAACTTTTTAGTGCGTAATTGAACGAATGAAGTAACTCCAAAGAATGGCCCGTACTTTACGTACCGTACGTTATTGACAATGAACGGCTTTCTTTTATTGGGTTTCTATAGAATAAATTGGGCATCTACTCAGCGGCCTATACCAGGATAATATTGTATCAATATGTGACCTGCTTCTAAAATGGCCAGCGTACGTTAATAATAATGGTCAATATTGGTCCTTGTAGCACTAGACACAGCAACATGAATTGGTATTCACGTTTGAAGTGAACCTACACTCGTAGATACTAGCCGATGGCACAAGTATCTGATGTTCAAATTGTTGTTTCACTGAGTATGTGAGACGAAAAATAATAAAACACCCGTTTATTGTACTGATTATTAAATTGAATATGCCAATTTATAGGTGGAGAAGAAGAAAGACGATGCCAGCAAGAGTAGTTCAAGCGGCTCTCAGGAGGGAGAACAGGATAGTCCGCCTCGCTAGTAGCTCAGTTAACACATACTGTATTCCAAACCCGACGAAACTTGTAGACTTTCTAACGGCATTTCTTCGCTCTTACTTTAACTATGTTATAATGTTTTATTACTTTAGACGAAGCATATTTCCGTCTTGAAACTTTACTCCAAATTGAAACAGCTTAACTGAATTTTAACAGGTTTTCCTTCAAGAAACACATTTTTATCAACGACAAGCTATCATGAAAACTTATCATTTTAAGAACGCATCTACCTCAATATAGTTACAGAAAAACTATACAAATAAGTACAAGACTGATCGGTACAAATCCATAATTCTAGTACAAACTATACAATATATACTTTTTACATAATAATTTTAATGATAGTAATATTACAACCTAAGTTTGCAAACGTAACGTAAGTACAAATTTTATGTGTTCGAGTGACCTTAATTATTTTACGTATATTGGTATTTATCCAAAGTTAAGTGTGTGTTTATATTATTATTATTTTGTTGCTATATTATATTATGACAAACTTTATGTTAATTTTAGCTCATAATCAACGACAAGTTAGAAGTATTATACCTGGCTATGA
This sequence comes from Orthosia incerta, assembly GCA_948252205.1. NCBI lineage: Eukaryota > Metazoa > Arthropoda > Insecta > Lepidoptera > Noctuidae > Orthosia > Orthosia incerta. The sequence goes on along the minus strand of OX411746.1, from coordinate 15,663,571 downwards.
GAGAAAATGAAAGTTTAGAGGGTTTTACAATAATAAATAAACTGAATCGTCAAAGATCAAAACAAATTAATAATATGTAATAACTATATCGTAACTTAAAATAAAAAAAACCTTTAAGGTTAAAGTAGATCCTGTATTTACGTTTCTGAAATAAAAATAAATGTAAGCCCTTAAATATAATATTAGAAAGTTAACGTAGGAAAAAAAGAAAATAGCCATTTTGTTCGTATCATTTTTCATATACTAAATATAATGTAAACGTTGAAGTTAATGTGCCAAAGTCAAATTAACATTGTTGCAATAATTGTAAAAAATATTTTAGTTAAGTGTAGATTCAGTACGAATTATATTTCTATGACTTGCCGTAGCATACTAGAGTGCTAATCTTATACAGATAACAGACAGTACAATTATAATGTTTCTACAAATATTTTAGAATAATTTTGCCATGTGTAACATTTGCGATTTATGTTTGCTCAAGAGCCTAATGATAATGAAGTAGAACAAGTTGTGAGTCTAGTGTTACTTAATCCATCCCGTCATCCAAATTGTCTGCCTCATATGCCTGTAGCGCATTTTAATGATAGAACAGTCTTCTATAGTGTTACTGCAATCTTTTGTAAGTAAAAAACATATATATGATACAACTAATAAAAAAAACAATTGTTTTACTTTTTCTATAACTTAAAAAAATACTAATTATGTGTTTCACATTTTGAAATTTTGGCCGTTGTTTATTATTTTTGTGTTAATTCTATTAGAACCATCCATCGAATTAAAGGGGAGACAACCTTTCGGGTGCTACACCTGTATTCCAACGGTATTCTATAACTAAGCTCACATAAATTCAATGAACCAATAAGAATGTGTTCTGATTTCTTTATTTAATTTGTTTGCTATTGCATATTGTTCACCTACCCATCGATGTTAATTTAAGACTTTGTTTTTTACACACAAAATCTTTTAAGGTAGTTTAGATTCAAATAATAAGGAGTAACAATCTACCTCAATATTTATGAATATGTCTTAGTTATTGTAGTTAAGATATTTTACTGTACTTGTTTTTAGGTTATAAAACTGACTGTCGTAACGCCAACCAGGATCATTCATTACTCACAGGCCCACTGAAACTGACTCTTGAACTTTTTTTTTAGAAACTATAATATTTGTATATTTTTTTCCTAATTGTATTATTAAGGAACAAGCCATCTAGAATGACACAAACACGAGGTAATGTACAATTAATCTAGTTAAGTAATAATTAATGTGTAACGTCCGCCTGCGTTAGATACCAATGAATTTAAAATTTTGTTTTTAAGAATCTTAATCTTCACGTTTCAACTTTGTATAAACAATTATTTAGTGTTGTTTTCACATTATAGCAGATAATGCCTCAGTTCACAGTGGTGCCTAGGTATGCATTTAATCTTGAAATGGTTCACATGTTTCATTTGTTACGTTATTTTCAAATATTTGGTACAAATTAATACTAAACTACTTATTATTATGGTGTTGTTGTAAAATACCACATTCATATATTTTCTAAGTCAAAGTTTCAGGTACAGTTAACATCAGCAGTCGATCAATTTGATCATAGAGCTAATTCTTCACAATGGCAAAAGTAAATATCAAAGTTGCCAACTCATGATGACCAAGTTTTCACTCATACCGTACTTTTAAAACTTTTTATCACTTACGTTTGGTATTGGCTGTACCTACATTGTAAAATGTAATAAAAATGAAGGTTATCAAATTATACAGGCAGTTGAAACTCTCGCATGCGTGTTAAAGTTGACCTAGTTATTGCCAATAACACTTGAAATATTATATTGTATTTGACTTAATTCACTAAACAAGTAAATAACATAATATTGTAGCAAGTTTAGTCATGTGACATCACGGTAGAGGCAGATCGGTTTAGAGATATTATACACTACGGGTCTTTTTGCATTTCATTTTATATAGCAGTAGTTTAAATGTAGTTTTAATTTATAAGATTTTAATGAAAGACTATTTGCAAACATCTACCTCATATTTTAATTACGTTAAATAGAGTTTATTGATAAGTTAATTAACATTTATAAATTCTAGCAATTATTTTTTTCCATAATTATATCTTTGCTGAATGCCGAATTTCTTTCTTAGAGTTTAAATTTTGTTTTTTATTATTATTCAAAGAAAATAAATCATAAAAAATATGTTGTTGTTTTTTCTCGTACCTTCCTACCTACCCCTTGAGTTTGATACAGGGTAATTTTAAGAGTGTGCATATACTGCTGTAGAACTTTAAGGTACACAATACCGACAACAAATGATAAGAAAACAAGTTTTGGAATAACTGCCCCAAAACCTATGGCTCCTCAGACACCCCCCTCCAGCTGATTGTATCGAGCCTGCAGAAAAGCTCCCTGTGAGCCACCAAATACCTTGGCTCACCTGAAGCCTAACTGCGTAAGTGAATTCGGCAAGGCAAATGGTTTGTTCGCCATCAATCGACCAATCACGTAGACGGAAACAATATCGCGTCTTTCATCTCGCATGTGATTGGTCCATTGATGGCGGTCAAACCCGTTGCCTTGTCGAATTCACTCATGCAATTAGGCTGTTGGAATCTCTAAACCGTCTACAAAACCAAGTGGGTCGCTGCAGGCACAACTTAGTTAGATGGGGGTACTCCAATGGCCCACAGTGTGATTGCGAAGCCACGTTCCAAACAATGCCTCACCTTTTGTCGTGCTCTGTGTGGAACAATATCTGCTCCCTAAAAAACCTTTGTGAGGCAAATGACAACGCAATTGATGAAATTCGAAAGAATTCTGGTCAAAGTATATTTAACTTTGGAATTTTGGAATCATCGATACGACGAACAAGAAGAAACACATGATTTTTAGGTTTCCGTACCCAAAGGGTAAAAACGGGAGCTTATTACTAAGACTCCGCGGACCGTCTGTCTGTCTGTCACCAGGCTGTATCACATGAACAGAAAGCTAGAAAGTTGAAATTTTCACAGATGATGTATTTCTGTTGCCGCTATAACAACAAATACTAAAAACAGAATAAAATAAATGTTGAAGTGGGGCTCCCATACCAACGTGACTTTTTTACCGTTTTTTGCGATAATGGTACGGAACCCTTCGTGAGCGAGTCCGAATCGCACTTGGCCGGTTTTATGAAATAAAAGTTACAAAAACAATTATTACAACGAAATAACTTTTCTTCTATCACTGATTTCAACTGTAATAACTTTTTTTATTATATATCTAGTTAAGTTTTTCTTAAAATCACTTTTGGTGCAAATTGAGAAATGCATGGCTCATTATAAGTAAATAAACTAATGTAATGTGAACCATAGCCGTAATTGCATCTACGTAATGAGTTTCTACACAAAATGACCACGAGTGAGTGATGGTAAGGTCCTTGGAGAGAGATGGAGTGGCGCGGGGGCGCGGGAAGTGCGCGGGGAGCGGTCGGCGCGGAGCAGAGATGTCACGTTTTTCAGCGAAGCCGGGCGAAGATGGGCGCCCGGAGGATGCAGTAGTGCGGCGCTCCCCGCCCGCGCCTCCACTCCCGCCGCACCGCGCCCCGCGCCCCCGCGCTGACGTAACGCTGCCGTGTCCGCCGCCCGCCCTAGTGTGTGCCGCGCCGCGCTCCGACCGGGCCATCACGCACGCCGCGCCCAAACGACATTAGTGCTAATCACTTGACGTTTCCCGTTTTTGCGCTCTGGTTCTGAGCTTTAAAAGTGAATGAGGTGCATGACGAGGTTGTGCATACGCTTATGCACGTCCCCTAGCTTTTACCCTAATTTTTAAATAGCCATAAACACTCGACACCGCCCTTAAAGGCCGGATGCATCGGTGTCGTTCTCAAATGAGTTATAGCGTTGCAAAATCTCGGCTTTTTTATTTTTCTAAGGCGTTGGTAGTTCACGTTACAGTAAATTGGGTCCTTATTTAAATCATAATTAACGTACATTTTGTGTTTTATGGAGTAGGGGGTTAATCAGTTTCGTAAGTTCAAGCGTAGTAGGGAAATGAAATGCATAGGAGTATTGATGTTATTTTTTTAACGAGATTCTGTTCGTGATTATAATTCTCTAAATACATAGTAGCTATACAGCAACGTAGTCTTTTTAAAAAAATACAAAGTATCAAAATTAAGTAAAAAGATCAATTTAATTCGGACTTTTGGGAGCAAAAGAGATAACTACACGACATTTCCTTCTAGGTCTCATGATATCCGAAGTTGTGTAACATTAAACAACTAGCGGATCATAATATCTGATCGACTGTGTGGCAGCAGCCATGTGTATCACGTAGACCAGCAGTCAGCTCGCACACAGTATTGATAGATGGATAATAGTTCGGATTGATATGATCTTACGGTAAGTTAGATGTGCTCGATCCTGACAAGCGTATGTAGTGTAAACATTGAGCTTTATAGTGATTAGAAGCATCATTTACTGCATTTTATATCTTCGAGCTTCCCAGAACGAGTCATCTGGTGACTGCCTCGTGCATACCATCATCCATCTTCATTGTAGTTTTATTTATTCCAGCAGCATCGATGGCCTTGAATTTAGATGAATGTATTCGTTATTTTTGCAAATGTAATGCAGCAGTAACTCAAACACTCGATCTGTTACTTCAAGTGGCATACGTTGTAGAAGGTGCTTCTACAACGACATTTGGAGTTCAAATGCAGCGGTGAATACATTGAGAGCATCGAGATTGCTGACATAATATCGATCTGTATATAATTAAAGCAACTATCTATTTACTGCAGAGGGGAGTAGGGACATTGTTAGTGGTAGCTACCTAATGGTTTTGGAGCTCATCACGACTTGTTGCACTGACTACTGTCATGTTCAGTTCATTGGGCTAATCGATTACTGGTTCATCATCTTTAATGTACCTACCTTGAAATATTTTACGTCAAGTATAAAACTTATTATGCTTTTGCCTGGTTTGTAAAACATTCACATAACTATCTTTTCTGTCTAAGCTTTTTTGTTTTAATAGAGTTTGGACAATTCTATTCATCTTACAATATGTTAACATTTATAACTTACAACAGTCACAACTTAACATGAAATAACTCTGACAAAAATAACATATTTAATATATGTATTGAATAATTCAAATTACATGAATATTACGTTACTAAAACATTGTGCAGTCGAAACTAAATTCAAGTTATACTTCCATTCCACTTACGGAATTGGTTGGCAAAGGTCTAGAAGTTCTAGAAGCTTTGGCTGCGCTTTACTCTTGATAATTAGACTTAGATGCATTCTGTGGCAACTGAAATAGGAAAATGGGCTCCATGAACAAAAGTTTCAGTCAACGTTCGTTCTAACCTAACAAAGAATGAGAGAAAAATCTCTCATTTTTGGTTAGGTTTTCAGTTCTTGAAGATATATTTTACTACGCCATCTGCCAGTCGCCGATGTAACTGATGTCGTTTTGTTTATGTTTTCGGAGGCAGAGGTCGCTACTTGTCACTATCCATGACTCGGTTAATTCATAACTTGGTAAAAGAAGCAGAGGCTGGTGAATAGCTTTGTATTCGTTTTATAATGTACTATGGCAGGCTTGCATAACTGCTTATTTAATACGAATATCAACGAAAATATTTCGAAAACATCAGCTGTTTCTGTCAACTACACACGTTTATCATAAATATACCGGCGATGGCATAATTACGATTTCAGTTCTTCAGCTTTTTTTAAATTTTCATCAAAATTTTTATTATGATTATTTAGGTGTTTTGTTTTTATGTACATAAGAATACAATAACAACAGTTATTGTTTAATACTTTTTCTTGCTGAGCTTTTGGCCATAAAATAATGCAAAAGGGTCTTCAGATTAATAAAACAATAAGATAGAGGTCTTTAGTAAACCATACCAGTTCTATCTCCTGATTTGCCTTCTACCGGGGATCTCCCAACAATAGATAAACACAAACATAGATAATAAAATCAAGCCTAGACCTCGAAAATAAAAAGTTTTCCAGTAGAAAACATCGAGAGGAATCTGGCATGTCCTAGAACCAAAAATTCGAAGGCTTGTGACATCCACCAACCCGCACTAGGCCCGCGTAGTGGATAACGGCCCATTCCCTCTCACAGAGAGGAGGCGTGTGTCTGAGCAGTGGGAACATTAATACGCTGATGATGTGATGTGATATGATTCCCCGAAGGGTTAACCAGACGTTCACCTAATAGTGCACCCATACTTCATCAGTTATGACTCATTAGTAAACGCTTGATACGTTACAGAGGCTGTTACAGTCATCCATAATATCAGGTGTCGTTATAAAGAATATACTTTTCTACGGTATCTGTCAATCCTAACACTGCACTGCACTAAACCTATGCACTGAATATATAGATTAATTATAGAAAGTAAAAAAGTGCTATTACGTTTTAATAATCGGGTTGAAGTCAGTAGAAAAAGCTTATAGCTTCGAGCACAGGAACAGTCCACTTTTGTAATTTTTTTAATAAATTTGTGAGAAACCTTTGATAATATTGGTCTGTCTGTGTGACTATAAAGGACGGTTTTCGTGACGCAAAAACATTCGAGTCAGTCACAGCTCACGTTAAAAGTTTCATTACTTTTGCCCATTCAACAATATAGTTCATAAATAAAGATATTGTATTTCATGAAATAAAATGAAAACAATTTTTTTTTAAGTTATAAAAAAAAGTTAAATTCTTAAAAGTTTTGAAGAAATCCTTTACTTTATCCTGTTTATTTTAAAAGCATAATTTTTTGTGTTTAAAAAGTGGTCTAGCCACAATTAAACTATCCACCGATTTCTGAGTTAAGCATTTGAAGTTGAGTCTACTTTAGCCTGAAAACCTGTCAAAATTGGGCATTAAAGTTTGGTTTGTCACGTTCTTAACTCTAAATACATAATGTGTATTAATAATATTAAACGAGCAATATTTGTATGTACATATATATATATATTTAAACAAATATTGCTCCAACCAAACTTGTTTACAAATACATATTATATATATATATACACATAATATGTATTTGTAAACACGTTCTCTAAAACAGCTCTAAATAAAATTTGCAAAACCTCTTGGAGTTTCCGGGGGCGAAAAATCTATCTCATAGTGATATTTCAAATTTTTCTCGATAAAAAATATTCTACTTTCACCCGAGTGGAGCTCTGTCGCCCAAGTACTGTGCACGGTATTTGTTAATGTTCAAAATCAAACGACAGTTTCGCACATTTCAGAAAACTCTTTGCGAATATTAGTGATTTAATATTATAACTTCCACTTTTTTAAATATCCCTTGAAATCGCATACAAGCAGTAATCGAAATAGACCACCAAGAACAACAAGAGTCATATTTGTGCACAACCTCTTAAGATTTCATCTTGATAACTACTTACCTGAAATAGAGATATTAAACGAACAATAGGTTTCTATTGTTCGTTTAATTATACGATTAGGTAACTAAAAAGCTTAAAAAGAATAAAATTGTTTTGTCTAATAACCATGGAAAGTCATTACAATTTACTTTCTAAAAACTCGCGATGAGTACTGTATAAGTATATACATACTTTATAGGTACTGTTGAAGAGAACGTTTTATCACAACATATCATAATAGTAGAGATTATATATTTATTCATTATTGCACACAATGTGAACACTGTTACAAGGAAAGCTTAACTTAGTGCACATACCCTGTTAGGGTGTAGCAATGAAGTTATGATTATTAATATCATCAAATACAAAACACAACCAACATTTTTAATTTTTTTGTCATTATTACTAGGAACTGTAAATAAAATATCATACAATATTAGTAGATTATTGCATCGAGCACAAAGTAATTTATTATTGCAACGAGTGCCTGATTTAGAGCCCGAGCGTCAGCGAGGGCTCTAATCTAACAGGCACGAGGGCTATATAAATTACTTAAAGCGAGGTGCATAATCTGCTTTTCTTTCAACTATTACCTATAAGAATAGTAGATAAAAGAAACTCATATCAAACAGTTAAAATAGAAGTTTAATTATTGAAATTAAAAGTTATACTTGAGCAATTATTAAACGTAAGATTAAGAGTTTTATTGGGCAAATTTATATTTCTTTGTTTAACTTGGGACTGAATAATATTATCAGACGAGGTAGATGGGCCTGGCTGATTTGTTACAATGAAGTCGTTATCACGGGAAGTAGATGGGCGCGGCGATGTCGAAAATCACTTTTTAACCGACTTCCCAAAAAGGAGGAGGTTTTCAATTCGACTGTATTTTTTTTTTTTTTATGTGTGTTACCTCAGAACTTTTTACTGGGTGAACTGATTTTGATGATTCTTTTTTTATTTGAAAGCCGGTGCTTGTCGTCTGGTCCCATTTAATTTTCTTGAAGATCTGGTGAAGAACTTCGGAGATATTCATCAGAACTCTTCAAAAAATTACGGCAAATCACTAGGGATAGCTGCAATAGCAATTCTGTTTATTGTTTACACCACTTCATAACATAACATCACACTGGTACGCTCTAAAGAGGTACTCAAGTGTGAACAGTTCACCCTGGTATACTCTTATTCCATGGGTTTTGTTCAAGTTTCATGTTATTAGGTTTATCTATTTTGTCTTTTCTTTGGGTATTATAGGTACCTAGCCTATAGAACTGGTCTATTATGAACCACAACTAAAAAGGGAAAAATAAAAAAAACTTTTTTACAAAAATACAACCGACTTCAAAATAAAAACACTACAAAGTGAAAAATAACTTAAATTTCGGAAGTCGGTGTCAAAAAAAAACTAAAAAAAAACAAAAGCAGGAACACCGACTTCCGAAATTTAAGTTATTTTTCACTTTGTAGTGTTTTTATTTTGAAGTCGGTTGTATTTTTGTAAAAAAGTTTTTTAAATTTCTTTCATTTTTAAATCAGAGTTAGCAGCAATCATTTTTTAAATTTGGAACAAGTAGGATAGAAATGAATAATACGTACGTAAAAAAAAAAGTATTGATATCGGCTGGCTGAATAGAGCCACTGAGGTTGGCACCTTTTGGTGCGATTAAAAAAAAAACTGTGCAATAATGAAATTTCATACATTTTTATTGTTCTAGAGCATTAAAGACTCGCTTTGTACTGAGTTTTTAGTGTGATTGTGATGAAATTACAGCATAGTTGGAAGAAAAAGTACTTTACTTATAAGCTATAGCTATTACAAAAATATTTCACTTTATAAGTGCTATTATTTGCCATATTTTACAAATCTCGAAATTTTTGAGGTGCTTTATTAGGGTTCCGTACCCGAAGGGTCCAAACGGAACACTATTGCTTTCACTCATGCGTCCGTCCGTCTGTCCGTCGTCAGTCACACGGGTTTTTCAGCCTGGTTGGAGCTACAGTCTTCAAATTTTCACAGTATTAGCATCTTGCTAACCCAAAGCCATACAAATTGTTAAAAAATATTTTAAATGTGGGGGGCTCCGTGGGGGCTCCCATACAACTAAAGGGGTGTGACAAAAAAAATACCTACTCCATCTAGTGGGATATCGTTGTTTAGAACTCGTTGAATAGATAAATACAGTATTTTTTTATTAAAAAAATATTGAAAAACAAAGGAATGAGAAGCCACCAAAGTCAGCGTTTTATACAAAATTTTGATCCGGAGAATTTTTTAACTTCAAATTGACCTATGAACTTGAAATGTGTTGATAATGTAAAACTATTACGGATATTTTACTAACAAATCCCAATATATTGATAAATCTGTCTTCTTTAAAATGCCTATTTTCCCTATTACAACCAACTTAATTTTGCGGTTTGGTACGGAACCCTGAATGTGCGAAGCCCCACTTGGCCGGTTTTGTTTTAACATTATTCTGTATTAATTGTTTTATACTACAGATTATTATAGTAAAAAAATTCTATGAGTAACGATTTTAGTACGGCTTTAAATATACATCATATTTTGGTAGATATTATAATTAATAAATTATTGTTTATTGTATATGTCATGAACCAAGTGATATATCACTGCACTATGTATGTATAATATCCGGGAATTATGTATCTAATCAAGTCAAATCGGGTAATGTAATGAATACTGATTTAAACTGCTATATTTATCACATTGACTGATCATTATGAATATTGCTACGTAACGGTTGGGCAACTCGATAATTATGGTCAAACAATTAGTCCAATAGCGAGCGAAGAGAGCTCGGGAGCTAAGGGCACCCCGACACGGATAGTATAGGTTCGAAGGAGATTACGGGAGCTGAAGCGAACGAGCTCAGGTCCCGTCATCTCCTTCATGTTAGGCAAAGGCCTCCACCAAGGGCTACCAGACCTTTTTTTCCCACGCCGCGCCGTTTGAACTAGCCTTATGCGTCCAAATCATCTAGCCACCTCTTTGTGGGCTTTGAAGGCGCTTTCGATCTTCAGAAGCCCACTGGGCTGGAACTCTTTCCCTACGTTTAATTTATTATCAATGTAAAACAAGAAAAAAAAGCTTTACAAAGTGTTAAGTAAGAAAAGACATTTATAAATGATCATGGCATTAAAACTGGCCAGTGGCCACTATAAACTGACTACAAACTGAAAAACCATCTGGCTAGCCAAAGAAGCATCTAAATATAACGGGGTTAGCCTTAAAGTCATCTGTAACATAGATGGAAAAAATATCGAGGATGACCAGAGCTAATCAGTCTTCATCAAATTCGGACTTGCACTTCGTTGAAGGAAAGTAAGATTGAAGATCGCAAGTTATTGATGAATCGCAATTTTAAAAGTGAAGTCTGCTTTCCTTGACTTTAACGTTTTTTTGATTGAAAGCTGGTGGCATGGAAATAAATTAATCTTGCTTTGATACAATAAAAAACAAAAATATCTTATAAGGCACTGATCGCCATAATTTTAAGTCATTCATGAAGTAAACATAAGTTAAAATTAAAAATTAAATAAAACTAATATGTCTGTGACCTGCATATACATAGTTGATTGTTGATAGTTATTCCGGGTCAGGCTGTTTGTACTTGTGAGTTTCTATATTCGTTAACGCATGCACGATATTGGAGCATTTTTTGTGTTAGGCAACATTTATCAAAATGAAAGAAGAAGTACAACATATTTTTTTTTGTAAACAGTTTACAATGATAGTTAGACATACGTACCAATTATACTGTGATTTTTAATTTCGTAGACTAAACTGTCAGACGCTAAAGATCTTATTTTTTTTAAATGTTGCAAGCGTAAGCAGAGTGTTGTAGGAAGGCTCAATCATAACTGATTTATCGAATCGATGTGACATGAATCCTCAATTTAATTTTACTAATTGGTGTAAATATATGTTTTATGAATATAAACAAATTATATTTAGAAAAACAGTATTCATACATACACATAGTACATACACTTTTATTGTGTTTATTATGAAATCAACAATAAATAAAATGAAGTCTGATATAAATGAGTAGAAATTAAATAAGGGCCGCTAGTTTTTTCATAATCATCATCATCATATCAGCCGAAAGACGTCCACTGCTGGACATAGGCCTCCCCCAAGCGTCGCCACATTGACCGGTCCCGTGCGTCCCGCAACCAGCGGATTCCTGCAACCTTCACCAGGTCATCGGTCCACCTGGTGGGAGGCCTTCCAACGCAACGTCTTCCGGTTCGCGGTCGCCACTCCAGAACCTTTCTGCCCCATCGGCCATCCGTTCTGCGAGCAATGTGCCCTGCCCACTGCCACTTAAGTTTGGCAATTCTTCGGGCTATGTCGGTAATCGCTAGTTTTTTAACAAATGTAATTTTTTTGACATGAAATAGTTAAATTTTCGATCTACTTCGATTTTCGATCAATTTTCGGTCACTCAAGATAGTCAGGATACGACACTATTTTTACGTAACGATAAAGTGATAACCTCCCAAATGTCAGTTTAGTCTACGAAATTAAAAATCAGAGTATAATTGGTACGTATGTCTACTTACATGATTTCAGTATATTTTAACTTCAAGTCAATATAATCACTGTAATACTATATAATGCTATTTGTAACACTTTATATCTATATGTAGCAGTGTTAGTTTGGGTGCATCGTCCTCACGTATATGATGTGTGTAAATATTGTAAAACACTTTTTTTTAATTTAAATTTGTGACGTTCAAAACTGCCGCTTTAACGGCCTTATTGAAATAAATAAATTTGACTTTGTAGTTTCAGTAACTGAATGCAATGGCAATTTGAAATAAAATAAATTAGTTCTTTAACCAAATGCAAGGCAGTAGCACCTTACACAACCTAATGCTATAATGATAATTGAAACCGCCCTTATAATCTAACCTTAATTATATAGGTTTTTTTAATAACGATAGGCTCCCGTTTGACCACTATCTCACCTGATGGTAAGCGATGATGTGGTCGACGGTGAAGCACGCTTGCCTTAAAATAACCTATTTATTCTTGACCCAATGACCCAAAAGAGGTTGTAGTTGTAGCTATCAGGAAAAATAGACTCCGGCAGATAATTCCATTCCTTAGCTGTGCGAATGAATGTATTCCCAAAACGATTAGACCGTTTGGGTAAGCTGACCATCGATGGTTCATTGCCGTACGTCTTGTACAATGGTGGAAAGGGCTAGGTGGAAAAAAAAACTAATTCCATTGCACACTCCCCGATATATAACCGACAAACCGGCTAGCAACTCGGCGTTGATGGTCAAGGCTCTGGCAGCTTTGTCTCGACCAGCGCATCCTTGCCGATGAGCCTCTTGGCCCGTCTGTCAATTGACTCAAGTGCATTTGTCAGATTCCTCCCAGAGGTGAAAATAGTACTCCATCCATGATTGAACTTGCGCAAGTACATGGAACTAGGTATATGGAATCACTTCCTTACAAGTTCTGTCATGCACATTTATTCGGTAAAAATACGAAAGTGTGCTTTTTTTTTTATTTGTTATGGGTTTGCTCTCTACGACTCTAGTCTAGGTCAGAGGTGACAGAGTCATATAAATGCAGTTATTTACCACACATAAGTCAAAACTTGGGGTGAATATTTATTGTTAGAATGGGTTCATTGACTTTTTGTATTCGGTTTAATAAACCACTCACAGTTTTAAATTCCAAAGAAGTTAAAAGTTGAGAAGATGACATGTTTTAAAATCGTCTTATGTTTTTTTAAGTCAATAACGTCATTAATAGAGCCTGTTTTGTCTCACTGCTGTGCAAAAGTGTAACTCTCCTTTTTCCGCACTTTAGCCCCTGAGATTTTGGGTTAGTCTTGTCCGTCCCTGTAGGAAACAATTTCGTCCCTCGTCTTGGTTTGTTGTTAGGTATTATATCTCGCATTTTAAATATTTTTTGGGTGCCTTAATTGGTTCGGTAGGCATGTCTTGAACCGGCATTTTATTATTGATGGTGAATATAATCATGTCAAAGAATCTCCATAGAACACCAAGTAAGAAATAAAATTGGTTAAAACAATATAACCGCACATGCATTAGCTATTTAATATAATTGGCACAGCTTTATCATTTTGTATGACAGTTCATCTGAAAATCTTATATCTGCCAATGTACACAATCAATCTAGAGATTGACTTTTACCGTTAGTTTAGGAAGACGGTACATAATCTAGAGATTGACCGTGTACGGTCTGCTTTACCTTATGGTTCTGCTTTATTATTAAGTTAAACTAACTTAACAGTAAATAATCTATTTATGATTTGCGGTATTTTTCCGCATTGACTGAAATCATTACAATTTTAGTATCTACATAGTAGGAGGTATGAGTATAAGACACGTAATTAATAGGTAACTATACAATTCCAATGCAGTAAACCTATCTGAAATACTTCTTACTTGCCCAATTACGAAATCAATGCAGAGAGATTGCCCTAGAAAATATTGCAGTACCCAGTGAGGTCTTAGTTGAGCAACTGAGTGAAGTGATAGGGACATTTGGGCTAAGCCTTGCGGAAATCGATACTAGTAGCCAGACCTGCAACTCACACATATTTATATCTACTCGTATAAGCGGAGAAATTTGAAAGGCCGCCTCGTAAAATGTATCCACCTCTGTCTACGTAGGTATTCATAATATTCGCTCATATTTTGCGGTATTGCCAATAAAATAAAGTAGTCGTATTTTCAATAAGTGTTCATATGACATTATTTCTTATGCCTAACTTGTTTCGAAATTGGTAATTCTATAAATTATTTATTTATTTAATACTTCATGCACAAAAACGTACAGAGGCGGACTTAATGCCTAAATAAAAAAAAAAAAAAAAAAAAATGATAAAAAAAAAAAAAAAAATTATGATATTAAAATTACAATGAGATTTCGTAAAATCATTAATTCCACGAATTTATATTTTTTTAAACTACAATCTAAGCTTCAAAATTCTGTAACATTTGGTATGTATCAGAAGATAATATTAGATCTATCAAAGTCGTAACGCATTGAGTGACTCTCGTTCTTATTCGTAATCTTCATTACTAAAGGTCGTGCCTGTCTTGGAAAGCTTTGACGGAGTCTTTGACGAGCTACTCCCAAGCAAATCTGTCTTCGGCTCTTCTCAGGGCAATGGTCACCGTGAGACCAGGGGGAGACCATAAGTGACAGATGTATACAAGTCAGATACATCTGTCCCTTATTCGATCTCAAATTGACACCGCTCTAAGAGCTTATGGTCACCCCCCTGTAATCGCCCTGATGTGGTCTGACCATCGAGTACGTGAACGTCCGCGTGGAATTTTCCCATCTACTTTTCCCACAACAGTTTCTCCAGTTTATCCGGTTGCCTCCGAGCAATTTCAACAAAGTAATTTAAGATTATTTGGTAGCAGATCGTGGATAGTCTTGTTTTGATGTTCAACTAGTCAAGAATGGACTTAGTCGTGCGTTTTGCTGTCTATGGTATGTGCAACATTATTCTCCAAGACAAGACAAAGTAGACTCAGTTGTTGGTAAAACTATACCAGCCACCGACTAACTCGATGTTTCTCAATTTATGAACTGACGACTGGTGTTGGTTCCTTCTTACAAGATTACGTAATAGTATAGTTGTTAATCTCGTAGTTTGAAATGATATGTATTTATCAAGTTAATAGTACATCAGAGCAATATGTAATTGACATAGTACCTATAATTTTAAGACTTTATGATAGTATTTCAAAATAGACAGACATTACCGTTTACGAACTACGTTTACTAAGATAGACTGGAGATCAATAGCAGCTAGAGCTAAGGAGAAACTTAACACCTTCTGCAGTTTAGCGTAGTAATTAAGCATGGACTTTTATTTGATATACTTTAAGGACATCTTTAATTTATTTTTACCATGTTTTGTGATACCTATTATGAAGTCTATTTACGAGCCTGCCGCGACAACAAACTGCCGCGGAACATTTTGTTTGTTGCTTATGTTGCTCCACATAAGAGGGGCTAATCCAAATCATGTGTCGGCTTCGGTATCCGATGGCCTGGTGTCCAGATTATCATAAGGTATTTATAAACTCCGTGGGAACCAAGTGTAACTAGTAGAATTGTCGAAATGCAGTAGTATTCCCGATACAACGTGAAAACATATGTTTGAAGTAGGCTGTCAATCTATGCTCATTGCAGCTGCTAACGTCGTGGCGTGGCCGGAGGTTGATGATACCCAGGGGATCTCGCCCGATCCAGAGGAAGAAGCGGCTTGGTTCCGGGACACGATGACGTCGATTTGTGACGCTTCCATGCCCCGGGTCAGGTGCAGCCAGCGTCTGGGTGCAACTTACTGGTGGTCGAAAGACATCGCGCAGCTGCGTGTTTTCTGTCTTAGGTCTCGACGCCAGTATCAACGCACCCGACGCAGAAGACAGCCAAGAACTACGGACGAGGAAATAGCCAGGACCTACAGAGCGTATCGTGAGGCGACCATGGCGCTCCAACACGCCATCTCGGATGCCAAGTCAAGATGCTGGAGGGAGCTTTTGGAGGGACTGGACAGGGATCCATGGGGGCGACCTTATAAGATGGTCATGGCCAAACTACGTCCATGGGTCCCCCCCCATTACGGAAACCATGGATCCAGAGCTGCTGGAAAGAGTAGTAAACACGCTCTTTCCAGTAGCTAGGGAAAGTCCCTCGTCACTCTTCCTTCGGACTGGACTGATGAGTTAGGGGTGTCTGAAAGTGAGCTGAACCGTGCCGTTGGTCGCATGGGGGCCCGTAACACCGCGCCAGGACAGGATGGTATCCCTGGCTGAGCGTGGGTTCTGGCTATGGCTCCTCTGGGTGACCGCCTCAGACAGCTGTTTAACAGTTGCCTCCGTGCGGGCGTGTTCCCTACCGAATGGAAGGAGGCTGGATTGGTCTTGTTGAGGAAAGCAGGCAGAGACTCGGAGTCTCCCTCTGCATACCGTCCCATTTGCCTGCTCGACGAGGTTTCCAAGCTATTCGAAAAAATAATTGCCGAAAGACTCGTCGGGCACCTGTCGCGAGTAGGTCCCGACCTGGCTGATTGCCAGTATGGTTACCGGCAGCAGCGTTCTACAGTGGACGCAATCCTACGCGTCCGCTCGCTGTCGGAACAGGTGGTGTCCCGGGGTGGGGTGACGTTGGCGGTAAGTTTGGACATCGTCAATGCTTTTAACTCCCTGCCTTGGGATGCAATAAGGGCGGCACTAGTACATCACGGAGTGCCCCCTTACCTGCAGTGCATCATCGGGGCTTACCTTAGCGACCGGCACATTCGCTATGTGGGTCGGTATGGTAGCGTACATCGGAGGGAGATTACGTGTGGGGTTCCGCAGGGGTCGGTTTTAGGTCCTCCCTTGTGGGATCTCGCATACGACGTGGTCCTGCGTGTTGAACTCCCTGTCGGCGTTAATGTCGTTTGCTATGCAGACGACACCCTGGTGTTGGCCGGCGGGGATACCTTTGATGATCGTGGCGTCGATCCGCGAGCTGGGTTTGGACATAGCGCCTCAGAAAACTGAGGCGCTGTGGTTCCATAAACTGCCAAAGAGCAGAGAGCCACCCAGCTCGTCAGTGACAGTTGGAGATGCGCAAGTCCAGGTGGGTCGATACATTAAGTTTCTTGGCCTGACCTTGGACGTTCGGTGGGGCTTCGAAGAGCACTTTGAGCGACTGGTCCCCCGCGTTGAAAAGGCAGTGGGTGCTTTGCACAGACTGCTGCCCAACCTAGGGGGACCTCGGGAAGAAGTTCGCCGCCTCTACGCTGGTGTCGTGCGATCGATGGTCCTTTATGGGGCGCCTGTTTGGTCAAGCAGACTGTCAGGTAACCGACGCGGCAGGACTAAAATTAATAGCCTGCAGCGGAAAATGGCCATTCGTATCGCACGAGGATACCGAACGGTATCTTTCGAGGCGGCAACTCTACTGGCACGCTTTCCTCCGCTTGACATTCTGGCGGATATGGATGCAAGGGTTTATAACCGGATTCGCGCCATCCGCCGGAATGGTGATAGCGTGCCGGGAATCGCTATAGTAAGGCTGAGGCGGCAGGGACGGCGACACGCGCTCGAGCGGTGGCGAGAGCGGCTACAGCGGCCGCAATTTTCGTGCAAGCGCGTTGTCGAAGCCATCCTGCTGCACTTCGAAGCCTGGCTGAAAAGAGAGGAGCGCATCTCCTTCAGGCTCACTCAGGTACTGACTGGACACGGTTGCTTCAGTGAGTACCTGAACAGGATTGGGCGAGAGACCGCGGCAAATTGCCACCATTGTGAAGGCGACCTTGATTCTCCACAGCACACGCTCGAGAAGTGCCCGGCGTGGGCCTCTGAGCGGCAGATCTTGGTCGCCAGGATCGGGCGAGACCTGTCTCTGCCAGCAGCTGTGAGGGCCATGCCATGGAAATGGCCTCCTTTTGTGAGACTGTGATGGCCCAGAAATGGCCGCCGAGCGGGATCGTGAGAGGACCGATCCCGTTCGAAGAAGAAGGCGTCGGGGTAGCAACCGCCCGTCGGGGTCGCGGGTGGTCAGATTGGGGACTCTGTCCACCCACCAAGTGACTTCTGGAAAGATGGCAGCACAGTGATCACGTGCTGCCGTGCACAGCGAGGCTCAGGGGAGTCACTTCTTTCAGCCTCCCCAGGGATGTGCCCTAACAGGCGTTGCACAGAGGGGCTTCCGGGGTGGTCTTTTAAGAGGTAAAGAGGTAACGGGACCCCTTTCAGGTGCTGATGGTGATCAACGGGGTGGTTTTAGTGAGGTAGAAATCCCACACTCCTTGGTCTTTTCCCCAAAAGTCCAGGCGCCTTTTGAAGGTTTCCCCCGTAATCAAAAAAAAAAAAAAAGGCTGTCAATCTATAGCTTCAGGGTTTTTCAAGCTTCTTTACTTTATACTAAAAACTACCTACACTATCAATAAGTGTAGTGCAGTATAGTTATATAGCAAGTAGTTGGGAGGTGGAGGTCAGATAGGCAGTCGCTCCATGTAAAACACTGGTACTTAGCTGAATCCGGTAAGACTGGAAGCCGACCCCAATATAGTTGGGAAAAAGGCTAGGCAGATGATGATATAGCAGGTAGTTATTTAATGTAAAAAGAATTCGTAATTCTATCAATAATATGCCATTTTTATTAATAAGCCAGAGATTAACTTTCAAATCATATTTTAGAAAAAACCGGGCAAGTGCGAGTGGACACGCGCACGAATGGTTCCGTACCATTATCGCAAAAAACACTTTTGTTGTATGGGAGCCCCACTTAAATATTTATTTTATTCTGTTTTTAGTATTTGTTGTTAAACCGGCAATCATCATATAATATCAATATCAATCATACATCATCTATGAAATTTTCAAGTGTCTAGCTGTCACGGTTCATGAGATACAGCCTGGTGACAGACAGACAGACAGACGGACCGCGGAGTCTTAGTAATCGGGTCCCGTTTTTACATTTTGGGTACGGGACCCTAAAAATGTGGTCAAAGTACTGTGAGAAGGATTTTTGAAAGTGTTTAATTCAAAATTTTACTTTGTTAACTTTGTATATTTTAATATGTTTCTTTTTAATTATACTCAGTTACTGTTATTTGTTACTTAATAATCGTTGTAACTAATTAAATAAGTGAACTATTTATAACGGAATGGACAGCAAATTTAACCTCTTTATTATATTATTATTGATTATAGGTACAAGTATACCTATGCTATATAGGTATATCTATGGTCGGTTTCTGATTTAAGGTTACACTAGTCGAAAATTCTTCCATACAAACGTAGTCTAGGGATTATTCTACTGTTTGAAGATGTACGTTTAAAATAAAAAGTGATATCAATTTGTCTCATCATTATCTAGCCCTGTATGGAAGCAAGAAAGTAAAAAAAGAAAATATTAGAAAGTTATGAGCGTTGAAAGTTCCACATTTCGACACTAATTTTATCGCATTTATGGGCGCAAATAAATACCGTAAGAAGACGGAAAATTGCAAAACGGCCTCCATACAGAGATAGATTAGTAGTTTAACAATGCAAATAATTTTATTTTGAACAGATAGATTTAGTCGTTTTTTCATGATATCTAGACTGCCAAAGGTCTGTTTATAAAATTTCGCGCGCTCAGTTTCGTCCTAAGTCATTATCCATTTCGCTACAAATTTGCAAAAGTGTGTTTTCGTACGCGAACTAGCTTCCTACTGCTCATCACAGCATCTATCTCTTCCGCACGTGTTGTCGGTTGACATAAATGCATTTTAACCCCGCGCACAAAATAGTTCGTGCCGTCGACTAGTGTACCCTTAAGTATTTGATGTTAAGAACGTGTCAAACCGTTTACCCTTCTATAATACCAAATTTTGACAGGTTTTCAGGCTAAAATATAATTTGAAAAATACTCAACTCGTTCTTAAGTTTCTTAAAAAAATAGTGATCGGCCCTTACCCATAATAAAATTATAACTGCCAAAATACTCCCAGTCTCGTTCGATACAAATGTTGTGGCATATTAGTTGATAAATTGGCCTATGAAGTGATATGATGCTAACCCTTGCCAACCATTCATGTATAAATGCCATTAGCATTGCCATCCAACGTGGCAATGCTGCCAGTGTTCTGGGCACTTTTCACGTTGACAGCGATATGGATGAATTTTTTGACTCCTTTTATACGCGTCCGTAGTTTTATTTTATTTTTATTTAAATGTATATATAGATAGTTATTGTTAATTAAGTATTTTATACTATGTAAATTTTAATTGCGATAATAAATGTTTTTTTTGTATAAATTATATCTAGGGTGACATACCCAATTATCAGCACTTTAAGTGGTTGTCATATTTCTAATTGGTATATTATATTAAAAACAGATTATTTTATATACATTTATCAGCTAATTAATGTGATTTTAAAATGTCTTGTTTATTAATAATTCTATTTTGAATAACTTTTTAAATATAATGTAAACAGTTTAATAATTTAATAAAAGAGATTGAAAAATGATTGTATCCCCATTTGTTGGCATGCTTGTTGCCAGTTATTGGCACGAAATTACCCAATTACCAGCACTAAGATTGGATCAAATAAAAGTCTTCTATAAATAGAGTCCTTAGTAGGTAGTATGCTTTTATTATAATATAGAATTATAGACCTAGGTAGGTATTCGATTTATTTTAAATTCTCAACAAATTACGTAAAGGCACAACTTACAATATAATTTTTTTCAAAACACAAACATGAAAATAATGCTTACACCTAAAATTAAAATAACACGAGTATTAAAAGCAGATATATAACAAGAAATAAACAAACAATTATTAAACTTAATTTCTAAATATAAAACAAACTCTTAAAAACTTTAACATGAAATGGTACTTACAGCAATTGGAACTATTTGTAATCAGCTAGGCTACAAAATTAAGTAATTGAAAGATTTTATCAATCACGCCTACCGAAACTAATCAGCAGACAGTATCTTTTCCAGCTCACCAATTGTGTAATATTTCTTTTTCGCGCTTTTAATACGTTGTTCAGGGTAGCTTTCAGTCTTTTTTGGATAACATTTGAAGTGCATGGTCTCAATTCTTCAATTTTACTATTTATCTTTTCTTTTACTTTTTTCTTTTAAATAAAACGTTGCCCCACACTAGGAATTTCTGCCTGTATCGTGGGTGCGTTAACAAACATATAAACTCACATACGCATCACCCAGAGCCGGAACAACTATGTGTAAATGTAAAAAAATGTAAATCAGCAGGAGTGCTGATAAATTAGGAAATTTAAAATGTTCAACCAATTGTTGCATCTGTTTTGCAATAAGTTAACGGAAAGTATCTTAAATATCTTATTCTAAAATGGGTCATAATATATCTTATAAAACAATTAAAAACTGCAATTTCATTACAACCGTCTAAAACACTACAAATATAATGTTAATTTGAATTACAAACTTACCGCCGTTGAATTAAAATGGCCGAAAAATTACAGTAACTGCAGAACGACTTCTTTGAATCACTTTACCGACGCTATCTTGAATGCTTTCGTATTAAAAATGTTGCTATTATTAAAAAGACAAATTCTGCCGTATATTTTTTCACTTGGCAATGTAAGCATCTTTTACCAGTAATTTATATTTTTACCTTTATCGCCAAGGTGCTGTTATTTGGTGCAGTGCTGACATTTGGGTACTTCCCCCTAGTACTAACTTGTTTTTCTCTTTTGAGTTAATTATTTTTAGCAGTCGGGTTTTTTGTTTTTATAATAATTTGATTTCGACTCGACTTCGTCCACTACTGAGCATAGACCTCTCTTTTCTTGTGCCAATCCCCACGTTCCTGTGCGAGCCCCATCCAAGTTCTATCTGCGTTGTATCAATATATTTTGCCCTACGCGCCGCCGGACAATCAACACTTATTTTACCAGTTCTTGAACGCCACTCGGTTGTCGCCACTGTCCACTTATTAGGTATCACAACACCTTAATAGATACCCTGTCCCGATCCATGTGAGTAATACGTACGTCTTCGTAACTCGATTAAATAGTTTGCTTAGCTGAAAACAGCTGTCATTTGGGTCAATATTTCGTTAATATATTTTATGCTGCATCTAATCAATCTATTTGGCTGGAATATTTCAAACGAAGTGAATACTCGTATATTTGATGTCTTAAAAGTGTTTAACTTTTACGAAAGAATTTAATCTATTACTTGCACTCGGTACAAATTTAAGTTTTACTGAAACGTCATATATAATTGTTAGACGGTTGGAGTGGCCGCGGCATTCACTCATAACTTCATTACTAGTACATTACTGCAGAATCCAGTAAGTAAACCTTCCTGGCCAAGTATGAGTTATATACGAGGCCAGGATGGCTTTATTACTGGTTGAGGCTTGCATAATGCTTTTCTCAAAAATGAAAGAAAGTTTAACAACAAATTCGTTTAATTCATATTGAAGGTTACATTCATATTAGGGCAATTACTGATAGATATTGTGATCGATTTACCGGGGGCATTTACGTTTGTTTGTTGTACATCTTGATAACGTACTCAAAAATATATCTATCTCATAAAATGTCATACCAAAAAGAGAGATAGATATAAATTTGGAGCCTCCATAACCATGTTATAATGGCCACAGATAATATAACACTACTATGGCTAAACTCTAATCTGTGTCTGGTACTATTTTTTTTTCTATGCTGATCTAAAGAGGATGACCTACGTGCGATTTCGGTTTTTTGCGCAAACGGTTAAATAACGGATATCATTTTTTCATATTGATATGGAAATCGGTTTTCAGATGTCGATATCATTAGTACAGTTTGTAAAAGTTAAAATGTTGTTTAGATGAGCAAACTAACAACGAACGCGAAATAATACTTAGAAAGAGAGGTAGCGCATATGGCTCCTGTCGTTTGTGAAGTTTGCGTTTTGTTCGTATGTCGTACGTTTTCGCATTGTTACGGTTTTAAGTTTTGACTTATTCGTTCTCGCACGCTAGTAAGGTTTTTATAAGACAGTTTTTGTAATATCGGTTATTTTGATATAGATATCCATATGATAAGATATCTAACACTTATCCGATATAAGTTACGTTTTGATATATCGGACCCATCCCTACTACTGTCCAGTAAGTAAATTATATACTTACTTACTGGACAGTAGAAGACTCCAAATTTAAAATCTCGCTTCTTACTGGACAGTTGTGAATACCTCTCCGGTAGAGTTCACTTTCTGGATACTTTTTAGAGATGTATACCATTTTTGAGAAAACTATATTTCCTTAGTGGAGAAGTTGAAAATGTAATTTTGCAGGTGTAAGTAGACATTAAGTACATTAACAATTGATTTAAAATCGATTTCACTCTAGTATGATTAATTACTTACCAAAAATTAGCAAAAGTAGGACATAGAGTTTTTCAGTAATTGTCCGTTTGTTAGAAACGTTTTCATGGCCATTTTGCGACTATGATAACTCTTTAGATAGAGACGCTTTCGTTGATGAAATGTGGTTTGTTTCATTACACAAAATCATTCGGCATGTCGCAGGGAAATGAGGATACCAGTGATTTCACGAAAACCCGGGATACCACGAAATCACGCTATTCTGGGTGCATAGTCCTCACATATATGAATTTATTAACGTACTTATGTACCTAAATATTATTAAAAAAAAAAAATTTTTTTTAAAGAGTAAGTATGGAGTTTCTTGTGCATTCTTCTCCGTAACAAGCTACCTACTTTCCGAATGCACGGTAGAATCAATTTTTATTCCTTGTAAATTTTAATGTAACGTTCAAAAGTGCCGCTTGGAGTCCTAGTTGAAATAAAATATCTTTGTCTTTCATGTCTAAAATTATAAATATACTGTTTATTACGTCTTCTTACTAAAAATGTTTAGTGATACGACAAAATGCTAATATAATGTCGGTGATATATGTCGTTTCGGTACATACTACCGGTCTGGTCAACGTGAAACATTACACGGGTAGATCTGTCATAATAAATTTCATACGCAGTTTTCATACTGTCACCCTGAATCATCCCTGAACTGGGCAGTAGCCTCCCCCTTAATCAAGTCTCACTAACTCTAAAATAGTTGGAAGTAATTTCCATTTGAATCGAAATAATGTGGACTATTGGTTGCAAATATTGCATGCTTTGTCTCTCCATCATCTGCACGAGTCTGCCACGACAAAATTAGATACTCCTGTAACAAAGACATGAGGTTAACACTCTAAATTAGCTTGTTTTCTCGATATTTATAGCCACGTTTTTTGAGTTAGATGGTGTGGCAAAAAGTACATTTTTTTTTTTGTGCTGGGTTTGCTCTTGACTCTAGTCTAGGTCAGAGGTGATAGAGACAGAGTCGACGATGGAGTGAGCTTACCCAGAAGAAGCCTGTACAATTCTAACTTTGAAGAGATTCGGGTTGAATGCGTTCGGAAACACAGACGCAGGTAGTGTGTTCCATTCATTCACTGTGCGCATTATGAAGGATGTTTGGAAGCGCTTGGTGCGAATTCGCGGAATGGCAACAAGGTAAGGATGGTAACTTGCAGTGCGTCTAGATGTCCGATGGTAGAAGGGGGCTGGTGGGATGAGGTCGTGGAGTTCCGTTGTTGTTACCGTAAGAAGTTTTAGCGAAAAAATACTCGATAAAAATGAATGGTAAACTTGCCATCTTACGTCGTCGGCAAAATTAACAAAATAAAAACATCATTATCTTAATAATTTGTATTTGTATTTGTAATTTTATTTTTGATTAAAACAACTAAGTATTGCATATATCGATAAAATTGTAATATGATTGGGTTGAGTGATCCCGCGGGTCCATTTCGAGCGGGTCCAGTTGACCAAAGACTCAGCATTTTGTCATCGTGTATTTCTTACTTTTCTTTGAAATCTGGCAGTGACCGCGCTGTAGGACATATCAGGGCCTTTAATAAAGATAAAAAAGAGGACTTGAGCACTTTAGAGAGCAAGAAAACAAAAACTTGACGTGTATTTTGAACAAAATTGTATACGGCAAGGAAACGCGAAAATAATTAGAACGAACTTAGTTATTTTCCCTATTCATGCACTGGGTGCTTCCATGTAATATGAGAATACGAGAATAATAATTGCTCTAAAAGTCTTTGTTCTAATTATTTAAAGTCAAAATGTAATGTTTATGAAATTAATGAACGTAAATGTAGGTGCAAATTAATGTCGAATAATAGCTATATATATGAAATAAATTTTAAACTACCTAAGTTTAACTGTACATTTTCGAGAGAATGCAAAAAATAACAATGGAGTGCGTTTCTTTAACGTATGAGTGTCTATCTCATAGTGGGACCATAAGAGTCTTGATACGTCATGGTAAGACCCTGAACTTAAGTACAGGCAAATCTATTCTAGTTTTCCAATGGTTGAGTTATCGCCCAGATGCTTGCACTATGGGAAAATAAAGCACTGCGTTAATTTAAGTGCAACGTTTTTTACACGACTGACGAAGGAGGTTTGATTCCGATTTTGATGATTCTTAAGTCAATCGATTCGTCTTAACCCTGCGAGTGTCACTGGCTACATTAAAAATGGAAAAGAAAAAATGGCGGCTTTTGGGCGCCATAATGAAGAAAGAACATGAAGTTAATATATGACATCTGGTTTTGGTCTGCCAGCTCGCGAATTTGTATCCTCCGACTGTACAGCATGATTTTCTTCTTGTTTACGTCTTTTTAGTTCGCTTTTTAAGCAGTCGGGTATATTGTTTTTTGTTTAATTAACTTTTTTTTTTCTATTGTGAGGCAGTTCCTTGAAGTCTTCATACATCGCGATCTTTTTCTTCCTTCCTTATCTGCGCTACATACATATAGCTCTATGAAGGTATGTGAGACAGGGTATAATGTAAAATAAATGAATAATAATTATAATAATTCTTTTAAAAATGGACCTGCATTTAAAAAAGCCGGTGTTGTCGGGCTGTTATTTATATTGAAATCAGGCAGAGATTTTTTGTGACATCAGTTCTTTTTTAGGGTTCCGTACCCGAAGGGTCCAAACAGAACCCTTGCTGTTTGTCCGTCGTCTGACACACTGGTTTTACAGCCAAACGGTTTGAGCTACAATCTTGAAAATGTCACAGTAAAATATTTTTAAGGGGGCTCCCATACAAGGAAAGGGGACGCGAAAAACTCCTCTACGAGCTTAAACAACGATACCCCACTCGATAGGGTATCGAGAGGGGTATCTTTGTTTAGAGCTCGTTGAGTAGATAAATACTGTGATTTTTGTTATAAAAAATATTGGAAAACAAAGGAATGAGAAGCCAATTAACTAACATCACATTGACCAATGAACTTCAAATTTCGTGATATTGTTTATTATTACGTATATTTTACTAACAAATACCAATATATTGATCAATCAGAATTTTTCTTTGTAATTCCCTCATTTTTTTTACTAGAACCAACTTAATTTTCCGGAACCCGAAATGTGAGAAGTCCGACACGCACTTGCTCGGTTTTGTACTTAATATGTGGTGAAAACTAAATCTCCGGTCCCTTCTAGTTCTTAAGTTGTTTAAGAACCAGCTTACCATCCTACCATCCTGCAATCGTCGGTCTCTAGTTTCGTGAGCTGGCTCTGTCATATAGCCAGATCTCTAGCAAATACCTTGGAGTCTTTATTCCGCTCAATCGCGTCTTTAATACGCTCGGTATTAAAACGGCGGAGATCATTTTTCAAGGACTTAGAGATCCGTCTATTGAGCTGCCAGTACTTGCACGTCTCGTCTGAAGACTGCAGTATCATCTCTCGCTTCTCCTTCATGAGCTTGAGAGTAGTATCGGAGAGTCTTTTTTGTACAACGGGTTCTTAAAAATTTAAAACTGAACGTATGAACAGCTTCCACGGAGCTCTCTAAGCACTCGAAACGATTCTGGAGTTCAAGCTGAATCTTTCTGGATTTTGAATCTGGATCTGTGCTTGACGGAGCGTGTACTTTATCAGTCGAAACCTTTTCAGCTCTAAATGTGAGAAATGAAGTAGATATAATTTAAATTACAACTGTTTAGCTATCACGGTTCATGAGATACAGTCTGGTGACAGACAGACAGACAGACGGACCGCGGAGCCTTAGTAATAGGGTCCCGTTTTTACCCTTTGGGTACGCAACCCTGAAAATAACGACATGAAAAATATTGATAGGTAACAAGAATCAATTATAAAAGTAACCGTTTGCTAGACGCTGCTGAAATGATATTACAAAATAGTTTAATTCGCCTTGAAAGTGCATCGATATAGCAAAGTATCTATCACAAAGCATTAGGTACGCCCCTTTGTTTTCATGATATCGTGTGGCAGCACTCAAGGCGCTCATCCCATACACACAGAGGCGCAAGTAGTGAGTAGGTCAAACATTAACTACTTATGATAACTGAAAGCAGTAAGGCAACTTTGTATTATCTTGGCCAAGTAACTCGTGGGTAGCAAATGAGCAGTATAAACGTCATTTGTCTCGCTAGACGACAGTAGTGTCGGTGAGGCCTGTCAAATATTAAGATAATTTCTGGCTTTATCTAGAGCTTCTGCAAACTTTTGCTTATTTGAATATCTTGTAAGAACTGCAGATAAATTACTATTGGATGTAACTCACTTTTGTTAAAGTTTTACTCACTCATGAAACAGTCAGGCAGATAGATAGAATTTACGATATTGTACACTAAGATTGTAATAGTAATATTTTTACAAACTAACTAATTCAACAAATAAACATTTGCTAATGAACATGAGCTTCCATAGTTCATGTAAAAAATTTGAAAAAATTATGTAAATATTCATATATTTACATAAATTTTTCAAACTATGAAATTATGATGAGTTTTTTTTTTTCATATAAATAACTGTGGGCATTGTGTGCAATAAGGATGTTGTGCAAACACTAGGTGCACCTTCTTTTTATCATATATTTATTTCGCCCTCGTTAGGTTTACTGTAGTATAGTTTAGTATTATTCATTCAAAAATATTTTTTAAAAGTTTCATCATGGGCCGTTTACGCCATATTGGATTTAGAATGACATCACTTACCGAACCATATATTGTCATCCAAACTAAACGTGTACGCAAACAATCATCTTAATCGGTGGAGGATAACTGCTTTAAAATTCAGTTGCAAGATTTGATCCGAACACACTCACATACAGTCACACATTGCAAGTTAAATAAAAGCTTGCAATAATTAGACATGTATGTACAAATAATGTTACACATGATATACAAATGAAAGTATTTATTTGATTATTATCAAATATCATAACATCAACACGAATAGTGACTGCTGTAAGCACAGTTTTAGAGAGAGATATAATTAGTAATAAAATCGATTTCTTTGCATCACAATAGCTTTTCCTTGGAAATTAGGTAGATCTGCGGGAATGGCCTCGCGCTGCGCTCTAAATCAATGCCTAGAAATATTCAACGAGTCCGGAAGATATTCTATTATATTATTCACTTGATCCGGAATAACGACAAACAGCATCGGAATGCAATTTAATAGAGCAAAGTAAAGATGATGAAACAAATAACTAAGCAGTAAACAACTCGGTAGATGGTGAAGCGGACCTCATGTCGCATTGGCATCTAATAAATTCGTTGATGCCTAACACGACCGCACGGGTCAAGCGGTGCTCTCCCCTCCGCGTCCGTGGCGGTGCGCGGTGCCGTGTGTAAACCGCCTAGTGCTACTGCTGGTTGCTGTGGCTGTTGAAGCCGCTAACCACTATATACATGCGCTGAGTGTCAAAATTAGGAGTTTCAAATAGGGATGGGGTACCGCGGGGTTTATACACTGATGTTACAGTGCAATAGCCAAGGTCTAGCATAATTATTTCGGTGTGATTGTCACTAGAGCACTTTGTGGCGATTATACTTAGGCGGTTTACACACGGCGCGCGCACCGCCGCGGACACGGAGGGGAGAGCACCGCTTGACCCGCGTGGTCGGGCGGTGTACGTGTGTTAGGCATCAACGGATTTATTAGATGCCAATGCGCCATGAGATCCGCTTCAACGCCTAACGCGGCGGTGCGCGGTGCCGTGTGTAAACCGCCAAACTTAGACGGTCAAACTCTTGCAAAATGGGCAGAAGCCAACGATTTGTCCTTAATTCATGACCCAAGGCAACCTGCGTCATTGAATTGTATTCTTATTTTTTTATTGTACAATAAAGAATTAAGAATTATGGAAGTCCCAGTATCTCCCTTACAAATTTTGGTGAGCTGACGACAACTTTGTATGGGCAATCTAACTTTTTTTGGAATCGTCTATGATTTTCTTGGAGGAAGTTTTTCATTTACATGGGCAGAAGCAGATTTAAAATATGATCACATCTTTCCGATACCCCGCATATGCTAGGAACGGTCGGAACGATTTTCAATACGTTTGAAAGCAAAATATTAAAAAGTGTCCTCGGTTATTTAAAATATGACAATTATGTGACCGTTTCACGCACTGTTGCTACAACGGAAGTGACGCAGTTAGTGTGTCAAGTCTACGAAAGCGTAGCAGCGGCGTAGCAAATGTCTACGGACTGCTACGATCCGACGTGTAACAGTTTTTAGAACACAAGTAGATGTGCATACTAGAGTACATATACCTATTGTATAATTTATCTTTCTGTCTGTTTAAGTAATTATTGCATTTTAAGATTAGAGGTACAGTTAGACATTAATTACGTAAAACGTTTCTCAGTTTTATCCAATGTCACTCTTATCACTGGAATGTTTGCGATATGAAAATATTGAGGTTACAAAAAAGTTTGTAGATAAATATAGTCCTTTTATAATAGTGACGAATTTGAAATGCATTTTATCTGCTATTTTTTTCATTTGCGTAAACACGCTTTTCCCTAGTTGTAACGCAACACTTGCGTTACAACTAGGGAAAAGCGTGTTTACGATGAACTCTGGCACCCAATGTAAGATTTAACTTGTGTTTAGGGTGCCAGCGAAAAAGTGATTGCAATTTGGTTATGTTTTGTAGTTAGCTTATACACGTCAATCTTTTCTGACATCTTAAACTAGGCGAGGCCGGCCGGTGTATCCTAGTTGACTACTCTGAGAAGAAACTCAGAGGAAAACATGTTTTAATAACAATTGACACTCGAAAACTTTGAGTTAATGATTTTTTTATTATTGACTTTGAGATTGACCTACTTACTGCCATCCTTAGTCTTATCAATAAAAAAACATGTGATTTTTGTATCCCAAACATTACAATGGCCTTATAGTATACCTTCTATTAAATATTATTCGTTTGACCGTGAGCAATCTAAATACCGTATTTGATTTTAATCTTTTGCCTAGAAATGGTTAAATACAGTAACAGGAGTCTATTCCTTCCACACATTCAATTATTCCTTCGCAGTTGTCAGCGTCACTTAGATTTTGATTCTATGAGAACTGAAACCCTAAGTGACGCTGACGTTTAGTGGTGACGTTTAGAGGTGACACTCCATCATCGAAAGCGTGGCGATAGCGATTATCAAAAAGGCAAAATTGTATGGGATTGACAAGCGATATCAAAAAATCACGTGATCAATACCTTACTTTTTGACATTTCGACTAACGCCTCTGCCGACATCGATTGTCACTTGTCTAGAGCCTGAGGCCCTAGATAAGTGAATTTCTATCATCGAAAGCGTGGCGATAGCGATTATCAAAAAGGCAAATATTGGTCTGACAAGCGATATCGAAAAATCACGTGATCAATCCATTTTGACATTTCTACTATCGACACTTGTCTACTGCATGGCTTCATACGATTAGCCGTTTTGAGAGCCAGTCGCAATACATGTATCGCGAGTCAATATGGCACGTTTAACTGAAACTGATTTGATTTTCAGTGACTTTTATATTTTAAAATTCACAATTTGTCCTACATTATACCGAAACGATTATTAAAATGCAATATAAATATAGTGCTGACGAGACTTTACAAGGTTTACGAGACAAATGAGTGAACCCAATCTAAGCTTATTCGCAACACCTTTAAACTACGTTGTGCTATTTTCACAACAACTATCGGCATTTACAAAAATCTTTTCAGTTTTTAATATACTCCTCGAAGATTAAGAAGAGAACTAATTATACTGATAAGGTTATAAGGTATTAAAGACACGGTAACACCCGAATTTCGTTTATAAATAGTATCGCCAGATTATGATCGAATAGGTGCTGGTATACGGTCATTGTACTGGTCACTTTAAATCTCAATTATTATTTTTCAAGCAAACTTTTTTCGATTTTTTCTCAGCGAACCCTTTCATTTGATACCCATAATATCATGGCAGTGCACAAAAAGTAACTAGACCACCATCTTGGGCCGTCCGCCATATTGGATTTATTATGACGTCACTTATCTAACCATGCATTGTCAACCAAACTAAACGTGTAAGCAAAATTTCATCTTAATCGGTGGAGGATAACTGCTTTAAAATTCAGTTGTAAGATTTGACCCGAACACACTTACATACATACATACATACATTGCAAGTTAACAGTTACATTGCAAATATGGATGAAATCCGTATTTGTGGGCTGCAAATGCTTGAATACTTTACTACTAAGATATAAAAAAATAGTACATTAAGGTACAAGTGCGTAATGTTGGTGATTACCGCTGAGGCGCCATTGAGACACGAGCCTTTAGGTGAGGGTCTTAAGAGAGCCGAAAACGGTAATCATCAATACACACGTGTATCATACGACGTTTTTCAACACACTTGTGAAGAAAATAATACTAAAAAATCATTTTCAACAGTGAAAACGAGTAGTGCAAAATTTTTCGCAATGGCGGGGTAAATTAATCAGTTATCCTATGCGCGCGCATCTAACAATGGCGATCGGCCATAGACTAAAACAATGAGGTTACTTTTATTAGCTTTTCGCGGATAGCGTTTTAGCCACGTACTAAATGGGGAATTTCAAGTTTTCTTTATTGCAGAGAAACAAAAGTTATATTTGAGGACAAGTTCTTCAATTTTAACTGGATTAGAATTAATGACTTATTTTATTAATTTTCATTGGATTGATTTGTGACAAAATAGTTTAATTTAAAAGTATTTAAAATGAAGACAGGAAACCATTAAAAAAAAAAAACTATAACTCACTTGTGAATAATAGTAATGAAAAAGTCACAGTTTGATTACAGATATCATTATATGCCTAATTGCGGTGAAATTAGAGCCACTTTATGAGCAAGTGTGTTGAAAACATTATTTTTTTAGTAAATTGAGGTTGTTATTTGTTTCATCATCTTTACTTTCCTATATTAAATTGCATTCTGACGCTGTTTGTCGTTTTTCCGGATCAAGTGAATAATATAATAGAATATCTACCGGTCTCGATGAATATTTCTAGGCATTGATTTAGAGCGCAGCGCGAGGCCATTCCTGCAGAACTTCCTAATTTCCAAGGAAATGCTATTGTGATGCAATGAAATCGATTTTATTACTAATTTTATCTCTCTCTCTGAAACTATGTTTACAGTAGTCACTCTTTGTGTTGATTGTTATGATATTTGATAATAATCAAATAAATACTTCCATTTGTAAATCATGAGTAACATTATTTGTCTAATTATTACAAGCTTTTATTTAACTTGCTATGTGTGTATGTATGTGAGTGTGTTCGGATCAAATCTTGCAACTGAATTTTAAAGCAGTTATCCTCCACCGATTAAGATGAAATTGTACGTACAAGTTTAGTTTGGATGACAATGCATGGTTAGTAAGTGTCATTCTAAATCCAATATGGCGGACGGGCCATGATGGCGGAAAAGTTATATTTTCTACACTGCCATGATATGGGTATCAAATGTAAGGGTTTGCTGAGAAGAATACGAAAAAAACTTGTTTCAATATTTTTTTTTGAATGAATAATACTAAACTACAATAAACCTAACGAGGGCGAAGTAAATATATAATAAAAAGAAGGTGCACCTAGTGTTTGCACAAAATCCTTATTGCACACAATGCCCACAGTTATTTATATGAAAAAAAATAGTTATCATAGTTTTCATAGTTAATTAATGTAAATATATGAATATTTACATATTTTTTTCAAACTTTTTACATTAACTATGGAAGCCCATGTTCACTAGCAAATATTTATTTGTTGAATTAGTTAGTTTGTAAAAATATTACTATTACAATCTTAGTGTACAATAACGTAAATTCTATCCATCTGCCTGACTGTTTCATGAGTGAGTAAAACTTTAACAAAAGTGAGTTCCATCCACTAGTAATTTATCTGCAGTTCTTACAAGATATTCAAATAAGCAAAAGTTTGCAGAAGCTCTAGATAAAGCCAGAAATTATCTTAATATTTGACAGGCCTCACCGACACTACTGTCGTCTAGCGAGACAAATGACGTTTATACTGCTCATTTGCTACCCACGAGTTACTTGGCCAAGATAATACAAAGTTGCCTTACTGCTTTCAGTTATCATAAGTAGTTAATGTTTGACCTACTCACTACTTGCGCCTCAGTGTGTATGGGACGAGCGCCTTGAGTGCTGCCACACGATATCATGAAAACAAAGGGGCGTACCTAATGCTTTGTGATAGATACTTTGCTATATCGATGCACTTTCAAGGCGAATTAAACTATTTTGTAATATCATCAGAAGCGTCTAGCAAACGGCTACTTTTATGATTGATTCTTGTTACCTATCAATATTTTTCATGTCGTTATTTTTAGGGTTCCGTACCCAAAGGGTAAAAACGGGACCCTATTACTAAGGCTCCGCGGTCCGTCTGCCTGTCTGTCTGTCACCAGGCTGTATCTCATGAACCGTGATAGCTAAATAGTTGCAATTTTCACAGATCATGTATTTCTGTAGCCGCTATAACAACAAATACTAAACATATAATAAAATAAATATTTAAGTGGGGCTCCCATACAACAAACGTATGTTTGCCGTTTTTTGCGATAGTGGTACATAACCCGTCGTGCGCGAGTCCAACTCGCACTTTGCCAGTTTTTTATACCTTGCCATAGAGTGTATTGTGGAAACAACTCGCAGGTGTCATACAACCACGGGTCTCCTCTAAGAATATTTTCTTTATTCATACTTTTCAGACCGCGTTTATTTGTAGTCGGGTTTTGGTTTTTTAAAATAAGTTCATTTTTATATTTTTTGAAGTTTTTATTATTACTATAGTGGGTGAAGTATAGCTTTTGGTTTCGCCATAGTCAGGTAAAATTATATGCAATTATCGAGTGAATTCAATCAAAGCATGGAATATTTTTTGAAATATGCTATTTAAGCCCTTTCATTTGATACCTGACACGGCACCGTCACATTTTTACAAGCTTTTTTAATAACTTGCAATGTATGTATGTATTATATGATGTTCGGGTCAAACCATGCAACTGAATTTCAAAGCATTTATCCTCAACCGAATGAGATGAAATTTTGCATACACATTTGGTAAGGATGACAATGCACGGTTAGCTAAATAGCATGTTTAAAAAAGATTTTCATAATTGAAAATAAATATTTTATTTTTCATTCATGACTTTATGTCCTCTAGAGGGCGCCACTTTGAATTTATTTAGTGTGGCGTCACATAGCCAGCGGACGATTAACAGGTTCACTGTCCAGGCTCCAGAGTGGGAATGGTCCATAAGTCCAGTTATGTCCTGCCTGTGATGATGTGTCCTGCCAAGTCCGCATTAAATACGAGACTTTCTCCTTACGTCCACAGTATCAGATGACTTAGAAATTGTACGGGCGAACATACCACATACGGTCTGTGGACTGATATGGAAGTCTCTCTACAGACCGTATGTGGTCTGTGGACAGTGAACCTGTACGCTTCTAATGACTTGTGAAATTATGATAAGCAGTTTAGATGTTTTGAGGGAACAGATGAACATTCTTACATACATACAAAACGGTTAAAATCACAATCCGCCTTTTGGGTTGTTTAAAATTAAATTACAAAAAAAAGTTTAATTCTGTACGATGTAAAGTATCATGCTGTGAGGATTTTCTAAAACAAGCGCTTTAGCTTACCGTGCATTGTCACTGTAAGCTAAAGCGAAAAAAAAATTTTGCAAAATTTCATCTTAACCGTTTGAGGATAACTGCTTTAAAATTCAGTTGCAAGATTTGACCCGAACACACATACATACATACATTGCACGGTAGTAAAAGCTTATGAAAAGGGGAAAAGTAGTGATATGTATGTAATTCCCTCACATTCTTAGACCCATATTCCAAGTCATGTCCTCGCATCTTACTCCTCGAATCATCGAATTAACAACGCTTATTTCGAGCTTGATAGTTGTTAATTATTGACAATAATCAAGTCTTTTTCCGTTGTCATAGCTACTGATCCCAGTGATTAGTGTATCCTACCTTTAATCGTTTAAAATCGAGCTGCATTGAAACCAATTTTAATTGAATTTAGTTTCGAACCTTACTGATTCCACTATGAGGCAAACTTAAATTTGATATTTTCTATACCATCCCTATGTCTTCGCCAAGGACTAGTATTTGCCAAAGGGTTCGCCTGTTTGACAGTCGATAACTATCCTACGGCCGGACGGGGACGTACTATCAAGATTTTAGTATCTTACGTCCTACTTCATATTCTAAGTACGTATTGCAAATTTCATGTGATTGGTTTAAAACATCAAAATACAGACCTTAGTAGGATATATACAGTTAAACCATCTTAAGCTTACGTTTACTATTTGATCAGTAATTAAAATAAGTGTCCCTGATAAAGCCCTGGAGGCTGGCATCAGTGTATGGCTTAGTCAAATTTGATTCTGTTCAGCATAAAGGCGATTTCAGATACCAAAGACCCAGTTCTTAATAACATTAATTTATCCTATTGATAGGGTTCAGAAATTAGCATAATGCATTCAGCAAAGGAAGGTTCTATGTACAGGGTTACTGGTAATTTGATGCATTCCTTAAAATGACCCCGATAACGTGGGGTCCAAATTGGGTGGTTTTTACATTATTGCATTTTTGGTTTAACTGCTAATTGTTGTGATAAAGAACTGACAAGTTTCTGATAGGTCATGAATAATTAAACATCTCGAATCAACTTTAACAAAAATAAATCTATACCTTTGGGAATTAAGTATGTTATTAAAATAGATTTTCTTGAAACTTCTTTTGCTTATCGAGGCTGTTAACTCAAAATGGTAGTACTAGTAAAAGAAAATTTCCAAAATATCGTAAAAAGTGCCATAACTCGAAAACAGCCCATTCTGGACCCTAAGTTATCGGGTCAAAATCGTTGCAAATAATGCACAAAATTACAGTCAACATGACATTTCCACATATTGTGAATAATCCACGACTCAATTATTCTGCAACCACTGAAACAAAAAAGCATAAGCTAATTAATTTAATATGTTTTTCGTGTAGCGGATTATTTAAAAGCTTTTTATATAAACTGCCATGATGAAATTAAATAATATTATTTATGTATATTCAGTAATCAGCAAGATGAATTTTGAAAATACTCGCATTCAGATCTACGTACAACATTGTTAAATTGTTACAATGGAAGTTATTATGTTCGATTACCAGTGCGTTACGTAATAAGCTGTAATTTCGCCTTTCATTCGCGGAATCGACACCTGTGAAGGAAAAAACATCTCTACAAACATACTGTATGTTGTACAGATTTTAATATTAATATCGCACACCTTCACATCTATTCTTCAAATTGGACAAGCCATGATATTGTTTTAATTGTAGATGTGTTTATGTTTATTCTTATACTTCATGATTTTTGGACTGATAGAACGGTACGTAAATACAAATGCCAAAATAGGGTAGATTCCCGAAAGTAATGTATTGGTTAATGTATAAAAAAAAACCTTTTTTGACGTAAACAAAAACATTACTACGATACCTACAGTGAGTTGAAACTTTGCGTGACGTCACGCCTTGGTAATCTTTTTGTCTAGAAGTGACGTCACAAAACCCCACTCCTGAACTGTGATGCACTTTATCTGTGACAATTGTTATTCATTTGATAAGCCAAAAAATATGTAACCAATATTTTTTATAATCGACCATCACGGCGTACCCTTACGTTTTTAAAAGCTTTTAACTTGCAATGTATTTATGTACAGTACAACTATTTTCTTAATGACCCTCGGCAATCATCGCATTTCCAAATACAAACGAATGCTAATTTCCATGTCCATCAATTATTAGATTTATCGTGTATAATAATTTGAATTCAGAACTAAGTACTTTATTGTTGTTTTGTTTTGATTTCCGTGTGAAATATATAGAGCTGTAAAATAGCAGCTTTTCTGCCACTTTATAAATAAATTACATTATGTTGAAAGAGTATTAACAACTCTATATACTTGCAAGTTGATTGAGAGTGTCCGGTCTGCACCAAGTGCAAAGGGCAACTGATAGAAAGTAGAAACACGAAGTTTGCCGAGGGACACAACCGGATTTTAAAGCAGTTATCCTGAACCGATTAAGATGAAATTTTGCATACACGTTTGGTTTGGATGACAACGCACGGTAAGCTATAAAGTATTTTTTTTTATTGGATTAAAATATTCCCACATACATTGAGAAACTCAATCCGTTGCTTTCATTTGTATAGATTTTATTAGGTATATATATTTTATTGTTCTCACATAAAGATTTGAGATATAAGTTATTTCAAGAGAAACATAGTACTTAGCTACCTTTTCTATTATCTTTTTCTCTTCAAAGTTAGAGTGAACCGGCTTCTTCTGGGTAAGCTCACTCCATCGTCGACTCTGTCTCTGTCACCTCTGACCTAGACTAGGGTCAAGAGCAAACCCAACACAAATAACAAAAAAAAACGATAGGAATATTTTTCTACCTATTTTATATAAAACTAGTTTCTACCCGCGGCTTCACCCGCGTACAAAGTTAAAAAAAATGCTCTGATCGCCACCAAACTTTACAGGATTATCCGCTGGATAATCTAAAAATTTCATTAAAATCAGTCCAGCCGTTTCGGCGTCTATAAGGATCACACATACATACTTTCTCTTTTATATATCTAGAAGTAAATTAATTATACATTTATTAACATATATACAATTGATTATTCTAAAATAAAAACAAACCTATACACAAATAGAAAAGGGAGACGGAAAAGAGCTCATTGTGCATCAAAAATTTGTCCACATCGATGTCAACGGGAAGATAGATTACTAGTCAATTAACGAATTAACTTTTTATTATATACTCATATTGCTACTAAGTGCATGCACTTAGTATAAATTATATGATGAAAGTAGTATCTGCCGCTTTAACGCCATAGTGTGTCCGTCGAAGATGGCGCAGAGACACCTTTGATGTTAGTGTTTATAAAATTTACACAAAACGGCACCACTATTTTCTAGAAATCAACTACTACATTTTTTCGATATTAAAACAATCAAAAAAAAAAGTAAATATAAACTTCATATTTTCATAGAGACGGGCGATGCAACGAACAAATGAGCATATTTGATATTCTGACCTGAATATCATGTTTAATTGGGCGTCTTAACAAAATAACCAGCTGTGCACTAGCCTGACCCAATTTTGCAAATTTTTGCTATTCTCGCGAAACCTTCCCCGATTTTCGTACTCGTAGCTAACAGCTGACGATCAAAACTGCCATCAGGTAGTTTGCTGCATGAAATATTGTTACTTTACCGAAGCAATTACACCTGTTATTAGGTCACTTATTTATTCATGAAGGTTAATTTAACTTGATGTTTTTGGTTTTTATTCAACTAACCTTAACATAATATTAGTATTACTGCGTCTTAAGAGTCCATTGATGATACGTCTAAAAATCTAAAAATCTGTGTGCATTCTTTGTAACAAGATAATAATGCTTACAAAACAACATAACTGCGCATCATGAGCGTCAATAAAATATTACATGGACTCATTTTCTCATTATGAACCTTATCCTACAATATCGAATCTGTTTAGTAAAGCTGATGAACCAGTTGGTGTGATTACTGACTTTATGTAATTTGATGTTAATGTGACATGTCGTGAGCTTCAGCGCATATTTAAGTATCGGGGGAAAGCTTACTGTGTACTTTTATGATAGA
This sequence comes from Orthosia incerta, assembly GCA_948252205.1. Taxonomy (NCBI): domain Eukaryota; kingdom Metazoa; phylum Arthropoda; class Insecta; order Lepidoptera; family Noctuidae; genus Orthosia; species Orthosia incerta. The sequence goes on along the minus strand of OX411746.1, from coordinate 15,624,501 downwards.
AAGTATAATTAAGATTATAAATGTAATAAGTTAAAATTATTAAATAGTCGTGTACTCGGTCGTAGCCTAGAATGAACTATTAAAGCCTTGGTTGGGCCACAGTAAGCATCCAACAGTCATGGACCAAAATCGAATGTTGTCTCGGGGAGAGTGCGCGCGCAACTCCCACCCCACGCCGCACCGCTCCGAACGTCCATTGATGATCTTCTTAATCTCGATACATGTTATTAATACTATTCGTATGCAAACTCGTATAAGGCGTACATCTCCTCATTTTTTCTCTAAAGATTGATTTTATTGAGGAAGTGAGCTGAGATAAAGTTAGAAAAATACGGGCACATCTGAGCGCTGAGGAGGGCGCTGGCCACCGTATCGTTTGCTAGGTTTGGGCGTCGCTGCGTCTCGGCTGGCGGCGGCGCGGCGTGCGCACTCAGCGCGCCACGCACGCTTGTATCGCGACCCAGTCTGCTCTGACGTTTAGCCGAGCCGCCGGTGTCGCCCTGCCGCACCGTTCGCAAAAACGTATCACCGCACATTATATTCTGCGCACTAAGAGATACCCGGAGATAATCGAAAGTGTTAGGTGTCGATTGTGGTAGTGAGGTCGTGCGTAGGGCACTAGACCCGCTGACGGTGCGGCCAGTGTGAGGGTCGAGCTGCCGGCGCAGAGCGAGCGCCGCACAGCAGCTGGCGGTGTTTACACGCGGCGCCTGCATCCGCCGCCCAGCCCGGCGCCCCCAGCGCCCAGCGCCCAGCGCTCCGAGCTCTCGTGCGCGTTGTGTGCTCGTGCGTCGTGCGCCCCGTGCGCTGCTCACTGCAATATACAACACCCCTCATTTACTATTCAACGCTGTGAATTTTTAACTTTGCGAACGACCGAAGATAGAGGTATTTAAATGCTTATCAAAGCTGACTCTCACAGAGACCGGCCGTAGTGCACATTAGTGTCACGAGATCAGAGCATTCGCATCGAAACAGAATTGTCATAGTTCATACGAGTGATTTCACAACTTCGTAAATATGGGTGCTAAAGAAAGCGTGGAGGCTGCTAAATTTTCTTCGCAAAATTGGAACAATTTCGAGGTTCGTAATTACCTTTAAATTGATTTGCACATGGAGTGTTTGTATTCCCCTACCTCCCTCGTGAATGTCTGTATTATGGGGCGTTTTTGCCACTAAAATAATAATAAATTAACGTTATGTGAAATCATAATTAAAATTTCATGCACAATAACTTTGTATCGAGCAATATGCATGTTCACGTTATGTTTAAAATATCTAATATAAAAAGTAATAACAATGTAAGCATATATAAATTAAGTAAGTATACCTTAATATTATATTGTGTGTATAAAGTTTATGTATTCGATTACATTTTCGCTATATAATATGTATTATATGCCCGTTTTACGTATAAGTATGCTAGACGATCCTAAATATTTAATTAACGTGTAACACGTAATCTATACGCTCACGGCAGGGAGCGCACCTATATGCCAGCTGGGGTCAAGCAGATAGATCTGGTCATCGTGTGTACGATTAACCTAACGTTTATTACCTGCGATAATATTATGTGTGAACAGATAGAGATAGACTGTATCGTATTACATAGTGAGATCTAATTGACACCGTTACAGTAGTATCGTGCTAACTAACGCCTTCATGCGATATGATCGTCGCATAGTATATTATCTATCTGTAGCTAGACTATTCATATTGTACACTTCAATGGAACATCTTACATGTTATATTAGATTCCAATAGACGTCTACAATAATATAGAGCCATTGAATGTTGACGCTCATATTATCACTTATGAAGGTGAATTTGTAATCAGTCAACAAACGCACGACACGAAACTAAACAGTTGGCAATCAGTTGACGAAATGTTAATGAATATGAACAAGTATCTACGAGTAGGTTATATATATATATATATATATAGCCAGTGTTAAATAAGAAGCCAAACTAAGCTGACCCACATACAGACGGTCTAATCTAACATGATTGAAGGCACTGCCGTGGAGATCGAAATGCGGCGTTAGAATTTTAAATACCATTTGATAGGATAGAGTTGGACTTGGACGTATCGGTAACCCAGATACCAGATTAAATAAGAATCTTGTCAATTTAACAAAGTAATTAAATGTTTATTTAAATTCGCTGGTTATATGAATACATACAGGTGAAAGGTATATATCTATAAATTAACAGAGCATTGAATTTACGACATTGATTTTCTGTGATTATTATATCTTTTATCATCGTCCAGTCAAAAAAAAAACCCACTGCTAGACAGGTTCAGGAACCTTTTATGCATCCAACCAGTAGGTTAATTACAATATACTTCAAGAAAACATCGGTAGTATCATACGAGTATAATAGTATAACACATGGGTAATAAAAAAATGCTCCTGATTTTTGACTTATTTGGCTTCAAAATTCAACAACAGCTGATAAAGTATTTTTAAAACAAACATAGAGAATTGAAAAGATAGTTATTATAAAATTTTTTTTTTCAATATTCGCCCAACATTTGTTGACGAAAACGATTTAGAACTCCCCCAAGCTAGAATTTTGGACACCCTACCTACCCTTAATACCACCTGATCCGTATCTAATGAAACTTGGTTCATGAAACTTGCATTTTAGTGAAACGAGAGTAACGATCTATATCGACGTAAGGGGTCGACAACTTTTACGCTACGATCAAGATTAAGAATTTGGTGGACTAAAATATTGCATTCAAAGTTAAAATGGCATAAAATGAGATGATGCCATTCATATAAATTGTGTTGAGCTATGTGTTATCTGTAGGTGACTTAATATTATGACTCACATGTCCATGAACAACTTGGATGGAACTTAACGCTCTGTGTTGATTCAATGACACTTCGATTACTACGTCTTGCGAAACACTAAGGATCTAACATCTTTGTTTGTCAGTTGTTAGTAGAAATAGTGGAAGACGAAGTGAAGTTAAATGTAGGCATGTGATGCGGAGTAAGTAATTTTTCTCACTTTCAAAATCCCAGTGTGCACAAATATTAAATGGTGATGCTAAATTATCGCACATTTATTTGTGTATTATAAAAATATTATATCGAATTAATCAAAATGCCATGTTTTGGCGATTTGTGGCCATTTTTTATGGGTAATATTTTTGTAGTTTGTATTTATATATTTTTTGTTTTAATGCATGCCTGTCTATATCGCTACACATCCCTTTCTTATCTTTTTTATCATCTAAACTCATGCCTAAATAAGTATAACATAAAATATATTCTTCCTTATTCCTTAAACAAAATAAATTATAAATATATTTAATAATATATTTAATAATATATTTAATAATATATTGATTTTACTGGCTCGTACACCTTTGATACACAACAGAGTAAGTATGTAACGAGAATTTAGGATGTTTGGGGATCAAGGTTGGGTTAAATGTGTCAACACAGTAGATGTCAGAGAAGCTATCCTGTGTGCTATGTGTTTTCCATCTGCGTAGGTTGTATTTGAATGCAAGGAGGGTTTATTATGGTTTGCAGCACAACACTGTGAAGCATCCCTACCGCCACGGCACGCAGCGGTCGCAGAGCCTGAACCGCGGCCACTCGCTGTCGCGCACCGATGGCACCTGGTGACATCACGGGACCGCGGGTGAGTGCACACTGCACGTCCACTCTTGTGCAGGAGCTATGAGCATTTATTGAAGCGTACTCGACGCCTTTGAGGACTAGTTTACGTTGGTAAAGGGAATCGGTTTATATAGACTTACGTAATCGACTGCTAATCAATTCATGGTTGGAATCTGAAATCTGAATTATAGCTGCAGAAGTATCCATATAACCACTTAATAACTTTATCAACCATTATTCACAACCTCTTGGTCCGATCAACTTAACTGGCGTCCAATTTTATAACAGTTTGTAATTTATCTAGTAAATCCCATATCATGTCATGCCCATGCGGATCTTGTACAAAAAAATCTAAAATACTTTTGGTATAACATAAATGGGGGCACAAATAAGGCCTTATAGGTACTGATATCAAACTTCTTTTTTATTTTTGTCGTGGAATTTATTTCGTTGCCATTTTTCTCAGTTAGGCCTTCAAGGCGAACCTTGCATTCAAGAACGGTTTCAAATACACGAATTGCTATTGCTAAACCTTTTGATATAAGCAGAAATAAACGTCTTGGCCATCAAAGTATTTTGGGCTGCAAAGTATTTTATAGGAAAAAACAGTAGTAAATCATCTTCTCAATCTAAATATTGTTGATAGTTTTGTGTGTAATCAAAACATCTAGCATCGAGCAGTAATAAATTTTAAATATTGGGTAATGTTTTAAATATGTGTGTGCTATGAGGAGTATCTTGAAAAGCTGCATAACAATCTACAAATCTTTAAATATATCTTTATTTTTATATAGAAAATAAGGTTGTAAAACACCAAATTACCTGGATAATATGTGGACTTAGTGTCATTAGAAAATCTGTGCCCACCTACTTAGCCATGCATTTTAAATCCAATAGTAAATTGCAATGCGATTTTTTTGACCAAAACATGATATTGTGTTGCATTACCTGTGTGCGTTCAAAATTCTACAACCTGTTATAAACCAAAAGAGCGAATTATATTAAATGTAAGGTTTTTATGGATTCATTGTAAGAAGAGAACATTAGTAACTTAAATGATCACTTTCACAGGCATAATCCACTAGGTAGGAACTGAACTTGTCTGAAATTTAACTGCCGTATTATTTGACCGGAACATCAGACGTGGTGAAAGACGATAAAAGCTTTTTTGTGATGGTTGCTCATTAAATTAAGTTGATCAGGCATATTCATAAAACCCATGATGTGAATTTTCACTATAATCGTGCCAATCTAAGAAGTCCGATGACGTTTCTCATTAAGGTTACACTAGTCAACGGCACGAACTATTTTGTGCGCGGAGTTAAAATACCTCGACAAACAGTGGAGTAATCGCCAGACTACGTTTGTATGGAAAAATGATCGACTAGTGTAACCTTAAAGATGCCGCGATAACTTTGTGTAAACGTCTACGAAAAATCAAATTCATAATCCTAATTAATTACTATGTAACCCATACACTATAACAACGAGTATCATTCGTAAGCATCAAGTTTAACTTATATAACGTATTTTTATAGCTAGCAAATCCGACTTCTTAAATTGTCACGACTTTAGTCTAGATAATCACATACCTATAAGGGTGAAAAAGAAAGCTCATTCGTTGTCTATGAAAATAACATCCCAATCTCCTTTAGGGACAGTAGTGACTTACAATTTCTAATTTTTACTAAATACTAATTATAATTGATATTGAAATTTAATTCATCATCATCATTATATCAGCCGAAAGACGTCCACTGTAGGACATAGGCCTCCCCCAAGCGTCACCACATTGACCGGTCCCGTGCGTCTCGTAACAAGCGGATCGCCGCAACCTTCACCAGGTCATCGGTCCACCTGGTGGGAGGCCTTCCAATGCAACGTCTACCGGTTCGCGGTCGCCACTCCAGAACCTTTCTGCTCATCGGCCATCCATTCTGCAAGCAATGTGCCCTGCCCACTGCCACTTAAGTTTGGCATTTCTGATTCGATCACGCAAAGAAACTCCGAGCATAGCCCTCTCCATTGCCTTTTGAGTGACTGTAAGTTTTCTGATAAGGCCCATTGTAAGCGACCACGTCTCAGAGCCATATGTCATCACTGGCAACACACACTGGTCATAGACTTTCGTCTTAAGACACTGTGGTAAATTGGACGAGAAAATACCGCGCAACTTCCCGAACGCTGCCAGCCGAGTCGGATTCGATGGTTGACCTCTTTCTCGAAGTTGGCCCTACCCAATTGGATCGTTTGTCCCAGGTAGTGTCCAATTTCGGGTGTAGATTCTCCGAACTTGATAGGAGTGGGTGTAACTTGGGCATTCAACATCACCTTGGTTTTGTCCATGTTCATCCTAAGACCCACTCTTTCGGAAGCTCTACTAAGATCATCGAGCATTGTACTGAGGTGAAATTTAATTAATTAAAATAAATTCTTGACATCAATTTCTAGATATATGTAAAAATATGATTGAATTTCAACTTCAACGTTGACAGCGATGTGGACGAATTTTTTGACGCCCTATGACCCCTGCCTTTTATACGCGTTCGCAGTTTTATTTTATTTTTATTTAAGTGTATTTATAGGTAGTTATTATTAATTAACTATTTTATACTACGAGTATATACATTTTAGATTATTAATAAATAACACTTTATACTCAACAAAAATAAAAATTTCATCTAATGTCAATAATATTTGTACACCATAAATGCTAAAGTAGAATGTAAAGAACTTTTTAAACTAACCTTACATAATGTACACTCTAACAAATAAATTAATTCATATATAATTTAGATCTAAATCTGAGTCGTAATTAGTCTAACTTAAGAGATACATCGATATCACTGCAAATTAGGTTGCAGAGGTCAGGTGGAAGTGTCTGTGCAACATTTTATGTTTTGCTGGTTCCGAAACATTTAATTTGGAAAAACTAGCTGTGGGAATTTATTTATGAGTGTGGTTAATGGGTTGAAGTTTCTGTCTATTTACGTGGGTACCGGGTTAAAAGGCAATATTTTTTTTCAACAGTTCTAATTAGATGGGTGCACAATATATTATATTTTCCCGAAATAGATACACAGCATGTTGAATGCCTACTTACCTACTTAGTACCATTTTGAAATAAAGCCATTTTACAATAGAAATTGAATTACTCATATTAGAAAATTATATTACAAACAGTCTAATAAACACCTATTTTAAGTAATTAAATACTTTAATAACACATACTTTCAAAAGATTTGTATTTGTTTTTCTGTATCTAACTTCGTTTCCATGACGCATAAGCAACAATAACGCCGATAAGTTTGGTAACTGTTAAATTATACCCTTGAAATTGTTTTTTTAGGGTTCCGTACCCAAAGGGTAAAAACGGCACCCTATTACTAAGACTCCACTGTCCGTCTGTCTGTCTGTTTGTCTGTCACCAGGCTGTATCTCATGAACCGTGATAGTGAGACAGTTGAAATTGTCACAGATGATGTTTTTCTGTTGCCGCTATAACAACAAATATTAAAAACGGAATAAAATAAATATGTCATTCATTTCATTTATTTTATTTCCAAAATACTTAACCTATTTAACATTTGGTTTTAGCCACACAACAAAATCCTCACAGGGCTTAACTGTGTGATGTAAGTGGGGCTCCCATACAACAAACGAGATTTTTTTGCAGTTTTTTTGCGATAATGATACGGAACCCTTCGTGCGCAAGTCCGACTCGCACTTGGCCGGTTTTTTTTATCAATTAAGTACTTCCTCCAAACGTTGAGAATTCCTCACATCCCTTTCCTGTGACAGTACTGCTGCAATTACTGTTTTAGCTGCCCTATTTCAAATGACCAACCTGTATGTATTACCTTGTAACGAGTGTTGGTTTGCAGGCAGCATAGTGCAGTGCGCCGAGTGTGGCACGCGCACGATGGGCAACAAGCTATCGTCGTGCTCGTGCGCGCCCATCCTGCGCAAGGCGTACCGCTATGAAGACAGCCCGTGGCAGAACTCCCGACGAAGAGATGGACATTTGCTAAGGTAATACAACGAAGAATTTAATTGGCTCCTTCTTCTTCTTTTCGAGTCGATGGAAACTCTTTAAATACTTTGGACCCAGCCAATTATAACGTCAGTGCCGTTCATAAGGTCTCGTCCTCTGAAGTTCAGGTGTATGGGCACATGGGGCAGTCTAGCATGTGCGTCATATTCATCATGGACTTAACATAATCATGAATTAATAGAAATTAAAAGATGTTGCATCAGTGTCTGCATGTGCCAAAGACTTGGTCACAACAACATACGATAATGTATTTTGTGAGTGGTAAAGAGACTACTTCAGTACTATTTATGAACGCCCTGATGCCAACAGAACACAAATGTTATCTGGGCTACCATCATCTGCTAACTGGCCAATCTTTTCCCCATGGCATGAGGTACCTAATATATTCGTATAACACGAGTAGATACATAAGAGAAAAATAAGAAGATATCTTATTGATGATGTTCTGAGCATTTATTGATAAATAATTGAATTAGCGACGTCCCTATCAAGTTTTGCATAAGTTGCATGTAGGTAGTCCATTCGACTAAACATGGTAGGTACCTTAGTACCTACATATACATAAGAATATGTTCCCAATTATTTCCGCATTATTATAAATACTGGACGCTAAGATACACGAAGGTATGCACAAACGCGGATAAATAAAATTTAGTTTCATTCAACATGTTTCAATCCATCGTGAATATAAATTTATTGCAAGAATGCCAGCTATTTCTACAAAGCACCTCTGTCGTCGCTTTCTAGTACTCTCCCAGTGTAAACACACGTATATCACGCTTACTTTATTGGTTGCATCAAAGCACCTCGTTCTAATTTTACTTACTAACAGGTTTCTAAGTAAACTTTATGCAGTCAAACGGACCGGTAGGAGTTTTAACGACATTTTATGTGAATGTTGCGACAGTGCTTACATGTTTCTTTTAAAGTGAAATGTTTTCTTGTAGTTAACTGCTTTCTATTTATTTTATCTATTACTAGCTCCTGACCGCGGCTTCGCCCGCGTTATTATCATCCCAAGGGAATACAGACTATCCTATGTCCTTCCCAGGGTCTCAAACCATGCCAAATTTCATCTAAATCGTTTCAATAGATCCAGAGATTACCCACTACAACCTCACAAACTTTACCGCTTTATAATATTTTATTTATAGTATAGATTGCATTGATACACTCAAAAAATGTATGGGCTTCACGAGAAAAAGTGATCTTGCTTGATTTCTATTAAAGCTTTTAACACTTGTGATAGTACTTTAGTTTCTGAGTTGTGGGCTTTGTGTAGGTCAGGTAGGCTATCACTCCATGTAGTGGTACTTACGTGGATTCGGTTAGACTGGAAGCTGACCTCATAATAGTTGGGAGAAGGCCAGGCAGATTGATTAAACACTTGTGGGACAGTAAAAGTATACCTATAGATGTTTTCTCAGCAATGAGAGTCAATCCTTGTTACGGTGCTACATTATTTTCAATCATCACTGGAATTCATCTGCTTTCAGTTAGACTTGTAGTAAACCAACATGTCTGTACTTTTTATTATTAATTTTGGATTTAACAAGATATGATTTTTTCAGACTATGGGCTGAGGTGTTCCATGTGTCGGCCAGCGGCGCCGGCACGGTGAAGTGGCAGCAGGTGTCAGAAGACTTGGTGCCCGTCAACATCACCTGCATCCAGGACTCGCCCGAGTGCGTGTTTCACATCACCGCCTACAACTCCCAGGTCGACAAGATCCTCGATGTCAGACTATTGCAACCCGGTACGTTTATTTATTTGTTTAGACTACATGCCTAAAAGTACAAAAGTGGATATAACGTCTAAAGCAGTCTTTAGCAGTTAACCGAGGCTGGTGAAGAGACAACATGGCAGATGCATTGTTTAATAATTATAAAACTAATTAATAATATACTAAAATAGGTTAAATATGTTACGGTACATGTATTATGTATATCCTTCATATTAATTTATTTACACCTCATAATAAGCTCCTGTCTCATAACAAGTTTATTATGGGCGGTCTGTTCGCACAGGGCCATCTCTTACAGACAACCTTTAGATAGACTGAACGAAAAGAGATAGATTTTGGGCAGTCAGTGTAAAATCGTCAAAAATAATATACACATCACACACATCATCAGCCTATTAATGTTCCCACTGCTGGGACACAGGACTCCTCTCTGTGAGAGGGAATGGGCCGTAATCCACCACGCGGGCCCAGTGCGGGTTGGTGGATGTCACATGTCTTCGAATTTTTGGTTCTAGGACATGCCGGTTTCCTCACGATGTTTTCCTTCACCGTTTTGAGAGCAGTGGTGATGAAATAATTTACACAAAGTAAAGCGCCTGCCTGGGCTCGAACCCACGACCAACAACTTGTAAGTCGCGGCCGATACCACTGGGCCACCACTGCTCTAAAATAATATAGTTTACCTTTAATGATCACACTTAATATTATAAAGGCGAAAGTCTGTGAGTGTGTTTGTATGTTTGTTACTTCTTCACGCTCAAACAGCTTGACGGGTCTGGATGAAATTTGGCACAGAGATAGACTTTAGACTGGAATAGGAGACTTTTTATCCCGGGAATATGTTCCCTTGGGATATTTTTTGACATTCACGCGGGCGAAGCCGCTGGCAGAAGCTAGTATACAATAAACTTGACTGTTTACTTATTGCATCACACAATATCTCTAAATCTGCGACAATTTTGTTGGGAAATAAATTGTTATTTTTGAACCGTCTTCTTCTAAAACGATTTTCTATAAAATATCTATATTGCTGTGTCATCTATAATATAAGTTATTTTTTTTATAGCACACACGAACCAAGCAATAAAGATTCCAAAAGTGACACAATATTCCCATTTTAGCTTTCACAGCAGTAGGTATCACGTGGGTGCTTTGTAATTTGCTGCCATAGTCCTATATGTAAACCATCACCAATACAGACGTTTTTTGCCATTATAATAGCCAGCTAAAAATAGTCATACTAATGTAACATCGACATAAATCTTCTGAGTGATATATTGGTACAAATTGTGGGCTACTAATAATATCAGGTGTAGGCTGGCCGCTTACTGCGAGGTTTGAACGTGAGCAGGCAGTGGGACGTTACAGCTGTCCCTGTCATAATGTTGGCTCTAAGTTATGAATCCATAACACTGGTAGGGTCAACACAGCAGTGATTAATTTTCTTCAGCTCTGTTTTTGGCAATAATATTTAAAATTGTAACGAATGTGAAAAAGAAAAGAGATGTGTTAAAATTTTGATGTATAATAGGCACAAGTATATACTTGTGCCTATTATACATCAAAATTATAGAATATTATAGGTGGGGTTTTTCAGGCTATACTTAATTTAAGAATCGGGGGTATGTCTATCCATCTATCTTATGTACTTAGTGAGTTCTTGATAGCGCAATACAGTTTTAAGTGCTTGATATTATAAGACGTAATAATGCATATTTTAAAGTAGAAAACTCATAAGTATATTGAACGCTCATTTTACCTATGAAGTTACTGTGTACATTTATGTGTATTGGTTTTAAAATCATCCTTACTAGTTAGCACAGTGCCGTATGAACACCATATTTATGACGGCCTTACATCATACATTACGGATGTTTTAAAAATAGTTCCCGAAATAAACACTTTTGAAACAAACGTGGACTGACAGTGCAACACCTACATTTTACTGGGCCAATTCGACAGACACGACGGACGCAAACGGCACTAACCTAGTTTTAAATTTACTCTGGATAGTAAGACGAGCAATCGACCGAATTCACCAGAAAGTACTGACAACACAGCATTGAAACTGTTACTGAACCCGTTAAGAGTAATATGAAAACAACTACGTCTAAATATCTATTGATTGTATTTGCTTACTCTACTTCTGGTGTTGCAACCACTATTTTATTTACATCCATACTCAATCTTATTTACATAATGCAACACCAGTTCGGTGTAGAGCAATTTGAATAAAACAACTGAATTTACTACTTTTGTCCGACTGTGATTTTACATATTGCAGAGAAACGAAAAACAGTCAGTTTATTGCTTATTTTTACGACCAATTTAGGAAATCCATCACTCATGCGAATGATGGTTCAGAATAATGTTCTGGCCAAATTTGCAAATTTTTATAATAAGTTAATTTTATAATAAATTTGCAGTTTTCAAGAGAAGATAATAATACTGTCTTATTACCCTTTCCGTATCGACAACTTCATTTACGACCATTTGAAGTACAATCGATAAACTTATTCGGCATCCTCATGTTCTTATACCGATGCAGCGATGTGCTGACACAGCATGTATTCTTTTTCCATCTGTATTATCCATCATCTTTGAAGTCATCCTTTTTGTAACCACATATAAAGTAAACGTATTTATTGCCACAGAAACTGACATGCCTATTTTGTTTTTTATGCTTGACGACTATATCGCCTGATGGTAGGCGATGATATGGTCGACGGTGAAGCACGCTTGCCTCAGAGTAACTTATTCACTCTTGACTTAAAGACACCAAGGTTGTAGCCGTCAGGAAACAAAGACTCCGGCAGGGCATTCGACTCATTAGCTATGCGCACAATGCAAGTATTCGCAAAAGGCTTTGTACGTATGGGTGCGATGTCCACCATGGACACTGGTAGCGCATTGCCGTACGTCTCGTTGTCCGATTATAGAAAGGGCTAGGCAGTATCAAATTGTGCAGTTCCATCGTACACTCCCCGAAATGTAACCGATAAAAAACCGACAGGCTGGCAACTCGGCGTCGATGTTCAAAGCTCTGGAGCTTTGAGATCAACTTTCATATAATCCGTCCACTTATAAAGCCATCCATATTAACTCAAAACTTTCGTCACGTGTTTGATGTTGTTATTAATGTAACAAAGTCTGTAAGCGGTGGCGCGCCGTATTTTGTGTTAATGCCTACTGTCTATCTAGGAGTATATAAATGTTTCTCGTTCCAGGCACTCGCATCGGACAAGCGTCCGAATGCTTCGTGTACTGGAAGGATCCCATGACTAACGACACATGGGGACTGAACTTCACATCTCCCATTGATGCCAAACAATTCAGAGAATGCTGTGTAAGTATCAAACGTGTAAGTTGAAAAAACAATATGGTTGTAAGGACATAATATTAAGTAGTCGTAAAATTTGGGTGTTTAATATATGGCATAATAACAGATAGTATAATAAAACTTGAAATAACGGTCACATGATATAATTTTCATATGCTATAAAACAAATAACTTAATTTCATGTGATCTAATGTTATGTTTCATATAATTTTCAATTAGTATAATGCTCTTTTTATATAACGTTAAATCAGTATGGTAGGTAAGTACGATTACTATTTAAGCAACAAAGTCGACGGAGCCGCAACGTGGGGCTCCTAAACTTAACCTATCCGTGTCGGGATGCCCTATATGCTTCTGAATTCACTTCGCTCGCTCTTGGAACAATAAATATAATCAGTTTTCATATAATCATTACAACTTTTGTTATTATTTCAAACGTTACACACCCGTAAAATTTATACTCACATAAGTACATGAAATTAATTAATTGTTAAAAGTAAATTGAAAACAAGTCACTTTCAAATATATATTATTCTTTATGAATGTTATCTGTATAAAACTGACAGACAACAACATATTGGCTGTAAAACAAAACATTCAAGCATAGAACTATGTTTACTTTTAATCAATTAACAATTTTTGTCATTATAGTCACCATCATTCAAATTCTCCCGCAAGGCTTCATCGAGCTACAGTCTGAAGCTGGAACCACCGGGCAACAAGCAAAAGTTCAAGGCTAAGAGGAAGCCGCTCTCTACACCTGCTAGCCCCAATCGATCTAGGTAATACTATGTAAAGTAATTTATTTCACTTCTCACAGATTTATCATTTGAAAATTATGAACTAGGTTGAATATCTGCGAAAACTGCAGTGGCATCTGCAGTTTACACACTACACAACACCTGCACCCACACACAAGCAACTTCGACCGTCACATCAATATATGAAAGCCTCAACGACAATTGTTAGATGTTTCTCTAGGTCAGACGTCAGAAAACGTTGTCAGTAAAACATTACGATATTGACATCTGCACTATTCTGTATTTGGGTCAAGAAGATCACTGAATTATTGATACTCAGCCACATCTTGTTTTACTAAACCTGGAGACTGATATGTTCTTTAAGGCCCACTTGCACCACCCTGGTTCTGGGTCATCCTAATAACCCCATATTATTTTATGACATATGTATGACATTACATATATCATTTTAACTTCGTGTTAGCAACTAACTCTGAGTTAAGTTTAACGTGCAAGTGGACCTTAGTGTACCAATGTTTTTATCTGTTCCAATCATTACATAATTCGGAAGATGCTGGATAAAACTTGTAATGTTGTTAGAACAAATTTGAGTAGGCCTATACTAATAGGTTCAAAGCAACGCTACACACCATTATTGCATAAGCTTTAACATAAGTTCTGTGAGTAATGCACCTTTGTGATTGTAGTTTGACCTACGGCCGCGAGGCTCAGTGCACATGCATGTCACAAGAACAATACACACGGCTGAGGGCACAGGATCCACGTTATCGTGAGTATATTTTGAATTATTGAATTAACAACAAGAAAATTAGCCACACGTACTATTAATGCATACGAACCTTCTAATCTTCTGCACGCTGATGTTGGTACTCGTAGGTTTGCTATAAAGGTTTGATTTTGAGAAACATAGAGAGTGGAGACGATTTATGAGAAATACTAGAACACAATTATCTCTGGATCGAATTTAGCCAAATACGCTGGCGATAAAGTTATATCGTTATATGACGTATACAAGTGTGTAAGCATACATAGTTGCACTATCAACAGCAATGTGACACGACCGAGGTGTAAAAAAGTGATATTCTTGTTGCAATTAACCACTACATTATATTAAAATTATAGGAACTGAAAACTCATAATTACAACAAGATTTCTTTTATCTTACATAATGTACATTAGTCTTTACCGTTACTAAGGCTCACATAGCACTTTAATCCTACTCCTAAGACCTTCACAATCTCCCAGAGGTATAGTATGGTATTGCCCACGGCGGTAACATATTGCCAATTTTGACCATTTAATGATTCTATCTGGTATAGGTTCATCGACCCTGCCCCGAACCACGACCCGCGCGATAGAAACCGAGGTAGCCGCAGCAGCAGCAGGCACTACCGGACGCTCAGAGAAGGTTGCTGCAGCCACTTCATCAACTTCGCTGTATGACAACGTCGCCAATTCGCAGCCTGTGCCACCTAAAGGTCAGTATAATATTTAAAAAATACCTGTCATAGTATTTAAAATAGAACGAATATGCAGTTTCTACATCACCTGCATGCAAGTATGATAAACCAAGGTAGAAGACATAGGATACTGTTTATTCTGGTGTAAAGATCCCTTGGCATAATATTAAACCTGCACGTGGCCGTAGCTGCTCGTAAAAGCTAGTAGGCACCAGAACCTAAAAGAGTCAGGTAATTCATTAGCTAAAATCTTAGAGCCATGAAAGCGTAGCGGGCAGGCAGAGTGTACCAACAACACCCGTACCAGAAGTAGCATAATCTTACCAGAGTTGTGATAATTCTGTCAACAAAACATCATAAAACAATTAAGATTTAGTAGAAAACTCTAATTTTTAATGTCCTGGGTCATATGTACCTAACCGTCTCGTAACCGTCCGTCGAATTCGTGAGAGCTTATTACGGGAATTATATTCAGCAATGAAGAGCACTAATAAGAAGAGGGATCATAAAACTAATAGAATATTCTGTCAATTTCAGCGGCAGCACGACAGCAAGCTGACGCGGCACAGGCCACGGCACGGACTCCGAAGTCACAGGAGACGTCTACCATGACTACTAACACTTCCACTGCGCCCAAGACTGTCACCGCTTCAGTGGGAACACACGGCACTAACGTAAGATCATCATTTATCCTACTTTCCTACTAAAACTATAGATCGTTTTTATAGTTTTTCATTATAGATGTGTAATTTTTATGGTGTACAATAAAGTATATTCTATTCTATTCTATCGTACTAATATTATAAATGCGAAAGTTTAGATGGCTGGATGTGGATGAAATTTGGCACACAGATACATTATAGTCTGGAATAGGATATCACTTTTCATCCCATTATAATGTTCCCTTGGGATAAGAAAACACTATTGACGCGGGTGAAGCCGCAGGCAGAAACTAGTTGTTTATACTCGTAATGCAAGATGTGCTAAGTTGCTGTACTGCACATACCTTTGCCTTTGCCTTTTTGGTCTCGCACGGGGTTTTTATTTTTAATTTTGTTTAATTTTAAGCTGATTTCTCGTGTCTCCTGTGCGGGTCACAAATAAATACTTTTTCTTTCTTTCTATAGGGAATAAAAGTTAGTTAAAAGAAACACGAATAGAAATAGCGCTTTGTGTAGGTACAGTTTCTAGCTATTAGAAACGTCTAATTCATGAAAAAGGGAGCCTAATAGCGGTAACCAGACTTTCATTCATAATGTGTAGTAATTTAGAAGTCTAACTCTCTTGCAAACATAATTAAAACCTGGCAAGTAATATTTGATGATATAACGGCCTCACCATTACTTTTACAAGGTTTTTGTAGCTTCAAAAAATAAAGAAAGGTCTCGAGCCCCTCCATGTTGTAAAACCACCAGAAGATCGTATAACCTCCTCTGATCGTCTGATCCTCTGTCATCAGACTAACGAAGAAACACAGGCGGGTGTTGCGGGTGCAGCAGCACAGACACAGCATACTCAAGACCTGAAGTCAGAAGGGGTGCAGGCTGGCGGGACGCTCACGACTTCCAAGTCCTCATCCACTTCCACACGCTCCGGCAAGGAACATCTGCAGCACATGCCCAAGAGCGTTGACTACGGAGATGGCAATGAATCAGTACGTATAATCATTTTCATACTTTTTTTCTGGTTTATGTACCCTCGATTGGAGAACCTGTTATTGTTGCCAGAATTATAAAAATACTACAAGCGTCTGACAATGGTCTGACTCTATGATTTTACGCTAAAGCATACTTATTCTCAAACATTGGCTTAGCCACTAGCAGCCTTTAATGAGGAATTGGGCATACCAGCTAACTCAAATAATTATATTGTCACTATTCAACCAAAGTGTAAATAATTACTACTGCAAAACGTGCTAATCTCTTTGAAACTCAACAGGACTGTGTGAATTTTCAGTCCCGTGAATCGGACAGGCATCATCACAACGTGATCAACAATAACAACACAACTGGATCGCGCCGCACTAAGTCCAAGAGCACAGAAGACATGAATATGGGTGAGTAGATTTATCTCATCTATCTACATCAAGCTCCTTATGAAAACAACAAGCGATTGCCTTTTGGTAGTTGGACTTCAATTCGTCATATGAAAGGAGAAGAAATAAAAAAATGCAGTAAAAGTCGGTGTTTCCAGTAACGATTTACTGTTATGTTTAAGAATAAGCTTCTTCTTTTGGTGTTGACTGACAACCCAACTTTTTAAATTGTGTTGCTAGGACAGCTTTGTCATTTACCACGTTTAGATCCTGGAAGATGCGGGTGGTTAGTCAGGAAACGAGATACTGCAAGAAAAGTACAATTGTAAAAATTTCATGATATATAAAATGTCATGTCATTGGCAACGGTTGTAACTGACCAAGATTATTGCACCTGATTCTCTAGACAAAGTGTTCAATTAACGAAGACTACGATTGAAATGCCAAATGGAAAAATTAAAATAAAATATATGAAATTTAATTCATATAATGTTATACAATAATGTAATATTAAATTGTGACTTCATTAACTGTGTGAACTTCTGGTTGTTGTTGCAGTTAGGTTAATTTACTTGTATATTAATCTGTGGAAACTGTTTTTGGATTGTGTTGAACTAATTGTATGCTTATGTTTGTTATTGCATCTGTTTGTTTCCCAAATAAAATAAAATAAATAAAATAAAGTTTAGACGGATGGATGGAGTGGCTGAAATTTTGCACAGATATACATTATAGTCTGGAATAGCACATCACTTTTCAAAAACCTTTTCACGCGGGCGAAGTCGCTGCCAGAAGCTAGTTGTTTATACTCGTAATGCGAGATTTTGAACACGTGACTTTTCGATAGTGCATGGCATTGACATGATTTTTTGTGTATCATTACATTTCTGAAGATTCTGCATGCAGAAACTACAGAAATGTATGAGTACCGCATCTGTTATTTACAAAGAAAAACACGAATAAGATCCGTGTATGCCCTTTTAGAGCGTTCCCTCCTGGTATTTCCACTTAGGTCTGCCTTGTAAATATTTTTTGTTAGTTGCCTTTCATACATCCTCTCAACAAGACTAAACCATCGAAGCATTCTATTTTAAATTTTACTCACTTCATTTCTTTTAAACCAAAACCTTGCCTTATTACATTATTCCTCAATCTATCATTCAACGTGTACGTAAAATTATTAATTTACGAGTACAATGATCATCTTTCTTTTCAGACTCGAGCACTCTCAAGCGCATGTTGAAGCCGATGCCGTCAACAGAGAGTCCGGTAACCTCGCCGGAGATGGGTCGAAGGCGATATGGTGGTGCACCCCCGTGCCCACCGTCCTGCGGGTCACATGGCCACCGCCAGCCACAACAGCACATGCACCACGGACACTACTCGCACATTGTCAACAATAACAGCCGACAGAGTTCACAGCGGTACGTACTGTAGCTTCTAATTTGTATGTTCGTGGTTACGTCATGGCAGTTAAAATAAAATTGGCGAAGGTATCAAAGTACGTAAAAAGACTGCTACTAAACCTGAGAATACAAAAAAGGCTTTTAAAACAGGCTCTAGCTCTACCCTGATAGAAAAACTGAATAATATGTAAATACAGATGGATTTAAATGGTTAAGTTTAATTGACTACCTACTATCACATCACACTCAGTAAGTGAGGATTAGTGATCTCTTCAGTAATGAACTTCAAAGTCAAAGTCAAATATATTTATTTCAACTAGACCACCAAGCGGCACTTTGGAACGTGAACGATTAAAATTTACAAGTAATAAAAATATATTTTATCGTGCATTCGGTAAAATAGCTTGTTATGGAGAAGAACGCATAAGAAACCCCATACCTACTCTTTTAAAAAAATAAGTGTTTTACAATATCTACATAAGTACATACATTAATAAATTCATATATGTGAGGACAATGCACCTGGGTGCATTGTCCTCACATATATGAATTTCGTGTTATTCTGGAATAACACTACACACTATACTACGTACAGGTATAAAGTATTAAAAGTACTCACACATGCACTGTGCAGTTACTTAATAGGTACTAGAAAAACATTAACATCCGAAGGAGTTAAGTTATGAACAATCCCAACTGACAGCGCCCGTTCAATAAACATGACGCATGAATTGGCACCTCACATCATGAAGGGAACCGAATGATCCAACACATGTGCCACCACCAGAGATACATTTAAGCACTAGTCGAAAATTCTACCATACAAACGTAGTCTAGGGATTATACCACTATTGACGATGTACGTTCAAAATAAAAATTGATATCAATTTGTCTCATCATTATCTAGAGTATGGAAGCAAAAAAATAAAAAATAAAATATTTGAAAGTTATGAGCGCTGAAGGTTCCACATTTCGACACTAATTGTAACGCATTTTTGGGCACAAATAAATACCAGAAGAAGACGGAAAATTGCAAAACGGCCTCCATACAGGGATAGATTAGTAGTTCAACAATGCAAATAATTTTATTTTGAACAGATAGATTTAGTCGTTTTTTCATGATATCTAGACTGCCAAAAGTCTGTTTATAAAATATTGCGCGCTCGGTTTCGTCCTAAATCATTATCCATTTCGCTACAAATTTGCAAAAGTGTGTATTCGTACGCGAACTAGCTTCCTACTGCTCATCACTGCATCTATCTCTTCCACACGTGTTGTCGGTTAATATAAAATGCATTTTAACCCCGCGCACAAAATAGTTCGTGCCGTCGACTAGTGTACCCTTAAGAAGGCATGACACACTCACTGCCAGGGCACACACAAGTGAGCGAACGACACATAGGTACAGTAAATGGTAGATGTAGAATAGAATAGAATATACTTTATTGTACACCATAAAAATTACACATCTATTATATAAGAAATCTTAATTATACGGGTACAAAGGCGGTCTTATCGCTGACAGCGATATCTACCAGACAACCTTTGGATGGACTGAGAGAACTTAGAATAAAAAAGGGGGTAGTCTGTGGTGTACTGCTATTACATTGAATCATAAATATATACAAAACTATATTGTTATAGTAAATACTATCCATAAACTTAAATACACATATACTTACATATATATATATACTTAGATATACACATACATAATATTACATGTTAACAAATTCAAGGAAAGAAGGGACAAAAGAAAATATATTTTGAATAATGATGAAAGAAATTAGATCCAAATATAAAAGCGTTAGAGAGAAAGGAAATGGTTTTTAACTAGGTACTTAAAAGAAGCCAGTGACTGGGCTTGTCTAACAGGCAACGGCAACTCATTCCACAATCGCACAGCCTGGACCGTAAATGATTTGTCGTAGAACTTAGTGGAATGAGCAGACATCAAAAGTTTCAAATTCTCCGATGATCTCAAGTGTCTAGAATGTGTGTCATGAAGGAATTTAAAGCGTTCTTTGAGATAAGAGGGGATTGTAGGAACAAACAGAATACTGTAGAGTAAAAATAAAATATGGGCATTCCGGCGAAGGCGAATTGGCAGCCACTTGAGCTTAATTGTAAATTCAGAAACATGGTCATATTTGCGTAAACCAAATATGAATCTTATACAAAAGTTTTGGAGTCGCTCAAGCTTATCTAGCTGCACTTCAGTCAGATCTAAATAACTGACATCGGCATAATCGAGGATTGGGAGAAGGAGGGACTGGGCGAGTGCAGTTTTGGTGGCAGTTGGAAGGAAATTGCGCAGTCTGCGCAAAGACCCTGCTGATGCAAACACCTTTCGACTAACCTCCTGCAGCTGAGGACCCCATGCACGTGCTGTGCAGTTATATAATACTAAAAGAAATTAAGTTTATACAATATAGTTATATTCATACAGTCTTCAGCAGGTCCAACAATACTTCAAAACAATAATATTCTGCATATCACTTGTTTTTGCGCCCTAGTGGTTGTGGAGCAGGACTAGCACTGAGCCAAGCATTTTTATCAGTGATGTAATCTACCAACTTATAATATGCCTGCCTGCATAGTGTACGTTTTATACATGTTTTAAATTTCGTCACATTCAGTGCTAGAATGTGGATGAAAGATTGGGCTACTTTAGTCATGAAAGATAAGGCTACTTTCGCCAGTCTGAAACCTGGTTGAACTAATCGGTCCCTATTTCTAGTAACGTAATTATGTTTGTCGCCGTTTTTACTGAAAAATATGTAAATTCTTTTTTTTTTTTTTTTATAAAAAACTTTGCCCCACACTAGGAATTTCTTCCAGTGTCGTGGGTGCGTTTACAAACATATAAACTCACATACACAACACCCAGAGCCGGAACAACTATCTGTAGGCCATACAAATATTTGTTCCGTGCGGGAATCGAACCCGCGACACGCAGCGCAGCAGTCAAACGCTCAACCACTGCGCCAACCATGTGCACGTACTCAATATATTTATGAAAACATGTACATGATGTTTTCATAAATATATTGACAAGGAACCGTCATGATGTTAATGTTCTTAAACAGTTCCCTTAGAGAATCGCGCCGTCGAAGAATGTATACTTCTTATTGCGTACGGAGTCTTTCAAGTAAGCATTCCTTGTTCCGCGCTGTTTCTTTATATACTTACTAAAAAGTCAAAGTCGTAAAATAATTTGTTATATGGATGACACAATTCTCACTTTCATTGGAGACGCATAGGACATAGTTTGTTATTTGATTATTTGGGAATTGTCATATTTTGTTGATTATTATAATACACACATCAACACGGTCTAGGGATATTTTAAAAAAAGCGAATTACTATCAATGTGTTAATTATTTATATGACATGTATATATTTAAAAGATACGTTATTTAATATTCTACCATTTTTTAATAATGGTTAAGGTACTTCGATTAAAATTTCAGGATTTAATGGAAAAAAAATGAAGCATAGACGGAAACCGTATATGAATTAACCTTTAATTTATGAGTAAAAACTGAAAAAAATAGAAAAATCATTTAATTTGTGTTTATAAACTTGAAGTTAGTAGTCTGAGAAAGCGCCCATGATGTTCATAACACATCGGCAACGATTCGGCATGCTCAGAACAAGGTTGTCAATGTCTTGCTGCGGAATATTGTCCCATGTCCTTCTGAGGTGCGCAAAAAGTTGATCTTCTGTAGCCAGATTTTCAGGAACTTCCTTCAGAGCTCTTCTTTGCAGCATATCCCACGCATGCTCAATGAGATTTAGATCTGGCGATTGAGCAGGCCAGTCTAAGGCCCTAACATTGTGTGTATGTAACCAAGCTGCTACCGTTCTCGCCGTGTGTGCCCGGGCATTGTCGTGCATGAGCAGGAAATCTTGCCCCATTTGTGTTCTGTGGGGCAAGATTACGGGCCCCAGCACCTGTTGGACGTATCGTTCTGCCGTCATATTGCCCCGCACCCAAACGAGATCCGTCCGTCCTCCAAGACGAATTCCTGCCCAAACCATAAGTGTTCCTCCTTGGTATGGGTGAACTTCCTGAGGGTTCTGAAGACGGCTCCATCGTCCAGGAACTCGCCAAACACGCGTCCTTCGTGAATCTGGATGGAAGCCGAACCTGGATTCATCCGTGAACAGCACATTGGACCATTGCTCACGACCCCAGTCCACGTGGCTCCGAACCCATTCTAATCGTCGTCCACGATTGCCTCTCCGTAAAGGTGGGACCCGGAGTGGTCTACGAGAGCGTAGATTGCTTTCATGCAGTTGCCTTCTTACAGTTTGGTCACTCACAAGCACTTGGTGTTCCACTCGCAGCCTTTGGACCAATTGAGTCGCCGTTGCATTTGGTTGAGCTCGCGCAGTAATTTGCAAAAATCGGTCTTGTCTGGGGGTAATGATGCGATTTGGCCCCCGGTGCCTCTCCGCTACTTCACCTGTGGCACGATAGCGTGTCCACAATCTTGAAATTACATTTTGGTGGGTCCCTATGGCCTCAGCAACATTACGCTGAACAGACCCAGCTTCCAGCATTCCCACAGCTCGTAACATCTCCGCCCTCGTCAAATGTTGGCGTTGCATGGCTACAATACCTCAATTTTAACTTTATCTTTTGTTTAAAAATGAAAAAAAACTGTAACTAAACGTAATTCGTATTGTTTTCTAAATTTCGCACAAATGAAAATTCCCTCTCCTACACATCAAGACATTTTTATACCACCGAAACAAAATAATTTTCAAAAATTTGAATTTGGAATTAGTCTGAGATAAATTACAAACAAATCGGTGTATAAAAGATTCCAATGCGGCCAGTACTTTTCGAGTTATTTAATTGAGTATGAAATATCCCTAGACCGTGTTGATGTGTTTATAATATAATAATATAATCTTTATTTATATAAAAACAGATTGCAGTACAAGTAACAATATTACAAAAGGTAGTTGTAAATCTCTGACAATCAAGTGGGTGACGTGCTGTCCTCCTTGCTAGGCTATGAAATTGCCTGTATTAAGGAGTAACAGTGCCGATACCCTCTAATTGTATTACTACAATTTAATTTTACAAGTTATTTTTTTCTGTTCTTAAAATCTATACATATTAGAGCGCGAGCGTATTTGTGTGTGTGCGTATGTTGTTAATGTTTTATTATTCAAATTAATGTGCTATGAATATGTAAAAGTGAAATTGTTTACTCACTGCACGTATTGGGTCAAACTGTAAGTGCAGAGAGTAATTGTGATAAATAAATAAATAAAATAATGTGGCGTCCCTTCGGGGATGTCTATGTCCAGTATTGGACATCTTTCGGCTGAAATGATGATAATAATAGAATAGAATAGATTTATTGATGATAATAGATAATTAATGGGAAGAAATATATTCCTTAGCTCATACAGGCTTAGCACACACAGTCTGCTCATAAGCTTGCTGCAAACTCACACTAAACACAGACAAAACTGAGCATATCTGTTTTGCGATCACGGGCACAGATACATTGTTACAGGATAAACCAGCAGGCTTATTACGTATATTTTGCAAGAGCAAAACGATAGCGATCAAACGCTTTATGTCATAAAAGTCGGAATTACCTGCAATGTAGGTATGGTAGGTCCTACACAATCGTTTGCTAATCGCTCGCTGTTTGTAAAATGCACAACTCTAAAACTTCTGTATGGAAGAGCAATTATTGCGCAAAAATCGTTATCGTTTTGCTCTTGCAAAATATACGTAATAAGCCTGTCGAACCAATAAAAGCTCATCAGTGTTCTTTTGATCGATTTTCTCAATGAAACTCGTCTATTGATTGGTATAATATTTTTAACAACTAATCTATCTTATCTTTATTACTTATTTTTATTTTCTTTTTCTTTTTCTATTCGGGTGTGACCATCGAAAAGAGATGGACACATACACAATAATTTATCTAAGTGCGTTAACTGACTTACACTTTTAAATAACTAGGCCCAGTTTTTTGATCCGTAGTTAACTCAACCAATGGTTAAATGTACTGACCAATTGTTTAAAATTTCGGTATAACGTGCTTATTCATCATTTGTTAGCCTCACAAATGGTCAAATACGTTGAAGAATAAATTATTTTAACATCTTTTTTAGGGTTCCGTACCCAAAGGGTAAAAACGGGACCCGAATACTTAGACTCCACGATCCGTCTGTCTGTCTATCCATCTGTCACCAGGCAGAAATTTTCACAGATGATGTATTTCTGTTGCCGCTATAACAACAAATACTAAAAACAGAATAAAGTAAATATTGAATTGGGGCTCCCATACAAGAAACGTGATTTTTTTGCAGTTTTTTGCGATAATGGTACGGAACCCTTCGTGGGCGAATCCGACTCGAACTTGGCCGGTTTTTTTTAATAATTATTAACTAGATGTTGCCCACAAATTCATCCGCATCAGACACGTTAAACTAAAAACCGGCCAAGTGCGAGTCTAACTTGAGCACAGTGTTTTCCGTATAAACAACAACATTCACCAAAATAAATAGATAACGTCATTACTAACTTTCATAAACAATGAAAGCACCGACCATTACTGTAATGAAGGGACAAAATTGACTTTGCCATTCTGTTGTCCCCATACATCAATATACAAAACTTTTATGCTTTTTTTTTATAAGTTGGTCGACTATTACTCGTAAACTTGTAAAGCCTACTTAGCTGTGATAGTTTGCCTTTTAATTTCGTTATATATACTACAGCCGTGATTTTTTTCACATATCCAAAAGCAACCATTTAGCTGGCAGGGACACATGACTCTAACAAAAATTAGCCAAATTTATTAACCCAATAAATAAGCTTCTTCAAAATAACCTCCAATGTTTACTTTTGTTGGTATTTATGTCATCTTCCAAATTTATTAACCCAAGAAATGAGATTCTTCAAAAACACTTTAACACCCCCGAAATCATCAAATGATAACCTTTGTTGTTTATTGAGGTTGGTATTTATGTCAAGTTTCATGTTTACTAACCCATGAAATCCATACTAATATTATAAATGTGAAAGTAACTCTGTCTGTCTGTCTGTCTGTCTGTCTGTTACCTTATCACGCTTAAACCGCTGAACCGATTTAGATGAAATTTTATATGGAGATAGTTTGAGACCCGAAGAAGGACATATGTTACTTTTTTTTGCATAAAACACGAAGGGAAATGGGGGAGGGTTAACTTTGTATGTAACTTCCTATCATGCAACTTCTTCCTATTATGAACCGATTTAGATGAAATTTGAATTTGAAGATTTTATTATGAATTGCGTAAAACACGAAGGGGGAGAAATGGGGGATGGGGCGTTAGTTTTTTATGAAACTTCTTAATAAGGCTTAAACTGATGAACCGATTTAGACTTAATTTGGTATGGAGATAGTTTGAGATCTTGGGGAGGACATAGGCTACTTCTTTTTACATAAAACACGAAGGGTGAGAACTGTGGCGTTAGTTTATATAAACTTCTTAATAGGGCTTAGACCGATTTACCGATTTAAATGGATTTTGAGATTGAGATAGTTTGAGACCTTGGGAAGGTCATAGGCTACTTCTTTTTGCATAAAACACGAAAGGGGGTGAAAGAGGAGAGTGGGTTAAATTTGTATATAACTTCTTATCACGCAACTCCTTCTTATTATGAACCGATTTATATGAAATTAGGTATGGAGATACTTTGAGACCCTGAGAAGGTCATAGGCTACTTCTTTGTTCATAGAAATCGAAGGGGAGGGTCGATTAGTTTTGTATGTAACTTTTTAGCATGCAATTTCTTCTTATTATGAACCGATTTAGACAAAATTAGGTATGGAGATACTTTGAGACCCTGAGAAGGACATAGGCTACTTCTTTGTTCATAAAAAAGAAGGGGGAGAAATGGGAGCGGTTAGTTTTGTATAAAACTTTTATAGATATCGATTCACTACAAACTTTGCGGAAATACTTCCGTAACAAATATTAAAAATGTTTACCTTTAAATGTTTACAAACTACCCCTAAAAGGGGGTTGTGGATGTAAAGATAAAATGTACAAATTTTCTTCATGAAGCTGAAATTTGGCAGGTGGTAGTATAAAGTCAGTAAACGTTAGTTAAGAAAGGATTTGTGTAAATTCGAATTTTAAGGAGGTGAATGGGGAAAGCTGAACTTTGTATGAAACTATTTATTGCGGCTTCCGATTTGGTTGAAACTTTGCAGGCATGTTTTTGATAACAGATAATTGAGATCTGCATATTAATATAGATTTTGTAATGGGATGAGGCTTCGTATTAGACATAGGTGCCAATATATCAACAGGTATGAGAAAAGGGGAAAGCGTGTTTATACGTCGAATGAGAGAGATGATAATCGCCACTGACATCATTTCAATTCAAAAGACTCCAGTTTCCAATCATACTTAGTTTTTCTATTACTATAAACAAAGGTCAAGGATAGCAGGGGTGCATTTGGAAAAGCCATGCTTTACCCACGACCAGCTAAATGTAGCTGCTGATATTCGCGTATGTCCAAGGCCCAGAACGTGTATGTATTAGCATCAATAGAAAGGACATAGAACATAGGATATAGCAGCGTCATAAAATGTTGTACCCATGATTAACGGAATAATTAAGTAATGTAAATTAACTGTAGATACAATTTTATTCAATTAAATAAGTTAATTGTTTTTACGTTAATGCTTCCTGCACCTATACAGGCTGAGTTTTCCAAATGTGCGTGGATGGCCAAATCATCACTATGAATAGCACAAAACAATCAAAGGAGTCACGGGGCCGATTTTGAATACAACTAAAACTACAACATTGGATTTTCTCACCCTGTATGTCGACAACCAAAATTGATTGACAAAACTTATGTTAACGCGGGCGAAGCTGCGGGTAACAGCTAGTAAGATTATAAACTTTTGGGGGTCCTTTCAAAAATCTAATATTGAAAACCTTTATTGTTTATTTAAGTTGGTATTTATGTCAATTGCCATGTTTATTAACTGAAGTAATAAGATTCTTCATAAAAACTTTAACACCCCTAAATCGTCTTTTTGGGGTAGTTTCAAAAAGTAATTATAACAACCTTAATTATTAATTTAGGATAGTGTTTGTGCCAAGTTTCAAGTTTATTGAACCAAGAAATCAGACATACAAATTTCAACAGCCCCTAAAACGTCATTTGGGGATAGTTTCGAAAAACTAATATTGACTACCTTTATCAGTGGTGTCTCCGTGTAAACCGTGCCAACGTACTGTATTGATTCATCATCATCATCATATCAGCCGAAAGACGTCCACTGCTGGACATAGGCCTCCCCCAAGCGTCGCCACATTGACCGGTCTCGTGCGTCCCGCAACCAGCGGATCCCCGCAACCTTCACCAAGTCATCGGACCACCTGGTGGGAGGCCTTCCAACGCAACGTCTGCCGGTTCGCGGTCGCCACTCCAGAACCTTTCTGCCCCATCGGCCATCCGTTCTGCGAGCAATGTGCCCTGCCCACTGCCACTTAAGTTATATCTCTTAAGTTAGTCTGTATTGATTATACTGATTATATTTTGTACATCGATCGCGTTCGGTTCCGTTCCACGGATATAGATAGTGATCTATCTATCGCCGTGGAACGGAACCGAACGCGATCGATTTACAAAAAATAATCAGTTGAAAAACGCTAGTTACATCGGCACGGTTTCTTTGTATGGGTGAGGCATCTGTATGCTAGTATTATATTATCTGTGCCTTTATGATTTACTTAAATTAGTATTTGTACCAATTATCACAGGTTTTGGCCGATGGAATTAGATTTTTCATACAAACTTTCAACCCCTTTTTTACCCTCTTAGGGGTGGAATTTCCAAAAATCCTTTCTTAGTGCTCATTTATGTAACTTGAAAAACCTCCCTGCCAAATTTCATGCTTCTAGACTTAGCGGTTTTCGTTGTGCGCTGATCGATCGAAGTCAGTCAACTTCTTCTTTTATATATGTATATAGGTTACCTGGAATTACAAACAGACACTTCAAATTTATTTATTTGTATAAATGTATAGATAGAATGTATAGAAATGTTTCCATCAGAAAATTATAATTTACCAGATTTACATAAGTACTTTAGCCATATCTGTCGTTCTTTGTCACAGTCGCGGAGTTGGAGTGGGTGCAGCGCCTAGCGGTTATCCTGGCCGTGGCTTATATTTGGAGCTGGG
Source organism: Orthosia incerta (assembly GCA_948252205.1). Classification (NCBI taxonomy): domain Eukaryota; kingdom Metazoa; phylum Arthropoda; class Insecta; order Lepidoptera; family Noctuidae; genus Orthosia; species Orthosia incerta. The sequence continues at coordinate 15,595,830 of OX411746.1, read as the reverse complement.
TGGAGGGGAGCGCGACATGTCTCCACCGTCTGACAATGTGATGTTCGACAACCAGTGCTACGCCACTACGCCATCTTCGTCAAACGGCAACTCAGACCAAGAACCGTGTCAGCGCCGCGATTCGAGACAGCCGCACCATCATTCGGTGAGTATTGTTTACGTGACTATGTCACAAGTTCATGGTACTTTTATACCAAAGATGAAAAAAAATCATCCTTCCAGGGTCTACTAACCTTCATGTCAGTAAAAATGATCAAATGATATATATTATTTCTTCCGTAGGTGTTTATTTGTGTTCGAAATGTAAATATGAGATGTTAAAGCTTAATGCAATAATAATTGTAGACCCTGAAAGGATACAAAAATATTGTGTGCTAGTTAAAAGTACGTACATATAAATCTGTTTCAAATCATCGGTGTACGTGTCATTAGCAGTCCGATTTAGTTTCGTGCTAAACACAGAGTTTGTATTTTGTTTTGGGACAATCCCTCCGCTCTATTCCCAAACCATTGCAAATCCTGAAAGCCAGAATCAACAGTGGCGACCACCAGAAAAGCGCCGAGGCAATGAAGCTCGGCGAATTCCCGGCGAATGAATTTAACTGTCTTGGCTCCCGCAACGAAATTAATCAGAAAATAATAACGGAGGAGTAGGAAAATATACAAATTTCCACTTCCCTCCATATCAAGCAGGAGAGAGAACAAACAAGGTCAATAGACACAAAGGGTCGTTTACAACTGGGATAAGCCCAGTTGCCTAGCACCACGGTTAAAAAAATAGCATTAATATTAATGGGTCCTAACATTGTGAGCTGCTATATTTGTTTCCAATAATATGTATGGCAAAAACGCTTGAACGCACTGCGATTTGTTCTAGTTTACACAAGGTCCGTATAATAAACAACTCCTGATGCAGCCTGTACATTATTCAACATCATATTGCGTTAATTCTGCCAAAGAACACACTCCCATAAGATATGATGTGCAGTACATATTCGCAGTCAGATGTAGAACTTAAAGGCGCGGCAACGAGATTGAAGGAAACTTATTTACTTTTAAAGTTACCGTGCCCTGTGAGAAATTAGGCAACACAGTGACCCATCTCCAACCACGTCCTGGACAGCCGCACGCGAACGGATGGAAACAATTGGTGGAGGTGTCGGCCTTTGATGAATATATCCTAGTCCAGTCAACGAGGATATTTGTTGTATGGAGACTTCCGAAAAATTCTCCCGCCTCTGAAATTTGGCATGTGATGAAATGAGGTAATACTGATTACAGATGTAGAATAATTAAACAAATTTTGTTACGATAAGTTAGGTATTTTTACCTAAACATGATAATCGCTTATAAGGCTTTGTGAATATTTCCTCAGACTGAAAAACTTTCTTTATACGTATGTATGTACTAGTTAGAATAAGTATGTAAAGGAATCCAATATTTTTTCGATTTCGGATATACCCCAAATTCAACTTTTAACATTTTGCACTATAACTTCTACTGAAAAATTTATCTGCTAATTGTTATTTTTAAATATGTTTTTATATCTTTAAATAGATAGCTTTGTTTAGTTATCCAAAAGATTTTCCTTTTTAAAACATTTTTTTTCGATTTTTGATTAATTACGTGACGTGAAAAATATCTCCGTGCATTTTCATACCTTTATTAGTAATATGATTTTATATTAAAACATAATTATCAATAATCCAACAAATTTTCGAACGTTCATTATATTTGTTAGGATAATTTGCCGATTTATGCTAGAACGTAAGGGTTGACCTTCACTTGACCGCTTAGAGCTACTTTGCCACGCACTACTTTTGGATTAGTGTAGGCGAGTTTTACAAATATGTTTTTTATCTTAACATGCACAATTTATGTAAAGTCATCAAGTACCACAATCTCAAATTTTCTCATTCGATTTTGAACTTAACCAACAACATTTTATGGTTTAAAATCATTTGGCGAAATTTTACAGTTTTGTATAACTTGATGTGCTGTTGGCTGTACAACGGCGTTTAGAAAATCGCTTAATATTTTTTTTATACTTATATGGATATTAAAAAACTTTTGATAGGTATAAAACGTTTATTTAAAATCCGTCGCATCTTCATAAATCTTCGCATAGTTTACAAAGTCCTTAAGGACCTCCTCCTTAAGGACTTTGTAAACTATGCAAAAAAATTGTCAAAAAGTATGTTTATAAAGACACTTGTTGAGGAAATACCGAGGAAAAAAAAATATTATTATGTTCTTTATTTAATTTTCATTTCTTATTGTCTACATTTTAAAATATTTTTTATAAATTTAATTTAAAAAAAACATTAGAAAATATATTTATAAAATAAAAACAAACTTTTAAAAATATAAAAAATAGACGCCCACCGGTATCGGGAACAGGGTCCAAGCATGATGTCAAGTCTATTGCTAAAAATGGAGCACTATTGCTAAATATGGAGATAAATATATTGGAACTTTGTTTAATTTATGTGAATACTTTTTACATTTTTAAATATTAGCTTATAATAATAAAATAAAAATATATTTTAAATATAAAAAATAGTAGCCCACCGGTAAGACTGGAAGCCGACCACAATATAGTTGGGGAAAAGGCTAGGCAGATGATGATGAGTAGCCCACTGGTAACGGGAACAGGGTCCAAGCTACCGGTGGTCAGGGCTCCTGAGAGAGGAATCTCCTAACGATACGCACCGCGTCAGGAGTACCGCTTTCTGGATCAAGCCCTTGATCCAACTGCCCAACAAGATATATCATGAAGACATATCTAGTCGGTCGATCACCACTATGTCAGGCTTATTAACAACAATAGTTCTGTCAGTGATAATAGACCGATCCCAATGCAACGTGACATTGTCATTTTCGAGAACTGGGTAGGCCACATGCCTATAGTACGGTACTTCCCATTCCACAAGATTGTATTTAAGAGCAGTTGCTGATGGGTAATCCTGGCTACAAAATTGTGTCTATGAAATAGTCTCCGTTAGCTAGACTAAAACAACCGGAGATAATGTGACGGATGGATTCCCCCGGCCGGTGACATGCCCGACTAATGTCAACCGTGCCGCCCTTCATGATGTATTTCCGGTAGTTGTTCGTCATCATAACTCGTCCAAAGACAAAACCTTCGGTTTCCCCGAAAAGGTCATCAAATCGCAACCAGGCCACGGACGCTAAGAGATCTAAAAGCGTCCGTGAAGCGCCTTGCTCTGCCATACCTCCCTGTGGTATCTAATACTATAGGTTTGCGCATATTATCGATAGCCAAGGAGGGCGGGATAAGGCCCTTGTCCGCCGCTACCACATCACGATGCATACCCACGTAGGTTTTCTGGAAGTATTCCCTAAGACTGCATACCTCGCGGTTGTGCAGAGATTTAGCATTTAAAAGGCCTCGAACGCCGTCCTTCCGCGGGATATACAGTCTCATCACCGATGACCCTGGTGATGCATGTAATTTGCGGTAAGCAGTGTGCAGACCCTCCTATCCAGGGTGTCATCTTCTGTATTATATATTATATATCCATTTGAGTATGTCGAAAGTGTACATCAAGACGATTCATTTAACGACTGATTCACGCCAGTAGCATCGATGCCTAGGTAGTGCTTCCGACATACCCAAATACTTGTAAGTTTCGGTTGAGTAAAGGGATCTAAGGTTTATGGAATCCGAGAGTTGTATTCCCACGGATTCCATAATCTCGCCTCGCTTTACATGCATGACTGCACATTTGTCCACACCAAATTCCATCCTGATGGCGTTACTGAAGGTTTCTGTTACCATCTGTATATTATATATCATCAGTTGCAAGTTGTTGGGGGCAAAGAGCTTCAGATCATCCATGTAAAGGAGGTGTGACGTGACCTGACCTCTTCTTCTCAACCGATAGCCCAGGCTCGAACCCACCAGCAGTGTACTAAGAGGGTTTAGGGCTAAACAAAAACACAGCGGACTCAGACTATCACCCTGAAATATTCCACGCTTGATCCTCATAGGTTCGCTGTTCTCTTGAATCTATCGACATCCTGGATAGTGAAGGACCGTCCTCCACTGCCCCATAAATGACGTCAGAAAGGCGCGCAGAGTTGCATCAATTTTATACAACTCCAGCACCCTCATGAGCTATCATGTATCACTGAGTCATAGGCCTCCTTGTGGTATTATTATTTTTGATATATTTTTGTGATTCTCGGGACCCTAGAGTACCCTTTGAAAGGTGTACCAGAGGCCGAAACCAATTCGCAGAGGCCTTGTTAGACATGTAGGATGAAATTTGACACCAACCGGCGATTATCCCTGTATGCACTAGTCACTACGCAAGGGAACCAAAAGGACAAACCCCAGCTGGTGCAGGACTATTGCAGAATATGGACACAAAACACATTGAGCTATGGGTTTGAGAGGTTTCGTAGATCGATTACCTAAAAATATAGATGGACTATTGGCCCCTGCCTGACCACTATTGATCTACACGGCTTTAATAAGGCAGGTAAAGACTTGCACACTCAATTAATGGGCCTCCCCAAAAAAGTCTCTAGCACTTTAGTGACGTAGCGCCAAGGGAGACCCCTCCACTCTTCAAGCACCTCCGTATATGTTGCTACATATACGGAGGTGCTTGAAGAGTGGAGGGGTACGCAACGACTATCAGGACAATCCCGAAAGTACGGTCAAGATCTGTACCATCTTACTTGGTTAACTTCCTTCCTCCGAGCTCGTATGCTCTTGCGAATCTCCACTCAAGCCAGCCAATTAAGGCAAGAGAGAGGTGGAAGCCCTGTTCCCCGTCGGTGTTCACACCGACCGGCCAATAAAGGCAAGGCGGAGACGAGGGATAAGACTTCTGCCTAGAGATCAGGTCCGTGGGGTCGCCACTGCCCACCAACTCGCCACAAAGCTGCCCTGTGGATTGTATTGACCCTCACCCAAGGCATGTTGCGGCAAAGTAGAATCTACCGGAACCGACCTTGGGTTCATTGTAGCACGTAGGGCCCACCACGACGTCAACGTAGAGATACTGCGGTGGGGGTATAATTATTAGATATTTTGACTGGAAATCGAATTCGATAGAGGGGATGTTCGCTGCCGGTGGTTCTAACACTGTGGCATTCATGAATAATATTCTTTTTCCTTTTAAACGCCTTGATCATGGCATCATTTATATATCATATTCGACATTTCACGTGTACTGTAAGGTTTGAAACTTCCATAAGTTGCGAGCAAAATCCAACATCTCTTCTTCGGCTTGATTGTCGAGTCTTTTGAAGTCCCTTTTATGTCACTTTAACAAACCCCACTATTAAAGGTTTTTTACACAGCACACACATTTTTAAACAAACGTTCCTTGCACAAGAACAAAGAGTAAAATAATAAATATGCACAAGTAGGTAGGTACACAACTGCCCGGCGAGCATGGGCGTACCCAAGACATTTGTGACAAGACATGATAAATTATGTCATGTCTTACAATTTGTCTTAAATGCTAGCACGGGTCAAACTTGTGACATATTTTAAAGTTGACAAGAAAGGCATGTCGCGCCTTTAAACTGTGTCACATGGTTGTCTCGTGCTAGCATTTAAGACAAATTGTAAGACATGACATATTTTATCATAACTTGTCATGACCGAAAATATTTTCTTTTAAGAATTTGTAGTTCAAGTCGAAAAGCATGCAAAAAAAAACTTTCATAAATTTATGTTGGGATGCTGCTAGTATGGATGTGACAAAGGGGGGGCTAAATTTAGGTTATTTTTTGCCTAGGACATACCGTTTTCGAGATACCATTTTAGAAATATAGAGCGTTTTATGCAAAATAAAATAAGATTCGGAGGCCCATAATTCGGAAACAGTCCGTCGTAAGGCTATGCTTCTCAGATCCTAAATGGTTTTTATGGCCAATGTCAAACCGAAACTGCAATAAAATTGGAAAATTGCCGAAAAAGATAAAAAAATAAACGTCAAGAAGTTATACCACAAGTCAAGAAAATATCTCACGCCGCCGTGCTAGCATTTAAGACAAAATGGCTTTATCGCCCAAACTGTGATAAAAAGTGTGACTTAAGCCATGTCACAGTAGGCCGAGCTCGCCGGGCTGCTCCGTTTCATACTTCGAGCGAGACACGCTGCCCGTCGCCACACCACTGCGCGAGCGCCCCGCACCCCTCTTCACTCCCGCGACCGGTCGTTGCTAACTGACGGCAATGCTTGTACTTAACAATTATTGAGTTTGTAAAAGCTTTGGTATTAGGCCGAATTTCCATTGGATTATTGAAAAACCTATTAAAATACAGCGACTCATAACTAATAAACGTATTAAATTAACCTGAGCAATTATTCACATGATGTAATTAAGTAAAAATGAAAAAAGAAATGTTTTAAAGGCAAATCTTTTGGATAACTTAACAAAGCTTTTTATTTAAGAAAATAAAACCATGTTAAAAAATAAAAATTACCAGACCAATTTTTCAGTAGAAGTTATAGCGCAAAATGTAATAAGTTAAATTTGGAGTGTTTCTCAAATCGAAAAAATGTTGGATGCCTATACTTGCCTATTCTAACTAATACATTCGTACGTATACAGAAATTATTTCAGACTGAGGAATTTTTCACAGAGAGTTATAAGCAATTTTCATGTTTAGGTAAAAATACCTAACTTCTCTTATCAAAATCTTTTGGATAATTTGTTATCTGTAATCTGTATTACCTTACTTTATCACACTAGCTACTCTCAATGGCAGGAGAATTTTTCGGGTTACTTATGTCCCGTTGACTGGGCTATCCCACCTACAACAATATGTGGTTTAGATCACTGACTTATAAACCTATGGACTTGCCATACCTACGAAATTAGCGTGCATACCTACAAAAATCGGGCTATTAAGATGGCTGCCCATTTGCAACTGTTTGACAGCACAACTACACAGATAAACGTATATATACGGCACACAACTACCAATTTTTTCGGCAATCAACATGGCGACCGGTCACGCATAGATATAATTTTGACGTCACTCAAATGTGTTGCCAAGTTTAGTCCTTGACAAACATTTAGATATCTCTCTTTTCATATGCAGCTCTTGGTTAGTTAAAAAGAGACAAAACGCTTTTTGACATGCGTGTGTCGATACTATAGATATTTGTATAACTATTCTTCATATAGTAGAATATGCCGTCTCCATAGTTTTCCTACCTCATTGGGTTTAGATAATCTAGAGATTTTCTCACAGTCACTCCGCGTTAAAAAGTCCGCGTCCATGGTCTCTCGTGCGAAATAGTAGGCGCCTCATAGCACATACAACCCAAGTAAGTACCCCATAAATAGTCTTTAAAGTTAAAAAAGACAGACCCACTTAGATTTAGATGTTCTCGTTAAGGCATAGAAGTTCTTTCTTGCTTTTTCACCGACTATTTTAATATGATCTATAAATACGGGAATATTTTACGGGAACGTTATATAATTTAATAGTAGGACACAATTTAAGCTTACCTTTCAAAATGAGTTGATAAGTTTTGTGGTTCTCGAATCCAGCTCGAGTACTTGATTGAATGAGCAGAAGAACGTCGTCCGCATAACCGGTTAATGAACAGCCACTTGGAAGCCTTGGACATCCCATGGTGAGAGACTTCGACATGTATTGGTGGCCGAGTTTGAGTTTCGCGGAACCATTTAAAAAGTAAGAGTCAACTAAATTGTATATATTTCTATAGCAGTCTCGAGTATTTTATTTTAAGTAATAGCATTGGCCACCATGCGTTATTAAAAGCCCCAGAAATATCTAGAAAAACCCCTATTACGTACTTATGTTCAGATGTTTTATCTATTTTCCTAACAGTAAGGGCCGCGTACGGTAGATTTTCATATAGTGAAACCGAATTGATTGTTACGAAATTTTGGTAGTCGTTGTCATTAGCAAGTAAGTTAACAGATATAAGAGTATTCAGCAAAACTTCAGTTGTTTCCTCAATACCGGTGGTGTGTTTATTATTTACTTAAATGTTCTGAACAAACGCGCGGTCGACTGATCGATTGGCTTTAAACTCATGATATAAAGGAGACCACGGACTTAAATTGCACTCTTCTAGTCCGTATTCTATGTCGATAAAAATATATAACAAATTACCGGAAAACATAAAACAAGTAAATAAAACCAATCTATTTATAAATAAATTAATACAATTCTTAATTAATAAAAGTTATTACACCATTGACGAATATCTGTCGGATAAATTCAATAAAAGATAAGACAAGTAAATGACATTAATAATAACAAATTGACTCCAAATAAAATATGGACTTATTTGAGTATTAATTTTATTAAACATATAGACAACTGTTAACTTGATAAGTAAAATTACATAAATTAATAATTAATTGACTCAGAATTATAATATATTATATGGACATTTAAATATTAATTTTATTCAAAATAAAGATTGCTGTTAACTCGATAAGGAAAATGACATTAATAATTAATTGACGCACAATATAATATGGACCTTTTAAGTATTAATTTTAATAAATATAATCTATGAATATCAAATAAACTAATTGTAATAAATACAAAAATGTAATCGAATAAACAAATAAGTAAAAATAATACATAATTTAACATACACACAGAATGACACATACATATTAGTATATTTAACCCATACTTGAATGTTAATTATATAGGAAAATTATTAAGCATTATTCCTCTCTCCTAGACACAGACTGTATCTAGAATGTTGCTGTGCCCGACAGGGTCCATAATTGTTTCTGTAACTTATATTTACCACCTGTATGTACATTATGGATGCAATAAACTTAATTTGAATTTGAATTCATATCTAATTTTTCTACTATTTTATGCAAAAAATTACGCTTAGATTTTTCCACCGATATGCTCTGTAGCGGGACCTGGCAACTCTAAACGTATTCAACGCAATGGAGTGAGGGTCACCAGTGCCCTTACATTTTTTAAGCTTGTTTTGATGTTTACGCGCTCGGCGATAACTTTTACGCTGTTCAGTTAGGTAGTCACACCACCAATCACATCTACGTATATCTGTACTAATATAATAATATTATAAAGTGGAATGATTTTTTGTTTGTTTGTTTGTACCGAATAAGCTCCGAAACTACTGGACCGATTTAAAAAGAATCTTTCACCAATAGAAAGCTACATTATTCCTAAGTGACATAGGCTATTTTTTTATCCCGAAAACGGGTCCCGTGGGGTGGCCCACGGGAGCGAAGCCGCGGGCAACAGCTAGTTACTCATAGATACACGACCAATGACAATGTCAGCACAGTAAGTGTAGGTCTGACATAATTTCAGCACTTTCTTCAGCTGACAGCCCAACACGAGTGAAGTCTTTGGCGTGACATGCAAGAAGCGAGCTAAAGAATTCCCAATTCGCACCTTTACATTTATACCTAAAGTTGAGTAAAAACCGGAACAAATTCGAAGATCACTACAAGACGAGTCCGGTAAGACACGGTAACCTATCCAAGCGTACGTCTGCACTAGAAAGTGTGACGTCAATAAAAGATTCGCCCATTTGGCTGCAAAATGTTGGTGGTACGTCAGGGGTATTATGAATAGTCAGATTCATATCAGCAATGAAATTTTCAACAGCGCAGCGTCGTACATAATCCATAGACCGAACTTTTCCATACCATAGAGTCGACGACGCATTAATATCAGCGCCAACGATAACTTTGCAGCCCGCGAGCGACTGCAAGACGTAACGGAGGTTATGTATATGAGGAGCAACAGGGTCTGAATATTGAAAGTAGCAGCTCACAACGTTAACTTTAAAAGAATACGATGAGGCCTCCGCAACGGCGCAATGGGGTGTAATAAGGTTACGCAAAGACGTTTCTGTGAAGTTAGAAAAATGCGCCACGTAACTCCGGCTCGTGCTTTGCCATCCAACTGTACTACTTTGTGACGTTAACGCGTTTTGATATTGTTAAACAGTAAAGAGTTTGACTGTGTTAACTAGCGTGTTTTGCATCAGAAGCCGTGCTTGTCTCGTCAAGCGTCCCAGTCGAGTGCTACTCCTGCCCCTGGCTCGCCCACCTCGCGGCTGCTGCTGGAGTATGAGATGCATCTGAGGAACACCCTCGCTAAAGGCATGGATGCCGAGAGCTACAGCCTTCATACTTTCGAGGCTCTGCTGAGCCAAAGCATGGAAGATTTAGGTAAGTTCAACAACTATAGGACAGTAGTACAAGAGACACAATTGTCGAAGGTTCTTCCCTTTTCAATGGAGGACTGGAAACTCTTCACCCAGTTCTTAATGTATTTTAAAGTAATTAATGGAATATTGAAACCTTAGACATTTTTATCCAATTTGTAAACGAAATGTTTGTAAGATCATGTAGACTGTTCGATCATGCAGACTATTTAGCGTTTGCTTTAAAGTCAGATCCTCCTGTTTATGAGATGAGTCTTATTAATTTCATGTATTTATTTTCTTCTGTTATGTTTTCATATGTGTAAGAAACGCTAAAATTATTCTTAAAACGCTATCAACCTGATTTGAGTTCGATTTCCATATCGGACTTCCGGGAACACCGGCTTTCTACCGTTCACAACTCACTATTACCTCAGTTTTTACTTCCACATTTTGTGTATTCTGCAACTTAACATTGAGGTATTATAGCCACCGCGGTGTTAGAAATCAAACCTTAATTAAACTTATCAAATTCCTGTCGTATATTTACCATCCACAGCCCGACTTTTCCCGACTCATCTAGGATCTACTCTAGATAGCAAAAATATCGTCTGACGTTCATCCAATACTTGGACGCCACTTGGGATCTGCCTTACTCCACCTCCACCTTTATTTTACCATGGCTAAGATCTGTCGATATAATTGATATAAAAGTATTTGACTGTCGCTTTCAGGAAGTCTTGCGATTTCCATTCAATGACAAATAAGTCAAGGTTTTGTTTTCATCTTCAAAGCACACACTAACGAATTTATTCATTTTAGAATACAACGACAACGTATCATCTTCCAATCAACGAAGTCCGTACCCACCGAGACGACGTAAGTATTTACAACGAGCAAACAATGTATTTTACAATTACTTACAAAGCTTTGGCTTATTGACACTTTTAATATAAAAAAAATAAACAGCATGCAGCCAACTTTGATAAATCTAACTTTAATATATTAAAATACATTTTTACAACATAAACTGCACACGATTCAACCTTGTTTGAATTTAATTTGAACCCTGTTTTTGTTTTGTTGAGGACCGACCCAAGAATCAATTCTACAATCTTTGAGACACCTTAAGGAGGCAGCGTTAAGGGACAGAGGTGATAAAAATTTATTATTTATTGTATGAGTGGTATCATTGCATTCCTGTGTATATCTATGCAATATGTACCTATGTTGGAATGTTAATAACTATGTATTCTATTAACCTAACCTGTTAATTATTTTGTTTTGTTTTCTTTTTGACATGAACATTTATTTTTGTTCTTGTAAAAGGATAAGCATGTTACTCACATACCAAAATGTTTCACATTATAATATCATCCTTTGCCACCTATAGGGTAAACCAATCAAACGTAATTCAAGATACAATAGAAAAAAATAACAAAAAATCATACTTGGCAATTTGGTAAAAACAGAACTTTTAAGTTATAAATAATTATTTGATTGATTTGCTCCAAAGGAATAATTATCTGAACGACACACACTATATCTTAAGCCCTGTATATCACTATATTATATAATCGCCATGAGTAAATTATTAAAATCCACGTAGATGTTCAAATAACCACGTATCATTTATATAGTTGCATATTATTCAGGCAGATAATTTATTAAAAACTTCGCTACTTTCAAAAGTGGTCTAAAGTTTTTGACAGGGCCCATCACGTACATACGTCTTACTTTCAATATTGGAATATATGAATACTAATTCCAAGCATTGTAGGTATGTAATGGTCCTATGAAAAATTATAACAGTAAGCAGTACAAAATTAATACGAGTAGTGACCCCTTAGTGGATTAGTTTTGCTTGTCTGTGACAACTGTTTGGTTGGCTGGCCATAACCAAAGCGACACCTATCTCAGTATCTACTGACTGTCTCTAAAACTTAAGATGAATATTCCAGGTAAAAAAATTACTCACAGTAAGTTAATGGGTAACCTAAAAAGCTAACAACATCTTTATGTAAGAATTTGTTTTCTTTAATATGAGAAAAAAAATCTCATTCTTTATACTTAACCTAATAAGCAGATATCTTATGTTGGCCAGTTCTTTTTTTGCACGGTTGTTAGAACAAATTAAATCAGCCGGAAGAAAGAAATCATGTAAACGTTAGGAAACAAAATGAATAACGAAAAATTGAAATAAAAAAGCCTAGCCAGAGGACACTTAAAAAAATTATGAACACAGTCCACCACATTTTACAAAAATAGTTTTTATCCTAAGGATCAACCATGTAACTGGTTGGAAGACTAAAAAAAAAATTTAGAGAGCGCCTGAAAAGAAAGAAAACGCGTTTTATTTTTTATTTCTTTCAAATGGATCACTCATTTTAGTAGAAAAGAGGTTTCACATTTATTAAAAAATCAATCAATCAACTGACTTTAACTAACAAGCACCTAGGAATATTGTTAATCAACAGTAAGTATGACAGATTTAGATCATTTGAATTTTGTAGAGATGTGCAGTCTATATATTTTTAAGTGCAGTCCCTAAGTGGGGCAGTTATCCATTGATATACCTATTCAAAAACCATAAAGCTGTCAAAATTGTGAATATTATTAATACTAATAAATACATACCAATGTTCGGGAAAGAAGCAGCGTCGCAGTGCTCGGGAGGAGGCAGCCGTTCATCAACATTACCGCTGCCACATCGCCTCGGCGTCGAGAGACAGCACAGCGCGAGATCTGACCGCGATGGATATTACAGGTTACAATTTTTTTATACACAAAACTCGTGTACACATAAACAATAACGAAGTTGCAATTCCTAAAAGTGCAACTCGATGTGAATCTATCGTGTACATTTAAAACTCTTCTAATTTTTTTAATTTTTTCAATGCATTCAAGCAGGCTCATTAATTTTATCAGTGACGGAGCTTGAAATAGTATCCCAAAATTTAAAAACCTAAGTCAGGAAGTGTCCTGCTAACAAACTTAAACATCTCTAGAAAACTCTTTAGGTATAATCACAACTTATGATCACGAAGTAGTAGTCTACACACATCGGCAAAATTAGCGAAACAAAACAAAAATGAATATTAAAAAAGGTTTTTTTATTTTAAAAACTTATATTGGGACACTTGTCCTTACTTAAAGTAAACCTTTTAAAATAAAAATGAGATGGCATTTATTAGTAGATTGTTTACCTAGGGAGCAAATAACTATTTTAGAGGCGAGAGTGTTTTTTTGAATCCAGAGCGAAGCGAAGGATTCTAGAGTAGAATCCTGAGTACAGCGAGGGACTCAAAGTACGTCACTCGAGCTTAAAATAGTGTAGCTCCCAAAGTGGAGAGTACTTTTTATCACCCTCTATGAGAAAATAAGTAAATTATGCAACTTATGAACAAGAACGTTACGTTTATTTATTTACATAAAATTAAGAACCATAAGACATAAAACAAAATAATTAGAGGCTAATGTTTATATTTGAACAATTATGGAAGTGCATCGTAACAATTTTATTAGTACCACCCGTTACAGTTGTAGATTTATTTACAGCTTGGGAATAAGAAATAGTCTCAGAAAACGATGTCTCATGATGTAGTTTTTGAGAAACTTGATTATAATACTTTCACTTGAGGAAGACGCACTCATTTTTTATAACTCTAAAATCTGCATTTGAAGCAACTACGAACGAAGGCAGAATGCATTTAATTCGTGCGCTGTTTATATTGCATTATATTTTTCTTTTTACGTGGCCTGCTCGCAGTTTTTCAGCCAGTCACCTAATCAATACATTGTCGCATGGTTTGTGATTCATCTTTTTGCTGATTGGAACATTTACTAACAATATCCACATTCCAAATTCTAGTCACTTTTAGTCCCTAAGGGATTAATGAGCTATTTTGGTCCCTGTTTACGGGGAATAAACTAGCACTTGCGGGTAACATGATTTTATGGAAAAACTGGACATTGACGATTTTTTTAAGGTTACGAAAGAAAATTTAAATGTTAACAAAAATAACATCTTTACAATAAAAATAATATCACATAATATCGAGTGATTTCTTCGGGAATGGCATACAATTTTATGAGGTAATATGGTTTGATATAACGTTTTCGCATACTGTGGCATAATAATACTTTTGTCATTTGGTCTAATTTGTTTTGGCATAATTTGGAGTTGGATAATTTTTTAAGGCAATATATTTTGTGAAAATGAAAAAAAGTATGTTATGTAGTTACATTATTTATGGTGCGGCGGGGGTGGCCTTTGGGGTTGTCTTTAGTATCCGGCAGCTCGATTTTGGGCTTTTTAAAGGTTATTTTTTGGTGGGGTTGGTTTCCCCTTTCAAATGACATCCCCCATAAACCAAGTAAACCCTTTGTTAATTTTTTATTTGTGTTTAAAGTTACGTGCAATGGAACGACTTTATGCGCTCATAATGACGTTCCATTGCACGTTACTTTGCGTAAACGTGTAAACATCATTACTTTATTTATTTTTATGCGTTTATAAAATTATGCTTCATTATTGTTATGCCAACAGTATTTATGGCAATAAACATTATGCCTAATAATTTTATGCTCTTTTTAATCATTTTAAGCTCACTTAGCGTTGCACCTCAAACTTTCTCCAACTTATTTCTGGCTTTAAATGCAGGTTTTTGCGAACATGAAACTGAATGACATGACTATTTCTGTTAGAAGTACGTGTTTTTTGCCTGGTCCTGATCTTCTCACAAAAGGGCGGTTATGAACCTCGCAGAATCATAGGAAACTGCAATAAATGGTTTAAACAGATTTGAGCGATGACTTATTCACATCAATCTGTATGATTGGTAATTTCTCGTCACCTCAAGTACCCTCACCCTCTCAGTTTGAATTAAGTTGAGCACAATGAAGTCCTTAACTTAAAAAAGATCTAAAAGCTAAAAATAAAACAAATAACTCTGTATGTTAATAAATTTTCGAAATTTACCATAAAACCATAAAGTGGAAATAAGCAAAATTCTCTTAAAATTATGTAAGTTCGAATAAAATTAAAACAATCGCATGAAAGGTGACATTCTACTGTTTTATTAATTAAAAATAAATGATTTATTACAAAATAAAAACTACCAACCTAAAGTATAAAAAAGTTTTACGATATGTTTTTCTTGTGTCGCTATTTTTGCCAGTGTGTGTATTAATTTCGCAAACGATAGAGTGCAAACTCTTTACTGTTTTATATTTCGGCCTATTTATTTACTGTTTCCTAATTACTACTGGCCATTTAGAAAAAGTTTACATTACTTGAAAAAAAAGAAAATAATTTTAACGCTATTATTTTAGTCACAATATTTTTTCGTATCTTCGAAAAATAATGTGTGTTTATTTTAGTTTTCGTTTATTTAGATTTTTCTACGTAAAAATAGAGAGATTTTTAACTTGTGCTATATTTTCAGTGATCGCAATGAGCTGATGCGCGAACGTGAGCGGGAGCGAGAGCGGGGTTACTTGAGTGACCACAACTCCAGGTTAGTGGCATTAACTTCGAACATAATTAACTTGTAATATTAGCTTCTCAATAGCGTCCTAAAACAGTTTAAATAAAATAAGAATGCGAAATCGAAGAACAGGCAGCACCAATTATATAGTGTAGTACCTAATTTATTATAATAGAGATTAAACCACGCGTTTACATATCTTCTAAGAAATT
Organism: Orthosia incerta; assembly: GCA_948252205.1. NCBI lineage: Eukaryota > Metazoa > Arthropoda > Insecta > Lepidoptera > Noctuidae > Orthosia > Orthosia incerta. The sequence continues at coordinate 15,579,945 of OX411746.1, read as the reverse complement.
TGTTTTTGGGGCTGTGTTGAATCCAACAAACTACATACATAAATATCGTATTCTAAATTAAACAGTCAAAAATTTGCACAGGAATGTTTAAAGTATCTACTAATTATGGATTTACGATTGTAAGCAATACATAATTCATTATATTATTACTTATGGCAAAACAATGAGTGTGAACCATAAATATGGCTTTTCCAATATTTCGGAACCAACAATTGAATAGGTAAAATGGAAATAACAAGCCTCTTGTGTTCGATTATTAGGGTTGTTTAGAGTAAACAACATCGACTCAGCGTGACTTAGGACTATCTCGCATTATGAAACGATCAACATGTTTGCCGCAAAACAATAACAACTTGTTAGAGCTTCAAAATGCCAAATACATCGGTACGGTTTTCTTTCGTATTGTAAAATGTAGGTATTGTCGGTGTACCGAGTTAAGTATCCACCTTTTCAACTAAATTGCTTGGTACTTTTCTTTATCCACCGATTATAGGCACCTACAAGGTTCTCCAAATGACTACGTATATTAACATGATGTTAGTTATTTTTTAACTATAATGGTCCTGGCACAAAATATATCGTTGGGTTGGTAACTCACGAAAGAGTTCTCGAATAAATATAAACCTAATTCCAATTCAGTCTGACAAAAAGTCCTCACAGACGTTGCTTCAAAGACAAAGATATTTCATTTCAACTAGGCCACCGAGCGGCACTTTTGAATGTCACAATTAAAACTTACATGGAATAAAAAAAGAATAGCTTGTTATGGAGAAGAATGCACAAGAAACTCCATACTTACCCTTTTTCGCTTCACAGATCATTAGAGTGGCACTGTTTCTTTCAGGTTTGGTTTGTAAGCAAAACACCACACCAAGAACGCTACGTCTAATCATCTTTTAGAAAACCTTGTGTTAGCATGGAATGGAAAAAATATGGCAAAACTGTATGCTTCAGAGATAAAGAAAAATCAACTGTTTTGTTCGGCTTTGCTACCAAGAGCTTTTCCAATATTATCTAATGCTTTACTGAACATTCGTTTCGTTTGTTTCAGGGACAGGGTTCGAGATCGTGATCAAGGATATCTAAGTGATCACCAGTCAAGGTCAGTTTCTATATGATTTCAAAAAAGGTCCAGATTTTATTTAATGTTGTAAGAAGAGAATCTTAATACATACAATAAAATAAATAAATTAAATATTTATAATCGATGTCGGTACTCTACATCGGTTAGAGATAAAGCAAATCGAATGATACTATAATGGGTTAAGAGACAAATATTTTGTTCCAGTGCAGTATTTATTTTACTTAAACCAGCAATAAACAATATATGTACAATTAATTTCAATTGAAGCTTATATAAATTAATTCATCGTCATCATAACAAAAAAACAACAAAAAAAGAACCGGCCAAGTGCGAGACGGACTCGCGCACGAAGGGTTCCGCACCATTATCGCAAAAAACGGCAAAAAAGTCACGTTTGTTGTATGGGAGCCCCACTTAAAAATTTATTTAATTCTGTTTTTAACCGACTTCCCAAAAAGGAGGAGGTTCTCAGTTCGGATGTTTACATTTTGTTATGTATGTTCGGTCATAACTCCGTCATATATAAAACGGATTTGCAAGATTCTTTTTTTGTTTGAAAGAAGTTTATACCGAAATGGTCCCATTTAAATTGTAAAGATCTAATGAAGAACCTCGGAGATATACAACAGAACTCTTCAATAAATGACGGCAAATCTCTCGGGATTGCTGCAATCGTATGTCTGTTTATTGTTTACACCATTTCATGACATATTATCACGCCAGTATGCTCTAAACGGGTACGCAAATGTGTACATTTCACCCTGGTACACTCTCATTCCACCGGTTATGTTCAAGTTACATGTTATTTGGGTAATCCATTCTGGCATCACTGTGGGCATTATAGGTACCTTACTATAGAATTTGACCATTATGTACCACTAAAAGAAAACAGTAGGTACCAAAGACACTGACTTCGGAAAAAAGTTATTTTTCGATTTGTAGTGTTTTGCTTTAGAAGTCGTTATTTTTTTTGTTAATTATTTATGCAACAGAAATACATCATCTGTGAAAATTTCATCTGCCTAGCTATCACGGTTCACGAGATACAGCCTGGTGACAGACGGACGGACAGACAGACAGACAGACAGACGGACCGCGGAGTCTAAGTAATCATCATGTCAGCTGAAAGACGTCCACTGCTGGACATAGGCCTCCTCCAAGCGTCGCCACATTGACCGGTCTCGTGCGTCCCGCAACCAGCGGATCCCCGCAACCTTCACCAGGTCATCGGTCCACCTGGTGGGAGGCCTTCCAGCGCAACGTCTTCCGGTTCGCGGTCGCCACTCCAGAACCTTTCTGCCCCATCGGCCATCCGCTCTGCGAGCAATGTGCCCTGCCCACTGCCACTTAAGTTTGGCAATTCTTCGGGCTATGTCGGTAACCCTGGTTCTCTTGCGGATCTCTAAATTTCTGATTCGATCACGCAAGGACACTCCGAGCATAGCCCTCTCCATTGCCCTTTGGGTGAATTTAAGCTTTCTGATGAGGCCCATTGTAAGCGACCACGTCTCAGAGCCATATGTCATCACTGGCAACACACACTGGTCATAGACTTTTGTCTTGAGACACTGTGGTAAGTTGGACGAAAAGATACCGCGCAACTTCCCGAACGCTGCCCAGCTGAGTCGGATTCGATGGTTGACCTCTTTCTCGAAGTTGGCCCTACCCAACTGGATCGTTTGTCCCAGGTAGACATAGTCGTCCACAACTTCGAGTGTAGAGTCTCCGACCTTGATAGGAGTGAGTGTAACATGGGCATTTAACATCACCTTGGTTTTGTCCATGTTCATTCTAAGACCCACTCTTTCGGAAGCTTTACTGAGGTCATCGAGCATTGTACTGAGGTCCTCCATGGTCTCAGCCATAACCACTATATCGTCGGCAAACCGAAGGTGAGTGATGTACTCGCCATTGACGTTGATGCCTAGCCCTCTCCAGTCCAGAACCTTGAAGACATCCTCCAGTGCAGCGGTAAACAGTTTCGGAGAAATGACGTCTCCTTGTCTCACACCTCGCTGCAGAAGGACTGGTTCCGAGGTCTGATCCTGAAGTCGAACTGACATGGTGGCGTTTTTGTACACACACTTCAACACCTCAATGTACCGGTAGTCGATATGGCACCGTTGGAGAGACTGCAGTACAGCCCAAGTCTCGATCGAATCGAAGTCTTTCTCGTAGTCCACAAACGCTATACATAGAGGCAGGTTGTACTCTTCAGTCTTCTGTATAACCTGCCGCAACGTATGTATGTGGTCTACGGTGCTGAAGCCTTTACGAAAGCCGGCTTGTTCGGGAGGCTGGAAATCGTCAAAACTGCGCGCGAGACGATTCGTGATGACTCTTGAAAACAGCTTGTAGACATGGCTAAGAAGTGTGATGGGCCTATAATTCTTCAGTAGGGCATTGTCACCCTTCTTGAAGAAGAGTACCACCACACCCCTGCACCATGCCTGTGGCGTTTTCCCTTCGAGTATGACGGAATCAAACAGCTCCTGAAGGGCCTTAAGTACTGGTTTTCCACTTGCCTTCAGGAGTTCGGCCGTAATGCCGTCGTCACCCGGTGCCTTGTTGTTCTTAAGCTGTTTCAGAGCCATCCTAATCTCATACAGGCTGACGTCGGGAATGTCTTCGGTATAGTGTCGGGTCAATCTAGCTCTAGGGTCATTCGCTAGATTCGCGACGGGTTTACTGGTTGACGTGTACAGGAGTCTTAGTAATAGGGTCCCGTTTTTACCCTTTGGGTACGGAACCTTAAAAAGGGATTTATCTCACAGAATGGATCATTATTAGGCACAAGGCTGAACCAATGTCTATTAATTACAATTTTAGCAATAAATGTTTCTTTCTTCTAAACAACAACAAAACACAGTACACATAATATATGATAGCTAAGTACTACAAGCAATGGTTCAGGTACAAATAACTGGGCGGATGCCATCAGGATACCATTGGAGCTGACCCGAACTCTGCGCACCAGGGCTGTGCATGGCAGAGCAATTCTCTTTCGATTTTTGAAAACGCGTGTAGCGTCTTTTTTAAACTTACTATCGAGATAATTAAATTATATAAGAGAAAAAAATCCTATAATGTATGGGTTTATGGATAAACAAAACTTAAAATAAGGTTCCTTTTTCAAAATTGTACAATTTATAGGTAAGTGCTGCACGAAACAAATCTGAGAGACTACAAGAATATTATGAATTAATATTAATTGTAGAATATTGTTCTTTAGAAAATATTTTAAGAAAAGAGTCGCAATCATCCCATGACGCGTCGTTCGCACACCATGTGTGCGTAAGCTATTGTTTTTCTATTTTCTCTATAATTTGACGCTCAATGGGTTATTAACAATTGATTTCTTAAGTTCGCGCATGTTCCGCGAACTGACCAACCACCAAATAGAGTGAACGGAACGTGGATGCGACACGATTGGTCAGTCGTTCCTTGTGTCAACTGACCAACCAATCGCGCGCTCGGAACGTTCCTACACTTTCCCCGCGCACCACTTCACTACCAAAGATACCTAAAAAACTACTTCTGTGCATCTAACGACTCTTGCCAACTTACGTGCCGGGGATTATACTTTAGTAAATTTACTCTAAAGTTCCAATGTGTATTGAAAAACGACCAACATTTTATTAATATTTTTATTTTTGGCTAAAGAATCAATTCTCCTTCGACGGATCCCGAATTTTAACTGTGGAATTACTAAAGAAATCTTAACAGAAAATTGAACCGACGAAATATCGAAAAGAGAAGCAAAAAGCAAAAAACTCCGAGATAGCATTTTGACATGCAAATTAATTACTTAAAGCGTTGAATGCTTGTAGCTAGGTTGATATTCATTAATTGTTTGTTTGGCGCCGCCTCAAAATGCTAGACTCAGAGTTTTATTTTTCTTTTCTTTTCAGATCGTTATTTCGCCGGTTCAGTTTTTTGTTAAAAGGTTTTTTTCAGTTTACTTAATTCCAACAGAATTTCAAGTAAAGTTCAAGCCAATTGAAAATTCAGTGAACAGTTCAGTTTTCAGTTCGTCTTTTTTTTTCTACCTTTAGGGGTGGATCTTATTTTTCAAATTTAGATGGGTCCTAGGGGTATACCTTTTACAATAAAAATAATTTTTGGAATCGGACTACTCTATAAAAAGATATACGGCCATACATAAAAAAATATATGAATTGTGGGTCGAATTGAAAACTTCCTCCTTTTTTTTCGTTAGTTAAAAACTCGACAGCAAACTGATGTAGATTCAATAAATGTTGTTATATATACAAAATTTCATAGTCAGAATAATACACTTAATTATGAAAATAATATCTGGTAAATTATTTTTTAAATATTATCTCTATTCAAAGTTAAATACATCGGAGATGGTCACACTGATTAAGTTTTAGGAACAACAGTATTATTAAACGTACTATTTAAGCACCTATCTAAATGTGCAATATCAGGTGCCCACACTAATACATTTACTAACAAATGAGGAAAATGTTTGTTTAGAAAATGTTTACTAATGTTTGCAAACATTTTTAAACTTTAACGTGCTTCACTTTCGTATAGGTTTGTAGAAACGTTCTACTGATGACTCAGCAAACATCGCTATGCGCTAATGGACACGCAGGGCGTGAAAATGAAGACCTACAGTAGTTTAGGGTGGAGGCCACAAAATTCGATAAATCTTAAACTTAACCCAACTCACTATCTAAACTTACAGTCTTATCACAAAAAGCGGTTTAACTAAATCTCTATAAACTGTGGTTTACACAAAAATGATATTACAAATCGTGGTTTAGCGATAAACCAGAGATCATATCATGGTCTAACGCTAAACCTCGGCGGCCCCTAGTTTAACGAGGGTCTATCGTATCTGTCAAAGTTTCTCTTTTAGGTTAGCATCTTTTTCATTGTGTTCTGTTGTTTTTACCCGAAAATGGATATTAACATGTTGGATTTAATTGATGTTGAGGATATTACTTTTTCCTCGGTACTCCAATTCTCAGATGGATTTTTTTTCCAGGTTTAAATCTCTATAAACTGTGGTTTACACAAAAATGATATTACAAATCGTGGTTTAGCGATAAACCAGAGATCATATCATGGTCTAACGCTAAACCTCGGCGGCCCCTAGTTTAACGAAGGTCTATCGTATCTGTCAAAGTTTCTCTTTTAGGTTAGCATCTTTTTCATTGTGTTCTGTTGTTTTTACCCGAAAATGGATATTAACATGTTAGATTTAATTGATGTTGAGGATATTACTTTTTCCTCGGTACTCCAATTCTCAGATGGATTTTTTTGTTGGTCCATCACAATACATTATTAACAAAGAGTCAATTGTTGTATTAGAGTCTTGGATAACTTAAAAATTCCAAAGCTTAATGAACTTTGTACAACTTTGTACAAGCGATAGTTTTGTTTAAAGTTATGGTTTCATATAACGCGCGAGAATGCTACGTTTCGTTACACGTACGTAGATGTATTATTAGTAATTAATACGACATTAAGTAATGTGCTTACTCCTAAACAAAACTACAATCGATAAAATTATAACTAATGTCGTAAAAATCCATTCAAAATAACAAAGTCTCAATATTTTAACACTCCTAAACATCATTTAATCCTTATCGTGTTATCAATACTGATAATGTTTACTTATTCCAAACTTAACTCATAGAAATGCTTTTAAAGCAATAGGCACCCACAAGAATAGTTACAGATATTAACATATAATATGCAAAGTTAGTTATTTCGGGTCAGCTCCTGCGACGTATTTAGGTAATTGTCAAGGTAATAGTAAAACCGTTTTTCAAAATAATTTTGCAGACTAATAAAATAGTACATAGTGCTTTTATACTTTGCATTGCACTTTGAGATTTAATTTTAATATTGTACACTATTTCCCCCCTAGAACTTGCAACTTTATAGCTATCTTAAGCAAATAGGTACTCTTATCAAAATGACCAGCATGACACGACCAAGACACTTAGCTTTATATCATGCTACGAGATGGCTGCATGCAAATTATCTACTAAGGTATGTAAATGACTAAGTTACTGCATAAGTTTTATCCCTTGCGTTCAACATACTATTGCTGCATATACATACAATTAGATAGCTACATACTACAGATACATATGGTCAAATCATGCATAGATTTACATACGATATGAAATTTTAATTGTTTGAATATTAAAACAATAACGATTTCGTACTATTTGCCAGCGAAATGCCAATACCGGAACCTATTAACAATAATTTATTATTTACATTAATATGCGGTTATGAATAATTACATTATAATTATAATCGAATGGCACCTCAATTTGTTAAGTGGTGTTTATGTTTGAACTAAATGAATAAAACCGCTACTAACGAAAAAAAACTTTTTGACAAAAAAATAAACCGACATCAAAAGTAAAACACAAAAAAGTGCAAAATAACTTTCGTTTCAGAAGTCGGTGTCGAGAAACGATTAAAACAAGAGGGACCAAATTAACCGACTTCCAAAGCAAATTTTGCTAGACGTAATTTAGTATCGACATTTACATTACTCGTACAATACTGACAATTTTTTTTTTACAAATCGTATACCGACTTCTATAGCAAAACACTAAAAAGGGTAAAAATAACTTTCGTTTCGGAAGTCGGTGTCTTTGGTAGGTAGGTACCTCTTGATTTTTTTTGTTTTTCAACACCGACTTCCGAAAGGAAAGTTATTTTTGCACTTTTTAGTGTTTTGCTTTAGAAGTCGGTTTTTTTTTTGGAAAAACCTTTTTTTGTGGAATATATTTTACTCTTTTTACCCGACTATGGCGAAGCCAAAAGTAAGGGTTATGATTAGTTTCGGTACAGCATCACTACAAATAAGCAAGTTTATAGTAAGGTACCTAAATGATTGAGAAAATACCCTTAATAACTCAATTTACACATTCGAACTGTTTGTTGCTAAGGAGTTCGGTTGTATACTTATCTTAAAATCTGCTGGACCGATTTTGATGTAACTTGCACTAAGCTAACTAACTTTAGCTGAAAGATACTCATTCCAACACAATAAGAATGATCACGATTCGATAAGTCGTTTCGGAGAAATGCTTGGACAAACATACATTAACATCGACCCTCAATTTTGGTCCATTCATTGAGGCAAAGGCTCAGTTGGCTGCAAAAAATTTGGGAATCCTTTTTTTTTTTTTTTTTTATTTCATTTGTGATGGGTTTGCTCTTGACTCTAGTCTAGGTCAAAGGTGACAGAGACAGAGTCGACGATGGAGCGAGCTTACCCAGAAGAAGCCTGTTCACTCTAACTTTGAAGAGATTCGGGTTGAATGCGTTCGGAAACACAGACGCAGGCAGTGAGTTCCACTCATTCGCTGTGCGCATTATGAAGGATGTTTGGAAGCGCTTGGTGCGTATTGGTGGAATGGCAACAAGGTAAGGATGGTAACTTGCAGTGCGTCTAGATGTCCGATGGTAGAAGGGGGCTGGTGGGATGAGGTCGTGGAGTTCTTGAGCACACTCACCGAAGTACAGTCTGTAAAAGACCGACAAGCAGGCAACCTTGCGGCGATGAGCCAAGCTGTGTAGCTTGGCATCCGCCAGCTCAACGTCGCCAATGAGCCTCTTGGCTCTGCGTTCCACTGAGTCAAGCGCGGCAAGCTGATACTTAGCTGAGCCATCCCAAAGGTGGCTGCAATACTCCATGCAGGATCGGACTTGCGCTTTGTAAAGGGTTAAAAGCTGTCCAGGCGTAAAGTATCGCTTCACTCTATTTAGGATGCCCAGCTTTTTGGCCGCAATTTGAGCTTTGTACTCAATGGAGGTGAGACGGTACCTCACACCTGAACAGCTGCTCAAATCGTATAAAGCGCAAGTTCGATCATGCATGGAGTACTGCTCTCACCTCTGGGACGGATCTGCCAAATATCAACTTGATGCACTTGAGTCGATTGACAAACGGGCCAAGAGGCTTATCGGCAACGATGCACTGGTCGCCTCAAAGCTCCAGAGCCTCGAACATCGACGCCGCCAAGTGGCCAGTCTGTCGGTTTTTCATCGGTTACATTTCGGGGAGTGTGCGATGGAACTGTAAAATTTGATTCCACCTAGGCCTTCCATCACCGGACAATACGACGTACGGCAATGCGCCACCGGTACATGGTGGATATCCCACCCACACGTACAAAGCGTTTTGCGAATACTTTCATTGTACGCACAGCTAAGGAGTGGAATTCCCTGCCGGAGTCTTTGTTTCCTGATAGCTACAACCTTGGGGTCTTTAAGTCAAGAGTGAATAGGTTACTTCTAGGCAAGCGTGTTTCACCGTAGACCACATAATCACTTACCATCAGGCGAGATAGTGGTCAAACGCGAGCCTATCGATAAAAAGAAAAAAAAACGTTATAACAAACAATTAAAAATACATACATTTATGAAATTTGGTACACGTGTTTAGAAGCCCACATAGGGTAACATATGTGCATATTGTGCAGTTACAACAATATTACATGCATACGTATCAAATTGATTACCTCCTTTTTTTGAAGTCGGTAATAAATAGTGGTATCGATGACTCTATTTTCAATAGCAAACTACCTACATTAATTTAATTGCATTCAATTAAGCGCTTGATCAAACAGCTTTCCACTTATGAATCCTGCGTTACAAAGATATATAACACAAAGTGGTGGTTACAAAATTAATAGCGATTGACTGCTGCGCTGCGTGTCGCGGGTTCGATTCCCGCACGGAACAAATATTTGTAGACCTACAATTAGTTGTTCCGGCTCTGGATGTTTGTGAATGTGAGTTTATATGTTTGTAAACGCACCCACGATACAGGAGAAATTCCTAGTGTGGAGCAACGTTTTTTAAAAAAAAAAGCCTCCATGGCTTTTCTGGCACAACGAACTATTCATATTCTGTATTGTGCAAAAAAATCATACAAATACAGCTTATGTACTTATGTAACTCTTTTGTTGGTCAATATTTTGCATGATCGTTTTGCAAATGTGGATGTACTTCGTTAACGAAATCTTGAATCTCCTCATTCACTACACGGGTGGTTGTGGCCTTGGTGGCAAATACATATGATTTCAAGTAACCCCATAAAAATAAATCCAGTAGTGTTACATCACATAATCTAGAGCATAATTCTGAACACTAAAACGACATTCTACATCTGATCTATATTTTTACCAATCCTAAAGTGTCAGCTCTGTGTGATTGAATGTGATTATTTTTATTTGGTCGCCTACACTTTACCGCAAAAACGGCAGCAATAGTAATCTTGCATAAATTTTGGGACACCATTATATTGACGTATATACCTAGCATATGATGACTATTGATATAATTTTCCATAGCTAGTTTAGAAATGTGATAAACTAAAAACCCTACGTAGTAAAATATCCAAATCCAAACAAGATCACTTTTCAGGCAGTCTAATACACATACGTAAACGAAAAATAACCCTTCTTAGATGTCGAGTTAAAAGAGAATGAAAATGGCGCCATGGTCATTTTATAACATGAATGAGAAAGATACATTCTCAATTTTAAATTGTTAAATAAAGACACATCACTGCATACTCAAAATAACTGCTCTGAAATTGACATTTAATTCAATTAATTACTGTATTTTTGTACTAAAATATTTGGAGTATTTATTCTTTAAATGAACGTTATGTTTTAGTAGGAATTTTAAGTTTCATCATCATGATCAGCCTTCTATTATTCCAACTGCTGGGACGCAGGCCTCCTCTCTGTGAGAGAGTATGGGCCGTAATCCACCACACGGGCCCAGTGCGGGTTGGAGGCTGTCACATTTCTTAGATTTTTTGGTTCTAGGACATGCCGGTTTCCTCACGATGTTTTCCTTCAAGTTTTGAGACCAGTGGAGATGATATAATTTACACAAAGTAAAGCGTCTGCCTTAGTTCGACTCAAAGCCACAACCTACAACATGTAGGTCACGACCGTTACCACTGAGCAGTGTAATAATAAATACTGACAGTCAACACCTTTTATAGCTTATACGGTTGGGTTATGTAGCTTGAAACTTTGCACAATAGTAACATAATGAATGGCACTAAGGAAATCATTTTAGAAAATTCTTCCCCTAGAAATGTCATCAGTTACGTTGTAAAATGACATTGTAAAAATTATTCTATTTCTTAAACTTAAGAGGAAACGGGGGCAGAGAGCGCCGACTGAATTTCTTTAGTAAAAAGTCATAATTCGAGATTAGGCTCTCGCCTCTTTCCTCCTCCAATATTGGACCAATTTAAAAGATATTCCGTAAACTGAAAATTAAAGAAATATACTACATTTTCCTTTTTTCATTTATATTTGTCAAATTTGTACACTAAGCCTCTGTTGACAGCGCAATTTTGAGCATTTTTTGAGGGATCTAGTGCTTCTAAAGATAATGCATCATCAAAAAGGAAAACATATGGACATAGTATATATCTATAATTTTCAGTTTACGGAATATCTTTTAAATTAGTCTAATATTGGAGGAGGAAAGAGACGAGAGCCAAACCTCGAATTATAACTTTTTACTAAGGAAATCCAGTCGGCGCTCTCTGCCCCCGTTTCCTCTTAATCCCTCTAAAACAAACCGCAGGTTCATAAATTGTACTTGAACAACAAGTCAAAAACACAAAAATAAGAACTACAAGAATACGTTTTCACTTAAATAGTACATTGTGATACAAGGGTGGAAAGTAGGTTATTGCAAACGAGCTTGCATTAACAAGCCCGAGCCGAAGGCGAGGGTTTTTAATGACACGAGTTTGCAATAACCTACACACCCGTGTATCACACGACGTTTTTCAATACAGTTGTGAGAAACAGTAAAAACAAATCAAAGAATTAGATTTGTTTATTCACAAAAATAAAATTTTCAATATGGCGCGTTTTTGCAACTGGACATATTTTTTTACAAAGAAAACAGCCTATACAGCCTATTCGATTTTTGACAAACGTTGATGTGAAAATAATTAACTTAAAACTGGTAATTAAACATATTAAACAACTTTAAAAAAAAATGAGAATTCAATGCTAAAACGTACGGAATCATTAATTTTTCCTCGCACAAAATCGTATCCCATTTTATTTTATGTATGAAAACTCCTTGCTACTAAACTTTTTTAAATTGACTTATGGCGCGTTTTTGCAACTGGACGTATTTTTTTACAACGTTAACAGCCTATACAGCTATACAGCCTATTCGATTTTTGACAAATGTTGATGTGAAAATAATTAAATTAAAACTGGTAATTAAATATATTAAACAACCATTTATAAGACTTTTGAGAATTCAATGCTAAAACGTACGGAATCATTCATTTTTCCTCGTAGAAAATCTATCCCATTTAATTCTATGTTTGAAAATTACTCCTTGCTACTAAACTTTTTTAAATTGACTTATAAATTTAAAACTAAACTGCAAACATAATAATCGAGCTCGTAAACAAAAGTCACGACCGCGTAACAGAAAGATGCCTATGCCTTTTGATTTAACTTTCGAATCATAATAATAGCCTCTGAAAGTACGCCATGTTTAACAACTGTATTGAAATAGTAAATTGTGATACAAGGGTGGAAAGTAGGTTATTGCAAACGAGCTGTCATTAACAAGCCCGAGCCGAAGGCGAGGGTTTTTAATGACACGAGTTTGTAATAAGTACACACCCGTGTATCACACGACGTTTTTCAATACAGTTGTGAGAAATAGTAAAAACAAATCAAAGAATTAGATTTGTTTATTCACAAAAGTAAAATTTTCAATATGGCGCGTTTTTTCAACTGGACATATTTTTTTACAAAGAAAACAGCCCATACAGCCTATTCGATTTTTGACAAACGTTGATGTGAAAATAATTAACTTAAAACTGGTAATTAAATATATTAAACAACTTTTTAAAAGCTTTTGAGAATTCAATGCTAAAACGTACGGAATCATTCATTTTTCCTCGTATAAAATCTATCCCATTTTATTCTAGGTATGAAAACTCCTTGCTACTAAACTTTTTTGAATTGACTTATAACAATGGCGCGTTTTGGCAACTGGTCATTTTTTTTTTCAACGAAAACAGCCTATACGGCCTATTCGATTTTTGACAAACGTTGATGTGAAAATAATTAAGTTAAAACTGGTAATTAAATATATTAAACAAATATTTAAAAAAAAAATGAGAATTCAATGCTAAAACGTACGGAATCATTTATTTTTCCTCGTATAAAATCGTTTCCCATTTTATTCTATGTATGAAAACTCCTTGCTACTAAACTTTTTTAAACTGACTTATGGCGCGTTTTTGCAACTGGACATTTTTTTTTCAACGAAAACAGCCTGTACAGCCTATTCGATTTTTGACAAATGTTGATGTGAAAATAATTAAATTAAAAGTGGTAATTAAATATATTAAACAACCATTTAAAAGACTTTTGAGAATTCAATGCTAAAACGTACGGAATCATTCATTTTTCCTCGTAGAAAATCTATCCCATTTTATTCTATGTTTGAAAACTGCTTGCTACTAAACTTTTTTAAGTTGACTTATAAATTTAAAACTAAACTGCAAACATAATGATCGAGCTCGTAAACAAAAGTCACGACCGCGTAATAGAAAGATGCCTATGCGTAAGATTTAACTTTCGAATCATAATTATAGCCTCTGAAAGTACGCCATGTTTAACAACTGTATTGAAAAATTAATTTACTTCATTCAAGTATCTAGATATACAACCCAACAAAACGATATTAAGTACACTGTTAATTCCGTGATATGACTTGTGACTGATAAGTGATGGTGAAAAGCGACAAAACAGTAGAAGAAACCCATGGAAATTATGTATTTAATATCGTCGGGTCTATAAAACTAACAGCTTTGTAATTACTATCCAAAATGATAAAGTAAAAGGATGTAACCATGTAAGAATATTCATTATATGTTTATTACGTAAGAGAAACAATATTTAATGATTGTATTCGACGAATTCATTAATTGCTCAATTTATTATTAAACGTTAAAAGTATTCTCGAATAATTAAAGTGGGATTCAGTTGTACCATCCGGGTACTGCGAATTACTCGTAAAATGGGTCAATTAATCTTTTTACGAATGAATGAATCCACGAATCCATTGGAAACGGACAAAGATAAAATTGTATTTTTCAACGGAGATCTGGCTGTACCGTTTGATCTATAAGTGTACTCGTACAAATGCACAAAGATTGAATGCGACAGCCAGCCCTCTGTTTTATTTTAGTACTAGTACGCACAAAGCTTTCACTGAAATCCATTGCATGAGCCTCGTCATCCCTTTTAGGTAGGTTTTGTATAGAGGTTCAAAGCTGGAACAAACGTGACTACGGAAAGAGCGTGTCAGATTCAATTAACTTGTACGTCTATCAAATAAATGTGTTTACGAGATGCTATTCAAAACTGCTCACATTTTAAACCAAATTAACTTCATTCCGAGAAATCCTCTTAACTAATTAGCAATGCGGTTTTACAAAGGAGCTTTTGTGCGCAAGGATACCTTCTTAACAATAAGACGTGCCCAACTTAGCGTTTGTATGGAGAATTCAAGTGGGCACCTGATTTTGCTACATAATATATAGTAACATGGAATTGTATATGTATCTACTTTAGTTGCTTCTCATAGTAATGAAGATTTTATGTATTTTAATTTAAGCATAATTGTACCGTCAAGTGAGCCATCCTAATTGATGATCATCATCATCGTTTTAATCTTCCCACTGCTGGGACACAGGCCTCCTCTTTGTGAGAGGGAATGGGTAGTAGTTCACCACGCGGGCCCAGTGCGCGTTGGTGGATGTCACATGTCTTCGAATTTTTGGTTCTATGACATGCCGATTTTCTCACAATGTTTTCTTTCACCGTTTTGACAGCAGTGGTGATGAAATAATTTACATAAAGTAAAGCGCCTACCTGGGTTCGAACCCGTGACCTACGACTCGTAAGTCGCGGCCGTTACCACTGGGCCACCACTCATTCTTTCACTCATTGTTTTGTAATATAAAATTGAATCGAAGAATGTAAACTCAAATTTAAAACTAAATAAGTATTAGGTAGGAAGTTAGTCGCATGTATCAAAATGTCGGTGCCTGTTATATTCTTACTCGAAGTACGAGCTCAACTTTCAACATTGGGCTGCCATACAATAAGTTACGTATAAATAGGTTTATAATATGTATGTTCTCATAATATTACAATATTGGAGGTTCAAAGCAGCAATTCAATCAACACTTGATAACTGAATTGTATAACATGTTCATTGTTCCGATCGAACTGGAAGTCATGACATCATTGATTGGTTTCACTTATTCAAATATGTTGAAAAACTGATCTTTTCTCTAATATCAGCGGTTACAATATCGCATTTTCCATTTCCTATGAGCTTAAACTAGCGAGCCTATACTTCCTGTGCGAGGCCATGTCATCTATTTCAATACGAGTAACAATGTGAATGTAACACGAATGTATTTGGTACGATAAAGTATAACATTTCACCATTGTAAAATGTTCTAACCCGGTACATACTGCAAAACCATAGTAGTGTAGCTTATATTTCCCAGAGGGTTTGTTCATCTAGAAATGTAGAAAACGCAGTGTAACAATAAAGCCTATTCACAAAAGCTTAGTAATATGTCCTTATAAGCATTGAGGTATCTAAACGGATTAAGGAGATTCATTCCGAAAACAATAATGCTCAGTAGAATACAAGGTATTCCCGTAATCGGTATACGAAATTGTACCTACGTGTTTACGATACATTTACAGAGATAACGATTTCGATTCATCCCTCGCTCAACCACTTAGTGAAGGGCTTTACTTGAAAAATAACAATAGTTAGCGCGAGGAAAAATATCTCTTAAAAAGTGGTCAGCTTACTGAATTCTGCGTGTTGGGCTTTTCTTTCACTCTTTCACATAAAAATAGACGGCACAAAAATAACGCTTCTATCTAGGAGCGTTCCATTAAAGATATCTACCCTTAATAGAACTGAGATACCTAGGTATATAAAAATAGAGAGGATTAAATAGATGAGTTTTTGATTTATTTTAAATAGTATCTGCAGTAATAACATTAAAAGGGTTTCATTGTAAAAAAAAATACAATTTGCAGGATGGAAAGTTGACCTTTCTAGTAATTCATCTGCCAGCAGGCGTACTCGGAGGCCATTGATTTATTTACAGACACGCCCATATTTTATATTATTATTAGTCTGGCGGAGGGATAATCAAGTTGAACGCACTTCGTGCTCAGTCACCCTACAAAAATTAAAATAAAATATTCAAAACAGTTTCAGAATATTACATCTAAAATTGGATATAGTTTTGATTTTGATCCGATTTAGCTCATCGATTTATTTAATAGACCACTGAATATTACTGACGTTGTTCATGTGCATTTTACTGACATGAAATCAAAAATTAGCTTAATGTAGCTTGAATGATTCGTCTCTATGTGTGAATTCTTCGGGGTTAAACGTGAAAATGGGGGTACCCCAGGGCTCAATTTTAGGTCCTTTCTTATTTTAAATATACATAAACGATTTACCCCGTTTATTGCAAAACAAACTAAACATGGTGTTATTTGCTAATCTTTAATTTTTAAAATAAATAGACGTACTTGTCAGGTTGACGACGTAAATAACGCACTACGGCAGGTTCAGGATTGGTTCACTACCAATAATTTAGTTTTAAATGGTAAAAAAACCAAGTGCGTAAAATTTTCCTTGCCGAATGTCAAAAGTACTGATTGTGACGTTATATTAAACAAGGAGAAGCTACAATTCGTCGATAAAACGGTTTTCCTGGGGATCACACTAGACTCAAGGTTACAATGAGGTCCTCATTTGGTATCGCTTGCGGGGCGGCTAAGTTCGGCAGCTTATGCTGTTAGAAAGATTCGTCAATTAACTAATATAGATACCCCAAAACTGGTATATTTTAGTTACTTTCAAAGTATAATGTCTTATGGTATCTTACTACGGGGAAGGGCTGCAGACATTGAGTCAATTTTTATTCTGCTAGAACGAGACATCAGAGCGATATACAATCTTCGCCGGGGCGATTCTCTAAGGGAACTGTTTAAGGACATTAACATCGTGACGGTTCCTTGTCAATATATTTATGAAAATATCATGTACGTGAGAAAGAATTTACATATTTTTAGTACAAAGGCGACAGACATAATTACGTTACTAGAAATAGGGACCAATAAGTTTTCAGACTCAACCAGGTTTCAGACTGGCTAAAGTAGCCTCATATTTCATGGGTACAAAATGTAGCAATAAAATTCCGCCCCACATTCTAAAACTGAATGAGATGAAATTTCAAACTTGTACAAAACGCACACTATGCAGGCAGGCACATTATAAGTTGGGGGATTACATCACTGATAAAAATGCTTGACTCAATGCTAGTCCTACTCCACAACACTAGGGCGCAAAAACAAGTGATAAACAGAACATTTTTTTTTTAAGTATTGTTGTACCTGCTGAAGACTGTATGAATAATTGAATATGTTTGTATTGTATAAACTCAATTTCCTTAGTATTATATAACTGCACAGCACGTGTGTGCCCAACTGTAAATCTACCATTTACTGTACCTATGTGTCGTCGCCTATGTTCTCTCAAATGTCTCTCTGATGGTGGCACGTGTGTTGGATCATCCGGTTCCCTTCATGATGGTTGAGCTGGGTGGTGGCAATTCATGCGTTATGTTCGTGAACGGGCGCCGTCAGTTGGGATTGGTCATAACTTAACTGTTTCGGATGTTAAAGTTTTTCTAGTACCTATTATATAACTGCACAGTGCATGTGTCAGTACTTTTAATACTTTATACCTGTACGTAGTATAGTGTGTAGTGCTATTCTGGGTGCATCGTCCTCACATATATGAATTTATTAATGTATTTACTTATGTAAATATTGTAAGAAACTTATTTTTTTAAAAGAGTAAGTATAGAGTTTCTTGTGCGTTCTTCTCCATAACAAACCACTTTTCCGACTACACGGTAGAATCAGTTTTTATTACTTGTAAATTTTAATTGTGTAACGTTCAAAAGTGCCACTTGTTGGCCTAGTTGAAATAAATATATTTGACTTTGACTTTGTACAGCTATTTCCACTAGTATTTTGCCACTGAATTCATATTCTGAAAAAAATCCCAAGACATCATAAATATCGCTGCTAACGGTAAACAGCCGCTAGTCCCTTGCGGTCGACCAAAAAGTCAACGCGTACACTTTTATCAATTACATTATTGGTAGGTAACATATGTTATTTTGGTAAAGGAATGTTGATATTTCGTCCCACAAGACCCATTGTCGTGTAAGTAGGGTTAGGTATCGATCTTGCGACTCAGTTATTGTCGTAGTTATCGTTTTTCCTGAGTCACGTATGCTCCAGGGTATACTCTTGGGACAGAATTAGCCATTCGCGAACCAAGCAATTTTTGTAATACTAAAGGGCCGACAATAATTTATGATGCTTTTGATAATATTACACAATTTCACGATCTATGATCCTGTTCCTCGAAGTCTATAAGGATATTAAGGCTGGCAAGTCGGATCTTATTAGATGATTGAATGATGGAAAAGTTGAAGATGCTTTTGCAAATAGGTATTTTTGCTTTGTTGTAAGAACGATGTTTAAAAAAGTGCTTGACAAAAATTCGTTACATAATTTTTTCTTATGTAGCATGTTGTTAGTACAATGATTGATTAGGTAAAAGAATGCCCCGTGCCCGTATAAAAGACGTAAGTAAAAAGCTACGGTATTATATTTGTATCCTTCCCTACATAAGAATTTGAAAAATCAAAGAGGCTTTAAAAACCACGGTATATCAAAGAAAGGTATTCATTATTCTGTTCTTAAAAAATTGATTTCGTCCTTCCTCCATTACAGATTTTTCTGTTCAGGCAATGAACAAACACTTCCACATTGTAGTTCGTGAAGATTCTTCAGGAATACAACATAGTTTTCTTGTTAGAAACGCTCTACTTGATCAGACCTACAAGCACTGCTTTAACTCTAAATATTATGTATGTATGTGACACACATGACCAAAACTAATTTAAAAGAGTACCTTTACATCTTCCTGCAAAAATATTACCCACTCTTGAAATGATTAAATTCGGATTTTATTTATTTCAAACAATGTGAATGTTTCTGGAAAGGTCGCTGTAGAAAATTGCCTTCATTCCAAAATCTTGTTCACAATAATTTGTGTCATTCAATATGCTTGGTTGCTGTGATAAGGTATTCGTGTCTCTTTGCCTGGGCCCTTTCTTTGTATGAAACATCATTCCAAAGGGTGTTCTTTTTAGAGGTTTGGTTTTTAAAATAAAATAAAACACCTAAAAATAAATTTAACTGAACTAAAAGATATTCTTATGCCATTAGTGCTTAAACATGATTTCGGGCATATGGGCATCACGGCTGCCTCGAAGCCGAAGCCGATTTTCTAATAAAGCGTTATTTAGATCCAACAAAAAAAAAGTCTCGTAGCTTTTTTATAAAACGTGTCATTTACCTACCTTTTGCTTTAAAAATAACAGCTAAAAGTCGGGTTTAATTTTTGTATCAACTCTACCTTTTTAAAACAGCATCAAAAACTAGGAACCGTTAATCTGACACGGAACAATGGCGTCCAATCCCATTGGTCGGTCCATCCCAGTCGGGATACGTCCATTTCAAATTAGTTTAACTTTGGACGGTTTGTTTATTTTTCATTTATCTGAAGCACGGAAAACGGTACTTTTACTTTGTAGAGTTCAGTTGTTTCAATGTAAAATGGCGTATGGATGCAATTTTTGTGCAAATATTTGTGACCGATGACCTGGTGAAGGTTGCAGGGATCCGCTGGTTGCGAGACGCACGGGAGCGGTCAATGTGGCGACGCTTAGGAGAGACCTATGTCCAGCAGTGGACGTCTTTCGGCTGATATGATGATGATGATGATTTGTAGCAGAGTAAAAGTTACAGCACTTTTTTTTTGTTTTACTTATTTAGGTAGGGAATACTGTGTTGAGATTTCGATCCCTTATTATTTATTTATTTACGCTTTATTGTATACCAAAATATAACTGATATCTGTACATAGGAAACTACTTTAGTAAATATTTATTAATAATATAGATTTATTAACTTTAGTAAATAAGTTATGAATTAAGTGAGGTTTTGAAACTAAGATTCACAAAACTGATAACACAGACTAGATATGCTAACATCAAACGTCGAAATATTGTTTAACGTGTTTCCTAGTTCCGTACCTGGAAATGAAAACACGAGCCCATTACAGGATCATTTCAATTTGTATTCAACGTGAAACAGCGCCTGCGTTAATCTCGGCTGCGAGTATTAAAGGCTGCACGACAATTATAATGTACGTTATGCACAGTTTCGTGAGCGCATCGCGCTGCGCTTCATGCATCGGTGAGTCGGCCCGCGCGGCCTGGTACCGCCACTCCGACGGGTGGCGCGGCGTGCCCCCGCCCGGCCCTCGCCGCTCCCCCTGGGACTCCCTCCCGAGCCTCCGCCATGAAGGCAGCCTTAACGACTCCGGCTACAGAAGCAACAGGGCTGACAGCTTTGAGCAAAGGTATAATAATAGTTCTACGGTGTACATCTTATTTTGAATGTTTGTTTGCGGCACCAACAGCAATTGAAGGAGACGGCGAGCATCATACTTACTAGTATGTAAAGTTTCAATGCATAGTAAAAATTTAAGAGAAAACGCAAATCAAAACAAATGAAATATGTATTGTCATCCCTCTCGTATTAACTTGCAAATTAATAAATACGGCCCCATCCGAAACTCAATGTTTTTTTTTAACAATTTACGTCACTGAAGAAGATTGGCAGTGAAATCCGAGTCCAAATGAAGTTCTCATTACTGCCTGTCTATCAGAACCCGGCCCGAAATGGAAAGAACGGATTTTGATTCTTCTTGACAGGCCCATTTTTAATACTTAATTCATTAGGTGAAATGCAAAAACGAAAAGTTTCCAATACGACTAACTTTAATTTGTTCTGAAAGTAAATTAATCGCTCTATTCAGTACCATGTGCCGACCACATTTGAACTTCCGTCTGAAAAAGTGGTATTTTGATAAAATTAATAATTGCGCCAGATTCCTAGAAGATTATTTGTTCAATTTAATGTACTGGCAAATATCAAATTGGTGATATGAGATTTGATCAGAGATTGGGACTACAATTCCTGCTTACTCAAAGTTAATTTCTCAAATATAGATGTACCTTCAGTTTTTTACATGGTATATAACAAGTCGTGGCTTAAGTAATAATATAATACACAAGCATATCTGTACAAGTTTACAGGTACATAATATACATTATCTTAGATATAATTCTTATCCTTACTCAGTATAAGTATCTCAAGTGGCGATGCCAACAAAATGTTTCATTATTTTCCAGGATCTGACGTTGACCTACAAGCAAAATTAACTTTACTCCCATAGGAAGTAAAATTTTGTTTATAGCTTCATTCTCTACACAATAGAAAAGTTTTGTAATTGTACGCAAAATCGTGATTACAATACCGAAATGTTTGCTAACATAAAAGTATGCAGGCCAACATTTCTGACGACCGACTACGTACGTAACTATTCAAAAGACATTTTCTAAATTCTCGCGGGAGGATGAAAATTGGAAAGTTTGCCCAAAACGTAAGCCAAAAGGTATTTCATGTTTTTTATTTTAAGTAACGAGAGTCCCATGTGTCTTCATTTCCGCTGATGATACATGAAAACGTATATTTTCCACATTCTATCAAGGTTGTCTTGTCAAGTTACGTACTCGTGGAAAACATAAAAAAGGTTTTTTGGTCATTTGTTAAAAATAAATATTTGATGAGCTCCATCGTTAGTAAAAATCTGTTCTTTTATTTCCATTTTAATTCAAAACCCCGCGTCAAAGTTAAACACAAATCCGTTAATCAAGTAAAGTTAAGAAAGGGTAAATATTTAGCTTCTGTTACAGGGGTGTGTTTGACCGCCAAGACAGCGTTCGTTCAGAATACACAAGCGATCGCGAATCGACGCGCTATGGGATTGTTCAACAAGCCTCCATTGATAGCACGGACTCCAGGATTTGCTACTTGACATCGAGTGAGGTAAGTTACTTCTATTTGATTTCTCCCTTCTCCTCATCCTATTGTTTTTCCTGTGTATAGTCAGAACAAGCTTATCTCTTAAGAAAATAAATTTATGTATGAAGTAAGTAACTGGTTTATTGCGGACATAAGGTTTTATTAAAACATCTCTAACATTTATTTATATCGTTCGGCGAAGGAAGCCAGATTTCTTTGTTGTATATTTCATAGATCGCTGACAAAGCCACAACTTGAGTTCTTTGTTTTTATAAATGAGAAACAGTATCTGCTTAGGCGATGATACGGACAATGGATCAATGCCTTGGTACTCTAATCTCTTATTGATATTTTTAGGTATGTAGGGCCCAGATGCCAATTACAATACTTACTTTAGTTTACCTAGGAGACCATATACACCGAAGATTAACAACTTCAGGCAACGTCTACTTATAAAGTTTATCGCTCGAATCTGCCGACATGCAAGGAGCAAGCGTGGAAGTCGTTAGAGTCCTATGGCAGTAACAGGGCGCTATTTTGGAGTTTACCTGAATTTGCTAGAAATACATACATATTTAACTTAAAGTTTGCCAACCTTACACATTAACAAATTATACATATATTATCTTGTACTTGTACGAAGTTAAACCAAACGAAGCAATATATACCTAGTTTACCTCTACGTTGTGAATTTCATAACATAATTGCTGAATCGTTTCGAAATTGTCCCAAATCTAAATGTGAATTCTATGAGGTACCTACTCTTATACACGTGTTACCAAATCTATTCACGTATTTTGAAGTGAATTGCTAATCGATCCACTGAAGCATCTTCCGTGTACGGATAGAAATTCATTTTGTTTTCAAGCAGGGTAGGAGAACCAGGAAATAATTAAATTGTATCGCTTACATTATCAAGCAAGACCCCTCATTATCATTGCCTTTATTAATTAGACCTTATCGCCCCTCTGTTACGAAAAGGTCTTTCACTAAGTCTTCCACTACTTGTCGCATTAAAGACGCCGAGTTTTTCTCTTCACCTTTTGCGACGTCTGCTATTATACTCCAAAGGTTTTCCTCATTTATATTTTTGCCTAAAGATTTCCCGGTTTTTCTTTCGTTCAAGTTTCTTAGTTAAAAATAACAAAAAATCCCTCTCTTATTGAAGCTCCTATTTTAGCTTCTTTGAGTTTTTCATTTTGGATTAAGGTGACATTAGCCTTTAAATCCTATAAATTGTAGCTGAACGCACTTCCGAGCTTTAATAATCTCACATCAGTGGGCAATCTATATGTAAAGCAGTTACCTGGCCTACTGGTTTTTGAATTAATTTTATGTTTTTGTGCCATAATGTACATAATGAAACTGTACTATCTAATCTGCCTATGCTGCTTTGCCCTTGATTGACGATCTTAGTAAAGCTGATTTAAATTTTGTCAGAACAGCCTTCATAAGCAAAAAAACTGGCCTATTCCAGGAAAACGTGAGCCAAATGAATATACATAAAAGCTTAAAATTTAACGTATACAATTTTTGTGACTAAACATGCGAAAAAACATAAACCATTATAGGCCATAAACAAGTTTGTAACTGAAATAACTGCTAAACTACTCAGTTGGGAGTTTAACATAGAATTCGATTTGTTAAAAACTTGCTTTTTGTTTGCAAGTGACATAATTTTGTCCTAGGATTCGCTAGTTATTTATAACATAGTACGCAAGCCAAACAAAATATAAGTGACGGTCGTTGGTCCGGAGGAGCGAGATCTGGGATGTTCGCCCGAGTTCGGAAACGATCGGCGGAGCCTGCGCGTCAGGCGCGCTGCGCACTCAACTCCTCCAATCGTATCCTGAACGTAGTATTAAAAATATTATTTTGAGGTTAACTTCGCTCTTGTATTACAATGAATTGAGGCTAATCGTGGGTTTTAATTACCTAAATTTGTCGCAAAATAGGCGTGTCGAATGTCGCGAAAGAGAACATTGAACCGAAAATTGAGACGTTTTGTGTGTGTAAATACAAAGCTTTTACTGTCAAGTGCACGGACAAAGAAGAGTTGCGTCGTCCTCACTACGTTCAGCTGCGATACTCAGTTGTAATTCTCATGGTTGTTATAGTTAAACCAAAAACGAAAGAAACTATTGTGAAATACGTAAATGATCTATAAACATATCCTGCGTGTTGAAGTGAAGTCAATTCAAAGGCCTACGTACGAGTGAATTGTTGACATATATAAATGTTCCATTTTCATTAACAATAAGGCGATATTTAATATGATTAAATATATTACATGTTACTAATTAAGTAGAGTTCCTGCCTGTATATCGCTTGATCCACCTGTGATATTTCGTCTTCGTAATGAATGTTAACCTTTGTGTGTAGGTGTTTTCTAAAGCTGCCAATTCTAAATAAATATTTTACTGTAACTCATAGAGTGTTCAATGTTATTTTGTTATTATTGTAAAAATAAGTCACTGACGTTACACACAAATATAAAATAATTTTGATTCGTAAATATTTACTGTGGTTAGATGTAATATAAACAAACAAAAAGTAGACATACTCCAAGACATTCGCCAAGCGACTTTGAATATTAATGATGTTTGTACTATAACTTGCATGGGGGCCATCAAATCTAAGAATGCTGTATTCTTGAAGGTATAGTTCCTTATTACAATTTATAAACATTTTAGCAACGACTTATTCATAAATCACTGTGCACAAAGTGCATTTTATTGATATTATAACAATTCACTTTCCTTTGGGGGTTCCGTCCTATGAACTACGCATTTTATGTTGATATTTCAATACACCTTAATAAAATTAACAAGCATGCATAGTGGTCCAAATTATTAAGAAATGATTATTGTTTTTTACCATAACGGTCTTTATGGATTTTAAATTATCTATATATTTCTAATTTATTTCAAATCAATTAAATGCACCGAACTATAATCAACACAAACAAAACCTGCGACCTTGGATATAATTGAAAATCCCTGCAAGGCGGTCTTACACTTTCCTTGCAAAAGGAAAGTTTATTTTAGCTTGTTTGTTGAGCCACCCTCTCTATTTCACTGTAATGGGATACTGAAGGCCTAATGTTTATTCTTGAACGCGGCCGCGAAGGTACGGCCACTGTAAATTGTGTCAAGGTCGAGTTCCTATTGATCCCCTTCTTTCGTAGTGAGAGCCGGCCCGTCCCATGTGTTTTCCGGTTTATACATTCTTGTGAATAATTATTTCAAGACCCAGCGGACAAATTGAATGAAAAGGGTTGGATACTTAGAAATGATTTTTTTATTGTGTACGATCTTTTTAGGGTTCCGTACCCAAAGGGTAAAAACGGGAGCCTATTACTAAGATGCCACGATCAGCTCTGTCTGTCTGTTTGTCCGTCTGTCTGACTGTCTGTCCGTCTTTCACCAGGCTGTATCTCATGAACCGTGATAGCCAGACAGTTAACATTTTCACAGATGATGTATTTCTATTGCCGCTATAACAACAAATACTAAAAACAGAATAAAATTAATATTTAAGTGGGGCTCCCATACAACAAACGTGATTCTTTTGCCGTTTTGGCTTTAATGGTACCGAACCCTTCCTGCGCGAGTCCGACTCGCACTTGGCCGGTTTTTGTCATCCTAATGTTCATTATAATTTTTATATTTGTGTACCCACTTTTTTATTTTCCTTGTATTTGACATGGATAGTCAATGTATTTTCTCCTATAGATAGAGCCTTTTAGATAATTATATTGTTACGAATGGCGATATCAATTTAATTGGCATATAATAATATAGTTTTTGAATTTCGTAATGCAACAATAAGTAATAATAAAGTAGTAGATTGTCTGTAAGAGATTGCCCTGTGTGATAAGACCGCCCATTGTACACTTACCTTTATACATGTATGTCCTGTAAGTTTTATGTGGTGTACAATAAATTATATAATAAATAAATAAAACAATATTTTTTAGTTTATAATCGAATCATAAAACTAAAATAAGAGCTGAGCTCTTGGGTTGAGAGTGGACTTAATTGCTGCATGACTTACTTTTGTGAGTAATTTTTGTGGCTGTTACTATTTTTTTATTAATTGAGCATTCTTGACAGTTCAGACTGTAATTTCAGATCCTTCCACAAAATAAATAATACATTTTCAAGCGCGAGCCTATCAATAATAAAAAAAAATATGACATGGTCACTGCTCAGGTAACAGCCATATTTTTGAAGAACTTAATGAAAGGCGTTCTCATTTTAAAAATCCCTTTGAGCATTCTGAAAAGTTGAAACTGGCCACGTACTTATGTTGTACAATTTTAAATGGAGCATACGCAGTAATTAAGTTGTTGAAACGTAATTCTTCAAAAGTTTTATATTGTTCAAAATTAATTAAACTGCGAACTCTTCTGGTATCCAATTTTGATTCTTTATTTACAAAAATATTTCTCTTATTTCCCCAGTAATAAATCTTTCAAGATTCTAATCCGTTGCTCATAAAATAGCGCAGTATCGCTTTTTTCTGTAGTCAAATCACAAAAAAATAAGTTGTACATTTTGATACGACATAACAATAACATATGAATGATAATAAAAACCATTTATAAGTGCCTTTAAGGTAAATATGAAACATTTTTCACTAGTGACTAAATAAATGGCTGAGAAAACAGCTCAACATGATGTATATCCGCAGGAAACATGTAATACGTTGAAGACAGGTTATATATCGTAGGTAACGCAACCCCCATTTGTTGGAAAAGCTTTTAGAGGCAGACATAAACTAACAGCGCTTTTCTTTTACAAAAATTAGATCAAAATTAATATTTCTACAGAAAATTTAACCACCACAGATTTATTAATTTGTAAATGTAGAACAATTAGTTAATAAAAACTTTTTGTTACAGGTAAGTCACTTTTAATTAATGCTCCAGTACTCAACGTAGCGGTAAGTACTTAGCTGTAGTAATTATTTATGGAAATGAAAATTCATGAAGATGGAAAAGTTCGATGCTTAAATAAACATACACTTAAAAACTAAACAGGGGATTGCTAATAATAACGTACAGTTTCACATTATAGAGTTGAAATGGATTAAGAAGAAAAACACAAACACTAGAATAAAAATACTCGTTAAAAAAAAGTTTATTTAAAAATCAAAAATCACACATATTCGCGAACTGGCTGACCACCTGATCCTCCGACTGCACAGCATGATTTTTTCTTGTTTATAGCTTTTTAGTTCGCTTCTTAAGTAGTCGGGTTTTGATTTTTAAATTAACTTTCTTTATTTACAACTTTTTTTATATTTTTTTTTTGTTTTACTTTTAAACTTAAAAGTGGTACGTATTTTTATAATCAGCTTTTAAATCCCTTCATTTTGATATCCAACACGATGGGCTTGGAGAAAAAAAAATGGGGCCCGAACAAAATGGCGCCCAAAATCCGCCATGTTTTTTTTTTAGCTTCACCTATCTAAGAACACTTGGGCGGTCAAGACTTATCTAACGATGTCTTAATTATATAAATCGGTCTAGCGATTTAAAAGATATGAGGTAATAAAGAATATTACATACATACAAAATCGGGAACAAACTAGCTTCATACCCTGCTGGTAGCAAAGCGTTTTGGTCCCTGGCTAAGTCGGTTGAATCAAACTTCTGTCGCCCCTCACTACCACCACTGCTGAGACCCGACGGGTCACTGGCCCACTCCGCCGAGGACAAGGCAAACTTGTTTGCCTCCCTTTTTGCGGAATCTTCGCGTCTGAACTCTGATGGCGCGCGGCCCCCTCCGTCTTCTGTTGGATGTGGGACGAGTATGTCGGATATTCGCATCCATCAGAGGGAGGTCTGTAGGGTGTTGCGTAACCTTGACGTGAACAAAGCTAGTGGCCCCGACGGGATACCGGCAATTGTACTGAAAACTTGTGCGCCTGAATTGTCTCCGATCCTGACACGCCTATATCGCCTTTCGTTAGTGACTGGAAAGGTACCGAAGGCTTGGAAGCAAGCTAACGTACAGCCAGTCCCCAAAAAGGGTAGTCGGGCTGACCCGGCAAACTACAGACCCATCTCGGTAACGTCCATCCTCTGTAAGAGTATGGAACGTGTGCTGAACAATAAGCTCCTGGCATACCTAGAAGACAATGACATCCTCAGTGACCGCCAATACGGCTTCCGCCGAAATCGGTCAACTGGGGATCTTCTAGCGTATGCCATTCACGTCTGGAGTGAGGCCATCGAGAGGCACGGGGAAGCGCTTGCTGTCTCCCTTGACATCTCGAAGGCTTTCGACAGGGTCTGGCATGAGAGCCTTATTGGTAAGCTTCCTTCCTTCGGTCTGCCTAGTGGTCTGTGTGACTGGATTGCTGACTTCCTGAGGGAGAGGTCCATCCGAGTGGTTATCGATGGCTGCTCGTCCGGTCAGCTAGGTATTAACGCCGGAGTCCCTCAAGGGTCGGTGCTCTCGGCTACACTGTTTTTGCTGCACATTAATGACCTGCTAAAACCCGGAACCTTTGGGTACGCAGACGACAGCACGGTTGCTGAGAGATACGTGTCCGGCGCACGGGCTACTGGGACTGAGATCCGGTCTCTTCGGGAGGCCATGGTTGAGCGCTTGAATCTGTCTTTGGAGGCAGTCTCCGAATGGGGCGATGCCAATCTAGTCAACTTCAATGCAGTTAAGACCCAGGCGTGTCTTTTTTCCGCAAAAAAGAGCCTATTCCACCCGGCTCCATCTTTCCGTGGTGTAACCGTGCCGATAACGGACCATCTCGACCTTCTGGGTGTTACTTTAACATCGACCCTCAATTTTGGTCCATTCATTGAGGCAAAGGCTCAGTTGGCTGCAAAAAAGTTGGGGATCCATGCAAAGGTGAGACGGTACTTCACGCCTGAACAGCTGCTCAATTTGTATAAAGCGCAAGTTCGGTCATGCATGGAGTACTGCTCTCACCTTTGGGACGGATCTGCCAAATATCAACTTGATGCACTTGAGTCGATTGACAAACGGGCCAAGAGGCTTATCGGCCACGATGCACTGGTCGCCTCAAAGCTCCAGAGCCTTGAACATCGACGCCAAGTGGCCAGTCTGTCGGTTTTTTATCGGTTACATTTCGGGGAGTGTGCGATGGAACTGCACAATTTGATTCCGCCTAGCCCTTTCCATCACCGGACAACAAGACGCACGGCAATGCGCCACCGGTACATGGTGGACATCCCACCCATACGTACAAAGCGTTTTGCGAATACTTTCATTGTACGCACAGCTAAGGAGTGGAATTCCCTGCCGGAGTCTTTGTTTCCTGATAGCTACAACCTTGGGGTCTTCAAGTCAAGAGTGAATAGGTTACTTCTAGGCAAGCGTGCTTCACCGTCGACCACATCATCGCTTACCATCAGGCGAGATAGTGGTCAAACGCGAGCCTATCGATAAATAAAAACAAAAAAAAAAACATACAAGATATGCGCGAAAAACATAACCCATTCCTTTCAGTCGGATATAAAGCCATACTTTCAGATTTATTCCGGTTTGATTAATTGACATAGATTTAATCTGGGTTTACCTTTTAAACTTTCTTGACGGAGATTTTTATTAGGTACCTTTATCAATAAGCTGACCGAGCCATCGCAAAACTTATGAAAAACGACTTTTTTTTCATTCATATCGGTACACGAGCACTATAATTCAATGGTTAAATATGCTAACTGATGGTTTTAATTTTCGTTAATACGTTCATTAATCAACTTTTAGTCTATGAAATGGTCAAATAATTAACTTTTCAACTAATAAGTTGAAAAGTTAATTATTTGTTTATTTTTTGTTTTGTTTTTGTTTTATTATTTTTTATTTATTTGATTATTTAACAAATGGTCTAATAAGACCATTTGTTAGGCTTACAATCGATAAAAAATGAGTTTTATCGAAATTCGAAACCATTGGTTAGCATATCTAACCATTGGTTGAGTTAACTAGGGATCCAAATCTGGGCCTAACATGGAAAAACAAAACCAAAATACTGACCAAAATGACTAAAGTTTGTAAGCCGAAGCGGCCATGAGCTGTAATAAATAATAGTTTTAAAGAAAACACGCTTTAATAGACAACAAAACTAAAAGTAGAAAATAATTTTGAATAAATTTAAATTAAGAATAGTGTGATTAACAAAAAATATATTTTTTTATAAAAAAAAGCGTGGGGTGCTTGATATTAATTGTTATAATATTTTATTGACAGATATTGGTAAAAGTAGTAATTTTGAATATATTCAAAAAAGTTTAATTAAAAAAATCAAAAAACCCGACTGCTTAAAAAGCAAAGTAAAAAGACGTAAATAAGAAGAAAATCATGCTGAGCAGTCGGAAGATACATGCTCACGAGCTGGTTGACCAAAACCAGATGTATACTCCGACTGCACAGCATGATTTTCTTTAAAATTAAAAAAATGGTTAAGACGAATCGATTGACGTAATAATTATCAAAATCGGCCAACGCGTTTGGTCTCTAGAACGCCAAATAGGAACAAACATACATAAATACATACATAGACTGATAAACACATTACCCTCCTTCGGGTCGGCAGTCGGTTAAAAAGCACCCCACGCTTTTACATATATATATTTTTTTGGCTTTTTATTTTTAGCTCAATCGCTAATCCTGAAGATACTGGGACAAACTATTTAAATGATTGCATTGTCATCGGTCCTTGATAAGTGTGCAAAGTTTCAAATTTATCCGACGTTTTGAATGGGGTGAATATCACGATCAAAGATTGCGTTAAATAGATCCATAGATACATACATACCAAGCTAACAAAAAGCGTGTTAAAAACAAAAGTCACCCTTTAATCATAGCTCAATAACTAAACATAATTACAATTTCTATGTTCTGGCTTTTATGTAAGGGTAGAAAAACTAGCATTCCATTCTAATAAGAAAATAGTTTTGAGCGTTTTACTTAGCAAAAAACCTTCCAAGAACATTTCCCTAAACTAGGTGATATATTTCGTAGAATACCTTGAAATAAAACTTTTTGAAGGTTTATCAACACGCACCCTGTACTACAAACAGTACTATAATTATACACTTTTCCTGTGCCCTTGCCGTGCGGAGTAACATTTCAGAAATTGCTTTCTCAGTGTAATTGCAGTGATAGAAGAAAAAACATAGCTCTTTCCTTTCCCAAATACGGTCCGTATAAAAATACGTTTCAGAGCCATTCCGCGAAAGTGGCCCGCTTGATATTGTTGTTATTTATTTTATACCTACCCCACGCCAACTACTGTAAAATACGTTCTCCCCTTTTCCCTGCCCTTGAGTTTGAAGTACGGTGAAAGCCAGTTTTTATAGGGTTGGAGCCATTAAAATTAAATAGTATCTAAGTTACGAGGTACTTACATTTAACATAAGTTTCATTCCTACGTTTGAATTAAACTGTTTTGTTGTTAAATCCGGAAAAGTAATCAATAGATTTCTTTTTCGGATTCAACTAAAACTGTCAATATTGGTAATAGATCTCTTTTTCAGAAGAATAAATTAGAAATTAATGATTAGAAGAGGGAGAAGTTATTATGTACCTACGGATAATAGAGTTGTGAAAAGTAGAGTAGGTATATTTCGAACTTTTCGTTTTATGTTTTAGACTGTACAACTAAAGTTGTTAAGTGTCAGTATTCTTTTCAAATTTAACGTAAACGTAACTTTACAATATGTATGTATTATACGGTATAACTGGTTTAAATTCAGAAATGATGCCCGTATACGTGAGATTGTTGTATCGATCGTACCGGCCATCATTATTCCGTAATTGAATAGCCTGGACAGTCTCTCAAAATTCTTGCGAAATGGACGTTTCGTTGGCAATCAAATTGAGAACACATCGTTCGCTGGCCGTGTCAGGTCTTGTTGTAGGCCAATGGCCGTGGGTCGCTCGCATCGATGTTGCATCAAGCTCTGCTTCGCTTGGCTTGCTACGTGCATCGGCCAGTGCACGTAGCAAGCGAAGTGGTGGCGGGACGCGCACGGGGCGGACGCGTGACGCGCGGGGGAATGTAAACCCTGACGCCTGCGCCCTGCCGCCAGCGCCATTTATCCTCTTGTAACATACTCTTGGTTCGTTTGCTAGGTCAATTATCTTTAACGTATTGAAGCTAGGATGAAACGTATTATAGTTACAGGTTGCTTTTCATAAATCTTGATTTCGCTACAGTTTTATAAATGAGAAGGTAAGCTTCATGCATGCGATACTCGTTAGACTTAATGGTATTAATAAATGTTTACATTTTTTGCGTAGTTAATCACATTTGTTCATAAAAGCTTAGTCATTTATAATACCTTTCGATAAATTTTGAAAAGGTAGGAGGTTCATTAAATCGATTGCGATGCTCAGCCAGAGAAACGATCATAATTTATGATTAATTAACTTTGCTTGTTCACTGCGTGATTTTCCAACTTCCTCGAAAATACAGATAGACGGTGGAAATGTTAGCTGCCAATTATTCTAACTGATTAAGTTTAAATGTGTTTTGAAGATGTTGCGTAATGGGACAAGAAATTAATTATTTTAGCTTTACTAAGTTTTAACTCAACTTCCACTAGAGAACTCAATTATGGAAATAGACAATATATTCATACCCACTTATATGACAAAATACATTCAGCCTTGGATACGTGTGAAATACATAAAAAATAATAGGGTGTGAGGTCCTGGCTGCCAGCAGGCTTCGGGGGGAGTGCTCTGATGACATTTGGCTGCTAATGATTGATCGCTAGACAATTATTGTGCGTATGATGGAGGACATTTATACAGTAAACAAGTTTTTGTACACAAATACTTCCAAAAAAAACTACCAAAGTACAGAAAAACAATGACTGGAATGTTATGAAGTACTTTTTCTCATTCTCTAGATACTAATAAAATATATAGGTACTTTGGAAAACTTAATATGATAGAACCATGACCCCGTTAAGCTTAGTTTGTTGTGTACCAGTATAACGTTCACTTACCACTAATGTTGTTAGTTTCACACCACGTGTTTTACAATGAAACAGCGTCTATATTACCGCGCATTTAACAATGTCTCACAAATTAATTAACTGGCTCCTTGTTCGAAATAGGCGCGATAATTTCTTGCTCTCCGATACCAATGTAATATATTACGGGGAGAATACCTAATCAGTAGGATTATAGTACCCTTTTCAACCCAATACAGGTACAATGACTCTGAATATATGTATTAAAAGGTCGACGGTTCCATGCCTCCGCTAAATAAAACAAAAAATATTCAATAGGATTTTATGTAGCACGAATTCCATTTACTGCTTATGAAGACCCACCGTTTGAATCTAAATGAAAGTGTTGAGCTGCTGGAAGATTGACGGGAAGAATTCATAATCAATGCAGAGTTATGATAAGTCCAGTATTCACGAGAAAACTATGGCACTTATTACTAAGCAATCGATACTACGAGTATTTTAGATGAGTTTGTCGATTAAGGTTACACTAGTCAAAAATTCTTCCATACAAACGTAGTCTAGGGATTATTCCACTGTTTGACGATGTACGTTCAAAGTAAAAAGTTATTTCAACTCATCATTATCTAGCCCTGTATGGACGCAAAAAAGTAAAAAAAGAAAATATTTGAAAGTTAGGAGCGTCGAAAGTTCCAAATTTCGACACTAATTTTAACGCATTTTTGGGCGCGAATAAATACCATAAGAAGACGGAAAATTGCAAAACGGCCTCCATACAGGAATAGGTTAGTAGTTCAACAATGCAAATAATTTTATTTTGAACAGATAGATTTAGTCGTTTTTTCATGATATCTAGACTGCCAAAGGTCTGTTTATAAAATTTCGCGCGCTCGATTTCGTCCTAAATCATTATCCATTTCGCTACAAATTTGCAAAAGTGTGTATTCGTACGCGAACTAGCTTCCTACTGCTCATCACAGCATCTATCTCTTCTGCACGTGTTGATATAAAATGCATTTTAACCCCGCGCACAAAATAGTTCGTGCCGTCGACTAGTGTACCCTTAAACAGCCAAGCCCATCTAATATAAAAGTGTGTTCTTTTTCATTATATTATAGACAATAATCAATAAAAAAATATGCTATAAAACATTAAAAAGAGGTTAAAATAATGTCGCATACGCCGACTGCAAGGTACAAGAGTTAGGGTTCTATCTATCTAACCCTAACTTTACATTCGCCCGCATACCTACGGTTTAAATACCCTCATAGTAAAGCCCAGACATAATCTGAGCAGGTAAGTTGGTTTGGTGATAGCACTAAACCTTACCTCCAAGATTATGGCATTAACCATTCCGTCGTCCCCTGGGTCGTTTGTTTTGCAAGTCGACGAACGCGGCAGAAGTTTATAGAGTCAATGAGTGGCCGCTTACCGAGCAGGTATTATTGATGCTAATTTTGTCGTTTTTTTATAACATAACATCTCTTATAGAGTTATTTGTCTATGTGCTTGTAATTACGCATGGGCAGCTAATGATTTATGGACATGAAATAGGTAATTCTTAGAGATGTTATAAAATGACAAGACAAGGCAATGTAGTATTATTTTGTATTTGGTTTTGTTGTAAGGATAGAGAATAATGAAATGAAAAGTAATAATAACAATGTAATTTAACCTCTAATTTATTTTCCCAAATAAACTAAATCCTAATATAGAAGATACGTTTTTTAAATAATTATTATCTAATAAAGAAATGACTGTAATGTTGTATGCGCATTTTCTATTTAAAAAAAGTTACTAAAGTGCCTGTACTTATTAAAAGTAGAAATTTAAACCATACCACAGTCCTCCCAGCATAACAAGCGCGTGTTAAATAAATGCTACAGTAAACTTCCTCATACGTAAGTCATATTGGATGTAAACAGTTTGAAAAGAACATGAATAAATACTTAAAGTTGTGAATTAGGAAGAAGGCGCCGAGAGCCCCCGCGGTTCCCATCCCCAGACACATTATTATTTGCTTCGATACACAATCCGCTATCAAAACGTAAAAATTGCCTCGAGGTAACTTATTTTCGTAGTTTTACGCTCCGCTAACGAATATTAAAAATGATGGACGACTATCTATCACTAACGGACCGTACTTCGCTGTTGATATTAACGGAATATACGGGCGACATCAAAGCGGAAAAAATGATATCAATCAATAATATCCCATGGTGTGCCCTACTAATCTCACACAGAGTAAATATCCGCTGGAAGTGCATTCACCTCATGTCGGAGATGTAGATGTAAAGCGCACAGTTTATGTCTTGTTACTTCTTCAGAGTAACACGAAGATGGCAAGAATATTTTCCGCGTGGGAAAACTCGGTAGCGAAGCGTGACAGGCGCGCGATAACGTTCTGCTATGTTGTACTCTAATTAGATTAAGCCAGCACTGAGTAAAACTTTGTCTGCATTATACTATTTATTTAGCCTATATCTTACTCTATTCAAATAAGGAAATCTGCATTTATAATGTTACTTAGTCATGTGTTAAAGCAGCATTAAATGGGTAAGTTACTTACCCATTTAATGCTGCTTTTATTTAAAACAGTATTTTTTTTATATTACTACAGATATTTGTATAGGTTTTAGCATTTTACAACTGATGAAAAAAATGGTTTAAGTTAGTTGGCTCTTATTAATTTTCTTTATATATTTCTTAATGCTACCCGCATTACATCCTCTTTACTCGCCATACAAAGCCATAAAAATAAAATCATATAACTTAAAATGGATGAATGACCTGCCAAATTGTTGTTGTTCTTTACAAAAATTTAATTAATCCCTTTATCAATGTCAACACTTATTTAGAAATATCCGTTAATTCTAGTTGAAATAAATTTAAACAGCGGGTTGTTATATCGCGCCGCGGTAGGCGGGCACGCGGGCACGCGGGGCACACGGGCGCCCCGCCCGCCCGCAGGCGCGCTTGCTCCGAGAGCGCCCGAGGACTTACGATCGTTTCATTCCGAATCGTAACGAAGTTCGACGATCGCGACCACCCTCCGTTGACGCGTGCTGGCTCCAGTCGCAGCGAGGGCCGCCAGGGCGTTGGAGCGGCTCTGTGTGTGCCTAGTGCTGGTTATGTAACTCAAAAAACTTATTTATTTATTAACTTAAACAAGTCGACTCGTGACTTCACGGTAGGCGTGCCGATAAACAATGCTTAAATAAATAAATATTAATGTTCGTGCTCTCCATTTACGTATTGTGTGCAAAGTGATGTGTACGCCTATCCTCGAAGCGATTGGAAGTCTGTACAGGTTTATCGTTTGCTTAAAAATACTCGATTGCGTTTAGTACACATATGTTTTAAACAGAACACATTAAAAATTGTTTAAACCATTGGTGATATATTTGAAGTGTGATATTTGAGGCAGTTGTTCTAAATTTGTACAGAGAATAATATTGTTGTTGAAGGATTATAAATATGAAACGTGACGAACGTCAGGTGAATATTGGAAGAGCGTAACTTATTGATACTAAACTAAACTGAGCAGCAGTAATATAGATGTCAGTTCACACTTTTCGTTGTTGTTCCAATTAAAAGAACAAATAGAATCAAACCAAACTGAATTTGGCGCAATGCAGGGCGCTTGGATGGAAACGTCCACGAGTTGCGGTGACTCATTCCGAATCCATAATTGCTTAGTGGATTCAACATACAATGCAATCTCAATCACCCAATTGTATTGTACACACGTCGAAAGGAATGACTATTTCGGCAATACATCTAATTCCTTGCATACGTTGTAACTTTATACAGAAAAGCTTTTATCTTGGTGTTTACCGTGATTCCCGTCGGAACAGAGAAAGAAGAACTCCAATACTTTATATTATTTGAATACGATACAAACAAAGCCGCTTATAATGTTAAATATGTGCTCAATGTGGAAGCAAAAGAAGATTCAATCAAACATGTCATTTTTCCATTTCCAACATTTCATATCGACGCCGGCTTGAAAGGTAATGCAAGCGTTGGATACCTACGATTTGCAGTATTGTCAATGCCATGTTGGTATTTCCACTATTGTGGACGACGTTTAATATTTATGTACTTTCCTCTTTAACTATAGTAGTAGATTCAAGTAATTGATTTCAGCGATATTCTTTTATAAGTCATTCTAAGATTCGAAAATTAGTTTGAAAGAATCCATAAAACATCTCTGAAGGATCTTGTCATTGTTTATCTTATTCAGTGACAAATACTAAATATTAATCTCCGTCTGTAACAAGATGTTTCTTCAGCAAAAGCTTTGTCTATCAATTATTCAAAAAGTTTTTCCTTTAATGGATTCGGTAACAACAAAAATAGCAAACAGAAGGTAACGGCGTAACGAGGGCAATTTATCAGATCCAATTGGTGATTAAATTCCATTACTTTCGCTTCGCGTTATTTTCAAGTAATTTGTTGCGATAGCTTTTACCGTTAGATCTATAAATGAATACCTACCGATGTGTTGACTATTTGCCACGTCAACAACATTTCAATCATAAGACTGCTATGCAACTATTGTTAGACTTTTCCAAGTTGAAATGTTCACTACGTTACTCCTTATCTATTCATAAAGTTTAAATTAAGTAACTATCTAAGATTTTCTTTTTCCCAACCGTAACTGGAAAACTTATGGTTCTAGTTCTAAGTTGAGGCTTTATACATAGCAAGAAACTTGTATTACCAGCATCCACAGATCCTTCATAAGATGATCAACTTTATTTTTTATTCGTTATCAGAAATAGTTATTGTTGAGTTACGAATCTTTTTCTGTGCTATTATTACTTGCTGCTCAGTTTACTGCAATTCTCTTCATCCTCTTGACAAGAAAGTAATAACGGGTATTATGGTAGCCGTCACTACAACACGGCAATTTGGAAATCATGATTGCTTTAAAAATACAGCATAACAACAAGTAAATTTTAGTGTTAAGTAAGTTGAAGTGCTTAGTAAGTAAGTTGAAGTGCTTAGTAAATTCACCAATTTATTGAAGTCCCATAAAATACCCGGCAAGCTAATAAGTGTGTACACATTCAAAATTCAGCCTGCTGCTAAAAACTAATAGGAAAATCCGATAACACTGACCGATCCGGCAAACAAACCCAAAACCAAATTTTCAGAAGCCGCGAGACCAACGAGTTATTTAGACTCGAGTAAATATTTAAATTGTAAACATAAAACGTCATAAGTTACTAATTAATCTTATAGTACTAATTGCATATTAAAATTACATATTTTTATTATTCGATTTATGAACATCCCCAGTAGCCCATCGCCCAAACGGGATGTTGCTTTGCTGTGGTGTGTCACGCCCTACTTCACTCGGAATAGTTCGCGCCAGCTATTAGCGTAATTAAAACGCTACCAAACTACAAAAAGATTCATCACTACCATGCCGTGAATACGTCCAACTTATATTTTGTTAAGAGAAAAACTTACAGAATCACTGGCTCGAAAAATGTCGTCTTGGTTAAGCAACCAAGACGAAATTTAGGCAAGTATAAAACCTAAATTATTATTAAAAAATAAAGTTTTGGTTGCATAACGTGTTTATTATTTTCTCTTCTGTCGTATCGTCTGACTAATGTTTAAATAAATATAACTACGATACCATAAAATGGTAGATATAAGAATAACTGGTTAAAAATTATTCTGACAGCTTGTTAACGTCTCTGCCGGGAACAAGCCACTTCAAACGCAGAACGTTTTATCGGATTTCTATTATAAACGCCTACCTATTTACTTATCATTCTATGCTTTCCATATTCTCTCATAAATATGCCGTACCAACCGCGAGGACATTAAATCTAACAATATTAAAATACTCTTTAAATAATGTAAATGCGGCAGTTTTAATGTTTCTACTCAATCAGGCGGTTTCTGTTGCATAATTTTGGTGGCAAATTAATGTAGAGGTTAGTCGAGACTTTCTTTCTTCTTCGAAGATTGAGTTATTTTTCGGAAGAATAAAGTCTTTTAACTACCTACCTAGTGTGCATATACAATAAAAAATAAATAAAAAATAAGAACACAATATTATAGATTTTTCATACGACTCTACAACTAGCCCAATTCTGTAGAATTACTGTCCTTCATATCACACTTCTTCTCATTATCACTCTTTCTGTTATAAACTTAACACTAAAACTAACTAAAATGCAAAGATAATACAGACTATTAAGGATATCATGACGTGCATCTGCATAAAACTTTGAACATTGTGCTTAGTGAAAATATTAGAAGTTTGAATCGTGAAGCGATTACGATCAATCTTCAAAATGACTTTTAAAAGAATTAAAGTGCATTAACAATGTTAGCCATAACATAATAGAAAATTAAAAAATTGGGGAGTAGGCGGACGCAGAGAATAGCGGATTGTGGGGGACGCGTGATGAGGTGACGCTCGCGCGCCGGCCGCTGACGGCGCTCCTTGCCAATGATGGTGGAGACGCACCGCGCGCCGCCGCCCCGCAGCGCGCGCGCGCTGGAGCCTCGCGCCAAGCCCGCCTCAGCCTCGGCGCCGCCCTCGCTGGCCGGCAGCGGAACCGTCATGCACCTGCGCCGCCGCCGCCACAAGACTGTTCACTTCGGCGAAAACTTGCTGATGCAAGTTTGCGCTGATCGGGCCCATCTAGCAGCACTTGGAGCGAGGGTTCCCGATGTTTCGTTTTGCCATAAATCACATACAGGACTTGGCAAAGGAGATGCCCGCTTTTGTTGTGTTGCACATCACTGCTGTCTAGCCGCAGGAGCTCTTGTAGCATTAACGTCGAGCGGTCGACCGACACCACGCAGGGAGCGCAGTGTTGACTCGCATTCTAGTGGAGGTGAAGCTGCAGATAAAGGGGACTTTGGCGGCAGTAGTTCAGTGGCGAAGGAGCCAAAACGCAAATCTAAACACCATCACCACCACCACCACCATCACCATAAAATTCACAGCTGTCCCTATCACGACGTCGTGCCACCGCCTGAGGATGAGCCCGAGGAAAAGGCCATTGTGCCAAAAAAAACCGTTTCGCCTTATCTCTATATACCTAGTAAGTTAGAGCCCAATGTGCAACAGTTATTTAGCTTTATAGAGAGCGTACTGAGTGCCTGGGCAGCTGAAGAGGGTCTCACGAGTACAGGTGAATATTCAGAGCCAGATGAACGCATGGTGCGTAGGCGTAAGCTAAACAAGTACAAGAAACGAACTGATGTGCTCAACATAAGGCGCATAGTTTATGATGTATCAATTCTACGTGGAACAAGACTGCTTGGCAATGTCAGATTTCGTCATTATCATTGGAAAGGAACGGCACAAACCTGTAACGAAGCATTTCTTAGGAAGGTGAGATACTAGATCCCTTACAAAATTAACATATCCTTATTACTTCTGTCTAGATATTTACTTACCTTAACGTATAATGGTTCTTATTGTAATAAATAACAACGTTGAAAGTAAGACGTAACAATAGGGCTGAGAAGAAAATACAGTGAAGATACCTAACATTTTGACCTTATTTTAGTTTCCTCTTAGTGGAAACTGCAATTTCCCTTTTGCTAATGAGGGCTTTTATTTTCTTTACTCTAATTGAGCTATAAGGCTTTGTGGGGTATTCTTTCTTTTACATTAATTAGAGCTTTTTTGTTCTTTGTTCACACATGAATGTACTTATTTTATTTACACACATTAACAATAACTTTTACTTATCGTAGAGAATCGTTATGTATGTGTTTCAAAGAAGAAAATCCAAACAAGGAATTCTGGCAAAATAATAATGGATGGGGTTCGACTTTCTATAGTGACGCCAATTTTCTGTTCATTTCATTGAAAGAAAAAACGTTATTGTACTCTTTTTCATTTTATTATACAATTATTTTTATAGTTTTTACTGTCCCAAACAAAAGATCTTCCGACACATTAATTATGTACAAAAAGATAATAACGTTAGTTCTTCACA
Organism: Orthosia incerta; assembly: GCA_948252205.1. Lineage (NCBI taxonomy): Eukaryota > Metazoa > Arthropoda > Insecta > Lepidoptera > Noctuidae > Orthosia > Orthosia incerta. The sequence continues at coordinate 15,538,755 of OX411746.1, read as the reverse complement.
AAATCTAATGTTTATGTGATAGTAACGTCTTACTTTAATAATAGCGAAATAAAACTTACTTGCTCTTCGAGTGAATCAATCTTTTGTTTTCAAAATGCACCCGTCTTCGGAAAGATTGATTACAAAATCTATTCAAACCAAACGAAAGCTTTCTTATTTATTTAATGGGATGTAAAGTTCATTCTAGGCAAGCGTGCTACACCATTGACCACATCATCACTTACCATCAAGTGTGATAGTGGTCAAGCGCGGGCCTATATATAATAAAAAAACTTGTAGTAAGCTAACTTTTTTCTGTTTGACACGCATCGGGCTAGGCTTTAAAATATCCTGAACTTTTTTTTATTTAGGAGAAATGCTCATGCATATTGCACTACCACGGGGAAATAGTGCAGTTATAAAACACCACGGTGTTTTCCTGTGCCGCTTATGGGGGGCACACCGGCACGCGTTAGCACTCACCGCGAACCCGCCGCGGCTGTCTCTCACCGGAACCTTCCTTTGGGGAGTACCCTCCATCACCGGCACACTAAAACACATTGTACGCCGCGACCACCCATGGGACCAAACCGGCACATGGGTGCCAGAAGACCCCATGTATCCATGCGTCCTTAGTCCCCTGTGAAGGGTCAGGTCAGTGGCCCGGCCACCTACCAGTTTTTGGCCGCAGGGGATAGGGAGAGCAGCCAACGCTATACCGACACTCCTTCACCCCTGCGGCCCCACCGCGTCTGCCATCAGATGGTGGCGACCCCGTCTAGATCGCGGAAGGTAGGGAGAGCGGCGCACCGCAATACAGGCACTCCTCTCCCGCCGCGGCCTCCTACCCGCGATGGCTCCCATTGCCATCGCGGCCCGCCTCAGTTGCGATGTCACCTCTGTTGCCAAGCGGCACCGCAACCTACTTGTTGGCCGCTACGTCGAGAGTGGACCCTCCGCGGGTTCCTCTTCGCTTCACCGTGGGTTACCAAGCCACGGCTATTGAGCCCCCATGAAATTTTTATATCCTGACCTAGTATGTTGCATGTAATGTTGCTGGAGTAAGAAAAAGTTTCTGGCCTACCTATATAACATCATTAACTACCGTTAACGAGAAACGGCGGACGGACGTATTATCAAACTATGTAGGTATTACGTTAAACTACACCAAAGTTAAAGTTTGTTCCAGAGTTGCGATTCCCAGTTAACTACTAAGCGAGGTACAATTAAGTATTACATCTAGGTAGAGCGGAGTTGTCCGGTACTAAGCTTTGAGGTGCCAAAAAGGAATTAATATTAAATGCAATTTCATTTAATGCGGTTGTCAGACTCACGACATCAAACCTTGCAGTTTATTTTTAACTGCAATAGGATTTAAATTAATTTTGGTCACTTTTTTGTAGAGCAGTAGAAGAACTAGGTTTGTAAATACTCCTTGCTTATAGTAGGTTCATCGAGCAGAAATTGTTAATGTTTCAGAGAACATATCAATGCGTAAGGCCGCTACAAAGGAACAAGACTCAATTATAATATATTTTATAATATGGTGGCATATAGTCTTCTTTTTTTCATGTAAGGCGGTGGCAAGGCCGCTGTGCGGCGTCAAGAGCCATCGAGCCGAGAGCGCGCTACCGGGGTCTGCTTGCGCCTCAAAGCAACTATTTTCTTGTATACTATGTTGTGATCAAAAGCACAAGACATAACATCACAAAGCTTATTTTTTTATAACACAATAACATACCTTACCTTGAAAAAATCGGCTTAACAAATCAAAATTGTCTCCGGTTAAATTAGACAAAAGATGTTGAAAAGTTTGTGAGACAATCTTACCTTCTTTAACTTTAATAATATCAAACGACATATTTCTTTCTTATTTTTCGTGTGAGGTTGTGGCCACCTCTGACCGGCGAGCACGGCCTCTGTGATAGGCTTGGATCACGCATTTTGTCAAGGTTTTTTTTTTCCCAAACTGTTATAAAAATGTGTGACTCTGGCCTATCACAGTAGGCCGTGCTCGCCAGTCTGGTGTCAGAGTTAATTAAGCAACCTCTGGGAACCCCACAGACGTGGCTATCTTAGACTACATTAACTATATAAGTCCAGGATTTAAACGATGTTATAACATACCACACGTAAAACATGCTGTTTATTCAAATTAGTCTCAATATAAAATCTACATACCCTGCAACCTACAGTCAGAACCTTGCATGATATCTTAAATACAGAATCGAGAGATTCAGTTTAGGTGCTAGAACTTCAAATTGCCAGGACTCTTTAGTATGTTATAGATACAAATAAATATTTGAGTTGAACAACGGTAGTTTTGCAAAATATCCTTCATCGTTTTAGAAGAGTAATTCACCGTTTCTATCTGCAGGTCCGCAATAACAGACTGTATATTTAGTCGAAGTTATTTACAGTATAGTCATTTCCTTTTGGGTAAATATATAATACCACAAAAATTTGTCGTTCAAGAGGCTTTTAAATTTAATTGAATTAATAAAAAATCATCTTAAAAGCAATCAATTTCACAAAAAGTTAATAACATCACTTTGAAGTTTTTTGATTACTTATTAAAAAGCAGAATTCGTTCATTAGAAGAAATATATTCGTGGTAAAGTAATGAAACAGTCTCGTTTAGCACTCATTCTTGTGCTTTGCACCACTGTGCACCGAGCCTGGTGCCTGAGAGGCGAGGTAACAATTTCAAAAGTGGAAACGAGGGTGGTCTGGGGGTAAAAAGTACGTTACACTGTAAAATGTTCAAAGTGTCCAGGTTTGAACTTATGTTGTTTGCGCGATATTCAAATGACGTCAGACTAGTAATTTTTACCACCGTATTTTTATTTTGCTTGGATTTCGGTTTTAGGTACCGTGTTGTTTTATGCATTGGTTTAATCTTGCAACCCTCTTTAGATTCTGAATGGCCTATATTTAATTAACAATTAATTCTTTATTGATTATTGATTATTTCCCTAAACCTAAAGCAAAATTCTTCATATTTAAATATTTAATTTTTGTATAGATATCGGATGATGATCGCATGTCGTTAACGACGGCGGTGTCTGACGAAGAGGACCCCGGCGAGAGCGCAATGAATTCTCCTTACAAAGGAAAGCAGACGGGCGCTGCAGCCGCATCCTTCAACTGCACCGGAGCTGTCAGGAAAGCCGGGTAAGTACTTCTATAGCCACACAAAGATCTAAATGTCATTTTCTACTTAGCGTTATCCCGCTTTGAGCAAGAGTTCGCTTTCGGAATAAGTCTGTTCCAGTCTGTTTCATTCTAGATTTGTTATAAAATTGAAATTTTACTACCTTCAGAAATTGTAATTATTAAAATTACTCAATGATATTGTGTAGATTTATCTCTCACTAGCTGTTGCCCACGGTATCGCTCCCGTGGACCACCCCACATGACCCGTTTTTGGGATAAAAAATAGCCTATGTCACTCAGGAATAATGTAGCTTTCTATTGGTGAAAGATTTTTTTAAATCGGTCTAGTAGTTTCGGAGCCTATTCGGTACAAACAAACAAACAAACAAATCTTTTCACTTTATAATATTATATATATTAGTATTAGTATAGATGAAGAATTCTCACAAAAATATTAGTGACCAAACTAATTTTGATATAATGAGATTCTTAATTATCTAACTTATGACTTCTCATAATTTCTGTGTCCCTTTTGGAATAAAGCAATTAATTAATTATGAGTTTTGATCCCATTCATATTTCACGTGCCTAAATTAATAAAGCAAATGATTACCGTGATACTCAGAGATTACTTATCTAATAATGATAAGTCGAAAATTATTTAAATCTTAATAAATGGGGCAATATTTTGGTGGGTACAAAATGTATTCACTTTTCATAAATATAAGTATTTGGCTGACTGGTATACTAATGTAGCTACATCGAACCAGGGCTCGCTAAAATAAATGTGATATATTACGGTGAACAGAAAACCGTAAGCTAAAATATTGTATATGCTAAATCTATACATCGAAAATATAACCTTCATCTCCGCGTTCCTTCGGCCTATTGCCAAGGTCCTCTTCGCTCAACGGAAATTCCATATACATAATGTCCAATAAAATACTTATACGTACAGAATTTATGTAAATCTGCATAATATATTATGGGACCGAAGATATAGTTTGTGAGCGGTAATATTTCAAGACGGTTTCTGAGTTATTTGGTTAAGTCTAGGAATATTTATAATCCAATAAACGGGGAACATGTGAATAAACATGTTACATGAGATATATGGTATGTATGACTTAATTTATTACATGGTAACCGTACTTACATTTAGGTGAACCGCAATTTCATAACAGACAGTTTTGGTTAGTAATTCAAGTAGTGCGGGGTTTATCTCTTAATTATAAAATCTATCTAGTCAGAACTAAATCTGAACTCACGTTTATCATCATCAGCCTATTAATGTTCCCTCTGTTGGGATACATGCCTCCTCTCTGTGAGAGGGGATGGGCCGTAATCCACCATGCGGGCCCAGTGCGGGTTGGTGTATGTCACATGTCTTTGAATTTTTGGTTTTAAAACGTGCCGGTTTCCTCATACCGGTACCTACATATGAAATATTATCGTAAAAGGCATTCTACTTAGTCGTAGAGAGAGAGAGAGAGATAAAGACAAAGATTTCCCAAAGCTCTACCGTAACAATAATACCCCCGAGACTACTAGTCAAATGGACCATTATCATCATTATAGGCATTAGCTTTCCTCTGCAGAGAAAAGATTTTTAGAATTTTCTGTTTTTTATCTACCTTTACAACTGTGATTTTAATAAAAAATAAAACATAGGTATAAGACACCCCCGTAACCTACTTGATAAAATTACTTCCACCATCGTACATATCTTACATGTAATATGTATTCACCGTTCGCATCGTGTGCTTACATCGACACTTCATTGTACACTGTAGCGCCCGCATGAACAAAACAAAGACTTAATATTAATACCTGTCTTTTGTGTCGTTTTCGAGAAGCCTCAATAAATGTACGCGAGATGTGAAGCGGAGGAAAGGAAGACGACGTCGTGTGTCGAGCGCCTTCTGTCGAGTGTCATAGTCTCTATTAGGCAAAGCCTACGGCGTCCTTTATGTTCCTTGAGGCTACAATTCATCTTCCATGAATTCCAAATGACCGGAGGGAAATCTTAGCCGTGACCTATTCAACGTCGTAAACGCGTATAGAGTGAGCAGACAAGATGATGGTGTACTGCCTACAGTGTCCATTAAGCATCCTTACAAATCCAACCAGGACATTGAGACAGCTATTTGTTCTCGCTTCCTATTCTCTTTCATTCGACTTATGATTTATGTTCAAATTTCATTCGCAGTACATTAAATTCGAATACAATTAAGTTTCAAAATCATTAATTTATTTAGTTTTGCACAGCAATTACAGTAATGCGAGCTCTGCATTTGGCTTTTAATGAACTAAGCTTATTTCGTAGCACATTCATTATATTTGCAATGAATACTAACTCTGTCCATATAAATATTTATAAGAGGCAATAATTCTTAGGTACCTATCAAAATATGATGATTAATTTCCGAAGCTTTCCTTGATTGTTTTTTTTTTATTTGTTCTTCGGAAATTAACCAAGGTAACATTCCAAGATTCGTATGTAATGCTGGCGCGCCGCCGCCGCTTACGTATTTCGTTGTAATACATAGACTGTTATTCTTTTCGAACTAGTGAGTGGTTATCAGAGTTGTGACTTTTTACTGTCTACTTCGATCAATAACGATTTTTAGTTTTACTTTATAGATAGTTTATGATATAAACTTCTTGCCCACTTAGAAGATTTTATGATAGACAAGCTTCTGCCAGCGGCTTCGCGATATTATAATTTTCGAGATACCCGCGTGAATGTGGAAAATTATCCCAAAGGAACATATTCCCGAGAGAAAAGTATCCTATATGCTATTCCTGACTATAATTATCTCTGTGCCAAATTTAATCCAGATTCACTCAGTAGTTGCCATCCTTCACAATAAATCTCCGGTAGTTATTCGTCATGATAACTTCATCCATAATTGCACAGAAAAAACCTTCGGTTTCCCCAAAGTGGTCACCGAAATGCAGCCAGGCTACGGACGCTGATTGGTCAACATCGGACCCATGTAGGGCCCGAAAAAAGCGTCCGTGATGCTCCTTGCTTCGCCATACCACCCTGCGGTCGTTAGTGTCAAGCACTACAGGCTTGCGCTAGTTCTCATTCGCCAAGGAGAGCGGGGTGAAATCCTTGTCCACTGCAACTACATATCGATGCATACCCACGTCTGTGTTTCGAAAATATTCTCTGAGATTGCATATCTCGCGGTTGTGGAGGTTTTTAGCATTTAAAAACCACGGCCTCCACACTTCTGCGGGATATACAATCTCATGACCGACGATCGTGTGTGATGCATTCGATATACAGTCAGCAGTGTACGGACCCGCCTATCCAAGGCGTCGAGTTCCGTTTGAGTCCATTTGAGTATGCCGAAAGTGTACATCAATACCAGCATGACCCAACCGTTGAAGGCGCGCACCTTGTTTCCGCCTGAAAGAAGGCTATTGAATACCTTCTTCAGGCGGCCAAAGAAGCGTTCCTTCAACAATTGCTTCATGTCAGTAGTGTTGATACCTAACGCTTCCGACATACCCAAATACTTATAGGTTTCGTTTGGAGAGAGGGATCTCAGGTTTATGGAATCCGCGAGTTGAATTCCTACGGATTCCACAATCTCCCCTCGCTTTACACACATTCGCATGACCGCACATTTGTCCACACCAAACTCCATCCTGATGGCGTTACTAAAAGTTACAGTTACCTTCAGTAGCTCCATCAGCTTAAAATTGCTGGGGGCAAAGAGCTTCAGATCATCTATGTAAAGGAGGTGAGATATAACCTGACCACCTCTCTACATATTATTATTATTAATTTTTCGGGCTATGTCGGTAACTTTGGTTCTCCTGCGGATAAATTTGCTATGTAATGGAGGTATCTATCCCGCAAGCATCAGTTCTTACTAGTCGTTCTTTCCTATAGCGGTCCGCTCGAGAAGGCATTCTCAAGAAGACCAAGAATTCATAACTAACGAGATTAAATGATTTACTTAAAGACTAAGTCACTGAACCCAGTATTTCACCTTGGCGAGCTCAAATACTAGTTGCCGGTCGGGGCCATCATCGGAAGCGCCTTGTAGTCGATTATTCACAAACAATAAATAGATTCACAGAGTTAGACGCATATCCCATCCCGAGTAATGATTCTATCATAACACAAGTCGCTAAATATAACGTCTTTAGCCAAATTGACCTCAAAAGCGCCTATCATCAAGTTCCCGTTCTCTCTAGAGAAAAAAGATACACCGCCTTTGAAGCAAGCGGTAACCTCTATCAAGTCACCCGAATACCGTTGTGGTCACGAATGGTGTAACGGCCTTTGCTATACATTATTCTAACTCTGCATTATATTATTGATCCATCATCCGAAAATCTAAAAGCTACATATACTTACCTTGATGTGTAATTCATGGAAGCCGCTTAGAAATACAAACTCACTTTGAACACTAGCAAATGCACTTTTAGACATATTACACACATATATGTTACATACAGACTCGATCAATCTTCTTGGTTACACCATACACTGACAAATTTCGTTTGAAACCACTGATGAATTTTCCAATCCCAAATGATTCTGCTACTTTGAAAAGATCACTTGAACTATATGCCCACTACTCAAAGTGGATCAAAAACTTTTCATCCAAAATAAGACTACTAATTAAAGCGTAACCGTAAACTGAAGACGCTATCAATTCATTCAATAATCTTAAAACTGATTTACGAAGCTTCCTTGGCTGGAATAGACGAAAACGAGACATTTTCCATTGAATCCGACGCTTCAGACTTCGCAATCATATCGACATTGTCACAGAAAGGACGGACTGTAGCGTTCTTCTCACGATCTCTTAACGTTTCTGAAAATTTTCTCTAAAATGCCGACAACCCACAATTGAAAAGGAGGCAAGTGCGATTGTCGAAACTTTACGCAAATGGAGACATTTCATAATCGGAACACACCTCTACTAATTAGTGACCAAATGTCAGTTGCGTCTATGTTCAACCGAACGCATTCAAATAAAATAAAAAATGAAAGATGGCGCCTAGAATTGTCATGTTTTAAATACGATATTGTTTAACGGCGAAGGAAAACATCGTAAGGAAACCGACATGTCCTAGAACCAAAAATTCGAGGACATATTATGACATCCACCAACCCGCATTGGGTCCACGTGGTGAATTAAGGCCCATTCCCTCTCTCACAGAGAGGAGGCCTGTGTCCTAGCAGTGGGAACATTAAAAGGTCGATGATGATGATGATTGCTTATAGACCTGGTTAACATAACTTAGTCACTGACGCACTCTCGCGAGTCTGTATGCACATAGACACTGCGACCTCTCACTCCAGATTCGTCAAGCTCCATCGTTCTCTCCACCACCCAGGTATCTAGTACGGTTCACTGGGTCAGATCGAAAAGATATTATGATAGATTGTCATACTCTATGTTTGACACTGTCTGTTATTTTCTCATGCTGTATTTTAATGTTTAATAAAGCCAATATTCTATTTGGTTCTGTCTTAATTCAGACAGATTTTTTGTTTCGTTTTATAAACTGATACATGCGTATCAGTTTATAAAACGAAACAAAAAAATCTATTATGGCCAAAATATTCGATTTCCTCCTCCTTGGGATATACTCGAAGCAATACCATGGACATCTGTTAAACTGTAGTGCAAATGCCATGTAGGTATGCTACTCTGTGCACGTTTGCAAACTTGACAAGCTGTTGACAAAGTGAAACGTCTAACGCACTCAATTATTAAATAGGTATTTTTTTATAAAACCAAAACTTTTATAAAAATAGTATAATATAATAAAATTATACAATAAAAATGAAGCTCATTATAATAGAATAAGTACTATGAACAATCGCAATTTGTCCATTTCAAATTTTCAACGATTACACCATCGATGTAATGATCGGGGTGGAATGCCTATATCAAAGGCTAAGGACCGCGAACAAAAACAAATCAAGCAAGAACGACCAGTGAACGTAATCATATGGGCTATGGAAGTACTTGGAAAACGTACACAGGGTGTACGGATTGATAAAATACGGTCGTTAGTTAAAAAGTACTTTCATCTGCCTTGCAAAAAGAAAGATATTGACAAAAAGATAGACATGACTGTTATGTTTGCCGTCAATTTTGGTATTCTTGAAAAAACAAATAGTTTGTATTTCCTGAAGTGTCGAAAGTGCAATAGGCCTTTAAGTATTTCAAGTTCTAGCAGCGTGAAAAGATGAGGGACAATGTTGTGCATGTAAAATTTTTAGTGTAACTAAATAGGTAAATAAAAATAATTCGTTACAATTGTTAAATTTTATTCTCTCTACTCATACACTCTAGGCATTGAAATTGACTTTACAACATCGATTATTTGAAAAAAGAAACAATATTATAGAAAATTTAAGGAGCTACATGAATATAACATGGGTATCATAATGATTTCTGCTTACCACCATGAGAAAAAGGCGTGAGTTTATGTATGTATCATGGTCATCATCATTAGCCCTTTAATTTTCCCACTGTTGGGACACAAGCCTCCTCTCTGCGAGGAAATGGGCCGTGATCCACTACGCCGGCCCAGTGCGGGTTAGTAGATTTCACGCGTCTTCGAATTTTTGCTTCTAGGACAAGCCGGTTTCCTCACGATGTTTTCCTTCACCGTTTTGAGAGCAATAGTGATGAAATAATTAACATAAAGTAAAGCGCCTACCTGGGTTCCAACCCACGACCTACGACACGAAAGTCGCGCCCGTTACCACTGCGCCACCACTGCTCATATCATATCTGTATCATAGTATTGTCGATGCATTTTCCAATCTTTAAAAGTCACCCAAAAACTGGCAGTTTCACTAGTAAAACCAATTTCCTCTACCACGTTACCTGTTATTACGTTGTCACTGGTAAAATTATTAACAAACTTTCGAACCGTAAACCATTACTTAGTTACTGTTACCAAGCCCAACTAACCGTTTACTGATATCCGATAAATTTTGCTACACACGTTTAATAATCAATTAACCTACATTTCTAATTATTTGCATAGAGGATGGTATTTTTATGGCTAAATAGATTAAACGGATTTTTGGATTAATTAGGTGCTTTGAAAATAGAAGTCCCATACCAAAAATGTAACTTACTCTTCAACCACATAATTTGCAAACCTTAGTAGAAACAGGAATTGCCTGCATACCGCAATGCAGCGCAAGCGAATGTGTTTGTTAAGAACCAATAGAATTACTTAATTCATTTTCTATTGGTTCTTAACAAACGCACCCCTCGCTACGCATCCTCGCACATCTCTGGTGTAAACGCAGCCTAACTCTAGAATTTATCAATTGACAACTAGAATAAGAATGACTTTTTGTTTAGATTTTTGAGCGTGAAGAAATGGCTGCTCCGCAAGAAGCATCAGATTGAATTGGCTCGCAAACGTGGCTGGAAGGGCTACTGGGTGTGCTTGAAGGGCACTACATTGCTTTTCTACCCTTGCGATTCCCGCGAAGGACGCTCCGTGGAGGCAGCGCCCAAGCACCTGATCATAGTTGATGGAGCCATTATGCAGCCGATTCCAGAGCACCCTAAACGTGACTACATATTTTGCCTGAGCACCGCGTTCGGTGACGCATACTTGTTCCAAGCACCGTGCCAGGTAAGTTCACAACTTTTGAACTTCTGAAAAAGAAACTAAGGAATTGACATAAATTTTTATTTTTATTATACACAATCTCGTAGATTGAGCTCGAAAACTGGGTGAACAGCATACATAGTGCTTGTGCCGCTGCATTCGCTCGTCACCGTGGCAAGACCGGGACACTTCATTTACTCCAGGAGGAAATATACCGCCTTGAAAAGGCTATTGAATCTGTAAGTAAATATAATGCACTTTCCGAATGCACGGTAGAATCAACTTTTATAACTTGTAAATTTTAATGTACCTAACGTTCAAAAGTGCCGCTTGGTGGCCTACTTGAAATAAAATATCTTTGTCTTTGCACAGTCATTTAAATGTAGATTTGAAAACCTGTTTAACTTATTTATGTATAGATCTGTGGAAAGAAAAAGATAATTTGGATCAACTTTTATCTGAATCAAACAACAAACATTTGTTACTGTTATTATTCACATCTTTGGGTTTTCCGGTAAAAAATAAGCAGATAAAGCTACGAAGCTTAATTATAAAGTTGAACTCCTAAGTTAATATTGTTCGCAGCTGAACAAATGAAAATGTGCTGAGGCACAAAGTGAACTCGTTGAGAAATTATGCACCGCTCGACCCAAACTGCGCATCGCATGGCCTAAACCAACAGGCCATTGTTTGACTGCCATGAATCTACTTTCGTCGAGCGATTTCACGCTCTGTCCATAACAAACATAGTCATAAAGACCAATTTCACGTGCCTAACCGCGCTTTTGTGTTATGAATCTAGGATTAATCACAAATCCCGCGAATGCAACAACTCCGATCAACTCGCATAGAGCGAGATTTTATGCCTACGGTGGCAAACAAAGCTCTTATCACCAGTTGATATAAAGATACGGTACACAACACAAGTAAAACAAATATTCCAAAATTAGAAGACATGATTGATAGGTTGCAATAGAAAAATAAAAACCCTTTTCTTCGCTGAGGTTTTTTTGAACACAGTTTAGTGATTATAAAACTCAAGGCATAACGGCAATGAGCACCATTTATGAACTGTAGCTAATAGAAAATTATGAGACATCAGCATGTCACAAACTGGTCTTAGTTAGGTTGTAGCACTATTATGTATTAGCTAAATACATATGTGAGCTCCAGGCAGAGTCGGCGGCGTGCGGTTCGAAGCGTTCCTCGTGTAAATCGCGCCAATTTCTGACCCGCACTGGGTGACCGCAGCACGCATCAAAGCCTTTGTAGCCACCTCACACTACTACATATTGACCACATGCGAATATGCTCTGGCAGACATGTTTTCGATTAACTGTAACGGAAATGAAGCAAATACTATTGTCTGATTGCAGTGTTGGACATTGCATTAGCTAAGATGCAATTAAAGAGCCGTGCAGTTTAAATTAAACAAGATTTACAGTGTAACTCAATATTATGAAGCTTATCGTTAACTGGTCTGGAAAATAATAACACCTAACTGCAATTTGCCATCTTAATTAGAAGCCACAAAGTTTTATGACTTTATGAATTTCAAATGACTTCTTGTGTTGCAAAATATTAAAAATAGATACCGTAATTAAGGTCGGGAACACATGCTTGTAGTTGAAACAATCTATTTTATCACCGTGATAGTTATCACGGGCAGTTGGGAGCATGCGTTCATTAATATTCATAGCACACGTCATCCTCAGCGCGAGTTCGAAGACCGCGTCCGGACTATTCAAAATATGTTACATGTTTAGTTAACTTTAAGCCCAGTTGTCTATAAGTACTACATTATTTGCATAAGTAACGCTCTTGACAATTACAGGACCATAAGCTAAAGCATATGGCAGACCTGCAACAGTCAGTAGTCTCCGACCCTGAGACTCGGGCACAACTGGCTGTCCAAATGCTCCAGTGGGAAGAAAATCTCGAACGTCTACATTGTGAACAATTCCGACTGCGTTGTTATATGGCGAGCCTTCAGAGCGGCGAACTCCCTAACCCCAAGGTAAACGTTCAACGAAATTGAGTTTTCCGTTTCTCCCTACAAAAGTGACCTTACCTAATGAAGTAGTAAAATCTCCATAACTTTTTATTTGGTGTTGGGCCGCAACAACTTTGTTTGTAGCAGTAGTTCGAACTCATTCTTGCGATTCTCAACTGTTCTCTATTGAATATAATAAGTTTGGCGAAATTGACTTTATTACTTTCGACTTTACTCATGTAAAGCTCACCTCGATAAATCATGTCTATTGAATTTTGTTTACGCTAACTCACCAGTCGTTTATAATCCTGTTTTCCAAATATCATAACAAAAACAACAACCTGATCGTAATTTATCACCCGATAATAAGACAAGAGAGGGGTGTTGAAATTGTCAAGTGATTTCATCGAGGTGACAGAGAAAGGAAATTTGTTGGCTTCGCTATCAAATTGACAGTTCCGTTGACCGGGGGAACGGGGTTGGAATCTGTTACGCCGCGACCCATGTCACGGGATGTCATAATGGTCCCCAACATGCGAATAATAAAAGTTGCTTACAATTTTGCACAGAAATGGGTTTGATTAACGGATATATCAATATCCTTTTGAGGATAAAAATATCCATGTAAATATATTATGAGCAGAAGATACGAACTATATAAAATAATGGAACTTGCACTGGTTAATATATACTATTATAAAGTATATGGCACTGCTTTTAGACTTTTTGAAACTGTTTGTTACTTATCGGGTCGTTTTTATAGTCTCTGCTGACGCATGTATCCCGTGGCACAAAGAGCACACTGAACAAGCTAGGCGTGTTCACCGTGTCGTCTTTCCACGCGTTCATCTGCGCGCGGTCGCCGTCGCTGCTGAATAACTTGCTGGCCGGGCGCGGCGCTACCAAGCGTCGAGCACCTCAACTGTCACGATCCAACTCCGGATCCAGCAGGCGATCCATGCAGGTCAGTTTTTAAAATAGTTATAAAGTCATATAACACTATCCCAGGCCAATATTGTGAAATTTTGTATTTTATGATGTCCTCTTTTGAAATTTTTTCATTCATAAATCAGAAGAAATAATATGGGAATACTATTTAATATAGACCGTAATAATTTTTGCGTAAAGTTTACCCAAATATTTCGACACTTGTACCCATACAACACAGTAAGGACATTCGTAGCGCTTAAATGGGTACAAGATTCTTGAAAATCTGCTAGCATTTAATATTGGTATTTCGCCTTACACTTTTCGACATACTCGATTTGTGGAAGCCCAAAATTCTAAGAATACATCGTTGAAAACAAAAATTATGTGTAATTGCCTGGAAATAAAACGTTTCAAATATCCAACTACATATTTCGTAGACCATGCTACGTTGCTACGCCGCTACGCAATTTGCTACGAGTGCGTAAAGGGTCTGTAACTCACACACAAGCAACGGCCTGTAAATTATTTGTGTTGTATTCTGAAAGTAATACAATATTCTTCTTTAGTTTGAGTGGGATTTCAAATAATGACGCCGTGAATTCTTAAAATATTAACATTTATTAATTTAAAATTAAACTGACATATTGCATAACTACTCGTACTATTTAAAAGTTTATTCTGTACAGTTTCCTCTACAAAAGATACTTAATTTAGTAATAAACTAACCATTGTATGTGGCGATAAATAAACTAAGCACTAGCTACGTTAAAGGGCTATAAAAGCCGTTGTATTACTGAATATAGCCGTAAGTAATATACGTGAGCGCTTTCCCCTCAGGTAGCTGAGTCATTTGGAAGTATACAAACGTGCCTCGTACAAAGCCACATATATAGCTAATGTGCTTTCGTAATCATTTACTCTGTTTAATAGCCATAGGAGAGCACGGAGCGAATAAAAACGAATGTAAATGTCGCTCCAATGTTTTAATACGATTTGTAAAACTGAAAGTTGCCATCAAATGCAAGTTGTTTATGAACTGAGTTAGAATGAACTAAAAAGTAATTATTTATGCTCGGATATGCTCTGACTCAATGCTAGTAACTATGGTTGTTACTAGGTACTCAACAAGTTATGTTTTGATAAAAATCTCATCACATTCCGATGTTCAACGACTTTTAGGAACCACCCAAAAAGCTCTTTATCGATGTACAGCTCTTCATGAATTCGTTAATATACTGGCATATAGATTTAAGTTATATATAAAAGTTTTCATATCAATGTACTATGTCATCTCATAAAGAAAGAACATAAAAACCACAACAAAGCTTCCGAATTGGAAATGCCGATGTGGCGTGTCCCCTAATCCTTGGCGAGGCCGTAATACAGGACGTCACGAAAAAAGACTATTACTCGAGACAAACTGCTCCCGCTTACTGTCTGTCATTAGTTAATGTTGTTGTTTCAGCAATCCGAACGTAATAATTTAATTATTTGCGAACAGATTGGATAACGTTATTCATTCTATCAAGATAGACTTATCAAAATCCTGAAAAATACATGAAAAAGCCTATCAATAACTTTTTGGAATGTTTTAATATTTATTTCATAAGACTCACAGCTAAATAAAATGAAATAAAAGTAATATCAATAACGGGAAACGGGTAGATTACCAATTTGCTCCTGTGTTAATGACAATATATTCTGAATTTATTCAACTGTGGATGTGGAAAAGTATTAAATATTCCTGTTATTCCATTCCGGAAAACAGAAATGAAAACAAAAACTTTCTTAGTTTTTTTTGTTATCCTGTTTGAAATTCACTTTATACGTATTTTCACTAACTTAAATCGATCGTTTATTGCATAAAATAAAATATTTTGTTTTATAAGTTGAGTATAATTTATTACAAAATAATATGATATGCTTATCTAATTTATATACGTTCCTATCAAATCAAAACTCTTATAGGTCCAATCCAACCCCAGCTATTCAAATAGCCCCCGAGGCTATTTGAATAGAAGTGTCGGCACTAGTGAACAGAGCACGAGATTTGCTCTCTCTGACTCGCTATAATTTAATTTGAAATAGGGATTTTCTTCCAAGTGTTGATTCAGTTTAGTTATGTCGTTTGTTCTAAGTTGTTTTCGAATTTTCCTATAAGAAACTATTTTCAATCAGGCAGGAATAACAGTTTACTATTTTTTATTTATTTATTGTTATGGCACTGCAACGAATTGTTCACAGTAACATTGACAATAAATTAATCACAACTGACTACAGACTATAGCGAACTATTCACTTATAGTAGATATATAGACGATATATATTATAATAGATAGACGTTGAAGAAATAAGTTTTCGGACTTTGTTTTTCAAACATCAGCATAAGCATTTAAATACTATAGATAAACAACAGACTGTCAAACCTGCTGGCTATTAAACTGTTCATAAAAAGGATCCCAGAGACAAAACAACACTATATTGTCCTAGATGTCCCGGGAGGACGGCGAGGCCGCAGTGCGCGTGTCTCTTCCAGAGGGAACCACGGCCACGGTGGGTGTGCGAGAAGGCATGTCTGTCGAGGAGTTTCTCGCCGCCGCGTGCGCAAGGCGCTCGCTCAATGCGCTCGAACACTTCGTCAGGGTGAAGAAGAGGCGTGACATGGAAGACCACAACTATTTCGTGCCCCATCGCAGCGATCTTATCGAGACTTATGTATGTACTCAATTATTTCAACACACCATCACCACTTTATACATCTCCATTCAACGCTTCAATTTTTTTTTCAATAAATTGTCACAAGATAACGAAAATATTTACGTATAGATATACCTGCGTCGAATTTCAATTTGCGTTTCGCACTTCGGTCTACCGGAAAAACTTGCCGAATATTATTAAAGAGTCATAATATTTTCAAACTGTTTCTTTTCATTCATCATTTTCATAAAAAGACAAGGTATTCCCACACTAAATATTTTCTTAAACATTCGTGTGATTAATTTCAATTAAAACAACATGTAGATTGTGAAGATATAGCTTTTGTTTAAACGAGTTATTTTTTTCAAAACTCGTTTAAAAGTTGCACTCAAGACGACAAGTAAATCTATTTATGAAACACATTAAAATGATTCCTACATCAAACACTTTGTAAACTATGTGAACATTCAAACAAGCAAACTATCTACAAAACAAATTCCTCCCTCGCTTTAAATGTTCGCAGCCGTTTCGTAGAATTTCGTAGCCAACCTTGTTTGTATTCACAAAATAATACAAGATACCATTTCAGATAGCCAATTTTATAATTGAAAATCATGATAGTGTTTAGCAGAAACGTGTGGTCACTTTAAAATTACACAAATATGCCACACATTCATGCTAGTGAAAATAAAAGTATAAATGTTTTGTGACCGAGGTTGACGTGAGTAGGGTCTGACAGGGCCCATTCCGTCACAGGCTTTGCGCGACACAGCGTAGAAAGGTTATCAAAAAGTTATATTACTGTTACTTTAGGATCAACAAATGCGGAATGCATATGACGAAGTTAAATCCTATTTTGCTTGTTGTTCGACGAATTCCATTTGTGGAAAGATCTCATAATCCTTTGAGTGGAAGGTGGAACTCGGTGCAACAAAATTCGTAGAGACAGGAATATTATTTCACATTTGCAGATTAACTTCAGCTGTGTTTATTTATATTAGAACTAAATAACGGCTTTGTAGCTACAAAATAAGAATTAAAGTCAAATAAAATACTTAATCTACTAAGTTGGTGCGTAATCCAGCTAATTACTTTTTAAACCAAAGCGTTTTAGTTGTGCTGGCAAAGCCTTGCCCTGATTGAGGTCCGACATTATGAAGATTATTATACTTGCCGTGCTACATGCACTCTCCCTCGTCATGTTTTATAAACAAAAGGCCATTAAAAAAGTCTGTAACAAGAGGTTCAGAATAAAAAAAAGGGTAATTTTCACGAGCTTTTTCCCTTCATTACCTACTAGCAATACAGGTTGGTCATATTTAAAAAAGTTAATGACTTAATTACCAACTCATAATGAAAACAGAACCCCGCAATTAAATACTTCACGCGAATAAATTACAATAAGTGGGTACGTGCTCTACAAACAAACAATGCAAATGTCACCAAATTTTGGAAAAGTTATTAAAGAGCAGGAGTATGTAAATTTTCTCAAATGAATTAATATATTCTTTCCTTTGGCAGTGCGAAAACAATGTAGGTATTCAAAGTTATCTTTGCTGCATTTACTCACATATTCTGTAAAGGAATACCAAAGTTTAATTATGTCGTGTGTCCCACAAGGCCGTGTAAACCCATCATCAATTTTCGGACCGTGCTCCATGTGGACGGGTTGTCACTTTGTCTTCAAAATAAACACAAGCGAAGCTTAATATTATAACTACTGCTCTCGCTATTTGTTTGGTCCGCTTTGAGCTTCCGTGCAGTAGAGAAGCAATTTATAAACTTGTGTTTGACACATGTTTTCCAACCGCCATCGTAAAAGCTACGCCTATTTTACGATTTAATTTTTGAATTGCAGTTTAAATAAAATGAAATGACGCAACAATTCATGTTTCAAAGCACGAAATAATTCATAACGCACACGTTTTATGTTAGGTACACCTACTACTGTAAGCAAAAACAATACACCCGGAAAACGGAATGCATTGTATAATATAATCTATATACCTACTATATTATAGTACAATCATATCTAATTACTGCAATCTATTTATTATATAGTTGCACACTCACGAAGTAGTGGAAGTGTGTGCCAAGATCCTGTATCAAGTGGAATTACAACGCACAACGCTAGAGCAAATGTGGGGCTTCAGCGTGGAAGCCGAGCTCATAGAGAACGCGGAGCGCCAAGACGAGCTGTGCTGCTACGTGAGCCGAGTCGAGGACAAGAGCGTCGCCATGCAAAATGGTAATTTATCATCGTTCAACGTTATATTTCCATCTTTACCGCCTGCATTTCGCTGAAGTTTATAAGTAAAATGCGTTCTTGTGTTAAAACTTCTACAAAATCTGCTTGCATAATATATTTTCAGAAAACGCTGCCGGTACCCGCATGCCGGCTACGTATACAATCTCAACGTCTTTGGGGACACTAAATATACCTCAATATATAAAATGCATACACATATGTATGCATTTTAAACGACGTCCACTCTCAAATCGTAGCAATGTGAAAGATCAAAATCATGTAGAGCGAGTATTGAAATTTCAATCTACGTTGTGTACGCTTGGTGCAGACACCCTGATGTGAAAAAAATAAGAACAATCATTCCGAGTACAGTCTTTTTCATTTTTCTGTCAGGTATAATCAAAGGCGACGAAATAATGGTAATCAACGGAGCGATCGTGTCTGACCTAGATATGATGTACCTGGAGAGCGTTTTGCAAGAGGAACTGTCCCTCGTCATGATGATGAGGTATTTATACTCAGTGACACTGTCTATTTTTATCTCTTTGGCCTTCAGTGTGTGTTCAAAAACCCTTTCTTTTCACTCCGTACTCTACAGTAACAACATAAACACAATAATTGTGAACAAGTGTCTTAACTTACTTAAAATCTATCCAACATCAATAGAAACAGTTTGTGTTCATTATTCGACGAGCTCGGGTACGAGGGCTCGTTAAAATAGAATAATTCATAGCAGATAGCTGCAGTGAGAATATTTCTTAATATAAAAAAGGTCGAACAGCGTTCCCATTTAGAGAGGTTCGAAGTACCACTGACAAACAGGAAAGCGGGCGCCTAGCACCTAATAAAACGGAAGTTAAAGAGCGCGCAGCCGGGGCAGGGTAGAAGGCCTGTTCATCGGCATTTCCCGCCCTCATACACCTGACCTTTCGCGGCCGCGACAAGTTTACTGAAGCGCTCGGTGCGACCTACATAGTCGGCCGCCTGCAGCCCTGCGCCGGCCTCCACCTGGCTCGCAGTGCTCCGTCGTCACCACGTCACCGCGCCGCCGTGCCGCAGCCATTGTGAACGACCGCAATTGAGCCTCTCGACGTTACCGCACCCGCACCGCGTGAAATAATGCTCCCCAACAAATGTCATCTCTAAACAAGCACTCGCGACACGATATTATTATTGTTGTGAGTTGTTTCATCTCCCCGTTCATATAAAGGCTTTCCGGCTTTAAGGCGCTCGCTTTTATTGTCTTGTTAAACCTGGTGAAGTTTATGCGAATAATTAAAGCATTACGTAACTTGTACCACACACTTTGGTAAGCGAGTTCCTAACGACCCTGAAACATATCTATCTCGACTAGATAGTAAAAAGGCAAAAAGTGAAAGAATTTCTAAAATAAAATTTTACCAAACGTATTGCCCAGAAATGGGTTATCATCAGCATAAAAGGCTGTTCTCGATCCAATTTTCATTTTTGATAGTTGCGATGCCGTTGCCTTGATAATGGTTGAGCTTTTCATGTTTCCGTCAGAAAAAGTAAATCGTTTTCGTTTCATTTTGATGATCGCGACGCTGGAAACGAGTGATTCGTACTTTGATATTATCTTTTGTACCAGCGTTCCTTCCAAGTATCGAGGCGCTCATATAAAATCTAGAGTAAACACATCACGTGTTGTTTCTGTAAATCGAGTGATACGTTTTATTGTTCGGAAGAAGATTGTTATTTAGATAGCGGTTTTAGCAGCGATTTATACCCAGGTCGTCTCGCACGGAGCCCCCGGAGCTGACGGGCGTGATGCGCGCGGCCACGGATGACATAATCGATTCCCTGGTGTGCCCGCCGCCTCCCAGCGAGCCGCCAGTCATCTCCGACGACATGATATCCGGCCTCATCGTGCCCGCGCCCGCCTGGAGTGAGTACTCAACCACATGCCTATCTTTCTATTTTCAAACTGTCAATACTTACTTATGCCTTTGTACGTTGTATGTCTCCAACTTCCCACAGATCGTCAATCTTCAGCCTTTTTAAACGATTCTTTTAATATTCTTCACCCATATAAACGAAATGGTTAATAGAGAATGATCCGGAAAAAAAATTGTATACAAGTACGTATACTATATAGTATCGTATATTTATGTACAGGACTTATGTTTTCATGCGACCCGCAGCCTATTTTTCACTTTCCATGACAACGCAGTTTCCTTAGCGAAACGTTTTTAGCTTACGACCTGTATGGCGAGCTGTTGAAAAGTAACCGCTACATCATGATGACTATTTGAGTAATGCAGTATTTAACCTTTTGAAAGGTGTGGGGGTACACTTAACAACAGCAGTTCTGTTTCATGAAACAGTCACATTAATTACATTTACAGCTTCAATTAATTATTTAAATAAATAAATTGCACAGCCATCTATAAATCGTTAATGTTTGTGAAAGCTTGGGCTACCCAATTAACATAACAAATACGCATGTCAAATATACAGAAATTGTGGAATAAATTGTCATGGATACTTATTATTTATTTATTGTACCATAACGCCTAACAAGCAACTCTTCAATATTTCCTTTTACGTAATATTTGGCATCGTTTCGGAACCATCCTGAATCTTCATTTTCGAATTGTGGCTGTCAGCCAGTAATGCTTTGTGCATAACAACTACCTACTATCGCACGATGCGGATTATTTATCGATCATCGTTATAACTCCGGGTTCCCGCTTATTGTCGTTATTTATACCTTTGCTAGATATGCGAAGGCATTGTTTACCGTATACACAGTCATCAGATGCTCTGAAAGCCACAATCAGAATGCGATACGACAGCGATGTAGATGGAGCAAATAAACCTCTACAAGCCTTAGTAAACTGAAGATATGCCAGTACGCTTATTGAACGTTTCACTCGCTTGTCATGATTGTTTGTTATTAAGTTTGTAACAATAGAATGCTGATATAGATAGATCGTCTTCCGCCCATGTTCATAGTAACTACCACAAAAACAAATAACTAATTGTGTCCGAATATTGAACATAATTAAAAAGAATAAAAAATAGTCCTAAAGCTTGACCTATTTTAGCCAGGACGACCAATTTTAATCCTCGAAAAGGCAGTTAA
The DNA here is from genome assembly GCA_948252205.1 of Orthosia incerta. Classification (NCBI taxonomy): domain Eukaryota; kingdom Metazoa; phylum Arthropoda; class Insecta; order Lepidoptera; family Noctuidae; genus Orthosia; species Orthosia incerta. The sequence goes on along the minus strand of OX411746.1, from coordinate 15,517,023 downwards.
AATCTGTGTGGGTCATATTTAAATATAATTCATTCCGAGAAAGTCAGTCTGGTTTTCCTTATGAAAGAAGTAAATTATTATTTCCTTACGAATTTTTTTCCACCCCTTTTTCATCCTTGTTTCTGGCTGGAGGCGTTTATGTCGTGGTTGGTCATTATTTAAAGTTACCGATCCGAAATTGCTGCCTTCTGTAAAGGTTTGCAGAAATTTATTTCACGGCTCGTGCTCCAGCCGCACAAGAGGCAATTATGACGACATATTGAGTCGACGTGTAGTTGTTGTTTGTTTTATGACGGCTATAGGAGTATCGGAGTGCGGCTTGACGCGGCCTGACTTCGAATCGCGCTGGTCGTAACAATGGTAGGCTTTCACTATCGCAAACACATTATTTATTACGACATTCCCGACTAATGAAACTTCTCTTCTCACTTAATGGAAATGCGAACAGAAAAATGCTTTACTATGGATAGGTAGGTAGCTCACGGGAATTTGTTCATAACAGGAATTCAATAATTAATCTACCAATTTGTAGTAGATACATTCTCATAAGTGTTAAAATGTAACTAATTGTAATATTCGTAACGTCAACTTCTAATCCAATCCCATAGTTGAGCATCAACACTCAGAACATAAATCTTATTTTTGAAAAGCACCGAAGTCTTCATTAAATCTACAATGACAGATAAAAATAGCAGCCTACAGTGTTGTGCTAATTCTGCAACAAAAATACCGGTTCTCTAAATAAAGGCCACGACCTCGCCTAGGGCTATTTGCTTGTGCCCGATGTTGACTTACCGCGGCCAAAAACTCATTGTGTGACTTCTTGTCATAAAGCGGCCTTTACATGAAAGTTTCATCACGAACAGTGTAATTTCCTCTCATGTTATTGAAATCTGAGCTTCTCTTTTCAAACCAGTTTTATTGAACATTTTGATTTCACATTTCTTAATCTTTTCGTATTAAAAGAGGATTTGTGGAGAGATCGTTAGTATTATATTGACTGACATATAAATGATGTGTGAGTATGTGTGCCAAAGGACATATTTTTACAGCTCAGATCTATTTCGGATGAGTGCAAATATCAAAGAGAAAGGGATATGATTTAATATAGCAGCGTTTATATGTAAAAGGTAAAGTAAAGTAAGGGCAGGCCTATACCTATACAAACTGAGCTTCAATTTTGGTTTCGCGGAAGCTCTTACAAACGTTAAAATTTCGGTTTAGAGAATATAATAAAACTCCGTCGGAGCGTCCCTATAATAAAATCTTCCGTATTTATCATGCCGAAGTAATGCTACCTACATTGTATACCTGATGTTATCCATCTACTTGAATGATGGATATTCATAAAACTTTCTTCGTTTGTTATAGATACGTCTGCAAACCGTGATTTACATACCTGGAACAATGAGTTTCACGGAATACGAACGTATTTTCTTGTTAATCTACGTTTACCGGATACTTGGAACAACCGAGAAATAAATCGTTCTGATAATAGTCTTAATTTATTTAGAAGTACACTAGGATTTTATATTAGGTAAACTTATGATTATCACATCAAACAAAGATTCGAAAGGAACTGTTACATACGTTGGTTCTTATAATTAGAAAACATGATGCCTAACTAAAAACTAAAATTCCAATAACTGAGCTGGGTATGTTTAATTCAATGTGAATATATAGTGAATATATTCACATTTAATTAAACATACCCAGCTCAGTTATTGGAATTTTAAGTGTGAATTAATAATTCACGTTTAATTGAATGCGGCACAGGTAAGGAGTTGTACAGCCCGGACACGGATGCCCACGGCGGTGACTCAGTGAACACCGGCCCACCCAAAGTCAGCTCAAGAACTAACTCGTTTGAGATCGAGAATCTACTAAAGGTATATTACAAAAAAATACATTACTACGCTCGTCACATGCCTCTGCGACTTAATCCCCGATTCAATTATCTAGCTCTTCGAGAATATTCCCGTTTTATTTCGTTAGCGTACCCGCATGGTAATGTCTCTCTCGAAAATAATAATCGTCTCTAGAGATTCAGCCAGCGTCCCCTATTATATATCCCTTCTACCTTTACGATTTATATATATCTATTGAATTTATCATTGCCGAAATTGTCTCTTTGTTTAGTATTATAATCTTTCAAGTCCATTTACTTAGATTATGAGTATTTGATTAATTGATCGTATCTTGGATTTGGTGTTGGATTTGGTTGTGAAGAGGAGGGGAACTAAAATCAGGTTATGAAAAACTTATGAACATTATAGTTCACTTTGGTGTAGTATATGTATTTACAGACATACATGGGACACAAATACGTTAATAACGTTAGTATAGCACGAACATAGTAAGAAGACTGAAAATAACAAAACCGTTCGAGTTGGTGTAATGCAAGTGATACCTAACAAACACAAGAACGAAGTATATTAACTTTAACAGGGATAATTAATAATGTCATTAGTAAAGACAATAAGTAGTAGTTTAGATTATAATTAAATGACAAAAATAGATTTTAATAAGATAAGGGACATTTCTTGCGATGTACTCTAGGATAACAGGAAAAAGAATAGCACGGTTCAGTAATATGTGTCCATACAGAGTGCCGAGCAGGTGACGGGCTGGTGCCGCTCGCCAGCCGAGACCCGGCGCGGCAGTCCCACCGGCAGCGTCGCCAGTGCCGCGGCCGGCACGCCCTCGCGACACCTCTCCGACGCCGACAAGCTGCGCAAGGTCCTGCTCGAGCTCGTCGACACCGAGCGAGCCTATGTCAAGGTACATTACGAATAGAAAAGAAAATATATTTCTTCGCCACAAACCAGAGGCACATAACAATTTTTTTTTAACAGAGAATATAAAAAATGTAAAGAAAAACACATGATAGAAAGTCTGTCTCACGGCTGCGCCAATTAGGTCCAGTCAGCAATATGCCAGGCAACTAGTACCTGCAAAGACACACATACAGAAAACTCACCCCTATTGCCCAAATAACAGAAAGCCACCTGGTACTACACAAACTTACACCACTCACAAAAATTGCACTGCCAATTAAAGTTAATTTTACTCTGCACAGTCTTTAATCAGATCCTAAGCAAGTTTACAAATGAAATTGAATTATCAAGGCAAATCATCTTCAAATATTCGCAAGTCTACGTCTCTACCCAATTAGTATTGACAAAATTGCTATTTAAGGATCTTATTTGTTAGATGTGTTGTTTTTTCAGCATTTCAGCATCTTTTATAATAGTCAAGTGCATGAAGTCAATGTTTCAACCCTGTAACGTTTACATGTGTATCCTCAGGTTCTAATTCAAGCTAACTGCACTAACTCCATAACTAGTTATCCTTATAATATCTACGAACTAACAACTTGGAGACACATTTGCGAGTAGTTACTCGGTAGTTCATTCGGAACTCATGAACTGAAATAACTTCACTGCGGGTAGGCTGCTTCCTAAATTAATAAACGACTGTTACAATTTCTGAATCGCACGATACAATCTTCGAATTCAAATCGAATAAAAGACAAACCAATTGTAAAAAGTCATCTTCTTCCATAAATATTCATAACGGGCAAAAAGTTTTGATGGATTTATAAAACGTATTTAAAACTTGGTAAACCTGGTCGCACCTGCTTAACCATATAACTACCTGTTCACGATTAAAAAGTAACTTTTAAAATAAATCCTAAATGGGGTTAATCCGAAATTTAGAGCTACGTTGCGGTTCATAAAAACTTTTAACCGCAACCAAGGTGCTTATAAAAATATTGGGTGGGAGCTATTAAGAAGAAAAGCTATTAAGCTTCAAAATTTATTTTTATTTTCACATTAATAAAAATCTTAGTTTATTTATTTATTAACAATTGCTTGCTGTACTACCAGCTTGCACCAAAGCGTACAACAAGCTAATCTTATTATAATTTACGAGAACTTGTGTTGTTAAAATATATCATTCACGTTACATTATGTAACTGCACAGCACGTGTGTGAGTACTATGTACCCAACTGTAAATCTACCATTTACTGTACCTATGTGTCGTTCGTTGACTTGTGTGTGCCCTGGCAGTTGAGTGTGTAATGCCATATCTAATGTCTCTCTGATGGTGGCACGTGTGTTGGTTCCCTTCATGATGGTTGAGCTGGGTGGTGCCGATTCATGCGTCATGTTCGTGAACGGGCGCCGTCAGTTGGGATTGGTCATAACTTAACTGCTTCGGATGGTAATGTTTTTCTTGTACCTATTATATAACTGCACAGTACATGTGTGAGTACTTTTAATACTTTATACCTGTACGTAGTGTGTAGTGCTATTCTGGGTGCATCGTCAGATAAGATGAGATAAGATATATTTCTTTTTTTAAACATAAGTACAGTATGAAGGTCTTATATTAATATGAGGTGGCTACATGTTTTGCCATTTATGGCGTACAAAATTAGTTGCACTAGCTAGACAAACAATACAAAAAAATACAATATCAAAATTTAAATTAAATTGAAATAACAATATCAAAATTTAAATTCAATAAAAAATCACTACGTCAAAATTGAAACTAAATTGAAATTACAAAGTCAAAATTTAAATTCAATAAAAAATAACTATGTCACAATTTGAATTCAATCAAAAACACTATGTCAATTTTTTTATTCAATTTGAGTAAGATAGACAGAAAAAAAAACAGTTTCAGAATTCGAAATATCGTTTAAAAATTCATCTACACTGTAATAGCACTTCTCTAGTAATATCCCCTGAAGGGACTTTTTAAATTTGTTGAGAGGCATACATTTAATATTATCAGGTATTTTATTATAAATATCTGGAGCAATACCAAAGAAACTCTTTTTCAATAAAGCAGTACTTGTATTGACATAGCAAATTCTCATATTGGGCACGAATTGGTGTTCTCTTAACTGCTGCAAATTTTTGAAATAATTGTTGATTAGATTTTACAAATAATGCAGTTGTCAGTACATACAAAGATGGAAGTCAGTATTTTATTTTTTTAAAGTAAGGAACGCAACTGTCCGTTGTTCTTAGACCACACATTGATCGTATATACCTTTTTTGCATCCTGAATATAAGTTCTCTCGTCCTCACATATATGAATTTATTAATGTATGTACTTATGTAAATATTGTAAAACACTTATATTTTTTAAAGACTTTGACTTAGATTTTTGTGGAGTTTCTTGTGCATTCTTCTCCATACAAGCTACTTTTCCGAATGCACGGTAGAATATTTTTTTATTATTTGTAAATTTTAATTGTTGACGTTCAAAAGTGCCGCTTGGTGGCTTAGTTGAAATAAATATATTTGGCTTTGATTTGACTTTGAACAGTAAAGTCTTTCTAAACTCACCTTCAGAAAAAGCTGCTGCGGCTGTCTTTCCTTGGAGCAAAAAAACACATTTGTTTTGAATGTTATAATTTACCAACATGATGCTACACAAAGTATTATAATTATTGGTCCTACAATACAAGGATCTTCAATATCAGAGCGCTAAACTATCACAGGAAAGTCTTTACGAAGTTTCAGGTGTCAAAGAAGCTCCCGTTACTCGAGGGAATACATGAAAATTCCGGACAGAATACAATAATAGCACCGCAACTACATAGTCCACTGAGGGCATATAGGCTTCTAAATAATTGCTTTACGATACAGGGCTCTCCAAAATCAAAATACTAATTATTATTATAGGAAACCCTATATGCAGTATTAAGTCTCAACAAGCTCTCTGTAAACGAGAAAATACATCGAAACACTGGATACCAATCCTACTTAAAAAGTATCTGCAGGGTACACAACAAAAATAACGGTGTGATACTCGGTTGAATCGAGTTTGAAACAAAAAGTTTAAATGTTAATTCAGACACGCGTAGAATATAACACGGAGCGTTATTACTTCCAGCACCTGAACAACTTACTGGAAAACTACCTGGAGCCCCTCAAGAAGGAAACTTTTTTATCAAACGCCGAGATCAACGCTTTGTTCGGCAATATACAGGAGATAGTGACTTTCCAACGACAATTCCTGGCAAACTTAGAGGAAGCGCTTGAGGCTGAACCTAACTTCCATCACTTTGAATTTTCAAACCAGTTTAAGGTACAAAAGAACGATTTCTTTTAAGTATTTACTTTTAATTGTTTCAGTATTCTGTAGCGTCTTTATTTATTTCAGAATGTGCTCTTCTCAGTTGGTAATGCTTTCCTATACTACGTAAACCATTTCAAATTATACAGTTCATTCTGTGCCAGTCACAGTAAGGCCCAGAAAGTGCTACACCCAAGTAAGTAAATGTATCTTTAGTCCATATTCATATAATTTTGAACATTGTTTGTGTATGTCATCAATAACTTGTTTTGCCGTCGTATTATAGATGAAGGTAATCAAGCTTTACAAGAGTTTCTTGCGGCTCGAAATCCAAAACAGCAACATTCATCAACGTTGGAGTCGTACTTAATAAAACCCATTCAGCGGATATTAAAATATCCGTTGTTACTTCAACAATTGAGAAATTTGACTGATGTAAATTCGGAGGAGCATCTCCATTTAGTGGGTAAGGGACTTGACATTTAGACTTATTATGTATTGTAATTGGTTTCTTAAAATACGAATTATATCACAATTATTTTTTCATAATTTCAGAGGCTCTGAAAGGTATGGAAAAAGTTGCAGAGCACATCAATGAAATGCAACGAATACATGAAGAATATGGTGCTATATTTGATCATTTGTTTAGACAACATCAAAAGTCTTGTAAACAACCTATAGATCTAAGTCCTGGTTAGTATTACAGAGCAAATAAAAAACATTTGGATTACATACTTATCTCGGCTGTGTATTAAAATAATTCTTTTTTTCAGGCGATTTGTTATACTACGGTGGAGTAGAATGGTTAAATATTTCAGACTTTTTAGGAAAAATAAAGAAGGGATTGGAATTGCACGCAATGTGCTTTGTATTTAAATCGGCTGTTGTCTTCCTCTGTAAAGAAAGACTGAGGCAGAAGAAGAAGCTTATGGTATGCAGTCAGTTTTTAACTCGATAGGATTTGCCGCATTTATCTTTTAGTCCAAAATACTAATCATTAAAACATTTACAGGGTGTTTCATCAAAGAATAGTTCCAACGAGGTAGAAATCATTAGGTACCAGGTACTGATACCGGTAACCGAGGTGCAAGTTCGGGCCTCCTCCGCTAAAGACATGGACAGTCACTTCCTGTGGGAGCTAATACATTTGCGGAGCCAACTGCAGCGCCGCTCCGAGAAAGTTTACGTACTGTCTAACAGGTGCGAGTTTGAAACTATGATTGATTCCATTACCATTCCAGGCCAACTTTAGTTTTGAAACTATTTAAATGTTAATGATGGATTGAGGCGTCGTGCTGTATAATCAATTTGAGTTAAAGTTGTTTTGGTACGTGTTTTTAAAGTTCAAGCCTTCATATTATATTATTTGAGAGTTAATCTTCAGAGAGATAATCAAAATGGCACTTAAGTAAAGAAAGTTCTAAAAGTTGATCACGTTAAGCTTATAGTTAACCTCAATAATTAACACGATTATAAAATCACGCCGACTTCTCGTTTTATCTTTACTGCCGTGTATTATTGACTTAGGAAATGGGTCATAGTTATAAGAAACTAGTTACCAATATTGTTAGCCCATACTTACCACCGTTTATCACTACATAGCACGGCTGACTTTCGCAACGCGTTCCTGAAGACAATTCGACAGATCATCCGCGAGTCGGTCCGCAACATGTCGCTGCCGACAACGCGCCCGGCGCCCTCGCCGCCGCGCGCTCCTCACACGCTTGAACGCGAGAGACCTAAGCATCAGGTAACTTGAAATTTTTGTCAACGTTTTCCTAGGTCTATTTGAGTCCCAAACACATTCATCTATATGGTAATTGGCCTAGTTCTTGTAAGTTAAGACGACAATAGTCGCCAATGAACTTGAGGACACAAAACGCGCACTTGTTTCACACCCGCATGACCCAAAATTCTGTAGTTTGGACTTTTCTTATTAATCTATGACTTTAAAAAAACCCTAAGATCAAAATGTAGGTAGTTAAATTCTCTTTGAGATAGTGACAATTTCATTAAAATACGCGCAGTAGTATTGGTGCGATTGTCGTTTTTAGGGTACGTACCTAAAGGGTAAAAACGGAACCCTATTACTAAGACTCCGCGATCCGTCTGTCTGTCTGTCTGTCTGTCCGTCTATCACCAGGCTGTATCTCATGAACCGTGATAGATAGGCAGTTAAAATTTTCACAGATGATGTATTTCTGTTGCCGCTATAACAACAAATACTAAAAACAGAATAAAATAAATATTTAAGTGGGGCTCCCATACAACAAACCTGATTTTTTTGCCATTTTTTGCGATAATGGTACGGAACCCTCCGTGCGCCAGTCCCACTCGCACTTGGTCGGTACTTTTTTGTCCTTGTTAGCCATAACTTTACAAATTAATAACACTTTGTTATACGAATAAAATCCAAAATTTTCTTTGATCAAATTATCAAGAAAATAGTCCAATGTAACATATATTTTTCCAAAAATTACGACTAGCCGTTTAGACGTTATTCTCACTTGAAAATCATTTACCTTAACTGCATACATCAATCCCGTATTTCCTGAAAGATTTGGCAAGTTAACTGCAGTAGGCGTTATTTTGATACATCAAGTTTAAAAGAGCGACTGCCACACATAATTATACAAGTAAAAGGGTCGAAGCTCTGCAATGCCGAACTTTTTATAAAACTTATGCACCATATTCACGATTGCATGTGTGATGAAGTTCAAGAGAATTTCGTCTTGGTTATTTTGAGAATGTCATCTAATCATCCGACAGATTTCCTACCTGACGGTTCACCTTTCGTTTGGATGCTAATGTTTCGGTCCTATAAAGACGCAATGTTTGCACAGGTGCAAGTTATGCAAGGATCGCAAACCCTCGGAAAAACTAAGAAGCCTAAAATTACTGGACAACGACTGTCGGCTGGTAATATTGAGGTAAGTTAAACATTTATTGATCATCTAACGTTAAGACTTATCCATCTTATAGCTTATGAGTGCGAGTAGCTTTGCTAAGTTTATCTTGGACATTGCTGACAACGGTGAAGGAAAATATCGTTAGGAAACCTGGACTTATAGTGAGTTTGTTATAAGATTGTGCTCCATTGGTGTAATTGCTGCAAGGCGTTCCAGTGCGAGGATAAACGAATAAATAAAATAAAAAGACTTTCTAATTTTATTGAATAGGGTGTACGAGTATATTGCTGAATCATCACTAGTTTCAGAAACTGTGAATCTCATACATATTCCGATACTCCTTGCAGGTGGGTGACCTATCACGCGAGAACTCGCAGGATGCTGAGGAACCGCCACATGAGCCTCCGCCAGAAGAACCCGTCTTCAGGCACCGCAGCAAGACGCTCGGCGATGCTATCGGTTAGTACCTACTTACCTACCCGTTTCAGCTTCTGCTAGCGTAGTACAAGAGTGGTGTGTTAACCTCGTTTGATAGAAATCTTGGATGTAACAAGGAATAACGTAGTCACTTAGCAACATTTTTTGTCTACATTTTAAAAGATTTTAGCCTAGCTGGTATATATGTGTGTGTGTAAATTGTGTGAAGCTATTTTGAAGCAATTCTTGGACCTGGTAAAATCGCAGTCACTGAACATGTAGTAGACGATTCATATAGCACTGTCAATGTTCTTTAATTCGTACCTAGGTAGCTAATTTAAGAGCTGGCGTCATTACCTAACCCGAATATGGTAGGATCTAACTATGTAAGTTTATGAAATAAATTCCATTGAATTTGATAAACCTGCTCATGTAGGTAGTCATTATTCAGAATGTGATCGAAAATAAAGCCTCCGTTTTCTAAAATTGCTTGCTTTAACTAAAGCATGTCCGCAACTAACCAGCCGCTTTACTAACAGAGCCCGTAGCGAAGCGCGCACCGCCGCCGCCGCCGCCCGAGCGCGACATGCTGGACAAGTGCGACCCGGGCTGCAAGTCCGAGGGCGAGGACGAGCAGCCGCCGCCACCCGCCAAGCGCGGCCTCGGCCGGACGCCCAACCATCTCACGCTCAGGTACGTACACATGCATAATACATTGCCTGGCTGTGGAAGACTACTGCCTCAGATTTTAACAGTGATGATCCACTCAAAAATTTCCTATGAAACGAGAATACCTTACTACATAAAGTGTCTCTGTTTTCCACAGCACGACGTCGACGCTGAGCGCGGGCAGCACAGGCAGCCAGGCCCGACTCATCCAGTCGTCACATCAACCCACCCAGTACCAACCCACCATGGTAAAGGAACTAGGTAAGCAAGAATCGCAGTCTCTCAAATCTTCTCCAGAACGAAAAACTACCACAGTACCCGAGAAAAGAATCAAAGTTATACGATCATGCAGCGGCAGTAGCATCAATAGAGATAGATCTCCTAATCGCTCCGTAGACCGCACTTCACCGGATCGGGATCGTGTAACAAAAGTGATCGTTTGCAAGTCTCCTAATAAATCAAGCCTGAAGCAAACCAAAACTTTACATCGATCACCCAGAGGAAGTTTCGACCAAACGAAATCTCCGCGAGGATCTATCGACAAGTCACGATCTCCGCAGCAGAGCTTTGATGGATCTCGATCACCACGTGGTAGCATCATGAAATCACGTGAGAACAGCGTCGACCGTTCGCGGTCACCAAAACTTGCACCAAAAAAAGGAATAATGCGAACCCCGCAGGCCAGCTTCGATAAATCGCCTTGCAAGTCACCGAACTTAAGCCGCCGATCTTCTAAATCTGGGGGCGAGAAGTTAGCACGACTCGGGACAAATTCTCTAGACAGAATGACTCACTATTCTCAACTAGCTAAGGCAGAAGATAAAGCAATTAAAATGGGCATCGTGGTCTCGAAATCAACAGAATCCATTGCACAGGCAATTGAGCACCCGACTTGTGTTCAATGTTACCTTTCTGGAAAAAAACAAAGTAAAACCTCCTAGCATAAGGGGAAGGGCAAGTCGCCCAAATCTCGACGGAAGTCAATGACTGCTCAGTCGACACTAACATCGTCCGATCGAAGCAGCGTCGAGACGCTGGACGACGTGCCCCAGGAGCGTGCGCGCAGCACGCCCAATCGCCATCACGATAGGAATGACTACGATCAAATACATGTATAAACTCAGGCTACAAAATCCAAATAACAACAGGAAATTGAAAACCTCGGATGATACATTTTTTCTGAAAGTTTTCAAAAAAAAATCTATCCAGTAACAAAACCCAGTCAGATAATTCGATAACACTGCAAAAGACTTTCATATAGTAGGATTTTTATTGAACGCTTTCAGAAATCAAGCATAAATTATAATGACAAATATATACACCACTTTACAAGACTGTTCTACCGATATGTGACTATCAGAATACCAAAAACGTTAAATCAATGTAAACGTATAAGGCATGAATCAAACTCACGAGCCCCAAAACAAAATTTAATCAATTAGACGTTCAAATAAATGTATACGTGAAAATTTTAAAATCATCGTAAATTCAATGTCACAGTTGTAGGAAACTGTTCTAGAAACATAGAGTAATCCACTCTCAACGTAGATATAAATGTACCTCCGTATTATAAGTAGACACAATAATAATAACAACCATATATTATAGCATATTAAAGTTAATCAAATCCTAATTCTAGATAAATCCAAGTGCTAAGTGTTACATAATAATGGCTGTGGTATCGTACTGATGTTAATCCTTTTATCACCTTCGTCATAGTATTCTTCTTGTTAATTTATACTGTTATTATACATCCCGATAGATTTAATGTATTATTGTGTAGATGGCCATGGATTTGTATCGTTAATTAAGTCTTCCAATTCTAAGTATGTATAAGTAATGATATTAATTTATTTTATCTCTCGCATTTCTTCAGTACCTGCTCAATTAAGTATTAAACTTATCAATTTATTAAGTCTATTCCGTAAATATTTTACAATCCTAACAATATTTACACCCCATTGTATGCTATACGCAATAATTATTAATATTATTTATGACATGATTATTTCGTTGACAAATATATTTACATATACAATTTATAGATAGGTTATTTCCAAATATTTGCACTTTACATTTTAAAAGATATTATTGTGGCCAACTTTTAAGCTTCGTAGCATTATAGGCTGGTTGTGCATTGTATTATCGAAGCAATTAAACTTAGCAGCAATTATTATTGTTCATCTTACTCTAATATAAAAACTGAACTACTTTTGTGGATACACTACACACCTGAGAAATGAAACCTAATAATTATTATTCTGGAACTGTTCAAGTAGCCAAAAAGTGTTTCAGATTTTATGCATATAGTGACTCATTGTAAACCGTTATATTTAAAGTATTCGTCGGACTACATAATATAATATGCATGAATAAATAATATTGACATATACGGTAAAATATAATGCTATACAATTTACTAATAAATAGGCTAGCTGTGTATCCAAATTATAATCTAACAAAATCAATGTAGCCAAACACACTCTTTGTTCACGTAGTGCTTTACCTAACCTCTGTAGCTGTGCACAGATACTCTGTCAAATTAGATGATGCACCCACGAGCAGAAATGTATGTCATCGTTTATAAGTACCTAATCAATAGTGAGTAAAGTAAATATATTCAATGCATAAATAATGCATCGGTGCACCGTAGATTCTATCGTCACTGTGTGTATCTAGGCTACCGCTTAAGTAAAGTAAGTAGATGTTCAATCTAAAATAGAGGACGCCGCCAAAGCTCTGCAAGCCCCCTTGAACCGCTTGAATGTTCGATGACACGCGACAGCGCGGCCCCCGCCCCCGCCCCCCCCACACTCATCAAACATTCAACTCTTTGCTCGCGCGCGCGACTTCCCGGCGATCGGTCCCAAACGTCCAAATTCCGTTGGCGCCCAGCGCCCTCTGCCGAGAGATGATGTAAGCCTAGATCACACGGCACTTGTTTCCTTGATATTGCATACGTGGTTGCCACAGTACAGTAAAGCATAAAAACATAAATGGCTCTCATACGAAGATGATTTTAATAAACTTTAATCATTTCTTAAATAAATTATATATGATTTACGCTCGGAATTTATACTACTTAACAAATACATAACACATTTTGTGACACGTTGATACGCAGAGACATATATTATGATATTTTTTTCAAATGTGAATATTCATTTACGGTACGACAGATGTCGTAACTGTTCTGTGGCATCCCCGCATACAATAATCTTAAGAACAAGTGAAGCGTGACGTGAGCTTTATAAAGAGTTCGGTGTTTGGTGTGTTGTAGGATCGCCCGTGTGGAAACCGCGCGACATGTCGAGCTCAGCGGGCGGGGGCGCGGGGGGAGCGGGGGGCGCGGGCGCGGGTGGCGCGGCGCCCACCACGCTGCCGCGCTCCACGCGCGCCGCGCCGCGCCCGCACCACCTGTCGGCCAGCCGCAAGTCGCTGGCGCCCGACCACCGCCACTAGCCGCCGCGCGCCGCCGAGCCCGACCCCGGCTGTCCGCCTGTCCGGCTGTCCGGACCGGACACAGAGCCCAACTTTTGTTACCCACCGCCTACTACCCCTCAATAGTCTAATCACTTGACCGTTCGATGTTTGTGTACCTTTTCTCGTATTTCCTTCAAATTTCCCTCAGTTTTGTATTAGTTTGCCTAAAATTTCCCCTAAACTTACGTTTTAAGCTCAAATATAACCAATCCTGTGTTTGAATCAGTCGGCCGTTCGTTATGTTTTTCATTGATTGAACTCAAAGTATTTTTGTGTTAGGTGCATAATCCTGTGCCCGTAACGAATAAGACTGCGTGCGGCTCTTTTGTGGTATAGTGTACCTACCTAATTATATTTAAAATAATTTGACAATACCCTCTTTAATACAACTCGTAATTTCGTGAGATCCCCTTTTGTAAAAAAAAACATTCTATTAGGATGAAACCAGACACTAGTCTGAAAGTTGAGAATTAACCTGAAGGTTCTACCAGGTATTGACATGATGTGCCCTGAAGATTCACTTGTAATTGATAGGACGTAAATATATCGCAATGCATTTGTTATGAGGTTTGGAATTTAAATCAACATGTTGACTCAAAACGCGCTACAATACAGTGTCGCGTCCTGTTATTGACTTCCACGTCGAATATTATTTGTTGTTTCAGTATATAAATATCCGCTGGATAAGAAAAGTAATCCTCATATTAATAGAAAATAAGTTTTATTTAAAATCGACCTACATGACACTTTTCTTTAGGTAGGTCTATTTTATAACTACAAATAAATGACAATATCAATAGAAAGTCGAAAAAATTATTGAGTCACATTACATAATTAGTTTCAGAAATAAATTGTTATTGGACATGTTACTTTTTAATGAAATCTGATTGTAACCTTCGCGTAGAACGAAATAGTGCCCACACCACGGAACCGTAATCTCACCACTGAAGGTAGCCACTCAGCATGCCACTACTATACAGAGATCTATCCTCGTGAAGACGTTCTACTTTAGCTTTATTTAAGACATTCCTTTGACGCATGCGAATATCCTATAGATTCGTTTTATACGGACTGCTCTGTGCCAAATTAGGTACTCTCTACACCTCCTTGTGCTTGAATACTTATCGTGAAGATATTCCTGAATAAATAAATATATCGTGAGAGTAGTTAGCTGTAATGTATTTGCGTTTCATTTTCGTCACATTGGCAACTCACTACCCTATAGTTCAAAATGCACTAACCCAAATGGAAATATACACTAGGTAGTTTTGATAATAATTTCTCTTCGTGATCAAATTCGAAAGTTCTATCATAGGCTAGGTGAATGATATAACATGTATCCAGAAATTGAGTTTTAATATAATTGAATGTATTATAATAATTATAATATGTATGATTGTTTATTTGCTGTAATATATTGTAAATGTGTTGACTGCAGTCGCGGAAAACTGTAAACTGGATGGACGAAATACTTTGAAACCGTGATATTCAGACCGCTACGACGTAGTGTTCAGTGAAATAAAACCGGAACTGACTCATAAGGATAGCAGTTTCAATCTCCCTGTAAATGTATGAATAACTACTGATCTATACTGGTAGGTAAGAGGAAACGTTGCATAATAAATTCCGACTTGTAATAATATATTATGAAAATGGTGACGATATCTCGATGCAGTTAGGTGAAGTCGAGCATCTCGTAGTACTTCGGTAGTTTTTCATGTCGGAACATATCAACGGCGGTGGAGCTATCTCGTTCAGCTTATAAGTTTTCTCGTGATCTAGTAACTGTTTTATTGTTTTAAGTATGTTGCAGTTACCAGGAGTATGTATACACAGAATGCACTATGATGTTTAGATAATACCTGTGTAATATGTATGTATATTATTGTGACCACATTATATTTTGAACTTTAAATATTGTTTAAGTGTTTGTTTTGTGACTTATTGAAATAAAACCGTTTATTAATATACATATGTTAAAATATTCGAATTTAATAATTACGAACTTATACAATCAATTTATAGATTATTATTATACTAAGAAAATTATAATTAATAAAATGAATAAACAAATATGA
This sequence comes from Orthosia incerta, assembly GCA_948252205.1. NCBI lineage: Eukaryota > Metazoa > Arthropoda > Insecta > Lepidoptera > Noctuidae > Orthosia > Orthosia incerta. Next base: position 15,501,370 of record OX411746.1, on the reverse strand, counting down.
GTGAAAATTAAATGAAGGATGAACTCATTAATTGCGATTGTATTTCATACTTCAATGACATTTGAAAGTAAAGTAGGAAAATGAATGAATATTTAGAAAGACTTATTGAAGTAAAATACGAAAGTAACTAATGTTATAATAAGTATTGAACTTTTATAATTTGTTGTTGATATGATTTGCTAATTCTGTTGTTTTAACCTTACTTTCTGTCAGTGTATTATCGAGAAGAATCTCACCTGTGTACAATGTTAGGTATGTATTACCGTTTTCAAACTACTTTGCAGATTTTACGTACGAACCCTCGCATCTCAATGAATCACTTTCGTGCACTGTTAATTATTATTTCCCTATATATGTATTACCGAAATGTATTCGTAACTAATCATATCTTCTTTCAGTCTTAGTTGATAATAAACGAATCATTTATTTGTAGTCACCACATAATCGTTTATGTCTTGGACTGAATATATTGACTTATTCGTGTCACATTTCTAGGTAAACATTTTGTTCGATCGTCTAAATTTAAAGTGCCTTCACATGTTTAAAAAACGTGCACGTGTGTTTTAAGTTTCATAGATGAAATACTAAAATCTTTGAAGTAGTTTGTCAATGCCTGCTAAATGGGAAATGGTATTAATTCTAGTATCCTTTAGTGGCTTCCAAAACAACTAGTCTAATTTACAATTTTAATGATGTATTTATTGTTTTCATAAGTATTTGATATGTTAAATTTTGTGACACGTATGGAAATTACTTTTTATTGCTTATGAATAAACATAAAATATGATATAATCTTTTTACTCATTTAATTACCCGTAGCATGTTCTCAGTATGTAGGTGTATCTATCCTATCCTAACGCAGCATTCGGCACTCCGTTGTCTAATCGCCTAGAAAATAAACATTTAAAACTGATTGTGCATGAGCTATCAGGAGCTAGACGATCGTAGTCTAAAAGATCTATGGGAATATTAATAATACGCATGCAATATAATCGGTACAATGTTTTTATTAAATCGTACATCGACGTTCATAAATCAAACATTTCAGTGTTTCCGGATTCAAAACCTTACAATTTGCTAATAAAACAGATTTTCTAAATTGATATGAGTGAAACATTCAAAATATAATTAATTTAGTATTTACAAGGTTAATAATAATTATAACTAGATAGGTACACAATATTTTTTTCATTAGGTATATATTTTTGTTCAGTAATGTTAACTGCCTCAACAAATTTACATACAACTTACGCATCTAAATTTTGTTGGCCTAATATTTTTAACGAATCTTGAAGAAAACTTAAGGAACAATTCACTCATACCTGACCTCAACATTAGATAAAGAATATGGAGGCCTAATAACTACAATATTTTAAAACGATTTAAGTTCATTACACAGTCATGTTTATTATTTATGTAAGTATAAAGATTTTAGCTATTTGTAAAAGTAAAGGAAATATTTTTTGAAAAACTCTACGTGAAAATGCTCTAGAATCTATTTGTGGCAAGAAGGTAAGATTACAAAATATTATTTTTAGCAATGATATAGTTCTGAATCCTATGTAAATTCCATAAATTAGTGCAATAACAAAATCAATAGGTACACACTTACGGACAAAGGGGCCAATGACAGCTGAATTAGGAATTCTAAATCATAATATGCACATAAAACATAAAACCAATGTTAAATCGAGAAGCGGGTGGTTCAAAGGTAATAGATTCAAGATTATAGTAACACACAAAAAATTTCATGGGAGACAAAGTTGTGATTTACTCACTCGGGAAGCTCTATTTGTGAACACCTATATAATGTATATCATTTTAACTTTATATTACGATCTTTACATCTCTCTACATTAGAAATTATATTCCTTTCTAAGATTTAAACAATAACAATAGGACTATCTAAGGAGATGTATATATCATAAAATACATAATTTATGTGGCACTGGCTACATAACGTAGGTATTGTATTATCATAGTTATGGCGATCACCATGATGGGTGCATCTCAACGCTGGTGATGGCTGCCAAGACTGGACTATTCAACATTTACTCATTTTCTTGAAATGTGAGTATGCCTTGCAGGAATATATTATGTATGAAAGTATAACGCACCTTCTAAATATCGCTCGAAATCGGAAGAAATGGTGTACACCCTAATTACACAAAGTCATACCTAAATTGATTGCACTATAAATAAATACAATCGGAATAAGTTTATTAATTTAATATTAGTAATAAACACTAGACTCTAAAACCATACTTCGTTTCGTTCTAGTTGTTATAAATAACAAAATATTTTTAAATTAATAAACTTTGCAATAAAATAATTTAGTGCACACCACGATTATTTTAAATATTTAATAGATATTAATATTATTATAAGTAAAGATAATCATTAAATAACTCTTATTAAGTTCATTACAATATCTATCAATTAATGAAATACTCGATTTAAAAGAAGTTTCATTACGCTATTATATTTTATTATGGTGTTTCATCAAATTATGCTAGAATAAAATTCATCCATCCTAATTTCATATTATATTAAATACGTAAGGCACTCCATTTAATTTTGCTGTTTTTTTTATCGAAAAAGACCGAAAATACTGTCACACAAGTTTCCTCTATAAAAATGAAGACCACTGGAAGTTACTGTTATCCATGCACCGCACATTATAAGGTAATTTATTTAAATATTAAGCTCGAAACAAAGTAACTAACATTTTAACTTTAGCTTCCGCTATCAATCAAACAGATCTAACAACAAATTTGACAGGTGCTATACAAACGTAGTCCCTTATCATGTTATTGTAACAGCTGGATTCGTTGTGGATTCAAAACAGGTATGAAATAATTCGGTATACCTATTTAGGTTTATCTATTCTTACATCAATTTAGTATCCTCATAGAGGTTCAAGAAGATTCTTTACCGATAAATTAAAAAAGAAAACATCTGTAGGTGGATAATTTGATGTCTAATAAATGACAAAATTTTAACAAAAATACCAAAGTTTAATTATTTAGGACAAATTTTACATAGCAACCTATATTAAAACATATACATACACAAACAACTCTATCACAGACACTAATCATTTACAAAACTCAATATAATTATAATAATAATATATTCAGTTTCTAAACAAGAAACACATTGGTTTCTGACACCAATCAACCATTTAATTAATTACAAATTAACAGATATCATGTATGTTGAAACTTTAATTCAGGTAGGTACTCAGTAATCGATGACCATTAGGCCCTTGCCTGTCGTCAAAAATCAAGTGCGTATCGGTTCAATTGCTCGCATTGCGTCCATGTAAACATACTTTCAATTTCGCTTAGTGAAAATCGCTAATCGGTGTAATATAAATCGAATTTCATCACGCCATCAGTGCAGGGCCTTAATATATAATCTACACGATGTATTTATTTCTGTCGTAGTTATGATTCAAAATGGGAAAATAAAATCACGACAAACACTGTACATCAACGTTGTTGGACCCCTAAATATTCAATTAAAAAGCCATTTTCATAAGTAATCTCTTTAAAAATTTTATCAAATTTAACTACCTATTTATACCTACATACATGACTTGTTTCATTTCTTCCTGAAAATTTTTGAATGTTTATATTAAGTCCGCGCGGCGTCATAAAGCCCCTTCAAATATTTGTAATATGAATATTTTATTATTTATATTATGTACCTATAACAGAATTTGATAGACTCAAATATTTTCTACCTCAAATCATAATAAGTTTGTTTAATTTCAAAATGATAAAAGGATAGCATAAGAAAGTTAATACTAATTTTGATTAAAGGGAACTGTTTGTTAGTATTGAAAGATCAAGATTTAATTATTTTATTTAGATTATGCTAATTACATACAAGCTACTAATTTGTCTTTATTGTTATTTTTTATAATTTTTAAGTTATTGTTGTTATAATTTCCATTGAAATCCCAGAACATTCATAAATTATTTCGTTGAGCTTATTGCGCATCGAGCGTGCACGCGATCGGGTCGTGTATATTTGTCTAAACGTTGGTCCCTATAATTGCTATTGGAATTTTATGTCGTACATAGCAACACAGAACGGGGCGGACGACACCGCGCGAGTAGCGGCCGGGCTCTCCGAATAAAGGCACATTGAGTCATGATTCATTTGTTATCCTATATGCAGTACCTAACCATCCCACTTCCTCGTCATAATATTTCCCATTTTTTGAAGGTCAGCCTAGAACTAGTTAAAGGGAATAACTAATTAATAAATCTACTTTATATATGAAGTAAAAGTCACACCACTATTTTATCCGGTCGATTAAATTTTCATACAGTTTAGTAATTTAGACATCACATCATAATAGTCCTATGACATTCAACTTCCCATCTCATTTCTACTCATTTTGGCAACATGGTGGTGGAACTACAATTTGTCTAATTTAACTAAAAGGCATATTTGCCTACAAATTAGAACTAGGGCAAAGACCACTTAAAAGTTATCTTCGCATTTGACCTCCCGTGAGGTGGGCTGCGAGGCGGGCTGGGAGGACCACTGCGGCTCGGCCGGTCCGTCCCAGTCTGGAAACGACTCGTACATAAAGTTATCGGCGGGAATGTCGTCGACCGCGATCTCGGTCCGACTGAACGCTTCGGCGAATTTCCCGATTTCTGTGGAGCCGAACGCCTGTTGAAAAGCGGGCAGCGGAACTACAGGCGGCCGCGGCGGACGCTTTTCTTCAGGCGGGGAGCGACGCGGCTGGACGACGGGGAAGCGCTCGCGAGCGGCGCGGGCTGGTTCGCTCGGCGTCATGCTCGGCGTGAATTCAGGCGTATTTCTCTGCCTCGAGACAACCTCTCCGTTGAAAGGCGAGTCATCGTAAACAGGATAAGGCGTCGATCTCCCATCTTGTTGACATGCCTGATTCTGACCGTGCAAATGAGCACTCTGAAAATATATATAAAAAAGAGTTGTTTAAAAAGTTACACAAACATGCTTATAGTGCTTAATGCAATTATATATCCTAATAAACAAGAAGGAAAACATTGTGTTAAATTACTTTTTGTTTTTATAATACTAAACATTAAGAAGAAACCAGATTCCTACGTTTTATAGATCACGAGAACGTGTTGAATTGGCCGTCAATTTAACTAATTGACTTTTTTTAAGTTTTCTTTACAGAGTATCGTCTTTGTTAGTCACAGCGTAGAAATTTTTACATAACAAGTCACTAAATAACCTTCATTGGTCGGCATTCGGGAGGATACCGCATGTGTTCACGCGAGCAAGAGTTGCGCGGGGCCCATCCACCGTTGGCTGCGTTAGCGCCACTCCAGCTACTGCCGCCCATGGCGCCCATCTGCTAAAATATAACAAAGATACGTATAAAAGTGGTACAACAAAATGGTCGAAGACTTAGCCAGATAAGTCCTGGGTTGACCTTACCTACTACTACTTATTACTTGGATTAATCGAAATAAAATAACATTAAAAAAAACTAAGATGTCTTTAAAGCTTTACTAAACAGTTTAGTTTGAACTACCAAAATTGGTATATAACTAACATATTAGTATCTACACTTACACAAGTTCGAGTCGGACTCGCGCACGAAGGGTTCGTACCATTATTGCAAAAAAACGGCAACAAAATCACGTTTGTTGTACCGGAGCCCCACTCAAATATTTCTATTATTCTGTTTATAGTATTTATTGTTATAGCGGCAACAGAAATACATCATCTGTGAAAATTTCAACTGTCTAGCGTGATAGCTACAGCCACAGTTCATGAGATACAGCCTGGTGACAGACAGACGGACCGCGGAGTCTTAGTAATAGGGTCCGGTTTTTCCCTTTGGGTACGGAACCCTAAAAAATCAAAAACAAGAAAGTGCACGAGGACGAAGTTGGAGTAGAAGCTAGTATCTAAGTAATAAAACACGAGTAACAATGTTGTACCTGATAATGTGGCCACATCTGCGGTTCGCAGTACGCGGGACCCCGACCATTCATTCCACATTCTAGCGGTGGCTGAAAACGAAAACAACAATTATGTTTACCCTCATTCTCTTAATAGAAATTATTAAAATCGACTACACGATAAATTAGGCACTTTTAGGATTTAACAGAAACTTTCTAAGACGATGTCCATTATTAAATATTAGGTCTATTCGTTATTGATGCAGATGATATGCAGAATTCAACAGGACTAACTATTATTATTAAAAAGTATTTGAATACAATGATTTTTTACAAGTACTACGCTCAGTTGTTTCGCCAGGAAGTTTAGCGGATCTTTATATTCTATTATACTATGTACTACAAGTAAGAATCTTATAAATATGTATCATAATTTTACAAACTATCATAAAAGTCTTCCTTAATGAACAGTTGAAAAGGTTCGCCTATGACTTTCCAAAAACAAAAAGAGTTGAGCGTCATTGATTACTGACAGACTAGGGGGCCGCCTGTCCCACGCGTCCTTATCGATTCAGCCAGCTCCGTAACAGACAGCTTACAGTGAATTTGACGCTAAGATTGCTTCCGATACACCCTGACTTTACGGTCTGCAAAGTCTGTCTTCGTTTTTTCAACTTATTATCTTACTTTTGAAGAAAAATGTTTTATTAAAGTGATACTGGAGTAATTCTTGACAAGTACTTGAATGATTGATACTATAAGTTCGGCGAAACTTTTTCCAAAAGAAAAAATAACGTTCCAGAATTTCCTTGATTTATACGTACTCATATCATACACGTCATATCCATTTATTTAATTTTGCGACATAATTGTTCCACATTACAATTTTATATTTCAGCTTTGGGTTTCTTTTGTAACTAGCTTTTTTTATCTATAAAATGTTTGCCTACATTCAATATTTCAATTGAAAAATCAATAAACTTTAAAAATCTACCCTTGCGTATATGCTACACTTACTCGTAGCACCCAGTCTTGCGTCGCACTTGATATCGATATGGCAAGGGGTTCTGTCTGCGCAACAAAATTTAACTATCACTAAATAATCCTGATAAAAGGCATATTTATACTGTCTCTAAATAGTCATTAGTATACACTCATCATCATCACCAGCCTTATACTGTTCCCACTGCTGGGACACAGCACACTTATACTTCACTGAAATTGACATTAAATAGTGTCATTGGTCAATGAGTAAAATAAAATAAATCTCGAATATTACCAAATGTAAAATATATATCAATTTAAACATAATCGTTTAATAAAAATCTAGGGTGTGTACTTAAGTTTATACGAAACGGACCACAAAACGCTCCGATTGTAGTGGAGCGTGTCTACAGCATCTAAAACAGATTGTTACTGTAACGCCTCATACAATTTCAGGTGGTTAGAGCCGAAGTATCTGTTTCACGGAAAGTTGTCACGCTGAAAGTTTGGAACAGATGACTCAGACGTAAAGTAATCAGAGTATGTGTATTATAAACAAAATAAATTTACCTGACGATTTCAAAAAAATCAATGAAATAAAAATAAAGAATTTCATTTGCCATAAACCTGAACAAGGTCGCACCAAAATTGTTGACGATTTACACCTACGGCAGTTTTGTTTGTCAATATTTACATTTAGTGGTGAAATATGTGCACAACCTGTACACGAGATAATGTTTAGTGTGGCGCGAGGGTGTGAGGGGGGCACGGTGCGGCAGGGAGGGCTGGAGGGGGGGCAGGAGAGGGTCGCGCCACCGATCGATGTCCGTTACTCCCTGTGCAACGTTGCGTTGCACCAACTGCATTCATCATCACACATCACCAGAGCTACCTTGACGAGTCACAACCAAGACCACTAGAAATCCATAAAATAATCCATCACGAAGAATTAGGCAGAAATGTACCAATAATAACCCTTATATTTCATGGGACTTTGGCCAAATAAAATAAAGTACAGAGGGCGAGCTTAAGAATTCATAGAAAATAAATAAGAACGCCAATGTTAGACTTACAATACTACAATCTTTAAACAATTTTAAAATTTGTCATTGTTAAGAACCAAAAATAGTGCTACGATGCTACGCTGGCGCTACACGGGCGCTACACAGGCGTTACGCGATGCTACGCAATATTAAGCGATTTTTACTATTTAATTGTATTATGATTTATGTATGATTTAAACGTTATTCTAGATTTGTTATATCCCTAAAAATCATAACTAAATAATTTTTAAAGACTGGCATTTTTAAACTCAATCCATACTGCTACGGTGCTACGAAGGTGCTACGGCCAACTACGAGGTTTTGCCACTAAACATAATATTATTTTGAACTTCAATCCTAGACTAGTATAATATGTATTCCTAGCATTTGGTGATCAAAAGCATGTTTAACTAGCCATTCAATTCCAAATGATTAGTGCTACGGAGCTACGAAGGTGCTACGCGCTGCTACGAGTACGCGGATTGATCTTAACACTTCTTTACGCTTCTGCATAAGTTTTGAAAGTTTTGATTTCCTTTGCTTTCGTCGTTGTCTTATTAAAAATGGTTTTGATTGCGTGATGTACTAATAATTACGAAATAATTTAAGTATTGTTAAAAAGTTTTTTTTTTGCCTTCTGGGTATTCTATTAAATATATTTATTTGAAAGGGGGCCCGTTTTTTAAAAAAATGGCTGTTTGACAGCTTTTGTGTAGAAAATAATTATAGGAGACACAACACAATTTTTTTTTTGTACGCACTTACTTATTTCAACTGTCTGTATCTTGGAACCAACTTAGTGTGGACTAGCTCCTTTCACTACTAAGGCGACGATATGTCAAACGGCTATTTTTATTCCTCAGTTTAAAGTTATCAGACTAATGAAAAATCGGGCCTTATGTAGATATTAACTCATTTTAATAAAATTACTGCTACAACTCCTTAAAACACATTTTCGCACTACAAAGTACCTACACAAAATAATCCCCACAGGCATTTCAATCGTCCAGACGTTATATAAACTCGTAACGGCCTGAAAACTGTTCATGTGTGAGGGAAGTAGAATAGTGACGGGAGATTTGCAGAGGCTAACTAACTATCGAGCGGCAGGCGGCGAGCGCGCGAACCACGTGACTTATCGATCAGCGCGGCGCCCACGACACTCGGAAAAATCAACCGCTGACAGCTTTCATAGGCCACCTCCACCTCTCGACACAACCCCCTTCTCCCACCGAACACGCCGCGCGGCCCCTCCCGCCCTCATTAGCGCCTTTGTGACGCTCACTTGTCTCGTAATATGACGCCGTAATGATACCACTTACGACTCGATTATTCGTTAACATTCCTACTAGTTGACTGCCTAAATCTGAAATGACCCTTTCATTTTTTTTCTCTATATTTTTTTAAATTTTTTTATCGTTACATCTGAAGAACAAATCTCTTTGGAACTTACTCGAAAATGCTCGTATCATATCCCCAATAATATTTATAATACCATATAAAATATTAACTAGCAATTCACCTCATTTATACCTATTTAATTTGTAACGTCTGAGTAGAAATGACAACAAACTTTTGTTTTCAATGAGCAGTCATTTCAGAATTTGCACAACAAACTTTCCCTGACTGAATTTTATAGTGTGTCGGTTGAATTTAAACTCTATCCGCATTGCTTACGATTGATAATGTTTGTATAGCACCGCAGAGGAGTGAGCGTTGGTAGCGAATGAGGATGTCAACTGTCCTCTGACACTGACCTACATAATTTTAACTAGTCTTTTTGTATGCCGATGACCTATTCCACCGTAATTCAATAAACTGTGGACTCATCATGTTCAAACAACTCATTTGTTTTAAATATTAATGTTATTAATACATTCTTGGTATGTTTTACTTATTTTAATTACAGTTGTGTGCTTCTATTTTTATAACAGCAAAGATAATGTTTGTTTTGCATCATAAAACCTTCGAACGGTATCGCGTAAGGTTCAAGATAAGTACTCATTTATTTCATGTAATATTAACATTCATAATTCCATGGTTCATTGTAACAAAATATTTACATACTGCTCTAGACTGAGTGGATAATAGATATGTATCAGTCGCCTGGCGTTCTTGAGCATATTGTAAAGATCAGCGGAGGGGAATAGGGCACTTAATTGTGTTCGTTGTTTGTGAGTCAACTACCTCAGCCACTTATGTTCTATTCTATTCAAATTCAATTCTCTATTTCTATGCATTACTTCAAACGGCCTCGACACAATACAACAAAGCATCATATTGGTGTTGCTTACTCACGAGGAAGTAAACGTAACCAATATTATAATTTTAGTTGTATTGTCAACAACATTGTAAGTTTGCATAAAACTTATGAACAGTTTTCTGACCAAATATTTTAACTAGCAAACTGTTAGGTTGCCGCAAGATCGCCGCAAAATACATTATCCTTGCGAATTAAGTGACATTAAAGTCACGTCGCGTCCCCGAAGAGTTGTGTAGTGGTTTACTTAGAATCACGATAATCCTGTCTACGGCATTTTTATTAACCGACTTTCGAAAAAGGAGGAGGTTCTATGTTCGACTTCTTGTATGTTTTTTTTTTTTTTTTTTTTTTTTTTTTTTATGTATGTTCACCGATATCTCCGTCAATTATAGACCGATTTTGACAATTCTTTTTTTGTTTGAAAGAGTATGTTTCGAAATTGGTCCCATTTTAATTAAGTGAAGATCTGATGAAGAACTTCGAAGATATACAACAGAAGTCTTCAATAAATAACGGCAAACCTCTCGGGACTGCTGCAATCGCATGTCTGTTCATTGTTTATACCATTTCATAACATAACATCACGCCAGTACGCTCTTAAGGGGTACGCAGATCTCTCATTTCACCGTTTATGTTCAAGTTTCATGGTATTTGTGTAATCTATTCTGGCGTTATAGGTTAATAAACAACTTGCCTATTGGGTAGGTACAACTAAAAAGTGAAAAATAAAAAAACTTTTTAGCAAAAAAATACTACCGACTTCCAAATAAAAAACTACAAAGTGAAAAATAACTTTATTTTTGGAAGTCGGTGTCCATAACGCAACAAATTGGTACCTACGAAAGACACCGACTTCCAAAAATAAAGTTATTTTTCACTTTGTAGTTTTTTATTTGGAAGTCGGTAGTATTTTTTTGCTAAAAAGTTTTTTTATAAAAAGAAATGTTCTTGTAGGTAAGCCGCAGTATCAATAATGAAGCCTAAAACCACCACTGATTTTGTATATTTCTCTGATTTAACATTATTTTATTTTACTTTTGACTGTACAATCAAAGGCATTGTTTCCAGAGAAACAGTTTGGGAGACAAAGCCCCTTTGTATTAAGACATATTTGTCGGCTAAGCTATAGCGAGTAATTATGTAGTAGGTACCTTACTTAAGATGTCTAGATTTCCAGGCATTTAATGGCAAAAGGATTGCCACCTGCCAAATAGGACTTAAGCGTAACTTGTAAAATTTGACGTCAGTTCAGTTATGTTTATGTAACGTAAAATAAACATTCAAAATCTATTCCTAGCACGCCTAAACGACTTTAATCAGCCCTAAACGTAAAAACAAATAAGTTTACAAATGAAACAAAAGAGTGTTATGTACGGACCCCTAGTTTACCAGAATTTCAAGTAAGTTTTGTGCATTTCATGGGATTCATCTGAATTATATAAAAGTGCCTCGTTGGTCTAGCAAGCGCTAGGAGCATGAGCTCCTGGGTTCGATTCCCGGTTCGGGCAAAGTGTTATTGGGTATTTCGATTTATATTATTATTAGCTTATGCCAGCGACTTTACCCAAGTGAAAAGTTTTTTTTTATCCAAAGGGAACCTTATACCGAGATGAAAAGGGAACCTTATAGCTTATGTGCTATTCCAGACTATAATCTATCTCTGTGCCAAATTTCATCCAGATCCGTTCAGCCGTTCTGGCGTGATTGAGTAACAAACATACATCCACATTTCCACACACATCTATCCAAACTTTCACATTTATAATATTAGTAAGAAGTAAGATTTAAACATAATCAGGGAAATGTGGGTGTATTGTTGGTGTGCACCAACAATACACCCACATTTCACCTCTGCCTAACCCTTCAGCAAATGCAGGTGTTATGTTATGCATTTATGATTTTAAAAGTGTCTGGAAGGCTACTCACCGTAGAAACAAACAAGTGAAACACAAAGCACAAAGAACATACACAAATAAGAGGGGAAAAGGAAGACCTCAACCCACTTGGATGACGAAGGTCCAAAAGGACATTTTGGACATGGAAGATGACGCACAAGACTGGAATAAATGGCGTCGAATCATTGGGGAAAGAGACCCCGCGAAACGGGAAAACGCGAGGCCAAAGAAGAAGTAGAAAGTTACTCACCGTGGGTGGCAGGGGTAGGTGCTGCGCGGGGGTGTGCGCGCGCTGCTCCCGCCGCGCCAGCGAGCGCCGCACGCGCGCCTCCTTCGATGCATACCCGCCGTAATCTAAACACGCATTGTTTATCATTATCTCGTCGACTCATTATAATAGCATGCGTCAATATTGATCAACATTGTTAGTCATATCGACTGACAAATTCCTTTCATCTCTACTCGATACAAAAGTCAACAGGTTGTTCTGATATTTTCAGCAATAGACGTCGATTATTAAGTACATCACATCACACATCACACATCATCAGCCTATTAATGTTCCCACTGCTGGGACACAGGCCTCCTCTCTGTGAGAGGGAATGGGCCGTAATCCACCACGCGGGCCCAGTGCGGGTTGGTGGATGTCACATGTCTTCGAATTTTTGGTTCTAGGACATGCCGGTTTCCTCACGATGTTTTCCTTCACCGTTTTGAGAGCAGTAGTGATGAAATAATTTACACAAAGTAAAGCGCCTGCCTAGGCTCGAACCCACGACCTACAACGTGTAAGTCGCGGCCGATACCACTGGGCCACCACTGCTCACTAAGTCACTCACTGCTCATTAAGTACATATTATATTCATATAATTACTTTTCCTCCACCACTGTATTTCTTCCCACAAAAACATTTATAAACACGTTTCAGAAAAATCACAGAATGGTCTAAAAATACTGGACTCGTAACGTACAGACCTACTCTTAGTATAGGTGTGTACTGACTTAGCTGAAGTAGCACTCACGGCACCTACGTCATAGAAGGTGCCATTCCATTTAAAATCGATCATATGTGTTTTATGTATGTAGCGATGCAACAGCAATCGAAACCGTGACCCTGAACGTAGAAGACGGATATTTTGCTGCTACGACATTTGCTGACTCAGTGCGTCCTACATAATTGTCATGACTTTGTAAATTAAGTTCCGTCATTATCATTATATTTAAATATATCACGTACATATAAATACTGGAATAATAAGGAAACTAACAAAATTTATTTTCAGAATAATCAAAATGCCTATCACTTAGTTGCAATCGTTTTGGAATTTTTACTTTTCAATATTTTTCACCCGCGTTGCGAAGCTAGCTCACTGCCTAGCGCAGTCGTTACATCCTTGTGACCGTTTATTGCTTAGGTCATTAGACCTATTGGAAGACTAATATTCAGTAATAGACGTCTACGAGCTTATGAGAGCGACAGATTGCCAAAGTTTCAAGTATCCAACTATTCGTAACGAATTCTTTTTTGTAGAAGCCGACAGTGAATTTATCTCTAGCAAAATTTAAAACAAGTTCTCTAAAAATTACAGACTGTTTGCTAGTAAAACAGTGGCCCGTATGAAACAGGATTTTGGAAATTTTGGCTTAACCTGTCAGAAAAAATGATCTGCGCAAGATCTATGCTAAAGCAAATCAACTCAAAAAGTATTTTACCTAAAACGTATATACTCGTCTATATATTCGTCTGTCTAACCCTTCGGGAAGTACAGACGTGTACATATGTCATATCGTCCGAACTCAAAAATATGCATCAAGATATTTGCAAACTAAATAAATATAATTATTTATTTATTTAACCATTAGTAAAAAAGTGTCGAGATTATCAACTGCAACTCGTGTAAACGGTCTGTAAACTGTCACATCTGTAATCAAAATATTAGTGCCCCTCGATAAGTTACAGTATCGCGAAATTTATTAATAATTTTATGTCGATGACACTACCGCAGCTTACTCCGTACTATTCTAAATATTCTATTCTTACGGTATCCATAACATCACTGAAACTCGCTATTAATTCTGAAATAGACGATTTATTCTGCAAATAATTCGATAAACTTTTATGAGAAATTTCAGGTTTAGTTCAACTTCCTAAAAATATATCTACGTACTATCCTAACTTTTTATATGTTTTAATGCTCCCGTAACATTAATGTAAATGACAACTGTTACGCATAGCTGTCAAATTGGCAAATTAATTTGACAAAATTATAATACAAATTGTTTGTTGTCGGGTTAAATTGCGCAAAGAACTCCATCTGCATATTCATTACTCGCTGACCTGGCGATGACGACTTTTTTAATGATGAATGTATAAACTATAATATGTAAACAAGACAATTTCTGCATGCAATGTACATTTTTAAATAGGCTTTGTACAAGTTTTAATAAAATTAATGATCGCCCGCTATCGTCGCGTCAGTGCGAAAGTCGTTCCATGTTTTACGTAGCATTTATAAGGAGTTGAGCGTGGATAGCGGCACGGGTGTTAGTACCCCGGTCAATATGTAGAGTGGCTGTGCTGTGCAGGCGATCAATCGCGTTGCGGCGTGGGGGCGGGCGGGCCAGGGTGAGCCGGGGGGGCGAGCGACCACCTGTAGCGCAACCCGCGCGCCCCGCGCACCCCCGCGGCCTCTGACATCGACACGTGACGTAGACACCGAGAAATCCGCCCAAACGTAAACATTAATTCTTACTTCATTCTTCATTGTTCAGAATGTCGCTTCGCGCCACGCGCGCGGATTCCGATCTCTCTCGTATTGGTAAACAAATTCAGGTCGACGCACACTGCGTGGAGTCGCCAGGCATGTTGTTGTGCTGACTAGCTCACCGTTATGTGTAATATACGTGAAATAGTTCAATACTTGTAATTCAATTACGTTCAAGGAATTAGTTACATATATTTTTCTGCAGCACATATATGCCTGACTCTTATGTGGGTTTATTTCCAAAGTATTAAGAACACGAAAACATTATAAAACTTTTGGAATGTTGTAACTAAAAATTAGGGAGTTTTACGTTTAAATAGGATCTTAAAGGATATGTTAGACTTAAAATAAGAACAAATAGGCATTTCAACTATACTTATGTACCAATTAATTTTAGGACAATTCAGGCAAAACTATACTCTTTAGCCAGCGTAGGGAAATAGGAACAGTCACATGAACCACATGTATTACATCACATTATCTATGCATGATTGTGGCCTTTTAGTAAAGTTCAAATGTCAACTAGAAATAATTTTTAACTGAATGCGTTAGAGATTACCGAACGAGTACCTAGTTTCTGCAACTAAACCGTCACGTTACCAAAATTTTACTACCTACTAAAATTTTCGTGGAAATCTAACTTTCTAAGTAAATGCCTGGCTATTTCTTAGAACAAACTATAAAAACTGTTTCTTTTTTGAAGATTTATTAGAACTAGTACATATAGAAGTTATACAAGGAATAGTAAAGCATATTCAGCCTTCCGTGCAGGAATCCCTAGCAACAAACCATATTGTTTGTTATAACTGATGATGGAATTATGAGAAACAAGCAGGAATCTTGGCGAAAGGATTGGATTGGATTTGGTTTGGACAGGAAAACGATCAATAATTCCAAATGATTAAATGTCTCTGTGTAGCCTTTTAAAGTTTAGTTAAATACATGGTTAAAAACTGTCACTATTTTCAGCAGCAATTTCTCCCATTATTTTTAATTAGTTTGGTTAAAAAATAATAATTTTAATTTATGCTTTTGCATCCAAACGCTATAAATATTTCTTAATATTCCATAATTAAAAGAAAGAAGCATAACCCTATATAGTGCTATTGCCTATTGATTTTTTAATTTGATATTTTTTTAATCTTTCTGTGACATAACGACTAGCTACTTGTAAACGTAAGTTTTCCATCAACCACTGCAAGCAGTATCCTTAGTGATAGGCCACAGGTTTGATGATTATTATAAACTAATAAGTACGACAAGCCATCAATAATTTTAAAGTTAATGTTTTAGTTGAAAATGCAACTCTTTTGCCGCTTCAAGTAAAGGTACACATATGGATATTCAAAATTATATCCACATCAACGAAGCAGACATTCAAGAACGTTATTTTCAGGAGTATTTTTATATGGATAATAAATACCCTAATAAAAAATAATACCTAGTTTTAGTAAATTGTATGATTATGAATTATTTGATTTAAAAAATCGGTTCATAATGTACGTTATATTTTCCTTTGAATATTTTATAGCACTAAAAATATTGTTTATTTTTTTTCAAAATGACATTTATTTTTGATGTTTGAATGTGGAATCTTGCGCAGTCGATACTTTACCCACATTACCTAAATTAAAGTGCACTTGTATAAACTAGTGATTTCTACCTGTAAATACCTGAAACATAGATATACCAACCCATAGGCATGACATGTTCATGGTGCATGTGGTGGCTGGGGTAGTCATAGCGATAGTAGCGGGCGTAGGGGTCGTGCGCGTGCGGCGCGTAGTAAGAGTGCGCATACGGCGATGGCGGCAACGGCGCGTAACCGTAGCCGTCCCACGCGCCCGCGCCGTACGCCGCGCCTCCGCGGTACTCGCCGTAGTTGCAGCAGTCCATGGTGGCCTACGCGCCCGCCGGCGCACGCGCAGCCTGCGTCCGACATACTCGCCCGGCCGCGCACCGCCACATCACCGCACTCGAGCGCTCAACAACCCTACCACTATACAACTAAACTCGAAAAGTCCATGACTATATATATACCCACTTGCCCAATAAACAAACTAAATACTTATTACATTAAATCAACGACCGCTCAAATAAAAAAAAACAATTAAAATTTCCCTATAATAGTTTTCCTGAACTCTGAAAAATATTTCAGAGTACGATGAGTACACGTAGAGATCGAGCGCAGTTTCGCGGCGGGAATCGGACGCGGGTGCGACGTTAGTTAGCGAAAAGAGGTCGTTCGAGTTTGCCGGCGACGACGAGAGATTCGATGGACGAGGGCGGTTGCGGGGCGCGGGCCGCGAGGAGGGGCGACGCCCGCTCGCCGGCGGCTCGGCGCTCGGCGCAGCGCGGCGCTCGACGGACGCCGACTGAACTGAAGGCGCCGCGGAATCGATACGCTGCCGCCGCCCGCGGCCGCCCGCCGCGCGCCCTTCCTCCGCCCGCACTACCTGCCTGCGCCCGTATTGCGCGCGAACTTTGTCTTCCCCGACGGAATTTTATATTTAGAACCATGGTGAAACGATTGATCGATACTTTGCACTATTAATTAGTACCTACACACTTTCACTAGATATTCCAGAGGGAAAATACCCGCTCACTTTGTTGCTACTTTCTAAGCACTTTATTCAAGTTTCGGTGCTCGAAGTCTTCCTGCACGGATTTCGCTACAGTTATTGATGTCTGAAAGTGGTGTTTCCGCTGATTCATGCGGTACATTTGAATTTGCGTGCAAAAAAAGTTATTTTTTTTTTAAATATTAGTGTTGCGAGAGTTGCGCTCTGTTTGTAGTCAGGTGGTGATACTTGCAAAGTTTTATCGAATTGCGCGTAGGCGGCAGTGACCCACATCGCGACAATCATGTGGCGCATCACCCGCGCCCTTCGTCCTCGCCTGCCGCTGCCGCCTGCCTCGCCTGCCGCGGCTGACGCTGCCGCCGGCGGAGTGGCAGACTGGCGGCACCGCACACAACTTTTAATAAACATCAAACCTTATTGAAGTACTTACTCCACTTAACCTTACAATCAAGTTCTTTTCAGCCAAATCGTAAGCATTAATTGCAAATTCCTAAAAAGTATGTACGCATAACTCCTGAAACATTTATTGATTCCGTTTTCAAGTAAGGACGGTTAGGTTTAAAGTTTTCCTGAATTATGAAAAGTTATTACTTCTAGATAAAACTCTTCCTTTGATAAAGAAATTCTTACGAAATACGAACTACTACCTAATTATTTTCAATCAATTTAATAGCTCTACAAGAGCTAAGCGGGTCGGTCATGTTTATAATAACATTAATTTATCATTTTATTACATCTAATCATTAGGTTATGATAATATAACATTTAAACTTAACTTAAAGAACATTAACTTTAAAGTTAGCTTA